>JARQAC010000006.1:0-2565817 GCA_036172945.1 Meloidogyne incognita | reverse complement strand
ACGTTAAGGCTACGGTTACATAAAAATCGCGCGCGTCTTGCGACAGAAAAGATAATGTAAAAAGAGTTACCATTTTGTATGCTATTTTCTGTCGCAAAACGCAAAGCGACTTTTATGTAACCACAGCATTACTTATGAATTAAAAACGCTGGGGAATTAAGCAAATAATGGATATCCGCCATCATTTTAAAAACCTAAGACTGATTAAATGAAACGATACCACAACCTTTACAAAAAATTTTAAAATGGTTAAAAGGAAATGCTTCAATTATACAATAGATTTTAAGGGGGAAGCGCGAACGCTGTCCCCCACACTCAAAAATTTAGCTGTGGGCCTACCCCAGTTCGGAGCCGCCCTGCGGGTCAACCTCGCCCTTAAGTGCAATGGGGAAGTCTCACCACAGACGCCATACCTTGTTGATCGTATGAGCGCCCCAGCCAGGTAAGTTTCAGAAACGACAAAAGCTCAACATCTATTAAATATTTAAAAGAGAAAAATGTCAGTTTGTAAGCAAAGAAGTTTTCCAACAAAGAAAAGTGTATTCACTAACATTTTTCTCTCATCTTTTCTCCTTCCTTTATTACTAAATTTTTCTACTTTTCATCTTTGTCATATACACTCTTTTATTTTCTCTAACAGCGTGTTAGAAAAGAAAAAACGAGCAACACTAGGGATGGAATTGAGAAAAAGCTAAACTAAAAGGATTTTGGCAGTCATAAATTAACGAAATTTTCCAACTAAAAAAATTTTTTCTTAATCCCTTTATAAAATTAAATTTCTTTTTGACGCAGCAGCGAAAATTGGGAATTTTGGACTACCAAGATTTCTAAATTGAGAGAACTAGGTGGGCATACGAGAATCGAGATCAGTATCTCGAAACCACTTGATTCACTATAACTGAGATTTTCGTTCGAGATCTTGTCTCGGTTCGGTATCTATTTAATAGTACTAAACAGCATTTTGAGGGAAATTCTTTAAATACAAGTCCGTTTCACAAGTCCGTTTCAAAAGAATGTTCTTTAAATAGCCTAAAAGATTATCGTAGTTTTTATGTATATTGAGACATTTTAATATTAAATTACGAAACATACAATATCCAAGTGGATCCATTTCTGTAATTCCCAAAATTGTTGGTTTAGGATTTGTCTCATTAATTAATTCAGTAAAACCTTTCGGCAAAAAATCGTTATCCATAATAGGTCCAAAAATATCATAATTGACATCGGGAATTGTTGAACCCTGAAATTTATTTTCAACAAGGTTATGCCTTTGAGTAGTGGTGTCCGTTCTTGTGAAATCTTCGGATCTCTGGAACCGAATCTCAAGTCATTAAATACATCATCAACCGAAAAATCCAGGGGTCTTCGGTTCGGCGTGCAAAGCGCCTCTGCCCGTAATGCTGTAAAATCTTATCTTATCAGATCTTATCTTATCAGATAACTTTATATCCCTTACTCAGCTCTCTACCACAGGTGAATCGAAATTCCGACTTCCGAAGTTTTTTTCTTTTTTCCTTCCGATTTCCGAAATTTTGTAAAAATTTCCGATTCTGTAAATTTAGACTGATTTTCGACTTCCGAGTGCCGAGAGCCATTTCCGATTTCCTACAGTTTTTATTTCCTGCACCTTCTTAATTTACGATTCACCTTTGCTCTCTACCATGTGGTTAACAGCTCCTTTAAAAATGTATCCCAGAATGAGCGAGAACTTTAAAAGTTAAAAATATGTAACTCTTAATATTTACAAGAAAAATAATTTTCTATTAATTACCAACAATTATATCCATCGCATCAAAATATTCCTCAATATCCTTTGTCTTTAAACACTCCTTTAATTGCTCTGTTGTGCTTGAGATACAACCTAATTCAGTAAAGAGATGATTGCTTACAGAAATAACGCGGTCATTTGCTGCTCTCGAAGTAAAAATTGAACCGCTCATTTGGATAGATTGTTGAAATAAATCTGTGAGAGTTTTTAAAATACAACTTACAAGCAGACCTCATTATACCCTTTAAGGATAAAAATGTTGTCTCTTATAATGAGGTTATTTTAAATAGAGAGTATCGCCTATGTAGCTCTCTCACTCGAGTCTAACAAGTTTTAGGAAGACGTACATTAAATCGAGGTTTATTTAATATTGAGCGAATCTCATATGAAGGTTCCACAATATATGTTAACCTAATATAGGCATGTTAACCCCCTATTTAATACTCCTCATTATAAAGTATAATTTTTCAGCCCCAGAAAAATATCTAAAAATGATGTCCGGTTATATCACCTCTGTTTAGGATACGTTTTTGATTCTGATTGGCCACTAGATTGGGAGAGGCTACGTAAACAATCCCCTTATATAATACCCCTCATTATAAGTATAATTTTTCAGCCCCAAAAAGATATCTGAAAATGAATTCGGGTTATATCAACACCTCTTGTGTGAGGAGAAATTCCAAGTGTTGTAACAGCTGTAGAACCGGCAGAATATCCAAATAAAGTAATCCTTCCTGGATCACCCCCAAATGATTTAACATTTAATTTAATCCAATTTAAAGCTTCTGCAATATCCCAATAACCAAAATTACCATCTAATTGTTGGTGAGGGTTACCAATAGAAGAAAATCCTTTTAAATTTTTAAAACAACTTTTAAGTTTTTCTTACCTAAAAATCCAATTCTAAATTGTACGGCAATTACCAAAATTCCTTTTGATAGATATTTTCTTCCAATGTCTTCAAAGTCCTTATAATTTTTTTTTAATTATTATACTAGCGAGGATTATTTCAACAAGCGTTTCTGGTGTGATTAGTTAATTGAGGGGAACTATTTTTGGGGTTACCGATATTGCGGGACGGGTAAGGTAAACAAAAGTGAATGGACCTCACAACCCGATACCTCCCCAACCCAATATAGCCGACGACTAGATTCCCGAATGAATTCCCGACGTTTTTCTTGGGTTGGGAATCAATATTCCCGGAATCGAACATTTTTTCGTCAACTATATCCTTAATAAATACGGATCTGCAATCCTAATCTATTAACAATTGCTTGAGAAATTGTCAAATATTTTACTTTGTAACGTCTCATTGATTGTGTCTCAAATCCGCCTGTATATATCAAAACAAGTATTGGTAAAAGATTTTCAACTTGTCCCTAAACAAATATTTTTTTTTTAATTAAAAAATTAGACAAAAAAAAACTTCAATTCTGTGAGGAGAAAATAAATTTAAATAAAGGCAATCTTCGCTATATTGATACCAATCCCATGTCCAATTATCCAATCTGTGGTGTTGAACACAAACTTTTGGTTGTTCAAGTGCATAAATTGTTTGTGTTTCGTTTTGAATGAGTGGGACTGTTTTCTATTTTGAATTTTTTTAAATTAAACATCTGGAAGCTCTCTTACTCAAGCTCCAAGTTATGTTAACCCTTCCCAAAACTCGTCTTTTTCAGGAGGTAAATTAACCCGGAATCCTCAAATATCTCCCTGGTGTGGGGGGTTGTATCAAAGTGGGAATGAATGTCCCATGTCCAATTATTATATTGGGGAGAATTGAAGGAAAAAAAGAAAAGTATTGGGGAGAAATTGAACATAATTTTTCTCTTATGTCTAAAGCGCCTTCTCAACGGCTCTCTCATTGTGAGATTCTCGGAAAATTGGGCTCTAATACCTCAAAAAATACCTCAAAACGTAAATTCCCAACAGGTGGCTGAGCATAAGGAATCCCAAAGAAAATATCTACATTCATTATTTGCCCCGATTCAATTTCAATTTTTTCCACTTCTCCAATAATTTTGCCAGTCAGAGTTTGTACAGAAACAAAATTCTCATTTTCTTTTTTAATTTGGTTGTTATTTTTACAAAGCACTTTTAATGGAATTAATAATAAAATAATTAATAATATATTTAAATATAAATTCATTTATCTGCTAATCAGTCGGATCTCAATAAAAGTACACCTTTAGATGTCAAAAAAAGTTTATCTTAAAAATAAAAACTTTCGTCGGGTTTTTAAGAAGGAATTTCTCGGAATAGGTAGGAAAGTAGGAATATAAAGCTCTTTGGCCAGTTGATATAATTTAAGAATAACATTGGATTTGCAGACCTTGGGAAGTTTAGGAAAAAAGGAAACCCCAAGAAATCCGAGCCTAATAATGAGGCGAGTCTTAAATGGAAGTTGAATCTTAATGCTGTGAATATTTGATTACACATTATCTAGGCAGATTCCCCTGCCAGTGACCCAACATATTTTAAAATACGTAAATGTTCTGATAGAAACCCGACTCCATTAATATCCTATACCCTATTAGAAGTAGGGTTGTCGGATAGCTGGAAATCCTCGGATTTCGGATGCGATATCCGAACCGAAAAGTTCCGGAATCCGGATATCCGACCTTTTTTCGGATCCGGATCCGACAACTTTGAAACCCGCTCAATGATACCTATTGAGAAATAAACAGCCAGGGCTTCTATTAGAACATTTACGTTAGTTATTCTAATTCCGAAGGATTCAATAGTGAAGTTCACTAATTTTTAAAATTAATTTTAGGTAAATTTTAGTTAATTTTAATTGGTCGCTAAATTAGAATTGGTGAGAAAATTCCAAAATTATATCAATTAATTAAATTGAGAGAATAGGAATTATATTTAAAATGTTGATAACAGAAAAATCATTTTATTAATTTTATGGTTAGTTTGGCCACGTCTCATTTTTTCTTCTTTTTCAATTTCTATTATTTACATAATAAAAGGAATTATTAAAGATGTAAACGTGAAGTTGAGAAAAGGAAAATCTGTCAATTATTGGTAGGAATTGAAAATATTTAAAGATGGTTTATGTAATAAAATCCGAATAATTGTGAGTAACAACGAATTGATGAATACCGTATTTTCTCGATAAATTCCCCTACCTCAAATAATTCCCCCTCTCGATTAATTCCCCATGCTAGAGTCGGGTTGAAACAATAATTCCCCACCCCCAAATACCCTACTGCACGTTCAAATGCCAAAACTCGAATAATTCCCCTCCTTCGAATAATTCCCCATCCCACGTATAGGTCGAAATATTAATTCCCCAGGGATAATTCAATAATTGTAAAAATTGACCCATTTTCATGGGTACCGGAATTTTCGTCTCTGGAACTTTCATCTCCAAGGTTTTCTTGTTTTTCGTCTCAAAGGCTTTCGTGCACTTTTACTTATTTTACGATTTTTTCAAGAATGCCTTTTTACTTTTATCTTCCCGACAAATAAAAATAAATAAAAAATTTATATACCCTAAATCCTCTAGTCTAATACCACACTATTTTTCAAAATTCATGGGATAAGTATCGCTTAAATTTCATTGTATGAAAGATGGAATTTTTTTTAATTCGAAAGATACTTATCCCATGAGAACCATCATGTAAAGGACATTAAATCGAACTGTGCCAAAACCACCCCCTGATTGGTTATATTTCTACGTTAATATCCTTCTGCAAATGCCCGGACAAACGTTCTCAGAATTCAGTTAGTTGTCGGCTGTATGGTACTCTAATAGAGGATTTATGAAAGCGACAGTGTTAAATAAAGGCAATTTTCTCAATATCAATCCTGTCTAAAACGAATCTTTTCTCTTCAATTCTTTCAACAATTTCTCATTTATCGTCAGATCCTTCTCAATTCCCGCCATCTCCATTTCCTCCTCTCCCTCACTCGTGACGGCCCCGTCCACCACCGTGTTGACCATTCCCTCCATTGCCATTACGAAGGCGACGTCTTCCACTGGCTTGTTGACTAATTGCAGCAAGGATTTCGACTGCTTCTTGTTCATCAACGGTTGGTAAAGGTTGATTGTAGGGGATGTGAAGCTAATAATAATTAAGTTTAATGAAGAATAACCGTTATTTTCTTTATTTTTGGGGGCATAATGTCAAGTGATCTATGCTTATACTTAAACTTGTTCATTATCAATACGACAAATATAAAAATATTTTTAATACGGAAAGGTGGAATTTGATAGATAATATATTTAAAAAGGTAATAGTTTGGAATTCGCCCCCCCCCCTTTTTTTCCTTTCTATTTTTTCCTAGTTTCTTCACATTTTAAGGCAAATTATATATCATTCGAAAGAGCTCTTCAAGCGGGGGGGGCGCAAAGGGGAGGCGAAATCTTGGTATCATTCGACCAAGCTCGAAGAGCTCTTTCGAATGATATATGATAAATTATGTATCAAACAAAAAAGCTCAAAATGGTCAGGGAAACAGTGAAAAAAGGGGGGGCGAATTCCAAACTATTACCTTTAAAAATAACCTCTCGAGTTTGTGGTGGGACTCCATGTATTTCCCGTAATTCACGGTGATAACCCAAAGTCTCATTATTTAATTGTTCAGTTATTCGGGTAAGCAATTGTGGATTTATGTAATATTGTTCAAGTCTTCCTTTCAGATTGTTATCATTATTTTGGACATAATTAGAATAGAAGAGGTTGTATAAATTGTAGGTATTGTTTGGTCCTTGAATAAGAAATGGTGCAAACTGTGCAAATTCTACATTTGTTATTTCCAAAGAATCAGTTTCACTAACTAAATTAGTTTATTACTTGTTGAAATTAGTAACCATTTAAGTTCTCAATGAAGTTTCCTGGGATCTACAAGACATCAAGTGCCCAGAAGACGTTGGCAAAGTGTCTTGGATTTGCGTTTTGCTTATAATTAACGAAATTAATGCAAATATCCATATAATCTGAGAGGATCCCGCTATCCCCTTCAACTCGACATATATCCACTTAACTTCAAATATCTCCCAAACTCCCTTGGCATCCTCATAATACACCGTTATCACTTTAAATCCATTTAATTCCTATGAATCCCCTATATTAACGATATCCCTCCGATGCAATATCCAACAAAACCTTTATAGCACAAGATCGATACGGTACTCCTGAATTTAGCGACTTCAATTCTTAATTGGAAAATCTTTTCCAATTCTAGCGTTTCTCACATATTGCGTTGATTTTTGCCTTGCGTTGCGATTTTCCCGATTGTCTCAGGCTCACCCCTGGGCCCGTATCATAAGAACTCGGTTGCTGGTTAGGAAACCATCAACCGGCGGTTTTAACCGGTATCATAAGACGGTCGTAAGGTTGACCATGACCTTGTGGTTAGGTGAGTCTCATGCTCATCTCCCGACGAGGATCAATCCTAGATGCTTTAATTATATATATAATTTATTACTTGTGAATGTATGAATAAGCCGCACGTATGGCCAAAACACTCGGATTCTGTCTATATTCTCATAACGCGGATTGCATTGACAATGGACGGGATACGTGTTAACTCCTTCATTTTTCAACAATAACTCGTCGTTTCTAAGATTTGTGGTTAAACTGGTCGTCGCTTAAAATAGAAAATTTAAAAACCACAGCTTTTTCCAATTTAAAT
Source organism: Meloidogyne incognita (assembly GCA_036172945.1). Taxonomy (NCBI): domain Eukaryota; kingdom Metazoa; phylum Nematoda; class Chromadorea; order Rhabditida; family Meloidogynidae; genus Meloidogyne; species Meloidogyne incognita. Next base: position 2,558,400 of record JARQAC010000006.1, on the reverse strand, counting down.
CACCATATATACGTCCAAAAGCTTTATTTTCCAACATATCATGAAAATTGTTTGCAAACACTTCATATTTATCAAGAGCCTCGATGTATTGTAAAATTGATATTTTTAATCTAAAATTTAATGAAAATACAGAAAAATTAAATAGTTCTGTATTTTCTCATTAATTCTCCTCTGTGTGCAGTGGTGTTTAGTATTGGGTATGGTTCCGTGAGCTAGCTCTGAAGCCGGAGCTGAGCTTTTAAGATGCCGGAGTCAAGGTTTGTAAATGCCCCAGCACTGGTGGTATTACTATAGTATAAAACCCGTGTCAGCATCATTTTAGTTGGAGTATACTAGCCTAACTAGTCCCTGATCTCTATCTGTTCCAACCCTTTCTGTTATTCTTGTTTTTGTCGACATTGGCAGATCTCGGATATAACACTCGGACATAACATCCTCCCTCAAATAATTACTCCATATAAACACTTCATAAATATTATTCAAAACATTACATATATGGAGTATTGTTATTTGTGCTTAGGCGCGCATGTAACTCTTCAAAAAAAGTCAAGCTCGAAGAAAAAAAGCTCGAAGATAAACCGAGTCGAAAAAAATCAAGCTCGAAAAAAATGCACCGAACGTCGGCCCGAACCGAAAACGGCAACCCTACTAATAATAAATTAATATTAAATACATGAAGAAACTTTACCCAATATACAATAATGTATTTGGAATATCGTCAAAATTCTCTTGAGCATCTAACTCTTCGATATCTAAACTTGCAATTTTAGGATCATACACCTCTGGACTAAAAATTTCTCTATAGTTATCAATTCTTTTATTAATAAAACGAAGTTTTGTTCCTCTATCCACAGTTTGTTGATAGTTTCGTATTAACTCCATCTCATAATTTTCAAGTATTTGAGTAAAATAATTCATCACCTTTAAAGGTTTAAATCGGATATGTAATGGGTTGAGAATTTCAGACTAGGACATGGACGCGGATTTTGCTATCCATGTCCGGATATATCCGTGGGGTCAATATTCGAATCCGTTTATATCCTTCCTAGTTTTGTGTCTTATCCATACGCGGATATATCCGTTTATTCTCAAAATGGTCAACTTGACTAAAATTTTCAAAATAGTCAAATTCATTTAAAATTTTTCAGCGCCAGAGGCGAAAATTTTGAAAATCTAAACTCCCGCTCCTTATATAGGGAGTAGAGACCGGCAAAATCGCGTTTGCGGGATCCCGCGGGATAAAATTTTTTTTAAATCTTTGCGGGACGGGATCCCGCGGGATAAATCCCGCACTCCCGCAAATTTCCGCGCCGGTCTCTAATAGGGAGGCTGAAAGACAAATATTCATCTATTAGATTCCTTTAATATTCCGCTATTCTCGTCTCTATACTGGGTATGGATTAAGCAAATTTCTATAGCTTTACTTACCGCTCTTATTTTAAGTCGAAAATCAATAACCATTCGATCATTTTCAGATAACCCAATGCTAGCTAAAACTTGACCTCCTTTTTGCCGAAAAACATTTTCAATACTAGTAGATTCAGCACTGTAGTAAATTTCGGGCAAATGAATTCTATCCAATATCCTCATTAATAAGGACAACTCAGTGAGAGAAAACGTGTTCGGATTGACACGGCCTTGGCTTCCACCGGCTTCCATTCTCGCTATTTTTAAGAATTATTTGAAAAAACCGCTAGAAAAAAAATTACTACCAGGAGGATTGCGCATTCCTATAACAAGAAGAGGAGTAAATCCAACAAAAACGGAGACAATAAATGTTTTTATAAATGGTGTAAAAAACATTTTTTTGAATAAAACTAAAGAAAATTTTATTTAAAAAATTATAAATTTCTATCTAATTGTAAGGATGATTCGCCTAGAGCATTTAAAACGCTTAAGCGGGGGTAAAATGATATATAAGGATAAAAGAAAGGATAAAAGAGAAAGCAATAGCCGATGCCCCAATAGCTCAGTGGTAGAGCTACTGTATGTGTAAAGCTCCTAGCAATTCTCGGCCCTATACTGGGTATGGAACTCCTATACTTTACTCCCTATAATGGGTGAGATCTGGGTGAAAGCGCCTAGCAATAACTGTCAGGAGGTCCCAGGTTCGAATCCTGCCCGGTGGCTAAACTTCTGCTAAACTCTTTCTTAATCTCCCAGATTTTAAAAGTGAATAGAATTTAAAATTAAAGAAGAGATTTTAGGAGGTAAAGAGTAAAGGAGAATAAAGAATGAAGGAGAATAAAGAGTGAAGGAGAGTAAAAAGTGAAGGTAAAGAGTGAAGGAATGCCTTGTTTTAAAGGAGAATAAAATAGGTGGAGAATTAGCTCTCCCTAAATGGCAATTTTGCATTGACACGCGTAATAGCTATAAAATTTAAATAGGAAGCTGGAAAAATTATTTCCTTTTGCAAGGCCAAGCTCCATACACCCACTCAATTACGCTGGCAGTTCCGGTTGCGCGACCTCTTGTTTTTTTCTAGTTCCGGGTTGGTTGCAAAACTGTCAAGGGAGAAGGGAAAAGTAGGGATATCCGAAAGAGAAGAAAGTCCGAAATCTGCTCCAACCTTATGGAAAGAACTTCACTGAACCTATTGACACAATCTTCTCTGAACATTCAGTAGTTAATAAAAGGAATAAATCAGGCTTCTTGGCCCATCCATTTGCCCTCTCTGTCACCAACCTATTTTCACTACTTAATAAAAATTTCAGTTCTGGTTACAGTAAAGCAGCTGGGCTATAGCTATTTCTCTCCTTTAGCTAGTGCAAAAGGTTAATCGGCGGCTGGGAGGAACCAGCATCTTTCTTCAGTAGACCGGACTGATGTTTTAGCCATTACACCACACCGCCTACTGCATAGCCTTAGGAATTAAATAGTTATATGCTTTACATTGCTAATATCTGAAGACTTCCCAGGAACCACCAACCTTAGGGAAGATGGAGAATAAACAGCGGCAAGAGCTTGAGAGATAAGAGCTCGATTATAGGTTGTAATCCAACGTTTTGAATTACAACCTATAATTGATTTTCTGAGGGGGATTGCTTACAATTATCAAATGGACCAGTGAATACTTTATTTTTAATTTTTGTTATTTGTAATAATTCGTGATACAATACTTTTGTTTTAGTCTTTTTATTTTTAAATGTTAAAATGATTATTTTGTTGCTTTCTTTAAATTTCCTCCGTAGTAACACAAAAACATTTTCAAGAGAAGATTCAGACTAAATCCCACGGTAAACTAAACTTTAGCATAATAAGATTCCTAATTGGGGGATATAATCTCTAATCCCTCATTATATTCCTATATAATGTACCCCAAAGTTGTAGCATAGCCGCAATAGACCATTACTAGGAATCATAAACGTGTAAATCCTAGAAAGAAATACGGGGACTCAACCGTCCCCATTTGGGTGGGGACTCAACCGGCGGTACTCAAACGGCCAGGGACTCAACCGGCGGTACTCAAACGGCGGTACTCAATCGGCGGTACTCAATGATACCCCACCGGAATCCAACAAAATTTCCTGAAAAATTTAATAAAGTTTACAAAAAATCCCGTTATTACGGGTGTATTTTTTCCCGTTTCGTCCTAAAATTTATTTTATTTAACAGCTATTTTAATATTAAAAATTTATCTTTCTTCGATGAAAACCATTTCTTTAAGTATTCAATTTCAAATTTACAATTTTGATAAAATTTGTGACACGCTGCAATACAAAAGATGCCCTTTGCATTTGACAAGTATTCTTAACCGGTTTTTCATTTTTAAATAATTTTCAGGTCCTCGACATAGCCATCTTGGACTTCCCAATGTTGGCTGGGAGTTGGTTGTACATAAAGTATTGAGCTCTAATGAGGTTGAGATTTGGCTTTGTCAAATGGGGCCAAGAAGCTTAAATGACAGTGTAAATACTAAATATCATATTTATGCGATTAAAGGTAACCAACAGATTGATATTGCCAGGTTTCTTATTTTCTTCTCTGAATTTTCATTTTAATTTAAGGTCAAAAAGTGAACTTGAGAGCCAAGAAAACTTGGGATATACTATAATCCCTTTAAGCAAAATAATCGATCATGGAGCTAATTTAGGCCTGTTGGATTTAAATTGTGATATTGAGGCTGACTGTTACAATCCAACTGAAAATCTGAAAAATAAATATCAAAAAATGTTTGAAAATGGGACATTCTCTGATTGTGTTATTAAGGTTCGCGAACGACTTATAAAAATACCGGGGTACAGCCCAAGACGACGTGCGGCCATAACGGTGCAAAGCCATAACTTGCTGGAAAACATCTGGCCCTTGTCAATTTTGGTACCAATCTCCCTAGCTCGGTAAGAGGAATCGTTTGATACTAAAGCTGGTTGGATTAAGAAATCATGAAGCAAGTTATGGCTTTGCGCCGTTGTGGCCGCGCGCCTTTTTGGGCGTTTCCCAAATATCGATGTGATTTTTTAGGTTGGCAACGAAATTATAAAGGCACATCGTTGTGTTCTAGCAGAAAATAGTCAAGTATTCCGAACCATGTTTGAGCAGACTGGCATGATTGACTCACAAAAAGTTTGTTATTTTTTTATTGATTGGAATCATTTTAAGATAGGGATTTTGGTAATCGAGGCAGCGAAGAACTTCAAGGAAGGGACTTTTAGCTAGCTAACATTTAGGACAGCCAAGGGGTTAAAGCTCTAAGAGAAATCTAAGTACTTGCCCTAGATCTAAATTTTTCCTGGGTCAATTAGATACATATTTCAGGGACCCTGCAGACTAGGGTTGGGGTTTTCGAGTCGGGCCACATTTCTTCGAGTCATTTTTCTTTCGGGCCGGCCCGACCGAGTTTTTTTGGGTCAAAATTCAATGCCAGACTCATTCTTTCGGATCGGGCCCCAACCCTACTGCAAATCCCGATTTCAGAAAATCGGGATTTTCCGGCGTCTTTTGAGTAAGGAATTCTCGAAATTGGTATTCTGTTATTTTGTTTGCATGGTCCCTGGCATATTTTGTCCATTCCCTTGTTAAAATTTTTTATAAAAATATATTTAGGGAGAAGTAACAATCACCGATGCTTCTCCAGAATGTGTTCGTGCAATGTTGCAGTTTTTCTATAGTGGCTGCCTTCCTTCTATCACATGTGCTCACGATGTTTTTGCTATTGCACACAAGTATGAAGTTGAGCCGTTAAAATATGAATGCGAACTTATTATATCTTCAAAAATCTGTAAGTTTATGATTTTTGGGGGTTTAAAATTTATTTTTGTTTTAGCTGATAAGAATTTTCTTCAATATTGTGAAATTATTTCTTTGTACGGATCTCCAACTGTGGAAAAGGTTGCAAGTTTTAAAGAAGATTTATTTAAAATGTTGTAAAGGCTGTGTAGTACCAGCATTTTCCACTGAAAATGCTGGTTCGTCCCAGCCACCGATTAACCTTTTGCACTAACTAGATATCGATTAGATTAAGCAATTAGAAATTGTTTCTCGCTAGCATACTTTGACTAAAAATCGGACCGAGAAGAGATCTCTGTCAAAAATCTCTGTTATCAAGATAGGGATTTTTCGAGAGCTCGGTTCTCATATACCCTCCCATTCCGATCTCTGAACTTTTTAGTTGCTGAATTACCTAAACATTATTTCAGACTGATTTTTAGAATTCCTATCCGAAAGCCAAACAAAATAGAAAAAAACGAGATTATAAATAAAAAATTTTTCTTTAATTAAGGCATGTATAAATTACATTCGAGACAACAGAAAAAGTTTTATAAGTAGCAATGTGTGGGAAGAAGTGAAAAATACTTATCCAAAAATGGCCCTTCGATTTTTGGAGCTCGTAATTGACGATATCGACAAGGAATGAAATCTTGGAATTTTTTGTAAATTTTTGATTTATTTTGGTACCTCTTTTATTTAAAAAAATTTTTTTTAATTTATTAAAAAATGTTTTTGGTGCCATAAATTTTTAAAAATTTATTTTTTTATTCCTTTCCCTCTTCAATAATTGTAAAAATTGGCCCCCTGTCATTTTCTATTCTTTTCTTTTCCAATTCTTTCTGTTTAAGTTCTGCATATTTGGAGAGATTAATAATATCAGAAAAATCATATCCAACAATTTCTTCCTTTAAAAAATATTTTTTGAAAAAATTAGCTCTAGTTAATGAGTCCAATCAACTTTTTGAACCTAATAAACTTAGAGATCGGAAGTGTGAGAACTTTCAATCGATGCCTTGATCAAACTTTTGACCCTGAATCAAGGAAAAACAAAAACCCTGAAGGGTCCAAGAGGAACAAAGGATTTGATTCGATCAAAGCTGAACTTTATATGAGGCTATTGTCAACAAAAAAATTTAACAAAAATTAACTTTGAACTTTGTGTGTCGTCTAGAGATCAAGATTTTTGAAAAGCCTGGGCCTGTTCCTGGACTCTGGGTTTGATTTATTGACCTGGGCCGCATCCTGGGCCTGTAGTCTAGGAAAAACACGGGCCCAGGAAAACCCCAGGAAGCTCAAAAAATGCCTAGACTCTGAGTAAAGGAAAAACCCAGGCTTGGTCTAGACCCAGCTCGATCTCTAGTGTCGTGACTTTTTTCTCCCTAATTCTTTCAAAAAATTACTTTTGTAAATTGTGGAGAACTCATAGCAATAATACGCTCAGTTATTGACCTCATTTGTTCATTTAATATTAAAAATTTATTTTTTGTTGATTTTTTGTCCACAGCAATTTTTGTCTCTAAAGCTTCGTAAATCTGTTTTGAGAACCTTTTTTAATTCAAAAAATTTATTTACCCTATGATTTGCTTTAATTAACCCATCAAATTCTTTAAAACGCTCATTTCTTTCAAATTGGTCTTTAAATAATTCAATTTCAGGTTTTAACAATTCTGAATGGAAAAATAATTGTTGAGGTTTAATAGGGACGTTTCTCTGTATTTCGTCTAAAGACATGTTGAAATTTTTTTGGAAAATACTGGAAGATTGCGTCAAATAAAATTTTATCAGTTGATTACTAAAATTCTTGAGAATTTTTAATCGTTTGATTTTTTAAGAATCGAGCTTTTAGTAGTTACCTAATGACTTTTTCTTGTTAATTTGACATTTTTTATTTAAGTTACCATAATGACACTTTGAGTATTTACCAAATTGAAATACCTTTTCATTTTGTCTTTTTCATAAAATATATTAAATTTCGTCAAGATTTGTGATATCTCGAAGGGATTTTACATGGCAATCCGGCAGTTTTTTTTAATTTACGGGATCTTGTTCTGCGAGTGATTCTCAAAGAATCCCGTATGTGTTGCCCCGCCAAACGATTTTGTCGACTCCTATTTTCGAGTTTTAACTAAGTAACCCTAATTTGTTTGTTCTAAATAATATCATCCCTATTTAATTTTATTCACAAATTTTTGTTTTTCAGTTTTTTATTAAAAAATGGCGAATTTACCCGTTTCTTCTTTAATCCGTCAAGGAGGACCATTTGGGACAGAAGACGGAATTGAAAGTGGAAAAAGAAAATCTAAGGATGAATATAGGAAACAAAAAGATTTGGAAGAACAAAGAAAAGCAGGGACTGCACCTGCAATGGTTGACACAGAAACTGGACGTGATATTAATCCACACATTCCTGAATTTATTGAGAAGGCTCCTTGGTATATACCACATAGTGGTCCCACTTTAAAGGTTTTTATTTAATTTTAATTTGGTCTTTTTTCTTTGTCTAATTTATTGTCAATATCTCCCATGAACCTGAACTTTTCTGAAACCGCAGGAAATTATGGTTATTACCAAATTGAAATGATATTAATCTACACATTCCTGAAATCCCGGTTGATTTTTCCTGTGAACTAACTCTGACCATTGTGTACTTTCTTTGTGGAGGAAGCTCTTTCATAAAAATCTTTGGAGCTCCAATTTATTGTTAGTTGAATGATTATCACTTTTCTCGTTGAAAAGATTTCCCCTCACCTTTTCTGGATATCTTCAAATTAGTACAGATCATTCCCGGTTGATTTTTCCTGTGAACTAACTCTGACCATTGTGAACTAACTCTGACCTCACAATTGCCGACCATTGTGTACTTTCTTAAGAAGGAAAAAACACGTGACATGTTTCGGAATTACCGGCACTGATTTAGCCATTTCCAAATTTTAAAGTTAATCTTAATCTTTATTTTTAGCATCAACGTCCTCAACCGGATCGTCAAAAAGAATATAATTTGATTTCTGAGTGGTATCCTAAGGTTTGTATGTTTTTTAAATTTATTTCAGTTAAGTCTGGGAAAATTTTAAAAATTCTTGATTTTATATTTTTTATTTCAAATTTGAAAAAATTGGTTTATGACTTCAATTTTTATTCTCCCTTATTTTTATGACTTTTTTTTAATTTTAGGGAACAACTGATCGAGTGGCCTTTAAATACCGGGAAGGTGCATGTGAAAATTGTGGAGGAATGGGTCATCGTAAAAAAGATTGTTTTGAGAAGCCGCGTGTCGTCGGCGCCAAATGGTCCAACACAAATATTGCTCCAGATGATCACACCCTCCCTAAACTTTCTTTGGATTGGGATGCTAAACGTGACCGATGGAATGGTTATAATGCTGATGATTACAAATTTGTTGTCCAAGAATATGAGAAAATGGATGAGACCAGAAAACTTATTCGAGCAGAGCAATTGAAAGGAACTGAAGAAGAAAAAAATTTAGAACAAGACGAGGACATCTATGCGGAAGATGCTTCAGCACCAGGACAATCAGTTGATATGGATTCGAGGACACGTATTACAGTTCGAAATTTGCGGATTCGTGAGGATACTGCTAAATACTTGCACAATTTGGATACAAATGGGCCTTTTTATGATCCAAAAAGTCGATCTATGAGAGAGAATCCGTTTAAGGTTTTTTTTAAATTTTACTTTTCCGTCCCTTTTTTTGTTGATTTTGGTTACTTTCCCCTTTATATTTTATAATATGAAAATACAATGAGATTAACTTAAAATTAATTAAAATTTTATAAGATAAGGCGAGAAATAGAAAAATGGGCAATTAGTGACATTTAAAAATAAATTTTTTAGGACATGCCAGGAAAAGAACAAGAAGCGGCTCAATATGCCGGTGAAAATTTTATGCGTTATACAGGCGAAGTTGCAGAAGCAAATGAAGCACAAGTTTTTGCATGGCAAGCACGTTGTAAAGGAATTGACATCCATTCACTTGCTGAACCTACACGATTGGAATCACTTAAAAGAGAATTTGAGCAACAAAAAGAACAGAATAAATCTAGTGTGCAAAATGAATTGTTGGAAAAATATGGAGGAGAAGTTTGCTATTTTTAATTTTAAATGCTTGATATTTAAATTTTCTCTTGCTGGATACTTATTTTTGAGTTTAAATTTTTAGAAGTTTTTTTTATCTTTTCTTTGGGACTAATGGGGTTAACCGAATAAGTCCAAAAGACATTCGGTTTTGGGACTTATTATATATATTTTTTGGGACTTATTCGATTAACCGAACCAACGGTTCAGTTTGAAATCTGCAATCCTATTTGAGACATCTGTCTCTTTTAAATGTGGGGAATCGGAAAAATAAAGAGTTGGTAGAGTAGTGATCACAAAATGAATTTTTTGCGCCTACGGCTACTAAAATTCTTAAAATCTTCGCCTGCGGTGCTAAAAATCAAAGAAAATTTTTTGACCTAATCATCACCGTTATATTTATATTTTTTTACTTTAAAGGAGCATCTTAGCGCCCCACCGAAAGAACTGCTTCTTGCACAATCAGAAAATTATGTTGAATATAATCGTAAAGGAAAAGTAATTAAAGGAGATGAAGGCCCTGCAGTTAAAAGCAAATATGAGGAGGATGCGTATGTTTTTATTTAAAAGAATTTTTTCTGAATTTTTATCAATTTTAGTTTAATAAATAATCACACTTCTGTTTGGGGTTCTTATTGGCGAGATGGTCGTTGGGGTTATCGTTGTTGTCATCAATTTTTACGCAATTCTTATTGTCTTGGTGAACAAGGAATTTTGGTTGAACAAGCAGAATTGGGACCAATTTCTGGGGCAGCTAAATATCCTTCAATTGAACAACAAAAATCAACAAAAACTTTACAGCCTTCTAATGCAATGCAAAATGCAATTAAAAATGTTTTTGAAGGAAGTGAAGGAAGTTGTTGTCAAGTAAAGAAAAATGAAAAAGAAGAATCTCCAGATGTTAAAAGGTTTAAAATTAAAAGTTTTTTTAAAATTATTTTAAATGTTTGAAAGAAAAGCAAGAATGGGTCGGGGCCCGAACCCCGTTGTTTTTTCGACCCGAAATCCGACCCAAGGAATTTTTCAAAACCCGACCCATGCCCTGGTTATAGCAATTAAAATTGTTTTAGAGGAGCTTGCCGTTCAAAATTCAATTCTGAAATTTCCTTATGGGACCTTATGGACCAACCAAAATCTATATAAAATTGAAGCAAACCTCAAGTTCTCATAACAATTTATGGTTAAAGTCAGGACCAAAAGTAGACAATAAGTTCGCGACTTTTACACGATTACCAAGTAATTTTATTGAAATTTTGTTCTCACAATTAGTTGGTAAATGTTATTTGTAAATCGAAAGTCGAGTTTTATTTTTAGAAAATTCTGGTTTTCATTAATTTAAAAATCCCTATTTCTTTTCCTAAATTTGTCATTAATTTTCTTTTAAATAATTTCAATTTATTCAAGTGTTGATAATTCAAATTCTGACAATGAGGAGGAATCTGAAGATGATGAAAATAATGAAGACGATATTGAACTTGATGAAGAAGAATTACGTCTTTATGAAGAACAATTGGAAAACGAGAAAAAGAAAAGTTTGTATTTTTTGTTAATTTTTTTATTAAAAAAAATTTTGAAGAATTGCGTGATGAAAAACGTCGGGAAACAAAACGGAAAAAGCGAAAAAATAAAAAAGAAAAGGCAAAGCAACGAAAAGATGATGGAGGGAAACGTAAAAGACGAAGAAAAAGCAGTTCTTCCTCTTCTACTAGTAATTCTAATTCTGATGAAGAAAAGGGGGATTCTACGTCTGATGGTAAGGATAAGTTTTGTTTAAAATAAAGTTTATAAAATTCGCTTATAAAGTAAAATGCCATGATTTTTTTCTTTTTCTCTCCATGTAAAATTTGGTGTTATGTACATATATGTATTTTCTTAATTAAATTCTCAGAATTTACGAACTTAAAAAAATTTTTTTTGTTGCAAAAAATAATTAAAAATAGTGTTTGGGGTCTGGTTCGAAAGAATTTTGGCCCGAAAAGACTCGGTCGATCAGGTTCGATAAAAATGAGACCCGAAAAATGACTCGAATGTCGGCCCGGTCCGAAAACCCCAACTCTAATTAACAAATACCTGTTAATATTTAACCTAAAAATTTTTTCTAAATTTTTTCTTTTCAGAAGATTTATCCTTTGCTTCTGGTTCAAATAAAAAATTCTCTAAAGAACTGAAAAAGGCAATTAAAAAGCAATTAGATGAACGAAAACATGGGAAAGAAGTGGCAGAAATGGTATTAGAAAATTTTTAAATTTAATTAAGATTTAATTTGAATTATTTTTTAATTTTTTAGAAAATATTTTTAATTAAAAGTTTTATATTTTTTTAATTCAAGGGAGAAAGAAAACGTAAATTTCATAGTGGTTTGGATGATGAAACAACCCAAAAACCTTCAGAAATTGACAGAGAAGCATACAATTTAACTCGTATTCATTCAGCTGATCCTATGGCTAAAATGATGGAAGAAAAGGAACAAAAAAGAATGACAAAAAAAGCAAAGAAGGGGTGAATAAATTGGATAAATATTTTAATGATTTTGGAATATTTTTTTGATAAATTTTTAAATATAATTAATTATTAGTAAATATTTTTTGATATTTAATAAATCGATTATTTTTGGTTTTAATCCCTTATTTTTTTGTAAAGTTTGAAGATTTTTCCGAATTTTTTAATATTTTTTTCACTTTATTTAATGTTTGAAAAGTATTTTGAAGTCTGATGACGTAATGCCAAAACGCCGAAATACCAAACTGCCATAATGCCAAATCTCCAAAAGCCGTCGAAATACCAGATTGTGGAAATGTCAGCTTTTTTTGTTCTTTGCAATCCTATATTCTGATTATTAATTACATAAATGACTTCGAGAATTCATTCCAAATTATGTCAATTGATGGAAAGACGAAAAATTGTTGATAAAGAAAAAGAAGTGAAAATTGTGCCAATAGAGCAAAGAAAGGAAGAGGAAGGATTAAATGTTGTTGAACTAGATGTAGGTTGTACCCAAAAAGGAGGGTTGTCATTGTGGTATAATTGTGAGTGTATTTACTTTGTTTTTTAATCAATAGAAAATTTCAGCGTATCGCTATATATTTACATCCAAAAATTGCAAATCCTGGCGTTGCTCCGTCGGCCATGTTCAGCAAAAGTTAGTGTGCTTTCAATTGAGGGGGATCATGCTCGAGGTATTCTAATGGGGGAGCATGATCATATGGGAGATCCGATCGGACTTGAGGTTTTTATTGAGGATTTTTGAAGAAATTTTTTTGTAAGCTCGAAAAGAGACGTAAAGTTTTTAATGAACGAATACGAGCAAATCCAACAGTGAAGACTAAGAATTTAGCTGAAGAGTTACGCAAAGGAACAGCTGAAGATACAGAATTGTTAGTTAGGTAAGAGAAGAATGATTTTACTGTAAAAGCTCTAATAGAACCAGACTATTTGAAGCACTTTCTAATATAAGCACACCCTACGAGAGGATCTACAAATACAAGCACATGGGGTTCTATTAGAGCTTTACGGCAATTCAAATATTGTTTTTTCTGTTTTAGATTTGGAACGGATAACGCTGTTCAACAACGAGCAGCAAGAGTGCGCAAAAAAGCAATTGGACGTGTTTCTAAAAGACCATTGAAAATAGGAACTGCCACAAGTTCAAGGGAAAAGAATAGGGAATGTGAAAAGGATGATTCAAGTCTTTTCGATTTTGCGCAATCTTTGTATAAAAAGTGGGAAGAAATGGGACTTGTACAATTATGTAATCATGGAGGAATTGAAGGAAAATCGGCAAGGGAGTGTTTTCGGTCAGCTTTGTTTAGTTAATCGTAGTTTAAATTATTTTTAGTTGTCTACTTGCTTTAACTTTAATCCCAATTCAACATGTACGGCGGGCTTTTTGTTTACTAATTGATGAATCTCCTATTGGACTGAAAGACTTTTTTGCATATTTTTGTTGCTCCTACATTTGAATGACAGAATTTGAGAATCAGTTGGGGTCTAACGCTTTCAGACCAGGAGTTGAAATGGAACGTGCCTCTCATATTGGTTTTGGTCTAACAACTTCCGCATCTCTTGCTGAATGTAAACATTCCTTTTTGTTTAAATACTTTTTTTGTCTAGCTCGTTTTGGCTCATTTGCTTCAACTTCTTTGTCTACAAATTTTGAGCCAGCTATTTTGACTTTTGGTCAACCCGATTTGGAAGCAAGCAGCAGTGGTTGTGATCGCCGTTTATCTACCATAATAACTCCTCGTTGGGGATTACCAATTGATTATCCTGCACAATTTGCTGTCAACTTTTGGAATGTTCATATCCAAACAATGAATGATATCTTCCGTTCCAACAACGCTTTAGTAAGTCATCGATATTTGCAGCTATATTCAAATTTACAGGGTCGTCTTCGCCATCCTGGATTGCCTGAGTACATTCTTGACTTTAATGAAGATGTTGACACGGAATTGAATAAATTGGTATTAATTGATAAGGAATTTTAAAATACACATTTTAGCCCCATACAAATTCGAATCAAAAACCAAACTCAAGGAATATCATTAATTATGTCAATATTCGTGTCATTCTCAATGGAGCGTCTTATGAAACAGACGAAGAAATAATGGATATTGTTCATCTGCTGGGATCACAAATGGAACAATTAACAAGAAAATTGGGTCACAATAAAAGAAATATAGATGGAGAAGACGAAGAATATTTTGAGATTGCTCTGGAAAATGAAAATTTGTTGGAAAATTCAATAGTTGATTTAAAACCTAGTATTTAATTATTTTAATTATTTTTTTTTCTATTCAATTTTTATTTAGCTTGTCAGATTATTTATTAATTTTTTTATTAAATTATTAATTGTCTATGTGATTTTTCACAGTTATGGGTTTGCCATTTCGATGTCATCCCTTCAATATTTTTAAATAATTTTTTTCTCAAATTTACCCTTAATTTTCTTTTCATAAAATGACTGATTCTTCTACAGAAAATTCTACTAGCAACATTGAATGCAGTCGACTTTTTGTCAAAAATTTGTCTGGAGGGGGAAAGAAAAAAGGTTGGAATGAACAAAAATTGCGTCAATTATTTGAAAAATTTGGAGCTATTACTGACATTAAATTGAAAATAAATGATAAAAGTGGGGCTATAAAATTTGCATTTGTTGGGTTTGAGAATTCTTCAAGTTGCCAAACTGCTTTTGAAAAATTGAATGGAACGTTTTTGAGGGGAAAGAAGCTGGAGGTTTTTCTTTAAAAATTTTTTTTAAATTAAATTCTACATAAATGACATTTGTAAAAACGTGTCCATGTAGGCAATTTTTTAAGGACCCCGATTTTTAATTTTTATTTTGAGGCTTCGGGTTCATTTTTCCAAATTATTTTTTCCGGTCAATTCATTTAGATTTCAAAGGATGTTTCAAATTACGTTTTTATAAAAGTAAATGACGTTACAAAAAATTATTGAAAACGTGTAGGAAAGTCATAGTAAAGGTCCACAAAAATGCCTGCCTTCAAAAAAATTTACTTTTATTCAGATTGATTTATGCAAACCACTTCCTGAGGATCGAAAACAATTAACAAGAGAATTTACTTTACGTAAAATAAAGAAGCAATGTGCTGGACAAAGTAATGATGGAGAAGATTCAAAAGTAGAATCTTCCGTTGATAAATTAATTGAAGAAAAAATTGTGGATACTGGACGTTTGTTTATTTCTAGATTTTTTTTTCAAAAATATTTAAGGTAATTTAAGGTCTATTTTTGAGAAATTTACCTTTTTCTTGTACTGAAGAAAAATTAAAGGAATTACTTGAACCTTTTGGAACTTTGGCAGAAATTAATTTAATTATAACTAGAGAAGGGCAATGCAAAGGATATGCTTTATGTTCTTTTATGTTTCCTGAACACGCATTGGAAGCGTGGAAAAAATTGGATGGACAAATTTTTATGGTTATTTTTGATTTAATTTTTGTTTCTAACAAGGGAAGATCTTGAACTGTATGTGAAAATTTTGTAGTTTTTTTTGCACCATCGTGTAGAGCATGGTCGATAACCTATTGCCAATTTCCGGCTTTTTTCCCCCTGACCCCCATTTCGAAAAGTTATAGAGGTCCAAAGTCAGGGGGAAAAAAGCCAGGGGGGAAAAGGGGTCAGGGGGAAAAAAGCCGGAAATTGGCAATAGGTTATCGACCATGCTCTACACGATGGTGCAAAAAAAAAACTACAAAATTTTCACATACAGTTCAAGATCTTCCCTTGTAAGCTTTCGGTCTAGTCCATTTTTATAAGCCACAGGAATATTTATAAATTAATTTCATTGTGATCTGTGATAGACCAAACTTCGCTTCGTTCTTTTTAAAACGAGGAGAAGACTGAAAATTTTATTTCGGAGAGAATTTTATTTCGATTCGATCGAAAAATCTTATTTTCCCCATCCTGTTTTTTTTTGAAAAATCATGACAAAGCCTATCCTTTGTAGTTCTACTTTTAGAATGTATCATTTAATTTTAAAGGGAAGGGTGCTTCATATAATTGCTGGTGAAGAAAATACCAAAAAACCAATTCAACTTGGCGAGAAAACTTTGTCAAAATTTCAGACAGAAAGGGAAAGTAACAGAAGAGGAGAAAATGCTGAAAAATTAAAACAGACTTGGAATTCGTTGTTTTTGGGAACAAATGCTGTAGCTGATTTATTGGCAGAAGATTACCAAGTGACAAAGAGGGAATTGTTGTTAGAAGAGAAAGGAGAGAATAGGTTGGGATTTTAGTTTTTATTTGGTATTTTTTAAGTATGGATTTGATTATGAGATAGGAGATGCAGGCGGGCATTTCACAATAAGATAACCTCAATTTGAGATAAGTTCTTCAGTATTTGGTTGATAACTTGTTTGGGATGACCTTAGGCGATGGGGGAGCCGTAATGCCATAAACGCCGAAAAACCAAACCCCTAAAAAGCCGGGTGTTCCTTTCGCCTTTTCATCTGTCATGTTTCACTTTTTAAAGTCTGTTTCGGCACACTCCTGCCGCATACCCTAATCGATACCCCGAACACAATTTTCATTCTCTTGGGTGTCTTATAATTAGAGTTTCAACTGTGTTCATATTTTCTTTTTTAGTGCTGCTGTTCGTCTAGCAATGGCTGAAACTCGTTTGGTTCGCGAAACAAAAAAATTTCTGTTAGATCAAGGAGTTAAATTGGATGTATTCTCAAATACAAATTCAACTGCAAAACGTTCAAAAACAGTTATTTTGGTTAAAAATTTAAATGGAAAGCCTGGAGGAAGTGAGGAATTGAACAGAATATTTTCACGTTATGGAGAAATTAAAAATGTTGTAATGCCCCCAGGTTATTTCTTTAATTTTTTATTTTTCTAAAATTTTTTAAAGATCATGGAATTAGTGCATTAGTTGAAATGTCAAATGAATTGGATGCTAAAAAAGCTTTCGAAACTTTGTCTTATTCAAAACGTTTTTCAATAACTGATGGAAGGCCTTTATATCTGGAGTGGGCGCCTATTGATGTTTTTGACGCAAATCACAAATCGAGACAAGAAAGGTTTTTATTTTTGAATTTAACTATATTCGAGGGGTTTTCCAAGGAGGGAGGTCTTTATAGAACTTTTGTTAGTAATTTAAACTGTGTGGTCTCCTTTTTCATTTCTGCCCAATTCTAAAAATTTTTTTTACTTACCTATTAAAAATTTATTCAGCACGTTCACAAAAATAAAACGAATACCACATGAATTACTTATAGCCTAGGGAAGAAAGGCTTAAAGGATTGAAAAAAGGAGATAATAAAGTTCAACCACTAATTTTAATTTAACAATCTTAAAAAAGGATCATTGTTGATATTTTTTGGACAGAAATGAAAAAGGAGACCAAAGTTTAAAAAATTTTA
Source organism: Meloidogyne incognita (assembly GCA_036172945.1). Classification (NCBI taxonomy): domain Eukaryota; kingdom Metazoa; phylum Nematoda; class Chromadorea; order Rhabditida; family Meloidogynidae; genus Meloidogyne; species Meloidogyne incognita. The sequence goes on along the minus strand of JARQAC010000006.1, from coordinate 2,541,214 downwards.
TTTTGTGGAGTCCTCTCCATGGCTTTTTAATTATTGATCATTTTCATTTAATTTTGTGTCTCTTAAATTTACAATTTTTAATTTCTAGTAATGATTTGACTAAACTATCTCCTGATTCCGAGAATAACGAAGAAAATGAGGAAGGATCCCCATCAACAACTAACCAAAAGAAAGATGAAGAAGAAAAAGAAAAAACAAAAATTCTAGTTCGTAACGTTCCCTTTCAGGTTCTTTTAAATTTTAAAGTTAAATTATTTAAAATTTAATTTTAAAGGCTAACCCAAAAGAGATTTCTCAATTATTCTCTGCTTTTGGTGAACTTAAATTTGTTCGGATACCTAAAAAGGTTTTTTTCTTTCTAATTTTAACACAAAATAAGTTGAATCTCATTATATATGACACCTCCTGAAAGTGAGACAATTTGACCTTATAATGAGGTTTATTTTAAATAGGAAGGTGTATCGCTTAGGCACCAGGGATGGGGTGTCAGGTAACCCAAAACCAGATACCCTAACCTTTTTCGACCCGAAATCCTGAAAAATTGAAACCATAATCTGAAACCCGATCCTTTTTTATCAACCGCCCCATGCTGCTAAAAACGGCTCCCCAACCCATAGGTCAATCAAGGTTGGAAAAATGTATCCTAAATTGAGGTGTGTATCTAATCCTGGAGGGTTATCTTGAATTTATTTGATTAATAATTTTTCAATATATTTTTAAAGCCCGGCGGTGAAGGAAGAGGTTTTTGTTTTGTTGAATTTATTTCCCCTGCTGATGCTAAAAGAGCAATGGAAACTTTAATGCATTCAACACACTTGTATGGAAGAAGATTAGTTTTAGAATGGGCAAAAATGGAAGAAAATGTTGAGGAATTGAGAGAGAAGGTTAAAAGAAAAAATTTATTATTAATTAAAAGTAAAAGAAATAAAAGGGAAAAAATGAGATCATTCGAAAATTGAAAAGAAAAATTTTTTATTCTGTTTTTTAGTTAACTTCTAGGTAGGGTTTGGGGCCCGATTCGACCCGGTCCGAAATATCGAGTCGGGCGTCGAATTTTGGCCCGAAAAAGATTCGGCCCGATTCGAAACCCCAACCCTACTTTTAGGTCTTAAAATTAATATTTATGGGGAGAAAGTCTTCATTTATGCCTAAAACATGATATTATTTATTCCTTTCTCTCCATTTGCTTTTCTCTTTTTTTGGGACCAACAAACCGTGTGTTTCACTCTTAATTCGAATATAGTAATTTATTTATATTCTTTTGATATTTAATTTGTAAAAAGAAAATGAAAAGTAAATGGTGGAAGGGGAAGATAAGGAGAGAGATAAGTAGAGGGAGGAGGAGATAACAGAAAATATCAAAAAAAATTTTTTTTGTTTATTTTATAAATTTTATTTTGTTATTGCTTACAAAAATATACTTTGTAATAAAATTTTTAATTCTTTCTTATTTTTAATTTTTATTTGTACATATTTACATTTAATATTTTTAAGAAAATTTTTTGTATTTTTTTAATCAAATAAATTTTCTTTCTGTTGTATTAATTTATAATGACTGGAAAATTGAAGCAAATATCTTCAAGTCTTTGTTTTGGTGGATATCAAAATGTTATGGAACATTTTAGGTTTATTAATTAATTTTTTTTTTCTTTAAAAAATAGGGGTAGTATCTTAAATAGTGGGTTTCACTTAAGCCCTCCACCATCCAGCCTAAGTAAGCGCGCGGCCGTAACGGCGCAAAACCATAACTTGCTTCAAGATTTCCGAATCTTACCAAATTTTGTATTAAACGATTCCTCTCATCGAGCTAAAGAGATTGGTATCAAAATTGATAAGGGCTGGCAAATTTTCCAGCTAACATAAGTTATGGCATTGCGCCATTATGGCCGTGCCCCTACTTGGGTGTGTCCCAGGAGGATTATTTAAAAAAATTTTTTAGCGATGTTTTAAATTGTAAAATGAAGTTTGGAATTTATTTACCGGATTGTTGTGTTGCCAAAGAGCCAGTTAGTGTGCCTGTTCTTTTTTGGCTTTCGGGTATTTTTTTATTAAATTTGAGGCAATTTTCTCTGCTTTTTTAAAGGTTTAACTTGTACTGAAGAAAATTTTATAATAAAAAGTGGAATGCAACGGTTTGCCTCAAAATTTAAAGTTATTGTTGTGAATCCAGATACAAGTCCAAGAGGAGAAGATATTCCTGTTGGGATTGATGGAGATCCTAATTTTGGTGTTGCTGCTGGATTGTAAGGGTTTTTTGTTGTTAAATAGTCTTCCCTCTGTATTTACCAGGCCATAAAGGTGCACACCTTTATGGCCTGGTAAATGTGTGGGCCGGATGGGGATAAAGTTGGTCCAGATTTCCAAAAGTTTCAAGGATTGGGTTTCATGCCGAAAACAGTTCGGATTTTGGGTATCCCTGGTGCACATCCAGATCTACTGCGACTCAGTCAACCAACACATAAACCCGAATCTAGACCCCCCCCCCCCAATTCATTCAATTGGCCATCATAATTTTCTCCGGTTTCCATCCAATTATTATTATTTTTTATCTTTCCATCTCGAATTACATTTAATATTTAAAAGTTATTTGGATGCAACAGTACCAAAATTTGCCAAAAACTACAAAATGTATTCTTATTTAGTTAAAGAATTTGTTCCCCTTATTTTTGAAGAATATAAAGAATTAATTATAAAACAATCTTGCGGGATTTTTGGACATTCTATGGGAGGACATGGTCTCTAGAAAAATTCTGGCTCTTGTCCAGTTTATGCGTCCAATCACATCTTTATACGTCCAATCAACCTTTATAAGTCCAATAAAAGGTTTATACGTCCAAACATATTTTTACGCGTCCAATGGAAAGTTTATGCGTCCAATAATATTTTATGCGTCCAATCACATATTTTAAGTACCCGGTTCTTCAATTTAGGTTTATTTGACGTATAAAAGTGCGATTGGACGCTTAAACTGGACAAGAGCCAAAATTTTTTCTTCGTATTTTAAATCTTTTAAAGGAGCCTTAACTATTGGATTAAGACATCCAGAATTATTCAAATCAATTTCTGTTTTTGCCCCAATTTGTAATCCAATGAAGAAAACTCCAAATTTTGGTTATAAACATTTGGAAGCGTTTTTGGGTCCTTTAGAAGGCGAAAATATTTTACAATGGGAAAAATACGATTCTATGACTTTAGCGTCAAAATATAAAGGACCGAAAGTTGAAATACTTTTTGACCAGGTGATTTTTTTGGAAAAATTTTTTGGTTATTTTAAAAAATGTTTTCTTTGAGTGGGGTTGGAATTAAGATTATTAAAAAATGTAAAAAAAAACTAGGCATTACATCAGAGTTGTCGATTTGGTGAATCGTACGACAGGATTTTTATTGTTAGACCAGACTATTAATCAAAAGGCACTTTCACAATGCCCCCTCCTTCCTCCGATTTTTTTGATGTCTGGAAAGAAACATTCAATGAGTTTTCCATCTTATTTCGGCATTTTTCCAAATTCTGATATATTTAAAAAAAATTTCATCCAGTCAAATAGAGTAACTTATCGTTTTTAACTCTCCTGTGAAATTTTTTAGAATATTGTAAATTTTATATGGATCCTCCTCAAAATCCTAAACTCAATATAAAAACTGTATCCAATATTAGTCTAATTTAATTTGAGATTTAATGAAATGTTTAAAAAACACAAATCTTTTTAATTTATACTTCAATTATCCTTTTTAGGGTTCAAAAGATCCGTTTTTACAAGATTTATTACCAAACAATTTAATTTCTGTTTCGAATCCAAATATTGTTTGGAATTATCAGTTGCGTGAAAATTATGACCATGGATATTATTTTATCTCAACATTTATTGAAGAACATTTTTCTTTTCATACTAAATTTTGGGGAAAAGAAGAAAAGAAAAAATAAATAAAATTTTAAATATTATTAATTTTGAATTTTATTATTTTTATATTTTGCCTTTTTTTAACTGTTGTATCCGCACATGCAAAAATGAGCATGAATGAATAAAACTCGAGAAATTATTCAGGCAGTCAGTCTTATATTACGGCACAGTTTATTCTTTTGCTTCACCTTTTATTCTTGGATCAAATTAAAATTTATTTTCTTTCTATCCATACTGTTAACGATATACTTAATTACCCTTTAAAATATTTAGGTCAAATCACACGTAAATAAATCCAGTCATCCACTAATTTAGGTCATTCCAAACAATTTTAAACAATCACTAAGAAAATCCCACAATTTTAAATATTATTTTTTTGCTTAAAATTAATTAAAATGATTCCAAATTTATTTTCCCAACAAATTAACGACCAAAATAAGAAAAATATTCATTTAATATCTTTCGAACCTTCAATTAAAATTGCTTACGGATCTGTGGGTATTAGCCTTCTTTGTCTTGGTGTAATGGCGTTATTGCTTCCTTTGCTTCATTATCGGCTAGAAACGGCCTCTACAGATATTGAACGTCGAATGGATGCTTTCAAAGTAGAAAAATGTTTTCCCCTTTAAAATCCTTCTAAAAATTCTCCTAGTTCGCCTCGAGAAATATTTGGAAAGAATTATTATTTGAAGAATCGGGAAGGCGTGTTCGTCGGCAATCTGGTGCTGATTATGGGGCAGAAGAGCAATGCACAAGTTGTGTACAATTACAATGCCCTCCTGGCCCTCCAGGCCCGCCTGGAGTTAATGGAGAGGATGGGGTGGATGGACAACCTGGACGGCCGGGAAAGCCTGGTTTTGATTATCAACAATCATTTTTCTTTAAATTTTAATTTGAAGGACTTGATGGACTGGATGTACCGCTTGAACCAGAACCCAGCTTTCCATGGTTTCTAATCCAGAAGGTCACCACAAAAAATAGTAACCGTGGAGATCTTCTTGATATTGAAAAACGAATTTAAATTTTTACTATCTCATAGCGTAATATGTCCAGCTGGACCTCCAGGCAACAGAGGCCCTCAAGGCGAAGCAGGACGGCCTGGGCCGCCCGGAGAACCCGGACATGCAGGTATTGAGTAAATGAAAATCAATATCCCTCTAAATTTTGTTAAGGTCTTCCTGGAAGGCCAGGGAAGCCAGGACGTGTTGGTGATGCCGGATTGCCTGGTGTGAGAGGAGAAACAGGAGAGCCCGGCATGAAAGGTCCTCCAGGAGACGACAGTATCGGCGGAACCGGAATCAAAGGGCCGCCAGGTCCTCCTGGCCCGCGTGGACCGAAAGGACCACCTGGACCCAATGGCACGCCTTCACAGAATGCTGGACCTCCAGGACCCGTCGGAGAGGTATTTGAGTAAAATGATATCTTAAAAAAATTTTTTTAATTTATAGCCAGGACCACCTGGCCCACCAGGTAAAAACACTTATTTAGATACCCCCTAAAGCTTTATAAAAAGGAAAAAGAGGAGAGCCGGGACCTCCAGGGCCAATAGGAGCGCCAGGTGATGCTGGGGAATCTGGAGGGCATTGCCCATCCTCATGTGGAATTCAAAATATTATTGCACCTTCAATTGCTGAATTAGATACTGGAGATATTCACCAACCAAAAAGTGGAGGTTATTGAAAAGAAGAAAGATTATTAAATTACTAATAAAAAATAAATTGTTAAAAAGTGTTTCATTTTAAAATTATAATAAAATTTTTAGAATTTTAATAATTTCCTGATTCGGGTTAGGTCACTGGGTTGGTGAAAGATGATGATCTGATTGGATGACTGGATCCGGTGCGCAAAAAATGTTCCGGAAATGATCCAAAGGGCAAAAAGACTCCGGATTCCTGATCCAAAAGAAGTTCTGGCTCCTACCCAGGACTTGTCCAGTAATTTAAACCATTAATTAGTCCGCCTAGTCACCGACCTCCTTCGTTTGATCTAGTTCTAAATCCAAATTCGCCTACATTGTACTTTCTATTTTGGATAAACTTTTTGTTTGACCCCCTCCCCCTCATTGTTGGGTACTTCTTGGGTTCTTCGCCCATTTATGCTTGTACAAATTTCGCAGAACCTCACAATTGGCAACAAGCCTATAGGGATTCCTTTCAAAATTTAAATTAAAATCAATTTTTTTCAAATTTAATCCTTTCTCTAGTTTAATAAATGTACTTTGACTATAAAATAATACTCATTTTCTGAGTGCATGCATACAACACGAGGAAGGTCATTTTAATGGAGATAAGAAGGGTTTTGTGTTGGGTATGTTTATTGCTTCTGTCCATCAACAAACAAAAATTTTGCCTTCTTCCATTTTTGCATCATGCAAAAAAAAATTTTTTTTTCTCTCTATTTGACCCATAAAAAGGGAGAAGAAAATGACCATCCAAACTTATCGACGTCAACGAATTCCAATGCCAAAACCTTGTTTTTATGCAAACTTTCTTTGTTATTTTTAAATTTTCTTTTGTCTTCTAGACGATATTTTTATTTTTGATTAAATTATAGGCGTGGGTGCATTTGAATTATTTAATAAAATAAATCCAGTTCCCCCTTTTAAACCAAAAAAATTATTATTTTTTCTGTCCCCCCTCCCTTTACCCATTTTTGTACTCAACCTTTTCTCAGAGTTGCACTCATTATGTACCTAAATATGTACTTGTCCTCCGCCCATTTATCTGATTATATATTTTTGACCTAGAATGTTCTCCTTCATTTCTTCCAAAACCTAAACAAAACTGAGTTCATTCTCCTTTAACTCAAAGAGGTTTTTATGTCGACTCTGTTCAGTTCCCTCAACATTTTCATAACTCAGATTCTTTTAAATTTCTTTTGATATAACCTCATTGTTGGGTACTTTTTGGGTTCAAAAAGCTCGTACCTTATAATGAAGGGTGTCTTAAATAGAGGGTATTTGTTTAGGCAGCTTCATATCCCTTGGATAACCAACTTTTAAAAATGTTTGTTAAATAGAAGTTTATCTAGTATTGAGTGTAGTTTGACTTTTAGGTATTGGACCGTCCACAATAACCTTACAATAATTTAGATTTATTTTTAAAAACTTAGAGCCGAGTCCCCTGATATCCCCGGTATCAATCCATTAGAGTTCGAAATTTGAAAATTGCCGGATCTATTATCGGGATTTCAATTTTTTATCCGGGCCGGATTTTCTGGATCAAAATATCGAAAATCCCGATTTTTTAGATCCGGAAGCGAATACTTATTCAAAAATTGTAGCAAATATTTACAGAAATGACAATTCACAGCTTTACACCTCCAGTTATTCAAGAAATGAACAACACATCGCCTTCTCCTCTTTTGTCCTACAAAACAGGACAGCAAAAACAATTTTCATTTCCCCCACATAATTTTGTTATTGATATAGTTACTCAACAACAAACAATACAAAATTCTGAAAAAAAACGTCAGCATAGAAAAATAAATGAATTAATCCCCATTCGATTTGTTATTTTGGGAATTTCTCTATTTTGTTTGTCAATATTAATTGCCAATCCTTTGGCACTTAATTTTACAGTTATTTGTATGTATAAAGAATTGCCATTGTTAACAAATGGGGAATTAATTGTGAATTTTTTAATATTTTAAAAATTTAAAGCTTGTAATATTGAATTTGACAGACCCCATTTTTTCCTCCCCAAGTTTTTTCCTATTTATGTACAGAATGGTCAGACTTTTTCTTTCCATCCCAATTGCCCTTCTATATTTTTCCTACAAAAAAAAACAAAAAGAATTAATTTTTATTTCACCTTAGATGGAAGTTAGGGAATTTAAGGAAGAAGTCTGACCATTCTGCAAATTTATAGGAAGAAACTGGGGGGGGGGGTTTGGGGGTTTGTTAGGTATAATATTACCTTAAAGCTTTTAAGGGGGGGGGGAGGAGACCATTATGAGACCAGTGTTCTTTTCTGACCATTATGAGACCAGTGTTCTCTTTCTACCAATCACAAATGAAATATGTGTCAATTGAAATTTGGTGCCAAAGTTGTAGTTTGGTGCCAAAGACGGCCCCTTTAGACGGCAGGAGTACCATGAGGGTATTTAAAAGGGGTACATGTATCTAAATTTTGGGAGAATATTTACTCATAATATTGAGAGTAAATTAATAACAAATTTGATTATTTTCCCTTCAAAGTTGTCACAAAATTCAACAGAAAAAATAAACTATGGATTTGTTGAACCTTTATTTACTTCAAACGAGCAAAGTTTGCTTTTCTCAGCTATAGCTATTGGACAATTAATTGGCACTTTACCTATTACAAAAATTTATACTCGATTTGGTTTGAGGTAACAATAAATATTTGAGGTACTCTTGTGTTATATCCCCACATTTTCCTCTTCTTTTTCATAGTTTGACCACCTATAACTTTTTTATGCTTGACCCAATCCGAATGAATCTTATGTCATTCGAAACCCCTCGATAAGCGCTATCTTTTTCCTAAATGGGCGATCAAGTCTGATCGCCCATTTAAAAGTTACACGTCTACAAAAGTGGAAAACAACGATTTCTTGCAATTACCAACTTATAACATTTTAATGGGCGATCAGGCATAATCCATACAATTAGAGAAAAGATAGCACTTATCGAGGGCTTTCGAATGACGTAAGATTCATTCGGATTGGATCAAGCTAAAAGTTATATCCGATCAAATTGGGAAAAAGAAAAGGAAATGCGGGGATATACACAGGAGACCTACTATTTTTAATAATGAAAAAAAATTTTTTTAAGAAAATTACTGACTGCTTATGGATTTATCAGTTCATTGTCGACACTTTTAATTGTACCAAGTATTTACTTGGGGGGATTTGCTACTCTTTTGATTTTGCGAATTTTTCAAGGATTTGGATTGGCAGCAATTTGGGTAGCTACTGGTGGGGTTTTGTTTAAATTTTATTTGAGACTTTCAAAATTTTGCAAATTAACTACCGGTACCTGTACTTTTGGAAGTTTCGGTAGGAGGCCCACCCCTGGCCCATTGACAACCCCTTCTTGAAGCGTTATAAGGATTCAAAGGACACCAGAGGATTTATGTGAATTAGGAGGCTATCAGGATTAGGATTCCAGAGGATTTATCCAGATTTGGGATATCCTCGACCTCGGACCTCGCCCGAAATTTGCCCCTCGACCTCGGTTTTCCAGCCTCGGCGATCCTCGGCCTCGGTTTTAAACCCTTCGACCTACTCCAATTTAAAATTTAAAAATTATTTTTAAGGATCAATTAGTGCACATTGGTCCCCATTATCAAATTCTGGCATTTTCCTCGCTGTTTTAACCTCCAGTTTTCAACTTGGCCCAATAACTGCAATGCCTTTGTCTGCCGAATTCTGCTCTTCAGAAATGTTTGGATGGCCAGCAGTTTATTATTTATTGGGAACACTTTCTCTGTTCTTTTTTACAATTTTTTATTGGATTTATAGAGATTCCCCTAGAGAACACGAGTAAAAAATTGGAAAAAAAAATTAAAAAAAATTTTTTTTCTAAAGATTCCTTTCTGCTCAAGAATTGTCAATTATAGAAGAGGGAAAATCTTTAAAAGATATTTCTAATGGACGTAGAAAGAGACATGGAAAGGAGCTTAAACAAAAAATTCTTTATATGGCAATTCTTAAAGATTTAGCCTTTTGGGGCGTTTATTTGTGTAGTGCTACAAGTAATCTGGCATTTCAAGTATTTTGGCAATTTGGACCGATTTATTTGAATAAAGTAAAATTATAAATGATTAAAAAATGGATATACTTTAGCCGGTGACCGGTTTAAAAGCCATTCGAAATGTATACCATTAGATTCGACTCAGGCAGGAAACGCCTTTGGAACAGAGCAAATCTGGCTTCACACAAAGAAATTGTCCTTCCCAAGTTCTCAAAATTTTCGCCTGCGGCGCTGATAAAGTAAGAGTTGCTGAATTTTTTAATTGCGCGCAGCCCTTCTGCGAAACGCCGCACTATAGGAGTGGTACCATTGGTGTATGAATCGAATCGGTTCGAACCAGAGATGCACGAAAATTTTTCGTTTCGTTTCGTTTTCGTAGATTTTCGTGGATTTTTGATGATTTTCGTTTTGTTTCGTGTTTCGTTTAAGAATAATTTTTTTCGTTTCTTTCGTTTCGTATTTCACTAAAAAATTATTTTCGTTTCGTTTTCGTTTCGTAAACTCAATTTTTGGACGAAAATGACGAAAAAATATTCGATATTTTTAGACAAATTTTTTACTATTTTGGCGTATTTTTAAGTCAAAAATTGAAAATTTTTTTTCCGGAAACTGGAAATTCAAAAATTTTGCCTGCGGCGCTGAAAATTGGATGGAATTTCAAGGCTTTATTAAGGTACATATTTAAGATATAGTTGGATCTTATCAAGTGACTGGTCTCCCATGTATATACATCGGTTCAGTCCTATTGGTTTAATGAGATCATGAAGGATAAAGGGGAAATTGAGGCTTTTGAGGGGATATAGTAGAATGTGAGCTTGATATCGGCAGACCAAGAAGGATTTAAGGGGATATAGTGGATCAGATTATATCACAGAATCTAGAAGGACTTAGATAGATTATGAGGGATATTGATGGATTTGGAGGTCCATTGGGAATATCAAGTAATTTAGGGGAATATAAGGGGATTTGAAGGAATATCTGTGATTTGGAGCAATTAAGGGGGATTGGACAGATATGGGGATGTTAGGATATTTGAAGGGATATCAGGCAGGATTTGGGGCCCTGACTCCGGAAAAATCCGGCCAGATCCGGTCCTGCGGCGGGCTCTAATTGACAGTATAAAAAGAAAAGTAATCTGAGACTCAAATATTGGTGGGGGTGGGATTTTAATAAAGTAATGATTTGAAAGGATATTGCGAGATAATGGGACACCTAAATAATTAGGCATTCGAGGGGAAATAGTTAATAAATTAGGCATTTTTATAATTTTGATTTTTTTCGTTTCGTTTCGTTTCGTTTCGTGAAAATTGAGATTTTTTTCGTTTCTTTCGTTTCGTAAAAATGAAATTTATTTTTTTTTGTTTCGTTTTCGTTTCGTACATTGGCGAATTTATTTTTTTCGTTTTCGTTTCGTTGAGAGCGAAATTCTATTTTCGTGCATCTCTGGTTCGAACCAGTCATCGGCTAAAGTACAGCCAAATAAATATTAAAAAAATTAAATTTTAAAGGCATTAGGTATGGAAGTAGCCAAAACTGGTATAGCTTCTGCTTTACCTTTTTTATTGTCTTTAATTGGGAAAAACTTTGCTGGGCAAATAAGTGATCGTCTGACTTCTGTTTCTGAAAAAGCTAAAGTTATATTTTTTGCTAGCATCTCTCAGGTTTTTTAAAAGGAGAGGAGGGAGTGTTTATTTCTTTAATTTTCTTTTTTGTAGTATTTAATGGGCGCCTGCTTTTTGGCAATGTCTTTATTTCCTAAATTTGGTATTGTTAATGTAACTTTAATGCAATGTATTTACACTGCTGCAACTGTTTTTAGTGGTTTAAATACTGTTGGATTAATTAAGGGTGCACAGCTAGTAAGTTGTGAAATTGAAATTATATACTGTGTTTGCCCGATTAATTAGGAGCGGGGTAAAAAGTTTAATATCCCGGGAAGGCTTCTCGATCCTGCGACCTCCTGGCAGTTATTGCTAAGCGCTTTCGCTCACCTCGTACAGTTGCTCTACCGACTGTGTTACCGGGACGATGCTTTCATTTTCTCTTAATAAATCTTAAACCCCTGCTTTGTGAGCGTTTTAAATAGGGTAGCTGTCCAAGACTTTTGGTCTTGAGTCTTGATTCCAAGACTTCTTGTTTTCTTTCGTTCTTGGTCTTAAGTCTTGTAAAGTTTTCGGTCTTGGACAGCCCTATTAAATACGGTAGCACGCCGAGCCTTCGGGGACGGGATTGTCGGGGATTGGGGGCTTGCCGAGGTAGTTTTCGGGTTGGGGTTTTTGCCAAGAAAGTTGGGGGTTTCGGGCGACGGGGTGCTGCCTTGGTTTTAAATGTTAGCCACCTCTGGATATTTCTCTGCCTTACAATTCTCCATCCCCTGTTTGAAATATTAAATCCCTAAAAGGGAATTAATCGGGAAAATATATTATTACTAAAAATATATTTGTTAAAAACATTAATTTAAAAAAAGATGTCAAGTCAATTTTCCCATGTTATATTTTCTTGGACAACAATCCAGCTTAGTGTTATTATGTTGTAAGTTTTTTGAAAAAAGTAATACATATTTTTCAAAATTTAATAAATTTTAGAATTCTCCCAATGATTATTAATTTTTTGACACCGACAAATGCTGTTGAGGAGGTAGTATAAATAATTTGGCAATAAATATCCAAATGGAATGCCGACATTTAAATTTTTCCTTTCTTCCTCGAATGGGACCATTCTACTGAGCCTCGCAATTCTAGGATCAACCGAAAATTTCATTAAATTGAAAAATTAACTTTTCCTTTTCCATTCGAGGAAGAAAGGGAAAAATTTTGGATGTCGCCATTCCTTACGGATAGTGTCAATAATTTTATTCGAAAAGAAATTTTCACAAAGAATATTTTTAGTGGGCAGATGTTTTCCTACTCGTCACAGCTTGTATTTTTGTTGGAACAACATTTTTCAATTATGTAATTGAAGTTGAGCCTAGGGAATGGACTAAAACAGAAATACAAAGTCCCAAATTAAGTACTACAACAGTTCCTGGAACGACTATAAGTGCTGAAGAAGGGAAAAAGTTGGGATTGGATGTTTTACAAATTAGTTGAGAATGAACGAAAGGAGTGAAATTTTTCTGAAAAATGGGGTGGAGGCTAACTCAAGGAGCAGACAACTCGAGGAATGACAAGTCAAGGGAAAAAATTTAAAATATTCCATGAGTTGGTCGTTCCTTGATTTGTCTGTTCCGTGAATTTTCTGTTCCTTGAGTTAGCCCGACACGGAAATTGGACTTTTGATCATTTTTTTTGTTTAAATTTTTTGAATTAAATTTTCTTTAAACCGCAATTGCTTTAATATTTTTAAAATATGTTTTACTTTTATCTACCCGAAAAAATCGTAACAAATTTATATGCCCTAAATCCTCTATTATATTACCACACAATTTTACTAAATGTTTTGAAGCCGGGCTTCTTATAAATACACAATTGGAGTAGAAAAATAGAATAGATAAGAGCAGGCTTGGTAATGGATACGGATAATATCCGGATATCCGCGGATATATCCGGATACGGACGGATATGGATACTGATTTTTTAAAACTCGGACGGATACGGATATGATGCTCCAAATCCGCGGATACCCGCGGATGGATATGACTCAAAAGTAGGACGGATCTAAGTGGATACGGATATCGACCTCACGGATATATCCGGATACGGATACCAAAATACGTGTCCATTACCAAGCCTGGATAAGAGTCCCCCACCCCCTATAGCTAACTAAATTTAAAAGCGCATCGGAAATTAAAAGGCGTCTTTGAGTTAAATCGAGGTTTCTCATGAAAGATGGAAATATAGAACCATCGTGGAAAGAAGCTAGACCAACCAAAAGGAACCAGACAAACTATAATCACAACCCGATGATTGGGGTTATTTTTGTATCAGGGATCTAGCCGTCCCGATTCCTGAAAATCGGGAATTCCCGACGTTTTTTGGGTCGGGAATCCCGATTCCCGAAAATCGGGAATTAAATTTTTATGTCGGCTAGATCCCTGGTTTGTATATCACTTTTGCAAGCAAACGGACAAACGAATTTTTCCGTCTGAATTTCAAGTTTTTGTAAACGTGAAATTGAATTTCATGAATTTCACGTTTGTGTGTCTGCTAAGATGTGATATTCTACTAGAGGATTTGTGAATGAGGTTAGTGTTCAATAAAAGCGATTTTCTCAACTATAATTTTGTAAAAGGATCTTTTCTCTTCAATTCTTTCAACAATTTCTCATTTATCGTCAGATCCTTCTCAATTCCCGCCATCTCCACGACGGCGACGTCCACCACCGTGCTGACCATTCCCTCCACTTCCATTTCCTCCTCTCCCTCCGTTACGAGGGCGACGTCTTCCAGGTGGAGGGTATTGAATATGAAGCTAATGAATATTAAGAACATTATAAAATTACAATGTTAAAACTTTTTGAAGGAATTTTTTGAAGCAAAAAAAAATTCCAATGAAATAATAAATTTGGAGAAATATTTTGGAGGAATACACGCGTTATATCTGAAGGTACCTTATACCCTCAGGCATTATAACCGGATTCTTAGATATTTATATTTAAACACACCTCTCGGATTTGAGGTTGAATTGCCACGTCTTCACGGATTTCCTCTGTTTCCATTACCCCAGGGTTATAAACTATAGCTTGAGGATGCATTTGGGCAATCAATTGTTGAGTTATATAATGTAGTTGAAGTTTTACTTGAAGATATGGGCGTCCTTGGACATATTCAGAATAGTAGAGGTGGTATAGATTGTAGGTATTATTTGGTCTGTCTGGAATAAGAACGTCTTCAAACGCCCCAAATTCTTCCGTAGTTATTCCAGATGAACTATCGTATACTTAAATTTTATTATAAATTAAAAACCATTAAATTTCTCAACTTTATTATCCTTTAAACCTTTATTTAGTATATTATTGTAAGGTAGTTAAGGTTTACTTCCCTAGCTTAGTCCAGACCTGGCCATGGATACGGATATGGATACAGATAATACCAAAATGCCTGCGGATATCCGTCTGTATCCGCCGTAAATATCCGGATACGGATACCAAAATCAGTATCCGTGACAAGATCTGGTTTAGTTAATAAAATAAAACTCAACACTTGATACGGATGACTATGTAGGAGGGCGCACTTGACACGGACGCACGCACGGATGCACGCACGGACCACTTGACACCCGACAAAACACTCAACAAAACACTCGACCTTAGAGTGTTCTGTGGGGGGATCTAAGGCTACTCTATGTGGGAGTAGCCTTAGATATTTGGGCCTGTTTAACTTAGGTAATTACTTTTGTATGTGTGTATCATCGGCACGTATTCAGAAAACACAATTGTGTCGCATTGACAATAAACAGGATATCGTCCATGTGTCGTCAAGTCTAACTCGTCGCTTCGAAGATCTCTGAACAAATTGTTGGTGCCTTAAAATAGAAAATTTAAAATCACAGCTTTTTTAAAATCACCATGTAAACCCCCAAAAGCTTGATTTCTCAACATATCATGCAAATTGTTTGCAGTCAGTTCATAATAATCAAAAGTAGCTACATATTCAAAAATTGATATTTGTAAGCTAATATTTAAATAAAATTATCTATATGACAAAACTGATTTTAGAAACGAAGGATTATAGAAATCGAAAGGTGAAACCGTCACTGCCCTGGGGCGATATTCATAAAGCGAGGTAGATGATTAATATAAGGGGCACTACTCTACACTATGGTTGGGTGATAGTCAGAAATCTTCAAATATCCGGATCCGATATCCTAGACGAAAATTTACGGATATCCGGCCTCTTTCGGATCCGCTAACCTTACTCTACATAAATATTGTATATGAGACAGAAACTTTCATTCAAAACATTACCTATAAGAATTATTGTCCTCGTCTTCTTGACTGGGCAAATCATTAAAAAGAGTAATGTATGCATTTGCATAATTATCTTGGATAAATGACAAAATCAATCTTCGGGCCAAAACAATCAATTTGTAATAAAGATATAAATTTCTTTCTTTTTGTAAAATTCGAACTAATAAACCTTCAAGTTGTGTAAATTCGGGTTCCTCACTATAAATTAATTAATAAATTTTAATTTATATACCGTATTTACTCGATTAATTCCACACCCTCGAATAATTCCCCCTGCTACGGATGGGTTATAAAAATAATTCCCCTCCCCCAAATACCCTACTTCACGTTCAGATTTCAAATCTCGAATAATTCCCCTCCCTTGAATGCTACGGATGGGCTGATGATGGGCTGAAAAATGATACGGATGGGTTGAAAAAATAATTCCCCAGGGGAATTAATCGAGTAAATACGGTATTTACTTGCTTAGAAAAATAGACACCTTAACACTAAATACATAAAAACTTTACCCAATATCCCATAAAGAAGAAGGAATTAAGTCCAAATTTCGTCCTTCGTCAAAATCATCTACATCTAAGCCAGAATCTTCAATAAACTGATCAAAATCGCCGACAATTTTTCTATAATCCTCGATTCTTTTGTTAATAAAAATCTCCCGTTGGTAATTTGGTCTTCTCGGAAGTTGAGAGTAATTATGTTGTAATCCCCTTTCATAATTGTTAAGAATTCGCGTAAAATGATTCAGCACCTTTAAACGTTTAAAGCAGTCATTTTTAATGGTGTACGGATATATAGGGATTGGGGTGACAATAATAATTTCTTGCGTGTTTTCTATTCCTCGATAGGACAATATACTATCCAAGACCCATTGGCCGTAGGTCCCAAAATCAGAATATCCCGATAGGATATATTCTTTCATGGGACTCGTAAAACTTCATTGGACTCATAAACTAGCCCAGAGTCAAAAACAGTATATTATTGTTAAAAGATATCTTTTCCACTACACATATACGTTATAGAGATCGGTATTTTCAAAAATCTTGGATCTGGATTTAGGATCTGGATCCATTTAACGCAAAGTTTTTATCTCGAATTTTTACAAATCCGCAATTTTGAGCGCACGACAATTTTGCGGATATAAAAATTTATTTAATTCTTTTACTAGTCTTTTTAAATTGTGTATCCACAATTGTTATAATACCTAATTCTGGAAGGCCGCAAGAGAAAATGACAAGTCATTCTAAAACTACAAGAAAATGAAGAAAATAACCTTCATAAACCCACAAAAATCCGCAAATCCGCATTTAAAAAAAATCCTCAGCAACCTATTAAAAAACCAAAATATCCTAACCCTGCTTTAAAACTTGAGATTTTTTCTGGCTAAGAGTGATGTAAGACAGAGGTCAAACTTATTGGAATATATAGCTTTAATATACATACCCCTGCTATTTTACGTTGAAAATTAGCAATGGTTGGATCATCAGCAGGCAATCCAACTTCCTCTAGAACTTCACCGCCTCTTTCCTCGAGTGCAACTTGCATATCATCTAAATAATCAACCTCAAAAATTCGATTATAATCAATTCTATTCAAAATTTTAATCAGAAAGGACAACTCAGTGAGAGAAAACGTGTTCAGATTGACAGGGGCTTGGCTTCCTCCAGTTCGCATCCTCCCTATTTTTGATAAAATTAGTTAAAAATTTTTTATAAAATGCTATGAATTTTTACCAGGAGGATGGTGCATTCCTTCGACAAAAAGGGAATTTAATCCAATAAAACAGAAGGCAATAAATGCCTTGAAGAATGTTTTAATAAACATTCTAGCAAAGAAATTTATAAGAAATTTTTTAATAAAACCTTCTTAAAAAAATTTTTTTTTAATTTAGAAATAGCTATTTATGGCAATCAAGTAGAGAGGACTTATTTTCGAATTCTTACCTTAATAAAATTAATATTAGCTATCGCGACTCCCAAAGCTTCCCTTATATGTATAGGGCATTTTTTGGGTAATTCATTATTGAATGTCACTTTAAAATAAAATGCGTGGGTTGTATTAGCCTTGGCTGTTAGCTAAAGCTTATAAAATCAAGCTTGGGGTAATGGAAAATAGTATAGAAAAGGTGGAGACAATTTCTTTATAATATTTAACTTGGACACGTAAATAGGTAAAATGGCAAAGCATTTTATTAATTAGAGCTCCTTGCAATGTTCGAAATTTCGATGGGTTCGCAAAATTTCAACTCCTCCCAACAAATTTATATACCTAAATCCTCTATTATTATACCACTGCCGTCCTCACTATACATCCATGGAGGAAAAATCGTAGCTTATAATGAGGGTGGTATCACGACTTTTGCGCCGAGAACATTTGCGCCGCGACTTTTGCGCCGCGACTTATGCGCCGGGGGACTTTTGCGCCGCGACTTTTGCGCCGCGACTTATGCGCCGGGCGACTTGTGCGCCGCGACTTTTGCGCCGGGCGACTTATGCGCCGCGACATTTGCGCCGCCATAATTTAAAAAAATAATATCTATAGTCGGACCTAATTATAGGTACTCTTTAAAAATGGTATCCAGGAGCTGAAGGAATTTCAGGAAGTACAATATTTCGGGAAGTACAATAGCCCCCTCTAATAAACCGACCACCTAGAGGTATCCAAGAGCTGGAGGAATGACCCCCCCCCCTTGACTTTTTCAAATCGGGATATTTTGTCTGCTACCCATATTCAGGTTGATTTTCTGCCTGAAGAGGGTGCACTATAATGTAGGGTTGTCGGGTCCAGATATCCGGATCTGAAAAAGGCCGGATAGCCGAAAATTTTAGGTCTGATATCGGATCCGGATCTTGATATCCGAAGATCTCCAACTATCCTACATCTTCTATAGTAAGGTCCGGCTGTAGTTTTCCATAATTATTAATGATAGTGGCGGCGCAAAAGTCGTCCGGCGCAAAAGTCGCGGCGCATAAGTCGCCCGGCGCAAAAGTCGCGGCGCAAAAGTCCCCCGGCGCAAAAGTCGCTCGGCGCATAAGTCGCGGCGCAAAAGTCGCGGCGCATAAGTCGCGGCGCAAATGTTCTCGGCGCAAAAGTCACGGAACCATGAGGGTTACCTTAAATAGGGAGTACTACTTGACAACTCCCCATCTTTCCCTGCAACTAGCCAAATTAAAAAATGTATCATGTATTGGGTTTATCTTATAGAGAGGTTCTACGGAAAATTCTTTGTATGCTAGACCTATGGAGCGTAGGCGAGGTGCTTATGCAAAACCCCGCGCGGGTTTTGCGGCACGCGCCTCGCGTGAGTAAATGGTCGTTGGGTTCTACAACTAACATAAACCTATCCCTTTTTCCATTTTCAGTCTTGATCTTCCGACCTACCCTAGTAGCACACAAAAATTTGATTGGACACATAAAGTCAAGTAGAACCCAATATATACGGTATATATGATTAATAATTTTATGTTACGCCGTCAGGTATACGGGACAGGAACCAAGCAGGTTCATTCAAGCTTTATTTAGCTCTTGAAAGCTTTGAAAAGAAGTTTTTTTGCCCCTTCCCATATTTTGATTGTTATATTACATTTATTAATTACTAGAAAAATAGACGCGCTTCGCGGGGTTGGTTCAGCCATCACCTCCGAGCTGTTAAAACTTTTCTCAAAATTTTTAAGAGATTAAAGATTGCTTATCTTTCCAATTTAAAGGTAAATACGGAGAGGAAGATTTTTTAAAGATAAATTAAAATTTGAGAAAATGGCGAAATAATCCCTCTGTTTTAAGGAGGAGGCATTTTTAAAAACATTCTAGCAAAGAATTTTACTAAGAAATTTTTTAAAAAACATTCTTAAAAATTTTATTTAAAAATTTAGAAATAGCTATTTATGGAAATCAATGTAGAGAAGACTGATTTTCAAATTCTTTCCCAAATAAAATTAATATTAGCTATCGCGACTCCCAAAGCTTCCCTTATAAAGGACAGTTTTTGGGTAATTACTTCCTTATTGAATATCATTTTAAAATAAAATCCGTGGGTTGTATTTGCAAGGCTGTTAGCTAAAGCTGCTAAAATCAAGCTGGTGGCTTGGAAAATAGTATAGAAAAGGTGGAGACAAATTTCTTTATAATATTTAATTTAAATTTAAATTTAAATAAACACGTGAAAGGCTAAAATAGCAAAGCCTTTTATTTAGTGAGAGTCCTTTGCAGTTGGGCATGTTTCGAAATTTTGAGTTATTTTTCCAAAAGTTTCAACGTTAGCAAAATTTCAACTCCTTCCAATGTTCAAAAAAGCACTGTCCAAAAAAATTTAAAGTATTCCGGTATGAAATTTTCTTGGAAAATTTTTCTGAAAAATATTTAGGATAGTAGGCAGGACTGTATACTTTGAAGCAGAATTCGATCAAAAAACCCCGCGCGGGGTTTTGCATAATCGCCTCGCCTATGTTCCACAGGTTTACGTTGACCATTTTGAGCCTGTTTATCTTGGCTCAGAACCAAGATCTCGAGCTGTTTTCGGAGCAAATGCAACAAGAAACAAGAAAATAAATGTCTTTAAGAATGTATCAGGAAACATTTAGACAAAAAACTTTTTCTTAAATTTCTTTCTGGAGAAATTTCAAAAAAGTTTTTGAAAAAAATTTATTTAATTTTTATAAATGGTTAATCTCTCCCACTTTAAATAAGGATATAGTGGCTTCCAGAACTAGTTCCAAAACTAGTTCCAGGCATTTACTAGTTCCGTAGTTCTAGTTCTGGAACTAGAACTAATTAGTTCCGGAACTGGAACTGGAACTTTGCCCATCACTGCACATCTCCAACCAACATTTAAGTGCTCACAACTTATTGTCTTTTTTTTTAATTTTTATTTAGAAAAATATTAAAATTGAGATTAAATTTTTATAAAAAATTTAAAAAATTTTTATTTTTAATATTTTTCTTCAGTTATTTTTCTTCAAAAGGAAAAATTGTTCATTATTTTTCTTTGAAAAATTCCCTAATTTCCGTTTGTCTTTAGGGAATTTAAAATAATTAAATATGTTTTTTTGACCTTTAATTTAAACAGAAAAAAAGAGGGGGCACCCAAACACGACTATTTTTAAATATTTTATTTTTTTCATTAAATTTAATTTAAATTAGAAAAGGGTTAAAAAAAGTTTATTTTCTTTTTTTTTTATTTTGACGTAGACGCCCACATACCTCTATTAGTTAATATTTATAGAGCTTTTTTAGAGTGTTTACATAAATTGTCTATTTTTAGAAAATAAAAAAGGGGGGAAATGTCCATTTTAATTTAGTTTTCCGGCATTTTTTGTTTAGTAAATAAACTTTTTTGTTTAAATATTTTAATATATACATATGACTATTAAACTAAAAATTAAATACCCAAAAAAAATTTTTTTTGGACAAAAATAAATAATTTTGGTAGTACCGTAAATCCTCTAATACGTAAATCCTCTTGGTAATATTTTTTTCGATCGACCTCTAGAGAGGACTTATTTTAGAGGGGGACCTATTTTAGAGGATTTACGGTACATACTAGTGGACTCAGGGATGTTGTAGTTGACATGAAGGCGGTGGGGACAGCACTTCCTTAACCTCACAAAAAATCGGGTGGTGGTCACGGGTTGAGAAAAGAAAGTCGTGTCGGGTTTTCAAAATTTTCTTCGGATCGGGTCTTGGATCGAATAAAAGTCTGGGTTTCGGATAGCCCCTGACATCTTTGGTCCACCCCCACATTGTTCTCCGTTTCTTATTTGAAGTTTTGATACTTTTAGGGTCCTATGGAAAGAAGATTCGAGGTTTCCTTTATTTTATTAATACATCTTTTTTAGTATACTAAAAGTCTTTAAAAATACACAGGGATGTCACTTGTTACTCAAAATTAGAGACCGGACTTTAGTGATCGTTCGGTAATATCGGTATCGATTATCGATAATATCGACATAAATATATCGATATTCGTATCGATCCGGTCTCTACTCGGAATCAGACCAGACTTTTTTTGTTATCCCGTAACATCCCTGCTACATAATAAAACCAAGTAAAAAAGCTGTTTTGAAATTTCAATTTCACCTTTTTCCCCCATTTAAATGAATAATGCTTATTTTTAAATAAAAATAGACACATTAAGTACTTAATTTAAAATGTATTTATGAATGATGTTTTTTTTAAATATTTATATTTGGCTTCTTTTTTTGTTTGCCACTATATTATGGAAAGGGGTAGCTTTATGCTTATTTTTATTTATAAAAAAATAAATACCTGTCTAAAAGAATTTTTTTAAAATGCTTCATTTCTTCTATTAAATTAACCCCCTCCATTAGACTTACCCACAGGGTTTCATTCAAAGCTGATTATTCTATTAGTTTTTACTTAAGTTTTGGCCCTTAAACCAGAAACTTTTTTAAGGTTTCTGTCATGGGATCATTCTTTACCTTTATATCGAAAAATTTTAGTTGCATACAGTGCAGGGTATTGAGCATTTATTGGTTCCGGCTCTGGGCTTTTAAAATCTTGGATCCGGCTCTGGGCTTAAATCCAAGTACTTGGTTTCATGCTTTTTCTAGCAAATGCCTATTATGTATACTATTTTCTTGTTAAAAAATTTAGTCGTTTTTTCCTTTTTTGTAAAATCCATTTTTGGATAATTTTTTAAATTAATTAAATTTATGAGTATTTTTAGAGGTTAAATTAATAAATAAAAATATTTCTTGGAATTCCTCGAAATTGAAAAAAAAATTTTTTTTGCTTTCCTCTCTTTTATTAATTTAATTTAAAACCACTAAATAAAATATAGATCAAAATTTAGAAAAAATAATTAAATAAACATTCCCTCAATTAGGAATTTTTTCAAAAAAAAATTTTTAGTCTTAAAATGTTTTTCCAATAATTCACAATTTACTTCCTTTTTCTTTATAAATTTATTAAATTTAAAAAAACTAGTAGATTATAGACCAATTTAATAAAAATAAAATTTAATTTATTAAATACAAACTTCAAGTTTAGAGAAATTTTTTCACTTTTTAAAAATTTTTTTCAAAAATTCTATATTGAAATCTCTCTATTACGTATTACGTTTTTTACGTCACATCCTCTCGAACCGAATTTTGCCGATAGACGAAAATATGACTTTGGATAAATAAAAAAATCATGAAAATTGAGGAGACGATCTTAAAGAGCCCTTCCATTATTTTTTTAACAAAATAAAAATTTTTTGATGTCAGGACTAGGTTTGTCGGTTTCAAACCGAACAGAAAACCGAAGACTTTCTGTTCGGTTTGTCTGTTCGCTTTCAAAAATTTGGATAAACTGACAATTCTAGGCAGAACCTCACATATTTATAAGCCCCTCTGGGCTGGAATAATGATTGTATAACTAGGAACTCTTTGGATATCCGGTCTTTTTTCAGACCGGATATCCGGATCTTAGTACACATTACTAAGGGTATAACGTAATAAATTTCCACGTTAAAAACGCCCACTAAAATGGGGGAGTATGAATTGGGGCCGGTGAATTAAATAATTTAACTAGTTGGTTAATTACTAAATTAATGAGCAAAAAATTTTTTTTTGTATTTTATTTCGTCAAAGAAAAATTTTTTTTTATTTTTTTCGTAATATTAAAAAACAAAAAAAAAATATTTTTTTAAAGAGTTGTGTCTCGTAAAACATTAATTTTTATATTTTTACAGTAAAAATATTATTTATTTTAGTTGAATCCAAGCGTGTCATTTTGATTATTTTTTAAATTATTTTTTACAAAAAAAATTTTTTTTCCATTATTTAAATTAGCATTTAAAAAAACTAATTTATTTTTTTTTATATTTTTTTAAAAGTTTAACAAACCTATAAAAAATAATATTTATAAGAGAAAAGGTTTGGAAAAGCAAAAAATTTTCACAATTTTTCGATTATACTTAGCTTACCTATCCTACTTTTGTTGGCACTGAATGGGGAAGTTCCCTAGGCGATACTCCCATTTTTGAATACCATTATAAACTTGGCTTGTTCTTAGAGTTGCCGGGTTGAGTTGACGGTCTTTGGTTAACCGAAACAAAATCTTTGGGATTTCGTTTCGGCTCGGTTTGAAACCGACAACTCTACATGTTCCTAAAGAGGTGTACACAATACTTGGGATGCCAATTTTAAATAAATTTGGGTACCTAAATGTAAAATTGAGAATTGACATTATAATTTTTTTAGACTTAAAGGAGGTATTAAAAATTGCGATTTGGCGACTTTCTTTCAAAAACCCCTTAAGAAATATCAACTAGATTTATAAAAAAGTATGTTTATTTTTATTTAAATTAATTTAAATAAATAAATAAATGTACTTTATTATTAAATTATTTTAAAATATACAAGAAAATTTAAAGAGAACTTTGGTTAAATAATTTTATTTACCCTCAAAGAAGACCACAAATGTATTTTTATTAAATTCCGTAACAAATTTAATTTTCTTTTAATTTCTTTTGAAAATACCAAAACCCTTTCTTAAGCTTTCAACAGTGCCAAAGTAGCGTTTAGGTGTGTTGCTTTTATTTAAACTTACCAAAAAAATTTTTTGGCAGACAAAAATAATTTTTCTTACTATAATATTGAAAGGAAAAAGGGAAATCCAGTTTTAGATCGTGAAGCTCGACATAGGGAGGAAAATTTCAGTACATCTCAGGATCCTGCCCAGGGCTAAACTTTTACTTCACTTAGTCTATATCAGGGTTGGACGCAACTGGAAAAATATTTCCGTGGCCGAAGTCCGAAATTTCGTCTAGCCCTGGTCTATATACAACTTTAAACCTCCATTTAAAGTATCCCTTATTATAAGACAAAAAATTCAACCTCAAAAGAGTATCTTATAATGATATAGGTAGTTGATATTTAGAATTGCATGTTTTCTTCCTTTATTTATCCTCCCACAATTTTTAAAGTAGTCTGGGTCACTCAACCAATACCTCCTCTTCACGTACTTAATGGCAAGTATATAAATATTTATTTACATTTTTTTTTAAATTTTTTCTCATTTTTTGTTTAATCAAATTTAATTTCCATTGACGACATTTCTCTAAAGGGCAAGAAAACAAAGAAAAAATTTTCCCACTTAAAAAATCTTTCTCATTTTCTATAAAGTTAAAAGCAGGTGAAAGCTTTTTAATTAACAAAAAAAAGTTTTTATTTCCTTCTTTTAAAATTCTTAATTACAAAAAAAACATTTTTATAAGCCACATATCGTTATAGAGTATACTTACGTTCTCGTGGACTAAAAATTCGCATAATAAACTGAGGTGTATATCAGGGATAGGACGGGTTACTGGAAACTAAGGTTGGTGGATAGTTGGAAATCTTCGCTTATCCGGATCCGGTATCCGAACTGGAACTTTCCGAATATCCGGCCGGGTATCCGGATCCGCCAACCTTACTGGCAACCGATACTCGAAATTCGGATTTTTTTCGACCCAAACCCCATCCGACTATTTTCTCAATTCGTCCTATCCTTGGCTACTCGAATATTAAAATTTAATTTTTAGTGTTCAAGTGTGACCATTCGAAAGATATTCCTAGTTTTCAACGATTTTCTACCTTTTCTATACTTAATCTAGAATTACGCCTAATATTAAAATTTAATTTTTAGTGTTCAAAAAAGGGTTTATCCCCCTTTATTCCAATGATTGACTTTAATTTTATTAGACAAGAAAAAAGTCAAAAAAAGTCTTTTTTACTTCCTTTCAAAGAAAGCTAGTTAATTAGGTTATAAAAGACATTCTTGACTTTTTGAGAGTATATATTGACTAGAAAATCTTAGCTGTAAGATATTTATAAATTTTATTAATATAGTGGACCACAGGTTTAAGATACCCTCAAGTTGAAACTTTTAGCTTAAATAGATTTAACTTAAATATGGGGGTTACCACTTATTGTTGGTCAGCTTCCCACATCTAATGGCCAACCAATTTTAAAGAAATTATCCTAAATAGAGGTATACCCAGTATTGTCGTTTTACCCTATTATTTATAGGGGATTTTCCCTATTTTTGACCGATTTCGCCCTATTTTTCCCCCATTTTTCAGTAACTGTTCCCCATTTTAGTGGTTTGGAAAAGACAACCCTGGGTGTACCTAGTATTGGATATCTCTTATACTGAGAGAATTTTTTGAAGGAAAAAAAGTTTCGAAATTTCGGGTTTCGAGGATTGTTTGAAAATTTTCCGATTGTGGTTTCTCGATCTCCGATTTTCAAAGTTTTTTTATTTCGAAACGGTATTGTCGTCCACTGAACTTTTGAGTAACTCATTTCTAAAATGCTCCCTTAAAGAACATAAAACATTACCATAATTGCACCATTAGAGAGACATTTAAAAAAGTTTTTATTTCCCCCAATTTCCCCAGTCTCGCCCTCAAAACCAATTTCCATCTGTGGCACGTTTTTCCTCTTCAAAAACCTTTTTTCTTAGTATATCCAATTCATATTATATTCTAAAAACATTTTGGGCATAAATAGGCAATTTGAATGGGTAATTGAAAAAAGGAACCCTTCAAAAAAAATTTTTTTTGAAGATAAAATAACCAATTCCAAAAGTAAAAAGAGAGGGGGATGCCGAAAAAGGCCTTTCAAAAATTATTTTTAAAAAATTATTTATTATATACGCAAAATATTTTTAGAAAATTTTATCTTAAAAAACATCATTTTTATTAAACTAAGACGTCACAAATATTTATTTTTATTTATTAATTATTAAAGAAAAAAAATTTTTTTCGAAAACTCCTCCCTCCCTTAACATTTAAAAAAAAGTACTTATATAATTAATTCTCTTAAGTTTATATACTATTTACTACATCTGCTTTTTCAAGTTTATTTAAGCTAAACTTTAAAAAAGTTCTCTCAGGTTTATACGCTATTTCCATCTGCCTTTCATGTTTTTTAAGCACAACCTTAAAAACTTCAGTTTTACTTAAAACTTGACGGAAATTAAAAATCTTTTAATTAAAAGTAAAATAAACTTTATTTGAAAAAATATAAGGGTCTTTTATATTGAACTTTTCACCTGCTTCTTTTCTATTAAAAAATCTCTTTATTTTTCGCCCAAAATTACATTCGAACCCCAAAATTAAGTACACCTCTATTTAACAAATTTTTTTGAATTTTAATTGTCCACTTGGTGTGGGAAGCTCTCCAAGTGATACCTCCTATTTTAAGCAAACCCTCATTCGATATTTTCACTTTCGACGGCCTATTTACAAGCTAGAGTATTTAAAAATAATTTTTTTAGAATAATAAAAACTAGAATAATTTTTCTTCAATATCCTTCTTGTTAATTAATTAACTACCAAAAAGAAAATGTCAAAAATCATTAGCCAATCAACATCAACATCTCCCACATTTTCTACTTCTTCCAAGACTAGTAACCCTTCAATCAACAAAAACAAATTTAATATTAATCATCCTTCAACTTTACTTTTTTGTTTCCTTTTTATCTTCACATTTTCAATCTCTTCTACTCAAGCATATCCTGCCTTTTATATGCAGGCAATCCCCCGAAAATCACAAATTAATATGGAAGCTCCTTTATTGCACCATGCTGCCCAGAAGAGAGCTTTTGATCGGTTGGATGTTTCTCCATTCGATTTTGATGCAATGACTAAACGATTTAATGATGATGAACTTTCATCATTGCCGGTAAGTTATGAAAAAAATTTTTCAAAAAAAAATTTTTTTGAATAAGTAAAACCTCTATATAAGATACCTCCAATATAAGGTACACCTCTATTTAAGCAACGCTTTCTTAAAAATTTAGTTGGCGCTGGGTGGTAAAAAACTTCTTTTCTCAAACATTCGATATAAGGTACCTCTCATTATAAGACACGATATTTTTCAATTCAGGGGTGTATCCTAAAGTGAGGTGTGACTGTATCTTAGTTGACTGTCTAACGATTCTAAATTTAATTTTCCATTTTTTCAGTTCAATTTTGAATATTTTCCATCATTGGATACACACAAACGAGCTTTTGACCGACTTGAAGATAGCGGATTTTTTGGTCTAAGGAAGAGAGCATTCGACCGACTTGATAATTCATTTATGCTTTTAAAGAAATCTTCAGCTTGAAAAGAATTTTTTTAAATTTACAATTTAGTTTTTAGTAACTGAAATTATTTTTTGATACAGAAAACACATATTATTTTATCTAGTTACTCAAATTATGGTTAAACCTTGCTATAAGATGAACCCAAAATTAAACACATTCTTCTTGAGTGGGAGCACTAGTAGGCGATACTCTCTAAGATATACCTAAGTAAATTTTCAGCCCTAAAGGAGTTATGTACTTTTGACCGACTTAAAGATAGCGGATTTTTTGGTTTAAGGTTCGACCATAATTTATTCAGTTACTAAAGGATTCTTTTAAATATTCCTTTAAAACATATATTATATATATTTAAAAAAGATCTCAAGAAACACAAGTTATAAATATAAAAATTTAATTTTAAACATTTTTATTGTCCAATTTTTTTAAATGTTCAAAATCAAAAAAAAATTTTTTTAATTTATAAAAGTATGTGTTATCCGTGTCCCATATTTTACCAAATTCTTCTGCCAATAAGACTAAAACCCTACGTTTTACCAACACAATTTTATCTACAAAACGTAGAACTTAGTCTTATGGGTAGAATATGGATCTGGCATAATATAAGGAGTCATATTTAGGGTTGTCGGTTCCTGGAAATTCTTCGGATATCCGAACCCGAACCAAAGAACCGAACCGAAAAATCGATTCTTCGGTTCGGTTCGGTCCAGAACCGACAACCTTAATCATATTATCAGTTAATATATATTTTTAAGGAAAAGAAGTGAGAATGAAAGGATACAATTTTTAATATTTTTTAGAGAGAAAAAAGTCATATTAAAATAATTAAAAATATACATATATACTATTTTGCGTTTTTATTTTTTTAACTCGGGAATGTCTGCACAATGAAGTAATAAAAATTAATTAATACGTTCCCGTAAAGAGATATCACGGCAATTTTAATTTACTCAAAAAAAAAGATTTTTGGCTAAAGGGTTATTTTGTTGATTGACAAATAACTTCTGTTAGATTCTTCAGCGATTTAATTTTATAAAAAAATAACCCCAAATAAATATTTCAAAGCATTTTTGAAATTTCCAATTCTCGTTGTGCTTTATCTTCTTCTTCGTCAACTAAGGCTTCAGCTAAAGTTGTTGGAATGTTATTTTCAATCCATTGAAGGTCATCCTATAAAATTTATGAAAAATAACAATAGAGAAGTAATGGAATAATGTGTAAGGAAAATATTAATTAATACGTTCCCGTAAAGAGTATCTATGTTGCTAGTGTCTAAGATAAATAAAAGTTCAAGGGGAGGTCTAGGATATGTAAGAATTCATGGAAAACCCCTCCACTAAATCTGATGTTTCGCAAGACTCTTAATACAATTATTGAGACCACAGGTCGATAGGCACGTAATTTTCAGACTGACTATGCCCATGGGCTAGATGACTGCTCGACAGCCTTACTAACTTCTAATTTAAATAATCTAGAGGTTTCCCAACTTCCTGTTCCTCAAAATAATCTTAAGGTCGAATTATAAGCAGTTAACGTTCCAGCTTTTTGGGAGAGTTTTTGAGTGATAAAGGAATGCTGAGGGGAATTGCAAAAAATTTCAAAACCTCTAAT
Source organism: Meloidogyne incognita (assembly GCA_036172945.1). Taxonomy (NCBI): domain Eukaryota; kingdom Metazoa; phylum Nematoda; class Chromadorea; order Rhabditida; family Meloidogynidae; genus Meloidogyne; species Meloidogyne incognita. The sequence continues at coordinate 2,512,011 of JARQAC010000006.1, read as the reverse complement.
TTGCTATTTTTGCCTTCTCCATCCTTTCCAGCAACACTCCCATTACTCTGTCCATTTTCTTGTTTTTTATCTCTTTTTGACACAACTTCATAAACAGCTGGGCGTTGTCCTCCACTTTTTGTAAATAATTCATCTTCTTCAATATCTTCCTCATTTTCATCTTCACTATTATCCAATAAAGGAGTAAAAGCATAACGTTGATTATTTTGTGAAGGACGCCAAAGAAACATTATGACAACAAGAATTGTGCAGAAAAAGATGTGCCAAAATGCTGTATCTACCCATCTTTAATAAAATAAATTTTAAATTTTATTAAAGATTTCTAAAAAATAGAAAAATTAAGTTTCTGAGGTTAGAATTGATATAATTATATGATCGCCCAATAGCTTTATATTTTCCTATAAAAACTAAAAATAGGCAGGGGATAGGCAATATACTGGCAAGTCAAACATTCATAAAAAGAAATTTTCAACATTTTTTTGCCCCCTTAACCATTTGTAATTTTTATGAGAAAAAGAAATCGAGAAGGCAATAATCGGATAATGTTTTAAGATTCAAAAAATTTAAAAAAAACACTAACAACTCCTTCCAATCCTTCATGCAGTATTGAAACAGATGCATCCACAAAGACCAAAACATGTAGAGAACAGAAATAAAAAGTCCCATGCCCAAAACATTGGTAAAATGTAAATATAGAGATAATTTTACCTATAAAATAAATTTATTTTATAAAATCTAAAAATTAAAGTTGAGATTCACTGCTACACGAATTGGGCATCAAAATCTACCTTATATTAGGTGTATCGTAAATAAAATAAATTTGATTAGCTCTCAACCAATGGCTAATCAAATTTTTAAAAAAGATTTCTTATGTCAGATCGAGGTGTATCAGACAGAAATGTCTAGTGTTACCTGAAACTTGATATAATAAATCAGGACTTTTTCGACCCGAAACACGATCCGACGGAAATTTTGAAACCCTGACCCGATTGCTTTTCTCAAACCGAAACATCCCTGGTCTCTAATACTATATTTATCCTATAAGCGCCCAACTTAATAAAGAAAACCTCATTCCGTCTTAATCGGAGTGCTCTCATTGTCGAAATTAAAGAAGAGAAGACCCACCAAGCAATACAAATTTCCAAAAGTGCTAAAGGCATTTTAGCTATCTGTTTCTCTTTCACAGCTTCTGTCGTTTGCTTAAAAATAAAATTTAAGAATCTCCCCAAAACATTTTTAAAAAAACCTTCGAAACTCTTGTCAGTCCTTCAATAGCACAAAAAATAAAATATAACATTCCAACAGCAATTACTTGATTTAAAGTCGATCCAAGTCTAGGCTTTACTACTCCAAAACCAACAGAAACAATAATAACTAGAACATGTGCCATTGTTCGTTTTAAACAAGAAGTCAATTCGGCAAGCTTAAAGACAGTTTTTTAATTTAAAAATTTTGAAAAAAAACCTCCAATAATCCTTCAACAGACTTTCCAGTTTGGTTCATATTTGAATATTCAGCATAAAAAACAGCCTTTTCAATCATTCCAATCATTATAACTGCTCCTAAAAAATTTAAAAAATTTATTTGAAAAAATATTTTGGGATATAAATGTCCAGCACGCTGTCTATGTCTGCTAAAGACATTCCGCAGTTAAAAATGACTTTTACAGAATGTCTTTTTCATATAAATATATAGAAAGGAAGCTGGAAATTTAACAGATTTGTTAAGATAGCCTGTGTTTTTGCAGATGTTTATACGGACATTTTCCGAATGCTAGTTGACCGAGAAATAGAGGTGGAAAGGAGTAAAAATATGTTAAAAGGCAGAAGTGGGTCGGAACAGTCAGAGGTGTCGGAAACCGGAAGAGCCGGAAATCAGAACTGGCTCAAAAGTCGGAACTCGAAAGGCAAAATTTTTTTCGGAAATCGGAAGGAAAAAAACGCCGGAAATCGGAATTCCGACCCAACTCTAGTAGAAGGAAGAATATATATTAATGTCGAAAAGATATTTACCTAAATGTACTATCAAAAAACACCAAAAAATCCCTCACTATAATCTAAATAAGTATCAAAATCCACTAAACAAACCTATCCAAAATTGAACACGTAAAAGGTCTTTCCAATGTTTAAGACAAACAATTAACCAAGCCAAAGCCATCAAAGCATAAAAAATACACATAAAACCATAAAAATGTAAAAGAGGATAGTCAATCGCAGATAAATATCCATAAGGACCACGCCATTGAACTTCGGCTTCAATTGTGTGATTTTTGGTGTCATCAGCCGAGAATTTAGTTATTGTAATTCTCAAAATGAGTAAATAAATAGCGTCAACAGGCAATGTTTGGATTGGATGCCAAGAACTATAAAATTAATATTTAAAGAAATAAAATGGACATCTCCTTAATCTAACAATAAATTAAAAATTTCCTACATTAGACAAAAAATGGTCCACGACAATTAGTGTTCGGAACGGTTTCGGGAACATATTCCTGAATCCGGTTTTTTCATAATCTCCGGAATTATTTTCGGACCATTGTATTCTCCCCGGACCCGGAATTCAAAAAAAAATTGGGGTCCGGAAAATCCTACTCATAATAGGGTTGTTCACTTCCGGATAATTTTCGCCTGTGACGTCTCATGTCCTTAAAATCCACCCATTTGAGCTGCCATAAGCGAAAATTAACCGGCTATGAAAACTCCGAATTTTGACATCAAAATATAAAAAATATAATGTTAACCACAAAAAATCGTTTAAATTAAAAAAATATAAAATCTACAAACGTCAAAGAATCTTTTGCACCACCGTCAATAGATTGTCCATTAATTCCAGGAAATTGGTCATTTGCCCTTCTACTTCTTGGCTCTAGACTTGGTAACTATTTTTTAAATTAAAAATTAACGAGAAATTTAAAAAAATAATTAACCTGGTTAAAAGGAGTAACATTATAAACTTTCATCCCAAATTTTGGTATTTGTTCAAGAAAATGATCCCCAACAGAATTTAAACAAGAAAATCTCTGAGGCTTTGATCGGTAATAAAGAATTTTGTCATAATCATATCCCGGAGGAATTTTGTTGTCATTTTCAAAATAGAATTGCTGGAAAAATTATGAGGAATTAATAAATTGGGTAAAACTTTATTCGCCGCGAGTCAAATTTTAGTACAATTCAACGTTGCTAGTAGATATGTCGGGACATCAAAAATGAGATTCAACCATTATAGGGCTTGTTAAATAAAACTGCGGCGGATTCGGCGAGCCGTCACAGAAAAGACAATTTTGGATTTTTAAAGGGTTTCCAGTGACTTAAACGAGGAAACGTATGTCTTAGGCACTTAATGCCGATGCTTCTGATAGATTATATCCACTTAAATACCCAGTTTAAACTCGAACTACATTCTGTCAGAAAATGACAAGCACCTCCCGTTTTGACAGTTTTATTTAAAATCAAGAGGGAGTTTATAAATTTCTTAAAGCGTAAGAACATAAAATAACCCGTAACGTAAAATTAATTAAAAAGCAAACCAGTAGATTGCTAACTTGTGAAAAGCGCATTTTATCCACAATAAATTCTTTTGCACAAGGAGAACTTCTTATAACAACTTCAGCCTCAAATTCAATGTCCACATTTTCTAAGCATTTTAAACGGACTTCTACTTCTGTTTTGTTTAGAGAAGACTGAAGAAAGCCGAGATATTCTTGCTAAAAATATTCTTTTTAATTTCCAAAAAAAAATAAAAATACCGATTTTGGCATTAAATCAACTTTTTCGGTCATAATTCCAGGAATAAGTAAATTAGTCGTTGTTAGCCTCAATAATTGTAAAATTAAAACAAAAAGGAAAATAATATTTAGTTGCATAATTTAAAATTTAAGCTGAAGAAAAAATTTTATTTTTTGGGTCTAAAATGGGTAAATAATTAAAGTTTTTGGAAAAAGCAAAAAATAAAACGCTCAATCATTGAAAGAGTAAACAAAAGGCTAAAATATCCACGTAAATTTGTGGGATTAATTATTCGATAATGGAAATGAAAAGTCAATGAATTAAATTGAAATTTGGGTAAAAAAAAGAGAAAATATCCACATTTTCAGAGTTTTTTGAAAATAAAAAATAAAAGATTTAAAGAAAATTTAAAAGAGAAGGTTGTCATTCCTACATTCCTAAACAAAATGTAAAAATAGTGTTTAAGATGCAAAAACATTAAAAGGTTTGACGTGTTTAACAAGTTGGCAAAATTCAAAGAAAATTTAAGATTATTTTTCGAAACGATTTCTTTTTAAAAATTTTTTTAAAAAGGGACGTTTGAGTATCATCGTTTGTTTTTGATTTATCGGCCACGTCCTCGTTAAAATGTGCTAGCAGCAAATTAATTAATTTTCGTGTTTTGTCTAGTCGTCTTTAATTATCTGGTCAATTATGCTGTATCCACATTCTTGCTCATCTTTACCAACTCAATCAGCCCATCAAAGACATCAACTTAGTGATTTCAATCAACAAATTCTAAAAGGAATGACGGCTGGGATTTTGGCTGCAGCTATTTCAAAAAGTGCAGTGGCACCAATGGACAGAGTTAAATTGGTTTTGCAGGTTTTATTTAATTGTTTTTTGCTTCTTTTAAATACGGGGAATTTGAGATTGTGGTTTCTATTCTCGGATTTTTGTTAGAAAGGACTTAAGACCTTGGGAGGGTTTTTTTGGCGTAAACAACAAAGAAAAAGTTCCTTGACCATCATGAATCTGCTAAAATATCTTGCAATAAGTCTAGAGATAACCGCAATTTTCTGTATTTCCCATGATTAGTTATTTATTTCAACTTTTGAGTATATTTATTCATTTTAGCTCCAAACAATCACATCTCGTGCAGAAATTGCTATTTGCCATCGACAGCCTTATCAAGGAATTTATGACTGTTTTCGACGTTTATGTGCCGAGCAAGGCTTTCGTTCTTTATGGCGTGGAAATTCTGCTACAGTGATTCGCTGTATTCCAAATCAAGCACTCAATATGTTGTTTAGAGACAAATTTCGGATTACTTTATTGGATGGAATTGATTGGAGGGATAGACCTTTTAGATTTGTTTTAGGTATTTTACTATTTATTTCTTGTTAGAACTCACTGGGCCCAAAATTTGGGGTTGATTCTTTATCTTTGGTTTGGAGTATGTTTGGCGGGTCAGGCTCCGAATAAAGCCGGGTCCGATATTCCGGTATAATTTTGGTTCGGAAATCGGATCCGAGGATTTCCCAGTATCCGCCAACCTTAGTTTGGAGTCCAGAAAAGAAAAATCCAATAAGCTCAGAAAATGATTGGGTTCTGGCTCTTGCTAAAAGAGTAACTTCGGCCTTGGCTCACAATCAGAACCACCTCAAATCTATTATGTATTTTGAATTTTAGGAAATCTAGCAGCAGGCGGTGCTGGTGGTGCATTAACTTTACTAGTCGTTTATCCTCTCGATTTGGCACGGACTCGTTTAGCCGTTGAACGAGTTGACTCTGTCCGTAGTATTTCACAATGCTTTTCTTTGGTTTCTGCAAATGAAGGGTTGCCTGGACTTTATCGAGGATTTTGTGCTTCCCTTGTTTTTACTGTTGTTTCAAGGGCTGTGTTCTTTGGAATTTTTGATTCTATTCGTCTTTCCATGGATGAACAAAGAAGACGAAGACTTAGTTTTTTTACTACTTGGTCTTTGGCACAGGTTTTTTATAATTAAATTAGTACAAATCGGAAATTAAAAAAAACCTTGATTTTGGTTGAGGACTCCGACCAGATTTTTTACCTTGAATTAAGGAAAAATTTGGTCTGGATTAGGGTTGGGGTTGTCGAGTCGGGCCGGCGTTCGAGTCATTTTTTCGGGTCTCATTTTTGTAAGGCCGGCCCGGCAGTGTCTTTTTTCGTGCCAAAATTTGATGCCCGACTCGGTTTTTCGGACTTGACCGGGCCCCCAAACCCTAGTCTGGATCCAGATCTAGACCGATCTCTAAAAATTAAGTAAAGTTTTCAAATATTCAATAAACACTTTTAAGGCATCTCTTATTGTTTCTTCATTGCTCTGTTATCCTTTGGACACTGTTAGACGTCATTTAATGATGGAAGCTGGCCAAACCAAAAAACTTTACAAAAACCAATTTGAGTGTTGGAAGGGCATTTTATACAATGAAGGCCCAAAAGCTTTGTACAAGGGAGCACTAACAAATTCGTTAAGATGCACAAGTGGGGCACTTATTTTGGCTGTTTATTATGAGGTATTGAAATATTTATAGAGGATTGGAGACGACGTTTAATGTTGAATTTTGACTCGTTTGATTTATTTTTTTGGAAGATTTTATGTTAGAAAGGGTGTATCCAGAGAAGGTTTCAGAAAGGAAGGGGGGTAAAAAATTTCTGATTTTTCCTCTGTCCAATACTTTTTTTTTTATTTTTTGCCCCTTATCTTTCTTCTGGATAACCCTATGGAATTTAGTATTTATTAAACAGTGTTCTTTCCGGTTATCAAAATTAAAAAAAATTTTTTTGGAGCATAAGAAAGATTTATTTCTTGTAACCCGAAGAACGCTGCTTAAAATAATTACCTATTACCTTTTTTCATTTGTCCTTTTCAGTTAAAAATACAAAAAATATTTACGTGCCTTTTTTAAAGATTTTATCTTTTTTCAAATATTTGCTCATTTTAAATATGTTATTTAAAGACAAAACATGAATTTCTAAATATATATTTTATTTTTTATTGAAATTTTTTGTTAATAATTTTTACAGATATAATTTTAAACAACAAATTGACCTTTTTCAAAAAGTATTTAATTTTTTTTAATTTTTTAATAACTAGGGGTGGTTCAAGATTTCCCGTCTCCTCCCAACAATGGTTTTTAGGTTGTTCCCCGACACATCCATGACATGTTATTTCCCAACATCGTCGTAAATTTTTGTTTTTAAAGGAGTGGTCCCCGACTTCCCTTTCTCGTCCGGCAATGGTTTTAGGTAGTTCTCTGATCCAAATTCCTTATTATTATTTCCTAACATCGGCGTTTCTCGCAAAAAATACATGGAGAATTGGGGGCAATTTCCTTGTGGATTTGCAACATGGACAACATATTAGAGATCGGTCTGGATCTGGATCCAGTCTGGATTTTTTCTGGAATCTTGTCCAGGTTACTAACCTAAATCCAGAGTCCAAATCCAGGATTTTTGAAAATACCGATCTCTACAACATATACTAAAATATCACTCAAAAAATTTTTTTCTCCCCATTCCTTTTAATTTTAAGCACGTTTTCATTTTACGCCTAAATGATTTTTTCGTCTAATTTTAATTAACGAAAATTTTCTTTTTCACAATTCGTTTCCCCTCTTAATCAATATACTATTAACATTTTTGTTAAAAAATATTAAACTAATCAGTCAATCGTTTTCCTTAAGGCGATTTGCAGCGAAGGGGAATTAAATAAAAATATATTTCTGCTTGGCCAGACGCTCTAAATATATTTCTTAATTTTTCATGCGTTGCACAAATAACTGTACACAAATTTATTTTCTTTTCTAATCATTCTCTCCTCTTTTTTAAATTTTATTTTTAAAAATCGTATTTTTGTTTTTATTTTGGATATAGTGTAGTGTACCGGTGGTAAAAGTTCGGGACGTGACATATGTCAGTCGATTCGTCTCGGCGAGCTGAGTCGAACGGTACCACTCCCCATTTTAGGAAATGATTCTGGACCGAGTTATATGTCCTGAAAAATCGAAAACGGGGACCAAGCACTTTTTTGGGGTGAAAAATTCGAAAATGCAAATTATAGCTCATTCGAAAGAGCTCGTCGAGCTGAGTCGAATGACACCAAAATCAACGAAATCCGACTTGATTGGACCGAGATATAGACCCCTAAAAACCGAAGATCCAAAGGGGCGATTTTTGGAATAAAATTTTTTTATATAAATAATACCTCATTCGAAAGAGCTCGTCGAGCTGAGTCGAATGACACCAAAATCACCTTGATTGGACAAGATTAGACAAAGTTATGACAAAAAACTCTAAACCTATGGGGCGTCGGCAAGGCGCTTGTGCAAAACCCCGCGCTTCGCGCGGGGTTTTGCGGCACGCGCCTAACGGGGAGTCTACGGGCGCTGGGTCTGGGCTCGTAACATTAACCTATTCCTATCTCACTTGCTCTGGACATATTTGGGGCCTCCGTAGCGGCAAAGATCTCCACATATGTCATAGGTAAGGAGGTAAAATAAAAGATTATAACTTTGTCCAATCAAGTTGGATTTCATTGATTTTGGTGTCATTCGACTCAGCTCGACGAGCTCTTTCGAATGAGGTATAATTTGCATTTTCGAATTTTTCACCCCAAAAAAGTGCTTGGTCCCCCCTTTGGTTTTTCGATTTTTCGGGACCTATAACTCGGTCCAGAATCATTTCCTAAAATGGGGAGTGGTACCGTTCGACTCAGCTCGCCGAGACGAATCGACTGACATATGTCACGTCCCGAACTTTTACCACCGGTACACTACACTACAGCCTTTATTTTTGTCGTCTTAGTTTCGGTAAAATTGTCGTTTGTGTCCAAACTTTTTTTTATCATCCCCCTTCCCTCTAAAATTTAAATTCTGATTTATTACTAAAAGCAAAAATAAGGGAAATTAAAAGAAAAATGTTTGCCACAAATGACAAGTTTGGCATTTTTTCTTAAAAATTTTTCTCAGAAAATATTTAAATTTTATTTTTCTTTTTTTTTACTCATCATAACACAAAAAACTCTTAAAACAAAATTTCTTTAATGAATCACACGTTTTTAATTTTTTTTTTATTTTAAACACGAGACAACCGAGAAAATGTAAAAAAATAAGGGGGGAATTTGGCGATAAGGAACATAAAAATATTGAACATAAAATTATTTAGAAAGTGTTCAATTTGCAAATTAAAGGTTAATTGGCTTCTTTTTTATTTGAAAAATATCCCCTCTTTTTTTAATCTTTTTAAGTGAGAGAAAGTGTTAAGTTTTAAGTTGAGTGGCTTAAAACTTAAATTAGCCTTTTCCTTAACTATTTCTTTCCGGAAAATTATCCTTTTTTTAAACTCTCCGGAAGCTGTACTTTGCCGGATAGTTAAAAATTTTCCGTAAATAATTTTTTGATTTTTATCCAAATTTCCGGATAATTATCTGCTATTATAGACTTTTTGGTTATGTTGCCCTAAAGTCCGCAAGTTTTTTCCCCGCAATTTATTTTATATTTTCTCAAAAATCTATAAGATTATGTAGGAATCAAGTGTTTACTAAATTCCTTTCTGAACTTTAAATTTGTTTAAGAATGTGAGTTACAATTTTACAAAAATATAATCCTTTTGAGAAAATTAAGGTAAAATTCAAGTTCGTTTCCCCCCTCTAGGACCAAGACTCACTCCAAGACCGAAAGAAACCCAAGAAAAGTCTTGAGTCAATACCTAGAGTCTTGGAAGTCTCTAGGAATTAAGGAAGAAAAAGATGGGGGACGACTTTAATTATAATAAAATTAATCAAATAAATTGCAGAAAGAAACTTACGGATTTTGGGGCAACTTGCAATTACTTTTAATTTATTTTTTGTTTTAAACTGCCGACAATTTAAAACCTAGAAAAAAAAATAAATTTCGAGAGGAAAAATTAAATTCCAACCATTATGCTTTTTTTTTATTTTAATTATTTAATTACTGCGTGATTCCTAATCAACATACCACCACTCATTTTTTTCTTTTATGTACCCCCTTATAATCTTCAATTTGTAAAAGCACGCGACTTGTCTCTGCGTCATCACGCGACTTCCTTTTTTCCTTTTCTTTTCTTAGGATGTCCCCAATATTTTTAATTTTAACGACTTCTGATTAGAATATATATTAACGGTCAAGAACCCATATAAAATAATAAAAGTAGAAAAGATAAAATTAAATAAAATCAAATAAATAGGTATTTTATTTCTTGAAATAAGTTATATGTAGTAATTCCTTTTATTTTTTTTTATATTTTTGCGCTAAATAAATTCAAAATCTAAAATGTTCAGGCCTCGAAAATGTTTCAAGACTCAAGCCGAGACTAGAGGTCGGCAAGACCTCTAGTCTGAGGGATCCTGTATTGGGATTTATGCTAATTTGTCCACCTCCAGCAAATGAGTTCCGTCAATTTTTTGGATGTGGACGGGCTCCCGCGAAATAAACCTGCAAAATCCGGCGCTGAATTCCGGCCCACACCGAACTCAAGATCAGATTTCACCTCAACCCTAAAAATTCCTATAAAAAGTCCTGAGTTTTACTCAAGACCACTATCCTTTACAGTCTTCCATATTTTAAACCTTTTATTTTTTTGTTTGTTAAACACCAAAAATTATCGGAAACACTTGAACTTTGATTCCATTTATTTTAGCTTCCACATAGACAGACGCTCTTTTTTTCCAAACAATTTTTTAATCCTTTTGTTTAAAATTAAATTTCTTAGATTATTTAACATTTTAATTTAACAATTTCTAAACCAAACAGATTATTTTTAAAAAAAAAAGAAAGAAAAAAATGTCTCCAGTTCATAGTCCCATTCTTAATTTAACACAAATGCAGCTTTCTTTTGCTGGGTGTGGATTTCTTTGTATTTACCATGCTGGGGTTTGTGCTGCTATTAAAGGTGTTTAAATGATTATTTTATTAATTATATTTAATTTTTAAAGTCCTCTCAAGAGTAATTTTTAAGGTCAAAAACAAAAATTATCAGGAATGATTTAAAAAATTAAATGGGGAAAATATATTTTTTATATTACACCATTTTTAGAAAAAATTAACCCATGGATTATTTTGGTTATATTTTCTGTTCCCTTTTATTTTTCTCCAAATAAAATTATAGTTGGTTTAGGGCAGATCAGACAAACATTTGATCACTCCCGCATAACTGAGAAACTTGAAGAACATAATTAAGACACGTTAATTAAGGGCCCAAACGCCCTGTGTCGGAGTCCGGGGGTTTCGAATTGTTTTGTGGCGGGGAACAGGTCGGGGAAAACTTGAAAAAATTGTTCGGGGAATTGGGTCGGGGCGAAACTTTATAATTACCTAACCAGCCCGGGTTCGAACCCGATTTGTTAAAATTAAGGGTATTGAATAATCTGCTTAATTATGCACTAAGGATAATTTTTATGATGAAGGCAATAAAAACTTTTACTTTAATTTATTAATTGTGAAAATAAAATTTTAAAATTTATTTTAGAATACGCCCCACAACTAACTCTTAATCGGATAAAAGGAGCTTCTGCAGGTGCAATTGCAGCTGCAGGATTGGTTTGTAATGTGTGTATGTCACACGCAACCAGTACAATTTTGCAAATTGTTACTGAGGTAGTACAATTATTTCTTTTAATAATACATTATAGAGGCATTTTCCTTTATCCTTCCAAAAGTCTGCGAATTTTGTCCGCGAGTCAGATTTTAATCTGTTGTAATTTTATTGCTTTTCAGCAAATTATGATAAACCTTTAAAGTCAATCCTTCTGGTAATTTCTTTTGGTCTAAAATAAATATGTAGTTTGACTTGCGGACAAGATTTGCGGGGATTTTTGAGGGGATGAAACAATTTTAGCTAGTAATTTTAATTATAGTTTAAACTAGGGATTTGGGTTTATTGACACGGTATCATAAAAGGTCCAGAAAAGATTTAGCGGAAAGGGATACTGGTCCCGGCATATACTTTAAAAGTATTAATAAGTGTAAAAATTAAAATTCTAAATTTTAATTTTTAAAGGCGCGTGCTGGTTCTTTACTTGCACTTTCTCCCAATTTTGATGTTCTTGCACTTGTTCGACAAGGACTTGAACAAACTTTACCAGAAAATGCCCGTAATTTTCTAAAATTTTTTGAAGAAAATTTTAGAAAATTCCCTTCAGATATTCTCTGTACTGGGCGACTTTTTATTTCCGCTACACGGGCACGGGATTACAAAAATGCGCTTATTTCTGAATTTGTCTCTCGTGAGGAGTTGATAGAAGCACTTTTGTGTTCTTGTTTTATTCCTTTTTATTGTGGAAGAACTCCGCCAACTTACCGAGGAGAGCAGTATATTGATGGGGCTTTTTCGGATAATCAGCCAGGAAAGTGGGAGCCTGGCACTATTACGGTTAATTTTAAATAAGACCGGTAGGACCTCGTTTAACACCGTGGGCAAAAATTCTGAAAATTTTGGAAGCCTGTAACCCCGGATTCTTTATTTTCCGCACAGAGGGCAACACTTTTCTGAATTGTCATAGACAGAGAAATTCACTTTTTCGGTCATCCCTTTGCCCTTTTTCCCCATCTTGTGAAGGTGAATTCCAGCCTTCCCTTCTGGATTCGCCTTAGGTCATACCTTTGCCTATATTTTTCCTTTTTTCCCCATTTTGTGGAGGTGGGTTCCAACCTCCCCCCTTTGGATACGCCTTACGGTGTCAGATAATAAAAATTTAAGGTGAGCCCGTTCAGTGGTGAATCTGACATTTGTCCAACTGATGAGGATAGTGCAAGGCAAGTTTAGAAACTGTCCTTAAACTAAACAATCCAAAAATTTCAGTATGTTCGGCTTTGATATTGCCGGCACTTCTGTTCAGTTTACCACCCAGAATTTGTTTCGTTCTATTGTAATTTTATTTCCTCCTGCACCGGAAGTTTGTTCTCGGATTTGTCGACAGGGATTTGAAGATGCACTCCGTTTCCTGACCAAAAATCGTTGGATTTTTTAAATTTTTCTTAGAGATTAGAATTTCCGGGGGTTGATTCAGATTTCTATTTTTACATGAACCAAGGCTGTATGGCAAAGCGAAGACAATTAACACGTTGATTTTTTCAAAATGCCATACGGTTCCTAAAAATTCTGGTCCAGCCCCCGTCTTATCCCGAAAACCTAGTCTATTCCTGAAAATGGTCAGTAGGCCTGTTCCTGATTCTAACTATAATTTTGACATTCTCTTTAAAAAAACATTATTTAAGATCTCGTTCCATGTATTGAATGCTTAACAGTCCAATCAAACGCAATTCCAGTTCCATCAACCCCTACACAAAATATACTTACCAAAAAGTCTTTACCAATACCAACAACTGAACCTTTCCTAAAAAGTAATAGAATAAGAATTTTGCAAAAGCAACGGGCTAATATTGCTAGTCCTGTTAATAGAAGAAGATCAAATGGTTGTGAATTATGTCTTGGACCGTTAGGCCGTATTGCCTCTTCTAGTTTTTCGTCTATTCCTCTCCCATCAGTAGTCCAGAAAAGTGAGTAATTTATTGTTAAGTGATTAAAATTGAGGGTGTTCCTTTCCTTATCAAAAATTAGTCATTTTAATTTAAAATCTGATTATTAGTGAAGGGATTTTTTCCAAAAATTTCTCAGTGTCTGCTTTGATCTAAAACCGGGTTCCAATACTAATCTATGCTGTATTGGACCAATAAAGCATAGGTATACAGCAGGGATGTCACAGGTTGAGCAAAAATTCTGATAAGCCTTTAATTTTTCAAAGTTTTCTTCAGATCGTATTTTGGATATAACCCGTCACATCTCTGATCCACAATTTGATTTTCGCTTAAAAATTTTATTTAAAATATAGTTTGTCAATCTTTGGGTATTTCTTATTGTTAGACAGCTTCCCCCACTAAAGTTAATGGCTAACTAAATTTTTAAAAAATTTGTACCTTAAATTAAGAGACCAAAATCGATATATTTAAACCTAATTAAAACCCTTATTTTTTAAACAAAAGCTCTGACCGATATGGAAACTCGAAGTGCTGCTGGTTTGCTTAGTTGGCTGCGACGTTGGCGTTTGATTAGGTGGTGGTTAAGATTAATCCTTCCTCCAATTATGTTGCCCTTTGAATTAATGCAATTTGCATTGAGAAAGTGAGAGATTTTTTAGAAAGTTTTTTTTTGAGAAAAAAATTTTCTTTTGAAGACTTCGTGCACGAATTAAAAAAAGTATTTTGGCACCAACAGAAGCTATCCTTCTCCGTTTCCAACACTTGATAGATTTTATTCTCCAACAAATTGAGAATAAATATATTGCCCCCTCTGCTGTAATAGCTGTTGGTTCCCCTTCATTAATACAAATTACGGAATCACAAAAAATAAATGAAATTAAAAATGAGAGAAAGAAGTCTTTAGCTTCTTTACAAAGAAAAATTTCTGCTTCAATAGAACCTTTAGATTTGGCAATTGATAATTATAAAAATGTTGAAAGAGGAAATAAAAATGTTATTGAAGAGGATGAGACAGAAAAAGGAGCTAGGCACATATTGCAAAAATTGGTTAATTGTGAAGAGGAGGATGCCATTCTTCAATTTACTTTTAGAGAGGACGAAACTAATGAGGCAAGTTTAATAATTTTGTAGTCGGAACGCGCTATAAGACATGAGCTTTTTGGACACTGAGGTTGGCAGATCCGGATATCAAGATTCGGAAATAAGGCCGTATATCCGGAAATTTTCGGTTCGGTTACCGGATCCGGATAATCGAAGATTTCCAACTATCCGCCAACCTTATTGGGCACAAACAACGCTTAGACAGCTCCCCTTATCCAATATCCGAATAAATTTCAAAATTGGGGGTGGTGTTGGAGTAGGAATTCTGGTCAAAAATTCGATTAGACAAACAAACGATAGCTCATTTGAAAGAGCTCATCGAGCTGGGGCCTATTTCAATTGTCCGCAGATTCTGCATTCTGTGCACAGAACACAGATTCTGTGGAAATTCTGTTTCAATTAGATTCTGTGTGCACAGAATCTGTGGTGCCCGCAGATTCTGCGGAAACATCCTCTGATTCTGTGGAAACATTCCGCAGATTCTGTGCATGTTTCCGTAGAATCTGCGGACTCCTTTTTCCGCAGAATCTGTGGAATAATTGAAACAGAATTTCTGTGGTTCTGTGGTCTGTGCACAGACCACAGACCGCAGAATCTGTGGACAATTGAAACAGGGCCCTGAGAGCAAAATCACCGTGATTGAACAAGTTTGAACAAAGTTACGATACAAAAATGAATCAAGTGAACCTCTATGTATGGGAGTTCATTTTTTTAAATTTTGCAAATCACGGTGATTTTGATGTGATTCTTCTCAGATAGACGGGCTATTTAGAATGAGCTGTATTTTTTATGCTCGAATTTTTCGCATCAAAAATCCCCCGTTAAATTTTTTGACCATTATGAGCCAATCTCTGATTACAGTTCAGAGTTCAAATATAATAATTTTATAAAATAGGGTAGCTCCCCGTCCCCCAAAACCCCGACCCCAACGATTTTTTGTTAAAAACCCCGACCCAAAAGTCAACCCAGAAACCCGACATGTCCTCTCCGGCAAACCCCGATCCCCGACACTTCCGACCCCGAAGGCTCGGGGAGTTACCCTATTATAAAACAATATTATTTTTTGCTACTTTTCAGCTCAAAATCTGTCAAATTTTTGATACTAGTTCAAAACATTTACACGAACAACAAAAACACCATTGCCCTAACGGTATTATAAGCTCACATTCAAAATATGAAGCGTCTTTGTTTGATACAGAGGAACAAAAAGGAGGAGAAGATTCCGGACTTTCCTTAGCTGAAGATGAAGTTTGTGAAGATGATAATGAGAAGAGAAAAATACAAATTTATTTAAAAAAGAATAAAAAACGGATTTAAGTAAATTTTTCTTTGATGATTTTATGTTGAAAGATTATTTTTATTTGTATTATTTTTGAATTAAAATTAAAGAGGATACCGTAACCCCTCTAGTATAAAGGGTTATAACCACGGGGTTATATTTTTTTGATGTTGAAATTTTTCTTAACAAATTTTTTACAAAACATTAATAATTTTCTAAAATTCTTCAATACGATGGTTGTTATTTCACAAAATTCTCCGGCCAACCGAAAAAAAAAAATTCTCCGGCCAACCTCAAAATTTGTTGAGGATTAAAGGTACTTTATGTATATGTCACCCCCTCCTATTTTGAGTCTCAGAGTTTTCCTTAAACGTAGAAAATGGCCTCCCTCCGCTAAGATATAGCGTTCAAACGCTTACTGAATTTGTCCACTATGGTCGTGCACTCATCCACAATAATTGAATCCCAGCCCAGTTGCAATCCCGTCATTCACAACAGACGAAATCATAGGGAATTGCTACCTAGGAAAGGCCTTGCTTCCAAAATTGTTCAGAAGAGCCTCTTTCCACAATATGTAATAATGTGGGCCGGGATTTGTGCCACTGGATCCCTTATTATTAATTTCATATCTGTTGATTTTCAATACAAATCTTATCAATCAGAAAATATATAAAATTACATAATAGAAATCACAAGTTTAATTCTTTAATCTTTTTATTTATTCAAATTTCTAATAAATGAACTAAAAATATATTTAAATTAATTTATTCACGAGAAAAACAAAATTAAATAATTATTGAAAAATATTAAAATAATTAATAAAAAATTATTTAATTTATTTATTTATTATAGTATCCAGAATGTTTATTTAAAATAAATTAAAAGTTTAAAGATAAAGAAAATCCATTTAATTTAAAAAATATTTTTTATTTATCCCAATCCAGATATCCCAAATTATCCCAATTTACATATCCCAAATTAATCCCAAATCCAAAAAATTCCAATTGATTAAATTCAATTATTCGGATAATAAATCCCCCAACTTTTAAATTTAACCATTATTATTCCATTCATCTCGACAAAGTCTTTTTTATTCATTTATATTGTTTGCAATATTATTAGCTTCAGTAATCCATTGATGAATATGCATTCTAAATTTAAAAGAAATAAAAAATAATTTATATATACATAGGTATACTTTTCTTTATTTCTTAATTCTTTTATTGATTGTGTATCTAATGGATGTACACCACGAAGATCATAATGATGAGCTGAATCTTCTACAACATAAGAATATAATGAACCAACATTTGTTGTTGTTTGTCTCCATCCTCCACCAGACCAAGGATCTAATTTTCCATTTGAAAATATTATATTTGTTGCTGTTGGATATTCAATACCATAATTATTAAATATCCAAGTTGGACGAAATAATTCTTTAGTATATCCAACATTATAATAACTTTGATTACAATCATTAAATTTATCTTCATTAAGATATGGACACCATTTATCAAATGGATCAAATGGAGGACCCTAAATTATTTTTTTAATTATTAAAATATCCCGTAAAAGCTCTAATAGAAGCTCTGGGCTTATATTTTTCAATACCCCCCATCGGGTGGGCCTATAATAGGGCATGGGCTTCTATTAGGACATGGGCTTATATTTTTCAATACCCCCCATCGGGTGGGCCTATAATAGGGCATGGGCGTCTATTAGGACATGGGCTTCTATTAGAGCTTTTACGGTATATGTATATATAACACACTCGTGCACATAATGGTTGAAACATTTCAGTACATGTTTGCCAATACCATCCTAAAATATTTAAATTTATTTTTTAAAATAATAAATACCATCTCCATTATTTCCAAGTGAATAAGGTGGAGAAATACAATCATCACCCCATAAACATAAATATTTTAAATTATTATAATTATAATATAAATTAAGTCCATTATAAAGTGCTAATGCTAATTCTTCAGTTGTTTTTGCATTAATAAAAGGTTCACATGCCTTTTTAACTGGCCAGCCTGGAAGTGGTGTTATAAAATTTGTTGGATAAGGATAATCAACTGTTGCTAATGTCTTAAATTTAAACTTAAGGTACTTTATTAATATCCCACCCCCCTCCTCCCTATTTGAGTCTTGGAATAATTTTCATTTTTCACTGTCAATCATCCTTTCCCTCATAAATTGTAAGTAAATGACAAGTTAGAAGGCATCCTTTCTAATTTTTCTCCTTCTAACTTGCCTTCTACTTAAAATTTATGAGGGAAAGAATGATTGACAGTAAAAAGGAAAATTAATCTGAGACTCAAATAGGGGTGGGATATTAATAAAGTACCAAATTTAAATTAAATAATAAAATTAAACATACATCCATTATACCAGTAAAATAATCAATTAAATCTTGTCCTTGACTAGAATTAATTATTTGTGATGATAGTGAAAGATGATAATTTTTATTTAAAAATTTTCTTCCATTTGCTTTTTTTATAAATATAATAAATAATTAAATTTAAAATAAAAAACTTGTATTTGATAATTTTTTTATTGCATCAAAACTAGCAAATAATGATTTTAATTTACAACCACTATTTTCAAATGTTCGAATAGTAATATCAAAATATGAATGTCCTGAAGTAACATTTTCAAAATAATGAACAGGAGCACTAGAAGCTAATCCTCTTTAAAAAATTATTTAAATAAAAAGGTATTAAATATTTATTTATAAAATTAACAAACCCAACAATAAGATGAGGATACTACAAATTAAATATTCAAATAATTAAATTTAAAAAAAATTATAAACTTTAATACGCATCCAAGCAGTTAACATTCCACCATAAGAACCACCAAATGAAACAACAGGTTTTCTTGTAGCATTATTAATTCTTTTTTCTTTTAAATATTTAATTAAAACAGCAAAATCTCCAAGTGCCTGTTCTGAACTTAAATATGCCATTGTTGATATATTTGAATAAGTGCCATTTCCAAATGGTAAACTTTCACCATAATAACGATGTTCAGCAAAAACTATTGCAGCACCAAATTGTGGAGCTATATCCCACATAAAACCCTTATATATATTTTATTTTTTAATTTAAATAATTTAATTAAATTTAAACTGTATGTTGAGCAAATGCTTCAATATTTCCTTCATTTCCAGTGTAAAAAAATATTGAACCATTTATTTTATTAAAATGATCAGTATTAATTAAATATCTTTAATTTTTAAATATTTTTATTATAGTGAAGTAAAAGTATGATGGGTCCATTCTAAAACAACCTAGGCACTAAAACCATTATAGTCCCTATAAAAAGCTATTGGGTTGGCCAGACCCAAGCTTAGCCTTTACCTCTGAGCCACACCGGTGTGCTCTTCCTTATAGGCACATATATACACAAAGACTGACTAACTGGGAACTGATTTATCGGTGAAACAATAAACAATATATATAAACATAAGCATGTGAATTAACACATAATGCTCGCCCAAATGATCACCTTTGCTTAGGCAATCAACGGATGTGCCTTACATTATTAAAAAAATAAAACCTTAATTTAAATGTTTTTGAATTTCCAAAAGAAAAATGATCAATTGGCATTTTATCATAATATTCTTCCTTCCATTTATATTTTATTTGATTATTATTATTTTCTTCTATTTTTTCATCATTTAATAATTTATTTATTATTTTTTTATTAGCTGCGTAACTGACAGGATCTCTCAAATATTTGCCAAATTGATCAAAACAATTTATTTGAATAATTAAATAAAAATTAATAAAAATATTTAAAATTAATATTAAATTCATTTTATTATTTTTAAATTGTAAAATAAATAAAAATTATTTTTTTTAATTCAAATTTTTTATTTATATTTTAATATTGTTAATTGAATTTAAATTAAATTTAATTCTTGAATATTTTAATAAAATAAAATAATTATTTAAAGAGATTTAAATTTAAAATACTATTTATTTATAATTATTTAATTTGCTTTTTCTTTTATTTAAATAAAATTTTATATTTATTTTAATAAACGTAAAAAACTCTAAATTTGGAAAAAAATTAATTTAATTTTATTTATTTTAAGAATTTTTTTTGCAAAATAATTTTTTAGGATTAAAGCTTTAGATAATTTCTAAAAAAGGAAATTAAAAAAATTAAATTAATATATCTAAATTTAATAAACGAATTAAATATATTTGAACATCTTTTTTTATTAGATATATTTATTAAACGTGTTTTATATTATGTCATAAAACAAATAAAAAAGTTCATTTTAATTATTTTTAAAATTAAAAAAACTTTTTTAGAACTAAAATAATTTTTTTTTCTAAAAAAGGAAAAAAAGGCAAAAAAAATAAATATTTAATTATTTTAGATTAAAATTTTAATATATAAATTGAATTAATTATAATTGAATTAATTATAATTAATTCAAGAGACTGGCCCTTAGGGAAGAGACTGGCCCTTAGGGCGAGAGACTGGCCCTTAGGGCCAGTCTCTTCGCTAGCCTAAAACTGTAAGCCAAATTTTTCAGCTTCTATCTACCCATGAAAAGAATCGTATCTTCCCACTTGTCTTAACTCTTTTTCTTTTCTCGTCTATTTAGCTATTGCCTGAACCTTTATCTCTTCCCATTTCAAGAACTTCTATCTACTAATTGCTAGACTCATTATCAACACATTGGCATAAATCTTATCTACCGAGACCCAGGACTCTTATCTACCCACAGTATCTGAACTTTTATCGACACATTGTCTGTATCATATCTACCCATTGACGCAACTCTTAGTTACCCATTGTCTATTTTAATTTTAATTTTAAAATATAATTTTAATTTAATTTTTATTTAATTTTTTAATTATTTTAATTAAATTAAAATATAATAAAAAATATTATTATTTTTAGAAATAATATGAATATTCAATTTTTAATTTTAATTTTTTTAAATTATTTTATTTTCAAATTATATTGTCTTGATGATAATGAAACAAATAAATTAAAACCACTACAACCAACCTGGAATGAAGAATATTATGAAAATATGCCTATTG
This sequence comes from Meloidogyne incognita, assembly GCA_036172945.1. Lineage (NCBI taxonomy): Eukaryota > Metazoa > Nematoda > Chromadorea > Rhabditida > Meloidogynidae > Meloidogyne > Meloidogyne incognita. The sequence continues at coordinate 2,491,333 of JARQAC010000006.1, read as the reverse complement.
ATCATTTTAATAAAACTGATTTAAGAACTTTTAGATTAAGGTTTTTATTTTATTTTTTAAATATTTATTTAATAAAAAAAAGATATTTAATTAATACAAAATATGTTCAAGTAAAAAATAATCCTCCAATATTTTTTTATTCTGGAGATAATGCTTATGCTGAAGATAATGCTCGAGATAATGTAAAATTTAATTTTTAAATAAAAATTAAATTAATTTAATATTTAATAATAAATTAATTTTAATAAATTAATTAAACTATAAATAATAAATTAATTAAATTAATTAAATAATAAATTAATTAAATAATAAATTAATTAAATTAATTAAATAAATTAATATTTAAGGGTTATATTTGGGAATTAGCTCAACATTTTGGTGCAATATTAATAATTGCTGAACATCGTTTTTATGGTAAAAGTTCACCATTTGGAAATGTTTCATTTACATCTGTTGATTATTTAAAATATTTAAATTCAAAACAAGCATTAGAAGATTATGTTAATTTAATTAATTATATTAAATATAAAAGACTTGAAAATACAAAAAATTCAAAAATTATTTCATTTGGTTATGGCTATGGGGGCGAATTAACTGTTAGATTACGTGTTAAGGTTTATATTTATTTTTATTAGAGACCGGAATTTCGTACTGAACGGTATTACCGACTGTAATACCGATAAATACCTATACATTTTCATCGGTACCGTATTACGGTACGGAAAAAATAAAAAATTTTATCGGTCGGTATTCCGTACCGTACTACCGATACGGAATACCGATAAATACCGAAAATACCGTCGTAGTACGGTACCCCGGTCTCTAATTTTTATTTTTTAATATTTAAATTAATTATTATTATTATTATAGTATCCTTTATTGATTAATGGGTTTGTTTTATTTTTAATTAATTAATTCAGGGTTCGGATTCGTACTTATTTTGGAAGCACAGTACTTACAAATCGACCTTTGTACTTCCAAAATTAAAAATGTACTTATTTGTAAGTACGTACTTACAAATAGTCTTTTTGGTTAAAAAATTGGATTTGACCTTAAAATTTCCAAAATTTCGCCTGCGGCGCAAAAAATAGAAGACTTTTTAGAGACTTTGAAGATTTTTGGCGCCTTCGGCGCCACAGAAATTTTTTAAAAATTTTTTGCAGCGTTCTTATATTTTGAAAAATTTTCCCCCTATGTACTTCCAAATCGAACTTTTTGTACTTACACTTAACATTTTCTCGATCCGAACCCAGAATTAATTCTAAAAAAAATTTAAAGAGGAGTTGCTTCAAGTGCACCAGTTCATTTCTATGTAAATGTTTCAAGTAATCCAAGACCTGATTTAAAATATTCAAGTATTGTTACTAATGTATTAAATAAAAATGGATGTAAAAAAGAATCATTATATAATAGTTTTGAAAATATAAGAAATTTATCTAAAACAAGTTTTTTATTTTCTTTTAAAAATTAAATTAATTTTATTTTTTTAAATAGTTAATGGAAGGCAATATTTAAATGATAAATTTAAATTTTCAAATATTTCAAAAATTAATAGCACAGATGATGGAGAATTATTAATTTATAATGTTTTGGCTATTTTTGATGTAATTTTATTAAATTTAATTTTTTAAATAAATTTATTTTGGAACTTATATGGTTTGGGTATCCCTTTTTAAGCCACGGGAGCCACAAGCCACATTGACTTTAAGCCACGGGAAAAAGTAAATGAAGAAGAGTAGAATGAAACGGGGGAAGGCTGACCATTCTGAACGTATTAAGTTTGATTGACGACGGAAAAGGAGAAAAGGGGGCGTGGCTTAAAAAGGGATACCCAAACCATATAAGTTTTTTTATTTTAAAGTTAATGGCAAAAGTAAACTATCCATATTCTACTTCATTAAAAAGACCATTACCAGCTTGGCCAATAAAAGAAGCTTGTAAACCATTTTTAAAAGCTAAAACTTCTGAAGAATATATATTAGCATCATATGAAGTACTTAATTTATGGAATAATTATACTGGAAAATATAAAGAAATTAATTTATGGGATTTTTCACCACCTTCGGAAGCTGGTGATACTGACGGTATTTTTGACTAAATATTATTTATAAAAATAAATTAAAATAAGGTTGGGATTGGCAAACATGTACAGAAGTTATTTTTCCAATGTGTAGTGTTCATGTAATTTAAATTTTAAAAAATAATTTTATTTTTATCTAAACAAAAAGGGTGCACCATTTGATCCATTTGATAAAGGAAATTGTTATTATAATGAAACAGAATATTTAAATAATTGTTTAAAAGTTTATTCTTCAATTGGTTATACTAAAGAAATGTTTGATCCTTATTTTGTTCAAAATAATTATGGTTATGAATGGCCAAATGCGTCAAATATTATTTTTTCAAATGGTAATTATGATCCTTGGTCTGCTGGAAGATAGAGAGAAATTACAACAAATGAAGGTTCTCTTTATAATTTAATAATTGAAGATGTTGGTGAAATGTATGATTTTATGGGATCAAATAAAAATGATACAGAATCTGTTATAAATGTACGAAAAATGGAAAGGTTTATTTTATTTTAAAATAATTTATTTTTAAATTAAAAGAATGCTTATTTCTTCTTGGATTCTTTAAAAAAGGGAAATGAATAAAAGTGAAGACAATTTGAATTTAATTAATTGGAATTTTTTGGGATACTTTGGGATCTGTAAATTGGGATAATTTGGGATATTTGGATTGGGATAAATAAAAAATATTTTTTAAATTAAATGGATTTTCTTTATCTTTAAACTTTTAATTTATTTTAAATAAACATTTGGATTTTATAATAAATAAATTAATTAAATAATTTTTTATTAATTATTTTAATATTTTTCAATAATTATTTAATTTTGTTTTTCTCGTGAATAAATTAATTTAAATATATTTTTAGTTCATTTAAAAATATATTTCAAATGAGCTAATAATAGCTCTTTCAAATGAGCTATTATTTGCATATTTGTGCTGGCACCTACGATTTTTGACCATTTTTTGCCCCCTGTATCTCGGTCCCTGGTACCGGACAAACTTCACCCACCCCTAATTCGACTCAGCTCCTCGAGCTGAGTCGAATGACACCTCATATGTTCATATCCGTCTACGCATTAAAAACCAACATAAGTGAAAATTTTCAATAATTTCTATCTAATTTTTCTTTCTTTCCAATATGAATTAGAAATTCATACTTTAAAATATTTAAAACTGTGAGTTTTAATATTATGTTTTTTGCTTTAAACTAGGGGGTGCTTATGATTTTCTAATAGTGTATCTGTTGATTTTCAATACAAATCTTATCAGACATAAAATATATAAAGTTACGGATTAGTATACCTGAGTCTTAGATTCGACTCAAAACCCATACCATTCGATTCGTCTCGGCGAGCTAAGTCGAACAATAACACTCTTTTTTTCCGGAGATTCCTGTGGACCGAGATATAGGCCCCCGAAAATCGAAAAACCATAGGGGGAGTAAACACACTCTTGGGGTGAAGGCCAAGATAAACAGGTTCAAAATGGTCAACGTAACCCTGTGGAGCGTCGGCGAGGCGCATGTGCAAAACCCCGCGCTTCACGAGGGTTAGGTCGCTGGACAATTTACGGTCGCTAACAACTTAAACCTGTTCCTATCAACGATGAGGTGGGCAGCATGCCTGGCTTCCTCCGCAGCAACAAAAACACCTCTAATGGCATAGGTAAAGAGCTAAAACAATTCGATCATAAGTTTGTCCAATCTCGTTCAAACATGGTAATTTTGATGTCATTTTATATCTCTGTCCACAGTCATCTCCTATATCTCTGTCCACAGTCATCTCCTATATCTCTGTCCACAGTCATCTCCTATATCTCTGTCCACAGTCATCTCCTATATCTCTGTCCACAGTCATCTCCTATATCTCTGTCCACAGTCATCTCCTATACTCCACATGCATATCCGGAAAAAAAGAGTTGTACCGTTCAACTCAGCTCGCCGAGACGAATTGAATAGTATGGGTTTTGTGTCGAAACTAAGACTCCGGTATATTAATCTACAGCCAAAGTTACATAATAGAAATCACAAGTTATAGAATCTTATTTTCTTATTAAAAACAAAATCAAAAGAAGAGTATAAGAAACAAAGAGAGGGGAATAGCATAGAATTAAATGCGACTGAAATACAAGAGGATCTTTAGACCTTTAGGCTCAAAACTTTTTCTTTATACTAGGTGCATCTTAAATAGAAAATATCTGTTAAAAAGCTCCCCAATTGTTTAGCAATCAGACTATAGAAGCTATAAACTTTTCCAAATCAGAATTAGTACATAAAGCCGTAATATTTCTCTAATCTCTGATATCTCTTCTAACATCTTAATCCATAAAATTATCTGATATCCACTTTAATTCTTAGATATTGCCTAAAATCCTTTTGGGTTGAGGCTTAATCCCTCATAATCCCCACAAATCCGTCGATATCCCTCTTTATACCTTCAAATTACACTGTATGTCTCATAATTCTTAGATATATTTTACTGACCTATAGTCCGCTGACACATTGTTCTGGACCCCTTAAAACTCATTAAAAATTCAGATTTCGTTGATTCATCCAACATGCTCAAATGAGCATTCACTTGCATATTCTGACTTATCCCATAAAATTCTACATTTCTTCGTCTCATACTCTCCATTCTCTAGCCGATCTTTTAAAAAATATTGAAATTTACTAAATATCTTTATAAAAATTTATTCAAAAATACATACATTATCAGAAGATATATAAATCCATTCGAGATAACAACAAGGATATGAGTATAAGATATAATTTTTTTTCATTTTCAATGGGGCATAGAAAGTGTTATAGACTATTTAATTTTAATTAAAATTTAAAAAATAATTAGAGAAACAGCCTTTTTCCACCAGCTCCTTATCAGACTTCCGTCCAGTCGTTGCCATTTATCTGTCATAAAATTCACAGATTTGAAAACGGGCCCGGAAGATGATAAGCGCTGGAAGTTTGGCTTTTTAAGGATAACGCGAGAATTTTTAGGAAATTTTTTAAAAATTAATTTGCGCAGAAAAAAATATTTTAGGTAAAAAAATTTTATTTATAATATGCCTTCCATTCCCTTTTCAAATATCCTTCAAGAATAATTTGGTTGTTGTAAAATTGAATGAGGGAAAAGTTAAGTGATTTTGACTTTTGCTGGCTGACAAGAAAAAAAAAGAAAAGGCTAAGGAAGCAACGGCAGGATGTCGGCAATTTTTTTAATGTGCCAGGAGGTTAAAGGCGCGGAAAAAACGCGCAAATCCAATTTAAAGAAAAAGGAGAATAAAAAGAAAAGCAAAAAAAGATGCTCAAGATTTTGCCTTTTGGGTTGAGGCTAATGAGTGAGAAGTACTACTAAAATTTGTGTTAAGAGAGTAAATTAAAAATAATCGAAAAATAACTTAAATACTAACAAAACCAGAATTTTTTGTTTCGTTTTGTTATTAAAAATACATTTACATAAAATCAGAATTTATTGTATTTTTCGAACAGAAGAAAAATCAGAATTTTTAGGATATTTTTAATAAAAATGCATTTTTAATCCCCTTAAAATAAAATCAGAATTTATTTGTATTTTTACGACAAAAGTCAGAATTTAGTTTATTTTTATTGAAAATACATTTTTGAAAATCAGAATTTATTGTATTTTTCGAACAGAAGAAAAATCAGAATTTTTAGGATATTTTTAATAAAAATGCATTTTTAATCCCCTTAAAATAAAATCAGAATTTATTTGTATTTTTACGACAAAAGTCAGAATTTAGTTTATTTTTATTGAAAATACATTTTTGAAAATCAGAATTTATGCTTAATATAAAAATACATTATTAAATTCTGTAAAATAAAATCAGAACTTATTTGTATTATATTTTTACAAACAAAAGAAAATCAGAATTTTTATTTTAAATGAAAACACATTTTTTAATTTTTTTATAATAAAATCAGAATTTTCATTAAATTCTATAAAAAGATTTTTAAAGGGTAATAAAGAGTGATGTTGTCGTGACAAGCTTGAACAACATGGGCCGTGGGAAATATAAAATACTTAAAAAAAGAAGTGTCAAGAAATTTCCCATTTTTGGCATATGAAGAGCATAAAAATTATTTATAAAAAAATGTGGGCAGTCATGAATAAATTATTATTTTTTTGCTAAAAAAAGAATTTAACTTGGAGAAAAAAATGTTTTTTTATCCTTAATTTCAGAAATTTGAGACGAAAAAAATTGGAGAGATGGAGAAAATTGAGCTGTTTTGGTTAACAGAGATGCTGACTTGTTTTTGTATCTTTGTAGTGTTTGAGAAATTGTAATTTGTCTATAGGGGACAAAAAGTGATGATAACCTCTTTTAGGTGAAGACAAACAATGACTAAAAAAGAAACCGGAAGTGAACAAAAAAAGATACTGGCACTTGTAAGGAGGTACCAAGTATTGCGGATTTTTATGTAATCGACTTTTGCTCGGATAGCACTCTCAGGCAGGAAAATAAAGAATGAAAGTTAGACCTTATTTATAGGCAAAAAATTAAGAATGCCATAACAAGACATCTAAACATTTAGGTGTTGTGTCTCTTCACAACAATAATTAAGCAATACAATATGTGTTTATTACACAAAAGAAATACAATAAGGTTGAAGAACGGAATATGTTTGGGGTAGTAATTAGGAGGCAATTAGGAGAATCTACAACTCGTCCCTACGGCTGTAAAAGGCATTCTGCTGCATTCTACTCGCTTTCTACCGTAATTTCCCTAAAGGGTACTTTATGGATATGTCACCCCCCCCCCCCTATTTTGAGTCTCAGAGTTTTCCTTAAACGTAGAAAGTGGTCAGAGATTATTTTCTTCTCCATGTCAAGCATTCTTCTTTCTTCAAGAAAAATAAGTGAAATGTGGAAAATGTAGAAACGAAATGAGTGAAATTTAAGTACAAAATATGTGAAACAGTAAAATAAACCATGAAAATACTTGAGGAAGAAAAAAATGATTGACATGGAGAAGAAAATAATCTCTGACCACTTTCTACGTTTAAGGAAAACTCTGAGACTCAAAATAGGAGGGGGTGACATATCCATAAAGTACCCCCTAAAGTTATCAAATGATTGGGGTTAAAGAATAAGTGAAAGGTTGTGAAAGGTTGCCAAATTACCTATTTCAAGCAAGTCAGACGGATAAGAACGCTTGGTAAGGGAGAAAATATCAAATTGCTACATCTCGCCTAGGAAAGATAATTAGCTAAAATCACACCTTCTTAACAAGTGCTCAACTCTCTTTACCCTTTATTATATAAACTTTTCTAATCATTTTTTCCTTTTTTCTATATATTTTTATTAAAACATTCTCAAAAACGAGTTTTAATGCCAGTCTGTTTTTATTGACGTTTTGTTCACATGACATTTTTAAAATTTGACATTTTGGCCTTTCTTTGCTATTTTGTTGCCTTATTTATTGCTACTATCATCGATTCATCAGAGCGTCTGTCAAACGAGAAAAGAATTAGTACATACAAGTAAAGTGGAAAAACACGAGAAAAATGAGTGGAAATGAAAACAAACAAAATAGTAAACCCGCACTTTTTTTTATTATTGTTTAAACGGTTTATTCTTTGTGTGTAAATACTTTAAATGGTTTTTATTATATTGGTTAAATATAATGGTTACACACACACACATTTTTGCATTTTTTGTGTTCTTATTTTATGTATTTTTTTAATTTTGAAAACAGCCATATATTTTACATACTTACGCCCTAAAATGCACCTGTCCTCAAGATTGAATTGGCTGCTAGATGGGGAAGGTAATGTCTCAGCGATACCCTCTATTTTAAATACACCTCAAAAGTAGGGTTGGACACGACTGGTTATTAGCCCCAGTCTGCCAAAAAAAATTTTTGGGTTTCGATTAATTGGGTAAAAACAACGGTATATGTATATTTTACATAACCCAAGATACACCTGCCTCAAGATTGAGTGGCCGCTGGGTGAGAAGGGAATGTCTAAGCGACAGCCTCTATTTTAGATACACCTCAAACGTAGGGTTAGACGTAACTGGTTATTAGCCAGTACTCCCCAATTTTTGGATTAGATTAATTGTCTAAAAACAACAATTTTTGGTTTTAGTTCGGTTAATAAGTTTGTATCCAACCCTACTTATAAGATACAATTTATCAGCCAAGAGAGTGTGTCGTATAGTGAGGTCCAACTGGCTAAAAGCCCTTCCAGAAGGATTAAGTGTTGGTAAACAAATTGTTTTAAGCCAAAGTTTCAACTTGGTTCATAAATTTAAATTAGTAGCTTCTTCCACCCCCTCAGAAAAGTTTGGGATTAATGAAAGACTGGGGGATAAATAAGGGGGAGGTTTATTTTTATTTTTTTAATCCACTCTTGCCCAACCACTAAAAAATAACAAACAAACACCTTTTCACTTTATTTTTTTCCCTTTTTTCAATCCCCTCTTTCGTTAGTTACCCCGACCCATGCACTCTTAAATATAAGGTTGTTTTTGTCTGGCCCCTATACTGAGACACCAAAGTCCTCCTCTGTGATATAAGGGGAAGCCCTCACTTTCCTCTCCCTTTTCTTTCACCACAAGACTGACTGGTTGTTGTTTACGCAATTCTCTTTTTCTATTTTTTGAGCGCATCCGTCTAGAGCCGAACTGATGCTTTCACAATTTTTGTGTTGTTTTTCTTACCCCCCTTCCTCTCTCTTTTTTGCTTGTTTAAGCATTTGGTTGTTATTTGCTTGTCTCTTTCTTTCACTTTCATTGCCCCATTATAGTATTATTTCTTTTTTGCTTTTTTCAAAACATCCACGGGATTTTGTCATTTTTAAAAATAAAAAAATTTCGAAAAACATTTTTTTAATATAAATTTCATCATATCGATTAGTGATAATGTTTGGCATTCTGAAAAATTGACTTTTTGAAAGTTGACAATTTGACATTTTCCTTTTTAGATTCCGCGTTTTCAGGCGTTTTAAATTTTTTCGTCTTAAACCTCCTAAAGACTCTCGAGCTTTTCAACCTTCTCTTAAGATGGCTAGAATGACTCAGAAACAAACAACGACAGACGAAGAAGCAAAACAAATACAAAATTTACACATTGAAGCAAAAACGGAAGGAAAAAGGAGTGCCCCTAGTGGACGATTGAATGGTAACCAGAAAATATTTTTTGTTGATAAACAAAATTTCCCTTTTTAAGCTGAAAAAGTCGGAATTGCTTTGGAAAGTATTTTAAAAATTAAAGATAATAAATTGCCTTCTTCCACAACCGAAGATGATATCGAGAACGATTCATTTTCTTCTTCGTCGTCGTCATCTCCTTCGTCACTTTCCTCGCATTCGAGCACTTTAAAAGGTAAATTTTTTATAGTCGAAAATTTATTTTGTTCAACGAATTGAGTTGTGACGAGCATTGGGAGGGGGAAGGGAGGGTTATCTGGAATGTTGGGGATCGGAATTTGGGTGAACTGTGACATAGGGGATAGAAATACTATACAACACGAACGGGCTTGGAAAGCAGGGGATGGGGGGGGGGTTGGACCGGGATGAAACCGGCATTTCCTATACCGATGTTCCCTATTCTGGCTTCATTCAGTCCAAAAACGTGGAATAATCTTTTAATCAGGGTGTGACCCCCCTCCTCCTCCTAAGATTTTTACAAGGGATTAGGGCCGGTGAGTAAAGCGGAGAAGGGGTTCTCCGGGGAACCCCTTCTACTGGGGTGGGAGTAAAATTTTATTCTTAAGCCAAAACAAACACTTTACTCATTTGACAAACATCTACTATAACAGCAAAATAAAATCACGTATACTTCACCCATTTGCCAAACATCTACCTACCTATATAGTTTTTTTGTTTTTCCCTTCCAACCTTTCTATAAAAATTGTTTTTCATAAAAAACAAATTTTTTTCTATATTTTCGTCACACCTCCATTTCATCGAACAACCAACCCTTCTTTTACATAGGTTTTCTTGTGTACTAGTAATAAACAAACATCTACTAGTTTTCTTCTCCCAGACAAAAAATAATAAATTTAAAAAAAGGTGGAAGTAGCAGTGATGACAACAATAAAAGAAAAACAAAAACAACAACAGATGGGGGGTTAGAAGGAAGCAGTCATCACCTCCCCCATCACAATTATAGTGAACATCATCACACTGACCGTTTAAACACAAATTTGGTTGTTGTAGGTCAGCAGGGCCCGGCACTGCCGCCTTCAATGAAAAAAGTCTTTTTGGAAGAAAATGGTCTTTTTTCTGTTGTTGAGAGAAAATTCAAAAAAATTTTTTTAAGAAAAATTTTCTTGAAATTTTTAGAAAAAAAATTTTTCGAAAATTTTCCCAAATTTTTTTAAATTTTGAAAAATTTTTGAAAAAAATCTATCTTTTAGAAATGAATAAATTAACAACAAATACAATGTCTGATCAAACACGTACAATAACAAGTCGAACACCCAAAGATTTTTTCTTTATTAATGTTTTGGGTGAAGGAAGCTTTTCTACGGTAAAATAATTTTTAAAATTATTTTTAAAGTGTGTTTTGGAGAGAACTTTTATCAATTTCCTCTTTCCTCTTTTTTCCTTTGTTTTCTGACAAATCAACAAAAATATTAATTTTTGGCGGTATATTAAATGAAAAATTTGTACGTTTATAATAACAATTTCTCGAAGGCTTTTGGACTTTAGGGGGAAACAATAGGGTCGTTCCCCCCCCCCCCCCCCGTTACGAAATTTCCCGTCCTCCTTCCGTAGCTGCCATAAATATGGAAGTCGAACAACCTGTAGAATAACTACCCTTAAATTACTCTTTTGATTAATTTAATTGTTAGAGGTAAAGAGGAAAGTTGGGGAAAATTTTTAAGAATCCTTTTAAAACCACCCTTTTTTGGTTAAAAAATCCAAAAAAAAATTCACATTTTTAAAGGTTTATTATTCAAAAGAAGTAGATACGGGAGATGAATATGCAATAAAAGTTTTGCTCAAAAGTGAAATTCGTCGTGAGGGACGTGCTCGTTATGTGCTTAGAGAAAAGGATATAATGGCTTTGTTGACTTATTTTTATGGTGCTTTTTTTAAATTTCAAAAAATTATTTTTGGTAAAATTGAATTTCGTGCCCGCACTTTTTTCCTCTTTTAAAAAATGACCAGACCTTCCTTCCCTAACTTCACTCTATCTCCTATGGATACTTATTGTTAAGAAAATAGAATGACCCGGACTAGAACTGTCGGATAGTTGGAAATCCTCGGATATCCGGATTCGATATCCGAACAGAAAATTTCTGATATCCGGCCTTTTTTCGGATCCGGATCCGGCAACCCTAACTCGGACCATGTTTAATATTTTAAGGAAGGATAGGGAAGGAAGGGGGAGGAGGGAACGGGGTGGTGGGGGGGGGGGGGGGGGAATTGATAAAAAATTCAATTTTATCTATTTTCTAAAATAAAAATTAATTTTTCAATCTTAAAAATGAAAAGAATAAATTAATATTTTTAAAGGTGGCCATCCCTTCATTATTCGTCTTTATTGTACATTCCAAGACAATGACCGGCTTTGTTAGTCTTCTAAAAAATTTTTTAATCTCCGAAAATTTTTTTAAAGACTTTGCTCTAGCCTATGCAAAACACGGAGAATTATTAGATTGGTTAAGACGTTTAGGATCTTTTGACGAAGAGGCAACTTTATTTTACGCTTCAGAAATTCTTTGTGCTCTAGAATTTTTGCATAAATGCAAAATTATTCACAGAGATTTAAAACCCGAAAATATTTTGGTTGGGAAAGATTGGCATATTATGCTATCTGATTTTGGAACTTCCAAAATAATTAATTCGGAACAGACAAATAAAGGTGATTTAATTAGTAAATTTGTGGAAATATTGTTCCTTTAAACGAAAGTGTTTCTAGAGCTTCCAGAATTACCTTAAATGCTCAAATAAATACCCTGGGTAAACCCGGAAAAAACTTAATATTAGGAAAAGGAGGAGGTAATTATTAAAGAGGGCGAGCATTTACGGTATTACTCCTAATTACTTCTTCCTTGAACAATTTAAAATTTTAGTTGTTCCATTTTTTACTTTTATCAACAGTTTAGTTTTGTGATTTTTTTTTGTTAAATTTCCAAAGACAAATAGAGGGGAATTTTGGAAAAAAGAGGAAAGAGAAATTTAACTTTTACCTCGGACAGAACTGCGAAAAATTTAACTCGGAACATACATAGTGTGCCTTCTGGGGCCCATTTCAATTGTCCGCATATTCTGTACACAGACCACCTCAATTATTCCACAGAATCTGCGTTCTGTGCCTAAAATGCAGAATCTCCGGACAATCGAGGTAGGTATAGGTCCCTGGTCAGGTATGCGTCTGGCATTGAAAAAGATTTAATTTTCAAAATCCGCAAGATGCGGACAATCCTAATTATTCCATCTTTTCTCTTTTAGGCCTCTTAACCACTCCCATCGCTTTAACGTTTAAAAATATTTCTGAATCCTTACATTTATTTTTCAATTAATTTTAGAACAATTACCTCAACAAATTTTGGATGATGTAACAACAACATTACCCCCACCACCAACTTCCTCCCCCAAAAATAGTGGAGGCGTCAGAAGTTCTTTTGTCGGGACTGCACATTATATAAGTCCTGAAGTTCTCAAATCTGAAGATGTTGGGTCTGAATGTGATTATTGGGCTTTGGGGGCTATTATTTTTCAAATGATTTCTGGACAGCCGTAAATTTATTTTTTTGGCATTTTTGAAAGAAGTCAGGCACCTCTACATAAGATACACCCAATACTAGATACTAGGGTTGTTCTCCGTCCACTAAAGTCGGGGAATTTGAGACATTTTTTAAAAATCCCCCCCCCCCCCCCCGTGGCGCTGCCTCCCCGAAAAACTTTCCCGTCCCATCTTCCCCCCATGCCCCCTTCCCCTTGCCCCCCTCCCCTTGTTGGGGAACAACCCTACTAGATACATCACTACATATTTAAGAAATTTTTTAGCTTTGGGTTTGCCTCTGGATGGCAAGGCCGTATCCAGTCCGACATTTTTTCGGATCCGGCAACCTTATTGTGTAAGGCTACCCTAGAAAAAATTCCAAAAAAAATCCTCTATTTAAAATACCCCTCATTATAAGAGACAATTTTCCAGCCCCAAGGGAGTAACTTATAGCAATGGCTGACTGCATTAACCAAATTTTAAAATAAAATAAAAAATTTTTATTTAAATTTTTTAAAGGCCTTTTCGAGCAGTAAATGAATACAAAATTTTGAAGAAAATTCTTGGATTAGATTTTCACTTCCCAGACGGTTTCCCTTCTATTGCCAAACAATTAGTTAGTGGATTACTTGTTTATAAACCAAGTGAACGTCTTGGAAGTGCTGCTAATGGAGGAATAGAGGCTCTAAAAAGACACGAATTTTTTAAGGTTAAAATGAAAAAAATTTCAAAAAATTATTAAAAAATTTTTTGGAAATTTTCAAAAAATTTCGAAAAATTTCTAAAAAAATTTTTGGAAATTTTCAAAAAATTTTCCAAAAATTTTATTTTTCTCAAAACAGAATGTCAACTGGGAAAATATTTTTACAAGAAAACCGCCAGAATTAAAACCTTATTTACCTGCAAGTTGTGGAGAACCAGCATTTTATAGTGATTATAATCCCTTATCTGGAAATATTGAGCCTGGATTGAATGAAGCAGCGCTTTACAGATTAATGGGGTTGGGGCCTTCTGTTGGTGGTGGTGGGGGATGTACTTCACTTAAAGGATTTATGGATTTTGATTGTATTGAAGGTGTTTAAAATTAATTTTTTAATAAAATTGGGAACACTTCTTCTCTTTCCCCGTCCTCGTTTACCCACACTCTAGTAGGAGGGGGAGGGGTACTCAAGACACGAATTTTTTCGACACGAACCCCGATCCGAAGAAAACTTTGAAACCCGACTGACTTTTTTCTCTTGATTCATGACCTCCCTGGTCCAGACTCTCTCCCACTCCTTCCCTCAGTTTTTGATACCCATTTTACCTCCCCGTCCCTGTTGATAATAATAAATCCTCTCTGAATCAAGAATGAAAAATAGCAATGTCTCGCGTTTCAAACAACACCCAAAAGTCAGCCTTTCAACTGAGCAGCTTGACGCAATATAATTTTTAAAATAGCCAAAAGCAGCACATTGAAGGGCTGATTTTATGGTGGAAAGAGAGAGACAATTTTTAAGAATTTTTAAATAAAAAATTTTGTTGAAAAAAATTTTTAAAAAATATTTTTTGAGGGTTTTGGAGGTATTAAAAAATAAAAAAATTCTGTTTGATTTTTATTTTTTTTTCGCCAAAATATAATATTTATGCAAACATTCCATTAATTTTATATCAAAAAATATTTTTGTTTATTTTCAAAAATTATTTTTTCTTAATTTTTCACATTTTGTAACAAGTCTCTATTTTATATAAATTTATTTTTTTAAATCTCTCAATTCTCTTCCTGTATTTGTTTATTTTCTGCTGATTTTTTGAGGTTCAACACATTAATAGAGGGGATGTTTGGACATTTTTTTGTAATTTATTGGCCTATTTTTTAATAGAAAATTGAGAGGGAAAGTGTGTATTGCTTTTAAGTTTTGTTTATACTCCCCTCACCCCCCACTAATTTATATAAATATTTAAAAAGATTTTGGGAGAGAATAATTTTGAGAGAGGATTCATTCTATCATTCATTCATTTAATCCAAAAATTAAAAAAAGTTTTTTCAAAAAATTTTAAAAATTCTTTAAAAATTGTCTATCCCAATCTCTACCATAAAATCAGTCCTTCTTTGTGCTGCTTGGCTTTTTTTAAAAATTATATGTCCAAGCTGCCCAATTGAATGACTGATTTTTTGAGATATTTTTGAAGTCGAGACATTGCTATTTTCATTTATTAAAATTTGATTTTTTCTGGATTCAGAGTTAAAAACGAGAAGAAGGTTTTCTTTAAATTACAGCCAAATCTCTTTATAATATAAATCCTTGTAGGGTTGAAATTAATTTCTATAATGTACCTAAACATTCTGACAAAAGCCCTGAGCTCCTATTTTTGCTGAAAAATTTCTTGTTTTTCGGTATCGGTATCAGAAAAATCTATCGGGATTTTAAAGAACCGGTATAATACCGCCCGGCACCGGTCAGGATCCGGGTACCGGCCAACTTTAATTTTTCATTGGGCCTTCTAATAGGATTGGGCTTCTGAGGAGACAAAAAATTAGCTAAAGTAAAACGTGTACGGTACCTTTTATAAGGAGGGTATTGCTTAGACAGCTCCCCCTCTTCATTGCTCAAAAATTGTCTAATAAATCGGGATTTATTGGATGTATCTCATAATGAAGTTTTTCTGTTTATTTTCCTATTCTGAGGGTATATCTTATAGTCAAGTCCAACAGTTTTGAGCAAAAAAAAAATTTGGGTTTTTCCACAGATTTTTTACCCTCAACATGCTCAATCCCTCCAAGCGCCTCCGCCTCTTCTTCCTGTTCTTCTTTTAGCTCAACCCCAACAACTTCCTCCTTCCAACCTCCAACAGATTTAAACGAAACAACAAATTTATTATTATTTTCGAGTTTAACAGAAGAAGAAAGGGAAAGGAGAAGAAAATGCCAACTTGAACGTCAAAAACAAGAACATAAATATCATCAATTTGTCCAAAATAATTTAATATTAAAATGTGGATTAATTGATAAAAAGAAGGGACTTTTTGCTAGAAGAAGAATGTTTCTTCTTACTGAAGGACCCCATTTATTTTATGTTGATCCAGTTTCAATGCATTTAAAAGGGGAAGTCCCTTTTTCGGCTCAAATGAGGACTGAAGCGAAGAATTTTAGAACTTTTTTTGTTCATACGGTCAGAAAGATTTCTATAGTATACAGTTAGACTTCGTTATAAGGTGTATTGGGACTGAAAAATTATATCTTAGAGGTGTATTTTGTATAGAGAGGGTATTGTTTGGGTAGTAAGATTGCCCGACAAAAGACCGGATGTCCGGACATTTTTGGATACCGGATCCGGATATCCGAAATAGGGTTGCCGTTTTCGGTTCGAGCCGACGTTCGGGGCATATTTTTCGAGCTTGGTTTTCGATTCGGTTCGTTCTTTTCAGGTCGATTCTTTTCGAGCTGAAAAGCCTCGGCTCGCTCGATCTTTCGAGTTTCGGGTCTAGCGAGCTGGCAACCCTAATCTGAAGATTTCCAACTATCCGACAACCTTATTGGGTAGCTCTCCCACACAGTGACCAACAAAAATCTACAGAACTTATCATAAATAGAGGTGTATCTAGTATTGGAGCTTATCTTATACAAGGGTCTATCTGTATAAACTTATTTGATTTTAATTCTTTTAATCTTCAATAATAAAAATATTTTTTAGCCAAAAAGAACATATTATCTATTCGATCCGGAACGGCATGCAAAGGATTGGTGTGATGCTATTGACTGGGCTCGTGAACAACACTTTTCTTCTTTAAACAAATCTAAAGACAAACTCTCAACAAAAACAATTGGACAAACTTCAGACAATCAAGGGGGAGGAAATATTCAAAATAGCAGCAGCGTTACTAAACTTTTTTCTGGAAGAACCAAAAGCCCTTCTTCGGGTGTTGAATAAAGGAGAAGGAAAAATGTTTAAAAGAAGTTTAACAGAAAATGATTAAGGATTATTTACTCTATAGGTAGTTAAGGGCCAAGTAAATTTTGAAGGATGGATGTAAAGTATTTGAATAATTCATTTTATTGTACATAAATGTAAATAGACATAATAAATATTTTGGATATTTTTTCTTTCCTCTTTGGACTGGCTCGTAATGGTCATTTTTCCTTAGTTCTGATATCTGTTGATTGTGGCCGTAATGAAAAACGGTGCAAAAAGGATTAATTTTTTTCATTTTAGTCCCTATTTCAATCTCGAACTTTGCCCTAAAGCATATATATACCAAGTTTTGCATTTTAGAACCAGTGGTCCGATAACTCTGTGTGAGTTCAAAAATCGGGAAAAATTGGAAGATGTTAGCACTCTGTTTTCCCTTTTAATGTAGGCACTCAGAGTTAGGAATAGGGTTGGCATATCCTGGGAACTTCTCAGATATCCAAATCCAGAACCGAGATCCGAACGGAAATTTAGGTATCAGGCTCCAAAAAGAAATTTTTATTAAGGTATTGAAGATTGTCTGTTACAAAGAGGGCTTTCGGGACAATTTTCAAGGAGTCAATGCCACTGTAGTGTATAATAAACCGGATTCGGAAATAATAGCCAGATAATAAGCCAGATTCGAATCCATGGTCTGCAGGGGGAGGGGATTTTTTCCAGTTTTTTCCTATTCCGGTTTTTTAGTTTTGGAGGTAATTGAGCCATGAATTAGCTATAGCTTAAATAAGAGCCATTATACGTGCCATAGCATATGAGCCATAAGATAAAATTGAGCCATTATAGGACATGTCAAGGCATGCGACTGCCATTTTTAATTTCCTATAAAAATATATTATTGAATATCATAAGGTAAAGTATCTACTTAAATAAGAACTTTGAAGCTCTACCTTAAGACATGCGTCCCATGAGCGCTTATGCCTCCCAAAAGAAATATATGTCTAATCATAATACAGTGCCGCATAGAAGTATAAACGGCTGTACGACAATTGCGGATGCGACGATTGCGGATATGACAATTCCGGACGACAACTGCAGACGACAATTGCGGATATAAATTTTTTTAAGAATCTAAGATTTTTAAAATTTTTCAGTGCCGCATCAGTTTAGAAATGGTTCGGAAACCGTTAGAAGTCGAATCTAACCGCCGGGACTAAAAAACGGGATATAATTTCAATCATTTAAAAAATTTTTTAAAAATTTTTAATACGCAATTGTCAAATCCGCAATTGTCGTCCGCAATCGTCGCATCCGCACGTGCGTATCCGCAATATATATACCCGACCCATCCTTAATTATGGAAAATATCCTGTAGCTCGGGATTAAGGTGTCCATGTTTTATAAAACTTTTTATACCGTAAATGCTCTATTAATTACCCTCTCTCTTTTAATTACTCCTATTTTCCTACACTAATTATAAAAATATTTATTAAAATTTAAAAGGATTTGAATAGGATATCGGGGATTTGTGTGGATTAAGGTTGATATCGAGGGATTAAGAGGATATGGGTAAAGTTGATAAGAGATCAGGAAGTTTTAAGTGAAATATTTAGGCATTTTTCTAATATAAGCCCTAATCCTTCTATATTTCTTCAACTCATCTGATTTCTCAAATCTGGAACATCTCCAAATCAGTTGATGTTCCAGATTTCCCTCCAATTTCTCCAGATCCGTCTTAATCTCTGTAAACCCTACGATATCCTTCTAGCTACCTATACACCTCTTGATCCCTCGATATCAAACCAAAATCCCTCAAAATTCCATAAAAGCTTTAATCATAGATATTTTTCAGCCGCAGGCGAAAATTTTGAGAATTTTTCAAGGCCAGTACTTTTATCACCTTTTTCTGAAATAAATGTAGGTCGGGTTTTGGACAAGAAAATTTCTCGGATTGGGTATCCGACCCACCCAACCCGACCCATCCTTATTGCGAGCGTCTATTTAAAAATGCCATTCACATATAATATAAGACAAACTCTCCACCCATTTTATTCTCCATTAAAACGAGGGGTGATTTCTTCATTTCCCCATAAAATTTTTTTCATTTATCTATTTTTAAAAAGCTTTCCCTCAGTAAAAAAGTTTTCTCAGGTTTTATTCAAAAATTTTAAACAAAATCCTTTAACAAAATGTATTTTAATACATTTTCCAAGACATTTATTGTCTTGTTTTTTGTTGGGTTTACTCCTCTTCTTGTCAAAGGAATGCGCAATCCTCGTGGTAACTTTAAAATTAAATAATCGCAGAGATCTTTTTTACAATTTTTATTTGAAAACTAAGATAGTTTTTACATAATTTTTAAAAATTTAGTAAATATGCAAGCTGGTGGAGACGAACCGAATGTCAATCTGAATGAATTTTCTCTTTCCGAGTTGTACTTTCTGATGAATATTTTAGATGAAATTAAAGAAGACGATTATAAAAATTATGGTTCTGTTAGAAATATACTCAATGAGAAAGGAGCTGAAATATTAAGCGAACATGATGAAATTGAACCAAATGGTCCATTCGTTGGAAATTTTAAACGAAAAATAAGAGCGGTAAGGAAGGAAGGATGATATTGATTAATAGAGACAGGCAAAATCGTATTTGCTGGATCCCGCGCGGGATTGCGGGATTTTTTTAAAAAAATTACTCATTTTTTAAAATGGTTCCAGGGAGTTAATGGGTGAATGGTTAGATTGTTAGTATTTAAATGAGCTTCAACGAAGTTTACCCATTATTACCCATTCCCCCATTCCCAGATATAACACTCCTAATTTACAGTTGATAAAATATTCTGAAGGAATTCTTAACAATTATGAAAAACAAATAAAAGGAAATTATATAAATTTACATAGAGTAGATAAGCTTAATTTTATTAATAGAAGAATTAGTGAGTATAAACAAACTGTTAATGAAGAAGAATATAATAAATTTATTGTAAATCACGATTTAGACATAGATGAGTTTGGTGATCAACGAGATTTGAACAATATCCCTGTTTCATTATCGAATATTCGGTAAAGTTTTTGAAGTAAATTGGGTCACAAATAGGGTTGGGGTTTTCGAGTCGGGCCGACTTCGAGTCATTTTTCGGGCCTCATTTTTATCGGGCCGGCCCGACCGAGTCTTTTTCGGGCCTCATTTTTATCGGGCCGGCCCGGCCGAGTCTTTTTCGGGGGCGAGTGTCGTATCTATTTTGTGATATAAGAAGTTGAAGGAATAGTACTTTAGACGGATAGTGATCTCGTATCATGGAAGGATTGAGGCCGTTTCATGATAGCATTTTGGGGCCGTTGAGGCCGTTTCATGATAGCATATATTAGTATACAGATCCGGGTATCTAAAATTTTGGTTCCGGCTCAGGCCAAGATCTTGAGCCGGAGCCATCCTCCAATATTAAGGAGGATATCGGAGGATGTGGAAGGAAAAATTTTAACTTTAAGTTTTTCTGATCTTTTGAAATCCCTTTTGTTGGTTGTACATATGGTTGGTATATCTTGGGATATTCCCGGTTAGACACATCTGCTATCCAAATCGAAAATTTCGGATCCGGGTCAGGAGTGGACGCAATTGGAAGAAATTTTCCGCAGCCGCAACTCGCAATTTTTAATTTTAAAATCTCGCATCGCAATCCGCAATTTGGGATATAGGGGTAATCTGGATATCACCAAATCACCTCCCTTTTTGCGCCGCAGGCGAAAATTTTGAGAATTTTTGAAGAGTCCATGCAGTATATTTCTTCCCTTTTTTTGCGCCGCAGGCGAAAATTTTGAGAATTTTTGAATTCCATGTAGCATATTTCTTCCCTTTTTTTGCGCCGCAGGCGAAAATTTTGGAAAATATGGAAGGCCAAGTCACCAGATTTAACCCAGTTTTTGGTAAAATATTATCGAGTCTTTATCGAGTCGGGCCGCATTTTTTCGAGTCATTCTTTTCGGGCCTTATTTTTTTCGGGCCGGCCCGACCGAGTCTTTTTCGGGTCAAAATTCGAGGCCCGACTCGATCTTTCGGACCGGGTCGGTTCGGGCCCCCAACCCTACTCACAAACTAAGGGGAGCTAATTTAGTTGTGGATAAAACTAAGGGAGGGTAAAGAGGAAAACAAGCACCTATAAGGCTAAATATGCGCTGAAATATGTAGTCTAAACACGTTGTATAAAAATGACCTAGATATGCAAACCAGGGATGGGCCGGGTTACCCGAAACCCGGACTTTTTTCGACCCGAAACCCGACCTGACTTTTTTCTCAACCCGGCCCATCCCTGATGCAAACAAAATTTTATCTAAAAATTTAATCGAATTTTTTGAGAAAATCATTTTAAACAAGTTTATTTCATAGTGTGTTGCCCGTGCTTGTTAAAATTAACTTTTTGGGTAGCCTCCTTTATACATGGATTTGGGAATTATATGCTTTACAATATCTTATTTTGGGTATCATTTAATAATCTAATTATATAATTGAGAAGGGTTTGTCCGTCTGTTTGTCTGTCCTTTTATAGACAAGTGGGCTTTTATAGTAAAATGATTTGGGGGAGTGAGAAAATGGGGGCTTTTATAGTAAAGCTTTGCAGCTTGAATTAGGTTATAGGGGTAAGCAGATAGTATATAAGCCGGGTATTTTGGTCATTCTTCAATGCCACTAAAAATATACCAAGTCAGTCATTGCTAGGAGTCAACGTTCAGGTGCAAAATCTGCCGCTGCTAGGAGTCAACGCTCATGTGCCAGCAGCTGCTAGGAGTCAACGTTCAGGTGCAAAGTCTGCCGCTGCTAGGAGTCAACGCTCATGTGCCAGCAGCTGCTAGAAGTCAACGTTCAAGCGCAAGGTCGGCCGCTGATAAGAGTTAAAGTTGAACAGGCGGAATATTGAAACAAGGGGAATTGTAAGCAGGCGGAATATTGAAACAGGGGGAATTGTGAAGCAGGCGGAATATTGAACAGGGGAATTGTGAAACAGGCGGAATATTGAAACAGGCGGAATATTTAAACAAGGGGAATTGTGAGGGGAAAGTGGTCCTAGCGAGGTGGGTCGGCCGAAGGCTTTTGAATTATGTCGTTTAATTGTTTTGTTATGCTAACTGAGTTACACAAGCACATGTGTGTATTCATTCAAACAAAACTGTTAAACAAAAAATTTAATAATTCCCAAGATTCCCAAAAGCAAATTGGATAAGTAATAGAATAGTTTTTGTGATATAAAATATAGATCTTGAAGATTGTTGTATATTTCTTTGAATTTGTATTGTTTTTAAAATTATTATATGTATTGTAGTGTGTAGCATATTGTGTAGCCATTTAGCCATTAAAAATCTTAAAAAAGTTTGAAGGTTTGATAGTAAGCAATGTTTTAAATGGGAAATATTTATTAGAGCATATGTGTGTATCCAATCTGGTACACCTATTTGATATGCTTTTAAGAGTATTGAATCAGGGTCATGTTTAAGGTTGTAGTAGATTTATTTGGCGCTTGGTTTTTTGATTTAGTTTTTGCTAGCGAGGCGGGCCGAAGGCCAAATACTTTGAATTATGACAAATTTTGAGGTTGTGTTAGGTTAATTTTGAGTTAGGTTTAATGATTTGCTTTGTTTTTGCTAGCGGGGTGGGGCGGCCGAAGGCCGACCTACTCCGCTAGTTTTTATTAAATTTTTTAGCCGTCAAGAATTTAAACAACTTGGTGAATATTTAACTAATATTTTATATCATAAGAGAAACTTATTTATTTTATACAAATTGTTTATTTTGGCACGAAAATTGATTCTATCATTTATTTATTATAATTCAGATGGGAGAATTTTCGCTTTAATGGATGAGTCGTAAGTTTGTTACAGTACATATTTTAAGGCCGTGATCATCCTAAATACCATCAAACATAGCTCAAACTAACAGAAGTTCTCAAAAAGGTGCAAAGAACACCACAAACGGACATTATCATAGGGTTAGCATCGCCACTATCTTATCCTTTGAAAAAGCTTGATCAGTAATCTAGTGCATACATATAAGCCTGAATGAAATAGGCTAAGGCAAATTCACTTCATTCATTCAGATGAGTTGCCAGCCGGTCAAACAACGAAGAGCCCCCCATATATGCTCTCCACCACTGCGTGAGATTTTCCTATTTCCTATACACTCCGAAGTTCACTCATATTTAGTACCGATTCGGTACCGCGGTAGTACCCGGTACATACGGTGTACCGAATTGGTACTTTACAGACTACCGGTACCAAAAAATCCATTTACCGAACACTATAATGATTACACATGCGCGACTGCTAATAACATCAATTCCACAATGACACTAGGGAATGTGACTAAGATAAAGTACATAATTTTTTAAACAATATCCATTTGGTACTGATTTAAGTATTTTATAATTAAATTTTAGAAATCGAGTATCAATTCTTGTTTTAATCTATAAATTAGATCAATATGAACTGAATGCAAACCGTTTACATAATATGATGTTAGATCAGTTTTCAGCTTTCAATTTGTTACATAACAATAGTTCTGATCATCCATCTATTACTCTGGTCAAGAATCTTAAAGATGCCGAGGAGGATTTCGGACATAATTATCATGTTTTATGCATTTTCAAACAAGGATCTGAGGAGATCAAATCGATTATTGTCCAATTCAAAAGTAAATAAATAAATTAGTCAAGCCCAAACAATTGTCCTTCCAGTTATAAACATTCAAGCCCTCCTTTAAAGTCTCTATGGCCGAGATTTAGTAAAATTGATGAGAGTAACCCTTAAGTTTATTGGTAATAATTAAGGTCGGAACGTTGCACTGTAATGTATTCCCTGCCGTAATACCGCAAAAATACCGATGAAATTCGAAATCCTATCGGTCAGTATTCTGTACCGTACTACTTATCCGGAATAAGTCAGTAGTAAAGTAATGTCGGTGTTCTAGCAACAATATGTAGTAAATGTAAGAGAAGTGGAATTAGATCAGGGACTAGTCAATCCTATCATGGTCGAGGGAATTTCAAATCCTTATTTAAAGTTTATTCGACTTTATATTTCGATTTTAGCCAAAAATTCCAGTTTTTGATTCCATCTTGTATAAATTGGTTCCCAAACTTATCTCTCATCTTACATTACTATAATAGATAATTTAATAGGATAGGATTTAAAAGCTTTAAATAATTAGTAAAAGTTGTTTAATTTCAATTTGTTGTAATTTAAGCATCTGATTCATGGGAAATAACTATGGAAGAATTTGAGGAATTTGAAGAGGCTCGTATTCATGGAGAGGGAAGACCAAACAATATATACAATCTATATCAACTAGTCCTCTCTATAATTGAGAAAGTTGAACTTCTAAATAAAATTCAACAATATTATATAGATCCACAATTGGTCGCCCTAATAACTTATCAATTAAACAATAATGCTTTGATTTATAGCCCTCAATTAACAAAGGAAATTGGAGTAAATGAAATCCCACAACAAGTTCGAGAGGTCGTTTTTATAGTAAATCAATAATCGGTCACAGTGCCTTTAGAATACACTTTTTATATTTTGTCATTTAAATATTGAAACGCAATTTTAATCTGTGAAGTATTTGAGGGGTATTTTAAAGATCCTTATCAAGAAATATACCAAAAATTCTATAACTATATATTTTCATTAGGTTTATATCCCATACCCACCAAGTGAAACAACCGGAAACGAAGATGGAGGGGATGGAAATGATCTGTCGAATGCTCTGTCAAATCTGTCGATACATGAGGATTAAAATTGTTGAAAGAATTGAAGAGGAAAGATTAGTTTTAGACAGGATTGTAATTGAGAAAATTGACTTTATTGAACATTACTTCTTTCGTAAATCCTCTATTAGAGTACCACACTTTAGCTAATGAAATTCAAAGGAATCCATTTAATTGCAGAATGGATATGACTCAATAAAAACAACCAATTATCGGATTATGATTGTATGTAGGTTGGCCTGGTCTGGGGCCTTTCCTTGATGGTTCTTTCCATCATACGTACGATGGTTCTTTCCATCATAAATTTTAGTTTATGATTTTTTAATTTGTTAGTTACAGGGCGGGATGGGGAGCTGTCTAAGTGGTCTAATTCGAAAGGGAATTAAAAACTGATTCGAATTACTTGTGGAAGTCATTACAGGACCGAGTGAATTCGTCATTACAGGACCGAGTGAAAGGCTCCTGAATCTTGAAAAATCATAGGGAGGCTCAGCTCATCGAGCTGACTCGAATGAGCCTATTATTTGTCTGACGGCACACACACTCATCTCTGACTAGACTACCGGACACGTATAGTGAGGCCCGGCTGCAGTGGTTTAATAATAGAGGATTTAGGGTATATAAATTTGTTTCTTTTTTTCTGGAAGATAAAAGTAAAAAAGTCTTTTAGAAATGTTATAAAATGGTGTTACGTGTTGCGACATTTGCGGATATGGCAATGCAGACGAAAAAATTAATCAAAAATTTATTTACCAAAAAATATATCCAGTAACAAAAAAAAGAAAATTCAAATCATTTTCGTTTCAATTATACAAACAAAAAATATATTTTACAATTTTTATTGGGGAGACAATTTATTTTATTTTTTTTAAATTCTTAAAATCAACGCTTTTTGAGATGCACTTTAACATTTGTTGCTGTGGCGAACTTAGATTGATAGAGGCCAATACCAGGAGTTGCTTTTAAAAGAAAATATTTTTATTTAATGGAAATTGTTTACTTGAACCTCAACAAATTTTTGTAATTTTTTTAGACTAATCTTCAAATTATCAGTCGAACCCCACCTAGCTGTATATTTTGGGGACAAGTTGTAAACTCTAATGAAGTGTTACAATTGGGGTTCATTTTGGTATTTACTTCCAAAACGAGCAATCAAATTGAAATGTGTAGTCACGCATAACTAGGTAAGGTCCGTCCGTTTTAGACTAATACGAAAACTGTTAATTAATAGCCAAAAGGGTTGTATAAACCCACTAGCCTCTTACATTTCTTTCCAAAAATTAGTAAAAAAAGAACACGCCTACGTGAAAGACACCCTATCCACTTTCAAATCTAAAATTAAACTTACGATCAGACATTGGTGAATTCCAAACAGCAGAAGAAGCACGCCGTGGAGGATAATCTTTACAATATTCTCCAAACAAATCCTGCGTTGTAGGCTGGCGAATTTTCCCAAAATGATGTTCAATTTGATCTTTAGTTATTAAATGATGGATTTTTTGAGTTCTTTCCAAAATATTTTCTTCTAAAAAATATTTTTTAATCAAAAAAGAAAATGTTAAAAAATACTTAATGCCCATTTTGGAACAATTTTTCGTGGTTGTTCATCATTATCAGTTTCATCACCAGAAGACAAATCATCCACAATATAATTGGTTTCAGTACTTGGCAAAAATATTTTTTCTTTTGTCATATCATAAACACTAGAATTGGAAAAAAATAAAATATAGAAGCGAAAAGTTTAGGGAACAAAATTTGAAATTTTAAGTCGACAAAGTCGGCAACGAAACTTTATTTAGGATTAGTTACATATCCAAACCAAAATTATCTGGGTATCCGAAACTTTGTATTTTTACTAATTTAGTCCTTAATTCAATCATGTATTGACCATTTATATGTATTTTTGTGGAGAAAAGAAAAAATGTAGGAAACCTCATAAAATTTTACAGCAATTTTTAATTTAGTTTTCTAATCTCTTTTTCTTCCTCCTAAAAGTTACATAATGGCAGCCTTTGACCCTCCCTAGATTTCATTATTTCCTAACGCCATTCAATAAGTCAATAAATTGTAAAAATAAAAGTTGTTTTATGGGCCAGGTTATATCAAAAATAAAACCATACGGCAGAATTACCAAACCTTATAAATTAAAAAATTTTTTATTTTAAACCTAATTTGTTCCAATTCATTCATACTATCCTCATTAACACATCCCTCCTGGAAATTAGAATCCAAATTTTCATCCTCAACAATTTTAGCGTTTTCTTTCTCCTCTAGATAGGATTCCTGAACAATAAGAACAGAAGATGTCGTTATAGTTTTAATTTGTACTGGACATTCTTCTCCCGATATTAAATGAGGAAATGATGTTTGAGTGGATTTGCTGAAAGTTTTAAAAAATGTTTTAATGTTTACAAATTTTCTCCAAAGTTATAAATTCCCAAAAAATATTTTTAAAAAGAGTATGCTGTGTCTAAATAGATCTTCAACTATGATTAATTTATGGGATTTGAATAAATATTCTAGACAATATTTAGGACTTATACGTCTAGGAATGTCTTTATTTTTGTTGAGCTGAATTAATAACTTTGCTAAAAAGCTAAATTATAAATGAGCGAGACGCCGAAACAAAAACGTCGGAAGCCTAAATTCAAAGGATTGATGACCTGAAGTCATGCCCCTTGAAACTAAACCCCTTGCTAAAAACTTGAGCTCAATCCAGGCTAGTGTCTTATTGTAGAATATTTTTCACACACCCTTTCGAAACACAGATAACCTTCTAAATTTCCTATTAGACGTGTCTCACCAAATTAAAAACTTACTTATCCACACAATTTTGTTCTTGATGAGCTTCTTTCGATTTAACCTTACTTGCAGGAATAACCTTCATAATTGGTGTTTTATTTGTTGTTTTACTCAGAACACTCAAAGGTTGAAGGATGCGAACTGGCATATTCGGACAGGCAAAATTGTTTTGTATTTCTTTATTTTGAAATTCTTTAACGGCCTCCAAATGTTTCCGAACATTGTTTTCACGTTCAAGTCTGGCCTCTTCCTTCTTTTTATTATTTTGTTCAACACGTTTAGCACGCTCTTCTCGTTCTCTATAAAAAATTTAAAAGTAAAATTTACGTTTATATTCTTCGCTCTCTTTCTCATTAAATACTAACGGAAATTCGGAAAGAATTAATCTAATAATTAAGGAAAGAATTAATCTTTTAAATTAGGTCTAGGACTTTTTTGGCTACGGCCTCCAAAAGTTTATTTTTGGTCAAGGACTTAAACTTAATTGAGTCTAGAGTTAAACTTTATAAATTGGGTCCAATTGTAGGATAACACTAGAAAAGCTTAATTATCAATGTAAATTTCCGAATTTCCGTTAGTTTCCCAGAGGCTGCTAAATTCGGTACTTTCCTGTTATGACGCAACACATTTAAATTTTTTAAAAAAGCTAAAAATGCTCAATACAGTTAACTAGGCGGCATAAATGCAATTATCTGGTCTAAAATAGTATCAAAAGTGTCTATTTCTCTGTTTTTGCATTCTTCGCGCCACAGGAACTCGCATAAGTATGAGTCTAACATCTGCCGATGAGTTCCATGTTGTTTCTTATTGCGAGCCTTTGCAGAACGCCATGTGCGTTCTATGGTTTGCGTGTGAGCACCAGACACAGGATCAATGAAGTTGACACTATGGTTTACGCGCAGGTGGTTATAAGATCCATCTGCTCCAAGCTATTTAACAAAAACAAAAACAGAGAAATAGACACTTTTGATACTATTTTAGACCAGATAATTGCATTTATGCCGCCTAGTTAACTGTATTGAGCATTTTTAGCTTTTTTAAAAAAATTTAAATGTGTTGCGTCATAACAGGAAAGTACCCTAAATTCTTATGGAACTTAACAGAAAACTAAATTTCCCCTGTCTATTACATACAAGAAAAGGGAAATTTTGAGAAGTTGGAAGTCTTTAAAAAAATAAAAAAAAGACAAAAAAACCTCTTTGCCCGATCCGCCTTCTCTCTTAACAAATCTTCACGTGCTCTCTTTGCCTGATCAGCTTTTTCATCAATTTGTTTTAATTTGTGAACCTTCTGCAATGTTTTATCAATAGCCACAGGCGTTTTAACTGGAATCTTTGTAGGAAACTTGGATTGGATCTTTATTGGTGTAGCAACAGCATTCTGAAATTTTTATCAATTTAAAATAAAATTAAAAAAAAATTCTTTACGGGAGTAAGACGAAGAATAGGAGGCATTTGAATTGTTTGCTGGGCACTTTTCACAAGTCCATTTGTAATTGCCAACTTCCTCATTGAGCCAACAATTCCATGTGAAGTACCCAACATCTTCAACTTTTTTGGCTATAAATTTATAAGAATTTCAATTAAACGCTTCTCACTTTTGGACTGCATGGAGTATTTGGAGTTGAAGAAGCACCGACTGATTGAGCATTGATAGCAACATGAGACGCAAAAGGAGTCTCTGGCACAAATAAAATGCTTCTATCTTCTTGCTCAAAAATAGGTTCCGGCTCGTTTGGAGGCTCTTCTTCCATTTCTTCTTCTAAAACTTCTTTTTCCTGCTCAACAAAGGGTTCCGGTTCATTTGGAGGCTCTTTCTCCATATGTTCCTGTACAGGCTTTTCACCCATTCCTTCTTCCCCAACAGGATGTTCCTCCTCAAAAATGCTTCCTTCAACAGTTGGGTCAGCTGGAGGCTCTTTCTCCAACTGTTCTTCTTCATTTTCTTTTAATTGCTCAGGCTGATCCAAAAGTGTTGTATCCTCATTATATTCATCATCCGAATCAAAACTCAATTGTCTGAATTTGCTAATTTGTTCGAGTAAAGCAGTGGCTGGCTTGGCCCTTTTTGGTGTTTGCAAGGCCTTAAAGATATAAATAAATGGTAAATTGAATTTAGTGCTGCCTCTCAAGTCTGAGGTAAAACGTGTTACATGTTACAAACCGTAATCTATGGCGATAGGTAACCAGCTGTGCTTTATAGAACCAGGGCAACGGTGGGACTACTATTGAATTAGGTACACTGTATTCCCTAAAAAATTTTGTATACTCATCCATACACGCCCAGTACCAGACAATTGGTTCTACGAAGCATAGCTGGCTATTTATCCGGCCCAGGTCAATAAATCAAACCTAGAGTCCCAGGAACTGGCCCAGGTTCCCAAAAATATCGATCTCTAAAAACTATAAAGAAAAAAAACCTTTTGATTAGCATAATTTTCGCGTATAAAAGTTTTCAACTCAGTTTTAATCTTTTGAAATTCATCCACTTTTTGCTCAAGAATCTTCCCAACTTTATCATAAAAAATTCTTCCCAACATTTTTTCATAATTCGACCAATTGATGAAACTGGCAACAAGTTTTAGATCCTCAATCTTTTTTGTATCAACATCATCCTCAATTATTTCAATTGTTTTTGAACGCTTTTTGCTGAACGATCGAGTTTCATATTGCTTGCTAGTTGTCTTTACTTTCTTACTTTTTCTTATTGCTGGCATTTTTCTAATATTGTTTGACAAAAATCTTTAAATTTACTAAAATTAGAAAGAGAAATTAATCAAGCAAAAATATGGAAAGTTTTGACACTAAAATCAGAAATAGAGATCGGCACGGTAGGGAACCCGTCCCGGAATCCCAGATTTTTTACAACGAACGGGATTACCGGGACTCCGAGATTGACGGGATTAATCCCGCGGGATTCCTCCCGTTCGATCTTTTGAAACTCAATTTCGTTATGGATCCCGGAAATGTGATTCTGCCTATCTGCACCCAAAAACCAAAACGAGTCCTCTGAAATGTTGGTTTACTCTCTTGTATCTTCCCCATTTTGTACATGTGCTTTTTTTTACTTTTTTTGCAAGTTTGGTCGTTTTTGTTGTTGCTTTTTTGTGTTTCTGGCCTTTTGTATTTTTTACCCTTTTGTAACTTTGATAAATTTGGTCTTTTGTATTGTAGCTAATTTAGACTTTATTTCTCTGGAAAGTCTAATACTCTCTAAAATACTCATTGCTGTCTAACCTTCGTTTCTCTCTCATTTCATCGATTTTCCTTTAACATTTTTCAATTTCCAATACCGCGTCATCCTCGTCTTTCGCCAAATACTGCTGCCAGCTGGTAAAAGCGTGGATAAAATATATTTGGTCAATTCTGCGCTTTCCCTTTTTCAGAGTTATTTTTCTAAGATTTTGAAAGACGAGAATCGTGTCCTACTTTCTAGTGAATTTTTATCTGTCTAGTTGAAAATTTATTTTTGCTCTGACATTGTTAGTCATCAATAAAATCAACACAATTTACCTAACGATTGAACAAAATTAACCTGTGACCCTAAACTAGGATACTCCCCCAATGTTTGTTTTCTTTACGATACGAAACCCTCTCGAAGAGGAATTTTAAGTCGATCCGATACCTGACCAGTAGTATTTCACCGGAACCGCAAATTTGTCCGGAACCGGATCTTATTTTTTGGTTCCAGGCCAGAATCGGAACTTCTAGCGAAACACTACTGACTAGACAATTGACTTTATTCGGAGCAGCCCTTTTGTGTATTCCAATTTCATTGCTTTTTTATCTTCATATAATGAGTAATTTATAATTTTAGTGTTTTTGGCTTCTCATTAAATTTTCTACTTTTATTTAACTTTGACTTTCAAAAATGGATCCTCCTGGAACTCAACCAACGCCTACTAATGGAGCTCAACAAGCTGGAGGTCGACCTACCAATAAGCGTTTACAACAGACTCAAGCGCAAGTTGACGAAGTTGTTGGTATTATGAAGGTTTTTTTGGAAGTTTTTTGATCGGATTTAAATTGTTTTGTAGGTTAATGTTGAGAAGGTTCTTGAACGTGACCAAAAGCTTTCACAGCTGGATGATAGAGCTGATGCTCTTCAGGTTTCTATTCATTCTCTTTATTTTTAAATTTTGTTTTTTAGGAAGGTGCTTCGCAATTCGAG
Source organism: Meloidogyne incognita (assembly GCA_036172945.1). NCBI lineage: Eukaryota > Metazoa > Nematoda > Chromadorea > Rhabditida > Meloidogynidae > Meloidogyne > Meloidogyne incognita. The sequence continues at coordinate 2,459,953 of JARQAC010000006.1, read as the reverse complement.
AAGTCTGCCGCAACTTTGAAGCGCAAGTATTGGTGGAAGAACATTAAGGTATATTTTGATTTGGAGATTTAATTTATGGTTGTTTGTTCCCCTTTTACTTTCTCCTTTTCTCTCAATTTCCGGTTCTCCTTTTGTTTTCTTCCTTTCCTCTCTTCCTTTCCTCTCTTCGAATATTTTACCCAAGGGAATGGTAAGAAAGGGAAAAGTTAGGAAAGGAAAAATTGACGTTAGTCTATATCCAATTAGGGAGAACTGAAAAATTCCTTGCTTTTTGATTTAGCCGGCAAACTGCTATTGAGTGTTGTAGGAAAAAATAAGGATACTGGAATAAGAAGGGACCCATTCCCCGTTAGCGACAATTTCTTTTTTCCCCGTTCCAAGAATCATAAATTTCCATTTTAACTAAATTTAAAATTCTTCTTTATAATTTTCCCTATCAAACTTTTAGATGATCGCAATCATGTGTGCCATTGTGATGTGAGTTTTTTCATATTTCTTTCAATAATATTTCATATTTTTAAGCCTTCTTATCATCATTATCGTCATCTGGGCTAAATAAGCTTTTCAAGATGAAATGATGCTTAAAACGGTTTCTGTGAAGGAGTAATCCCCCAAAGATGATTTGACACTTTTTATTTACAAGTAACCCCTCTATACGAATCGTTTTCTTTTTAAAAATTGTTCCAAGTATTTTTAACATTAAAAAGGTTTAGATTTTGTATTTCTTTAATTTCTTATAGAGGGGTTCTTTTAAATATTTTCTTTTAAAAAATAATTCCCATTTTGACAAAAAAAGAGCAAAAAGACTTAAATGACATATTATATTTTCTAATTTTTTAAAATAAAATTACACAATTCCACTCCCTTTAACGCTAAAAAATATATAAATTGAGAAAAATATTATTTTATATTTTTTGTGTGTATTTCGATAAATACTTTGATATTGATATTTTTTATTTTTTTTTGTAAGAAACGTTTATTTTACGTTAAAGACATTAAAGAAAAAAATTTATGTTTGGATTGGTTTGCTTTTCTTAATTTTAAAATTTTGTTAAGAATTTTGCCTTCTCTAGTTGTTGCTTTTTTAGTTTCTTTTGTAAGTTTCTTTGGAATCTTGTTCGTTTAATCATATGATTGATCATACAACAAGCTTTCGCGCATTGGCGAAATTTTCTGGAAGTAATGTTACTGGGGCTTCGACGGCTTTAAAAGGTTAAATTAGTTATTTTATTTCCAAAAACGAGTTATGAGCTTGTGGGATTGGTTGAGATTTTGTATTGTTCCCGTAAAGTTTACTCCCGGATGGGGGGTCTAGCAAATTCAATGCCGGTCCGCTATAGTGTACTTGGATCTACTTTATGTTATTTGCAAAATTAGATCCTTTCCGGCAAAAATTAGATGAATTAATGGCAAAAATAATTTTATTTTTTCAGACAATCAACCAAAAAATTCAAAAAAATCTTCCTCGTCTCCCAATTTCCACCTCTATAGTTGGCATGCAAATCAAATTTTGGCAGATATTACACAATTACGAGATTTGATTTTGGATAAAAGAAAGGAATATATTCTTTGCAGCAATGCTTTTTCAATTTATGGAACTCAAAGGTTTATGTCTGATGCTGACAGGAAAAAATTTGATAGAGAGACAGGTTTCTTTAAGTTTATTATTTATGTACGGGTTTAGATCTCGGTCATATATTATCATAGATCTAAACCTAACTACACAGGAGGTCGCAGGATCAATGCCTGTTCGTTTCCTAGCTTTTACTTACGTTGGCTTGCTCCCCCAGTTTATTGATAAAGAAAACAAAATACTCACAAATTTCGGCTCTTGTCCAGATTACGCTTCCTTGGCACCTTCACGCGTCCAATGCTATATTACGCTCCAATCACATTTTTTAAGTACCCAGTTCTTTATTTTAGTGCCGTAAAATCTAAAGAATTGAAAGATCTCACTCGGAGTTATGTTGCACCCGCACGATACCGGACCATTGATCTAAAATGAAGAACCGTTTACTTAAAAATGTGATTGGGTGCATAAAATGTGATTGGAAGCGTAAAGGTCCAGTGGACGCGTAATCTAAACAAGAGCCTTCAATTTCTTTTTTCAGATATTGCTATCAAAAATTGCACCAAATTAATTAAAGATTTAAATATTCGAATAAATTCTGACAAATCTTTACGTGCTGTAGATGAATGTAAACACTTGACAGCTGTTATTACTTTATTAAATGTTTATTTGAAAGAAGTTTTGGCGATTGTTGCTCAATTAAGGTTTTTTTTATTTTAATAGGCAAAAATGGATAGTTTAATAGGCTGGCGAAACCAAGGGTAGATTTTTAAGGGGGTCATAAAAAATTCTTAAATTTTGTTTGAGTCGATAATTACTTCTTATTTTATTTTGCCTTTTACAGTTGTAGCTCTCAGACCTGTAACCATTATTTTTTGGGGAGAGGCCAAGGGGGTTAGCCCCCCCCCCCCCAAGGGGGGGGGGGTTAAAAAATCTTATGGGTTAAATTTTAAAAACAAACAAAAAACAAATTGGTGTTTAAACTAAATATTGTGCAGAGAAATTTATCTTCGAAAAGCCAGACAAATTAGAAAAATTTGTCGACTTGCAAATTTGGTAGAAATGTATGGACCTAAAATAGAAGATGCACAAAAAGATGAAGAAGAGAAGGATGCCAATCTTGCAAAAATGCGTTTAGAATTGCAGAAAAACGAAAAATTTTATAAAAACAAAAAACGAAGAGAACAACAACATATCGAAAATAAAGAAAATTTGACAAAAAATGTTTCAACAAAAATTCAGAAATCATCATCTAGAGATGGTTGGGAGGATGTGGAATTGGAATTAGTAGACAATGAGGTTAGTTTTTAAGATAAAATTTGAAAAAATGAAAAATTTTATAAATTGGACTTAATTTTGAGATATACCCACTTACAGGCACTTACCCAGAAAATTTTTCGAGGCACTCGCAGGCACTTACTCACAAAATTTTTAGAGTGAAGAAAGAATTTTTGGAAATATTGGGCTTTATATTTTTGATATTGAAGGCGACAAACCAACCCCCTCTTTCTTTGGCTACTTGCCTTCAACCAATTTTATTTACCTTTATTTAAGATATGTTTATTTAAAATTTGGTTGGCCATTGAGTGGGGAGACTGTTTAGATAACCTCTATAAGTCAGATGATATTTTAAAATTCTATTAGGAATTTTAAATTCAATAAAAAATTCTAATAGGCAAATTATTTAAGCCTAAACTTGAAAGAATTGATGGTTGGTCTGATGCTGATTTGGATATGGATGATATTCCTGAACAAAAATTAGCAGTTCATAAAAGCCCTAGTCCGCATGAAAAGGCTTATGTAAATAAAGTTGAATATAAAAATGAAGAAGAACAAACAGCACCATATGAACCGACAAATAAAGGTTTTTTTAATTTGATGGGTCTAGAAATAATTCCTTGTATGGTTGAAGGTTCTTGGGTTTTTCGGTTAGGTTCTGAACAAACTTCCCTATTTATGAATATCTTTAAGTTTGGATTTTTGGTTCTACTTGACTTTATGAGTCCAATCAAAAAATAATTGGATTTTTCTTGGTATTGCAAAGTAGGGGTATGGTTCCAAAACATTTCTTCATGTTTGGGACCTACGGCCACTGGGTCTGGGACCTTTCCTTACCCTATTCCTCGAAATTTCTGAAAGTTAAAATCTTTTTTCTGAAATTTTTAAAAATTGGCTATAAATTTCAGAAATTTCGAGGAATAGGGCAAGGAACGGTCCCAGACCAAGTGGGCGTAGGTCCCAAACATGAAGAAATGTTTTGGAACCATACCCCTACTTTGCAATACCAAGAAAAATCCAATTATTTTTTGATTGGACTCATAAAGTCAAGTAGAACCGGATTTTTTCCCATAACTTTTATACCTTGCCAAATATCTTGGTACCAGGCAAGGCGTAGCCAGGCGGCTTCAGGGGCTATAGCCCCCCCCCCTGAAATTGTGAAAGTGAACTCCCCTGAAATCAACCTCCTGGCTACGCCCTTGGCAACAGGTTATGATATAAATTGGTAACTTTATAATGTCAAATTTTTGTTTCTCTTTTTCCCTTTTTCTTAAAAATTTTTGACACTTTGAATAATTTACAAAAAATTCTTTTTAGATGAACAAGTCCAATTATTTGATGAAAATAAAAAAATGCTTGAGCGATTTACAGCAACTGATTCAGAATTGCATTTAATTGAGTCTAAAGTAGCCGAAATTCAACGACTTCAAAATGTTTTTTCAGAAAAGGTTTTTCACTAAGAAAATATTTTTAAAAATTTTTTAAAAATAGATTTGTGAACAAGAACAAAATATTGATTTAATCCATTCAAGGACTATTTACACTTTGGATAATTTACAACAGGCAAATGATTATATTCGAGAAGCTATTAAAAATCAAGCTAATCGGAGAGTTATAACGATATTTTGTTTGTTAGTTTTGACGTTTACTTTACTCTTTCTTGACTGGTATAATCCATAAATATAAATTTAATTTATAATGTAAAGACTGGTAGTTGAATTTTTTATATATATTAGGGATCCCTCCGATTCACTAAAATGGCAATTCCTGATGTTTTTCAGGCCTCGAATCTCGTAAATTGAAAATTTCTCGGAAGTTATGATTAATCTTATAATGAGATGTATCTTAAATTTAAAGTAATGCTTGGGTGTCTTCCACACCTAGTGGACAACCAAATTTTAAAGATCTTATCTTCATAGAGGTTATCTGTTATTTGAACAGGTTTTAAAAAATTTTTTTAAACAAAATTATGAAATCTTTTTGTGCCGACACATGAGTAACAAGTCATGGTCTGACAAGTTACAGTCATAACGGGCAGACTCGGACAGACAAACTTGGACAGACAAAACACGGACGGAAACAAACGGACAAAAGTGCTATGCCACAGGTAAAAAGAGGAATTGAACGAGGAAGAAAAGACTGCCATCTTATTATTATAATTAAGGAAGGAAAAAAAGTTAATGAAAAAAAACGATTACCGACCTCATTTCATATAGTGCCGAGCTTCACATATGGATGGGAAGGTTAAGGATTTTTATGTATTTGTTAATAGTTTTGTTAATCTAATCCTTAAATAGATCTTGTACTAATTTTTGAATAATTTATTAAAGATTATTAATGAAAAAAGCAAATGTGTAAATGTATTTTTTTATAAAACGATAATCAAAATAAATATATTGTTCTCATTTTCTTCATTATTTTCCCCATTTCCAAGGAAAAAACCTTTAACACTTCCTTCCCACTGCTGGATTGTCCACTGCCGGATTGTCCACTGCTGGATTCCCCACTGACGGATTGTCCACTGCTGGATTGTCCACTGCTGGATTGTCCACTGCCGGATTGTTCACTGACGGATTGCCCACTGCTGGATTGCCCACTGACGGATTGTCCACTGCTGGATTGTCCACTGCCGGATTGTCCACTGCTGGATTGCCCACTGACGGATTGTCCACTGCTGGATTGCCCACTGACGGATTGTCCACTGCCGGATTGTTCACTGACGGATTGCCCGGTCACGGAAAAATTGTCAAACTAAAATTGAATTTAGATGCGATTATTTTATAGACAAAACTTGAGGTAGTAGACTGAATAGAGATCGGACCAAACAAATATTTGATCAAATACCGTATTTATTTGATGAGCTTTTGGAAAAAATCAAATTTTTCCAAACATTTTCAAATATCAAATTATTTGATTAGATTTTGCTGTTTGTCCGATCTCTAATACTGAACTAAAATGTTTTTGGCCAGTGGATGAGACTCCAACCCAGTTGTGGTCTTTCCCTGTAGCTCCACAAATCCATATCCCATCCAAATTAACCGATTCCCCCTTTATCTCGTCTACTCCCCTCATATCATGTTCCATTAAAATCTTCCTGTTTCAGAGTTAGGCATCGAGAGATAGCTCAAAATTTCGAAAATTTTCTACTAAAATAAGAAAATTGCAGAAAAAATTCAAATTTAATAAAGGTTGATTCGTAAAAGTTTTAATTTTAGCCAAAATTCGAACCTATTTAGTCAAAATTCGGACCTATTTTGGCCTTTTTTGGATTTTTTGAACCTATTTCTAACTTTTTTAGGACTTAAACAGGATCCTATTTCACGATTTTTTGGACCTAAAATGACACGCTCTAATAATAACCTAACCGATAAGCAGTTGGGCCTACATACATATAATTATTCTCATTTCTTAAGAAAATAATTTTTTCCATTGTCTTACCAAAAAATCTAAATTTGAGTGAGCAGAATCTTCATCTAGACCAGAGAGAAAAATTTCAGATATTTGATCAAGTCTATCGACAAATTGTTCATTTTGGTCTTTGCTTTTTTGTACATCATTTGATTGAAATCTTTCTGGTCTTTCAGTTAAACGCTCGAGAAATTGACGAACAAGTTTATTAAGCTGTTCTTTATCCTCATTTAATTGTTGTTTTTTCTTTTCAATTTTTTGTTTCTTTTGAAGCATTTGTTTAGCAATACTGTCTATTTTATCTAAATATTTGGCAATTTCTTTTTCTTCATCTTCAAGTTGTGTACTATTTAAACTAGAAGAGCCAGCCGGTGACCGAGGGCGTTTCTTTAATTAAAAAACAATAAAAATCAAAACTTGTTAAATTACTCTAATTATTGTTTTTAATTTCAAAAACATTTTTAGGTCTGGTAATAAAACAAATGAATTCCAACCTTGCGTAACGAAGTTCTTAACCATTTAAAAAACTTAACCATTCTTAGTAAATTATTCAAAAATAAAATGCTTTTAATAATTTAATCTGAAGGGGCAAATGGATTATTTATAGAAAACATTTTGGACATTTATTTAACAAAAAAAATAAACACATTAAATAAAGAGTAATGTTTATATCGATAAAGTGGACTGACAAATTAAAACATTATTTATTATCAATCTATAGAATATAAACAATTCAAAATCAACTTGTGTTTTGATCAGACCTGGTCATGGATACGGATATGGATACAGATAATATCAAAATGCCTGCGGATATCCGCCTGTATCCGCCGTAAATATCCGGATACGGATACTAAGATCAGTATCCGTGACCAGGCCTGGTTTTGATCTTTGTTCTTTAAAACATATCCAAAAATTGTTTAAAATTGAGCGAAAATTGTAAAAAGCACGAATTCGACAGAGGAAACGAAATCTCAAGGATAACCTTAATTAAGCATTATTATACAAGCGAAAATTATGATTTTATTGTGCGAAAATTTTTTGAAACTTCCACGTCCCCCTCCCCGTTCTCCACGATACCCCCGTCGGGGAACAACCCTAGTGCTTATCTCCCAATCAGGCCTATAGCCAAAAAAATTTTTCGGGGGGGGGGGGGGGGCTACGGGCCTCCCCACAACCTCAAAGTTTCTAAATTAAATATTAACTGAACCTGTACTAGTTTAACAATTGCCAATATATGTATAAAAAATTCCAAATCCTTTGTTTACATGCATTTATATTTTACAAACATTTTTACTTGGCAAGTTTAAAATATTTACAAATAAAAGAAATTTTAATGCTGCTAATCGAAAAGTTTCAAATCTGCAAATTTTATAGACTAAAACATTTATTTTATAAGAAAGTAAAAAAAAACATTTTAAAATAAAAATCGAAAATTTATATTATTTCAGCCAAAAAATAATTGTTTAATTTCACTATAAGATACCCCCTTGAGGACGAAAAACGAGTGCTATGTTGAGATGCATCTTAAAGACCAACCAAATTTTTAAAACCAGGTGGGGGCTAAGTGACCAACCAAGACAGAAAAGTGGTCTAAACGTAAATTAAACAGAGGCGCATTAGGGGTATCTCTTATGAGGTTTGATTCTATCTGAATAACAATTGAATTTGTGAATGTTATAATATGATCAGAGGCATGTGCTGAAATAATTAAAAAAAAACAAAATTTTTGCAAATGAGAACAAACGGAAAGCGAAATCCGATATTTAATTAATTATAAATTCAAGAACTGCCTAACATTAAAAAAATAAAATTTTTTAAGAAAAACGCGAACAAAAATAAATCTGGACAGCAAAATAAAATTGCGAAATTCACAAAAAATATTCATTAATTCATATGAAATTTTAAAAAACAATAAATGTTCGGTTTTATAAAAAATAGGTACTTTAACAAAAGAAATGATTCAATGTAAATTATAATAGGGACGAAAATTTGCTTGAGGAGGCAGAGGGGGATTGCTTGGATGTTGCGGTGGAGGAATAGATAAATTATTTCCACCCAATAATAATGAGGGAATATTTGGAGGGTAAATATTATATTGAGGTGGAGGAGGGAATTGTTGATGATGATTAAATTGCTGGGAATGGTGAGGGTGATGGGGATGATGTGGGGGATGAGGAATAATCGCGGGCGGTGGTACGCTTAAATGTGTAGCTGCTGCTGGCGGCATTGGATGATGCCCCATTTGGGACAAATTATTTTGAGGTATATTTATTAATTGTTGTTGTTGCTGAATAATTGGTGGGGCTGTAGAAAGATCGGGTGGAGGAGCAAATGCCAATTTTGCTTCTTCCATTTTACGTAAATAAAGCCAGCCCGGTTGGACTAACGTTCCTGAAGGTGGAGGTTGGTATGGCACACGAAAATTTGGTGGAGCAGCACGAACATTCCAACGACGGAACATTGGATCCTACAAGGAAAAAGTTTTTAAATATTTAAAAAAATATTATTTGACATTAGAAAATTTGGGGGAAAAATTTTTCGAAGGGGAAACAAAGAAAAATTTGGGGGCATAGTTATTGCAGTTCATTCCTCCTAGAATGGACTAAAATTTAAATGAGGTAGCCAAAACCTAACTTATAAATAAATCCTTGAAACTGAAAATTGTATGGTAGGTAGGAAAAAATTTTCGCCCGGAATTTTTTTGGTTATGGGACTGAGATGTGCAAAACACATTGGGGGTACTCTAACTGGGATTAACCAAGTCTAAAAAAGCGTAATTAAATAATGGTCCTCGAGTATTGGGCTACCTTGTATGTATGGAGTTCCAAACATAAAATTAATTATAAAAATCTTTCAAGCAAACCGATGAAGAAAACAAAGCTCCTTCACTTCCCCAAAGTTGTGGAGGTTGTGATGACAAATCAGAAGAAACACCAGGTTTTTGTAAAGTTTCAGTAATATTTGATGGAGGTGGAAGGGCTGCAGGGATTGCAGAAATAGAATTGTTGCTACTATTATTGGTACTTTTTTCTTTTGTTGCTGCTGCTGCAAGTTTTGCTGTATCCCCCATTACTATACTAAACATTTGTTGCATTGCAGAAAGCATATCTTTTTAAAAAAATGAAAAATTATTTAAAGGGAAAAAAATTTAAAAAAAACTTAAGAAAGAAAGAAACTTTCTAAGAAAGAAAAGAAAGAAAGAAAAAAAAGAAAGAAACTTTCTTTTTAAGAAACTTTCTAACACTTCAAGAAAATTTTTAGAAAATTTTATATGGTATTTCAGTTTTTTATCAGAATATCTTCTACCCTTCAGGGAAGTAAAGAAGGGATGCGAATTTGCTGACTTAATCCGCAGTAAGATCGAATTAGTGCTTTAAATTTTTAGTGACTTTTATTCGCATCTCAAACTTTTTTTTTAAATTAAGGAAGTTTTGACACCCAAAATTTAAACAGAATGATAATTTTTTAATCAATAAATAAATAAAAGGCTATTAATTAAAGCATAATTTGCTTAATTCAATCAAACTCAAATTTAAAAAAATTTAAAGAAAAGAACAAACCAGAAGCATTATTATCATCTTCAGGTATTCCAATACTACTTTCGCCTTTTAAAGATTTTTGTTGTTGATGAACTGGAGATGACTGAAAATCTGTTACGGGAGAAGCCATTAAATCCAAATGAGTTCCAGAAAAAGAATTTTTTATTTGTTTTTGTTGTTTAAGTCTTCCTTGTTGTTCTTCTTGTATTGCTTTTTGATGCATTGAAATATATTGTGCTTGTTCTTCTGCATATGCTTTTGCTGCTGCTTCTATTATAAAAATTAAATTTATTTTGGAAATTTTTGAACTTTATGGACCTCAATTTCATTTCTACCAATTTTCTCATATTTTGGCTCGGCAAATAAATCAAAATAATTTTGGGTAGTTGATCGATTCGAGGTTATTGCTAGTCCCTACGGGTACACTCCAACGTAACGCGAGGCCAACGTACTGCAGAGCTATAACTTCGTTCAAAATGGTCGAATCCGGGACGCCCTATGGTTCGGTTCAGCTCGTCGAGATACATCGAACTATAACAAGGCGTCCCGGATTCGACCATTTTGTTAGCCCCGTGGCACGTTCGCGTGCTCCCGTCACTACATTTTCTATGTAGTCCAAAACTACCGAGCCATGAAGCAAAATGACTGTCAAAATCAAGAATGTCACGAGTCTTATAATCTGTATATGCCCAAGCTTAATGTCCAAGGTGAAATAGAGAAAATTGGGAAGAAATACAAATGGAAGTTTATAAAGTTCAAAATTCCCAAATGTTTAATAAGAATTAGGAAAAGTACTCCAAAAATTTATAAGTATTATTATTAAAAATCCAAAAAAACCTTCTTTTCTCCTCCTTTCTTCAGTTTCTTTTCTGGATATTTCAGCCTCTTTCTCTGCGGATAATCTGTCAATTTCTGCCTTCTGCCGTAACGTTGCTCGTCTTTTTTCAACATCCTTTTCCCATTGATGGAACTGTTTGACATAATTTACATAAGCCTCAGTTCCTTCAGAATCTCTATAAAAATATAATAAAAAATAAAAATTCAGAGTTAATTGTATGGAGGTAAATATGGTAATTATTTGGCCGAAACTTTTTCAGAATTTATCAAGCTGTTATTTTAATGCTAGTTAAGCAACAGATAAATCGGGTGAATGAGCTTAACCCAATTTGTTGTTATCTCATACCATTTAGAAAACATGCCTGAGGGTATTAATCAGGGATTGCGCCAATTAGGGTTGGGGCCCGGTTCGGTTCGAAAAATCGAACCGGGTCACGCATTTTGGCCCGAAAAATGGCTCGAACGTTGGCCCGGTTCGATAGATCCAACCCTAGTGCCAACATAAAACAAACATTCCTGATTTAAAGAGAAGGCAATTCCCGACAAAAAATAAAGTTGCGGTTTTTGGGAACGGGTTGACGAGATCCCTGTCATAAAATTTAATATAGGATGGGCTATAAATGGCGACAAAACCCAACAAAATTATTATCGTGTCCGCAAAAAAAAATAGAATAAAAAATAAAAAATTGAACCGATTTTTTAGTTTCCATTCCTCAAATTGTGCTTTATAATCCCTATATTGCTTCTCAAGTTCCTCACTAGGCGATAACTAAATTTTGCAGAAAGTTAATTTAATCAAGCGAAATTTAAACCTTTTTACTTGACATTTAATAGCAAAATTAAAAAAATCTTTTTAATAAAAATTTGATAAAAAAAACTAAAAAAACAAAATTAATTATAAAAAACAAAAAGAGAAAAAAAATTTTAATTTTGCGGACTGGGCTTGCGGAAACGCTTTGTAAAAAAGACGGAAAAATAACTTTATTTACCTTAAAAGACAAAAAGATTAATAGAAAAATAAATAAAATATTCAAAAAGCTCAAGCAGACATAAATTCTTAAATAAATTTACTTTGAATAAAGAAACGGAGAAAGCGAGAGGGTACGGCCCCGGTCTGTTCCCTTGAGATTCTTCCTGAATCCGAGTCTAAAATCAGGTTTTTTTTACATCCTCAGGCGTAATCTAGAAAGATTCTGAAGACTCGGTTCTGGTAACAAGCCCGGAATTCGGATCTAACATTGAAAAAATCGATTTTGCCGTTCACTAGGAATAAAGGAAGGAAAAAAGACAAAATGCCAAGAAAATTATTTTTATTTAAATACGCCAAAAAATTAATTTTTGTTGTTTTTCTATAGAAGTTAGAGAAAAATAAAATTTATTTTTGTATGTGTATAACAACTTTTTTTTTAATTTTCTGAATTTTATTTACAAAAATATTCTATTTTTTATTAATTTTAGGTAAAAACAAATTTATATTTATTTCTTCTAAAAATGTTGTCTCAACAAGAAAAAAAAGAACGGCAAGCCAAAATTGACGAAAACATGAAAAAAGCTATAGAACAAAATCGAAAAATGATGGATACCCCAATTAGAAGATACCAATTTAGAGCTGAAGTGATGAAAGTTGCCTTGTATGTTTTCTTTCCTGTGGCTGCTGTTTGGATTTTTAATAGTACTTTTGTGGAAGAAAAAATGGTAAGCTGGAAATTTTTTTGAAAAATAAATTTTGGGTTGCGGACGTTATTTTTGCGGAATTTTGGTTCTTCTCCAGATTAAGCGTCCAATGAAATGTTTGCGCGTTCAAACAAATTTTTATGTGTTCAATCTATGTCGATATCTGTGTGGTAAAACCATAACCCTGTATGAGTAAGCTTTCTATTCCCATAGATTTTATGGTACTAAATTGAACCGGGTACTTATCTCCATTAATTTGACGTATGAAAATTTGTTTGGACGCGTAATTTGGATAAGAGCCGATCATTTTTATTCTTGTGGGCTTTTGCGGACACTTTCTGTTTTTGCGGACCTTTTTTTTGGATTTTTTTCCTAATTATCCCTTTGGGATTCAAAATCATCAACAATATTTTTTGAATAAAATTTAAAAAATGACAAAAAATCTGCGTCTTATTGTAAAATTTCACCTTTTGAGTGAAGACGAAATTTAGAAATCCAATAAATCCGCAAGTTTTACATATTCTTTTCTAATTTAGAGAAAATGGAGAGAACAAAATCCATATTACAATAATGAAAGGGCCAAAAAGGCTACCGAACAATTCAAAAATTTTTATGAAGAATTTAAAGAAAATAAGCGTCGGGAGGAACATGCTAAATTTTTGAAAGAACAAATGGCCTTTGAAGAAGCCAAAAAGATTAGGAAAGAACATGGAATTTAAATTAAATATTTTGTTTTAAATTTTATTTAGTTTTTAAAAAGTAATAAATTCTGAAATTAAAAATAATTAATCCTTAATAAAAGGTGCAACCCATTTAGGCGCGTGGCCATACGGCGCAAAGCCATAACTTGCTTCAAGATTTCCGAATCTTAACAAATTTTGGGAACACACTTCCCCCGTTGAAGGAACATCTTCCCCCGTTGACGGCTCCTCTCATATTTAAACCAGACCGACCTGCTCATGGATACGGATTTTGCTATCCGTATCCGGATATATCCGTGAGGTCCATATCCGTATCCGTCCAATTTTTTAAAAAACACTATCCATATCCATCCGTATCCGCGGATATCCGCGGGTATCCGGATATTATCCGTATCCGTGAGCAGGTCTGGTTTAAACGATTCCTCTCATCGAGCTAAATAAATTGGTACCAAAATTGTTAAGGGCGAGAAATTTTCCAGCAGGTTATGGCTTTGCGCCGTTATGGCCGCGCGCCTAGTTGGGTGCCCTCAATAAAATTATCAAAATTTTCCTCTACAATAAGGCTTATTTTTCTCTTTTGGACGTTTTAAATTATAGATGTTTTGATTCTTTCTCTAGCATTATTCTTTTATTTTCTGTTCGTTTTGCTGAACAAATTTAATCAGTTGATTACACAATATTTCTTTAATTTTGTCTCTAACATCTTCAGCAAAAGCCTTGTTTACTTCTAGACTTAATTCTGGGGTAAAAAGAACATTTACAAGTCCGACTTTCGAGGTGCACTCGACAATTTTGGAATTATTTAATTTTTCGTATTTGGCACTCATTGCCCCAACTTGAACACGTAAATCGCCGGTATTGTTGATTGAACGATAATGTGCTCGAATTGATAGAGCTCCACCAATTAGTGAAATAATTGGGAAATATGAAATATTTTTAGGGCAGAAATGCTGAAAATTAAAGTATAAAATAAATATTAGAGACCAGACGGTATAAAATAAATATATATTTTTCGGTATTCCGTATCGGTAATACGGTACGGTAAAATTCTGAATTTTATCGGTATCGGTATTTCAGTACGGAATACCGTTTAGTACGAAATTCCGGTCACTAATAAATAAAGCTAGACCCCTCATTATAAGAATACACTTTGAATTAAAATGTTTTTTTTTCAAATGGTACCGACCGATAAATGGGGAGCACTTAAGCATTACTTTTATTTCTGTTTTTATTTTCAACAACTAATTGCGAATTTTTGACTTTTTTTCTATATATTCGAAAAGTTTAAAGAATTTTTTTGTGTGGTGCTAAAAATGGGGGAATTTTGGATTCCTGTCCACATGTAATTAAAAAAACCAGCTTGTTAAAACTTACCAAAGGCCTGCAAATTATTTTTTAATTTTCAAAACAGCTTTCACAAAGCGGGTTTCTTATAACGAGTGTCTGAAATTTGGTAAAAAATTTTTTTAACCCGAAATGTAAAATGTGGAGGGACATAATGTTTAATTCTTGTTGAATAGATTTCTGCTTCAACTTTGTTGTCTACTCGAATATTAAAACTTTCAGGATACATTTGATTTGTTTTTGCTTCCAAAAAGTCTTTCAATTCCTTTAAATTGAGAAGAGAAAATTTTTTTCAGATTTTTCAATAACCTTTTTAAACTTGATCTTTTGTGATACTGCCATTCCACATTTGTGAGCTTTCTTCCAATTTTCTAGCTAAAAAAGGGGTGTCCGGAAAATTGGGCTCTGGAAAATTGGGCTCCAAGATTTTTCGGAAATTTGGGCTCCAACTTTTCGGAAAATTGGGCTCCAGCGGTAATTTGGGCTCTGCGTGAAAAAATCGGAATATTGGGCTCTAAAATTTTGGGCTCCGGAGGAATTTTGGGCTCTGAGGAAAAAAGTCAAATTATGCAAAAATTAGAGATGAGTCTTCGAAATCGGGAGATTTTGCGTGTACGCCCAACTATTCTTGGAAGGAATAGGATTTCTTTATCAAATTCCACTGAATCGGACCGACCAATTTGAACCAATTTGAGTATACTTTGAAGGAATAGGGCCAAGTACTCACCCAGACCAACTGGCCGTAGGTTCCGAACCCAGAACTCGACTTCGCTCCGTAGGTTTGCATAATTTGACTTTTTTCCTCAGAGCCCAAAATTCCTTCGGAGCCCAAAATTTTAGAGCCCAATATTCCGATTTTTTCACGCAGAGCCCAAATTACCGCTGGAGCCCAATTTTCCGAAAAGTTGGAGCCCAAATTTCCGAAAAATCTTGGAGCCCAATTTTCCAGAGCCCAATTTTCCGGCACCCAAAAAAGGAATATCAATACTTGGAGACTATTTGAATTATTTATAGATTTTGTGTGGTTTATAGTTTTATTTTCTATATTTCCACAAAATTAGAATCTGTTAAAAATAGCCACAGAGTGTCAAAACTCTGAAATTCCTCCTACCTGAGGAAAAATCGTAAATTAAAACGAAGAGGGGGTGTACTGTAATGAGATTCGACTATTGTAGATACATATTGTAAATCAGAGACTAAATCATCGCCTCTGTCGAAATTCCTTTACTCCAACCCAGGGCCTATAGGATGGATCGTATGCGTTCAGCATTCCCTTTTTAAGTTATCAGTAAAGCAGAACTGGGCTATAGCTATTTCTCTCCTTCAAAAAGACATTCCGCAGATGGGAGCGAAATAGCATCTTCAGAAGCCGGACGTGTTACTAGAGAGACTCTTGTGTTAAATTTTGTCCTTGCGTTTTCTTTATTAATTTTGAACAAAAATCTCAGTTGACAAGACATATTTTTCTAATATCTCATACGATTTCCTTATGATACTCCTTTTCTTGTCTCTAATATCAATAAACAAAACCCCCAATAAAAACAAAAAGATTCCCAACCTCTTTAGTTTTCAAAGAAGATAAATGCTTTACAAAATCATAATTTTCCTCATTTTTGTAATATTTATTAGATTCTTTTAAAGGAATAATTTTTTCAAAATTTTCCGGATTTATGTCAATACTAACATTGACAGATTGTGTTAATTTTGTATTTAATAAAAATAGGGGAAAGCAAAAAATTATTAAGATATTTAAATTAATTAACATTTTTTGGTTGAATTTTAAAAAAAAATAAAATGAAAAAGAGAGAGAGAAGAGAGGAGGGAGAAAGGAGAGGATGGAGGGGAGAAGGGAGGGGAGAAGGGAGAGGAAGAGACGAGGAGGTTGGAAGGGAGGGGATGGAGAGAAGGGAAGGTTATTTTTCTTAAATTTATTTTTTCTTAACATTCTATTGACAAACAATTTTTTGATTAATTTATATATTTTTTAAAATTGGTTTCTTCAATATTTATCAAATTAATTTGCGAAAACTTTAACAAAATTTTGGTCAAAAAATGTTTTCGCCTAACTGTGAATAGTGTAAAAATCGCTCAAAATATTTGTAAAAATAAGAAATATAGAAGATTAATTATGTATATATTTTAATGTTTTTTACTATTTTTGAGAGTAAAATACACTAAATAAAGTGACTGATTTTTGATTTTTTTACCTTTTTGGTTTTAATTTTTAAATATTTTTTTACTTCTTTTATTTTTTTTCCTTTTGATTAATCTCTTCAGTTTGAAAGTGGGACTGACGGGGGTTGGATTGTTGAAAGCAACTTGTAGTGCCGGAAATCGGAATTTTTAATCCTTTCTGGCATATGTACATCCTACTTGCAATAATAATTTCTGTCATTAAATCGTAAATTATTGTAATAAATAGTAAATAAATGAACACCATAAACTACAATGTTATAGACATTTTTATTATGTATTACCTTGTAGTTTACCGTATAACCTGTATTAATTGCCCTCCCTTAAATAATTACCCCACTTCCATTAATTACCCCATCCAGCGATAGATTGAAACAATTTCCGCCATAAAATGCCCTAAAACACGTTCAAATTTCAAACCTCATATACTAATTACCCTCCCTCGATTTATTACCCCCTCCAGTGAAAGGTCGAAACAATAATTACCCAGGGTAGTTATTAAAGGATATACGGTATGTAGTGGATACAAACTTTTATAATATTTTTTCAAAAATTATTCGACCTTTGTTACGTCCGGAACTTGCTAAAGTAGCGAACACGAAGAGAAACTATCGTTTGTATACATAATTGAGAAGAAAATCGAGTCAAATTGAGAAGATAGTCGAGTCGGCTTCGATCGAGTCTTCAATATTGTTATACGGGGATTTTTTAAAATTTTTCTTTCCAAAACTTCCCTCTATTTAATTTAAACGGTACATTAATCTTTTTGCTAAACTTTTGATAAATTACTGGTTAGGTATTTTTTTTTGTTAAATTACTAAATTGTGGTTGCGCTAATCCTGTTCCCCTTCTATACGTTGGGGGTTTAGTTAGTGTCGATCAACTTTTGACGTTTTTCTCATTTATAAGTAATTTATCCGCAAGTTTTCTTACAAAAAACTTGCGGATTTAAACGAGAATTTTTGTTTATTCTTCGAATAAAAGTTCTTTTCTCTTCTACTTCTTAGCGGCTAACAAAGAAAAAAATAAAGAAAAAAGTCGTTTCCTGTGCGATAAATGATTGACATTTCTGCGCATTATTCCCTTCTTAACTAACAAATATATAATTAACAAAAGTACCAGTTTTTAACGTTTATATATATCCTTTTTTGTAGTTAAAGAGAGATATGTCTTTAATATAAAAGGACTTTTATTCTTTTATCAGTCTCCATTTTGTTAAAGCTGTAAGTACTCTCAGAAACGAGAGAGAGAGAGCAATGTCTTCTTCAACTACCCATATAGCTACTGTTGGGGCTATTGCTTTTAGCGGAGCAACTTTGGTCCTTTGCTTGGGAGGTTTATTTGCAGTTTGGAATGATATGCAAGATTTGTGGATGGAATTGGATAAACAAATGGATACATTTAACGTAATTTTAGGATTGATACCTCATTTTTAGACCCTCCATCCCAATATTAGATACATCCTTAGTTTAGAAAACGTTCTTTTTAGTTTGGTTAACCTTTGAATAGGGAATATGCTTAAGTGAACTCCCAGTTTAAGGTATACTCCCATTATTGGGTATGGGAGTATACCGTTTCACCCTAAGTGGGTTATCAAAAAGTGAGTTATGATTGATAATTCAGGCCGAGTCCGACGGTCTTTGGAATGACATGCTTCTACTTGGAGCCGGAACTCCTTCCAACCGGGAGCGACGACAAGCTATAGACCCACAAAGAGATTCTCGTTCAAGCCCTCACGTTAACTCCAATTATGGTTATGCTGCTGCACAACCTGTTGTCTGCAAATGCGAGGCAGCTAATAATTGCCCAGCTGGACCTGCAGGCCCTCCAGGTGCTCAAGGAGAGGCTGGAGTTGCTGGAATTGGAGGCAAACCAGGAATTCCTGGAGAGGATGCTCCAGATTGGCAGAATGCACCTTTCAAGGGTTGCATTGTAAGTTTCATGGAAACTTTAGAAATTACCATTTAAAAAATACTCAGAATTGTCCTCATGGGCCACAAGGTTCACCAGGAGAGGCTGGACGCCCAGGAGTTAGAGGAATGCGTGGAGCAAAAGGTTAGATTGATTTTCGAGTTATTTCGACACTTTGTATTTAAATTCTCTATAGGATCACCAGGAATGCCTGGACGTGATGGTGTTCCTGGATTGCCTGGAATTCAAGGTAACTTAAAATTATAACGGCCAAATCATTCAAAAAATTTCTTTAGGCCAGGAAGGAAAGCCTGGAGATGACGGTCCTATTGGAAAGTCGGGAGATCATGGCAAAGATGAAGAAAAGCAGATTGGTCGTCGCGGACCACGTGGACCACCTGGAGAGCCTGGACCGGAAGGAACAAAAGGACCAAAGGGAGAAGAAGGTCCAATTGGAAAGCCTGGACCAGCAGGAGTTGCCGGCCCTCACGGATTCCAAGGTCCACCTGGATCTGATGGAGAAGAAGGAGGACAAGGCCCAGGAGGCAAACAAGGAGAGGATGCCGCTTACTGGTAAGAAAAATATTTTTTTGATCAAACACGAGGTTTAATTTTTAGTCCTTGCCCAAACCGGGATGGAAGCAAGTCAGCAGCTGTTTCTAAACCAAAAGCTGCTGAAAGTTACTCAAGTGGTGGTGGAAGTTCTGCTTCTTACTCAGGCGGTGGGGGTGCGAGTAAACCCAGCGGGGGTGGATATAAAACTCGTTAATTATTGAAAAAAATAGAAGAATGATGAAGAAAAGAGAGAAGTTGTGAATTAGGAAACAAAAAATTTTTTTAAAGAAAAATTTACATCTAATTATGTTAAAAAAGTCACTAAAAATTTTATCGTCTTATACATACATATAAACAAAAATAAAACTTTAATAGAAATTTTAAATATATACATGAATTTATAATTCCCTAATTAGGGAATTCACGACCAAAAGATGTCGGGAAATTCCCGATTTTCGGGACAACTGCCAGGAAGTTGCAGGATAAATAAAATGTTTATTTGTTTGTTGATTCTAAGTAGTCTTAAATTTTGTATTGTGATTGACTAATATAAATTACGGTATCTTTTATGAGTAAAAATATTTTTGCAAAACAATTTTTAAAAAATATTTCTGAATATTATTTTGCAAAATTTGTTTAAACAATTTAATTAATTTTTTTAATAAAATTATAGAAATCAATTAAATTTTTAAACCCCCCCCCCTCAACAAAAAATCTACTTCCTTCTTATAATTGATTTTTGAAGATCCTTCCCCCTCCCCCTCACAGCTTGACAATAAAATTTTTTTAAAATCCCTCTAATTAATTAAACAATTGACTTCCCTCTCACTACCTCTCCATAAATCCACTTCATTAAAAAAATTTTTTTTAAATTAAAAATTCATTGGCATTAAATAAAATTATTTGCCTTTAATCCTTTCAAAAATTAATAGGAAAAATGTTTTTTCCATTTATTTTGTTGTTTTTCTTTGTTCCATATTACCCCCAACAATTTTTGGTTGAAGGAACAAAACCAGCAAGACCTGGTAAATTTACATTTATTTTTACATTAGTTGGGGAATACATCCAATACACCAATAAAAAATATTGTTTAGCTCAACTCCAAACTGGCAACAATCCATTACAACAGCCTCTGGACCCAAAAATTTTCTCCCTTACTGACCTTTCTTTTTTAATTCGAATTTTGAACTCGATTAGACATGATGAATTAACTGTTGAAAATATTACAATTGAACAAATCCTCGAAAATAAAGGACAACAAATTCTTGAAGGGCTTGGAATACAAGCTGATCAAACTTTTGCGGATTTTAAAATAAAGATGGAAGCTGTGGGTATTTAAAATTAATTTAATAGAGATTCAGGATGGGAACAAAGTGTTTTTTGTAGCACATTTTGTGGTCCTTCTGACGGGATAAAAAGAAAATCATCAGTTATCTCTAAGTGGGATAAAATATTTTTTGAGGTATTGTGCCCCCATTCCCGTTGATTTTCGAGATTTGAGAGCTCAATGAAGAAAGCATTGTTCTTTTTACTTTTATACTAGATATCGATGGAAATAATGTAAAGCATATACATAGCTATTTAATTCAGTAAAGCAGTTGGTCCCGTTACCCAGTGCCTCGTTGTTTAGTTGTTGTTATAGGCAGAGTCGCGCATGTTGCAATCATGTGTGAACTCCGCAGAGTATAGAAATAAGTTAATCGCACGCAGTGGGGGAATATAGGGAGAGCTCTTCCCTATTAGACTCGATGGATTGGCCGGCCGGCAACTCTGTTGAATGAATGAAGAAGTGATCTGCCTTTGCCTATTCCATTAAAGCTTATAAGCAGTAGCTTACTTCCCTATTGCTTTCCCAAGGATAAGTTAATGGCGATGTTAAGCTTAGATAATGGGCGGCTAATAACTCTGCTGGGAATGGCCGTTTGTGGCGTTCTTTGCCTTTCTCTGGGAACTTCCGTTAACTAGAGCGATGATTGCTCTTCACGTGTTTTTAGGATGATCCCGGCCTTACACCTCTAACCTTACCGTCCCTGGTCGTTAAGATTTGGCCATCCTCTACAATTCCTAAGGCTTTGTAGTAGGCGGCGTGGTAAAATGGATCAATCCGGTCTACTTCAGATGCTGGTTCCTCCCAGGCGCCGAATACCTTTTGCACTAGCTAAAGGAGAGAAATAGCTATAACCCAGCTGCCTTACTATAACAACAGAAATTTTGTAGAATTTCTCTAACATTTCTAGTATGTATGAGAAACAAAAGTGGTGTTCAGTGCTGGGCATGGCTCCGGAGCCAGGATTTTAAAAACCAAAGCCCGAAGCCCGGAGCCAACAAATGCCAAATACCCAGCACGGGTGGTGTACGATTATGAAACGCATAATTTTCTGAAATATTCGTAAAAACATTTAACTGTAAAGACACACATTGAAACGCTCACTATCCTAATATTTACTTACTACTTTATACTCCGAAAATATAGGCCCAGGAGTTTCAATATTTATTTATAATTCAGGTAATTGGGCACTTTACAAATTATGTGTTGCGTCCATATTTGAATGCATTACATATACGAACTTCTCTTGACCCAAATGTTGTACAAGAAGAACTTGCTTTTATTTATGAAAGACTTATAGATTATGGAAGATTTATGGCTAGAGAAAATTTTATAGAGTTTTTGGCTATTTATGGAATTGAAATAGTAGATAATGATATTGATGTGTTAATGATGATAGATGATGAAATGGATAATGTCGAATATGATCCAAATCTACAGTACCCGGAAGTTGATTCTGTTAATGCAATAAGGTAGTTAAGTAGATTCTGAAATAAATCCCTCGTCTAGAGCCCTTTCCCTCTCCTAACTCCTTGAATGATGGATGAAATTTGTGAAAAAACGTTTGAAATTTTGACCCTATATGAATGCTCAATCGAACTCGCTCGATCCAAACTAGGGTTCGACCCCTGTCCCCAGGGAAGGGAATTCCCCGGGGAACGGGGGATGTCTCCCCAGAGCCCTCGTTCCCCGTCCCCGCACTTTGAATTCCCCGCATTCCCCGTCACCGTGCCAATCCTCACGCGGGGATCGGGGTAATTTTACATTATGTATTTTGGTATTTTTTTCAATTTTTGTTGAGATTTTGACCAGAATCTTCTAGTGAAATTCCAAAACTTTCGCCTGCGGCGCTAAGGAAGGATGACTTTCTTTAGATATTTAGTGTTCTGCTCCGAAAAAGTTTGTCTCCGCAACTTTGACTCCGGAAATTCAAACACTTAGGAAGCACTTAAGTCAAAAACAAATCTTAAGTTACTTAAGGTTACATAACATTTTTTAGTGATGAAATACGCGAGCAACTTTACAACCTTTTACGTCGACCATCACAAAAAGAAAAGAATTTATTTATCTATTATCATTTACTGGCTATAGCTCGAACACTTATTCGCCAATTTTTTTCACATTATGATCATCAAAATGTTAATGGATATAGACAGCTTTTTGAAATGATACCGTAAGTATGGCAAAGGAAGGTTTTTCGAACTGAATTAATGACCCCATTTCGGATTTTATTTACAAAAATATAAACAAAAAAATTCAGTTTTGAAAAATAAAATTTCCCGTTAAAGGTTAACAAATTTATTTTTGAAAATGCTACATTCTACTTAATAATTTTAATTCTAGAGCTCAAATATCACTGCGAGATTATGCCTTTTATTTTCGTTCATTTGAATTTGAAGCCAACAATTTAAACAGAGAATTACTTTCTGAGTTAACCATTTTTACGGAAATAACCAATTTTCATCTTGGTAATTACGGTAAGTAACCAAAATTGAAGTAGGTAATATTTTTTATTGTAAGGGAGAAAGAGATCCAGTTAGTTAGCATTTAAAATTCGGAACTAATCCCATTAAATCATTAGTTTATCAAAGGTTATTTTACAAAGGCTTATTTATTCAGGGTATTCCTATAAGCAGTGATGCGGAAGTTCCAAAATTCCAGTTGTGGAACCACCTTTTTAATTTTGACAGTTCCAGTTCTGAAACCGGTTCCAAACCGGTTTCAGACCTTTGCCGGTTCCACTGTTTCAGTTCCAAACCGTTCCATACCTTAACCAGTTCCACGGTTCCAGTTCCGGAACTGGAACCCTCGCAGCACTGCCTATAAGATGGGAATAGAGATCTACTAAACCAGAGTTCTAGTATATACGCACAATACTGGATCATACATACATGGGTTCTAAAAAAGTATAGCTGGGTATTTACCGACATAGAGTAAGGTTCTGACAATTATCTTAAACGAAAAGTGAAGGGGGGGGGGGATTCGACTTAAGTACCAATTAATCCAAATTCAAAGTTACTTTTTTTTATTTAAAAATATTTAAATTTTAATCATTTAAGTACGTGATCATCCCATAACAAATCTAAATCTAACAGAAAATGAATTACTACATGTTTATCAAATAAGATTTGCAAAGCTTGAAAGTCTGGAAGATATTCGTCGATATTTGCGAATTATTTTTTAGTGAAATAGAAAATGAAGAAGTGTTGGCAATGAAAGCCCAAAAGATTTCGTTTTTCCGTTCCCAAAAGATTCATTTCATTTTTACAGTCGGGGTTCATATTGAGATCAAATTTTTAGTTTTCTAAGTTTTTGAATATCTTATGTTTACAGAGACTTGTTATAAAAACCTATTTTGTGGTTGTTTTGATAGCTTGTAACCTATTTTGAATGTTATTATTTTTTCAGACTTGTCATTAAAGCCCGGACTAACGTACTACTACCGTATTTTTCGTTATTTATCAGTATCCTGTATAGGTAGTACGGTACGGGATACGGTACGGCTCTACTCGTCATTTAGAGAACCCCCACCCATACGCCGCAGGAAAGAGCTCGATTGCCACTTAAACTGATTGTGATAGATCGAAATTGTGATAAAATCTATTATCTCTTAATCACTCCAAATCCCATGATATCCCAAATATCCAGTAAACAAAAAATTTCTGTGAAAATATAGAAATTTTTTGCAGACGAAAATTTTTGTTGCATAGTTTAGATTAGGGTTGCGCCCCGAGCCTTCGGGGTTGAAAAAGTCGGGGGTCGGGGTTTTCGGGGTTGGGAATGTCGGGGTTCGGGGTCGGGGCGCAACCCTAGTTTAGATGCAAAATTAGAAAATGCTAAATATAAAATTTGTTAATTTACTAGGAGATATTTAAAACAAATTTAAAAAATGAGAAACTTTCTTACGAAATAAAAAAAATCTAAACATTAACTAATGATTTTATTTTTTTATCACATATTTGGTTATTCTTTAATTTATGGTAGAAGGAAATAATAAAACAAACAAAAAATGTTAGAATTGATAAAAGGCACAACACTCCAATAAATAATGCTGAGGAGAGAATTCGTCTTGAAATACAGACATAAAAATTAAAAAAAAATTATTTAATTTTTAATTAAAATATCCACCAACCTGTTGAAATATATCAATAGGTTCTGTCTGCAATTTATAGGTTGGGTGGTGGTGACGATAAAACTATAGAAATAGAATAAAAATTGAATTTCGTTAAAGTATACTCCAAATTTTTTAAAGTAGTTGACTTTGACTGGGAGAAGCAAGGAAAAAATATGCCTAAATTAGGG
The DNA here is from genome assembly GCA_036172945.1 of Meloidogyne incognita. Classification (NCBI taxonomy): domain Eukaryota; kingdom Metazoa; phylum Nematoda; class Chromadorea; order Rhabditida; family Meloidogynidae; genus Meloidogyne; species Meloidogyne incognita. The sequence continues at coordinate 2,435,314 of JARQAC010000006.1, read as the reverse complement.
CTGGTGGATCCTAGAAAATCTTCTAAGGATTCGCAGTTTTAGATTCGGATCATCCAACTCTAGTCTAAGCCTTGCCTCCACTAAAGCGGATGGCCAAGAAGCCAAATGCCTTTATTTTACAGCGCCGCAGACGCAAATTTTGGAAATTTTAGGATGGAGTAATTCACAATTTTAGGCCATTTTCCCATTTATTTAAAAAAATTCCATCATTAAGGTTGTAAAATAATGGTAACTCCAAGAGGCATGGCGCACAGCCCTGGTTCGGATTGCGTAAACTTTCTGGCATTTAGTTACTATATTGTGGATTCAAATTGAAGCCGCATTAATTTTATTCATTGTAGAGAGCCATAATCCCAAGGAGTGATCAATTCGGGGATTCCAAAATTTATCATTCTCCTATTTTTGAAAAAAAAGGATTCGATAAATCCTTCTTTCTGAGATGTTCGAATCCCACAAACACCTTGAACCGTAATTATAATTAGAATGTGAACTTTAATATTCTATTGAGAATCTAGTCTCTGATCGATTTATAATTGAAATTGCTCTTCATTTTTTAAGTCTTTTATTTAATTTTTCATTAAAATGTGAAATATTCAGGCTATTCCATTTTTGGATAGAAAAAGAAATAATTGTTTGATTACTAGGCAGAGGCAAAAAAGGGGATTTCGGAGAGGTAAGAAAAAAATAAGAAGAGCATTCTTAATTTTTCCAAATTTCGTCCTAATACTCCCACTTAACCTATAATTTCCAATAATGACACTGTATTTTATTGAATTTAATTTGTTGTTTTTTAATTGTGGACGCGTATTAATTTACGTATTAAATAAATAAAAAAAAAGAGTTCCATTAATTCCCTACCTTATTAATAGAATTAATTCCTTCCTTCCCCGAATTCATCAAATCAAAAACATCAATTGCTTTATTTACTTCAATATCCATTTTTATATTTTCCGAAAATCTCTTTTTCTTCCCTTCTTTATTTCCCTCAATATTTCCTTCATTTGAAGAACGACTAAATCTTTGTTGATTTAAAATATCCTCCTCATCTTCATTACAAAACCCAAATTTATTTAACAAGAATTGTTTACAATTTTCTTCTTCTCCTCCTTTATTCTTCTTAATTACTTCAATTCCTTCCCGATTTTTAAATATTTTTGTTTTTATTATTTCTTTATTCTCTTTTTCATAATTTTCTTCTTTTTCTGAAGAAAATTCGTGAGGAGCAGTTGGAGATTTATTTTTTAAATATCCACTAGTTGAAGTAATTAGCAGTTTATTAGAAATATTTAAAGGAGCATTTTCTGTTGTAAATTCTTCAAGAAGTTGATTTCCGTTTTGGATTGTGGAAGGGCTATTTTCTGATAAATTTGGAAGTATTGAAGTTGTTGATATAGCAGAACATTCACTTCTCTTTAAAAATAAAAAAGTGTAGGAAAGGTAAATCTACTAGCTGGATAGCAATTAAGACAATTAAGATAAGGTCTATAAGCGAGAAGGCGCACACAATTGCGTAATAAAAGTCCCCGTAGAAAGCTTTTAACTCCAACACAAACCTGACATTCTTTCCAGCCATTTTTTAATTCTAAGCGAAGTTGACAACTAATTTTAAATTTAATCTTTACAATATTAATTAAAATACTTGAAATATATAGTATTTCTGTCTGCAAATTTAAAAGCATTCCCTCTTTGAATTGCTTCCAAATCGGTTTTGTATTCAATTAATCCGAAAAGGGCTTCATCTATTGGACAACTAAATTAGAAATTGAAAGGGAGTAAAAATACTCATCTTTTGCTGACAATATCGAGCCTCATTATAATATCACCAAGATTTACCTCTATTTAATATAATTTCTTTAAATTTGGTCGGTTACTGTTAGTTTTGGCGGTTAAGTCGAAATCCTCGCATATCCTGTCCATTTCCGGATCCCCGACTTTATCAAATCACGAGCACTGTGTGGAGAGGGATATAATAAGGGAACATCCCGAACTGTATGTAAAAATTTCGAAAAATTTTTTGCACCTACTGGCCATTTCTTGCTTTTTCCCCTAACCCCTAAATCGAAAAGCTCATTATTTTATACGATTTTTCAAAGTAAGAACGTATCTAATAATATGTATGTTTCCACGATAATAAATTAATTTGGCTCTTGTCTAGTTTATGCGTACAATCGACTTTTGTGCGTCCAATGAAAGTTTACGCGTCCAATCAAACTTTATGAGTCCAATCAAAAAATAATTGGATTTTTCTTGGTTTTGCAAAGTTGGGGTATGACTCCAGAACATTTCTTCATGTTTGGGACCTACGTCCACTGGGTCTGGGACTGTTCCTTACCCTATCCCTCGAAATTTCGGAAAGTTATAATTGTTTTTCCGAAATTTTTAAAAATTGGCTACAACTTTCAGAAATTTCGAGGGATAGGGCAAGGAATGGTCCCAGACCCAATGGGTGTAGATCCCGAGCATGAAAAAATGTTTTGGTACATACCCCAACTTTGCAATACTAAGATAAATCCAATTGTTTTTAGATTGGACGCATAAACTTTCATTGGATGCATAAACTGGACAAGAGCCATTAATTTACCCGTTTTCATCCAACAATTTTTGTACATTTCCTTGTCCATCATCTACCTGACAGCCTTTTACAAAAATAAATTTTACAAAATTTCTAAACATTAATAAAATACTGTGAACTGTTAAACAATAAATCCCTTCATTTTCATTCCCCAAATAATTACATATCCATTTGTGAATTATTGGCTGACCTATAGCTGCAAATGAAATTTGTTCTCCTTTTTCAGAGCCGAGTACTTGATAACGACATTTTGGCAAATTTTGTGACTTTAAAAATATTTTTTTACTTTAAGACGGGAATGATTTAATTGAGGAATAAGTGAGGAAAGGGGTTAGTTGGAAGGAATGAAATCATTTTCTTAGCTATAAATCAGGTAATTAATCAAATAAACAATCGTGCTAATTTATTGTGAGAATAAATTGAGAATGAACTATTAATTTAAACAAAAATATTCTTTTAGTATTTCCTTTCACATTCAGCTTGTTCTCACTAATTTTCTCACAGGACTTTAAAAGATTTTTTCTAAAAACTCCAAAATTTACCTGTTTCAACGTTTGGCCTATCTCCGTTGAGGGAAGAGCACTAAAATAAATTAAAGAATTATTTCTGAATTTTTGTAATAAATAACTATTGACCTAATTTCTAGGCGGTTCCCAAGTTTTTGGTCCTGTTGTTCCATATATTGACATTCGAGATGAAAAGCCTTTAAAATTTGGAAGTTAAAAATATTCCCATAATAATTTACTTGCCCTATCATTTTTAGTTAAAAATCTTTTATGAAACATAATAATAACATCCATTTCCAAACTCAATCCATTTGGATTCATCTTTAAAAAATCCAGTCAAACATCATTATTAGAAACACCCATATACATCCCGATTTAAAAGCTAAATTTTTGGGTTATAGGATAGGGGAGGTTATTATACCCCATTTTAAAGATATTTCGATATTCTCAATTTAATATCCTCAATTCGGTATCCTCAATAAGGTATCCTTATTAAGCGATATCCTCAATTTAAAACACTACTCTTTTTAAGATACGATTTTTCAGCCCCAAGGGTGTTCTTATAATGAGGTTAGATTGTATTAAAAATAAACATTTCTCCTCCTTCTCATTCCACAATCAGCACTAACAGGGATTGTTATATTTGCTGTATGTCCAATTCCATTTCCTTGAACTCTACAAATATCTTTATGAAAAAATCCTTTGGCATAAACACTTCCGCTAAATGGAAGCCAAGTGTGGATGAACATTTTGATGTGAGATTGTTCACAACTGACTCGGGGTTGTTCTGGTAAATTTAAAAAGAACATAAAAACAGCCAGACCTGGCTAATAGGATACACATTTGGGGTGGAAGATTTAGCTATCTTATATTTTGTTACGTATTAAATAGACCCCCTTTTTGGGTTGAGAGATTTATCTTATATTATGTTGCGTATTAATATGTAGAGAAACCCCTCATACAACACCCCCTCATCATCTCATTATACTAGGGATACTTAATCTTCAGATTTTTATATCTGCTTCCTTAGCTGTAGCCATGCCGTTAAGGATAAATTATCTGAGCATCAGTGGTGACCAACCTACTAAGTTAAAAAACATAATCTTAAAATTATGTCTAAATATTCGTGAGGTCTGTATAGCGATGTCTAACTGTATTTAAAAAATACCCATTAAAGAATTCTGCAATTGAGTGTTTACCCAACACAAAAACAAGAGCAAAAACCAACAAACAGAACAAATCATTTCTAAGTCATTTCAAATAAAATTAAAAAATATTTTAGCAGTCAAATTAAAAAAGACACCGGAACAGGCGGGGAATGAAAGAAAAACTTTTTTTATTTTTTGTGCCCTTTTTATTTTTTAAAAGTGTAATCTAAAACAACAATTTTGAGGTTTTTATTGTTTAATAAACTTGTACTGAATGGAGACAATTAAATTGAAGACAAAGGAAGGGGGAGATACATATATTTATTTGGTTATTTTCTAGTAGAAACGGAAAAAAGTACAAAGGATATATGGAGAGTTGGTGGTGAGCAATTAATATAGGAGAGGAAAAAGCCTAAAAAGGAAGTTGTATTTTTGGGTTGTTGAGTTGATTAATTTGTAAAAAAAAAAGTGAGGACTAACCATGAAAATTTGTAATCTTTAGCTAAGGAAAGCAAACTAGGTAAATGAAGACTATTTTATTAAAAGTATCGAAATCTGAAGATTTCACAATTAGATTGTCAAAATAAAAATTAAATTTACATGGGCTAGTGGGAAAGATATGAGATTTTGTACAATTTAAACAACAAATTAATTGACCAGATTATTAACAATATCCACACTTTTATAATTCGGAACTAAAATTTTCCACAATGATCCTTAACCGTCCCCGAAAGTCGGGAAAATTGAATTCAAAATGTGCTCGAAAAATCCTGCTTGGAAGTGGTTATTAAAATTAATAAGGGCAATCAAAAAAGTAAATGGCGGCCATTCTATTAGAATAAATAAAGTATTTACTGTAAATAATTTTTTAATTTATAAAATTATTTTTAATTAAAAATTTTTATTGATTCCATTAAAAAATTTTTTATTGAATTTTTATTTCCTCTCACTTAAGCTATTTTCTGGCTCTATCTTAGGACATGCGTCCCATGAACATTTATGCGTCCCATGAATGTATATGCGTCCCAAAAATAGTATAAGCGTCCTTTCAAAGTATATGCGTCCCAAAATTAATAGAAGCGTAAAACAATTGTAAAAACATTTTGTAATTTTATTAATGACAATTAAATATTTTATTCTATGTTTCCTTGCTCAAGGGACAACGAGCATTAAATTAATATTTAACATTCATATGGGTAACTTCCTAGATCAACCATCATTAGCGATGGCTGGGCAACGTATGGAGGTTTAAACAACCTTCAGCAACAATATAATCATCGTTGGGTTAACCATCGAATATATTTTGTAAACCCCAACGATCCAATAGTGCCTCAACACAAGGAATTGAGGCTTAAAAATTGAGGCTTAAAATAAATTGAGGCTTAAATTGAGGAATTGAGGCTTAAAATAGTGCCTCAACACAAGGAATTGAGACTTAAAAAAATATTTTAACCCCTTTAGGGGTTGAATAAAAATTTTTTTCAGGCCCTCCAGAAAGCCCACAAAATTTGCTACAAAATACACTTGGTCCCATCCTTGAGAAAAATCTTAACATTGAGGAGCCATTGGTTAAAGGAGCAGATAAATAAATTCACTCAAATTACCCTACAAATTGTCATTATTTCAAACTTTTAAATTTAATCGATGAGTTCTCAATTGTATGATTTTTCTCAAGGATGGGACCAAGTGTATTTTGTAGCAAATTTTGTGGGCTTTCTGGAGGGCTTGAAAAAATTTTTTTATACAACCCCTAAGGTGGTCAAAATATTTTTTAAGTACTGTAACCCGGTTTTCCGTTGATTTTGATGGTTTGATATCTCAATGAAGAACAGATTTATGGACTTCGATCTTTTTGATTTTCTACTCGATATTAATGGAAATTTTCATAGGAATTTTTATAGAATTTTTCTAACATTACTAGTATGAGAACACAAAGGGGTGTTATAGTTATGAAACACCTAATTTTTCGAAAAAAATTCATAAAAAAATTTGACTGCAGAGAAAACCTATGAAACTCTCTCCATCATTGTATTTATGTAATATCTAATACTCGGGAAAAATTCATCTCGATTGACCCATTTTAACTAAGGATAACACCAAAATGTACTAGTGAAAAGCAATTAGGCGAGGCTCGAAGACTTGCTTCTCTACAAAAACGAAGAGAACTTCGTGCTGCTGGAATAATTATTGGATCTGGTTGGGCTTATAAAATGAAGAAGCATCGTCTAATGGATTATAATAATGAAATACCTTTTGAAAAACAAGTCCCAGCAGGATTTCATGATCCAATCGAAGATAAATTTGATAAGGCACAGAAAACGATGGTTGAAGAAAAGAGGCGAGATTGGCAGGAAAGGGATGATAGGAAGGCTGATAAGGACAAGCTGAAGAAAAGAAAGTTTGTTATTTTATATGTAAATAAATTCTAAGAGTTTTAATATAATTGCAAAATTTTTGCAGACTTTTCCAATTTTCCTTATGGGATAAAATGTCTCCTTAGGGTTGCTTTTACATTCGGTAAGGCGAAAGAAAATAGGGTCATTCAGTTTTAATATATTTTTCTAAAATTTTTAGCCTAAAATTAATGCTTATTTTATAATAATTTTTCTAGAAACGAAGACTTACCCGAATCAATATTTGGCGAGAAACATGAAAAGAAGCGAAGTAAACTTATTCTGCCTGAGCCACAAATTTCTGATAAAGAATTGGAAGATATAATAAAAATTGGACATGTATTTGATTCTGTTAGAGAATTAGTTGATGATAATCCTTCTAGGTTTTCTTTTTAAAATTAAAACGGACTGTATGCAATTTTTGGGACGTATATACATTCATGGGACGCATATACTATTTTTGGGACGCATATACTATTTTTTGGGACGCATAAACTTTCATGGGACGCATAAACTTTCATGGGACGCATGTCCTAAGATATAGCCTATTTTCTTTCCCCCATGCCATTGCCTATTGAATAAATCAGGAGTTATTGAGACGTAGCAGTCGAAAAAAGAATTAATTGCCTGTAAAGCCTGCCTGTAAAGCATTTATTAAATTTTTCAATTCATTTTTAAATTCTTTAAAAAATTTATTTAAAATAAAATTTTATTTTCGGGTACACCCCAACCTACCGCGAGGCCAACCTACCGCCGAGCTATAACTTCGTTCAGAATTGTCGAATCCGGGACACCCTGGTATGGTTCGATGCGCCTCGATGAGCTGAATCGAACCATACCAGGACGTACCCGATTCGACAATTCTGAACGAAGTTATAGCTCGGCGGTAGGTTGGGCTCGCGGTAGGTTGGCCTGCTCCCGTCACAAACATAACCCATCCCTTACTGTTAAACCTAAGAGAAATGCAAATTTTGGGTTTCAGATCCAATTGGCCGGTCAAATGCAATTTTTCCTAAAATTTAATTTGGACGTCGACATATACAAATTACATATACTTTAAAATCCTTTTTCTCCTCCCAAAATCCTTTTTAGACATTCTGATAATCAAAATTTTATTTTACAATCCTCATTAAAATTTAAAATATTAAGATAAAAATTTCGAGTGGATTTTGAAAAAATGTTATTTTACCCATTCATTTTTACAAAACTTTTGTTATTTTCTATTGAGAATTTCTCTCAAGAATTTGTCAACGGAATGCATAATCTTCCCTCTGGTAAATTACATAAATGTTAAGTCAGATTAATTTTGCAAATTCAATCCCATATTATTAAATGCTAGCTTAAGTTCTTCCTGAAAATGTAAAGCATTACTTCATGAAATTAAGCGGGGGGTCACATTTTATTATTTTTACCTAATTCCATTGTACGTAAAATATTAAGAGAATTTTCTAAATTGACTCGGATTTAAAGATATGGGCGTATGTATAATTTAAAAGATATTTTTCTTAAACTTTCTTAAAATAGCCTCTAATTTAACTAAAAATCTAAAGATTCATTGTAAAAAAGAAGATATCTGTTCTTTCTGCAAGTGCGGACACAACACTATTTGTCATGTCCGATGTTCATACTGTGTGGAAAATTGTTTGGATGGGAGATGGAATTGAACCATCAAGGAATGAGCCCAGACCGAAGCACAACCGACTGTGCCACCATCCAACCCAATGCTGGGTTATTTATTTTCATTTATGTTCTTTCTGCAAATGCGGACACAACAATATCCATCTTAATCCTCACAAATCACTTTACTTTATCTAATCTACTTGTTTAATTATCTAACCAGAATCTTCGGCTTCAGAATCTACGGACACTAAAGAAACTGCGTCAGCATAATTTCAGAGAAAAAGAATTTACAATAGTTTTCAGTGGATTAGGGGAGATTAAAGGGATTATAAAGGTGATTTGTGAGATTAAGGGTGGTATCGAGAGACTAAAAGGTGGAAATGCCCAATATGTAATAGTTCATTTGGTCAATCATCTTTGACATTTGAATTGATAAAAAATAATAAAAACTTTTATTTAAATACTTATATTAACAAACAAAATAAAATTTTGAAAAAATAGGAAGTATGCAAGCTGGTTCATCCTTTGTGCATGAGCTCCCCAACATGAAGAATTTTAATCTTGTTGACCTTTCTCTTCTCATTCGTATATTTAACGAGACTGACAATAGTGAACTGACAAATACGGGAATTGGAAATGTTCTTTTAAATAAGGGGGGAAATATACTTGATGTTATTTACAGTAATTGGCAAACTGATCAGGAGATTGTAAACATCACTCAAAAGTTTACTGCAGTGAGTGCTTAAATTTCAGAATCAACTAGATTTTAAATTCCTCTCTGTATTTATTTATTAAATTAGAATTAAAACTCGACTCTTAAAGTTAAAATTGTGCAAGGTCGGGTTTTAACGGGTCTGAGAATGTCGGGGTCTAGTTCGACAAAACGTTCGGGTCTGGGTTGAAATGAATAATATTGAGAAGATCTTGACTAGGTAACCTGCGGCGCTAAAGAGGGTTATTTTGAATTTTAGAAAGATTTCCCGGGAATTAGTTTTGCCCGAGAGAAGTAAAAAATAAAATATTTTATTACAATCTTAAAAATTCTTAAGGCAATAGGATTTTTTCAAAATACTATTCTACACCAATATATGAATGCAGTAAATTTACACATCGCAAATGCTACAAATAAAGAGAAAAGCAAATTTATTTATGCAAGAATTAGTGATTTTGGAAAATATATGACACTAGAAGTGTATCATAAATTTTTGAATGACCATCGTCTTCGAATAGATCAAGATGGAAATATCATTCGTCGAAAGTTAGACCCCCAAGAAATTCAATATTTTATGCATATGTTAGGAAATCCTCAACATCATGAAACAAATATGTTTATTTTGTATAATTTGTTTACATTAGCACGAAGGCTTATACAAATGTTTATTTATGAGCATGCTTATAATTATTTGGATCAATTTACACAAACAAAGTAAGTTTTAATTAGAGACCGGAATTCTATCAGCAAATCATTTAAATGCATTATACAATTTTCCGGGATTCCAATGAATATACTTATATTATAAAATTGAAAAAGTTTTGGACAGAAATTTTAGAGAAATTCTAAATTTTTTTTCTAACAGTTTACAAATACCATTGCTAACTTATATAGAAGCATATGATGAATATGAAGTACGCGCAAACTTTTTTTACGAAGCTCTTGGACAGTTACATATATTTACTTTTATGCGTAACTATATGACTTTGATTCATGGAGAATATCTTAGTAAGTGTCTGCAAATCAATTAAAGTTCTTTTTAATTATTCGATGATTGAGATTTTAGCTAGAGCTACCAATTGGTACAAGTTTCCGAATCTATACGGAAGTAATATACAGTTCTTGGTACGCAACGGTACCGGTATTATCAAAAATTGCCGATTCGGTACATTAAACACTGTGCGGATTGGCAACCGGACTGTGCGGATTCATCCCATCTAAACTCACGACTAATTGAAATCATGAGTTTATTCGAACATTTTTATAATTATTAATTTAATAGGATCAATTTGCATTGAGGGACTGATTTTTGTTAAGTGGGACGAATCTGAGTCTAAGTAACGAATCGCGGTGGACCTTTTAGAATTACTGCTAACAATAAGAGTATTATCGTACTATGTAGCCCGAGTTCCGAATAACTGCGTCAAATGCGGTTTCAAATATAAATCATAATTTTTAAAACCTTCAAAATAGCGCATTCTGGTCAATTGCTTAAGGATTTTGATATGGCATTATCACTCATTAAATTTGCCTCGATAGTTTCCACTAGTGTATTTAGCACTAGCTTCTCAATTTATAAATATCAAATCGAAGGTTTTAAATAATGTGTATATGTATTTGCCTCAAAATTTTTCAGCCATATTTTTAAATATTAGTCCTTATAATTTTAACATTAGCTATATTAATTTTGTTAACTCTTTCGCTTTTGGTATACATCTCATTCTAAAAGTAGTGGGAATAAACTGCTTAATAATGAATAAAAAATTAAATTCAGCGCGCCCAGCGCTTTTGTACAATCTCCAAAATAACGAAGTCGATATTCAAAACTCATACAATCCAACTTTTGGTTTACATCAAATGAACCTGTTCACATATATTCCAATTTTGTTTACATTTACAAGTAATTTTTAAATTATTAACAAGTATACCGTATTTCCTCTAAAATAGGCCCCCCTCCAAAATAAGCCCCCCCTCTAAAATAAGCCCCCTCTAGAGGTCGATCGAAAAAAATAAGCCCCCCCCCCCTCTAAAATAAGCCCCCCTCCTAAAATAAGCCCCCTCCCTCATAAAATATTTAATTGTTGATTAATTGTAGTGTTGAGTCTCCATGGAGGGATATAGAGGGATTAGAAGTGATTATGAGGGTATTTGGAAGATTAATGATATATAAAGGGATCAATGTACATAGATATCGAGGGATTTGAGGTGATTAATAGCGATATCGGAGGATTTGTAGGTTTAATGGGATATATATGGATAGTGAAGATTAGGGGAGATTAGGAAGCATATCGGGGGATTAAAAGGGACTTCTGGAGATTAAGAGATTAAGAAATTTCGGTGATTAACAGTATTTCAATTCATTGGATTAAGATGGTTTGAACGGATATCCGGGGATTTTGTTGGATCTCAGAAATATTCGTCATTTGTAGGAAGATCGTAGGATTAAGTGGAGTCATGGATCTCGTAGGATAGACGGATATCTGGAAAATTCTTCGCTATATCCTCTAAATCTCATCAAATCCATTAATAACCCTTTTAATTTCTGAAGTTGCTTTTTAACCTTTATCTCCCCGACATCTCTTAATCCTCCAAAATCCCTTAATATCGCTACTAATTCCCAAAACACAAAATGCTCCCTCTAAAAGTCTCAATATTCACCTTAATCCTCCGATATCTCCAACTTAAAGGCATATCTAAGCTGAAGGATCAATTGACAGAGTACTTGATGAGTCTTTGGACAAGGATTTTTCGTGAAGAGACTTAGTAAAGGGATGAATTTTATTGAATTTTAGAAAATTTTTTTTAAATGTTTGGTAATAAATTTTAGTTTTTCAAAAATTTAGACATCGAAAAAAATAGGCCCCCCCTCCAAAATAAGCCCCCCCTCTAAAATAAGCCCCCTCTAGAGGTCGATCGAAAAAAATAAGCCCCGGGGTCTATTTTAGAGGAAATACGGTATCTCTTGTCATTGGAGTGATATTGGGGTCACAAACACAACAAATATTACCGACACAAGGTAAATAACCATCTCGCGACCAACATGTCCGCAAACGACTCTCCGCAAGAAAGCATTTTTCCTGCATTCTTCTCCTTTCTTCTCTCTACCATAATTTACCTTTGGTTATTAACTGATAGGTTGACAGTTTGGGCGCGAATAATAAAGAGAGCAAATATGAAAAATGTTTATTTACAAATAAATGTTTTAAATTATATAAATCTTTGATAAAGTTCTCAAATATATTTCAAGTAAATCAGGTGGATAACAAAATTTGATAACATTGATTCACGCTTTGGACACCTTAATAATGTCTAGTTTTCTAATAGAATTCAAATCGATTACCTCCATAAATATCTGTAATGCCATTTAATAGCCATCTTGCTTGAACATTTAGGGCAATCCATTTCTGATTTTAAGAGTCGAAAATCTTGCAAATATTCAATAATCAGTAGTCAATAACCAAACTGTCACTTATCATTTTATTGCCTAAATGAAGGAGCTCTCTTTATTATTCGCGCCCAAATTGTCAACCTATCAGTTAATAACCAAAGGAAAATTATGGTAGAGAGAAGAAAGGAGAAGAATGCAGGAAAAAAGCAATTTTTCAGAAAGTCATTTGTGGACATGTTGGTCGCGAGATGGTTATTTACCCCGACACAACTAATATTTAGTAAAATTTTCAGGAGTCCCATTGTTCAGTGATGAGCTGAGAATGGATGATGAGCAGAAGAATATATTATCAAATATTATTGCGAATTCTGATGATTTATATTTTATTTATTATTCTATAAATGACAATGATCTTCAAGCAAAGTTACAAGAACAAGTTATAAATGGTTATTTGCTTGAAACATTTCACACGTTTGAATACAATCCAGATTCAACTAAAATGACTGAATTTGGGGCAGGATTTATTCCGCCTCAATTTCGTCATTTTTCTGCACAGGTTTTTTTGTTTGATTCGCCGCGACTTATGCGCCGAGTGACTTTTGCACCGGGGAACCTTTGCGCCGCGACTTTTGCGCCGCCACTATCATTAAAAATATATCAATAACTACAGCCGGACCTCACTTTAGTAGGGTTGTCGGATAGTTGGAAATCTTCGGATATCCGGATCCGATATCCGAACTGAAAATTTCGGATATCCGGCATTTTTCGGATCCGGATTTTTATCCGGAAATGTTCTCGGCGCAAACACACAAACACACAAAGCGGCGCAAATGTTCTCGGCGCAAAAGTCGTGATACCCTATGTAACTAGATTTTTTAATTTGATTACCGTATTTCTTCAATTACAGCCCCATGGGGCTGTATTTTTCAACTATCCTCCAAGGTGGAGCTCTAATTGAGGGTGGGGCTCTATTTGAAGAAATACGGTATATGTATTTAAAGGTTAATAATTACATTGCAACATATTATGATGGGGATACTTGTGACGCAATAAACGAAGAAGAAGAGGAAGAGGAGGAAGATGATGATGATGAAGAGGAAGATGATGATTGAATGAGGCTAATTTAGAAAGAAAACTCGTCCAGATTGGCCAGGAATCATCCTTTTTTGCGCTGCAGGCGAAAATTTTGAGAATTATAGATGCTATATGCGAAAAAAAATTCACTTTTTTGATCATTTCCTTTCTTAGTTTTTTTCATTTTCCCTATCTCTTGATTCAAATATCCTTCAAATATCCTTTAATCCATCAATATCCCCATTTAATCCCTTCAAATCAAACTATATCCCCTTAATCACGCCAAATTTCTCATTATTTCCCTTAATCCCTTCAGGTTCCTTATTAAAATTGTAAGGAAATGAAAAAATTTTGTTGATCAAATGTGTTTCCAGGATCATTATGGCCTCAGGGTATAGGTCTTCAGGGTTAACCCCTTCTTGATCATAAAATTTTGATTGCACTAGTAATTTTTCATTGGACCATTTCATTGGACTCACAAACTTTTCATTGGACGCGTAAAATTCCATTGGTCGCAAAAACTAGACAATCGCCAAATATTTTTCACTTGGTTGGCCACTGGAGGGAAGCTGTGTAAAAGTGCGAACCCTCCCCCTCAATGATGCGGGGGTTCCAGTTCCGTAACCGGTATAGTTCAAGTTTTAACTGGAGGTTAAAGTCTGATCGCCTTTAAGTTACAAGTCAATAAGTGTAAAAGACAACGAATTCTTACACTTATTGAGTTGTAAATTTTTAATGGGCGATCAGACTTGATCCTCATTTCTTTATCGAATACTTTTGTCTAATCTTTATTTCATTTTATTTAGAAATTTTAAAACCTGATAAATAGTAAACACAATTAAATTCTTTTTGTTTTCAAACTTATTTAGAGGACAGAATTCTCGATCACTATAATCTGTAATTCCCGCTGCAAAAAACGTCGGGAATTCCTGATTTTCTGGAATTCGCCTAATTTTTTTTATTTTTCATAATATCGATATAGATAAGTTGGCGGTTCCCACTAATTTAATAACAAAAAATTTTGGTTATGGTTCCGGATATCCAAAATTTTCCCCTCGGATATCGGTTCAAAATTCGCCCGGCGCAAAAGTCGTGATAGCATTTAAATATAATAATGTAAAGAGTAGTGTTTCACCGGAACCGAAATTCCCGAACCCGGAAAAAAACACCGGAACTTTCCGGAACCGGAATTCCGGTGAAACTCTAGTAAAGAGCAACAGAGAGTGAATTTGGTTAAATAATATATTTTCAGAATTTGTTATTGAACATTTAAATAACTAAAATTTTCAAGTTAATTTATCAGTCATTAACATTTGCAATAACAAACGGGATCAAAAGGTTTACACAATCCAGAAGTATATCCTTTACTTTTTTGTGTTTCGCTAGTGCAGTGTAAATCACAAAGTATTGTAATAATTAATTCACATCCATGACCTAACCCTTGATTTGAGGGAGGATGTTCACTACGACATTTATTATGTTCTTTTTGAGATTCTTCTGGTTTGGATATTGTATTCGATTCTTCTTTTAAGGGTTCATCAGTTTCTTTTATTTGAGCCCTGAAAATGTTTTTTTAAGTAAATCTGAGATAAAAATTTTAAATTTAGAAGATTAAAATAGAAGGAGTAAAGGAGTAAGATAGAAGAGTAATTAAATAGAAGGAGTAACGAAGTATCGGTGATATAAGGGATTTGAAGGATATAGAGGTCTTATTGAATTAAAATTTGGATGGAACTAAAAGAATTAAGTGGGTTAAGGAGAAGGACCAGCGATTTTGGGAATCAAGTGGATGTCGAAAATTTTGTAGGATATTGAGGGACCTGAAGGGATATTGGGGAACCCCAGATATTTAACCCTCGAAACAAAGAGGATTTAAAGGGATATTAAGATTAAAGAGGAAATCGGAAAATTTAGCAAGCTTTCTATGTAAAATTGGAAGAAAAAATCGAAATTCGTACCTAGGCTAAAGATGTCAAAATATGCTTAAAAATCACACGATGCGGCATAAAAATTCGATACCTCGGACTCGGAAATTCAAGACCGAAAAGACATCGGGATATACATAAATGAAATTACTGATAGGTATTAAAAATTACTATAGTAGCAAAATTAACAAAAAATTCTTTTAAGTTAAACATAAAAATCCTGTCAAAGACCCGAAATCCTTATCCTAACTTTAATATAAAATTTTATTTTTACATTTGTTGTCCTCCTTCCTCTTGAGAGTAGCCTTGCTTAATTAATAAAATAAAAAATAAAATATTTAATAAAATAAAATTTATTAATTTATTTAAAATCATTTTAAATAAAAATAAATGGGAGAATTCTAGCTGAAAGTAAAGATAAAGAATAAAATTATAATCATCAATAATCTCTAATAAAAAATTTACAGACGAAAAAAGATGATTAAAAATAAAAATAATTATTTTTAAAATCCTGTTTTTCTTCTTCCCCGATGGCATTTTGTTAGTCGAGACGGTGATTTATTTTGGGTCATCTTCTTTTTCAAAAAGATTATTAAAAATACAAAAAAAACAAGTTATTAATAAATGTAAAATAAAAAAATTTTCGGAAATTTTTAATTAATATACCGTATTTATTCTAATTGAATGGCCCTCTAATTGAATGGCCCCTCCAATTGAATGGCCCCTCCAATTGAATGGCCCTCTAATTGAATGGCCCCTCCAATTGAATGGCCCCTCCAATTGAATGGCCCCTCCATTTGAATGACCCTCTAATTGAATGGCCCCTCCAATTGAATGGCCCCTCCAATTGAATGGCCCCTCCATTTGAATGACCCTCTAATTGAATGGCCCCTCCAATTGAATGGCCCCTCCAATTGAATGGCCCCTCCAATTGAATGGCCCCTCCAATTGAATGGCCCCTCCATTTGAATGACCCTCTAATTGAATGGCCCCTCCAATTGAATGGCCCCTCCAATTGAATGGCCCCTCCAATTGAATGGCCCCTCCATTTGAATGACCCTCTAATTGAATGGCCCCTCCAATTGAATGGCCCCTCCAATTGAATGGCCCCTCCAATTGAATGGCCCCTCCATTTGAATGACCCTCTAATTGAATGGCCCCTCCAATTGAATGGCCCCTCCAATTGAATGGCCCCTCCAATTGAATGGCCCCTCCATTTGAATGACCCTCTAATTGAATGGCCCCTCCAATTGAATGGCCCCTCCAATTGAATGGCCCCTCCAATTGAATGGCCCCTCCATTTGAATGACCCTCTAATTGAATGGCCCCTCCAATTGAATGGCCCCTCCAATTGAATGGCCCCTCCAATTGAATGGCCCTCTAGTTGAATGGCCCTTTTCTGAGGGTATCGAAAAATATAATGGCGGCCATTCTATTAGAATAAATAAGGTATTTAAAAAAAGTAACAATTCACGAAACGAAAATTAAATTTAGTAGGCACTGACTAATTGCTATACACAATTAAGGCGAGGATTTGTAGGCAAATGCCTGTTTTTTTCTGTAAGCTTGGGATGATGTAATACGTTCAAAAACGTGTTGTCGAAGCTTGGTCCGAAGACCAACTAAAATTAAAATTTAACTTCACAGTTTTTACTTGTCTAACAATCCTCGCCTTAGCTATAATACACGTAACAAAGTTTAAAATTAAATATGTTGTCCACCTGTGCTGAACATAATTTTGGATTGTGTACACACAAAATGTGTAAAAGTATTTATTTTTTCATTGTGTATTTTCAAATTTCTTGAAATTGCGCCGTTATAATCGAAAAATTTTTAGATATAGAGAATGAAATAGAGCCAAATATGTAAATAAATTACAGATAAATTTTGTATTCTCTTTTTATCTCCCCAAAATATAAATTTATTAGTACAATTGTTTACTCAAATTAAAATTTAACATTCTTGGAAAGTAGCGCATTAGGCCATATACAATTAATTCCATTGTTTTGAAGTAGATTTATTAATAAAATCATATTAAAAGAATTTTTTGAGGAATAAATCACTTCCCACATTAACTCAAGACATTGAGAATATCGAAGGGCACCAGGGCCTTGTCCATGCCTGTTTTGTTCTAACTGTAAAAGAATTTTGCTGTATCTTTCTTGTTCTGTTCTAATAATTTCTTTAGCTTTAGGAGATAATTCATCTGAGATAGCTGAAAAGTATTTTAGAAAATATGAAAAGAAAATAATTGTTATTTTTATTGGTACAACCATGGTCGTTCATTTTCACACAAAAATAACAACTTCTTATTCAAAAATAAATAGGTAGGTGTTATTCCAGCCTTTAGCCATAAGTTCGAAATAGTGAGCTAGCATTTATGAAGTTAGTCCCGGGCTATTTTTTCAAACATCCTTTAGAGGGGGGCTATTTAGGGGGCTAGTTTAGAGGAGGGGCTATTTCAGAGCAAATACGGTATGTTGTATACATTAAATTTAATGTTATATCTCAATGATTTTTTATTTTATTTTTTATTCATAAGATAGCCAACCTGGATTAGCTATAAGTAAAGACATTAGTAAAACAAATTCACTAATATCAGGGCGGACTAGAGAAAATTTTTTCATTGGAATAATGTGTGTTTTTCTTGCATATCTTTCTCTAAATTTAAATAATTATTTAAATATTCTTTTTCAAAAACTTAACAATAATTCACAATTGTATTTAATAGAAGTTGTTTTCATAATTTCATAAGGTATTTCTCCACTAGGAAAGCTTAATGTCGTTGCATTTATCTCAAATGAATAATATAATTGGATCATAAGGTATAATAGTAGCATTGTTTTTGTTATTAGAATTGACTTTAATTTAAACAAATTATTCTTGATTTTTATTATTTTTATAAATTTTTAGTTTAGGGCCTCCAAAAACTTTTTATTTTCATTTTAGTAGAAATAATTCGGGTTAAAATGGACAATTTTCTAAAATTTCTATTTGTATATTATGAGAGATAGTAAATTGACTATGATTCTTAGAGATTTAGTAAAAATAAAGTAGATATACCTGTTCTTCAATTGTTAATATATTAAATAAAGGCAATGTTTTGACAAAACTTATCGAAACAAAAAGATCTTTGAAAAATTGGTTAAGACCTTCACTTTGTAATTTGTCTTTATCAGACCAAAGTCCATATTCCATAATTATATTTAAATGACTATCTCTATCCCAACGTTTCGGAAGTTCAAGCTTTAAGTAAAAATAATTAGGACTGGAAATAGTCATAATGGTATACGGTATTTACTCGCTTAATTCCCCTCCCTTGAATAATTCCCCTCCATCAATTAATTCCCCATGTCACGGAAAATAATTCCCCTGGGGAATTAATCGAGTAAATACGGTACTCAATAGCCAATTTAAATTTAAAAAAAAATTTTTAAATTGAGGTGTGTCTAATAATGTTTAATCTTATAGCGACATTCTTATTTTAAATTAAAAGATCCTTACAGAAAAAGCCTCGTGTTTAGTCAGTATATTATGTCCAGAATTCAACAGATCCTCCAAGCAATTATAGTCATCAAAATATTCCATGGGTATCATTGTAGAAGAATGCCGTATTCTTCTAACAAAGGATTCAACCTTCAACATTTGTTCAAGTTCGATTTGAATAACTGTTGGTTCATTGCATGTTAGCTCATTAATCTTTTATGAAAAATTAATATACTAAGCTTTTAATATCAGGTGAGTATCGCATCCAGTAATGACCCAAAAATGAAATTAAATTTTGGAGTAGTGTCAGAGGAAATTTACACCTTTACGAATTATGCGTAATTTCCGAAAGTAAAATTCCGAAGATTACTTGTTTGATGGACTCCAAAATAGAGCTTTCCAAGGATATTTAAAAATAAATAACTTACAGTTAAAGATGATTCTTTTTGTGTTTGGGAATTTTGCATCATTTCTAAGCCTTTAAATATTAATTTTAATAAATAAAGTACAACACGACATTTGCGACTCATGCTAGATAATGATTATAAAGTAGTAAGTCTGGGAGAAAATTATTTGATTTCAAACAAAGTTTCGTATAGAAATATCACCCCAGTGGCAGCCGCAAATGTTGCTTGTCGTTAATACGGTTAATTATTAATCAGTCGGATCTCAGTTTTAGGTCAGTTTAACAGTTTAGTCAATTTTTTTCTGCTTGACTTATCAAATGAGATCCGACTACAAAATTTATTTCTTACTTCTTTTCTTTCTAAAATCGTGCAAACGGACAGAGAGAACCACTAAAATAAAATTTTTTTTAATTATTTCCTTAAATATGTGACTATTTTTAAAAACCATATATAGAGGGGGGCTACTTGGAAGGAATTTCGTGTCAATTCTACTACTCTTTCCAGATTCCGATCCGAAATAAATTGTTTACAAATACTTCTTCTATTTATTATATATTTGGAAGTATGGATTTAAAAATTAAATAAAAACAAAATTTCGAAATTACCCACATTCTTTTTTCATCCCCTTTGCCAAACAATGTTTAAATCGGCATCTTTTACATCTTAATTCTTTCCAATCTTCAATTTAAAATTACAATTTTTATGCCTTACATCGATCTATTTATAAGATACACCTTTATGGCTGAAAAATTGTGCCCTATAATGATGTTTGTTCAATAGGGTATATCGTCTAGGCAGATCCCTCGTCTAATGTTAATCCAATTAAAAAACGATTTCTAATAGAGGAATATTTATTTATTGTGGGTATTTTATAATTAGGTCTGGCATATTTATTTAAATTAACCATATTTATGGCATTTACATTTGTAGTCTACATTATGAATAGCCATTCGTCTAAAATATTTTTAAATAAATTTTTAATTTTATAAACCAACACAAATCTACTTTAATTAAATGAGAGAATGAGAGAAATAAACAAGATAATTCTGGTGATCTGGAAAATTACTGTATTTTCTCTAATTGAGCGACCGTATCTAGTCGAACGGCCGTATCCATTAGACGGCCCTTTGAGGGAGTATTGAAAAACTGAGCGGCCGGCCGCTCAGTTAGAGAAAATAAGGTAATTATAAATTTAAAGAAACTTAAAGGTTGGATAAAATAATCAAAAAATTAAAATAGCTTGCCTAAAGAAAGCTCCGCATGCTCGACATGAGATCACTCCATAATGGTTAATAGAATTTCTATCTCCACAAATTACACAAATAATGTCATTTATGTGCCTTTTTGAGGGCATTTTTGGTTTTCGAATTGTCTTAAAAATAGATTATATAGAGAAAGCTTTTTTTGACCTAAAACTACAGGGAATTTCGTTATACTCCAAGTATTATTTATACCGTTTATAGGCTATACGGAGGGTAATTAATAGAGTAAATACGGTACTGTCTACTTGTGAATATTGCTTTAAATTGAAATTTTGAATTCTCTAAAATCTAAAATTAATTACTTATTAGTCAGGTATTTTAAAGAATATTTAAATAATATTTATCGATAAAAAAGCCAACCACTAAATATATTTAAATATAAAATTGTATATTTTAATTCTCTAACGAAAAAGATTTTTTAATGGAAAAGGTGTCCAAATAAAATAAAAAAATTTTTAATAATTTGTATAATAGATAGACGACAATTGCCAAAAAATTAAAAAATTTAATATTAAACAATTTTAATCAAAATGTCTGGAATTTGTAGAAGAAGTTTGAGAATGTTGAAACAAGATTTGAGCCATCAAATGATGGAAATTTTAATGAAAGCGAAGAGTTTATTTCTTCTAATCTCAAGGAAATAGTTTTAAATTTATCTGGAAAAGAAAGAGAAAATATCTGAGGCTAATATGAAAGAAGATCAAGAAAAATGAAATTTAAAGGGAATCTTTAAATTAGTAGATAAGTTTAGACAATTTAATTAAAATTTTATTTTTGAAAAAGATTTCGGTTTGAAATAAATTAACACTAACATAAGATGAATCGTTTTAAATTTTCTGCTTAAAAGAGAATTATGGCTAAAATGAAAGGAAGGAAAAATAAAAATTTGGATTTAAGAAAAAAATCAAGGGCATATTTTAATTCTCTAACGAAAAAGATTTTTTTTAATTAAAATTTTATTTCCGTCCGGGCTCTAATATAAAATCAACAAATTTCGAACATTTACCAAAATTGTTTTAATAGTTTAAAAAAATTTGTTATAAAAATGAATTCCAGCAAAAATTCCCATTTTAATTCCCAGTAAATATCCAACGTTTAATATGTATTTCTTAGAAATTCTCGTCTTTCCCTTCTCTTCATTTTCAAATTAAAAGGTATTTTGTTTTAAAAATTGGGTTAAAATATACAATGCCCTTTCAGGTGCCCATTGCGGGACCTATTAAAAATAAAATTTATTTTGTACAAATTAAAAATATGTATGTATATTCCTTACATTGTGTCCAACACCTCTAACTGAAAAATTAATTTACATATTAATTATTTTCAATAAAATAGGTATCTTTTTCTAAATAGTAACATCCAATAGTTTATTGGATCAATCACTGATTTCCGTCAAACAATATATTTATGTAAAAGGCAAGTTATTAGGAAGAAAAAATATAGACGGCAACAGCAAAAGGAAAATTAACCCGAGACTCAAACAGGGGTGGGTGGCGGGATATGAACAAAGTACCCATTTTTTAAATAGGTAGGTTCAAAATTCGACTCGATATGTGAGAATACACACTAAGTTCAACATAACCTGGCTATGTGTGGGTGGAACTGACTAAGATACCCCTCATTATAAAAGACAATTTTTAATTTCGTTCATTTTATAATGAGGTGCGACTATAATTGGGCGGAATCGGGATCCCGACGTAAAATCGGGCTAGGGATTTTGGATTAATGATCCCGATCCCGACTGCGGGATCTGGATTGTCCAAAATTGGGATCGGGATTAGGAATGTTGATCCCGGTCCCGATCCCGTCTCGGAATCGGGATCAGAAAAATCGGGATTCAAAAAAAACCGGGATAATCCCGCCCGATCCAGACCGGGATCCCGATCCCACCCAACTCTAGGTGCGACTTTATTTATTTTATTAATTTACCGGTTAATAAAGTAAATCCTTCATATTCAGTAACAGTACCCCCAATTTGGTTTTCAAAAATCCAGGGGTTTTTTGGTGTTAATAACTAAAAGAATATTTTTATAATTTAAAATACAAGAAAAACTTTAATTCCAAGTTGTGTAGCAAATCTTTCGCCTAACAAAAAATTACAAACAATATCAGTATCTCCATAATACGACAATACTGGCACCTTTGCTTTCAATATATTTTTCATGAACATTACCATATCAGCTAAAAATTTTTAATTTTATATTTTTACTCACTGTCTATCCTTTTGACTCGTCTAACTATGCTATTGTATATCTTGCTTTTATTTGCCAACCCGTTTTTGGGCTTCACCATAAAATGGCAAACTCATATAATGGCAAACCACAAAATGGAAAAAGGATTTTTGAGTTATGTCGGTTGATTTGATGGGGCCAGAGGTAATATTGAGGGATTTGGGTGTGATATCGAGGGATTGAATGGTGTATTGAATGGTGTAAATATTTGTCTAAGTAAATCTTTAAGGCGACATTATCTGCTCAAATACTAAACGAGGAAAGTCTGCTTATCCAAAAAATATTTAGTCTGTTTGGAACAATTTTTTCTGATAATTTTTTAAAATTAATAATAAAGTTATTCTAACCATATTGTCCATTATAATTTAGATCATCATTACAATCATGCCATGTAATATTATTTAAATTTTTTGGAATATTTAACACTTCTCGAACTTTGAATAAATTATAATTACCTATTTTAATTAAATTATTTAACAAAAAAACCTTTAGGTAAATTCATATAATTAATTAAACTATCTTCTTAAAATTATAAAAAGAAGGTTTAAAATTTTTTTAAATTAATTTAATATACCCTTTATACATTCAACTATCGGTTGATCATAACTCTCATGCTCAAATTTATTTTCCTGAATAAAAATCTTATAATAAATATATAAATGAATACTTGATATCGTATTAATTTAAATTTAATTTTTTTAATATCAATTATCTTATGTCGAAGATGTCATAGTGAAAAGCAGTGATCTTTTGTGAATCTTTTGTGAAATTATTCTGATGATAACAATACTACTTATATCCTAATACATAAAACGGGAGCAGGCCAACCTACCGCGTTCCCAACCTACCGCCGAGCTATAACTTCGTTCAAAATTGTTGAATCCGGGACGCCCTGGTATGGTTCGATTCAGCTTGTCAAGGCGCATCGAACCATACCAGGGTGTCCCGGATTCGACAATTCTGAACGAAGTTATAACTCGGCGGTAGGTTGGGCTCGCGGTAGGTTGGGCTCGCGGTAGGTTGGGGTGTACCCCATAAAACGTACGTCAAATAAAAAATTTTCCAAAGTTTTTGACAAAAAAGGTGTTTGAGAAAACATTCCAAGCAACTTGTTTTTTGTTAAGGCTTTTGATTGTCTTAAATCTGAACTATCTGTACAAAAATTTGTAATCCTTTAAGTATTATGCAAAAACTAATTACCACAGTTACGATAAATATCATAGGGATTTGATATACAAATAGTAAATGCATGATAAACCTGAACAGCCTAAATAAAAATTTAAAACATTATTTTTATAAATTTTATCAAACAAAGTTAAAACACGTTGTGTTTGTACCAACATAACCAAAAATGTCGCAAGTATCTAAATTATTAATTACTAGAAAAAAATGCTTTTTGGAATTAGGTATTTTTAGAAATCAAATAAACTAATAAAATATACCAATACATCCTTTACAACACTTTTTGCTAAAGGAATGCCATAATCCTTCATCTAAAAGACCATGAGCATAAGCATACGTTAGCATTGTATTAATATTTAAGCGTTGACTGAAATACCCATTTCCAATCAACACTCCCTTTTTGAGAAAAAAATTTTTTTGAGAAAAATTATAATAATCTGCTTTTTACTTTAAAATTTATTCGAAAATTTGTTTGTCCTTTAATTATTAAATTAGCCAACATTGGCAAATAAACTCCAGCATAAGATTCACCACTTATAATTGTTGGGTGTCCTTTATATTCAGGAAATTTGTTGAAAAATTGTTTTAAAGCTTCATAATTGTAATTTGCTGTCTTTAAATAAGAATTACTAATTTACTTATTTTAAATTTCACAAAGTAAATAGTTTAGCCGCCTGGGAGGAATCGAACCTGTCTCCTTAATTGTACACCTTTTCAAAGGCTCCATTGTTTTAACCGTCTCTTAAGCATTCTAAACTAATGACAGATGTTAATAGCATTTATTTATTTACTTCATCATCATTAGTAGTAAGGTTTCCATCAGTTGAATAAGAATACCCAACCCCCGCAGGCGATTCAAGAAACAAAACATTAGCATTTTTATTCCAAGCATAAGGATTTTTAATTAATTTAGAACCATCTTCTGAAAGTAAATAAGGGCCTAATTCGGTAAATAGACCAAGAAGTGAGGAACATCCTGGGCCGCCATTTAACCATAAAACCTTTTTTGAAAATTTGAATAAAATTAGAAAATAAATTAATTGAAAGAAGTAATTCCAAGATATAAAATCTTTTTCAACACGAAACCTCATCCGAAGAAAATTGAAAAACTCATCCAAACCTGACCCAACTTTTATATCCATTCAGCGCATATGAAAAATTAATCTTTGATCATGGAGTCAGGATCAATACGGTATTTTTTCGATATTATTGAAAAATATCGCCTACTCCCACAATACCACAATTACTTCCTTAATCCTCCGATATACCATTTAAACCTTTAAAATTCACTTATATCCCTATTGATCCATCGATATTAAATACAAGTCCCTTATTTTCCATGTAATCTGTCAAAATCCACCAATATCCCATTTAATCAATCTTAATCTCTTTAAACTATGGGGACTACTATTTATTATTCATATAAAATTTTAAAATTTATTTGGAAAATCGAAAAATATAGTCTTTTTTTTTGGTATGATGCGGTTTCAATATCTGACGTTATTTAGCTAAAAAATATCGACCAAGAAAATTTTGATTTTCTTGGTCGAACCGACCTTTTTTTTCGACCGACCCCTTTTGACCGGACTCTATTTGATTTTTACATAGAAAATAAGAATCAAAAAGGAGTTTTAGAGAAAGAAAAAAACTTTACCAACGGATCATTATCTGGTTTATTTTGTGATTTAGTAAGAACATAATGGAAAAATTTAGTGTTTGAGACTTGAAGATAACCTTAAATTAATTAATTAAAGAGTAAATAATTAAAACTTTCAGAGACTCCAAACACCCAATGTCTCCAAACACCCAATATTCGATACTTTGATAGGAATTTTGTACCTTACCTTATCTCTTATCGTACTACCGATCTTAATACCGATAGATATCCAATAAATACCGAGAAATTTTCATCGTATCCTTATTACTGTACGGAAATTTTTAGTTTGTTCTGTACCGTCGGATACGTTAAAGCCTAATCACTCTAGATACACTATTTAAAATAGTTCTGTAAAAGTTGGTTGTTTATGTGGTGGAGGTTCTCTCTAATCCTTATCCCCTATTTAAATTTAATCACATTAATGATACGGTTTTTTCATGTCTGAAGTATACATTAAAGGGAAGTTCTATCATAATTTAAAATTACCAGAATAATGTTTAAAATTAATATCAAAATTTTGTCCAGGGAGTCTTCCAGTAATTTCGTCGCCTTTCCCATTTTTATTTATTATTTGCCCCAAAATTAAATTAAAGCAAAAGAATATTAAAATTGAGAATATTTTAATTTTAAATAAATTCATTTTATTTTTTATTAAAGAATGAGTTAATTTGGCAGGAGGATTTGGCCGGCTTTTTATTTGGCAATTTTCTCAATTGCAAAAAAAATTTTTTGGGATTTTTATTTCAGTTTTTTGCAAAAAAAGATTAGAGAATTTATATTTGTTTTTCATTTTTAGTGTTCTTACGAAATGAGGTTTTAAGTGAATTTCTTCAGAACGTTGGGGATTTTTATATTTTTAAATAAATAAAGTCAAACTATAATTATTTTTAGCAACCCAAATATAGAAATGGAAAAAAAATCATAGAATTTTAATTTTAAAAATAATTTACCAAATAAAATACAGGGTGCGTTTAATTTACAATAAATTTTCTTTTATTTGCTTAACTGGACAAAAAAAAATATTTTTTTGTGTGGTTTATTTTTATAATTAAAATTTTATTTTAGATTTTAATTAAATTTAGAATATTAATTTTTATTTCTTTAATAATTTACAGAACTTTCAGTAAAAATAATAGGCAAATAGCTATTTATGAATATCTTTTAGACTTTCAAATCTTCCAAAAATAATTGATAAGTAATTCATATTCATTTGATCAAGTTCTGATATGTGATGAATAGGGATGGGAAAAACGTGCAAATCTATATTTTGTATGGGGCACCGGAATTTTTGACAATGGAATTTTGGTCACAAGATTTTTCGGAACTTAGGTCACCAAAATTTTTTGGAATTTTGATCACTAGCGAAATTTTGGTCGCCAAGTCAAAAAACGGAATATTAGGGACTGAAATTTTGGTCACCAAACGAGAAAAACGAATCTTTCTAAAACTGATATCAAAGTGATAATGAAGTGTTTTTGAACTCCCATTTGACCACTCTCTCTGTTGATCACTCATAATTTCCCGGAAAATTGATTAACCGGGATCAACATTGTAATTGATCAACTTGGGGTTGAGAAATCATTTTGTATCAATTTGATATCAGATTCTAGATAAGATTCTTTTTTTTACGTTTGGTGACCAAAATTCCTGTGTCAACAATTCCGTACACCTTTTGTATGCGGGTATGCCTTGATGTTAAATTTAGATAATGGGCGGCTAATAACTCTTTGGGAATGGCCTTACAGTATTTAAAACTTTTTTTTTGCTTTTATAATTTATATTGATGGAAATGTTTACATAAATTTTTTTTGGAATTTTTGGATCACTTATAATATAGAAAAAACGGATTGAAATACTGGTCTTATAATTTTGAAACTCCCCATTTTTTTAAAAAAATCATAAAAATTTTTAAGTTCAATAAAAATCTAAAACTTTCAAAATGCTAATATTCAATGAATATTTAATAATAGAAGTAATTGGGACTTAATTGGTACATAGAAAGTAGAGTTTCACCGGAAGTTCCGGTTCCGGGCCGGAACTTTGAAATGTTCCGGCTCCGGTCAAAATTTCGGTTCCGGTGAAACACTAATAGAAAGTATGAGTAACACGAAAAAATGGGTGGCTTATAGGTAATTTTGAAACGGCTTTAGGCAAGCGAAAAAGCGGAGTTTTATCAAATCAAGGCCCAGTAAAAACTGGCAATGCTTAAATAAATTCCAAAAAGTTAAAGAAAATTCTCAATATTTAAATAATCCAAAGAATATTTTTATTTAAATAAATTTTATTAAAAATTCGAAGTAAATATGTAAATATTCCCAATAAATATCCCTCATTTAATTCTTCTTTTAAAATAAATATTCCCAATAGTAAATATCACTCATTTAATTCTTCTTTTAAAATAAATATTCCCAATAGTAAATATCCCTCATTTAATTCTTCTTTTAAAATAAATATTCCCAATAGTAAATATCCCTCATTTAATTCTTCTTTTAAAATAAATATTCCCAATAGTAAATATCCCTCATTTAATTCTTCTTTTAAAATAAATATTCCCAATAGTAAATATCCCTCATTTAATTCTTCTTTTAAATCTTCATGTTTCCCTTCTTTCCATTTTCAAATCAGGTAGAAGTTTGGTTTAAAAATTGAGTTAAAATATACAATGCCCTTTCAGGTGCCCATTCCGGGACCTATTAAAAATAAAAAAAATTTAATTTATTCCCCGAAATTATTAAGAAAATATAAAAAATTTATTACCATGTGTCCAACACCTCTAACTGAAAAATTGAATAAATTATTCTTATTAGATCTTAAATATCTTTATCCCAAATAATGCTAGATTATGGATGTTCCCTATAAATATTTCTCCTTTTTACGCCGAGAGATTCTGCACCATCTTTAACTTTTTCTGTTTTTTTTTTCATTCCGATCATTCCATAACGATTTGTATAATCTGTTTGATATATGGGGATGCACTACGATTTAAAGAATAGCGATAAGATTAAGCGATACCCCTATTCGTGTTATCTTATTTAGGTTACCTGTTAATAAAGTAAATCCTTCATATTCAGTAACAGTACCCCCAATTTGGTCTTCAAAAATCCAGGGGTTTTTTGGTGTTAATAACTAAGAAGAATATTTTTATAATTATTATATAAAATACAAAAAAACTTCAATTCCAAGCTGTGTAGCAAATCTTTCGCCTAACAAAAGATTACAAACAATATCAGTATCTCCATAATATGCCAATACTGGCACCTTTGCTTTTATTATATTTTTCATAAATTTTAACATATCATCTAAAATTATAAAATTTTGTAATTGTAATCTTATCCCTCAGATAATTATTGGAAACCGGACCAAAAACATTACCCATAATTTCGATAAAAATATTTTTATGTTTATCAATTCAGATACCTATATCTCTAATCTAGTCTTTAGTCACAACCATTAATTTAAATTCGGGCAAACTTTATAAACTTTCTTAGTATTCTTGAAGAGATATCCTTAATCTCCCTTCCCAACATTGTCTTTTACCTATCTCAATAGTTTTCTTTTGATTAGCAAATGTTGATTATCGTGTCTAATAACGGAGAAAGTCTGGTTATCCGAAAACTCTTTTTTAGACTATAAACTAATTTGCTTTGATAAAAGGGTTTTAGTATAGCGGATTTCCTCCAATAGAATGCCTTGGCTTTCTATTTTCCAATCCCTTGCCAAAATGGGCATAACAAACAGGAATTCTGGCTGTAATTCTGTTAAAGGGTGCCATTCAAATTAAAGGGGCCATTCTTTTAAAAGATAATAATTAAATTATATCACCATATTGGTCATCATAATTAAAATCACTACATTCATACCAAGTAATATTATTTAAGCTTTTTGGAATATTTAACGTTTCTCGAACTTTTAATAAATTATAATTATTTTAATTAAATTATCTAACAAAAAACCTTTAGGTAAATTCATATAATTAGTTAAAATATTTGCTTAAAATTATAAAAATTAAACGAAATTTTATAATTAAATATACCATCAACACACGGAATTATTGATGGGTCATAGCTCTCATCTTTCGATTGAGTTTTTAAATTTTCGAATTTATTTTCCTGAATTAAAATATATAATAGATAACGTATTTACTCGATTAATTCCCCACCCTCTAATAATTCCCCATCCCAGGGATAGGTTGAAATATTGATTCCCCAGTTAATTAATCGAGTAAATACGGTATTTTTATCGTTCTGGCTGTAATTTTGTCATGTAACTTTCATAAAAAGAGATCTGTATATCCCTAGACTAGCTTTAGTTTTTCATATTCTTGATAACTGAAATGACATATGGTCCTTGTTATTGGGTGGCCGAACCTGATCATTTGGCCCCTAGGTTGAGAGATTTTATCAACCTCTCAGTGATAATTAGATATAATTCAGGGATGGGCTGTGTTTTTTGTAAACAACGCTGAACAGTATAACCGACTCATACTTATCCTAATAAAACATACTTCAAGTAAAAGACTTCCCAATGTTTTTAACATAAAAGGTGTTCGAGAAAACAATTTAAGCAATTTATTCTTTGCTAAGGATTGTGATGATTTTGTTGACACGCCTGTAAATTTTGTTTAATTTTGAAAATAAACAAAATTTACCTACCACAGCTAAGATAAATATTATAAGCATTGGATATACAATCAGAAAATTGATTAAAAATCACAACAGACTGAATTAAAAATATTTTTTTATTAATTTTAAACAAACATGATTATAACATGTTGTATTTCTGTTAATAACATATGCCCAAATGTCACAAGTATCTAAATATTTTTATTAATTTTAAATAAAAATATATTTTTAATTTTAAATTGTCAGGAAGGAACAAAGCGCAAAGGTAAAGGAACACATAACTAAACAAAGTTTAATAACCACAACACTTATAAGGGAGAAGGAAGTAAGCAAGGGCGGTCATTCTACATATTTCTCCTAGCTAGCGATTGAATAACCCATAATCAGTTTACGCCGCGGATGTCCCTACTATGTAGGGGCTATTTCATACGACAGCGAATCCCAGAATTGGCCATACTGAGGAACGCTTTATCAATTACTCGCTCAACTCCAAGTCCCCTTTTTCATCGATCCATCCTAATTCCAAGGGAACCTCGGACTTACACCCTCACTCTCACTAAATTAAAAAATAAATGTGCATACCAATACATCCATTACAGCATTCTTTACTAAATGATTGCCATAATCCTTCATCTACAAGGCCATGACCGCGAGCATAACTTAGCATTGTATTTATATTTAAAGTTCGACTTAAATAACCATTTCCAATTAACACTCCCTTATGTGAATAAAATATTAAAAAATTAAATATTCTCCTTTTACTTTAAAATTTATTTGAAAATTTTTTTGTCCATTAATAATTAAATTAGCCAACATTGGCAAATAGACTCCAGCATAAGATTCACCACTTATAATTGTTGGGCGTCCTTTAAAATCCGAAAATTTGTTGTAAAATTGTTTTAAGGCTTCATAATTGTAATTTGCTGTCTTTAAATAAAAGTTATTAAGAAGAGAGATCCAGCTGGCTATCATTTAAAACGATTATTAGGCACGGATTTAGAATATAATGAATAAGCCTTGATCCCTTATTAGCGATAACACTACACCTAGCCAACTGAAAAGATGTCGGAGAACATCCTGCATCTAGATACATACTTCTAGATGAATCTTTCTTGTATCGGCATGGAAATATTCTTTAATCCTTTGCTCTAGCTTTTTATTAATAGTAAATATATTTCAGTGCTTTGTATGGCTCCGAGTTGCTCGGCAGGAGTTTTTTTAGATACCAGTGTATATAATAATGTGTTAACTAAAAGTGAGATGTCATATCAGAGATCCTGCCATGCATTTATAAAAAATAAATTCTCGATTTCAGGAATCAAAACAGAAGACCCATTCCTGGTTTATATTCTAAAAATATTCATTTATTTACTTCATCATCATTAGTAGTAAGGTTTCCATCAGTTGAATAAGAATATCCAACCCCCGCAGGGGATTCAAGAAACAAAACATTAGCATTTCTATTCCAAGCATAAGGATTTTTAATTAATTTAGAACCATCGTCTGAAAGTAGATAAGGCCCTAATTCGGTAAATAGACCAAGAAGTGAGGAACATCCAGGGCCACCATTTAACCATAAAACCTTTTTTGAAAATTTAAATGAAATTTAAAAATTTGAAAATGGTAAACTTGACATATAAAATAAGATAAGGGATATGTATTGGGGCGTTGGAGGAATTAAAAGGAATATCATGGAATTTGAGTACTAAGATAGATCACAATTTAATTCTCTTAATCCAACGATAACCTTCGTAATGAACACACCAACGAAGACTTCCCTAAAATTTTAAACCTCTCAATATCGCTACTAATACCCAACATCCCCTGATATTACATTTAATCTCGACCCCAAATTTTCCGATATTTTTCTTACTCACTCCTAAATTAAGGATATCAGGAGATTCGGATAGATTATGAATAATAACAGTAAAACTAGCCCGACTCGATAGCCTAAAGAATATTTGCGAAACGTTTATTTCCGAAACGTATATCAAAAGAAAATTTTAAAAACCCGATCCGAAACCCAACCCGACTTTTTTCTCTACCCGTGAAATTCATGCTCCAGTATCGAAAAGGAAATCTTTTAAAATGGGAAGGATTTTTAGAAAAGACAACTCTGAAAATCATTATACCTAATTTATAAAATAAAATTTACCAAAGGATCCTTATCAGGGTTATTTTGTGATTTTGTGAAAACATAATGGAGGAATTTAGTTTTTGAGACTTGAAGATAGCCTTAAAAAATAATAATTAAATCTGTCAGACTTCTCTATAGGACAAACTCAATACTAGGACACCTCTATTTAAGATACCTATATAAAGAGTGCGGCCCTTAGTTTTTGCCATAAAATGACAACTACCTATATTAATTTTGAAGAAGGTTATGGCAAAAACAAAAGGGACGAAAGGTTGCCGCACTCTTACTTTTCTTGAAACCAGGGTGATCAAATGAATTAATCGCGGTGGGAAGCTACATAGTCGATTCCCCCCTCCCCTATTAATTTAAAATACCCGAATAATGTTTAAAATTAGTATTAAAATTTTGTTTAGGGAATCTTTGAGTAATTTCGTCGTCTTTCCCATTTTTATTTATTATTTGCCCCAAAATTAAATTAAAGCAAAAGAATATTAAAATTGAGAATATTTTGATTTTAAATAAATTCATTTTATTTTTTATTGAAAGAAAGGTTTAATTTGGCAGGAGGATTTGGCCGGCTTTTTATTTGGCAATTTTCTCAATTGCAAAAAATTTTTTTAGTTTATTTCGATTTTGAGTTTTTGCAAAAAAAGGTTTAAGAGAATTTTTTGAAACGAGGGTTTCTATAAATATTTTTTAAATAAATCTAAAAAATTATTTTTAGCAAATCAATTATGGAAAAAGAAAAATAATCTATGACTTTTTGTTCAAATGCATACCAGAAAAGAGTACTTTTTTGTTTAATTTAGAATATTTTTTATTAGATTACATAGCTGGAATACTCAATAAGGATAATAAAAAATATTTTTTGGAGTTTTTTAATTTAAAATATTAATTTTAATTTCTTCAATACCTCGCATACTTTCACCAAAAATGATATGGAAATAAAGACGAGTATCTTTCAGATTTTCAAATCTTACAATAGGTAATTGATAACAATGTAGTAATTCATATTTATTTGATTTAGATCTGATAGGTGATTAAAAAATATTAATACCGTATTTTTTCGATTAATTCCCCATGCTAAAGTTGGGTTGAAACAATAATTCCACACCACAAGCACGTTCAAATGCCAAAACTCGAATAATTCCCCTCCCTCGATTAATTCACCATGCCAAGGAAGGGGTGAAAAAATAATTCCCCAGGGGAATTAATATAGAAAATACGGTAACCCATTTTTGAATAGACCCACACAATAATAGATACCGTATTTCCTTTAATAAATAACATCTTTCGGATATCGTAGTATAATAATTCATTCAAATAATTACCTGGCCAAATTAATCGAATGAGGCCAGTTGAAATGAGAATCAGATCCGACATTGTAAAATTCAGTCCAAAATCACATATTGACATATTTTGTTTGCCCTCAGATCTGTTAAAGGAAAGACTATCCGATTGGAAAATATTTAGAACCTTTAGGAGAGGAGTTAAGATGGAAAGATCTACCGACTAGTAGAATCCTAATCAGTTGGTAGAACCCCAATTCACTTGCCGAATGATAATAGGTTGATTGACTCCTTCCTTCCTGTGGACTTCTCCAATTTTTCCACTTTAATAAAGATTACATAATTATTAGACATACAACGTTTATCCTTTTCATGTCTACATTCTTTGAGGTAAATTCATATGAATTTACTCATATGTATGTAAATGCACTTTATGTATGAATATGTTATTGATAAACATTATTTCATAACCATTTCATAATGCATATAAGGACAACTTCATCCTGCCATTTTTTAATTGGGCAATAACTTCATTTCTATAAAATTAATTTTTATGATTAATTAATAAAAATAATAACTTTTTAATATTTTTCTTTGTTATAGCTCTGATTCTTATCTTGCTTTAAGTTTATCTTATAGTCCGACTCTTATAGTCCGATCAGTAAACGATTGGAGGTTCGAGTTCTGATTTCCGATGTCATAAATGAAAGTGTCGTATCAGGAGGATGTACTGCAAATGAGGTCCGATTTTTGTTTGAACTGAAAGCAATATTTTGTAATAAGTAACCTCCAATCCAAATCATGAAAACTAGTCTTATCTTTGTTTTAAAACCAAGTTATATGTTTTGGGATTTTCATTTTTTGTTATTCATTTTCACTGAAAGGTTTCGAACCTCCCTCTTTTTTCGTTTTAAAGTAGGGCGCTAACCACTTAGCCATATTCCCGCACTGAAAGCCGAGTAAAAGCCTTTGCCTATTTTAGGATCCTGTGTAATCTTAGTTGTTATCGAAATATTATTTTAAAGTCAGTCGCTTTTTTATGTAAATTCACGTGATTTACTTCATGTGAATTTACTTAAAAAATATTTGTTATTGTCTAACATTTCATAATACTTATAAGTAAAAGGGTAAATATTTCATAATGCACTTTTTTAAGCAGTCAATTTATTTCCCTTTTAATTTTTTAAATTCTCCAAGTATTTTTTAATTAATAAATTCATTTAACAGTTAATAAAATTATTCCTTAACTGTATAAAATAGTGTTAACATTTAAAATTCCTTAAAGATTCTACATCATTGTTTTTGGGTGGGCCGAGTCCCAAAAAATACGAGACACGAGATTCACGAGATACGAGATTCTCAAAAAAATACGAGAACGAGATAAAACGAGATACGAGATCTCTCAAAAAATACGAGATTTCACGAGATACGAGACCACGAGATACGAGATATTAAGTATTTTTTCTAAATTTTTCATACATAAAATTGTAAGGCCGAAAATATAAGGGTTTGAATGGATAATGATTATAGCTGGATTATGAAGGATATTGGTGATTTGGTGGACCAAGGTGATTTATTGAGATATCGGGGATTACGGAGAATATCATGGGATCTGGAGGGATCAAGGAGCTTGGCCGACCTTATTTCTCTTCTTTTTACAGCGCCTCAGGCGAAAATTTTGAGAATTTTAGAAGGCCGCAGGCCAAAAAATTCACCATTTCAGGTGGATTATGAATGGTATTGGGGATTTAGAGGTTCAAAGGATTATTAGGTTCAAAAGATTTATTACCCTCTATTCCCCTTACCACCCAAATACGTTTACCCCCTGTATCTGTTTATGTAAAAATCACTTCAAATCCCTTATTATCCCGATATCTATAAGCAAAAATTTTTATATTAAAATCCTGAAATTCTGATGGATCCTGTAAGATCTCTATCGAAATTGATGGATTACCAGATATCCCTCCGAATCCCCATATCTTTTTAAATTCACCTCAATACCAGCAAATCGCCGGATATTCTTCTATCCCTTCAGGTCCACCGATATTTCCCGCTTGACCAACTTTATTCCTCTTCCTATTTTAGCGCCTCAGACAAAATTCATGAGAATTTGGAAGACACACGAGATACGACTTTCTCTGAGAATGAAAAAGGTCGTAGCTGGACCCTTAAAACACCAAATATTCAGCACTAATCATGACCCAACACAAATATTATAACTATGGATGGGGGAAATTATAACTAGGGGGGGGAATATGTAAAATATGGATTGATAACTCATTATCAGTCTTATCAACATATGCTAAAACAACGTTTTTCGTGCGTTTCAAGATCCAACTAGGCAAGAAAAAAAATATGGAAATCCATATAAATCCCATCCTTAATTATAACAAAAAAAAAATAAAATATTGATAGTATATTTTCGGCCCGTTAAAAGTTTAAAAAATATAATAATGATAAAAAAAATAAATTTTAGATAAAATAAAATGAAAATAAAACAAACTTTATTTTTAATAATTTTATTAATTTTATTATTCAAAAAAAGCAAACAAGTAAATCCCAACGAAGGGGCTATTGCAGAAACAAAAGAATATGAAGAAATGGTTACAATAGCTAACGACTATTTAGAATTTATTAAAAATTTTGAAGAGGAAAATAAAAAATTGATAAAAGATTTTTTAATTAAAATAATTTCAAAATTTTATAATTATTTTATTGGAATTTTTAGAATAAATGGATCTGCCAATTTAATTTATAAAAATTTTGTTGGAAGTGATCAAGGATGGAATGAATTGTTTGGAAATGTTTTTAATGAATATGTTGGTAAGGCAAAAATGCTAGAAAATAAATTGGATAGTTTGGAAGATGAAAAAATAAAATTTTGTGAATTACACAATTTTATTAATTTATTTGTTAAGGATAAAGAGCTTTTGAAGAATAATGTTTGGAGAGAAAAATTAGCGTCGATGAAGGAATTTGTACAAGAAGTAAATTTTTGATATTGAATGGGAGTATATAATAGAGTTCAGCGGTATCGGGATTTAGACGAAAAAATCTGATCGGGATTTTGGAAACCCCCGATGAACTCTAGTATAAACTAGAATTTCTATAAATATACTTAACCCCCAGGACCAGATTTTGTTGATTTTAGAAGGGAAATAACAGGGAGTGGACATCGTACCAGGAAAAAGATGTGCCCTTTGATACCTGATTGAACTGACGTTGGAAAGGAAGTGGTCGGAAGCAGTGATGTCATAATTCCAGTTCCGGAAATAATTAGTTCTAGTTCCAGTTCCAGAACTAGAACTACGGAACTAATGATATCTGGAACTAGTTTGGAACTATCTACGGAACTAGTAAATTTCTGGAACTAGCTTTGGAACTGGAACTAAGGAAATAGTAAATGTCTGGAACAGAGGTGGATCGGAATTCCGATTTCCGATTTCCGATTTCCGATTTCCGAAATTTTGGAAAAATTTCCGATTTCCGACAATTCTTAGGGAATATTTCTGACTAATACTTTTTCCAAAATTTTTAAAATTTTCGACTGCGGCGCTGAAAAAGGAAAAAATCTGGCTTCTAGCTTTCCAAAATTTTCGCCTGCGGCGCAAAAAATGGAAGAAATCTGGCTTCTTGGGCTCAAAAATTCTCAAAATTTTCGCCTGCGGCGCAGAAATGAAAGATTTTTAGCTTAAGGCTCCCAAAAATCCCTAAAATTTTGCCTGCGGCGCTATAAATGAAAGATGAATGGTATATCGGAGGATTAGGATGGATTAAGGTGGACTTTGAGTTATATTGTGTGATTTCTAGTGGTCATAGGTAATAACGAGGGATCTGGGTGTGCTATTGAGGTATTGAGTCTTCGATCATTGTGCGGCTCTTAAAAACTTTAGCTCTGTATTTCAAGCAGGGGTGGGTCCTCAAATTTCCTTTATCAAATCTTTTTATATCTCATTCCTCTATCAGTCCTCAATTTTAATCTCCAAATATCCCTATTAATTCTATAAATTCTCTGATATCCCGTCTAATCAACAAAATCCCACAATATCTCTTTTAATCCCTTCGAATTTGACTTTTGAGTTGCAAAAAGAACATTTACTCCCTCAAATTACACTCAAGAAGGCCAAAATTTACCACCTTACAATTTTAAATATTATTTCAGTTATGAAAATAAAAATTTTATTTCCGATTTCCGCCTTCCGATTTCCGATTTCCGGCGTTTTTTTCCTTCCGATTTCCGATTTCCGAAAAAAAATTTTGATTTCCGATTTCCGAGTTCCGACTTTTGAGCCATTTCCGATTTCCGACAGTTCCGATTTCCGACACCTCTGGCTGTTCCGATCCACCTCTGGTCTGGAACTAGTTTTGGATCTAGTTCTTGGGGGTATATTTTTGACAAAATTTCCTCGACGAAGTTTACGGGATTTTCAATATTGTTGAATTACTTGCAGCGCGCTGAAAATGGAAGAAATATGGCTGCTTGAAATCCAAAATTCTAAAAATTTTCGCCTGCGGCGCTAAAAAAGGAAGAAATCTGATGAATTGGTCTTTCTAAATTCTCAAAATTTTCGCCTGCGGCACTAAAAAAGTGAATTTTTTGGCCTCTTAATGCTCCAGTTAATCCACCAATCTCCTTAAATCTCCGATATCACTCAAAATCATCTTATAACCCAGATATCACCAAAAACATCCCCAGATATCCTTTTAAATCCTTTAATCCCTTCAAATCCTCTGATCTCCCCGATATCTATTATGTAAAAAATTTTTATATGAAAATCCCGAAATCCCGCGGGATCCCGCTAAATTTTAGAACGGGATTGTCGGCATTTACGGGATTATTCCCGCGGGATCCTGTCCCATTACGGGATCCCGTGAATATGATTTTGCCGCACACTAAACGATTTTTTAAATTATGCCTTTATTTGTTAAGATTGATAAATTTTTTCATATTCAAAAAAAAATAAAAATTTGGAACTAGAACTAGCTTGGAACTAGTTCCAGAACTGGAACTAAAGAATTTCAAAATGGAGTTCCGGAACTGGAACTACAAAAATTAAAAACATAGTTCTGGATCTGGAACTAGTACCAAAGAAATTTTGGAACTTTGAAGTGGGAGGTTGCTCGGTAGAAAAGAAGTAACTCATCTTTAGATGGAGCATTAGTCTTAATTTTTATTCTAATTCTCAAAAAAACAAATTTTTTAATTTCAAATAAATTTAGGATAAAAATTCATCCAACCAAAATATTAACTGTCAAAATGGTCAAGAAATTGAATTAATTATTGAAGAATATCTTTTACCTTCTCGCATCAAACAATTTAATTTTATAAATTTGAGTAACATAAAAATGTTGTTAGACGCTAAAATTTATGAGCTATACAATTTTATTGAAAATCAGGATTTAAACAAAAGAGCATTTTTGGCTTTGCTTGGACCTGAATTACTTGCCCAGTTAGAAGAATTATATCCAAAGTTGATGATAATAGGTAGGTTTCCTTTAAAAATAGCAAACATCCCATATTTAATTTTGAAATATGTAAATGATAGAGTAAAGTCAGATAGTGGTTTTTGGGATTATTTTAGTTTTTATTTGTTACAGATATTTCTACGATTAAAAGTTGTCTAGTGACTTACAAAATTAAAATTTTTCAACCATACTCTAGAGGCCCAATAAACAATTTTGCTTGGGAGACTTAAAAATGGCTCTACAATAACTCAAAATTATAAGAAATTCAAAAATAAACCTTGCAGTTTGGAATAGTACTATAACGCTTCACTTAATTTTAGTAAACAACGTTAACTGATCTCACAAGATAACCATCGGATATTAGGCACTTATTAAAATGTTCTTTTTTGGATATGGGAGAGAATTTGTTTTTAATTGCCGTAATGCTTAAGGACAATCAGAATAAGGCAGTATCTTAATAAACAGCTTTCTTTACCAATGTAAATACAACAATGGTGAAGCAATTTTTAGAATAAGAATAGGTTTTTGTAGCGCAAGAATAAGATAAAAAATAGCTGTCTACTAACACTACTAACAATGATAACAATGATCCACCCCGACTGATTAAAACCTTAGCTTTTCATATCATAGCACATACCTAGAGTGTGCCAAAACTAATAGTTAAAAGCTGAAAAACGAAACCAAAATACCAGAAAAGCGAGATTTGGCGAATGACGAAACTGACACTCTTAGCAAATAACCTTAAGAACCACTACCGGATTTGACTAAATTTAATTACAGAAGATATCCAGCCTGAGGTTCTTTTGTATCTGTACAAGGAAGTGCTTTTATTAAATAAAGAAGAAAGTTATGAATATGAATTAAGCAAGAAAATAAATTTAATGAAAGAATTACGTCTACACATTACTGTATTGTTGATCAAAAATATACATCTTGAAAGCCTTATTCCAATAATTAGTAAAAGGAATGAAAACAAAGAAAATAAAGAATACTTGACGGTTTTGAATTTTTTGAGAGAAAAATTCGAAGAAAACAGGGAAAATGCTTATTTATGGCTACAATCCAAGCAAGATAATTATTTATTTAATTTATATTATTTTGTATCATTCGTGTCTTATAATACGGAAGTATTGGAGAAAATAAAAACAACTAATGATGTTCAAATATTATTAGAAGGATTAAAAAGTTATATTGAAAACCATAAAGACTTAAATATAAAAAGAGAAATTAGTAAATATTTAGGTGATGAACACGTTCTTTATTTAATGAAAAAATTAGAGGATAATGAGGAAATGAGGGAAATGATTAAAAGAAAAAAATCTTCAAGATATATAATTTATAAATTCCTTGCAGAAATAGGGAATTTTAATAAATTAGTTGAAGGAATGGATCTGATAGATGAAGAAGGTTGGCCTAGAAATTTATTTTTTAAATAGTTCGTAAAAATAAATTAAATAGGAACCAAATTTCGTAAAAAAATTAAATAAGAACATCTTAATTGGCTAAAATTCAAAATTTCGACCACTGGTTATAAAATCAAGCTGTTCCAAGTTAGTTTGATGGGCTAAGACCGTTTGCTATTCAGTTATAAGAGTCTGTTATGAACCTTCATAGACCTACAATTACAATTTATTTGATTATTATTATTAATTAGGGTAGCAACCCGACCCCGAAAACCCCGACCACGACGGAATTTTTAGCAAAAACCCCGACCCGAACCCCGATATGCCTTCACTGGCAAATTCCGATCCCCAACACCCCCCCCCCCGCCCCCGAAGGGCCGGTTGCTACCCTATTTTTAATAAATGGTCTCTGGGAGGGCAAGGAGTTCGAAAGTGCGAAAACACTAAATTGACCTAATATAATTTTACTTAAAGTATATTATGGCAATAATCGTCTAAAAGAGCATTATGTGAATGCTTTAATTAGTGATACTGATGATGAATATCTTCAAAAAATAAAAAAAATAAATGAACTTGCAGCAAACACACTTATTTGGTATAAATTTATGGAAGAAAA
The DNA here is from genome assembly GCA_036172945.1 of Meloidogyne incognita. Classification (NCBI taxonomy): domain Eukaryota; kingdom Metazoa; phylum Nematoda; class Chromadorea; order Rhabditida; family Meloidogynidae; genus Meloidogyne; species Meloidogyne incognita. The sequence continues at coordinate 2,394,218 of JARQAC010000006.1, read as the reverse complement.
AATAAATCCTTTAGACGGAAAAGGAGATTGGAAAAGTTTGGAAAACAAAAAAGTTTTCTCTGAATTTTGGGAAAGAATAAAAACAACTAATATATTAATGTATGAAAAAGTTTTTGTTTTAATTTACGAGAATTTAATATCTAATGAGAATAATGTAAATTATTTTCTTGAAGGAATTATGAAAGGGTTGGATAATGAAATGAATGTAACTGATGAGGAATATAAAATAGAGGTTTTTAAATCATATTTTATAATACCGTATTTTCTCGATTAATTGCCCGAGGTAATTATTGTTTCAACCTTTCGCTGGAGGGAGTAATTATTTGAGCTTTTTTAAAAAAGTCTAATTATAACTATTTTCAGGAGGAATAATTATTTTTTCGATGTCTTGCTGGAGGGGGTAATTAATAGGGATAGGGTAATTATTTGAGAGAGGGGCATTATTTCAGCATTTACGGTAAGTAGTAGATTATCATAACAAATAATAATAATGGTGATCTTTAGGGGAATTTTAAATGCCTTTTTCACTGGGTGACCGTAGTGCGTTTATATAACTTTGCATCTCATTTTAAATTGGAAAATGCACTACTATTTAGTGTTGTTACCAGAAATTATCTTAAGGCGGACACCGCCTTTTCTCTAATTGAGCGGCCGTCTCCAATTGAACGGCCGTATTCATACGAGCGGCCCTTTGAGAGAGGATTGAAAAATAAAGCGGCCGAAGCTCAATTAGAGAAAGTACGGTAACTTAGTCGATGAAGGTAGAATCTAGATTATTTTGGATTTGTTAGACATTCAAGATCAGTGAAGGATCAAAAAAATTTTTTATTGGAATTTCTTATAATAATTTTTAAATAAATTAATTTTAGAATAGAAAATACTTAAAAATGAAAATTAAAGACGGCAAAATGATAAAAAATAACGATACTGAAAGTCCTAAAAATTATGATGCTGCAAAAACACATAGTTTAATTGATTCATGGTCAAAGATTCGGAATATAAGTGATAATAATGATATTAGAGAAACATCAAATAATTTTACAAAATGGCTTAAAAAGGAACATTTAAAAAATATAATTAAATTGCTAGAAAATGATGAAGGGTTTCGGAATTCAATAAAGTCTTGTAAGTGTTTAAGTTAAATATGTACTACTTTTTATCAATATTTTAAGCGGGCATAATGAATTAATGCTATAATTAGAGTTGACAAACATGAAAATTCATATACCTATTTAACTACTATCTGTCCCCTATTAAATTATCGATTGATTAATCGCTAATTTAATAGGGGAGGGGTCCGGCTGCAACCAAACCCACCGCCACCAGTCCAACCCAAAAGACAGACTATTTTCGCGGGTGCGGACAAAAGATCACCAATTCAAAACGTCAACTTTCAAATGACAACTTCCCAAAATGCCAAATTTCAAAATGGTAAAATGTCAAAATGTCCAGATTTAAAAATGGTCAATGGACAAGATGGTAAATGGGCAAATCTAAACCTATCAGTCTTTTTTAAGCTTGAAAAATTAATTTCCCAATATCAGTACCGAACACGCAATATTTTTTCCGAGGCGGAAGTCTTACCAACTACACCAACGGGCTCACTACTAACTAGTTGGAAAAATTGAATATATTGCAGCTCCTTTTGTTACCCTCCCACTCCCACCTGTCAGCGACAGTGTAAAAGTCAAAAAATGTTCAAGTAAAAAATGATCAATTAAAAATGGTCAAGTTTTTTTAAATCCTAGCAATTTGTGTAAATCTTTGAATATCGCGAAGTGGGGTCTGAGCAAGTTCATCGGCCTGTACTTGGGTAATATAACCATGGCTTCGTAAAAAGCGAAGCATAAAAACCCAGCAAACAATAATTATGGGTAATAAAAGGGTGTATTGCATTAATAAAATTAATAATCCGTATGTAATATTATTCCTAGGGGCGTTAACATATTCCTTATGTTCACGTAAATAATCATACGAGTTATTGGAGAAAAATAAAGTTGAGATAAATTCTGCATTTTAAATAGAATTAATAGTATGGCCATCCTATGTATTTAACCTAAATTTGAATCCGAAACTATATGGCGATTGTAGTCAATCATTAACATTTGGTCAAATTCACCCAAAACAATCATTTCAACACCCCCGGCTGGAATTGGGGTATTAAATTCAAGACGAATACTTGTGGTACCGCTTCTTAAAAGTTCAAACCCGCACGAATCATCAAGCGTGGAGGTTAGTGGAATCACAAAAAATGTCCAACCATTTTTAAATTTATCCATCGAAATATCGATTGATCTATCGGAATTGGCCACGCCCAATGCTTCGTACATGTCCACAAAAGCGCGAACAAAAAGGTTATTTTTAAATTTCAATTTATATGCGACCAAAGGAAAGATATGCCCTCCAGTATGAACGGAAATATCCCTTAAATCATATGGCTGGAAGTTAAATGGCGACAAGCCAAAGTCTCCATTGAAAGCTTTATTGGAAATTAAAGCAACAGTAATTCGGCGCGGAATGCTGGCGCTGAATGCATTATATTCAATCTCAGTGCGCCCGGCTGTAAGAAATGTCGATTTTATTTCGGTTTTACGCACTGCATAGGTGGCGGGTTTTGATTCCAAAGTTTTGTAAATATTCATGTTAAGTGAAGGCTGGACCTCAATCATTTTTACGAATAACTTTACGTCGTGGACATAAAGTCTATATTGGACTTCGTCTGTAGCATTCAACCTTTGTAAGGCAAACGAATTTTTTGATCGATAAATATTAAAGTTAACATCTAAATTATTAAGTAAAAACAATTCTTGGTTTCCCAAATCAAAATCTAAGCGCGATAGGAATTGTGTATGTTTCCCATTTGCAAACAGAGAGCATCTTTTTTGGAAACCCGAGTCAGTGCTATCATCATGTTTATCACACTTATAATATCCAATGGAAGCGAGGAAATTAGATTTGACATTGTCTGGGAATGAAAGTTCGTTTGTAATGTAAGCCTTAAAAGGATAAAGAGTACCACTGTCATAAACTTCAGTATTACCAACAGTCACTTTTAACTGCTGAACAAACGTTTGGCCGATACCTTGAATTGGGGCAATGCTAGTATCTGTCGCAACTATTGGACTCCATTTATTATCTTGGCCAAGCTTTTCAATAGAAAGTTCAAGGTATAGATACGTTCGCGATAAATCAGTCCATAGATTATCACTAAATAAACGAAATAGATATGGAGAATCCTGGGTAATTGTGCTAAGGGGAAGAATTTCTCTAAAAAAAGACCGAACGACAGAAACATTTGTAGGGGGAACAGTGAATATACTAAGGGCGCTATTAAGCGCTAAAGGACTATTTTCATTAATCTTTTTAGTGCAGCTCATTTTAGTAAGTACCTAATGTGTCTACGCGAATTCTCTTCTTAATAGATTTTTTGCGCGTTTTTTGTAAAGATTTTGGAATGAAATTAGGAGGACCAATTGTAGAAAAAGGTCTCTTATTTATACTTTTCGAATGAACGTTTTGCTCTTCATTATTCATCTGGCCAATAGCTGGATTCTTTTTTATATTTTTATAACGTTTAAAATCAAAACCAGTTCCTTTCTGTTTTTGAATATTGTCTGCGGCCTTTTGAAGCAAATTTTTTAATCCAGTTTTTCCCTCGTCGACAAGTGATTCTTTAAGATCTTTTCCATCTATAACATTACTTAAAACTCGATTGCCAGATTCTACCCCTTGTCTAGCTAAAGTACTACCAATTTGCTTACCAAAAGGTATAAGATATCGCATGAAGCTTCTAAGGATCGACCCTAAGCCATTTCCTCTTTGATATGGAATACCGCGGAAAACATTATAACCTCCCCATTGAAAATTATTATCAATCGATTGCTCGGTAAGAGTTGTCCAATCAATATGCGCGGGATCAAAGTCAATATGCATTTTTTTAAATTAAAAATGTAAATTATTCTCAACTATTTATACTAAATAAATTATTTCTTATAAATTCAGAAACAAAATTATCAGCTTTTACTCCGTTTAAAAATTGAATTATTTTATTCATAGAGAATCCAATACATCTTTGAAACAGGAAAAATATTACGTGTTTCCCACAAGTAGGTTTCAATGAATTTTGTACCTGAACCGGATTGAAACGAACACGTTGAAATTTACTCAGATAATTTCTTATGTGAGGACTAATTGGAGGCCATATGCCTAAAGAATCGTAATAATCTATAGTATAAGGATATTCACAAAATATTGCAACCCAGTGGCTACCAGCTGCACTAGATGGATCTATATTCACAACCATGCAAAAGGGTGTAAAATTAATTGAAACTGGAATTGTATCAGCTGCAAAACATCCAATATAAAAATCTTTTGTAATATTATTTCTATGTAAGATTTTATTTATCTGAAGAGTATTCATAATATTCTAAAAATATGTTGACTTCTTAAAATGCAAAGTCAATGTACATGTTCCGTACTGGAAGGGCATTAACGTTCCGCTAGAAGTCCTGATTTCAATAAAAATTTCATTAATCTCTTTTATTAACAATTTGTGATATTGAACAAAGAGAAATTGTTCTTCAATAATTTCATCTTGCTTTCCTCTAATATTTACTATTCTTAGTACAGGAGCGGTTACATCACCAATTATCATCGGTTCAATTAACCCGGGAGCATATACATGAAAAGAAGACACTCCACCTTTCATATCAGGCATAAATTTTGCAATAGATGTCTCGAACATTTCAAGCTTATCAAATCCTAAAATATAAGCTAGTTGCTCTGTCATTGTTACACTCTTTATAAAGCTTTTATTTAAAAATAAGGAGAACCGATTTTTCTTTTCGTAAAATTCAAAATTACACACAGAAACTGGCTTGAGATAAGCATGTTCCCAAGAATCAAAATCGCTTCCACTAGTTAATAAAAATTTTATTACACTATCTACATCTTCATTCATCTTTGTTACTAAATCTGAATAAATTTCAGATTCAGTCTTTAAGGGAACAGAATCAACCGAATGTTCTGGTTTGGTCGTATTTTCATTCTTTTTTAATTCGCTAAGTCGTTTATACTCTTGCTTAGCTTGATTTTTAAGTTCTTTCAATTTATTAATATATTCAATATGTATTGCTTTCATTTTAGCCGATAAGTTTCTACAACCTTCTTCAAGTGATCTATTTAAATTTTCTTTCAGCTGCTGAGGATTCAAAAAGCTGGAAGATGATACATTTAAGCGGACGCTCTCATTAGTTTGCCATGTCACAGTAAAAAATTGTTCCGATGTAGTGCCAAGAGATGGCCATGAATAAGGATAAACCATTACAGCCAAACCTACGGTCCATTCAGAATTAAATTGTAATTTCTGGGGCAAGCGAACTCTGAATGAATTTGTTTTATTACCCTCAACATTAGTATTTGAAGGAAGAACGATATAAAATGAAGTCATTTTAAATAAAAATGCTTTAAATCTAGTTATTATTTATATATTATCTCCAATTAACTGAGCTAGCGGGAATCCAGCTATTAAATCTCGTACCATATCCTTTCCACTTTACAAAGTATTGATTTTCCCCATCAAAGTTTCTCTTTTTCAAAACCTTTTCTATATCATAAAGTACATCTTCCTTTTTACGTTCTCTAACTAAACACAAATCATTTGCATAAAACCAACCTCTAATTAATTCGCCCTTTTTATCGGATAGTCTGTAAGTAGGGCGCTGGTGTGGAACTAGCCGTACCTGTTTAATAACAAAAATCTCATCTGTAAAATTTGGCAAGTATCCCTTTTGAAATACATGTTTATATTTCTCTATCCTAACTTTATCGCCAACTGAAAAATCAGTATGCTTCCAACGATTTGGAGCAACTTCCTCTCGCGCTTGCTCTTTTAATTTTAGTCTTAAACCTTCTGCGTTTTTATAGGTAACATCAATAGGTCGCATGCCAATACTCGAATTAAAAGAATTATTTATTGCGTTAACAATATCTTGAATAACGTCTACCCATTTTAATGTTCTTTTTTCAGTAAAATAACGATAAAGTCTTTCTTTTATGCTACGATTAGCTCTTTCTGCCATGCCAGCGTGCCATTGAGGGGATGTAAACATGGAAAAATGTTCCATATCTATAGATTTAAAATATTTTTTGACTTCTTTTGCTGTAAACTCTAGTCCTTGGTCTGTAAGTAATTTCCAAGGAACAATTTTTATTCTTGAAAATAATCGTTTAAAGGCATCAATCATTTTTTCGCTATGTTTACTTTTAACGGGCTCAACAAATATCATTCTGCTAAGCGTGTCAATGCAAACGAGAAGATATTTAAAACCTTTATTCTGACTGCTTAAACGATCAAAAATACTCAAATCAGCTTGCCATTCGGTATGCAATCCAGCTGCGAGGGTGCGCATTCGTTTATATTTCCTGACTGCGCGCCTATGCAAAGTGTAAGTATTCTGAGTCGAAAGATATTTCTTAACAGCATCACGAGTAATACTTTTGTCTACACGTTTTGCTTCCCTAAGAAGGGGTTCAAGAGACGTAAAACATGTTGATGAATTTATATCTTTATATAAACGATCCAAAATGCTTATTTGTTTTATCGATAATTTTTCCATAGCACAGGTTTAAATGAAAAAACTCCGCTACCAGTTTGACCTGTAGATGTACCTGGGGGAAATAGTAAATTTTTTAAAAATGTATGGTTATCAATTCTGCGAATAAATTCGTCGTAACCAGTAGGTAATGGCCTTATTCGATCTCCATTATTTTTAATTATATAATTTATAATTTCTTCGACATTACTTGTAATAAATGGATAATTACCTCCTAATTTTCTTGCCAGTCTTAAGTCAGGTGTTATACCTAATGATTCAGAATTTTCTTTAATATATTTAAGAGCCTTTTCGCTTAAATTCAATTCATATGCATTTTTACCCTCTTCATCGTCAGCTGAGAAAAATTCAGGCTCGTCAACTTTAATGTTTTTATCGACAAAAGGCTTGGAAGGTTTTTTAACAACCTTTGCAATAGATTTTCTATTTAAATTTTTAATTTGGACTGTTTTCTTTAACTTGTTAGCTTTAATATTTTGTGGCGGTTTTAAAACTTTTTCATTATAATTATTTAATATTTTATCAGAAATTTCTCCAATATTTTTAAGTTTAACATCAATAGGTTTTTCTTCTTTTTCTCTAACAAGTTTATTATATCTTTTAAAGTTCTGTTCATAATTAATAGCTTGTGTATCAGGATCTAATTTAGAATTATCTCTAGCATTTTGTAGGCGTTCCCGAATTAAACCAAGTGATGTTCCATCATTACCACTACTACTATTAGTTTTTTCCTCAAGTCTTTCTGAACCCATTAAACTTTTAAAAAAATCTTCTGGTATTAAAAGCATTCGAGATGCGTGCCGCATTTTTAAAATTAATTAAATTTGAAAATTGTCTTACTTATTTATATTTTTATTTAAAAAATTCTCTGCGATTAAGGGAACAATAAGACTTGCAAGAAGACCCGCCACTGGTGGGAAACCACGCCCATTTTGAATTTTATCGCAGAGTAGCAGGCGCTTAGCCGAAGAAGCGCTTCGTGAGCGACTAATTTTACGTAATAATGATGCCTGGTTTTGTAGATTTTGTATTCTATTTTTATGAAATGGTAGCCTCCCTTTTAACAAATTCAAGCAAATTTCAACTAGACATAGTAATTGTTCGTCAGAAGCGTTTGAAATAATTTTATTAACTGCATTTTTTGATTTTGAGCAAGTCAATAAACTATTTAGAAAGCTTGCGTTTTTTTCGATTAAAAAACTAGTTGGAAAAATTTTATTTTTCATTTTGGAAGATAAATAATTGTATTTTCGTTTGGATATATATGTGTTCTCAGTCGAAGGACTTCAGGAGTGCTTGGATGAATATCAACCAACAGATAACCAAAGTTTTCCTTTGTTGCATCCCCATAAGCTTCTAAAAAATATTTTGAGTGTGAAGGGAAAATTTGCATGGCAAGTGTTCTAATTTGTAACGCTCCCGCGGGGTTTCTCATTAATAATAAATAGTGAGAATTATTACGAGGAATTTTAAGTTCTTTCGAAAATAAGTGCTGACTAATTAGAATTACACTCATCTTCCAATTATGGGACCCCCTTGTAAATATTGTTTCAATAAGACGCTGATCTATCCCAACCATTAAATCATCTAGTACCAATAGCATAGAACCCTCTGATTGAATTGCTTGCTTATGAATAAAGTCCTCTCCACCACTTGGCACCCCATTATGAACAATGACCCGTGTTTTTCCTTTATCAACATATCCTTTTCTTTGCATAAGTAAAATATTTTTATTTAATTCCCCATAACAATAGAAAACAAGCGAAATATTTGTATCAGAATTAATCAACTCTGTTAAATTGTCTAAAAATTTTTTAACCCATTCTGATTTACCAGACCCAGTACTCCCTGAAACTATCATTGTAAAAGGGTGCTTGAATCGTGTATGTAAATAATCAATTTTTTCGAATCCTTCCATTTTATTTGCTATAGTAAATTAAAAAATTTAGATTCTAATATTCTTCATTATATATATTATTACATTTTCTTTTATTTTTTTACAAAAAAAAATGAATTTTAATTCCTTCAACACATTCGGCCATTGGGGTGTATTCGAAACCCAGGAAGAAAAGCAAATACGCGAACAACAGGAGAAGGAACAAAAACAACAACGTAAATCACAACAACAAGAAACAGAATCGTATGAACATACTTCAAAAAATAGGGAAATGGAAAATGTAATTAATTTTTTCTTTGTCTAACTTTACTTTCTATTTAGAATGAAATTGATCTGTTGGTCACCTCGCTTGGATTAACCTCTCTGGTTAATGAAATTGGTGAAGATAAAAACAAGGAGGATGTTTTGAAGGCTAACGACGAAAAAATACTCGAGATAGTACTAGAAAGCGATGAAGAAAATGAAAAAGAAAGTATTGATCCAACAAATTTATCAGAAAAAAAGGAAGAAAAGGAAAAAGACGTTAAGAAGGATGAAAACCCTTTTATCCAGCCAGAACCAGTTGAAATAGAAAACCCGTTACCATTATCAATTTTGAAACGTCGCTCATTGCCTTTAATTGATTATCTATGTCAACTACACAACTGTGCATTCAAAGAGCTTCATGTACTATTCTATAACATCGAAAAACGCCGAGAAATAATTTTACACTTACAAAATCAAGTTCAACTACGTACATCCCATTTGCTTCCTTATAAAAATTTCGTTATTCGGTGCAACGATTTTACTGTCCACCCAGCAAGTATTGTTCCTGCTATGGGCGGATATTTGAATATAACGGTAATAGTTTAAAAATTAAAAAAATAATGAAATGCAAATTAAGGTACGTGGGTACTACTATGTAAAACATGGCATCAAATTACGCCACCCATACTTGCCATGCTTAATTGAATTTGGAGGAGGACACCATCGTTCTTACTACCCGCTCGAAGTTATTTGTGTTTCTAAGAAATGTAAACAGATGAAAAAATGCTAAATAATAATAATATTTTTAATATAAATTATATTTTATTTATTTATCTTGTATTCTTATTATAATTCTTTTTTTATTTTTATTTTAGAAAGTAAATATGAATATCGAAAATTGTACATGTGTTTTTAGGCTTTTGCCTGGTATTCAAAGATTTTCATCAGAAAATTTTCTCAAAATGGCTAGAAACGGCATAAATACTGAATATAATCCTAAACGATTCCACTCAATAATAATGCGTATTCGACATAAACATAACAGGACAACAGCAGCATTAATTTTTCAGTCTAGTAAAGTGGTGCTAACAGGTGTTCCCAACGTTAAGTTAGCTAGAAGAATGGCTTTAATAGTGTTAAAAAGAATAGAATTTTCGATAAAAGAAACAAATATACTAAAATTTTCAAAACTTGGAATCATAAGCCTTAAAGTTACAAATATTGTCAGCTCATATCGAAGTATGAACCGAGTTGCCATTGAATTGATATATCAGAAATTTAGAAAGCGACATAAATATGACAAATTATTTGAAAAAATAACAAAAGTTTCCTATGATCCCACAATATTTCCAGCTTTGAGATTCAAGATGAAAGATGACAAGTTTAAAAGAGAAGCTTCATGTCTTATCTACATTTCTGGGCGTGTTATATTAACCGGAATAAATTCTACTAAACAGAAAAACTATTTATTCGACAACATAATCTTACCTTTACTTGTAAAATATCCAAGATTGTAATAAAAATATTTATAATGAAAAAATAAATTTTAATATAATATCAATGAAAACAAAATTTAAAAAATAAAAATTTATCTATATCGTCTTAAATAATCTACATCAGTCCAATTCGAAGAACCAGGAATAGCTTGTAAATCCAAAATGGGATGTTGTTGAACTTGAACATGTGGTTGATGAATTATTTGATCCTAAACATAATTTTATAGAAAATTTTATATTTTTAATAAAAAAATATCAAATTTATTTTAAAGTAAATTTAATAACCTCTTGTTGTTGTTGTTGTTCCAAAACATTTCCGTGCCCAAATGGTAGCGTTTCCATATTTGGCCGAATCCTTCCTTTTTCAAAACAAACTCTGTAGTCTTTCCTAGCCATTATTGTATAAAGATCCGAACGTGTTGTTCGTCCAATTTGAGGAAATTCTACACTAATTATGTTGTTAGAATCCAATATACAATTTTCAGAAGCCATATCATCACTAAAATTTATTATTATTTTTTTCTAAATTTATAAATTACATTTCCCCATCAATATTAAATTGACAAATAACAAGTTGTTTCATTGTTTGAAAATTTATCAGTTGGTGTGTTGCATAAGAAAGTGGAAAAGATCTTATTTTTAATTCGGCCCTTTCATCTCTCCCAGTGGCCGCATCAACATGTCGAAATCCATAATTTTTTGGACCGCCAGAAACAAATTCAAGTATTTTCCTTCCAAGATGTTCTCGCTTCATTTGGCCCAGAGCTTACCCTTCGCCGACAAAATTGCCCCCACATTTTTTGACATAGAATATCGAGTCGGTGTCACAGTACAAAAGCTGTCCATTAATTTGCTTAACTTCCTCCATATATTTATAAAGATGTAGTCGTGCGTATGATGTTACAAATGCAGCCACGTGAAGACAATTAGTGTCTGGAGGTTTGGCGAATTCTTCCTTTTTGCGCACTACGCACCGGTCCATAAATTCGCTGACATGCTCAAAATCAAGGGTTTCGAGCGTTGGGTCCTCCAACAATTGATGGAATTCTTCAGGTGTTCTTGCATACTTAACTTCGGTTGTCCCCACACGTTGAGCCAGTTTTCCCCACAAAGAATTTGCCAATATTTTCTAAAAAAATATATATTTCATTTAAAATTTTTTATATCCCACCGCAATCATTCGAAGCCCAGGATTTATTTCCACTTTTGCTGGATCCATTCTAATCCCTTCAACTCGATCAAATTCGGCAATGTAACGATTGCGAGCCTCTTGTGAATCGCAGTTCTCGGGCCACCCGCTAGCCTGTTGTTTAAGGCCTACAAACGTATTAACATATCCTTTAAACAGTTCAGGGTCCCAACGATCATAATTCCACACCTAAAAGATTAAGGTTAAAAATAATATAGGGAAATCAAGAGAAAAATAACCTCGTAAATATCTAAAATCTGGTAGCCCAGCTCTAGCGCCTTATTCAACTCCACATGGGTGTAACCACTAATCCAAGATCTTTGCTTCATTGAATGACGACATTGTTGTTGTTGTTTGTTGTCCGCACACGAAGAACACAGAGGAAAAGTCAGACGACCATCATGTGTTCTGTACCCAAGAAGTGGAGGAAGACCATTCATTGATGTTGGTGGTAGAACACGGACTAATAAAAGTCCCTTATATCTATTGTGACGGGGGTGAGTCCATGGTAGAATAGCATTTGGTGGTTGCGTAAGAGTTTCTCTTGTCAAAACATCGGGATATCCAATAGGGAACTCTCTTGCCTTCATCACATATGGATATAGACTGACCTTAAATTTATTCAAAATTTTAAAATTAATTTTAAAAATTACTATATCAATGTAGATTATCTCCTCATCAGGTTTACAAATGTGGTGAAGTTTAAAAGGCTCAGTCCTTCCCCCTCTGAGGCAGTCCTTCCGGGGGTCCATCGGGCGTACAACATCAATTTCATTCCATGTTCGCTTTAGTTGTTGATTAAAGCGTAGCCTTTCCTTCATTTCATGTCCCCACACGACGTGTAAAGAATATCCCTGCTGTTCAAGTTCATAGAGGCGCGATTGAGTGCGCTCGTACAGTTCTTCAGCAGTGCGACCGCCAGCTAGTCTCTGGTCGCGTATCGGGAAGCATTGAGGACAACCTGTAGAAAAAAAATATTTAAAAAAATTTGTGCTAATGCAAATAAATATTACCATGGTAGTAGCACCCATTATATTCAATTGCAAGCGGTCTTAAAGGTGGAATTCTATACCAAAGTCCATCAAGACGATAGCCACAATCTTCAACATTAGCTTCACCAATAGCCCATTGGGCACCCCGCACTTTTCCTTCAGCTTCTTTATTTTCCATTTCAAATAATTTAATATAGCGCTGCGACTCGGCAGAAGCTCTCCTTCCACGCAGAAAGCCACCTTCTGGAGAGTGCACAAGCCAATTTTCAGGTAGAAAACATCGTCGCATTGTTGTTAGTGCGAGTCCTGCTGCGGTGGAAGCAGCTAAGAATGGATCGAGTCCCCCGCTGTTTTCTCCAATGAGACGGCGAAATCGAAGAACACTCCCGAAGGATTGCAACGTCGTTTGCACAATAAATCACAAGTTGTTCTCGGAGCTGGAAATTTGTTGTTGGTAAGTTCGTTTGTTGTTGATGCCATTCAAGTAGTTTGGCTCGTTTTTCCGGTTTTTTAAAGTCTGGCTGATAGTACTCAAGTGCTGGGAGGCCTTGAATTCTCAAATGCAGATGTTGTCGCATTATATAAAGATATGGAAAGAATGGTTTTGATGTAGCAACATCTTCAGGTAGAGAAAATACTTTAGTAAGAGCGTCAAGCTCGCAGATGAAAAAATTGAGCGAGTCTTTAAAAAGTATTTTCCTTTGTCGATTGCCTCCAATTCTCATTGAGTAGATCTTCAGTCCGGTCGTACAGAGACTTTTTGGAGGTAAATTTCTTCTATGGAGCGCTTCAAGAATTAGGTGGAAGTCATATTTGCCCCCGTTGTGAGCGATACACACAGTTAACATTTGTTGAGAGCCATACTAAATTATTTTTTCAATAAAAATATAAATTTAAAAAGCACCGATAGAAGATAATCCAAAAATTGATCCACAGGATTTTCTGCTTCGCTATCAAAGCTATGAAAATACATTCGTCGAGGATTATAGGCAGGAGTCTCAGGAAAATTAGTGTTGTCCCCAGGTGCATTTCTAAAGGGTGGTGAGCACCAACGTTGCCACCTTTCCCCTCTTGGCACACCACAGAAACATCCAGTTGCTCGTTGACCAATATCTTCAATCCCAATTCCCGCAATAATGCATTTTTCGCAAAGAATCTCAGCAATAATCAACAAAGGGACGTGTTTATACCCTGCGTTGTTAACGCCAACAGCTATTGGATGCTCTTGGGACGTTTCTGCATCGAAAAAACAAAACCTCACTGGAAATTTTGCATCCCTACGTCTCTGTAATTGTTGTTGTTGTTCGGGGTGTTGGGTTTGCTCATTTTCATTTCCCACTATTAAAAAAATTTTTTGATGTTAAAAGTTAAAAAAATACCTATAGAAGATTCAAAAATATTTTCTACTTCTTCTTCCCCTCGAGCAATTATAGAATGTTCATTTGCCTTGAGTGGTTGAATAAAACATGGGTGTTCTGGTAGGTGGGGCCCTCGACATTTGGCACAGTTGCTCAATTGCCCATTCAATGTTTGTTGGTGTTGACGTTGTTGTTCTTCAACACAGTTGTGAAGTTGTTGTTGCTGTTGACCAAATATAATGCGATTACAGCGTGAACAAATTCTCCGAGATTGACAAATTGATGCAAAAGGTCGTGTTCTTGGGCTTGCCATCTCCGCAGGCACTTGATTAGTCAAGTGGTGTTCATAGCACCCCCGCTGTGGAAAGACAAAACCACAATCGTTGCATGGAATTCTTTCAATCAGTTGACATGGAAAATTTGCTCCATAACGCATACAAAGTCGGCAGATAACTTTACACCCAGCCCAATGACGCAACCGTGTAATACTCCTTTCACAATCTATGCAGAAACGATGGGCATGGAAAAGTTGTTCAGGTCTCTCCATATAATTATAGTGCCCATTTTCCAACAAAATACAGATGTTAAAACGTGCAGCACGGCCCTCGCCTAATTAACAAATTATTTAAATATTAAGAATATTCAATAATAATACCTTTAAAAACAATTTTATATTGCTGCTCCTTTTCAAAAATAACAATTCTTATTTGTCCTTCGCCTCCCATATTTTCATTAATATAACGCTGCAACGCAAGGGCATTGTTGAGTGAATATTCATTTAAATGTAATGGAAGACCAGAATTTTGCATAAGCTCGATTACATCATTTAAATGCTCATCTTGTTGTCTGCAAAAAGCTCGAAAATGATGTTTCCGTTGTTGAGGGGAGACCCCTCTTACATTTAAATCAATTAAATTGATCCTTGTAAGTCCAATGTAAACAGATCGAGCAAGGCAAAACCTATCATTTGGGTTGATAACTTTGACAATAGAGCGACATTGTGATGATATAACATGCTCTTGATCAATATTACATCCACCTTGAATAACAGAAATGCCTTACATAATTATTTAAATATGTAAAAACAAAACTGTTACTCACCTCTATGATCTTCTGGGTTTGAAGTGCGTTGAGAATTGAGCGGCCATACTGCTATTACTTTAGTAGTGGTAGTACCTAGCAAGAGATCTATGCCGGCCTGACTAATCTCATTCAATCTCTCTATAGCTGCCGCCAAGGCCCCCGCATTATTTTGAGCTGGAGGGCGAAGCGGGACAGTAAATGGATTATTAAATGATGGAGGATGAAGTTGTAGACCAATGAGCCGTGGTTCAGGGCGATCAGCTAAAACCCGGTCCAGAAGACGAGAAATAAGTGTTGTTAAGGTTAAGTCAGGCCTAGCTTGGTCTTCAAAAGGCGTGAACCTAACGTTGCAAATTTCGCCGAATGTATTTCGCGACCTTGAGCTAAGTTCGCGGACAGATTCAATAATGAAAGGATCATTCATTTGATGATGATTTTGCTGTTGTTGATGTTGTTGTGCTGAATTACTTGTCTGAAATAAATGTTAATTAGTTTATACACTGTTTTATTTATATGGTGAAGCGAAGGATTTGACTTTTTTCAGTGTAAGTGTTCATTTTAGTTTTATTACATTAATTATTATTATAATTTATTTGAATAATTTAAAATTAATTGAATTAAATTATTTGAATTACATTTATTTTGATTTTATTACATTAAGTATTATTATAATTTATTTGAATTTTTAAAATTAATTGAAATAAATTATTTAAATTTATTTAAATTACATTTTGCTTTATTTTATTAAATTAATTATTAGTATATATTGTTAATTCACTTAAATTAAAATTATCTTAATTTTATTACATCAATTATTATTATAATTTATTTAAATATTTTAAAATCAATTGAATTAAATTATTTAAATTACATTTATTTTAATTTTATTACATTAATTATAAAGTTAATTGAATTAAATTAATTAAATTACATTTATTTTGATTTTATTACATTAATTATAAAATAACTTGAATTAAATTTAAAAAATTTATTTAAATTACATTTATTTTTATTTTATTAAATTAATTATTAGTATAATTATTGTTAATTCATTTACATTAAAATTATTCGAATTAAATTATTTAAATACATTTATTTTAATTTAATTACATTAATTATAAAATTAATTTAATTAAATTAATTAAGTTACATTTATTTTAATTTTATTACATTAATTATACATTTAATTGTATTAAATTAATTAAATTATTTAAATTACATTTATATTAATTTTGTTACATTAATTATAAAATTAAATAAATTAAGTTAATTAAATTTATTTAAATTAATCTATTTTTATTTTACTAAATTAATCATTAGTATAATTATTGTTAATTCATTTAATCAAAAATATTTTAATTTTATTACATTAATTATTATTATAATTTATCTGAATATTTTAAAATTACTTGAATTAAATTATTTAAATTACAGTTATTTTAATTTTATTACATTAATATAAAATTAATTGAATTAAATTAATTAAATTACATTTATTTTAAGTTTATTACATCAATTATACATTTAATTGCATTAAATTAATTAAATTTATTTAAATTACATTTATATTAATTTTATTACATTTATTAGTATAATTATTGATAATTCATTTAAATTAAAATTATTTTAATTTTATTACATTAATTATTATTATAATTTATTTGAATATTTTAAAATTAATTGAATTAAATTATTTAAATTACATTTATATAAATTACATTTATTTTTTTTTACTAAATTAATTATTAGTTATAATTATTGCTAATTCATTTAAATTAAAATTATTTTAATTTTATTACATTAATTATTATTATTATAATTTATTTGAATATTTTAAAATTAATTGAATTAAATTATTTAAATTACATTTATTTTTTTACTAAATTAATTATTAGTTATAATTATTGCTAATTCATTTACATTAAAATTATTTTAATTTTATTACATTAATTATTATTATTTTTTATTTGAATATTTTAAAATTAATTGAAAAAATTATTTAAATTACATTTATTTTAATTTCATTACATTAACTATAATATTAATTGCATTAAATTAATCAAATTTATTTAAATTAATCAAATTTATTTAAATTACATTTATTTTAATTTTATTACATTAATTATTACATTAATTGAATTAAATTTATTTAAATTACATTTAGTTTTATTTTATTAAATTAATTATTAGTATAATTATTGTTAATTCACATAAATTAAAATTATTATAATTTTATTACATTAATTAGTATTATAGTTTATTTGAATATTTTAAAATTAATTTAATTACATTTATTTTAATTTTATTAGAATAATTATACAATTACTTGCATTAAATTAATTAAATTTTTTAAATTACATTGTTGTATTTTATTAAATTAATTATTGTTATAACTATTGTTAATTCACTTAAATTAAAATTATTTTAATTTTATTACATTAATTATTATTATTTTTTATTTGAATATTTTAAAATTAATTGAAAAAATTATTTAAATTACATTTATTTTAATTTCATTACATTAACTATAATATTAATTGCATTAAATTAATCAAATTTATTTAAATTACATTTATTTTAATTTTATTACATTAATTATTAAATTAATTGAATTAAATTAAATTTATTTAAATTACATTTAGTTTTATTTTATTAAATTAATTATTAGTATAATTATTGTTAATTCACATAAATTAAAATTATTATAATTTTATTACATTAATTATTATTATAGTTTATTTGATTATTTTAAAATTAATTGAATTAATTTAATTACATTTATTTTAATTTTATTAGATTAATTATACAATTACTTGCATTAAATTAATTAAATTTATTTAAATTACATTGTTTTATTTTATTAAATTAATTATTGTTATAACTATTGTTAATTCACTTAAATTAAAATTATTATAATTTTATTACACTAATTATTATTAAGTTTATTTGAATATTTTAAAATTAATTGAATTAAATTATTTAAATTACATTATTTTACTTTTATTACATTAGTTATTAATATAATTGTTGTTAACCTTATTTAAATTAAATTTTATTTGAATTTTATTGCTTCTAATATTAGCAATATAATTTATTTAATATAAATTGAATTGACTAAATGAATTTATTTTAAATTAATTAAATTAATTGAGTTAAATTAAATTTATTAACTTAATTTAAATTAAAATTATTGCAATTTTTACATTAATTATTACTATACTCTGTTTTAAAAAATTTTACAATTAAATGAATTAAATTAAGATAATTATTAAATTTATTATAACATAAAAGTTAAATTACAAATTACAATTAAAAAATCCAATTAATAACAAAGTTTTAAAAAATCAATTTTTTACTTAATAAATATTTAAAAACATCTCTTTTCTTTTTTTAAATTAAGACTAGCGCATATACCTACATCTCAAATTTAATAAAATATTATAAAAACAATTTACAAGTTTTTTTAAAAAATAAATCTACCCCTTGACTAGATCCACGAGCGCCCACGCTGGGATTTACATTTCTATTTGCACGACCCTTTAAAAATTTGATTTTAAGCATTTAATTGAAAAATAGATGTACCCCACGCGATGAAGCACTTGTTCCCGGATTTCCAGAAACTTCGTTCATAACCAGTTGGTTCTATAAAAAATTAGTTGAATTTTGTTTAATTTCTGCAAATTATACCCCTCGAGATGATGATCCAATAACCGGAAGTCCTGCGCCCCCGCTTTCATTCAAGTTGGGCATAGCATTTCCCAAGTTATTGTTGGCAGCTATTCCGAAATTATTATTATTGCTTATAATTCCGCTGTTGTTTCCATTTGCGTCCTGCAGTGGAGTTGGCATTGCATTGCCAATAATCTGCATAGTACTGGACCTCGAAAATCTCAAAACATAGGGAAGCGATCCAGTCCAATTATTGCGAGCCCCCGTTTGTTCTACAACTGTTAACATAGAAAGCCGAATTATCTTAAAGTTTATAATAATAATTAAATTGATTTTAAAAAATTACATTATTTTGTCGAGCAGGTTCTAAAATTTGCGCACAGCCGTCGTAACCAAAAATCCCGATTGTTTGAAGATCATTTGTGGAGCCCACCTCCAGCAGCAAATCCGCCCTATCAAAAGCCCTCCGCATTGTAGGTCCTCTATGGGAATAAGTGACGCGACCTGTTAAACTACTAAACAAAATTTTAAAAAATGTAAAATGGGACACACTCGAGGAGATGATTCGCGCGCCACCCGCAGAATAGGTAGTTACTAGACGTATAAAAAGTTGTTGGGTCCAAATTTGGAATTTGAAGAGCTGCTGCGGGAAGTGCCACCGCGGTTGCTCTAGCCCTTTCAGCTCTAATGATTCCTTCAATCTGAAAGTATTTCCGAATTTTAATATAGTTCACAAAAATGTTTTAAATTTTAAATTTGAAAGTAAGAAATTTTGTAAATTAACTTAATTTAAATTTAATAATTAATTAAAAAATTACATCAAGCCCCACGCTGTTATTATCGTTGTTTACAATATCCATTCGCTGCCTTCGGGCTTGTGGCTCACCGTCCTGGGAATTTGAAGTTGTTGTTGAAGTTCTACGACTCATTATTAAAATACACTGGAATTAAAATTAATAAATATTAATTAAAATAAATTTTTTAAGTAAAAGCAATATGGAGGGGAAATAATAGAAATGGACAAAAATAAGCACAAAAAAATAAAATGATTGTTTAAAAGTAAAAATAAATTTTTACGCCTCCTCTTGACGTTTAGCCACGTCCACTTTTTTTAAATTTTACTTAAAAAATGTTTAGTTACTTGATAGATAAGATCGGGTAAATATATAAGTTACAAAAGTTGCAAAGAGAAAAAATTTTTTAATGCTTAAATAATTTAATAAATAAAGTGCTCATTTAAAAATGAAAAGAAAAATTTTTACTTAAAAATAAACTTAGCTTTACAAAAAATAGAGCGGGGGCAACTTAGCTCTACAACTTTGCCCCCGCTTTGTTTAACCACGTCCCTTTTTTTAGTGAAATTCAGCAAAACACATAGTTTAGGACAAATTTTTTATCTGGATGCAAAAAGTTCATTAACTAATTAAATTTTTTAAGTTTTGTTTTCCTTTTGGTAATCAATTCTGATTAAGAAATTACCAAAGAAAATTCTGATTTATTAAAATTAATAAAGATAACAAAAAACAAAATTTTATATTAAAGAAATTTTTAAATTAAAAATTTTAGATTAACAAAATTTTATATTAAAAAATTTTAGATTAAAAAATTTTAGATTAAAAAACATTTAACAAATTAATATTTTAAATTAAAATAAAATTAATTTAATCCAAGTGAAAAAAATTTTTAATGATTAAATAATCATATAAATAAATTGCTCATTTAAAAATGAAAAGAGATATTTTTACTTACAAATAAATTTAGCTCTACAAAAAAATAGAGCGGTGGCAAATTAGCTCTACAACTTTGCCCCCGCTCTGTTTAACCACGTCCCTTTTGTTTAGTTAAAAAAACTTTTAAAATTGTTTCGCTAGCTAAAAGATAATATCAGCAAAACACATAGTTTAAGACAAATTTTTTATATGGATGCAAAAAAAGTTTATTGACTAATTAAATTTTTTAAGTTTTGTATTACCTTTTGGTAAATAATTCTGATTTAGAAATTACCAAAGAAAATTCTGATTTTTTTAAATTAATAAAGTAAAAAAGAAAATTTTATTTTAAAAAATTTTTAGATTAAAAAATTTTTAGATTAAAAAATTTTAGCTTAAAAAATTTTTAGCTTAAAAAACATTTAACACATTAAGATTTTAGATAAAATGAAATTAATCCAATCCAATATCGTCATCCTCACTATCCGTCTCGTCCTACATAGATCGAGAAGCCCCGCTTTGGCTTTATTAAGCCCCCGCTTTGGCTTTAATAATTTCGTTGTGGCTATCCTTTTAGCGCGGGGCATTACAATAGTTTTCTTTGTGTCCCAAATTTACTCAAATTGCTAGGATTTAAAAAACTTGACCATTTTTTAATGAATATTTTTTGTACATTTTTTGACTTTTACACTGTCGCTGACAGGTGGGAGTGGGAGGGTAACAAAAGGAGCGCAATATATTCAATTTTTCCAACTAGTTAGTAGTGAGCCCGTTGGTGTAGTTGGTAAGACTTCCGCCTCGGAAAAAATATTGCGTGTTCGGTACTGATATTGGGAAATTAATTTTTCAAACTTAAAAAAGACTGATAGGTTTAGATTTGCCCATTTCCCATCTTGTCCATTGACCATTTTTAAATCTGGACATTTTGACATTTTACCATTTTGAAATTTGGCATTTTGGGAAGTTGTCATTTGAAAGTTGACGTTTTGAATTGGTGATCTTTTGTCCGCCCCCGCGGAAATAGTCTTTGTCTTTTGAGTTGGACTGGGGGCAGTGGCTTGGGTTGCGGGCGGACCCCTCCCCTATTAAATTAGCGATTAATCAATCGATAATTTAATAGGGGACAGATAGTAGTTATTTAGTTTGCTGATATGTCTTGAGTGAGAAGTCTAAGAAGTGTATTTTTACGCTGAACTAGGGTTGTCGGTTTCAAACCGAACCGAAAAACCGAAGATTTTCGGTTCGGTGTGTCGGTTCGGTTTCGGTTAACCGAAGGTTTCCCTGTTGGCCTTCCAGTATCTCAAAATTTTTGCCTGCGGCACTAAAAATCAAAATTTATAGTCCACCGCTAATCCTTAATATCTGCCTAGCCCCCGAAAAAATTTTCGGTTCAGTTCGGTTAACCGAAAAATTTCGGTTCGGTTTCGGTTAACCGAAGGCTTCGGTTCGGTTTCGGTTAACCGAAAAATTTGGTGAAACCGACAACCCTACGCTGAACCGTTCCTGTAGGCATACGTACTATATACCGTATTTTCTCTAAAATAGCCCCCTCTCCAAAATAGCCCCCCTCTCTAAAATAGCCCCCCTCTCTAAAATAGCCCCCCTCTAGAGGTCAATCGAAAAAATAGCCCCCGGGGGCTATTTTAGAGAAAATACTTTATTTTTCCATATTTCGAATCCCGTGCTTATTTGCATATTGGTAAATATTTTATGCTTCTTCAGTGCATCTATGTATATGCGTATATTAGAAGATATTCCGTGCAAATCGTGCCTGACCACTCATCATAATATTTTCTTAAATTGGGAGGTTCGCTTGGGTAGCCTTCTTCCTATTAGCAACCAAATCTAATTTTGAGTTTATCTTAAAGTAGGGTCCGATTGTATGCAATTTATAACGAGAGAGGGGGCAATTAGTTCACAAAAGGTAATTATTTCCCTTATTCAGTTTTAGACTTAAACAATTCAACAAAAAACAATCTTTTATCAATGATACCAGAAAATTCTATAGATGAAATTTATAAAATTTTAAATTCTAAAAATAAAGAGGAAAAAGAAAGTATTTCAACATCTTCTGATAAAGATAGTTTAAATGAAAATGAAAATCTATTGAAAAAAGAATCAGATTTTAAGGGAAAAACAAAGAAGAATAAACCGAAAAAGAAAAATAAAAAGAAAATTAAATTAAATTTGGATAAGAAAAATGAAGGTTCTTCGAAGATTTTTGAAGAAGAAAAAGAAAAAGAAGAGAAGGAAGAGAGGGATTTGGAGGAGGTTGTTAACGAAGAAGGAGAGAAAGCAATGAAGGGAAATATGGGAGAAAAGGAGGTTAAAGGGATGGAGGGAGAAGAAAAGAATGAGGAGGAAATGCAAAAGAAAATAAAAGATGAAGAAGAAAAGGAAGAGTCTTCTTTAAATAATTTTAAAAAGGAAGAAATTGCGGAAGAAAAAGATATTAAAGGAAAGATGCCTAGAATTGAGGAAGAAATTAAAACAAATAAAGAATTGAGTTTAGATAACAAAATTAAGTTTACCTCTGAAGAATTAAAAGGTGAAAAAGTAAGAAAGTTAGAAGAAGAAAAAGAAGATCACCTGAAAATGAAGATGAAAGAAGTTGAGGCAAAGGAAAAGAATAAAGAAAGGAAAGCAGATAGGGCTGAAGAAGAAAAAGAAAGTAAAGATAAATCAAAAATTCTAGAAATAATTGAAGATAAGGAAGAAATAATCGAGATTTGCCCAAAAATTTCTAAAAATGAGGAGAAGAAGACAAGAATCGAAAACATTGCTTCAAAAGATGAAAAATTTAAAAATGATTTAATGTTTTCCTCAGAAGAGGAGGATGACAAAGTAATGAAGATGAAAGAGGATGTGGGAATTTCTGCAAAAAACTTTGATAAAAAGGAGAGTTTGGTTAAGGAATCAAGAATTGAAAAGGAAGCAAATTTAAAAAATAAAGGGGAGGTGAAAGAAGGAAAGAAGGAAAAGGAAGATACGGAAGAAAAAAATACGAAGGAAAAAGAAGAGAGGGGCGAAGAAAAGAGAAAAGAAGAAAGGAAGGCAGAGACGGAAGAAGAGGAAGAAGAAAAGGAGGGCAAGAAAAAAGTAGAAAATTCTCCAAAAAATTTTAAAAACGTAGAGAATCTGGGGGACAAATTAGAAATCGGAAAATTAATAGAAAAAATGACAAACATGAAGAATATTTTATTAGATTTGTTGGAGATAAACAAAGATAAGGCAATTATTAAAAAAGCAATTGAAGCAATAATTCAAATAATAAATAAATGGAAGTCTAAAAATGGGATTAAAGACAAATTTAAAATTAGTGGGATTTACGAGTTTGGTATTTGGGTAATTGAAGATGTTGAAATTAATATTGTATTTAATGACCATTTAGTTTCAAAATATTTTGGTTCTAAAAAGTCAATTTGTGAACCTCTAATTTCGAAAAATTGTAAAGACAATTCCCTCTATTGTTTTTTATGTAAAGAACAATTTAAAGAATTTGAGGTTGGATATTTTAAATTTATTCTTCGTATTGAAAAATGTAAAAGACCCTCTCGAATGGCTCTCATTAATTATTTAAAATTATTGGGCTAATTATTGAGAGCCTGAGAAATTTTCTTCGAACTCCCTATTTCTGAAACATTAAGAACTAGAGATCGGATCGAGAAGAGTCTCGAACATAAATCTTGATTATCGAGATGTTTTCGAAATATCTATAAAGTCCCTGTTCGAACATTTTTTGAGATTTTCGTAAAATCTTAACGTGTTGTTTGGTAAAGAGAATCGGTGATTGAGATTAAAAGATTATCGTTGGAAATATCTTGTTGGGAGATTAGAAGAAATATTTTATTAATCTCTCTCCCTGATTCTCGATATCTCCTTAATCCCCTCATATCCCTCTTAATCAATCTAGATTTTAAAATAAAAAATATATAAATTATTTTTTCTTAAGGTCACTTTCAAACATTTACAAAAACATACAAATAAAACTCAAAAAATGATTGAATTAAATATTGAAGGAATTAAATTCACAATTGAAACAAATGAGAATTTATACAAACACGAAACAAATAATTTTATAAAAGAATTACCGGAAATTAAAAATAATAATAAATTTGCCGTAGCCTTATTTATTTTAATTCGTTGGGCTAAAAGTATGGAAAAGATTTTAGAAAAAATTAAAAGAAAAAAATTTTTTTCAGATTATTTTGTAAATCAAGAACGTTTTGGCTTCTTAGACCAATATTCAATTTCTATAATGTTAGCTAAAATAATAATATTATATTCGAATGTGTCCTTAGATGTATTAATTGAACATTTCTTTTTGACTTATTTGGAAATTTTGGAATGGTTAGAAAAATATTTTTTATTTTAAAAATATATCCAAATCCGAAAAATTCTGTACAAAAATCTGAATTTAACAAGAGACTGAGGGTATCAGTTAATATTAGGTTATATCATTAACGTTCAAGTGTGGGGGGGGGGGGGGGTAAGGGAGGGGGGGGTCGTGGGAAATGATAAAAAATCGTTCTATAATGGGTCAGGGTCAATATGGATGGGCCGGGTTACCCGAAACGGGATCTAAAGGAAATTTTGAAGACTGAACCCGGTCAACAACCCAACATTTTACTCAACCCGTCCAATCCCTGGGGTGCAACTCCGGTTATTATTATAATGGTAATTGTGGACCTAGTTAGAAAATAAACATTTGGTAATTTAAAAATAAATTTTAGGAATAAGTCAATCCCTGTTCAAATAAAAGAAAATCAAAAAGACAAAATAGACGAGAATAAAGGTATATTTATTGTCCTTTCCCCAACCAATCCAGAACAAATTTTGTCAAAACAAATAAATAAATCAACAACAAAAATAATCGAAAAAGCAATGCTTGCTGGTTATTAAATAAAAATTATTTAAAAAATTATTTTTAAAATTAAATTGACAGGTTTAAAAGAAGTTGGAGGATTTAGCCAATCTCAAGAAGAAATAACTATTTCTTGGAAAAAATTTTTGGAGCCAAAGAAATTTTCAGAAATGGTTTTTAAATTTGGATAAACTCGGACCTCATTTTTAGCTATCTCTTTGTACCTTGTAATGGGGTTTGACTCAATTGAAGCCTATTTGTGAGACCCATGCCCCCACAAAATGAGATACGTGGGAAATAAATCTCCTCCTCTCTTAGAGTGGAGATCGTGAACTGGCTCGGGCCGGGAACTAGTTCCTTTCTCTTAATCTTAAATATGCTCTAATAGAAAATGATAATTAACTTCAATTTTTAAATAAAACATAATTAAGGCTAAACATCATAATTTCGAATATTTTTGCATCTTTCTAATTAGTAAAATTAAACATAAGTAAAAATCGGTAGTGTCTGAATTCATTTCCTTTGTATTTTCAATTGATACCGGAATTTTTTGTTGACAGATTTATGATATTTTAACTAGAGTGCGTCCGGGTACGAGTAATTTGGAAAACCCCGAGTACGAGTAAAGCCGAGTATGAAAAGTCCGGGTACGAGTACGAGTTTCAATTTTTAGGCCGAGTACGAGTAAAACGGGTAAAACGAGTAATTTTTATAAAACAGTATTTTAAAATAATTTTAATAAAAACAACACTTTTATTCATCATAAATGAGGGTATTGGGCATTTGTTGACAGTGATGCAGGTGATCATCATACATCATACAAATCCAAGTCTAATAAATATTAGGGGTGTCCAAGATATGCAAAATACATCCCTTTTATTAAGGGATTAAACGGGATTTGGGCTGATTATCGTGGGATTTGGGAGTATTAAGAGCAAAATCTGGGAAATTCGAGATATTAATTGTGATATCGTCGGATTAGGTATATCGTCGAAAGGTGATAACAAGATCCGTTTCTCTATCCCTCTAACTTTTTCTCTATCATTTCGTTTCTCTATCCATCTGTTTAGCCTTAAGAAATTTTGAAAATTACTGAAGGCCAAGTAGGAACACCCAAGTTCAGGAAGGCCAGATCCTTCCTTTGAAATATCCGGCTATCACTAAAATCCACCCAAGTCCATTCACATCCTCCAATATACACACAAGTCTTCGTTTTCAGCGCCGCAGGCGAAAATTTTGAGAAAATTTGGAAGGCCAAGGACAGAATTTCTTTTTTTTCAGCGCCGCAGGCGAAAATTTTGGAAATTTGGAAGAGCCTTAAGCCTAAAATCTTCCTTATTGCGCCGCAGATAGGGGCATAAAAATACTCGATTTACACCGAGTACGTCGAATATGAAGTTTTCGAGTACGAGTAATGCCGAGTACGAAGACCTCGAGTATCGAGTACGAGTAAAGTCGTAAAAAAGCCGAGAGATCGAGTCGGGTATACTCGTACTCGACCCGACTCGGACGTACTCTAATTTTAACCTTAATAATATTTTTATTTAAAAACTTTGGCATGCTTATCATTTTCTGAAAGAGATTAGGAGGTAAATCCTCCCACCCAATGGACAATAAAAAACGTATTTTAATTATGAGAGTCACTTTTATTGAGAGTAGTTAAAAAAGAGTTTCAAGTGTTTAAATCTCTTTTATCCTTCAAGTATCAACATTTTGTTTTAATTTCCTGTTATGCTACAAATTTGTTAGAAAAACAAAATTTTTGTGGATTTGTAGAGGAAAAACTTCCCCATAAATTAATGGAAAATATAGAAAATAAATTGGATAAAATAAATTATTGTCATCTTGGAAAGAAGATTGTTGATCTCTGTCCGGAGATTAATGAAAAGTATGTAAATTTATTTGAATTCTAATTTTTCCTATTTAGGCCTTTTCAGAATTAAGTAGCTAGAAATTACAAGGATACTCTAAAATTTTTTTCTAGGGATATGATTAGTAATAATGCAATCACATCCGGTTATTAACCGGCATCCAAAATTTTCGGTTATGTTAAGTTTTCGATTTTTGTTCTCGGTTCAGGTTCGACTAACTATTCGTGTCCACTCTAGTGAAAATTTATTATAAATTTTAAAGTTCAAATTATTTTTAGAATGCCATTTTGCTCTACATGGATAATTGGTATTGAGCTTTTAAATAATGAAAATATTAAAAATAATAAAAAAGATATTGAAACGAAATTTGAAGAATTAATTGAGGAATTAAAAGTAGATGGTTATAATAAATTTGGAGAATTAAAGTTTATGCTGCTAAGTTTTGCTGAGAAAAACAATTAAACTTTTATTTTATCTTTTAAATTTTAAACTTTGTATTTAAGAAATAATTTTTGATTATAAAGTAGTTTTACTGTAGTAACCCATAATTCCTTTATTAAATTATCTAAAAATTAAAAAAATGAAACTTTTAAAATGATTTATTTGTAAAGAAAAGAACGCAAATTTTCAAAAAGACACCTTGGAAAATTCACATGAATGCCGAAAAAAATATCTAAAAAATCTTTTATCCCTGGTTTAGTACATCGTCTCAAATTTTTTGAATAATAATTATAATGAATAATAGAGTTGCACGAGATCGAGGTTTTTTGAAAAAACCGAAACAAAGGATCGGCAAGGCTGTAAAGCCAAGATCGAGGTTGAGGGGCAGATTTGGACCTGAAACCAAGGACCGAGGATAACTGAGGTTTTATTTTAAATTGATTCGGATCATATATGTATAAAGCTCAATGGAGCCCAATTTCGTATATAGCCCAATGGAGCCCAATATATAGCCCAATTTCATCGTTCTCCATTAAATCCTGAAGAAATAATGCTAGTTTACTTTTTATGCCTGTTCGTTATATGATTAAAATGAGGAAGAAAGTTAAACATTTAAATAAAGATTAGAAAAATCAAAACTTTTGTTAAATATCACTCAAAGCAGAAAAATTATCCTATTTTGAGAGGTCCAAAATAGGATACAATGGCCAGACAAATTTAAAAAACGTATCCTACTGTGAGTGTTATTTATTATATAAGTGGCAGGGGAGTCCGAAAATGATTTTAAAAAGCGAAGAAAAGACGAAGATTTAGTTAAAAAGCGAAAGGTAGAAATGTCCAAGATCGAAAATTTTCCAAAACTCAAGATCAAGACTAGACCCCAAGACCAAGAATAAAGAGTTTAGAAGCGATTTTGGAGAATTTGGTGGGACTTTTGGTGGATTAAGAGTGATACCTTAGCGTCTTGTGGCTCAAACTCCAGCACTATTCAACTTTTAGTACCAACCCAGAGCCGAAGGATGATATATTTATTAGATCAGGGCTTCCTCCTATTAACGCTTTACGGACTTATGAAGACCAACTGTCAGTTCTTTCCCTTTTTAAAGCGCCGCATGCAAAAATTTTGCGAATTTTAGAAAACCAAGAAGCCAAATTTCTTCAATTTTAAAAATAAAATGTGAATCCAAAAAAGTTAAATTCTTAGGGGTGTAAGTTTTGAAAAGCTCGAAAAAGTCGAGACCAAGACCAAGACTACACCCCAAGACCAAGAACGAAAAAAAACCCAAGAAAAGTCTTTGAATCAAGACTCAAGACCAATAGTTTTGGACATCTCTAGCGAAAGTCAAAAAGCCAAAAACAAAAGGCGGAACTGTCACACCCACGGTAGGTGGTTCATTCAATACTCATCGTCATATTCTTCTTCCTCTTCATCCGATTCTAAATTGACATTTTCAATGTAATTGTTAACCTGTAATTAATTAGTTAAAATTAAAACAAAAATAATTTAACTAAAATATTACGCAGATTTTCACAAATCGGAATTTTTATGTTAGTAATTTTTAAAGGTATCGTGTGACTATGTATTTTTTATTTTCATGATATTTTGAAGCAAAGACAGCAAGTTCTAAATTTTCATCGTCATAGACAAAAATTATTAAATTTTAAATTGCATTAGGAAAAGTCCTTTATAGGATTTTCGGTTCCTAGGGAAACCGAAAAGAAAATTTCGGATAACTGGACTTTTTGGGTCCGAATATCCGGAACAACCAATCAAATTCCCCTCGTTAGTTTGTGCTGACTTTGTAAAGGTTACCTTTATTGATACAATAGTAAAAATGGATTTAAGATTACTAACTTTCTACACCGCAGGCAAAAAATTTTCTAAAATAATTTTTATTTATAATTTACGAGTTTTACAATTATCTAAATCAGTTCATTCGTGTCCTCTTTTTCACAATTAAAAAAAACAAAAATCTTAAAAACTTACAAAACTATAAAATGGACGTAATTGAGGTGGATATTTCAAAAACTCTTGTGTTTCCATATAAAATAGTGTTTGATTATACCCAATACTTCCAAATATCGCAGTCATGTTTGGAATAATAACTTGTTGTTGGATTAATGTTTGGAGGTTTTCCTCTAAAGAAAAGAAGATTCCATACAAATCTTTACGGTAACTCATAACAGTCTTTATGTAGTTATATTTATGATTCATTAATGTGTTTTCGACTTCTTAAAATTTTATTTAATTAGAGAGACATTTTATATTATTATCAGAGGTGGGTCGGATTTCCGATTTCCGAGTTCCGACTTTTGGGTCAGTTCCGATTTCCGTCTCTTCCGATTTTAGACACTTCTGACTGTTCCGACCCACCTCTGATTATTATCAGTGCTGGATATAATTTGAAGATAGTCTGAGCAGGAGCAACAAAATGCCCACAATACCCAGCACTGATTATTAAGGTTGCCGGATAGTTGGAAAACTTCGGATATTCGAATCCGGATTTGGATCCAAAATTTTAGATATCCGGATACGACCCGAAATTTTCTGGATATCCGGCCTTTTTTCGGATCCGGATCCTCCAACCTTACTGATTATAAGTAAATTAATTTTTAGAATTTTATTTTACTTGTAAATGGTAAATGTCCAGCTCGTCCTCCACATGTCCGCAAATGACTTTCAGCAAAAAATGCATTTTGCTGCATTCTTCTCCTTTCCTCTCCCTACCATAATTTTCCTTGGGTAATTAACTGATAGGTTGACAGTTTGGCGCGAATAACAAAGGAGGCAAAAATGTCTATGGATCCATTATATGTTTATTAATCAATTCTTTTAATTAATAACGCCTCTTTCGTGCCCAACAAATAATTCTGCAACTGAAAAATTCTGGATTCCGTTTTTTGATGACAAATCGCTTGATATCGAGAATAAGAAGCAATCACACTAAAGATTATTGAATTTTGCAAGGTTTTAGACTTCTAAAATCTGAAATGGATTGCCCGAGTATATGGCTTTTTACTGGTTTCTATCATTACATTATAACCCAATCAAAGGTTCTTATCCACCTGATTTACTTGAAATATATTTGAGAACTCTATCACAGATTTTTATTCTTTAATTTTTATTTATTTATTTGTAAATAAACATTTTTCTTATTTGCCTCCTTTGTTATTCGCGCCAAAATGTCAACCTATCAGTTGATTACTTGAGAAAAATTATGGTAGGGAGAGGAAAGGAGAAGAATGCAGCAAAATGCATTTTTTGCAGAAAGTCATTTGCGGACATGTGGAGGACGAGCTGGACATTTACCCTTGTAAATGTAAATATAACGTTCATAAATGGTCGAATAATCGTTTGATGTATAAATGACGGGTTGTAGGATTGTCTCAAATGGCCTTCAATCATACGTAAATAATCCAAAAGAAGTGCACGTTCTGAAATACAATTTATATAGTAATCTAGTCTGATCAAGGTTCTTAATGTGATAGGGATATTCTCTACATAGTTAACATTCATAAATTACCTTGGTAATGCCCTTGTGTATAAGAAACTCGATAGTTAGATATATAAGTGTATATATGTAGGTGGCGTAATGTGAAGTTTAAAAGATGATTGGCGGTAACCTCAAATTCGTCATAAGCATAAAGATATTCAATAATTGAAAGTTGGTTGCTAAAATATTGAAATGTATGTTTAATTCATTTTGGTTATAAACTGGTTTATAGTGAGCACTTTAACCCCATCTTGAACTTTCGTAAGGTTAGCTTTCGAGTAGGCACAAAAATTTTCTGGCGGGAGTTCCGGCTTTTAAAAATTAGATCCGTTCCTGATCAGTCAAAATTTAAGTTTTGGATCAGTTCCTCATATAAACAACCTTTTTATTTAATTTTATTGAGCCGAAAAATTACCGTAAATTTGTAAATAAATTTATATAAGATTGAGAGTGATTTACTATAAACATTCCGATAAGAATTCTTGTTAGAGCCAACAAATTATAGAAAATTAAAAGATTCTTTTCGAATTGTGTTGGTTCTTGTATATTTTCTAAAATAATATCTAGTTCTTCTCCACTGAAATTTTATTCAAAACAAATTATTTTAAAGAAAAATAATTTCCAAAAAACCTTTTAGAATTTAGAGAATTTTGACAGGGGAATCTTCCCTGATTAATTAAATTTCGATCTATTTCAATACCATATTGACGTAAAAACCCAATATAATTACGGGTTTCCATAAATAGACCATAATCAACAAGTCGGCTATAAATATAGCCCATTTTCTGTCCCGGATCAGCAAGTTCACTTCTTAAATTCATCATATACTGTTCAATAACAACACTCTCAATGTAACTAATAGCCTTAAAATTAATATTATTTAGTGATTCCAAAAACATGTTAAACGGGAACATGTTGTCTCTTTCGCCCTCCCCCTCCCCCACCCTTAAGTGGAAAAGTTTAGCAAATATGTATTGTGAGAAAGTAGACAATATTTTATTTGTTTCCAAGAAAATATTTTTAAGTAAAACTATTATAATACATGAAAAAAAATCTTTACACATAATTTAAACTAGGCCTGAGCGGGATCGGGATCCCGTTCGGGATCTGGCGGGATTATCCCGTGTTTTTCGAATCCCGATCCCGATTTTTCTGATCCCGAGCCCGAAATATATATCCCGATCCCGGCCAATCTCAATCCCGAGCCGGGATCAGGATCGGGATGTGCATCAGATCCCGATCAGGGCTGGGCGCAATTGCGGATTGCGTTTGCGGATTTTTTTTAAAAATTGCGAGTTGCGGATTGCGAGTTGCGGAATCTTTTTTTTCGATTGCGCCCAGCCCTGATCCCGATGCAAATCCCGACTTTATAAATTGACTAGAAGTCTGTGAAATAAAGATAACAAAAGAGGGGAGGCATGAAAGCAAGGAAAATTTTCGCCTGCGGCGCAGAAAATGGAAGAACTTTAGCATCTTGACTTCCAAAATTCTCAAAATTTTCGCCTGCGGCGCCGCAAAAATGAACAAAGCTGTCTTTACAACTTTAACAAAATATTGAGTGATTTGGTGTGATATCGAGGGATCAAGAGGGGTTGAGGGGAGTATCGGTGGATTTTGAGATAGAATGATATCGGTGAATTTACAGGGATTAAGTTTGAAGAGAAATCGAGGGCTTAAGAGATATTAATTACTATATGAATATATCACTTAATCCGTCAATCTCAGTTCTTAATCGTTCATATTTGAACGTAACGCACTTAATCGTATAGACTTGTATGTTTAGACTTGAATGCCGTGCCTTCCAAAATTAAAAAATATTGCCTACGGCGCTTAAAATGTTTTTGCACCTTGGCCTTCCAAATTTTTCAAAATTTTTGCCTACGGCGCTTAAAATAAAAAAACCCAATCCCATTTACCCATTACCTTATCTCCCCGTAATGCCCTGAACCTGAAAGTAAATTATGCGTCTATGAGACTTAAACTTAATATTTCAGCACCGCTGTAGCAATTTTAGATTTATACTGAGTGAGTCGTATGTGAAGAAAATAAAAATTTAAAAATTTTTAAAAATTTTGGTAAATCCCGATCCCGATTTCGGCCAATCCCGATCCCGTGTCGGGATCCGGGATCGGGATCACCATTCCAAAATCCCGATCCCGGGTTTTTCTCTAAATCCCGATACCGCTTAACTCTATTTTAAACTAACTTTATTTATTTTTAACACAGCAAGTGAAATATTTTGATTGTTAATCAACTCTGGAGAATTAATTGAATGAAGAACACGTCCTCCCATATTTAAAATAATATTTTCCATTGTTGAATTGCTCAATTCTTCTGTTTTAATATTTTTTAAAATGTTAATAAGAAGAGACAGGTCGACAAGATTAAATTCTTTCAAGTTGGCAGGTTCTAGAAGACGACGAGTTCGACCAGTTCGCATGCCTCCTATTTTTATTTTTAAATTTTAATATAAAATTATATTGTAAGGAACAAGTGATTTCGAGCTGGTTAACATTTAAAACACTTTGATAGACGAGGGAAGGTAGCTTAATCTATTAAAAGCGAAGGAGCTCAGTCCCGTGTCGGCAGTAAAGCACCTGTACGTGTTGAGCGAAGGTGTCTCAATTAGAAATTGGAAAATCTAATTTCAAATCAGATAATTGGTTCAGACCAAAATTTTATTTAACCGATCTACTTTCAAAAAGTCCCTGCCTGCTATGGCTAAACTTTTAAGAATAAATTATTAATTTTCTACCTGATGGTGGTTTCATTCCTTTAACCAAATTTTGAGACAGATTTTGGTTAAAAATAAAGAAAAGAGTTGTTATAACGATTGGGAATAACATCTTAGAAGGTAAATTTTCTTCAAAAATATCAGAAAATTATCTAAAGAAAACCCTACACTCTCTGATTGTAGGTTTCTTGGGTTTTTTTTGCTGAATTTTTTCTTTAGGTTGTTAATTTTTTATGGAAATTTAGATTCTGAAAAAAATTCTTTATTCTAAAAATAATTAAGAAAAATTATTTTTAGAATTATTTTATTATAAAAAATTATTTTCTCAAGGTGAACCTAAAAGATAGCCCTCCTAAAAGAGTTTTAACTCGGAATTAGCCCATTTTTGGGGGTTGGATCTAAATAATATTAAAGTTTTTCCTTCTTTTTTGTCCAGAAATGGCATTTTACAAATGGAATATAAAGAGATTTATTTTTAATTTGAAATGAGTGGGATTTTAAATAAGTATATGTAAAGGAGAGGGGGAATTTTTATATAGTGAAGTCAATAAATTTTAAAGAAATTAATTTTTAAAGAAATAGAGAGGAATAAGGAAATAAAAAAATGAAGACAATGGGGGGGGGGGGGGGGAGCTATTAAAAATTTTTGTAGGTGCGAGAGGAATTTTAATGGAAGTGAAATTTTTGTTGATGTGGATTTTTTTGTCAATAAATAATAATTAAAAAAAAAATTTTTTAAATATAAAAAAGAAAAGATTTTGAAGAAAATTTTGAAGGATTTTAACGCAGGCGGGTGTTTAAGATATAAAAAAAATAACTTAAATCATGCCCTGATATAACATTATCGGTAAATTTCTGAACGATTTTCCTATACAAAAGAGCGTGATTTCGGCTGATAATTTATTTTTACGAAAAAGTTTTTTTGAGGGGATAGGGGAATTAATTACTTTTTAACATTTCGTGACAATTAAAATGCAATTAATTAATTAACTAACTAATTATACTTTTATGGGAATGGGGGGTGGGGGTCTTTTTTTTTAATATAATACACGCAATTAAAATTGTATTTACCCCTAAACTTTGTTAGTTAAAACATTTTTTAAAATTTATTCTACTTTAAACGCAAACTTTTAATTAAAAAGAAATCTTTTTAATTAATTTTTAATTTAATTTAATATTAAAATTAATTAAAATTTAAATTAAAATGCCCGATTTCTCCATTTCTCGTGTAAATGTCGTAGTTGATTTAATTGGCATTCCTTTCTTTCTAATTCTTGTTTATGTGACTATTAAACACAAGTTTGGAATTATTTTTTAATTTAAAATTTTACTTGAAATTTGTATGTTTTAGGTATTAATCGGATTGCCAGTAATCCTTTTTCGAATAAAAAATTGTTCTCAACAATTTAAATTATATAAACATATACAAATGTCGTAACTGAAAAATGGCCTCCCATAAGGGGTGACTAACGTATTTACTCGATTAATTCCCTTCCCTCGAATAATTCCCCTGCTACGCATGTGTTGAAACAATAATCCCCCTCCCCCAAATACCCTACTAAATACGCGTTCAAATTTCAAAACTCGAATAATTCTCCTCCTTTGAATAATTCCCCATGCCACGGATGGGTGGAAAAAATAATTCCCCGGGGGAAT
This sequence comes from Meloidogyne incognita, assembly GCA_036172945.1. Classification (NCBI taxonomy): domain Eukaryota; kingdom Metazoa; phylum Nematoda; class Chromadorea; order Rhabditida; family Meloidogynidae; genus Meloidogyne; species Meloidogyne incognita. The sequence goes on along the minus strand of JARQAC010000006.1, from coordinate 2,358,905 downwards.
TATTCGAGTAAATACGGTATCCTTATTTTTATCGAATCAGTCAAAAAAGCACAATATCGCAAGCTAAGGATAATAACAATACTTCAGACTATATTGCTAACGATAAAATTCCTAGTTAAGATTAAAAACCGTCAACTGCCTTTTCATTTAATTTCTAGCAGTATTTAACTTTGAAAGTTAAAATTATCAAACTATCAAATTTAACGTTTATATTATTTTTAAATTTATTTAAGAAAACTTCAAGGGACGTGTCATAAATTAATTGGTGTTTATGCAGCTTGTTGTATTCTTTCAAAAATTCAAATACTTCCACCTTTTATTATAATGATTACTAAAGTAGATGTCCCTTTATGGCTATGCGCTTTAATTGATATTTTGCCAATAGCTGGTTCCTTCAATATTTATTCTTTAATGCTTGTGATTGCTGTAGATAGAATTCTTAGTATATTCTTTCCTATTTGGTCAGATAATTTATTTTTTTTTGTTAGATGGAGGTCGGTCTGACTTTGGATTTCTTTCCAAAATCCTGAGTTAAGATCAGAGCTACCGTATTTCCTCTAATAGAATGCCCCCTCCCTTTGACCTCCCTCCCCATTGGAAGGTGTTTGGAAAATAGTATGCATTTACAGAAATAGGGTATTCATAGTTCCCCGATTTTTGCTTAACTCGAGTTAAAGTATCAGGTATCGCTTAAAATAATAGTTAATGATCGATGTGAAATTTTTTTTCTGATTTACTAATTAATATCTTAAGAATCGTTTAGGACTTATCTCCGAAACCGAACCAGGATTTCCGGATCGACATTTCCAAACAACCCTAGAAGGACCTCTTGGGCAGCATTTAATTTATAAAAAATTAATTAAAGGTATTCTTCTCGTGGTGATTCCTTCCATTTCCCATTTATGTATGGAATTTCTAGCTTATTTCCTCTTACATTCATCATATTTGTTATAATCACAACAATTCAGGACCCAATGCAGTTAAATTAATTTTTATATTAACATTCGCAAAAAATTATTTTTAGCCAAAATTTTTGTTTTCTAAGTGATTTAATAACATTAAAAGGGGAGGCGAATTTCCATGTTGCTTGTTTGGTTTTTAATTGGACTACAGTTGCCTGTTACATTTTGTTAATTTTAAAAGTATTTTGGGAGGGCAAAAAAGGAAAATGTGAGTGGTGTTTTAAAAGATTCTTCTCTCAAATAGTATAACGAAATTATTTATAAATGAATATCTCTAAATAGTATGTATAACTTATCACCGAATTGCATTAATCATGGAAAATTAGGGGTTGTTGCATCGCTGTAGATGTTAACAGTTTTAGTGTTTTTGTATGCCATGTTGAATAACAATGTAATCAGCCGGAAGGGTCGGTTGATATTTTGACTGAGTACATTTTACCGGGCGATTTTAGATTTGAACAATTTTGATGTAAATCGAGAGAGCTAGACAAGCTAAATTTACTTTAGCGGATATCGAAAAAATAGTATCTATGTAGCTTGGCTCTTGTTATAAGTTGCATATTTGATTCTTGTCCAGTTTATGCGTCTAATACATAGATGGTTCTAATTTAGTTCCTAACGCAAATATGCTAAGTAACACAAAGCATTCTTTAATATCTTATTTTTCCATTACGTATAATGCAATCGGCTAATTATAATTTAATTAAAATAACGGTATATTGTTGTAATCCTTCATTATTATCGAGTAAAATTAATATTAGCGTAAATATTATAATAATTTAACGGTACTAATCTTAAATTCTTAATTTATTACTTTAGTAAGTACCATTAAAATGGCATTGTTCAAATCGCTGTTTTTGATTATGGGTATCCAAATTGGTGGTTGGATGTTTTCTTCTATAGGCTTTTATCTAGTCGATAAAGGATTTATTAAAATATTTAACGAAGGAAATAATGATTTAATTGGAATATCTATTAATTGTATAAGCTCTTTAAGTTCAACGTTCGAAGTTCCTGCCATTTTTCTTTCAAGGTTTCTTAAAAATTTTCAAAAAAAATTTTTTTTTAATTTTCAGCTCAGAACATCGCAAAGCTTTAAGGAAAACTTTAGGTTACGAAACTTCTTCGGTCTATCAAATGACAGTCCAAAATAAAATTTCTCCAAACAAAAATCCTGTAATGGTACAGCCAGCTACTCCCAAAAATATTCAGAAAAGCTAACTTAAATTTAATTTCAAAGAAAGAAAGAAAATTTATAAATTTTTTATGACTTTTGTTAATTTGAATGAATATATTAGCCTGTCTATATTAGCTTATATGTACATATATATTACACTATATTAGTAAATATATTTAGTCCGTCTCATAAAAAAATAGGATTCTCGTGGTGTGTATGCGTGGTACGGGGTTCATACCAGAATTCCTTGTTTCTGGCATTTTATCAATGCAAATAGCAGAAAGATCACAATTTTCAACTAGCTAGGTAACGCCAGCTTTTTGCTAAACGGACTGCGATTTTAAATTTATTAATATGTATACAACAAGCAATTGCTAAAGTTTTTTAAATAAAAATTTTAAATAAATTCATTGTAAATGCCCATTTGCCAATTTTTCAAATAATGCTTTGTCATTCGGAAATTTTTGCTTCATTAAAATATTGAAGCGTTGAATGGCTTCTTTCCCTTTCCATTTACAACCAACTGTGAATGTTGCTGTACTGTTTAAGCATTTATCTGCTCTCCAAATATACCTATATATTTAGAAAAATGAAATTATTTTGCATTTAAAACGGGGATTTTTAAACGAAATTATTTTTTATTAAATTTAAATGGAAGGAAACTAAATTTTAATTTTTGAAGGAAATTTTATAATATTTTTAATCTCGACAAAGTATTGAGACCCACCGCTGGTGATAATACCGAATTGTAGGTTAGATGGGGCAATCTAGGTAAGAGAAAGAGTTTGCAAAAGTTTAGCTACCGTTCAGGATTGAACCTGCTACCTCCTCACAGTTATTGCTTATAATAGTCCTACCACTGACCTACCGGGGCATCGACTAATGCTTTTTCTTTTATCCTTCTACTAGATTGCTAGAAGAAGGATATATGCTCTAGGTGAATCATCCTTATATAACCCCGGAGATATCAAAACTGAGCTTTTAATTTTTGCTTTTTTATTTTAGCCTTGGGCCCAAATGTCGCTTCTCTATCTTTAATTATATAATTATTTTTTGTTTTTCGACTATTTAAAAATTAAAATTATTTTATTTATTTATTTGTAAATTAAAATTCCCTAAAAATTAAATTTACCATTCATTTTCTCTTTCCTCCAACTAAAATTCATTCAAATTTAAATTTATTTAAATCCAAAAAATACCCCATAACCAAGTCCTTTAAAACAGGCTTTATGTCCCTGTTCTATAGGGCTGTGAAACCAAATAGAAGCGTTCGGACATGCCAAATTACAAATAATTCTTTTTTGTTGTTTTTGGTTATTATTTAATGCATTTTTTGTCTTTTTATTGTTTTTGCTATTAATTTCTTCTTTTAATTTTTCCTGAAAAAAAAATTTTTCTTAATTTTTAAATTATTATTTATCTGTAAAATATACTCAAAAAGCTTCAAAAAAATTTCAAAAAAAATATGTACATTAGCAGCAAAACACCCCAAATCATCTGTCGGTGCTTCCCTTCCTTTCTCAACTTCTTTATCTTTTAAAATTAAACGGCATTTTGCTAAATCTGGACCAGCTTTTGTCAATCCATCGGGTGTAGTACAATGGAGTTGGCGATATTCTTTAAATTAATAATGTTACTGCCCAAATTCAATTTGGATGGTTAAATTTTTTCTCAAAAAAATTTTGTTTTTTATGTTAAAAGTTATCTTTAAATTACGTTAATGTTTTTATTTTTCCTATACGAATTATCAAGGACCATCTATTATCTCATAAACAATGATAATTTATTTACTCTAAATCAGGATTGTTCTGTGTAAAGTCGAGCTTTGAGTCGGGTTGATTTAAATTCTCTCAAATTGGTTTTAGTAATCAAAAACAGCTCTTAGCCTATTAAATAATGTGTTGGATCGACGAAGCCTCATTTAGTTATGTTGAGCCTTTAGAACTCAAATCTTTTGATTTTTACACCTTTGGAAAATACTGGAGTTATCGCTTGGCCTGTTCCACCCCTTCTTTGGCCATCCAGATTTTAGATCTTATAGAATAGTTTAACAAAATCTTACGATCTAATTCCTGTTGTGCCAAAATAATTTTAAATAAAACAAAAAATATCCAAAATGATTTAACAAAAATTATTTTATTATTATTCATTTTTAATTAAATAAAAATAAATAATGAGTATATTTTGAGACCTTTTATCCATCTAAATTTTAAAAACAAGAAAGCAAATAAATATTTTTTTCACTTTTTAAATAATTTTTATATCTTGATCTATTCCTTTCTAATATCTTTTTTTTGGAATAATAAAGTGCATAATCTAATCTTTTTATTTAATAATTTATTATTTCATGAAGACAAATAAATAAAAAAAAAATATTATTTATGTGTATTCATTTATTTTTTTTTTATCCTGCACTTGGATTGTAAATATATGGAATGTTGTCAATTTGGGTGGTTGAATGTCAGCGACAATGTCAGCGACTTTTTTTCAACTTTTTTCACATCCGAACTGTTATGTCCTAGGGTAGCGGTCTTACCTAGTGACAAACAGAATAACACAAGAATAGAATATGACGTTTATCCGAATAGTAAATACAATAATAGTGAAGGTGGCAAAAGGCAAGAATGACGAAGGACAGGCGGCGACGGTCGGGTGCCGACCAAGACTGATCTCTAACGACTCCTTTTATACTAGACCCATACATACCTAACACGAACGAATCCTATATCGCTTAGAGGTCCCGAACTTACCAAATTCTTCTATTAAACGAAACTGAACGCACAAAAGGAAAACTAAAATTTCTAAGGTCGTATTTCTAAATATATTTAAGAAATTAGAAATATCTATAAAAAATAATCTCAGAGATATCCTAACATATCGGGGTGTTTCATAATTTGGTAAAAAAAAAGTCCACAAAATTTCTTTTTTATTTTTTAATATATATTTATTTTTAAAATTTACAAAATTAGTTGATTAAATTACTCAATCACAAATAAAAGCTTTTCTCTCCTCCTTTACAAAGGAACACTACCTAACAAACTATGTACCAACCACCCACAGTCATTTATAATATTTTTTTCTTTTTTTCAAACAAAAATTTGTATCTTTTTCCTATTACAACACCCAAACAACACAATAAAAAAACCTTTAAAAATAAAACCTGTATTTTTGTTTGGAAAGAAACTTTATTGGAAAAGGAACAATTGAAGCGCAAAAATGATTGGCGTAGGTAGAGAAAGTGTTAAAATTGTAAAAAAAATACAAAAAAATCTTTTAGGTAAAATAAAATAAAGAGTTAATTTTTAAGTTTATTTTTAAATATTTTTTTCCAAATTTTGCAAAAAAAAATAGGAAAATTTTAATTTGAGCGAAGATTAAAAAATTAAATTCTATTGCCAAATTTACATTTTTTAATGCAACATTTTTGAATGAAAATTTATTTTAAATTTAATGAAGATTTTTAATTTAATTTTTAATTTAACTAATATTTTTGGTACTTTATGGATATACCACCCCCAACTATTTTGAGTACCAGAGTTTTTTCAATATGTGCTTCCTTCCTCGATTTCATTCTATATTCCATTGGCAATTTCAAATGAGAGACATTAACAAAGAGATTAATTATTCAATCCTTTATTTGTTGATCAAGGGGAAATATGAAATCGAGAAGGAAGAAAGCACATATTGAAAAAACTGATACTCAAATAGGGGGATGGTATATCTATAAAGTACCATATTTTCTAAACAATAAAATTTTATTTTTACAGAAAAATGAATTATTATTCTTTGATAGAACCTCTCGTTTTATTCAAAATTTTATTAATAATTAATTTAACTTCATGTCAAGATTTTAAATCAAGATTTGTACAGGATGGTTTGTCCATTGTTTCTAATAATAATTAATTAAAGGAGCCCATTTAAAATCCTTTTCTCAATTCCCAAGCTATTTTATCGTTAAAATTAATTAAAATTTAGCTGCTTACAATGATTACTCAAAATCTATTAATATTTCCTTTTGACTAATAAGTTTTTTTTAAATGAGAAAACTTTTGAAATGCCTAAACTTATGCCAAACACTTCCTTTTAAATCTAAGAAAATGATCATCTAAATTGACAATTTAATATGAAAAAAATTAAGAGTGATTTAATAGGAAAAAATAAGAGAAATTAAGAGAAACAAGGAGCATATAAAACTGACTAATTTTATTAGTAAACCATAAAACCAAGAAAATATTAAAATCAAATCCATTACTAATGCTGATAATGTTGATAAAACTATAATTAATTAATTACTTTATAGATTTCCTCCCAATTCCATTATCCGCCCCTCTCACCGAAGCAGAAAATGGAGGTGTATTAAAGCAGGATCCCCGCTGTTTGAAGGAACATGACGTGGGCAATGGAACAAACAAAAGTTGGAAAACGTCATTTTCTTGTTTTTTATTAATTAAAAATTGATTTTTATATGAGAAAATTTAAAAAAAAAATTTTTTTTGAGGAAAAATTTAGGTAAATTAATTTTTTCTATATTCCCTTTCATTATTTTAGATGAACGATTTTATTTTGATGCTCAAAACTCTTCTTGTAATTTATTTCTTTATTCGGGAGAGGGAGGAAACCAGAACAATTTTTTAACAGAAATTGACTGTCTCAACAATTGCTATATAGGTAAAATAATTAATTATTTTGAAAAATTGTTAAAATTGGAACGAAATTGTAGATAAAATTCTGGAAAATATTGAACTAACAAATTACTTTTGTTTTTATTTACATATGTGAAGAACTAAATTAAAATATTAATTTTTTGCCCTTACAAATTCGAAGGTTTGGAGGGATAATATTTACATAGCTGTCCAAGACTGGTCTTGAATCTTGAAAGATTTTTTGGTCTTTTACATCTCTAAAAGGGGCCTATCAACATACATAAACCTATCTTATTTTGAAAAAACTTGAAACAAAAATTAAATACAAAAAATAAATTAGTGAATTTCTCGGTAATCTTCTACTTCATTCTCATGTTAACTTTCACTTTTATGGCAAGTATTCATAGCTTGCCACTGGCGTGAAAGTTGTCTAACACTTATTTATTAATAAGTGTTATGGACTTAATAAACTTAACTGGTTTAAATTTATTTATTTAGACGTCAATGAAGGAGCTCCTTTAAAGGAAGAGGATGTCCACATAATAAAACAAGAAGCAGATCTCGGCCCAATTTCAAATTGTAATGGAAAGAATAAGAATAGACCAGAATGTAATGAGGATGAATCTAAGGGAGGAACAGAAAAGAAAGGAGAAATAATTGAAGAAGAACAATTTTCAGTTATTTAATTAAAATTAAATAAATAAATATACAAATTTTAAATTTGAAGACTTTAATTTTTTAATTTGAATTTAAATAAAAAATTTTATTCCATTCTTTACCCTCTAATAGCTTGTTGGTCTATTTCTATAATGACTGACTGGCAGTTATTGCTATGCGCTTTAGCTCACCACGTACAGGTGCTCTACCAACTGAGCTACCGGGAAGCTGCTTTCACCTTCTCCTTTAATAAATCTTAAACCCTCCCCTAGTGAGCGTTTTAAATGCTAGGCAGCTGGATCTTTCTCTCTTCCTTACAATACCAAAGCCAGTCGGTTTAGGCCACCTGTTTTCGGTTATTGCAAGTTTTCGACCCCCGGTTATTGCAAGTTTTCGACCCAGTTTCGTTTCGGTTAACCAGCCGTGAACACCTCTAATAATAACCAAAACCTATTTAATAGTGTTGGACAAAACCGTTTAGCTAAACGGTATACTGTAAACGGGATTTTTAGTAAAATTAAACGGAAAGGTATACGGGTCTCAGATAAACGGCATAAACGGTATACGGTTTTTTCAAAATTAAACGGTTTTGTCCAACCAGACTATTTAATCTAAAAAAAAGAATTTATTAACATTTTAATAAGAAAATATAATCATTTTTTATTATTTTTCTATTTTAGAATTGTCAAAATTAATGATTAATTTTTTTCATTTTTTAATCAATTTTTAGTAATATATATACACATATTTGTAATAAAAATTAATGTTTTTTTTTTAATTTTTTAAAATAAATCTTTACTTTCACAAACTTGTCCTTTTTCATCATTTAAATAAATAAATTTATTAAAATATGTATTTTCTTTCATTTTCTCAAAAAATAATTTTCTCTTTATTCAATTTATCGCATCCCTAATTGCACTTTCCTGCGTATACATATATTTCTACTTTTTTTGTTTTTTTATAAATATTTATGTGCCGCCTAGTAGAAAGTTAGCTAGGAAATTATTGATTTTTAACTTGGAAGTTTTTTGGAATTTTTTGAAAATTAAAAAATTTTTATTTTTGTTTTTCACACTTAAATTAATTTTTGCTTTTGGGTTAATAAATTGAAGGAAAATATCTGGAATTTTTAGAAGAAAAACCCCCATCGCCGTTCCAATTTGGGAAGAACTGGCAAAAATTTCTCTCAAGTTTTTATTCAATACAATTTTTCCTGTTTTTGCATATCCACACTCGAACTTTACTTTGGTTTAATTAACACAGATTTAAAAATTTTCAAACGTTTAAAAGTCTGTTCAGTATTTTTCCCTGAGCTGTGCGCATAGATTTGGCCGCAAAATGCCATAAAAATTAAATGGCCAAAATTTAGTAATTAAATAAAATATGTAAATATACATAACACATTTATAATAAAACACCTTTTTTATTTCTAACTAAAATACAAACAGCTCTATGCTAATTATATGTATATACAGAACCTCAATATAATCAACACTTATCTTTACAGTGTTGCCTGTTAAATGGAAGGGTTCCCTTCCAATCCGTCAAAGAATTTACACCTCATTACTCCCCAAATATTTACCAATTTCTAAACCCTTTTTCTGTTTAGAATGTTTGGTGGGTTTTACATATTTAATATTATCAATAATATTTATTTCTATATTAACAATTTATCACTTGAGGAATTTGAATATTATTAATTTTTAAAATTATTTTTCCCTAAAATTAAATATTAATTTTTATAACCATTCGTTTGACTTGGAAATTTTTTTTAAATTTCTTCCATGTAAAACTTAGAAACTTTTTTGTTTCCAATAATAGCCTGTAATCTGTCTTTTCTTTTATCACGTTATCTTAAGGATGATGTGAGGAGCTTGTGATAAGAGAGGAAACAACCACCATGCATATAAAGTTTGGATATTTGACATAGGAATTTATTCCCAATTTGATATAGGTAAATGATGAAGAGCTATAAATTCGAATATGGTTCTATTCGCCTATTTATAAAGTTCAAGAGACTGACATAGGAGATTTACGAGACTGATAATTTTCCTAGACTCGAGACCATAAAATTAAAAACGGGTTAATCTTTCGCACGTTTCTATCAATTACAACGTTAAATTTTTAGATTTACATATTTTGAATAGAAGTCGGCAAAATCGAACTTCCGGGATCCAAGTCAGGATTTTTTTCTTAACCGTTGCCGGGACGGGATCCCGAGGGATAAATGCCGAAAAATCTCGGGTCCCGAAAGATCCCGAAAATCAAAAAAATCCGGGATTTCGGGATCCCGAAAAATCCCGTCGGGATCCCGTCCCGCGCCGACCTCTAATTTTGAATTCTCTTCCATTCACCTTTTATGCCCTAATTTCTCTATGTATTTTGTATTTTATTCAAAAATATCCTTAATTTCCTTTTATTTACTATTTAAATTTTTCATTATAGCCAAATTTGGATAAATTTGATTTAATCCTTTTTTCCAAAAATAATCATTTCTTTCCGTCGGGAATTAATTTTTTTTGTTCATTTTCACTTCAAAAAACCCCTACCTATTTTTGGTTGTTATCTCCCCCCCCCCTAAATTCTTCAATTTTCCACTTGTTTTTCTTCTCTTTTTGTCGACCTAATTTATTGAGGTTGCTTTTATTACTCACTCTCGAATAAATAAAAATACTAAAAGAGTGTAAAATGAATAAATAGATTGAATAAAAATGGCAAAATTGTTATGTATAAGCGTCATAAATTCCCTCTTTTATTTCTTTTATTTTTTTTGTTTTGAGTGTATATTAGCTGGAATTATTTATTCACTCTTCTTAAATAATTCTTTATTGGCAACTTTATTTTTTTTTTTAATTTTTATGAAAAGCCGCGCGTTTGTGTTTTTTCTCTTGAGGTTAATTAAATTAATAGTTCAATCAAAATTAAAAACTTAGAATGTCCATAGCCCTTTTTACAAAATTACCTCTAGAAAATTTTTCTGTACTCTCATATATTTTTTAAACGGTTTCCAACTCTTATCAACACCTTGTTGGGTGTAGCTCTAAAGTTGTCGTCCGACTCTGATCTATCGGGATTGGATGAAATATTTTATTTTCACTAACCTTTTCTAGGCTCAAGAATATGTGCTGTAAGGGTGTGTTTTCGAAACCTTTTATTAAAAAATAGTTTGAATTCTTGAATAAAACATTTTTAAAGCAAAATTAAATTTAAAATAATTTTTAAAATGTTCAAAGACCTCAAAAATTTTTCAAAAAATATTTTCCAATAAAAAATTCCAATTGAATGAATAACCAACCAAATTGGTATATTCCCCCCTTAACTTTTTTAACATATTTTTCCTTTCTTTTTTAGTTTTTCCAGATTTTTCACTTTCCTTTTGCCCCGTTCTTTCCTTTTTTACATTTTTTTGCATAGTTTATTCTTCTAAATTGCCAAAATTGACAAAATAAAGCTTTTAGTTAGTCAAACAAAAAATTGTTTTTTCAAAAATTCTTTTGAAAAAAAAAGAAACAAAAATATCCTATATTAAATTTAATAAATTTACAACAATTAAATTAATTAACACCATAAAAATGTTAACTATACTTAGTGACAACGAAAATTTGTTGGAACGTTTGGTTAGTAATTAAAATGAAATATTAATTTTTGGGGAAAAAATAATAAAAAAAAATAATTTCAAAAAATCAAAATAAAATTAATGAAACTTTATTCGCTTATAAAGAGATAGCGCTATTTAAATAAGCTCTTAAGGAATGGGATTCAATTAGAAAGGTGGCCTTTATTTTTAGAAGGGCCTTCTTAGGCGGGCCTGTACTAGATAAGGTTTCTAATAGTGTTGTTTGCGACCGGTCAAAAACCGGTACCCTCGGTTTTCGGTTTAGGCCGGTTTACTCCGGTTTTCGGTTTCGGTTTTCGACAACCCTAGTTTCTAACACGACCGAGCTTTAATTAGGTATTTAGGGAAAATTTTGTATAATCATTTAGGCAACTTTTCAGTATAATTACTCTCCATATTTTTGTTATATGTAGTTCTTTTTGGGTTTATTATTGCGCCTTGATTCTGTTTCTTAAATTAAACTTCTAAAAAATATTTTTCAAATATATTCAAAAAATAATTAAAGGAATTAATGACTCAAAACATGCCAAAACCTCACAACACCGACAAACCAATAAATTCCCCTATAAAAGCTCGCAGTCGTCTACTTGGCCAAATTAATACAAATTTAATAAATAACGATTTTGTGTCAACACAAATAATGTCAGAAACAGAAGAAAATAAAAAAGAAGGAAAATTTGAAATTTGTAGAAATTGGATGATTTTAATGGGGAAAAGAAGTTTTGAAGAAAGTCAAGCAGCGATACAGTCCTTTTCTGATTTGTTTAGATTTTCGTTGGCTATGGTTGGTGAGCTGAGATTTATGGAATTAAATCAGAATTATTCTTTTATAAAATCAGAATTTAATTAAAAATAGAAATTACCGACAAATAATTTAGATAAATCAGAATTATTTCAGAAATAATTATTTGTATAAATCAGAAATTGGAAAATTTTTATCAGAATTTTAAAACAAAAATAAGATCAGAATTTTATCAAATAATTGATTTTTAAAATCAGAATCAGAACCAGGAAATAAGTAAATAAATAAGAATTAAATCGAAATCAGAAATAAATAAATAAAAAGTGACCAGAATTTAAATCAGAATTATAAGTAATTTAGAATTTTTATACTAAAATTAAATCAGAATTGAAATTTTATTAAATGAAATAAATCGAATTTAATATGAATTAATGGGAATTTATATGTATTTAAAATAAAATTTAATGTACCTAATTATAGAGAGGTTCATTTTCGAATAAAATTCTTTCTGAAAAAGAAGAGCCAATAATGAAAATATTAATAGCAAAGAAAGAACATTCCCAGGATGATGAGCAATGTCTTCGAGAACAAATGGAAATTATAAGAAAAAATTGGACAGAACAATGGGGTAGTGGGCAATTAGACAGGCTTAGGTAGAGGAATTGGGGGCTATTAAAATTAAAAAAAAAATTATTAGACGTTTTGGAGAAAGTGAGGCTTTACAAGAACAATTAGAACGTACTCAGCAATGGATGGAGGAGTTTAAAGAAGTTGGTGATTTGTGTTGTGCACTTGCCTATTTTGATGAAACCGAGCTAATGGCAAGAAGAATCTTTAATAAATGATATAATCTGGCCTTACTATAAGATTACCTCGATTTATGATACTCCAATTTAAGATAATGAATTTGGCTGGAACCTAGATGCTTTAAGCAATATCCCCTACATATAGGATAAGATACACTTCTTTTATAAGATAATACAAGTTTTTTGTCCCTAAGGGGCACTTAGAAGTGAAATACGATTATAATTAATGGCACTAAAATTTTCATCTAAATTTTCAGGCTACAATAAACAAATTCTTTGAAATTGAAGAATCGGGATTTGAAATTTTGGACTCTTTTGAACAAGACAATGATTTTATTGGGCAACGACAGTTATTTACTAAAGCACCGGTATGGAAATTATATGTAAAAAATTAACGAAAAATTTCCCCCTTTAGGCATTACATTGGACAAATTATCCACGCGAATCAGATGTCCAAGTTACGTTTAAATTTACGTTTCCAAAGGGAACAATCCCCGAATGGATATTTAGAGAATGGATTAAAATGGCGAAAGAACAAGTTGAATGGAATTATATATACGAGTGGAACAATGGAGTTTTGCTACGAGCTGATGAACTTGTAAGGGGGGGGGGGGGGAAGAGGGGGGGGGCGGGGTTGTGAAAAGAGTCGGGTCGGGGGTTTCAAAATTTACTTCTGGTTTCGGGAATTAAATTTTGGGAAGATCTAGTCTACAGTTTGGAGGGAACAATCCCTTCTAGGGTAAAAGGAACTTTATTTTATGGAGCAACTTTAGAGTGAATTGGCAATTATTTTATAGGGCGAGGGGAACAATTCTTATAGAATATTTAAAATTCAAAAATAAAACAAAAATTCAGGTAAAAATCACCTTAATTCGTCTTCAAGGAGAACCTAATGTTATTGAACTTTCTGGGAGAATAGACACAGAAGAGGCTGCCGAAGAAGAATTACAAGAGAGAAGGGACAGCAATGAACAACAAATCGAGGATGGTCTTGACTGTAGTCCACCCTCATGTCCATTAAAGAGAGTTTGGCCTTTTTTGGTGCAAATTTTTCAGCCTCTGCTTTGTGGAATTGATAGCTACAAAACACTTCCATTTAATGTATAAATTTATTTTTTAATAGGGCATTTTTATATTTTATTGGCCACTGGGTGGAGGGGACTTCCTAATTGCTACACTAATTTAAGATACAGTTTTTTATGATACTTAGGATGAGGCCCGACTTTAATACAATTTTCGTTTCATGAATATTTCTTGCTAATATGTATTTTCTAAGTATATCCCCAAACTTTCAGCTAAGCCTTATGTTTATCGGCGAGTGCTTCTTTACCTGCCCAGAAGGTGCCCAAAAATTAACTGCTCGTTCTCTGGATGCTATTCAAACTTTAAGTTCTATTCAAAGAATTAAAAATGTCCGGTTTAAAGCTGATCAGGATCAGATTTATTCTCTCAATTTGGATCAATGCTTTCCAGGTACAATAAGTCTGTTTTTAGAAACATTAAAGATTTCTCTTTTCAGACTTTCGACCTACCAAAATGACTGACTTTTCACCAGCTAATTACCCTCTATCATTAAAACAAAAACAAAATCACTCACAAACTAAAGGCAACACTAGTCCCCTCTCTCCACTATTATATTCCTCTTCCTCAACCTCTGATGAACCAGCAACATCCGCTACTTCCCTAGGGGATTCCCGCGTACAATCACCACGAACTGTCACAGAGAAAAAACGTGTGGATCGGTCTCCGTCTTGCGTTCCTTCATTTGATTCAAAAACTGAACAGATTTGTTCCTCTCCCTCACCTTCTCCACAGCCTCAGCATTGTTTGAATGTCGAGGGAAGTGGATACAAGTAAATATTTCTTAGAATTAGACAAAACCGGTTAACCGCCCGGTTAATTTTTCCCTGTGGCGAGCTAAAAGAGAAGAGAAAAGAGGAAAAAGATCCGCAGCAGGCAAAAACTAACCGGGCCGTTAACCGGTGGGTAAATTCATAAATTTGCTAGACTCTCCCCTTTCTCCTCCCATAACAAATTCTTCCTTGGCCTAGATGGTAAGCTGTTAGTAATCCCTAGTGCCCGGCGCCGGACCGGATCCGGCCGGATTTTTCCGGAGTCCGGGTCCCAAATCCGGGTTTTTTTGAAATTTCCGGATTAAAACCGGACCGGATTTATCCGGAAAAATCCGGCCGGATCCGGTCCAGAGATGCACGAAAATTTTTCGTTTCGTTTCGTTTTCGTAGATTTTCGTGGATTTTTGATGATTTTCGTTTTGTTTCGTGTTTCGTTTAAAAATAATTTTTTTCGTTTCTTTCGTTTCGTATTTCACTAAAAAATTATTTTCGTTTCGTTTTCGTTTCGTAAACTCAATTTTTGGACGAAAATGACGAAAAAATATTCGATATTTTTAGACAAATTTTTTACTATTTTGGCGTATTTTTAAGTCAAAAATTGAAAATTTTTCTTCCGGGAACTGGAAATTCAAAAATTTTGCCTGCGGCGCTGAAAATTGGATGGAATTTCAAGGCTTTATTAAGGTATTTAAGATATAGTTGGATCTTATCAAGTGACTGGTCTCCCATGTATATACATCGGTTCAGTCCTATTGGTTTAATGAGATCATGAAGGATAAAGGGGAAATTGAGGCTTTTGATGGGATATAGTAGAATGTGAGCTTGATATCGGCAGACCAAGAAGGATTTAAGGGGATATAGTGGATCAGATTATATCACAGAATCTAGAAGGACTTAGATAGATTATGAGGGATATTGATGGATTTGGAGGTCCATTGGGAATATCAAGTAATTTAGGGGAATATAAGGGGATTTGAAGGAATATCTGTGATTTGGAGCAATTAAGGGGGATTGGACAGATATGGGGATGTTAGGATATTTGAAGGGATATCAGGCAGGATTTGGGGCCCTGACTCCGGAAAAATCCGGCCAGATCCGGTCCTGCGGCGGGCTCTAATTGACAGTATAAAAAGAAAAGTAATCTGAGACTCAAATATTGGTGGGGGTGGGATTTTAATAAAGTAATGATTTGAAAGGATATTGCGAGATAATGGGACACCTAAATAATTAGGCATTCGAGGGGAAATAGTTAATAAATTAGGCATTTTTATAATTTTGATTTTTTTCGTTTCGTTTCGTTTCGTTTCGTGAAAATTGAGATTTTTTTCGTTTCTTTCGTTTCGTAAAAATGAAATTTATTTTTTTTGTTTCGTTTTCGTTTCGTACATTGGCGAATTTATTTTTTTCGTTTTCGTTTCGTTGAGAGCGAAATTCTATTTTCGTGCATCTCTGATCCGGTCCGGCTCAAGTTGCAAATCCGGAATCCGGGTCCGGCAAATTTTGAGCACCGGATTTGGGATTTTATACGGTTCTGGAATTTTCCCATTTTTTCTTGTATTTTTTGTAAAAAATGAGGATTTTTGACCCTTGTCTATATGAAATTCAAAAAATTTTCGCCTGCGGCGCTGAAAAAGGATAATTCTTCTTTGTTGGCCTTACAAAATTGAAGACGGAAGGCACGACTGAGTCCCCATTGTATATACCACAACTGAGTTTCAGTACTAGGCCGAAAATAGGGTTGGTATGGAGAGTCTAAGCTTCATAACCATCTAAACTTCAAAAAAATTTTGCCTGCGGCTCTAACAATAGAATTTTTTCTCCTGAGGCCTTTTAAAATTCTCGAAATTTTCGCCTCCGTCTGTGAAAACTGGAAGAAATCTGGCTACATGACCTTCAAAAATTTTCAAAATCTTCGCCTGCGGCGCAAAAAATGGAAGAAATCTGACTTTAGGACCTTCAAAATTCTCAACATTTTCGCCTGCGGCGCATGGAAGGGATTTGGGATTAAGAGGATCCCTGGAGGGAATATTGGAGTAAATCTTTGGAGGAAATATTGCTCCTTGGACTCCAAAATGCTCAAAAATTGGCAGGTACGAGTACGAGGTAAAGAAAGGCCTGTACGAAAGTAGGAGCAAATTTCAAAATCATGAATTATTTTATTTTTCAAACTTTTAACCTCGAAAAATCCACAAAATATCCTTCATAGCCTCCAAACCCCTTAGATATCCCCCTAGCAACATTTTAACACTTAAACAACACACGTATTACTACATTTTAACACAAAAATTAATGAAAAAATTTTTTTTGAAAAATCCGGAAAAAAACCGGAGTCCGGTCCGGAATACGGATAATTTCTGCCGGACTCCGGAAATTATTTTTACCGGATTAAAACCGGACCGGATTAATCCGGAAAAATCCGGCCGGATCCGGTCCGGCTCTAGTTGCAAATCCGGAATCCGGGTCCGGCAAAATCGATTTTGCCGGGCACTAGTAATCCCTTATGCTGGTCTTGGGTTTGAGTCTCCTTGGACTCAACAATTTTTATTTTAAAATAAATATAAAGCAAAATCATAAAATTATTTCCACTTTAATTAAATTTTTAAAGAAATCGCGGCCGCCGTGTCTCTTTTGGCATTATTCATTCTATACCAAATACAAACAGTTCCAACACTGCAGGAGCTTCTTCCCCTCTATTAATGAATATTTATAGTAATTTTTCTTTATCCAAAGAAATAAAATGTGAAGAAAGAAATGAGGAGAATAATCATGACGAAGAAAACCCTAAAAGTGCCTTAGTAGAAAATATAGTTGATGAAATGTTACAAAAGGCGATTGATCAAGTTTTTATTAAAGAATGAAAAGAAATTTTATAAAATTTTTCTAGATTTTTTGGAGATAATTTAATATTTGCATAATTTAAAAAATTTATTAAGTAAAAATAAAATTTTATTGGATAAATTTTTAGAATTAAAATATGTTAAAATTATGACAAAATAACACAACAAATTAGATTCTTTTGGGCCAAGGATTTCACACACGAGTAGGACCAAGAGTTAAATACCAGAAGAATAAAACCAACCACTAATATGTGTTATTAAAAAAGTTCAACAAACTAAGTTAGTGACAAGGTACAAATAGACTAACTAACAATTTTTATGAAAAATTTTACTTTTTTGATGAAGGTTTTCCTTCTCCATGTCCAGTGTTATCTTGTATGCGCCCAATTATTGGTTTTTTTTGCCAAAGAGTAATTTTATTATCATATTGATAAATTTGTCGATAAATTTCAGCTATATATTACAGAGAATGAATTGGAGGCACTCTACCATCATGTGTAGCTGATATAATAAGGGTTGATATATAGAAAGTAGTTTTTGTTCTTCACATCGCGGACAGCGACAAGCGATAAATAATAAATAGTTTAAAGTTTATTTTTTTCATTTAGCTTAAATTATTTCTATTAAAGTTACCCCTCTTTTGTCCGATCTAAACTTAGATTTAGCATTCTAAGATAGGGGCAAGAGTATGCAGAAACATGTCAACTGAAAGATGAAGCTTTCGATTGCTATATATGTAGAACGTATTTTTTGACTGGGAAAATAGTTAATTCTCATTTCAGTTACTCTTGCCCCTTTATGTCGATGACTGTATATTAGGGAAAAAATTAATTTTGGCAATAATTCGTATAAAAAAGCAAATGAAAGAAAATTAAACAAAAAATTTTTAATCGAAATTTCTAATTTATCTCTATAACTATGATTCTGTGGATTTTTCATAGAAGAAATATTAAAAAACTATAAAATATTTACATTGCAAATAGAAACCCAGTTTAATAAAAAACCAAATATTAAAACGACTCCACCCCAGAATATCACCACCCAAAATATCACCCCCCTAAATATCACCACCCAAAATATCAAATGCCCCAAAATATCACCACCCAAAATATCAAATGCCCCAAAATATCACCACCCAAAATATCAAATGCCCCAAAATATCACCACTCAAAATACTTTGCAAAAAACAACAACGTAAACCTATGGGGCATTGGCAAGGCGCTTGTGCAAAACCCCGAGCTTCGCGCGGGGTTTTGCGGCACGCGCCTCGCGGGGAGTAAACGGTCGCTGGGTTCTGGGCTCGTAACGTTAACCTATACCTTTAGTGATTCTCAGTCTTGTATGCCGGACCTATCCTCAGTAGCAACACCAAAACAAATATGGTTCAGAATCATCGAATAAAGCTGATTTTGGTGTCATTCAAGTTTAAGTTTTACATAAATATATCCTAATAGTTTGAATCAACGATATTTTAGTTGGTGATATTTTGGGTCATTTGATATTTTGGGTGGTGATATTTAGGGTCAAGTGATATTTTGGGTGGTGATATTTCGGGTGGTGATATTTAGGGGGGTGATATTTAGGGGTGATCCCATAAAAACCAATATTAATAAATAAATGTAGGAAACGAAGGGAAGTGATAGGCTTGGCCTTAAAGTAAGCCAAGCCATTTCCTTTTTCCTTCACTACCTCTAGGGAAAATAGGCGGCCACTTATATAGTTTAACAAAGACCGTTACAAAGGATCTTTTAAAAAATGGGAAAGATAGGAGAAAATATCTTTGCTTTTTAACCTTTGGGATAATGTTCTTCCTTACAATAACTATTTAATATTTAGAGATCGGACAGATGGCAAAATCAAATATTTGATCAAATATCAAATTTTTTTAAAATTCTTTATACCATATAAATCGGGGTATTTGGTAGTATATCAGGGATATTAGGAGATTGGAGTTGATATCGGAGGATTAAGATGTGGAGGAATTAAGGGAAATAAGAAGAATAAGAGGATCTAGAAAGACTAAGAGGTAATGAATGGATATGTGGATATCAGTTTATACTGAGATAACTTTTAATCCAACTATATCCCTCTAAGTCCCTAGAAATCCGTACCAAATCTCCCTATATCCCTCTTAATCCTTTACATTTTGAACGAAAACTTTAATTTTTGAAAGAAAATCAAATAATTTTTCAGATTATTTGGTCAAATATTTGCTAATTTAAAAATCGATCTCTACTATTTATTATCGTTTTACACTATTACCAAATTTAAAAATATCAAACAAATAATTCTTACTAATTTTAAAAGTTTATTAAACAAAAATTAAATAAATAAAATTTTATTGAGAAAAAAAAATAAAATTTTTGAATTAAAATTATATGTATTGCGTCAGAAAAAGAAACAAAACAATCATCTGTTACCAAACAAATAATAAAACAAAGGTAGTGTAATTGCTAAAACTGCATAGGACCTGAAAAATTTTTAGAATTAATTAAAAAGTCATTTATTTAGTTAATTTTTTTAAAAAGACTTCAAAAAAATTTTTAAAGGAGAAATGTTTCCTATTAAATTACCTTTCCTCCTATATGTAATTTATATCGTCCAAAAAATTTTTTTTGGTAAGGTAATGATATTATCTTTCAAGGGCGTAGCCAGGGGGGGCTTTTGGTGCTAAAGCCCCCCCCCCCCGAAATGGAGAAAAGGGAAAAATTTGGGGAAGGGTTTGGGTAAAAAAGTGATTTTTTTGGCCTACGGCCTTCGAAATTTAAAAAATTTTCGCCTACGGCGCTAAAAAAGGATGAAATCTGGCTTCTTGAGGTCCAAATTTCAAAAAATTTTCGTCTGAGGCGCTGAAAAAAATAAAAATTTAGTTCAAAAAAAAATTTGCGTTAAGAACGCCAGACCAACTTTAGCTCCCCCTGAAATCGACCCCCTAGCTACGCCCTTGTTATCTTTATCTTTTCCTAATATTTTTTTCATTAGCCTTAACAACCTCAATATAAAAAACAAAATCATAATTTGTTATGACTAATTTTGAAGTTTTTAGGGTTAGAAAAAATATCAAGAAATGTAAGGAAGAGAAAATCCAGCTGGTTAGCAATTAAGACGCTTATTAAGTCTTTAAAAAGAGAATGTGGAAGCAGCGCTTGATAGCCTGTACGTGGCGAGCGGAATGCCTAGAAATTCACTGAAGGTCGCAGGACCTAGCAATACCTCTCTCTGATTGAGGGAAAAACTTGGTAGTCTAAAAATAAATTAAAACAATAAATTTTGGCTTATAAAAATTTTTTACATTTAAATTTTAAAAATCTCCAAAAATTTTTGCAAAAAATTTATTACCCAACAACAAAAGCCAATGTTTGTAATTTCATTTTTGATTCAATATTTCTTTCTGTTTGTTGAAGCATTGCTTCCATCGAATCTCCAATAAATACAAAATTTTGTTTATTTTCTTCATTATCAGAAATAATTATTCTTTCTAAATTTAATAAACGTTTTAATTCATTCATTTGGTCAGAAAGTGCTGAATTCTAGAAAATTTGTAAAAAATTATAAAAAATTAATTTGTAAAAGTGTAAGCCACATTTAGAGGTCATAATTTAGAAGGACATATTTTCCCTCAAAACTAACATTTTTCAGAATTTTTTTCTAATTTTCCTTATATTAAATAAAGTCAAAAATATGGTCTATCTGACGGAATCCCGGCCCAATCTTGACCATATAAAACTCATGATGAGATAGCCACGTTTTCATATTCTTGGTACCTCTGGATAGAGAATTAAATACACTACAACAAACCAAAAAATTCAAAATTTTCAACTTATTGATAAAAAAAGTTATGATCTAAAAACTAACTTATAGAAAAATATTTGATTTTTTTGGCTTTTTATCAATCATAACTTTTTAAACAATCAATTGAAAATTTTGTTTATTTAGATATTTTATAGTGTATTTAATTCTCTATTCAAAGGTACCAAGAACATTAAAAATTATTCGCCCCTTCATTAGTTATAAGGGCCGATACTGAACTGAGGTGTACCTATTAGCTGAAATAAAAGTCAAGTAATTTTCTGATTTTTCCTTTTAATAAATTATCCAAATCTGTAAGGGCGTATTATCCAGGGAACTAACCATTAATGTATTTTAGACAGTTAAATCCGAATTTTCTATAAAGTAAAATTTTTCATTTCCAAATTTTACCATAAATTTTAAAAGAAAATTTAACTTAAAAAACCTGTTCTTTCAATCCTCCCAAAATCTTTATAAAATCATTTCCATTTATATCCACATTATTTTCATTAAATTTATTTTTAGAATTCAAAAGCATTGGAGATTCCAAATTAAACATTTTTGTCAAATTTTCAAGAAATTCAGAAACCTTCAAAATCTAAAAACAATTTTCCCCTAAAATTCAAATAAAAAAACCTGTCCCTGACTTCCCCTAACCACTTGAACCATTTCATCAAGTAAAGGCTTAATTTCTTGCCCAGAGGGGATCATTTCCCGAATATGTTTCATTCTCAATTCTGTGGCTATTGTTGTGCCCAAAATGCCCAATAAAGCACCAAATAAAGATCCAATGAGTGACCAATATTTTGTTCTTTCTTCTCTTTCACGTTCACGTTCGTGACTGACTCTGACCTTAAAAAAGATTTTTTTTAATTATTTTAAGAATGTCCGCAAGTTTTGTCCGCAAAATTATTTAGAATAAAAAATGAAGGGAAACAGGGAATTAAATAATTTTTGGGGAAAAACTTTAGAAAAATAAAGAAAAATGATAAAATTAAAAGAGATTTCTAGAAAAATAATATTTTAAAAAATAATTTTAAAAAATAGAAAAAGAAAAATTTTTTAAAAATTCACCGAAAGATTCCCAAAAAAATTTTTTTAATTAACAATCAAATTAAAAATTTACCAAAAAGAAATCTTAACTAGGTTGGGGTTTGTTGTGAATTTAATTAATATTTAGAAGCTTTAATTAAATTTTTTATCAAAATTCATTACAAATCATAACCAAATTATCTATTTATTCATATAGAAAGGCCTATCCATTAGAATGCCCCCCTTTTGGGAGTAATAAAAAATAGAATGACTGTTTCTATTTGAATGGCCCCTCCAATAGAATGGCCCGTTTTTTAGGGGTATTGAAAATATTATGGCTGCCATTCTATTAGAATAAATATGGTAATTTATTTTAATAATAATTGAGGATTAAATTAGTAACCACCCCCAAATCCAAAAAAATTCCTACCAAAACCCAAATTATTTTTAAAAAAATTCCAAACCTTATTAGACAAAACATTAAAAGCCTCCCTCTCCCTAGTTTCCAATTCCTCATAAATATTCATCATTTCCCTTTCTTTTTTAATTGCAGCATGTTCTTCAGTTATTAGACGTAAATATCTAAATTTATTTTTATAAAATTAAAAAAAAATTAAAATTTCAAACTTGTCTTCCCCTCTCAATGTCCTGTCAAGTTCACTGTGTATTTCTTTTAATTTATTTTGTACAAGTCTGATTTCTGATTGTTTTTCTCTTCGATCCTGTTGAGCTTGGAATAAATTACTTTCACACTTAAAATAAAAAAAAATATAAATAATAATGACACAATTAATCCCAAAAAGTTTAAATTTGCGGACAAAATTTAATATTTGCGGATTTTTAAAATTTTTATTAAAATTTATAATTTTGATAAGAGACGATTAATAATTTATTCAAATTTTGGAACAAACTCTTTTCTAGATTAACTTGATAAAATTTATGCCAAAAAAGTAACACAACTAGAATTTATCCGCAATTATTTAAAAATGTCCGCAAAAATAAAAATAATTTTTTCAATTATTAGAAAGCTAAATTTAATTGAAAAATAATTTTTCAAATTATTAAAAAAATAAAATTAACTACTAAATTTAAAAATAAATAAGATTGGGGGTCCGAAAGATTAAGTCGGGCATTGAATTTTGGCCGGAAAAAGACTCAGTCGGACCAGCCCGAAAAAAATGACCCAAACGTCGACCGACTCGAAAACCCCAGGCTGTACTTTAGTACGTGGGTGCAGGCTTTAATTTACAAATGTTATACCATTCGAAAGAGCTCGTCGAGCTGAGTCGAATGCCACCAAAATTAGATCTAGGAAAAATTTCTGGACCGAGATATAGGTCCCTAAAGTTTGAAAAACCATAGGGGGGACCAAGCACTTTTTTGGGGTGAAAAATTCGAAAATGCAAATTATACCTCGTTCGAAAGAGCTCATCGAGCTGAGTCGAAAGACACCAAAATCAACAAAATCCGACTTGATTGGACAAAGTTCTGATATTTTCTTTTAGCTCCTTACCTATGGCATCTGTGGAGATTTTTGCTGATACAGAGGCTCCAAATACGTCCAGAACAAGGGAGATAAGAATAGGTTTATGTTACGAGCCCAGACCCATCGCCCGTAGACTCCCCGCGAGGCGCGTGCCGCAAAACCCCGCGCGAAGCGCGGGTTTTGCACAAGCGCCTCGCCGACGCCCCATAGGTTTAGGTTCTGTTTTTTTGTGTCATAACTTTTTCTAATCTTGTTTAATCATGGTGATTTTGGTCTCATTCGACTCAGCTCGTCGAGCTCTTTCGAATGAGGTATTATTTGTATAAAAAATTTTTTATTCCAAAAATCGCCCCTTTGTATCTTAGGTTTTTAGGGGGCTTATATCTCGGTCCAATCAAGTCGGATTTCGTTGATTTTGGTGTCTTTCGACTCAGCTCGATGAGCTCTTTCGAACGAGGTATAATTTGCATTTTCGAATTTTTCACCCCAAAAAAGTGCTTGGTCCCCCCTATGGTTTTTCAAACTTTAGGGACCTATATCTCGGTCCAGAAATTTTTCCTAGATCTAATTTTGGTGGCATTCGACTCAGCTCGACGAGCTCTTTCGAATGGTATAACATTTGTAAATTAAAGCCTGCACCCACGTACTAAAGTGACCCCAAACCCCAACCCTAGAAATAAACCAATAAAAATTCTAAATCTGTTTCTAAAAATAATCCCCAAATTAAAAAATCTGGTTATGGCCATCTAAATCAAAGAAAAACAGAAAATATCAATTTGCGGATCTAATAAACATTAATTTGTCGACCAAGAAATTTAAAAGAAAATAATTTTTAAAAATTTTCAAAAAAAAATTAATTACTTGATTAACTTCATTTCTAGCTTTTTGAACTTCAGAAAGTCCAATAAATTGTTCGTAATAAGAAACAATTTTTGATAAAGATTTATTTAAAGAATTGTTGTTTTTTGATTCTCCTATTGATGCTGAATTAAAATATTTTGTTGTTATTCTCATTAAATTTGTTTTGGAAAGTTTCATTTAAAACCTGAATTTAAACTTTAAAAAATATTTTTAAAAATATGGACAAGAATGAACAAATTAAAAAAAACAATAAACAAAAAAAACAAATGGGCAATTACCCGTTTTGCCATTTTATTTACAAATTTACCTTGCCAGACTCGAATGGACGACAAGATATAGGTAAGTCCGTTCTAGAGAGATCGGAATTTTGAAAAAACCGGGTCCGGGAACGGGGAAACGGGTTCTGAAGGTTGACCGGGAGGGACCCGGACCGGGAAAACCGGGAATTCCCGTTCCCGATTTCATCCCGGTTGCTTCAAAAAAACCGGGAAAAAGGACCCAAAAACCGGGAAACAGGTCCGGTTCCGATCTCTAGTCTGTTCTTAATAATCCACAAGTTTAAAGTCGCTCCGATTCTCATTCGTTCGGGAATGAGATTAAATCTCACACGATGAGGCTCCGTTTGAAGGAGATAAGAGTTCCGACCATAGTTTTTTTTGAAACAAGAAACTCTTCGAAAATCGTAAATCGAAAATCTTGGGATATTTAATTAAATTATGCAAGTAAGAAATGATTGCGCGACCTATTAAATAGGCCCCTATTTCTGCCTTTTGTTTGATTTGAGTAAGAAAATTTACTCTCTAACACGAAACAAACTAAAGAATTCCAATTTTTTATTAAAATAAAATTCAAAAACAAAGCTCTTTAAAAATAAAAATTAAAAGAAGGGTTCGCTTATTTTAAGCACAATTATTTGGGTTAGAAAAAGTAAAAATTTATCAATTTAAAAGTATAATTTAGGTATATTAAAATATTTAAATATATTCCCATCAAAAATTATATTTTAAAAAATTTCCCCGTTTAAACTTTCTTATAAACTTTCATCTTCCCATTCTCTCCATTTTCTCTTTAAATACCGTAAATTCTCTATTAGAATGGCCGTCTCTATTTGAATGGCCGTCTCTAATAGAATGGCCCCTTGGAGGATGATCGAAAAATAGAATGGCCGTCTCTATTTGAATGGCCCTCTCTAATAGAATGGCCCTCCTTTTTATGATTGAATTTTTTCAAATATGAAAGGATAATTAATTTTAAGCGTTTCTTATAACTTTTCTTACTATTCTGTCAATTTTATTAGGGTTGAGATTTTCGAATTATCAGGATTAGGGTTTCAATTTTATTATGGTTGGCGTTTTTTAGGGCTTTTTATCGGCCCGGCCTGACCGAGTCTTTTTCGGCCTCATTTTTACCGAGTCGGGCATAATAATGAATAAAATGCATTAAACTAAATTTATTTAATCAACATAATAGAAAGAGTTTAGCAAGTTTAGCAACCGGTCAGGATTCGAACCTGCGACCTCATGACAGTTATTGTTAGGCGCTTTCGCTCACCATATACAGGACTCACCATCTACCACCGAGCTCCCAGGGCATCGACTAATACTTTCTCTTTTTCCTTTTTAGATAGTTTAACCCCGCCTAAGCGTTTAAATCTTTAGGTTAATCATCCTTACATAATCATCTTCATCGCTTAATAGATTTATATCAAACTCACTTCTTTGAAACAAAAGCTTTTTTTCTAACAAGGAAACATATCGAACTGTAACCAAAAATTTTGAATCCTTATAACTTTTCGAAACGGGGGTCAGGGCCAAAAAAAACTCGCATAGCGCGACTCGAAAAAGTCAGGCACGAAAGTAACTCATAAATGCCCGATTTGATAAAAACAAGCCCGAAAAAAATGCCTCGACCGTCGGTCGGCTCGAAAATTTTTTAAATTATAAACTTTTCTAGTGATAAAAAATTTTAAAATTACTATCGAAAAATAGAATGGCCGTCTCCATTTGAATGGCCGTCTCTAATAGAATGGCCCTCTGGAAGGTGATTGAAAAATAGAATGGCCGGCCATTCTAATAGAATAAATACGGTAGTTTGATTCAAAAATTGTGTCAAAATATAAAATGCTCTTTTAGGTGCCCATTCTGGGACCTATAAAAAATAAAAAATTTCTTAATATATTCAAATTAATTTTATAAGACTTACCATATGCCCAACACCTCTAACTGAAAATTGTTTTAATTAAATTATTTAATAAAATATTTTTATCCTACATAGTGACTGATTTTAGGGGGCACTCCAAGGTACAGCGGAGCCATAACTTCGTTCAAAGTATAGAATAGCGAAATATAGATCTGCGGTACCTTTGGTCCGCTCCCCAGATTTTATTATTTCTGCCGTTATTTTTTCCTTCCTATTCATTTGGATTTTCAGATTTTTGTTCCGTTTAATTTATTCTTCGCTTTACAAAAATCGGTTAGACATCCTTAGTCTAATTTATTACTTTAATTATTTAATTTTTTGACTTATATCACCATGTTTAGTCCATTTTTACCGTGTATTTGAACTTACCGGTTAATAAAGTAAATCCGTCATATTTAGTTACAGTACCCCCAATTTGGTCTTCAAAAATCCAGGGGTTTTTTGGTGTTAATAACTAAGAAGAATATTTTTATTATTATTATATAAAATACAAAAAAACTTCAATTCCAAGTTTTGTAGCAACTCTTTCGCCAATCAAAAAATTACAAACAATATCAGTATCTCCATAATGTGCCCATACTGGCACTTTTGCTTTTATTATATTTTTCACGAAATCTACCATATCATCTGGAATTTCAAATTATTTTCCAACTTTATAATTTTACTCAACTCAAATATTATCTACCTTAATTAGAGGTCGGCGCGGGACGGGATCCCACGCCGGATTTTGCGGGAATGGGGGATCCCGCAAACACGATTTTGCCGACCTCTAATCTTAATCTACACTATCATCCCCTTATCTCTCATCCCTTGTTGCAAATCTTGTTTGTTAATTTTAAAATCTTCTACCCCGAACCGATAAAGGTCTGTTTATTTAAAAACAACTTTCTTCGGCTAAAACCAATTTTTCTTTTATAAAAAAATTTTTTTTTCAAACGAATAATAAAATTATTCTACCCATATTGTTGATAATTTTTATCATGGAAATCACTTTATAAACATTCACGTTATCTGTCTTTAGGATACATTTAAGAAAAGAACCTACAATCACTTATTTTTCCCCGCCTACTCATTTATCTTTCGCTCTCATAATTATCAAATGCTGTTTAGGCATCTTGCTTAAAATCCCGTACTCCAAACCGAGGAAAATCTGATTATCCGAAAATCTTATCAGTTAATCCTTGATAAAAAATGTTTTAAAATAAATATTAAAATTATTCTAACCATATTGTCCATAATAATCAAGATCACTATTACATTCTCTCCATGTAATATTTAAATTATTTGGAATATGCAATGAGTAGTAGAAACACAGGCACCGTCGTGGGAGTGCGGTAAAATTTCCCGCACTTAATACAAAGGTATTGGGTGGGTTGTGGGGGGAGGGTCCGAGAGTGGATAGCCTGTGCCTAAAGGAGGGTTTGGTTGATCAACCTATTGAGTGGTGGAAGGGGTCACAGGGTAATTAGCCTGTGGGTAAGGAAGGGTTTGAGTGGACAAACCTATTGAAAAAGTGGGGGTGGGGAGGGGTCCGCTGTCAACTAACCAGAGCCTATAGAAGTGTTTGAGTGGATAGTCTAAACCTGTGGAAGGGGTTGGCACTTGAAAGGGTATGAGGTAAATCTTTTCCAATAAAGACCGATAATTAATAATTAATTACTAATTAATGAGTAATTAATAATTATTAGTAATTAATAATTAAATTTTAATTATTAGCTAATTGAATGGGTTAAAAGAGGGGGAAGGTTAAATTTTCGCGCACTAATTACAACATGTTGAGCAAGTAGGGGTGAGGAGGGGTCAGCTATCAATTAACCAATGACTATGGAAGTGTTTTGTTTTGCCAACGCGAACCTTAAGGAGGTCTCGCGGTAAGTTGAAAGGGTATGATGTAAATATTCTCCAATAAAAGGCCCATAATTAATTATTAATTAATAATTGATGAGTAATTAATAATTAAAAATAGTAATTATTAATGGGTTGAGCTGACAATTAACCAGAGCCTATGGAAATGTTTTGTTTTGCCAACGCGAACCTTAAGGAGGGTTGGCGGTAAGTTGAAAGGGTGTGAGGTGGACCCTCTCTAATTAATGATATATAATTAATAATTACTAATTAATTAGTAATTAATAGTAATAATTAGTAATTAATTAAAAAGTAATTATTAATGGGTTAAAAGAGAGGGGTGGGTAATTAATAATTAAATAATAATTATTAATTATTTAAATGAGTTGAATTAAAGATGGTGTGAGTAATTAACAGGTGTCTATTGCGGTGTTGAGAGGTAAATTCTGTTGTAAAAGTGGGTTGGGGCAGGGTCCGATGTCAATTAACCAGTGCCTATGGAAGTGTTTGACCGGGTAACCTAAACCTATTGAAGAGGTGGCGGTTAGTTGAAAGGTTATGAGGTAAACACTCTAATAAAAGACCCATAATTATTAATTATAAAGTAATTATTAATTAATTAAAAGGGTTGTAAGAGGGGGAAGGGTAATTAATAATTAAATTTATATTATTAACTAATTGAATGGGATGAAACAGGGGGAAGGTTAAATTTTCGCACACTAATTACAACATGTTGAACGAGTAGGGGTGGAGGGGTCATCTGTCAATTAACCACTGTCTATGGAAGGGTATAATTATTCAACTAAAACTTTAATGAGCTTATAGGTCAGCCTAAAAGATTTGGGGTAATATTAATAACCCTCTCTAATAAAAGACTCATAATTAGTAATTAAAAAGTAATTAGTAATTAATTAAATGGTTGTGTAATGAACCCTCTCTAATAAAAGGACCATAATTTTAATAATATACTAATTATTGTAACTAATTAAATTATTTTTACCAGGTGATTAAGAAGAAGATTCAGTGCCTAATGTACCCTCTCTAATAAAAAACTCGTTATTACATAATAATTTGGTAATAATCTATAAATTCCTGATCCTTGATAAAGTGTCTGAGTGATAATTAAAGAGTAATTAGTCAAATTAAATTGAAAAAATATATTTAAAATTTTCATCGCGGTAAATATAAAAGATAGATGGTATATTGGCACTGTCATGAGGGAGGTGGGGTCCGATAAAAGAATATTTGTGGAGGAGTGGTCAGAAAAAGAATAGAGTATGTCTATGAGTGCGTGTGAACTAAAAGGATAAACATAGTAATTTGAGTCTTACAATTTATATGACTAGTTATCAATTACTACTACTGATTTAAGTGGTAGAAGTTAACATTAATGTAAAGTTAAGCAATAGAAGATATAGATTTTGGGGGTAAATGCAAAATTAAGCGTTAGAAGATACAATAGTTGTAAAATTAAGGAATACAAGATAAAATTAACTTAAAGTTAAGGATTGGAAGATAAAATTAATGTAAAGTTAATAAATAGAAGATGAAATTCATGTAAAATTAAGCAATGGAAGATAAAGATTTTGGGGGTAAAAATGCAAAATTAAGCGTTAGAAGATACAATAGTTGTAAAATTAAGGAATACAAGATAAAATTAACTTAAAGTTAAGGATTGGAAGATAAAATTAATGTAAAGTTAATAAATAGAAGATGAAATTCATGTAAAATTAAGCAATGGAAGATAAAGATTTTGGGGGTAAAAATGCAAAATTAAGCGTTAGAAGATACAATAGTTGTAAAATTAAGGAATACAAGATAAAATTAACTTAAAGTTAAGGATTGGAAGATAAAATTAATGTAAAGTTAATAAATAGAAGATGAAATTCATGTAAAATTAAGCAATGGAAGATAAAGATTTTGGGGGTAAAAATGCAAAATTAAGCGTTAGAAGATAAAATAGCTGTAAAGTTAAGGACTACAAGATAAGATTAATTTAAATTTAAGGAATACAAAATAAATTTGATATAAAGTTATTATTAGAAGATAAAATTGTTGTAAAGTTAATAAATAGAAGATGAAATTCATGTAAAATTAAGCAATGGAAGATAAAGATTTGGGGGTAAAAATGCAAAATTAAGCGTTAGAAGATAAAATAGTTGTAAAGTTAATACAAGATAAAAATGATGTAAAAATTGAAGAAATAACAAATATTTTAAGTAAAAATTTAGAATATCTGCATATTTCACGCATTATCACCTACTGAAGGATGCAAATGTAAGGTGCCCATATGATAAATATTATATATCGGACAAGTACAGTATGCAATTATGTACAGATATGTAAGCGCGCATACACTAAATGGGAATAGCAATACTGTACATAACTTGAATTTGAGTAGGTTATTTTATGTATTTTAATCATTAATATCAAATTAATAATTTTAATATAGAGATAAATTATTATTAAAATAAAAGAACATTTTTTTTCAAATTAAATAAAAAATTATTTTTCATAAAATAAAAACGTGAAAAAATCCGATAACTATAAATAACTACGATTAATAAAAAAAGCTATTATTATTTAAAATGTTAATATTTTCATTTATATTAATAAATATTCCATTCTTATTGGCTAACGACTTGGAGGCAAAACCCTGGAAGATAGAAGAATTAGTGACAACATTATTTCGTAGGACACCAATACCAATTTGGCGTAGAACTCCACCACCAATATTACTTAATGGGCCTGTAAATAATTTGGGAGAGTTTGAAACTCTAAATAAATTGGACACAAAATCATTTAATAAAACGGATGTC
The DNA here is from genome assembly GCA_036172945.1 of Meloidogyne incognita. NCBI lineage: Eukaryota > Metazoa > Nematoda > Chromadorea > Rhabditida > Meloidogynidae > Meloidogyne > Meloidogyne incognita. The sequence goes on along the minus strand of JARQAC010000006.1, from coordinate 2,327,581 downwards.
TTAAGATTATCAATGCGGTGGTATATAAAAGATATTTACTATCCGAAAAAGGAAGATTTAGCCAAACAAGCTGAAATAAAAAATATGGGACGTTGGATTCTACGTTGGGACCTTTATGACAAAAAGTTCAAGTTTGGGAAACATAATAAAACGGATTATCTAATGTATTCAAGATGGCGATTTTTATACGAACCTCCCATTTCAAATATTATAGATTATTTCAAAAATTTGTAAAAAATTTTTTCATGTATATAAGTATACTAATCAACGAGTATTAGTATACTTTTGAAACTATTATACAGCAATTTTATACGCCCTCCATCCCCAAGTATCTATATTATCTATCCCCATGCAAAATTTCACCAAATAATTTTACTATATTAGATTTTGTGTATATAAAATAATTATCCACATATTTTCAATTAAATTTTTATTAAACTAATAATTCATAAAATTAAAAATTAATATTTATTTCAGAAGATGAAATTTTAAAATAATTAGTATTTAGAAGTAGGTGATTTTGGGGGTAAATTGGCAATATTAACGAATAGAAGATGAAATTTTTAAAAAACTTTAAATTAATATTTTTAGAAGATGAAATTTTAAAATAATTAGTATTTAGAAGTAGGTGATTTTGGGGGTAAATTGGCAATATTAACGAATAGAAGATGAAATCTTTAAAAAATTTGGAAAAATCATTAAATTATCACCAATATGTATCAAATGACAGCTGATTACATTCTTTTCGTACACGTGCATATTTCTCAAATTCGTTATCATCTTTTTCCTCAACACTATCATTTAATTCTATTTTCACATCTATATTTTCTTTGTTGTCATCTCGCATGAACGTATTGAAAGGGTTAGTTGTTGATTCATCGATAAGTTCCAACAATTCGAGAGGATAGTATCGATCCTCGGCTCCATTCTTCTTGTCACTAAATTTTTCAATGACGCAATGTGTGTAAGGGTGATGAAGACGTATGCGGTGACGTGAATAAAAATGCGCAGTAACGCTAATATTAAAAGGTCGTGGTAGACGTCCATAAGCATTAATTTTATCAGCGCCAAATTCGCTTAAACCTCCAATTTTAAATGTTTTGTTGAATTCATTTCTGTCTTTATATGTAGTTCGAACAAGCTTTCCTTTAAATTTTTCCAGGATCAGTTCACGATCCTTAGGATGATGAAGTCTTTCACGGAGTTTTGAGGGTTTACAATTTAATAATTTAGAAAATTCGTCAATAAGTAGTACCATTCTTAATTATTAATAACTAATTATCAAGTTATAAAAATTTTGTAAATGATTTGATGAAGTCATTGATTTTAAAACAATAGGGGGGTGGGTCTAATATTAATTACTATATAATAAATTAAAATCTCAAGTTACCGCCCACTTTTTGATTAGAAAAGCTCATCCTCTTATTCATTCACTCATTCTAAAAATTATTCAACTAATAAATACTTCATTAAATATTTAACAATGCCCCGCAAAACTTCTTCAGCAAAGGAAGTAAAGGAAGTTGCCAACGAAAAGGGTAATGTTGAGTCTACTGACACAGTAGACTCTGTTACAACAAAACCTGCTAACGATTTAATTGAAATTCATACACCATTCTATGAACCACTTACTAAGGAAGAACTTGCCAAGGCAAAAGATAAGAAGACACCTGAAGATAAGAAGACAAACAAGAATGAATATCTCTGGAAACTAATCAGATGTAAATATCTGCTTACAATTAAGCTGTGTTCAGGTGATAATTTAATTTAAAAATTTTAATTAATTTTTTTTTATAAAATTTAGCTTGTCAAAATCGTTTGTTCTTAATGCAAGACAAATTTATACGTTATGCAACAGGAGTTACTTTAAAAATTGACTTATGCAATGACTGCATTGATACTAATTGCCGTGCTTCAGATGTCTTAGCACCATTCAAGCAAACTGGTACCAAACGAAAAGCTAATTGAAAGGAGTTGAAATTTGAATAAAAATAATTTAATTGATACTATCTTATTAATAATATTATTATCATTTAAACTTAATTAATTTTACTAAATCATTTGTTAATTTAAAATATCGAAATAAATATTAAATTGTGAAATAATTAATTTTCTTTGATAAATAAGTTATCATTTTATTCATAAATTTTCTTACAAATAAATCACATGATTTGGGATATCCTTCCAAATATTTTATATACTCATTAAAAGTGTATCCTAGTGATAAAAAATAAATAAAACAAATACAATGTTGTCCACAAGTATTTTCAACTATTGATTGATAGGGTTTTCTATTTTTAAGTGTCCTCGAAAAATTGTTTAAGAATTTTTCCTCGATTATTGAATTTACTGGTAGTGCCAGGCTATCAAAGTAAATTACTTCCCTTTTTTCACCATAGGCATAAATTGCTATCCAATGTGATCCCTTTAATTGATGGCTATCTAAGTTTACTACAAGCGCTGCAGGGTAATTTAAATGTGACGGATTTGGCATAAGATCACAAGGAAAACAACCTTTAAAAATTCTTGCCGTCTTTTCATTTGATCTCAGTATTTTTGAAATTTGTTCACTATCCATATTAAGACCTTTAATTATAGGTTGACTCTTGTTTTTGTAGACGAAAATAATTTGAATGAAATTTAAATATATTTTTATTTGGCATTGAATTATTAATTATAGGTTACACTACATTTTGTTGTTGCGGTAGCTTGACCATGAACCATATAATTGAGCGGATTTGGTAAATTACAAGGCTGGTAATCATTAATACGTAAATTACAAGCATGACCCAGCAATAAACATTTTCAAAATCACTTTTTGGTTCTGTACAAAAACTAAGCGCCGTAAATTGAGGAAAAGAAATGGGGGACTGTCTTATATTAAATTTTGATTCTCTTAAATTAGATAAATTTTGACGTAAATATTCTGAATACTCGGGTAAATCCTGATGTTTAATATTATTTGTTGTGACATGTGTTAAAATATTTATTAATAAAAATATTAATTTAATATACATATTAACTGTAATATAAAAATATCAATGAAATATAAAATGAAAAAATAAAATTTTATGAGCTTAAATATTAGATTGTGGTATCGCTAGAAATTGTTCTATTTTTATCCAACATAAGTAGTGAGTCTGCTTCACCCATCACTATTAACATCAATCCTCCATCTGGCACTTGATTACTAAATTTAATATTTACAGACGTGGTTCCATTTCTAATAAGATCAAAGAGACCGCCATGATCATCTCCACTGTTTGTCATGTTAAATATATACACACAATGTGTGTTTCCAAATTGGAGTAAACTAATCCCATTACTTTCCATTGAATTATTAAATCCAATTGCCTCATTCATATCACTGAAGGCACGTGCAAACTTTCCACTAGGGTAGTCTAAATCATAAGGAGCCTGAGGATAGTTTCGACCATTGGCTACAATACATATTTCTCTAACATTAAAGGGTTGGAAATTGAATGGGCTTCTTGATATATTTCCTACATAGTCCGCGTTTGCGACTAAACCTAGAGTAATTCGACGAGGTATTTGATCCATAAATAAGTTTGCATTAAATTCATAGCGCCCTGGACTAATAAATAGTGATTTCATCATTGTTTTTCTAATAGCATATCGAGCCGGATTTGTTTCAAGTTTTCGTGCTATATCCAGTCCCAATCCATCCATTAAGTCAACTTTCTTCACGTAAAGTTTACAATTGAGAATCTCAAAGTGATATCTCGTTCCTCGTTGACCAATTAAAACAAAATTTGTGTCATTAGGTATTATTTCAATATCTACTTCACAATGATTAACTAGATAGAGAGGTTGATTAAATAGATCAGCGTCTATTTTTGATAGAAACTGAGCTGTTCTACTTGATGTAAACAATGCTTTTCTCGTAGCAAATCCTGATCCTGCCTCCAGAGTTAACTCATTATTACCATAATATCCGGCTGAATTTAAATGTGAATTTTTAGCAGTAGATGGATATGAAAATTCATGTGAAAGATACGTTTTATAGGCATATAAGGAGTTTGAATTAAATATTTCTCTGCCATTAATAGTTATTCGCATATTATTTATGAAGGTCAAACCAATTAGCTGGATAGGTGCTACACTTTCATTTGGAGCTAAATTCACTAGTTGACCATTTTCTTCTTTTCGTATACGAAATTCTGATAATATATAACACTTGGAGAGATCAATGAAATTCTGACTTGAATGTATTTTAAAATGATAAGGAGTATCTGTTAAAGGATTGCTGGTTAATATCTCATAAACTTTAGATGATGAGATGCTTACATTCGTTGGCGGAATTTGAAAAAATCTAAGGCATTAGTAATTGAATTAACACTATCGTTGTCTATCTTATGAAATGCCATTTATTTTAATTAATATAAACCAAATGCGTCTGACCTAATTCTTTTTTTAAAAACTTTAGGTTTTCTAATAATTTTATTAATAATTGTTTTATGTTGATTTATTAATGAGTTTCTTCCTCCTTTTATACTATTTCTCCCACGTCCTGTACCAAATTGTTTTGGTAGGCCACCTTTATCAAGTATTGTATCAATTCCTTTTCTTCCCTCACTTGTAAATGCGCTTTTTATACCCTCTCCTTGATTAACTCTGTCTAATACTCTTTGACCAGTGTTTAATGCCTCTTGGGATACACCAGTGCCAACACGTTTCAGGATTGGAAGAAAAAAACGCCAAAGTCCTCTAAAGACATCGCCAATTCCCGCACCACTTTGAATGCCGTAGCCTCTTTGGAAAGGAGGCGCACCTTTGAAGTATGTATAGGTGCTTTCGCTTAAATTTTCGAGACCTCCACCTTTTTGAATACTCTGAATAAAATCATCATATCCTACTTTTGACGTATCAAATATAATATGTACCATTTTTAGAAAATTTTATTAATAATTTAATAAATGAATAAATAAAAATATGAATCTATTTATGTATTATTAAAAATTTATTACTTTTCTAAAAATTAACACTATGAGTACTGTTCCATATGAGAATGGTACTAAACGTCCATTGTCTAATGTTCTAAGTTCAACTTCTATATCATTAATTTCCTTGGGAAGAACTCTTGAGTAGATTGGGGTGTCATAAATTTTTTCATTATACTCACCAGGGGTAGCACCTGAAATGGAAACCACTCGCAGCAACGAACTGAGTGAATCACCAATAATCATCTTTTCAGTGAGTCCTTTTACATACACACCGAAGCTAGAAAAACCTCCTCGTAGGTCACTTCCATACTTTGCAACGTCTTTATTTTTAATTATTTGGGGATTTTCAAATCCTAGAACATAGCATAATTGTGTTGATAATGATATGTAATCGATATTTGAATGATTAATTTTTATAAAGAATCTCCCAAAATCAATATTGTACTCAAATGTAATAGAATTGATCATATTTTTCAAAAGAGTTAGGTTACCACTTAGACGAATACCTCCCCTCCACAATGAAAATTTATTAATATCAACATTATCAGTATTTCCTTCTTTATCTTCTTCGATAGTAATCTCATTGTCATTATCTTTTACTACTGTTTTATTATTAGTATTTTCAGTATTTGGTAACCCTAAAGCAAATAGTGGAGTAATTGCCGGAGGAATCACATGCATACTCTTAATCCTTTGTCTATTCTCTTCTTTATTTATTTCCATCTGAGAGGCTGATGTTTGGTTATTGCTTTCTTGTGTCTGCCCTGCAACTCCTGATTTCTTTTGTCTATCATTCAATGGTTCATTCTCTGGTATCTTTTTCTCATCTGCCTTATCCTTTTCTCTAACATTGTCTTTTTCTTTTATATTTATAACTTTATTTATCTCTATACTTGACGATTTATTAACTTTTGGTGGTGATATTTTTGGCGGCGTTTTTAGTATTGTATTTATTTTTGGTTGTGACTCGGATAAATCATCGATCCTTGGAGGTGTTTGGAGATCACGCTTCCTTTTTCTATCTAGCCTTGGAGGTGATATTGGTGGTGATGCTTTAGGAGGCGACTGTAAATTATTTATACTAGGAGTCGATTCAAGATCTCGCTTCCTTCTATCCAACCGTGGAGGTGAGACAACAGATTTGTTCTTTGAGCTATCAGGATCAAAGACCAAATCGATAGCCTTAGCCTGATGTTCAAGTGTTGCATTCAAGAAATCACGTAATTTTTCAACTTTAGTGTGTGAAGCTTTAGGTATGGGTATTCTTAAAACACTTTTCTGCCCCAGATCGTCAGTGAAATGTATTTTTAACCATTGTTCGTCTAATGTACCAATTGTTGAGGGCCATGAATAAGGATAGGTTATACTATGTAATCCACACACCCAATTTCCATTAAAGTGAATAGGTTTTGGTAATTGAACACGAAACTTATTTGGTTTGTTTATGGAATAATTAGGGACATTACTAGGTAAATGAATAAAAAATGTATTTGACATTTTTATTAAATTTAAATTATAAAAATTTTTTACAAAAGATGAAAATGAATGATTTTTATACTAATTGAGATTCATGAATCCATTGTGTTTCAGGATATCCAATAAATTTTACTAAAAATTCATTAGTTCCATCATCACTCTTTCTGTTACGTAATATCTTCTCAATACGGTATTCAGTATCGTCATCTCTCCTTACTTTTGCCAGCTCTTCTTTATAGAAAGACCCTTTGAATTTGTCCCCTTTATCATCTTTTATTTTATATGTAATAGGGAATAGAGTAGTCTTTGCGTCATCAACTTGTACTATCTCATCTCCCCAGTTTGGTAAATAACCTTTCTCGAAATTACCTTTTTCTCTACTTAGTCGAACATAATCACCCTTGTTAAATTTTGATTTAACATTTTTTATCTTTGAAAAAATATTGCCATAAATCTTTTTCCATACAGTTTGAGCATTTTTAAAATTTACGTCAACTGGACGCAATCCATGAACTCTGGATATTGAATGATTTATTCCGTCTTCAATTTTTTCGAGAACATCTATCCATTTCAAAGTCTTTTTCTGCGCGAAATATCTATATAAACGTTGTTTAATATTTCTAATTGATCTCTCAGCTATAGAAGCTTTTACTGTAGAATGGTTTGCTTCAATCTTTTGAATATCCTCCTTCGCAAAAAATTCCTTTAACTGTTTATTTTTAAATTCTGTACCCTTATCGGAAAAAATTCTATGTGGCTTCATAGGCATTTTATTAATCAAATCCTGGAATGCTTTTACCATTTCTTCTCCTTTTTTAGTTTTTAGAGGCACAGTAAATAGTCGTTTTGATAGTACATCAATTCCCACCAGAATATATCGATTGCCTTTATTGTGTCTAGAAAACGCTTGCATATCAGCCAAATCAACTTGAAGATCAGTCATGAAACCAGCTGCAATTGTTTTACTTCTAGGGAAACGTATTCTTTTTGGGCGCATGAGGGTATAGGTACGATGCCCTTCTAAATAATTTTCAATCACATGCCTAGGAATATTTTTATATGTTTTCTTTGCTTCTCTCCATAAACTATCAATTCCTGCATATGCTGAAGGGTTTTCTGGATCATTGTAAAGTTTTTCAAGTAATTTTTTAGGATCCGCCATTAATATTACCAGAGTCCTGGTTTAAATCTATTAATATCTGACTGTGTTGGTTTTCTCTGTGCCCAGATCTTTCGTTGAATATTTATTTTTGATGGTCTTCTTTGAGCCCAATTATTAATAATTTTAATTTTACGCTTTTTTAATGGAATTTCCGGATATCCTTCTTCGGTATACTGTAATTTTCTTTTTTGTATTCTTTTCTCTGGTATTTCTTCGGTATTTTCTCTCTTAATCATTTGACTTTTTACTTTCTCCCTTGTTTCTTCATTTTGTGGAACAAGCGGAGCGTTTATCGATTCAGTGACATATTCACTTTTTATTGATCTATTAACGAGATCACTAGGCAGATACGGTACTCGTAATTTTTTAATATCTTCCCTCCTTAATATGTGTTGTATTTTCTTTTCCTTTCTCTCTCTAATACTTTCTAAATATTGTTTATCTTCCCTCTCTTCTTTTACTTTATTTTTTAAATTCCTAGTCTTCCTTCTTTCAGACTCTTCCTTAATTTCATCATCATTTTGTTCGTCTTTAGGTTTTATTAATTTTCTTTTTCCATGTACATTATCCTCTTCAACCCTTTTTCTTTTGGGATTTCGATTGAAGATTAAAGGTATCTTTTCTTTTTTGACCTTATTACGAGGTGGAACTGGTGGTGGTGGTGGGGAAGGGGGTTTAATTTTAATATTTCGTCCATGCGGTGGGATAGGAGGTGGTGGTGGTGACGGTGACGAAATTACTGAAGAATATTTAGGTTGTTGCTTTGTAAATGAAAAATCATCACCCATCCAAAAGTCTTTATCATCGTCATTTCCAAGATCATCATCCCCCGTAGATATATAGGTTGCTGGTCGAGAATTAGTTTTGGGTAAAAGAACACCTTTAGGTTTGTCAACTACTTCAACTTTAATTGGTTTATTTTCTATTTCATTTCGCATATTGAGATATCTCCTCAATTCTTGATTATAATTAACATTTTTGACATCTTTTCTTTCCCTTCGTCTCTTAGTATTGTCTAATGCAAGTTTAACTGAATCGAGATTTGGTTCGCCTGTGTAAGTAATTGTTGAAGTAAGACCTTTATATAAATCCTCTGGGACAAGGATAAGTCTATTGGCCATCAATATTTTATTATATTTCACTTAGCAAATATCGCCCTGTCTCTATAATTATAGGTGTCAATAGAGCTGCGAATAATGAGCCCACTCCACTGCCTTTTTGTATTAAAATTTTACGAGCACCTCGTTCACTTCTTGCACGACTTAATTTGCGTACAAAATCTGCGTGAGGTATTAATCGTTTTTTCTGACGAGTAGTTAGGCTGAAACGTGATTTTAGTATATTAATACAAATTTCCGCTATACAAAGCAATTGTTCTCTTGTCGCCCTTTTTAATAATTTTTTCTTTTTTCTTTCGGAATTAGTATAAGCTAAAGTTTTTAAAAATTTTATATTTTCTTTAACAAGTTGACTAATTTTTGAATTATTATGCTCCATTTTTTTGGAATGAAAATTAATTTTTCGTTGTCATCTGTAAATATGTTTGATCTTAATCTTAATATAGGATCTGAGGAGGCATGCATATCAATTAGTAAATATCCATAAGGTTCATTTGTCGCCTGCCTATACGCATCCAAGAAAAAATCCAGTTTTCGTGGGAAGAGTTGTGTTCCAATGTTTCTGACACTTAAGGCTGAATTCGGTGATCTCATAAGTATAAGATATTGTGCATTTTGTCTGGCTACTTTTATCTTCTTTTCAAACAAATTTTGCGTAACAAAAATAATTGCGAAATTTTGATGATGTGATTTTTTAGTGAATAACTCAGATAGATATTTCTCATCGATTGTAAGTAATAAATCATCTAAAATCAATAATAATGGCTTAGGATATCGTTTTATAATTTCCTCAGTTGGGACACCACCATATACATTAACACCTGATCGTTGAATCTCTGGAACAATTGAACACATTTCTCCATAACAATAGAGTATACTAATAGGTTTAGGGTCAATTAAATCAAAGGCCTGCGAAATTAATTTGGTAAGGAATGTACTTTTACCAGAAGAACTGGGCCCTGAGATGATCATTCCAAAAGGCAATTTAAATTTTAAATTTTTATTCAAAATTGTATTATTATTTAACATTTCTATTGTTTAACTAATTAAATTTAAACTGAATTCGGGTTTACAATATCTGTGAATTTTTGAGTATTAGGATCAGTTGTATCATTATAAAATGGTTCATTAATCTTTTCTTCGTTACTAACACTTCGCTTTACGACTTTATTTTCATCAGCAATCGATTTGAAAAAATCATCCAAGTCTTCCTCTGCTGTTTTAATCTTTTCAGTCTTTTCTTCATTTGCCTTTACTATACCGTTATTATCTTCTACATCCATTGTAGTTTTTGATTCATGCTCTATTTTTAATCCAGAATCTTTCTCTTGTTGGGTCTTGTCGGGATAACTAGACAACGGTTGAATAATAGATTTCTTTTGTTCAACACTGTCTCGATCATTAAATGGAATGTTTAGCACACGACCTTTGTTTTTGATCTAAATATATAATAAATTTAATAATTAAATTTAACAAACCCTAAAGAAACAATGGCCAGGCATATCATAAATTGAATCAAAGGGGACGAATCGGTTCCCTTTAATCCGATTACAGTATACCGTCACTCCTTCCTTTGTTACAACAAAATCAATTTCCACTTCAATAGATTTACACTCTCTACAACGTCCGCATTGATCAAATGGAAGAAAACGTGGTGTGCTAAGGCGAGATTTTGCTTGAAGTGTGATTCCGTTAGTATTGACATTAAATTCAATCTCCGGAATTATTATTTCGGCAATATATCGTTTATCACTCATATTAATAGCCATTTTGTATAAGTTTATAGATCGATAAATTATTTATGAATGATTACTCAAATTTCGCGGATTTCATTTACCAGAGCTAATTAAATTAAAGCACCGCCCACTTTAAAATATAAGTTAAAAGCAGAAGGTGAAGCGAGAACTGACCACTTAAACAACAAAAAGATTTCCCTTTCAATTGACCGCCAAAAAAAATACCTCCACACCTATTGGTCAATTGCAGTCAGTGCGACATAAAGTCTAAGTGACTACGGACCCCTCCTCCACTACGCCTTTTTAATTGGAGCGAGATTTGTAATTACTTCTAAATTTTATTTGACTAATATTAATAGTTAATTACTTTTTAATTTACCACTCAGACCCTTCAACGTTGGAATTTATGGATTATTACGTAATTATTATATAATGATGGGTTTTTTATAGAGAGGGCGCGTTAGGCACTGAATCTTCTTCTAAACCACCTGCCAACATAATTTAATTAGTTACAATAATTATTAATTATGATCCTTTTATTAGAGAGGGTTATTAGGCAAGTGGTTATTGTTCATTAAACAAGGGGATAATTGCTCTCTGACCCTCCCCTCTCCTTTAAATAACATGATTAATTGTATAATTACAATAATAATTGATTATTAATTATGGGCTTTTAATAGAGAGGGCCATTAGGTACTTAAAAATTGACCACAGACCCCTCACATTCAACCTTTATTAATTAATAATTATCTTATAATTATTAATTACTAATTAATTATTAATTACTCATTAGTTATGCCGACCCCTTCTATAGCTTTAGATTACCTAGTAAAACCCTTTCATAGTCACTGGTTAATTGACAGCTGACCCCCACCCCTATGACACCTTCAATAGATCTTAATTAGTGCGCGGAAATTTAACCTTCCCCTCATTCAACCAATTCAATTAGCTAATAATTAAAATTTAATTATTAATTACTATTAATTACTATAATTATTAATTATGGGTCTTTTATTAGAGTGTTTACCTCATAACCTTTCAACTAACCGCCACCTCTTCAATAGGTTTAGGTTACCCGGTCAAACACTTCCATAGGCACTGGTTAATTGACATCGGACCCTGCCCCAACCCACTTTTACAACAGAATTTACCTCTCAACACCGCAATAGACACCTGTTAATTACTCACACCATCTTTAATTCAACTCATTTAAATAATTAATAATTATTATTTAATTATTAATTACCCACCCCTCTCTTTTAACCCATTAATAATTACTTTTTAATTAATTACTAATTATTACTATTAATTACTAATTAATTAGTAATTATTAATTATATATCATTAATTAGAGAGGGTCCACCTCACACCCTTTCAACTTACCGCCAACCCTCCTTAAGGTTCGCGTTGGCAAAACAAAACATTTCCATAGGCTCTGGTTAATTGTCAGCTCAACCCATTAATAATTACTATTTTTAATTATTAATTACTCATCAATTATTAATTAATAATTAATTATGGGCCTTTTATTGGAGAATATTTACATCATACCCTTTCAACTTACCGCGAGACCTCCTTAAGGTTCGCGTTGGCAAAACAAAACACTTCCATAGTCATTGGTTAATTGATAGCTGACCCCTCCTCACCCCTACTTGCTCAACATGTTGTAATTAGTGCGCGAAAATTTAACCTTCCCCCTCTTTTAACCCATTCAATTAGCTAATAATTAAAATTTAATTATTAATTACTAATAATTATTAATTACTCATTAATTAGTAATTAATTATTAATTATCGGTCTTTATTGGAAAAGATTTACCTCATACCCTTTCAAGTGCCAACCCCTTCCACAGGTTTAGACTATCCACTCAAACACTTCTATAGGCTCTGGTTAGTTGACAGCGGACCCCTCCCCACCCCCACTCACTCAATAGTTGATCAACCAAACCCTCCTTTAGGCACAGGCTATCCACTCTCGGACCCCTCCCCACAACCCACCCAATACCTTTGAGTTAAGTGCGGGAAATTTTACCGCACTCCTACGACGGTGCCTGTGTGTCTACTACTGCAATGCATCTCGAACTTTTAATAAATTATTTTATTTAAATCATTTAACTAAAAAACCTTTAGGTAAATTCATATATTTAGTTATAATATCTCCTTAAATTTATAAAAAAAATTAAACAAAATTTTGTATATAAATATACCATTAATACATGGAATTATTGGTTCGTCATACCTTTCATCTTCTGATTGAATTTTTAAATTTTCGAATTTATTTTCCTAAATGAAAATTATATGTATATTCATTGACCTCTAATATTTGAATAATTAAATATACTTCAGTTATGGTCAGGGTTAGCCGAGATTTGGACTTCTTCTCAACTCAGCTCGACGACCCCAGTACACTTGTACATCAAGGGTGGAGCTCGTGTCACAAAATACGAGGCACGAGATACTAGAAGGGCTCCACCCCTGTTGTACATACATATCAGGGATAAGGAAGGTAACTTTTTATAGTCGATTAGGGAAAACTCTAAAACCCGACCCGGTTCTTCCTCAACTCGGCCAATTCCCATTACTTATCTTAAGAAGAAGACATACCGCAAGTAAAAGGCTCCCCAATGTTTTTAAAATAAAAGGTGTTCGAGAAAACATTCCAAGCAGAGAATTTTTTGTCAGAATTTTTGATTTTGTTAACATATTATCTGTAAAATTCGATTAATCTTTAAAATCATACACTAAAATTATTTACCACAATCACGATAAATATCATAAGGATTGGATATACCATTATTAATACCCTTAAAGATCGAACTAATCTGAATAATAATTCAAGAAATAATTTTTTATTAATTTAAACCAAACAATGTTATAACATTCTGTATTTGTTTTATTAATATAAGAAACAATGTCACAAGTATCTAAATTAATTAAGTTAGAAATATATATTATTGTTTGTTAGCTATAGTAAAAGATCTAAAATTTTACCCCAAGTATTAAAAACGTGCATGACCGAAAATTTTCCAAGACTCGAGACCAAGACTAAACCCCAAGACTAAAGACCAAAAATAATTAGACTCAAGACAATAAATAGGCCCACACAGATCTTTAAAAGAAAAGGAAAGAAATTCTTTTGTTTCGCCGGTCTTTAGAGGTGTACTTTTCAAAAGCTCAAAAAGGTCGAGACCAAAACAAAGACTCTTCCCAAGTCCAAGATCCCAAGAAATGTTTTGAGTCAGGAGGAAGGAAGGATAAATTCCGATCCCTGTTTTTAATGATCCCTATGGATCATTTTTAACGATTCCGATCTGGACTGGGATTTTCATCCTATTCCGATGCACATAGGGATCTTATTAGTTCGGGAGGTATAGTTCTAGCTTCGAATATTCTCAAAATCTTCGCCTTCGGCGCCGAAAATTGAAGAAATCTGACCTAAATTGAGCCATACGTGAGGATAACAAAAATTTAAAATAAAATAACGCCCCTTTTTTGCCCCATTTTTGACCGGTTTTACCCCTTTTTTGCCACTTTTCTAAGTGGCCATGCACCTTTTTGGTGATTTGTAAAGAACCACCCTGAGGCAAAGGTTTTAGGGTTTATTCAATTAAAAATTTAGGTATTCCCGTCGACTCACATTTACCTCATACTAACAAAAATATTTTTAAAAAATTTTTGAATTAAAATAAACTATTACCAACACATCCTTTACAACATTTTTTGCCAAAATATTGCCATAATTCTTCATCTATAATAGCATGATTGTAAGCATAAAGTGGCATAGTATTTATATTTAAAATTTGACTCAACATCCCATTTCCAATCAAAACTCCCTTTTTTGAAGAAAAATTTGTTTATTAAGAAATTAAAATAATCCCTCTCTTACTTTTAAATTTATCGTTAACTTTTTTTGTCTTTTAATAATTAAATTAGCCAACATTGGCAAATAAATACCAGCATATGATTCACCACTTATAATTGTTGGGCGTCCTTTATATTCAGGAAATTTTTTGAGAAATTGTTTTAAAGCTTCATAATTGTAATTTGCAGTCTTTAAATACAAAAAATAGTATTAATTCATTCATTTTTATAATAATTTCAGAGGTTTAGGCGCGAAGGAATTAATTGAAACTTTAATCTCTTTGGTATACCCTTTCAAATGCTTTATCAACCGAGGGCTACAAAAGCTACTACTTCCGATATCTTTTACTCATAAAATCTTTAACCCTTTCTACAAGCATTCTAAAACACTCCCAAATGAATTCTTATAAACGAAGTGAAATTGCTCTTTTAAACTTTCTCTTCTCGCTTTTCATCTTAATTTACCTACATACTCTTTAACAGCATTGGGTTAATTCATAATTTTCAAAGTTATTTTACCCCTTCTTTTGTGTATTCTTTTTTGGTATAAATCTATAATTTTTTCTTTCCAGCTTTCACAAACAACGTAAATTTAGAGAGAAAAAATTTTGAAACTTAAATAAATTTCACAAAAAATTGCGAAATTTTTTACGAAAATTAACTAAGATAAAATAAAATTGATTTACATAAAGAGGCTGTCTGGTATTTAAAAAGAAATTTGTTTTTCTTATTTGACCCCATTTAACATGAGTTTTTTTTGTTTTGATTTTTATTCCATTTTTCGAGCAACAAAACGTTGCGTATCTAATATTGGTTATAACTAAAGGTGAGTTCCATATCAGGGGTGTGCTGTTTCGCCTTTCATCTTTTGCTTTTTAAAATCTGCTTCGGCATACCCCTGGTCCATAACAAGGAACGTGCCGTCCCTATTCTCGAGATCGGTAATTTTTTTAATGTCGGCGCGTTAGCTGTTTTATATTCTAAAAATAATTATTTATTTGTTTACTTCATCATCATTTGTTGTAAGATCTCCATCAGTTGAATAAGAATATCCAACCCCCGCAGGCGATTCAAGAAACAAAACATTAGCATTGTTATTCCAAGCATAAGGATTTTTAATTAATTTATTAGAACCATCTTCTGAAAGTAAATAAGGGCCTAATTCGGTAAATAGACCAAGAAGTGAAGAACATCCAGGGCCACCATTTAACCATAAAATCTTTTTTGAAAATTGAATAAAATTAAATTTATATAGTATTTAATAGTTTAATAAAATTAAGGATTAAATGTGATATGGGAGGGATTGAAGGGAAATTTGGGGTATTTGGGTGTCACGATATCGAAGGATAAAGATCTAATCCTCTTAATTCCTTGCTATTATTTTCGACCCGAAAACTCTAGATTTGAAACCCGATCTGACTTTTACTGAACCAGTCTATCCATGATTCAATATAGAACTTTAAGAAGAATATTTTTAAGTAGAAGGGTCTGAAGTCATTTTTCATCAAGAAATGTGAAAAATTTACCAAAGGATCCTTATCAGGATTATTTTGTGATTTAGTAAGAACATAATGGAGAAATTTAGTTTTCGAGACTTGAAGATAGCCTTAAATTAATTAATTAATTAAAAAATGAATAAAACAGACAGATCTCTCTTTATAATACACTCAATACGGGGTACACCTCTATTAAGATATATCATTTGAAAATGTTTGGTCTTTGCTCCAGAAAAGCTTATTAAGCGAATTTCCCTATTTATGATACCCTTCATTACAAAATATGATTTTTTAGGCCGTTATTTTAAGTGAGGTCTAACATTATTTAAAATACCAGAATAATGCTTAAAATTAAGGTCAGAATTTTGTCCAGGGAGTTTTTCAGTAATTTCATCATCCTTCCCATTTTTATTTATTTTTTGAGCCAAAATTAAGTTTAGGGATAAAAATATTGAAAATACAAATATTTTAATTTTAAATAAATTATTTGTTAAATTCATTTTATTTTTTTATTTAAAAATGATTTAATTTGCCAGGGGAATTTTGCTTTTTATTTGGCAACTTTTTTGGGAAAAATTATCTAAAATTTTATGCTATTCTGAAAGGTTTTTAGAGAATTTTTTTAAACGTGGATTTTTTTTAAATTTTTATTAAAATACAAACAATAAATAAACATACTCCCAGCAATTATTTCTAGCAATCCAAATATAGAAGGAAAAATCAAAGAATTTTATTTAAAAAATTTACCAAAATAATTTTCTATTAATCCATGTAGTTTGTCTTGCATAAAATATTCAATAGAAATAATAAAAAATATATTTTTTGGGAGTGTTTTATTTTCCACAAAAATAGCTATTGTTATAGCATTTCTATTGGCCTCGCTTTTGTATTTTTTATTTTAGTTTTTGCATATTAATAATTTTACTAAAAATAAATATAAAATATTTAATCAATTTTGGCAAAGTACTCCTCGGGACTTACTAATAAAACCAAAAAAGTACCTCGAAAATGTACCTTTTTTGAAATATATTTTATTTTGAATTCTAGAAAATCAATTCAAATTTATTTCTTTATACATACATATTTTTCTTTTCCGATTAAATTGTAATAAATAGAGGCCGGATTTTTATTGAAATAAAATCGCGAAATATGGCCATAAAATAGTGAAATAAATGGGCAAAATATTGACAAAAAATGCCAAAAATTAGTGAAATATTGAAATAAATTATGGTTTATATACTAGCAAAAAGCGAAAAAAATGTTGAAATTTAACAAAAAAAATAATAACTTTTACAAAATTGCATATTAGGTTTATAGTTCGGCGAATTGAGTATTTTTACTCGGTTGGACATTTTGATACGGGTCGAAATGGGATAGGACATTTTGAGACGTTGCTCAATGGACCATTTTGGTGTTTTCTCTAGTGGGACATTTTGAGGCTGTGACATTTTGTGGAGGGCTTTTATGGGGTTTTTGTTCATTGGGGTCATTTCACCCTTTAAATAAGCCTGAATTTCCCCTTTTCAGCGCCGCAGGCGAAAATTTTGGAAATTATGGAGGTAAATCTGCAAAAATTCTTCAATTTTTTCCTAAAATTTATGAAAAATCTCAAAATTTTGATAAAAATATGCAAAAATATTGAAATAATTTGCAAAAAGTGCAAAATATTGAAATAACGGGAAAATTGGCAAAATATTGAAATATATTGAAATACAACTTTGTTCAGAATCATAATATCGAAAAACTAATAGCATATTTGGGCTTCTTTCGACAAGAGGTGTTTGCAAAAAAAACATTTATATCAATGAAAATCCGGCCTCTAGTAATAAATATTACATATGTAAATACATAGAGATTTTTTATCTATTCTTTCCGATTTATAAGTGCTATACAAGCCGACAAAAAGAGTAGGCCAGTAAAAATTGAGCAAAAAAATTATCTATCTGCTAAATACATTAGCATAAATAGGAAAAAATTAAAGAATTTATTTTCTACTTTTTATTCTTATAATTTTT
Source organism: Meloidogyne incognita (assembly GCA_036172945.1). NCBI lineage: Eukaryota > Metazoa > Nematoda > Chromadorea > Rhabditida > Meloidogynidae > Meloidogyne > Meloidogyne incognita. The sequence continues at coordinate 2,309,754 of JARQAC010000006.1, read as the reverse complement.
ACATTGATTTTTACAATTTTATAAATATAAAAATTTTACATTGTATGTATAATTTTTTTATTTTTAAAATTATTTCTATTATAAATTTATTTGATGAATATAACTTGTTTAAATATATCATTTAGAAAGATGGTAATTATCTCCATTTTTAAATTTTTTCGAGTTCCTTGACTTCTAGAAATTTACAAATGTCAATAGATTTTGTGGGATGAGGAATTAATCCTGTTGTAATTTTTATAAAATATCCTGCAAATGAGATTTTATTTTTTTATATAAAAATAAGCATTTGTCATCAAATTTCTAGAAGTGAAGGAAGTGAAAAAATTATATTAATTTAATCAGAGGGCCATTATGTGCCAACCAATGACCATTGGTATAAAGGTAGTACATAAAAAATAAAAACGGATGTTATAATACAACATTAGCCTAATAATTATTTTCAAATTTTTTGAATAAATTATTCAATTAAAATAATCAAAAATTAATTATTTAATATAATAAATTTTGAATATAATTTAATAAGTACTAGCCACTGCTAACAGGATCCGTTATATACGGCGAAGGTTTTGACGTCCTAGCAACCTAGTTTTAATAGATTAAAAAGAATTGATTTATTTGATGATAAATAAAATCTATAATAGATTTACCAATACATATCAACTTTTTATAAACAAGCCACTGCCAAGGTTGCAAATATATAAAGCATAAAGTTCTATAAGGACGACCTGGCAACCTTGTTCATAATAAATAATTTTTACTCAAATAAATTATCAAATCCATATTTAAATAAATTGATAGCTTCGAGTACCTAATTTGATAATATTATGTATGTATATTTGAATGAAAAAATATACAATTATAAAATAAATAGCAAAATGAGAAACATATTTCGTAATTAAATATTTAATACTATTCATGTAAATAATATAAAGATTTCGACGGATAATAAAATCGTAGAATTCTACTGAAGAGATATCAGAAAATAAAAATCTCACTTAAATAATTAGATTTCAAATCAAGTAAATATATTAGATTGAATAATTGAAAGTTATACGTTAAGTAAACATCAATAAATAAATTAGATTATTCAATTTTTTATTTAATATTAATATTTATATAAAGAGTAGCTTCTACCGTTGATGACAAAGTTTTATTTATGTCATTCAGTTAAAAATTTTAATTTAAAATAAATTACATATTTAATAAATTAATAAATCTAAAAATTGATGAACTAAAAATATATTAGATTTACAATAATTTACGTGTGTGGCCTTTGGAAAAATGAGTACGGAGATTCAAAAAATCAAAGTTATTTTAATACTACAGCTATTTTTAACTAAAAAATATAAAATTTTATAAAAATAAATATCAATGAAGAAATGGTTATTTTATTCTTCGCTGCAGAGTATAAAAAATTTTTTAATGATAAATAAATTATGTATGTTTATATTGATAATAAATATTAAATTAAGTTTTGTGTAAATAAATATATTATATATTAATTAGATTTTAATTAATTTAATAAAAATATTCAAAATATGCATAAGGTCAAAAGCAATGACCATCAACCCTATTATGTCAGCTACGTACGATGACATAGTATTTATAATATGTATATCTAATTATTTGAATATAATTTAAATAAATATATTTGATTTAATATAAATAAATTAGTTTATATATTATTGATGTTAATTAAATTAATAAAAATAAATATTTACAGGAAATATATGAAAAATTTAAAAAGATAGCCCAACTACTCGTAATTGGGATAATACAAAAAGACTCTGGACATGTTGATGTGGAACAAATTAAAATAATAGAACTTCTTCAAATAAATATTTAAATAAATTGATTGATTCAAATACAAATTTTTAACATTAATGTATATGTGAATAAAATAATGATGATCAGATTATTAAATAAATAGTGAAGGGAGCAGCATTAATCAGATTTAAATAAATTACATAATATTAAATTTGTTATTTAATATTAATATTAATAAAATTAGTGGCAACTCATAATGACAGATTGTTCATTATCCCAGCTAATTAAAAATTTTAAAGTAAAATATTAAATAATATTATAAATTTAAAAATTAATACAGCCTAAAATTTATAAAATTGATTTTTAAGAGATTTTTAAAAGATTTTTAACGGCTATAAAAGAATATTTTTAATTAAAAAACATAAAAATATAAATAGATGAAGAAGTGCTTCTTCTGCTTGAAATTATATAAAATATTAAATTTAAATTTTGTTATATGTAATATTAAAATATTTAATTAAATTATGTATTAAATTAATTTAAATATATTCATTATTATTAGAATTTAATGTAGAAAATTATTAAAAATAAATATTCATATTAAATAAATTGATTAAATATTATGATTAATATTAAATATATGATTAAATATTTAATAAATTTAATAAATACAACTCAGTTGAATGTATTTATCAGCTACAAGTGATGATAGAGTGTGTTCCAGTTCACAAATTTAGTTAAAAATTATTATTAAAATTTTTAAAAAATTCATGTTTTTGTGTAAATATAATAAAATATTAAATTTGTTTAATTGATAAAAATAAAAATTGATGTATTAAATTATTAAATTGAAAAAAATCAGGAGATATGATATCTGAAAAATCTTTAATAACAAGTATTTTGAATTAAAAATAAATAGATTATTAGATTATAATATTTACTAAATTAATAAAAATAAAGATTGATGAGTTCTGAAATTTTTTTTATTTTTCTTGAGTATCTAAAAAAATTGAATTAAATATTAAATAAACTTGTTTATTAAATAAATATATAAAAATATAAAAATTCTACCATTTATTTCAAAAGAACTTAAATTGGCATGGATCATTAACAAAATTAAAATAAAATTAAAATATTAACTAAATTTGTGCATTTATTAAGGTTTAGTATGTAATTTAATTAATTTAATTACCTATATCTGTAAAAAATTAAAACAATTCTGCATTTTTTTAAAGTTTCAAAAACTTTAAAATTAAAAAATTAAATAAATTTATATATATTTTATTGAATTTTAATATTTAGTGCCTGCTAAAATTTCATTTAATATCTTCATTAGAATTAGTGAATGATTAATAAAAGGTGTAATTTAAGAAACAAAATATGATTGACGGTTTCAAAAAAATTTTTTCTTTTAACCGAAACAGAACGGAGGATTTTCGGTTCTGTTTGAATTATATATTTTATCATGTGTGCTTTATTATTTATTTAAATGAGGCAACATAATCCTCTGATTTTGGTGTTATTTAATTCTTTTAATTGAAAAAATATTCTAAATTTAAAAAGTTAGAAATTTTATGTGAATTTACAAGTTAAAAATCGAAAAAACAAAATAATTTTTATTTTTATTTCCGGTTTTTAAATTCGGTTTTAGCCCAAAACCAACGGTTTACATTTTATATTGAGTAACTTTAACTGAATAATTGAGTTTTTTATTTTTTTTAATTTAAAATAAAAAAATTTTTCTGCCCACTTTTAAAATGTTTTTTTTATTTTGTTTCTGCCTAATGAGAAAAAAGCAGATGATATATTCTGCACTTGCTTTTTTACTTAAAGGCCACCCATATATCCTCAATAACTTAGAGGGCGTGTAGTAGTCGCACAAAAAGGGTTAGGGCACGTCAACAGCAGTTGTGTGCTAAAGCAAATCAAATATCTTTAGTTTAAGTGAAAAGGAATTATTTGATGAAAAAATAAATGTTTCTAATCCCACCTTACAATGTTGTAGTGGGTAAAAACTTTTTTATTAATTTTTATTTAAAGTTTTTTTCATTATTTTTAGTAATTTATTTTTAAAAAATTTTATTATTATTTACTAATTTAAAAATTATTTTGCTATTTTTTCAAGTTGAGTATTCTCTTTTCCCAAGTGACTTGCCGTATTTTCTTGATTAATTACCCTCCCTTAATTAATTATCCACCCTCTATAAAATGTTAAAAGAATAATTAGACTCCCTTAAATGTCCTCTCAGACGTTATCCTAGATAATTAATTATTCAAGTATTCAAGAAAATAAGGTATTTTGAAATAATTTTTAAAAAAATTCTTCCATAACTTTAAGGATTTTTATTAAAGTTAAATTTTTGCCAAAATTCCTTAATAATATTAAAAAATAATCTAAAAATATTTTTTAGTTAAAAATTAGTAATTTCATAAGGAATTTTCCCCCCAATTTTAATCAATTGATCTTCTCTCATTCTTTTTACTTTTTACCAATTTATACACTTCCGGATATTTTCTTTCTTTTTTTTTGTTTTTGCTCATTTGTTTAAATATATATATTTTATCCAATTCATCAAATCCAAAATAATTTTACTAAAAATCTCTGACCAATAAAAACAAAAAAAAACACACTCATTTATTAATTATGTAATCATTCCCTCTTTATTTTTTAATTAAAAAATTATTTTGGTAAAAAAATGAGTTATCTGGCATCCATTGTTGCCGCTCAAAGAATGGTAGATTCTGATCAAGAATTTGAGGATGAAATGGAAGGGGAAATAGAATCTGAGGGAGAGGGTCAAGGAGAGGAGGAGGGAGAATTAAATGATGTTGGGATGGAAGAGGAAATAGATGACGAGGAAGAATATGAATATATTTATGAAGAATATAGTGAAGAGGAGGAAGGGGAAATTGAAAATAATTTGAATATTATTGAGAATTGTGATGAAAAGAATATAGTTGTTAAAAACAATTCTACCATTTTATCAACTCGATCGGCTGTCGAAGAGGCAGTGTTGGATGAAAGGCTGCGGAGGTGATTTTTAAAATTTGTTTTAAAAATTCAGAATTTATTTTTTCTTAGAGTTGGACCCCTAACAGAAACTATTTGACCTCAACGTGTTAAGTCCACTCCTAATTTTATTTAATTTTAACACCGATATACAGATTTTCCGTTATAGCGGTACATATACAACGAGTTATAAATGGAGGGTTTCCCTTCATGATTAAAGAAAAACTATTTAAAAAAGAAAAACAATCCTAATACTGCTCCTTATAATGCCACTATAACGAGAGTTCTTTTTGAAATTATTTTTCGAATTATTAGGCAACTATTTACATTTTAAAATATTTTTTACTTTAAATTTTCAAGACCCTAATTTAAGACTAATCGAAGCACCACAAGACGAATTTGAACGTGAATCAGCCCTAAACCTTCAATTAGGCAATAATGCTTTTTGGATACCAGATAAAGAACATTCCTTTCGACTTTGTAGAATAGGTGGAAATGCTAATAAATTAATTTGTGAACAACAAATTTCGGTTGAAATAATTAATGAAGTGGGGAATGAAGCAAGAGAATGCGGAGATGATTGTAAAAAGGTGAAAAATAAATTGAAAAATTTAAAAGAAATTAAATTAATAAATAAACAAATAATAAAATTAACCGGGTCTTAAATATAATTGAGTAAAAATTTAGTCGAAATATCAGTTACCTATGGAAAACTTTTGTTTTCTATTTTTTCTTTATAAGTACATACATTGTAGATTGTTTTACCCCCCCCCCTCCTAAATAAGGCTTTTTTCGGATCCGGATATCCGATCCGACAACCTTACTCCTAAGCCTTTTATAGTATATGCTTGTTTTCAAAAAATTCTTTTATTTTTCTTTTCATATTTTAAAGGAAATTCAATTCTCTCCATCAAAAAATATTAAAAAAGCGTTCCACATTCACTTGCAAACTGTGTGGCTTTTAGCGAACCCAATTCAAAATAGAACCCATCTGCTATTTTTTAATTTAAACTTCCAAAAAACAAAAAAAATCGAAAAAATGTGCAAAAAAATTTAAAGAAAAAAATATTTAATTACAAAGCTGCAAAAAATATAAACAGCTGTTGTTGTTAGAATATTTTTATTTATTTTTGTTTATTCTGTGAATTATATTTATTATTATATTTTAAGTTGCTAAAAATAATAGTAAAATTGGTGTAAGAAAAAATAATAAATTATTGCACCTAAATTATATTTTACGAGAAATGGCGAATTAAAAGACGTGTAAAAAACGTAATAATAAATCTTGCCTTATCTAAACATCGACAACATTTTTTTGAATTAGATTTTTTAAAATGATGGGGATCTCCAAAATAACTTAGACATCAGCCAAATAAAAGTTTTTGTCAACTAATTTCAAAGCTTGATAAAATTTTTTTTCGATTTCCGAGTATCCCCTCTCTCTCTCCCTTCCCACCCCCCACGTCCCCCCCCCCCGCGTCCCCCCCCCCTGACCTCGTATCCTGACCTATTATATTTTATTTTTTTCACTACACTAACTCTGAATTTTTATAATTCCATTATTTTGAACTTTTAAAAAAAATTTTTGATTCAGAATTTCCAATTTTAAAAATACCGTATTTATTCTAATTGAATGGCCCCTCCATTTGAATGGCCCCTCCAATTGAATGACACATTTTTGAATGAATGAAAAATAGAATGGCCACCTCCATTTGAATGGCCCTCCAATTGAATGGCCCTTTTTAACTTGAAACTACACAACTCGTATTTCTTTAATCCCTTTATTAACTAATTTAATATTCCTTTTCTGTACGGATAATTGTGATATTTTTGAGAAGGTTAGAGTCAAAAATGGGATTAAAAGGGATATCGGTGGATTTGGGAGGATAAAGAGAGATATCAATCGATCAAAAGGATTTGGAGAAACCATCTGAAGATTAAAATAATTAGGGGAAGATATTCAGGGATTCGTTTAACAAGAGGGTTTAGAGGGTTTTTGGATTCGGAGTGATATCGAGGATTTGGAGGATATCGGGGATTTGAGGATTTGTAGGATAACGTGGATAATAGTTCTATTTTTGAAATGTGGATGATTTTAATATTTTTGAAAAAGAAATGGATGTTTTCAAATTACATAATATCCCACTAAATCCTCAAAATTCATTATATCCTCCTTAATCACTTGATATCCTCCAACTTGTTCAATATCCTTCCAAATCCCAATAAATTCTCTCTCTTAAAATCTCCCTGATATCAATTTAAACCTAAAAATTTATGAATACTTCAAAACCCATCTAAATACTCTTGATCCCTCTATATCTTGCCCAAATTACTTAATCCATAACCTATTAGAACTAACTGTACAGTAAATTTTTATTTTTTGACTTCGATGTTAATCAAAATTCGACTTTTTTAGCAGCGCAGACATAAAACTTCTGCGTTTTATAGTGTAACGTGGAGAAAAATATACTAAACAAATTCAAAATATCGAATTTTAACAAAAAAATTCGGTAAAATTTCGAGTTCGGAAAATATTGGGTAGGATATTCGTCTCATTCAATCGCTATTTTTAACTAGAGTAGCACGAGGTCGAGGCCTCGCCGAGGCCGAGGCCGAGGTCCTCGGCGATTTTTCAACCTCGACCTCGATTCTGCTGACCTCGGGCCTCGGAACCTCGTCTCGGTCCTCGCCCAGAACCTCGCCGAGGACCGAGGCTAAATATACACCCCTAAGAATTGACTTTTTTGGAAAAAATGGAAGAAATCTGGCTCCTTGGGGGGGGGGGGGGGGGGGCACCCTACTGGGTATGAATCAGACGGTAAAGCCCGTTTGGGTATAGCCGTTTGGGAATAGCCGTTTGGATATGGCCGTTAGAGAATTGGCCGTTTCGGTCTATGGCCATAACTCTCTTTATATTCGTCCAATTCTGATAATTCTCATATCATTCGAAAGGTCTCGTAATGCAGCATCTTTTTCATAATTGGACTGATCTGATCTGATCATCACAAAAAAAGTTACAGCGTGAAAACCGATTTTTTATGCCTGTGACGTCGTTTATCAGTGATAACTTTTTGTAGAGTGATCAGATCAGATAAGCCCAAACGGCCATTCTCAAACGGCTATTCTGAAACGTCCCTACCCTGAATCAGATGGAACATATTAATTTGATAAGTATTTAGCAAATATTTGAAAAATTTATTAAATTTAAGTAGATTTTGAAAGGTTATAAAATTTTTTAAAAACCTCGGTTATCCTCGGTCCTCGACCTCGGTCTCGGGTCAAAATTAGCCCCTCGACCTCGATCTCGGCTTTTCCTGCCTCGGTGATCCTCGGTCTCGGTTTTTTCAAAAAACCTCGACCTCGTGCTACTCTATTTTTAACCTATGAAAAATAGAATGGCCACCTCCATTTGAATGGCCCCTCCAATTGAATGACAATTTTTTGGGGTATTGAAAAATAGAATGGCGGCCATTCAATTAGAATAAATACGGTATTTTAAAAAATAATTTCCAGCAAATCTGCATTGTTTCACGAGAATGTTTGCAACAAACGAGTGTTTCACATCTCTGCTCGGATATGACACAATTGAGCGAATTAAATGAGCCTTCTGTTTTAGAATGTATAAGACGACGATATTCATTAAACTTAATTCATGTAAAAAATTTTTTTAGATAAAATACATAATATTAACAGCTTTTTAAACTACACGTTTGTTTCGAGCGTTTAAAGAGCTGTTAAGCAAAATTCCACAAATTTGCAAATAAAATTTTAAGACATTCTCTGGTTTATTCTGCGTTGTTGTAAATCCATGGAAATATCTTTCGGGTCTTTATTCAAAAGAAATGCGCAATATTTATGCCAAAGCCTGCACAACATCTACAGAATTACCCCCTCATGTATTTTTTGTTGCCCAGAGTGCTTTTGATGGAATATGTTCTCCACCTTCGGTTGTAACTTCTCAATCTATATTGATAACGTAAGAGTTTTTTGTTATTTTAAATAAAAGGTTCTGTCGGACTTCGCTTAAGATATAGCTTCTAAAGGCGATGGACCCAAAGGCGATGGACCCAAAATTAGATAAAGCTTATAAAGTAAAATTTTCTGACAGGAGGTCCGAATTTTGGAAAATTTCTCTAATATTTTACAAAATTTATTTTTTTTTCAGTGGAGAAAGCGGTGCCGGCAAAACAGAAAATACAAGAAGAATAATTGAATATTTAATTAATGTTTCTGGAAATTATTCACAAAAAACACCAAATTTAAACGAGGGAAGAAAAAGCATAGATTCTGCCTTATTAGCAGCAGGGACGGTTTTAGAAGCTTTTGGAAATGCTCAAACAATACATAATGATAATAGCTCTCGTTTGGGGAAATTTATAAGACTTGAGTTTGAAAATGGTGGCAGATTACGATCAGCATGCATCGATTGCTGTGGGTAAAAATAAGTTATAATTAGAAATTTTATCTAAAAGATAATCTCAGATAGTCTCTGGATTAAGGTCTTCGCTTAGAGGATTGACAGCCCTCAGGTGCCAACCAACTTAAAAAATTTATCTTATGTTAGATAGAAGTATATCCATTGGAAATGAGACGGGGTGCTGAATAATTTTCCGGAATTTTCCCGGATCGGTAACCCATCCCATCCCTGTTGAGGTTTATCCAGAAGTGAGGTTCTACTCTAAAGGCAGTAATAAAAAATTAAATTATTTTTTAAGATTTATTGGAAAAATCTCGCGTTGTATGCCAAAATCCAGGAGACAGGAATTTCCACATTTTCTATCGACTCCTCAAAAATTCGTCGTTTTTGGCATCTGATAAAGCTCAAAAAATAGCAAATAAAATATTTGGATATTCTTTAGTCGAAGCGGATTTATTTAGATTTTTGAATCAAGGGAATATTGCCGAAAAGAGTGTGCATGCTAAATTTATAGATGATCTGGAAGGAGGTCGTGAGACTGAGGTGGGGCTTCTATTAATTGAAGTGATAATGGAGTTGTGTGATAAATATATTCCATAAGTCCAAGTTAAAGACACCTTGGTCCTGAGTCTAGACTCGAACAAGGAAGGCCTTATATGAGAAAAGTCTTTGTCTTTGAAAATTTATTTGCTCACCTCTACATATATGCTACCTTTTTAATAACGGTTATAATTAATTAAACCCAACGGCCATCCCTTACCCAACGTTTTCGAAATACATATTCTAACTTTCCTTATAAATTTCCAGCAAGCAATTGATCAATTAGAATTTACATTAAATGAAAAAAGTTGGATTCGAGAATTAATGTTTGCTTGTATTTTAATTGGCCAAATACGTTTTGGGGAACGTTCGGGACTTGATATGAGTTATGTAGAGGAAATGATGGAGATTGAGGCTGTTAGTGAATTACTTGGACTTAGCCATTCTTCTCACCTTGTGGATGCTTTAACTCAGCCAAGTATTAAAGTTGGAGATGTTTTTATTAAAAGGTGAATTATTATGAAGGAAAGGAAGATTAAAGGAGCAAAGAAATAAAATATTAGCCTTAGTCTGGTTAACCTGGGTGAGCTTCTCTATAGTATATAGGATGGTTTTTGTTCTAAAGAGAACCTTTTTGTCAAATTTTGTCAATAATGGGTTCCTTTACTTCAAAATTACTATTTTTAGAGAGCATGCTGAATCTGGATCCAGACCTTTTTTCCTGGATCCAGAGTCAAGTTCAAGGCATTTTTCATAGTTCCTTGATTTTTCCTTGACCTTGATTCTTCCTTGATTCAAGGTCAAGAATCTGGTCAAGGTACACAACTGAAATCAAGGTCAAGGATCAATGTCAAGGTTTTCTGAAAATCTCGCTCTCTACTGTTTTACTTTACCACAATCATTAATACCCATAATTTTAAAGGAGCCAACCTTTACGTAAAACACAAGCATCTGCGCAAGCTTTAGCTAAATGTTTATATGAAAGGGTATTTAATTGGATATTGACAAAATGTAATAAAGCTATTGGGATAAATAATAATGAGGAAAATGAAAATAATAAAGAAAGTAAAAATAATAAATTTATTGGTGTTTTGGATATGGCTGGATTTGAAATTATGGAAAGAAATTCGTTTGAACAGCTTTGGTAATTTTAAATAAATTGATGAAAATTAAAGTCGAATGTCTTACATCCTTGAAACTGAAATAGATTTCATGTTTATTATTGGGCGCATCTTAATTTTAAAGGAGCGTAAAACACAAAAAGCCGGAAAATTTAATTGAAATTTTTCAATTTTTTAAAAACGGAAAATTTTTAATTTGATGAAAATTTTTCTAAAAATTTTTTAATAAAAATCCCATTAAGTATAAACTTCACAAATGAACGTTTACAACAATTTTTTAATGATTTTTTGTTTGTTCGAGAACAGCAAGAATATACTCGTGAAGGTATTCAATGGACAGAGCAATCTTATGGAGATGACCTCCAACCTACAATTGACTTAATTGAAAAGGTATGAAAAAAATTTGAAATTAAAATTAATTAATGTCTTAAATTCACTCTTAACTTTTTACTAAAATCTCGGTTTAACTAATAGCAAAAATAAAATTTTCGTTCCTGAAATACCCTACCTCTTATACATCCACTTTATATATTTTTTCTGTTCAGCCTTTGGGAATACTTTCATTATTACAAGAAGAATGTATTGTGCCTAATGGTTCAGAACTTTCACTTTTAGAGAAAATGTTTCAAAGATTGTCTCATACAGCTCCATCCGTGTTTTCCAAAGCAAAGCAGACATCTCGGTAACACCTTTACTTTCCCCCATTTTTTTTATTTTTTAAAATATAAACAGAACATTAAATTCCGGTCATTTCACAATTTGTCATTATGCTGGTTCTGTAATTTACAATGTTGATGGATGGCTAGAAAAAAATCGGGATTCTGTCGATTCAAATATTTTACAAGTTCTGGCCAATTCCCAACACCCTTTAATTTCCCAACTTTTTACCAATTCCCAATTAATTTATTCAAAAAGAAAAGGCCCAGCAATGGCACAAGCAAGCATTAGCTTTGTTTATAGAGAACAATTAAATAAATTACTCGAAACTATTAAACAAACTAGGGCACATTTTATTAGATGTATTGTGCCTAATCATCAAAGAATACCTTTTCAGGTACTTTTGTTGGATTTATCTTTTTTGAATGAAAAATTTATAAATTAATTTTGCATCACAAACTAAATTTAACTTGAAAAAATTTTTTGTCCTTAAATATGTAAAGTTTTTCCTAAATTTTAGTTAAACGGACCATTGGCAATGCATCAATTAAGGTAAATTTTTAGTATAGGTATGTACTAGATAATAAACACACCTTTAGCTCAGAGTGAAAATCATTTGTCAGAGTTAAAAAGGAAAGTCTATCCGGATATGTGAAGATGTCCAAAGATCCGTCAACCACATACAAAATAACCGTATTTCTTCTAATAGTGCAACTCTCCCTATTAGACAGACTCCCTATAATAAACCGACCCCCTAGAGGAAAATTGAAAAATAAATCGACTGCACTATTAGAAGAAATACGATATATTAATTCTTAATTCCTACATAAGCTCTTAAGAGCTTTTGATAAATTTGATAGTTCTCTTTCAGAAACCTTTCCAAAATTAATTAAATGCTTCTACTTTGTTCTTATTCTCATAATTTATTTAAAGGTGTAATGGTGTTTTGGAAGGTATAAGAATATGTCAAAGAGGTTATCCAAATCGAGTTCGCTTTGAAGAATTTATTTCTCGATATCGAATTCTTTCATTTAAAAGTCAAGAATATCAACAGAAAAAATTATTGAATGAAGACCCTAGAATTTTGGTTGGAAATTTATGTGAGGATTTGGAACTTGACGAGAAACGATTTCAGGTGTTTAAAGTATCCCTAATCACGCAAAAATTTTAAAATTAAAAAGATTGGACGAACAAGATTATTTTGTCGAGTTGGACTTCTTTCTGAATTAGAAGCTCGTAGACGAAACAAACTAAGCCAAACTTTAACTGATTTACAAGCCTATATTCGTTGGTATTGGGCACAAATTGAATTGAAACGGAGGAGAGATGAATGGTTAGTTAGTATTAATTAATATCGAAATCATAAAAGCCTCCATTGTCGAGACTGAAATTTAGAGTTTTTAGAGCACGACATTTTTAAAAAGAGGACCAGAACAGGGCTGGGGACCAGAACAGGGCTTTTATTTTTAGATTTCGCCCAGCCCTGGTCCAGACCCCCTTGGATTACCGACCATTCAAGGTCGGTAACTATTTAATTACAAAATTAAAGTTATTTTATTTCATTTTAAAGGGAATCATTATTAACAATTCAACAATCACTTCGTTACTATATTCAACTAAAATCTTGGCCTTGGTATAGACTTTATCAAAAAGTATTTCAACTAATTCCTCTCGTTTTGGATAAACGAAGATTGAATGAATTGTTGGCAGAAAATAATGAACTTACTCGAAAACTTGAAGAAAGTAATAAAAAATTGCAAAAGGCGAAAAGAGATTTGAGTGAATTTAGGTGGGAGAAAAATTTTTAGATTGTAATAGTTAAGTTGGATGGAATTGGGCAATTATCCCCAACAATTATTCTGAAATCCCTAAACCACAATCAAGGGTTGGCCTTGGTTCGAACTTCATTAAGGACTCTGGGGCAACGTCCAACTTACACGCCCTAGTCCCCTTATGTCCTATTTAAAGAAAATCTACAAACAATAACGCAGATAATTATGATTGAGAGTATAGAAAACCTCGATTGTATGGCACTGATTTTATGTTCTAAGAAAACCCCCAAAACAGCTTCAATTTATTTGGACATTTTAAGGATATGTTAAAAAGCGAAAATTGAAGGTCATCCCCCCTCCCCCCCCCCCCTCCACTATATATTAGGTATTTTCTATTAATTAATAAACACAAAGGTTCGAAATTTTGTAAAGGAAAGTATTTTAAGCGAACGCTTAGAAAAATCAGAAAAATCAAGAGAAGATGAACGCACAAAAACTCAAGAATTACGTTCAGAATTACATTTAAATGAAGAATTATTGGAAAGAATGGAAAGAAAATGGGATGAACAACATTTAAAAGTTATGAGATTAAATAATACTTTAGGGGAACAAACTAGAGCTATTGAAAGATTAGAGGAGGAAAGAAATGGATTAAATAAAGAGAATGAAATGGTAATTTTTAATTAATTTAAGGAAAATATTTAATAAGATTCGTCTTCCGTTTTTTAAATGATGTGGGACATCCCTGATCAACACCTATTAATGCATCAGGGATACCTTTGCTATTTGAAATAATACATATGTATGTATAAAGTTGAGCTTAGAGTCTATTAATTAGTGTTTCATCGGAACCAAAATTTTGACCGGAACCGGATCCAATTTGAGTCCAAATCACGAAACCGGAACCAAAAAAACGCCGGAACTTTCTGGAACCGGAGCCGGAACTTCCGGTGAAACTCTAATATTAATATTCTGCTAAAATTTCCTGTTATAAACTCTTTTTGTATAAATTTAGCAAAACTCAGGAGCTTTATAAGCATTTTAATAAAGTTGAGTTTCTCTAAGTCATTGTCTTCGGGACCGAAATAAGCCGAGGTGAAGGGGTGTTATTTGAAGGAAGTCAGATCACACTAGGGCATCACCTATTGCCCTAATTTAGTCGGCATATAAAGGGAAGTCTGTTTATTTATTTTATTTATCAGTTAAAAGAAAATTATCGTCTCGAATGTTTGGAACGTTTATCAGTAGAACAATCATTAAATAGTTCACAGGAAGAAAGTTCAAAATTGCGTTCAGAAGCAACAGAAATGTTAACAGAAATAAGCCGTTTACGTTCAGAAATTAATTTAAGAGATGAACAAATACACGAACAAAAAGAATTAATTAACGAAAATTTAATACAAATTGGGGATTTAAATAATTCTATTTTTGAAGCTAATGAAAAGTTAAATGAATTACAACCTTTATTACATTCTGAGAAATTGGCAAGAAGAAGAGCTGATAATTTAGCTGATGATTTAAGTCAAGAATTAAATAAAATGGGGGAAGAATTGGATAAAGTCAATGGGAAAAGAGATGCTATGGTGGGTTTGAAATTTTAAAATAATAAATTTTGAGGAAAACTTGAAAATCCCATCTCTATTAATTATTCTAAGGTAATCCATCCCGAGATGAGTACCAGAGATCTAGCCGACCCGATTTCCAACGTTTCTCGTGTCTGAAATACCTATTCCCGAAATCGGGAATTATAATTTTCTCGGTAATTCTCGTTCCCGAAATTGTGAACCATTTTTTATGTACTTAAAACTAATAAAGAGAGGTAATCTCTCCGTGTTTGTTCTCGCTAAATCTTCAGAAACCTAGACCAAGTTTCGATAAATTATAATAACCTATATATAGAATTAACAGTAGGTCAGAACTTTACACTTGCAGATTTCCTTCGGAAAAGGATGCAAAAGCATTATAAAAATATTTTTTTAAAAACTACATATCAAAATACCCGAATTTTTATTCAAATAGAAAGAACAATTACGTGCCCGTGAAGTTCAAACAAAAAAATTAGAAAGAAAATTAGAAGATAAACAGGCAGAAATGGATGAATGTGTTTGTGAACTTAAAAAAGCCCATAGACGTATCCAAACAGAATTACAACAACAATTGGATGATTGGAGAAGAAAAGGTCTTCGTTTAGAAACAGAAAATGCCCAATTAAAAGGAAAATTAGAAGCAGCAGAAATTAAAGAAAAAACTTTAGAAAGAAATAATAGTGGAAATTTAAGGAGTGCAACTGGACGTTTTGGGAGTTTACAGGCTACACAAGAAAGAGATTTGAGAGATTCTAGTGTTGATTCTGATGTTGGGATTGTTGGGGGAGGTGAATGAATATATATTTACTTTAATTATTTCCATACTGATTTTATTAGGAGAGGGAGTCTTTTTCATTTTATTGAAGAATCTATTTAAGAGATTGAGATAACTAGACTTGAGATACGAAATATGTAGATATCTCGAGAGTTTGATTCTTGATAACCAAAATTTTTGTAAGGTCCATCTGTAGTTTTGTTTCTTATAAACCCCCATTCTTCGATAATTTCCTAACGGCCTATCTATTAGAGGCGAGTGAGGGGCTGTCAATTATTTCACTTCCTACTACAGTTATTGATGGTCGGTCTTAAAATTATTGAAAGGATAAAAATTGGAGAAGATCATAGAATCATTTAAATGAGTTCCTTCGACAGTAGTGTCTTGAATCCAGGGATTCCAATTTACTAATTCCAATTTCTAGAGCATCTTACTAAAATTTATTTTAAGGAATATTTCGCCCTTCTTATTCTTCAAGAAATACTACATTAATGTCAGCTACAGTTTCCTCTACATGTTCTTCCTCTCTATATTCTGGAAGCTTAAGTCGTCGTTATAAACGTTATGAGACAAATAATGCTTTGTCAGAATCAACACATTCGGCAACAACAACTTCCTTGTTTGAATCTAATTTACTTCGACGTTCGGGATCGAGAACTTCTTCAATGGGAAATCTGTCTTCTTCTGTTTCTTCAACCTCCTCTTCTCTTCGCAGGGCAGCGGTTGCTAATTCTGCTGCAATGGTTTGCAAAAAACCCTAAAAAAATATTCTTTGCTTATCCAAAAGGGTTTTTTCTCAGTCCACTTTCAGCAATTTTCTGTCTAACTAATGAAAGAAAATAGTGTTAATGTTAGTAATAAAAAGGAAAATAAATATAGAAATAAAATTGTAGTGAAAGATGAGAGAAAATGCGAGGGAGTACTCATTTTTCCTTTCCAAAACTGCTTTCTTCACAAACTGACATTTTCCTCTTTTAAATATTTAATAGGTTCTGGGTATTTGTCCCCTCTGAAACTTACCTGGCTGGGGCGCTCATGCGACCACGAAGGCATGGCGTCTGTGGTGAGACTTCCCCATTGCACTTAAGGGCGAGGTTGACCCGCAGGGCGGCTCCGAACTGGGGTAGGCCCACAGCTAAATTTTTGAGTGTGGGGGACAGCGTTCGCGCTTCCCCCTTAAAATCTAGTCTTATGAAGTTGATTTAAAAATTATTTCCATTTAATTCTTTCATTATTTCAATTCTGAATTTTTAAAATTTTGGACCAGTCTCCCTCAATTGCTTAATTTCTCTCCATTTTCTACAGATAACTTCATTAACTGCAACAATCGACTCTGGCCTTCTTTCACGTAGCCCTTCAGCTGCATCTACCGTTTCTGGATGTGTTGCTAACACAAACAATCCTTCAGGCACTAATTATATGCAAAGTCTTTCTCAGCGATTAGAAGGCGCCGAAAGGCGGCTACTTGAAAAAGAAAGGGAAATACAAACGGCTAAACAAGATACACAATTAGCAAGGAGAGAATTGGATGTTTATAAACAATCTTTACAAGAATCTGAAAGGGTAATTTAATAAGGGAGATGTTAACATTTACTTTGTTTAGTCACGGGATTCATTAACCAAACAATGCCGTCAACTTACCTCAGAACTTGAACAAATAGGCAAAAAACTTAAAGAAGAAGAAGAACATTTCCAAACCTCTCAATTTGAGTCAAGAAAACAATCAAACGATTTTATTATTTTAAAACAAAAAATTGAAGATTTAAAAGAAGAAAATGAAGCAGAAATGGCCTTAGAAAAGTAGAAAAGAGAATAAAAATATTTTTTGGAAAAAATTTTTAATTTTGTTAGGAAACGAAATTCAGAAAAAATGGAAAAGTTGGTTTATGAGGTTGGGTAAAATAACAGAAAAAATTAATTTCCTTTCATTAGTACGAATCACGCATTCGCCAATTTGTTAATGCCCAACGAAGTCAGGAACAATTACTTGAAAGACTAACTGAATCTGAATCACAATTGGGTTGGTTTATTCCTTCCAAAATACATTCTTAGGGGCATCCTGAGTTTTGAAAGACAATAATTACAATAATTGTGCTCTTATAAGATCTTGAATTTTTTTTTCGAAAATTTTTAGTCTTCTAACGAATCTTCATTTTTAAAATACCCACTCGAAATGTATAGGGAAAATTCGGTACAACTACCTATTTGCTAAAATAATTACCCAGGGTAATTATTGTTTCAACCTCTCACTGGAGAGGGCAATTAAAAATGAGGGGGTAATTATTTTAGCTTTTTTTGAGACAGGCTAACTATAACTATTTTTAAGAAGGGTAATTATTTTTTCGATCTCTGGCTGAAAGGGGGTAATTAATAGGGCGGGAGTAATTATTTGAGAGAGGGACGTTATTTCAGCATTTACGGTAATCGGCATTTCTCGATCTATTTTTTCCTTGTCCAAGCTTAACCCCTATACTGAAGACTAATTTGTTTTGTAACAGTATCCTTCTTTGTTTATAATATTGATTATTTTGAATAATTTAATAAGATAAAACCCAATCACAATTGGCTCATATGGAAAGACTACAACGTACACAATCTGCAATAGGAGAAACTTGGGAAGCTCAATACCGAACTGCTCAGTCTGAATTGGAGGGTATTAGGGATGAAAATGCTGCTTTGAAGAGTCGGATCCGAAGACAGAAAAAACAAATTGAATTGCTTACACGTAAGGGGAATTTTGAAAATAAATTTAAAAATAATTCCCTCTCATATTCAGAAGAAAATGAATTATCTGAGAGAGTAATTGAACTTGAGACTAACGTTGGAAGAGTACAAAATCGTCTTCAAGGTGACAAATCTGTGAGTGAGAGTTGCATGGAACCTCCAAATAGTTTTTATGTAGCAAAAGAAGAACAAAAAAATTCTGGAATATTTGTAGATGAAGAAAGAGGAAGTGAAGTACCTATATTTACCTACTTTTAAAATTGATATTTGCAGATTATTTCTAGTCACTGCCTTGTTACGTTACAGATTTTAATAAAAAAAATATTTTTATTTCGATTTATTCAGAGAATTTTAAAAATTTTAACAAAGATTGCATGAATTAGCACAAATACGTTTCTTTAGATCATTATTGAATAGACGATTCTCACAAAATCCGCGTTTGGCCCAACGTCCACATCTGATTTTAAAATTATTGAAAAGTCAACATTTATTTTTTTAAAATTCAAAACGTTCAATCCTCAAAATTAGAGAGCGAGATTTTCAAAAAACCTTGATTTCGGTTGGGTACCTTGACCAGATTCTTGACTTGAGACAAGGAAAAATCAAGGAACGTTGAAAAATGCCTTGATCTGGACTCTGGATCCAGGAAAAATCAAGGTCTGGATTCAAATCTAGCCCGCTCTCTACTCAAAATACTCAAATTTTCAAAACACTGAATTAGTAGATTTTGAAAAAAAAATTTGCTTACCGAAAGCTCTTATCGTTACATTCAGTTTTCTTAATTATATCCTTATCATCTTCACTCTCTTTCGCTTCCTCTAAACTACTTTCTTCTTCACTATTTTCACCTTCACTGCTTGCTTCTTCTTCACTATTACTCCCAATTTCTTCTTCATTTTCTCCACTTTTAATTTTTTCTTCCTTCTTTTTATATAAATAAATTTTACAAGTACAGTCACAATTTTCTTTCATTAATTCTTGATAAGGCTTTATTCCACAAAATATATTATTTTCTAAACAATTTTCTGCCAAATCTACACACTCATTTTCCTCTTTATTTAATCCTTTGTTACTTTCCTTTCTGTTTTTATAGCTTCTTTTTAATTTAAATTTTAAAAAATTATTTTGTTGTCTTTCTTTCTCCAAAGCCTTGAAATGAAAAATTTTTTGATTTAAAAATATTTTTTATTTGCCTTCCTTTCTGCTTCCCTTGAAACGATTTTGAACTCTTCAAAAGCTGTTTGCAGCAATATAGGCAATAAAGACAATTCATTCCACGGAGTAAATTTGTTTGTCTTTTCAACATTGTTTTCTCTAGAAGTTTTAAAAATTATTATTCAAATCGGAAAATTTATATTCTAAAAACTAGAGGGATCCCGCATGCGGGAGAAACTTCTAATAACTTCTACGGGACGTTATCCCGCGGGAATAATCCTACAAATGAAAAAAGTGCGGGATCCCATCCCACGACCTCTACTAAAAACTACACTTACTTGTTCCAATTTTTAACACCCTCAAACGGGATTTTATTCTTCCAAGTTTCAATTAATAAATCATTTCCCTTATTCTTTCCTTTTTCTTTATTTTCTCCTCTTTTTTCATTCCTTTTTATATTTTCAGGAAACTTTTGTTCTTCTTTGTTTGTGTTTCCCTTTTTGTCCTCTTCTTTTTTATTGTTCTCTCTGTTAGTCTCTTCCTGAATTTCCGACTTTTCTCTGTCATCTTTTCCTTCTTTAAATAATTTATTGTTACTATTTCCCCCTTCTTTTTTCTTCTCTTCCAATTTATTTTCTTCATTTTTAATAATAAAAGGTTTTGTATCCACCTTGGTATTTTTATTTTTTCCTTCATTTTTCCCTTCAAGTTGTTTTTCCTGTTTTTTGTTAAATGCAGGTTTAACTTCAATATTTGATGACCCCAGACTTGAAAAAGGATTAGTATTTTCTTCTTCTTTCTTTTCAAAAGTTATTTTTTCTTTTATTTCATCCCCATTTGGAGCAAATTTGCTTAAAAATATATTATTATAATTTTTCCTTCAAGTTAGGAATTTGATTTATTTGTAAACTTCTGAGTTTCTATCAAGCTTTAGTAACTTTAATTTTAATTGTTTAGTTACCATTATATTTCACCCATAAATTCCTAAATTTATTATGATAATAGAATTTTTTAAACGGAGTATAATATTAATAAAAATATTGTGTTAAAATAGCAGAAAAATCATTAAAAATCCCACAATCGCAAATTCAGAAAACCCTCCAACAATTCAATTTAGGTATACAATTTTATATAGTATTCTACATATCAGGGATCGCGCCGACCCGATTGACGTTTCTTCTTTTCGGAAGTTCGGAAATTTGGAAATTCTTTTCGGAAAATCGGGAACTCGAAATTTTTGGGAATTCACGATTGCTACATATTTTCTGATAAAAAAATAAATTATTAATTTTTATTACATATTTGTTCGTTGATCATCGTCCTGTTTTGCAATTTCATTAACTTTTGACTGATTATTTGGAACAACTCTAACAAAAATTGGATTTTTTGGATTATTAACCAGTCGGTGTCCATTAACTACCAACGGGACAAAATGTCTTTCATTACCCTCAGAATTTTCGGAAATTAAAGTATTTTCATTATTTAATTGTTTATTTGATTGGAGATTGGGGGATTTCTGTGAATTTTGGGGCAAAATTGGCGGGACTTGGGCAAATGCAAGTAATTCAGATGGTTGCCCGTCGAGGACATTAAAAGAGCCAAATGCAAGGAAAAATGAATTTAAAATTAAAAAGATAATTAAAATTGAGAATTTTAGGTAAATCTGAGTCATTTTTAATTAATTTAAATTTTAAATTTTTTGGAAACTGTTTAAAAATTAATTTTTCTCTTCATTTTTATTTGACAAAAATTTTGATTTAAAAAAAAAACAAAAAATAGAAGGTATTGTGAAATTTTTTGAAATAAGGATAAAAATAGAATAAAGTAAAACAAAGGATTTTTTAAATGGATAAAGGATAAAAATACAAAAATGGAAAGAAATAAAGAGGAGAGATTTTTTAAAAATAAAATTGTAAACAACGACAAAGCGCTTTATTTTTAGAAAATTCAAAAAAAAATTTTTTTTTAACAAAAATAATATTTAATAATTATTTTTAGAAAACAAAACAATATTGAAAATTAAATAAAATTTGTATTTAGTAACATTTAATTAATTATTTATTACAAAATCCTAAATCTTTTCTGTCCTCTTAAAATTTAAAAACATTTTATTTTGTCTTCTAAGAATGTTTTTTAATAAAAAATTTTTTTAAAAACACT
The DNA here is from genome assembly GCA_036172945.1 of Meloidogyne incognita. Taxonomy (NCBI): domain Eukaryota; kingdom Metazoa; phylum Nematoda; class Chromadorea; order Rhabditida; family Meloidogynidae; genus Meloidogyne; species Meloidogyne incognita. The sequence goes on along the minus strand of JARQAC010000006.1, from coordinate 2,288,070 downwards.
TTTCGGTTTTGCCACACCCCACCCATATATTCGCAGGATATATTTTCTATTTTCCCTTAATTCGTGCAGAAAGGTCAGAAAAGTCAAAGGTCAGTCTTCTTTCTTACTCAATTTCACACACTTTTCCCTGTGGCATGTTCAAAGAGAGACATTGACAAAGAAAAGATTACTTTTCTTTTCATTGTGAAACTAAGGAAGGAAGAAGACTGACCTTCTGTAAAAATTAAGGAAAAATAGAAAATATCCTGCGAATATATGGGTGAGGTGTGGCAAAACCGAAAAGTACATTTCCTCGTTGTTGGAAATATTTCTAAACAGAATATATACACCTCATTTAAAATACATACATCATTTCAAGTTCGATGGCCACTGAATATGGAAAGCTGTCTAAGCGGTACCATTTATTTAAGGTATACTTCTTATTAGTATACCTCATCGATCCGGCCTCTAGCCAATATAATCTTCAAATGCTCCTAAATACATTCAAATGCTCTTAAATAAAATTTGTTTTTATTAAGTTTAATTTTATTAAGTAACCTACAAAGTACAGAAAAAGTACAATTATAGTGCTAAAAAATTAAATTAAAAATTGTCAATTTATATAAAATAAACTTTCATAATCTTCCCTTTTAAATTTTTATAAATTATTTTTATTTTTTTTTCTTGTCAAACAATTTGTCTAGTCATTTATAAATTTTGAAATATTTTATTTTAATATTTTCCTTACGGGATCAACCCAGAAGATCAAGACCCAGAAGGACAAGACCCAGAAGGTCAAGACCCAGGAGATCAAATGACCCAAAAGGTCAAAACCCAGGAGATCAAATGACCCAAAAGGTCAAATTCAAAATATCAACACTAAAAATTAAAGTATTGATTTGTTGTTATATTTTTATTCCGTTTGTTCTAGAATCTTTATTGTTCTAGTAAATTTTCTTCAATTTTTTTCATTAGTTTTAGATTTTCTAGATGATATAAAAAATTTTTAATGCAAAAAAATTATTAAAATGGCTTCATTTGTAAAATCAGCGAAAGGTGGTGATAAATTGATTTATGAAGGTTTTATTTATGTTAAATGTGGAAACGGCAAAGACGGAAAACGCTATTGGCGTTGTGAAACTTGGAGAAGTGGTAAATGTAGCGGTTTTGCAGTGACTAATGCAAACAACTCTGTCAATATTACTCAGCTTCACAATCATGGCCCATCTCCGAACCGTGTTGAATTGGTTAAAATTAAAGACAACATTAATCAGGCTGCAATATCATCAACATTAACACCCAGAGCAGTCGTTAATTCTCAATTAGCTGGGATTAGTGATCAGGCCAAGGTTTATTATTTTCTATACTATTTTTAAAACTGACAAATAATTTAAGGCTAATCTTCCTAAATTAAAAAATTTGGAGAAGGCAGTTGGAAGAACAACAAATTCAGCTGAGTCTTGGCATAACGCGTTTGCAAGCATCTTTCATCGACATTCACCAAATCCATACAAACTTATTCGAGCACTTCTTGATGAACAGGTTTTTATAATAACATTAGTTTTTTAACTTTAATATTTTAATTAATAAAGGTTAGAGCAGATGCAATTGCAACACGAATTTTAAGTGGAGAAACTATTCCGCTGTTCTCTAGAATTGAATATCGTCGTGCAAATGAACGACTCTTGAATGTGCTCAGAGGAGATGGAGGAGTACGAAATCCTATTGAGTTTCTTACTGCATGTTCCCATTATATTCACTTTTGATTTTATTTTTACTAAGGATTTTTAACATAAGTGATTCGACTTCTTTTCTAGTTTCGTTTAAATTATTTTTCAGAGATAACTATAAATTTTATTTATTTTTCATCTTTTGTTTAGAAATTTTTAGCTTCTGTTCTACTACACATATTTTTTTATCTATTTTGAAAATTCTAGTTTCTGAAAAATTTAGTAATAATTTTAGTGTTGATATTTTGGATTTGACCTTCTGGGTCATTTGATCTCCTGGGTTTTGACCTTCTGGGTCTTGTCCTTCTGGGTCTTGATCTTCTGGGGTGGACCCTTCCTTACAATTTCTTTTAATTATTCCTAGGATTCTACCAGGACCGTGATAGCTTTTAATGCCGCATTGATGAAAAGTCCTTTTTCTTTTTCATAGAAAAAAATTTTGATGATTTTGCCCAGTCATTTAATCATGCGCTTTTTAGATTTCGCCATATTATGGCAGGGGGAGAGGGGCAAGGCCTGCCATTTACTCTCTTAAAATTTATTTTATTTTTTCTCTAAAGATTTTAATTGATTTTAATTTTTAAACGCTTGACAGTGAGGGGAATTTACATAGCATTCTTTATTTTTTATTTTTTAAATTCTAAAGAAAAATTTAAATAAATAAATAAAGCAAAAATTGTTAAAATTATTTTTCTAATTACAGCAAAAAATAACTTAAAAATGGGTTCCGGAAAATTGGGCTCTGGAAAAATGGGCTCCAAGATTTTTCGGAAAATTGGGCTCCAGCGGAATTTTGGGCTCTAAGTGAGAAAAACGGAAAATTGGGCTCTAGATTTTTAGGCGCAAACAATTGTGGGCGTCGGAGTGAATTTCTATATTTATTCGAAAATAACACAAAATCAAACAACGTAAACCTATGGGCGTCGGCAAGGCGCTTGTGCAAAACCCCGCGCTTCGCGCGGGGTTTTGCGGCACGCGCCTCGCGGGAGTCAACGGTCGCTGAGTTCTACAACAGTAACATAAACCTATCCCTTTCTACTGATTTTCAGCTTTGAAATGCCGACCTACCCATTAAGTATCAGCACTCCGGATAATTTTGTGATATTTTTCGAATAAATCCAAAAATTCACTCCGACGCCCACAATGCACCATGCCTAAAATTTTAGAGCCCAATTTTCCGAAAAATCTTGGAGCCCAATTTTCCGAAAAATTGGGGCCCAAATTTCCGAAAAATCTTAGAGCCCAATTTTCCTGACACCCTTAAAGATAACTTATTTCTGACCAGAGGTGGGTCGGAATTCCGATTTCCGACTTCCGAAATTTTGGAAAAATTTCTGATTTCCGACAATTTTTGGAGCATATTTCCGAATGAGATTTTTCCGAAATTCTCAAAATTTTCGCCTGCAGCTCAAAAAATAGAACAAATCTGGCTTAAAGACCTCCCTATTTTCAAAATTTTCGCCTGCAGCGCAGAAAAAGGAAGAAATCTGCTGAAAATGGAAGCGGTGCAAAAAGGGAAAGAATCAAATCCTTCGATCTTATTAATCCTATTAATCTTTCGATATCTGATATACTTTTTAACTGATTCTTTTTAATTTGTCTATTGATATTCTTATTAACCACTCAAATTCCAAATATCTCCTTTAATCCTTTCAGATTTTCCTCCCTAATTCCAATCCCTCAAACCCAATCCCTCGATATCCTAATCGATCCCTCGATGTCTCCTTAATCCCCCGATATCCTCCTTAATCCCTCTATTCCCCTTAATCACTCGATATCTTTCGATGTCCCTAATATTCGCTTAAATCCCTCGATGTCCTTTTTAACCCCCTCGATAATATCTCCGGTTCTTGCTTTCGGATTGAACTTCCTTTATGCAACATAATTTGCCACTTTAGAATTTTATATGTATATAAATTCAGTTTCGAAAATTTCCGATTTCCGGCGTTTTTTCCTTCCGATTTCCGATTTCCGAAAAAAAATTTTTATTTCCGATTTCTTAGTTCCGACTTTTGAGCCAGTTCCGATTTCAGGCTCTTCCGATTTCCGACACTTCTGACTGTTCCGTCCCACCTCTGTTTCTGACCATTTAAGGATCAAATCGTTAATATGTAGTAATAGGGATCTCCTATTTGTAAAAAAATATTGTCTTTTAGGGGAATTTTAAATAATATTTTTTAGGGAATTTTAAATAATATTTTAAATAATTTTCCACAGTCATTTAATCATGCGCTTTTTAGCATTCGCCATATTATGGCAGGGGGAGAGGGGCAAGGCCTGCTGCCATTTACTCTCTTAAAATTTATTTTATTTTTTCTTTAAAGATTTTAATTAATTTTAATTTTTAAACGCTTGACAGTAAGGAGAATTTACATAGCATTCTTTATTTTTTATTTTTTTAAATTCTAAAAAAATTCTTTTAAATAAATAAATAAAATAAAAATTGTTAAAATTATTCTTCTAATTACAGCAAAAAATAACTTAAAAACATCTACATATTTCTGACCATTTAAGGACCATTTGTTAATAGTAGGGGTCTCCTATTTATATATTAATATTTGATATTTATTGCCATTTTCTTTTAGGGAGATTTTAAATTTTAGAATTTAAACAGAGAAAGTGTCTTTATTTATTCAATTAAATATTAAAATGTTAATCTCTCTTAGCAGTAGGTTTTATCATTTATTAATTTAACTTTCAATTGCCATAATCTTTCCAAATCTAATTATATCCTTACTTTCTAAGTTTAGTAATTTTGTTAGGAATTTTGAAAACCCGGCCGGGAAATGATCCTGGCCGGGAAGGACCCGTGCCGTGGAAAACAAGGATTTTCGATTTCCATTTTTTCAAACAAAATTCCCGGTACCCGAGCGAGGAACCGGAAATTTTGTTAAAACATTACATCATTCTATAGAGATTCTATTCAATTAAATACTTTGTGTAATTTTGATAATTTTATTACTTATATTCTTTAGTTTTCCCTGCTATGATATACTTTCTGTTACCTACATTATCTACATGTCCATCAACATCTGAAGGATCACACACAATTAATGTAATAACAGAAACAGCAAGTGAAGAAACTTCAATATTGTCTTTACTAACAGTAGAGGAAAGAGAAATATGTGAAAATCTTAAAATATTTGACGCAGCCCAAGAATCGAGTATTACAACTCCATCAATTTTAGTGAAAGAATTTTTAATTGGCTCTTTAACACCATACGAAGTTTTATACAGGAGTTAGTTAGAATTCATGCATTTTTATAAAAAAATATATATAATATTTTGAAGAGTTTTAAAACAAAATTTGGGGACTTGAAAACATTTTATACACTATTAGTGTTGGTCTGAAACGAACCTAAGAACAGAAAGTATTACTATATCTTTCTTCAATTCGGGTTCAGATATCTATAAATTGCAATACATAGTGTTACTAAAGGTTATTTTCTCGAGTTCAAAATTTTCGCTTCCTTTATTTGATTTCTGTTATAAAAAAGCGTCACTCTCTATTCTTAATCTAAATATAATTTTGTGGATTCAGTAAATTATTATCTTTGTCATATTTTTTAAAAAAAAAGTTTAATTTAGAGGTTCATGAAGAATTAGATAAATTCAATTTTAACAATAAACTCGCAAAAGATATTTTGAAAAGAATTAACGAATTAGCTAATATAGATGACCATGTAATTAGAAATTTTTTTATCAAAATTATTAAAAAATTATCAGCAATGGAAATTATTAGCAATGTTAAAATTATTAGCAAGTATCCCGAATTAAATAAATTAATCGAGTGTTGTTTTACTGAAACAGGAGAAAAGATTGAGGTATTCTTTTCTTTAAATGATCTTACCTGCTTGTCCGAAAATAACCTAAATTAGTCACGCTCAAGTAAGCGGTTCCTTGGAAATCTATGGATATCAGGAACCTGTATCTATTTCTAGGAACCGAATCGAAAATTTCGGATATCCAAAAATTTACGGTTCCTGATACATTAACCCATAAGGTCTAGCTTACATTAGTGTTTCACCGGAACCGAAATTTTGACTGGAACCGGATCCAATCTAAGTTCCGGCCCGGAACCGGAACCGGAACTTTTCTAAGTTCCGGCCCGGAACCGGAACCGGATCCAATCTAAGTTCCGGCCCGGAACCGGAACTTTTAAAAAAATTTTACTAGCAAATTTTAAAAATTTTGTATTTTAAGTAGGGGTGTCGGTTTCGCCAAATTCTTCGATTAAATTCTGCCAAATTCTTCGGTTAATCGAAATCTAGCCGGATAACCGAACCGAAACCTTCGGTTAACCAAAATCGAACTACCCAAATCACCTATATTTACCTTGCACAGCTCAATCCCTCGACATCGCACTCAAATCTCTCTATATTACCTATGACCCCTTGAAATACACGATGTAACTCAAAATCCACCTTCATCCATCAAACTTCCTTTTACAGCGCCGCAGACGAAAATTTTGAGAATTTTGGAAGGCCAACCGGTGAAAATATTGCAAGGTCAACCCATATTTTTTAAAAAAACGGATCGTTAGTTGTGTAAAAAAGTTCCGGTTTGCCCGGGACCGATTTGTAAACCGGAGCCGGAACCGGATCCAATTTGAGTTTTTCTATTTAATACACCTCTTGTTTTAACCTACTTTTTCTTGATTCCTTTTTATATTGAGAGTACCCTCCATATATAATCAAGAAAGTACATAATTCGCTTATTATTTTTTGCTTTTGAAAAATTCAACAACAAATTTCAGGATTTAGAAAACATGGATTTCAAAGCAAAAGTATATCTATTCTACTACATGTGGATATGGCAATTGATCGATTTTTTGGATCTTGATGGCATTAAACGAATTCAACTTGTCGAGGATAATAAAAACTTTCTTTATGTACCCAATCGTGTTTCCGAAGTTTTATTTGCTGATTGGTTACAAAATAAAGTTTTACCTAAAATCGAATCAAAATTTATTTTACAAGTAAACTATTTAATTATTATTTTGACTTCAACCCAGAATATCGACACCCAAAATATCGTCCAAAATATCGAATGACCCTAAGTATCGTGACGAATTATCCAAAATATCGAAAAATTTTTAATTTAATAATTATGTATTCCAAGGACGGAGAAGTCATTTTAATATAGGGGAATTGTTCTAACAATGGAACAAACATAAATCTGATCAATATGTTCAATCAAAGAGAGAGTGATCGATCTCCAAGGAGAATCCTGATCGGTCGCTAGGTCAGTTCGATCGCTTCTCTGTAGTTGAACACCTTTCAGATGTTGGAACAACATTCCCGATCCTTGGAATACATAATTATGAAATTAAAAAATTTTCGGAATTTAGAGTGCAGATATTTTGGGTATCGATATTCTGGGGCGATCCCATTCTTTTATTTTTTTAAATTAAATATTAATTTATTTACCTTTAATTTCTGAAAGTTGATACTTTTATTTTTAATAATAAAATCAATGAATTTTTTTAAATTCCCAAATTTTGGGAATTTATGAAAATAAAACCTTTATTAATTTAATTTTGATATCTTCTGAGTATTTGATAGAGTATCACGACTTTTGCGCCGAGAACATTTGCGCCGCGACTTATTTATTTATTTAGATAGTCAACAAAAATGATTACTATTACCTTAATTTTGGAAACAAATATCTTATCAAAAAAAGTTTGGCAACAATTTTAGGCCAAGCTTACAAACAACAACCACAAATTTATATTAAAAAGGCAAAACTTGAAGTTATTTTTCGATTTGACAAAAATAATGATTTTAAAAATGATATAGAGTTTATGTTTGAAATTATCGTTAAAACTGCAGAAAAAATGAAGGATAATATTTACAAATTTTTTAAAGAAAATTTTCTCAAAGAATTTAAATTTGACAAACTTTATTATTAAAATGGTTGATGAACTTATTGAAAAACATTTTGGAGCAATTAATTATAAGAATACAATTAAAATAGCTGTTCTGCGTTTTTATCAAGAATTATATTCAAAAAACATTTCTGATTCAATTGAAAAATTATCAGAATTATTAAAGAAAGAAGCGGATGATGAGAAGAAATTTACCTTTCCTCATTAGTGGACTAAAGTATTATTAGTGTCTTTGGGATATAAGCCACTTTTTTAGATTACATCTTGGAAGGGCCTAAATATATTGCCCGGTTTTATGTTTTTATTTAAATTTTTGATGATTTTATTTAAATTATTTTTTATCTATTACACTTTATACATCCAAACAATGTTTATTAGTCTAACCAACGTTTATGAGTTCTAAATACATAAGTAAAATTCTCATCACAAAATTTCCCCCGTAACAAAATCTAATTGTACTCGAGGAGCAAAAAATGAAATTCTGCAGAGCTATTATAAAATTTTTGGCACAGTCCTTTTATATACACACAAATAGCACAGCTGAGGCACCTCAGGTAGGGCACCAAATTCCAGTTAGCCTTCACCAAAAATATGTTAGAGAATGAACTATATGTAGAAGTAAATTCTATAGTTCATTCTCTAGCATATTTTTTAGACCCCGACCACAGAAGTTCCTTACACGAAAACCAAATTGTGTCTCTGAGACGTGCGAGACTCTTGGTCTTGAGTCTTAATTCCAAGACCTTTCTTGTGTTTTTTTCGGTCTTGGTTTTGGGGTGATAGTCTTCTTTCTTTTTTTCCTAGTCAAGTTCTGGTCTTGGTCTTGAGTCTTGGGAAATTTTCGGTCTCGCACGTCTCTATTATGTCCTATTATTTTGTTCTTTTATTTTTTTACTTTCTGTTTCCAATTTCAGATTTTCGTTATATTTATTTGCTAGGATAATTTTTCGTAAAAACTCCCGTTTATTATTATGGTTTAACAAGATTGTTATTAAATTTTTTCAACTGGAATTTTTTAATTACCCTCTTTTTTTTATTTACATATTTTTTGGAAAATGAAAATTATTAGAAATATTTGTTGCAAATTTATTTATTTAACTGTTTTTGCAATAATAAAAAGGAGGGTTTTTATATTTATTAAAATATTTATTTTTATTTTTTGACTGTATAAACAAATTTTTTCGGTGAATCTCTTTCTTTCTTGCGCAGCCGCATAAGTACAGGTGCAATTGGAAAATGCAGACTGAAATAATTTTTTTACCGAGTACATATTATGTCAGTTTTTATACTGCAAAAAGTTGCTTGGCAAAATTTTTACTAGAAATACGAGAACTACATACCTCTGATGTGTTTATTTAATAATTTTTAGTTTGGATTTTTTTGAAAATTTTTTGAAATATGTAGCTATTTCGAGTGGCGATATTTTGTGTGCGATATTTAGAGGTGGACTCCTTATTCTGTAATATACCTATATCTTATTTTTTATATTTCATTTGTAGTAGCAATGATATTTGTCATTATTCGTAAGAATAAGTTTTGGTATTATTCGTAATACCTTTAATATGTTCCTTGAATCCTATGGCTGAAAGGAAGAAATGTTAGGCTTTATACAAATTTTTTAAATAAAAAAACACTTGATCTCAGAGTGAATAAATAAAATATAAATAAAATCAAAATCAAAAAGTTATATTATGTACATATTTCTTTCATACTTCATAAAATCAAAATCATTTTCTCGTTTAACGAAAATTCTCAAACTATTTTTGTTTTAATTTTTCCACAAATTCTGAAATCTTTTCTTGTAAAAATTCGTTTGCTTTTTTTTCAAATTCCTCTTGTAATTTTAGCTCAAAAAATTTATTTGGATTTTCTTTATAATTTTTCTCAAAATTTTTAATTAAATAATCCACAATTTTTTCGTCATCAATTTTTACAGGAAATATATTTTTTAAATTTTCTTTTTCGTAGATTAATTTTATAAATTTCATGGTTGTGTGGAAGAAAAGAAGATTACATATTGTCTCTAACTCTTCCCGATTTTCCTCATTAAAATCGTCTTTATCTAATAAATTTTGTATTTAAAAATATTCGAATATTAAAAAAAATTTTTTTTAATCTGGTTGTCGTCCTTGATATAATTGAGCAAGAACAGCAAGAGGATTTGCGTTTTGCATTACTTTTTGGCTGACTTAGCAGCTTTTAAAAGCACTTAGGCGGGTGGTAGATAATAAATAATGAGAAAAAATAAAAGCAAAAGCTCAGTTTGTTAAAGCATCTGCAAAAGTGTAGGCGAGGTTAAGCGGAAACTAAGCTAACAATAAGCATGTAAACGTGGCTAAGTGATACAAAAATCCCTTTAATTAAAGGTAAATGACCTTTAAATAACCAAGTTATTATGATAAGATTCATACAACTCGCACTTATAGATTGGAATCTCCCCCAACCCCCAGTTGTATTCCCCCTCTAATAGGATACACATTTTGAAGATATCTGAAAAATAGTAGTCCGCCTCGTTTTAAATTTAAAAAAAAATTTAAAAAATAAATTTAGTAAAACTGTCACTTAATCCCGGATGAAATTCTTTAAATAATTTTTTTAATTCAATCAAAAATCCTTCCAAATATCCACCCCTATTTCCTTCATTTTTTGTTTCATCCAGATTAAATAATAAATAGAAATTTCCATTTTCATAAATTGCTTCCAAAAATTTTTTATTCTCTTTTTCAACAGAATATTTAACATTCCACCCCAAATTTAAAATTTCTTCATATATTTCCTTGTCATTTTTCTTCATTGCTGCAACATTTTTAATAAAAACTTTCAAATTTCTTTTAACATAATTTTCCATAAAAAAAGAAATTTTATCTTTAACCATTTCATTTGTTATTTTCTTATAAATTTCTTCAAATTTTTTTGTAAAAAATACTTGAGGGGTTTTTATATTTTTTTGAAAATTTTTAATTAAATAAAGCACAACATCTTTATCTTTTTCTTTTATTTCTAAAAATTTTTGATATTTTTTGGTAAAAACCAGTGACTTTAAAATTTGTAAAATTGCACGAAATAGAAGTAAATTACATATTCTTTTGGCGTAAATTTTGTCGTGAACTAAATTAGGTAATTAATTTAAATTTTTGTTTTCATACCCAAGAAGTAAATCTGACTGAGGAGATTTTTTGGATATTTAAAATCTCAGCCATAAAAAACCCTCGAGAACGATAAGCTGCTAAAAAGATATTCGGGGCTATCTAATTTATTCTAATTAGAAATTACATATCTTTTTAAAAATATTTTTCGAAGTAACGTTCTAAAATTTTAATCAATCCTCAAGTCTGGATTATAATCTTAATCAAAATTATTTTTAATAAACTAAAAAGAAAGGAGGATTGACTTATTTTGAATTCTATTCAAAAAGTGCATGTCGGGTGGGCTATAGCTATTTCTCTCTCCTTTAACTAGTGCAAAAGGAGCGACCAGCATCTTCAGTAGACCGGACTGGTGTGCCACGCTGCCTACTGCATAGCCTTAGGAAATAAATAGCTATACGCTTTACAGGTGTTACGACAATTGCGAATACGCACGTGCGGATGCGACAATTGCGGATTAAAAATTTTTTAAAAATTTTAAAAATGATTGAAATGATATTCCGTTTTTTTGTCCCGGCTGTCAGCTTCAGACTTCTGACGGTTTCCGAATCATTTTTAGACAGATGTGGCACTGAAAACTTTAAAAAATCTTAAACTTTTTAAAAATTTTCCATTCGCGACCGTCGCATCCGCACGTGCGTGATGCAATAACACCTTTAAAAAAATTTAAAAAAAAAAAGAAATACTTTTAAAACTTCGTTCCAATTCCCATTCAAAATCAGAAAGAATTGAATGAAATTTGGTCATTAATATTTTAAATTCAATAAATTCATTTTCAATTTCTTCCAACATTTTCAAATTTTCTTTTTTATAGACTTCTTCCAAATAATTTAATTCATTGGTTATTATTTTATTTTTAACATCTTTTGCAAAATTTAAAATTTTATTATAAAATTTTTTTCCTCTTATTGGATCGAAATTAATCTCTTTAATTTCTATTTCTCCTCCACATTTTTCTTCACTTTTCTTTTTCAATATTTTTATAATATCTTTTAATAGTTTTACATTGTAAGATCTTAATTTATTATTTTATTATAATTAATCCACCCACTGTCAAAATTCTTTCCGAAAACAAGTTAAAAATATACTCAAAATTAGATAAGTCGAGGTTTGTTGAAAAAACCGAAGCCGAGGATCGCCGAGGCTGGAAAAGCCGGATCGAGGTCAGGGGCAAATTTTGACCGAGGTCCGAGGTCGAGGTTTGAGGATTGCCGATTTTTTATAAAACTTCAAAATCAAATTAAATTTACTAAATTTTATCAAAAACACACTAAAGCGTTATCAAATTCATTTTTTAATCTTATCAGATTCAGTAGGCAGCCCAAGCGTCAGTTTAGATGCGGGTCTTGGGGATAATTCTCAGAGAACCCCCAAATTTTTTTAAATCAGCTCTGCAAGCGAAAATTTTGGAATGCTAAGAGCCAGTTCTTCCAAGAAAACTAAACTGAATCCCAAAGCACAAGGCTCATCACTTTTTATGTGAATGAATCTTCATTCTCTTAAAATTTCATCTCTTATAAATGTAGATTAAGCTGGTTCCAAGAAATTGGGCAAATTACTTTTAAACACCGACTTTAATGCGCCGCATGCGGAAATTTTGAGAATTTTGGAAGCCCAAGTCTCCAGACATGGTGTTAACAATTTCCCTAAAATTCCTGATTTTTCAAAAAAATTTCGGGAATCGGGAACGAGAATTCCCGATGAAATTTAAATTCCGATTTCAGAAAATCTGGACCCGATCCAACCACGACCTACTCTACTCCAAATAAATGGCAAATTAATACATATTTTGTCTAAGTATTAAAAGATGCTCGAAATTTCGTTTCTCGAAAAGAAAAACTCAAAAAACAAAGTTTTTTTCTTTTTCATTGGAGAAAAATTCCGTATTACGCCATTGAAATTTATGGTTGCTAGAATTGCCCCGACATGATTTCTTAATATTACAAACATTTTATTAGTAGTAGGATTGATAGCCAGTTTTCCAATATTGAGCTTTCGCTTTTTATTTTCCGATCCTTCACCTTTCTCTAGAAAATCTTGTCCAAATAAATGAACTTTTCTTTCATGAAGTTTTGTTAAAATTTTTAGTCTGTCCGTTCTAAATCGGTTTTCTAAGTGACGTGGTGTTATACTTCCATATTTGTATAGAACACATATCCCATAGTAAAACGTTTCCTATAAAATTTTGGTGTTTTTGGTGAAATCCCTATACTATATCCGTTACTTTCCTTCATTTAAATATCAAATAGTTTAATAGCCCAAGATTAATTTAGATGCGGGTCTTGGGTTCCGTATTAAGCTAATGAAATTTATGTATTAAGCTATTGAAATATAGCTTAATATAATACATTTTCCGTATTAAGCTATTGAAATAAATAATTTAATTGTAGACGGAAATTTTTTTGCCTGAAGCGTTAATGTGAATTTTCTGCCTCTTAAGCAGTTCTTGAAAATTCTGATCCTTCTCGTATTTCGTACTTCTTATTCTTTTCCCATACCTTGTACAAGGGATCTAGCCGACATAAAAATTCAATTCCCGATTTTCGGGAATCGGGTCGGCTAGAACCAGAAAGAGTTTGCAAAAGTTTAGCCACCGGGCAGGATTCTGCTCAAGAGTTAAGATTATTTTTTTTAATTCGCGCGAGTAAGTACAAGGCAGGGATTGTCGCAGGTTCAAGGCAGGATTGAACCTGCGACCAACTGCTAGTTGTTGCTAGGCGCTTTCGCTCACTATATGCAGGAGCTCTACTTCTGAGCTACCGGGGCATCGACTAATGCTTTCTCTTTTTCCTTTTTAGATCGTTTAACCCCCGCCTAAGCGTTTTAAATGCTGCTGGGTGAATCATCCTTACAATCCCTGCCTTGTACTTACTCGCGCGAATAACAAAAAAATAATCTTAACTCTTGAGCAGAGCAGCCGATTTTTTTCAGCTTTCCAATATTTAAATAAAAAGATTTTCCAAAAATATTAGCGCTGCAAGCAAAAATTTTGAAAATAAAAGATTTTATCACGATCTCAAAATCGACCAACTCTACATATTTATCGCGAATAATTACCGAATTTTCCTTTGTTACCAAACCTCTGTAACTTTTTCTAAAATATTTTAACGACTCTTTAAAGCTTGGATTTTCTTTCTTAAAAAATTCAAGAATTTTATCTTGCATTTCATAACTGAAATCATATTCTCTTTTTGGCATCTCAACGCCGAATAAATCTCTTTGTCGTTCAAATATTTGCTTTTTTAAAATCCTTTTTCTAATTGCATCCTCAGATTCTTTAGCCAAATCACTGACTTTTCGTTTTTTATTTTCTTTGCCTTTGCTTTTACTAAAAAAAGTTAATCCTTTTAGAAAAACTTAAAAGACTTTTTAACCTTTTAGTATCCCCACTAACGACAAAATCATCACTATATTCGTGATTTTCAAAAGATAACATTTCTTGACTCATAGGAGCTTAAATAATTAAAAAATTATTTTTAAAAATATTTTGTTTTATAATTACAATTAGAATCCTCGCTGAATTTAAAATCATTTGTAGCTTTTAAATAAAATAAAAGTGCAAAGTTAATAAATAATAAAAATTTGTTTATAAGCATCTGAAAATTGATAATTTTGAATAATTAGGACAAACAAGAGAATATACATATACATAAAACTTTTAAAGAGGAAATTTTTGTATAAACACTGTAGTTTGAAAAACTGATAAACGGATTTCATATCACCCCTTACCCATTAACTAATAAGCTTCTATAACAAATAGGTAGTTAACATATAATGTTAAGATATATTCGGTATTCGGTACTTAAAGAAATTTAGAAGTCAATTATAAAGACGTGGACACCGCCTTATTTTTTTCTAATCCCTTGGATTTGGCGGTGAGTGCTAAGACTTATAGGATGTCGAATGGTCTGTCTAACTAATAAGACTGCTTTTCCTTTCCAATGTCCTTTGATAATAAATTGACTATGAATAGGCAAGGCTGGCACTATGTTTCACAATCCTCTTTTCTCCTTATATTAAACATAAAGAAGTAAGACGGAGCTGGGCTATAGCTATTTCTTTCCTTTAGCTAGTTTAGCTAGCCAAAAGCCACAGTCCCTAATAATTATTCTTGACCTCTAAAACTCAAAAGTTTGTGCTAAATATCAAAAATTTCGCCGCCTGATTTTTATTTAAAATATTTCTTCAAATCCTTTGGACAAAACATGAATAGGAACCAAAAACCGAAGTCAGTCAATGCCGAAACCAGAAACTGTGGGTACCATTTAATAACTTGTTGCCAACTTTCAATACATATTTATCAATTTTTGTTTAATATTTTCCCTTGTAATAATTTATTCACTTTCTTTAGGAGACAGTAATTAATTAAAATATTAAGAGAAGCTTTTAAATAAAAGTTAAAAATTGTATTGAATGTATAGTGAGTGAAATGGAAGGAAGCATTTCATTTTTAAATAATTAATCAATTAAATTTTTTTATATTTCTTGTGATTCTTCATTGTCTGCCTCGCATCCACTTTTTAAATCAGAGGCGCGCGTTTTTAAATAAAAATTTAATTTTAAAAATAATTAATTAAAACTTCTCAATGAAGTTTCTGACGGCTTCCTCTTTTTAATTAACTGGTTTCCAGATCTTATTAAATGTTTAACTTTCAGTTATGGGAAACTCGTGTATTTACATGTCTAGTATTAGAAACCGGGATGGAGAGTCGTATAAGAGTCCTTCTAGATTAGGGTTGGGGTTTTCGAGTCGGGCCGACGTTCGAGTCATTTTTATCGGGCCGGCCCGACCGAGTCTTTTTCGGTCAAACCTCCCTCTAAGATATGTCCAATATTAGACACTCCTAAATTTAAATTTCGATGTTTATGATGCCTAAATGATTAAATAAAATTTCTCAACCATGAGGAAATAAAATATTCAATTAAAGAAATACTTTTTTATTATTTTTTATAATTTATCAATATAAACAACATTTTTATTATTTTCTTTTTTATTTTCACTCGAATTGTGTTCAGTCCAAGACCTAGGCTTCGTTCCCGCTCCAAAAAAGAAAAGCAAATTCAAAACCAAACTTATGGCACCATAAGCAAAAAATACTTTAGACCACTTAAAATAAAAATATAATTTTAAATATGATTGCCATTTAATGTCAGGTGGAAGGGATGAGCGCGAAAATTTTCTCGCGGATTGCCAAATTTTTCAAATTTTAAAAACACGCCAAATCCGAATGTCAGAAATCGTCCAAAATATTTTTCTCTTGTGAAAATTTTATAATTTTCGCAAAGCCAAGAAGCCAGAATTCCTTCATTTTTATCACCGCTAGTAAAATTTTGGAAATTTCAGAAAGTTAAGATTGGAGATAAAGACTGGATTAGGAGGGCTTTACAGAAATCACGATCGATATCTCGAAAAATCTCGTAAAAAATAAAAAAAACTTTATCTTAAGAGATTTCTCTTGTCTCGGTCCGGTCTTTACTTAAGAGTAAGAAATTCCCCTTTTTCTAAAAAGTACAAGCAAATGGTAAGTCCGCGACTCGGATCCAGTTTATTTAATTATTTAATTTATTTAATTTACATCATTAGCCAACTCTTCTTGGTCTTTACTTGAAGCTATCCAAGCTATTATTATTGGTTGTATTAATGTAATAACATAATTAATTAAGGAAACTATTGATAAAATAAAGTGTGCATGTTGTCGAGCTATCTAAAAATATTTTTAAAAAATCTTTTAATATTTTTAAATTAATTTTCAAAATTTTTTCTTCACTCCCGCTTGGGTGGTTAAAGTTGGCTAAAGTAGTATCTCCACATTTATCAAAATCTACTCCCTATACATTAATTTTTCTAAAAAACCAACCGCATGACTATTACCGGCTAACCCAACAAAACCAGCCCCATTAGCACTTAATACAACAATTATAGCTATTTGTGCAATTAAATGGCTACTTGATGTCCATATTCCCAAAACAAAATAACACAAAACATTAATTAATTGACAAATAAATGTAATCCAAACAATTTTAAATTTGAGAGAAATTTTTGGAAAATATTCAATTAAAGGGACTAATACTTTTGAGAAAATTGAAGCAAAATAGGGGGCGGCAATCCAAATGCCTGTTGAATTTACATTGTAATTTAATACCTAAAAATTGGAGAGCTTAAAAAGTAGTGTTCGGCATTTGCGATTTTTCGAGATCGAGATCGAGATTATCGAAAAATCTCGATATCGAAAAAATCTCGATTTTTCCAAAAATTGATCGAGACGATATCGAGATCGATAATCTCGAAAAAAATCTCGCGATATCTCGAAAAATATCGTCGATATATCGTCTCGTGCCGAACACTATTAAAAAGTAAGGCTAAATCAGCAAGGCATTCTTAAACCCTTTTTGGTCCAATTGTAGAAAGTTTAGGAGATCAATTGGCTTTTTGTCTCGTACCATTAGTAACGAGAAGACCAACCCTACTTGTAATATGTTAGCAATTGTACCCAGAGGTGTGTCAGAATTCCGATTTCCAAGTTCCGTTTTTTCCTTCCGATTTCCGAAAAAAGTTTTGATTTCCGATTTCCATGTTCCGACTTTTGAGCGAGTTCCGATTTCCGGCCTTCCGATTTTCGACACCTCTGACTATTCCGACCCACCTCTGATTTTACCCTCTCTAGACCGTAGTTGTTACCGCGAATAAAATATGATTCAAAAAATTAAAATCCCTTACCTCATGCATATATAAAGGTCCATATTGTGCAAATAACCAATGTGATAATCCACAACTTATAGCAACACAAATACAGGCCCAAACAGCCCTGTCTGTTAACATTTTAATATAGGGCACTTTTTCATCTTTTAATTTCTTTTTTTGTTGATTAGTAGAAATTATTTTGGCTTCTTTCTGTGAAATTAACGAGGATTGATGTGGCCAATCACGATAGATAATAAAAAATAAAATAAAAACAATTAAACATAAAATGCCAAAAAGGTAATATGCAGCGGGCCAACCAAGTGATGTATTACATAATCTTCCAGTTATTGGCATTGTTATGATAACACTTAGCTTTATTTTGAAGAAAAATTGTTTAAAATTATGTTAAATATTTTTAAAATAAATTTTTGGGAACTCAAGTTTATCTAAAAGCCCTCGAATACCCTTGCTTTTTGAGGCCTTTTTCTCTTCCCATGCAGAACGATAACATCTGAACAACATGCTTAACCTTGGAAACGGTGAAATTTCCCAGGTAAGACGTGGACACATTCGATCTGCACCAACCCTGGCACAGTTTTTTGATAATTTTTGATACAAAAACTAGAGCTCGGAATTTTTTACAGTACCACATTCGGTATGAAAAACCAATAAATACCGAGAAATACCGTCAGTAGTACGGTACCATTCCCCGGTTCTAACAAAAACACTTCTTTTAAAAGCATGTTTATATTTTTAAAATACCTGCATAAATAACGATAAAATTGTCACAAAAATAGCTTGTTCACTATCTCGAGCCCAACTATGTGTAACTTTACTTATTGTAGGCATTGCAGGCATCAAACAAAATCCTTGTATAATTCTTATAATTAAAATTGCCCAAAACCCTCCATATAAAAATAATTCGGGCAAAGCTGTTGTAACAATTCCAGAAACAATTCCACATAAAGACAAAACCAATCGAATTCCAAAAATATCAATTATGGGGGGAAGAGTCCCAAAAGCTGCAATTCCCCCCATTGCTGTGCCGGCAATTAAAACACCTCTTTCATTTGATGTAAAATTAGCATCTTTTTTCATGCAAATTACGGTGAAGTTTAATAATAAAGAATTTGATGTTAATACCTTTTTTAAAATTAGAAAATTACTTAAGTTGTCCCCCTTGTATCTAAATGTCTTCTTATTCCGGGGATAACGCTTATGCAGCTAACCAGTTGCCAAACATTTTTGCATGTCTAAAATCGTTGTAAAACAATTCTTAATTTAAAAAACCTAATTATTTCATAATAATTTGTGAACTAGGGGGGAGGAGCAAGGGCGTAGTCGATTTCAGGGGGGCTAAAATTGGGTGTGCGCCAGAATTTTGGCGTTTACTTTGGCGTTCCTAACGCAAATTTCTTTTGAACCTTATTTTTATTTTTTACTTTCCCGTTAATTTAACCTTCAGGACTAACTCAGAAAATATCCGTACCCAAAAAATATAACAAATCCAATTCAGTATTTTATCAAATATAGAGAATTAGTGTAGGTTAGGGACTACTTGATTAATTAATTAATTACCGTCAAACAAATTAATGTAAGAATAAGCATTGCAACACGTAGAGAAAATAGATGAGCTAAAAGCGCTGTTTTTACATTATTTAATTTATTTTGATCATTATTTTGATTTTTAATTATATTTTGAATATTTTCTGGATTTAATTCGTCTATTGGAAAAATTTGGGAAATTGCCATTTTTCTAAGAAAAAATTTTCTGAATTTTTTGAGGACAAATATGAACGATTTTTTATTTTATAGGAATTCACAATAGAACATAAATCAGTAAAAAGAATAATTAAATTAATTAATATACTTATAAAAATGTGCTGATTTTTAAATTAAAATAAAAGGAATTCGGAGTGACAAAAGTAAATCTATTACCTTTGCCCAAATTATATTTAAAATATAATTACTGATAAGCAATTGTTTTAAACACAAAATAATTACTTTAAATGTATTAATAATGATGTGATAATCTTTTTAATTAACACCACTGCTCTTTGTTTAATTAACGTTCTCGTAAAAGACCAACCAAAACCATTTTTGCACCTCAGATTTTAAGGGGGAAGCGCGAACGCTGTCCCCCACACTCAAAAATTTAGCTGTGGGCCTACCCCAGTTCGGAGCCGCCCTGCGGGTCAACCTCGCCCTTAAGTGCAATGGGGAAGTCTCACCACAGACGCCATGCCTTCGTGATCGCATGAGCGCCCCAGCCAGGTAAGTTTCAGAGGGGACAAATACCCAGAACCTATTAAATATTTAAAAGAGGAAAATGTCAGTTTGTGAAGAAAGCAGTTTTGGTTAGGAAAAATGAGTACTCCCTCGAAATATCTCTCATCTTTTACTATAATTTTATTTCTATATTTATTTTCCTTTTATTCCTAACATTAACTATATTTTCTTTCATTAGTTAAACAGAAAATTACTCGGAGAGAATGAGAGAAAGGCTTTGGATATAATGTTGACAAGAATATTTTTTAATTTGATTTTTCAGTATCCTTGTAGGAGAGTTGGCATTCGCTGCCCTGCATAGAGAATGCAAATTTGCCATTAAGTACTCGCCCCTATCTTCTAACTAAGTAATTTGCTAGATTAAACAAAGCCTTTATTAGTCTGATATACCGTAAATACTCTAATATAAGCCCTGGGCTTATATTTTTCAGTGGGTCTTCTCTGATTGGCTTATATTAGAAGTCCTTTTCTAATAGAGGTGGGCTTATACTAGAATATTTACGGTATATAAATTTGTGAGTTTACCTTTAGAACGAAGAAAAGATACTGACACAGTTGCCTCTCGAGCCAAGACAATGTTACAAAATTCGAAATTAACTACCAAAACTAACAAATGAAAATAAAAAATAATGGAAACAACCAGAAAATATTTATCAAAATAAAATTTAAAAAGCCCTCAAATTTAATTTCCAACAAAATTAGTATTAAAATCAAGCAAATTAAAATTTTTATTTTCAGGGCATTTTGACGTCTCATTTTTTGAAGTTAAAGACTGCAAAATTGAAGTGTGAATTGCTTTGTTAACAAATTCTCCTCTAAATTCAATAAAATCATTAAATATTACATCCATTGTTTTAACATTAAAAGGCTTTGTTTTTATTCCTTTTTCTTCAAATCTTAATTTAAATAATTCTTCAATTTCTGGAAATTTTTTGACAAGAAATTTTTCAGCACGTTCAGTATCTTCTGGCCAGAAAAATAATTTCCCAAAAGAAACTACAGAACCAATTTTTGCAAAAGTTTGAAAACAAATTAACATTGCTTTGTCGACAAAATCTTTTTTGTTGCCTTCTTCTTCTTCAAATTCTTCTTCAACTTCCCCATTATTTTTGTTTTGTGGTTTTAAATGAAAGCCTTTTCGAAGTTCGTTTAGTCCGATTTTGTAAGTAGCATCGTCAACGAGAAATGGAAGGAGAATGGTAACAAGTCCGGGCTTTGTTTTATTTCCGTGTAATTCTTTAAATTCGTCTTTCGAAATACAACGATTTGAAATTTTTGATAAAATTTGTTGATAAGTTTTGTTGTAATTTAGTGATTGAATTTCTATTGAGTCTAGATCATCAGTATTATTTGATTTAAGATTATATGACAAATAATTATTTTCAGTTTCGTTAACTGAAATTAGTGTAGAATTTTCTAAAAAATTTTTAAAAATAAATTAGAGTTTAAATTTGGGATCCCCGGACAGGAGTGAGCGCATTGCGTTTTTCACGATTACCTCTTGCGCTCACCCTGTCCCCGGATATCGTAAGACCTTGGTTACAAAATTCCTGTAAAGTCCAGGGAATTCCCAACAGGAATAAGCTAGGTAGACAAAGAGTCCGGGTTGGGTTCCGAATTAAATCCTCCAAATTTCCTTTTGATTGGGTCCCTGATTCCCAGCTTTAAAATAGGATTGAACGGTATCGGGATGGGCAGCATCATTCCAAAATACAGATACCGCCCAACTCTACTCCCTTACAACAAATTTACCGTTACTTCCGATTTCCTTATAAATTAATTCCTCAGTTTTGTCTGATTCTACACTGTTGAAAACAAATAATATAAAAAATAAAATAATTAACATTAAATATTTTTAAATTTATTTTTATTTTATTCTAGAAATTAAAAATTATAATAGAGATAAGTTAAGAGATTTAGTAATAATAAATAATGGAATATGTAATAGAATAAATAATAATCTCAAAACAAACATAATTTTTTTAGGTCAATGTCTTTTATGATTTACTAAATTGGCGTACATATCTTGGGCGGATATATTTTTGTTTACGAAAATTGTTCATTTGTATGTTAGAATTTTATAGTTTATCTGTCAATTCATAAATAAATTTATTTACAAAAATTTTAACTAAAAACTGGATAGAATTGAAAATTTATTTGTTATGTATTTAACAAACGAAATTAAGCGAACTTTGTTTGTCTGTAGATTAGAGATATTTTAGTAGTATTTTTACGTTATTCCAAATTCCAATATCCTGGTCGATTTTCATGTTATAGTTCTGACAGGAAGGAGAAATAGAATACAAGTGTTGAAAAAACTTTGATAATTTTATCTGCATCAGTTAAGTTTTATTTTTAAATCTTTTCCAAGTTTTACTCGGAATACAAAACCATTCATTTTGTGTAGGATTTAAATATTAACTCAATACGAGACTGAAATATTTTATCTTGACAAGATTTTTTTAACAGTTTTTCTCTTTTCACTGTCTTATACACCACTATAATTTTAAGGGGGAAGCGCGAACGCTGTCCCCCACACTCAAAAATTTAGCTGTGGGCCTACCCCAGTTCGGAGCCGCCCTGCGGGTCAACCTCGCCCTTAAGTGCAATGGGGAAGTCTCACCACAGACGCCATGCCTTCGTGATCGCATGAGCGCCCCAGCCAGGTAAGTTTCAGAGGGGACAAATACCCAGAACCTATTAAATATTTAATAGAGGAAAATGTCAGTTTCTAAACAAAGCTATTTTATAAACAAAATTAACATACACTCTCACATTTCTTTCACATCTTCCCATACATTTTTATTTTAAACAATAATTTCCTTTTTTTCACTGTCATATGCACTCTTTTATTTTCTCTAACACTGGTTAGAAAAAGAAGGCTTCAAGCACATTAGAGTCTTAAAAAATAGAATTTGATTCAATGATTTCTCTTTATTTTTTAGAGATTTTATTAGAGTTGTTGGCGACGCTTATTAACCGGTACCTCCGGTTTTCGGTTAATCTAAATTTTAGGAATCCGGATTTGAGTTTTAGGCAAATACCGGATTGGCTATAATACAAGCTCTTATTTTCTCTACCTTCTATTTTTCAATACACCTCATTGAGTACCCCATTGAATACCCTCATTGAGTCTATTAGGGCATGGGCTTCTATTGGAGACAATCCGGTAACTGTTTTATTTTGGGGGAATTTTTAATAAAATCACTCATTTTCACAAATTTTCGGTTTTAAAATTTTCTAAAAACGGTTAATTTTTGGCAAAAAAAATTTAAAAATTCCGGTTTTAAAACCGGTCGCCAACAGCCCTAGATTTTATCAATGAAGTTGAAGACACTTTATTTTAAACAAAATTTTTTAATATTTTTTAGACAACTAAAAAAGATTTACTAAAAAATATTTCCTCTTCTATTCCTATTTAAAAATAACAACAAAATCAAAAAGTTATGCCTTCTCATTCAACAACTACCAAAAAACAGCAGCAAAGTCCTCGTAAACGTCAACAACAAAATCAACAAATAATTCCTTCACAACAAATTAAAAGACCAAAAATATTTTTAATTGAAGAAGAAGAAAAAAAGAAAAAATCTTCTTCAACTTCTTTGTGGGTAGATAAATACAAACCAAAAACAATTAAACAATTAATTGGACAACAAACAGACAAGTCCCCAACAAATAAATTACTTGAATGGCTTAAAAATTGGGCTAAATTTCATTTAATTCAGGGAGAGAAAAAGAAAGGTTTTTTACTTTTGATTTAAATAAAAAAATTTTTGTAGCTGTTAAAAAACCTTTTGGTCCACAAGCTGATGGTTCTATTTTTAAAGCTGCACTCCTTTCTGGACCTCCAGGTTTTATATTTAATTAACCGATTTGTTATGAAAAATCAAAAATTCCTGTTTTCTGAACTATTTAAGTAATTTTCTTGTGTTCTTAATTTTCTTGTCAAATTAAAAAGCACAATAACCTCCTCAAGACTGCTGATTTTAAATAAATTTGTCATTGTAGCTTTCAAAAAATCCTCCGGAAAAACAAGCTTGCCCCTTTTCCTTCAGTATATCCTATTTTCTAGCTGATGTGAGAGTTTATTTCTACCTTTTATTATTTACTTAAGGCTTTCATAATTTTACATTAGATTAAAATTTTGACTTTTATTTAAAAAGAGCAAGCCTTTTAATTTCTTTCAAAATTAATTTAAAGGAATTGGGAAAACAACAGCAGCTGAATTGTGTTGTAAAGAATTGGGATTGTCTTTTGTTATAATGAATGCGTTGGTTTTTTTTCTTTAAAAAATTTTTTTAAATTTAATTTCTAGTTCTGATGTTCGTAACAAAGCAGCAATTGAAAAGCGTTCTGAACAACTTGTCTGTAACCAAATGGAGCAATATTGCAGCAAGGACAGAGGTTTTTAGAGTTTTTTTAATTTAAAAAATATTTAGCTTTTCCTTTATACTTTTTTGGAAAATTTTTATTATTGTTAACAATTCAAAAAGGATTTTGAATTGGTATAACCTAGAAACCTGACTATGAATGTCGGTACGAGAATCGAGATCTCGATAACCGAGATTTTCGATCGAGATCTCATCTCGGTCCGGTCTCTAATATAAGCCTTCCAAATTAATTTTCTTTATTTATATGAGAGTATTCTCTTGTCATTCTTTTGCAGAAAATGAATATTATGCCCCCATAATATCCCGAAAATACGGGTACAGCCCAAAACTGCGCGAGCCAAAACTGCGCGACCGAAACTACGCAGGCCAAAACTGCGCAAGCCCAAAACTGCGCAGGCCAAAACTGCGCAAAGGGTGATTTTGTTCTAATTCTGGTTTTATTTTGTTTTTTTTCTGATTCCGGTCTTGTCTGACCCAGTATCGAATTCTACTAAATAGTTGGCTTTGCGCAGTTTTGGCCTGCGCAGTTTCGGTCGCGCAGTTTCTGTCGCGCAGTTTTGGGCGTGTCCCCGAAAATACAAAAGGGAAGATCCTTGGTTTACCTTTATTTTTGTCAGTAAATATTTAACCTTTTAACTTTTTTACATATTTATTAACTCAATTTCTTTTCCAACAGCTTCTTCAAAGTCACCAGTCAAATCAGAAACTAAAAATAAAAAACCTTTTGATCATTTACTTATAATGGATGAAGTTGATGGAATGAGTGGAAATGCTGACAGAGCTGGGGTTGTTTTTTAAATTAATTTTTTAAAAATTCTTTTAAAGATGTCAGAATTAATTCAAATGATTAAAAGAACTAAAGTACCGATTATTTGTATTTGTAATGACAGACAATCGATGAAAGTTCGTTCATTGGCTAATTATTGTTTTGATTTGAGATTTCAAAGACCTAGAGTTGAACAAATTAAGGTTTTTATTTTTATTGTTTGTTTAATATTTGAGGATAGAGCTGTTCTTGACATTTCGAGTTTGAAAGAAATTCCAAAATTGTGACGATTTCTGAAGTTCTATAAATTTATATCGAGAATTTGGGAAAAGATTTATTCTTCTTTTTAGTTTTTTATCTTAAATTTGTGTTGTTTATGACAAAATTCACTGTCATTACATATAATATTAGAATTTGATTATTAGGAACGTTCTTTTTTCTTTTTTTTGAAAGCTCTTCTTGGGTGTTTTGATATTTTCTCTTATTTTTCTAATTTTAGGGTTGTCTTTTAAGTATTGCGGCAAAAGAAAATGTAAAACTACCAAAAGATGTTTATGACAAAATTATTGAAGCATCTTCTCAAGATATTCGTTTGTGTATAAATACATTACAAATGGTTACTAGTGGACAAATGTCGATGGATTTTCAGAAAAAGGATATTTTGATGGTTTAAATTTTTTGAATTAGATTGGAGTAAGGATAACTTTTGTCCTGATCGGTTAGAAATATAATAAAGAATTTTGGCAGCAACCCCCCCCCCCTCCAGGAAAAAATCATATATACATGGGACTTGTAATTTTTCATCAACACTTTGAGGATGTGGAATTTTTAAAAAGATGGACAACTTCAGTTGCTGTCTTTCAGTTCTAACTGTCAGTTGTTTTTGACAATTTCCTTCTTACCTTTATAATTTCACGAATTTATTTATCAAAGAAATAGGATAAAGACAACCAAATATGTCCAAACTTTCATTTTATATTTAAAATTTTTTAGAATATTTTTGAAGCTGCTCGCCAAATTTTAAGTGCGGATACTTCATTAATGTCAAAATCTGATCTTTTCTTTAATGATTATTCAATTCTGCCACTTTTTGTACAAGAAAACTATCCAAATGTTAGAAATTCAAAAATGAAGTTTTTTTTATTAATTTTTTGTTCGAACATTTCCCAACTTTTTTTAGTAATCTCGACCATCTTCAAGCTATTCGACGTGCTTCTGATACAATTGCTTTTGGAGATATTATTGCAAAACAAATAAGAACAGGTGGAGATTGGTCACTTTTGAGGGAACAAGTTTAAAATTTTTCTTTTTTTATTAATAAAACTTATAGACTGGAAAGAATACGGGTATCCCGAACTTTTCGGGTCTCTATAAGTTCTGGGTATCAGAGGATTTCTCAGTAAACACTAACCGTAACATGTATTTTTCTGTATCCTTTCTCTGTATTTGAAAAAATCATAAACTTATGTACACCTAAATTAAGTTTTCTGATAAGATAAATAGCAACAAAAGTCTTTCAGAAACTTTTAAGACAGTTTCTAACATCCCCAAAAAGTCAAAATCGGTAATCCATGGGCAAAAATTTAAATTTCGAAACATCTCTGCTTGAGACGGATGACTTTTCTATTCTACTATGTATATTGACTGTCTTTGTCTTTTTTTTAATTCAGAAAAAATTTTTTATTTTGAAGAGAAATTTAAAGAAAATTATTTTTCTAATTTAGGCTATGTTCTCCTGTGCTTTACCAGCATCATTTATGGACGGGTATATGACCGCACAAATTTCTTTCCCGGCATGGCTTGGTAAAAATTCTAATTTACAAAAACGTCAACGTTTATTACGTCAATTGGCTTTACATATGCATTTGAGGTTTTTTAGGGTTTTTTTGAAAATAATTTTTTATTTATTTTAGAATTGCTGGAAGTATTCAATCAATGGTTCTTGATTATTTACCTGTCCTTCGTGAACGACTTTATCGTCCTTTAATTGAAAGAGATTCTGCTGGAGTCCCGTAAGTGGGTTTAATGAATTTTTTTAATTTTAAACAAGAGTAGCCCTCAAAGCGCTGACGATTTTTTTGGTTAAAACTCTATTCGAACCCAAAAGGGTTTACCCCGACAAATCCCTGTCCCCGAAACTTCCGGTCCCAAAGGGTATGGTTGCTAATTTAACAATTTTTGGTGATATCTGTAGAATTATTTTTCGCGTTATCAATGTGCTTCGACAAAATTTTATTTAAAGAAAATTTTAATTTGTCGAAATAAAAATTCTTCCCAGGTCCTAATTTTGAGTTTTGTCTTTGCTCCTTTAATTTATTTTTAACTAAAAAATTATAAGTAATATGTTTTTAAGTGATGTTATTGCCCATTATAATTATTATTATTTGGTGAAAGATGATACTGAAGCTATAAATGAATTGGGGGCTTGGCCAAATAAACAAAACAAAGATTTGGCTTCTTTGGTTAGCACTAAAGCAAAATCAGCATTAACAAGACAATTAAATAAAGAAAAACGATTTTTACCTTTTGCACAACCTATTGATGTTAAAACTGGACGAAGAAAGGGGGCAGAAACGAAAGGGAAAGGTTTGTAATATTTTTTTAATATTATTTTTAAAAAATGTAAAATTTAACTCTTTGAATATTTTCAAAAATTTATATTTAATTTGGGGCCAATTTTTACCTCTTTTTATTGTAAAAATTTTATTTTTTTAAAGTTATTTCTGTGGATGAGACAGAGGAAAAAGAAGATTTGGAAGAAGAAGAGAATGATTTAGAGGAAGAGGCAATGGAAGTAAATATGTTACAAATGGAATATTAACTTTATTTATTATTGGAAGGAAAATGGAGAAAAGAGGTGGAGTTTTAAATTATTAATTTACTTTCTGTTTTTTTTTTGATTATTTATTTTTTTGTTTATCTCTTGTATATCTGCACGACTTGTGAATTTATTTTATTTTAAGATATGTAACTAAAAAAAACTCTTTTTTAAGGTTATTGTTAATATTATTCCTACAAAAATTTTTTCAAAAACAAAGTCGTGGAGGTAAATTAAAAATCCTAATGTAGTTTTTATTTTTCTTTAGTAAATTACTGACTCAATTACTTTGTGCCTATTAAAAAATTTTTTGTTTTGTTTAATTTTCTTTCAAAAAGAGATTAATAAATTTTGATATAAAATCTGGGGAGATGTAATGTTTTATAAATACTCGAGTTGGCGGTTCTGGATATCCGAGATCGAGAAGTTAGGATGTCTCTCATCTCATTTGTTGCGCCGAAGGGCGCGCAAGCCTAACATACTTCCTACATATTTCTCCTGGCTTTTTACCGTTAACAATTCAGTTAACCAAATATACTCACACCAATTAAAGACAAATGAATAACTTGACAAAAAATATGTACTATTCAAAATTCAACCCTTTCGCCTCTTTCCCCAGTGTCTCACATCTTCGATGTGAATCAATTATTTTTTGATTTTTTCACTTTAAAACTATCACATTTTTGATGTAAATCTAACCCTAAAATATTTTGGTCCGATCTACACTATTCTTTGACCGCTTCTCAAATAATAAAATACTAATTTAAAAGTGTTGTCACATCCTCTGTTGTGAATTCAGCCCTAAGAGCGTGGTTGAGGTCGGCAATAATTGTGGAAAAATCGTTCGGGACTGGCGATTTGGGTACAACTCTGTTTTTAACATGTTTTAGCTTAGTTTAAATTAAGGATTAAAAATTTACTTTTCAAAATTAACAAATCGAAATATTTGATAAATATTTTTTTTGAAAAATTTTTTAAATTTATACATATTTAAAAAAAATATATTATCGAATTTTATGATATTTCATTAAAGTCACTGACACTTTCAAGAATTACTGATAAGAAAATGATAAAGAGAAAAAGTGCTAAAATATTTTTCCAATAATTTATTTTTGTTTTTCTTTGTCAAAATAAAAATATTTTTTATGTTAATTAAATTTGTATTAATTACTATAATAATATTAATTTATTTATTTATTGCATTTATCCAATGTAGAACACGCTGTGTTCGTGCAAGGGGAAGGGTTATTTGTCCGACTGACCGTAAATATTAATTAAAATTTAAAATTAATTTTCTGTGTTAGCTGACAGTCACTTTAATGTTGAAGTAAAACTTATGGACAGCGATACACTTCCATGGGAAAATGACGACGAAATGGGTAATATCCCTCATAAGTTAAAGATTTATTTTTTGATTTTAGGTAGAGCGAGTACAGATTTGTTGGGGAATTACACAGTAGAGGGCTGTGCTGGGGATTTTGGTGCTTGGAATGATCCTGACCCGTCTGTTTTTTAAAGATTTTTATTTCCTTTTTGTAACATTAAAATTTCTGTTACTTTGTCCAAGCTTAAACTATTAGCTGTTTTCCACAAACTTGAAATTCTGTTTTGTTTATTTAAATATAAGAATCCCTAGGGGAAACTCTAAAATTCTGATTTATTATTTTTCTCTTTAAAGCTTTATTTCATTTTTAATCTCTGATAATTTACTGAAAACATTCTCATTTTTTAGTTATATTCTGATTACTCATCGATGTCCCGAAATTGGACATGATATTTCTGTAATTAAACGAAAATTAAGGTTTTTTGAATAAATTAAATTTATAAAGAAATTCTTTTAAAGAATTCCAATTAAAGAAATTAAATATCTTCCTAATATAACAACTATTGAAGCATTTGTTGAAACTACTCGTCTTGATTTGGAATGTGAAATTTGTTAAATGAAGAGGAAAATATTATAATTTTTAATTAGACTTGGCAAGGACACAGATTTTGGATCAAGCGTGTTAAGTCTACCCAAACCCCAATCCAAAGAAAATTTTGAAAATCTGACCCGAGCCAGGGCTGTGCGCACAGCTCTGACCTGAGCCCCAACTTTTTTCTCAACCCTTGACCTGGTTTATATCTGTGTAATTTTTCAGTCATCCATCCAATTTTTCAGTCATCTACAACAGAGTTGCGTCGTAATCGAAAATTTTTTTTCGTAATCGTAATTCGTAATTTTTAATAAATTTTCGGAATCGTAATTCGTATTCGTAACTCAAAAAATGCCGTAATTCGTAATCGTCCCTGATCTGATCTACAAGTCTGATATTTTAAATATAAAATTTATTCTTCAAATAAAATTTTTTTAATTTTTTATCAAAACTTCTTAAAAGAAAAATTAAAAATAATCTGTTTAATGGCGTAATTTTTAAGAGGAAATGGATTGCTTTAAGAAAAAAATTTTTTAAGAGCATTAAAAAATGTGAGCAAAAATGAGTACCATTTTTTCTGCTAAAGCCCAAAACTTTTTTTGTTTGTTTTTGTTTGAAGAGAAGTATTGGCTTTAACTTGAAATTGAAATTAATTCTTTTTTTTTAACAAATTTTAAATGATTTTAATTAATTTACAAATTTATTTTCTTTATTTTATTGGGTTGTTTAGTTTTAATAGTTTATTGTTGTTTTCTAATGGTTATCCAATCACTCATAATTTTGAGAAAGACCAATTAATCTTTGTACAGACTGTGAGGATATTTTAAACTTATTTAAATGGGGTTTATAAATATAGCTTTGGAGACACGGTGATCGTTCTCCTATTTACATTTACCCGAATGATCCAAACAAAGAGAGTGCTTGGCCTAATGGATTTGGTGAACTAACAACGGTACAAAGCCTTTCCTGATTAATTTCCATTTTTTTAATTTCAAAAGAGAGGAATGATACAGCAATTTAATTTGGGCAAATTCTTGGGGAAAAGATACATTGATGAATTACAATTCCTTTCTCCTCACTATCGGAGTGAGGAAATATTTGTGATCTCGACTGATACTAACCGAACAATTCAAAGTGCAACTGCAAATATGATGGGGATGTATGGAGGGAGAGGACGTTGCGGGATTGGTAAAAGTCTCGATAAAAGAGTAACTAACGACTTTTCTGACAGATTACCCAAATCTGGTTGAATGGCCTGCACCGTTCGTTCCCATCCCTATTCACAGTTTTGAGTTTATGAAAGACCCGGTAAATTTATAAAGTTTCCCTTAGAGTTTAATAGAAAATTAAAATAAAGATGGGATATGCTCGACATCACTGCAAAAGAACTCTTGATTTGTTTGCTTTGTTAGAGCAAACACCTGAATATAAACAGTTAAAGCGTTCTAGTGCTGTAAGTTTATTAATTTAATTTTTTATTCTCCCTCATTTTCTAATATGTATGTATTATTCCTATTTATTTGTATTTCAATTAAAGTTTAAACAAATTCCCGGATCCGGTTTCCGGATTTTTGATTTTTTCCGGATTTTCCGGACCAAAATCCGGAAAATGGGTTTATCAAAATACCCTGATTCCGGACTAACGGATCCTGAAAATCCGGAACTGGATCCGGGTTTAAACTGTTATTTCAATTTAAGGCACTTTTGTCAAAAATAAGTGAATATGCTGGCTCTCCCATTACTCTTAATAATTTGTGGGGGTTTATCGAGACGGTTAATATTGAAGTGAGAAATTCATAATTTATTATAAGAAAATTATTTTTTTAATAGAGAACACACGGATTGAGGTCCCCTGATTGGGTACTTCAAATATTACCTAAAGCATTGGAAGTAGATATGCGCCTCACAGATTTACAAATTGGATTAAGTATTTAATTAGCTATTTTCCTATAAACAAATATTTAAAAGGAATGGCTTCCTTCAAAAATATTAATTTTCAAATTGAAATTCCTCGAATGATTGGGGGCTCTTTTCTTTGGGAAATAATTGAAAGAATGGAGAAAAAGGCAAGTTAGTTTAGTTTAGGTGTTGATTGATATTTTGTTTAAATTTAAGATAAAATGTTTGGAAAAATTGAAAACATTTAATCGAGTTAATAACCGTTTTGGAAGCGATCCTTATTCCGATACTAAACTTGAAGGAAAGGAATGCGAATGGCTTGAAAGACTTAAATATTACGCTCACTCTGCTGTTTGTTTATTAAATAAATTAAATTGAAAATATATATGTATAGTCTAGTCTTAATTTAGCTCCAAAATTGGATAAACTTTGATTTGAGATTAATTTTGAATTTTGTTAGGCGTTGGGTCGGGTGATCTAAACAAATTTCTGTTTATGAGATATCGTGTTTAAGGACCCCTCATTTTAAGAACCTCTTACTATAGCTTGAGAGTATATCTCAAATGAGGTTTGACAAATACAGCCATACCTCAATATCACATCCTTTCCATTAACAAGTCTTCTCCTATCAGTCCCGAAAGTAAAGTCTTAACGAGATTCATATAAAATATTTTTAGCACGATATGTCCATATCTGCATTGTTTTCCACTCTTCAATTTGATTATACTGATTTTGACCGAGACGGTCTGCCTGGTTATGCTTCTTGTGTTTTGATTGAATTGTGGAGAAATGTTGAAAGAGGGTATTATATTAAAGTAAATTTTTAGACTCTTTTTCTCTTTCAATACATTATTCAATTTTGAAGGTTTTATATAGAAGAGATAATGTTGATAATTTGATAAATCTAACACCTTATATTCGCGGGTGTAATGGACAGGAGTGTAGTTTGGAGTTGTTTAAACAACGTTCTCTGATTTTTAAACCTCTACCAAATCAGGAAACGGTCAGATATATAGTCATTTGATTGTTTTTAGGCAAGGTTGGGTTCTCTTTTGTTTCTGCTTTTTTTTAAAATGCGGCAGAGCCCTGCTGACATGAGTAACTTTGTCTTTTCATATAAAAATTAAAAACAATTTAATTGGATATTAAGGATTCTTGACATCCCTTAGTAATACTTTCATAATTAATATACTATTAATTACAGTTATGCAAAACTACTCTTTCACAGAGTATATGGAATTCAAGTAGTATGAGAATAATTGGAAATAAAAATCAAATATTCAATTACTCCTTTATTATCATTTTATTTCTTATTGTGAATAAAATTAATTTTTAAATTTTTAATAAATTTTTGTTTAACAGGGCTCCGATCTCGATTATTAAAATCCCACAATTTTAAGCTAAAATATCCGCATTTTTTGGGGAATTTTGGAGGGCCATAAGAGAGAAAATGATATTTTATTCTAAAAACTACAAGAAAATATAAAATATCCTTATAATTTTTACACCCTTTGCAAAATGTTTGGTTTCGTTATTTCTTTAGATTTTTCTGTTTCGTTTTCTGTTCTTATATGAGACAATAAATGTATACATACATAGTTTAAATTTTACTTTTTTACACATTTAGTAAAATTCTTTCTATTGAATTTGCCTCGCCTTTTGTCGGTAAATGTCCAGCTCGTGTCCCGCATGTCCGCAAAAGGCATTCTGCAAAAATGCTTTTTTCTGCCTTTCCCTCTCCTTCTTAATTTTCCTCGCATAGTCAAATGATGGGTTGACAGTTTGGCGCAAATAATAGAAATAAAATTTTTATTAATATCCAAGTTTTTTTACAGTTTTCAAATTTAAGTTTGATAAATAAAAAAGATCTAATAAATTACTAGTAAGTTAACAATTAAGTTTAACAATTGGATATTAGAAAAACATTCTAGTGTTTTTTCAATCTGAAAAAGTTTGCTTTTTTATTACAAATAATTAAATAAGAATTTAATGGGTCATGGACCATTCCCTGCCTTATCCTTCGAAATTTCGAAAAGTTATAGCCAACTTTTAAAAATTTCGGAAAAACAATTATAACTTTCCGAAATTTCGAGGGATAGGGCAAGGAATGGTCCCAAACCCAATGGGCGTATGTCCCAAACATGAAGAAATGTTTTGTAACCATACCCCAACCTTGAAGAAATAATTGATATACCTATATATTTTTTTTTATTTATTTAAAAATAAGCAAGTTTGAAATAAATCTGAATAATTAAAATAAACATTTTGGCTAATTTAGCATTGTTAATATTCTAAGTTTTGTGATATTCGATGAAAATCGCTGATAAGGCTACAGCTTATTTGACTAACAAAATCGAAGGATTATAGTCGATCTAGTTGAACGAAGTGCCCCCTCCTGAAGCCTATAATATTTATTTGGGCTGGGCCTACAAAAAATCGGGGTTAAATCGGGATATTTTTAAAAAATTGTAAGCACTAGAAATCGAACCAAACAAATATTTGACGTCGAAAAATCAAATATTTGATCAGATTTTCTTTGATCATATATTTGTTTGATGAGTTTTATAAGTTATAAATTATTTGATAAAATATTTGATTTTGCCGTTTGGCCGATCACTAGTAAACACCTGTATCCATGTACGTGGTGAGCTCTAGCAATAACGGCCGGGAGGTCGCAGGATCATGCCTGCTCGAGGTTAAACTTTTACCTCGCTCTTACTATTTTAATTGTTTTCCTTAATTCGTCAATTATTCTTAAAGGTTTATAATAATTATTTGTATACAAATTTCGATTCTTGAATTGTGCCCAACAATGAAGGAAGCCCTTTCTTTCTAGTAACTTTAATTATTTTTCATTTTCCCTTATTCCTAACAACAATCCATATTTTTTAGGATCCGCAATCACACACACACACACACAAATTGTTTTAGTACCGACATTTATTTTTTCCAAAAGCACAGCTCTTCCCTTTTTTTACCTACCAGCTTCTTTCCTTCCCCCAAACGCCACAACTATCATTCTTTTTTATCCTTCCACAACCCAAACGATCGCTAACAACATTCTCCTCTTCCGCTAACAATTAAAAGTTTTTCTATCCAATAAAAGGAATTTTTAATTAAATAAATTTATTAATTAATTGAGATATAAATGAATAATTTAATAAATATTTTATCCGTTTCCTTTGCTCTTTTTGTTATTTATCAGGCTTTGAATGCTCAAAGTTCGTTTAAAAAAATTTTAGAAAATTAATTTTTAATTTTTCTAATTTTCCCTCATATATTAGGACAGGATCAAATTATTGCTGATCTTGGGAGGCTAATTGTTGAGAATTGCCCGCCAATGCTTTGTACTGGTAAATTAAATTAAATAATAAATTAATAATAAAATAAAGGATTGGATTGCGCTGTCGTCACTGAACGGAACGGATGCCAAGTAAATTATTAGAGAGTTCTATTACTTATATTATATATTGAAGTTTTTAAGAAAAAACTTGTGTTACTAAAAGGTACCTAGGGTGTTAACAAATTCCCTATATATTTAATTTGATAATATTTTTTCGAAAATACTTTCGCGTTAGATTTCAATATTTTTTATCAAGTTTGCAAATTATGCATATTTTCCTGAAGAAAATTCGACTCGGCAAAAATTGTAAATATTTTTCTCTTAAAGTATAATAGAAATCAAGAATATTTTATTTCCTTAAATTATTAGATTAATTTCCGAATTAATTGAAATATTTATTATTTTTTAAAATAAATTTACACTAATCTCACTGCTTTAATTTTGAGTAATTAAAAAACTTTAAAAACCATAATAAATAAATTAATTAGCTCTGTGCTTGCCCTATTGGATCTCCAGCCCGAGGTTGTGACCCAATGCCTTTTGTCCTTTGGCATGATTTGATTGTTAACGGTTGCCCTAATGTAACGGTGAATACACGTGATCCAGCGCAAAAAGTTCATCGCTGGTTTAGAAGGGTATAGTTAAATATTTTATTTGATTATACGGGCTGACCTAAATTTTAATAACCTCAAAATACTCCTAATTTAAGAAAGATATTTTAATTTTTTTTGGCTTATTAAAAGGCTTAGATCATTTCCAAGGGAGGCAGCCGAGCTATAACTTTTTTCAAAATTATCGAATCCGGGACGCCTTATTGTTCGATGTGCCTCTACGAACTGAATCTAACCATACCAGAGCATTCCGGATTCGATCATTTTCAAAAAGTTTTTTTCTATTTTAGGTAAACCGATTCACAAATACCGATCAGTGTGAGGTATTTCATACAAACATTATTTCATTTAAACATTTTTTTAAATTAGCCTTATATTTTCCCTTATTGTTCTGAACTTGACTTTAATTTATGGCGTTCACCTCGCACCAAACAAGAATGTGAACTGGTTTGTATATTTTTTCTACTCCTTTTCTTCAAAAATATTAAATTTTAAGTATTGTTATTCTTCAGAGGAACAACGAAAAAGAGGAGGATCTAATGTTGTTTAAATTTTGGATTTAAATTTTTAATTTAAAAATATATTATTAGTCCCTTTTGTTATAAAAATAGAATGATTATTTTGTAATCTAATGTATTTTTTCGGTCATAAGGTACCGTCGATAGTACGGTACTGTCAGGACTCTCTTTACAAAGGAAATATTGAGGAATTTGTACATTATAGGAATCAAAAGGATTTGAGGAGGTACTGGTGGATTTGAAGCGATAGAAAAATATCGGGGAGATATGGAGGAATAGAAGGATATGGGGGGATTTTTGATTCAACTTTCCCAGGAATCTTTAATTCTTTGATACGTGGAAAGCGAACGTGCCTGGTAAACTGCAGTGAGGCTACAGGCCTGTCAGGTCTAAACTTTTAAAAAATTAATTTAATCAAAGGAAGAGATAAAGTCGAAGATAAAGTATAGGCAATTTTTATTAAATATTTTAAATTTGCAAAAAATTAAATATGCATTTTTCCTATTTTGGTTGTTAATTTATTGAGGAATAAAGTGTGTAACAAACCTATAAACCCCCACCTCTACGATTTTTGAATTAATCCTAATATTTTTTAAAAAATTAATTTGAAAAAAATTTCTTGAAATTAATTTGTTTAATTAAACGAACGCATTTTTGAGGTTTTTTACCTAAGAAAGCCTTTAAAAAAACTCTGAAACTTTCAAAATTCTAATTATTTTAGAACATTTAATATTAAAAGTAGGGTGGGACAAAACCGTTTAATTTTCAAAAAACCGTATACCGTTTATGCCGTTTATCTGAGACCCGTATACCGTTTCGTTTAATTTTTAAAACCCGTTTAAACGCCCGTTTACCGTTTATTTTTAAAATTTTTTAAAAACAATCCATAATTCAAAAAAAATCAATGAAAAATCATTGATTTTTGAATCAAAATTTTTATCAAAATTTTTTGAAAATCAAAATTTTTAGCTCATCACCAGAGCGAGTTTTTTTAGGTTCAAAAAACCTGATAATAGGTACCTAAAAGGTTCGAAAAAAAGGCTTAAATAGGTTGAAAAAAATGCAAAAAGTGGCAAAATAGGTACGAATTTTTAACAATTAGGTTTGTATTGTTGAGTTTTTTTCAATTTTGTGTTTTCAATTTATGGTTTTTCAAATTTAACGGCCCGTAATTCGGCCCTATCAAGTCAGATTGCGCTGATTTTGGTGTCAATCAACTCAGATTGAGAAGCTCTTTCAAATGAGCTATCATTCAAAAAATCGAATTTTTCACCTCAAAATTGTCTTTTCCCCCGTATGGTTTTTCGATATTTGGGTTCATGTAACTCGGTCCTATGAAGTCATATCGCGTTGATTTTGGTGTTATTCGACTCAGCTCGGCGAGCTCTTTCGAACTAGTCACACCTTTGAGAGCTCTTTTGAATAACATAAATATCGATATAAATCGGAGTCTTTGTCCTTAAGGCAATTTTTACCGATAATTGGTTTAAAAAGATAATTAAATATCAAAATTAAAAATTTTTTATAAAAAACCCAGAGATTTAGCGAAAAAATGACTTAAATTCTATAATATTTGCGAAAATAAAGGAAAATTTTAAGATTTTTTTCAAAAAACCTAAAATAGGTTCAAAAAAGGCCGAAATAGGTTGCAAATAGGTTTTAGGTTCAAAAAGGCCGAAATAGGTTTTTTAGGTTCGAATAGGTCCAATATAGACTCATTATTTCGACCCAAAACAGTGTTTTTTGTGCATATCTCATCAAAACTAGTTCGCAAAAAAAATAGAGAAAAACCTAAAAAAAATCGCTCTGCTCATCACTCTCTATAAAAATTATAATTCAACAATAAATTCATCATATCGATGGATTTAGAGGGATAAGGAAGGGCTGAAGGAAAAACGGTTTGTCCCACTCTAATTAAAAGAGAAATATAAGTAGCACGAAGAAATTGGTGACCTTATAATTTTTTAGACATTTCCCCTTTAAAAAAAATTTTTTAAATCCTATTTTTATTTATTTTTTGTCTAATTCAAACAAAAAACAACAAATTTTAACTTAAAATATACTTTTATCTATCCTCGAATATTCCTCTACAACTTCAGATAAAGATGCTCAACATCCATACTTGCCTTGCCCTCATTGATATTAGAACCAGTCACCTAACAAATTAGAAATTATTAAGGGAATAAAAGAAAAATTATTTGAAATGGAAAGCCTGATTTCTAATTTAAGTAAAAAACGGAAATAAAACCCCCAAAATTTTTTTTAAATTTCTTGCCAAAAAATTTAGGCATAAAAAAGGAAGATTTAGTAATTTCTGGCTACTTCTTCGATAAAATTCGGAAAACCAAAAATCTTTTCTTAAATGCTACACAAGAATTTTAAAACTTTAAGAACCCCGCCTTTCAATTTTTCTATATTCTCCCCTGTTTTACTTCAGAAAACTAAATCAATCAAAAATTAATTTTACAGAGAAAGGTTACGAGGTGTTCGACCTAAAAACGGTCGAGACTGGGCTCATTCGATAGAGAATGTGCCCTTTCTAGCATGGACTCTATCGAATGAGCCCGGTCTCGACCGATTTTAGGTCGGGCACCTCGCAACCTTTCCTTGTTAGGATAAAAATAAGAATATTAACATTCTCATTTAATATGGAATAACTAAAAAATTTCAAAGCTTCATAAAAAAACTGTAGTTAAATGCCAAAATAGATAACGAACAATTATTCCCATAAAGTATTTTTGATTGATTTAGCTGTCAGAGAAAAATAAAGGAAAATAGAAAAAATCCCCAAAATATTAAAAATTAAAAAATATTTTCAATTAACCTGCATGACAAATTCAGACTCCTTCCTTTGATTTAATTTAGCTCTCTCGTGCTCCTGTTCAACTTTATGAATAAATTTATCAGCCTCCCATTCACGAATAAGTGCATGACCACGAGCAATTTGATGGAAACGAACATAGCCATAACTGAAAATAACAGAGATTGTCTTTGTTTTTATTGAATATTGAAAAG
Source organism: Meloidogyne incognita (assembly GCA_036172945.1). Classification (NCBI taxonomy): domain Eukaryota; kingdom Metazoa; phylum Nematoda; class Chromadorea; order Rhabditida; family Meloidogynidae; genus Meloidogyne; species Meloidogyne incognita. Next base: position 2,249,080 of record JARQAC010000006.1, on the reverse strand, counting down.
GATATTGGTTAGAAAAACGGAAATTTTTAATTTTAGGGACACATTTTCATTAATCACAAGAGTCCGTTCCTCTAAATTAATAACTGAAAAAACGTCGTAATATATAATTATACGCCACCATCAGTTCTCTATTTTTCCTTGCTCTACCCCAAAAACTAAATTAATTAAAAACGATTAATTTTGCAAATCAACAAAGGGTAGAGAAAGGAAAAATAGTGAAGGAATAGAAATGAACGCAAAGTTCCCTATAAAGTTCAAAATTCCCATAACTTTCTACTGTACAAATTTAAAAAATAATAAAATATTTAACTAATTAAACCTTGATTAACAAATTATTTTCAATAAAAACATAAATTACATTATTCCAGCGCCAAGAGCAGTCCAGCGAGCAAAACGAATTAACGGTGAAACCTGGATTGGTTCAGGAAGAATTATATCGGTCGGATGCGGCTTTGACATTTTTTTAATAAATTTTATCTAAAATTTTAATAACAAAAAATGTTTAGATTTTCAGTCAATATTTTTCTTTCTTTATGTTGTCTCTCGCTCTTTTTGAGTAAAAGAGACTAGAGTCTGACCTTATTTTGGGATACAATTTTTTTTTAATTCTCGGCCAACTCGAATGATTCTTATGTCTCTAAATAACTGAATATGACGATTATTATTACTAAAAAATTAATCTGTCATCACATAAAAATCAGTCATCTAAAGATCGAAACGCGCTTTTACCTTCAACTTTCAATGTGATCAAGCGGTTAATAATCATATTCAGCGCTTTTGATTAGCACAATTTATGTATTCCAATTGGCCAAGAATTTAGAAAAGTTATATCTAGTGTCTAAATGGATGTCTTCTACACGAAAAAATTGACAGACTAACAAATAAGTTTCGTTCAAAACGTTTTCTATTAATTGCAGTTGCCAAATTTAAATAATTTTTAATTAAATAAATAAATAAAATATTAATAAAATGAAAAACAAATTAGAAGAAATCAAATAATCTAGATAAATTCATTTGTAATCTAAATATTGCCTTTTGAGGGCCGGTATCGGGTTGAGTCGTTTTTTCTTCTTCCAACGATTTTTGTTTGTTTAACATGCCAATTAATGAAGAAATTAACTGGAATGAAAATTGGTTAAAATAAAATCGAATCTAATTCTTAGACACCCCCTTAGGGTGAAAAATCGTTCTTATAACGAGGCTAAGGCGTAGCCAGGGGGCTTCTGGGGCTATAGCCCCCCCCCCCCTAAAATGGGGGAAGGGAAAATATTGAGAGGAAGATGATAGGAAAAATGAAATTTTTTCGCTTACAACCTTCAGAATTCTCAAAATTTTTGCCTGCGACGATGAAAAAATAAAACAATAAAATTTGCGTTCAAAACTCCAAAGTAAACGCCAAAATTTTGGCGCACCCCCTTAAAGCGCCTCTTGATTACGCCCTTGTAATGAGGTGTATCTTAAATTTGGAATATTGCTAAGACAGCTTCCAGTGTCCAACCCCCAAAATAAAAACGGTATTTTATGAGGATTGGGTGTATCTACTAAAAGCAACGTTCAAATGTATTCCTCCTTCGTTGCAAAAAACAAAAATTTACTTACCCGTTCTGACCTAATCCGCTCCACCGTTTGCATTGCTCGAATTTCGTCCTTAATTATTTTTTGTAATTTAATAAATTCTGCTTCTTTCCCAGGTTGAATAATCTTAAAAATTTAAATGAAGAATTTCTTTTAAAAAATTAATTAACTGTAACAGCCGTAGTTTCATCCCTTGAAGAAATTATATTTCTATATTCTAAATTAATTAGAATTAATTTTAAAATATTAAACAATTATTTTTACCTTTATATGTTCTAGCACAAATATACAATAAGGTAATTAAAGTTACTAAAATTAAGCGCCGAATTAACTTTGATGAAAGCATTGGGGGAAGCATTTAATTATGTTAACAATAAGATCTAAAACAATTTAAAAATAGGGATATTTATTGGGGATAGAATCAACTTTAAGGTAAAGGCTAAACTGCAACTTAAACTCACTACGCCGAACTATGAGATAATTTACAAGAAAATGTACTATATGAGAAAGTGAGAAAAATTTGCAGGGTACAGCCCAATACGGCGGGCGGCCAAAACGGCGCAAAGCCATAACTAACTGGAAGATATCTGACCCTTATCAATTTTAGTACCAATCTCTTTAGCTCGATGAGAGGAATCGTTTAATACTAAATCTTTTAAGATTGGGACTTCTTAAAGTGAGTTATGGCTTTGCGCCGTTATGGCCTCGCGCCGTTTTGGGCGTGTCCAAAATTTACATAATGCCAGAAAGGCAAAAATTTCAGAAATTAAATTGAAGGATTTAAAGTCCAACAATTTTACTAATTTCCAACTTTATTTTTTACAATCCAAAACTCTAATTAAGCTTAATTTTACAAAAGCATTTGTAATTCTAGTTTATTTTAAGAGACCCTAATAAAAATTTTCTATTTTCATCCATTTTCTCTTCCCCCATCCTTTTTTATATGATTTTATGTCCTTAAAGCGCGCCATTTCTTTCAATAAAAACGTGGTCAAAAATATGTCCATCCTTGTTATTTTCACTGCTTGATACGGAAGTTTTCCCAATCCAGTCAGTGTTTGTCTGTTGGCCGCCGATGACGCGAAATACCAACGACCTTTTTTGTTTAAAATGAGTTGCTTTTTGAACTACTAGACTAAAAGGAATGGCGGTAAAAGTTAAAGAGGCGATAAAAATAATAAGGAATCGTCCTATCTAGCACCAACCCGTGAAGAATGAATGAATGGGGTCATAAAAAATTGGAAAACTTTTTTTTGTCACTTGAGTTTTGTTATTATAAAAGGGTTTTAAATCATTTTTTGGACATTCGCCTTTGACAACCTTTGACTGTCTCTATTCGAGAATTACTTTTACTTTTTGCCGCTTAAATTCATCTCTTTGTCCTGCCAATTTCTTTCTATTTTCATTTAAATTTTCAATCAAAAACTGACAAGCAAGGTCTGCAACTTGAAAAAAATTTTACGTGTCCGCATTTTGTAATTACAAAAACGGTTTTGGACATCCTTCCCGCATGAGATAAACTCTATGTCCTGTCCCTTATCTAAATTTTCTACCAAAAATCAAAAACAATATTTAAACCAAATCAAAAAATCTATTTAATATTACATTTATCTATCTACTCAACTCTATATAATTAATATTTTTTTTCCTTTCGTGCCTGTCTAAGAGTAAGATTGATGGAGAGTAAATGACGCCAATTCAAACTGACTGTCTTGGTAAACCGTCAACAAAGATTTAAACTTTTTATTTGAATGGGGGGTTTTTTAAAAAATCTTTTTTTCTTTCTCTTTTTGCAATTTTGTTAAACTTTTTTGGTTGTAACCCCCAATAAATTTCAAAATTTTTTTTGACAATACTGAAATAGCCCCCCTACCCATTTACTTATCTGCCCGCCCAAATTTTCCTCCTCTCCCTTTCCTTTCCTCATTTCCATCTTCAACCTTTCCGGAGGAGGAAAGGAAGAAGAAAAAAGGTACTGGTCATCTGCTTTTGTTTGCAAAAATGGATGATGATGAGAAAGCCATAACGGGAAAACGACCGCCCAATCGCTTCCCAATTCCTTCATTTAAAAATTCGGTAGTGTTGTTGTCCTTCATTCATTTATTCTAATAAAAATGCCAGAAAAATAGAGCGGAACTCTAAAAATTCCTTCCATAAATGTCCACAGATGTTTCCTTTTTTTGAATTTTCTTAGTTCAAAAATTTTTTCTTTTCAATTTGCGCAAAGGTTCTTCTAGTAGGACATCTTTTGCTTTATATTTTCTATCCTTTCCCAAAGCTATTTTTCTTCCCAAATATTTTTTTCGTTCATCCAGATACTTTTTTTGTTCCTTTTTTTTTGTTGAAAAAAACATTGAAAAAAGAACAAGGTCAACAAATTCTGATTTTTATTTTTAAATATACTTTATTCAAAAAAATATTTCAGATTTAAAAGCTTTTAAAAACCCCAAAAATGATAGATTTAAATCCAGCTAATTGGAACAAAGAAAATATTTGTGATTTACCTATTTCTAAATTTATTAATCCTTCAATTAATTCTTTAATTAATGAACAATGTGAAGAATTGGAAAATAAAAAGTTTTTGAAAGAAGAGAAAACATCTGGCAACAATGAATATTTTGAAGAGGAGAATTTTAAAGTTAAAAGAGGCCGTTTTGAAATTGAAAAGAAAATTGAGAAAAATTGTGAAGATAATGAGAATGTTGGTAGCAAAGAAGGGGGAGAGGGGTGAGTTTTTTGGCTATATTTTTTTAGTTATGGGATTTTTGGATACTCACAGGCTGGTTACTAGAGATCGGTATTTTTGAAAAGTCTGGGCCTGTTCCTGGGCCTGTTTATTGTTCTGGGCCTGTTTATTGACCTTGGCCGGATCCTGGACCTGTAGTCCAGGAAACCCCCCAGTAAGATCAAAAAATGGCTGGGCCTGGACTCTGGGTACAGAAAAAACCCATTTAAGATACGGTTTCTAAATTTTGTTGACCAATTTTTAGCGAATCTGTTTAGGAAATGCTTAAGCGATACCCTCTATTTAGGATAGCCTCGTTATAAGATAGATACATTTTTTCAACTTTAAGGGTGTCTTATAGTAAAATTAAAACTTTAAAGATAAAGATTTAATATTCTCAATTTTATTAAAGCCAGCCTATAAATGGTGAAGCTGAAAGTTTGGAGAACTTCTATTGTTGGTGGTCAGAACGCCAAAATCTTCGGGATCACAAAGGTTTTTAAAAATAAAATTTGAGGAATTTTATTTTTTAATTTAAGCCAAATTAGCCTCTTCAAGATGTTTATTCCCAATTAATGAAGAAATAAAAAAACAACAAAATTTAACGAAGGAAATTCAAAATTTGGAATCTTCTTCAAAAGAAGCTAAAGCACGGATTGTTTTGGGGGAATTATTTTGTTATGTTCTATCGCCTTTTAAAAAACAAGAATATTCGGATGAGGAAGAAGAAATTGAGGAAGATGAATTGCAACAGAAACAACAAAAAATTTGTTTAACTCCAAATAAAGTTTTTTGTTCTAATAAACAATTAAATATTTTGCCTGTTTAAATTTTCTTTTTTGGAATTGGGTGTTTTTGGAATTAATTGGGAATATTAAATTTTAAAGAAAAGAGAAAACATTTAAAATAGGACACACCCAAAACAACGCAAAGCCATAACTTCAAGATTTTCTAATTTCAACAAATTCAGTATTAAACGATTCTTATCATCGAGCTGCAAAAGATTGGTACCAAAATTGATAAGGCCCAAAAATTCTCCAGCAAGTTATGGCTTTGGGTTGTTTTGGCTCTACCATTTAAAATGTATCAATCTCAAGTTATTTGGCTAATTCCAAAAAGACTTTTCCTCCCCTATCATATAACTAGGGCTCGGATTTATATTTAAATAGGGCACAAAAACGACCTTGGTCATGAACAAGCCTTGACTGACCGGTGTCTGACTATTGAGTTCCAATAGAAGAAAGACAGAAATGAGCGGTGATAGATGTAATAAAAAAATAGAGAGACAGTGGTCAGTTCGCGGGCAGGGCCGCTTCAGTGATTTATTTAAATATAAATCCGAGCCCTACATATAACCCTGTCTCTTTTTTTCGATTACTAAAACCTATTAATTTTTGATGTAAAATTGTTGTAGTAATTTTAATTTATTTTCAGAATTTTGTAAAATAAAACCACTTTATATGCCGATTTTTAATTGGAATTTAAAAAATAAAATTTCAGAAAAAAATTAGAAATCGGGCAAATTAATCTATTTATTTTTGATGACCTCAACCTTCTTTAAACTGCCATTAATTGTATTTTGTAATTTAAAAAGTGCCTACTTAAAGAAATATTTTTCTTTCTTTCACTTAAATTTATTTTTAAATACTTCTTGATATTAAAAAAAAATTTTTTTTGAATTTTTTTTTTAATTTTCACTTTCAACATTTAAATAAAAAGAAAAATGGAAACATTAAAATGTCAAAGCAAAGGGCTGTTGAACTTAAAATAAAATTTTCGATTTTCTTGAATTTTTTTTTGTTTGATTTTTATTTCTTTTTCTTCTCTTTTATTTATTTATTGTCCTCTCTTAAAATATTTATTTATTAAATATTTTTTTTTCGATTTTAACATTTTTCTGAAATTTATTTGTAATAAAAATTGGTAGCGAAACGAGAAAAAATTTTTTTTCTTTTTAAAAAGAAAATGGTTTGGTTGTAAAAAAATATTTTAATACGAAGAGATTTTGGGAGAAAGGGGAAAAGAAAGAAAAGAAATACCCCCCCCCCTTTAAAAATAATTCTCGCGCGTTTAATTCTTTTCAATTTTTATGGTTTTTTTAATTCTCGCAATTGATCAGAAAAATAATTTTATTTTGAATTATTTTTTTTTAATTTTGTGGTTAATCACGAGAGAGAAGAGAGATTATATTTAATTTAGTCAACTGATTTATTTGTAAACAAAAAATATATTTGACTCGAAAAAGTCTGCCCAGAATATAAAAACAAAAAATTGGCAAAATTAAAGTTTATAATCAAAGTTTTGATAAGAAATGAGGGTTTTGAGGAGAGTTTACTGAAAAGCTAGTATACTGAAATGTTAGGTATTTTCAGAATAGAGACCGGACTGAAATTATCGTACGAGAATCGGAACGAGATTTTCTCGAAATTTTTTTTCTAAAATTTTGTCTCAATCCTATCTCTATTTCAGACAGCTTAACAAAATATTTAATTTATTATATCCAACTTTCATAATTTATTTAGGATTTCTTTTCTATCCAACCCTCTTGTAGCAATCTGAATCACTTTTGTGTCAATCTTCTCTTCGGGATCAACTTATCCCAATTTCTCTTGTAGTTTTTTGATTTTAATTTTAATTTCTAAATTTAATTTTCATTAATTTTGATTATTTTTATTTAATTTATTTTTTAGATCGACATTCGCAACTACTTTTTAATTTAACTGTCCCCCCTTAAATATTCTTCTTCAATACTTACTAACAACATTCACGCGTTCCTTTTTTCTTGAAAAAAATTATTTAATTAAATTATTACTATTTATTAGTCTTCTTCCATGGAATCGATCATTCTTTTACTTATACTTTTTCTCGCCCCTACAATTATTATTTAATTAATATTTTCCACTAAAAATGCTCAAAAAAACAACATCTGCAACAAGTTTAAGAAAATTTTTTTTAATTTTCCTTTTCAATTTTTAGGAGACGAATCTCTCCATTGCGGGGTTAAAACTATCCAATGTGTTGGTTTTAATCGCAAAAAAGTGTGGCCGGCTAAAGAGGGTACAAGCAGTGCAGAATCTAAACTTAGAGATAGCCTTAGCTTGGTAAAGAAGGAATTTTCTGGGATTAATTTACATGAAAAGAAAATTTTTTGAGGGAATTAATGTGTATAGCTACATATTTAGCTAATTCCTAAAGCTATGCAGATCATCGCAAAGGAGAGGCTTTGGGTCTCCTTGGGACTTAGTGATGTAATTCGGTAAATAGGTAGATACCCCTACTTCTATTATGAAATTTTCTCCATTTTAGCAAAATGGTACCTGGGAGCGAGTTATAAGCCCCCCCCCCATTTACCAAATTTCATCCCTAAGTCCCATGGACACCCAAAAGCCTCTCCTTTGTCAGGTCAACTAAAGATGCTTGGCTAGCCCGCCTAAATAACCTTTTGTTTTAATTAAAGGAGAAATAGCTATAGCCCACTAAAATTATTTTTAGGAAGGTTTAAAGACCGATTATTTATATTTAAAAGATGACAGGACCAAAAAATAAAAATATTTTGAGGTGAATAAGTGTTCCTTCTCCTTTTCTCGTAAATAAATATAGATAAGAATTTATGACCTTGGAAGAAAAATAAGAAAAAAGGGAAAAAGAGACAACCAAAAGCGTAAAATAATAAAAGGATTTTTTCTGTTGCTTTATGTCCGGTGATTTTCATTTTCAAAAAATTTTTCCAAATATTTACTTAGCTTTTTAAAAAAAAACCTTTAAAAAATTTTTAAAAATAAAATAATGATTATTTATGATGAATTAAATAAAGAATTGATTGATTCTCAAGAATTTATTTTTAATGGCTCTTTGGTAGATATAAATAAATTTTTATTTTTGAGGAGAAATTGAGGAGAGTTTTTTTAAAGGGAGAGAAGAATTAAGGAGGGTAATTTGGGTGTATAAATTCCAAATTCAATCCCAACTCCGAAATTTTCTTCTAAACATTTTTCCTTCCATTTTTAGTCATATGTGGAGCATTATTTAACATTGGAGGAATTGAGGGACATTCATCCTGATTCTTTCATTGATTTGAATGCACCCGAGAAAAGTGATGGATTGTCTAGTGAAGAGGCTAAGTAAAGATTTTTAGGGGGAATTTAATTTAAATTTGAAAATTTTTAGGAAGCGATTAAAAGATGGAGGTGCCAATGTTTTAGCCCCACCAAAAAGAATCTCTAATTTAAAATTATTTGCCAAACAATTCCTATACAAATTTTGGTTGCTTTTGATGGGAGCGGCACTTTGTACAATATTTACTTATGTATGTTTCCAATATTTTTTCTTATTTGAAATTATGTAAGAAAGGGGAGGTCCGGCATTTAAAACGTCTAAATAAGGGATTAAAATTCGTAAGAGAAAGCAGAATCTCCGCTTCGTTAGCTCAGTCATCTGTAGAGTAGAGTAGGCGGTTCCTGGCAAATTTTTGGACATCCGGAGCCAATGTTCGGGCTTTTCGGTTCCGCAAAATCTAACCTGTAGAGCATCTAAACATGCTGATTATGAGCGAAGCGCCTAGAAAAAATTGTTAGCTGGTGCCAGACTTGCTTTTCTCCCCCTTCTTTCCAAACTTTTCCCTAGCTCTATTACACAATTTTCAGTTTATTCATTTATATCATGGAACAGAAGAATTACTAAATCTTTATTGTGCCTTTACTTTAATTGCTGTTGTTCTAATTATGAGTTTTCTAAGTTTTTGGCAAGAAAAGAAAGCAATGCGTGTTGTTTATGATTTTGCCCAACATATGCCTCATAATTGTTCTATTATTCGGGATTGTGAAGAAAAACAAATTCCTTCAGATGAACTGGTTGTTGGGGATATTGTTATAATTAGGTAGTAATTTTGGATTTTTAAATGGTAATTCTTCGGTTTTCGCCCCCCCCCCTCCTTTTTCGTTCCTCAAAGTATTAAAAATGGTCAGTCAATCTTAAGTTATAGAACACATCGAGCTGAGTTGAATGACACCAAAATCAACAAAATCCGACTTGATTTGACCTAAATACAGACCCCTGAAAATTGAACAACCACAGGGGTGATTTTTTGAAATAAAAAAAAGTTCATGCAAATGATATCTGGGTCAAATCAAGTCGGATTCGAAAGAGCTCGCCGAACTGAGTCGAATGACATAAAAATCGACGTGATTGGACAAGATTTGACAAAGTTATGACATAAGTTGCCGACTTCGATTGGTATAATTAATGTCATAACTTTGTCAAATCTTGTCCAATCATGTCGATTTTGGTGTCATTCGACTCAGCTCGACGAGCTCTTTCGAATGAGCTATCATTTGTACAAATTTTCGTCCTTATGGTTTTTCGCCCCTATGGTTTTTCAATTTTCAATGGTCTGTATCTGGGTCAAATCAAGTCGGATTTTTTTGATTTTGGTGTCATTCGACACAGCTCAACGAGTTCTATAACTTAAGATTGACTGACCATTTTTTAATACTTTGAGGAACGAAAAAGGAGGGGGGCGAAAACCGAAGAATTACCTTTTAAATTCTTATTAAACTACAATTTTTATATCAATTTAAATGCGTTTGTTATCTTTAATTTCGGAGAGATTATTTTATCTGGAGGATTGATTTGATCAGATCATACTACTAAAAGTTACAGCTGAGTAACGATAAAAACACGATTATGCACGTTTATCCATAAATAACTTTTTGTAAGATGATCTGATCAAATCAATCCTGCTGGATAAAATAATCCTCACATCCAGAGCTTTCGATTGATATAATAATTATTTAAATTGAATAAGAGTTAAAAAAGTTATGGCCCTAAATATGGCCTCGAGATTGAAACTGATACTTATTGTGTGAGAGGGAGAGAGAGAGAGAGAGATACCCCTTTTTTTTCTAGCGATACCCCTTTTTAAAACAATTATAATCTATAGTTTCCTAGTTTTAAGTGTGTATATTTTAGTGAGGTCCGACTATTTTAAATAAATATTTTATTTTCCAAAAATTATTTTTTTTAATTTTACATAATTTTAAGATCTGGCCAACAAGTTCCTGCCGATATTCGGTCTGTTTTATTTTTTAAATTTTATTCTTCCTTTTTTCTAAAGAATTTTACAATCAAACGGAGTCAAAATAGAATCTTCAGCAATTAATGGAGAGCCCCAAGCTGTTGACTACACAAATGAACCAGCGGCTAAACATGTTGCTCTTTTTGATGCAAGAAATGTAATTCTTAGAGGTTGTTATTGTACGGAAGGGGAAGCTATTGGATTGGTGATTAGAACGGGGAAATATACGGTTTTTTAAAATTATTTTTGTAAAAAAATATTTTTTAGATGTTGGGTAATTTTACACATTTACAATCGACTGTTAAATTAACGGAAACTTTATTGCAAAAAGAAATTGCAAAATTTGTCCAGGTTTTCATTAAAATTAATCTCTTTCAATTTACTAATTAGGGTTGTCGATTCTGGGGCGAACCACCGAGGATTTTTCGGTTTCGGAAATCCGAAGAATTTCCAGGAACCGACAACCCTACCACTAATGATAAGTCTTTTTCCTAAAATTAAAAAATTTAAGCTTAACATAAGTTTAAACTCAAAGAACTGAATCTAACCTAGAAAAATTAGGTACTATGCGTTTATATCCCCCCATGTCCGCAAATGTTTGTCCGCACTTTTCTTTCTTTTCCTTTCCCCTCTCATAAGGATTATAAATGGTCAAGTATTAATAAACTTTTCTTTTTCTCCTCTCATAAAGATTAAAATGGTCAAGTAAGAATAAAACTAAAGAATTTTTCACATGAATATTAAAAAACGTCAAATACGATAACGCATCATTCATATAAAATGGCAATAAAAATGAGAAGTACGCCATTTTAATATTATCGTTTTTGAATTTATTTTCAGATCATGAATTTTAAGAAGCTTCCTAAATCAGAAGAAGCAGCCATACTATTTTTACAATCAAAGAACATTCTACCGACAAATAAAATTTGTGTAAATGGTCACGAAATGAAGCTAAGCATTGGAAATCAAAATAGATGGCGATGTCGTAAATCTACGTGTCGTTCTGAAGTCCAGCTGCGAGTCGGAACATGGTTAGAAGGGAGTCGTATCCCAATAGTCACCATTCTTGAATTCATCTACTGTTGGGCTTTTGAATATACATCCGGGAAGTTTTGTGAACGTGAATTGGAAATAGACCCGCACACTACGGTCGATTGGTATTTTTTATATTGGTATTTTTTATATTTTTTATATCGATTGGCTTTTATATTTTTTATAAACGAATATTTGTCTGTACTAAGTTTTTACTTGACCATTTTAATCTTTATGAGAGGAGAAAAAGAAAAGTTTATTAATACTTGACCATTTATAATCCTTATGAGAGGGGAAAGGAAAAGAAAGAAAAGTGCGGACAAACATTTGCGGACATTTGCGGACATGGGGGGATATAAACGCATAGTACCAAAAATTATTATAAAAATTTTTCAAATGGAATTGAAAGTTATAAGAGCACATTTCAACACAAAATTTAGTTTAATCAGAAACGCGTTGGAATAAATTAGTGAAATAAAAGCCTAAAAAAAGAATTTTTACGTTAAATCAGAAATTTTATTAATTTTTAAACTTTTTTTTTCAGTTTATTTCAATTATTGCTCTTTCAATGGGAGTTATTTTCTTTTTAATTGGTTGTGTAGTTACAAGGTACTTATTAAAAAAAATTTTTTGAATTTTTTATTTTTAAAGATTTGACAATGTTCTTTACCATTTTGTTACCGGATTTCTTATTATAATGTAAATTTTATTTTTTAAATTAAATTTACATTCTAAATTCCCCCAACAGTGTAGCTAATGTGCCTCAAGGTTTGCCTGCAATGTTAATGTCTCAATTGGCTATTATAGCTAGAAGAATGGCTAAAAAGAATGTGTAAATTAATTTTAAAAAATTTAAAATATTTAAAAAGGTTTATTAAAAAATTGGATGTTATTGATGAATTGGGAGCAGCAACAGTAATTGCTACAGACAAGACTGGTACATTAACACAAAATTTGATGATACTTACAGATATGTGGTTAGTGTTTTTTAGATTTATTTTAGGGTAGCTCCCCGAGCCTAAGGGGTCAGATGTGTCGGGGATCGGGGTTTGCCGGGGAGGGCAAAAAATTACGGGAGACGGGGAGCTACCCTAATTTACTTATTTAGTTTCTTTTAATTTTTCAAATAATTTTAAGGTACAATCGAAGATATTTTTCAGGTAAAATTATTTTTAAATATTCCTCCATTAAATATTTCATGTCGGTTCAAGGAACAGACAGGCAAGGAACGACCAAATCATGGAATATTTTAAAAATAGGAATTTTTTGAAAAATCTGAATATTAAAAAAAATAAGAATTAAAAAAAATTAGAATACTTCAAAAAACAGAATTTAAAAAAAAATCTGAAAAATTCTGATTTTTAAAAATATTCCATCATTTGATCGTTCCTTAAGTTCTTTGAGTTGGTCGTTCCTTGAGTTAGCCCTCACCCAAATATTTCTACTATATTTAAGTACACGGAGAATTGAAACATACCCACATGAAAGTGCTTAAACATGCAGCTCAGAGAAAAGAATTGGAAAGGCCATTACCTGAATTATTGGCAGTTATGTGTATGTGCAATAAGGTTTGCTTTTAAATTTTTAATGAAATTAAAAAGAAATTTTTTAGGCCCATTTTGAACGTACTCGACGTTCTATGCGCCGTGTTTGTACACAAATGGCTTTGGAAAAAGAATTGAGAGAACAAAAAATTGTTGCTCGCCAAACTAAAACATTTCGTGTTGTGTATGTTTTTTTTGAAAATTTTTAAAAATAAAAATTTTAAAGGGACCAGACTGGACATGAATCTGTTCGAGTCCCTTCAACAAACGATCTTTGTAAAATGGAGGCAACTCTGACAGGCGAAGGGATGGAGGAGGACCCGGAAAGGTGGCCAAAAGCCCGAAAACGTACAAATGATTTGATTGGATCGCCTTCGGAGGTAGGAGGTTTTTTGGTAATTTTTCTAATTTACACTTAGTTTTGAAGGTTGCGTTGCTTCGATATGTTGAAATGGTTGCTAGTGTAGAAGGAATTCGAAATAGATATAAAGTATGGAGGGGGATATCTTTTTATTTTTTAATTTTTTCCGTTAAGCTAATGTTGGAAATTCCATTTAATTCTGTTAGGAGATGGCAATTAGTTGTGGTTAAATGTCTTGTTAGTACTTTAAGTAGCGGAATGAGTACTGGAACGCCTGAAAAGAGACCTCAATTCAGTCGTTTTTTGACTCCATCACCAACTACAGAACATTCAGAAACAACAGAAAGTGGCGAAAATAAAGGCCAACATTCCCCTCCTCCTTCACAAAGTGCAGAAGCCGATTTTTCGGTTATGATTAAAGGAGCGCCTGAAGTGATATTGAGGTAACTGATTGAAATAAATATTTTATAAATACCGTAAATATCCTAATAGAAGCCCATTCCCTATTACAAGCCCACCCGATAGGGGGTATTGAAAAATATAAGCCCAGGGCTTACATTAGGGTATTTACGATATTTCGTTTAAAGCCTTTGTTCCGATGTTTTAATGGCAAATGAACTTAAACCAATTGATGAACAGTTTCGACATGATTGTCAAGCTGCTTGGGATCATTTTGGTTCAGAAGGTCGTCGAGTTTTTGCTTTTGCTCATCGCCAATTTAAAGCTCCAGGGAATACAAAGTTTTCTGTACAATCAGAAAACTATCCCAAAAATGGCCTGACATTTCTTGGAATGGCTGCAATGATGGATCCCCCAAGGTTTTTATTTGGATAAATTATATGAGGGGATAAAAACGTTTTTAAGAAACGAAACGGCCGCTGCAATTCAACAATGCAAAGATGCCGGCATTAAAGTTTTTATGATTACTGGGGACCATCCAAGTGCAGCTAGTGCAATTGCTTCACAAATTGGGTTGACAACAACTAAAAATGAGGTATTTTCCTTTTAAATCTTTTAAAAGAATTTTTCTTTAAATTTTACAGGTTAGGTCCCGAGGTAATCAACAAATAAAATTAAGCCTTGATCCGAGTCCGCAAATTGACTGGGCAATTGTTCTTGGGGAATCACTGGCTGAAATGAGCGTGGAAGAATGGGATCGATTGTTAACACACAAATATATTGTTTTTGCGAGGTTTTTTTTTTAATTTAAATACTTTTTTTAAATTATTTTTAAAAATTCAGAACAACGCCTGAACAAAAACTTTTAATTGTAGAACAATGCCAAAAGCGGGGAGAAACAGTGGCGGTTACTGGTGGAGGTGTTAATGATGCCCCTGCGCTTGCAAAAGTTTTTTGTGAATTTGTATGAATTTTAAAGAAAATTGTTTAAAGGCAAATATAGGAATAGCTATGGGTGTTAATGGAAGTGATATTGCTAGAAGAGCCGCGGACATGTGGGTAAATGAATCTGTATATTAAAAAATTATTTTTGGTGAAAAAATCGGCCAAAGTCCATTTAAAAATATTTTTTAATTAATATTTTTATATAATTAATTTTATTTTTAAGAGTTTTAACAGACGACAATTTTGCTTCGATTGTGAAGGGAATTGAAGAAGGCCGATTGTTATTTGACAATTTAAGTATTAATTTAATATTAATATAAAAATTCAGGGTGGATCTTACTTTTAAGTGGGGCTTATAATGAATGTTAAATTTGGGGATATACAGTTTCCCCACCTGTTGGCTAACCAAATTTAAAAAACCACCTTAAATTGAAGAGTATCTGGGTTCAATAAATATAAAAAAATAATTTATAGGACTTTCTATTGCCTATACGTTGGCTCACCTTTGGCCTGAAGTTTGTCCAATCATTTTGAATTTTACTTTGGGAATGCCTTTAGGATTAGAACCGCTGCAGGCAATAAACAATAAATGTTTTGTTTCTAATAATTTTTTTTAATTTTCAAGATTTTAAGTATTGATTTGGCTAGTGAACTTCCCCCGGCTATTTCTTTGGCTTATGAAAGCCCTGAAAGGTTTTTAAAAAAAATTTTCTTTTTTTCATTTCCCAACTTTTCACAGAGATATTATGAAAGTTCCTCCTCGCAATCGAAATACAGAATTAGTTTCGAGTAGATTATTGTTATACTCATACCTTTTCTCTGGTACTTTTATAACAATTGGGTGTGTTGCTTCCTATTTGAGTGTTTATTGGTATTTGAATTAATTAATTTAGGGAATCTTAGAATTTAGAGTTTGACCTCGAACGCCCGGGGGCAGTTATGTCGGGGTACGGGGTTTTCACATTGTTTCAGGGCGGGGTTCGGATCGGGGATAAATCTGAGAAATCGTTCGGGTTCGTGGTCAAACTCTAGTTTAAACTTGAAGTTTATTATATTTTTTAATTAAAGGTACAACAAAATATCACCTCTCAACCTACTGTGAGTATCAGTTTAAGATTAGAGTGCGGCACAAAATAAGATCCCGTCCCCAATTTTGTCTCATTCAATTTTTGTAAAAAATCTCCTTTACGGTCCTAAACTTGAAATTTTGCCGCTCTCAGTTTGAATTATCTTTTTTTTATTTTTATATTCAGTTACACTTCAGAACGTTATTGGCATTACGAGTCGGCCAACTTAACAATAATCGGTCCAAATTCTAAGGAAATATCATTCGATAATTTAGAACAAATTAGAATTAGGAGACAAGCCGCAGGTTTATTGAACTTGTTAAATTGTCATTTTTTTAATTCTTTGTAGCTGCTTGGCAAATTACGTTGGTTATGGTTAGTATATATTTGGTATTGGTGGGAGGCCTTCCCCTCTAAAATTTTTCTTACATTTTTTGTGTTTATCAAAAAATATAATTATTCAATCCTATGAAAAGAAAATCGCGATATTCATCTAAAAAGTTAAAGAAAACTTTTAAGCCACAAGTAGAAAGCCAGGAAAAGATTAGGCTTTCAGAAATAAATTATGAAAACATCCGTAATAGGCTGTCTTCCGCCTTCGTCAGAATTCCGTTTTTACCCTCCGCGTTCCGTTTTTTAAATATGGGAGGGCCCATCTTTAAATAATATTCTTAATAAATTTTCCAGTCTCAAGTATTCCATCTCTACATGTGCACAACTAGAAGAATTTCCATTTTTCAACATGGCATTACCAATTTAGTCAGCATTTTTGCAGTCATTATTGAAATATTATTGCTCAATTTATTTGTATACACGGTAAATAATTATAAATGTGGAAGGGAAAGAATTTTTCTTTTTCTTCCAAATAAAAACAGAAAATTTTGAACAAAAATACATATAACAGAGAAAGAAAAATCCAAAAGTTGCTTCCTTGTAGAAGAATTATTTAATTAAAACAAAAAATTTTTTTATCTATTTTAGCCAGCATTTCAATATTTAATGGATATACAATCGCCACCTTTGTTTGTATGGCTGTTTGCACCAATTGTTGGCCTCTACCTTCTAGTTTTTAATGAAACGCGGAAATACTTTATCAGGAATCATCCAAGAAATAGAATTGTTAATTTACTCAAATTTTAGAAAAAATCAACTACATAATAATTTTTGTTCATTTTAAATAAAATTTTGCATTTTTAATTTAATATTTTTAGATTACCATATTAAATTACCAAAATTAGGTATCATATTTTATTGAAAACAAGCAATATGTAAGAAATTATGAAGAAAATCAAATTCAAAAATATCCCTGCATTTATTTTTGTTTTGGCGTTCTGTATCAAAAATCGATATTTTTTATCAACAAATTTGGGTGGGAGGCAAAACACCATCCGACCAAAAGACAATTCGGACATTTTTAAGAGTAAATACGCTGTCCAATTTTTACAGATAATCCGATTTATGTCGATATTATGATTTATCTTTAGGGGCTACGAATAGTGGGTCTTGGTTAGGATTTTTACTCTTATGCCTAAAATTTTTCTTTAAATTCTGCTTGCTCATTCTTAGCGAAATGGTCAGTGATGTTTTTAATGATGGGTCCTTACATTTTCCATAACAGAACAGTACACCTCCCGTTTTATGAACTCTAATCGATAATTGACATTATGAAATTGGACATTATTAAAACTGACCCTTTTGTCATTTTTTCTTCAACGCGGAGAATTAGAAATTTTGTGTAGACAAGTTATCGCGCTCAAATAAATGCACGCTCTCTCTGTTGTTTATCTTCCACATTTTGCGTTTCTTTTCCTCTTAAAATATTCTACAGCATACTAAATATGCACTTTTGTTGAAAAACCGAGAAGGGATTACCGGTTTTGAAGGCCGATCCTGGGTAAAAAAATCGATTCCCTATGTGAATCCATGATTCAGAAGACGTTATATTTATAACAAAAAATTAACTCCAGCACTACTAGTACCTTTTCTCTAACACTAAACAACAACCAACTATTGCAAGTTGGCGGGGCCTGCCTATTTTTAATGGATCACGTGCAAGTTACACTACTACAAATTACAAAATGTCCAATTTACATAATGCCCAGATACATATTACTAATTTTGGTATATCGAACACCAAAACCTAATATAGCCCCAGGATTTGAATAGCGCCTCCAACTCGCAACCCCCCTTTGTTAATAATGTTTTCATCCTCTCCTCGTTTTTTAACTTTAATTTATTCCTGGGTTTCACTGGCTATTTTTGTTTCTATAAGATTCTTCAGGGTCGGGACTTAAATTGGCCTGGGACCATCCGTTACCTTATTGCTACCCTTCGGTCTGTATACAAAAATTTTTAAATTCGAAAAACCTTAACAAACCGAGAAAAAGCAAAGGAAACGGATGGTCACAAATGCTTCACAGGTCTCTGCGATGCACAATGTTATATGTAGAAACCAAAAATTAATCGAGAACATGTAATGGCTGTGAAAAAGTTTAGGGGACAAGTACCACCCTACATTTCGGGTGTAAATTTCTCGAAAATATATGGTATCTTATCATTTCCACTGACATTTCTAAATTGGACATTTTGTCTTTCTGGCATTTTGAACATGTTTTTTTATTTTCAAAGACTATTTGCTTTCGCATTTTCTACGCCCACTACTCTACTTTCCTTATTCTCTACACACATTTTGTGGCTTGTCTTCTTTTCATTCCGATTCTTTCCATTATTTTCCTTCTATCCCTTCTTATTTATTCCCTTAATTCAAGCCAAGCCAACAACAACCCAGCATCTGCCGCCTAAAAGCACCGATATTTTCTTCACCATATATTGTTTTTTTTATTTTAGTGATACAAAAGTTAAAAAAAAAGTTTAAAAAACTTCAAAAAAATTTAAAATGTCTACTGCTGCAGCAAATTCTCCGACTACTACTCCGACTCAACAAAATGCTAAAAAGGGAATTTCCAAGAAGGCGCAAAAGCCGAAGTCTCCGAAGGCATCGAAGAAGCCAAAGTCGCCAAGCGATCATCCTCCATACAAATCTGTGAGGATTTGTTTAAATTCTCTCAAAAATTGACTTAAATATTTTTCTAGATGATCAAAAAGGCATTGGATGAATTGAAGGAAAAGAAAGGGGCTAGCCGTCTTGCAATCCTGAAATTCATTATGTCACATTACAAGCTTGGAGAGAACCCGGCAAAGGTAAAAGACTTCTTCTAGAATTTTAAGTTTAACAAAACTTTTTTTAGATCAACGCTCATCTGAAGCAGGCTTTGAAAAGAGGCGTTCAGACGGGCTCTCTTAAGCAGACGAAGGGTATTGGTGCAGCTGGATCTTTTATTCTTGGAGAGGGAAAGGCAATCAAAATTGTCTCAAAGTCGGTTTCCCCAAAGAAGGCTAAAGCAAAGACTGCCGGAGTGAAGAAGCCAGCTGTTAAGAAAGCAACACCAAAGAAGAAGGTTTCTGGAAAGAAGGCCGCCCCAGCAAAAGCAAGTCCTGCTGCTGCAAAGCCTGCTGCTGCTCCAACTCCTGCAGTTGTTGCGCCTTCGCCACCAGCAGCTAAGAAGACGGTCAAGCCTAAGGCAAAATCGGCGAAGAAGGGCAAATCTCCGAAGAAGTCTGTCGCAAAGAAGTCTCCAATTAAGAAGGCAATTTTCGGCATCTTATTAATTAATATTTCCTAATATTTTTGTAGGCATCTGCTCAGAAACCAAAGACTGCAAAGAAGCCAAAAGCGGCCGGAGGGAAGAAGCCAGCTGCTGCAAAGGCAAAAGGAGGAAAGCCTGCTGCCGCGCCCCCAGCTACGAGCGCTTAGAAGGATGGATTGTGAATGATGCCAGACTTTCTTGGCCTTTTTAAAAAATTTTAAATCCCCGATCTCTCCCATCATTTTATACTAAAACATCCATTCGATCGCTGTAGTGCACCGCCCCAATTTAAAATTTTTTTCATTTCATTACCATATTCTGAAAAACACCTCTTTGATTATTTAAATTTTGTGTTTGTAGTCTAAGTGAAGAAAAAATGTTTGGTTATGGTTAAAAACAAAATTATTAAATACTCACTTAAACTATTAAACTTGAAAAAGCTTTGTGACTAAATAAATGTGAAAAGGATTTTCCTGATAATTGACTTTTAAATATTTGAAATTTAGTAACAAAGCAAAAAATATCGCAACTTCTCTTTATGTTAAAAACAAATTTAAAACATCAAGTCTTCCTTGTCTTTATATTTAATTTTATTTTGGCTTGATTAAAATAACTGATGAAAGGACAATGCTGGAGACTTGATGTTCTATTAAGAACAATTTAACAAATATTTTGATAAACAATTGACAAATTGATATTTAATTATTTAAAGAATTTAAATTAAACATAAGGAAAATTCGGTAATATATAGGTTGGTTTGGGTCCTTTTTTGAAAATTTTTAATCCCTTACTTGACTTGTTTCTAACACGTGAAAGGTTTTGAATGATTTCTTAGGGCATGAATACTATTTTAAATCATGAAGGTAATAAAGGAAAAAGGGATTGACCCAAACCTTAAAATCTCCAATAAATTCTCTAAAATTAAAGCTTATCTTCTCTGGCTTTTGGAACATCTAAACGTTTTATATTTTCTGCTTCAATTGATATTTTAGTATTTTCTGGTGTCGCTGTCTCCGACAAAGATTTAAAATGTTCCAGACTCCCTAGGAATAATTCAGCTGCTTCTCTATCCACAATTTCACATCCAAAAATTGGAATTAGAAGGAACTGCTTTTTTGGTCTAAAATAAAAATATTTAATGTTATTCCCTTTAAGGCACTTGCATTGTCCTAGGGTTGCCGTTTTCGAGTCAGGCCAGATTTTTCCGAGCCATTTTTTCGGGCCTCATTTTTATCGTGTCGGTCCGTACGAGTCTTTTTCCGGCCAAACATGAAAGCCCGGCTCGATCTTCCGGTCCGAGTTGGTCCATTTTGGCAACCCTAGTTGTTATTATATTTTTAATTTTTTTAAATGTTTGCCGGACAATGAGAGGAAAGAACGAGATTAATATTATTTTTGCTTGAATCATTTTTCCATTCCTCAACTTATTCGGGGAATGTTCCCTACCCTTTTTAAAAACATTTAGAATAACCTAAAAGTCCAAATCAATTTGGCATAACCCGTCACTCCAGTAGAATTGCTGTCTGTTAAATCCTTCATATCCCCCAAACGGGCAAATTCATTTTGGCGAAATCCAAACTTCGAAAAATGTCCAATTCTGTAAATTGTTTTCGATTCTTTATCAACAGAAATTACACCAATAATTCGAGTTAATTCTCTATAAAAAACAATAAAAAAAGGTTTATTTAGAATCCCAAAATAACCTTTTAACCAAAAAATTCACTAAAGTCGCAAACACTGCCAATCCAAATTGGGGGGAAATTAAAAGTAAATCGACTAATCCTGTAGCTGATAATTGTTGAAAAATTGAGTAAAATAAAAGAATATATGAGCCAAAAAACATTAAAGAATTTAAACGGAGAGTTATAAATAATCTAGAAAATTAATTTTGTGGATTATAAATGAGTGAATAAAAAGACAAACCTTAAAAGGCCTTTTCGATTCCTGTAAACTGGAATCCTAAAAATTAAATTATTTTGAAAAAGTAGGTGTTAAAGAACTAAGAGGGGGGAATTGAAACTGTAACCCCTGTTTCAAGTCGAGATTGGGTTATATGAGAAATTAAGTGTTAACTGACCGGATTAAATAAAAAGAGAAAGTAGGGAAAATGTTTCTGATATTTAACCTTTAGGTGGGGAGCGGGGAAGGGGGCTAAAATGACGGTAATAGTTTGGAATTTGTCCCCCCCCCCTTTTTTTACCAAAATAACCCTAAACTCGAATATTTGGTATGGGCCACAGTAATTTTGCTAGGTTCTTTGTTTGCCACATTCAATGGCTTCAGACTTTTCTTTCTCCCATAATAGATCAAATCCCTCGTCTAAAAATTTCCCAAAAACAACAAAATTCCCAACCAACCAAGCATTCTCGCGTTCAGCCTTCTCCTTCAACCTTAATTCTTCTTCTGACCATTCTTCTTTTAAATTGGAAGCTTTCAAAAGTAGATCAAGTGCACTGGGCCGTTTTTGAATAATTTTATTGGAAGTATTTGGATCAGATTCAGAATTGGATATTTTTACTGCCAATTGGGAATAATTTAAACGAACACAAAAAAGCTTTTTTCTTCCATAAAGTAAAGATTTACAAAAATGGCGGCGAGAACTAAATTAATTTTTTAAATTAGAAAACTAACAATAAGCAACCTTAAAATGCAACATTCAAGTCTAAACATTTAAAAAAAACTGAAAATTATAAAGAGAAATGAACCTAAACTCGAAAAAAATATTTCAAAACAGATATAATTAATTAAATATATTAGACCAGTTTTATAAAAAGATTTATTTTAAAATCAAGCAAATATCACTATACTAAACATAAAGGGTAATTTTGATGTTATCAAAATTTGATAATTTTGATAACATCAGGGTTTGGATCGAGAAAATGTTAAGTGTAAGTACAAAAAGTTCAATTTGGAAGTACATAGGGGGAAAAATTTCAAAATATATTAATTTTGGAAGTACAAGGATCGATTTGTAAGTACTGTACTCCCAAAATAAGTACGAATCCGAACCCTGGGTTACATAAAATTTAAAAATAATTCGAATCTTTGTAAGTGCAAAGTTAGAAAAAAATTTGGGAAAAAATTAATAGAGATCGATAAAATAATTGAAAAAGTTAAATTACTGAATAATTTGATAAACTTTTACGACTTGTTTTCATCAAATACTGCCAACAATTGATTAAATAATGTGTATCTAATCGAGCATACTCAACCATGTCCCGACTTAAAGGACTGAAAAAAGGAAATAAAATTAAAATAAAATTAATAGAAAGTTAACCGTCTCATCCAATCAGCAGTTTGATATCGCTTATCCAATTTAATGCCGCAGGCAATATAAACAAGTTGCTGCAGATTACATCGAGAGGTGCTGGTATCAAAAAGATTTTTAATTTTAATGTCGAAAACCGTTCTTAACCATTTTGCATCATCATTGCCGTGGACAATCTAAATTCAGTTGGATCTAATGTAATTCTTCGGTTTTCGCCCCTTCTTTTTCTGACCATTTTTTCGTTTTTCCTTCCCTTTCTCCCTTATTTTTCATGAGTAACTCGTCGAGCAGTGTTGAATGACACCAAAATCAAAAAAATCCGACTTGTTTTAACCGAGATACAGACCCCTAAAAATTGAAAAACCATAGGTGCGAAAAACCATAAGGACGAAAATTTATACAAATGATAGCTCATTTGAAAGAGCTCGTCGAGCGAATGACAGTAAAATTAAAATGATTGGACAAGATTTGACTAAGTTATGACATTAATTAGAACTATCGGAGTCGGCGACTTATGTAATAACTTTGTCAAATCTTGTCCAATCACGTTGATTTTGGTGTCATTCGACACAGCTCGACTAGTTACTCATGAAAAATAAGGGAGAAAGGGAAGGAAAAACGTAAAAATGGTCAGAAAAAGGAGGGCGAAAACCGAAGAATTACCAAATCTAATGAAAACCTTAATAATCTGCGGATTTTCAAAAGCTTGTTTGAGATAATTAGTAACGGCACTTTTCATTCCATTTGCCAATGTGTCGATTACAAAATCCTTATTTTGTGTAGAGATTTGTAATAAGCACACTTTGCTATTCGTGCCATGACGGAAAGGAACTGTTCTTTCCAAATCAAAAGCAAACACCTGCTCACATTCTAAATCTTTCGCCAACTGAATAACATAATGAGGATATTCCATAAAAAAGAATGGAGTTCTATCTAAAGAAAGTCCGACTGGAAGTGGATCCTAAAATAGATAAAAGTTAAATTGGTTTATACTTAAAAGGTACTTGTGAGTGATAACATACCGGTTCTTGCGGACATATTTATGCGGACTCACTCATATTTACAGAAGGTTCCGTGACTTTTGCGCCGAGAACATTTGCGCCGCGACACTTGCGCCGCGACTTTTGCGCCGCGACTTATGCGCCGAGTGACTTTTGCGCCGGGGAACCTTTGCGCCGCGACTTTTGCGCCGGGCGACTTTTGCGCCGCCACTATTATTAAAAATATATGAATAACTACAGCCAGACCTCACTTTAGTAGGGTTGTCGGATAGTTGGAAATCTTCGGATATCCTTTCCGGTATCCGAACCGAAATTTTCGGATATCCGGCATTTTTCGGATCCGGATTTTTTAAAATAATGGCGGCGCAAATGTCGCGGCGCATAAGTCGCCCGGCGCAAAAGTCGCAGCGCAAGAGTCGCGGCGCAAAAGTCACCCGGCGCAAAAGTCGCGGCGCATAAGTCGCGGCGCAAATGTTCTCGGCGCAAAAGTCGTGATACCTTACAGAATGGGCAGACATCTTTCATCATCTTCACTCTATTTTCCAGTGGCATTATTTAACGAGAGGTATTAATAAAGAAAAATTTATTTTTTCATTACAATGTCACCAAATAGTCTGTATTATGCGCAAGTCCGCATAAATATGTCCGCAAGAACTGGTATGGGATAACTCACAAGTACCTCCTAAAAATTACTAACCGGCATTTGAGTGGTTATTGAATTATATTGAGTACTCTTCTTCCGCTTTTTTGGTTTTTGTTTAGATGTACTCGTTGCTTCACGCTCAATCATTTTTTTCTTCTCTTCCTCAGCTTTGCTAATTTCATCATCAATTTGAGTACAAATATCATCCTACATATAAATGAAAAGGTAGGTAAGGATTTAGGGGAGGAATAAGTAAAAACATACAATTCGCCCAAAAACTGGACCGCAAGCCATTTGAAATTGACCGCCAGTAATGTTTCCATCTTTTGCACGAAGTGACAATCTTCCACAACTAAAAAATTAAAATAGTAAAGAATAAAAAATGGAGTAAACTAACATTTTTATCAATCTGTTAAATCTTTCTTTTCCAATATATTCAGGTGAAATTTCTCCAAGTCGTTGAATCAAATCACTTGACGAAAAAACCACATCAGCCATTTTAAAGAAAAAATTTTCTATTTAAATTATAAAATACAAAAAAGTAAAAACTAGAAAAAGTATAGAAAATTAAATTAAAAATGGAAGGAATAAAATATAGTAATTATTGAAATACTGAAAGTTATTATCATCAAATTTAAAACTACAAATGAATTTTAATTTTTAACCGTCTTATAATTATTTCAATAAAACACTTTAAATGTCGTCAACATTTGAAAGCATCACTTTTCCCTTTTCATCAGGTTTGAACGGAGGAGTTCCCATATATGGACAATTAGAACATCGAAAAGCATCACCCAAATAACACTAAAATTAAAATATAAACTTATTATAAGGAAAAAGGCTAACCCGTAGCCATTAGAACGTTAGGAAGAGGTTTTAAGATAAAATGAGAGTGGCAGAGGTTGATCAATAAGGTCAGATAGCCCTAATTTTATCGTGAGTTCCCAAAATAAAATTATTTAAAAAAATACATTTCCACAAGCAGATTTGAGCTGAGGCGTCTCCGACTTTTCATCTTCCGTATCTTCTAATTCAGCCAAACCGCAGGTGCAATTTTTGCAGGCCCGTTTCTTCTTTTGTTCGCCACCTTCCTTAGCAGGCCCACAACCTAATAGGATGTTTCAAATTTAAAAATTAAAAAAGGAAAATAAACCAGTCTTTTGTTCTGGTCTTTCCAAATCTTTCGGTTCCAACAAAGCATCCTCATCTATCAGATCATCATCGCCAACAGAATTTTTCGCACTAATTTGCTCCGAAGTGGAATCAGGAGTAGGCAAAGTAGATGACATTTTAATGAATATATTTAATATTAAATAAAGTATAAAATTTCGACAAAAAATTTAAAAATATATAATGCTCACAGACATTTTAATTAAATTTAGAAAAATTTTTTGCTTAAATATTTATTTACATCGTTGTAATATACTGGAAATCAGAACAATAAAATGTACACTAAATAAATAACACAAAAAAGGGAAGGGAGGTTATTTAAAATTAAAGAGGGTATTTGTTAATAAATATAGATTAACGGTTTAATGTTTTAAAAAGAAACAAAAAATTTCTAAAATCATTTCCAATCTTTTATGTATTGCTTAAATATTTGACTAATTCTCAAATCTTCAATTCTTGTTTGTTTAAAAAAATAATAATTAGGCAACGATCCCGTGCAAAGCTAAAAATAAGAAAAAATGCTAAAATACTTGTTAAAAATCCAAACCATCAACTAAAGGTCTATTAACACTCTTCTCATCTTTATTTTTTGCTTCCTTATTTTTATTATCCAAATCGTCAGCCCCATTTGCATTATATTCTTTCTCTGCCCCAGCATCATCCAAAACTTCTTGCTGTTTATCGAGATTGGCTGCTGCATGTAAAAGCTCCTTATTATTTGATAATTTATCACGCTTTTCTTCTTGTTCAGCCAAATGGACACGACCACCGGGTTGTCGTTTTGGAAAATCTCCGTTCTGCTTTTCGTTTGTGCCATCATCTTTTGCATCCATTTCCCCAACTTTGTCAGGAGCTACAATTTGCTCACGTGGTGGACCTAAATAAATTTAAAGTAAATTTAGAATTTTTGGGCCATAAAAAGCATAATCCCCTCATTTTAGTTAATCTAAACTTTCGAAATTTAGAAATTAAGAATTCGAGTTTTGATTTCAAAAAATATTCATACCTTTTTCACCAGCTTTCAAAGTAATGTTTTTAGGCAGGTTGCCCGTCTCGAGAACTCCAATAGGATTATTTTGAAGATTTGAAGCAGGTAAAACTGGCTTTCCAGAAGGCAAAACAGCGTCAGATTTTTTCATTTCTAATTGACTACGCAATCTAAATTTGAAAAAAAACTTCTTATAAGGAAATAAAAAAATAAACTGTGTGACTGTCGACGCCAACTCCGCAATTTTAGAAGCCTGATCACTATTCTCGGACTCTTTTGCTTTCTTTTGTAAACAATTATTTAAATTAAAAATTTCGAATTCTTACTAATGCAGAATTGGCTATTTCCAATTTACTTTTCAATTCTTTTAAAGTATTCTCACAATCGGCTTTATTCGTCTCGCTTCT
Source organism: Meloidogyne incognita (assembly GCA_036172945.1). NCBI lineage: Eukaryota > Metazoa > Nematoda > Chromadorea > Rhabditida > Meloidogynidae > Meloidogyne > Meloidogyne incognita. The sequence continues at coordinate 2,222,235 of JARQAC010000006.1, read as the reverse complement.
ACCCAATGATGTACTTTTATCATATAAATCCTTCTTGCATACTAAAATTTTTTAAAATTTAACTGATAAATCCAATCATAATATAACCTTGAAGTTTGGCATCCAATTCATCTTTGCTAGACTTACATTCAGACTCTGATTTTGTCAATTCCTCAACTTTAACATTTGCATCTTAATAAAAATAAACAAAATTTAAATAAATTAATAAACAAAAACAAACCAAGTAAATCATTTTTTAGACCCAAATGTTTAGAATTTAAATTTTCAAAATCAGAACGGAAAGATTGCAATTCACTGCTAGTGCTGAAATACAAATAAACTAGCGACAAAACAAAAGCAACAGAAAGTATTAAAAAGAATGTTGAAGAACTTTTAGAACAATAAGCAAATCCATGTCCATTTCTGAAAAAAATGATGGTGTGAATTAGGGTTGGACACTACCGGTTTTAAAACCGAAATTTTTGAGATTTTTCGCCAAAAAATTAACCGATTTTGTTAAATTTAAAAGACCGAAAACCGGAAATTTATAAAAATAAGTGATTTTTTATAAAAATCCCCCAAAATAAAACCTGTATTTAACTAAAACTCAAAACCGAAAACCGGGTCTTTAAAATTTGGATTAACCGAAAACCGGGGGTACCGGTTAATAACCGGTAGTGTCCAACCCTAGTGTGAATATAAATAAAAAACAATTTACCTTCCAAGCCGACGATAATTTTGAGAAGATTCAGACATTTTAAATATTGACAATAAACTGGAATTTTAAATTAATTGGATAATATAGGTAAACATTTAATTAAAATATCTCGTGATAAACAGACAAAAATAAAAAAACAAATTTAGAAAAGCCTAAAGTTAACAAGGTACTCAACAGACCGTCTGATAAAAAGCGGGGTAGGGGACGATTCAGTATCGCCGATTCAGTATCGCCGATTCAGTATTGGCCGATTCAGTATTTGGGCTTTTTGGCCATAACCTTTTGCTCGATCAATATTGTAGGAATTATTATATATGATTTGATAGGTCTCGGGGTGCTGCATCTTTTTCATAATTGGACTGACCTGATCTGACCACTCTACAAAAAGTTATCACTGATAAACGACGTCACAGGCATAAAAAATCGGTTTTCACGCTGTAACTTTTTTTTGTGATCATCAGATCTGATCGGGCCAATTATGAAAAAGATGTCGAATCTCGAGACCTTTCGAATGATATGAGAATTATTCAAATCGGTCGAATATCAGGAAAGTTATGACCATATACTGAATCGGCGGATACTGAATCGGCGATACTGAATCGTCCTTAACCGTGAGCGTGGGTAGGGGACGATTCAGTATTGGCCGATTCAGTATATGGTCATAACTTTCCTGATATTCGACCGATTCGAATAATTCTCATCAAAAAATCAGAATTTTTGACCGATTGATAAAAAAGTTATGATATAAAAACTAACTTTTTCAAAAAAATCGGATTTTTCGGCACTTTATCGATCATAACTTTTTTACCAGTCGGTCAGGAATTTTGATTTTTTGGTATATTGTAGCATATTTAATGCCCTATCCATTGGTACCAAGAGCAAAATAAAGTGACCATCCCTTTATAAGTTATAGGGTCCGGGACTCAGTTGAGTCGGGACTCAATTGAGGTGTACCGGTCACTCTCGTTTCTTTTCCCTATTATATCTTGCTTTTGTTTGAGAAAACTTTAATTATTCGAAATTTGAGTTTATTTTTATTTTCTAAGGTTAATTGTTTCAAAGCAAAAATGAGTACTCGAAGAAAAGCCAAGCCACAAAATATTCAAATCGACGCAAGTTCCACTAATAATCAAAAGGTTCTTTTAAATTTATTTGAGTTTTTAAAATTTTAATTCCAAAAAGTTTAGTCGACCCGAAAGCGAACTATTCAAGTAAATCAAAACAACCAACAATCAGGACAAAATTCTAGTGGGAGCCAACAACAATTTAATCGAGGGAGTAAAGTTGCTAAAACAAAGGTTCTATTGTTTTTAATACCTTTTGCCTATTTTTGATTAATGTTCGTAGTAGGGACCGGCGACCGATCTCGTCCCGCGCCGGTCTCTAGTTCATAATTTCTGGGTGGGTTGTGCGTCCAATCGACCTTTATGAGTCCAATGAAAAGTTTTCTGGAACCAGAGTCAGAATTGATTCTTTTTCAGAATTTTCTGATTTCTATTTTTAGATAATTACACCAAAGTTTTCTCTTCCACCTGAAGTGCTGCTTGATATATTAAAATTCCTTGATTTCAACCAATTATTTTCTCTTAGACAAGCCAACTTTTATTTTTGCAATTTAATTAATAAATATGAAGTAGAATTGGCAAGAATGAACTTCAGTCGGCTCGCAAATATAAAACTAAGTTCTAAAGTCTTTCAAAACGCTAAATACGTTAAACTTGAATCTGGAATTTCTGAATTTACTTTAAATGATCAACTTAAGGAGAAGGTTTAATTAGTTTTTAATTAAATCGTATTCATTTTTTCAGTGGCAAGCAGCGCTAAAAAAATCAATTCCGTTGTATGTAAATCATTTAATAACTGAAAGGCCAATTCTTGTTAGAATTGTAACAGTAGAGGGCGAAAGATATCTTTTATGTTTGCCAGACTTTCCAGAGGACATTGAAGACATGATTACTCTTCGTTGCTGGTTAGAACGTATATTTAATTGTGCTTTTGAACGTCCTTATCTTGGTTATACCTTTAATCCAGAAATGATTGACATATTATTTGATGATGATAAGACGATTCCTCATCGGTTTCTCACTCAATGACTAAAATTTATTTAATTTAAAAAATATTGTTTCTCATTGACTCGATCAAATTGCTTTTGTTTTAAAAGTTTATATATATATTTGATTCATTTTTTTAATTAATATTTTTCTGGTTTTTAAAATTTTTTTAGTTCGTAGAAAGGGTACTTTGTTCATATCTCGCTCCCCATCCCTATTCGAGTCTCATTAATTCCCCTTTTATTCGTCTCTGCCTCGGAATGGTCAGAATTCTTTATAAATGTTGATTTTTGCCGTTAGTTTGATTTTTGCTTTCTATCTTTTCCTTTCTAATAACTTGCATTTTACTTAAATGTTTGAGGGAACTTAGTGATTGACATAAAAAAGGAAAATTAATGAGACTCAAATAGGGGGGGGGGAATATTAACAAAGTACCAAAATTTTTTCTACAAAGGACTTAAGTACCCTTTAGGGTCCCAGATTAATTCTTTTATTCGTCTCTGCCTCGGATTGCCATAAAAAAGGAAAATTGAGACTCAAATAGGGGGGGGTGCCCTTTGAGCAAGCTGAATCGTTTAAAAGCTTTGATAACTAGTGCCCGGCGCCGGACCGGATCCGGCCGGAGTCCGGGTCCCAAATCCGGGGTTTTTTGACTACTGATAACCATATTCCATCTTTGGAAAGTTAGTATATAATCACCATTTATTCCCATTTTATAATTCTATATGTAATGTTAACGAGATAAATAATTAAGAAATGAGCTTTTAAAAATACAATACTTTGATCTAGATTTAAATACTTTTTTTCAGAAAATTTATTTCACATTTTATACAGCCATATTATTTATGTTTAAGTATAATTATTTTCTCCTCCCCATAACGCCATTTCCAAATCCTCCATAATTTCCCATAACACCTCCAAGTCCATTTGCACCAAGCATGTTTCCCCCATACATACCACAAATTCCACAACTTGTCATGCACGCCTCAGAAATCGACTGAAAGTAAATTTTGGTGAATTTGACTTTAAATAATTGCAAAATACTTCGAGAAAGCAGTATCGGACAAAATAACGGCAAGCTGGGTCAAAATCTGTACAACCTGACAGAAATATTTTGCTTAAAAAGTTACTAATTAGCAAACCGAATGGAGAGCCAAGTCCGCCTCCAATGCCGCCCATTCCACCAAGTCCACCAACGCCTCCAAATCCTCCCATCCCTCCAATACCATTTATTCCACCAAATCCTCCAACTCCCATCCCTCCCGGAACACCCATTCCGCCAAAACCTCCCATTCCTCCAATGCCTCCCATCCCTCCTGGGACACCCATTCCACCAAAACCTCCCATCCCTCCCATGCCACCCATTCCTTGTTGACCAGCGATCATTTGTAGCATATCAGGGTTAGTTCTGCCTTGTGGAGTTTGAAATATTTTTTTGGGTTTTTATGATTTTTTAAATTTATATTTATTTATATAAGCTACTCACAACAAGCACCATAAATACAGGTTTCTGAAGGTGTCCAACAAAAATTGAGTCTAGGGCAAGCTTAACATGTATAAAAGAATTATTAGTTAAGCATTATGGGTAATATTAATAAACTTCTGGATTCGGTCTACCCACATTCCAAAATTTAACTTACCTCCATTTGGTGTAGTACCGATTGGGCATGGCGCTGCTTTAAATTATTTAAAATATTAAATCATTTATGCCAATAAAATAAAATCACCAGGATTCATAGGTACAATATTCTTCGAAGGCTGACCTATTAAAATGTGTTTTTTTACAAATTTAACCAAAAACTTACAACATATTCCATTTAAACACACCTCTCTTGGATCTACACATCTCGACTTTAAAAAACTATTACAACCTGTTAAAAATTTAATTTAATAGTAAAATTCTCCAATTATAAAGGTTGCCCTTCTTTCTTTCAGATTTTTGGGGTTCTTTATTATTCTTTTAAATACACAAATCAAAAAAAGATTCTTTTATAATTTTTATGGTTTTCATTTTTTGATATCCAATTATTAAATTAATTATCTCTTTGTTGTCAGAAAAAGTCTGTAAAGAAAGAGGCCTTTCCCTCTTTTTAATTTTTATAATTCCTCACTTCCATCTTGCTCCCATCCCATAGGACAAACATTCTGATAAACGGGAGGAAATTGTGCGTGGACACAAAAACTTGAAATTAATAACGGAAAAAATAAATAAAAATGATTGGAGATGGGCAGGAGGTGGATTTTAATTAAAATATCTGTTGGCATTTTTTTGGAATTATTGGCATTTAAAGAGGGGGAAGAAATTAAATTGAATGAAGAAATTAAAATATTAGTCAATAAAAAATAAAGTGGGAATTGAGAAAATTTATTTTGTAAAAATCTGAATGTTTGAACAAATGGAGTAAATTTAAATAGAAACTTTTAGGGGGAGAGAGAATTTTAGTAAAAGTGAAAGGGGGATTTTACCGAATTATTTAAATTTATTGAAGATTTCTTTATTTAAAATTAACTGAAATCAATTGAAAAAATAATTAAAATGCCAAAAATATATTTTGTAAAATATTTTTCATTTTTTCTTTAAATTGGATGGTTCAAAAGGAATTGACTAATTACATGATCCATTTGAGGAGCTCGCCATTGTGGGGCCTTAAAATAAAAATTATTTTTGTATTTTTAAATTAAAGGTTTCTTAACCATATGTCCAGCACCGCGAACTGAAAAAAGTGAAAATTAAAAAGATGTTTAATTAAATGGAGACAAGAATTGGGGATTGATATCCTGATAACCGAGGTGTCATCCTTTCTAGCCCAATTAAAGACTAACTATAAAATACCCTAAAATTTGGCATTCCTCAATTTTTAAATTTAAAATTTTGATTGATTATTGGGTGGAGAGATCTGTCCAAACAACCCCCTCCCCCATTTAGGCTACATTCCATTTTAAGACACGATCTTTTCGTCAGAGTATACTTATATTTTAGTGAGGTTTGACATAAATTTAATATAAAAATTCCTTGCCAGTAACAAAAGTAAGCCCTTTAGCATAAATTGTTTTAAATCCAGCAATTTGATGTCCATACATCCATGGTTGCTTACCAACAACTAACTTTAAAATTAAAAAAATTTTATTTTAATTTAATTAATCAAAGGACTTTTAATCCCAATTTAGAACAAAATTCTTGTCCAAGCATAAAATTACAAGCCATATCAGTATCCCCATAATACAAAAGTACTCGTACATGGGCTTTAATTATTTTCTTAACAAATGGGGATGTGTCATCTACAAGGAAATTTAAAAAATTAAAAACAAATTCTCTTTAAAATAACCAATTTGTTTTTGATATTTCTCTGTTATATCATCACTGCAAATATCCCAATGTCCCAAATTATCAGGAATGTGTATAGCCTTTCGAACTAATTTTAAATTAATTATTTTCTTTTAAATAAATAAAAATACACCTTCAGGTAAATTCATATATGTAGTTAATGCTGTATCTAAATTGGTTTTATTTTTTAAATTTAATTTGTGGGAGCTGTATCAAATGGGGCTGTGTCATCAATGTTTCTACTCGCGAAGGTTGGCGGATCCGAAAAAAGGCCAGATATCCGGAATTTTTCGGTAAGGATATCGGATCCGGATACCCGAAGGATTCCAACTAACCGCCAAACTTAATTCAAACATCAATTTTAGATACACCCAATATTAATAGATAGGCCTTAATTTAATTTGGATGGCTATTAAATTGGGAGAACCTCATTAAGTATAAGGTATGATTTTTCACTTCCCTTATGGGGTATCTAAAAGAGAGTTCAAATGTTTCTACTTGCTGAACAAACCGTTAAGACAAGGAACTGAAGGAGATCCATGAAGAGTACTCTTTAATTGAAAAAAAAAGTTTTTTGGAGAATTATTAAAATTAGAAATTAATTCTTTTTTTATAAAAAAAGAAGGACTTTGAGATTCCATCGAAGTGTTTTAGTTGAATTTGAGTAAATACGGTGTAGCATTCGTGGAGGGATTAATCCTCGTTTAATTACTTCCATTTTCATTGAATTACGTCCAGGGCTTGGATCTTTAAAATAATAAATTTTTTTACCTAATTAGAGAACTGCAGTCTCAGGGTTTTTATTAGGTTAATGAAAGTTGGAATTAATAGGTTTATTGTTAGTATGATTCGCATACTTATATGAGTGTGGTAAGATGGACATAAAATTTTTAAATTTAGTTGAAGCCTTTTCCCAGACTAGCATGCCCACCGTTTTCTATCGAAAACCCCCTTAACACGGAGATTTTAGAACGAAATTTCACTCATTTCATTAATTACTATAAAATAATTTCGAGAAAAAAACTTGCCACAATCTCTATACAAATCATAAGGATTAAGACCGCTATGCCACAAAAATTCAAAAATATCCTCAACCTTAAAAAATATTTGTCTTATTTTTTAATTTAAAATTTCCCTCCTAACCATCCTTCCACAAGATTGACCAAGTCCTGACAAATCACAGCCATCTAAAAAATAATTTTTGTATTTTTATTTTAAAAATTTTTCCCTTACCAATACAGCCTCGACAACATTCCATTTCTAAAGTATTCCAAACTTTTTGGTCAATTATGCCGTGACCATAGGCAAACCGGACAGACGTGTCAATATTCATTTTTGAGTTCATATAACCATTGCCAATAGCCATTCCCTTTTGGAGAAATTAAATTTTAAAATTATTTTTGGTGGTTGGACACTCTTATAAGATAACTAGGGTTGTTTCCCGTCACCGTCCCCGAAAGTCGGGGAATTTTCAACTTCAAGGGATGTATTTATAAGTGTAGTCCAACACTCTTTTTTACCTTAAGATTAATTGGGAATTCCCCCTGTCCATCCACAATTCTCGCTCCAAGAGTAGGCAAATAAACGCCACCATAAGACTCTCCAGTAATATATACAGAATGGTTACGGAAAGTATTGTGACGTGCAAAGAATTGTTTAATTGCCTCGTAATTCTCCAATGATGTCTAAAAATAAAGAGAAACATCCCTTTACAAAATTCCCAAATTTACTAAATCGTCGTTTGTTGTTGTATTTCCATCAGAAGAATATGAATACCCGACACCGGCTGGGGCCTCAATAAACACAATCGACGCATATTTATTCCAAGAATAAGGGTTTTTGTTTAAGGTTTTTCCATCCTCCGTAACAATATAAGGGCCTAATTCGCTAAGTAATCCATCCAAAGAAGAACATCCTGGGCCCCCATTAAACCAAAAAATCTTTAATTGAAAGAATTGTTTGTATTTATAATTAGGATTTCTTAAATAACCAATGGATCTTTGAGTGGATTTCCTTGAGAGGTAACAAACCAATAATGGAGAAAATGATTAGATGAGACTTTCAGAAACCCTAAAATTTAAAAAGTTCAGTTAAAATTAGGGTAGCCCCCGTCCCCCGAAACCACGATTTTTTTGGCAAAACCCCGACCAGAACCCCGAAGGCTCTACCCCGGCAAATCCCGATCCTCGACGATCCCGCCCTTGAAGGCTCGGGGTGCTACCCTAGTTAAAATATAAGAGCAGTTCAGAGTTAACAGCAATTAATGAGTGGTTGAACATACTCTCTCGAGTTTCATTTAATCTTTCTCCGGTTTCCGTATATTTTTTAACCAAATAACATTTTTGTTTCGGCGATACTTTTTTTTTAAAAGAATCCTTCATTTTCAGAAAACAACGGTTTTTGAATTCTCAAAATATCGCTCAATTTTTATCGAAAAATAGCAAGTTTTTTGGGTTTAAAAACAGACAGAAATTTTTAAAATAAAATTACCCGAATAATGCTTAAAATTTAATTCAAAGTTTAGGCCAGGTAAGGAAACAATAGCATCCCCTTCTTCTTCATTGTTATTTTCGTTGTTATTCTTTTCATTTTGCAAATTTTCCCCCTCCAAAACTAAATTTTCTAAAAAATTGTCGAATTTTTTGCTTTTTCCAAAAATTGAAGAAATTAATAAAAACACCAAAAATAATTGAAAGTTGCGGAAAAACATTTTTTAATTTAACTAAAGAAAAATATAAATTAATAGGCGGAAATTAAATTCAGAATTTTAACAAATGCCGAAACATATTGGACGAAACAAAAATAATTATTTCCTCAGAAATGAGAATTACTTTTTCCTTTTATTATTCAAAACATTGATTGACCTATTATTACGTAACATAGGGTGACAAAAAGGGGGCAAATGCCCTGGTAAAAGAGTCATCCTGGCGTAACATATTCTCATCTTTAATTTCAGTTTCAACACATTTCCTCATTATAACTAAACTTAGACCTTTACAGATAATATTAATGTAAACAGAATAAGAAAAAATGAGGGAAACATAAAAGCGAAATTGTTAATTTTGGCTTAGTCAATGCTAAAAACAATTAACGTTCAAGAAGTTGATTGCAATAAAAGTGGTGAAATTAAAAATGAATATGTAAACACACTACCAGACATTCTTAGCATTGGCTTTTAATGTAAATATATATACCTATCCTAAAGAGAAGATTGATTTATTTTAAATATTTTTTTTCACTTGTGTAGGAAAAATAACAACTGTTACCAACTTTGTTTAATTAAAAGTAATAATTAATGGGCAGTAGAAAAGAGGCCAAAGAGCAAAGGAATATTCCTAATTCTGTTTTTGTCTTTAACATTTTGCCGACATTATTTCACTATTTTTTCAGAATTTTAATAAAAATTATTAGAGCTCGGCCAGTCCCAAAAAAAGTAATTTTATCTCACGAACTTTGGCTCTAGAATATATCTCCCTTATCCCCATTCAAAATCTACAAAATATCTGATTTTCCAATAAAATTCAAAAATTATAAGTTTTTTATTTTTAATAAAGAAAAAACAAATCAAATTTTATTTTCTTTATATTTTTAAAGTTTAGTTTTGATTTACATATCTTTCTAATAAAATATTTTTAGTCAAAATTTTTAGTAATATACTACTTATTGTTCCCTTCTTTCATTACTTTTGATTTAATTTAAAAAAGAGAAAAATAATTAATTTATTTGTTAAAGCACAAGATAAATTAAATGGCGGATATGTTAAGTAATTTAAGACAAATAAAAGTTGAGATAATTTAAATTTTCGTTAAAAAATAAATATAAAAAGTTGCTAGAGTTGGGAATAAATATTTTTAAAATTTATTTCATTGTTTATCTAGCAACCTTTTATATATTTAAAGTTTCTCGATTAAACAATAATTTCTTTAGTTTAAAGGCAAAAGAGGATAAAAGGCAAAAACACAAAACTTTTTGGTAATTTTTAAAATAAATATATTTAATTGGGCACTAGGTAAATTCAAAAAAAAATTTTTTTTTTCTAAAATCCAAATAGCCCAATTAAATTAAAAAAAATATTTTTAATATCGTTTTTCTTGAATTAAATAAAAATAAAATTACTTTTATTTTTCTCCAATAAATTAAATAACCGAACATCTTCGCCTCTTTTTTGGCCGTGGAGTAATTACTGCACGAACAGCTTCTTCAAAAACACTAGGAAGGCCTTGTTGGGTTAAAGCACTTTAAAAAATTATTTTTCTAGAAATTAAAAAAGAAAAACCTGCATTCACAATAAGCATAAGCTTTGATTTTAGCAGCAACTTTTTGGCATTGTGCTCGAGAAATTACTGTTTTCTTCTCGTTTTGTAGCGCCCTTAAAGTTGCAGGATCATCTCTTAAATCGATTTTTGTGCCTGAAATGAGGAAAATATTTTTGAAATTTTTTAAATAAAATCCCAAAAATATAATTGAAGAGAAAAATGGATTACATGCGGAGTTTGGTTCGGAAACGAACCGAAGATTTTTAAGACCATTATGTAAATATTAACGAGTAAATAAAAAAATTTTTCCCGCGGATACAAACCCAATAAGTACCTAACCCTCAATTTCTGTTTCAATAATTGTGAATCTGCTGAATAATCCTTCTCTGAATGATTTACAATAGTTGTTAAATACAGAAGGGGAATTGAGGAGAAAAAGGAAATGGGGGCAAGATAATAAATATCAAGATTTCTAAACCACAATTTAAAAAAAAAAAGTAAAAACCAACCAACAAGAACAATAGGTATCGACTCAGTGCAATATTGCCTAATTTCAGGAATCCATTTAGTTATTACATTATCAAAAGAAACTAAAAAAATTAAAAGAAAAACATTTTTAAATTTAAAAAAACCTGGAGAAACAACACTAAAGCAGAGAATAAAAACATCCGTTTGAGGATAACTTAAAGGGCGTAATCTATCATAATCTTCCTTAAATAATTTAAAAAAATATTTTTTATTTAATATTTATTGCTAAAAACCTGCCCGGCGGTGTCCCAAAGCCCCAAATTAACAGAATGACCGTCAACAGTTATTGGAGCCGAATAATTGTCAAAAACGGTTGGAACATATTCCCTTTAAATTTTAAATTTAACTAAAATAACAATTAAAAAAACCTGGGGAAAGAATCTGTGGTATACGAAATAAGCATACAAGTCTTCCCAACAGTACCTAAAAATAAATTTATAAAAATTAATTAAAAAATAAATTAAATACCATCCCCTACAACAACACATTTAATTTGTCTAACAGGCGAAGACATTGAAATTTTAGAAATAAATAAAAGTTAATGAAATAATGAAAAAGTTTTATGTAAAATTGAGCAAATTATCTGAAAATTAACAAAAAGAAGCAAAATTTTACTAAACTTCACATTGATAAAAAAAGAAAATAAATGACAGCATTATCAGCCCCTTGACGCGCCCAGAAATCCGGGACATATGTACTTACATATTACTCATTCTAGAGTTACACAATCTTAAGAAGTAATTAAATAAATATCAACTGATAAGAAGGATCAAATGTCACTTGATTTTTTAAGAGTAACCCAATTGAAATATTTAAACAGATTTACCATTTTAAAGGACAACGGACGATTCAGAGTAACTGGTTCAGTGCAGCGATTTTAGGCCATAACTTTTTGTTTTTTTAATATTTCAAAAATTTTTGTCTATGATTCAAAGGCTCGAGATGAAGCATCCTTTTCATAACTAGGCTGTATGATCTTAGCATTCTTCAGAGAGTTTTAGCAGAAAAACCAGTTTTCAGCTTTAACCGGTAATTCTTCGGTTCGTACCCCCCACTCTTTTTTCCTCCATAAAAGTATTAAAAAATGGTCAGTCAGTCTTAGGTTATAGAACCCGTCGAGCTGCGTCGAATGACACCAAAATCAAAAAAATCCGACATGATTTGACCCAGATACAGACCCCTGAAAACTGAAAAACCATAGGGGCGAAAAACCATGGGTTCGAGAGTTTATACATATTATAGCTCATTCGAAGGAGCTCTTCGAACTGAGTCGAATGACGCCAAAATCAAATCGATTGGACAAGATTTGACAAAATTATGACATAAAGTCGCCGACTCCGATAGGTCTACTTCATGTCATAACTATGTCAAATCTGGTCCAATCACGTTGAATTTGGCGTCATTCGACTGAGCTCGACGAGCTCCTTCGAATGAGCTATCATTTGTGTAAATTTTTTTCATTTCAAAAAATTGCCCTGTGGTTGTTCAATTTTCAGGGTTCTGTATCTCGGACCAATCAAGTCGGATTTTGTCAATTTTGATGTCATTCGACTCATCTCGACGAGTTCTATAACAAAAGATTGACTGACCATTTTTTAACACATTGAGGAAGGAAAAAGGAGTGGGGGGTACGAACCGAAGAATTACCCTTTAACCTTTTGTAGAATATTCAGATTAGTCCAATTATGAAACCGCAACTCGAGACCTTTCAAATGATAAGATTTATTCGAATTGAGTTTTGAAAATTTTACGTTGATTTTACTTTGAATTTTTTAGTTTTAAGATAACAAATTATTAAATACTCAATGGCTGCATCAAAGCCAACTATGTTGGAGAAAATTGTAAGAAATCTTGCTGTTTTATATCGTTACCACATTGTGCAAAAGGGGCCGCGTCGTATGGAAATGCTTAAAAAAGTTTGGGAACGTGAACTGGCGCCACCAACGCCGAAAGATTGGCCGCAGGTTTTTTTCACTTAATTTTGATAATTTTTAAAATCTTTCAAGATCAAACAAGATTTTGCACTTTTGGTCAAAAAAATCGAGACTGAGGCTTATCGCGACTTAAAAGTCAAGGTAATTTGAATACTTATGTTAATTGCTTTAATTTCTTAAAAATTAAAAAGAATTATTAAAAATAAATCTCATTTTTAAGGAATTCTTGGTTTATTCTTTTGTTGGTTTGGAGGTTTTCCTTTGGTTCTTTGTTGGAGAGCAAATTGGTCGGTGGAACATGTCAGGCTATGTTATCCCTGCAACTTATCTTGATCCGGTATAGTTGAGAAAAATTGTTTGAATTTATATGAGTTTAGGAGCTATACTTACGCCTAATCGAATTGTTATTCGAAAGGAGTCATCGAGCTGTGTAGATAACACCAACATGGTGCTATCTAAAATGGCAAAGTCGGAGTCACTTGCTTATTCTAAGTGTTTATCGACTTACTCATGTCAGCTTGAAGAGCACTTTCGAATGACGTAATTTACCGGTAATATTGAACCGGACAGACCCCATTTTTCCTCTCCAATTTTTCCTCCTTTTACTTGTTTTTGGCATGTACTTGCACTTATATAAAATTAAATAATCCTTTTTGTTTGATTGTAGGCAAAAATTAGAAAGGTAGTTTGGATGGAAGAAAGGAAAAATTCTGGCATTTTGCAAAAATATAGGTGAAAAATTGGAGAGGAAAAAAGGGGTCTGTTCAGTTCAATATTACCAATTTACCTAGTTTATGCCTTAAAAACCATATAAATTTGTTTTTGACATTCATTACAATTACACAAAATTTTTATATTTTAAGAAAGCAGTTAAATATATGAAGAACTACAAGCCTGAAGACAAGACTGAATTGGCTTAAGTTTTTAATAGGATTAGATGATGTCGAATATTTTGTTAGAAATTTAAATTGTATTCATTGTTTGTCAATTTTATTCAGCTCATAAAGACAAATAAAAAGTTGAATAGGAAGTTTTTGTTTATAAAAGTGGAAATATATTGCTGGGAAATTTCATTCAGTTTTTGAAATTATTTTTGATTTTTGGATTATTTTCGATTTGATTTAATCAATGTTTAAGGGAAATTCATCTAGGAATGTTCTCTAAAATATACCTTTATTAAAATTTTATCATAAGAGAAATATGTTTTGGCCTACACAGAATATAAGGAATTTTTGAATTTTTAATAGAAAAAACTAATTTTAGTCCCTCTCTCGATTCTTTTAGTATAAGCATCTTATTCTTTGTTCACTGAAGTTGTTCCACCCCTCGGATAGTATTTATCAAGAATTTTGGCTGGAATTCGTTTAAGCATCTAAAAATAAAAATGAAGTTAAAATTAAATTAAAAAAACCTCTCTTGGAAAAATACGCAAAAGTTGCCAGCCAACATCAAGTGAATCGAAAATAGTTCTGTTCTCATAATTTCCTACAAAAATATTTAAAATAAATTAACAAATAAATAACCCTGTGAGATAAAATTCTTTTCAAATTTTGTCAAAAATTCCAAATAAAGAAGATCGTCTGAAGAAAGAGCTTCTTCACCGACAACAGCTTTCATAGCCAAAACATCTTTACCGATTGCATAGCACATATATAGTTGATTGGATACGTCGGCGTGGTCTTCACGTGTCATTCCTACAAAAAATTTCCAAAAATATTTTTAATTATGGAAACCTTCTCCTATAGCCGATTTCATTAATCGGGAAAGTGAAGGGAGCACATTGATGGGTGGGTAGATTTGTCGATTATGAAGTTGTCGATCGACGTAAATTTGTCCTTCCGTGATATATCCAGTCAAGTCGGGAATTGGATGGGTAATATCTAAAAGAAAAAGTGAAAGAAATCTGGCATCTAACAAACCATCGTTTGGCATACTGAGAATTGGAATTTGTGTAATAGAACCCTTTCGTCCTTCTACTCGCCCAGCTCTCTCATAAATAGTAGCCAAGTTTGTGTACTAAATAAAAACAATAAAGTAATAGTCCAATCAGGCCCGTAGCCAGGATATTTTTTCAGAGGGGGCCAAAGGGGGGAAAATTCAGCGCAGTTTCCCATTGGCTAAGGGCCTGAGTCCAAATTTTCATACCATATATCCAGGAAACCCACGACGTCCAGGTACTTCTTCTCTGGCAGCGGAGACTTCACGCAACGCCTCAGCATAATAAGACATGTCTGTAAGTACGACAAGGACGTGTTTACCACACTGATAAGCCAGAAACTCCGCACAAGTCAAAGCCAATCGAGGCGTGATTATTCGCTCAATCGTTGGATCATTGGCCAAATTTAGAAAGAGGCAAACGTTCTCCATAGACCCATTCTCTTCAAAATCTTGTTTAAAGAATCGTGCTGTTTCCATGTTTACACCCATTGCAGCAAAAACGATAGCAAAGTCATCAGTCTCCCCTTCCTCTCCACCATGTTTTTTATTGGGCAATTTGACAAGTCCCCCTTGTCGTACAATTTGGGCAGCAATCTAAAAATAAGTTTAGAAAATTTTACTTCAGTTACTTCATTATGCGGTAATCCAGCCGCTGAAAAAATTGGAATTTTCTGTCCGCGAGCAATACTGTTCATCACATCAATTGCAGAAATTCCAGTTTGAATCATTTCCTCGGGATAAATTCGAGACCAAGGATTGATAGGCTTTAAAAGAAATTTTATTGATGTTATTTGACAAATACCTGGCCGTTAATATCCAAATAATCTTCCGCAAGCACATTTGGGCCTTTATCAATTGGCTTTCCCGAACCATTAAAAACACGCCCAAGCATATCTTCCGAGACAGGAGTTCGAAGAATTGTGCCAGTAAACTCACATATAGTATTTTTGGCATCAATCCCTGACGTCCCCTCAAAAACCTAGGAATTTAAAAAATAAACCTGCAACGACTTAACTAAAATACCTGTACAACAGCCTTATCTTTTGTAACCTCTAATACTTGCCCAGTTCGTTTCGTTCCATCAGGTAAAGTTAAACGAACAATTTCATCGTATTGAGGGAATTTGACATCTCCCAGAATGACCAACGGGCCGTTAACTCCGGTAACAGTTTTATAAACTAAAAAATATTAAACAAAAAAAATATTCAAATTAATATGTACAAACTTAGGTGGGGCTGTGTATTGTAATTACGAATTGGAGCGGCTTTGTCCCCAGTAATTGCTTTATTAACATCAACAGCTGCTGCAGCCATCTTTAGAAAACAAATTATTAAAACCTTAAATTGTGATTAAAGTTTCTAAAATTGGTTGATGAAACAAGATTCGCGATTATTTTACTGCGAGAACGACAAAAGATTAAAGATCATTGTTTCGACACGGTTAGAGAATAGACCATTTAATCGCGGAGTGAAAAAATAAACGAAAATTTTGCGGAGCTTCCAAATAATCGCGGGGTTGCCAAATAATCGGGACACGCCCAAGTAGGCGCACGACCATAACCTGCTGGAAAATTTCTGGCCCTTATAAATTTTGGTACCAATCTCTTTAGCTCGATGAGAGGAGTCGTTTAATACTGAATTTGGTGAGATTCATAAATCTTGAAGCAAGTTATGGCTTTGCGCCGTTATGACTGCGCGCTTACTTGGGCTTTACCCCAAATAATCGCTAGGCATTTTAAAGCAAATTTTGGCCTATCAATAGCTTCTAGCATGTGGTTTCCACTTTATTATTAATTTTCTTTTAAATTTAGCCGGTATTTTTACTTAACTTCAAATTTTGTAAAATATATTGCCAATTTTTATACGTGCTCATGTTCTGGCGTTCTTCACTATATCTCTCCTTTCGTCCAATACTGGTTTTTTAAAATTATTTTTTAATTTATTATATTGTTTTTACAGAATGACTTTTTGCAATATAGATTTTATGCAACTACACAAAAAAATCCAAAAATCTTTCCTAGTGCCGCTGATGCTATTCGTGATATTCCAAGTGGAGCAACTCTTTTAGTTGGAGGTTTTTTCAATATTTTTAAAATTTAATTTAATCTATTTCCAGGCTTCGGTCTTTGTGGCATTCCTGAAAACCTTATTTCTGCACTTGTGAATAGCCGTGTTGACAGTTTAGTTTGTGTAAGTAACAATGCCGGAGTTGACGATTTTGGGCTTGGATTGCTGTGATTAATCCTTTGTCTAATTTTAATTTTTTAATTTTTAAGGTTAAAGTCAGGCCAAGTACGGAGAATGATTTCCTCTTATGTTGGGGAAAATGCTGAGTTTGCAAGAAAATATTTGGCTGGAGAATTAGAATTGGAGTTTACACCACAAGGTAACAGATTAAAATTTGTTAAGGTCCAATTATTTCTAGGCACTCTTTCGGAAAGGATACGTGCTGGGGGTGCTGGAATTCCTGCATTTTATACGCCAACTGGTTATGGAACACTTATCCAGACAGGTGGAGCTCCAATTAAATATAGTTCCACAGAAAAAGGGAAAGTTGAATTGGCTAGTGGATCAAAAGAGGTTTTTTATCAACATTTAACATTTTTCTTTAAAATATTTCTTTATTAGACAAGAACTTTTAATGGAATTAATTATGTTTTGGAAAATGCAATTCGTGGCGATTTTTCCTTAATAAAGGCTTGGAAGGCTGATAAACTTGGAAATCTTGTCTTCAAGTATTTTCTAAATTTTATTATTCTCTCAATTGATTAAGGGGCACTGCTGCCAATTTTAACATTCCAATGTCTAAGGCAAGTAAGTGTACAATTGTTGAGGTTGAAGAACTGGTCGAAGTTGGTCAGATTTTGCCTGAGGAGGTGAATTTTTACGAAGACATTAAGCATATTTCAAGGGCGTAGTCTGAGGGGCTTTGCGTCCGGAACGCCAAAATTTTGGCGCACACCGTCCACCGAAATCGACCCCCTGGCTATGTCCCTGGCATTTATAATTAATTTTAGATTCACGTGCCCTCAATTTACTGCCACCGAATTGTTGTTGGTGAAAAATATAAAAAGCCATTCGAAAAACTAATTTTTAACGATTCATCTGAAAAGAAAGATAAAAGTACAGACCAATTGGATAATGTCAGAGAGATAATTGCTCGTCGGGCGGCTTTGGAATTCCAAGATGGAATGTATGGTATGAAATTAAAAAAATGAAAATTTTTGATAAATTTTAAATCTTTTAAAGTAAACCTTGGGATTGGCATTCCAACCCTTTGCCCTAATTATTTACCAAAAGGAATAAGTGTTCATCTTCAATCCGAAAACGGTGTTATTGGCGTGGTTTTTTTATCAAATAAAATTTATTTTCTTAAAAATTATTTAGGGCCCATATCCAAATCCGGGGGAGGAAGATCCAGATAGAATTAATGCGGGGAAGGAGTCAATCACTTTTCTACCTGGCGCCTCTGTTTTTGGCTCGGATGAATCTTTTGCCATGATACGTGGAGGACATATAGACTTGACACTTTTGGGAGGTTTGCAAGTATCACAATATGGAGATCTTGCAAATTGGATGATCCCTGGCAAAATGGTTAAAGGCATGGGCGGAGCAATGGATTTGGTGATTATTTAATTATTTTAGCGATATTTAAGGGTTAGGTTTAAATATGTTATTTTATTATTTTTAACTTCTCCTTTTTTATTTTTTTCCAATTCATCTTTATTATGCCTTTGGTTCCCGTATCAATCAAAAGCTAACATTAAATATATCGGTCTGGAACTCCATCATATTTATTAAAGGGGAATTGGGAAATAGAAGAAGGGTGTCAAAAAGTTCAGAATTTGTCGGTTATTTATATTTCATAAAATCACAGATTTCTGCTCCAGGTTCGAAAGTTGTTGTCACAATGGAACATACTGCTAAAGATGGTACACCGAAAATTTTAGATGAGTGTACACTCCCTTTGACAGGTTTTTAATTTAGAGAATGTATTTGTAAAAGGGATGTCTCTTTACAGGAAAGAATGTAGTGTCGAAAATAATTACTGAAAAGGTTTATTAAAACAACATGGTAAATTTCCAGCTCGTCCTCAACATGTCCGCAAATGACTTTCTGCATAAATGCATTTTTGCTGCATCATTCTCCTGTCATCTCTCTACCATAATTTTCCTCAGATAATCAACTGATGGATTGCAAGTTTGGCGCGAATAATAAAGGGAGCAAACATGAAATATGTTTTTAAATAAATAAAAATTTTAAAGTATATAAATCTGTGATAGACTCCTCAAATACCGTATTTTCTCTAAAATACCTTCTGTCTAAAATAGCCCCTTTAGAGGTCGATCGAAAATGCCCCCTCGCTAATATAGCCCCATAAAAATATAATTATTTTTGGCACAGTCATTGAAAATAAAAACATTAAATTATAAAACAATTAAAAATCACTATTAAATTTTTAATTCTGATCTGATTTTAAATAAAATTCTTTAATTCCTAATTTTTAATTATTTTTAATTTTGAACTTTTTCATGTTTGCTCCCTTTATTATTCGCGCCAAACTTGCAATCCATCAGTTGATTATCTGAGGAAAATTATGTAGAGAGATGAAAGGAGAATGATACAGCAAAAATGCATTTATGCAGAAAGTCATTTGCGGACATGTTGAGGACGAGCTGGACACATGTTGAGGACGAAACAACATTAGTATTTAATTACTTTTTTATTTTTAGGCAGTTTTTGATGTAGACAAAATAAATGGATTGACTCTTGTGGAAGTTTATAGTGATTGTTCTGTTGAGGATGTTGTTCAAGCAACTGACTGCGATTTTAAGGTTTTTTTTAACTTTTTATATTTCGATTTTAATTTTTTATTTAGATTTCCGAAAACTTAAAATCTATGGGACAGGCATGAATGTGAGAGGTTTAATGAATTTTTAGACTAATTTAAATGTGAGTAATGTGATATAAATTATATATATATTTTAAATGACTTGTAAAAATTTGCAGTTTCTATGTAAAATGTTTGATCATTGAATTTTCATTAATCTATTTTTTAAATTTAATTTTATATATTAAAAGAGCTAATTTTTACCTTCAGTCTTAAAAAGGTAAATTAGAAACATGATTTTTTATAATTTTGCTGAAGTAGAGCTTTTTACAACAAGTAGTTTTAAGAAGATCGAATTAAACGTAGATTTGTAATAACGTCAAAGTCTTGTTCTGAGTTTAGCCTATAACGCTTTTGGATTTCGGAGTGTATTAGTAATATAGCCTACAAATTTCGTCTTTTAATTTATCAAATAAAGTCCCAGACCAGGCTTGTCCTAGAGGGCGTCTACTTATCCCTTGCCGATTAATCGCAGGCCGGTCAATCAGCTGTTCTCGAGTTTTTATAATTTTCGAATTTAAATTTTTTAGACTGAGATCTATTTCTTTTACTTGTATATCAAATATTTAAAAAAATAAATGGCACAAATAGATGCTAACACTGGAATGGTTCTTTTGACTGGAAATTCTCATCCAGAATTAGCTCAACTTTTGGCAGAGTAAAAAATTAATTTTTAAATAATAAACTTTTAATTTATAAAGAAAATTGGGCATTTCTCTTTGTGATGCAACAGTTATAAATCAGGCAAATAAAGGTTTTTTTGAAAAATTTTTCTCTTAAAATTTTTTAAAAATAATTATAGAAACTGCCGTTGATATAAGACAAAGTGTTCGAGGGAAGCATGTATTTATTCTCCAAACTGCTAATAAGTGAGTAAAAATATTTTAAATCTAATTTAATTTGAAATTTAGAAATGTTAATAATAATGTTATGGAAATGCTTATTTTGATATATGCTTGCAAGACATCAATGGCAAAGTAAGAAGTGTTTTTGAAGTAAAAATTCTAACAATAAGCAAGTTTGGGCATAAAGACAGTAGAACAGCCTTATTTTTAGACACCTAGATTTAAGGTTTCTATGGGTAAATTGAGTTGCCTAGCTAACAATAAGCAATACCTTTAATTTAAGGTACCCTTCGTTATATGAAACAAATTTTCACCCAAAGCTGTCATCTAAAAATTAGGGTCGATTTCATGATAGAAAATCCCCAACAAAAGCCCAATTTTTAAACCCATTAAACTCCTAACAAAAAATTTTAGAACAATTACTGTCGTTCTACCCTACATGCCTTACAGCAAACAATGTAGAATGTTTAGACGTTCTTCTGTTCCAATGAAATTAGTAGCCGATATGATATGCAAAGCTGGTATTTTTAATTTTCTGTTAAATTTTTTTAAATTTATTTTTTAGGTGCTTCTCGTGTTGTCTCTTTGGATTTATATCGAAAGGAGATACAAGGCTTTTTTGGAATTCCTGTAGATAATTTACGTGCTTCTCCATTCCTTTTACATTATATTATTGGAAATGTTTGGAATTTATTTTTTTAATTTTATATTTAATTTTTAGATTCCCGATTATAAAGATGCTGTTATTGTAGCAAAGAATCCGGGAGTTATGAATAAAGCAACTTCTTACACTGATCGACTAAAACTTGGTTTTTATTTTTTGTCTGGTTTTTTGGATTTTTCTATCCAAACAAATTTTAAAGATATCTTAAATTGTAGGCAAATATCTGGGTATAAAAATTTAGGTTTAATTATAGGAAGAGTTAAACATTTTCAAATTGCTAGGCTTGGGATCCGGTTTTTTCCTTCGAACTGGCCCGTGTCGTGTTAAACCGGATTTATCAGAATACTCGGTTTCCGAGCTAAAGGGTCCGTAAAATACGGTCCAAACCTAGTATCGAACTCTATGAGATCCTAAAAGTTGTATGGAAAGCAGTCAGAGCTCTCTACTACGACATCGCCTCCATTACTTCCATTCCTGTGTCAGTCTCTCATAATAGATTTTCAACTATAAAAGAGAAACTTCAATACAATTTTTAAATTATATAAACAAATTTTAGGAATAGCTGTAATACATGGAGAACAAAAAGTTGATGAAGAGAGTGGCAGAGAGGATGGCCGTCAAAGCCCTCCAACAGCTTCACTTGGAGTTTCTTATGAATTCCTCCCTCCAAACGTTCCAAAAGACAAACCTCCCCTTACTGTTGTTGGGGATGTTAGTAATAAAATTGCGATAATTGTTGATGATATTATTGACGATGCTCATTCATTTGTTGCTGTTGCGGAGGTTTATTGTTTGTTTTTTCTGAAATCAAAATTAAAAAGGTTTTGAAAGCTCGTGGAGCTAAAAAAATCTATGTAGTTGCAACACACGGACTGCTTTCGCTCGATGCGCCATCACTTCTTGAGGCATCGCCGATCGACGAGGTATAAACATTTTTTGGTTCGTGGAAAATGAATCACCAGGCCCGTAACCAGGGGGTAGGGGGCGCCAGAATTCGGCGCAGACTCTCTGTTTAGGTTACACTCGATCGTAAATTTAATTTAGTTCTCAAAGAACACTACAAAATTCCAAATTTCCTTTTTATCAACAGATAATTGTCACAAACACAGTTCCACATGAAATTCAAAAGCAGCGTTGCCACAAAATCAAAACTGTTGATATTTCACTTTTGCTCTGTGAAGCAATTCGACGAATATACAACAATGAATGTTTGTTTTTTAAATAATTTTTTAAATTAAATTAATTATTTAAGCAATGGCTCCGCTGTTTAAAGATCTTACAATTGATGACTAAATATATAGATTTTTAGTATAAATTTTTAAATTTGTAATAGAAAAATGATTTATTTTACATTCTTAAATAAAATTTTGGTCAAAGTTTTGTCATAATTAAGTTTAATTTTTTGCCTGTGCCGCCTATAACCTTTATTACTATTCGACAACCTTTTCTTGTATTGTTTTTGTAACTAGGGTTGTTCATTACCAGTTAATATACTGGTTTCATTCAGCTAGATATCTGGTTTTGTTATGGGAGGGTTTAAAAAATTCATTTTCAAAAATTCGCGGATGTTAGGCTACTCCTACATAGATATCCGTGTCAGGCGTTCAGTTGGCGTTTTGTCAAGCGCACCCTACATCCCTGTCGAACGTCAAGTGGTACGTGCCTCCTACATAGAAATAAAAAAGCACGGAACAAAACGCTTGACGCTCAACACTTGACACGGATCCTATGTGGTAGTGTAAAAATTTCCAGTTTTAAAATCACTCATGGACAAACACAACTTCTAATTATTGTTCTTTAAATTATAACAACATAACTTTTATTCCATAATAACAGCAACAAAGAAAAGTCGAACAAACATCACTTAAAAGAAAAATCCGAGAATCTTCCCACCAGCATGTTTCCTTCGAGCTTCCTCGTGATCCATAATTCCACTAGAAGTGGTCAACACCAAAAATCCGAATTGACGAGACGGCAACAAGTTGCTCGTCCATTTCTCCAAATCAGCCATACGAATGTCGAAACGTGGACTGAAAGTTTTTTAGTAATATTTTGAGGTAGATCCCCCCTTCTGGTTTTTGACCATTTTGAGCTTTTTTGTTTCAACTATAATTTATATACTATTCGACACTGCTCTTAAAGTTGGTCAATGATACATTAGATTTGGTGATACAGAACGAAATTTTTACTGTTTTTATTTATTAAGAAGTTGACTAATTTAACGCGAACCTAGTAACAACAGACAAAGTTATCTATCTATCAAACAGACCGATTTGACACCGACGAGTGAAACGCGCTAAATCAGTCAAAATCGTTTAAATTGAATTTCATTAGCCCAGTTATAAATTCTTCGATAGACGGACCGAGGTAAATCGAAATGTCCCTGTATTCTCTTTAACTTTTAAAATAAACTTGCCTGATGACTTGGCACTTGTTGATACGTCCAGTAAGGTTAACAACAATTTTACCGGCACGATGATCATCAACAATTTCAAACTCGCCTATATAGCCGTGCTTCATCATAACAGTCAAGAAACGAACAATAACTTTGGAAGATGGCCGAATAATTACCTAAAGAGAAATAAAAATAAAAGAATTTAGTTAAATAAACCTGGCGCTTCCCACGCTTTTCAGCATTATTAATTGACTTTAAAGCATCAGCAAGCACATTCATGCGCACCATTATGATCTACTTTTACTTAAGCTTATCTAAATTATTTAAATGAATGAATCCAGCTTATAAAAATCGAAGAAATGATTAATCAAAATTTACAGAAAATGTTTGGAGGTTTTTGAAAAGAGGTCGGAAAGGAAATCACGTTTTTGTAGATTACGTCCCAAAATCCCGATTTTCTTCCATTTTTGAGATTGGGGTTTCCGCGGGATCTAGCCCCTCTCGAAGATCAGAAAGTCAATCGTATTTCGGAATCCAGGGATTGCGGTTTTGATACCTAGACTCTAGGTTTTCTCTGTTAAAATAAAGATAAGTAAGAAAATTTCTTACTTCGACTAAATAGTTAAATTTATCTTCACCGACAAATTGATAAATAGGAAAGAAGAAAATTACACAATGATATTTATTTATTTTAGAAAAAAGACTATTGAGTCCCGCCGGTTGAGTCTGGACTTAAGTTTTCTTCCCTTTCATCCATTCTGAACAAATCTCAATCTAAATCCCATTCTTTTCTATGTGAGTTTTAAATTGTAAACTCATTTTCTTTCTCCTATTTTTAATTTCAACTTTTTTAAATTTTAATAGAGCTTTTTAAGGTTTAAAAAACGAATATTTTCTCTTTAATTATGTTGACGAATTCGGTTAATTTTCTTTTTAAACGTTCTTTTGCTATTTCTGCGAGTGCACTTCAAGTAATTCGTCCACCCGTTCAAGTTTCTGGCATTGAAGGAAAATATGCTTCGGCTCTCTATTCTTCTGGAATGAAGGAAAAAAGTTTGGACAAAATTGAGAAAGATTTAAGTCAATTGAAGGTGCTTTATGATACAAACAATGATTTTAAGGTTTGTTTATAATGAAGATATATTTATAAAATAATTTTTTAGTTGTTTGTTGAAAATCCAATATTGAATAAACAAAAGAAAGCGGATGCAATACAAGCTGTTCTTAAGAATCAAGGAATGTCGAAAACAGTCCAGAACTTTTTTGGTTTGATTTTTATATACGTACTATAGCTTGATTTTACCCGTTCAGTACTTTTTAAAATTTGTACAAATTATATATCATTCGAACGATACAAAAATTAGCGGAAACAACTATGAGCCCTTAAAACTCGAAATACAGGGAGAACCAAGCTTATTTTTGTGCCAAAAATTTAAATTTTCACAACTTCAATTTTTCACGTACGTTCTCAAAACTCGATTGCTCTTTGAGTAAAAGCCTTCAAAAAATTTTTCCTGGCACAAATTTAATTTGTCAACTTTATTTTAGTTCTCCTGACTGAAAGTGGTCGACTCGTTAAACTTTCGTCTATCATCAATTCTTTCGAAACGATAATGCGTGCGCATCGCAATGAATTGCAGGTTGAAGTGACTAGTGCAGAAGTAAGCCCTCCTTTAGTTTATTTTCTTTAAAATCTTTATACTAACTAACAAATCAAATTTTTTAGCCGTTAAACAAAAAGCAAGAACAATCGTTGAGAAGTGCCCTTGCAAGTTTTGCTAATGCCGGACAGGAATTAAACATCTCATTTGGAGTGAAGCCAAGTCTTATTGGAGGGATGGTGGTTACTATTGATGACAAATATGTTGACCTGTCAATGGCTTCCAAAATTAAGAAAATGGAAGCATTGTTGGAGAAGTCAATTTGAAATTAATTAAAGATAGAAATAGGCTATATTTTCTTTTTTGATAGATGTTATTTTTAATTGGGGTTTTAAGAATATTTAAGAGTTGTTATAAATAAACGGTCATCTGAATTGTAGAGATTCTATTAAGGTTGATCCTTTTTGTTTTCCGTGACCAAAATATTCTCTTCAGAACCCATTCAATGACCACTCTCTCTTGAAAATAACCTCGTTTTTTACAAAAGCTACATTTGGAGTTATGGAAAATGGAAGTAGGGCCAACCCAACTATTGAATAAAGTTAGCAGTATTCACTCTTCTAATCTTAGCCTTTATATTAGAATTAAGTAATGTGAGCTTAAGTTCACGAAAAATTTGTCGAAGGGTAATAAGATATTTATTTATAAGGGCAATTTACTGGCATAACACAATAAATGAAAAATTGATCACGTATTTGATGACTAGTCTAACTACACTTTTCTTCACAATCTCCTTCATTTTAATCTTTGAGTTATCGAAGCCAATGCAATAGCGAATGCCTGAATTGCTGAGAAAGGCTCACGAAAGTCGAGAGTGTACGCGCCATTTTCGATCCTCCCAAACTGAAGAACTTGCCGATTCTGATATTCAATTTGGAAATTCTTTGCGGACTCTTGAGTGACTCGACCGTTGAAATCCAGCTTAAAATTGATAAAAGATTTTCTGACTATTTAATTATAAAAGGTTATACCTGGTAAACTTGCGATTGCTCATTCCAAAAGGGTCTCTTGTTGGTCATAACGAGCATTTTTGGCCCTGACGAAGTACCGGGGTCCTCTGGCCTTTTACTTGAAGTTGGCTTCTCTCTATTTCCTGAATTTTTCCTCTCTAGCTCATCCAGGCATTTCTGTAAAGTAGATTTTGTTCGATTTGATTGGTCGGTAATTTCGGCATAAGGCTCAAACGGCGAATCAGTTGTAGGCTAATTTTCAATTTAAAATCTAGTGTAAATACAGACAAATAACTTACTCGTTCATTTCGCCCTCTATTAGTTGGGACCGGTAATTCCTTTTCGCTATTCTTTTTTTGAATAGATTCTTGTTCACCGCTCATGCAGAGATGTTCCTCGCTTCCATCATCCTCGCCTAGAACAACTTTGATATGTTGGACTCGCTGTCGTAGATCACCGCTTATCTCATTAAGTAGATCATTGATACGGATTAACTAAAAGTGCAAATATATTAGAAAAACTACAATTGAAAGTACCTCTTCAAATTGAACTATGTGACGAGCAATTCCTCGGACTTTCTCTCTTAGAATCGACACATTTTTGTGTCTACTTCCAGATGGAGAAAGCATGCGGGGACTTGATCGAGATGCTTCTCCAGATACCGAACAACTGCTTGACGGTGAATGTTGCCCAGTGGAATCATGTTTAATTTCAAGCATTTCATATTTTGTACCCGATCGTTGGCAGGTCTGCGAATGCCCCATAGAGTGGATTGCAGACGAATGGTGACGCGTGGCAGATAGCTCGGAAGCTAATCGAGAAAGCTGAAAAATTAAATATTCATAGCCTGATAAAAAATATGGCAAACCTTATCTACAATAGCTCGTATATCATTTAGTTGAGAGATTCGGCTGTTATTCTTACTGTTAGCATCAATAACGCAATCTCGATGGGGATCTAAGGAAAGAGGCTCAAGCTTATTTAACGCTGATTCCAACATAAGAGGTGTATATGTCATCACCATATTTGAATCGCTCTGTTGTGAAAACGAAATGGGTACATTGGATGAATAATCTTGATTATGTGCAAGTGTGGTCGTACGCGAAGTTAGGCGATCATCGGTAGAAAGTTGATGAGCATCATCGTCAATAAACTAAAATAAATTTGCAGTGACTAGAGCACGCCTTTTAATCAGACAAAATTCTCGGAAAAATACAGCTAACAGAATTTTAACTCGCCCCAGTACGAAAAACCTCATAATTTATTCAGACCTCTAGCTCTTTTAGTCGTATATGCCACCCATCCAATTCGACACCAGACGCAGGAGAACTCTGGGGTCTAACATTCGGACGGTTATTGTGTGCCAGATCCTTTGGTGAAGGACTAAGACTTGTTGAAGTAGATGGCCTCTGATCTTTGCATTTATTTTGTTGCTTAAGCATTATCTTTGCCGCAACTGGGCGCTTTCGATCTTTGACAACGGAAATTGAAGGTGCCACAGGTATTTTTGAGGTTGTTGGACTGACTTCAAATGATATTGGTTTTGGATTAGAGGAAGGTGCATCCAAAATAGATACAGATTGGGATTGTTCAAGTTCAGTAGCAAATTGTTTCATTTTCTGAAGAAATTTATTAGAAAATTTATGATAAACAATGTCTACCAGAATATAAGTATTCACAGCCTGACGTAGTCCATCAAACTCAGATATCACATTTTCGTACAATTCTCGTTCACTATCCATTAATCCATCCTCTTCTTCACCATTTTGTTCTCCCAAGAGTTCATATTCACCTTCATTATCCAATTCCCCCTCACAAAAATGGCTGTCAATCTGCACTTTTTTGGATCTCTGTTCATCGTTATTGTTGTTTGGCTCAGTTTTGTGTTGTATTGTAGACACTTCTTTGTTTTGGGAAATAATATGTGCAAATAACATTCTATCTTCTTCACTTATTTCATCATCAGTTATAGCTGTACGAGTTTTCCATCGGCTTTCTGGACGGACTTCAAGAGGAACTAAAAGAAAAATTTAAGAACATCTTCATTGAATTTGAAAGAAAACCTCGTGCTGCTGATTCACAACGCCGACGATCTCTCCGTTCACGTTTCGCACGCCGATTTTCTGTTGAGGTACTTGTACCCAAGCCAAGATCACACAAATTTATAGTCATTTGGCGTGGTTGCAAGTGTAACACAGAAGTTTTGTAGAAAACCTGTGCTAATTGAGTTGGTAAATTGGTTCCACAGGCAGCGTTAATCTTGAATCTTGTGCACCAAACATTGGAATTAACCTACAATGGATTAATCCATAATGAAATTAATTTAAAAAATTACATGGACAAGCGTTGGAGGTGTTCTTTTAACAGCAGGTATTGAAGTGGCGATACGCTGTGGAGTTATTCGTCGATTTACGAAGCGCCTAATTTGGCGTTTACTTCGCCGCCAAACTGAATTGCGTTGGCTACTTTCGCGACGAAAAGCATCCTGCCCAACATCCTCTGTGATTAATATTAATTTTTAGGTATACAATCAAATCAATGAAAGAATATTAAAAGGCCAACGAACTCACCAACTTGAGCAGAAGGACCCCCAACTAACAAATTGTGGTGTTGTAGTCGAACAACTGGCGCCGCTAATGATGAAGACCTTGAGGCGTTCAACAATAAAGAATCATCTGTTTTATTAGAATTAAGTAAAACACTTGGAGATGTTAAAGATTCATCGAGAAGTGTAACATGGTCATGAAGAGCGGCAGCTCTGCATTTGGCTAGTCTGATAAGAATAAGAATGAAATTAATTGTAAATTTGTGTAATTACAAATGCGGCGGCAGTGATATGATAAATTGAGGAATTATTCTATTGGTTTGACGGCCGAGCAAAATTGGTACAAATCCACCCATATGCTAAAAAATTATAAAAATTTGTCAAATTTTTAAAAAATTTTATAACCTCAACACAAAGCATATACAAATTCTTTCTAGCCACAGGTACAATAGTGCAATACCAACGCCAAGCACTCGGCCGACAAACAACATCATAGAGACATTCAATATTTGGAATTCGACACTGAAAAAATTTTAAAAAAAGTGAAAATAGGTACATTTACTTACTCGGATGATATGGTGATCAAATTGGGAAATTAACGTTTGCTCTCGCTCAGGCAGTGGCAAGCGTGATCTGTTTTTAGAACTTTGTCCCAACAATTCCCAAATAGAATAGGAAACAAGTTGAGAAAGGGTTGGCACATTCCGAATAATTCTCCCAGTTGCCACACATCCTTTGGCCGCAGCAACAATTGCTTGATCATTATGTGCCCAGGTGAAGGCGCTAAGTGTGCAATTTGGAATGGGAGCTGAGAAGGAATGAATAGCACGACCGTTGTAGTCGAGCACAACAATTCTTAAAATAAGAATATTGATATTTAGACTAAATTTTTTGACTATTCTAATTTCGAAATAACCTGTTTGGGATGCAAACAACAGCTAACATTGTACCGTCATTACTCCATCTCATCAAGATCACTGGGTCAGGCGCTTGCCATGAACCAAGCTCAACCTCGTAAAATGTGTTAAGAAAAAGTATTTGATCAGCGGTCTGTTCAAAATAATTAATAATTTTATTATTTAATAAAAAGTCAATAACTGAGCAACAAGCTAGTGTCCATTTTCCATCGCCGTTCTTGTCAACTTCTCGTATCGAAGAAAAGGCAACACGCTGCACTCCAACCTGGAATAGGCTCCGTTCTGTGATTAACGTTCCCTGATCATTTAACACGTTGATAGATCCGCTGTTAAGACCCAAAACAAGCTCCTGCGAATTCGGTGCCCACGCTCCACAGAGAATGGAAAAAATAAAAGTATTTGACCAAACTCGTTGACCAGTTGATGAACCTTTAAAAATCAAAAAAATTGGAAAACAAAATTATTAAATAACCGATAAGCACAAAATTATCCTCATAACAAATAAGCGCAGAAGCCCCGTTAGGTGACCAATCAAAATCCCTAACTTTAAAGCCTCTGTCATTAACCAATTCAACTGTCCAACGTTCTTCATTTGGAGCCCAAAGATAAATAACACCGTTCACATCACAGGATAGCAGCTTTGTTTGTGCTCGATTCCAAGCAACCAATGCAATCGAACTTTGATGTCCGCGTAGATTAAAATTGTAACTAAAATGAAGTTGTTAAGAACATATTAAATGTTAGGGTAATCTTATGCTTCATTGGTCCCAAGAAAAGAATGTGGTAGAAGTGCTTTTTCGATATTTTTGAGGTCTGCCAGTAGGTAATATCTATGTAGAGAAATGAAGCAGAAGATTACCGATGTTAATTAAACAAATATGAGATGTTAACTAAAGTAAAAATCAACCGTTTGTAACAATCATGATCAGATCCCAAATCCGTGTAAGTGACACCAACTGAACCCGTTTCACAGCCGACACTAAATAAAAAAATTTTTCATTTCAAAAAAATTAAAAAATACCTTAACAGGCCTCGACCTTCCTTTGAAGATGGAGCCCAGCTGAGACATGAAATTGACTGTTCAATACTAGCTCCAGGCCAATTTCTGCTTTCCCAAAGAATCTTCATTCTTTAACTTCTTATTAAAATATTAAATGAATGTGTAAAGGTAAGAAATAATGTACAAATTTAATTAATGAGAAGACATTGACTTTTCTTTAGTCAGTATAAAATAAATTAAATTAGTATAAATGTATTGATAAAAATAATAGAAATAGTGGGGTAAAAACGTTAAAAGTAAATCGTTGCTGAAAAAAGTCTGCGGCTGTCAATAATTAATCAACAAAATATAAAAACAATTGCCTAAGAAGAATTAAGAACACCATTCAGGTAGAGAGAAACAATGTTTTGATTACCAATAGATTATGCGTGAAACTTAAAAAACGCGCTGCGCATTACAGACACAAAGTTGACGTAAATCGATAAAGAGAAGGACAAAAATTTAGCCAATGGACATAACGTCAAAATTACTTTGCCAGCTGTTGAAATATTATTGACAGCCGTGACTAGTTATTGTTGCGGTGCTTTTCGGGGGTACGGCCCAAGTAGGCGCGCGGCCAAGTAGGCGCAAAGCCATAACTTGCTTCAAGATTTTCGAATCCTTCAAAATTTAGTATTAAACGATTCCTCTCATCGAGCTAAAGAGATTAGTACCAAAATTGTTAAGGTCCATAAATTTTTCAGGTAGTTATGGCTTTGCGCCTACTTGGCCGCGCGCCTACTTGGGCGTGTCCCGCTTTTCGGTTTTGCCACGACCCTCCCACATATTCGCAGGATATTATTTTACCTCAATTTTTAGGAAAGGTCAGTCTTCTTCCTTCCTTAATTTCACAATGGAAAGAAAAATTCATCTTTTTTGTTAATCTCTCTTTGAACATGCCACAGGGAAAATTGAGTGAAATTGAGAAAGACTGACCTTTCTGTAAAAATTAATGAAAATAGAAACAATATCTTGCGAATATATGGGACGGATGTGGCAAATCCGAAAAGTACCATTGTTGCTTCATTCAAGTCACTAGTTCAGAAGAAATTCAATTGCGAAATTTGGTAGTTTTCAAACATCAATTAAATAATTAAGAATATTAAAAGACTACATACCTTTTGTATACTTTAAATGGTCATTTTCAACGATAACTATTAAAAATTAATCACAACTTACAGCTTCTTGTTCACTAACTATCAGTCATTTAAACAAAACTTTTTATTCAACAAACTTGTCTATTATTAACGTAACTACATAGTACATGATTAAAAACTTTTTATTATTTAAAAACAAGACAAAATATAATATATTAAGTAGAATTTGTGTAGTTTATAAAATGTCAAAGAGAAAAGAGAGAAGTTAATACTTATTAAAATTTTAAAATAATCTCTAGATTTGTATTGCTATACTCAATTATAATAAAAAATCTAGAGATATCCCTGATAAAAATTAATAAAAAAATATTTTGATTATGGGCACTTATTTATTGAAGGAGAGGTGTTTAAACAAAAAATGGAAGTGATTTTTTTTTATTTTTTGGGAGAAATTCAACCTGAAAAAAGAGGAAAAGGCACGGCACTTATTTTTGAGGTGAGAGAATATATATATAAATACAGAGATTGCTTTGATTGTTAAAAAACTTTTTTTAAATAACTAGTTTTAAATAACTAAAAATTTATTTAAATTTTTTCAGTCATTTTTTAGAGTTTTAAATAGGCGGGCGTCCATTTTGGTAGTGCAATTGTGGCCCAAAACTCCATCGAAAATCAACACCATCACGGCTATTCATATAAAGTAAAATGGCAAAAGAAGTGAAAAGGCCAATTAAACACATTAATAAGTAGGAACGCCAAAATGAGGAGGAAGAAATTGTTTGATGTTCTGATTTGATTAAAAAACTAGATTGTGTTGAAGAATTAACGAGTAATGTTGTGGGAGATTTGCTAGACGGTGAATCTAAATATAATTAAATTATTCATTTTTAACTGAAAGAAAAATACTTTCAAAAGATGTGGTGACATTATTTTGTGCAATATTGACCACAAATGAATTGAAAAAATGATTTCCAAATCTAGAATAATTTTTTTAAAATTAGTACATTGAAATAAGCAATTTAAAATATGTCTTTGAAATTTATTTGGTAACTGTCTGAAGGAGCTGCTTAAGCGATACCTCCCCCCCATTTAGAATACAAACTATATAAGTCGAGTTGCCGCTTTTGAACCGGGCCAATCGAGTCTTTTTCGGGTCAAAAATCGAAGCCCGATTCGATCTTTCAAACCGAACCGGGCCGGCAACCCTAATTATAAGATATTATTTTCTTAACCCCACAAGTATACACTGCGTTCCAAAAGTATATGCACTCCTATTTTTTTGATTTTTTATACATTTTTCTTAGTTATTTTGATTAGACTTTTTGTCTATCTATTCTTCTAGATAAATGTGTATGTTTAAACAAAAAAATAAAAATTTCCTCCATCCTGTTTCATTTTTATACACATTTATGCAAAAATTCACTGTTCCAAAAGTATATGCACCCCCTCATAAAATTTTTATTTAGCAATCAAAAAATCCAAAAAATTTCTATAAAGATATCTATCAATATAGATAATAATTACAAAAGAAACGAACTTCTAATATCTTTCTATCATCGAGATCTAAAGACTCGAAAATCAACGGAAAACAGGGGGTAGACGTCTTTAAAAAATATTTTCGACCCCTTACAGGTGAAATAAAAATTTTATTTTGGGCTTATTTGAAAGCCCTTGAAATTTGCTACAAGATAGCATTAATTTTATTTACTGAAAAAATTTACCTGTAAGACCTAATGTAATAAACTTTCAGGTCATAGAAATCACTCAAACGCCCCCAAAAAGTGATGAAAATGTAACTTATAAACTAAACTCATTATTTCTCAAAAATGAATTTTTTTCAGGAAATAAAATTAATGCTATCTTGTAGCAAATTTCAAGGGCTTTCAAATAAGCCCAAAATAAAATTTTTATTTCACCTGTAAGGGGTCAAAAATATTTTTTAAAGACGTCTACCCCCTGTTTTCCGTTGATTTTCGAGTTTTTAGATCTCGATGATAAAATGATATTAGAAGTTCATTTCTTTTGTATTTATTATCTATATTGATAGATATCTTTAGAGAAATTTTTTTGGATTTTTTGATTGCTAAATAAAATTTTTTGAGGGGGGTGCATATACTTTTGGAACAGTGAATAATTGGATAATTGGTGATAAAAAAATGAACTGATATGGGATATCTTTATTTTTTTGTTTAAACATACACATTTATCTACAAGAATAGATAGACAAAATGTCTAATCAAAATAACAAAGAAAATTCAATACAAAATCAAAAAACTAGGGGTGCATATACTTCTGGAACGCAGTGTATCTTATGCCACAACTGTATTTTACAGCCCCGAGTTAAAAAAATTTAAAAATTAACCTGTTTTTTAATTTTCTCAATTCTTCTTTAATTTCATTAAATTCCCTTGCAAATTCATTTGTATAATCGTTGTTACTACTTGTTTTTGTTAAATATTGTTTTCCTAATAAGATTGAAGATAAATTTTCACAAGTAGTTTCCAAAGAATTTATACGTTGTTGCAAAAGTAGTAAATTTGAATTAATGCTCTAAAAAATAAAAAAATCTCTCTAGTTTATGCGTCCCGTAGATTCCTTGGTCCCTTAATGCCTTTTGGATTCAGAACATATGTATGGCCGTTGATTTGGGACTACCCGCCAAATTACTCACAAAAAACTGGACAGTTTTCTAAAATTTTTACAAATCGATTATATAGCCAGTCCAAATTAATATGAATAACGGGACACATAAATTGGAAAAAAGTCCGGTATTTCTATTATTAATTAAAATAAAAATGTGTTTACCTTAGAAAAGTTAAAGCCATTGCTTTTATTCTCATCAAATCTCTCATCAAGTGAATGACAAAGATGCGAAACAGATGTAAATGTAGAGTTAAGTTCTTGAAATAGAACCGAAGTCCCATCAAAAGATTTATCCACAAAAGTTATCAATTCTCTCAAACGCTCATTTAGATTTTGACTTTCTGATAAAATTTGTCGAAATTTATCATAAAATGAAGAAAAAGCCTTAAACGAAAATAAAAGTAGAAATAATTATTTATTTTGTCGATTTCCATTTTTAGCCATTTTAACTATTTTTAACTATTTCCTACTTCCTAGGACTGAAGAATTGTCTTATAATGACGGTTGACTTAAATTGGGGGTACCCTCACCAGTCGAACCAAGTTTATAAAAACCGTAGATTAAACAGAAATATATTAGTATCGAATAAATTTAAAATTGAGATTAGTCTGAAAACCTTTTTAGTTTCATTAAATTCCCCATCCAAAAGAATATCCGGCAATTTGTCAAAAGAATTATCAACAGAAATATTCTGATAACCAATAAAAGCATCGTCATCCCATTCAAAGTCATTGGAAAGAAAGCCATTATAATTTGATAAATTTCGGTAACGAGCATCTGAAGCACATTTTCGACGTCGATTATTTTGTATTTTTTGTTTAACTTCATTTTTGTTTAATAAAAGTGGAGTTTTAAATGAACGTTTTCGATTATTTATTTTACGTCTTTCACGTTCATTTTCTGTAAAAGTACTTAAACTTTCACAATCATCTTCACTAAAAGGACGTCCAGAATTAACAAATATTTTGTCTTTTCCAAATAAATCCATTACTTCCTAAATAAATAGAAGTTAAATAAGGAGAGGATAAAAATAAAATTTAGGGGCTTTTGCCAAGAAAAATATGAGGGACTTTAGGGATTTATTCCCAGATAGCTTTAGTACCAAAGTAAAAATTTAGGGAATCTCATATTTTCCTTCCTACATTTTCTCCTTCCCACATATCAGGAGGGGCTGTCAAAAGTGATTAAAAAAATTAATACTTCAAATTCATTAAGCGGCCGACTTTCAGGCGAATCCACATGCACAATTAAAGAATCAGTTAATTCAAGTTTGCCCTGTCCAATTTTTTCTTCAAAATCTTGCAATATTTTTTGTGTTAAATATTTCCCTCCTTCTTGTCCAAATCCTCCCTCGTCTGTATCTAAATCTGTCATTCCATAATCGTCAAGAGGTACTGTTCGATAAAAACTTTTTTCTAATTCATTGCTTTGTGCAATTTGTTCGGCCCAAAGAGGTAAATCTACATCATTTTCTTTATATTGTTCACGATAATCCTCTCCTAGCTAAAAATGTTAAAGAAATATTTTTGAATAAAGTTTAAACAGAGAAGCTTCCAGAGGTATAGATGCGGGGTTGCCTAAAGGAAACTGCCCTCGTTTCTGCCCAAAAATAACTGGGCGAAGTACCCGCGGTCAATATTGCTATTGAAATAACTCACCGATTTTGCATTTGATATTATTTCATGAACTGAATTGTTCTCGCCGCTGGAATAACCAATGTCAGAACCTAACGGCAATGGTTGTTGTCGTTCATGTCTCACACCATCCATTACAAAAGTTGCCCTTGCAGCTAATAAATCATTTGATTGGTACAAATCTGTAGTGATTGGGAGATTCTCAAATATTTTTTCGTCAATTTTCGTTTCAAAAGTTTTTCGTCGCTTCGGATCCGGCCCTTCTTCCAACTCAGAAGACAAATCTTCCTTGTCCTCAGTGAAAAGACGTTTCTAAAAAAAGAGAAAATATAACAAAATATCCTCAAAAATTAAATTTTAAATGACAAAAAAGAGAATCAATAGCCTGTGTATAATTAACCTACAGCTGTATAATAAAATTAATGAGAGAGAAATTTTGTCTATTTTCATTCAAAACAAAAAAGCTTTTCCTCAAAATTCTCTCTTTCACCTCCTATAGCTTATCCAACTAAAAGACAGGTATGCAAACAGCTAAAAAAAGAGGAGACGCGCTTTCTACAAAATACATTCAAAAGCAAAAATTTTTAAAGGGAATATATTTCTTTTGATTAAATGTTATTATATGAATAGAAAAGGCTGTAAAATAAAAAGGCTAAAAAACATACAAAATAAGAATGCTAGGCCAGAATCGGGGAAAAATTACTAATCGTAAAGAAATATAATTAAAAAATAAATAACAGACAGATTCGTCATGGAAACTTAAAAATGGAAGAGAAGTGAGGGAAAGGAATGGAAGAAAATCGGTTGAAGGACGTATTGGCTTTAGAATGAAAACATCGAAATCCACCAAAATTTACAAAACTGCCGACTCATCGGGACATACAAAACAAGTTTTTTCTGGGGTTTTTATTTTATGAAAAAAATAAAAAATAAAATAAGTACTCGATATAAATTGTTTCTTAAGCATTTTTAATGATAAGAAAAAAAGTATTAAGACGAGAAAACGAATTAATAATTATTTTTGAAAAGCATAAGAATATTGGAAAGAGACGTATATTATTATTAATGTGCTAAGGAATATTAAAATAAATATATTTTTAAAAAAATTTTTTTTTATTTCCTGGGACAGGTGCTTTTTCATGCTGACAGATTCATAAATGAGGAAAAAAAAGAATTGTTTATATTTATTTATTCCCAACAATTTATTTGATCATAGTAAGAAGGAAATAATTGAAAAGGACGAAAGAAAGAACAAAAAGAAAAGGTGAATTGTTGAAAAAATGAAATTCAAGGATTAATCGAGCAACGAAGAAAAATGTCTAAGAGTAAAAATAGAAACATTCTTACAGTAGCTAGCTATGTTGACTAATCATATAATAGAGAAATATTATATTGTATATACAATAAACAAAACAATACAATAAACAAAACAATACAATAAACAAAACAATACAATAAACAAATAAAAGAATTTTGTAATTACCTTAAATTGAACAATTAATTCAAAACTCTCCAAACTGGCCAACCAAAGTGCCAGATATCGTTGTTCAAGAGCGTCAAAGAGTTTTCTTTTAGTAGAAGTCGACCTTTGGATGTTTAATCTAGAAAATTAAGAAGATAATACATAAAACCATTATGTTTTCGTAAAACAAAAAATATTTTCTTTTGTAAAATTAATTTCTACCTGCAGAGTAATTTACGGCCTTCTTTTTGAATTTGCTCTTGTAAATACTAAAAAAATAAAAATTATTTAAAAACACAAGTGACAGTAGCGAGGTACGAAAAAAATTTATGCGCGAATGGTCGTGAGGAAAATTAGGGGGGAAGGATAACCTGAAAATCACAAAAACATAAAAATTGGGCCATTATAATGAAGGTATATTAATAGAAGGAGAGAGACTGGCTGATGAACAATTTTGCAATTTTTAAGTGGACGTGCTTCGCTAGTCGATTGTCAATACAGGAGAGCTAATGTCAAAACAAGAAATGAGGAAAGTGCAAAAAGAAAATAAAAATATTATTTTGGTTGAGGTAGATGAATATGTACTAGTAGAAAAAAAGGTTAATCGCACACACATCTGTGCGCGAATGGAAGAGCATGCAACAATTAATTTGGTGTTAGATTTGAAATATTTTTCAGAAACCTTTACTTTATTTCGAAATAAAGAAAAGTTGAAGGAAATATTTTTTAACCTTTTTTAAACATAAAATAAGTAAAAAGACAGACTAAATAAATGAATGTAATTTTTTCTAAATCAATTTTTCATCTCCGAAATTTTAGAGTGTTATGTCACGATGTGAAATTCGAGAATAAGAAAATATCTCAAAAAATATTTATTTAGATAAGTAAAGTCGATTAAATCATACTTTTACTAGTTAAAAATGCTTGAAAGAAGGACAAAAAAATAAAGAGGGATGAGTGAAAGACAGATGGCTTTGATAGAAAGAAGCTAGTAAATGTTGAATTGAAAATTTTATTTAGGAGGAGGAGGAAAAAGTGTGAGAGATTATAAAATTGAGAAGATGATTTATATTTTTAAAACTATTTTAATTAATTTAAGGTTGAAAATAAAAGTTAAATGTTTAGATTAAAATAATTTAAAAAATGAAAAAAAATCAAAAGAAAAAAGAAATAAACATTTGAACATCTGCGGAATTTAAAAAACAAAAAAAGCTTTTTAAGGTTAATCTCTAATTTGTATTTTTAAATTCTTTTATGACAAAAATAAATCCTTTCATTAATGTAAATAATTAAAAATAGAAAAAAATATTTTTCTTTTATAAGACTTAAATAAATAAAAACAGATGCGCAAACTTTTCTATAAAAACTATGTAAAAATAAATTTTCTAATATGATTAAAATTGTAGGAAAAAGGTAAATAGTAAAGAGGGGAAAAAGAAAAATTAATTGGATAAATAAAAATGGATGTTTTTAAGGTTTTCCTATTAGGGGAAGAAATTTTCAAATTCAACAAGTTTTTTAAAAATTCTCTTCCACTCCCGTAGGAGGAATGGAAGAAACAAATCAAGTCAAATAAAAATACTCGACCACAAGCAAAGGTTAAACGAGGACTGTTAGATGAAGAAAACGAAAAAAGAATTTTATTTATAAAATAAATATTGCGGTAAAAAAAAGAAGAGAAGATGGATTTGATATGGTTATATAGTTGAGATTAGTTGGGAAGATAATCTGATAATCCCAACATTCAATGCGGGATACATAAAAAATCAAGGTCAGCCATAAAAATGGAGAAACAAGAAACAGAATTAAAATAAATATATTAGTTAATTTAAGAAAAATAATGGATTACAAATTTCGGGACATTGTAATAAAAGTTCCTATTGTTAGTCAAGGTAATAAAAGTTGGTTTAGTCAGGAGATAATCTCGCTATAATTTTTGATGTATAAATCGAGTCGGGGGTTTTCTTAGAAATCCGATACAGATCAATAAAAAACATAGTCTAGGCCGGTGTAGCCAAGGTAGGATTCAGAAGAGCAGGAACCAAAAATAAGATCCGGCATCCAATTCAGACGCAGATAATTTTAATAAAAGACATTTTCACTAACCTTTTGTTCCAATTCCAAATCTTGTAAGGATGAAAGAGAATTACGAGAAAAAGGAATCTTTTGCCGAATACGTGCCAAGTCCAATTCTTGTCTGCATAGCCACTTTCGAAATTTTGAGGCCATAACAGAATTTGAAGAATTATTTTCCTCCTGTTCCTCCTCCTCTTCAAAAGTTTTTTCGTTCTCTTTTTTATGTTGTAATTCAGACAATGCTTGATATACACAATCCAAACGAAGTTGGATATTTGTAGAGAAAGTTGGAAAACGAACAGAAAACCATTGAACCTCTCGAGAAAGCAGTTCAGCTTGAAAAACAAAATTTTAGTTAAAAAAATAGAAAACTAGTAACAAACCGTCTAATTTAAATTTTGACATTGACAATTTCTAAAAATTTAATAAATTAATTTGTAAAATTTATAAAGATTTAAATAATTTAATTATGACTTCCATCCAAAATTAGGAAAAGCGAAAAAGTTAAAAACAATTTTATTATTAAACCCTAATTTCAAGTTAGTGTCCCCTATTTTAATTTACTCTAACAATAAGAATCTAAAAAAATACTA
The DNA here is from genome assembly GCA_036172945.1 of Meloidogyne incognita. Classification (NCBI taxonomy): domain Eukaryota; kingdom Metazoa; phylum Nematoda; class Chromadorea; order Rhabditida; family Meloidogynidae; genus Meloidogyne; species Meloidogyne incognita. The sequence continues at coordinate 2,182,095 of JARQAC010000006.1, read as the reverse complement.
AAGTAGCCAGGAAAAATTTTCAGGGGGAGGAAGAGGGGGGGGGTCATTAAGAAAAGTTCGGCGCCAAGAAATTATGATAATTTTAGCAACTGTAATTAAAATTCACTCTTAATCAATGCCCTCCAATTTTTTATTTTTCCGAGTTCCGGGGGAGATTTTTATTTTTTAAATTTAAAAAATTTTAATTTTTAAAAAAATTAAAATAATAGACATAGAGCTATTAATCCATTTACAATTTTTATTTAAAATTAATTTTATTCTCCAAAAAAAACAAACGGAAAATTCAGAGCCATTTAATACATTAGCATCCTTTATTTGGTTCCATAACCCAGAACAACGTTCTTCCATCAACTCAATTTCATCCAAATTTGGCTCTTCTAAATTCTCTTTTCCTTCTAAATTTTGTTCATTTGTCGAGTCAATTATTACATCAATTTTCTCAGTTTCAGAGAAAAAATAATTATCGCTAATATCCATTCTTCTTTTTATATTAAAAAGTTTTGATTTTTTGGTTGATTATAACGATCTACTAAAAATAAATATTTAAAAATATTTTAAATTAAAAAATACAATGTCTTTGTTTTGACCGCCAGTTCTTATTCTTTTAAAAAATTCACAAACAATCACTCAAAAAATCATTGAAGAATAGGTGAAGTTAAAGGAAAATTTTAAAAAAAATAATTTTTCGTCTCCTCAAGGTTGGAGACTAAAATGTAGATATCTAAAAATAAAGAAAATAAAAATTTTTGTTTAAAATATATATTGGCTAAAATAAAGAAAATTAATGGTTGGGCAAAATAAATAAAAAGAAGGCAGAAAAAGAAGGCAAAACTAATCCAATTTTAAAGATTAGCAAACAAACAAAAGAAGGCTTAAGGGGTCACTTGGGCAATAAATATATTTATTCTCATAGACCAATGGATTTGTTTATACATAAATAAATTGGTAATAAAACAAAGAGAGGGGAAATATAGTAAAAATGCCAATTAAAAATAAGAAAAATTGAAATTTTTTAGTCAAAATTTCAACAATTTGAAATTCCGAAAAATCATAGTGACATTTTGTCCAAGAACGGATATTGTGGAGTGAAATTTTGTTCAACAAGATTTACCGGTTATTTTACTTTAGTGACTGGTAAAATCCCGCATGCAGTATTTTTTAAAATTCTTTGCGGGGGAGGATCCTCCGGGATAAATCTCGCAAAATCCTGCAAATCAAAAAATGCCGGGATTGCGGGGCGCACAATCCCGCGCCGGTCACTAGTTTATTTTTTTGGCGCCAAACATTTGTTTTTTTGGTCCTACATAAAAGAAGGCTTAAGGGGTCACTTGGGCTGCATTCCAGAACCTATGGCCACATTTTGTTCCTAAACTCCTATGTACTTATCACCAAGCCCCCCACACATTACTTCGGAAAAGTTTAAAGAGGGTCATTTTTAAAGTAAAAACAAAACAAAAAGGAAAATTTGAGATAAAGCTGTGAAAGCAGCAATCGATTGAAAAGAAAGAAAAAGAGGGGGGAGATTGGCTGTTTTACAAACACTATGTAGCCCAAACATTAAAGAGAAACTAAAAAAAGTATGAAGAAACAAACAAATAGTGTACAAATGATACTGATTAATGTGAGCGAGAAAAAGGAAAGAAGGGGGCCATTTATTCCGAATTGTTGGCTGCAAATAAATAATAATAGGAAAAAATTGCCAAAAAGTTGTAATTCTAATTTTTGGGAACAATCCAAAAGATCAAAACCCAGAAGGTCAAATCAAATATTTGACGGATAAAGAAAGATTTTGTGGGTATTAAGAAGAATATCGGTGGATTTGGGAGGATTAAATATGGCTTTGTTGGGATTAGGAGGAGAAATAAGGCGGAAATTCTCTCGTGCAACTGTCAGATAAGGCAAAAGGGAGCAGTCCAACGTATTGTTGTTGTTGTTGTCGTACCTCTTTATCCGCCCAAATATTTGGATTTGACCTTCCGGTCCTTGACTTTCTGGGTTTTGACCTTAAAGGGCCCCTAAATTTTTATTATCATTTTGCGTTGATTCATTTACAAATTTCATTTGAAGGATTTGAAAATTGGAGAAAATTAGGAATATTTAGGTAGAAAATTGGAAAAAATAAATAAATTCCAAGCCGAAAATTTTGTTACATGCATGTGAACAGAGAGGAAAGAACTAAATATAAAGAGGAAAAAAGAGGGGGAAAGGAGGTTTAAAAGAAGACCCATATTGGTTTGTGTTTGCAAGAATTTTTGGTGTTGATGGCTTGGAAAGATTTTGAGATGCGCAGTTATTTGAAAAAAAGAAAAAAGAAGAAGATAGATTTGAAAAAAGAAGAAGATACTCTACAAAATTAAAAATTAATTTTTTATTTTTTAACGTTATTTATTGATTTTTTCTAAAAAAAAATTAAAAAAAAATATTTAAAGAATAAATTCTTCGAAGAAAAATTTTTGTGAAACAAGAATTTTGTGGTTTATAAAATAAAATCAAATAAATCTTTGTGGTTTTAACAAACGAAGATTGCTATAAAATGATTGTCGCCGCTCTCCTAGTAGTACACTGATTAATCGACCTTTCCATCTGTCAGATCCGATTGGATCAAATCGGCTAGTGTAATTTACACAAATATATTGTTATTTGACTGCCATCAAAATGAGGTTAAATGTAAAGGAAGGAAACGTTTCTTTAATTTGTAATAAATAATTGATTCTTCTTTGGAAAAATATGTAGGTATTTATCCGTTATACACCCACAAGTTGAGTGCCAGCCAAATTTGATTGACTATAACTTTTTGATGCTTGATCCAATATTAATGAATTTTTTATTTCATTCGAAAGCACTCGATAAGCGGTATTCTTTTCCGACTTGACGGATCTGGTATGATCACTGTTAAAAAATTATAGCCTAGATGTAAAAAAACACCAAATACTTAACGGGTTATAACTTTTGGCAATCCCGGAGAATTCGGGTCCCTGCGGAAAAAAGTTTAAAATTAAGAAAAAGGGGGGTTCTAGGGTAAAAAATATGCTGATTACGAATCTGAACTCAGATTTTGAAAAGTCGAATCCTGAACCCGAATATAGGCCCTCGAATATCGAAAAACCATAGGGGGGACCAAGCTGATTTTGGGGTAAAAAATTGGAATATGCAAATTATACCTCATTCGAAAGAGCTCTTCAAGCTGAGTCGATTGACACCAAAATCATCGTGATTGAACAAGATCGGACGAAGTTATACCACAAGAAACAAACAACGTGAGCCCAAGTTTTTGTGTCATAACTTTGTCCAAACTTGAACAATCACGGTGATTCTGATGTCATTCGACTCTGCTCGTCGAGCTCTTTCGAATGAGATATTATTTGACCAGTTTGCTCTCTGTTTATTATTCGAAATATTTCCCAAAATGTCAAATGTTCGAATTTCGGGTTCGGGATTCGACTTTTTCAAAATCTGAGGTCAGATTCGTAATCAGCATATTTTTTACCCCAGAAAAATCCTTTTTCTTATTTTTAAACTTTTTTTTCGCAGGGACCCCAATTCTCCGGGATTGCCTAACTTTTTATATGTGATCAGAATTGGTCTACCCTATTAGAAAAAATTTAAGTTTATTGAGGGCTTTCGAATGATACAAAATTCATTTGCATTGGATCAGGTATCAAAAGTTATAGCCGATCAGTCGGCTGACATTCAGTTTGTAGGTGTAATAACGGATAAGTACCGAGAAATTTGTATCCGAAGAATTTTTCGAGGTTTCTAAGCATTCTGCTCCTAAATTAGGTTTTGGATAACCGAAAAATTAAAGAGAAATTGGGGCTCTTGGCTATCAGAAAATCATTTTGGGTTGTAGAAAAAGGATAGAAACACTTAAAATGTATATAGTAAAGTAGTTGGGCGATAGCTATTTCTCTCCTTCAGCTAGTGCAAAAGGTTAATTGGCGGCCGGGAGCGAACCCTCATTTAATTTAAATAAGGAAATTATATACCGTATTTTTCCAAATACAGCCCCATGGGGCTGTATTTTTCAACTATCCTCCAGACTGGGGCTGTATTAGAGAATGGGGCTCTAATAGAGAATGGGGCTTTATATTTCAACTATATTTTTTTATTTATTTCTACCAAAACCTTTAATTCCTACTGACTCAGTGGTCAACACAATCGGGGGATTTGGAAGGTTTTATGAAATATAGAGAGATATTATTATGGAATATAGAGAGAATCAAGAATTATCGAGAATCTGGATTAAGCTTTTAGAGGGATTTGTGGGATAACTTGAGGATTTAAGTGGATTTCGTGGATTTAGAGAGATGTAGTGGAATTACGAGTAATATCAGGGAATTTTTGGATTTGGGGGGATTGTGTGGGAATTGAAGTCTTGAATGAATATCAGAGGATTTTAAAAATTAAGTCGATATCATGTTTACACATAAATCCTTGATATCCTTAGATATCTCCAGATAATCCTTTTAATCCTTCGATATCCCTTTTAATGCAGTTGTCTAAAAATACAAGAGTCGAATAGTATTTTAGATAGAGAATATCGTAGGATTAAAGGGGTTTAGGTGAAAGATGATATTAGTGATATTTATTAATCCCTCTCCTTAATGCTCGATATCTCCCTGATAATTCAAATTTTTAAAAATATCAAATAAATTCGAGATTCATGATTTCCCGTACATCACTCACTTTCCGCTCTATAGCATCGTAGATGTTAGTGTGGAAGTATATACTAGGTTTAAGGAGATATTGGGTGAATTTTGAGGGAATTTGGAGGGATATCTCTGGATTTGGAGGGATTAGGAGGACTTTCAAATCGCGATTAAGGAATAAAAAAGAAATTTGTTTGATCAAAATAGTTTGTTGATCAGGAGGCTTTCAGGATGACTCAATTTAGTATTTACTTAGTCTTACAATAGTGGGGCTGTATTTGGGAGTGGGGTTCTAATAGGGAATGGGGCTCTATTTTTCAACCATCCTCCAGACTGGGGCTGTATTAGAGAATGAGGCTCTAATTGAGAATGGGGCTTTATTTGGAAAAATACGGTATTCAATATTTCGATTAAATAATTTTGAATATTTCGACTAAATTTTTGTGTAAAATCTAATAATTTCCGAATTCGACTTTGCAATTAGCTTTACGATCTCTAACATTAACTATAATCGAACCATAAATGTAGATGTACCAATTCCAAATGGACTCTCATTTTTTACTAAATTATCTCTAATTTAGTCCTCATTTGGAGACAAAATCTACATATATGTATGACAAAATATATTTTTTCAAAATTCATTTTTGTTTAAAATTTCAACTGATAAATTTAAAGAATTTCAGCTGATAATTATTAAATTGTTAGATACTTTATTTAAAACATTTTAATGTAATTAAACAAACAAAAATTGATCACAAACTCGATTGTTTTTCTTCATTCACTATAATGATGGCTTTACAAACGGGGTATTTTCTGATTGTATCAAGAAATCTTCAATTTTCTTCTGATTAGCTCAAATTCTCAACAAAATCAAAACATACTTATAACTAACTTTTTTTCTCTTTATTTTTTTTTGGGATGGGAAATTTCCCAAATGGGAACTTCCCAAAAATGTTAAAAATAAAAAATTGGATATTATTGGCTTTACATCTGTAATTCTTTAATGATTTTCTGTTGTCTTTATTGGTGAATTTATTTTTATAAATATTTTCTCTAAATATTTTGAATAAATAAAAATAGAATTTCTATCATTTTTGTATTTTGTCATCATAAGCCTGCCAGCAACACAAAAACACACTCCTACATATTGCATAATATATTTTAAACACATTTTTTTTTCTAAAATCAGAAGAATTTCTACTTTTAATAAATACATACATACAAACAAATATTTAATAAAAATCACACATTTACTTACCAAAAAGAGAAATTCAAACTAAACTTATTATTTTAATTTAAAAATATTTTTTTTATCAAATATTTTTTAAATTTAATATACCTTTAAAATTACTAAAATAAAAATTATTTTAATTAATTATTGGTAAAATCAAAATTCTTTAAATTATTTACTATAAGAGCCTCGGAGATAACGGGAAAACACAATATTTAAAGCAAAAACATTGATTCTGGAGAGTTTCAGTGTTTTTCTTAAACATTAATTTAGAAAATATTTTATTTCGCATTCTTATTTTTATTAAATTAAAAAAATTTTTTTTTGATTTTTAAATTAAATTAGAATATTTAAAAAATACCTGATTTATTTAAATATTAATTTTCTTTAAAAAGCGACACGACTTTTGAGTTTCGAGTGCAAAAATCCTAAACATTTTTATTTTTTAAAAGAGAAAATTTTAAATAAAAAAATACAAATATCGATACAAAATAATGTCAAAAATATTAAAAATATTTTTTTGAATTTGTTTTTTGAATTCCAATTTTTATTTTAAATTTTTGGGCTGCAAATGTCTTATCTAAAATATCTCTACATATTATTTAATGGATAACAAACAACAAATATTTAAAAATTAAAAGAAAAACTTTTATTTGTTTTATCTTTCCCAATTATTTACCTTTCCCTTAAAATATTTTTTTGCATCATTTCATTGAAATATCTTCAATTCTTCCTAATAACTTTTAAAAAAGCAGAAACTGATAAAATTAAAATTATTTTCTATAAATTTTTAGCATAATTTTATTTTTTCTTAAATTCCTTAATTTATCAGTAAACCTCCCCCCCCCCTCCCCTCCCTACCCCTCCCTACTCCCTCCCCTCCTCTTTATTTGTTTATATAAATATGTATAGTTTAAATTACCAAATTATTCTCATTTTTTAAAAAGAGAAAAAATGACAAAAAAAACTTTTTTTTTAATAAATTTATTAAAATTATTTTTAATTTTTCTCTTTTCTTTCAATTTTTTAAGTTAAATTTAAAGTGGTGAAAAAAAAAGAAAAAGTTTTTTAACTAAAAACCTAAACAAACATTCCCGTTTACCTTTCAATTTTTAAAATTGATTTGCTAAACAAAAAGATTTTTTTAAATTGAGGGGGGGGGGGGTAAAATAATTTTTAAAATTTTTCCTTCAATTTTTAACTTGTTTAAGCCAATTTATATTTAAAATAATTTTTTTGTTTGTATTTTATGAAAATCAAAAGAAATTAAAAAAATCTCTCTTGGAACGTACAAGAAAGTTTGTATGTTTCCTTAATTCCCAAAAAAAAATTTTTCTAGAAACCAAAGGTTATTAATTAAAAATTTTTTTAAATTAATTTAATTCACAAATTTTAACATTCGAAAAAAGAATTTAATTTTCAACTATTTACATTTATAATTATAATTCTTTTAATTACTCTTAATCTTTTTTTTTTCAATTAATTTTTAAATTAACTTATTTCACTCAAATTTTTTTAAAAATAATTTTAATTAAAGATTTTTGAAAAAATGTTAAAATATACCCACAGTAGCAATAAAAATAAACCTCAAATTTCTTCAATTTGTTCCAATATAAATGAAGGTTTTGTGTCCGAAGAAGGGTCTAATACTAATAATTTTAAAAAATCTTCCCAGCCATCAATTAATAATTATGCGGCATCTATTTCCTCCTCAACATCTTCTTCTAATTTTTCTTTAAATTCTTTAGATATAAGAAAAGATGGATATTCGTTAGTTTTTTAAATTTATTTTGATAAAAAAATTTTTTTGACTCGTTCTTGTAGTTCGAGACTAGGAGGAGGGAAGGGGGGGGATGTTTTGGTTCGATACTTGCTTGAGGGCCTATTAGTTAATATAATTTCTGGGTTACTAAGCAAGAACTCGATTCTAAAAATAGCCAAAATTACAAACTTTTAAAGGTTTATATTTGTTCTCTCTAGTTTTTGTTTTCAAGCAACTATAAAAATTTCAGAATTTTTGGTTAATTATTTGTTGAGTTATGGCTGAAAACGGCAAGGTCACTCATTTTTTAGTTTACAGTACGTGGTTGTATATTTCAATAATTTTGGGGGGAAAATAATGAGATTAATTAATTATTTAAATTAATTTTTGGGTTATTATTGAGAGTAATTAGTTTAGATAAAAATTGAAAAAAATATTCTTTAAAAATAACCGATAATTAATTAAAATTTTAAAGAATTATTTTTAAAGTTATGCAGCAATTCTTGTTAATTTCCTCAAAGGAATGATTGGACCAGGCTGTTTATCCCTTCCTTTAGCTTTTAAACAAGCGGGGCTTTGGGTACTTTTTATTTTAAATTTTTAAATATTTTTCTTTTAAATTTCCAGACAGCCCTTTTCTTGGTATTTTTTCTTGGTTTTCTAAATTGTGTTTGTATGAATAAATTAGTTAGATGTGCTCAAATACTTTGTAAAAGGTAATTAAATATCAAATTATTAAAATAGTAAAATTATTTAGAAAAGGAGATTCTTTTCTAAGTTATGGAAATATGGCCTATGAAGCAGTTTCTGGCAGTTTCCGTCCTGTAAGAAAATATGCAAGAATAGCAAGGTGAATATTTTAATTAAAAGCTTTAACAGTCCTATGGGGAGGGACTGTCCAAGTTATTATACACCACCACAGAGATGTCACGGGTTACCCTAAATCAGAACTTTCCCGAAATTCTGACTGACAATCTGATCCGAAACCCGACCCGACTTTTTTCTCAGCCAGTCCCATCTCTGGTATACTACCTCCTCATAGTCAACTTTTTTAGTCCTAAAAAAGCTCTAACTGTATTAGGTAATTATAGATTTCCTGTTTAAATTAGAAATTTTTTGTTTTCCTAACATTCTTACTCTTTTTTCAGAATTTGTGTTAATGCCTCAATAATTTCACTTCAAATGGGCGTTTGTAGTGTATTCTATGTCTTTTGTGCAATTCACCTTAAAGAAGTTTTTTTTAATTTGTATTTTTTAAAAATTTTATCGCTTTTCTAGTCTAATGAGGAATTTTTCCCTTCTTCGCCTTTTAAACCAACAACAATTCAATGGATGATTATTATTTTTCTTCCTTTTTTAATTATTAATTTTGTCCGTTCTATAAAGCCAATTGCCGTCATTAGTATGATTGGAAATGTTTTATGTCTAATTTCTTTAGCTTTTATTTTTCAGGTACTAAAATTTCTTTTTTAAGAAGTTTAGTATATTTCTGTCTGATTATAATCAAAACATTTTTCTTTTAATATGTATACTTGGTGATCTTATAAGGATATATCAGACTTATTTATACTTTCTTAAAGTAAATAGATAAAAAACCAACATTATAAAATTTAAAAGATTGGAAGGAAAAAATTTTGATTTTCGAGTTCCGAGTTCTGACTTTTGAGCCAGTTCCGATTTCCGGCTCTTCCGATTTCCGATACCTCTGACTGTTCCTTATTCCCCAAAATTTTTGTATGTATTTTTTTGTTGTTGTTTGTTTGTTTGGCTGGCAAAGTGTTGAGTTATTGTAAAGCTTCGGCTTTAAGTGAAGCCGAACCTTTTTTTCAAGGGGGGAGGTGTTGTGTATGGGCGTCAGCCCTTAGAGTGATTAGTATAAAAGCCCAGCCAATAGTTAGTTCTCTCTCCCAGTTTTAGTTCTTCTACCTACCTTCACCTGCTCTGTATTTCTTGTGCGATAAACGTTTTGTTCTGATCTCTTCGTAAGCGGGGTCATAACAGTGGCCAGTTATGACAGTCATAACAGTGTTGTTCCCATACACAACACCACCTCTGGTTTGAAGCAAGGTTTAACCATATTCTCCCAAACATCCCTACCATGATTTAGAGTAGTTTATATTTTTACTGTGTCAAATAGGCTAGGAGAAGACTTGGCAAATCTTACAATAAATAAAAAACCACTCTTAATTTTTAAAATTAATTTAACAACTCTTTACAGTATTTAATAAGAATAGAGGATCGAACAATTAAATTACCTCGAATTACCGATTTTGAAGGAATTATGGCTGCATGTGGATCTATTCTTTATGCATTTGAAGGACAGGCAATGGTAAAAAAAATTGAGAAATATTTTTACAAAAAATTATTTTTTTAAAGGTACTTCCTTTAGAAAATAAATTAAAAAAGCCTTCCCAAATGGTTGGAACTTTTGGAATTTTGTCAGTAGGAATAGCTGCTGTCTCGGTAATTTTTGCTTTGTGTGGCTTTCTTGGCTTTACTGCATTTGGGAATGATGTACGTGGAAGCATTACTTTAAATTTGCCACAAGATAATATGTAAGTTTAATTTAAAAGATTTTTGAATAGAAAAAGGAAATAAACAAAAAATTTATTTTTTAAAGGATATATCCAAATTAATTATTTTTTAAGATTATCTGGTAATATTAATTTTCGTACCCCCCCCCTTTTTTTTAATTTTTCAAGGTGTTAAAAATGGTCAGTCTTGGGAAGAATGTAGAGCCCAACGAGCTGAGTCGAATGACACCAAAATCAACGTGATTGGACCAGATTTGACAAAATTATGACATAAAGTTGCCGACTCCGGTAGGTCTAGATAATGTCATAATTTTGTCAAATCTGGTCCAATCACGTTGATTTTGGTGTCATTCGATACAGCTCGTTGTGCTCTACATTCTTCCCAAGACTGACCATTTTTAACACCTTGAGAAATTTAAAAAAAGGGGGGGGGGTACGAAATTGAATATTACCAGATAATCTTATAGACAGAATATACTTTTAGATAATATACAAAAATATTTTTAGAAGGATTACCTAAATAATAATTGTTTATTATTTAGGTAGTTCTTCTAAAAGTATACAAGAGCATCTTATTTAAGCCCGAACTGGAAGGGTCACACGAGAATCGAGATATCGGAAGAACACCAATCTCGATAGTAGATATAGGCATTTGTTCGGGATCTCTTCTCGGTTTGACCTTTAATTGAAGGTTCTCTATAATATCGTATTAATTCCGCATTACTTCTAGTTTTTCACCGGAACCGATTTTAAACCGGTGCTGGATCCAATTTGAGTTTCGGTTCCCAGAACCGGAACCGAAAAAAACGCCGGAACTTTCCGGAACCGGAAATTCGAGTGAAACATTAATTATTTCCCTTTCGTTAATAACACAAAATACCCTACTGTATTTTTAATTAATTTAAACAAATGTCCCCATTTTTTAAAATTTAATTAAACCAAAAAATTGTTCTTTTTTAAAGCCAATTTTCACTTCTTCGATTAGCCCTAACACTTGTTATTTACCTTGGTTTTGTAATTCAACTATACGTTATTGTTGATATGCTTTGGCCTGCACTTTGGAAAAGATTAGAAAGGAGAGGGGGATTTTGCTCTTCTGTTAATTTAAAATTGCCTTTTGAATTGGCTTTAAGAACTTTTTTGTTGTTTATTATAAGTAAGGGGGAAAAATAAATTTTTAATAAATTAATTTTTTTAAAGTGATTTTTGGTATTGCTGTACCTAATTTAGAAGAACTTATTCCCCTTGTTGGTGTTACTACAGGTAAATAAATAAATATAAATTTAAACGGATCCCAAAAATCCTCTCCAATAAATATCAACAAAACAATTAGAGTGCATTGTGTTTTGTGTGTTTATCTTCTTAATTTTAAGAATTTATAAAAATAATTTTTCATTAACTGACGGGAAAATAAATATGAGAGAGGATTTTGAAGATTGGTTGAGAGCAATGTGATCCAAAACTAAACGACAATTTTTGTTTTGATTATTTTTTTGGTGAAAAACAAAAAAATATATCCGGACCCCCAAAAATCCTCTCCAATAAATATAACAATAACTGACAGGATAATAAAGACTGACGGGATAATATATTACTCCTTTTTTCCCCCCGAAAATATCAAACAATTAAAGTTACAAATAACCACATTTTTCAATTAATTAAATTTTAAAGGAATGTTATTAGCATTTTTAATACCTTCTTTGTTGGATCTACTTACTTGGCTACCAATTAGAATTAAAAGGAGAGAATATAAATTAGCTACATTATTAATAATTGAAGATTTAATTATGGTTTTAATTGGCCTTTTTGGAATGATTGCTGGATTACAGGCTAATTTAGTGAATATTTTTAAATAAATTCTATGTTAATGTACATATTTTTTTGAGAGATTTATTAGAAAAAAATTTATTTTTTTTTCGAAAATTAATATTTTGTAAATATATTTAAAGAAATAGAGAATGAATCTTTTATTTAAATTAATTAAATCTCTACTAATTCTTTAAAAATATTTACATAAATAAAAATAGTGGTACTTTATGGATATACCACTCCTCCCCTATTTTGAGTCTTAGAGTTTTCCTTAATATGTAATAATGGTCATTCTTTCTTACTCAATTTCTCTCCATGTCCCTGTGGCATATTCATATGAGAGGCATTAATAAAGAAAAGAATAGTTCCAAAAATCTGGTTGTGCACTAAGAATTAAGGAGTACAGGCACGATACCGGTCCATAAAAATCTGAATGGTTACTCACGGCGTAGTGTAAGATCCGTGCTTATATTTTAAAAACTTTAGTTACATGTCTCTATCATTAAACAGAGTTTATCATGATTCCGTGCCGGACTCAATATTTTTTCCGAATTTTTCAAAATAAAATGTCTTTATCAATTTTTTGTGACAAAATTATTTGATAATTTCAATGAGCGAAAAAATTCCTTAAGGAAATCATTTAGATGACCATTTCACAGGGCTAATAAACCAGAATCCATCCCATTTAACGCCGTAGGCTGAAATTTTTAAAATTTCCTATGTCCAATAGACTCAATTGTCAGTCCGCAAATTTCTGGTTCGCAAAATTTGGGTCCACAATGTTAATTTGCTAAACTAAAAGAATTTCTTTGACCACCATTTTTAGCTCAATGCCAAAAGTAAATTCCCAGAAAAACAGCACCAACAATCCGTCCAATCAAAGCTAAAATAAACCAAACTCCTACAATAAAGCCTCCACATTCTTTCCAAACAACCTCAACAATATCTCGCTTCTTTCGAATTTTATTTTCGTTTTTTAAATTATCAAAACATCCATTCTTTGTTAAATAAAAGATTGAATTCTCTTTATCATCTTTATGGAAACTAATTGGAAAAGAAATGTTTTTTTTTCCAAATTCATTGAAGCGACATTCTTTATTTATAAAAGAAGGAAATATTAAATGAGGATTTTTTTCAATTTTCTATTATTATCTCGATTTTCAATCCTGGCTCTCAGTTTTTTCCCAGACAGAGCAGTCTGTTCTTAGCGAAAATAGGATATAAAAAGTTTAGATAAAATAATTAAAATCTGTCAATTGAGGTGTATGTCAAAAAATAAAATACATAGAAACCAACCTTTCTGATTTATTTCACGACGATGACGAAATTGTTGACTATAATAACCATGATGTTGATATTGAGGACCACTAGGTTGCATTCCCAATTCTAACAATTCATATGGATCAGTAACAATATTTCCAGTATGAAGATTTCTGATACGTTGTTGTTGGGGAGGAGGATTATGATTCCCTCTTTGTAAAAATTCTAGTAGATGTATTTCAGGCAAATTAATTTCTGATAAATGAATAACAGGCACAGGACATTCAATTTCTACGAAAATCCTCGCAACCAAAAAAGTTGATCCTATTACACCAATCCAAGCGCCAGCTCCAAGATATACAAAGATAAAAAACACCACCTTGTCACATTTTTGTATAAATAAATAAATAAGAAATCGTATAAACAGGTAAAATAAATTTTTTTTTAGTTTATTTATGCTACGGTTACATAGAAATCGCGCGCGTCTTGCGACAGAAAAGATAATGGAAAAAGAGGAGACAAAATCGCGCGCGATTTTGTCTCTCATCATTTTGCATGCTATTTTCTGTCGCGAAACGCAAAGCGACTTTTATGTAACCACAGCATTATGTGAATTTTGTTTACAAATTGTATAATCTTTCAGTTTTTGATTTTATGAGTTCTTTTTTATAGATTAGAAATAAAAATATTTTTAAAATTATTTCCTTTCTATTTAAAATGTTAAACCCTAAAAAATTAAATCTTCAGTAATATTTAAATATTTTAGAATTGGAAGAAGGAGAATGGGGGTAACGATATAAAGGGTGTCGATATTTAGAATATAAACTCAAAATTTTTTATGAAAGGAAACGCATAAAAGTTTAAAAGATAAAAATATAATTATATAATATATAAATTTTGTTTGAAAAATAATGAAAATAATTAATTCCAAATACCCGTAACTATTTACATATTTTGTTTATATTTATGTTTTAAGTTTTAAAAATAATTACAAAAAATACAAAGTAATTGACTACCTATTGGACCGGATTGAAAATTAAAACGGAATTTATCCCTCTCTACATATACCATTTAAGAGGGGTAAAAAGGAAAATTGAGAATAAAAATTAAAGTTATTATCAATTTATTGATTGGATAAAGTGAGAGGGATAAAGCAAAGGGCATAATTGTGAAATTGAGGAGAAGGGGGGAGGGTGGGGGGAGTTATGAGAGGTAATACATATATATTTATTTTTAATTTTTGTTTATTTTCTTTTTATTTAATTAAAATGCTCCTTTACTGCATCAAACTATGTTTTTTTAACTTTTATCTTACAACTTTGCTTTATGGTTTAATTAATGGAATGGATATAAATCTGTCTGGAAGTATGTTTAACTCTTAAATATTTTCATATCATCTTTTAAGAATGATAAATTTAATATTAATATTAATTTATAAAAATCTCGATAATATTACCTTAATTTTTGTTTACAATCTATCCTACCCCTCCTTTTACAGACACAGCTACAAAATTTTTGTTTTAAATATAAAGATAAACTTAGTTATCTAAATTATTGTTAATATATTCTGTTTAATATTTTGTTTAATATTTTCTTTAAAATTATTTTTCTCTTAAATCTAGTTGATGATCGAAAAGGCAAAAATTCTGTGCAAGAAGAACATCCAAATAGTACAATTAGTAAATTTTCTCTTGTCGAGTTGTCCTTCTTGATAAGAATTTTGAATTCTGTTAGTGATGAAGATTTGTTTATCTTTACTCAAATAAATAATCAAAATGAACAAGAAAAAGAATCGGTCACAGAAATTGAAGAAATTATTAAAGAAAAAGGGATAAAAATAGCTGTGGAGATTGGATTTAAAGAATATAATGAAAATATTTTAAAATTTATTAATAAAATTAATTCTGTGAGTAAAATTTTATGTTTTTTATTAATTTTCTTTTGAAAAATTTTTAAACAATTTTTAATAGATTTTTTTATTAATACTAATTTTCTTAGTTTTATTATTAGAAATTTCCTAAAAAAATTTTTTAAAGTTAATTTCTGACAATTTTCAAATAATCCTGAATGAATATAAAAATAAATTACAAACTTTTATACAAGAAGATAAAAAATTAGATTTTATACTTGGAAGACATTAAGATATAAAAAAGTTTAAAAAAGTAAAAAAAGAAAGTGTATTGAATAAAGAAAGTTTATCAAATAAATTTAGGTTTAATTTTTAAAAATTTATGATGGTTTTATTCCATTTCCCAGCTAATTTTGACAAATAAAAGTTTTTTATTACATAAAATATTTTTTAAAATAACAATTAATCTATCAGCAGATAACTTATAAAATATAAGAATTTTTTTATAAATCTCTAAATCAATTTAGAAAAAGATTTTTAATTATTTGTACATATATTTTTATTTATTTATTTAGCTATGAAAGTCGCGAATTGCATCTAAAGTATTTATTAAAGCCAAAGAAAAAAGAAAGGAATTTATTTATGTTTTATCAACTGCTTATTTTAGCAAACATATTAATAAAGTCTTTTCTAATTAATAATTTAAACAATATAAATTATTATAATGAAAAAATACATCCGTAAGTCAAATATTTTAACATTGATTTTAATTCTCAAAAACAGGCCCCGTTTTTTGTTAATTTTGGAGGATAACATATTTTTGTAAGCCGTCCCCATGCTTGTTTTCTTTGTTTTTAATTGTCTTTCTCAGAACTAAGAATTAAACTATAAGCTTATACATATTAAAAATGATTTGAAAGTTAAGTTTGTTGCGGTTACGTGTATCATATTATTAAAAATTTAAAAATTATTAGTAATATTTTGAGCGTGTTTTTCCTATTTTTTTTTGCGAACAGCCCTTGATGAGATAAGTCGAAAAAACACTGTTTTACCGCATAGTGTAACGTACTTTTCGAGTTATTAAAACCTAAAAAACCTATTTCGACCTTTTCGGACCTAAGACCTATTTTGAGCCTATTTCGAACTTTTTTGGACCTATTCCAGGTTTTTTGAAAATTTTTCTTAAAATTTGCTTATTTTTAGTCAATTTTCGCAAATCTAGCATCTCAAACACCCAAAAACCCAAAAATTTTCGCCTGCGGCGCTAGTATTCTGGTATATCTACATTTAGTAGGAACTAGAATCTGCCATCGTACTAGGAACTAACCTCGAAAATTGTCAGGTTAACATTTATATTAGACATTTCAGTGATTTTCTTTGACTATTGAACTCTAATTGATATAGGCCCCTGAAGAGGAAAATTCCTAGCGGAGACGAAAATTCCGTTTATTTCCTTGGCGACGAATATTCCGCTGTTGACGAAAATTCCGAAAATGCTGGAGACGAAAGTTCCGAAGTGTCTTGGAGACGAAAGTTCCAGAGACGAAAATTCCGTACACCATCTCGTCAACTCCCCTTATATCACGAAATACCTTCAAATGCTACGGTATTTAGGTTTAGGCATTGTTATATCACTCAAATTTCGATAAATTTCTATTTGAAATTATAAAATATCATGAAAAGGTTCAAATTTAGTAAATGTAATATCATAAATATTTTAATTTCAACTAAAATTAGAACCTATTTTGTCAAAATTTGGACCTATTTTGGCCTTTTTCAACCTATTTCGGACCTAT
The DNA here is from genome assembly GCA_036172945.1 of Meloidogyne incognita. Lineage (NCBI taxonomy): Eukaryota > Metazoa > Nematoda > Chromadorea > Rhabditida > Meloidogynidae > Meloidogyne > Meloidogyne incognita. The sequence goes on along the minus strand of JARQAC010000006.1, from coordinate 2,165,205 downwards.
TTTGGAAATTTTTTGGACCTAAATAGGATCCTATTTCACGATTTTTTGGACCTAAAAAACACGCTCTAGTAATATTAAAGGTGTGAATAACGCTAGTTAATTAGCGAAAATTTTTTTCTCATGTTTTTTAAGGTCTACTTTAAAAAATTTTTTAATCCTTCCTTATTTTTGTGTATTATTGTAGCTATATTTATTAACTATTAAATTATTATAAACTTGTCCAGTAACAACAAAAACATTTAATTGTCTAGGAGAATTCATTATTGCCAACCCATCCACAAATTGCGCAGAATTTTACTTAAAGAAAAAATTATTTAAATTTTTTAAGGGAAGTTTTTAAGGGAAAAATATACAAAAATAAAGTAGGCCAGAAGATAAATTTTCCGAGTAAAACTTGAAAAACAACAAATTTCCCCCAAGTAAAATGCCCCCAATGTATTTCGCTGCCTCTAACATTTATTTTATTTTAGCGAACAGATTTTAACTGTTGCTTATCACAAAGCTTTAGATGACTTTACTTTTAGAGCAAATCGTTATTATTTACTACTAGATAAATTGACTATTTATAAAAATACAATTACAACATTTCCTAGCAATAATAGAAGTAAGTAGGCAATTAATAAATTAAGAATAGTTTCTTCTTTAATTTAAATTTTATAATTTCTGAAACAAATATACTCCAATTTTTATTTCCTCCAATCATTTAAAATGTAAAATAATAATATACATAGTAGATATCCCGCTGATAAGGGAACATTATTTTACTTAACAATTCAAATCCCTAAAAATATTTTTTTTCAAAATCCTAATTGAATTTTGATTTAAATTTTGTTCGTATTTCGGCTAATTTTTAGTAATAATTTAATATTTCAGTGCAAATAACAACCATCAAAGCGGTATATGACCCCAAACGTGAAGAAATTATGTTGACTTCGTTTAATGTTGCATGTTTTGCAAATGACACAGAATTTGATTTAAATGTGTTAATTAAAATATATAAAGGACTTCTTTTTCTGATTACTAAAGGTAGGTAATTTGTTTTGATTATATATTAAGAATTTGATTTTGTTAAATAATTAATTTATGGGTTCGTAGCACATACATAAATTATGTGCTTGTAGCTTTTTTTGGGGTTTTTTTGATTCCGATAAGTTTTATTGTTGAATCTTGGAAACTTTTGTACTTCAACATCTCTAGTATTTAGCAACCCAATTTTCACCTAACAGAAAACAAAGTTCGATACCTGGATGCATTTGTTAAAGTGTGTTTTGATTGATTCCCTGTTTTTTTTCAAAATCCTAACTGATTGAAAATCTTTTCTTGTAAATCTTGAGCCCTTCTTGTAATAGCCTTCTCGTAAATCCTGAGGCAGCAAGCATGCAATTTTCAGAAATCAAATTTTTGAAATTTTCCCACTAATATAGCTTTATATGCCATTAAAGATAAAATGAATAATTTTTTACCATGTATGGGAAGGTACTAAAAACGTACCTTTATACCAAAGTTCATCCGAATCTCGATAAGATTTCACCGTCGGGACCTAGCCTAAGTAAGATAGGGAGAGACATGGGAGAACGTGCTATCGAGATTAGACTGTATAAATTTTCAAAGAAGGAGAAGGCTGAAACAAGTCAAAATGGACTGTTGTTAATTGGAGGAGGTCATCATTAAGAGATATAAAATTATTATTATTATTTAAGTATTATTTATTATTACAACCATTAGAGTTGGTTAAAAATATTTTTATTTTTACAATGAATTCTTAAAATGTTTTTTTTAATCTTGTTTTTAAAATTATGGTTTGTTCGTTAATTTTGTTAAATGGAATAAATTGATATGAGGTTTATAATAGATAACTTATTCAAACTTAGGGAAAAAAGAAACTTTAATCTTTCATGTAAAAGCGGTACAGTTAAAATCTGAAAAAATTCCTTCCATCTTCCCTAGCGATGTGATGGAGAATGGCAAAAAATCCGATTCTAACTTACACAAATCATCTAGATCTCTAACTCCAAAGTCAACAGAAAATGTGATAATTTGTGCTGAATCAGAAGTTTATTTTAAAATGTAAAAATTAATTTTTTTTTTCAAATCCAAATTCGGCGTTTTTCTTCCACGTTGACGGAGGTCCAGCATTAATATTGGTTCTACTTGACTTTATGAGTCCAATCGAACTTTATGAGTCCAATCAAAAAATAATTGGATTTTTCTTGGTATTGCAAAGTAGGGGTATGGTTCCAAAACATTTCTTCATGTTTGGGACCTACGCCCACTTGGTCTGGGACCGTTCCTTGCCCTATTCCTCGAAATTTCTGAAATTTATAGCCAATTTTTAAAAATTTCAGAAAAAAGATTTTAACTTTCAGAAATTTCGAGGAATAGGGTAAGGAACGGTCCCAGACCAAGTGGCCGTAGGTCCCAAACATGAAGAAATGTTTTGGAACCATACCCCTACTTTGCAATACCAAGAAAAATCCAATTATTTTTTGATTGGACTCATAAAGTTCGATTGGACTCATAAAGTCAAGTAGAACCTTAATATTAACTACTAAAGTTAATAAATTTTACACATTTTAACTAAATTTATTACGGAAATTTTTACTTTTTAATATTTTTAACAAAATGAATTTTAATAATAAATACAAATATATTTAAAAGTCAATCACTCCCTATCTAGGGATGTCTTCACAACCACATAGACATTCTTGTACTTTACTCGAATTGCAATTAGCGTGTACATTTACGGAAGAAGAATCTATTAAAATAAAAATATATTTATATCTACTATGGAGATATCTGTGAAATTTTGACACTTCCGGTTCCTGGCGGCCAAAGATTAAAAGTATATCGTATTTTATCTAAAATAACCCCTGAAGGTTATTTTTTCGATTGACCCTTAGAGGTAGGCTAATCTAGATAAGGGGGTTATAGTTTAGACGAAGGGGCTTTTCTTCGATGTCTAAGGCTTTCAAAACTTAAATTTATTATTATAACAGACATCGAATAAATTTTTTTTGAAATTCTTCAATATTAAGGTTGTTTATTTATTTAATGTATAAATAAAAACAATTCACTTGTCGATCTTGTGATGGAATTTTTACTCCTCTATACTCGACCATTTCAACTAATTCAGGGTGATATTCATCCCCAATTGGTTGATTAATTAATTGTCCATTAATAAAATATTCTTGTAACAAATTCCGAATATTTTCATTATTTGAAAGATATTCGGAATAAAAAAATTTGTATAAATTAGTAGGGGCATTCTCAATGAAGTTTGCCAATTGAATACTATCTTCTTTTTCAAGCATTGTATTTATGTTAAATTCATTTGCCCACATTGAAAAAGGGCTTTTGTTGTCTATTATTTTCCTCTTGTTTCCTTTAAAAAATTCTTTATATTATACTTTTGGGTGAAGGTAAATAATGTTAGAATTGTTAGAAACGATTAAAAGATGTTTCAAGATTAAGAATAATCTCCCCATTAATAATTTTAGTATCTCTAATTCTTATTAAATTTTGACTTAAATTAATTGTAAATAAATATCCTTATATTTAAATTCGCTTAATCATTTGGGAATGTTAAAAGTTGAATTTAAACATTTAGAACAGATTCTACTCTAAACTTTAAATAAAAATTACTTTGAAAAGTAAAAATAATTGGAATGTATCGTTCAATATTTTTTCGATTCTCATAGTTTAAGTTGTGATCGAAATCTATTAACAAAGCTAAATCACGTTCAGCATTCCTTACAATTAGATTATCTAGAACTGAAAAAGATGAATAAATTTATTTTGGTTAAATCCCGACAGAAGACCGATTTATTTATTTCCCTAATTATTCCCAATATAAGACAAATAAAAGTTTTAACAAACTTTTTTTATTATTCATTGATAATCCCTAAATGGCTTTACTTCCAATTAAAGGACTTTGGGGCTGTTATTATAGGAGTTGAAACAACTTACATTTATTTCGATCCTCTAAGTTTGGAAAATGTATTGCTTCCATGAATATATTCAAATTAATGAGAAATTTATTTAATTTATTGGCTTTAACTTCAAATACATCATAGGCTTTAATATACTCAAAAATAGATATTTGTTCCCTAAATTTAATTTTTTATAGAATTTCCTTAAAGGACTTGATAAAATAATTTTATTTTTTTTTGTAGACTGAAAGAAGGGACTTTCTTGGTGTTTTATTAAAGATTTACTTTTTGTTTGCGAAAACTTCAATGTATATTTTTGAATTACTTTGATGAACAAAATTTTTGATAAGAACTCTGACAAGTCCTAACAAACGATAAAAAATAAATAAATTTTTTTCTTGCTGGAATGGTGCTTTGTAAAGTTGTAGAAAATCTTTAATATCGTCTTTGCTTAAATATTTAAATTAAAAAAAATTTTTTTAGATAACTTTATTGAAATTAATAATTTCTTGAAAATTTTTATATTAAGGTAAATAAATATTTTTATGCATAAAATATAATTTCTGTTATAGTGCCAATCTAAAACTATTATTAGGTCGGGTCATAATTAGTGTCGCTTTTTTTATTTGGGTTTTTTCGATTTTTAAAATTAAGTTTTCTGAAAAATTTTTTTATTTTTATTACGAATCGTCTGTTAGACTATGCTCTAAAGGATCCCAGCATTTGAGAATTTTTCGTTAGGTATTCAGGGAGTTCTGGTCGAAAATATCAAAATTCCCGAAATCATCGGGAATCAAATTTTCTCAAGTACCGTAAATCCTCTAAAATAGACCCCGGGGCTTATTTTTTTCGATCGACCTCTAGAGGGGGCTTATTTTAGAGGGGGGGCTTATTTTAGAGGGGGGGGGCTTATTTTGGAGGGGGGGGGGCTTATTTTTTTTGATGTCTAAATTTTTGAAAAACTAAAATTTATTACCAAACATTTAGAAAAAATTTTCTAAAATTCAATAAAATTCATCCCGTTACTAAGTCTCTTCAAGAAAAACCTTGTCCAAAAACTCATCAAGTACTCTGTCAATTGATCCTTCAGCTAAGATATGACTTTAAGTTGGAGATATCGGAGGATTAAGGTGAATATTGAGACTTTTAGAGGGAGCATTTTGTGTTTTGGGAATCAGTAGCGATATTAAGGGATTTTGGATGATTAAGAGATGTCGGGGGGATAAAGGTTAAAAAGCAACTTCAGAAATTAAAAGGGTTATTAATGGATTTGATGAGATTTAGAGGATATAGCGAAGAATTTCCCAGATATCCGTCTATCTTACGAGATCCATGACTCCACTTAATCCTACGATCTTCCTACAAATGAAGAATATTTCTGAGATCCAACAAAATCCCCGGATATCCGTTCAAACCATCTTAATCCAATGAACTCACGATTAATCATTGAAATACTGTTAATCACCGAAATTTCTTAATCTCTTAATCTCCAGAAGTCCCTTTTAATCCCCCCGATATGCTTCCTAATCTCCCCTAATCTTCACTATCCATATATATCACATTAAACCTACAAATCCTCCGATATCGCTATTAATCACCTCAAATCCCTCGATATCTATGTACATTGATCCCTTTATATATCATTAATCTTCCAAATACCCTCTTAATCACTTCTAATCCATCTATATCCCTCCATGGAGACTCAACTGATGGGACACAACAATTAATCAACAATTAAAAATTTTATGGGGGAGGGGGCTTATTTTAGGAGGGGGGCTTATTTTAGAGGGGGGGGGGCTTATTTTTTTCGATCGACCTCTAGAGGGGGCTTATTTTAGAGGGGGGGGGCTTATTTTGGAGGGGGGCCTATTTTAGAGGATTTACGGTATATGTATTGATAATAGCTAGTGTGATATATCATTCGAAAGCTCTTCAAAAACTCTAAATGTTGGGCACAATTTCGAATTTTTATTACGAAAGGTCTAAATTTTCGAAAAAGTCGAATTTCGAATTCCGGGGTTCGGCACAATTTACAGACTTTATATTTCGGATTTAGTATAAGCTCTCTATGAGATTTAAAAAACCGTTTAGATCATCCTGATCGGATGATTTTACGCTGAGTTCTAAGAAAACGTTTTTGGGGGGGGATGTCGTGTCGTTTATTTCATTTTTGAAATGTGAGTACACGCGGCATTTGATTTGTCTTCCTGAAGCGCAGACCGCGTTTTTCGAGTCACCCGTGGCCTTACGTATAGAGAAGATATCCCTCTACAATTCAGCAGAAGAAATTACCGGATTCCATCTTAGCCGGCCAAGCAGGACCGTTTTTCTTAATGACACCCGTCTTCCTCGACCATGTTTGCTTCTGAGAGTCATACGACCTCCATCGTAAAGCCTGAACCCTATTATTGCTGTCTAGGATAGATAACGATCCCATTGACTAGATCATTAAGATTTTTTGCTTCTTGTGTCCATTTTTGGTAATTTATAATTCATGGTGCAAATGCTTGAGAATTTCACTACGAGGTAGCGAAGTTCAAAAAATCATAACTTTATGAATATCACTCATATATACCTAAACCTGGTATTAAAATGAAGAGTAGATTCAGATCTTTAAGTTGGTTAATAAGAAAAAAAGATATTTGTAAAATAACACTCCTAAAAATTTAATCGAAAAAAAGCGACACTAATTATGACCCGACCTAATAGTTTTTTTCGAACCGAGACGAGGTCTCGACAAAAATTTTGTTATCGAGACCGTGCCGATCAATCACAAAGTGATAAATAAAGACTTTAGAATTGAGTAAATTTTTATTTTTTTATTTTTTTAATTTTTATTTTTTTAATAACTTTTTCTATGAATCTTTAGATTTTTAGACCGGATCTTTTTCATATAAAATATCAAAGTATGATCTCAAAAAGATTGCAAAATCTAATTAAATTATTTACCTAGAAATACTTAATAAAACTAAATTTTCTTCTTTGTCAAATTCCTCTTTCAAAATTTTTGAATTATCCTCAAATCTCTTTAAAAGAAATCGATGTATCTCCTTTTGATTAAAATCGTCTATACGCGAAGATAAATTATTAGAAAACCAAACAAGAATTTTTTCGAAATATTCAATCATCTTTAAATAAATTATTTAATGATTATTTAAAGAAAATAAAATTTAATTTACTATTTTTTTAGTTTTTTAATGCTTCCCTGATATATTCCTAATATTGAAATTAAAAAGTTTTGAGTAGATCTTAATAAATTTAAAATAAAAGTAATTTCAAACATCTTTCCCTGTTAGAGAGAAGATATCTTATCTCACCACATGTCCGCAAAAGTTTGTTCACAAATTTTTTCCTTCCCTCTTTCTCCTCTCATAACGATTAAGAAAGTTAAACGGACTTTCTAACCCTAATAATTAAGGGTCGGATTTTTAGGTTGCAAAAACATTAAAATAGGTACTTAAATATGTTGTATAAAACGTCAAAATGGGTAACAAAAAAATTTGAATTGTTAAAACTTTCACAAAAATTATTTACTTTTAACATTTTTCATATTTACTATGAAAAATGAAGGATACTAAAATTATACTAAAAATAAATGAAACAAATAAAAATTAAATGGGAATATAACAAATATTATCCATACAATTTTATTATTATATTAACCTAATTTTTAAGAAGCTATCTATTTCAATATCAGGGCCGAAAATCTAGATAGTGGCACAGTCTCGATTATGCTCCTAATTAGTTATAGTAAAATTCAAATTTAAACTTTAAACGCACAGGATTAATTTTTGAAGCAATATATAAAATATTAATATCATTTTCGAAAATTGTGTTGCCAAATAATTCTTTTTCTTTTCCAATAAGAATTTCTTGTATAGTCTTTATTGTGTACAAATCCTCCTCTTCGACCGAGTTTAAAATTCGAATTAAATAAGAAAGCTCGGTTAAGCACAAACTAAATGTTCTACTCCACGTTTGAATATTATTGAGACCTGATCTGATGTTATCTGTGAATTTTATCGAGGAATAGAGGAAATAAAATGTAAGCTGTAGCTTTTCCAATTTGTAAGTCTTTCCCATTTAGTAATCTCAATGTTAATGATAAAAAATATATGTTAGTTAGCCAAGCCGATACTTGGCGTAAATTTCAAAAAAAAATAATTTTAAACAAAAATTACATAATATTTAATCCAAAAGTTTATTTGGTGGATTAAAAATACCTGGAACTCGTTCCATTCCATTGACCAAAGTTTTTGACTTAAATAAAGCCAATATTAATAAAAGATAGGATATCAAAACGGAAAAAAGCATTTAAATAATTAATTAATTTTTTAATTAAAAAAATATTTTAAAAATTATTTTATTTAAAAATTTATTTATTAATCAGTCGCATTAAAGTGTAGGTGCACTTTAACATACATAAATGCGATAATTTTGAAATCTATTTTTTATATTTCTAAAATTACATCATTCTTATAATGATATGGATAGTCTAGACAAATATAAATAAAATATATATTGAGTTCAGAATTTTGAAAATGCCAGAACCGGTTTCCGGATTTCAAATTTTTTTTTATCCAGACCGGATTTTCCCGATCAAAATCCGGAAATTCGGCTTTTATCAAATACCCAAATTCCGAATTCGGTTCGAGTTCGAACTCTAAAAATATATAGCACAGATATTTTTTTCCAACAATTTATTTTTTTTGTTTCCCTCAAATGTTTCCCTCATCTACAAACAAAAACAAAAAATAAATTATAAAATTAATTTTTATAATTATTATACAATTTTTGTTTAAAATTAATTTTAATTAAATTATTATTATTTATTTTTTTATTTTCCGTTAGTTTCTCTACAAAATACCAAACAGTATATTGTTTCAAACAGTTTATTTTTAATTTAATTTGTTGGGAGTTAATTTTTGAAGTTTGTTTTGTAAGAGTAGACTTGTCCAAGATTATTTAAAATATTCTATCAAATCAATAAAAATTCGAAAATATTTTAAAAATTATTAATCAGCCATTTCCGTCATTTAACTGATAACCAATTAATTATTTACTTCTTTTGTACTCAAAAAAAAATTTATTTAAAATATTTTTTGTAAAAAATGTCAGCATTTTTAATTTATTTTTTAATTATTATAAATATTTATTTAATTAATTGCTCCAAAATTTCATCAAATTATTCAACCAAAATATCTTCAGAACATTTTGAAAATAATTTTGAAGATGATTTTTCCCCCTCTTTGTTATATGATGCAAGAATAAATTCAAAAATTTTATTTAATAAACTTGGCGAAATCAGCAAAAAGAAAATTGGGAAAATAAAAGTATATATTTAATTTTTGTTATATCCAAATAATTGCTGGGTTCCTATTTATCATAGCTCTAAGCTCGAATTTCTTCGAGACTGGCGGCATTGGGCTCCAAGTGCTGATACCTGAGGAATAATCTCTTAATTGAATAAAATTACTTTTGGATATTTATTTAATAATTATATTTTTATAGGAGGGGGGAGGAATATAGAATAAAGAGACGGGGGGGGGGGTAATTAATCAGAAAGATACGTTAATTAATTTAGCCACAAATCAACAAACAAACAACGGTGAAATTAAAAGCATACCAATTTAACAGCGATTTAACAAAAGACAAATTTTTTCCATTGTCAGCGGCAGCATATGGAAATGAAGAAAATATTCGAAAATGTCTTAACAAAACATTTATAAATTATGAAGTTTAGAAGATATAGAAATTATAATTGTTATAATTATTTAGCTTATAAATGTCACTAAAGTGTATTGTAATGGACATGAAAGCCAAATCTGTTCAGGATTTGTTGCTTTATCTCATGATGATAAAGCAATCATTTTGTCGTTTCGGTATTTTCAATTATTTATTTAACTCTCTTGTAATGGCCATTCTCGTTTAAATAATAGGTATATAAAAAATACTATTAAAATAATTTATGAAAAATGCATACACCGGTTATTGTTGTCTTGGGGTCAGACTACATAGGTCAGACTACTAGATCAGACTACATACAAAAAATATTTTTAATTTCAATAAAAAATATTCCAGAGGAACCAATTCATTCACTCAATTATTGCTTGAAAGTTCTGAGATTGCCTGTAAAAGTCAAACAGAAGTTAATATTGGAGGCAAGGTATATTTTCTAAGTAAATGAAAATAGTGAACCTATAAATCAGTTAATAATTTCATTATTCACAGGTAGCTACTTATTTCACTGAGATTTATGAACAATTAAAAGCTGAAGGAATAATTAATTGTGTCATAAATTTAATCAAAATTTATGCAGATTACGAACTTTGGGTTTAAATTATCTTATATTTATTGTAATAATTTAATAAAAAAAGGTGACAGGGCATTCTCTAGGTGGTGCCCTAGCATCACTCGCCGCAGCAGAAATTGCTTCTAGTGGATTAATTATTGCTCAAAATATAAAATTATTAACACTTGGACAGCCAAGAACGGGAAATTGGGTTTGGGCTGCTGCTATGGATCAAATTGTAGATTTTATATTTTTGATTCTGCGGGAAAAATCTTAAAGATTTAAATTAGAGTAGCACAAAACCGTTTAATTTTGAAAAAACCGTATACCGTTTATGCCGTTTATCTGAGACCCGTATACCGTTTCGCTTATTTTTAAAAACCCGTTTAAACGACCGTTTACCGTTTATTTTTAAAATTTTTTAAAAACAATTGATAATTCAAAAAAATCAATGAAAAATCATTAATTATCATCATTTCGCTTTATAAAATTTATAATTCTACTATAAATTCATCATATCGATGGATTTAGAGGGTAAAGGACAGGTGAGTAAAAGTGATATAAGTGGTTTTGGATATTTGGAGGATTTGAATATATATAAGAGAATTGAGGTGGGATATCGGTAGATTATGAGTTATTAAAGGGGATCAGAGGATTAAGAGATCATAGGATTATTATATCTAAGGATTATGGTGATGTAATGGGATTTAAAAGGATTGAGGGGATGTGAAGGGATATCAGAGGATTAAGGTGGATATAATGTGATTTAGAGCGATTGAGAGATTTGAAGAGGAATTAGGGATTTGAAGGGATAATAAAGATCTTCCTTTTCAGCGCCGCAGGCGAAAATTTTGAAAATTTTGGAAGGCCAAGAAGCCAAATTTCTTCCATTTTTGCGCCGCAGGCGAAAATTTTATAATTTTTAAGGTCCTTAAGTCAAATTTCTTCTATTTTTGCGCCGCAGGTAAAAATTTTGAAAGGCCAGAAGCCAGATTTCTACCATTATCAGCGCTGCTGGCAAATATTTTGAAAAATTTGGAAAGTCAAGAAGCCAGAATTCTTCTTTTCTAGCCCCGCGGGCAAAAATTCTTATAATTGTGGAAGGCCTACAAGCTAGATTTCTTCCCTTTTTTGCGCCGCAGGCGAAAATTTTTTTATTTTAGTGTGTCAGACGGCAAAAATTCACGTTTTAAGCCACTAATTCTAAGAAAAAATTAAACGAATTAAACGCCGTTTAGAAGGACCGTATACCGTTTATGCCGTTTATCTGGGACCCGTTTATCGTTTCGTTTAATTTTAGCAAAAATACCGTTTATCGTATACCGTTTACCGTTTAGCTAAACGGTTTTGTGCTACCCTAATTTAAATATATTTTTCAGCTTCCTTATTATAATTATCGTGTTGTTAATCATCGCGATGTAATTGTTCATTTACCAATGCGTTTTTTTGAGGGGTATCATCATTATAGTACTGAGGTTTATTTTTGAGTTTATTGAGACATGGATATCAAGGCCTTGATTAAGTGTTTCTGATATTGTTTAAAAAAAGCTGTCTCATTTTTTTTCTGTGTTTGTTTTGAATACTTGATTTTTAACCAAAAGAAGGATTAGAGCTCAGTATAGTATTAGAGTTATGTGAATGTAATAACAGCTGTACTTATTTGATAATCATGTCCATAAAATATTAATATATCCCTAAACCCTACATCTTGATTTATCAAAATTTTTTTATTAATTTTTAGATTTGGTACAATAATGGAATGGATGGCGATGAAGATGGGGAAGAAGATACATTTATTGTTTGTAATGATATGGACGAAGATGATGATAACTGCAGCAATTCACTTTGGCAATTGAAAATATTTTTGAAAAATAATTATTTTTTGTTATTTCTAGGTATTATAAAACAAGTCATCATATAAATTATTTTGGTTACAGCAATATTGGAAATTACGGAAGAAATGGATGTTCTGGAGAAATGGTTAAGTAAACTTAATTTTGAAAAAAATTAACAGTAGTGTTTATGATAAGTGCATATTAAGAGGATTTAAGTGTATATGTTTATAAAATAAAACCAGACTTGCTCACGGATACTGATTTTAGTATCCGTATTCGGATATTTACGTTGGATCTTGACACTATCTGTATCCATATCCGTGTCCAAGAGCAGGTCTTAATAAAACTCCTAATTTAACACTTTAACTTTCTTTGTTTTCTCCCAATGTGTATTTATTCAAGACAATTATTTTACCAAATTTACAAAAAATTTTATCTACAAAAATATACATATACAATTTAATTTAATAAAATATTAATCACAAAGCTTATTCTTATTTAAAATTAATTTATATTAAAAATCCCTCAAGCTTTATTTATTACAATACTATTAAAAGGTTTAATTATAGAAATTTTGTTGGTTGAATTGTTGTTACTTTTAATATTTACAATATTATTTTTTGGTAAACAAAAGATAAAAACTTTTAATTTATTTAAAATAATTTTTGTTTCTGCTAAAACTTCTTTGTTTTTAATTAAATAAACAAGAAAACTTGCTGATGAACACATTGCTGATAAAAACCCGAATATATAGGTTATATAACCAGAAACAAGTTTTGGATTGTCTGTGTACTAAAAAAATAAAATTTCAAAAATGGGGAGAGATTGAGAGATTTCAAACAGGGATGTCCTCAAATGGGGATTCGCATTTTTTTGACTTGCGGATTGCGTTTGCGGATTTTAAAATGAAAATTGCGGATTTCGGCTGCGTAAAATTTTTTTCAATTGCGGACAGCCCTGATTTCAAATCTGAATTGATTCTCAAGTCCGTCCTATAATATACAAAACTCACATTTGCATAAAAAAGAGCCCCAAAAGATCCACCCCACAAAAATCCATATAAAAATAATATCCAAATTGTAGTCGCTGTTACTTCTAATTGTCTTCTCCAATGATTGGATGTACTTATTGTATTTTGGGAAGAATTTATTTTTAGATATAAAATCAGAAATGGAGTGTAGATTACTTAAATATTTTGTTAAAATTTTAAAGTTAAAAATTTTATGTTCAAGGAAATTAGATAGGTGCTTTATAGATTATGAATTTATAAGATCATTTAAGTACAGACAACTTAAGCTATTACGCCTTCCTTCCAACCGAATTGAAAAAAATCGACTATAATTAATTTTCTCTTTTATTAGAAATTGTTTCTAAATCTAAAAGAAGTTCCATAAATTAATTATAGAATTAAAAATTAAATAATCTCACAAAATAGTAGGGCCAAACAGCTATTTGAATAAAATTGTCCAAACAAGCTGGCCATTGGAGCTGATGCTGCACCCATAGAACACATTGTTATTGGTGTTATGTTATCCCCGCCATAAACTTTTGTGAAAGTATCAGCAGCGATAGAAATTATTTGAATTGTGAAAACAATCAAGATTAGCTTCTAAAAATAATTTAACTATATAAAAAATAATTTATATGCTAACATAATTATCAAGTGTAATTATTGTTGCACTCTCTTCTGGGCCCGTACAATAAAATCGGGGTTTGGGTTATTTAACCCCTACCCGAGGGTTAAATAACCCTCAACCCGCACAATAAATGAAAACCCCGAGTTAAGGGTTAAATGACCGGGTTATTTAACCCGCAACCCGGGGTTGTTTAACCGGCCGCTACAATAAAAGAGCTACCCGGGGTTAAATAACCCGCAGCTCCGGGTAAAATGACGACCCTGCTAGGGGGCAGGGTAATCGGGTAAAAACGCTTAACTTAGAAAATATTTTTACAACAAAAAAATTTATTTCAAAAATGAAAAAAATATTTTTAACTAATATCTAAAACGATATAAAATTTGGGAAATTTTTCAGAAATTCAAAAAATTTTAGGCGTTTATCAGTAAAATTTTTATTATTTAAAACGAGAAGCGAGTTCATTCCGCTTCAAAATAGCTTCCTGTCTTGATCTTCTTTCACTTACTGTCAAAACATTTTCCTCAAAAAATTCCGTTTCTGGTTGGTCATCCTCAAACTCATCTTCATAGATTGGTAAGCGACGATCAATAGCTATGTTGTGAAGAACGGAACAAGCAGTTATCGCAGTAGGAACTTGAGAGAGATATATGATATTAGAACACAAGGAAGAATAAATGGGCCAAAAATTAAATTATCAAAAAATGAACAAAAAAATAAATGGGGTAAACAATTTGAATGATTTCTTTTTATTTCAGTGTAAGTGAAATAAAAGAGCGAGTTTAAAATTTTTATTAGTTATTGCTCGTGACGATTGTGAAATACTTATAATTATTCATAAATAAAAATAACCGGGTAACCCGCAGGGTTAAATAACCCGGGTAAAAATGCTAATTTATTGTACCGAATTTATTGTGCGGATTTAACCCGGGGTTGGGGGTTATTTAACCCCGGGTTATTTAACCGGGTTATTTAACCCGGTCATTTAACCCCGATTTTATTGTACGGGCCCTGGGGGGGGGGGGGGGGGGTTAATTAATAGGGAGGGAGTAGAGTAATTATTTGAGAGAGACAACTATATAAATTTCAAACTAAACTCGACTTTCAAATTTTGATGTTTATAATTTAAAACTAATTTTTGATAAAATTTATTACCATATTGGCTTTCCATTTATATTTGAGAGGATTAATAACCATATAACATCGGTCTGCAGCAATGGCTAAAACAGCAATTCTTGTAGCCGTAAAGCCCATACCCATTGGTGTATTTATCTTAACAAAACATTTTTTATTTTAAATGTAGAAATAAAGGATTAAATTACATAAATGGCTAAAAAATGTGGGAAAATTTTTTTGTAAAATGGAATTGAGTTAAACTTTTAATTAATAAACTGAATACATTTCCTCTTTTAAGAAAAGAATTCAACATAATAAAAATTTTAATTAAATTATTTTTAAAGAATTATGTATTTTTCAAAAAAATTTTACCCAAACACAAATTAGTCGAGAATATAACAAAATTCCTTTAGAAGATGCATTTATCATATATGTTGTTCTAATGAAATGTCCGAAAGCTTTAAATTATTTTAAAAAATAATTATTATTTTATACCCCAATGTGTTCTCTTACCAATAAGAATATCAGCAAAAGACAATAGAATCATATACCAAGTATATTGACTTTTCCTCAAGCTTTTGCTCTAAAAATAATTTTTAAAAATATTAAAAAATAATTAAAATATTACATAAAAAACAAGAAAAATAAGAAAAAATTTGAGATAAGTCCAACAAAACTTCCCAAATAGCGAATAGTATTTAAAATTATAGACTCGTCCCATAGCGCATACAAAGGTCGTTGAGAAGTTGTTGGTGGCATTATTTTAAAAAATAAATCTGAAATAAATCTGATATTTTTAAATTTTATTAACAGGATTATTTGGTTCAGTCAATTTTATTTGATATTTTTAATGTCCCTATTAATCTGGCACTAAATTAATATTAATATCTTTTATTACGAATAATATTTAATAAACCTTCATATTTATTTAGGTATTTATATACTAATAATTACACTAAAACCAAAAATTTTATCAAAAAAGCATTAAAAGAGCATTTTCACCTGTCAATATAGTAAATACCTGACATTTTTAGAATTTTTTATAAATTATTTATACAAATCTTAATTAATAACTAGACATGGTAATTACTAAATTTCAGTATATATAATTAGTTTTTTTAATAAATTTTTTTTTGTTATTTGAGATAAAATAAAAAATAATTTTATAATAAAGTTTTTTTAAAAAAATATTCTGAATATTATTATTTTAATATTTAATTCTTGATTTTTTTAAATTAATAAAATTTAATAGAATTTTCTCTTAAAAATTATTTAATGTAAATAAAATAAAATTAATTTAAAAGTAAAAATAAATTAAATTTGAAATAATTTATTTGCACAAATTTAGTTCATTTATTTAATTTAGATATATATTATCTGTAAATATTAATAATTAAATTCTATTACATACATAAAAAATTACAGTAAAATGTACTAATAAAAAATTTATTTTTAATTAAGTTTGGGTGCTGTTGTTTTTATTTTTTATAAATAAATAAATACAGGGTGCGGCAAATTGGGCGCACTTTTTCTTTGCGCCATAACTTTCTTCAATCTTATCGAAAATTAATAATTCTTTTTTTATTTTAATCCCAAGACTTTGAGAAATTTTTTGATACTAAAATATCCTTAAAATTTTATAATTTAGTTTACTAAATTTTTTCTCAAAGTTTGAGCAAGATTTTTTTAGTAAAAATTGGCCTAGATTCAAGACTAAGATTTTGATATAGGAAATCTTTATATCATTCGAATCAGTTCTGCAATCCGATTCGAATGACGTAAAAATCAAGCAGCTTCGACGAAAATGAACCGAGATATGTAGCTCTGAATGATAAAGTAAAATAATCTTGGCAAATATAAATTTTTTGAGTAAAATTTTCAAAAATGGAATTATAAGATATTTCGATGCGCCTGAATGAGTTGAGTCGATTGGTATCAAAATCTTTTGGATTGGATGATTTTAAACAAAGTTATGATCAATTAAACTTTGGGATTAAAAATGTTTTTTTTGACGCGTTTGGATGTTTCGAAGCGTTTATCTTTACTATCTTTGAATTAAATCTCCATTATTTGATATCAAAAAATTTCTCAAAGTCTCGGGACTAAAATAAAAAAAGAATTATCAATTTTTGATAAGATTGAAGAAAGTTATGGCGCAAAGAAAAAGTGCGCCCAATTTGCCGCACCCTGTAAAATAATTTTATTTTCTTAGAATTGTATTTGGTTAAATTGTTTTTTTGAATGAATTTAAAAGTAAAGAGGGAAGAAAAGTATTTTTAAAATCAGAAGAAAAAAACTTTTTTTTATAATTTAAATGTCATGAGAATTTAAAGGACAAAAGTAATAAAATAAAACTTTTCACACAGTTAAATAATTATTTAGGTACATATTTGTTTTGGTGTCCGGAAAATTGGGCTCTGGAAAATTGGGCTCCAAGATTTTTCGGAAATTTGGGCTCCAACTTTTCGGAAAATTGGGCTCCAGCGGTAATTTGGGCTCTGCGTGAAAAAATCGGAATATTGGGCTCTAAAATTTTGGGCTCCGGAGGAATTTTGGGCTCTGAGGAAAAAAGTCAAATTATGCAAAAATTAGAGATGAGTCTTCGAAATCGGGAGATTTTGCGTGTACGCCCAACTGTTCTTCGAAGGAATAGGGTTTCTTTATCAAATTCCACTGAATCGGACGACCAATTTGAACCAATTTGAGTATACTTTAAAGGAATAGGGCCAAGTACTCACCCAGACCAACTGGCCGTAGGTTCCGAACCCAGAACTCGGTTTCGCTCCGTAGGTTTGCATAATTTGACTTTTTTCCTCAGAGCCCAAAATTCCTCCGGAGCCCAAAATTTTAGAGCCCAATATTCCGATTTTTTCACGCAGAGCCCAAATTACCGCTGGAGCCCAATTTTCCGAAAAGTTGGAGCCCAAATTTCCGAAAAATCTTGGAGCCCAATTTTCCAGAGCCCAATTTTCCGGCACCCTTTGTTTTGGACTTTTATTTAAATGCGGGTGATGAAAGCCCACTCATTTTAATAAAATCTTGCTGTCAAAGAAGTTTCGAGGGTTAAAGCTTAAAACCGAAAACTATAGCGTTTTGATGTTAATAACGATGGAAAAGACGTCAATCGAGATTTTGGAATAATTTTGTGAAATGCTCAATTACGAATGAATATATAAAGATGATTTTTTTTTCAAATATCAAATAAATAATTTGAAAATTGTATTTTTGATTAGAAAGATTATTTTCTCAAAAAGCGTTTATTTGCATTTTTTAAATTTTTAATTCCAACAATCAACTTTGTCACAAATATTTTAGGATATTGAAAGTCTTTATCACAAAGCATTATTTAAAAAATAATTTTCAAATTATTTTTAAAAATTTTAAAAATTATTTTTTAATTTAAAAATAAATAAATTATATTAAAATCATGTGATTCTAAATTTATTTTTAAAAATTAAATAAATAAATGTATATTCAAGTATAAAATTACATATTCTGAAAGCTTCTATTCTATCCAACAAACAGCAAAAACAGGCTGTTAAACATAAAACTTTAATTTAATTATTTAATTTCATAATATTTTAATTGATTTTTATAATTCGATTAATCGCTTTCGAAAAAAGCTTTGCGTCTTGCGACAAAAAATATTTAAAAAAGGAAAGACACGAAATCCCGCGCGACTTACTCTCTCCCCTTTTCCCTTTATTTTTCTCCTGCTAGACGTGGACGATTTTTAAATAACGTAGAATATGATTAGCATTAATCATGTATTAAGAGAGATTAAGAGAGAATATTATATAAAATTAAGAGAATTCTCTCTCTCTAAATTTTTAATAATATTTTCTTAAAGATTGCCTCTTCATTACTCCCCAATACCTCCTCATTACTCCCCAAATGCTTTATTATAGAGGGCTAACATTTTTATATTCTTTTATTTATTTAATTTTCTCTTTTAATTTTTTTTAAATTTTAAATAGACTTTATAAAAACCAAGTTCTTATTTAAAAACTTTAAATGAAAATTTTCTAAACTTTTTTAAAATAATTGAAGTAATTATGAAAAAATTACTTTTTAATTCAATTATTTTATTTTTTATTACACAATTAATTCCAATTTTTGGTAATAATTTAAAATAAAAATTTAATTAATTTAATTTTAACGTCTAAGGCTTAAAGTTTTGTCGTCCTGAAAATCTTTTGGTAGAAAATGCTAAAGAAAATGTTTTTTATCTTTTTCAATTCCCTCGTTCTTCCAATACACTTTGTTTGTCTTTCGAAAGTTTAAAAGTTGAAGTTTTTCTTAAATTAAATGGAATTAATTTTTATGTAAGTTTTTAGAAAGAAAGGAAGAGGAAATTAATTTATGTATAAAAATTTTAAAATGAAATATTTTTTTAAAATTAGTGTATTTATTCTAATAGTACAATGGAATGTTGAATGTCTGCCCTTTTTTGTGGGTATCGAGAAATAGAAAGGCGGCCATTCTATTAGAATAAATTAGATAATTTATAAAATTTATTCGACTAAACAAGTCTGCCATCCCTCAAATCTCTTGTTATTTCCAATTAAAGAGTTATGACGAAGTATTCAATTCAATTACATACTTGTTTTTTTCTTTCCTTCATTTTAAATATTCTTTGAATAA
This sequence comes from Meloidogyne incognita, assembly GCA_036172945.1. Taxonomy (NCBI): domain Eukaryota; kingdom Metazoa; phylum Nematoda; class Chromadorea; order Rhabditida; family Meloidogynidae; genus Meloidogyne; species Meloidogyne incognita. Next base: position 2,145,755 of record JARQAC010000006.1, on the reverse strand, counting down.
TTTTAATTTTAGCGTATTTCAAATAAATTATTTTTGGATTCTCCTACCGGTCAAATACCTTTTGCACAATACAATGGCGAATATATTGATGGTTCAAAAAATATAATTTCTCGGGCGAAGGAAATTATTTTTGAAAGACAAAATGAAAATTTAGAGAATGAACAAAATTTAAATTCTAAAAAATTAAAATTTAAAAAGTTTTCTAAAAAGGTTAAAAAAATTCCCTCAAAAATTAAAAATAAAATTTTTCGTCGTGAACCTTTAGAAGAAAAAATTATAAAATTTTCAGAAAAGTTGTTCGGGTAATTTTTATTTTATAAATAATATACATATTTATTTAAAATCTTAATATTTAGTTACTTAATGGTTGATAGAATAAAGCGTTTCTCGAAAGATTTTGGAAGTTTGGAATTTTTGTTAGAAGATGATGGACTTGTTGAAGAATTTATTTATTCGGATCCAATTGAAGACAAACGTTTATTTATAAAAGCCGATAAGGGAGAAAATCACGAATTAGAAACAGATAACCAAAGAAATTATGAAATTTTAGCTACTCCTAATTTTTGGAGAGCATTTTTCAAATTCGAAAAAATTTGGAATAAAGGGGAATATAAAGAATCTTTAAAAATTAAGTGGAAAGGTGTGTAGGTTTTTATATTTTTGGTTATTAATTTTGTTGGCCATTCTCTCGGTCGAAAAACGGCCTATCGTTTCCTTATCAACACATAATATTTGACTCTGGTTGATAGGTGATATTACTAATACATATATCCATTATATCTTTTGAATAGCAAGCAACTTAAATTATGATTATTTAAGCCTTTATACCACAATCGACGCTCTAGGAATGAGCTGTTATCCTTAAGGAAATTACTTAGGAGGGATGTCTTTTTAGGTATATAGAGCGTTGACTTCAGTTCATACTCAATTTTTCTTTTAAAGAAGAAGAGAAAAAATTAGAAACAATTGTCAAACAAAATGAACAAAGTAATTATTTTATCAGGGATGGGATTCTTACACTAATTCCAAGCTTAAAGATTGAAATATTCTTTAAACAAAATATGTACTTTGCGATACAAATTTTGTTATATTTTGATTTCCTGTCAATCCGAAATTTCAAAAATATACGGCTGAGGCGCTAAAGGAAAATCAAACAAAATTTAAAAACAGCAAATAAATCAGTGTGTGGAAACACCTTTAACCCACTCTCCCTTGGGGGGAGAGTGGGTTCCAGTGTCGGGTTTCACTAAGACCCACTGGGGGGGGGGGGGGGGGGGGTCTTAGTGAAACCCGACACTGGAATTTCTGAAAAATCTGAAAATTCACATCTAGATAAAAGTTTCGTTTCGGATTTTTATTTTCCGTCAATCCCATCCCTGATTTAAATCAAGATATTGCCTCGACAAGTTCAAATCAAGGTAGTTTTAACTTCTCGTAATTAAAAAATAAATTAAAAATAAATTGTTTTAATCTGTGTTAAATTAATTTTAATTAATTATTTCTCTGAAACTTAAAAAAATTTTCTCAGATTTTAAGAAAAAATAAATATTATTTTAATAATTAATTTAAAATTAAGATATTAAAAGAAAATCAAAAATATCTATCGAAATTGAAGAAAATAATCAAAATAAACTGGATAAAATTAAAGAAGATTTTCTTAAAAAATATGTTAATCCAGAAATGAAAGCAAATGATTGGGGGAATTTTAAAGCCGAGATAAATAGGTTACTGAAAGAATTTTTGGAATTACTATTAATTAGAAATTGGTCGACGAAAAATGATGTTTGTTTTTTTTTCTAAAAAATTATACATTTAATTTAAATATTTGGTTAAAGATTTTATTTTTTTTTTAAATATTTTTTAAAAATAATTAATAAAGAAAACTTTTAATAATTTATATTTAAAGTACGAACACTATATCGAAAACAATTTAAAATATATACAAAACGGCGTTAAAGAAATAATGAATAAATCTTTTAAAAATGTTAATGAGTTTATTTTTGGGAGAAATTTTACAGAGGTGAGTTTTAAGTAAATAAATTTATGAGATAATATGTGAAGCATATCATCCAAATAATTCCTAAATGGATCCAGTTGATTTGGCAGTTCGAATTAGAGAACGGACTGTGAGGGTTGTACGACGATCTGAATATCTCGAAAGAATCTCGATAACCGGAATTCTTTATCGAGCCCTCGTGTCAGTCCAACCTCTAGTCCAAATCCTTAAAATTAGCCAACAATTAAGGTACTGGTTAACATTACATTTTAAATATATTTTTTTAATTTTAAGGCAGATGCTTCCTTGTTTGCCGTATTAATTCAAATATTTGATACAGCTAAATCTTTACATATAGACAACATATTTTTATTTAGAGCTTACAAGGAAACTTTTTTTAATTATGTTAAACATGTAAAGAAAAGGTTAGGATTAGATGTTGAGGATGATAAAAAATATAAACAAAGAACTTTGTCTCTTAATTATGAACCGGTTAATACAGAAGACAGTGAATATAACGGTTAATTATTTTAAACAATTTAATAAACAAAATATACAGAGAATCACTTTTTTAGCAATCTATAGTCGAGGGTGTGAGGGTCGAGGTCGGGGGGTGGTCCTTTATTAGGGTCCACCCTAATTAATAGATATATTGCCTAAAAATATTGTGTTTAATATTTCACAATTGAATTTATACTTTTCTCATAATAAATTTATTTTTGTTTGTGGCCGACATAGGATTTCTAATTACTAAAATTTTAATTAATAAATTATTTTAAAGGTAATTTTTCAAATTAACAGGTCCATTTCTTTTAAATTTACCCACCAATTTTAATTCATTTATGAAGTATAATTTTGAAGATTTTCAAAATATATTTGAACAAACAAATATTAACATAATTTTAAATGAATTGAAAAAGTATAGATTTACTTGGGATAAAGAGGAAAATTTATTGTTATTTGCAAAGATTGGTATGAAAATTAAAGAAAATTCAAATTTAAATGAAGAAAATATTGACTACTTTAGAGGAATGTTTTTGGAAACTATTTTCTATATTTGCAGTGAATGTAGAGGAGGTTTTGGAATGTAAGTTTATTGGGTTTTTAAAGTTTTTTATCCCTTCTATAGTCGAGGGTGTGAGGGTCGAGGTCGAGGGGGGGTCCTTTTCCCCTTTTTTTTTTTTTAATGAATTTTTTATGAAATAAAAATATTCTTATAAGTGTCGATTAAGCGAATTATAGATATTTATATCGATAGGGATCCTCAAAAATGAATAGGAATTTAGGTAGATTCCATTTGTAACAGGGATCGCGCCGACCCGATTCACGAAAATCGGGAATTTGATTTTCTGTCGGCGCGTTCCCTGATTTGTATCATCTTATCGATAATAAATTAATTCTCGCTCAGGAATAAAGTAAAGATTTTTAATTCTCTTAATTATTTAAATTTAAAAAATAGCGATGGTCCTCAAATCGAAATTGAGTTGATAAAGAAAACGAGAAAATTAGTTTATGATACAATTATTGAATTTAATGAAGAAAAGATTGCTAAAAATGTTTCTGATGAAATTAAAGAATCATATGAGCAAACATTTCCACAAAAAAGAGAGGAGGAAATTGAAGATTAATTTTAAATTTAAGAAAAAGTTTTGGTCAAGAATTAAACATTTTTTAAATCACGTTGATTTTTTAGACAAAAATGAAAAAAAAATTTATTTTTAAACAATTATTTATTCAATTTTAAATTTAATTTTCTGCTTGTTTTAAAATTCTCTATGTAAAATTTCACCCCCAACAATTTCATAAAAATTTAAACACCAATTTTATTAAAAAATATTTCTTTTTGTTTGTCTTTTTTTGAATGAAAAAATTTTGTATAAAAATTTAAAAATTTGTTTCGAAAAACACGTTCTTCATTAAATCAGTTATGGCAAAACAGTTTTAATTAGGTAATAGAGAATTAAAGAATAACAAATTGTTAAAAATTTAAATATTATTTTTAGAGATAATGTCGTTAATTTAACAATTATTTTACCTAAATTATTTCCAAATTTTTAATTTTTAACTTTGAAAATAAAAAATCTGTCATTTTATTATAATAAATAAAATTAAAATAAAATTTATTTTTAATTTGTTTTAGTTCCATTTCCATTTATTTTCCCTTCTTTTCCATTAAAAAATAAATCCTTTTCTTTAAATATAAAATAAGCAACCATCCCAGCAATAATTAACAAAACAAGCAACAAAACAATTATCTTTTTATTTTTTTTTATTTAAAAATATAATTTAAAAATATTTAAATTAACAAACCTGCAAGCAAAGTATTTTCTTGCACAAATTATTTTGATGGCCGTTTGCCTGTTGTTGGTTTTTCTCTACTAAAAATTATTTTTTAAAGTTAATTTCAAAAATATATATTGATATTTCAATTATCGTAAACGCTGGTATAATTACTGTGGGTAATTATTGTTTCAATCCCACGCTGGAGTGGGTAATTATTAGGGAGGATGTACTGGATTTAGGTTATATTTATATCCAATTGAGGCGAAATTGTCTATTTTTTTGATATGGAATTTTATAATGTTTCAATAATTAAATTTGATCATAATTTTTAAAATATTTTTAAGTTTGCGTAGAATAACTAGGGGATAATTATTAGAGAGGGTAATTATTCCATCATTTACAGTATATCATAAAATAATTAAAAATAATTTACAATTTGAGGAAATTGTTTTTGGATTTTGTTGTTGAATATTTGGAGGGTATTGTTGAGGTAATGAATTGTTTTGATTACCAAACATTACTAAATCCATAGCCATTAAAGGTGATGGCGGTGGAGGAATAAAATTTTGGTGGGTGTTTGGATATCCACCTCCATACATTTTTTTAAATTTTAATTAAAAAAGAAAATGAGAAATATCTACTATAATAATTATTTAGCAAAAATAAATAGGTATTTTTTGATAAAAAATAATTTTTAATTAAATTATTACTTAATTAATACCTATATTATAACTAACTAAAATGTTTCTAAAAAAATTATTTTAATTTTTTAGAAAATAAATTCTAATTTTAATTTTTACAATTTAATTTTATGAAACAAGAAAAAATTTAAAATAATCTTTTTCTTTTAAACATTTTTAAATATTAATCATTAAAAAAGAATATATTCAGATAACATTTTTAGAAAAAATAAATTTATGATTAATTTTATAAAAAAATTTTTTTAAAGAATTTAATGGCAAAAAAGTACTTTTGTTGAATAAATAAAGTGCTTGGTGATTTATATTTTCTTTTAAAAATTCTGCATTTAAAAAAGTAAATATTAAAATAAAAAATTTTTTGATGAACATTATACAAATTAAATTCTAAGAAAGATAAAAGATTAAACCAAAAAATAATTTTTATTTCATCAGATAAAACTAGTATCATTCTAGCAATGCTAACTAGTAAATAAATATATTAAAATTTAAATTTATATTTAAATTAATAATTCATAAATTGAAAAAAGGTCTGGGCGTAATGAAAAAATAAAAAGCTAAATGCGAAACTTTTCACCCCAAAAAATGCGAGAATGCGAAACGCGAAAGTGCGAAATACCGTATTTACTCGATTAATTCCCCACCCTCTATTAATTCCCCATGCCAGGGATGAGTTGAAAAAATAATTCCCCTCCCCTAAATACCCTACTACACGTTCAAATTTAAAAACTCGAATAATTCCCCACCTTCTATTAATTCATCATGCCACGGATGGGTTGAAAAAATAATTCCTCGAGGGAATTAATCGAGTAAATACGGTAAGCCCAGCCCTGATATGTAGTATTATAATATTTAAAAAAATTTAAATTTAATAAATGATGTAAATCAATTAACTATTTAATTGCTGAAATTATGCGTGAATCGGTGTGGTGTAATAATATATAGAAGTTATCCTTTGGAATAGTTGAAATAGAAATAATAGCTATAACTCAGTTTAGCTTTACTTAAATGCTAATTTATAAATTTAAAATAATTAAAATTCGACTATTTTATTCTAAAAATTTAATAAATATTAATAATAGAATATATTTAATTATTAAATAATTTCAAATATCCTTGTCTTTAACCATATTTTTAATTTTAATTTCATCTTCTTCTTTTTAAAAAAATCCTTAGTTAATTTTTAATACATAGACGATTTCTTTGTATACTCTACAAAGAAATCTACAATATCAGTAAAATCACTTGGTTCAATATCCAAAACGTTTTCCGTACCAATTTGGCTAAAAATAAATTTAAATTAATTTTTAAAAAATTATAGAAGCTTAAATAAATTATTTTTCCACTTTTTAATTAGAAATTTAAAGAATTTTATTAACAAAATAATTATTAATTAATCTCCTATAAAACAAAAAATTCATTTAAATTTAAAATCACCGTTTAATAGCAACAATAGGCCCTTTCCATTGATGTCCTTTTAAATTTCCTTTTATTATTTCTACCCAAGGATTTAATTTTGATCCATCCTTACTAAAAGCATCACGATAAGTCAAACCAATTACTACACCCAACTTTAATTTTTTTAAAAATATTAAATAAAATTAATAAAAATTAAATATTTAGTAAGTAAATAATTGATATTTCTAATTAAGTTAAAAAATTTTAAAAAGAAATATCAAAACTCTAAGAAATTTGTAATAATTTAGAAATCTGAATTCCGAACCATATTATCTGTTTAACATAAATCCTTATTAAATTTCTTGTCTAGAATAGAAAATTTTTTGAAAATTTAGATTTGTTTTATTAAATCTGTTTCCTATATAAAATTAAATATTCATTCTCGTTATTTTCTTTAAAATACCGTAAATGTTCTAATAGAAGCACAGTGCTTCTATTTTTCGCTCCTCTCATAGGGTGTGCTTATATTAGAGACTGTGCTTCAATTAGAGACTGTGCTTTTATTAGAACATTTACGGTACTTTTCGTGGATTTTCTCCAATATAACTACGACCAAATACAGTTTCGCCAAGAATCGTTTCCAATTGTTTTCGATTTACTTTCCATCCTTTAGTATATTGAATTTTTGTAAGGTAAGGTTTTGTTTCTATATTGTCTGGCAAAACAAGAATTAATACTTCGTCCCCTTTAAAAATATTTTTTTAATTTTAAAAATTATTTTTTAATTATTTGCCTGGTGTTTCTTTAAATCCGATTCCGCAAAAAATTTTATGTCTTTCCTTGTCTTTATTTAAGCATTCATCGCTACAATATAGAACTTCTTTACCAACTTTATTGCATTCCTCACATTGAACCTTTGCTTTCTTGTCACAATAAACACATTTTCCTTTATATTATATTTTAATATTTTTTTTATTAAAAAGATATTTGATAATATTTGGCAATTTCGCGGCTTTTTTTATTTTTTGATTCAACTTAAAATAAGCGGAAAGTGTTACCTTTTTTTGTAATTTACAAAACTTAAGAAAATATAGAATGAAAATTGATCTATAAATTGTTCGAACAGTTATTTTTGGTAATCATTTTAAAAAAGGCTAAAAAGGAATAGAATATTGAAAACAAAAAATGTTTTTATTCATTGACCCTGCTCAAAAATGCTCAAAAATCAAAACAATTATTGCATGTTATTCTTAATTTTTATTATTCTTGTATTCCGAAAATGGATAAATTTTTCGACTCTTTTATCATTTCCAGATAAACTTAGATCATCTGCGCGTTTTTTTCTGCCTTCCTCCGGAAAGCATGAATAAAATTTTGCAACAAACATTTGGTTAGAATAATTAACAAATTTTACTAATTAAACCTTGAATTCCTCCTTCATCAATATTTTCTTCAACTTCTTTAGCAGTTTTTTCGACATTACTTTGTTCTAAGAAATTAATTTTTCTTTTTAAATATCAAAATAAATAATTAAAAATATATTTATTTGAGTAAAAGCGGCCAAACCAATCCCAGAAAATAGCAAAAGATTGGATTTGCTCATGAAAACTTTTCAATGAAAGGTTATTAACCGTCAAGCATTATTCCTCGCCCGACTGAGAGTTTTAATTTATTAATTTATGCCTTATTTCAAAGGAAACTTCGCCGGCCTTACATTTGTATTTTTAATAAAACAATTATCTTTTATGTCAATCCCTTTAATAAACTTAAAAGATTTGATATGAGGTTTTATTTTTTTAATTTAAAAAAGATAAATCCAACTAAAAACCTCCTTTTTCATTTTGTTTAAAACAATTTTTTTTATGTTCGGGCCAATCTTTTATTTGACAGTTTCTGTCACAATAATATGCAGTACTGCATTTACTACATTTTAATTTTGCTTCCTTTTGACAATTTTCACATTTAGCTATATGTATTTAAAAATATTTTTATATTAATTATAATTTATATTAAAGATTTAAAAATAAGCACAAAAATTTTATCAAAGTAAAAATTCTAAAATATTTAAAAAATAAATTGAGAATATTACTAAAGTCAATCCACGATATAATGACCCCCATGATTTAACAATCCTTTCAATATAACAACTTTTCTCGGTCCAACAAGTTATTATATCGAGATCGATTGCTCGATCAAATCCCTGATATACATATATAATATTTAGAATTAAATTAAATTTTGTGCTCAATGAATAAAATTTTTTTTAATAATTTTGAATATTTGATAAATATTTTTTATAATTTTAAATAAATATTTTAATTGTTACCACTCTCAACATTATAATATTGAATATTTATTAAAAAGAAAAATATTAAAAAGAAAATTAAATTAAATTTCATTTTTAAAAAAGATTTTATTTTAAATTTTAATAAATGAATTAGCTGTCCTTTAAAATTACTCTTTAAGTATTGCCCTTTAAATTGTAGATGTGTATGTACTTTTTGTCTAACAAATAATTTAAAAATAAATTTCTTACTAATTTTGAAATATACATATTTATAAAAATTTTTTTATTTTCTTTGATTTAAAGTCCATTGCACTTTTATATGCGCAATAAAGAAAAATATATTTTTTATTTTCGACGGTTTTTTCTTTTGTGGTATTACGATATCCAGCAACTTCAATTTCTGACCAAACAATCCCCAGTTTTGTAACGATCGGAACACTGATTTAAAACATAATCTAATCGGGAATTTGAAGGATACTGAATGATCACGAAAATTAACCGGTATATCAGCGGATTTAAAGCGATATCAAAGAGATATAAAGGGATGGCATGTGATTTGGAGGGAAAATTTTTACAATTTTTTCAGTTTAATTTAAATATATTTGTTTTTCTTCAAAAAATCAGGTACCATCAGGTACCAAACCGTCCAAACCATTTTTCGTTTAATAAAACTGCTATTTTGAAAAATGCGTTAATAAAAAATTTGAATTTAGAAGGAAAAATACACAGAACCACAGAAAAATAATTGAAATAGAAATTCTGTAGATCAGTGGAAAAAATCCACAGATTTTCTTATTTTCCACAGAATTTTTCATACGCAGATTCTGTGGTGTCCGCAGAATCTGCGGACACCACAGAATCTGCGTATGCAGAATTTAATTGAAACAAAATTTCCCCAGACAATTGAAATAGGTCTGTGGACAATTGAAATAGGCCCCTGAATATAAAAAATCCAAATATAGATTTTTTGTTTTAATAAAAACAGAATTTTTTAAATAAATTTTATTATTTTTTATTAAATAAAATTACATAATCATTTAAGTATTTCTCAATAATTTTGAAATATACATATTTTTATATTTTTGTCGGATTTTCCTTGATTAAAGTCTGTTGTACTTTTATGTAATTTTAAATAAACAAAAATATATTTTATTTTATTTTCCAACATGCTCATTTTATGTTAACACAGAAGGGATAGAAGAGGTAGTTTGAGAGACTAACGTTAAAAAAGCATTTTGGAGCTTCTCTCATCATGGCATGTTCTCAGACAAAACATGCATTTGCATGTTTTGTGAGATCCTAGTAATAAAATAAACTCCTTAAATGTTACTAATCCGCCCGTATACACCACTTTCTTTTATAGTCAAAGAATCTGTCCAGAGTGGTTACTGTTAGAGATTTTCTACATATTTTAGTTCAAAATATTTATTAGAAATTTATTAGAATTTTTATTTATATCTTTTACGTTCTGAATATAAAAAATCCAATTATATTTTTGTTTTAATAAAAACTGAATTTTTTAAAGAAATTTTATTATTTTTTATTAAATAAAATTACATAATCATTTAAGTATTTCTCAATAATTTTGAAATATACATATTTTTATATTTTTGTCGGATTTTCCTTGATTAAAGTCTGTTGTACTTTTATGTAATTTTAAATAAACAAAAATATTTTTTTTATTTTCCAACATGCTCATTTTATGTTAACACAGAAGGGATAGAAGAGGTAGTTTGAGAGTTAAATATTCGTTAGAATTTACAAAAAACTAATGAGATTTTCCAAGGGATTATTATAAATAAGTCGGATCACCTTAATAGGCACCCCCACACCTTACCTCTAAAATCAATTCAATCTCGAGAGGCAAGTTTAGTCTGATTTAACTCCCCCACATTTAACATCCCCGAGTGGTGTTGTTTTCGAGAGATTCATTATTAAAATTAATTTATATCTACAATAGATGTCAGTAAATAATTTTGTAAATTTATAAAAATATTAAAATCTTTATTTTTAATAAATTGAAATTAATATTAAATTTACAAAGTTGGTGTAATTTTATTTAAACGACTAAAAACAAATACTCTATATGGCTTATTTGTTAAAATACAAACAATTGGATTAATAACAGGGACTAAATGAATTAAAAAATTAAATAAATATTGTGAATTAAACTGATTCAAATTAAATTCATAATTTATTTTGTTACAATTTGTGTTGTTTGTAGAGCCTAGAAAAACAAAAGAAGATGTTGCAATAAGAATTGTTAGAGGAATAATTGCCTTAAATTAATTTAATTTTTTAGAAAAATATTTTATTTTTTCTTACCAAAATAATTAAATTTTTTGTGAGTTGTTTTGTATAATCTTTTAATTGTGAATCAGGAAATGTATGTGAATTAACATATCTAACCATTTTAATTCCAATGATAATTATTATACAAAAAGGGGTTATAGTAAATATAAATGGTATAATTACAGCAAATAATTTATATAAATTGTTTGTCTGTTAAATTATAAATAAATTAATTAAGAGGTAAATTTTTTAGGTTAGGGTTGAAGAGCTGGGTAAAACACACTAACATATGTTTTGTATTCCCAAAAATTGTTCTTATGTTATTCCGAGCATTTTAGGCCCCCCCCTTTTATTTTTAATTTCAAACTGCTTTGCATGGATCATTTATTTGAAAAATTGCTGGCAAACTATTTTTAAGTCCAAATTGCTGATCATTAACGTAAACAAAATCGGAATATTGTAAATAATATAAAAAATAAATAAAATAAATAAAAACAAGAATTAGAGAAGTAAAGAGCATTAAAGTATAACGAAAATATCCAATTGTTTTGTCACTAAAATGAATATTATTTAATTTTTTTCAGTTTATTTAAAGGTCTAAATAAAAAATTTTTAAATTTATAAACAAGATTATTACTAGAGTTTGACATTTTAAAGTTGCCGGATCCTGTTTCCGTATTTCAAATTTTTTTATCCGGAAGATTTTAGGGGATAAGGATGGATATAGTCGTGGTTTGATGGAATTTTTTATCCAAACCAGAATTAACGGATCAAAATCCGAAAAAAATCTTATACTCGGATCCGGACGAAGATTTTCAGAAAATTCTCATTGTAAAATTTATCTACAAATGTGAATTAGCGTAAGATAGAGTAAATAGCAGGAATTTAAAACCAAATGACTTAAAACAAAAATTGTTAAGGGATATCGGTGTTTTGGAGGGATATGAGAGGATTTTAAACAATTAAGATGGATATCGAAAGAATTTGAGGTATTAAGAGGAATATTGATGATTTGGAGGATTAGGTATGATATAAGGTGATTTGTGGTGTTTGTGGAATAATCCGGATCGAGATCTCCTGTCCGGGTTCTAACTCTAATTATTACAATTTAATTTCAAATAAACATACTAATTTATTATTAAAAATCTATAGACAAATTGCACAGTTAAAGCATAAATATTATAAATATACATTAAATTCCAAATAAATTGGAAAATATAAAAATATATTTTTTCATTAGATAGTAAACAAAGTAAGCCTGTTGATATTATGTAGTAGATAGTGCCGTTATCATTGTAAATTAAAACCTTAACTTAATGAATTTCCTTTAATTAATTCTGGACTATTTAATTAATAGATGCTAATTTAAAAAATATATTTATAAGGGATTCTGTCAACCCCCACCCTCAAAAATCAAAAATTCGGTTATTGTTAAAAGAATCTTTTTAATGAGGTCTGTCTTGATTTAACCGTAGAAGCATCATAATGATGGTCATTAAAATAAGCTAATTAGGGATATTTATTTAATATAAATAATTTCTTTTAAAATGTAAGGGCTGAAATGTTAAAAATCGAAATCTTTTAAGAGGCGAAAATCAGTTTTAAAAATCAAAATAATTAAAGATCAAGAATTATTTATTAATTAATTAAAAAATTTTGTTAAAAATTCCAAACTAACTAATTGACCAAAGATTTCCATAATTAAAAAAATAATATCTAAAATACAATTTTGAATTAAAATACGACTGTGCTGAAACATTTCTTTTGGTGTTTTATAAAAAATAAGCCAAATTAAAGAAAAATTAAATATAAATCCAAAAATTATACAAAAATAATAATCAATTTGAAAAAATAATTGAAATAAAGACATTCTTTTAATTAACTATTTTTTAAACAAAAATTTTTTTAATTTTTAAAAGCTAGAAATTAAATATATTTGCTGAACTTTTTTAAAAATAAATTCGATGTAAAAAGGAAAAATGTGCATTGAAAATTTTTACTTTATTAATATATTCTTTTTTTCATAAAATAATTATCACCTGTTTAATAATTATTTAGCTTAGATATTAAATACTATTTACTTTTTAACAAAGAAAATTGAAAATGTATTGACAATAAAAATGTAAATTTCAATTAACACTTAGTAAGAGAAACAATTAAATAATTTAATAAAAATAAAATAAATTTTTGTTAAACACAAGAAAATTAGAGAAATAATATTTAATTATTATGTACTTGTAATTTATTAAAAAATTTTGTATTTTTTGTGTTCATGACTAGAGAACGGATTTATATGGATTTCCACATTTTTTCCTGGCCTAGCTATAATAGTTTCAGTTACGTTAAGCTTTAAAATCGTGCATAAACTCGAAAAATTGGGGTGGAGTTATACATATATATAATGGAAGCAGAGCCTATTAGTGTACCTTCATATATTATATACAGGGCTATTGCTCATAAATAAATAATTTTTGGGTTTTAATCTATGGGTTTAATATTATATAACAGAATAATATTAAGTTTTTTTATCATTAATTATCTCCCCAAAACTTCTTAGCTTCGTGAATATCAGTATAGCGTAAATGAATAGCCACATTAGTTCTTTCAATTTTTCGATGCTAAATAAAATTTTTAAATTAAAAATTTTATTTTTATTTTTACCTTAATGTATTTTCCCTTAATTTTTTTAATAAACTTTAAAAAATAATAATTTAAAAATATTTTTTCATTTTTTGAATAATTAAATAATTCGGGCATATTTAAACCAACAATCCATTGTTTACACCAATTGTCTTCCCTTTAAATTTAAATTTAAAATTAAATTTATTTATTTATTAATTACCAAAATTTTTTAAATTTTTTCCCAGCAATTAATCTTTTTTCACATTTTCCTTTTTTTGATTTATTTGGTGAAATATGTGAATATTCTAATTTTGGATATTCTTCCAATGACAAAACTAATTCAACTCTAATTCTATTTTTTACAAAATTACAAAAATCTTCTCCAATATTTTTATCAATTCCAACACAAATAATTGTTACAAAATGATTGTACTTTGAAAAGAAAAATAATTTTTAAATTAACAAAAAATTAAAATTACTTTATCAACAAAGTCAACTCCTTTAATCCATTGTTTCAGTCCTTCGTTAAAATTGGTGGATGATTGGCGACGAATTTGTCTTATTCCTTTTAATCCTATATAGAAATATTTTTAAAAATTAGAATGAGGATTGAACAGAACTACATTCTGACCTCAATTAAAATTAATGTAACTAATAGTGAGGCCCGACTACGTATTTCTTTGACCTAACGATTCAGAAAGTTTTTTAAAATACATATCGAGGAGAGCAGCCCAATGTTTTAGAAAATATAAAGTTCCTGTATATTTTCTCATGTCGGTTAAGGTTGGAAGATATCCGGGTCCGAAAAATGTCATATTGAATTTGGACACAAAAAAATTTATTTTGTAAAATAATCCAAATAGACAACCTTGAATAACTGTTTGTTTAATTATTTTCATTGTTGAATAATTAACATTAAAAGCACTTGACTGTTGTGGATATGCTGGTGTTAATATTGGCATTATTAATTTTGAATGGTTTTCTAATCTTTCAATATTTCCTTTTTCATTTTCTTTTAATTTTTCTGTTTCTATTTTTATATAGATTTTATCCCTTTTATTAACATCTACCCAATCTTCTTCAATTCCCTGTTTATTTAGAAATGTTATTTCCCTTGCAAATAATTCTGTATCAATTCTCCAACTGTGGATTAAACTATCGTCTATTGTGCCAATAAGGAAGGGTCTAGGCCAGTTCCTTAAAATTAAAAATTGTGATGATCTGCTTTCGTTTCACACAATATACATAAACATAAACATAAGACCTTTGCTTGATTTTATGTCAAAACAAGCAAAAGGGTGAAACTATCGGAATTCAAATTTTGTTTAGGTGGACAAGAGCCTTGACTACAAAATCCCTATAAATTTGGATCACGTTTAATGTCAACTCAAGTTAATGTCAATGGGCAAAGAATATGAACCATCCGTTTAAGATGTTTAAAAATTAGACTATTATTTTGCTTTTTTTTTAATTTAAGAATTTACTAACCATGTCAAAAAAGTAAGAAAGAATCTATCTAATATAACCAAAACAGAACAAGTATTTGGATATAATAAATAAATTTTAGTTAACATAATTAACATAGAAGTTCCACTCAAAAATCCAAATTGATTTCCATAAATAGAATTATCTATAAATTTTTAAAAATATTTTTCTAAATTACTTAGATATTTTACTTTTTGCCCAAATTTTTAATAAAATTAATGCCGAACGAAATATTTTTATTTTTTTTACTTCTTCTTTTGGTAATAATTCTTTAATAATTAAATTCGATTTATAACCAGATAAAGGAAAAACTCTTCCCAAACTATTATTCATTGCATTATTTAATGCTTCATCCATCCAATTTTTGTTATTTTTTATCTCTTCGGGAATTTGTACATAACTAATGTCTATATCAATTCCATAAAATTCAAATTTCAATAAAGGAACACGTGTTTCTCTAATTCTCTTCAAATTATTAACCTTCTCCTATAAATTTTTAAATAAATTTTAATTTTCTAAAAGAAGTGAATAAGGGGGAGGGTGGCAACCAATGTCTTATAAAATTAACCTTCCAAAAGCCATTCCTTCGTTTTTCAGTGCCGCAGGCAAGATTTTGAGGATTTTAGATGGCCAAGGAGCCAGATATCTTCCTATTTTTGTCCCCAGATTGCGTATATTTTTGCGTTAATTTTGTCAAAAATAACACAAACGCAATGCACCCGCCTCTGATCCAGATGTACGATTACGGGCAAATAATTAGAAATAAAATGAAATAAGTAAGAATATAAAGTATATATTTATAAAGAAATTTCTAGACGAATCTTTCATCTATGTATTACCTGTAAACATAAATAACAGAAAAAAGACTGATCAGAACAATTTTCCTCTTTATTATCTAAACATTTTGAGTTTAAAAGTCCAAAAAATTGTGTAGCTCTACTAATTAATTGTTTTGTTTCATCATTATGTAAATTTTCTTCTCCTCTTTCTTCATCATAAAAATATTTTGTATTTTCTTTAACAACATAAATAGCGTCAATATCAGAATTTTTTGTATTTACTTCCAACATTAAAGATCCTCCAATCAAAAATTTATAATCAGCTTCAAATGTTTCTGCCCATTTATTTAATATATTTTTTAATTTTTTAATTATTTCGTTTATATTTTTATTATTTACTTCAATTAATTCAAATATTTCATAATTATAATTACTTTCTTCATTCTCCTCAGAAAATATTAAATTTTGAATTAATTCTGGATTTAAATATTTTGCTGGGCCATATTCTCCAATATTTTGATTATCTGAAATTAATTTTGTTTTCAATTGTTCTAAAGTTTATTTTAATAAACAAGCTCATTTCAAAACAAGCTCTCTAAACTTGGTGATATATTCCTCATATAAAATCCCCTCTAATAATTCTGTTTATGATTTAGTTTCGCAAAGCCTGTTTCATTAAGCCCTTTCAGATATATTTTCAGAAGTGCTGGAAATTTGGGCTCTGGAAAATTGGGCTCCAGGATTTTTCGGAAAATTGGGCTTTAACTGTTAGGAAAATTGGGCTCCGGCCGAAATTTGGGCTCCAAATGATAAAACTGGAAAATTGGGCTCGAAAATTTTAGACGCGGAGAATTGTGGGCGTCGGAGTGAATTTCTTGATTTATTCGAAAAAACACAAAGCAAACAACGTAAACCTACAAGTTCCCGCGCCTAAAATCTTGGAGCCCAATTTTCCGGACACCATTTTCAGCAAAAACTTTTTTAATTCTTAACCAATTTAAATAACTATATTGTCAATCAAGAGCTCTTAATTTGAAGAATTTATATTGATAACAGGATCTATTAATTATTGTTTGGCATATAACAGTTTTATTTAAATTTAATAATATATACCAATATCCCTCTGATTCTTAAATTTATTCCAATCATTTATTTGTTCATCAATTCTATTAAACCATTCTCCAACTTTTTCTGACTTTTCAACTCCAAAAAGAATTGAAATAATATTTTCTTTTTCATTTTGACTTTTTTCTTTAATAAATACAATATTTTCTGTTGAAGAAACTAATTTTTGTAAATGTAATTGGTGCATAATAAAATAAATATTATTTTCATTTAAAATTGTTTTTCCTTTAATATTTTTATTATCAACTTTCAAAATTCCTTCAATTAAATTAACTAAATATTTAAGTCTGTTGTACAATTCAATTTGATGGATATTTTCAAAAACCTTAAAAATATTATTATTAATTAATGTCCGCTTTTAGTACAAATTTCTGGATTGTTTCGCAAATATTCCATTAATTCTTACAAATATTCCCCAGTAATAAAGATCTCAATTTACTCCATTTTTACCAGTTATTGGCATATATGTTCGATATTTTTAAAGTTATTTTTATTTCTTTAAAATGCCACTAACTCCGAATGTAATTCACAAGCTTTTACACCAAAAATTTTAATTCACCAAAAATGCAACACAAAAAATATTGATAACTTAGTTAATGGGTTTGGTGTCTCTGCTCAAACAATATGGGCAGGGTTAAAGCTTTTCAAGCAACTAAATATTTAAGTCTGTTTTTATTTTTTGAAGATTTTATTAAAGATATGTTTACATTAAAAATATTATTAAAAATAAATATATCTTCACTTAATCTTAGACCCCCCCCCCCCGCGAATAAATTAATTACTTTATCAAAATTCTGTCCATCTTCTGTTAAATTTTCCAGCCATTTTGGCATTTTTTCAAAAATTTCTTCTCCAAATATTTCTTCATAAATTAATGGCCATATTTTTTCTTTTAATTGTTTAAATGCAACAAAACGTTTATATATTTCATTAATAATAATGCCTATATCAATTAAATAACGTTTTTCTATTGAAGGGTTTTCGATAAATTCTAAATAAAAGTTATTAATTTTTTGTTCATTTGTAAATTCAGAAATTGGATTTATTTTTAATTTTAATTCATTTAAAGATGTTGAAGAAGAAAATAAAGAAATATTTTTATTTTTTTGTTCTTCATTATTTCCTCCAATTAATTTATTTGTTAATTTCTTTTTTGGCTTTTTAGGAGGGGTAGGAGGTTTTTCTTTTATTTTTTGTTTTTCCTCAACAATTTCTGATTTTATTTTAATTGTTTGTTCAACTGTTTTCTGATTTTCTTCTTTTTCTGAATTGCTTGTATTTGCAATATTTTTATTTTTTGAAGATTTTGATTTTTGTTTCTTTTTTGAATTTTCTGATGTTTTTTCTTTGGTTTTCTCTTTAATTTTCTTCCCTTTCCCTTTACTTTCCTCCTTTAATAATTCTTCTTCCAAAAGAGCAATATTTTTTAAATATTCCTCTTCTTTAGCTTTAAGTTCTGCTTTACGTTCTTCGTCCGTTCTAATATCTGTTTTACTTATATTTTCATATATTTTATTTACTATATTTTCTTGTTCAATAAATAAATCAAGTCCTTCTTTAAATTTTACTTCTCCAATTTCTTTTAATTCTTAAATTAAATGATCGAATTATAATTTTTATTAGGATTAATTAATAGCTGGGGGTCACAGTCGGGATATTTGAAACTTACTAATAGCCAAATCCTTTCTAAAACTTTCATTTTTTAGGAAATTTCCCAGTGTAGTTAAATGTACTTCTTTAATTCTTTTCTCAATGTCATTTGTGTTTGATTCATCTGTTGATTTTACTATCTCTTCCAAGTTGGGTTTATACGCCTAAATTATTTTTAAAAAATATTAATTAAGTTAACAATCTGTCATTAGGATCAATTTCAGATCTTCCGAGATCAATTCGTACAAATAATGCCATATACCTATATCAATTTTGCTCGTACGTGTATTTCATGAACAAGTACGAGATAAATATTAATTTTGGCACGAACGTCCAAACACTGCTAATTTAAATATGTAGATTTTTGTTCCGATGTCTTGATAAGTATACAAATATATTTTTTAAGCGCCCAAAATTCGTCATTTTAGCGTTCAAGATGAAAATTTGCATTTATAAGTGGAAAATTGTGCCGAATACACGAAAAGTTCATATTTTAACGCCGCAAGCGATAAACTGAGAAGCCTCTTTCTCAAATTACATTCGAACACAACCCTAAGCTCAAGAGTCAAAAGAAAACTGGTAAAATACATATATCTAAAGTTTAATATATAGTAGATAATATATACTATGTTTGCGGTTTCGTCTGCAGATTTGGCTTCTTCAATAACATCTAATATATATTTAAACATGTTATACCATTTACATTCCTTTAAATCTTTTAAATTATGACAATAAAAGTCCCAATAAAATTTATGAGCTAAAATTTTATTATTATTGAAAAATTTTTTAAGTTTTTCTTGATTTTGCTTATTTCTCCATTTATTAGAATTAACAATTCCATCTGCAGATCTAATCCAAACTAAAAAATCTGCTGACATTTTATTTATTTTATTTGATCTTTCATCATTTAATGTAAAAACATTCAAATAATATTTCTTTAGTATATCATTATTTTTAAAATCTAAATTTTAAATATGTCATTATATTCTTTCTACCCCTCTCTCTCCTTTTTCCACAAAATGTTTCAATACATAATGATCTGTGATTAAATTAATTTTCAAGAATAAGCACCAATACTTCTTAGGATATGCTTTTTTTCGGGCCGCATCATTTCTATTCGGGCATCGAGTAACAACAACACGCCAACCCAAAATATGCATTGAAATATGCAAAATTTCCTAAACTTGCACTAGATATGCAGCAAAAATAGTGAAAATGTGCTTTAAAAATTAATATTCTAAGTTAAAAACACTAATTTAGCCTTTAAAATTCAAATTAAGAGCACTTTTAAAAGATTTTTCGATTTAAGATTTCAGCAAAATAATTTTTTCAAAAATTTTCATAAAAAATCATAAAAATTTTTTTCACGAGAAAAATTTATAAATTTTGAAAAAAATTTTTTATTTTTGGCAAAATTTTTACAAAAAAAATGAATTTGGACCAAAATATGCAAAATTTGCCAAAATATGCACCGATATGCAAATATGAAAGTAATATACAAATATATAATTAAGAACAGGGTCTTAAAGTGCTTGGACCAATGTAAAAACACCATTTTTGCGCTTCTCTCATCATAGCATATCCGAAAAACATGCATTTGCATGTTTTTCCTCGCCATACAATCATTATGCATCGTTTCATTTTATGAAAAAGGATAGAAAGGAGTTAGTGGTATAGATATATTTTGGAAACGGTTCTTGATGTAATTCCAAATACTTTGGAAGATCTTTTTTTAATCCACAGGTTCCAAGAGTTTAGAAATTTTAGAGATTCGTGTTGCCGAAGGGCTTACACATTTGAAAATATTTTTCATGTTAAAAAGTGAGACTTTTTCTCCTATATTCCCCCCACCCTTACCTTCTTCCAATTTTAACACTGAATATAAATTAGCAAATTTATCATTATCTATAATTAAATTGTGCAACATTGACTTGCTTTTAAAGCTTTTTGTTAATTTTTCTTTTTCTTTTTGGTTCTCATTTAAATAATATTTTAAATGACTAAAATGATCAGTTACTAAAGCTTCTCTTTGTTTATTTATCATTTCTACTTTTCCTTCTTGTGTTAACCCTTTATCTTCACATTTTTTAATTATATTTTTAAATTCAGAATCTTTAAATTTTCCAACTAACTTTTTAATTTCTTTATCAAATCCCTTATATTCCTCATCAGTTAAATTATTTTTATCCCAATAAGTAGATGCTTTTTCGATTATAATTGAATATGTGTAAATAAAACAATTGGCAATTTCAATTCCTTTTTTAATTAAATCATAAAAAATATTTTCTATTTCTTCAACTATTTCTTTAAATTTTATGCAAGTTTTATTTGTTTCATCGTAATTATAAAATTCCTCAGCTTGATAATCAAAACTTCTAAACTGTACAAGTAAAAGCGAAGCATTAATTCTCATTTCTGCATCTATACTTTCTTCTAATTCTTCTTCTGTTAGATATAACGATTCTCCATCCTTTTCTTCTAATAAAAGTATTCTCTTATATAAATACCATTGGTAATTAGATTCCATATCATCTTAAAAAGAAATACATTTTTGTACTTTTATCATCTTTCTACACTTCCTATTGCCTATAAATACCCTTATGTATCAGAGAGGTCCCTCATCTGATCCAACCTCGATTATATCTCGCCTGCATTGTTAATTTCTACTTAGGATAAACCATTCTTCTTGAGCTCTCCTACATACTTTTGTAAATCCCGGACAAATCTGGAATATCAGAACTTCTGACTGTGGATTTAAAATATGAGTTGAGGGAATTTTGAGTTAAGGGGAAAATATTTAGAAATGAATATTTAAATATATTCAAGGGTTAGGGAGTTATTAGGATATTTATATATATTAGGACACATCAGGCATTTAACCGTAATTAGGCCTGTTTTTTCCCTTAAAAGATAAAAAAATATTTTAATCTTCCCATAACTCTTTCATTAGGAAATCGTCTTATGTTTAAAATCATATATTTTATTTGAGATAACTATATATAAAGAATTGATCTTTTGCATATCTATAATTATCTTAAAGAAGCAGGGCCCGCTTTCCTGGGTAATAATATTTAGATTTATTATACATATATTCGAAAACCAAACCAATTGGAAACCAAATAGGATATTCGATTTCCAAATTTCCCAATTCATTTCCTATTAAAAAATATAAACGATTCTTTGATGTATGCTCATCATCAAAAAATTGTTGTATTTTTTGTGAATTTTTAATTAAATATTTCATTGTTAAATAATGAATATTATGCATTTGTTTATTCTTTGATTTTTCTTCAAACATTTTAACAATTTTATCGGTATTTTCTTCTTTTGTGCAGTCAAATTCTAATGAATAAATGATTGGATCATTCTGAAAATATTTTACAGGGTGCGGCCGTACTTTTCTTAAACATAAAATTTATTTCAAATATTTTTTTAAATTTTATAAAATCTATAAAAAAGTGATCATGAATATGTGAGGAAACTAAAAATTCTAACAAATCTTCAAAATGTCCTCCCTCCACCAAGATACACGCGTCCAAACGCTTACTGAATTTGCTCACCTTAATTGCCTCTGTTTATGTAAATCGTATCCGTGAAAGTCTCTGCTTCAATCATGACCAGGGTGACCATCTCCAAACCACTAAAATAGGGCGCAGCCACTCAAAAATGTGGCAAAAATAGGGCAAAATTTAGCAAAAATAGGGCAAAAAATATGGCAATATTTTAAAAGCTTAAAATTAATTAAAATTTCAAATAAAAAGCTTTAGTTTAACCTTTTTTCAGTAATTTTAACTAAATTGAGCAAATCGGGATCAGAAATAAAGAGATCATGTGTCCGAGTACAATAAAATCAGAATTAAGTTTAATGGATACAAGGGAAGAAAGTAGTTTGGCCTTTGTTCTGCTTCTCTCGCTAGTTTCACATTCTTAACAACAAAAATGCTGAAAGAGTTGATTCATCAGAAAACTTGCTTTCAGATCAGAAATAAACCTACAATGCTGATTAATTTCGAACTATTTCCTTACACAAACGTCCAAATGACTGAATAAAATCACGTAATCATCCTGTGCGTGCTAAATCTAAGCTAGTAACCTCCACCGTTCAGCGCCGCAAGCAAAAATTTTTAAAATTTTGGAGCCAGGAAGTCAGAAATCCTTCATTTTTACCATTTTTTTTACAAAATCCCAAAAAAACTATAGAAATATTAGAAATGTTAAAAATAGGGCAAAAATATGGCAAATGAAAAAATAGGGAAAAAATAGGGCAAATGCCCTATAAATAAGGTAAAATGGTCACCCTGATCATGGCCAAACTGTGAGTCCATATCATTCAGATCTGTGGAGTTACTTGGCCAAATGTCTTTGCCCCAAAAATCTGGAAACAACTTTTCGCAGAGCTCAATCATTGTTTTTGCCCAATGTGAAGGGGCCCAATTTTGCTGCAACATAAAATTGGTTTTACCGAAGTGTTGCTGTGCCCAGGGATGCAATGGCACAAATCCCTGCCAGCACCATTGTTGCTGTGGCCATGGATCCATTGTTTTTGTGCCCAGGGATCCAGTGGCACAAATCCCGGCCCACACCCTTACAGATTGTGGAGAGAGGTTTTTTTTAACAATTTTGGAAGCAAGGCCTTTCCTTGGAAGCAATTGCCTATGATTTTGTCTGTTGTGAAAGACAGGGTTGCAATTTGCCTGGGATTCAATTATTGTGGATGAGTGCGCGACCATAGTGGGCAAATTCAGTAAGCGTTTTGACGCGTATATCTTGGCGGAGGGAGGACATTTTGGATATTTGTTATAATTTTTCTTTTCATTAGATATTAATAAACATTTTTTTATAGATTTTATAAAATTTAAGAAAATATTTGATATAAATTTTATGCTTAACAAAAGTACGGGAACTAAATTTAATTAGATATTAAAGTTTTGCCGCACCAAAAAAAAAAAAAAAAAAAAAAAAAAAAATTTGCCGCAATTTAATTAGATAAAAAAAAAAAAAAAAAAAAATTTGCCGCAATTTAAATTTGCCGCAATTTAATTAGATATTAAAGTTTTGCCGCACCCTATAGTTGCGATAGTACTTCAAATTTTACCAAATATTAAATTTAATTAGATATTAAAGTTTTCTCTTGATTTCACTTGGTAAATTAAGCAGATCCTGACTTTGAATTAGGAAAAATCTCTGGATCCCATCTCGGTGTGATCTCCATTATTTATTAATAAATAATTAAATAAACTAACAATATTCAAAATTTCAGTAAATTTACTACTATTCATTATTTCATTCCTCCATAATTCATTACTTAAAAGTATTTCATTTTTCATCCAATTTTCCATAAAACAATGTAGAACACAAAATTCTTTTTTTGAATTATTTATTTGTTTTAAAAGTTTTTCTATTTTTAAACTTTCATTAATAAATTCTTCAAATTTTTCAGAGAAGTTTGGAGATATTTGTTGAGATGTTGAATTTATTTTATTTTCAACTTTAAATTATAAATATTTAATTTTTAAATTGATTAAAAGTTATGTTTTTTAATTAATTTTAAAATAATTGAAGGTTTCTTAAGAGGGGACTATAGCAAAGTGTAAGTGCTAAAATTTTTGAGAAATTACCCTATAGCCAATTTTTTGGTTTTTGGGCCTGCAATAGAAATAAAAAACAATTAATAAATTTAATAATATTGGGAAATATGTATTAATGTAAATTAGAATTTAAAGAGAGGATAACCCAAAAAAACTGCTCAAAATATTTTAAACTACCTGAATTAATTAAAGAATCTAGAAATTGTTTGTAATTAAATTTCACTGATTCAATAATTAAATCTTCACTAGGAATTTCATCTTCACACCCGATTGAAAGAAATTTAATAAATAAATTTGTTAATTTTTCTATTTCTTCACTTTCAAGAATTTCTTTACAAAAAGTATTATTTAAAAATAATAATAATAAAAATAATTTTAAAATAAATAAATTATTCATTTTAACCTAAAAATATATTTAATTAATTTAATAATTAAAAGGAAAGTTAAATTATGAATTTTGAAATTATCTACTTGTAAATAAATAATCGGCAATATCTTTGATGTTAATTTAAATATAAGGGCAATGTTATGAAATAAATATTAAAGGAAATTAAAGTGCATACAAAGTTAATTTTCGATTCTTTTTTTGTAGTGCCGCTCAAAATTACATCATAAATAAAAGGATAAAATTAAATTTAAAGTCGATTTTGTTTAAAAAAAAAGTTTTAAATTAGCTTTTTCTTTGGATTAATTATAAAAATATGACAACAAATAAAGGTTTAGAATTGGGAGAATTAAATTTAATTAATTCTCAACTCCAAAACAAAAAATTCCCTAAGCAATCTTTTATTCAAATTTTTTCATAATTTAGAAAAATATAAATAGAATTTAAAAAAAATAAAGAAGTTATTGGAGAATCAATGCTTGCACTTGTAATGAATCGATGCTTATTTTAGATAACAGATAAATGTAAAATATTAGAGAATAAATCATAAGATTTTGTTAAAGCAAATTTCCGCCTCCAGTTTTTTGCGAGGGGAGTAAGACGGGGAAAACTAATACAATTATTTCTAGATTTTTATGGGTAGGAAGGTTTATTTTGGAGGTTTTATGGAGGGTTTATAACGAAGAACCCTTTATTGCGGTTCTTCGGTATGCTATTCAGCTGAAGCGGCACAAATCACACAAAACCCTTTTTTACAACACAATATTAAAATTTATAATTTGATTATTCTTAAATATTTCAAGAATAATTATATTTCACATTCCACTTCCCGTTTTTCTCTCTTTTTTTAATTTTTTTCGATGTCCTGATTTACACGTGTCAGGGAAGAACTTCGAACGGAGTTTTGTCATTCGAAGTTCTGCCCCTCACCTTAATTTACATTAGAATTAGAACCCGGACCGGATCCGGATTTTCCGGATCCGGTGGTCCGGAATCCGGGTATTTTGATAAAAACCGGATTTTCCGGATTTCCGGATTTTCCGGATTTTGATCCGGAAAGTCCGGTCCGGGTCGAGTCAAAAAAACCCGGATCCGGTCCGGGTCCGATATTTAAAAAATAATATCATTTTTTCCCACGAAATGAGAAGAATGAAAAAATTTGGGAGGAAAATGCTCAAAAAAGTGAATTTTTTTCGCAACAGCATCTCCGTTGACGGGCCATCCTCCTCCGTTCTCAGAACAACTTCTCGGAACAAATCCCCCGTTGACCATAGAGGGATTAGAAGTGATTAAGAGGGTATTGGAGATTAGCAGGGATTTGGGGAATTCTGGCATTAACAGAGATTAGGCCCATTAATTCTCAGTCACTTGGACGGATATCGGCGGATATAATTGGATTGATGGGAATAAGTTGTTTGAAAGGATTATGGGGGATATGAGCGTTTTTGAATGATATCAATGGAATTTGAGGGGACTGCCTCCTTCGGAGGCAGTTCTATTCTTTTAATCCCATCGAACCGCAACGATATCTCTCTCTATCCCTCATATTTCCCGATATCCCTCTTAATCCTCTAATCTCCCGATATCGCTCTTGATCCACAGATATCTCTCCTAATAGCCCAAAACATCAATATCACACTTATTCCCTCTAACTCTATCGATATCTACCTTAACCCTCTTAGTCCATTAAATTCCCATTATATTCCTCGATATCCCTCCAAATCCAGCGATATCCTTCTCGATGCCATAACAACCTTTGTTTTAATTCACCAGTATTTAAATGTGCGCTATTTACTCAAAATTCACATATTATTTGCGAAAATTTATGAAAAATTTTTTTTTGAAAATTCGGGTCCGGATCCGGGTCCAAAAAAACCGGATTTTCCGGATTTTGATCCGGAAAATCCGGTCCGGGTAAGAAAAATTTTAAAAATCCGGAATCCGGATCCGGCATTTATCAAATTTCTAACTCTAATTTACATATGATTATAAGAATGAAAATTTGGCCCTGTTTAAAAATTAAAACATTTTTCCTTTCCTACATGGGAGAAATGATTATTTTATTGTTTAATAGACTTAATTAAATAGATGAGTATTTTTTATTAAATATATTCATAAATTTATTTAAAACACTTCTTCATGTCTTGTAATTATTCTTGATTGATTTCTGGTTTCAGTAGGGTTTTTGTGTGTAGTATGTTGTGTAGTTCCTCCAATGTTAATTTGCATAGTTGTTGCAGCAATTCGATTGAGACGAGACTTAAAAAATTAAAATAATATATTAACATAAAATTTTATTAAATACCAAACAAAGCATTTTAAGAACATCACGCTGAATTGTGTTATTTAATGATAAATAAACTATTGGTTTTGATCCATGAGCAAAAAACCAGCCAAACATTCCAGTGTAAATAATATATTTATTAATTCGAAAAAACTTTTTTAATTATCAATTAATTTTAAAATAATAAATATTTAAATTACTTGCATATAAACATAAATTATACCAGCTATTATATTAATAGAACTGATCAACATAACTTGAATGAATATCTAGTATATGGAAAATATTTATTATAATTTATTTATGTTATTTTATAGTATTCATCTACACTGGTACCACCCTTATCTGCAAACTTTTACTACGTATAAATTAAAATGTTATCGGCCCGCGCTGTTTTAAAAAATGGAATTCCTTCAAAGAAGAAGGCGAGAGATCATATTTATTTTCTACAAAAATTATACAAACCTTTTTCTGAGATCGACTTGTAGATTTTAATGCAGAAACTGATGATCCCTTACAAATTAAAATCACAACAAAGAGTAAATAAGATCCAGGAAAAAGTGTAACAACAAGAAAATTGTTGAAACTAACCATTGGATTGTCATACTTTTAAAAAGAGAGTTTAAAAATATAAATTAAAATTATTTAAAAAACAATAGTTCCAAAATCATCAATATATCCAACATGCGGATTATAAAACCAAGAAAAGAGTACTCCACTAAACAATACAGGTTTAAATGTTGGCCCAAATAAAATTCCATAAAATAAAGGTAAAAGCATCCAAAGCCATGTCTTATAACCACGAAAGAGACGCTCGCCGATTGACGGCATTGAAATTTCTACACAACGATTTAAAGCTAATAAAATGGCAGAAAGGGTTTCGTTATACCAAAATACTTTAAAATTATTTTAAAATTCAAAATAATTACTAATTTATACCACAAGCTACCATTCCAGCAATGTAAATTGTGTTTGGAAATGAACAGAAGACAGCCCCGTTTAATGCTTAAAATTATTTCTTTTTATTTCAATTATTCCCTCACATAAATTACCTAAAATTCCCGTTAATAATCCACAAATAAATAAACAAAAAATATCATTAATTCCAATATAAAACATAATTTTATAACAAGAATTTTCCAGATGTTTTCGAATTGCTAATACACACAAAATATAGAGAAACTTTAAAAAATAATTTTTTTTGATTTTTTAAATTTTCTAAATTAATCTACCTCCAAAATAAAAAATAATTGAATCAAAACAACACCAAGAAAAATATGTTGTCTGTCTTCTAATGGGATATCCTTAATATTATATAAACTACAATTATATAGACGTTGATATTCTTTTGGTTTAAATAAATAAATATCCATTATTTTTTAAATTATTTTTGAATATTTTTAATATTTTAATGAAATTTTGAGAAATAAAATAAAAGGTATTATTTAGTATTTTTAATATCTAAAATAATTTTAATATCAAAATTCGTCAGAAAATTAAAACAAAAATTTCATTTGTTTTATTAATAATTAAAATCTAAATATTTATTAATTAATTTATTTATTTATTAAAAAATAACATTATATTAAAGGAAATATTTTTAATTAAAATCTTTTAATATAAAATATTATCCATTATTATTCTTTTTTTGTCAATTATTATTTCCGTTATTTTTTGATATTGTATTATTCTTAAATATTTAACAGGAATTTTCTTTAGAAAATTTAAATAAAAATAAAAAAAGTTTAAATTTAAATTTTTAAATATATTTTTTAATATTTGACAGAATCAGTCGAATTAAGAATTGTTGAAATTTAATTTTTAAAATTAAAAAAATTCATAAAAATATTATTTTAATTAAGATTTCTTTAATATTTTTAAATATTTGATTAATGATGTAAATTAATTGTTAAATTAGATTAAAACGTCTTTCTGTTTTTTTCACATGGACTTTCACTAGACGAATAATAAAAAAAACTTTCATTGGGAAAGTTTTTAAAATTTAAAAAGCACTTATGTTGAACTTTAAGCTCCTGCCTGACTACATGATCTTCTCTACACGTGCTCTTCACAATATTTTCAATTTAATTTCTTTTTTATTATCCCGCTCGTAAAATGATGCAATATATAAAAAAATTATATTAAAGGAAATGTAAAAATTATATAAAATAATAATAAATAAAAATAATAATAATAATAAATAAGAAATATATAAAAATTATATTAAAGGAAATATATTATATTAAAGGAAATATTTTTAATTAAAGTTTAATTTATACAAAACTCTTATTTAGTAAATTAAATATTTTGTTTATGAAAGGGCTGGGAAAATGTCTAATGCCAATTTGGCGATAAAATTTCAATGAAATTAAAAAAATTTATGGCTAACTAAATCCTTTAAAATGGAGGGGTTTGATTAGAATAGTAAAGCATTTAAATTATAATTATTAAATGTACATACATATTCTCCGTTATTTAATTTATACAAACTTATTGTTTTATTTTTTGGGCTGTTCGTTGGAGATTTCAAACCGTAACATTAATTATAACTAGAATAGTATTACTACATGATTTTCTCTAAATTTTTTATATTTTTAATATTCATTTATATTTTTCTACATTTTCTCTCTATGTACATATAATAAAATAAATATGTTTAGAGTCAAATTTAGAAATTATCGGCTTTAGACTATTACACTTATAATTTAAAATTGAGTAAATAAATAGATCCCTTTAATTGTGTCATTTAAATTTTTTGGGTTTTTCAATAATAAAAATGTCAAAATATTATTTAAAACAATTCTTAGATAAAATTGAATAATATTTTTTAAAATGTTTAATTTAAATATTTATTTAATTATTATATTTATAAATCTTCAACAATTTATTTTTGCCGATCAAAAGAAATTGATTGTTAAAATAAAATGGAGAGAAAATAAAGAATATGAAAATTATTCTCTTATATCTTCAAAACCTCCACGATTTTTATTGAAATTAATTAAAAATTGTAAAGATGGAAATAAAGAAATAGTAGAAATTGGAAAAACTATTTTATATGATTTTTATATTTTTAATTTAACTGGAAAAAAGAATAAAATGTTGTTAACTAATGAAAAAGAAAGCTGTGAATTTTTTGATAAAATTATGAAATTGGAAGTTTGGCTTAATAATGAGGTAAAAAATAATTAAATACGTATATTTAATATATACCTAAATAGAATATGCTTACATTAATAATAATAAAAAGAATTATTTTCTGAATATTCTCTAAAATAATATAAAATATAGTTAAAATCCATAATAAAAACCAGATTTAATATATTGAAAATAATTTTAATTTTTCCGAGACAACATTGTCAAATCATTAATTAATTGTAATATATACATTTAGATTCACATTACAAGTTTACCAATCGTCGGTCTAAACAAAATAATCACAATAAACACAAATTCATCATACAAAGTAGAGGAATATAATTACCAAAAAGAAACAGAATTTTTAAATCCAAGACGTTTAATAAAATTTATTGTAAATAAATTCGAAAATAGAACCCCAGCAGAAATGAGAATTGAATGTAGAAATAAAATAAAAATTTTAGAATTTGATCCAAAAGAGGATAATGATATTTATGAAAGTTGTGAAGCTAAAGTTTCGGTTTGCTCAAATGATGAATATTTCCTTTATTATGAAATTGAAGGAAATGAAAAGGTAAAAAATAGAAAATAATTTCAAAATATAATTTTTTAGAAAATTGAATTGCAATGTGAAGAAGCATTTCATGAAGATAATAAAATAAATATTTATTTTATTAAAATTGAAGTATACCCAACATGTAAATTAATCTCGTCGGAAGAATTAACGTCGTTCTCCTCAAAAAATTTAGAAAAAAATAAATCAAAATGTATTGAACAAGATAATAAATTAAAAGAAAAAAGTGAAAATATTCAAAGATTTT
Organism: Meloidogyne incognita; assembly: GCA_036172945.1. Classification (NCBI taxonomy): domain Eukaryota; kingdom Metazoa; phylum Nematoda; class Chromadorea; order Rhabditida; family Meloidogynidae; genus Meloidogyne; species Meloidogyne incognita. The sequence continues at coordinate 2,114,927 of JARQAC010000006.1, read as the reverse complement.
TAGAAGCTCCATTGGATGACGAAGTGATTGAAATTTCAAAGTACTATACAAATCTAGGACAGCCAAGTCCAAACACTCCAACTTCAAAAGGTATAAAAATTAATTTAATCTTTTATTTTACTTTAATGTGTACATATGTATGTAGTTCTGAATGAATCTAATTTTTGTAACAGTTATTAATAAAAATAGGGAAAATAGATAAATAAATGGGAATTAATTAAAAAATAAATAAAATGAGAGAAATTATTTATAATAAATTTATTAAAACCAACTAAATAATAAAAAATATATTTTAGTCTCTCCACCAACAATCTCTAACATTAATTGCAACCCTATAGAAAGTCAAGCAAAAACAAACTATGCTGCCTCTTCTCTGTCAAATAATTTAATCCAAGGCCAGTTAAATCAGCATGGAAATAATTGGCAACAAATTTTACAGCAAAATTCTTTGGGGGACTCTTCTTCTTTTTTAGGCCAAATTGTCCAACAAAGTTCGGCAAAACCTTTTCCTCGAATTCCTTCTTTCCAAGCTTCTTCATCTCGCTCACACAACAATTTAAGCACAGATCAAAACCAACACAATATATTTCACAAACAAAATTCATTCCAAGAATCGTCTCACACAGTTAACAACTCCTTACTAGGACAACTATTTGGGACTTCTTCATCTTCCCAAAGAATTCCTTCTGTTCAAATACTTTCATCAGGAAAAACAAATAACGAACCAATATTTCACCTTCAACAAAACCCTCAACAGATTAACCAACAACACCCCCAACAACATCCTATTAATTACCCAAATCAACAACAACAACTCCCCCCTTTGTCTATTCCTACCCCAAAAAATATATTTTCAAATACACAACAACACCAAACTAATCACAATTTTACAAACGATTATTTTGGAAGTCATAGAACACCCAATCATTACTCTCCTTTTAATCAAAAAATTCCTTCGAGAGGAAGCACAACAAATTTATATTCAATGGGAAATACTCATTATGGAGGTAAAAAAGTGAAATATTTTAATTTAAAAATTTGGAAATTTAATTCATTCTGAGTAATAATTACTCATAGTTTAATTGTCTATAATTTAAGGATTACCATTAGAATCGCCAACAATGTCTATCAATCAAAGAAATAATTACCAATTAGAACATCAAATCCAAAACCCCCTCCAAAATAAACTTCCCCATAGCCTTTCAATAAGTTCTTCAACTAGCAATAGTAAAAGTACCTCAACTGATGGGGATAAAAACAATAAGGAAATGATTGACAGAATTGTTTGTGATTTACAAACAACAATTCAAACAATAAGACATCAAATAAACCAAAATAATGAGCTTTGTAAACACCTTACAGAATTAAAAGAAAAAAGTTTACACCAAAAAACATTACAAGAAGCTTTAATAAATCAGAATTTAAACATTAATCAAATAACAGAACACAATACACAATCACAACACAATTTAATTGGAAACGTTGAGGAACAACATTTACAACATTTTGAGGACCCATTATTGTTTCATAATGTTGGAGAACATCACAACAATAATTTATTTGATAATATGGATGAATTACAACAGAGCATAACTACTAACGTTGAGGAACAACATCTTCCACATCAACAAAACATTGAAGAAATATTTGGAACAAATTCAGAACCAAGCATGTTAAACTTTGAAGAACCAGCTCAACAGAAAAACACGAGAAAAAGAAACGTAAACAGAAAAAGAAAAAATTGATAAACTTTTAATTTATAAGAAATTCTAAAAACACTGTATATTAAGGTTGGCAGTTCCTGGGAAAACTCTGGATATCTAGAACCAGAGCAGATATCCGAACTAAAAAATTTCGGATACCCTGGGTTTTTTCTGACTTACATTTCAAACTCAAGTGGGCGTCTAAGATCTAGTATTTCTAATCTTTATCAGAATTTAAATTAAAGCAAGAAATTGGGCGAATTTACTCAGAAATAATTTTAAGAATCTGAAACTTGCAAAGTTGATTTCTTTTAGAGATAAATAAACTTTAAATTAGAACAAATTTAAATAAAATTGGAAATGGTTAGGAAAGGCCTCTGCCCGGGGTTAAACTTTTAATAATTTCTTCATTCATCTACCTATGCTATGTATTTTTTCTCCTCAATAATGAACTTATTTCTTCCTCGTTTATATTTCCTATTACCTAATTAATAATTAAAAATAATTATGTACATATACAAAACTCAATCTTTTTCTTATAAATTTTTTAAACAAAAACAAACAAAAATTAAAATATATTTATAATTTATATATGTATTTATTTACACATAATTGTTATCTTCTTCTAATTGGTGGAGGTTTCCCTTGAGAATCACTCGTTTGAGGAAGTAATTCTCCATCACTTCCAACTGTCCCAATCCCTTCCTCAACATTTTCTGTCCATCCTTGTTCGATATGAATTTGTGGAACATTATGTGTTGTTGAAGTAAAAGAAGATATTATATTGTGTTGCCTTTCAAAAGTTGAGGAGGAAGGTGAATTATTACAACAAGGGCAACGTTCAAGTGATGGTACTTCTTTGCTTTGTTGTCTAAAAATAGACTGGCGTTGACCTTGTTGTTTATGATTAGCTAATAGATGAGAAGATTGTGATGATAATGTTGTTGGTTCATCGTTAAGTCGTAAAGGCGGGACTTTAATTAAAATATTAGAAGGATTTCTAAGCAAAATCAAAAGAAAATTTTCTGATGAATAAAAGTGAAGGGTTTATTACCCTTCGCGTGACTTAATTGAATTCAAACAATTTCTCTTTTTAACATGTAGATATCCTAATAGAAGCCCTGGACTTATAATTTTCAATACCCCTCATCAGTAGGCTTCTAATAGGGCATGGGCTTCTATTAGGTTATTTACGGTATTTAAATTTTTGATAAAAATTATATCTCATACTTTGAGGTGTTGTTAATTTAGATTGAGGTATTATAATTTGTGGTTTTTGAGAATCTTCTTGTTGATCACCTCCTCCACCCTTTTCCATCGATAATGAACGTTCACGAGAAGAACGTCTCAATTTTGAGGCATTTCGAAGAGTTGAGCGATATAATAAAGTATTACTATTATTTCTTTCAGCATGAGGGGTGGGAGAAGTAAAAGAAGTTGAATAATATTTTGGAGGAATGTTTGGATCATTTATTGGAGGAATTAAGGCGAATCGAGGTATTTGATGTTGTTGGTGGTGATGATCTGTAGTTTTTAATTTAGGTACAGCATGTGGAGTGTAGATATAACGATCTATTTAATTGATTAAGAAGGTAATTAGAAAGGCGGCCATTCAATTAGGATAAATACAGTGGACAAAATTAAAAGTTAACAAAAACTATTTTGTTTGTGAATGCCAAAAGGAAACGGGGAAAAATTGTCTTCTGATTAAAAACGGCGAAATAGGGAAAAAAGTCTGCAGGAAGGCCCTTTAATTATTCAGTAATACTGATTTTTGTTTACAAATCTGTATTTATATTTTAATAATTTCAAAGTAATTTTTACTAAAAAAAGAATTTTTATTTAATTATGCGTATATACCAGAGTTGCCGCCCGAAACCCGTATCCGATATTTTTGCCAACCCGAAACCCGTACCCAAAGATTTTTTGTACCCGCGGCAATTTAATATTTCCTTTAAATTTTACCTTCTTCCAATTGTTTTCCTATCAAAGTTTCCAACATTCTCTCCAGCCTACTCAATTTATTTAAAACCCCAGACATTTCTATTCTTTCACTTCCCCCATCACAATTTCCATCAAAAGAATTTCCATGTTCCATAATTGTATTTATTTCGTTCTGAACTAAATGAATTTCTTCTTCAGCTCGAGTTGAGGCTATACGAGCTTTAAATAAATTTAAAAAAAAATTATTTATTTTTAAAAAGAGAGAGACCACCAGCATGCCGTTCCTGCATTCTTTGAAGTAATTTACGAATTGGATGGTCTGTTGCTATTTCCAATTTCTCAATTTTTCGCCTTTCTTCTAATTCTTGTTCTCGTTTTACATCCAAAACTTTACGAAATTTTATCTTAAAAAATTATTTTTTATTTTCGCTTTTATTTAAATATATTTACTCGATTTGTCAGGTTGTAAGTTAATACTAAATTTCGAGCCAATGAATTTGCAAAAGGCTTGTAGAAGCTTAAAACTCTGAAAAAATAATTTTAAAGGGATTTTGAAAAAAATGAGACTTACTGAAGTAATGGTTCTCTTTTGATGAAATGCTGTAAAAATAAATTGTAAACAACAGATAAAAGTTAAGGATATTTTTATTAAAATCACACCCTCCCCCCCCCCTCTTCATTAATTTTTATATTATAAATAATTAACCAAATCAGAATAAGTTAATGCTTGAACCATACACGATGATTGACCGGTCCTATTGTGTTTCCAAAATTCATCTCCAAAAACATCTCCTTTTCCGAGTATAGCCACAACTTCATCATCCTTTTTTAATTAAATAATTAATTTTAAATTATTTATTTACCTGTTTAACCTCCAAAGATCCTTGAACTACAAACCATAAAGCATCAACAGATTCACCTGTATGGTAGAGAAGGTCACCTAAAATTAAATTTTTTAAAAAGACTTTTTTAACTATTAATGTTAATGGTTGGTAATTAACAAAACAAGTAAATTCTCCCTTCAAAATAACACTCATTTATATTTAAAATTACCACAAATAGAGCTGGAGTTTTCAAGTCGGGCCGACGTTAAGGCCTCATTTTTATCGGGCTGGCCCTACTAAGTCATTTTCGGGCCAAATGCCCGATTAGATTTTTCGGACCGGGCCGGATCGGGCCCCGAACCCTAACCACGAAGAACGGACAACGACGATTAATTTAAGTTGAGGTTACTCATCAAGCCCCCCCCCCCCCCCCCCCCCTTCCCACTCCAAAATATCAAGGTATATTTAATTTTTTTCGATTTAATTATTTGCCTGGTGCTGCATGTATAGTTTCCATATTTGTAGCAAATGCCCTTTTACATCCATCAGACATTAATTTAAAACAAATGTGTTCATTAAAAACTTTTCTATTCATATGAACACACTATTTAAAATAAATATTTTAAAAAATATTTGTTAATTCAAAAAAAACAATGTCAGCCCGCATATCTTTCGGGCAAAAGCCAAGAACTTTATTTGATTCAATTCCTTTACTTATTGTCCAAGTAGAAACAATATAATCAACAACTTTTTCTGCCAAATCTTTGGGAATTTCTTGAAGGCGAATAAATTCCCGAACATCGCTAATCATTTGGTGATATCTTTGAAAATAAAAAGATTTTTCTAATCAAAAATAAATACAAAAACCTTTGTGTAGAGGAAGTCATTTGTTGTATTATTGTAGTCATATGACCAAAAATGGCAGCATACAAAAGTGCAGAAATAATCATCATACAACTAAAAATTTGTAAAACCTAACTTTTTGAAGGACTATTTATTAAAAGTTGAAAAAAACTTCTCTAAAATTATATAATTAGAGTTATTTATTTCAATAGGATAACTGAATAAATTAATTGTATTAATTATTAGATAGAACGTGGCTTGAGATTATTTTACTCGGAATTCGATTTGATGGATTTGGGAAGATCTATGGATATACGGTATCGAACCTGATTCAAACCAAAACCTTTAGAACTTTTTTAGATCCAAATCCACCGACTTTACTCAAAATAAAAGATAAGGCCATTATAAACTCTGGAAATGATTTTAAAAATGTCGTTTACCGAGAGAGGTTTTACTCTTATTTTTTCATATCGTAAAGACCCTCGATTCCCTATTTGACTCTACTTTATAGCGGATCCTACTTGTGTATTGTTTTTTCAAAATTATTAAAGAAGTACAGAATATACTAACATTCCGAATATTTTTTCATTCATAGTTGTACTTGCAATATTTCCAAACCCAACGGTGGACATACAAGACATTGTAAAATATAAAGAAGATACATAACAATGTGTTTTATCTGGACCTCCAACTAATCTACTTAGGTTTGAAGCACTCGAATTAAATGGCATTTTTAAGTCATATGAAAGACGAATTAGCCAACTAAAATTTAGAATTTAATTTTTAAATTTTATTTAAAAAATACCCATCAGCCAAAGTCTGTTCTTGAAGAAAATGAAATTTATTTCTAGCCTCATATTCACCAATTACATACCAAATACAGGCCATCCAGTGAGCTACAAGGACATAGGCACAGAGTAAAAGTAAAAGAGTTGCTGCACCATATTCCAAATAATTATCAAGTTTACGGGCAACTCTTCCTTTAAGAAAATTTTTTTTGAATTTTTATATTTGATAATGTTATCTCATCAATTAAACTATTAGTTATCTAATAATTTAAATAAAAATTCACACCAAGTCGGAGAAGACGGACAACTTTTAGGGCACTAAATAATGAGGCAATTCTCTACAAAGAAAAATATTTTTTTATTAAAAAATATATTTATTTTTTAAAAATTAACTTCATCGTCCTGTTTAAACATATAAAATATATCATAAGGCAAACAAGAAAGTAAATCAATTAGAAACCAAGACTTGAAATAATTATGTCTAATTGCTTTTGGGTCTATTACTACCTTGAAAAATATTTTTAAAAAATAAAATTAATATTTTTATTCAAACTTCTCCAACAGGGCCAACAAATGTTGTATGAAAATTAAGTAAAATATCAGCGAAAAAAATAACATCAACAACAGAATCGAGTAAAATAACATAGTCGATACCTTTAAAATCAAATGTAATTTCAAAATTATTTTAAAAACCCAGAGGTGTTGGATCTCGATGACGGAAGGCAATATTGAATGGCACCATGAAAGCCTTAAATAAATATATTTAAAATTGAATTTTTAAAATAATTACTGTATAGAATGTGAGCGCCAGAATTGACCAGTCCCAAACTTAATTTAAAATAATTTTTATGAAGGCCAAAAAGAATAATTTTTAAATAATTATAAAAAAATAAATCTTACCAGTTTTACTTGTGGAATAATGGAGGATGACTAAAAATAAAAAATATGGGTCCAAAAATATTTACACTATTTTTAGAATTTTTAAATTTTCCGAAAAAATTACTGGACTTAAAATAATAATTTAATTAACATTTTAATTAATCTTTAATTTAAAATTAAAATTTAAAAAATTAAAATCACTGTGTGGTGATGTTTTTGGTGTCTCGTGTCTATATTGTGGCAACACATCTCCTCCCAAATTCATTAGCTGCTTGATTGTGCGATTATTATTTTTCATAGAATTTTTTTAATATTTTATTTAGACTAATATATAAATTCTTTTTAAATTAATTATAAAAAAATTTAAAATTTTGGGATTTTTTACCTGATTAAAATTAGAGCCAATAACACTTTGTGCTGGTTTAAGATCTTTCGTCTCGATATGATTAGGAGTAAATTGTTGTCTATATTTGGCTACTCTGGCAATTTGTAAAATGCGTGAAAGACCAAGGACTGTTTTTTAAATAAAAAAATAAATAAAAGAAATCCTATAATTATTAATAAATATTTTTAGAAGGTGTCCAAAACTCATTAACATTTACTATATATTTTTGTGTTATGAATATTATGTAGTTATGGCAAAACTTTTAATTTTCTAAAAAGAATGAATAATAAATAATTTTTAGGTAAATTACTGGCGGATAAAAAACTAATTAAAAAGAAATTTAAATTAAAATTAAATTGCCCCATTAAATTTACTTACTTTTATTATTTTCGCCCTCTAACGGTTCCTTCAGAGGAGTAATATCCTTGAATTGACATAAATACAAAACTACCTAATTTTAATTAAATAATTAAAATTTTATAAAAAATATTTAAAATCACTTTATTTTTAATATCAATTCCCCCACTCCCTCCAACTTTTGCCGAGCCAGTTTTCTTTTCTGTTGTTTCTGAATGACCTCCACCTACACCTGCTTCAGTTCCTGCACTCCCCATTATTGGCTATATTCATTTTTAAATTAGGTAAGTATTTTTTAAATTTAATAACTAACAGATATATTCATTAATAACCAAACATTCGTCTCTGAGCAAAAAAAAATAAAATAAATTATTTAAATAAAACTGGCAATTTAAAAATTTAATTTATTTTAAGGGACAGATTTTTTGAAAAAGGAATTGTTAAAAACTAGTTTTATTTTATCCAAATTTTAAAAAAATATTTTTTTTTAATTTATGTATTTACTATTCTTTTTGCAAAGGCCAATTTCAACTTGCTCTGTTTTTGCATTTTCTAAAGCATTTTGAATTTTTTGAATTGCTGACTAATAAATAAAAATTAAAAAATAAAATTCTTCAAATTTAATTTTACAGTGTCTGTATGGTCGCTGTACATAAATGAAAGACTAAAAACAAAATTTTTTTAATTTTAATAAAAAGAAAAACAAACGATGCATTTTTCTGCATTGTTTCAGCACGACTATAACCAATCATTTTTGAAAACCTTAAAAAAAAATTTTTTTTGATGCCAAAAATATTCAAAAAACTGTAATTTTTGATTTTAATTTCCCTCACCACTTTTTCCGTCCTCAATTTCACTCGATTTCTTAATAATTTCCTCAAAACGAGAGAAAAAATTATTAGGAATGTTCACTAGTAAGGAAGTTTTGAATCCATTTATTTGTGTTCATTTAATCTCATATACATACATACACTCTGTAACAAAATGATAGCGCCACATAGTTTTTGTCAATATCCTACCAAATATTAGATGGATCTGTTTCAAATTTTGGTAGAATATAGGTAAGGATATTATGTATCAATAATGAAAAGAAAAAGTTTGATTAAAATTTTTTAAAAATTTTTATAACAAAAAATTTGATTATAAAGTAAACAAAAAATTTGATTATAAAGTGTTTTCCGTTGATTTTCGGGTTTTCAGATCTCAATGAAGGAATTATGTCGGAACTTTGTTTCTTTTGTATTTTATATAGATATCAATAGATGTGTTTACAGGGATTTTCGTAGATTTTTCGGACGACCCCTAAGGTCGAAAATACAAGTGGCGCTATCTTTTTGTTACACTTTATAATCAAATTTTTTGTTATAAAAATTTTTAAAAAATTTTAATCAAACTTTTTCTTTTCATTATTGATACATAATATCCTTACCTATATTCTACCAAAATTTGAAACAGATCCATCTAATATTTGGTAGGATATTGACAAAAACTATGTGGCGCTATCATTTTGTTACAGAGTGTACAGGGTGCGTAAAAAGTCCTTGCCCACACTCTTTTGGGCATAAAAATTTATTAAAGTGGAATTTTGCCAAATAAATTCACACATACAATCACAAGAATGTGTGTTATTAGAAAATTAAAAAAGATTTGCAAAATTTTACACATGTGCAGAAATACAATCATCTAAACATTTGTGGAGTTTACCTACGATGGTCGCACAGTCATTTCACTTTTTTGGTCCCGGGCACGCTTTAATGAAGTTTTCAGATTTTTAATTATTTTTTATCTTTTCCGCCTAATCATTTGCTACAAAAGAGACCAAAAATAATTTTCCAAAGGATTAAGATAAGGTGAGTTTGAAGGCCAAATAACAGCAACCCAAAAACGAGATACAAATTTTCACACAGCTGAATTGTTGTTTTTGCCCCATGAGCAGGCGACCAGTCTTGTCTAAGGCCGATATTAATTTTTTATGATTAATTCGCTCTTTTTTAATTTTACATATCAATTTAACTCTAAAAAATTAAATAAGAGGTCAACAGACCTTAATCCTTCGCCATATCTTACCAGATCTTAACCGGATCTTAACTCACCAGATCCTAATCCTTTGCACTATTCTTTTTGGGCAATTTTGAAGCAAATTATTAGGCGGAAAATATAAAAAATGGTTGAATGGAGTGTTTAAATGGAGTGTTTAAAACCTGGTTGAATGGAGTGTTTAAAACCCGGACCAAAACTCATACCGTGTACGAGTACGAACTAAATTATTTGGAAACACTAATTGAAATACATAGTCAAATTGAGGACTGGAAAAGAGCGAGGAGGATCGGAATTAAAATTACTAAAAAATTCCTACCCAAAAAAATTTAGGTATATTTTAATGTCAAAATTTGATACAAACAAAAAGTAAAATTAAATAAAATATAATTCCCTCCAATTAATAAAACTTTATAAAACAAACCCTTCGTTGCAATAAACAATTGGATAATCACAAATTTGAGCATTTGCCAGGATAAAAGAGGATTCTATTTAAAATATGTATTTTATTTGATTTTAATAGAAATATTTAATTTTTAATAAATAATATATAAATTAAATCTTTTTTGAAGAAAAAAATTACCAGTATTATTACAACGTCTAATAACAGAGTCAAGAAAGAAATTTTGGGGCGCTACAAGACCTCTTCTTGCTACCATTATTAAATTAATTTATTTAAATTTTTATGAAAGGCAATAGGTAGATGATAGAAAATATATTAATAACATCAAATTATTATTGTTAATTTATGTTGACTATAATAATTCGACAAAATCTGAAAAACAATTAATTTTTAATATCTTTGTAAATATTTAAATATATACATATACGAGTACGAGATCAGAATTAGAGGTGGTACGAATTATGAGCATTTCTGAACTTTTCAAGCACTGATTATTATTTGCGAAAAATATGTAATGGAAGGAGAGTATATTTAAATGACACTCTTGTTATCGGAAAAATTAATTTAAAAAAATTTTGATAAAGTTTATGCTACATATATGTATCTGCAAGCCCTAAGAATAATTAGAAGCATTTTAAAGTAAAGCAGCCGAGCCCATCTTCAGAAATAACAAAAGGTTATGGATTCTGAAAGTTCTCCTATCATTCAACTTTACAATACTAACTCGAAATTTTAATTTTTTATTAATAACTAAGTTGAGTAAAAATTAATTAATTTTTACTCAACTTAGTTATATAAATTTAATAAAATAAAATTTTTAAGAAATAATACTTTCTACTTTTAACTATAAATTAAAAAAATGTTAATCCCTTATTTTTTGTCAATAATCATTTCTTTTTTAGTTAAGTAATCTGTGCCGTCAAAAATTTTAAAGTTATTTTATTTTTTAATAAAATGTGTGTTTTTAAATGGCGTTTAATTTTGAAGAAAAAATAAAAATTAAAGTTTAATATATTGTAAATATTTTCGTCAGAATAATTTTAAAAAATAATTAAAAATACATGGAGATGAAATTAAAATGGTATAAGTTTAGAAAATTGTTATGGTAATTTCTCGTTCAAACTTTTTTTACCAGGATCTCGAGGAATAAATCCCGCAAAAAGTAAAATGTGAGAGCGTGATCAAGCAGTTCGAACCGGCCACAAATTAAAACAATATGTAATAAAGGTAACATTTATTTGAAGGTATTTAATAAACAGAAAATAGTTTAAGTAAAAAACTAGCAACTTCCCTTAAAATATAACCAAAATATTCGATTGTTAAAATAATTTATAAATAAAAAATTTAAAAAATAAAAGTAAAACAATAAAAATACCTAACCATATATTATTGAACTAAAAGAGAACGGCAATAAAGAAGAAATAGCTTTTAGAATTTTGGCATAAACCCCCTTTTCCCTTTTAAGTAAAATAAAAAGGTAATTGTTATTTTCGAGGTATTATTGCACTGCTGCCGTTTATTATTTCCCCAATCCATTGTTGTAAACCAAAAACCCGTTAGAGTAAAAAATATTTAAAAAAAGAGGCAAAAATATTATTAATATGCATTTTCTCTTCTCACCTTTAACACAGCCTTATTTTTAAAAAAATACCCAATTTTTTGGCAATTCTTCACAACAAATATTCTTTTAAGTACTTTTTTATTTTCACTCAATTTTTTCAGGAAAAAGCAGAAACTGAGCCTTTTTAGAAAAAAGGGTCAAAAGACAAACAATATTTATTTTGGATAGGTAGAAGGAATGGAAAAATAATTTTTTTATTTTTTTTTATAAAAATTAAACGATTTCATATAAAAATTATCAAAAATATATACAGTAAATGCTCGAATAATTACCCGGGATAATTATTGTTTCGAAGAGGGGGTAATTAATCGAGAGGAGGTGTTAAATTTGGGGTATATTTCAATAGATCGAGGAGGAAATCGATTTATTTTTTGATGTTATGTCTTAAAGTGTTTCAATAATTAAAAATGACAATAATTTTTTCAATATTTTTAAAATTTGTGTAGGAAAAAGAGGGGGTAATTATTTGAGAGACGGTAATTATTCGAGCATTTACGGTAATAATTTAACAAAATAACAATAAAATATAGTTAAATACATAAATTATTTCATTAGTATTTATCAAGGCTGTGCGCCATAATTTTCGCGTGGCGCGCCAAAAGATGAAAATAACGCCAAACGCCAGGACGCCAAAATCGGCCAAAAATCACGCCAAAACATCACGCCACAACGTCATGACGCACAGCCCTATAAGTATTAAAGTTGCCAAAAATATTCAAAAAGTGTTAAACTCTTGAAATATGGAGAAATATAATAATATGGAAATATAACTCGCTCTTGGAAACCTAAAAAAACATATTTTTTGAATTTTCATAATTTAGGAAAAATAAAAGTTTGGCTGGCTTAATAATTATAATTAATTTGTATATTTTGCTATAAATAAATTAAAATATTATTTCTTAGAATTGTTTCCATTTATTTTACTTTACTCAAAACAAGTAAAGGTTTACTTATAAATATTGAGAAAAGAAAGAATAAGGAAAGGAAGGAAAGATTTTTCAACAAACCATTTCGCGCAAATGTAAGTATTTACTTACATTTTTAGTTTTTTTTATAAAAATATATTAAATGTCTGTCAATAATATTTTATTTAAAGCTTTTGCTTTCTCTACCATGCTAAAAAAGTGGAGGTAATTTTTTGTAATTTTATGAGGACTATTTATAGAATTATTCTTTATAGTGCTTCCCCTAAATACTTTTTTCTTAATAAATACCTGCTTATATGTCTATTAAATAAATTTTTTTTAAATAAAGTCCCGAAAATATTGGAGAAGCATATTTATACAAGAAAATTAATTTAACGTTATTTTTTTAGAAAGATTTATTTCAAATTTATTCAAATCTCCAAAGGATATACAATATACCGCTAAAATGGAGAGACAAAAAAAAATAAATAAATAATATGTGAGTGAAAATGTGGTGTTTGAATATGTTTTTGGGGTGCCATAATGAGAATAAAATTAAAGGCAGTAAAATAAAATAAGGTTGTGTTAAACTTGCTTAAGTTTTGAAAACTTTAAGATCAACCTAAATTAAATTAGATATATTTAGAAAATCAAAAAATAATTTGTGTTTAAAAAAGCAAAAATAATTTGTGTTTAAAAAAACAAAAATAATTTGTGTTTAAAAAAGAAAAATAATTTGTGTTTAAAATTTAAAAATAATTTGTTTAAATTGGGGAGTTAAATAAAAACGTCGCTAAATATAAAATGAGGAAGTAAAATATAAGTCGAAAAGGAAAATAAGTCTTATATAGGAAAATAAATGTGAATAAAACATTTTTTATTTGAACGGATTAGAGTGAGAAAAAGCCCATTGGTCTTTTTTATTCATTTGTGGGGTGCAATACAAATATTTTTGAATTTAAATTAATATTTGTAATTTCTCTAATATATGTGGTAAACATAATCTTAAATGGATTTTAAATGTATTTATTGTATGGTTAAGAAAGATCTCTTTTGGGAGGAGATTCCAAATTTGTATAGTTCTGTTAAGGAATGAATTTGCTGTTTTAGCATTCTTCCTTGAAACTTGGATTATGTGATCATGTCTTCTGCTGGGACGTGAGTTTAGCATAAATAGTTCAGCGGGATTTAAACTTGTGAGGTTGAAGTATATTTTATACATAGTGATTAAATCTAAATAATATCTTCTGAAAAGAAGTGGTTCTAATTGGAATAGTATTAATCTATCTTGATATTTTAGTTTTGTTTTTCTACACTTATTTAGAGCAGATCTTGTATAATATTTTTGTACTTTTTCTAATTTTTTTACTAGATCTTTTTGTTTTGGATTCCAGATAGGTGATGCGTACTCTAGGATTGGTAATACGTAGGTCTTAAAAATATTTCCCCAAATTTTAGGGTTATAGGTATGGATAGTTCTAAGCAATTGATGAACACGGAGGAATGCATTTCTACAGACTATATTAATGTGTTTTTTGAATGTTAATTTATTATCTACATAAATACCGAGGTCCTTTACTAATTCTACTTGTTCTATTTTATGGTCCTGTATAAAGTATGGGGTTTTGGGATTTTTGTTTCCAAGATAAAGTACATATGATTTGTTATTTGCAATAGGTAATCCCCATTTATGAGCCCATTCATTAACAAGATCAATATATAGTTTAATTAAATGTTTAATTAAATGAAGTGTTGAAAATAACAGATCTTCAGAAATTATAAATGTATTTTCAGAAATATTAAGATAAATTTTACGAAAATTAAGAGTAATTTCTTTATAAATTAAAATTATATTTTGTTTTAAATAAAGAAAATAGAAATTTAAAAAATTATAAAAAAATAGAAGTTTTGGTTTAAAGAACCCCCCTTTAGTGTTTAAAAAATAATTGAAGGGAAAATATTCAGGCAAATGAGAATTCCATTAAAAAACATTTTATACATCATAAATACCATTCCTTTAATATAAATATTTAAGTATCTACATACATATATCCATTACATACTCCTGTTTGTGAATTGCCTAGCAACCAAACAAAAACGTCTTAGGATGTTGGAAGATAATGACACTTTTAAATAATAACTAAACATTTAGAAAAGGGGATAAACTGAATTTTTTGAATGATGAAACTTTGCAATATTGATCAATTCCTGTTTAAATTTTTGTTAAAAAACAATGTATTTAGTTGTCTTAATTAAAAGCTTTTATCGTTATAATTTATGTTCCCTAAATAAAAAAATAAGATATACTCTGTAACAAAATGATAGGACCCCCTAGTTTTTATCAATATCCTACCAAATATTAAATGGATCTATTTCAAATTTTGGTAGAACATAGGTAAGGTTCCCATTTAAAATTCAAAATAAATATAAAAATATACTTAACTACAAAAATACAACATAAAAACTTTTAAATATAAAGTTAAAATATTTTAATAAATTAGTCTTTTATTAATTTAAAAATTAACATTCAATGTTTGGTTTTAATTTTTTCCTTTTTATTTTGTTACATATAATTCTCAGAAATTTCACATGCGGCCGAAAAAGTAAAAAATCTAGCTTCTTGGCCTTCGAAAAGCTGAAATGGAGGTACTGGCTTGTTATTAGAGATTGACGCGACTATGATAAAGTATGGGATTTTATTTGATTTCAAATTCAGATATCCAAACTTTTCGGTCCGTTTATAATTTCCGATGTTCGAAGTTATTTTTCTTTCGGTTTTAAAAAATATTTTTAATTTCGATATTTTTGAAATTTTTAGATTTGGAAAAAAATTTTTTATTCAGAAACAACTCTGTTCATGAGTCATGAACAGAGTTGTTTCTGAATAAAAAAAACTAGTTCCAAAGCTAGTTCCAGACATTTACTAGTTCCGTAGTTCCAGTTCCTAGCTAGTTCGAGCATTTACTAGTTCATTAGTTCTAGTTCCAAACTAGTTCCAGAAAATCGTTAGTTCCGTAGTTCTAGTTCTGGAACTGGAACTAGAACTAATTAGTTCCGGAACTGGAACTGGAACTTTGACATCACTGTTCATGACCAACTCCATTTAGTTAGAATTACCAAAAATAAAATGCGGATAAAATTCGGGTTTTTTATCTCAGAATTGCAGATTTTTAAAAATTCGAGATCCAAGCCCTGTTTTAAAATAATGCCCTTTTTTTGCACTATTTTTGTGTGGCTGCGCCTTATTTTAGTGTTTTGGAAAGGACAACCATTGTTTATCATATATTAAAGGTAAGAATTAACGAAAGTTAAATGTTTGGCAAATTTCGAAACACAAAGATTAAATGTTAAATATCGAAATTTCGAATGGCTCTGCTTTAAAATCGAAATTTCGATACAGTTCTGTTAGACACGGGTTATTAATTATGATAGGACTCACGAGTTTAATTGTGTAATAAAGGAAAAAGGGCAAAGAGTGATGAAATAAACAAAGAGGAGTGAAGATGGAGCGTTAAAAAAGAGGGAAGAAAATCTCGACTGGCTATAAAGCAAGCGTCGAATTAGTTAGAATTAATTCATTTATTAATTAAATTTTAAAAAGACAAAATAATATTTGTTTTAAAATTAATTTTGTTAATTTACTCTAAACAAATATTTTGCCATATTGAAGAAGACATTTCTTACAACATTGAGATGAAAATATAATTCAACACGCTCAGAAAAATGTGTCAATACATTTCTGAATGAAATGGCAAATTTTGATGATTTGGCCCGATATAAATAAATTTCTGCTTTTTGTATAATTTCAAAAAAAAAACGTGAGACTGGAGATTAATTATCCAATTACATCATGTTTTTACTCGAGTATTAACTAAATTGTATTCCTGGTTGAAAGTGAAGTTTGAGATAAGGAGCAAAAATGTATCGGAATTCCGAATTCTTGTTGGTTTTCGAAAGTTCTATATCCCCTGATATCCTCAACCCTGATCCCGGACACTCCAAAAAACGAGTACAAATGCCTTACTCGGGCAAATTCAGCTGAAAATACAAAGACCTGTTTTTTAGCGCCGCAGGTGAAAAGAGACAAGAGAGAATTATGGGGGGGGGGGCAAATTTGGACGGGGAGGATTCTATAAACCCCAAATCCTCTCTCTGATAAACCCATACCTAAATCCTACAATATCTCTCTTAATCCCTACAAATTTGACTTTTGAGTTGCAAAAAGAACTTTTACTCCCTCAAATTACACTCAAGAAAGCATCATTATTTGCCACTTTACAATTTTAAATATTAATTCAGTTTTGAAAATAAAAATTTTATTTCCGATTTCCGATTTTTGAGCCAGTTCCAATTCCCGGCTCTTCCTATTTCCGACACCTCTGACTGTTCCGACCCACCTCTGTTAGATAGGAACGAATTACTATTAAAATTATGTTAAAAACTGTTTTCTAATCTCGGTCTAGACCTCGACCTACTCTAGTTAGAGCAAGAAAAATAGGAAATCAAGTACACGGTTCATTGTGGTCACTCCTAAAATGCCGGAAAAGGGATAGGATATATCTCCCGTTCTTATTCTTACGCTTGCTTTACCAAACCCAGCTGTAAAATGGAAAACACAATTACTTCTTTGCGCCTTAAGAGAAATTTTTCTGAATTTCTGTCGGCCAGAAAACAGAATTCCGTTCTCTAGCGCCAAAAGGTTAAACGTTTGACAAATTTCGAAACACAAAAATTAAATGTTAAATATCGAAATTTCGAATGGCTCTGCTTTAAAATCGAAATTTCGATACAGTTCTGTTAAACATGGGTTATTAATCATGATAGGACTCACGAGTTTAATTGTGTAATAAAGGAAAAAGGGCAAAGAGTGATGAAATAAACAAAGAGGAGTGAAGATGGAGCGTTAAAAAAGAGGGAAGAAAATCTCGACTGGCTATAAAGCAAGCGTCGAATTAGTTAGAATTAATTCTCATTTATTAATTAAATTTTAAAAAGACAAAATACTATTTGTTTTAAAATTAATTTTGTTGAAGGCATTTTTTCTTTCAACATTGAGGCAATAGCTGAAAATATAATTCAACAAATTACTTCAACTCTAAACAATGCCAAAAATTGTTTTGACCCAGAAAAATGTGCCAATACATTTCTGAATAAAACGGCAAATTTTGATGATTCGGCCCGATTTAAAGGAATTTTTGCTTTTTGTATAAATTCTAAAAAAATCGTTAGACTGGAAATTAATGATTTAATTACAGCATGTTTTTACAATAGTACCGAACCTTTCCAAACAATTAGTTTACCGTATTTTCTCTAAAATAAGCCCCCCCCAAAACAAGCCCCCCCCCCCCCCCCGCTAAAATAAGCCCCCTCCCCAATAAAATTCTTTAATTGTTGATTAATTGTTGTGTCCTCTCAGTTGAGTCCCCATGGAGGGATATAGAAGGATTAGAAGTGATTAAGAGGGTATTTGGAAGATTTAACTGGTACTATATAAAGGGATTAACGTAGATATCGAGAGATTTGAGGTGATTAAGAGTGATATCGGAGGATTTGTAGGTTTAATGGGATATATATGGATAGTCCGATATCTCCAACTTAAAGGCATATCTAAGCCAGAGGTGGGCATATCTAAGCCTCAAATTTCCTTTATCAAATCTTTTTATATCTCATTCCTCTATCAGTCCTCAATTTTAATCTCCAAATATCCCTATTAATTCTATAAATTCTCTGATATCCCGTCTAATCAACAAAATCCCTCAATATCTCTTTTAATCCCTTCGAATTTGACTTTTGAGTTGCAAAAAGAACATTTACTCCCTCAAATTACACTCAAGAAAGCATCATTATTTGCCACCTTACAATTTTAAATATTATTTCAGTTATGAAAATAAAAATTTTATTTCCGATTTCCGCCTTCCGATTTCCGATTTCCGGCGTTTTTTTCCTTCCGATTTCCGATTTCCGAAAAAAAATTTTGATTTCCGATTTCCGAGTTCCGACTTTTGAGCCATTTCCGATTTCCGACAGTTCCGATTTCCGACACCTCTGGCTGTTCCGACCCACCTCTGATCTAAGCTGAAGGATCAATTGACAGAGTACTTGATGAGTTTTTGGACAAGGATTTTTCGTGAAGAGACTTTGTATGAGATGAATTTTATTAAATTTTAGAAAAATTGTTTCTTAATGTTCGGTAATATAGTTTTTGAAAAATTTAGACATCGAAAAAAATAAGCCCCCCCCCCCCAAATAAGCCTCCCCTCTAAAATAAGCCCCCTCTAGAGGTCGATCGAAAAAAATAAGCCCCGGGGCTTATTTTAGAGAAAATACGGTATATTGGACTAGTTGTTATTTATATTTTTCTTCTCCATCATATTGTATACTACTACTCGTGAGTTTTCTTAAAAACTGTTGTTCTACATGGTAAATACGGTAACTTTTAAGGGTCCCGGGTTCGTCCCATCTTAAATACCTTTGTATTTCCAAAGCTCGCTAAACAACAGAAATAATAAAATTAAATAATTTAATTTTAGATAAAAAAAAGATTATAAATAAATGAAATATTTATTTATTTTAAAATTATTTTTATTATTATTTTTAAATAATATTTTTTGTAAAAATGATAAAGAAATTATTGAGAGTGAAGAAAAAGGAAAATTAACAGATTTATTTATTGAGTTTCTTTCAATTGATTGTAAAGATGAAATTCCTAGTGAAGATTTAATTATTGAATCAATGAAATTTAATTACATACAATTTCTAGATTCTTTAATTAATTCAGGTATTTTAAAATATTTTTTGAGTTATTTTTAGGTTATTTTTTTAATTTGTTAATGTTAAGTGTAAATGTTTGTTACTAGACATTTAATGTTAGAGCTCGTGTTAGAGCTCGTAATTATTAGAGCTCGCAAATTTGGTGTTCCAATAAAAGTTGGAATTGCGTTCTACATTTTCCAAAATATTTATGACAAGCATTGTTGATCTCTCATTATCAATTCGCATCCAGAGATGAGCGCATTTTCGCGTTATGTATACGAAATTAACACAAATACAGAAATACCCTTAATCTGCAATAAAAAAATGCAAGTCCGGTTGAGATTTTCCGGGTCCGGGTCTCTAATCGGGAGTCTTTACTCTTATTATTGTAAAAGTTTGAATATTGACAATAATATCAATAAATATATACATACGTTAAGAATTAAATATTTATAATTTAAAGTTGCAAATAAAATAAATTCAACATCTCAACAAATATCTCCAAACTTCTCTGAAAAATTTGAAGAATTTGTTAATGAAAGTTTAAAAATGGGAAAACTTTTAAAACAAATAAATAATTCGAAAAAGGAATTTTGTGTTTTACATTGTTTTATGGAAAATTGGATGAAAAATAAAATACTTTTAAGTAATGAATTATGGAGGAATGAAATGATGAATAGTAAATTTACTGAAATTTTGAATATTGTTAGTTTATTTAATTATTTATCAATCTGTAGCCAGTGCAAGGTATGGTTCCGTCAGCTAGCTCTGGAGTTCGGCTCCGAGCCGTCTCCGGCAGAGTGAGAGCCGGAGCCCTCCTGCATTGTTTGTAAGCCAAAAATGTTAACATTTTTAGTTTAGTTTTAAAAAATATTACCTATTCACACATTTTTATTAAAATCATATGGACGAGTTAGGACTAGAACTCGTGGTTTCAAACTCGTTAATACCCGAATTCGATTTTTCAACACACTCTATTTCAAACTACATATTAATATAAAATATTTTAAGAATGATCCAATCATTTATTCATTGGAATTTGACTGCAATAGCGAAGAAAATACTGATAAAATTGTTAAAATGTTCGAAGAAAAATCAAAAGATAAACAAATGCATAATATTCATTATTTAACAATAAAATATTTAATTAAAAATTCACAAAAAATACAAAAATTCTTTGAAAATCAAAATTCATCAAAGAATCGTTTATATATTTTAATTGGAAATGAATTGGGGAATTTGGAAATTGAATATCCTTTTTGGTTTCCAATTGGTTTGGTTTTTAAATAATTAAACTGAGGATTTAAAAAGTTTGCCAAGGGGCAGAAATCGGGCGTGATGATCATCTCCCTTTCCTCCCTACATCTTTGGACAGTTACTAGTTTTTAGATAAATAGAACCAGCCAAAAGGATCGGTCGATTATCGAGTCGATTAAATCGAGAAGGAATTGAAATGAAAAGAATTATATCTAATTTTTTTTATCAATTTATCAGGTAAAAATTCTAAAAATTTTAAGGTATTATGGAACCCAATTACCAATGGTATTTATATAAGAAAGTACTTTTGCTAGAAGAGAAAAATGAAGAATTGTTATATCAAACAAAAGAAGAATTAGAAGAAAGTCTAAAAGCAGAAATGAGAATTAATGCTTCTCTTTTGTTTGGAAGGGTTAGTTATTGTTATTGTCGAGCTGAAAATTTTTATGGATACGATGAAACAAATAAAATTTGCATAAAATTTAAAGAAATAATAGACGAAATAGAAAATAATTTTTATGATTTAATTAAAAAAAGGATTGAAATTGCCAGTTGTTTTATTTACACATATTCAATTATAATCGAAAATGCAACTAATTATTGGCAAAATGATAATTTAACTGCTAAAGAATATAAGGAATTTGACAAAGAAATTAAAGAGTTGGTTAGAAAATTCAAAAATTCTGAATTTAAAGAAACAGTTGAAGAATGTGAAAGGGATTGGTTAACAGAAGAAGGAAAAAAAGAAATATTAGAAGAACAAAGAAAATTTCTAACAGATAAACATGTACAAAATTTAAAAAATTATTTAAATGAGAATCAAAAAGAAAAAGAAAAATTAACAAAAAGCTTTAAAAGCAAGGCAATACTGGGCAATTTAATTGTACACGACAATGATTCTATTCTTTCATATAAAAAGTTAAAATTGAATCTGTTTGAAGGTAAGTGAATATTAGTGAAATAAAAATTGTTAATTTTGATTAGTTTTACAAATTGATGTATAAAACTTGAAGAATTTGTAAAAATTAATTTTAGAAGAAAAAATCCTAGGCGTTAGATTAATTTCTTTTTTTGGCTGTAGTTTAGTATACCGGAGTTTTAGTTCCGATATAAGACCCGTACCATTCGATTCGTCTCGGCGAGCTGAGTCGAACGGTACCACTCTCCAGGCGCGGAAATACCTGTGGGCCGAGATACAGGTCCCCGAAAATCGAAAAACCATAGGGGGAGTAAGCACAATTTTGGGGGGAAAAATCGATTTTTCGAGTGATAGTCGAGCTGAGTCGAATGACACTAAAATCAACGAAAATTCTCAAAATTTTCGGCTGTTTTCCCCGTGGTCCTCCCCCCCCCCGTCGGGGAGCAACCCTACAAATAATTGCTCATTCGAAAGAGCTCGACGAGCTGAGTCGAATGACATGAAAATCACCGTGATTGAACAAAATTGAACAAAGTTATGATCGTTTGTTTTAACTCCTTACCTATGGCATCTGTGGAGGTTTTGCTGCCCACTTCATAATGATAGGAATAGGATTATGTTACGCGCGTGCTTCGCGCAAAACCCCGCGCGAAGCACGGGGTTTTGCGGCACGTTTTTTTTTTGTTTTGCGGCACGTTTTTTTTTTGTTTTGCGGCACGTTTTTTTTTTGTTTTGCGGCACGTTTTGCGGCACGCGCCTCGCCTACACCCATAGGTTTACGTTGATATCCCTTTTTTAATATTTAGAAATAGAAAACCCCGAAAACCTTTTCCCCCCCCCCCCAGTCGTGACCAACCCTAGTCTTCATCAATAAACTTAAAAATTAAGATTACAAAGAAGATGTACTAAAAGAATATTATTCAAATGTATTATTTACATTACTAAATGATGAAGAATTGAGAGAAATAAATAAAATGTCGGCAGATTTTCTAGTTTTGATTAAATATATAGATGGAATTGTTAATTCCAATAAATGGAAAGTTGAATATAATAAAGTTAGACATTTGGAATATCTTTCTAATTATAAAATTTTACTTTATAAATGTTATTGGGGATTTTATCTGGAGGACTCAGATAATTATAACTGTTATAGAAAATTTAGAATCGTATTAAATATTATTGAAACCGGCAAATCAAAAGATGAAAGAGGAATTCCGGTATTTATTTGATATGCATACCTTTTTTGTCTATTTATAAAAATTTTCAAAATTTTCGATTAGCAGTCTCAAAGTTATAGTTGAAGGAAATTATAGTTAATTTATCTAAAAACGTTTCGGGATTGATATCCAGAGCTATATCCCGCATTTTAACTTTGCGGTATCCCTACAGTACACAAAGGAGACTAACTGAAATCTAACGTACTTGTCAATTTTGAACTGAAATTATTTTCTAATTTTAAACTTTTTCGATTTTCGAAAATTATTTTATTTAAAAATAGTTTTATTTATACTTACGTGGTACACACCATTTTTATAAAGAACCATTTTTTAAAAAAATGTCTTTTGGACAACTTTAGTTATTAATCTCAAATTTATTTTTTCAAAATAATTTAGACGGAACCAGCCTATGATGAAAATATAGATGACAATTTAATATCAAATGACATTGAAAGAGGAATTAAAAAATTGCATTTAACTAAATTAGAAACTTTCTTAAAAAATGAAAATTTTAGGAAGGATATGGCTATTAGTAAGTTATTTTTGGGGGGTTTTCTATTTGGGGTTTCCGAGTTTTGGTTTTAGCTCTATTTTTTAGCTCTATCCTAA
Organism: Meloidogyne incognita; assembly: GCA_036172945.1. Classification (NCBI taxonomy): domain Eukaryota; kingdom Metazoa; phylum Nematoda; class Chromadorea; order Rhabditida; family Meloidogynidae; genus Meloidogyne; species Meloidogyne incognita. Next base: position 2,091,483 of record JARQAC010000006.1, on the reverse strand, counting down.
TAAAAATTATAATTTGATCATTTAATTTAAGAATTAAAAGAAATTGGAGAAGTAAAATTTAAAGAAGGACTTGATTTATTTATTGAACCAGAAAATATAGTAAATAAAATATATGAAAATATAAGTAAAACAGATATTAGAACGGAAGAAGAACGTAAAGCAGAACTTAAAGCTAAAGAAGAGGAATATTTAAAAAATATTGCTCTTTTGGAAGAAGAATTATTAAAGGAGGAAAGTAAAGGGAAAGGGAAGAAAATTAAAGAGAAAAACAAAGAAAAAACATCAGAAAATTCAAAAAAGAAACAAAAATCAAAATCTTCAAAAAATAAAAATATTGCAAATACAAGCAATTCAGAAAAAGAAAAAAATCAGAAAACAGTTGAACAAATAAAATCAGAAATTGTTGAGGAAAAACAAAAAATAAAAGATAAAAAGCCTCCTCCCCCTCCTAAAAAGCCAAAAAAAAAAATTGGAGGAAATAATGAAGAACAAAAAAATAAAAATATTTCTTTATTTTCTTCTTCAACATCTTTAAATGAATTAAAATTAAAAATAAATTCAATTTCTGAATTTACAAATGAACAAAAAATTAATAAATTTTATTTAGAATTTATCGAAAACCCTTCAATAGAAAAACGTTATTTAATTGATATAGGCATTATTATTAATGAAATATATAAACGTTTTGTTGCATTTAAACAATTAAAAGAAATATGGCCGTTAATTTATAAAGAAATATTTAATGAAGAAAATTTAGAAAAAATGCCAAAATGGCTGGAAAATTTAACAGAAGATGGACAGAATTTTGATAAAGTAATTAATTTATTATTCGTAGAGGGGGGGGGGGTCTAAGATTAAGTGAAGATATAATATATTTTTTTAACTTAAACTTGTTCAAAAATATTTATAATATATATTTGTTGAACGGTCTTGCTTGAAAAGCTTTAACCCTGTCCATATTGTTTGAGCAAAGACACCAAACCCATTAACTAAGTCATCCATATTTTTTCTTGTTGCATTTCTGGTGAATTAAAATTTATGGTGTAAAAGCTTGTGAATTTCATTCAGAGTTATTGGCATTTTAAGGAAATAACTTTAAAAATAACTGGTAATAAAATGGAAAACAATCCAGAAATTTGTACTTTTTAAGGTTTTTGAAAATATTCATCAAATTGAATTATACAACAGACTTAAATATTTAGTTTATTTAATTGATGGAATTTTGAAAGTTGATAATAAAAATATTAAAGAAAAAACAATTTTAAACGAAAATAATATTTATTTTATTATTCATCAATTACATTTACAAAAATTAGTTTCTTCAACAGAAAATATTGTATTTATTAAGGAAAAAAGTCAAAATGAAAAAGAAAATATTATTTCAATTCTTTTTGGAGTTGAAAAGTCAGAAAAAGTTGGAGAATGGTTTAATAGAATTGATGAACGAATAAATGATTGGAATAAATTTAAGAATCAGAGGGATATTGGTATATACTATTAAATTTAAATAAAACTGTTATATGCCTGTTAAATAATAACCTTGTAGCATAATCTGATCAACTAATTCCTGCTATAAAAATAATCCTCAAATTAAGAGCTCTTGATTGACATAATAAATAGTTATTTAGATCGGTTAAGAATCAAAAAAGTTTATGGAAGAAATATGGCTGAAAGGGCTTTAATTAAACAGGCTTTGCGGAACTAACCCATACGCTGAATTATTAAAGGGGATTTTATATGAGGGATATATCAACAAGTTTAGAGAGGGAGCTTGTTTATTAAAATAAACTTTAGAACAATTGAAAACAAAATTAATTTCAGATAATCAAAATATTGGAGAATATGGCCCAGCAAAATATTTAAATCCAGAATTAATTCAAAATTTAATATTTTCAGAGGAGAATGAAGAAAGTAATTATAATTATGAAATATTTGAATTAATTGAAGTAAATAATAAAAATATAAACGAAATAATTAAAAAATTAAAAAATATATTAAATAAATGGGCAGAAATATTTAAAGCAGATTATGAATTTTTGATTGGAGGATCTTTAATGTTGGAAGTAAATACAAAAAATTCTGATATTGACGCTATTTATGTTGTTAAAGAAAATACTGACAATGAGATAAATGATGAAGAAATGGGAGGAGAAAATAATGATGGAACAAAACAATTAAATAGTAGAAATGCACAATTTTTCGGACATTTAAATTCAAAATGTTTAGATGATAAAAAGGAAAATTGTTCTGATCTGTCTTTTTACTGTCATTTATGTTTGCAGGTAAATGTGTACACATATTTTTAGCATTAGGGTAAATCGAAATACCTGTTTTTCAACGAAAGTGAAAACCCCCCAGCCTGCGTTCCCGGTCAACCCTAATTATTTAAATTGTCTGTTCCACTAGAAAGTTTTTATCTAGCTTAGTGAAGCCTTCATTTTTAAATGACCTTTAAGTACTAACACAAATGGGCTTATTTTTTCATCTGAATTGAAGCAAATTTTATTTCCGTGTGCCCTCTGATTCGGATTCCTCCCATCTAGAATCTCAATACAACTTAAGTAGAGTTCAATGGTAGTAAAAAACAAAATTTAGGAGAAGGTTAATAACTTGAAGAGAATAAGAGAAACACGTGTTCCTTTATTGAAATTTGAATTTTATGGAATTGATATAGACATTAGTTATGTACAAATTCCTGAAGAGATAAAAAATAATAAAAATTGGATGGATGAAGCTTTAAATAATGCAATGAATAATAGTTTAGGAAGAGTTTTTCCTTTATCTGGTTATAAATCTAATTTAATTATTAAAGAATTATTACCAAAAGAAGAAGAAAAAATAAAAATATTTCGTTCGGCATTAATTTTATTAAAAATTTGGGCAAAAAGTAAAATACCTAATTTAGAAAAATATATTTTATTTTTATAATTTAAAGATAATTCTATTTATGGAAATCAATTTGGATTTTTGAGTGGTACTTCTATGTTAATTATGTTAACTAAAATTTATTTATTATATCCAAATACTTGTTCTGTTTTGGTTATATTAGATAGATTCTTTCTTACTTTTTTGACATGGTTAGTTAGACAAATTATTTTTATACAGTATTTCCTCTAATTGAGCGGCGTCTCTATTTGAACGGCAGTTTCCAATAGTGAGCCCTTGAGAAGGGATCGAAAAATAGAGCGGCAGCCTCCATTTAAACGGCAGTCCCCAATAGAGCGGCACTTTGGCAGGGTGTTGAAGAATAGAGCGGCATGTCGCTCAATTAGAGGAAATACGGTATATCATAATATATCATTCAAATTTTTAAATTTAAGGAAAAACAAAATAATATTCTAATCTTCAAACATTTTAAACGGATGGTTCATTTTCGTAGCCCATTGACATTAACTGGAGTTGACATTAAATGTGATCCAAATATTTATATGGATTTTGTAGTCAAAGCTCTTATCCACCTAAACAAAATTTGAATTCCGATAGTTGTTCTTTTTGCTTGATTTGACATAAAATCAAGCAAAGGTCTTATGTTTATATTTATATATATTGTGTGAAACGAAAGCAGATCATCACAATTTTTAATTTTAAGGAATTGGCCAAGACCCTTCCTTATTGGCACAATAGACGATAGTTTAACCCACAGTTGGAGAATCGATACAGAATTATTTGCAAGGGAAATAACATTTTTAAATAAACAGGGAATTGAAGAAGATTGGGTAGATGTTGATAAAAGGGATAAAATATATATAAAAATGGAAACAGAAAAATTAAGAGAAAATGAAAAAGGAAATATTGAAAGATTAGAAAAACATTCAAAATTAATAATGCCAATATTAACACCAGCATATCCACAACAGTCAAGTGCTTTTAATGTTAATTATTCAACAATGAAAATAATTAAACAAACAATTATTCAAGGTTAATAGTTGGATTATTTTACAAAATAAATATATTTTTGGTGTCCAAATTCAATATGACATTTTTCGGACCCGGATATCTTCCAACCTTAACCGACATGAGAAAATCTACAGGACCCTTATATTTTCTAAAACATTGGGCTGCTCTCCTCGACATGTATTTTAAAAAACTTTCTGAATCGTTAGGCCCTCACTATTAGATACAACATATGTACTAATATATAATTCTTTTTTTTCAATTCAATTCAATTTATACGCAATAGAATACGTGACATTCAGATAAAACAATTATTTAAAAATATAAATGAATCATTTGTATTTGAGAAAATTTGGGTTTTTTGGTCTGGGGAATAAATACTTTTACTGTGATAAATTTTTGTCGAAAATATAAGATAGATCGAAGGAGTTTAAGAGCTTAGGAAACAGATCGGTGGATGCTTTTTGAATATCTATCGGGAGTTTTCTATAGATATCTGGTATTTTGACGAAAAATGAGTTCTTTCGAATTGTGGTTGAACAAAACGGTATAAAAATATTGTGTGGATTTCCTCTAGTGATTGTAGGCCTGGTGATATAATTAGGTTGTGAAGATTCTATTTTTCCTGAGAGAATATTATGAAATAGAATAAGGCTTGATTTTAGGCGTCGATGTGATAAAGGTTCAAGTTGAAATAATTTGAGGAGTTTGTGATAATCAGGTAAGTGTTTTGTATTTTTATATTTTCCAGAACGTGAATAAACAATTTGGAGAAATTTCTTTTGGACATTTTCAAGAGAATGTATGTCTTTCTGTAAGTAAGGGTCGAAAACAGGGGATCCGAATTCAAGAATTGGAAGAACGTAGATTTTAAAGAGAGTTATGAGAAAATTTGGGTTTTTTGTTTTGAGTGATCTAATGAGAGTGAAGTAGGTTCTTGTGGCTTTTGCCGCGATAATTTTAATGTGAGACTCCCATTTTAGATCGGGTGTGAAGTGGATGCCCAGGTCGCGGATATTTTCATTGCATTGTATTGTTGGGATTGGGGAGTTATCTAGGGAATATTCATGATATGGATTTTTAGAGCCAATATGGAAAGATTTGCATTTATTTATTGAGATTTTAAGGCCGTTTATCGTGCAATAGGTTGAAATTTTGTTAATAAAATTTTGGAGTGGAGAGTAATGATTGTGTTGCGTAGAATCGAAAATGGAATAGGCCTTAAGATCATCAGCAAATAATTTCAGTATAACGTTTGAAGTTTTACAAAATTCAACTATATCAGATATATATGCGATATAATAAGATGGGACCTTCTTTTACGTTTTTAAATTTTTATTTGAGGTCAGAATGTAGTTCACTTTTCTACACATTACATAAAATTGTTCAATCCTTATTCCAATTTTTAAAAAATTTTCTATATAGGATTAAAAGGAATAAGACAAATTCGACGCCAATCATCCCCCAATTTTAACGAAGGACTGAAACAATGGATTAAAGGAGTTGACTTTGTTGATAAAGTAATTTTAATTTTTTGTTAATTTAAAAATTATTTTTCTTTTCAAAGTACAATCATTTTGTAACAATTATTTGTGTTGGAATTGATAAAAATATTGGAGAAGATTTTTGTAATTTTGTAAAAAATAGAATTAGAGTTGAATTAGTTTTGTCATTGGAAGAATATCCAAAATTAGAATATTCACATATTTCACCAAATAAATCAAAAAAAGGAAAATGTGAAAAAAGATTAATTGCTGGGAAAAAATTTAAAAAATTTTGGTAATTAATATAGAGCGGATCTGGATCCTGACCTTGATTTTTCCTGGATCCAGAATCAGCTAACGGCATTTTTCATAGTTACTTGATTTTTCCTTGACCTTGATTTTTCCTTACCTCAAAAGATCAAGAATCTGGTCAAGGTACCCAGCCGAAATCAAGGTCGAGGTTTTTTGAAAATCTCGCTTTCTGGTAATTAATAATTTCAAAAATAAATATTTAAATTTAAAGGGAAGACAATTGGTGTAAACAATGGATTGTTGGTTTAAATATTCCCGAATTATTTAATTATTCAAAAAAAGAAAAAATATCTTTAAATTATTATTTTTTAAAGTTTATTAAAAAAATTAAAGGAAAATATATTAAGGTAAAAATAAAAATAAAATTTTTAATTTAAAAATTTTATTTAGCATCGAAAAATTGAAAGAACTAATGTGGCTATTCATTTACGCTATACTGATATTCACGAAGCTAAGAAGTTTTGGGGAGATAATTAATGAGATGAGTTTTCCCTAAAAAATCTTTAACATCAAGAACTGGATCAAAAATTTTTATTCCGTTTTTATTATAAAAAAAATTTTTTTTTTAATTTTTTAAATTTTTATTATGTATATATTTATTATATTATTTAAATCCATTTATTTATTATGTAAAGCATACAAAGTATGTGTATACATATAGCTATTTAATTCCTAAGGGTTATGAAGAAGCGGTGTCGTTTCGCTCCCATCCTTCTAAGTAAACTTTTGCATTAGCTAAAGGAGAAATAGCTATAGCACCGTTCTGTTTTATTATTACATATTATTATTAGCTATTTATTCTGTTGAATAAACTTTAGTCAAAAAGTCTTTTTTTGCTTTAAATTAAATTAGACAAGGAGCGATTTAATAAAGAAACTACTAAAAGTTTAAAAACGAGTTACTAAATAATTTTGCTCTGAATTTTTACAAAATATTTTTACAAAATAATTACAAATAAATTTATTTCGAAAAAAATTATCGAAATCTTTAGTTCTTTTTCAAAATTCTTATCCAACACGGATTGGTGCTACTTGGGAAGTAGCCATTATTTGGGTTGAGACCATTATATTTCGATTCACAACCATAACTGGAGTTGACTTTTTCTCATAACCAAAAGTTTTAAATAAAGCTTTACGATGTTCAGAACTTTAAAATATATTAATAAAATAAATATTATTCTTTAATTTTAAAGTTAAGGGATTACCTTGATAGAAAAAGTGCAGGTACTTCACAAGTCGAACTCAAAGAGCTAACACAATTAATTCCCAAATTAATTAATATTTGTGTATCGCTACTAAAATTACTAAAAACTCCATTGTCCACTAAATTATAAGCAGTTAATGAAAACATCCAACCAAAGATTTGTATTCCCATAATTATAGCTATTGACTTGAATAGTGCCATTCTTCCAGCATTAACTTAAGCAAAGGTTATTTATATTTGAAATGTTTATTAAAATTTTATATGATTTTAAATTGTTATTAAATATTTTATTTAGGCTTTTTATTTCGTTATTTTCAGCTTTAAATACAAATAAGAAAAAAACAATTATTACTTAGCCCTTTTTTGCGGTCCCAAAGCACTTTAGCAATCATTATAATATAACAGGCTAAAGTAATCCAGTTAAATACCAAACAGGCAGCATGAAAATTAGTTTCTCCTTGTGTTGTGATTAGATCGCTCAGATAGCAAAGATTTAGACTTTAATTAGTTTTTTGTAAGAATATATTTAATATAAAAATATTCACCGAGAAGGGCCTTGAAATGTTGTAATAATTACGGTTGTAATGAAAGCAAGAGGGAACAGACTTGAAATGCCGTACATTAGGGGAGTATGGAAGGAATCTCCACGAACAGAATACCTAATTTTTAAAAAAAAAGATTTTGGAAATTAAAAAAACCCAAACCAAATAGGGAAAAACATGCTAAGAATTCTGTCAATAGCAATCATAACCATTAAAGAATAAATATTGAAAGAACCAGCTATAGGCAAAGTATCGGTTAAAGCACATAACCATAAAGGTATTTGTATGTTTGTAATCATAACTAGCCAAGTTGGAATTATTTGAATTTTGGCTAGAACACAACAAATTGCATAAATCCCTATTAAACGATGGCATGTTCCGTTCAGTGTTCTATTTAATTTAATAAGTTTTTTTTAATTTGTGAAATGTGTGAATGTCTCTGTATCAGGAATTGCGATTACCGAAATCAGAAATTATTATCTCCTTTAAAATTTCGATTCCCCAATTTTTCTGAAATTCGGGAATTTCCGGTGGTTTTTATATAATTTTTTAAAATTTTCATCAATTTTCCTCAAAATTTTCAACTGTATAGCTAATAATCCGAATCTTACCGGTAATTATTTCTTAAAAATTTCATTTAATATTTACTGTGACTATTAATTGGATGGAATTCTGAAGCTAATATTTATCCCAAATATGCCCCTAACTACTCATAATTCATCTAATATATCTTACTTAAATTTAATAGTCACATAAGCAAGTATAAGAAAGCCAGGAATTCCAATCTGATCAACAATTGTATTTATTGTGAAAGCTATCTTTTGCAAATCAAATGTCATTTTTATATTTTCTATTTAAATCTAAAATAATCTTTTACTTAAATTAATAAATTTATTAATATATAACCTTTAAATTAATTTTGTTAATAAAAACTTTTAAATAAAGAAATTTTTAAATGAAATATAAAATATCTCAAAATTTTAATATTTAGCATGTAACTTAATTAAAAAGTTTTACTTAAGTTTAGATTTAATTTAAATATTTATTTCACGCAAACACGACAGTACAATCTTTAATTTTAATAAAAAGATCTCTAAACTCTAAATTTCTAAAAATTATGTATAAGCTACGTTTATTAGAAAATGTTAAGTTAAACTTTGACATCATGCTTAAACTCGAAAAATCAGGGTGGAGTTGTATCTATTAGGGAATTATACTCAATCCGATCCATAGAGACGTGATTTGCCTGATCTAACGACCTACCCCCGCTTTACTTCCCTTCAACCCGAAAATTTAATTTTAATTTTTGTCCTGAATAATTATTGAATTTTGTTAAACTAATTATCCCCATATATTCACATTAATTAATTAAATCATTAAAAGTGGTTAGGACGAAGTTGACGGGATTGGAGAATTTTAATGAATATTTCCTTGTTCAAGGAAATTTTCGAATATTTAAACAAAAATACTTTGGTATATAAATATAAATATTAAATAAAAAAATAAAATAAAAAATAAAGTTAAAGTTTAATTAAATATGTATATCCGAAATTATTTAAAAACATTTCCCATAAATATATAAAGTTTATTTAAATTATCTAAAAAAATAAAACTTATAAATTTAAAAAAAATATTTAAAAAAGGTTTTATGTGAAAAGTTTTAAATTGAATAAAAAATTAAAAGGGCATTTCTTTAATTTTTAATTTAAAAAATAAAAAGAATATTTATTCATTTTTAATTAATTTTAGTTATAAAATATTTATTTTTAAAAAATTATATTTTAATTTTAAAGTAATAAAGTTAAAAAAAATATTAATCAACATTGAAGAAAGTTAACCGAACTTTATAAAAATTTTATATTTAAATAGTATTTAAATATAAAATTTTTTTAATTACGTGTGATTAATAAAAATTGAAAAAAATTAAAAAGACATTTTTTGTCCTTTTAAAAATTTTTTAATCGCATGTAATTAATAAAATATTTAAATTAAATTTGTATTTAAAATTCTTTAGTCACGCTATGAAAGATAAAATGTTTCAATTTTTAAATAAAATTTTAAAAAATTTAATTTTTAAATATAATTTTAGAGTACAATTTTAGTACAGAAAATTAAACAAAAAAATATATAAATTTTTAATTAAAATTTTTTTGGAATTTTGGGGTTAAAATTAATTGGATTTATTTGTTTATTTGGCAAAATATTATTTTTATTTTTTGTTTGATATTTTAAATTATTAATTCCAAATGTTTTCTTCAATGCATTACGATGTTCAGTGCTGAAATAATAAAAGAAAAATAAAATTTTAAATTTTTTAATTGAGAGTTTGTAAGCAATTGGCTTTTGGATACTCCAATTTGCCTAATAGAACTACCGTAAATACTCTAATAGAAGCTCACCTCTAATTTAAGCCCACCTGAGAGACCCATTGAAAAATAGAGCCCACGGCTTGTATTAGAGTAGCTTCTATTTTTGTTTCTCCTTGACATTTTATATTTATAATCAAAAAACACCTTGATATAAAAATAGCTGGAACTTCACAAGTTGAAGTTAAAGAACTAAAACAATTAATTGCTGTACAAATTAATGTTTGTTTATCTTCACTCAAATTATTTAAATATCCTTTATCAACTAAATTGTAGGCAGTTAGTGAAAATAACCATCCACCAATTTGAATTCCCATAATGATAGAAAGTGATTTGAATAAAGCTACTTTGACTGTATTCACTTAAAAATTTAAACTTTATTTTTATTCATCAATAATAACCTCAACAAAATATCTTCCCCACCCTCCTTCCCATCCACTCCCCCCCCCCCTCCCTCCTCTCCCCTTTAACCCCGAGAATAACAAATAAACTACCAACTTTTCCCCTTATTTATATCCCATTTAATTTTGAAAATCATCACAATATAACAAGCCAAAGTAATGAGATTGAAGGCTAAACAAGCGTTATGAAATTTTGTTTGTCCCTGTTGGGTAATAAGCTCCTCAAGGTAGCACATACTTTGACTGAATATATTTTATTTATTTTTTTAATTAAATTTTCTACCGATTTGGATCCTTTATTACATTTATAATCACTAAATTGATGAATGTGAGAGGAAAAATAGTAGAGATGCCATACATCAGACGGAAATGAAATGAATTTTTTCGAACTGAATACCTGTAAAATTTTATTGTTTTTGGGGGAAATAGTTCAGTTGCTTTAAATTAAAGTTGAGTCAATCGGTCTGTTAGTTTAATTTAAAAAAAACAACAAACCAAATAGGGAAAAACATGCTAAGAATTCTGTCAATAGCAATCATAACCATTAAAGAATAAATATTGAAAGAACCAGCTATAGGCAAAGTATCGGTTAAAGCACATAACCATAAAGGTATTTGTATGTTTGTAATCATAACTAGCCAAGTTGGAATTATTTGAATTTTGGCTAGAACACAACAAATTGCATAAATCCCTATTAAACGATGACATGTCCCATGTAAAGCTCTAATAAAACGTTTAAAATTATAATTAATTATGTAATGCTGATTTAACTACAATGGATCTGGATAACTCAAAAATTCTTGAGAAAACTTTGGCAATATAGATATTCTAACAGAATCTTTCAAAATAAATTCCGTAACATTTTCTTACAAAAATTTAAGTAAATGTTTAAAGTTCAAAACTTTTAATATTCACTTGTATCTTATCGTCAAATAAACAATCATCAAGAAGCAAGGAATGCCTAACTGATCAACAATCATGTTCACAGTTACTGCCAAATTCATAATTTATTTTAAATTTAATACTTCAATAATTATTCTACAATCTTTCTCGTTTTTTGTATTTTTTATTAGAGAGGAAATTAAATGGATATTTAATTTTAAATAATTTTTAATTTAAATAAAATAAAAAATAATTTATTATTGAGAAATATTTTATATGCAAAAAAAGTTCAAGTTATATTCATAAAATATTCAATTAATTTACTCCAAACACCTCCACACATTTAGTTGATTTCAAGAAAAAAAAAATTAATTTTTTATATTGTTTACTGTTTAAATTTTTAATTTAAAATCTTTTCTAAGAAGTACATTTAAACATTAAAAGTTTTTGAATGTTGCTTTAAAGTTTAAATTAATTTTGAATAATTTCCAGATGTTAAATATTTGTCTTTTTTTCATTTAATCTAATAAATATTAAATTAGGTTATTTAATAAATTTGCTGTCGAAACAAAGGAAAAGATTATTATTTAGTTTAATAAACAATAAAAATTATTTAATAAATTGGTAATGGTAAAATTAGAATTTGTCTATAATTGGTAAAAAGAGATTATCAGTAAGAGACGCTCTTGGTGTGGCGTATCTCCTTTAAAAAACTATAATAAAAGTAAAAATAATAATAATTTAAGGATTATGTATAAACTTTAATAACATTAAAACCTTTTAATTTATTATTTAATTTTCCCTTTTGTTAAACATTGATCTAAATATACAGATTATTATGATTTTTATATTTCTCTGTATTGTATTGTTGTTGAATTTCAATTTGACCTTCGCGTCATTTTTGACGTAAATAAATAAATAAATAAATAAAATGTATTTATATACACATTTATCATCTTTAATAAATTTAAAAAAAAATCTAAATAATCCAAAAGTATCAAAACGGTGTATTTTACATTGAGATCCCATTATACTTAGGGTGTAACATAAGTTTTGATACCCGAGCATGTTCTTCGATGAATACTTTATGGATATGGATGTTCTATATACCATTCGAAAATACAAATTAAATAAAAAGAGTTTTTAGCAACTATTATTTTATTTTAATAGAAATTCTAGTCAAATCAAATAAGAGTCAAAAGCAGCATTTTTTTTAATTTTTATTTAAATTTTTATTACTAAGAAGGAAAATTGCTTCTCTTTTAATTTTGATTAATTATTATATTTATCTAGTTATTATTTCGTGAATAAAAATTTGTTTTGAAGGGGCTCCCCTAAAAACTATTCAAAAATAAAAAACAACTAGGTAATAAATTATAGAAATTAAGGTGAGCGCCAAAAAATTTTCTGACAGCTTAAAAACGCCAAAAATTTGCTTTGTTTACAGACAAGAATATTACTAATAAATAAACGCAACTTAATAAATTGAGCAATTTTTTAAATAATAAAGAGAGCAAAAATTAATAGAGCAATTCATCGAGAAAAAATTTAAAAAATACTTAATTTCCTAGTTTGTGCCAAAGCATAATTTTTAAAAAATGTAAAAATATTCCCATATTTAATTAATTATCTAAAATTAAAAAAAAAAAAGTTAAAATGGAATGTCTTAGTAAACTCTCAAAAAATTTTAAATTTTGCTTGAAAAAATAGCTGCTTGAAAGGCCTATAAATAAGTGAAGAGTTTACGCCTAATAACCACTAAAAATTAATTTTAATTTATATTTTAATTTATAGACTTTCCCTCTACTATAAAATAAAAATGTCTTATTCAACTTTTTGCTTTTTAATTGTAGCTGCTTTACTTGCACAAATTGTGGTTTCTGCACCTCCTGCTCGGTGATATTTCTAAGGCAAAATAACGAAAATCTAATTTTAAGTTGGCGAGTAAAGAGAGGCGATGCAGTGCCGGTGGTTGCTGCCGCTCCTGTTGTAGCTGCTCCAGCCTATTATTATCCTTATTATGCTCCGGTATTTAGCATTGATAAACTTAGAATTGGGAAATTAATTCGATGTGGCTTGCAATTAAGGCTACATTCGAATCTCGATATAAGGAACTCAAAAGACCGTTTATCATCATTAGATCGATCAATCCTTAAATCAAGAGCTATTTTAGGGAGAACTCTTAGCTAATAATTTAATTGAGATTCAAATAAACTCTTAAAAAAAGGTCGCACCAGCAGCTTCAAGCTTTGTTTCTGGCGGAGGCGGTGCCGGAGGCGGTGGCATTCAAAGCGTAATTGGCGGCGGCTATGGACATTCTGGATCATCGTTTGTATCAGGAGGTGGGGGTTTATATGGAGGTGGGGGAATACAAAGTGTTATAGGAGGACGCTGAAGACTGGAGGAGGACTGAAGAAAAATCTGATTAATGCTATCAACTACCATTATCATTTATCATAGCTTAGACCTTCTGGGTAGAAACCGGACGGTACCGTACTACGACAGTATTTTTCGGTATTTATCGGTATTCCGTATCGGTAGTACGGTACGGAATATCGACCGATAAAATTTTCTATTTTTTCCGTACCGTAATACGGTGCTTTTTTTTATCAAAAAATATCAAAAAAAACATTAAAACAATTTTTATAAAAATTCTTCCTCACAAATATCACAATCATTAAAAGAATTTTCCAACATCCAAAAACGTCCACATATTCCAAAATCAAAACAATTTCTCCAAAGCTCAATCCATGGCCATTGACGAGTTATACGATCATTTGCTTCATTTGAATTACACTAAAAAGTTTAAAAATATATTTATTTTGATTCACTTTCAATTGGTGACTTTTTCCTAAGGCTGTGCAGTAGTATTTCAAAAAATTCTCGTTAGGAGTTGCGTTAATTTGCGTTAGGAAAGCCAAAATTTTGGCCACATTGTAGCCCCTCCCCCTGAAATCGATCCACTGCTACGCCCTTGAAAACCGGTCTACAATATTTAATGAATTTAAGAACTTCGCCAATTAAATTTTCAAAAAAAAATTTAATTAAAAAATACCTACATTTGGATTATAATCCCTTTCAACGAGTAAAGCAATAAACCAAAAATTAACAAAATCCAATCTTTTTTCATTTAATAATTTTGTATATTTTTCCAAACAATTATCTAAAATATTTAAATTTAAAGAGGATCTTCCCTTAAAAATTTACCAGCTTTTTTACTGTGAATTGTTACAGGAATAAGTATCATCTTTTGTCGTAAATTAGCCAATTTATTTCTCAATTCTCTCTCACCAGGATTTTTATGGTAGGCAAAAGTTAAGCCGAAAATGAGAGAAATGGATGCTATTGACTAGAAAAAATATTTTTTAAGAAGAAATTGATTTAAAATTTAGATTTTCTAAACGATCGAAGAAATTTAGAGTGAGCCAACCCTTTGGCAAAAATGATTTTTGATCATTTCTCTTACATTACTTTTTCCTCCTTTCGGGGGAGGGAAAGTAAACGTTACTAATTGTTCGAAAGATCTGCATGGAACAACAAAATTACATAAATTTTATTCAAAAAATTTTCTACAAACTTTGAAAGGCTTTTCTCTAACATCCAAAGCCAAATCTTTTACTGACGCGGAATAATCATAAGCCAATCTAGTAAAATATTCTTTAATTGAAATTCTAAAGGCTTGCATCTTAATGCATCTTAAAATGTTAAAATTTTTATTTAAATTATTTGCTCAAATATAAGGAAACTTTTCCAAGTAAATTAATCATTTCAAACAGAAATTTTTAACTTAAAATATTTATTTTTAATAAAATAAATAAAAACAAAATTTAAATATTTATTCATCATTTTCTTCCTCCTCATCTTCATCTCCCTCTTCATCATCAATAGTCCTCCCTGTCTTAAAATCTGAATAGGCCTGTCCAAATTTCTTTTGAATTTGATCAAAAACTGTATGAAGATCCTCAAGTCCTCTACAAAGAATATCACCAGCAGAATAACCTTTCTCGGTTTGGATTCGAATAAGAATTTTATCTTCAAGCGGATGTGGAATGTTGTACCCACAAAATTCAACACCTGACCTGAAATTAGAATTTTTTTAGTTCTGGTTTCCTAGACTCTTTCCGGTGTTCGCTCCCATTCCCCTTCTGTTTGGCAATTTTTTTAAACATTTCACTAGTGTTTCAAATCTTAATTTTTATAGGTAAAGACCTAGATAAACATTAGACCCAAAAATTAAAATCACCAACATTTGACAAATTATATGTTTCAAAGCATTCCCAATAGTATGATCTTCTTCATGTAAAACAATAGTCAACATTGTCTGGTCTGACTTATAACCATCAGGATCGAGAATTTCAATTTTTTCTGCTACATTTGAAGGCGGAAGTCTTGAAATTGTTAACGAATCTTGTTTTGCTTGTGACATTCTTCTAAATAATTAGAGAGCTATTTAGTAAATGTCCTCTAAATTTTTAAATATTTGAATAAAATTCTATTGAATTAATGGTGAGAAATTGAAATTTGTAAATGAGTTTAACCAGTAATAAATTAAAACAATGAAATCGAACATAAACTTCAAAAATGAGATTAATTTACTGAAGGCAAGTGTAATTTTAAGTCAAAATAAATAAACGATGGAATTTCGTCAATAAATAAAATTAATCAACACTAAATTATAAATTTAGTAGAAAAATTGAAAATCAGAGGAAACAGAAAATCCATGACAGAACTCACTCTCAAGAACAAAAAATATATTCGTAAATTTCCTGAATCATGTAAAAAATTAGTGTTGATTGAAAATCGAAAAAGAAATTCAAAATATTGGTTTTAAAAGATTTTAAAAAAAGTTGATCAAATTAAAAACTTAAAAGGAATGCAAAATATTTTCAAAAAAAAACTTGTCGTATCTTCATTTTATTCATCCATTCCATTTTTATCTTCTTCAATTTTCGGAGCCAAATAGAAACGCAAAAATCCATTACCTTCAATTTCATATTCGATAACAATAGGAACAGCATCGCTCATCGAAAGACGAACACGTGGAGAAAGCGATGATGCTTTGGTAAAGTTTGTCAACTAAAAAATAAAAAATTTCATGCAAAAAATTAAAAAACATACATATTTAATGGAGAAGTTCAGAGTTACTTTCTCTTTCACATTGAAATCAACGCGCTTAAAATATAAAATTAAAAGATTATCAAGAAAAATAATAAACTGTAAAATTTATAAAATAAACATACATCGTTATCGTCCTCCTCATCATCGGCAGTTCGATCCTTAGAATAACTAATAGTGTTAGTCACTGCATCGCCAGATCCTTTAAAGACAATATTCGATTTAGTAGCAATGATCGTCATCGTGTCAGAAAAGGTTGCAATATCAGAACAAACTTTCTTAAATTCCGCTGACTAAAAAAAATAAATATTAAATAGCGAAATAGAGAAAGAAATAGCTTAAACTTATAAAAATGTTAATCTAATAGTGAGAAGATTTTTTCAACCTAATATGAAGAGAATAAATTTATACCGGCATTTCAATTACAGCAGAGTATTTCTGATCAGGTATGCCCAGATGCTCATTATCAAGGTCCAACAATTTAAGAGTAATGTCTTGCTTCCGTCCTTTGTTATCCTCGAGTGTAAAAGTGACAGTGTCTTTCTCGCCATCTTGAAATTGAATCATTAAAGTATCATCGGCCTTTGCACATTTTAGAACCTGAATTTGGAAAACTAAAATTATTTCTGGGAAAAATTAAACTTTATTAAGCTCTCCTGAATTAAGTCCAAGGCTAATCGTTCGATCGCAACGATAAACATCAAAAATTCCAATTTCAAGTTTTAGAGAAACTAAAGCAACATGAGATCCATCCATTGCCTTAAAAATAATTCGATAAAATTTTTAAAAGATTAAATAACCTGCAAGCACAAAGATGACTCGGAACAATCAAATGGCGCATCACTCACAAGATCTTTTATGGCTTCAATAATTTTTTTGAAAAGACCAGCGTTGGAGAATTTTGCCTCAAACATGATAGATTTTTATTAGCTTTCTAGAAATTAAAAAACAAAACACAAAGTTAAAAAAAATCTTAAAAAGTAAGACGCTGCCTAATTTTTAAAAAATCAAACGACGTTATGCCAAAAAAATTTTAAAAAGTCATTTTGAGTCTCACAACAAAAATTTAAAAAATTCTCACCTACATATTTCAAAATTTATCCTAATTTAATTTTCATGATGAGGTTTAGTGTTTTAACGGTTAGTGATTCCTCATCGCAAAATCCTTCTCTCGATAAAAGTGGTCCTTTATTAATTGAATTATTCTCAAATTCGCTAAAGTTCATCGAAAAAGCTCAATTAATTGACTACAAAATTGTGCCAGATGATAGAAAAGAAATAGTTGATTATTTGCGCAACAATATAACAAAAGTTGATTGTATATTAACTACAGGGGGAACAGGATTCGCTAAAAGGGATGTAACCCCCGAAGCAACAAAAGAAGTTATTGAAAGAGAATGCCCTGGAATTGTTACTTCATTATTAGTTGGAGGATTGCGTTCTACACCATTTGCTGCCTTAACTAGACTCACTGCTGGAATTTCTGGCAATTGTCTAATTATTAATCTTCCTGGTAGTCCTAAGGCTGTACAAGAAGGTTTTGTTATATTGGAAGAGATATTACCTCATGCAATTTCTCTTTTGAAAGAGGACTTTAATGAGATTAAAAAGGATCACGAGAATATTTCACATTAATTTATTAAAATGTTTTTGTCATTAGTAAACATATCTTATACCTTTTTTAAAAATTATTTTGACTCGGAGTTTCTTTAAATGTTTCGAATATTTTTCCTGTTATATTTACTTAAAAATTTCAACAAGACTACAAAAAATTTAGATAATTTTCAAAACAAAAATAGAATAAAAACAAAATTAACAAACTCAAGCCTTTGATTTTTTCTTTCCATTTCCAAATCTTCCTTTTCCTCCGGCTTTACCTCTCCTATCCTTTTTCTTCAAATTCTCTTGTTTCCTATAATTTTGATAAGACTGAACCCGAGCCTTTTTTCGTCGATTTTTGATTATTTGATCACTGTTCCGAATTTCCATCTTTGATTTGGCTTTTGAAGTTTTCGTGCTGTTATTTGTGTTACCTCAAATTATCAAAGTAAAAGTTGGAATTTTCGATTTAAAAAATAACCTTTGTTTTTATTCTTTCCAAAAGACTTTCTCCGTCCATTTCTTTCTCTTCTACCATCAACTCCATCCTCTTCTTCATCTTGGAAACTAATATTTTGTCTTTGTTTCCACCTTTCATAACGTCCACTTTTATAACTAACAGGCATCCAACCACCGTCTTCAGTGCGAATCTTCTTTATTTTTGGTTGTCCACTTTCGGCACTTACAAATTTTTTTCTCTTTCGATCCCACACGTTCTTCCCACCTTTTGTAGCCATATAAAGACCTTTTTCATCATCAGCACCCAATTCCAAACTTGCTCGTTTTGCCATCGATTCAAACCCCCCTGAATTTTAAAATTAAATTGACTAAAAAGAATTGAAGAATTTTACCTAGATTATTGTCATTCTGTACAGAAAGCCCTGATTCAGTATTTGCATCTGTCGGTAAATAATCAACATAATTAGTTGCTTTCTCTTCAGCTTTGCATCTTTCAATACTGCATTTCTGGTCATTCTTCGTTTCCTTCTTTACAGGAAGGTTTTGCTTATTTTCTGAGAATCTTCCTTTACCACCTAAAGTATTTTGCATGGAAAAAATGGCCTGAAAACATATTGTTAGATGAAAAATTTTAAATTTAAAAATACTTGATTTGGCCGCCAATTTCGAATTTGTTGGAGAATTTCCTGTTTTCGCTGCAATCCATCTTTTAAACCAGTATCACTACATTCTTCAGCTACAAGTTCAGGAAATAAATCCTTCGATAAGAAAAATGGATGTACACAAGGTGTTATTTGATAAAGTTCAGTTTTTACTCGTCGAATGGATTCAGCTGATGCTTGGGGTCTTGTTTTGGTATATTTCTTCATTGCATTGTCAGCTTTTGCTTGAATATCACGCTAAAATATTACTTGAAATATTCTAAATATTTAAAGTTACAATTTCAATTGAATTTTGCTGTAGGTTAGAAATAAATTCAGTTTCCAAATGCGAGAAAGTGTCTGGAAGCGTGCCAATCAATCCGGAGTGGGTGTCTGAAATTATATAAAAAATATTTTAATTTTGGTTATTATAAAAAACAATTAATACCTTCGTGTATATTCTTATCCAAATCAGTTTTATCAACGAAAGCCAAAGGTTTTCCAGTAAATAGAAAAACATCGAGAGCATATGCCATCTCATCCGGCGCTATAAAGGAGATCGATGTTCCAGACATGCCTGCTCTTGCAACACGACCTAAAAAAATTAAAATTTTAATTTATCCTGCTCTAAAATTAAGATAAATTTTCAGGATCTCTCCTTACTCATTCTAGATTAGAAATTTAAAAACTAACCAACACGATGAACAAATAATTTGGGCCGAGAAGGGAAGTGCCAATTAACCGCATAATCCAACAACGGAATATCTACACCTCTTGCTGCAATATCAGTGACAACAAGAAGAGAACATTCGGATGTATTTCGAAATCTAAGTGTAAAGGATAAAAATAAAAACAAAATAAATAAACCTATAAATATTCTGCTTTCGAGCAACAGGATCCAGTTGACTATATAGGAATGCTGGATCCATACCTGCTTCTTGTAGAAAAGCAACCAGTAATTCTACATGTTTCATTGTAGCACAGAAAATAATTGTCTTTTGATGCTCTCTATTTAATGCTCGACATAGATGAATCAATGCAGGCAATTTTTCATTAGCACGACAACAAGCGAAGACTGTTTTTAAATTCTCACTCAACTTTGTCTCAACATCCAAACGAACTAGAAAAAAATTTTGAATTTAAGATAAAGGTAAAAATAAATTGAAAAGGCCACACAAAGAAAATGAAATAATTTTAGTAAGAACGGAAATAAAATGGAAACTTGACAATGAACAAAAAGGCAAACCTAAAACAGGATCTGAAAGCCCAGCCTTTGCAAAATCCACTAAAATTTTAGGTAAAGTTGCAGAAAACAAAAGAGTCTGTCGACTTTCAGGAAGTCGTTTAATTATTTCCTTAAAATTTTATTTATTACAATATTTTTAAAGAATTTTTAGAACCTTAAGTTGATCACCCAAACCAATTTCAAATAGACGATCTGCTTCATCAAATACAACATACTGAACAGCAGTCAATTTAAGCCCCATTTCCATAACAATGTGTAAAAGACGACCCGGTGTAGCAATTAAACTTTAAAAAATATAGCATATTCGACGCAAAAAAAATTAAACAGAAAATATACTTACATATCTGGATGTTTGTGTAAAACTGCAAATTGTTCATCCATATCATCGCCGCCAATCAAACATGCACATAAAAGCCCTGTATAACGACCGAGCTAAAAAATAAATATCAAAAAAGGTTATCTAAATATTATTTAAAACTTCTTTAACAAATTTAAAGCTCTGAAGAGCTAATTCCCTTGTTGGAGCAAAAATGATAGCTCTGATCCCGCGAGTATCCCTTTTCTTCAATTTTTGGAGCATTGGAATAACAAAAGCAGCAGTTTTTCCTGATCCAGTCCTCGACATTGCAACCACATCTGCTCCACTACAGATTTGAGGAATTGATTTACGTTGAATCGGTGTCGGTTGGCGATAGCCTTTCTTAATTATTCCTTTATAGACTGCATGATCGAGACCTTTAAATTGACAAAAAATAAGAGGAATAGAAGGATTAATTACCCATAGCCTGCCATCCGCCTGCCCGTTTACTTTTCCTATTTTGATCTGCATTTAAATGATTAAAAGCTTCCTCTGTTTCAGATCCTGAAGTTTCAGCATCAGTATCCATCTCGAAAATT
Organism: Meloidogyne incognita; assembly: GCA_036172945.1. Classification (NCBI taxonomy): domain Eukaryota; kingdom Metazoa; phylum Nematoda; class Chromadorea; order Rhabditida; family Meloidogynidae; genus Meloidogyne; species Meloidogyne incognita. Next base: position 2,070,442 of record JARQAC010000006.1, on the reverse strand, counting down.
CAAAGAATTCTTAATTCTAAAAATGAAACTCAATTTTTTATTTGCGATATTGGCGGGACTCTCTTGTCCCCATGAGAGAATTTTCGCCTGCGGCGATAAAACAAAAAAATTCTTATTGTGCAACAAGTTTTCTTTGTTAAATGATTCTTTAATTTTTTTGCTTAAAAAATATTGAAATCTTCACTTGGTTTCCCTTGAAGTTTTTTTTATAAATTGTTAAATCCCTATGGAGGAAACAGCACTTTCTTTCCTTTTATTTACTCCTTTCTTTAAAATCCCTTCAAAAAAATAAACTAACATTAAGCGAGAAAAGCATTTGTGACAAAACCAGATGCAGTTATTTATTATGCAATACTCGTGCAAATGAATGACAAAAATTTCTTTGTCATAAACGGCATACATATATGTTTTTTTAAACTTTTCTTCTTAAAAAAAGTTATTCGATTTTTATTTAAGTTTTAATTTATTAATTTATTTCAGGCATCTCTATAAAAATTTTTGGATTCATTTTTTCAGTAAACTTTTATATTTTTATTTAAATTTCCAACATGTTTGAATTAAAATAATTCCTGACTGTTTTTAAAAATATGGATGTTGAGCATCCACAAATAGGAAAAACTTTGTCTAATTCCACGTCAACTGCATTCTCTCCAGTACCATTTCCGGGAAATACCAGGCAGCAGCAACAAGAAAATCTTGGTAAATAAATAAAAATCCTGAAAATTAATTTTAAACCCTTTTTCAGATTTATCCGAAAGTCCTATCCGTTTAGAAGAAGGAGAGAATTTTAATCAAATAAATGAAGATGAAATAAGAAAATCGTTGTTAGTTGAAGCAAAAAGGAGAAAATGTTGGAATTCAAAAGCTATTGAAAAAATGGTTTTTGAGGAAATTGTTCATAATTGTTGTTATCATGTAATCTTTTTATTTATTTTTATATCAGTATTTAAAAATAAAATTTTAGTATGTATTGGAAAGCTTTACTGAAACGAGGAGTACAGCAGATGCTGTTCAACCAAGTTCTTCTACAATGTCCAATTCATCTGCTCTTGTTCGTATTCGCAGCTTTGAAGAGAGCGGCTCAACTGTGGATATTTCAACAAATTCTCTTACTTCAAAAATTAATAATCCGACCGTCACTAAAACTTTGTTTTCTGCCGATTTTGGTCACAATCCTTGGGATTTTGATGTGAAGCCTGATGATGATTTTGTTAATCAGGTTTTGAAGTTTAATCATTTAATAATCTTCTGGTTGTTTATTAGAATAGTTAAGATAACACCCACAATTATTTTTTCCCTTTATAGATTAAAATATTGGAAATGCCTAATTCTCAACGCCTTTCTACCTGCCATACTTGTAAAGGAGAAGCACTTATTCATTGTTTTCATTGTCGCGGCCTTGGCACAGACAAATGCACCTATTGTAGAGGAACTGGAATGAAAGCAGGTGTCGCACATCCAGCACTTTATACTCACCCAATGATTGGAACTTTTTCCGGAGTCAGTGTTTAATTTTTTAGTAAAATATTTATCTTTTACGACTAGAAATAAATGTTTCAAATATAATTTCCGGTTATTTTCTGTGATATTCTAAATTTCAGGATAACAGAAAAAGCGTTGGTGGAGGTATCTCCTCATCAAACAGAGGATTCCCTTTTTCCGGAACTGCAATGATCAAACCTGCACTTTTAGGTTCTCAACGTGATAAACCATATGCAGCTGGAACGCCTGTACATTTTATGGCAAAGGCCGGACTTCCTCCTCCAGGAATTGGACAGCATGATTTGTGCATTTTTTGTCATGGTTAATTTTTATCGGGAAAATATTTCTTAAAATTTATTATCTTATCTCTTGGTTATTCTTGAGTCTTACAAATATTTTTGGATTTTTAATATAGTTTATGCGAATTCACGCGGGAACCAGTCCCATTTGTTCAAAAAATCTCGGATTCAGCAAATGCTATTCTACCTGTAATTTATTTAACCTTGAAAGGTCGTGGGATTCGTGACTGTCAACACTGTAAAGGTCAAGGAAAGAAATGTTGTTTGGCATGTGGAGGAAATGGCCAAGTACGGATTTTCACCAAATTAAAAGTTGCATTTGCTGTAGAGTGTTCTGACTACTACACTCCATGTGAAATGCCTGATCATTTATTACGTCAAGCTAATGGACAACTAATTTTTACAGAAACTCGGCCTTATGTGAGCAAATTTAAGAAATTTTTTTTCAATATTTTTTTCAGGTTCATCCAATTAGAAAGCACAAGATAAAAGAAATCAATGAAGTCAGCAAACACTTTTGTGCAGCACATTTGAAAAGGCTTTTGGATTCTTGTCGCGTATTAAAGGTATTTATCATATTTAAAAATTAAATTTTAAAAAATTTAAAGCAAAGACATTGTATTGAACGGATTATGGTAGCAAAAGTACGTTTTAAGTTGGGTTCAAAATGTGGCCGATTTTTTGTATTCGGGGATCAGCGCCTTTGTTATATACCAAAAGAATCTATTTCGTCAAATTGTTCTCTTGTGTGAAATTTTATTTAATAATTTAATTAGAATAGAAATTATATATTTTAGAAAATGGCCTATACTACTATTTAATCTAGTCTTTGTTTAGTTTATTTCTGCTTATTTTTTGAAATTATTCGAATTTAAAATTTATCATTAGATTTTCTATTTTGGGTTTTTTAGTTTTACAAAATGTTTTTATTTGGGGGCAATATATTTTCAGTTTCCCTCACCTTTTCCCCCGCCACAAATTTCCTTATTGTATATTATTTCTCTACTTGAATTTTGTGCTATCTCATTTTTGATTTAACTTCACTAGGCCTATTTAAATTACTTTAGTTTCTATTTTTATTTGAATCTCAAATTATATGTATTAGAAACTCTAGTCTTTTTTTAAATAAATCTTTAAAAAAATTTTTATTTTTAAAATTGTATTAAAAATTGCTTGTTTTACAAAATATATTTGAATACTTAAGATGAATTATAAGGATTAAAAAATGAATTGTGCTTTTTTCTAGAATTATATTTTAAATTTAAAAACAATTTAATGATTTATTTATTCTATTATTTATTTTCATTACTTCAATTTGTTATCTCAATTGATGAGCAAAATTCTACTGATTTGGTAATTAATAATACAAACAAAAATGAAGATATTCAATTAAATATTACTAATGCTGGTACTTTTGGATGCCCAGCATTTTCTTCATTCAAATTTTGGGTAGCTAGACAATGCCCTCCAATGAACGATACTCGATGTATGGTTTCTCTTCCTTGTGATTTAAATATATCTTGGAAACTGAATTGTGGAACAGGTTTTTAAATATATTGAAGGTTAATGGCTGGTCTATTTGTCACTTACTAAATTATCTTTTTGAATGTATTTCTAGATTCAGAATCTTTTTTACCCGATATAATTTTAGAGGAGACATTTTAACCTTTCAAATTTAAAAAGAAATTTGAAATAATTTAATCTTACTTAATAATTTAGCCGATGATGTTATTCATCCAAGAATGCAATTATTTACAGCACAGGAAATGCTCTATTTGACAAAATTGCGAGACAAGGCGTTAGTTTATAATTTAATTTTTTAGGATTTAAAACAATTTTCAGCGGAAGACCCTGGTGCCTTCTTTCATTTTTCTTTTCACCTGATTGTATTTTCTCTTCAAAAGTGGCTGATTCATTTTACCAAATTGCTCGGTTCTACCCAAAACTTCGTGTTGTAGCAGTAGATGTTTCAAAAGGAGGCAAGGAAATGGAAAGGTAATTTTAAATAAATTTTGCTTAAAATCCTGGAGATTACTCCAAAAAAATATTTTAAAAAATCGAATACCAGAAAACTTTTTTTCGATTTTTCTATTTTTTTTTAAATTTTTAAAATTTTTTAAAAATTTAAAAAAAATTTTTTTAAAAAACTTAAATTTTCGATTTAATCCAAGTTTCTTTCGACTTATAGTTCTTTAATTTAAAAAATAGTTTAATCGCTCAATACGGAATTGCCTCGACACCTGTCCTTGCAATTTGGCAAGATGGCTTGCCCAGACTTCGACTATACGAGGACTACTCAAAATTACAAACATTAATTAACGTCATTCGTTTACAGACAGACTTGAAGCCAAAAGTGATTTTTAAAAAATATGAAGAATTTGATGAAAGTGGATGTACAGAAACTGAACCGTGTAGACAAGAATTTCTCTCACGGTTTAAGTATTTGCAAGCTGAACTTGGCTTTGACTGGTTCCCTTTAAATTTTTAGTGTTAATAATTTTTATTTCATTTTAAGGTATTTATTTGTGGCATCAATCACATGTATTTTGAACATTACATATTTTATATTATTTTCAACAAAAGGAAGGGAACTTATTCGACAATATTTTCCAAGATTAAGAAATTTATTTGCATCCTAAATTTTATTTAATTGTCGTTTATGTGGGTGACTATTAATTTTTTCATTACAATATTTTTGATATTATATTTATTTGTAAATAAAATATATTTTATTAGAAATAATTTACTATTAAAAAATCTGTTTTTGTTTCAATTTTAAATACTTAAAAGGAATAATTGTAACCCAAAATGTTATTTATCGAAATATGGCTTGGGGACTCAACCGGCGGGACTTGATGGATCCTCGGCCTGATCTTTCGAATAAAAATTTTTAACGAAACGATTGCCTGTAAAAAATTTTTTAACGTTAAACAAAAGATCAGAAATTAAGTTGGGTCAATGTAAATAGTTCTGCTTGCCTTTTTTGAGAATTTTTTCTGATTTTTAATTTGTTTCGATAATTTAGAATAACTAATTTTTAATATTTGTTTTAATTAAAAAATATTGTACAAATGAGCAATTCATCGAACAACGAGCTTTGGTTAATATCTGCTCCAGGTGAATCTACACCTTTAGAAACTTGGGATCGTTTGCAGCAAACAACACAAAATTTATCTGTCAACAGCAAATTTAATATTCCTGATTTAAAGGTTTGTTTTAATTTTTTTGAATTGATTTTAAATTTTGTTAAATTATAAGAGTATTCGATTATTGGGAAAATAATTATTTTGAGCATTTTTTGAAATCTCTTAAGTCATTAACATAATAAATATCCTTGTGTGAATAATTCACGCTTAAAATTTATTATATTTGAAGGTTGGCACTTTGGATCAATTAGTTGGTCTTTCAGACGATTTAGCAAAATTGGATACTGCTGCAGAACAGTATATACTTATTTTAGATTAAGAAATTATTTAATTTTTTAAAATTATTTAGGACAACTAGAAAATTAGTTCAATATTTCTCTGAAGTGTTAGAAGAAGAAAGAAATAAATTGCAAGAGAATTTGGTTATTGGAAATAGTTTGTTTTATTTTTTCCTTTTAAATAAATTTTCATTTTAGTATGAATTCTTTAGTCCAGATTTGAATTATTTTAGAAAAAATTATTCCAACGTTAACGGGTTTATAATAATATGACAGGTCTTAAATTATTTGTTAAGTCGTTAAGGAATATTATAACAGTTCACTTAGCATTGTCTTTTGGTTAAGTGGTTTATGTTTCCTTTGCACATAGTTGATCCCGACAATTCTTTTGGTTAGTTGTCGGTTCGTGAAATGTGCAAAATTAGATTAGTCATTTCCTCCGTGAATCCATTGACAATTTTTCAAAGGATTGGATTCTCCGAATGAATTGGCACATTTTTAGATTTTTTATTTTAAAAACATTCTTCGAAAGGATTCTAAATTTAACATAAAGGATTTTTTTCTTTTCAAAATTTTATAATTAACAGAGGATGTTCACACTTACGTAACAAAATTTCAATGGGAAGCTGCCAAGTACCCTGTTAAACAATCACTTAAAGTTCTTTCTGAAATTATTGGCAAACAAGTAACACAAATAGATAATGACCTCAAAACGAAGGCTACAGCTTATAATAATTTAAAAAATACACTTGCTTCTATTGATCGAAAAGCAGCGTAAAAATATTATTTTTAAAAACATTTTATATTAAAAAAATTATTTTTAGAGGTTCTTTAGTAACAAAAGATCTTTCTGATATTGTCAAAGCTGATAATTTTGTTCTAGGCTCCGAATATTTACAGACTGTTTGTGTTGCTGTTCCGAAGTTTGATTTTAAACTTTTTTTTAATTTTTAAAAATATTTTTTAGACTTCAAATAAAAGAATGGGAAAGTAGTTATTTTACTTTTGCAAATATGGTTGTCCCTGGTTCTGCTCAAAAAATTGTTGAAGACCAGGAACATGCTCTCTATACTGTTACTTTATTTAAGGTTTTTTTAAAATTATTTTTTAAACCTTTTAATTTACAGAAAGTGATAGATGAATATAGAGCAAATTGTAGAGAACAAAAGTAAGAAGGGAACTTATTCTATTTTTTTATTAATTATTAAAATAGATTTATTGTTCGTGATTTTGTCTATGATGAACAATCATTAAAAGCTGGCAGAAGTGAAAGGGACAAACTTGTCCAAGAAAAACAGCGTTTATATGCTCCTTTGGTTCGATGGCTGAAAATTAATTTTGGAGAGATTTTTTCTGCTTATATGCATGTAAAGGCTTTGAGAGTTTTTGTTGAATCTGTTTTGAGGTTTTTAATTTTTTAAATTTTGGAAATATATTTTTATTTAAAGGTATGGACTTCCAGTTAATTTCCAAGCAGTTCTAATGGAGCCGTTAAAGAATTCACAAAAACGATTGAGAAGTGAACTTAATAAACTTTATCTTCATTTGGATGGATCTGCTAGTGGACCTATAGAGGTAAATTAAATAATTTTTGTTTTTGACGTCTTTTTGTTTAAAAAATTAATTTTTTTATGAATTCCCTTCACTTTTTTATCCAAATCTTCGATCGACTGCCCTTGATTATTTGAAATTCAGGGGTGGGGCCTAACTCAAGGAATTCCAACTCACGGAACAGACAGGTCGTGGAACAACAATTCACGGAATGACCAAAACACGGAATATTTTAAAAATTTCCGTGATCTGGTAATTCTGTGACTTGTTGTTCTGTGAGTTAGCCCGTCACGAAAATTTTGATTATTTAATATTTTGGAAATCTGCTCAAAGGCCAAGAAAAGTTTTAAATTTAATATTTTATAGACATTTGATGATGCTCCAACTCTTGTTTCATTGGGGGTTCATGATTATTACCCTTATGTTTGGTTTAGATTAAATATAGACTTTTTAGAGAAACGGTTGTGATGAAATAAAAAAGATATTAATAAATATTCCTTTTAAAAAATAATATTTTTTATTCCAAAATATATAGAGAATTAATTATATGCTAATTAGGGCATTAAACATTTAATTTTAAAAATAAATTCTTTTAAAAATATTTTTTTGAAATTTTCTTTTCCAACAGTTATTTTTATTTATTTTATTTTTCCTTCTCAAAAATGGAGTCAGATATCATTAGAAAATAATGTAAAGGAGAAAGAAAGAAATTTGAGATAATTTTTTAGTTTGATGGGTGGGACTGCTTAAAGAACGGGTATATGTACTCAATTGGAAGAAAGAGGGAGAGAGGGGTAATTTATTTTGTATGGATAGAATTTCAATTTTTTCACCTTTTCTTTTTTTGCCTACTTCGAATGGGGAGGAGGGGGGAGTGCAAAATTTTTCTTTTTATTTTTAAACTTTGTCAAAATTTGGAAAGATTTTAATTAGTAACGCGTAAGAGATTTTTATTAGGTCTGGTGCCTGGTACTCCCGAAGCAAGAAGTTTTTTACAACTGCTTGGCTTACAGTTAGAAATTAAGTCAAATATTTTTTTTTAAAATTTCCCTGTTTTCTGTTACATAATTATGATAATGGTGTTACTTTGGTCTAGACCTCCCCCCTTTTTTCCTGACTCCTCGACCATTTTGAGCTTTTTTGTTTGATGCATAATCTATCATATCATTTGAATGAGCTCTTCGAGATAGGTCGAATGATACCGTTCTTGGTTAGATTTGGCGATTCTGAGCAAAATTATGAAGCTGAATCTTCGCTAGAAATTTTTGTCGCTGCTAGCTCGAATAATAAATAAGTTGCCAAAAAAGGGATCAGATGCCGCAATGGGAATCAGGAAAAAAGAGGTTAACCCAAAGTATTACAATCATAGATTTGTAAATCTTCATAATTTACAAAAACCCACTTAATAACAAAACTTTTTCGGTATTTTTATTTTCGTAATACAATTGTTGCTCTTTATATTTTGAAAAAATTACTGAGTAGCTTAGTATAACTTTTTCATTCAAAAATAAAAAAACAAAATTTTTTCATTTGATCAGTGCTGATTTTCAATAAGGAAAAGAATTTTGTTTTTGCGCTGAAATTTTATCCCATAGCAGTTTCTCAAATTCCCTAAGAAAAATTGTGGCAAACTGAGTGAGATGCTGAGTAATTCGATCCAAGGCATCACACACGGAGAGAAAGAAATCCCCCGCATCACCCTTATATTACTCACATCTCAGCTACTAGCAATCCCCATTTTTATGCACCGAGAGTCCAATTCCCATCCTAGGATCTCCTCAACCACAGTCACTACTTTCATCTTCAACATTTCGTTCGTTCATTTGCGCCATCAGCAATAGTTTGAAATTACATATCGTTTTCCTTTGGTGGTAGTAATTGTAGAGGAGGAGTGGTATCCATCTTACTCAAGATATGTGACTTGTCTTATTTTTGTTATTTCAGCCTTTTTATTTTGACTAAAAATTTTTTCTCAGTTACTAAACAAAATACAAGGGTAAAATTATTAAAAATTTTGAAATAAACTTTAATATTAAAAAGCATTTAAGTTTATTTTATATTTCTTTTGATCTTTTCTAATAAATGCCAACAAAAGCAACAACTAACAGAAAACGGAGTGCAGAGATTTGTCCTCATCCTCCTCATTTATTAAATAAAAGGTACTGGGAGGAAGCTAAAGCAGGAAAAGCAAGTATACCAAACAAATCTGGCAAGTTACCTAAGTTTATTAATAACTTTTATTACTTCTTAAGGTCCTCAAAATATTTGTACAAAAAAGGAAATTCCCTGTAATTCTCGAAATGAGGTGAAAAAGCATTTTGAACTTCCCATTTCTACCCCAAAAATTGCTACAAATCCTTTGGATGTCAATTTTTTAACAACTTCGTCTACTCTGTCTGACAACTTTGCATTAAACATAACCCCCAAAAATATATTAAAATCAACAAATTATAATAATAATCAAAATAATATTTCTCCCCCAACAAATATCCCTCCTCAATTTGTTTCTCTTCCTTCATCTCTCCCCCCATTTCCCTTTCGACTTCCAATTAATTCTAAAGAGTTAACCCCTCCAAATTTTGAAGAATTAATGAGGACAGCACCCCCACCACAATTTAATTTTCAAATGTTTCCACCCCCATCACTACTTCCACCTTCTTTTCATTTTCCTCCATTTCCACCTCCAGGATTTTTTCCCGAAAGTTCAATGTTTCAACAAGGAAATTCCACAGGACTTTTACATTCATCTCCTCCAATATTTCAACAATTTCCTCAATTTTTAAATGAAAAACAAAATTTTAATAAAAAAGAATCTACAGCATTGACACAATTAATGGAAATATTTAATCAAAAAGAAATAGCTAAAGAATCAACTAGTCAACAAAAACAAAGCCTAAAACAAATTAGTGGGAAAGAACAAAAATTAAAATATTGGTATTTTTTTTTAAGTGTTCTAAAAATTTAACTTAAAAATTTTTAGCGATTCTGATGAACAAATTGACCAAATGTTGGATGAAATGGTTAAAAATAGAGAAAAAATATCAAATAAAAGAGAGAAAAATCTTTGTATTTTACCAATACCTGTACCTATTCCTATAATTGTTCCAGTAACTAGTGATTTTTTATTTAAATATTTTTCAAAATAATTAATAGTTAATTGTAAAAAAATTTTATTTTTTAAACGAAAAATTTTTTAAACAAAATAATTTGGCTTATTTTTAAAAAAAATAATCTAAAAATTAGTTAAATTAAACAAAAATATTACCGAAAACCCAAAATTAAAATTACAAACAAAAAAGAATATTTTAAAGAGGGAATTTAGCTAAAAAGTTTATGGCCAGAATGTGTACACATTTTTTTTACAAAAACTAATAAATGAACGCGTAAAAATATTCATTTTTTCAATTTATTAACGTTCATTTATTTGTTTTAGATCAATAGGTGTGTAAAGTTGAAATTAAGGAAAAATTCTTAAAATTTGATAAAACATTTTCTTAAAATTAACCCAACCAAAAAAATCAAAATTTTAATCTACACCTATTGATCAAATTTTTATAAAACAAAAAAATTTTCCCTTTTAACTTCGATGTTCCTTACTAAAAACAGCAGTCCTCAGCGCATCTTCAGGATGTATTTCTAAAAGTACTTCAGCTCCCCTATTAAATGGCATTGATGTAGACCCGTCAAGAATTAAATGTGCATTTTTACAACGAGACTAAAGAAATTTTAAAATTTAAATTAAAAATTCAAAAAATCTTTACTTTAATTAAAATTTTATTGGCAAATCCACGAATAGACATTTTTGGAAATGTTGCATTAAAAACAGGATCACGAACACTAAACGCCATTGCTAAAAAATAATTTTAAAAATATTTATTTTTAAAAAATTCTAAACTTGTTAATTCTGGCCCAAATCTCAATTTCTCATTAAATTTACGACAAATATTCTCTATCATTTCAGCATCTACCACCTGATCCAATTTTAATCCCATTTTGTCTATTACAGATAATACTTCTTCAATTGTTTGTTCTGTCATTCTGTTTATATTAAAATGCCTAAAATTAAATAAAATAATTTTTGATAAATTTTATTACCAAGAAGATGATCCTGTGCCAGTACAAATTGTCATTCCTGAACTTTTTTGTTTAGTCATTGGCCCATTATCAACTTGTACATCATAATAAGAAACCTATAAAATATAAAAATAATTTTAATGTTAATTTAAATATCTACCCGCGCTGCATGACTTTCACCAATGAAGACTTCATTAAGTGCCAACCAACGACTTGTAATAAGGTTTGAATCACGTGCTGTATTTATTTCTTGATCCTCATCGTCCGAACTAGTTAAAATTTTTTTAAATTAAAAAAAGATGTTATGTAAAAACAATAATTAAATAGGAGTAAGACTCTAAAGTTAAGAGAGGTTAAAAAAACCTCTTAACCTTCGAGAAGGTTAAGAGGTCAAGAAATACAATATTTAGAGTGAAAAGAAATGTATTTCTCAATCCTACGCTTAAAATAAAAATACCTGAAAATGGTTTTTCGCGAATTCTCCAAATTTGTTTCATCTGCATTTTCCTCTTCTGCAATATCTTCAGCTGTGTGAATATGTTCGTCATTTTCGGTGGGTTTAACAACACCATTTACTTGATTTTCTTGTTGTTGTTGAATTGAAGAAGAAGAGGAGGGAGAAGGAGAAACGCCGTTCCCAAAACCAAAATTGAGAAAAGTTACACGAATTCTTTGTCGCCAAAGCCAACGAAAACCAGGCAAAGCAGCATCCGCTAGGAATTGGCGAATTACTTCATCGGCAGGATGTCGAGATTTGCCAGTTAGGCAGAGAAAGCCTTCTGATCTAATAAAAATTGATATTTAAATGTTAAATTTTAAATAAATTTACCCAATCGGATCAGTGTTAATACCAATAACAGGCTTGTTTGAGTTAATAACCCTTTTAGCAGCAGTCAAAAAAGTACCATCACCGCCAGCAGAAATAATCAAATCACCCCAATCAACAAATTCATCGGAATATTGACGACGCTTGACAACTCGATATTCAATGTTGTGACGTCTAAAGTATAGAATTATAATACTTGCCAAAAATTAATTTTGTATTTTATAATTGGAATAGCTCACGAATTAACTCTATCAAAGATTTGTTTTTAAAGCGGGTATAGAAATTAAAATTAAATGCAAAAATTCTACTTACTCAAGTTCTTTAGAAATGGAAGCAATATATTGTTGCTGCTGATCATGTCTTTGCTTGAGATCAACAGCACTTGAATATTTCTTGCCCAACTAAAAATATTATTCGAATACTTGAAATAAATTCAAAAAATAACCTGAGTGATTAATTGTTGATCATCAAATGATTTAAATGGCTTTCCAAGTTTTTCAAATTCGTATTCAAGGAGTGAAGATTTAGAGACAATAACTGCTCGCTTTGGCTAAAAATTTAGATAAAATTTAAAAAAAATTTAAACCTTAAAAGGATTGAAATTATCTTTTCGAATTTCATTCTTTTCATTTATACTTTTTTGTTTTTCATCATTTTTAATTTTCATTTCATCAATACTTGCACTTGAATAGGCAGAAAAGCGAAATAATTTAAGTGAAGAAAATGAAGCTCTTTTTAGACAAGAAAAAAATGAATTAAATGTAAAACCGTCCGTGGTTGTTGTTGTTTAAGTAATGATCGCTGTTAATTTTTAATATATTTATTACAAATAAACCAGTCAGTAAATGAATGAATGAACTGAAAAATGGGATGATAAATTATAATAAAATCAATTAAAAAAAGGAATTGTCCAAATTTTTGGCAAATATAAAACACGTTAAGTAAAAGTTAATAGGTAATTGGAATTATAGTATTGTTAACAAAAAAACGCATAAAAGATCAAAGGCCATAAAAAATATAACAAACACGAACCTTTAACAAAAGGGAAACAAATTTGATAAAAAAGAGCCGGGACACGCCCAAGTAGGCGCGCGGCCATAACGGCGCAAAGCCATAGCTAGCTGGAAAATTTCTGACCCTTATTAATTTTGGTAATATTTCTTTAGCTCGAAGAGTGGAATCGTTTAATACTAAATTTGGTAAGATTAATTAATCTTGAAGCAAGTTATGGCTTTGCGCCGTTATGGCCGCGCGACTACTTGGGCGTGTCCCGTAAAAATGATAAAAACACCCAATTCGTTGAACAAGACTGTAATGGACTGTTAAACTTCCAACCACTTGAGTCTCTTTGTTAGATAAAGTGCAAAAAAAACTTTTTTAATGAAATAGGACATTTTATTAAGTGTGTAGGATTGATTTTATCAATTGATTTTATCATTTTAGAGTTTTTTAAGTTAATTTTTTGTGCCACTTAGACTATTTTTCATAAATGTCTGTCACAGCTCCAGTTTCAATTATTTCACCAGTCGCAGAAGAGGACGGCGAAACTCAACAAAGCTTTGAAATATACAAAGATAAATTGGAATCAATATTATTAGATCCAAAAATTGCTGATAAACAAGTTTCCTTTTTGTAGCAATTTGTTTCGCTAACAAAAATTCTTTAGGTCTGTGTTGTCAGTGTTGCTGGGGCTTTTCGAACTGGAAAAAGTTTCATTTTAAATTTTTTCTTACGCTATCTACGATGGAAGACACGTGCCAGCGATGATGAATCAGAAACTGATTGGCTACAAACAAATTTAATTAATAGCAATGAGGGCAATAATGGTCAATTAAAAGGTTTTAGTTGGCGTGGAGGTGATGATCGGGAGACTAGTGGAATTCTTATTTGGCCAGAACCTTTTATTTTACAGGACAAGCATGGGAATGAGGTTTTCATTTTTTAATTTTTGGCTTGATAGAACTAGGGAATTTTGATTTATCTGCAAATTTTTAACATAATTTTTTGATTTCTAATTTTTATTCCCATAGATTGTTGTGATTTTAATGGATACGCAAGGTATTTTTGACTGTGTTAGCACGGTCAAAAGTTGCGCCACAATATTTGCACTTTCTACAATGATTTCTTCTATTCTTGTGAGTTTTTCAAATTAATCGAGATGGAATTTTTGATTTTTGAGATTGTTAATACAGGGAATATTTTTATTCTTATTTATAGAAATACACATCTTTATTTCTTTATTGTCATATTTTCAGATTTATAACGTTACCAAAACTATCCAAGAAGATCATCTTCAACATTTGCAACTTTTTGCTGAATACGCTCGTCTAGCTATGGATGAATATCAAGAAACAAAACCTTTCCAGGTTAATTATCTTTGGTTAAACTAACATTTAAAAATGTTTTTCAGACTCTTATGTTTCTTGTTCGTGATTGGTGTTTTCCTTATGAAGCAGAATATGGAATTAATGGGGGTCAAAGAATTTTGGACAAACGTTTGGAAACAGGTGCAAAACAACACAAAGAGCTACAACAACTTCGACTACACATTAAATCAACTTTTGAAAATATTAAATGTTTTTTAATGCCCCATCCTGGGCTTGAAGTAGCTATTAGTCCAGATTTCCGCGGCGAATTGAATAGTTGGTCTTTTATTTAAATTTTCTTATTTTAAATTTAATTGTGTTTCAACTTTAAGTAATATATCTGTTTTTGTTTAAAATACTATTACTTTTCACCAAGGGCGTAGCCAGGGGCTTTTGAAAATATAAAAATATGGTTCAAAAAAGTTTACGTTAGGAACGCCAAAGTAAACGCCAAAATTTTGGCGCACACCATTTTAGCCCATTTACCTCCCCCCCTTGAAATCGACCCCTGGCTACACCCTTGCTTTTCACAAAGAGATTATTTGATTATTTTACATTTTTAATTTTTCTTTTATTTTACTAAAAATTATGTTTATGTACTTGTCGGCTATTCTGGATTACTTTAGCTAGAATAACCGACAAATACTATACATCAAAACTAGTAATTTTGTTTAATTTAGCAATCAGCGCAGACTTCAAAGCTCAATTACACGCACTGGTTCCTCATCTTTTCGATCGTAACAATTTAGTTGTTAAAGCTATTAATGGGCAACAAATTACTTGTCGTGAATTGTCCGTATATTTAAATGTTTGTTTTATTTTGAAAAAATTTTTAATTAATTTATTTTAGGCTTATTTCGAAGTATTTAATGGAACGGAATTGCCTGAACCGAAAACTATATTAGCTGTAATTTTTTAAAAATTAATTTTTGAGATTTATTTCTTTTTTAGGCAACAGCAGAAGCAAATAATTTGGCTGCTGTAGCAAGTGCAAAGGCCGTTTATTCAAAAGAAATGGAAGAAGTTTGTTGTTTTTAATTAACTTTTAATTACAAACTTAAATAATATTTTTTAAAATTATTTTAAGGTCTGTGGAGGCGATACACCTTTTATGAGCAGTGCTGAACTTAATCAACATCATGAACGTTGCCGTGCCAGTGCTCTTCTCTCATTCAACAGTGCAAAGAAGATGGGTGGCCCCGAATTAACTTCTCAATTTCGAGAAAAACTTGAGGAAGATATAAAGGTTTTTAATAGATAAATATAAATTAATATATGTATAATTATTTTTAAGTCTGCAAATGAGGCTTTTATTCGCGTCAATAATTCAAAGAATTTATTTAAATCTGTTAAAACACCTGCTGTTCTGGTTTCATTTATGGTCGTCTGCTATATTTGTAAGTTTTTATTGTCTATTAAGGATTTACTTTTTGGGTTTTGACTGTGATTTTATTGAGGTTTGGAACATTTAATGTCTTCACCTTTACGTATCATATCGACCGTAAAATTTTGGCGCTGGTTTAGTTTATGCGTCCAATGAACTTTTCTGCGTTCAATCAACATATTGGATTTTTCTTGGTGTTGCAAAGTTGGGGTATGGTTCCAAAACGTTTCTTCATGTTTAGTACCTACGCCCACTCGGGGATGGTTTTGGAACCATACCCCAACTTTGCAACACCAAGAAAAATCGAATTTTTTGTTGATTGGACCAGCGTTTGTTGTTGATTAGACCAGCACCAAAATTTTTTGTTATGTTAAAAGTTATTAAGATTTTTACTTTTCTTATGTTTCTTAATCAATCAATTCTTTTCAATTTATAGTACAAGAATTTTTCCAACTTTTGGGTCTTTTTATGGTGGCTTCCGTTTTCTCTCTAATTTTGACAATTGTTATTGCTCTCCTTGTGACTTGGACATATTCAAGATACAGTGGACATTTACGTGATGCACAAAAAACAATTGATACTTTTGTTTGAATTTTGAAATTTAATAAAATAATTTTAAAATTTAGGTTAATTTAGTGCATGGAAATTTTATATTACCCGCATTTGCAACTGCAATGGGTAATGCAACACTTGACATTGCGGTAGGTTTTCTTTGTTAGTTTTGTACACTGTCAAGAATTATAAGCACCCCCTAATTTTAATTGTAAGTAAAAAACATAAGTAAATTTAAAATATCATAATTTTAAATATTTCTACGAATTTCTAATTCATATTCGAAAGAAAAAAACAATCAGATATGAATTATTTATGGGTAGTAAGAGGATATAACTGATATTTCCTAAAAAACGACTTGGGGGGGGGGCTTATAATTTCTGACAGTGTACACAGTGGGAGTGAGCTTTAGAAAAATATTTTTTGAACTTTTCTTTGGTTATTCAAGATGGGCTCAAATAGTACATTTACTATGCCATCAAATTCTACTTCATCTACCTCTGACGAAAAAAAGAAAAAATGACCAAGTTGGGAGATATTTTTTGCCTTTACTCTTTGTGTGCTATTACAACGCTCTTACACTATAAATAGTAAACACATTTTTAATTAGCCCAAAATTTATTTGAATTTAATTTCTAAAATTTTTTTGGTTATTTCTAAAAATCTTTTTGGGCTAGTTGTTTTGTTTATTTTATTTTTTTATTCGGAAGCCTTTTTCTCCTTTTTAGACCCATATACGGGATTGTAGGAAGAGGAAGAGTTAGCATTTATATTTAAAAAATGTAAACCTAAAAATAATTTTTCTTTAGATTTAAATTCCTCTTCCAATTAACTCCGGAATTCTGATGTTTTTGAAAACTTGTTTTTATATACAAAATCTTTACAACAAACTTTTTGATAAAATTAATTCGTTTTTACTTTTTAATTATAAAAATAAGTTAAAAAATGATTTTCTTATAAGGGACACGGGTTTTCTTTAAAAATTATTTTTTTAAAACATAAAATAGGATATCAATTTAACCTTATATATTAGTTTTGTGGAAAATTAAGAAGGTTTAAAAATTAGGCTTGAGAGCGAAAGTTTTATCAGCCAATCTATAAGAGAAGGTCCCTCTATAAAAAGTCCCTCTATAAATTCATTCACTAAATTTTTGCACAAAAAATAGGCAAAAATCCTTTATTATCTTCTTATTAATGACTGGAAGGAATTAAGTAAAAATATTTTATTTGCTTTAGTAAGCAAAAACAAGCCTAAGCAGTAAAATAAAAATCCAAAATTATTTTTTATATTTTATTCTCTACTTTTAATTCACTCATTGAATGGTAGGTAGGGAGGGTAATTATGGGGAGGATATTTCCTGCTTGCGTGATCGAAAAGCAATAGTAGATGTGTTTATTTGTTTCTACTTCTACATTCAGTATTTAAATATATTCTCTATTGTTATTGTGGGTCGAGTGATGTTGTGAAAGTGTGTGAGTATTTCAAGTTGCCTTTGGCGCGACTTTCACTGTTAGAATTTTACCAGTGAAAATCCCACACAATTTTAGTAACTTGTTTTGTACTTAAATAATTTAAAAATATTGAAATCGATGATTTTTAATTATTTTACTTAATTTTTTTTAAATTTGCTTAATTTTAAGGATTTTTATGTTTTCTTATTGATATTTTAAAAAATTATTTAAAAGTTTCTTAGTTAAGGATAATTGGAAATTTAAATTGAAGGTGTTACTCCCTGTTTTCTATCTGCAAATACTACACTAAATTCTTCTTTGTCTTCAATTTTATATGAAAACTAAATTTAAAATATTTAAATTAATATTTATTATATTTATTAATTTAATTAACTCATCAAAAGATGAGGAAATAGTAACATCTTCAACTATTTCATCCGATAAGATTAACCCCGTTAATGGACATGAAAGTAAAGAAGATGAAGTTTTTGATGGAGAATGTCCGGGTATTTAAAAATTAATAAAATTTAAAATATTTTTGTTGCCTTCTCTATATTCTCCCCTAACCTGTGTTTTAGATAAGCTCAAAAAAATATTCTACTTTATTTTTCTAATTAAAAAAAAATTTTTTTTTAATTATTAATAAATATTTTCTCTAAGTAATAAATATAAACAAAAATATACAAAAACAATCAACAAATTGGTGTCCAATACAATGCCTGAATGATTTGGATTGTTCTGAATTACCTAATAGTCGTTGCTGTCCAAGTGAATGTGGAGGGTGGAAATGTATATCTAGTAATAAATTAATTTCTTCTCCTCCCCGTCCACCTGTACAAATCCAGCCTTTAAAAAATAATTTATATATTCAAAAATTAAATGAAGAAAGGACAAATGAAAAAGAAGAAATTAAAAAAGGAGAAGAAGAAGAAGAGAAAATTGAAGAAGAAAGTTCTCCTATAAATTCTATTTTACTTCGTCCAAATAAAGAAAATCTTTTATTAAAATGTGAACTGATTAAGTGAGTTTATTTATTAATAAAATATTGTTTTTAAATGAAAGACAATTAAATTATTTTAAATAATTATTAGTAAAAGTTTCTTATCTATTTGATAGTTTCTACTAAATACAGACCCCAGTTTCTGATATTAATTAAAATAAATTAAATTGGGGTTGTGTATGGGAGAAAAGTTGAAGGCAATTCCAAAATGCTTTAAAACTTGAAATATAATGACATTCCATTCTTTCCTTAAAAATTTATAAATTAAGATTATAATATTTAGATGTCTAAATCCTTTATATAAATGTCAACTTGTCGAACTAGATTGTTTAACAATTCCTTGCCCTACAGTAGCAAAATGTAGGTTAAATTTTAATAAATATTTCCTTAACAGTTAATTACTTTGACTTTGATTTTAAAAATTTTTGAAAAAAAAATAAAAAATTCTTTTTAGGTTTATTAAATCCCTGCCCTAACGGTTCTCCAATGATTATGAGTAATGGAGTTACCGCTCTTTGCAAAAGAACGCAACAATGTTGGGAGGGTTATTGGTGCCACAAGGCAAGTTTCCTTTAGGATTTTCCGAAACTTTTCTTTATTAAAAATTTTCTTTTAAAAAAATAAAATTCCTGTTTTTTTTATTTATTTTTAATTGTTTAGAGCTATTTTCTTTAAAAGCTTTTTCTTCTTTTAAGGAAAAAACCTGAAATTTAATAAACAAAAAAAAATAATTTTTCAGATTGGCTATAATGGACTAGGTTTTTGCTGTCCAGAACCAAAAAAGCTTTCAAAACCGGGTAATTGCCCATTTAAAAAATCAACAACAACAAATTTATATTTAAATAATAAATGTCAAGCAAAATGTAAATCAGACGAAGATTGTTTTGGAAAGGAAGAGAAATGTTGTTTTAATGGTTGCGGGTTAAATTGTTTTAAATTAAATAATGAAAATGAAGAAATTGGGGGATTGGAAGGATTAAATGAAGATAAAAGTGAATTTGTTATACAAAGGCCAACACAGGTGTGTGGGTTTTAAATAAATTATTTGGTTTATTCTGTGGAGAGGGGGGGGGGGAATTCTGGTATTCTTACTAGGGTTGCCAGCTCGCTCGACCCGAAACTCGAAAGATCGAGCGAGCTGAGGCTTTTCAGCTCGAAAAGCTCGAAAACGAACCGGATCGAAAAAAACCAAACTCGAAAAATATGCACCGAACGTCGCCTCGAACCGAAAACGGCAACCCTAATTCTTACAGACACATAAATTGTCAAAATAGAGGCCCTGTGTTTTTATTTTTTAACGTGTTTCAATAAGTGGGCTTCCATGATTAGGTAAGGTGTGGGTTTCTATTAGGATATTTACTGTATTTTTATTCACACTGGAAATACACAAAATTGTAGGTTAATAAAATAATTAAGAATTAATTAAACAAGAATTAAAAAATACAAATGAAGAGAAAAAATTGTTTTAATTTATACAAAATAATTTAATTTAACCTCATTTTTCTAGACAAAAATCAAAACTTCAATAGAAAATCAAAAACAAATATTTGAACTATCTCAAAATAATAAAACAAAAAAGTTTGGAAATTGTCCAAAAATATTTTTAAATAGAATAAATACAACAATAATTATTCAACAATTGTGTAAAATAAATGAAATTAAAGAGAATGAATGCAATAATGGTAATAAAAAGAAAAATTAAAAATGAATTTTTATCAAAAATCTTTTAAATTATTGAATAAAAATAGTTAAATTTTTTAAATTTAATTTTTAACTAAAAAAATATTTAAAAGACAATGATTGCGAAGGACTTCAAAAATGTTGTAGTGACATTTGTGGGAATAAATTAATTTGTTTATACCCAGAAAGTGGAACTTCTAAATGTATTTTAATTCGGTAATTAAATAAATATTTAAAATTTAAATTTTATTTTTAGTATTTCTGCAGAAATTTTTTCAAAATTTTCTGATTACAATAAATTACAAAAAGTATTTATGATTATTCCTTCTAAAAAAATATTTTTTGATTTATTTAAAGCCAAAATGTGACCGTTCTGGTCATTATTCACCTATTCAAAGTCTTGACGGGTTTACTTGGTGTGTTGATAATTTGTCTTCTACGGGAATTGAATTGTATGGAACAAGAGCTCCAAATGAAGTTTTTAGAGGGTGTGAATTAAGGAGAATATGCCCTTCAGTAAATTGTGAATTAAAATGTCCTTTTGGGTAATTAAATAACTTTAAAAATAAGTTTAGAGGGGGAAAATTAAATAATTAAAACAAAACCATATAGCCTCAAATAAGTTTATTAGTCAAAATATTTCAGAAGATCACCCCTTATGGATTAAATAAATGAAAAAAATAATTGGGGTTAAAAAATTTAAAAACACTTGAATATGTCAACAGATTCTCTCATATCTCTCCACTCCTTAACAGTTTTAAAATCCAAAAAGAAAAGATAACACATCTAAAAAATTATTAAAAAAAACTTTTTTTAGTTTCCAAATGGATGGTTTAGGCTGTCCACAATGTATTTGCCGTTCACCTTTATGTGATTCTATTCAATGCCCCATCGGAACAGTTTGTCGTCTCGTTAGACAAAAATGTGAAGAAAATAACAAAAATAAAATATTTTATTTTTGTTTAATTCCTCAATGTTTGTCTGTTTTATTTAAATAATTTTTTTATTTTTATTTAAAAAAAAGGTTTATTAAATACTTGCCTTAGAGGCGAGCCAATTGAGGATTTGGAAAGTGGAGAATTAAAACAATGTAATGAACAAAAAGGTATTAAATGCCCGCCCGGTTTTTATTGCCAAAAATTGGGAATTGGAGAAAGTGGTTATTGTTGTTCTGGACTTGGTTTGTGTGTGTTGATTTTTGATTTAAATTAAAATTGGAGGGAGGGGGGACTGAATAGTGGAGAATTTATGTCTTACACATGTCTTTTCGGAACTAGAAAATAATATCTCATGTGGAGCTCTCCAATACTAAGATTTCCCCAAAACTCGAGACTTAACCCGTGTTTAATTTTTTGTTCATTAATATGATTGGGTTTTATGTTGTACATAATTAAACCAGCTGTAAAGGCTTAATTAAATTAACTAAAAAGGCTTTTAGGCATTTACATATGTATAGAGGAGGAAATTAAAAATTTAAATAATAATTAAATATATTTTATTTAGTTTTACAAAATAATTTACTCGATTCTGCAACTAAATGTCCATCATTACCAAATTTATTATATCGCCGAAACCAAACAGAATTAACAGGAAATAGTAAAAAACAAATATTAGGATGCCGTTTAACTAGTGAATGTAAAAAAGGAAAAATATGTTGTTTTAATGGTTGGGGGAGTGAATGCTTTTTGGAGGAAGAAGAAATAAATAATGATAATGAAGAAAAAAATAAAATAATTAAAGTAAATAAAGGGGGGAAAAAGGAAGAAGAGGATGAAAAAGAAAATATTATTACTAAATATTCTTTTAATTCTTCAAAAGAATTATCAACAGAATTATCTTCTAAAAAACAATGCCCAATTTATTTACAAAATGCAAGCAATCCAGGATGTGTTAGTAATTGTTTTAGTGATTCTGATTGTATTGAAAGAAGTGAACATTCTATTTGTTGTCAAGTTGGGTGTGGAAGGAAATGTAAATTTCCGGAATTGGCTAATTTGTTAGTGTTAAATAAATATTTAAATATTTAAATTTAAAAATATCTAGATGTATTCATTTACTCAAATCTACATTAAATGAATTAGATAAATTATCAACAATTAAACATTTAATTAATAAAAAACAACAAAATCCATTAATATTGCCAAAATGTAATTCTGAGGGATTTTTTGAGAATGTTCAATTTAATTCTCTATTAGGGTATTATATTTTATTTGGATTAATTTAATAGAAGAATTTAAAATGTAAAATGAAAACAAAAGAAATTTTGGGTATTTAAAAAATGGGTACGCCCCAACGTACCGCGAGGCCAACGTACCGCAGAGCTATAACTTCGTTCAAAATTGTCGAATCCGGGACGCCTTGGTATGGTTCGATTCAGCTCGTCAAGGCGCATCGAACCATACCGACCACCCTGAAAGAAGTTATAGCTCTGCGGTACGTTGGGCTCGCGGTACGTTGGCCTACTCCTTTAAAAAATGAATTAAAATTATAAAAATGTTAATATGAGGGTGACATAAAATCATTCTTACATGAGGATTTAAAATTAAAAAAATATTTTAAAATAATTTTAAAGAACACTAAAAATAATTTTTATGTACATACTTTAAAAAGAATGAAATTTATTTTTTCAGTCAATATTGGTGTGTCGATAAATATACAGGTACAGAAATACCCGGTACAAGAACATCCATCTCCCCTCTTGCCCCAACAATTCCTGATTGTTCAATTAGACACAAATGCCCATTTAATTGTTTAAATAAAAAGGAAGAATCTTCTTGTAAATATGGATTTAAATTGGACCATAAAGGGTGTTTTATTAATGAAAATTGTGAATGTAGAAATCCTTGTGAGGTAATTAAATAATTTAAAGAATATTTAATTTGGGTATATTTTCTAAATCTTTTCTCATATAATGATTATATTTTAGAAAATAGTAAACTTAAATGACGGGATAAATTAGAGATTATAATATAAGGAATAAAGGAATAAATAAAATAATATCGGAATTACAAAAATATCGAGATTAAAAAATATTTAAATTAATTATTTAGACATTTAAATGTTCTTTACCAGAATCTGAAGTTTGTATTTTAGAACAAACAAAATGTTTAACTCCTCCATGTCCATCTATACCAAAATGTAAATTTAAATAAATTAAAAATTATTTTTTAAATTAAATAAAAGGTATTTTAAATATTTGCACAAATTCCAAACTTTTTAATTCTTTCGATGAAAATAAAAATATAAAAATTTGTACAAAAAATTCAACAGAATGTAATGATGAGGAAGAAGAGGAATGTTTATTTTTACCTGAAATTTTAGAGGAAGAAAATAAAGAGGAAGTAATTGGTTTATGTTGTAGAAGAGGAAGAGTTGAAGGTATCCTTAAAATTAATTTTAAAAATATTTGGGGCCAGGTCTGGACCAGTGGTTGGAAGCTCGTACCAAAATTCGTACTCGTACTCGTACTCGTACTCGTACCTGTGTACGAAGTACGAGTACGAGTACGAGCAAAAAAAATGGGCAGGTACGAGTACGAGTACGAGTACGAGAAAATAAAACAGGCCAAGTACGAGTACGAGTACGAGCAAATGGACTCGTACCTCTCGTACTTTGACATAAAATTTTTGAAGAAAAGGGAAAGGAATATTTATAATTTCTCCCATTTTTCCTTTTGTTGGTCGGTGGTTGAGTGGTTAGGTTGACTGACTTCACTCACTTGAATATTTTGGTAGTGATGGGTTCTAATCCAGGGCTAGATTTGAGGGTTAGAAAATTTTTCTTTTCAAAAATAAATGTTTTTGAACATTGATTTTGATTTTAAAATTTTAAATTTATTTTTTCTTAATATTTTAAACTTGAAAAAACATTAAAAATTTTAATTTAGTCATGAATTTTCCAAAATTTTTGCCTGCGGCGCAGAAAGGGATTTGAAGGAAAAGAGGGGTTGAAAAATTTGAAAGATTCACAAGTCGGGGGTTCGGGTTGTAAAAATACCGGGTAAACCGACCAATCCTCGTAGGAAATATTGCTCCTTGCACTCCATAATGCTCAAAATTTTCGCCTGCGGCGCAGGAAATGGATGAAATAGGAGGATTCATGGCTTTAAAGCCTTCCAAGAATCAAAAATTATCGCATGCGGCCCTAAAGATTAAGAACTATATGCCCTTAACTTCAAAGAATCATAAAATTATAAATTTTTTGCATATTTCCCAAGTACGAGAAAGTACGAGGTACGAGTACGAGGTACGAGGCCAAAAATAGGGCTTGTACGAGTACGAGTACGAGAAAAAATAAAGCATGTACGAAAGTACGGGTACGAGTACGAGGAAAAAAATGGCCTGTACGAAAGTACGAGTACGAGTACGAGGTACGAGGCCAAAAATAGGGCTTGTACGAGTACGAGTACGAGTACGAGGAAAAAATAAAGCATGTACGAAAGTACGAGTACGAGTACGAGCAATTTTCAAAATTCCAACCACTGGTCTGGACTAGAAACAGCCTAATTAATTAATTAGACTCAAACTCTCATTTAAAAAATCAAATAAACATTTTTGAGAAATTTTTAACTTTATTTTTAATCAAAAATATTCAAAAATAAATATAGAACAAAAGAAATTACTCGATTCTACAGAAACAAAATTAATAGCTTTACAAAGTGAAACACAAATTCAGACAACTACAGAAGAGATTATTACTCCCACTACAATTCTTGAAGAAAATATTGACGAAAATGGTAAATTAATTTAATTTAAATTCTGAAAATACAAAACCTTTTGGCTTCAAGTTTAGCCTAAAAGTTACCATACTCTCTATTTTGATAACCATAAAATTAAATACCCAATCTGTAATAAAAGTTGTCAATTTTAAATGTTATAGCATGAGTTTTAATATTTTTGTTTAATTAAAATTAATTTTCGTTTAAAAAAGATTATAAATGTGAAAATACAAAACATCCAGCATTAAATAAATTATTAAAATTTCCAATTTATTGTAATCCAAATGAGGAAAATAATTTTTGTCCAGCAAATTTTAAATGTATTAGAAAGCCTTTTTTGGAGGGAGAAAAGGATAAATTGGGAATTTGTTGTGAATTAATTAAAGAAAATGAAGAGGGGGAGGGGAAGGAGGAATTAATAAATAATAATAAAAGAGAATTTAAGGAAGAAAATAAGGAAGAGAATATTTGTTTTTTACCTTTAAATGAAGGAATATTAAATAATAATAAATTAAAAGAAGAAGAAAATATTTGTGATAAATCTATTGAATTGAGATATTTTTATAATTTAATTGAAAATAAATGTGAGGTGAGGAAAGGGAGGGGATGTGAGGGAATTTGAAGAACATTCTTTCATTTTTTGTCCCTATTTCTGTGCCCCCCCCTTTTCTCTTTTAAAATAAATTCTCCTCCAAAATAAAAATAATTAAAAAAATAATCACCTAAAGATTCTCTTAAAATTCAAATAATTTTTTAGGAATTTATTTATGGTGGTTGTGGGGGAAATAAAAATAATTTTTATACAAAAGAGGAATGTGAAAACAAATGTATTGGTGTTAATAATTTAAAAATAAAAAATGAATTAAATAATAATTTAAATGAACATTTTACAATTGGGTTAACATTAATTCCTGTTGAAAATAAAGAAGAAATTGAAGAAATGGAAAGGTAGGGGGAAAGGGTGGATAATAAATAAATTAAAGTTTAATTTAGCGTTTGCCTTCTAAATTTTTTAAATTCCTTTTAAAATTTAGATTTTTTTGACTTGATACATAAAAATTATCAAATTTTTATAAAAATTTATGGTGCTTGTCTAGTTTATGCGCCCAATAAACATTTATGCGTCCAAATTAAACGCATCAACTATAGACCAGAGCCAAATATTTGCCATAAAATTTTATGCCTTTCAATGACTTGATTTATTAATAATTTTATCAATAATTCTTTAAATAAAATAATTTTTAATTTATTTTAATTTAATTCCATTAATTTTTAAGATCTCTTCGTTCATATTTAGCTATTAAATTTAATCTTAAAGAAAATAATATTCGAAACTTGAGAATAGAAAGGAGTTCTGGAAATGTATTTTTTGATATTATTGATAATAATGGAAGGGAGAAAATTAAAAATATTGCTGAAAATGTTTAGTTTTTATTTTTAATTAAAAAAATTATTTTTTAAAGTTAGCTTCTGGCCAATTTCAATTTACACATAATAGCCAACTTTATATTGCTCAAACAAATAATTGGTTTGTAAAACAAATTAAGTTGGAAGAAGAAAAGGAAGAAGAAGAAATTATTTTTAAAAAAGAATTAAAAAATAATTTAGTAAATCGAAAAGGGGGAGGAATATTTTGGGGTAATTTAAATAATTTCTTTAAATTTATTATTTTTTAAAGCTATAACAATATCTTTAATTTTATTTTTATTTGTTATTTTAATTGTTGTTTGTTGTGGATGTGTATGTTTTTTTTGATTTTTTAAAAATTAATTTTCAATTCCAGGCTTTTTTACGAAATCGAAATTCTCAGTTTTCTCGTCCAGACAGTTCTAATGCAGACACAATTTGTTTTTCCTCGAGTCCAAGAATATTAGGAATTACTCCACAAAATATTAATTGGAGTCCAATACCCAGAAATAAAAATAATGTTTGTGATAAATTTATTTATATTGGGGTAATTAGAAAAATATTTTTTTACAAAAATTAAAGAGAAAATTGAAATATGTACTTCTTTTAATTAAGTATAATCGCATCACAGAAAGAACTGTTGGTAAAGTTTGGTTTGTATTTTCCATTTGTTTTTCCCAAAATCGAGAGGAGAAACACAAACTACATAAACTCTTATTGAATTGTACCTTATGGTGTCATTTATAGGGTTGTCGGTTCTTGGAAAATCTTCGGATATCCGGAACCGAACCGATATCCGAACCGAAAAATCATCGGTTCTTCGGTTCGGTTTGGTCCAGAACCGACAACCCTAGTCACTTATATAGTTTCCCCCTCCCCTCCACCAAATGACAATCTAGTCTAAATATATTTTTCAGCGCCACCAACAAATTATTAATCAAATCCAACCAAAATCTATATCTCCTTTATCTTCTGACCTTTCCTCCTCTGGACCTTTACAAACAAACACTACAAGGGATACAAAAACAGAAATTTTTGAAGAAAATTATGAAAATGAGAGGAATAATTGGAAAAATAATAAATTAATAAATAAAAATTCAAAATATCAAAATTATCATTTTGAAAAGAAAAAAGGAAGAAGGGAGGAATTAAATGGAGGAAATGGATCAACACTTTTTTATTGATAAATTCTGAATAATTATAATTAATAATTTTTTAGAATTAAATTCCTAAACTTTTATTAATCGTGTAGTTTTAATAAAATATATTTTAAAGTTTAATGTCGAAATAAAAATAAATTCATCAATTTCTATTGAAAGCACAAGAAATGAGTGTGATCTTATAACTAAATGATGAATTCATGTTGAATTTCGGTATCTTGTTTTTTAATAGGTAATTTGTTTTCTGTATTCCATCTAATTTATTTATAAAATTTCTCAATACAAAAATAATCTTTTATTATTAACAGCAAAAAATACAAAAAAAAATTATTAGTAATACATAATAATAATTAGGTAATTAAAAGCTAAATTGTAAAAATTACTTGACAACTTTCAATTATACAACTAGTATTTTTAAAATTTTTTCTTTAAAACTCTCAAAAGAAATATTTTAATAATAGAAAAAAGTAAAGAAGAGAACAGAAAAACTAGAGGTAATCCTTTAATTTAAACTTCATTAATTAGCAATTGTTGACAACATTTGCAACTGTCTTGGTTGTACTTGGCGATTAATAAATTGTGAAGCAACAATTGTTGCCATAGACTCGTTTGGATTAATGGCTGTTTTCTTTCTATTTTTCCACCATTCTTTAATCTTTTTTTAAAATTAATTAATTAATTAAATTAATAATTAATTAATTACCAATCCAAACATTCCTTTTCCATAACGAGTAGCCAAAATATAAATGTAAATATTTGAAAACATTTTTGTAAGAAATAGCCAAGAAACAATTAATTTAATTAAATAAAGTCCGTCTGGACTTTTAAAATGCAAAAGTAGCAATAAAAATTGTGGAAAAGCAATAAATACAAGACATGATAATATTAACCATTTTATTTTTCTAAAAAATAAAGTTAAAATTTGTTTTTAGAAAAAGTAGGATCTGAGAAAAATACTAGACAAAAGGAATTTAATTAATTTATTTCTAAATAAATAATTTTGAATGAAGTTTTTGTAATGCAAAAATTTTTAGTTTTAGAACTATAACTAAAAAACATTAAATTTAGTATTGGATAGATGATAAAAAGAGGAGTCATAAAATGATAATCCCTGAACCTTATCAGAAAATCATACATATAATTGGTTAGTAAGAGATTTAAATAAAAATAAAAACAAAGGTTATTCTCCAGCGTTAATTCTCTAAAAGGGCCCTGAATTTTACAAATTTTTCAACCCTCCTTTTGAAGGGGTTTAGAGGGGTTGTGTTTGTGATTTGTGAGAAATTTAGGGATTTTTTTCTCTAAAAATTATTTAAAATTAACCTAATTTTTCTTTTTTCACTAATAACTTTATTTCTATTTCCCCCAAATCTCCTTAACGGCCAATCAAGTCTGTGAACAAAAAAAGCAGCAATAACAAGAAATACAAATCCAAACAATTGAGACAAAATAATTATTCCATTCGAAATATATCCATAATCTATTCCAAATGCCCAAGTAAGTTCGCAAGTAAAATGTGTTGGCTCGTAAGGACAAACCATGGACACATTTGTGTAGGCAATACCTGCCGAGAAGAGAACAAAGAAAAGAACAAATGTGTTGATTGGACTTTTCCTTTAAAATGTTGATTTTTTTAAATTTAAATAAACAAGAGTATTCTACATATTTTAATTTATAAATCAAATAAAATATTAATTTTTTAATCTGATTTATGATCCTTAAAATAAATAAGACATTCTCTTAAAGAATTTTTGTAAAGAAATCGTGCAGAATTTAATGGGGTTGGAAAGGGTACCGATAACTTGTAAAGGACAGTAGCCGATTTAAAATAAAAAATTTTATAAGAAACATACATATTTTATTAATTAAATTAACTAATTTAATACAAATATTAAATTTAAGCTCTACCTATGTATTTACCGTATTTACTGATTAATTCCCCTCCCTCGAATAATTCCCCCTGTTACGGATGAGTTGAAACAATAATCCCCCTCACCCAAATACCCTACTATACATTCAAATTTCAAAACTCGAATAATTCCCCTCCCTTGAATAATTCCCCATGCCATGGATGGGTTGAAAAATAATTCCCCAGGGGAATTAATCGAGAAAATATTTTTTAAATAATTTTTTAATTTCTAAATTAGCCTACATTATTTATTTCCACAATTTTTTTCAAAAAATCTTTACCTCACTCTAATAGATCTAAACCAAAGTGGATAACATAAAAATAAAACACGTTCTAAACCCATAATAAAAACTAAAACAGCTGCCCATTGACGACATGCTAATAAAAGAAATAAATGGGGTTTTTTGTTGTTACAGTCAGTTACTGTATTATTTGTTAATTTAATTAATTGGTCTAATGAAGAAGAAATATTTGTTGTTGTTTGGGATTGTTGTTGTGATATTATATAATTATTAATATTTAATGATGAAAAAGAATTTTCTGGAAAATTAAAAAAAAAATTTAATTAAAAGATTTTTATTCAAAATTTTAAAAATATTTTAGAAAAAATCGAAATTTTAGAATTATATCTAGTATAACTACAATACAAGACCATAGCTAAGGGTCATGGATCGCGCCGACCCGATTCTTTTTGCCTCGTGAATTCAAGGTACACGAAAATCGGGAATTTGATTTTCTGTCGGCGCGATCCCTGCTAAGGACCTTGCCTTGATCCTAAGATCCAAAAAGAAAAATTTACTCGACTCAAGACAGCCTAATCCCGGACCAAGAAACTAAAACGTATTAATTTTATGTAGCTAATTAAGTTATAATAATTTTAAAATATTACAAAAATTAATTTTTAATTAAAAACCGCAAATAAACTAGGTAACTTACCTAAACTAATAAAAGAACAAGAATCCAAAATATACCCAATAGCTATACAAATATCCAAAATTAATTGTGTTCTCCACATTGTTGTGTGGGGATTAAAACAATCAAAAACACAAAATGAGTAAATACAAATAATTAAATTAATAATTAAAGCAATTATGGCTATATACAATTGAACTCGATAAGCAACAAAAAATGTATTTAAATCATTTGTAGACATCTGTTTAGTGAAATAAATTTTTTAAAAATTATTTAAATTATTTGGGTATTTTCTTTTAAATTCCCATGGAAATGAAGGGAAAATAACCAAAAAATCATTTTTGAGGGAAAAATTAAAAATATAAATTCAAAAAAATACAGCTGTTTCTATTTTAAGAGAAATTCCCAAAAATTTTTAAAATTTGATTTTTAGTTTCTAATAGGGTTTAAAACCGAAAATTTTGATATTTTTTTCCAAAAACTAACCGGTTTTACAAAATAAAAAACCGAAAACTTCCGAAAATGAGTGATTATATTAAAAACTTGTCTAAAACTCAAAATCGAAAACCGGATATTTTAATATTTGAATTAACCGAAAACAGAGGGTATCGGTTAATAATCGGTAGTTAACAATACTAGTCTCTAAATTAAAATTTAAAAAAATAATCTAATAATTTAAACAAAAAAATAAAAACTTACTAATTCTGTAAAATAATTAAAATAATATTGAGACATTTTAATTAATATTTAATTTTTTTATTCAAAATAATTTTGACGTAATTGTAAATATATATTTAAGTATAGTATTTTAAATCTAAAACAATAAAAATAAATTATCAAAAATAAAAAGAATGAATAGAGGAGGGGAAAGATTTTTAAATGTGAGGAAAATAAAAGCAATAGATTGTTGGAAACAAAAATATACATATAATTCTAAATTACGAAAATAAAAATGAAAAATTTTAATAAATAATTGCTAAATAAATATGTAGTGGGGAAACAAAGAAAGTATCGATATTTTCAACATTTAGTTAAAATAATTTAATTAATTTATGCAAAATTAAATTTATTTACTTTTTATTTATTTATTAAATGCGTGCTTTTATTGTGCCAGCAGCAGAGGAAGGAAGGTGTGGGAGAATTAAATATTAAATATTTTAATTGTATTTTATTTAAAAAAATAAAAAATTGTTTAGCTCTTATTTTAATTTAATGTTTAGTATAAATAAATAAAAATATTAAATAACACATTTAATTGTCTAACATTTTTAAATATACGGAATTACGTAAAAATTGCGTAATAAATTAATAGACTTATTAAAAGTACTTAATTCTTATTTATTTATCAACAAACCACAAGTAAATACATCCAATCTAGACATTAAAAATATTCAGAATAATTTTTATTTATTTTATTTTTAAGGCTAATAACACGAAAAGGGATCTAGATTTAATATTGTTTTGAAAAATTGAATTAAAATTTTTAATAAAAATTAACTTGAGAATTATTCAAAAAACAAAATAAAACCTAGAAAATTCTCATTAAATACAAAAACAATTTTAAATTAAAAAATTATTATATTTTCAGAAATTTCACAGAAAAAAATCATAAACAACTTAATACTACGTAAATTTATTCCTTTTTTGTACTATTTTTATACCGAAATTTAAGATAATGTGAGAAAATCTCAAGCAAAAATTTATCAGAATTAATTTAAATTAAAACAGGCCCAGATGTTTTGTGAAAAATTCTCAATATTTTTAGTTTTTATTTTCGTTTTTTATCTTAAAAAAGATGGAGAAAACAAAATTAAATAGGTATCAGGACTGAAGCTCGAAAGAACGATGCAAGCCGGCAAATTTCTGCTCAAGAAAATTCTTCAAAGCTGGACACTAAAAAAAGGAGTATTTTACACAGCCACATCCAGCAACTCGGAAGTTAAACCCCAAACAATTTTATGCAAAGCTCTAAAAGTTGACACTAAATAATGTCAAACAATCTTTTGTCATTTTATGGAATTATAAAATGTTAAAAAATAAATGAAATAAAAGGAGATTTTTAATAAAAAAAGAATTTATTTTTTAAAAAGCTTCTGTTAAAATATATGTCTTATTTGCTTATAAGACTCGAAAGAAGGATTCGAGTCTTATAAGAAGGATAGGATAAAAGAATTGGTTGGCACATTCTTATTATATTATTTATTTTTTCTTAAAAAATTTTTTTTATTTATAAATAAAAAAATAAATATATTCTATATAATTATTTATTATTTTTTTGTGTTTTATTCATGTAATAATATATTTAAAAATAAATAATTATTTGTTTTTTTCAAACGGTGGAAAGAGTTTTTAAATATAAAAATTATTTATTTATTTATTTATAGTCTTCTGCAATTAAAATAGTTTTTATTTTGCAAAAATAATTATTTTAAATGATTTTGGGGCAAATAAAAGAGATAGTAATTAATAGTTACCGGAAGTTAATATTATATTTAGTATCACGATAAGGTTAAATAGAATAAATGTTTTGAAAGTTTATTTTATTTTGGAAATAGGGTTGTCAGTTCTTTGGATATCCGGAATCGAACAGAAGAACAGAACCGAGAAATCCTTGACAGTTCAATTCAGGTACTAACTGACACTCCTGTTCATGTTTAAATAATTTAATGGAAGTTACTACTCCTTTTGGTTTTATATTTTAATTATCTAAATCTTGATCAAAAAAACAATGAAAAGTCTTAAATTGAAGTTAGCATAAAATTAAGGTAATGATCAAAATCGAAGCGAAGGACATAAAAAGGAAGGACGTTAAGTAAATTTATAAAAGTTTTTAACGAACCCTAGAAGACTATTTCGGTTATTAAATTTAAATTTTGACGAGTTTCTTTTCAACTAAAAATAACCAAATAATTTTTAAATATAAATTTAATAAATTTTTGAAAGTATTTCTGCTGACATTTTTTGTAAATTTAATAATCTTTCATTTATTTTTAAAGTAACAATTAAATTAAAACGCCAAAAATATTTCTTTTTAGAAAAAGAAATAATTACAAAAATAGAAATATTATTTAATTAAAAATAGATTTATTACTCATTTTATGTGAAAAATTTCAAAAACGAATATTTATTTAGATTTTCCCAAAAAATCTCAAAAAATTTCTTTATCTCTTGCCGCAGAACTCCGAGCTCCCTATTTATTTTAAAAAATTTCATCATTAAGAGGCGTAAAAAACCCCCGACCTCGACTAGGGAGTTTGCATTGGGGATTTGAGTTTGCCGGGGTAGAGCCTTTGGGGTCGGAGTTTTTGCCAACAAATCTTCGGGGTTTCGAGGACAGTATGCTACCCTATTTTAAATGATAAAAACTTTTTTTAAATTAAAAGTAGATACTCGGTTTTTAAAACAAAAAGTAAAAATTCAATAAGAAATTAAATTATAATAAAAAATTACAAAATTCTCAAAAAATTTAAATAAATTCTATTTAATTTCCTTTAGTTTAAACTAACAAATAAAATTTAGAAAATTAAAGAATAAATATAAATTTATATATTTACGTAATAAAAAACATTTCTTGAAAAATTACGTGTGAAGGTTGAAACAGATTTAAAGAAAATTAAATATAAATTTATTATGCTAAATTAAATAAATTAAAATAAATTAAATTATATTTAAAAAAATTAGCTGTTCACAGTTAATAACTGTGCTAAAATTTATATGTACATTTATTAGAAAGTCTAGAAGAAATTTTTAAGAAAACTTCGTTTTAGAATTGTGGAATCTTCTGACTCTTGCTAATATGAAAAACAAGGAGGTGTTCATTATGTCCTTAATTGGGGTAATTGAGTCAGTAATTAAGATACTAACCAACAAAGTTATCGGAATAAAATTAGCTTGCTGAAGCGCAGGAATAAGACTTAATGACTGAAAACTAAATCTGGAATGCCTAACAAATATAATTATACAATGGAACTTAAATTTAAAAAAACTTTAATTTCTAAAAATTGGTGTATAAATAATTTATTTTTGAAAAAGAATAAATATCTAGTTTAAATTTTAGTATTATATTCTAAAATGTTTATTCCCCTCTATTAAGATTATTTTAAAATTTAAATTCTAATTTTCTCAATAATATTTATTTATTGTCAAATTAAATAAAAAAATAAATAAAACAATTAAATAATAAAAATATATTTAACTAAAAATTATTTTTAGATTAAAAATGTTTCTAATTTTGTTTATTTTTCTAATGAAAATAAATATTTGTTATTAAATTGAATTAAAAACACAATTCTCTTTCCTTTACAGAAAATTCTTTTCAATTTTTAAATAAATTATTTTCTTAGAAATTAAATTAAAAATGTTTGTGATATTTGTATTGGCATAAGAAAAAAATAATTATTTTTTTCTTAGAAATGTTTTTAAAAAAATTTGTTTGTTAAAGAAGTTCAGACAACTACAAATTTATATAATTAAGAAAAATTTTTTAAAATAATTTATTAAAGAAATTTTGTTTAAAAGTTATTCCCACATATAAGGGTAATATTTAAATATTTTTTTCGAAAAAAATATTTTCGTGACCTAATATTGAAAAAATATAAATTTAATTAAGTAACCTTAGAAACTAAAGAAAATTGGTATTTTGTTTTAATTCAGAAAAAATTTTTTAATTGTTAAATGAAAGGTAAAATAAAGAAAAAATGGACAGATGGAGAAGAAAAAATGTGAAAAAACAATTTTTTAATTAAAAAATATATTAAATAATTAATGAGAAATTAATAAAAAAAGTTTAAACATAAACAATCGTCTGTGATGTAAATAGAGCAAACAAAGTCTAAACCGTTCTCATAAAGTACAACTTTAAATTCGAATAATTGAAAGATTGGAAATTAAATGATGGATATATCAGGGATTAATTTTCTCCAAATCTATTTAATAAAATAGAGATAAAAAACGACCTTAAAGAACTATCATGATAAGCGCTGGCCTAAATTTAGTTCGTTCGCTCTTTTGTGCCCTTATTTCCCTTTCATTTTGTCTGGGTTTTGAGTGAATATTTATTATTTAAATAATAATTTAAAAAATTTGGGGCAAAAAATAAATATTTTATAATTTATATTTTATTTATTTCGCTTCGATCATCAAAACAAGAGCTGATCAGTATCAATTATAATTAGTTTTTATTCAATGGGTTGAACTTTCAGAAATTAGATAGTATTTTTGTTAATAATTTTGTTAAAGCGAAATTTTCTTAGTCTAAATATTTTATTATTTTGATTTATTTTTATGGAAGAGTTATTCTTCGAAAGTTTTTTTTTAATTTTATTTTTAAATTTAAATTAAAAAATAAATCCAAAGAATAATCTGAATATTTTTTTAATTTTATTTCCTTTTCCGTTAATCTTTATTTAAATATTTAAATCTATTTAATTTTAAATTGTCTGAAATTAATTTTCTGGCTAAAAATTGCCATTAAAAATTGTTGAAATTGCTGAACAAATAAATAAAATATTTTTTAAATAAATTAATTTAAGGAAGTAATTTTTTAAGGAATTTTTAAGGAAAAAAGCATCTAAATAAATAAATAAAATTTAAGTTATTTTTTGTATTTTATTATTCAGAATTGTCTAATAAAATTAATATATAAAATAATTAATTTCCAGACATAAATTTTATTAAGAATAATTTTTTAAAAATTTCTGGTACTTTACATATTAATATCCCGCCCCCACCCATACTTCAGCTCAGATTAATTTTCCTTTTTATTTTTCTTGCCTCGGAATGGTCAAATTTCCTTCTTTATAAATGTTAAATTTTGCCGTTAGGCCGATTTTTGAGGTTTCCGTTTATTTTTTCCTTCCTAAGTCTTTTACCTGTAATGTTTAAAGGAAAAAACGATTGACGGTAAAAAAAGGAAAATTAATCTCAGACTCAAGTTGGGGGTGGGGGGGGGGGGCGGGATATTAATAAAGTACCAATATTCTTTCTTTAAATAGGTAATGAAAATAATAATTATTTTTGGAGTATTTATCCATTTTTTCGTTTATTTTTCAATTGCTGATGAAGAATTTGTTCATCCAGGATTATTACATACTAACGAAGATTTTGAGAGAATTAAAAATAAAATAGAATTAAAAGAGGAACCGTGGCTATCTGCTTGGAAACAATTTAATACAAGTAGATTTGCTCGGTAATTTAATTAAGATTTTGAGCATTATATCAATAAATTTTTAATCATAAAATTATTTTTGAAATTTTTAATAGTCCAAATTATTCTCCTCGCCCTCAAAAGATAATTTATCGAGGCATTGGATACCCTCAAAATTACATAACTTTATGTCAGGATATTGCTGCAGCTTATTGCGCTGCTATAAATTGGAAAATAACAGGAAATACAAGTTATGCTGATAAATCTGTTGAAATAATGAATGCTTGGTTTTTCTCTTTTCAAATATAAAAAATATTTTAAAATAAAAAAGGTCATCAACATTAACATCCATACAAGGAAATAATGATATAGCGTTGGCAGGGGGGATATATGGTTGCCATTTTGCTAATGTTGGGGAAATAATGCGTTCATATAAGGGTTGGAAAGCTGAGGATTTTAATAAATTTAAGGTAATTTTAGTAATATTTTTGAAGAAATGAGGGGATGAATACACCAAAAATCTAAAATTACTTTCAATGATTTAATAATCTTTTTTTTTAATTTTTAACTACCGTAAAAACTGTATTAACTACCATGGGTGATTATTATTTCGATCTCTCGCTGGAGGGCATAATAAATAGAGGCGGGGTAATTAATAGAGGTTATTTTAGAAAGGCTAATTATATCTATTTTTAAGAAAGTAATTATTGTTTCAACCTTTCGCTGGAGGGGTAACTAATACAGGCGGGGTAATTATTTGAGAGAGGGACATTAATAGTTTTTACGGTAATTAAAGTTTATTTTTAAAGGGAATGATGGTAAATATTTTCTTTAATGCTGGCTGGGGATTAATATACGGTCATCAACCAACAAGTGGAAGTAAAATGTTTTATTATTCGAACTGGGATTTGTCTCAAATTGGAATGGCAATTGCTGTTGGGGTATTGACTGATAATAGAACAATGTTTAATGAAGCTGTAAAAAATAAATGGAAATTATTTTAAATATTTTATTATCTCTTTAAAGATTAGAGTCTACAAAAGTGATTGGTATTGGGGTGCAAGTTCTCAATTTATTTATTATCTCCATCCTGGCTATTTTGGACAAACACAGGAAGCGGGACGAGATCAAGGACATAATACATTAAGTATTGGGTTGGGTGGTATTCTTTGTGAAATGGCCTGGAATCAGGTAGCATTATCTTAATAGACTTGGAATATTAAGAATATTATATAGAAAAATAAAATTTCCAGATCAATCAAAAAGATATAATTAAAAATAACTTAGATAAAGTCTTGCTTAAAAATAAAAATTAATTAAACTACTGATTTAATAAAATAATTACCCTGGATAA
Source organism: Meloidogyne incognita (assembly GCA_036172945.1). Taxonomy (NCBI): domain Eukaryota; kingdom Metazoa; phylum Nematoda; class Chromadorea; order Rhabditida; family Meloidogynidae; genus Meloidogyne; species Meloidogyne incognita. The sequence goes on along the minus strand of JARQAC010000006.1, from coordinate 2,032,748 downwards.
TTTTATTGTTTGAGCTTTCACTTGAAGTTTAATTAATAACAAATGGGCTAAATCAATTTTTAAATTAACATTTAAATGTTTATTTGTTAGTTTAATATGTAAATGTTAGTTTAACACTCGATATAATTTAATTTCAAGCATGTTGATTTGTATGGATGGGATAATAATCGGTTTTTGGCTGGGGCTGAGTATACAGCTAAAGTCAATTACAACTTTAATGGATCTGGTTTCTAATTTTTTAAAATATTTTCAAAATTTTTATTTAAAATTAAAAAGGTTTTGCCGATGTTCCTTATATTACTTATGCTAATTATTACGGAAATGCCGTTGTACAAACAATGTTAGGGCCAGGGAAAGGCAACAATCGTCCAATATGGTCACTTATTTATAATCATTATGAAAACAGAATGGGTATTTCTGCACCTTGGTCAAAGAAATATGCTATAGCAATGCGCCCAGAAAGTAAGCAAAATAATTATTAGAAAGTTGCTTGGAAACGATCTTAAAGATTATTTCAATCGAGATTATTTAAATTTATATTTCAGTTGGTTCAGGCAATATTGATGCGGGTAATGGAGGTTCTTATGATATTCTTGGATTTGGAACACTTCTCTACCAACAAGATACAATTTCTGAATCTTGCTATCCAGAAGGGTTAACAGCTAGAGTGAATGGGACAAAAGTAGAGTTGAATTGGTGGGGGTCTGTATATGCAATAAATTATTCGGTAGGTTTAATAATGATGTTAAATCCTTCCTCGGATAATTTTATCAAATACTGTATTTATTCTAATATAACGAGTCTCTAATAAAACGACACCCTAGAGTATAATTTTTATTTTTAAATTTATTTTTCTCCAGATTCAACGTTCTACAACAGTTAATGGAAGATTTAAGACTATAAAGAAAAAAATTGGAACACAAATATTAACATATACAGATTCACCAGGAAAGGGCACATTTTATTACAGAGTAAAATAAATTAATAAATTTATTTATTTATTATCCTTTTTTAAAGGTTTTAACTAATGGATCAACATGTGCAGCTTCAAATATTGCTAAAGCTTTTATTGGTACAAAATTATGTTTTAGTCTTTCATTTAATAATGAATCTAATGGATCTTTACCAATTGACTTGAGTGAAAACAAATTTTCTATAAAATTATTTAATGGAGCTTCTGTTGGTGTAGGAATTAAAGGAAAACAGACAGCACTTTCTTTAAATGGAAATATGCAATATGCTGAACTTGAAAATAATCTTTTAAGTGAATTGTCCGATTATAGTATTGCTACTTGGGTAAATATTTTATAAAGAGAAAAAACTTTTATTCTGAAAATACAGTCGAATCTATTCTAACACAACACTCCTCGGGACCGAGGTTGGGTCGGGTTTCGGGTCGGGCTTTAAAATTTTCTTCGGATCGGGTTTCGAGGCGAAAAATGTCCGGGTTTCGGGTATCGTTTCGTCGTGTCGGGTTAGTTTTGAGAATTTTGGAAGGCAGGAAGCCAGATTTTTTCCTCTTTCAGCGCTGCAAGCGAAAATTTTGAGAAAACTCGGGTCGGGTTTCGGGTATTGGGTCGAAAAAAGGCCGGGTATCGGGTTTCGGGTACCCGTGACATCCCTGGCTGACATATGTATAAAGGAAAGTGTGCGAGAAGGCACCGTGTTAGATTCAATTGTACTATTATAAAATAACAAAAAGAAACTCAATAAAATGTATGAGAGGCCGTTACTTAATCTTTAGCAAAAGATAGAAATTCGAATATGTATTATACCAAAATTTTACCAAAACTCATTGCTTGTAAAAAATATATTCAATTTTTTAGCTTTTTTGTAATGGGGAAGTTCCAAAAAATGCTCGTTTGTTTGATTTTGGAGCAGGCCAAGGTCGCTATATTGCATTTTCTATGCAAATTAATAATGGAAATTGGCACTTTAAAAGTACTGTTGGCGGGGAATTTGCTGAAACTGGAATAATGGGTAAAGAATTATTTTTTCTAAAAAAAATTTTCTAAACAATTTTGAAGGCAAAGGATCATTAGATTGTGTAAATAAATGGATTCATTTGGCTGTTACACAACTTGGAGAGAATTTAACTCTTTATTTAAATGGTACAGTTGCTGGACAAACCAACAATCCTATGCCACCTTTCCGCATTGGAAACACAACAAATAATTGGCTTGGACGTTCTCAATTTTATATTCCTTTTAATTACCCTTATTTTAGGTAATTGTTTTGTTTCTAAAATTAAAAAATCAAAAATTTGCCAAATAATAATTAATTTATTTTTACTAAATTTTAGAGGATTAATTGATGGATTTAAAATATATCAAGGAGCTCTTAATCAAAAACAAATACACGAATTAATGTAATTATTGGGATGTTTCTTTAGTAAAATTTAGTTTTAATATTTACATGCATGTAATTCTTTAAAATGTAATAAATTTAAATAATGAAGAATAAAATTTTGCATATCTTATAATAAATTTTTAATAATCATTTTTTAGTTTTTTAATTTCTGAAAACCAAAAATTTTTTTTAATTTTAAAACTGAATTCAAAAAAGAAAAAAAACTAGAAGTTTAGTTAAAGTCATACAAACATAGATCACAATTAATTTCTAATTTTCTTTCGAACTAATAATTATCTGTTTTTGTTTTGGGTCGTCAAATCGGCTCATTGTTTGGACAGAATTAAGCATTAAAAATCCAAAAGAGATTTCTGTTCTCTGTGTTGATTAAATGGCTTTACTTTATAATCACATTAAAAATTTCTATAATAGGTAATATAGGTATTTATTATCAGTCATCAACTTTCGAATAAGGCTAAAATAAAAATTTAAAACAACCTATAAAGGGTTGAAAATATTTTGTGAACCCTTGTTTTACGTTGATTTTCGGGGTATTGAGATCTCGACAATATTATCGATCAATAAGTTTACTCGAATTTTTGTAGATTTGCTGTTCCGGTGAATACTTAGTCCAGAACTTGTTCTTATCTTTTTGACGCGCGAAAATTAGCCGTAATTTTTATCTGTTTCGGCTCGGTATCATAAAATATTAATCCATCAAAATTTATACTCATTAAGTAGAGAATTAAATGGAGTATATAATAAAATAATTTTTCCTAAAATGAATTTTTAATTGAAAAAACTGGTAAGATTTATTTCAGTCACTCTTGACTAGAGCCCGGACGGAGGGCTCGGTCGATATTTTTTCGATAAATACCGAAAAATACCGAATATCGAAAAATATCGAAAAAATCAAAATTTTCTCGGTCGATATTTTTTCGATAAATATCGAAAAATATCGAAATCGAAAAATATCGAAAAAAAAGTCTCGATATTTTTCGATTTTTCCAAAAAAATTAAAAAAATTTTAAATGTTAAAATTTTGAGATTAAGATTGATTATATGAGATATTGATATCAGGGGATTTGTATGTGATATTGCCAACTCAATTACGGGGGATTGAGAGGATACCAGTAGATATAGAGGTATATCAGTAGATATGTATAGTGGTGGATTTTAAAGGGATATTGGAAGATTATGATGTACAAAATATCTAGAGATTTAGAGTGAATAAGAAGGATAGTGTGGAGTTGGGGGTAGGAGAGATATCATGGGATTTTGGTGGATTAAGAGGGATAAAGTGGGTATCTTGGAATATGGAGATATTCCTGCAAATTAGGGTCCAACATTTACGGTCATGTGGCTGTTTTCACAGTGACGGTGGTTGCGTTGGTTTTTGCCAACGGACGGGGACAGTGACCCAAATCCTTGAATATCCCTCATATCCCAAATCTTTGAAAATTACTTCAAATCACTCTCACCCATCGAAATCCCCCATAATTGAGTTGACAATATTCTTCCATTTACAGTGTCATAGGCAAAAATTATTTGAATTATGCATGCAAAGACCAAGAAGCCAGCAATCTTCCTTTTTCAGCGCCGCAGGCGAAAATTTTGAGAAATTTGAAAGACCAGGCTACATGATTTCTTTTATTTTCAGCGCCGCAGGCGAAAATTTTAAGAATTTTGAAAGACTAAGAAGCTAGATTTCTTCCATTTTTGTCCTTTTTGGCGCCAAAAATTAAAATTTTTGACAAAAACGACGTTCGATATTTTTTTCGGTATTTTATCATTTCGGTCGATTGTTTCGATTTTTAAATTTTTTCGGTCGGTATTTTTTCGATAAATATCGAAAAATATCGAATATCGAAAAATATCGAAAAAGTCAAAATTTTCTCGGTCGATATTTTTTCGATAAATATCGAAAAAAATATCGAAAAATATCGATAATTATCGATAAAAAATCGTATCGGTCCGGGCTCTACTCTTGACGCTATCTTTATGTCGATGACTGTAAATATTTTATTATTTGTGTTATGTTTATGGAGTGTTATTCTTCGCAAAGTTATTGCTTATGTTTAGTTAAAATTAACAAATAGAATTTAGAAAATTAAAGAATAAATATAATTTTATATATGTTTACGTAATATAAAACATTTCTCGAAAAATTACGTGTGAAAGTTGAAACAAAATTTAAAGAAAATTAAATCTATTGTGCTAAATTAAATAAATTAAAATAAAATAAATTAAATTACATATATTTTAAAAAATTAGCTGTTCACAGTTAATAACTGTGCTAAAATTTATATGTACATTTATTAGAAAGTCTAGAAGAAATTTTTAAGAAAATTTCGTTTTGGAATTAATTTTGGAATCTTCTGAATCTTTCTAATATGAAAAAGAAGTGTTCATTATGTCCTAGATTGAGGTAATTGAGTCAGTAACTAAATGGAATTTAAATTTAAAAAATAAAATATACTTTCTAAAAATTGGTGCATAAATAATTTATTTTTGAAAAAGAATAAATATCTAGTTTAAATTTTAGTATTATATTCTTAAATGTTTATTCCCCTCTATTAAGATTATTTTAAAATTTAAATTCTAATTTTCTCAATAATATTTATTTATTGTCAAATTAAATAAAAAAATAAATAAAACAATTAAATAATAAAAATATATTTAACTAAAAATTATTTTTAGATTAAAAATGTTTCTAATTTTGTTTATTTTTCTAATGAAAATAAATATTTGTTATTAAATTGAATTAAAAACACAATTCTCTTTCCTTTACAGAAAATTCTTTTCAATTTTTAAATAAATTATTTTCTTAGAAATTAAATTATATTTGTATTGGCATAAGAAAAAAATAATTATTTTTTTCTTAGAAATGTTTTTAAAAAAATTTGTTTGTTAAAGAAGTTCAGACAACTACAAATTTATATAATTAAGAAAAATTTTTTAAAATAATTTATTAAAGAAATTTTGTTTAAAAGTTATTCCCACATATAAGGGTAATATTTAAATATTTTTTTCGAAAAAAAATATTTTCGTGACCTAATATTGAAAAAATATAAATTTAAGTAAGTAACCTTAGAAACTAAAGAAAATGGGTAGGGGACGATTCAGTATCCGCCGATTCAGTATTCGCCGATTCAGTATCGCCGATTCAGTATACGGGGAAAAGGGGACGATTCAGTATACATATATTTTTGGGCTAGAAAATCTCTTTCTTGAAGATTTTTTTCGTTTTTCTTACTTCCTACGATCTAAGGAACATTTTAAAAGCTAGCCGAGTCTTAACTCTAGGCTTTTCTTAGGCTTTTTCTGGCTTAGGGTCAAGTTTTGGTCTCGACTTTTTTCTTCAAGGAACAAAAAAATTTTTTATAAAATGAGTCAAATAAACAAAAATTTATCAAAAAATAAAAAAAGGTCATTGTCTCGTTTCACTTATTAGATTTGTGGCCCTAAAGAGGGCCGTTTGGGTTAAGGTTGTTGTTGCCAAATTCCATCGCGGCTTCAGTTCCTTCTGAAATTGTTTTGGTAGGCTGGTCAGTCAGTGCAAATGTGCGAACACGTCGTTGACAACCCCCTTAAAATGGAAGAAAAAATTCCAAGAAAATTCTTTTGAAAAATTTAGAAATGAAAAGTTAAAAAAACTTTCAAAAAATCAAAAAACTAAAAAATAAACCATGTGTCCGTAGTAGAAACCTCGCCATTCAGTGTAGAATTCTCGCCGTCCTAAGATTTCAAGAAAATTGAAGAAATTTAAAAATTTTTAAAAAATTTTAAATTTTCCATAAAAATTTTTTTCAATAATAATTGTTCTTGGTTATTGCTAATTGTTGTGGTAAATAGACCACCTTAAGAACAAAGAAAATCCTTAAAACAAAAAAATAAATCAGGTTGTTTCCGAAATTTCAATTTTTAGGGTAATTTATTCTACGTATACTGAATCATCCCCTTTTCCCCGTATACTGAATCGGCGATACTGAATCGGCGGATACTGAATCGGCGGATACTGAATCGGCGATACTGAATTGGCGATACTGAATCGTCCTTAACCGAAAGAAAATTGGTATTTTGTTTTAATTCAGAAAATTTTTTTTTAATTGTTAAATGAAAGGTAAAATAAAGAAAAAATGGACAGATGGAGAAGAAAAAATGTGAAAAAAAACAATTTTTTAATTAAAAAAATAAATTAAATAATTAATGGGAAATTAATAAAAAAAAGTTTAAACATAAACAATCGTCTGTGATGTAAATAGAGCAAACAAAGTCTAAACCGTTCTCATAAAGTACAACTTTAAATTCTAATAATTGAAAGATTGGAAATTAAATGATGGATATATCAGGGATTAATTTTCTCCAAATCTATTTAATAAAATAGAGATAAAAAACGACCTTAAAGAACTATCATGATAAGCGCTGGCCTAAATTTAGTTCGTTCGCTCTTTTGTGCCCTTATTTCCCTTTCATTTTGTCTGGGTTTTGAGTGAATATTTATTATTTAAATAATAATTTAAAAAATTTGGGGCAAAAAATAAATATTTTATAATTTATATTTTATTCATCAAAACAAGTTCATCAAAGTAGTTCATCAAATTTTAGTTCATCAAAACAAGAGCTGATCAGTATCAATTATAATTAGTTTTTGTTCAATGGGTGGAACTTTCAGAAATTATATAGTATTTTTGTTAATAATTTTGTTAAAGCGAAATTTTCTTAGTCTAAATATTTTATTATTTTGATTTATTTTTATGGAAGAGTTATTCTTCGAAAGTTTTTTTTTTAATTTTATTTTTAAATTTAAATTAAAAAATAAATCCAAAGAATAATCTGAATATTTTTTTAATTTTATTTCCTTTTCCGTTAATCTTTATTTAAATATTTAAATCTATTTAATTTTAAATTGTCTGAAATTAATTTTCTGGCTAAAAATTGCCATTAAAAATTGTTGAAATTGCTGAACAAATAAATAAAATATTTTTTAAATAAATTAATTTAAGGAAGTAATTTTTTAAGGAATTTTTAAGGAAAAAAGCATCTAAATAAATAAATAAAATTTAAGTTATTTTTTGTATTTTATTATTCAGAATTGTCTAATAAAATTAATATATAAAATAATTAATTTCCAGACATAAATTTTATTAAGAATAATTTTTTAAAAATTTCTGGTACTTTACATATTAATATCCCGCCCCCACCCATACTTCAGCTCAGATTAATTTTCCTTTTTATTTTTCTTGCCTCGGAATGGTCAAATTTCCTTCTTTATATATGTTAAATTTTGCCGTTAGGCCGATTTTTTAGGTTTCCGTTTCTTTTTTCCTTCCTAAGTCTTTTACCCGTAATGTTTAAAGGAAAAAACGATTGACGGTAAAAAAAGGAAAATTAATCTCAGACTCAAGTTGGGCGGGGGGGGGGGGGGGGGCGGGGGCGGGATATTAATAAAGTACCAATATTCTTTCTTTAAATAGGTAATGAAAATAATAATTATTTTTGGAATATTTATCCATTTTTTCGTTTATTTTTCAATTGCTGATGAAGAATTTGTTCATCCAGGATTATTACATACTAACGAAGATTTTGAGAGAATTAAAAATAAAATAGAATTAAAAGAGGAACCGTGGCTATCTGCTTGGAAACAATTTAATACAAGTAGATTTGCTCGGTAATTTAATTAAGATTTTGAGCATTATATCAATAAATTTTTAATCATAAAATTATTTTTGAAATTTTTAATAGTCCAAATTATTCTCCTCGCCCTCAAAAGATAATTTATCGAGGCATTGGATACCCTCAAAATTACATAACTTTATGTCAGGATATTGCTGCAGCTTATTGCGCTGCTATAAATTGGAAAATAACAGGAAATACAAGTTATGCTGATAAATCTGTTGAAATAATGAATGCTTGGTTTTTCTCTTTTCAAATATAAAAAATATTTTAAAATAAAAAAGGTCATCAACATTAACATCCATACAAGGAAATAATGATATAGCGTTGGCAGGGGGGATATATGGTTGCCATTTTGCTAATGTTGGGGAAATAATGCGTTCATATAAGGGTTGGAAAGCTGAGGATTTTAATAAATTTAAGGTAATTTTAGTAATATTTTTGAAGAAATGAGGGGATGAATACACCAAAAATCTAAAATTAGTTTCAATGATTTAATAATCTTTTTTTTTAATTTTTAACTACCGTAAAAACTGTATTAACTACCATGGGTGATTATTATTTCGATCTCTCGCTGGAGGGCATAATAAATAGAGGCGGGGTAATTAATAGAGGTTATTTTAGAAAGGCTAATTATATCTATTTTTAAGAAAGTAATTATTGTTTCAACCTTTCGCTGGAGGGGTAACTAATACAGGCGGGGTAATTATTTGAGAGAGGGACATTAATAGTTTTTACGGTAATTAAAGTTTATTTTTAAAGGGAATGATGGCAAATATCTTCTTTAATGCTGGCTGGGGATTAATATACGGTCATCAACCAACAAGTGGAAGTAAAATGTTTTATTATTCGAACTGGGATTTGTCTCAAATTGGAATGGCAATTGCTGTTGGGGTATTGACTGATAATAGAACAATGTTTAATGAAGCTGTAAAAAATAAATGGAAATTATTTTAAATATTTTATTATCTCTTTAAAGATTAGGGTCTACAAAAGTGATTGGTATTGGGGTGCAAGTTCTCAATTTATTTATTATCTCCATCCTGGCTATTTTGGACAAACACAGGAAGCGGGACGAGATCAAGGACATAATACATTAAGTATTGGGTTGGGTGGTATTCTTTGTGAAATGGCCTGGAATCAGGTAGCATTATCTTAATAGACTTGGAATATTAAGAATATTATATAGAAAAATAAAATTTCCAGATCAATCAAAAAGATATAATTAAAAATAACTTAGATAAAGTCTTGCTTAAAAATAAAAATTAATTAAACTACTGATTTAATAAAATAATTACCCTGGATAATTTTATTGTTTGAGCTTTCACTTGAAGTTTAATTAATAACAAATGGGCTAAATCAATTTTTAAATTAACATTTAAATGTTTATTTGTTAGTTTAATATGTAAATGTTAGTTTAACACTCGATATAATTTAATTTCAAGCATGTTGATTTGTATGGATGGGATAATAATCGGTTTTTGGCTGGGGCTGAGTATACAGCTAAAGTCAATTACAACTTTAATGGATCTGGTTTCTAATTTTTTAAAATATTTTCAAAATTTTTATTTAAAATTAAAAAGGTTTTGCCGATGTTCCTTATATTACTTATGCTAATTATTACGGAAATGCCGTTGTACAAACAATGTTAGGGCCAGGGAAAGGCAACAATCGTCCAATATGGTCACTTATTTATAATCATTATGAAAACAGAATGGGTATTTCTGCACCTTGGTCAAAGAAATATGCTATAGCAATGCGCCCAGAAAGTAAGCAAAATAATTATTAGAAAGTTGCTTGGAAACGATCTTAAAGATTATTTCAATCGAGATTATTTAAATTTATATTTCAGTTGGTTCAGGCAATATTGATGCGGGTAATGGAGGTTCTTATGATATTCTTGGATTTGGAACACTTCTCTACCAACAAGATACAATTTCTGAATCTTGCTATCCAGAAGGGTTAACAGCTAGAGTGAATGGGACAAAAGTAGAGTTGAATTGGTGGGGGTCTGTATATGCAATAAATTATTCGGTAGGTTTAATAATGATGTTAAATCCTTCCTCGGATAATTTTATCAAATACTGTATTTATTCTAATATAACGAGTCTCTAATAAAACGACACCCTAGAGTATAATTTTTATTTTTAAATTTATTTTTCTCCAGATTCAACGTTCTACAACAGTTAATGGAAGATTTAAGACTATAAAGAAAAAAATTGGAACACAAATATTAACATATACAGATTCACCAGGAAAGGGCACATTTTATTACAGAGTAAAATAAATTAATAAATTTATTTATTTATTATCCTTTTTTAAAGGTTTTAACTAATGGATCAACATGTGCAGCTTCAAATATTGCTAAAGCTTTTATTGGTACAAAATTATGTTTTAGTCTTTCATTTAATAATGAATCTAATGGATCTTTACCAATTGACTTGAGTGAAAACAAATTTTCTATAAAATTATTTAATGGAGCTTCTGTTGGTGTAGGAATTAAAGGAAAACAGACAGCACTTTCTTTAAATGGAAATATGCAATATGCTGAACTTGAAAATAATCTTTTAAGTGAATTGTCCGATTATAGTATTGCTACTTGGGTAAATATTTTATAAAGAGAAAAAACTTTTATTCTGAAAATACAGTCGAATCTATTCTAACACAACACTCCTCGGGACCGAGGTTGGGTCGGGTTTCGGGTCGGGCTTTAAAATTTTCTTCGGATCGGGTTTCGAGGCGAAAAATGTCCGGGTTTCGGGTATCGTTTCGTCGTGTCGGGTTAGTTTTGAGAATTTTGGAAGGCAGGAAGCCAGATTTTTCCTCTTTCAGCGCTGCAAGCGAAAATTTTGAGAAAACTCGGGTCGGGTTTCGGGTATTGGGTCGAAAAAAGGCCGGGTATCGGGTTTCGGGTACCCGTGACATCCCTGGCTGACATATGTATAAAGGAAAGTGTGCGAGAAGGCACCGTGTTAGATTCAATTGTACTATTATAAAATAACAAAAAGAAACTCAATAAAATGTATGAGAGGCCGTTACTTAATCTTTAGCAAAAGATAGAAATTCGAATATGTATTATACCAAAATTTTACCAAAACTCATTGCTTGTAAAAAATATATTCAATTTTTTAGCTTTTTTGTAATGGGGAAGTTCCAAAAAATGCTCGTTTGTTTGATTTTGGAGCAGGCCAAGGTCGCTATATTGCATTTTCTATGCAAATTAATAATGGAAATTGGCACTTTAAAAGTACTGTTGGCGGGGAATTTGCTGAAACTGGAATAATGGGTAAAGAATTATTTTTTCTAAAAAAAATTTTCTAAACAATTTTGAAGGCAAAGGATCATTAGATTGTGTAAATAAATGGATTCATTTGGCTGTTACACAACTTGGAGAGAATGTAACTCTTTATTTAAATGGTACAGTTGCTGGACAAACCAACAATCCTATGCCACCTTTCCGCATTGGAAACACAACAAATAATTGGCTTGGACGTTCTCAATTTTATATTCCTTTTAATTACCCTTATTTTAGGTAATTGTTTTGTTTCTAAAATTAAAAAATCAAAAATTTGCCAAATAATAATTAATTTATTTTTACTAAATTTTAGAGGATTAATTGATGGATTTAAAATATATCAAGGAGCTCTTAATCAAAAACAAATACACGAATTAATGTAATTATTGGGATGTTTCTTTAGTAAAATTTAGTTTTAATATTTACATGCATGTAATTCTTTAAAATGTAATAAATTTAAATAATGAAGAATAAAATTTTGCATATCTTATAATAAATTTTTAATAATCATTTTTTAGTTTTTTAATTTCTGAAAACCAAAAATTTTTTTTAATTTTAAAACTGAATTCAAAAAAGAAAAAAAACTAGAAGTTTAGTTAAAGTCATACAAACATAGATCACAATTAATTTCTAATTTTCTTTCGAACTAATAATTATCTGTTTTTGTTTTGGGTCGTCAAATCGGCTCATTGTTTGGACAGAATTAAGCATTAAAAATCCAAAAGAGATTTCTGTTCTCTGTGTTGATTAAATGGCTTTACTTTATAATCACATTAAAAATTTCTATAATAGGTAATATAGGTATTTATTATCAGTCATCAACTTTCGAATAAGGCTAAAATAAAAATTTAAAACAACCTATAAAGGGTTGAAAATATTTTGTGAACCCTTGTTTTACGTTGATTTTCGGGGTATTGAGATCTCGACAATATTATCGATCAATAAGTTTACTCGAATTTTTGTAGATTTGCTGTTCCGGTGAATACTTAGTCCAGAACTTGTTCTTATCTTTTTGACGCGCGAAAATTAGCCGTAATTTTTATCTGTTTCGGCTCGGTATCATAAAATATTAATCCATCAAAATTTATACTCATTAAGTAGAGAATTAAATGGAGTATATAATAAAATAATTTTTCCTAAAATGAATTTTTAATTGAAAAAACTGGTAAGATTTATTTCAGTCACTCTTGACTAGAGCCCGGACGGAGGGCTCGGTCGATATTTTTTCGATAAATACCGAAAAATACCGAATATCGAAAAATATCGAAAAAATCAAAATTTTCTCGGTCGATATTTTTTCGATAAATATCGAAAAATATCGAAATCGAAAAATATCGAAAAAAAAGTCTCGATATTTTTCGATTTTTCCAAAAAATTAAAAAAATTTTAAATGTTAAAATTTTGAGATTAAGATTGATTATATGAGATATTGATATCAGGGGATTTGTATGTGATATTGCCAACTCAATTACGGGGGATTGAGAGGATACCAGTAGATATAGAGGTATATCAGTAGATATGTATAGTGGTGGATTTTAAAGGGATATTGGAAGATTATGATGTACAAAATATCTAGAGATTTAGAGTGAATAAGAAGGATAGTGTGGAGTTGGGGGTAGGAGAGATATCATGGGATTTTGGTGGATTAAGAGGGATAAAGTGGGTATCTTGGAATATGGAGATATTCCTGCAAATTAGGGTCCAACATTTACGGTCATGTGGCTGTTTTCACAGTGACGGTGGTTGCGTTGGTTTTTGCCAACGGACGGGGACAGTGACCCAAATCCTTTAATATCCCTCATATCCCAAATCTTTGAAAATTACTTCAAATCACTCTCACCCATCGAAATCCCCCATAATTGAGTTGACAATATTCTTCCATTTACAGTGTCATAGGCAAAAATTATTTGAATTATGCATGCAAAGACCAAGAAGCCAGCAATCTTCCTTTTTCAGCGCCGCAGGCGAAAATTTTGAGAAATTTGAAAGACCAGGCTACATGATTTCTTTTATTTTCAGCGCCGCAGGCGAAAATTTTAAGAATTTTGAAAGACTAAGAAGCTAGATTTCTTCCATTTTTGTCCTTTTTGGCGCCAAAAATTAAAATTTTTGACAAAAACGACGTTCGATATTTTTTTCGGTATTTTATCATTTCGGTCGATTGTTTCGATTTTTAAATTTTTTCGGTCGGTATTTTTTCGATAAATATCGAAAAATATCGAATATCGAAAAATATCGAAAAAGTCAAAATTTTCTCGGTCGATATTTTTTCGATAAATATCGAAAAAAAATATCGAAAAATATCGATAATTATCGATAAAAAATCGTATCGGTCCGGGCTCTACTCTTGACGCTATCTTTATGTCGATGACTGTAAATATTTTATTATTTGTGTTATGTTTATGGAGTGTTATTCTTCGCAAAGTTATTGCTTATGTTTAGTTAAAATTAACAAATAGAATTTAGAAAATTAAAGAATAAATATAATTTTATATATGTTTACGTAATATAAAACATTTCTCGAAAAATTACGTGTGAAAGTTGAAACAAAATTTAAAGAAAATTAAATCTATTGTGCTAAATTAAATAAATTAAAATAAAATAAATTAAATTACATATATTTTAAAAAATTAGCTGTTCACAGTTAATAACTGTGCTAAAATTTATATGTACATTTATTAGAAAGTCTAGAAGAAATTTTTAAGAAAATTTCGTTTTGGAATTAATTTTGGAATCTTCTGAATCTTTCTAATATGAAAAAGAAGTGTTCATTATGTCCTAGATTGAGGTAATTGAGTCAGTAACTAAATGGAATTTAAATTTAAAAAATAAAATATACTTTCTAAAAATTGGTGCATAAATAATTTATTTTTGAAAAAGAATAAATATCTAGTTTAAATTTTAGTATTATATTCTTAAATGTTTATTCCCCTCTATTAAGATTATTTTAAAATTTAAATTCTAATTTTCTCAATAATATTTATTTATTGTCAAATTAAATAAAAAAATAAATAAAACAATTAAATAATAAAAATATATTTAACTAAAAATTATTTTTAGATTAAAAATGTTTCTAATTTTGTTTATTTTTCTAATGAAAATAAATATTTGTTATTAAATTGAATTAAAAACACAATTCTCTTTCCTTTACAGAAAATTCTTTTCAATTTTTAAATAAATTATTTTCTTAGAAATTAAATTATATTTGTATTGGCATAAGAAAAAAATAATTATTTTTTTCTTAGAAATGTTTTTAAAAAAATTTGTTTGTTAAAGAAGTTCAGACAACTACAAATTTATATAATTAAGAAAAATTTTTAAAATAATTTATTAAAGAAATTTTGTTTAAAAGTTATTCCCACATATAAGGGTAATATTTAAATATTTTTTTCGAAAAAAAATATTTTCGTGACCTAATATTGAAAAAATATAAATTTAAGTAAGTAACCTTAGAAACTAAAGAAAATGGGTAGGGGACGATTCAGTATCCGCCGATTCAGTATTCGCCGATTCAGTATCGCCGATTCAGTATACGGGGAAAAGGGGACGATTCAGTATACATATATTTTTGGGCTAGAAAATCTCTTTCTTGAAGATTTTTTTTCGTTTTTCTTACTTCCTACGATCTAAGGAACATTTTAAAAGCTAGCCGAGTCTTAACTCTAGGCTTTTCTTAGGCTTTTTCTGGCTTAGGGTCAAGTTTTGGTCTCGACTTTTTTCTTCAAGGAACAAAAAAATTTTTTATAAAATGAGTCAAATAAACAAAAATTTATCAAAAAATAAAAAAAGGTCATTGTCTCGTTTCACTTATTAGATTTGTGGCCCTAAAGAGGGCCGTTTGGGTTAAGGTTGTTGTTGCCAAATTCCATCGCGGCTTCAGTTCCTTCTGAAATTGTTTTGGTAGGCTGGTCAGTCAGTGCAAATGTGCGAACACGTCGTTGACAACCCCCTTAAAATGGAAGAAAAAATTCCAAGAAAATTCTTTTGAAAAATTTAGAAATGAAAAGTTAAAAAAACTTTCAAAAAATCAAAAAACTAAAAAATAAACCATGTGTCCGTAGTAGAAACCTCGCCATTCAGTGTAGAATTCTCGCCGTCCTAAGATTTCAAGAAAATTGAAGAAATTTAAAAATTTTTAAAAAATTTTAAATTTTCCATAAAAATTTTTTTCAATAATAATTGTTCTTGGTTATTGCTAATTGTTGTGGTAAATAGACCACCTTAAGAACAAAGAAAATCCTTAAAACAAAAAAATAAATCAGGTTGTTTCCGAAATTTCAATTTTTAGGGTAATTTATTCTACGTATACTGAATCATCCCCTTTTCCCCGTATACTGAATCGGCGATACTGAATCGGCGGATACTGAATCGGCGGATACTGAATCGGCGATACTGAATTGGCGATACTGAATCGTCCTTAACCGAAAGAAAATTGGTATTTTGTTTTAATTCAGAAAATTTTTTTTTAATTGTTAAATGAAAGGTAAAATAAAGAAAAAATGGACAGATGGAGAAGAAAAAATGTGAAAAAAAACAATTTTTTAATTAAAAAAATAAATTAAATAATTAATGGGAAATTAATAAAAAAAAAGTTTAAACATAAACAATCGTCTGTGATGTAAATAGAGCAAACAAAGTCTAAACCGTTCTCATAAAGTACAACTTTAAATTCTAATAATTGAAAGATTGGAAATTAAATGATGGATATATCAGGGGTTAATCTTCTCCAAATCTATTTAATAAAATAGAGATAAAAAACGACCTTAAAGAACTATCATGATAAGCGCTGGCCTAAATTTAGTTCGTTCGCTCTTTTGTGCCCTTATTTCCCTTTCATTTTGTCTGGGTTTTGAGTGAATATTTATTATTTAAATAATAATTTAAAAAATTTGGGGCAAAAAATAAATATTTTATAATTTATATTTTATTTATTTCGCTTCGTTCATCAAAAAAAGAGCTGATCAGTATCAATTATAATTAGTTTTTATTCAATGGGTTGAACTTTCAGAAATTAGATAGTATTTTTGTTAATAATTTTGTTAAAGCGAAATTTTCTTAGTCTAAATATTTTATTATTTTGATTTATTTTTATGGAAGAGTTATTCTTCGCAAGTTTTTTTTTAATTTTATTTTTAAATTTAAATTAAAAAATAAATCAAAAGAATAATCTGAATATTTTTTTTAATTTTATTTCCTTTTCCGTTAATCTTTATTTAAATATTTAAATCTATTTAATTTTAAATTGTCTGAAATTAATTTTCTGGCTAAAAATTGCCATTAAAAATTGTTGAAATTGCTGAACAAATAAATAAAATATTTTTTAAATAAATTAATTTAAGGAAGTAATTTTTTAAGGAATTTTTAAGGAAAAAAGCATCTAAATAAATAAATAAAATTTAAGTTATTTTTTGTATTTTATTATTCAGAATTGTCTAATAAAATTAATATATAAAATAATTAATTTCCAGACATAAATTTTATTAAGAATAATTTTTTAAAAATTTCTGGTACTTTACATATTAATATCCCGCCCCCACCCATACTTCAGCTCAGATTAATTTTCCTTTTTATTTTTCTTGCCTCGGAATGGTCAAATTTCCTTCTTTATATATGTTAAATTTTGCCGTTAGGCCGATTTTTTAGGTTTCCGTTTCTTTTTTCCTTCCTAAGTCTTTTACCCGTAATGTTTAAAGGAAAAAACGATTGACGGTAAAAAAAGGAAAATTAATCTCAGACTCAAGTTGGGTGGGGGGGGTGAGGGGGGGGCGGGATATTAATAAAGTACCAATATTCTTTCTTTAAATAGGTAATGAAAATAATTATTATTTCTGGAATATTTATCCATTTTTTCGTTTATTTTTCAATTGCTGATGAAGAATTTGTTCATCCAGGATTATTACATACTAACGAAGATTTTGAGAGAATTAAAAATAAAATAGAATTAAAAGAGGAACCGTGGCTATCTGCTTGGAAACAATTTAATACAAGTAGATTTGCTCGGTAATTTAATTAAGATTTTGAGCATTATATCAATAAATTTTTAATCATAAAATTATTTTTGAAATTTTTAATAGTCCAAATTATTCTCCTCGCCCTCAAAAGATAATTTATCGAGGCATTGGATACCCTCAAAATTACATAACTTTATGTCAGGATATTGCTGCAGCTTATTGCGCTGCTATAAATTGGAAAATAACAGGAAATACAAGTTATGCTGATAAATCTGTTGAAATAATGAATGCTTGGTTTTTCTCTTTTCAAATATAAAAAATATTTTAAAATAAAAAAGGTCATCAACATTAACATCCATACAAGGAAATAATGATATAGCGTTGGCAGGGGGGATATATGGTTGCCATTTTGCTAATGTTGGGGAAATAATGCGTTCATATAAGGGTTGGAAAGCTGAGGATTTTAATAAATTTAAGGTAATTTTAGTAATATTTTTGAAGAAATGAGGGGATGAATACACCAAAAATCTAAAATTACTTTCAATGATTTAATAATCTTTTTTTTTAATTTTTAACTACCGTAAAAACTGTATTAACTACCATGGGTGATTATTATTTCGATCTCTCGCTGGAGGGCATAATAAATAGAGGCGGGGTAATTAATAGAGGTTATTTTAGAAAGGCTAATTATATCTATTTTTAAGAAAGTAATTATTGTTTCAACCTTTCGCTGGAGGGGGTAACTAATACAGGCGGGGTAATTATTTGAGAGAGGGACATTAATAGTTTTTACGGTAATTAAAGTTTATTTTTAAAGGGAATGATGGTAAATATCTTCTTTAATGCTGGCTGGGGTAGAATATTAGGTAATCAACCAACAAGTGGAAGTAAACGTTTTTATTATTCGAACTGGGATTTGGCTCAAATTGGAATGGCAATTGCTGTTGGGGTATTGACTGATAATAGAGAAATGTTTAATGAAGCTGTAAAAATTTTTAAAAATTATTTTAAATATTTTATTATCTTTTTAAAGATTAGAGTCTACAAAAGTGATTGGTATTGGGGTGCAAGTTCTCAATTTATTTATTATCTCCATCCTGGCTATTTTGGACAAACACAGGAAGCGGGACGAGATCAAGGACATAATACATTAAGTATTGGGTTGGGTGGTATTCTTTGTGAAATGGCCTGGAATCAGGTAGCATTATCTTAATAAACTTGGAATATTAAGAATATTTTATATCAGGGGGGGCCCTTTTGCCCTATTTATAGAGGATTTTCCCTATTTTTGACCTTTTCGCCCTATTTTTTTCCCTATTTTCTCATTTGCCATATTTTTGCCCTATTTTTATCATCTTGTAAAATTTTAAAAATTCTTCGTATTTTGTTTAAAAAATCGTAGAAATGAAGGATTTATAATTTCCTGGCCTTTCAAAATCCTCAAAATTTCTTCCAAAAAATGTTTCTTCCAAAAAATGGAAGAAACCTGGCTTCTTGGACTTTCAAAATTTTCGCCTTATTTGAAATTTTAGTTATGTTTAAGCTTTTTAAAGCATTGCCCTAATTTTTGTCCTATTTTTAGCCGATTTCGCACTATTTTTGCCCTATTTTTGAGTGGCCGCGCCCTATTTTAGTGTTTTGTAAGGGGCCACCCTGTTTTATATAGAAAAATAAAATTTATTGATCAATCAAAAAGATACCTATATAATTAATAATAACCTAAATAAGAGCTTGACTAAAAATTGAAAATTAATTAGACTACCGTACTTACTAAAATAATACCCTGGGTAATTGTTGTTTCAACCTTTCAAAAGAGAGGGTAATTAAAAGGGAAGATTTAATTATTTGAGTAAATACGATATTTTTGAATTAAAATATAAATTAACATACTAAAGTACGTATTAATCCAATAATTTACTTATAATATCAAGGATGTTGATTTGTATGGATGGGATAATAATCGGTTTTTGGCTGGGGCTGAATATACAGCTAAAGTCAATTACAACTTTAATGGATCTGGTTTCTCATTTTTTTAAAATATTTTTGTATTTTTGATTTAAAATTAAAAAGGTTTTGCCGATATTCCTTATATTACTTATGCTAATTATTACGGAAATGCCGTTGTACAAACAATGTTAGGGCCAGGGAAAGGCAACAATCGTCCAATCTGGTCACTTATTTATAATCATTATGAGAACAGAATGGGTATTTCTGCACCATGGTCAAAGAAATATGCTATAGCAATGCGTCCAGAAAGTAAGCAAAATAATTATTAGAAAGTTGGTTAGAAACACGAATTTGAAGTGAATTAGAAATTGGGAGATTATTTCAATCGAGATAATATTTAAATTTATATTTTAGTTGGCTCAGGCAATATTAATGGGGGTAATGGAGGTTCTTATGATTTCCTTGGATTTGGAACACTTCTCTACCAACAAGATACAATTTCTGAATCTTGCTATCCAGAAGGGCTAACAGCTAGAGTGAATGGGACAAAAGTAGATTTAAATTGGTGGGGCCCTGTATATGGAATAAATTATTCGGTAGGTTTAATAATGAAGTTAAATCCTTCTTCAGATAATTTTATCAAATAAATTATTCTAAAAACTTTCTTCAAAATTTTCCTTTCGAAAACTTTCTTTTTTTTATTTTTAAATTTATTTTCTCCAGATTCAACGTTCTACAACAATTAATGGAAAATTTAAGACTATAAAGAAAAAAATTGGAACACAAATATTAACATATACAGATTCACCAGGAAGGGGCACATTTTATTACCGAGTAAAATAAAAATAAATTTATTTATTTATTATCTTTTTTAAAAGGTTTTAACAAATGGATCAACATGTGCAGCCTCAAATATTGCTAAAGCTTTTATTGGGACAAAATTATATTTTAGTCTTTCATTTAAAAATGTATCTAATGGATCTTTACCAATTGACTTGAGTGAAAACAAATTTTCTATAAAATTATTTAATGGAGCTTCTGTTGGAGTAGGAATTAAAGGAAAACAGACAGCACTTTCTTTAAATGGAAATATACAATATGCTGAACTTGAAAATAATCTTTTAAGTGAATTGTCTGATTATAGTATTGCTACTTGGGTAAATAAAAATATATTTAGATATATAAATTGAAAAAACTTTTATTCTGAAAATTCAATCGAATCTAACACAACACTCCTCGGGACCGAAGTTGGGTTGACGTATAAAGGAAAGTGTGTGAGGAGGTACCGTGTTAGATTCCATTGTTACAAAATAACAAAAGGAAACTCAGAAAAAGTGGATGAGAGATTATTAGTTCATCTTCTGAAAGAAAATTGAATCGGGCATCAAATTTTGGCACGAAGAAGACTCGGTCGGGCCGGTCCGAAAAAAATGAGGCCCGAAAAGAATGACTTGAACGTCGGCCCGACTCGAGAACCCTAACCCTAAATTCGAATATTATATCAAAATTTTACCAAAACTCATTACTTGTAAAAAATATTTATTCTTTTAGCTTTTCTGTAATGGGAAACTTCCAAAAAATGCTCGTTTGTTTGATTTTGGAGCAGGTCCGGGTCGTTATATTGCATTTTCCATGCAAATCAGTAATGGGAATTGGCATTTTAAAAGTACTGTTGGCGGGGAATTTGCTGAAACAGGAATTCAGGGTAAATAAAGATATTTTCTAAAAAATTTCTAAACAATTTTGAAGGCAAAGGATCATTAGATTGTGTAAATAAATGGATTCATTTGGCTGTTACACAACTTGGAGAGAATGTAACTCTTTATTTAAATGGTACAGTTGCCGGACAAACCAAAAATCTTATGCCGCCTTTCCGTATTGGAAACACAACAAATAATTGGCTTGGACGTTCTCAATTTTATATTCGTCCTTATGATCGACCTTATTTTAGGTTAAAAAATTTAAAATTAAAAAAAGATTTAATTTTAAAAATTTTAGAGGATTAATTGATGGATTTAAAATATATGAAGGGGCTCTTAATCAAAAACAAATAAACGAATTAATGTAATTATTGGAATGTTTCTTTACTAAAATCCCGCTTTTATATATTTACATGTATTTAAAAATGTAAATTTAAAAATGAAGAATAAAATTTTGCATATCTTATGATAAATTTTGATTAATCATTTTTTGGTTTTTTAATTTCAAAAAATTTTGAAAACCAAAAAATATTTTCCTCAAAAATTTTTAAACAGAATTTTTTTAAACGTTTAAAAAGAAAGGGAACCAAAAAAAGAGAAAAAACTAGAAGTTTAGTTAAAGGTCATACAAACATACCCTAAATCACAATTAATTTCTAATTTTCTTTCGAACTAATAATAATCTGTTTTTGTTTTGGGTCGTCAAATCGGCTCATTGTTTGGACAGAATTAAGCATTAAAAATCCAAAGGAGAGAACTCCAATAAAAATAATTGCAACCAAAAGAATCATCCAAGTACCAATACTTAATAAAGGTGCACAATCATTAACACGCCAGCCAAACTTTGCCATTCTTTTTTTATCCGGAGAAATATAAGTTGAATTCAATTG
Organism: Meloidogyne incognita; assembly: GCA_036172945.1. Taxonomy (NCBI): domain Eukaryota; kingdom Metazoa; phylum Nematoda; class Chromadorea; order Rhabditida; family Meloidogynidae; genus Meloidogyne; species Meloidogyne incognita. Next base: position 2,010,940 of record JARQAC010000006.1, on the reverse strand, counting down.
AAACTAAAAAATAAGAATAATTAGTAAAAAAAGAGTAAAGTTGTTAATTAGTTTCAGAAATGGTGAAAATAGATAACCCTCTATATAAATATTTGAATGAAAATGAATAAAAACCCCTCAAAAAGGAAATAATTGTATCTTTGAAAATTCAAAAATAGTCAAGATTTTATCCCGAAAACATGGGATTTTATCCTAGTACCAATATGTATAAAAATGGAAAAGCCAAAAAAACATTTAAAAGTTTAAGTAACAAAATACTAACCTGTAAATTATGAAAAGCCAAACCAACTGCATGTTCTAAGCTTTTTTCATCATTATGATCTTTTGCCTCTTTTGCCCAAATAATTGGACTAGTTCGGGCACAGGAGAAGGCGTAGTCTTTAAACCCATTAATATTCCAGGCCGGAGATTGATTGTCTGTGAAAATCCATCCTTTATTGTTGCTGCTTATACCAGAAACAAGTCGCCAGGTGTTATCGACACTCTAAATTAGAAAAATATCCTCATAAAATATTAAATATTTCACTAGAAGTGTTAACTCATAAATTTATAACATTTTCGGAACAAGCAACGTGTCAGTTTAGCATAAAATTTTAATTTCTAAATTGAATTCGAGTACACTCGATAACCGAAACCTCAAAAATATCGGAAAGCATTTCTTCCTCATTTTTTCTAGGGAGATGGAAAAATGAGAAAAGTGCGTCATACAAAATCGACTATTACCTAAATTTTTGTGGATTTTTACGAAAAACTTTCACATTATTTCACTTTTTACATTGTAATTTTTTCTTTCTTACCACAATTCAATATTTCCTTGTAAGTTACATTAAAATTAATTTACAAGTCAGAGAAAGAATACGTCAAGAAAAAACACAGAAGTATAATAAAGTAAAAAAGAGGAAAAAATCTAACCGGAACTCCACCTTCTTCTGCGCCATCTAAACTTATCGTTCTAACATCAGCATTCACCAACTCCCAATAAGCTGATGAAGTAAAGTTAAATATTAAACTAAATAGAAAAAATTTTGAAAGAAGTAATAATAATAAAAACATACTCCACATCGACTTTGCTTAACCGGAAAATTACTTTCTTTTTGTCACCAATATAATAGCCTGAGACACCTTCACCGCCAGCAATTGCTTGCAATGAAATTCTAGAAAAAAAAAACAAATTACGAATATGTGGCTTAGCAAAGTATAAGGGGGATCAAAACCAAGTAACCAGACAATTACTTCAAAAAATCTTAACAGGAAATAAATCAATAAATTAAATATCAAATTTAAAAGTCGTGGGAAACCAATTTCGTAATATTTAAACAAATTACTTAAACTCTTGTCCTGTATTATGAGTTGCTGGACATTCAATTGAACCACTATATGTTGCTCCCTTCGAAGTTGCATTAATGGTCGCCCAAGCAGACATTTTTTGTTTTACGTTATATAACACAACAGAAATCGATTCAATATATAAAAGACAAGTATTCTTTTCGTCTCCTTCCAAATAAAATTTGGCGCCGTCCTGCTTTAGTTCATTATGTGGTAAAACAATTGGAAATGAACCCGAAGCAGATGCAGAAGCCCCTGTTTGAGAGTCATGCTCAATTTTCGGACCTCTAAATAAAATAGATTTTCAGTTAAAAAATTATAGGCAAAAACGAAAACTTTTACAGCTAATTAAAAAATTCTAAAATATAAACCTGACTGTTGAAATCGTAAAAATCATTAACAAAAATTCGAAGAAAGAAGCATAAAGTCCAAATCTCTTCATCATGATTAAAAATTTGTAATAATCTAAAATATTTGCGAGTAAAGCAAAAAAAAATAACGAAAAGAAATATTTAACGTAGAGAAATTAAAGATCAATTTGGGCAGTTTGCCACAAAAAATATGAAGGCAATATTTCAAAAAGAAAATGACTTGTTAACTTAAAATTGAAAATAAAAAACAAAATTTAACAATTCCCAACATTTTTATCCATTCATAATTTAACATTTTATCATTATCAAATAATATATTTAGGTATAGTCATCAAACAAATAAGTTCATCTGATTCCCAAATGGATTCCCTCCATTACCAAACGGACGTCCTCCAAACGAACGCTGCCCTCCAAATGAACGCTGCCCTCCATAATTACGTCGAACACCACGGCGTTGGAAGAAAAATGAGCGAACGGCAGAATAGCCAAAAGTCTCTTGATTGGTTTGGCGCTCCCTCTTCCAATCTGGACGGACATTCTTTCTGCAAAATTTGAATTGAATCTACATTTACACAAAATTCTTAAAATGGTACAATTCCCTCGGGCATGATTTCTACATCAGAAGCAATAACAAAACGATGCATAAATTGCAAATATTACAACTTACTCCCTCTATTGTTGGCCAACCGAAACTATTGCATCGGGTTTTTATTAGCCCCTAGCACCTATTGATATATTCGGTATAATGTTCACTCACCACCTCGCAAATGTTTTTACAACATTACTAAATATTTAAAATATTTTTAACTGACCCAGCTTCCTTCTCAAGCGCATCGCAGGAAATGTTGTCAAAGAATGAATTGTGCTTATTATAATATTCCGAGTATTTGTCACTTGCAGTTATAGCCAAAAGTGAATTAACAGACTTCCCGCCATCTTCGCAGCCATCCTCTTTGTCTGTTGCTTCATTTTTCTCCTCTGATTGTTCCAAATTAACACCTCCACCCTTCAAGTCTTCACGAAATTGTTCATTCGCCTTCTCAAAATCGTAATCCTTGTCGAAGGCTAAAAAAGATAGAATTAAATTACTTTAACAAAATAAAAATGATATCGATATTAGAGATTGATAATCTCGAAAAATATTCTTGAAATATCTCGGGGGAATATCAGAAGACGACTGGTATTGGCGAGAACTTGGTAGTTTCATCTTTTATTTAAACACAAGCAAATAGATACCTGAAGTAGTATTATGCTGCCCTCCAACATTGCCACTCATTCCACCAACCCTAGGAGGACCCATCATATTTAATTTAGTAGGCATCTTCGGCTCTGGAGGCGGATTCATTGAAATCGACACAATTGCCGGATCATATGGAAGACCAGCAGAAATATTTCCAAGCATATTCAACGCATTTGGCTGCTCACAAACAATTAAGTCTTTGATGTCACTCGCCTTGAAAACAATGTAATGATATAATTCATTCCTCTTTGGAACGAAAACAGGTGTCAAACGGTCCTCGGTTCCATAAGAATAGACTAAATGTGAAAATAATACAATTCAAACAAACAATCAAACAAACCGTTTCGCAACGAGATTGTAGATTCAAGTGGGTCAACATTGTGCAAAGTTCCCTCGTAACTAAAATTTCAAGCAATTAGAATTTGATAAAACAGCCATAAAATCTAAACCTTACCGAATGTCCAATTTAGAAATGAGGCTGATTTTGCTTCCAATATAAGGAGGCGGTGGTTGCATTCGCTGACGCGAAAAGTTCGTTGAACTCATATTGATCTGAATCCGTTAGCAATTAAGAAATTTCTAAAAATTAATTTATAAATAGTAAATATATAAAATTAAAATTATATTAGTTTGACCCAAATCTAAAGGCTCAAATGCTGGATAAAAATCATTTTTAGTAGTATCCGGTAAAATAATTTTTCCAAATCAGGAAACAGGATTTTGGATTTCGTACAGCTGAATTTATCTGGATTTCGAATCGAGCTCAGACTTTTTCAAAAATTCTTAATATAACGTTTAAGCGAAATTGTTCAATAATGAAATTTATCAATAAACGCAATAAGGTCAAAAATCAACGCAAAAAGGTAAAAGAACTATGTGAAATGTTTATGAGTGGAGCTTAGGAACAAATAAAGGCTAAATTAATTTTTTATTTTTAGTTGTTTAAATTCTTTTTAGTTCAAAAATTATTTTTAAAATTCTTTTTATAAGGGGGAAGGGGGACGATTCAGTATCGCCGATTCAGTATCGGCCTATTCAGTATTTAGACTTTCTGGCCATGACTTTTTGATATTATAGAAATTTTAATATATGATTTGATAGGCTTTGGGTTGCTGCATCTTTCTCATAATTGGACTGACCTAATCTGATTATTTTGCAAAAAGTTGTCATTGATAAACTTCGTCACAAGCAGAAAAAATCAGTTTCAGGCTGTACTTTTTTATGATGTAAGATCAGATTGGGCCAATTATGAAAAATATGCCGGATTACGAGACCTTTCGAATGATATCAGAACTATCTGAATCGGACGAATATCGGGAAAGTATATTCGTCTGAATCGGTGGATACTGAATCGGTGATACTGAATCGTCCTTTTCCCTTAGAAGGCGAGACACTAGAGTACTCCCAATAGAGTGCCACTAGAGTGCCCTTAATAAAACCTTGATATTGCCTTATAAAAATTCCAGTCAAATCGGTCGACAAATCCAAAAATGTTTATAATGAATCAAGCTTGTTCATAAATTTTCGTTTGCTAATTTAACTACAAAACAACATGAACCTATTTCAATTTATTCCAGCTAAAACTTTATTTTCTGCTTCTATACTACGTTTCATATTTATTGTATTCTTGATGGGTAACGGTGCTCTTTCCAGCTCCAGAAACTCTAGCAATAGAGGATCACAACGGAAACTTGTCGAACACCTGCGTAGAAACAATTTTGTTACTAAGGATCGAGCAATATCTGCATTACTTGCTGTTGACAGGGCTGATTTTGCGCCAACACATCCTTATGACGATACGCCTCAGGTATTTTAGATATTCTAACAAAATATGAATCTTAGGGATGTAGTGTTGGGGCATATATCCTGGAATCCCACATCCTTCTTAATTCACGGGACATTGAAACTTTTCTCGGTTATAATATTGTCAGCATTTAAAATGATTAACATGACCTGAAATACTATGTTATCTATCTACCACTTGGCTTTATTTTTTCCAATGAACTCCTTTTGATTGTTTAATATTTTAGTATATTGGTTACGGTGCGACTATTAGTGCTCCTCATATGCATGCAATAGCCCTAGAGCATCTTGTAGATGTTATGGGCGATGCCTCTCATGTATTAGATATTGGGTCAGGATCTGGGTATCTCTCTGCATGTTTTGCAAAGCTTGTTGGTCCGCGAGGAAAAGTTATTGGTGTTGACCATATTGAGGAATTAGGTACTATTTATTTTGCATAAAAATTTTTTATTTTCAGTGAACACTTCAATCGTCAATGTACGTAAACAAAATGCAGATTTGCTCTCTTCTGGCCGGCTTCATTTGTTCGTCGCTGATGGTCGTTTGGGATGGCCGGCTGCAGCACCTTATCAGGTATTTTCTAAAGATTGTTTTCTTTAATTTAAAATAAAATTTATTTTCTAGGCGATTCATGTTGGGGCTGCATCAGAAGAACTTCCACGTACTTTAGTTGATCAGTTGGCGCCAGGTGGTCGAATGGTTATTCCAGTGGGCGCTTATAATCAACAATTTTTGCAAATAGACAAAATGCCCAATGGAGATATTGTTCGGCGGAACTTAGCAGATGTCAAATATGTGCCGTTGACTGCTAAATCTCTTCAAATGAATGGTGAAACTGCATCGATGCATTAAACACAAGAATCTCTAATTTCTTTCTGATTAATAATTTATTTGAAAAATTATTTTACTATAATTTATGCCTAAATATGTAAATCTTCAATTTATTATTTATGTACAAATGGATGTTTAATTTCATCAATGAATATTTGAATATTGTTAATCAAAAGTCGCATAAGGTGAGAACCAGGGATGAGTCTTGTTTCCAGAAACCTGGTCTTTTTTCAAACGAAACCCGATCTGTCCAAATTTTTAAAGACTCGATCTGAAATCCAACCCGAATTTCTTTTAACCCGACCCATCCCAGGTACAAACTTTTTCTCAAATTTCAATTTTTGAGGTCTGCGTTTTCTGCTGAAATCTTTTAATTTTTTGACATTTTAATTGGCATTTTGTTCTTTCCTTTATTAATTTTTAGTATTGCGCACAAATGACGCCACCAGCATTACAATTACCCCGGCTCGCTACTGCCAAACACATTCTTGGATCTTATGACACATTTTTATTCGATGCTGATGGTGTTTTATGGCGAGATGAAAATCCTTTGCCTGGGGCCATTGATCTAGTCAAACAATTGTCAGATGTTGGAAAGCGAGTAATTATACTTACAAATAATTCTTCTCGTGATCCTGTTGGACATGCGGAGAAGGCTAAAAGATTAGGATTTGCAAGTTTGTTTTATAATATTTTCTGTTTAATTTTTTTGGAATCAGATTCAGGCCCGTAGCCAGGAAAAATTTTCGGGAGGGAGAGGGGGGATCATCCCCTATTTTGACATTTTGAACTCTTGTTTTGGTTAATCCTTGATTAATTATATAGTATGGGAAATTTAATTATAATACAGCCTTAGTTTCGACTCATGCCAGTTTTTGCTAAAATTTATTTGTTATTGCTGAATTAATTTAAGAATTCTTTAATTTTTTATTCCCCAAAAAATTTATGTATATTACTTTTATTTTTAGTAGCAGATTAAAAAAATTAAATTAATTTAAAAATTTAGACTTTACATCTAACGATGTTTGTTGTCCAAGTCTAATTCTTGTGGATCAATTAGAACAAATGAAGAAAGATCCTAAGTTTGCATCCAAAGCTAATCTGCCGATCTTTTTAATTGGACCGCCGGGTTTGGAAAATTTTCTTAGAAAGCGTGGAATTGAGTCAATTGGAACTGGACCTGACCCAATGCCTGACGGAAAGGTTTGAAAAATTGTTATCTAATGAACTTCTCAATAATATTTTAGTTATTCACTCTCGACAATGCTTCTGATTTTGTCACAAAAGAACCTGTTTTAGCAGTTATTGGATCATTCGATTCACATATTAGCTTCCCAAAAATTATGAAAGCGGTAAACTATTTGCATGATGATGAAATGCCATTCTTTGTGACAAACGAAGATGCACGCTTTCCTGGAAAAGATCCTAATATTGTTATTCCTGGAGCTGGAACGGTATAATATTAAATTTGCCTATTTTGATTTACTATTTACAAAACATTAATTACATAATTTCTGGTGTGGGGAAGATGAAAATTTTTTCACATGAATTCTCTGAATAATTAGTGAAAAATTAAATTAACGAAAAAATTTTTTTGCAAAAATTAATTTAAATTTCAGATAACTTCAATGTTAAGATACGTTTCTGGACGTGAGCCAATAGTTATGGGAAAGCCAAGTTCCTTCTGTTGGGATTATATTTGTAAAAATTTTGGTGGTTCATTTACACGAGAAAGAACTTTAATGATTGGCGATAGGTAATTTATTGATTGATTTAATAAATAAAAATTTATTTTCTAAAAGATGTGAGACGGATATTCAATTTGGACGTAATTCAGGCCTTAGCACTCTTTTGGTATTAACTGGTGTTTCTTCAATGGAGGATGTTAAACATTTTGCTACGCAGGGAAAGCAATCACTTATCCCAGAATTTTTTGTTCAAAATTTGAAAGAACTTTTATGAAAGGGTAGAGTATTGTTGTATTTTATTGATATTAGTAGGTAATTTTATTCTAGTGTTAAATATGTATTTGGGTATATTATTTAAGGAGCTTTATTTTAAAAATTTAATTGAAATTAAAACTTTGTTTTACTTTTAAGTTATATAATAAAGTCGCAAGTTTAATTTCACACTATTTTTTTTAGATTTTTCTCAAGACTTTCTGGTAATAATTTTGTTCAGACCTCCTCCCCCTGACCATTTTGGGCTTTTTGCTTTACATATCATTTTTGATAGATCTTTAGAAAGAGCTCTTCAAGCTGGGTTGAATGATACCAAGTTCGGTTAAATCCGATGATTCTGAACAGAAATACGAAGTCGAATCCTCGTTGGAAAAGGTTTTTGAGCCGCTGTAAAGGATTAAAAATAGAGGATCATAACTTTGTTGAAAGCCAGATTTCGTTGATTTTAGTGCCATTTGACTCAGCTCGAAGAGCTCTTTCAAATGATACATGTATAATATGTAAAATGAGAACAGATGCAAAATGGATTCAGGAAGGGGGGAGGGGTTTGAACCAAACTATTACCGACTTTCTTTCAAAAGTTACCAATTAATCTTGTTAGGCCGGAGATTCCTAACAAAATGTCTCTTGTTCCCTCCTTAAAGAGTTTTTCTGAAAAATTTGTCAGAAAAACTCCCCCAGATAAACTATTTTATATTTCAATCCTAATATTGAGAAAAATTGTGCACAAAAATTCCTTTTATATAATACATTGAGAATATATAAAAATTAAAAACAAAATTGAGAAATAACATATTTTCGACTAGAAAAATAGAAATGTTTTTATTGATATAATGCATGTAGTCACATTCATTTTATAAAAATATTTTTTTGAAAAATTTTTTATCATTGGATAACCATGCATTATTTCAATTTAATCTAACTAAACATTCAAATCATTAAATGATTTATTTTTCATCTTATAAATTAAAAAATCTTCTAAATAATTCTACATAAGCATTAAATACTGCAAAGGACAATAGGCACAAGTTCCGTGTTCGTTACGTACATTAACGCGTCCATCTTCCCGTAATGAGTTTGGCTGTACAAAAACAACCTTAAAATTTTAATTAAAAATAAAAACTATCAATTGTGTTAAAATACTTGGTCTCTATAGAGACGCAATTTTTGTTCCACCAAGTTACAATTTTGTGTTAAGCGCATAGGTTGTTCATCAGGTTGGAATGCAGTGATACAGGTACTTGGAAATGTGAATAATTGTTGAAGACGGTCATTAACCTAAAAAATAAAGAATTTAAAAGTTTTTTTCGAAATATTAAAAGGTATTTGAGTAAATTACTGGCTCATTTACAGTAGTGGAAAAATAACAAAAGGCAAGAGAGAGAATGAAGTATAATAAATTAATTTAAAAACTCATTTACTTTAAATCCATGCTTCCAGTCTGGATCACCATTGTCCAAAACAACTAGCCGATCACCAAGGAAAAGAGCGCATTCACCATTTACATATTCATGAATAACAATGTGTGTACTAATTGGAGGCATTAAACGACGTGAAGAAGCTGATTCATTTGGCTTTATTGGTTGCTGTTGAATTGGGGCTAAAAAATGTATAAAATTAGTTAAAGTATTTCTTTCTCTTTGTTTAATGATTCCGAAAATTTAATTATTAAGAAAAGACTAACCAGTCATTGGGGGTGCTGGTGGCAATCTTCTTGTCAATTGTTGTGTTGTTTTTGTTGGAGTAGGTCTTGATGAGGGCGGGGATTCACTACGCTCAAATGAATTCTCAAAACTTTCACCTGAGGCGGCATAGCCTCGTGCAGAACGAAGTTGTTTTCCTTCTGAAAAATTAGGGGGTTTTAAAGGAAGATTTCTATTGATGAGAGGGATTTTAAGATTGCCTTTTAAAAACATACTAAAATATTGATTTCGACCAATTCCACCCATTTGAACGGGTGGAGGCATATCAGCACAATCCAACGAGAGGGACTTCATTTTTTCACTAAGTTTTGGCCGTCTTCCTCCTCCGTTTTGAGTATTATTTATTTGTTGTTGTTGTTGAACGCGTTGTTTTGTTGCTGGGGATAATTGTTGTTGACAATTAATAGAAATATTGTTGTTATTTGTTGTTGTTCCAACTACGCTACCGTTACCGATTCCTGAAATTTTTGAGAAATTTAATTAAAATTTTTTAAAAAAATAAGTCAATAATAGGTATATATTTATGTGTCTCATTATAATGGGGGCTTTTCTTCCTATTTTAGAAATTTACTTTAATAATATTAGAGAGACAATAAATGAAAAACAATGGAATTTCCGGGTTCACTCGCTCGTGAATATTTTAGTTTTTGTACTTTCAACTTTTTTTTGATTTAACATTTATTTAAAATGAAAAAAGGGGGAATAAATTTTAGACGGAAGCAATAAAGCCAATAAAAGCTTAATATATTCCTTTTAATAATCACTTCATTTTATATCCTAGTAACCCATTAGAAGTGCTTTTCTATTTCAGAATTAGTTTTAAAAAAAGTTAATCTTTTTTTAATTTTAAAATATTTAAATATAATAATTAAGAGAGGAAATATTTTTATTGAGTTAATTTTTAAAGAGTAATCTTAATATTTGTGTACTAGAACGCCGGCCAGAAATCGGCCCCTATTTTTTAATTAAAAATCGACATAAAAATTGAAATAATTAAATCAAGCCAAGCTCTACCATACAAAATATATTGTCAATTAACTCTATGTATAAACCCTCTATTAAATTTTTTAATAAACTGGTTTGTCAAATATTTTTAAAAGCCCAATATTCCTAAAAAAATTATTGAGAATTTAATTGAAAATTTAAATATTTTTAAAAAGCTTTTAATTTTATTCTTTTTTTGTTAATTTTACTTAAAAAAATTCTTGGAATCAACAAAAATTACTAAATATTCTTTTTGCAGATAATTGAGGAACCGGTAAAAGAAGAAAGAAGGAATTATATTAGCTTTTTATGGGAAGAAAAGAAAATTAAAAAGAATGAAAAGCAGCGGGGGATGATGGGCTGCTTGAATTGGCAAAAAAGTGTGGGTGGAAAAAATGAATGAAGACAAGAGGGAGAATGAGTGAAATGAAAGGGGAGAGGTAATATAAAAAAAAGAAATTTTAAAGGGTAAGGGCATTCCCTAAAAATTTTTGGCGGGGGTGGTTGGGGAGGGAAAGGGAGAAAAGTAATTTCGAATTTTTGTTAAGGAAATTCTTGAAAAGGGGGAATGAAAAGAGGTGGTGAAAAGGTTAAAGGTTGGCTGCTAATTATGGACAATTAGTAAATAAAAATATATTTTCAGAGTAATTTTAGGAATATGGGCCAGTCAAAATTTTTTAAAAATTAAATCTAAAAATGAATCCCAAAATATATCAAAAATCAGATAAATATTAAATATTCGTGAATTTATGAAAAACGAAGAGAGAACTAGGTATCCAAATAAAGGGAGAGGGAGACCGAAAAGTCAAAAAAATTAGAAATTATTTTAGCTCGAGTTTCCTCTTTAAATTTTAATTATATACATATTTTTAAATTAATTCTTAAACCAAATTAAAATATTTTCTCGCCAAACTAGATATGGAACAAGCAAAACATTTTATGCAAAGATGGTAGGAGGGGATTATAAAATTACTAACCAAAAATAACTTTTTAATTGAGGTATTTTGATACTAAAATAAAAACAAAAAGCAATTTTATTGCAATTTTCTTGTTAAAAACAATAAATAGGTAAGCTTTTTTGGAAAAATATTTAAGGTATTTTAGGGGTAACACCCTGAAAATCAGATCCTTAGGGAGAGAGGGAAATACCGATTTCCGAAAATAAAACCCCACCCTGAAATAGGGCCCCATCTTTTTGGATAGTTGAAAAATAGAGCCCGATGGGTTCTATTTCCGGAAATACGGTATATTAGAATGTATATACATATTTAATATATATTTAATAAACAAATAAATGTTTAACTTTAAATAGAAAAACACTTTTCTTTCAGTTTAATATAATTAAAAGGTTTGGTGCTATTGAAACTTAAACAAATTATAAATGCCAGCTTAAAAACTTTGTTAATGGAGTCAAAAGGAAAAGGAAAATAAAAGTAAAATGAATGGAAGAAAAAAAAGTTTTTTTATTTACAATTTAGAAGAAAACTATGGCAGGTGAAGAAAAAAATAATTTAAAACAAAAGTTTGTAGATAAATACAAAATTTGTTAAAGTTTTTATTTTGTTTTTAATTATTGCAGAAAATTAAAATAAAAAAGAATATTTATTTGTGATTTTTTGCGTGATAGTTTATATTAGACAAGTTGGAATTTACAAAAATATTTTTAATATTATCAAAAATAAACAAATATTTATTAAATATGTAAATATTTTTTTGCAAAAATATTGCGGACAAATAAAAGGAAATATTTAATCTAATGGGGAAAAATAAAAAAATTTTCCGCAAAGGTGAAGAAATAATTTAAGATAAATTTTAGCACTTTATAGCAGTAGACAGAGTCAATAAGGAAACGGATAAATTGTAATTTAATAAATTAGTTGCACTTAAAAATGAGTCAGAATTATTAAATTTAATTTAATTATTTTAAAAACATTTTTCTAATTTTAATTAATTATTTAAAAACAATTTTTAAGAATTATTAAAAAATTATTTAAAAATTAATTTTTGGTTTATTAATAAAAAAATAGAATTTAATGTTTATAAATTTATTATTCACAAAAATATTGAATAAGAAAATCTCAGAAAAGTGGTTTTTAATGGAGAAAAAAAGAGGGAGAATTAAATGGGAGAATTGAAGCAAAAATTAATTCCTTTCCTTTCTCCCCCTCAACCCCCTCAAAACACCCTCACAAACTTAATATTTTATTCAAATAACTTTTTAGAAGGAAAAAATAAAGAAAGGGGTTTGAATTTTTTAAATAAAAATTTTTGATGCCTAAAGAAGTCAAAAATTCTCAAAATTTAATTAATGTTTATTAATTAAAAATGTTTAAATTATTTTTAGCAAAAATTAATTTAAAAAAATCTCAAAAATTAAAGCGAGGGTGGAAAAAATTAGGCAGATAATTTAAACAAAATTTTGTATCAACTATTCTCACACTAAATTAATTTTGGTTTATAGATAATTAACAGACTAAAATAAATTAATCTTTCAATATATTCCTTTTCCCCTCTAGAGAATAAATAAATAATCTTTTTTTTTTGTAAATTTTAATTTTTAGGTGTTTAAAGAACAATTATTTTATATAAATATGGTAAAAAATAATAAAATTATTCCCCAATCTCTGATAATAATTAAAACCAGACAAAAAGAGAAAAATTTAGAAATTAAAAAAGCGGAAATAAAAAATATTTTTAACAAGAAGGAAATGTGATTTTATTAAATAATGTTTTAAATAAATTAAATAAAAGAAGTTGTTTATAATAAGAAAGTTTTAATTATTTATTGTTTAATTAATTAATTGTTTTATTTAAATTAAAATTTTTTTAGAAAAATTAATTGTTAGAAAATGAGAGAAAATTTTCAAAAATTTTTTAAAGAAATGATGGGGCAACTAAAATATTTTTTAATGACATGTAGCGATTAATAACATCTTTTAATTTTATAATAGAGAAAATTGGTGACGCTTGGAGATTAGGATTATTTTAATATATAAAAATATTTTGGATTTTTAATATTGAGGATGTTAGAGAATTATTTTAATTATTTTTACATTAATACAAAAATTAGAAAAAAATAAAAAATGGTCTAGAAAAAATATTTAAAAGGTTATTTTCATGTGAAAAAATATTTTTTAAAAGAATTTTTTTCTTAGAGATTTCTAGTAGAAAATATTTTTTAAAAAAAAGTTAATAGTAAATATTAAAATTTATTAGTAAAATATTTTTGCTGTTTCTATTTGTTTCTAGGAAACGAAAATTAGTAATTGACAAAGAATGATACTATTAAAAATACATAAAGTAAATTAAGAGAAAAGTCATAAAAAAGGAAAGGAAAGGGGAGGTTTTGAGAGAGGAAAGAGAGAGGGGGACTTTGAAAATAATTTGGATGATTAATTATTTGAGATTAATTAAAATACAGATATCCACATAATAATTAAAGTTTAAATACTACATAAATATTTACAAATATTGTTTAAAAGAAAAAAATATTTTGGAGAAAAAAGCTGCGTGAAACAAAATAAATAATAATTATTTAAAAAAATTCCCCAACATTTTTTTGCACTTTTGAATGAGAATGGCATTAAAAAATTATTATTTTTTAAATAAAGTACAAATTAATTGTTTATTATTTAGAACAGGTGTATAATAAAAGTCATAAGACTTTTTGAAAATTTATGGGAATTTTTTAAAACAAAACTGAATTAATTTAATTTGTAATATTTAAATAAATAATACAAAGAGATATTAGCAGAATTAGAAATATTAAAAGAAATTTATATTTATTGGAGGTATAAAATAAATGATTTAGTTTGTTTTCCAAATGTGATATCGAGTAATAGATCTACTAAAAAGTATTGAAATATGTGTGAGGACACCCAAAGGGTGCGATAACAGAGAAGTTTATTAATTGAGAGCGACAACTCAAGGCTGATATAAGTAAAAAGTTAATTGAGATAAGCGGGGGATTTATATTAATTAATTAACCCACCATGTAACTGAGGAGTTGAGCCAGAAACAAGTAAAGAACGATAACCACATCCAAGAAGCCCATTCCCACCACCACCAGCATAACCAGAATCTTGTAATGATGTTTGGCTTAAATTTCGAGGGCTTGGAGTGCACGATTCGAACAAAAGTTGAGTGCTGCCATTATTAATGTTGTTATTAGCTATAGCTAATGCTGATTGTGATCCACGACGACTTCCTACAATTTAAGAAAAAACAATTTTTTTAATTTTGAAAAAAAAATCACCAGTTTTGCTTCCTCCCCCATTAACATCCAAAGGAGAGCCATTACTTCCATATCTACATGTTGCCTGTTTAAGTGCCAAATAAACTGGATCCACAATTTCTGTTTCTAAATTTTGATTAAAAATATATTTAATTTTAACCATTTTCAATAAATTAAAAATATTTTGTTTAGAATATTAGATAATTTTATTTTACATAAAAGACTAATTTTTTAAAAGCCAAGGGTAGGCATATAAAAAACTCTTGATAATTCTGTTCCTTATTTAATTCTGAACTTTTTTAAGAATAATTTAATCCTGTTATCTCAACTTTGAATAAAGTTATTAACACTAATTTCTGGCACTCTATACATTTTTTATAAAAATTATAAAATTGTTAAAATATTTTTTACCAAGAAAGAATTTTTTAATTAGTTAAATCAGCTATAGGTACATTAAAATTTTTTTATTTTATTGAGAATTAAGCTACTTTTCAATTCTACATACTAATATTTTTCCGGAAATTTAATTATTTTTTATTTTATGTCAAAAAATGGGAAAGAAAAAAGTAAAAAAAGTAAAATTTAAATAGTAGAATATTTATTTGTGGTTGTTATTTGAGTTTATATTCCTAATTTATTCTTCCTAACCTAAATAAAAATATAGACAATGCGTAAAATAAAATAAAATATATAAAATTACCATTTCCATCCAATTGAATAGCCAAACAGCGTGTAGGTGTAGATTCAGTTGAACTAGAAAAACTGCTTCCCCTACTTCCACCTGCCTCAGCCCCTCCATGATGGTGTCCATAATGATAATGATGTTTCTGAAAACGCGATGCTAAATCACTTTGTGGGCAACGACGAAGAGGGATATTTGGGCGTTTAATTGAATTGGGAGGTTTTATTATATTTTGAAATTCTGTGCCACCAACACAATTAAAATTATTATTTTGGACAGAAAAATAATCAAAATTAGGGGGGCAACAAGAAAAATGTCTTTTCTTTAATTCTTGTATTTGATTTTGTGAAGAAAAAATTTCTGGAAGTTGGCGATTTGTTGGGGGTAGTTGATTATTTGAAGTAGAAGGATGAAAATAAAATTGTTGTTGTTGATGTAATGAAGGACTTCCAGATATTGAATTTGCTGGACTTGAATGCCTCGAAGAGGAAGATTGAAGTTTTCGTTGTTGTAAACATTTAGGAGACCCCAAGGGAGAATTATTTGAAGAAGAACCTCCAGGAGAGGAATATCCAACAGGAGAACCATTAAATCCTCCCATATTTAAAGCTTTTGGAAGTTGACGACGGTGAAGTTTTGGTTGAAAAAGGGGAGGATTATTTTGTTGTTTTTGCTGATTAAAAAAGTTATTAATTAACGAAGGGTGGGAAGAACACATTTGTTGATTTGAAATTTTAGAGAAATTATTATTTTTTTGTTTTTGTTGTCTTAAAAACATTTCTAACCCTCCTTCTTGACTTTCTGCCCGAATTATTTGTGGCTGTTGTTGTGAACGTTTATTATAAATTAAAGCAGCAACAGAATGTTTTCTAACATTTTGTTCACCTAATTGTTTTCCCCCATAAGAAGCAAAACGATTACGATAATGAAAACGGCGATTATTTTCTTCGTCTTCATTTTTAATAATTAATTGTTGGGAATTAGATTTTAAATAAAAATTATTTTTTGTTAAATTATTTTGTTGATTAATAAATAAATATTTTTGGATATCCATATGTTCTAATTGTTCTTTTTCATTAATTGTTGTTGATGGTTTTGAAAGTTGAAGACTTGAACGTCGAATATTATTTTGTGAAAGAGGTAATAGGCAACACTGAGAGACAAAAAAAAATAAATAAAAATGATAAATGAAAATTGTTTTTTTTTGACTTTTTTTTTGTTTAAATTGGTTAATAAATTTTAAATGTTTTCTAGACAAAATTATTTAATTTGAAATAATTTTGGGAGAAGATAAATATACTTAAAAATATGATGTGGATATTTAACCATTAAAGAAATTTTTTATTTCAAATTTAATTAAACAGTTATCCCATCACTTGTTTTAAAAAATTTCTTTAACAAAAAAGACAGCAAGGTGTCAATTTTTAATTAAATAGAAATTTAAAATATAATAGTAAAATTTATATATTTTCATATTTTAAAGAAAGTCAAAAACTTTGTTAAAATATTTTTAAATTTAAAATTAATTAACCAATTGTTGTTGTTCTGGATAATAATTATTATTTAAATGTCGATTGTGTTGCTGTTGTCGAATAATTAGAGAAGGAGGAGGTCTCCCTTCAGAGTTTTTACGTAAAGTAACCATTTTAATTGGGAAGCAAAATGAGTAGAGAATCTTAGAATTTGATACTTTTTTGTTGTTAAATTCTAAAATAGATATTTTGCATGACAGAGAAATACTCTAATTATTTCAATATTGATAGAAAAATATTTTTAAAAACTTCCAAAAATATCCAAAAAATGTATAAATATTAATCCAAAATTTATTTTAATTAATTAAAGATTTAAGTAAATTTTGGAAAAATGATGAAAAAATTTAAAGTTTAATTAAGAAAAGGAAATAAATATTTTTAAAAACAAAGGATATTTTTGAATAATAAATTAGCAAATATATGGGAAAAATATTTACTTTTTATGCAGAAAAATAAGAGTAAATTTGAGAAAAAAATAATTTTAAAATATTTGTGTGTAATTTGAAAAAATAATATAATTAATTTAGAAAAATATTTTTACAAGGTAAAAAAATCTTTTTAATTTAAAATAAAAAAATAGAAAGTCAAGGGATTACCTAACTGTGTATGGAAATCGTTATAGTCTCTAAGGTATCTGAGAGGTAGTTTAAACAAAAACAACTCTAAAACACCCTTCCTAGAACTTTCTATTTATTTATTAAAACAAAAACTTAAAAGAAGATAAACAGAAAAATAAAGAGAAGTTTAATTGATTATTTAAATTAAATAAAAGTGTAAATATAAAATATTTTTATTTAATTTTTAAGTAATTTTGTAAAATAATATTGTGATTGTGAAAGTCTTTAAAAAATATATTTAGTGTATAGAAGAAAAGTTTTTTTATTTTAATATTATTTCAGTGTCAAAAAGTGTAATATATTTATTAAAAAAAGTCTGTCTTTGTCCAAGCATTAATAAATTTTAAGAAAATGGCAAATATTCAGAAAAGTAAAAAAGTTCATGTCTGGAGGCCTTAGGGTATATATTGAGTTGCGTGTGTGGTGAAAATGTGAATATATATATTACTTATTTATTTACTAGTACTTTTGGGAAATAAAGTAATTGACACCTTCTGACATTTCATGGCATTAAAAAACTTTTCTAATAAATGAAAATTTTGTATAAAATTAAAAAAAATATTTAGAAAGGGAAATTAATTATTGTCGAGGGAAATAAATAAAACACAATTTAAAAGAATTAAAGAGAGATTAATAAATTATGAAAAGGCCAACTAAAAAGATAGAAAAATCAGGGGCTAGAATATTATGTTCTCTAAATTATTCCTATTGAAATGAAATAATTTTATTTAAAAGTTGGGAAAATGTATGGAAAATTAAGTAAATTAATTTTCAATTAAAGAATTAACAATTAAATGAAAAAAAGGAATTAAGAAAAACTTAAATATTTGATAAATACATAATTAATTAATTATAAATATTTAAATTAACTTTTAAAAATCAAAAATTAAAAAAAAAGAACATTTTTCAATTCATTAATTCGTCACCACGTCAGTGTCAATTTGCCTTTTTTTACAGGGTGCGGCAAATTGGGCGCACTTTTTCTTTGCGCCATAACTTTCTTCAATCTTATCGAAAATTGATAATTCTTTTTTTATTTTAATCCCAAGACTTTAAGAAATTTTTTGATACTAAAATATCCTTAAAATTTTATAATTTAGTCCACTAAATTTTTTCTCAAAGTTTGAGCAAAATTTTTTTAGTAAAAATTGGCCTAGATTCAAGACTAAGATTTTGATATAGGAAATCTTTATATCATTCGAATCAGCTCTGCAATCCGATTCGAATGACGTAAAAATCAAGCAGCTTCGACGAAAATGAACCGAGATATGGAGCTCTGAATGATAAATTAAAATTATTTTGGCAAATATAAATTTTTTGAGTAAAATTTTCAAAAATGGAATTATAAGATATTTCGATGCGCCTGGATGAGATGAGTCGTTTGGTACCAAAATCTTTTGCATTGGATGATTTTGAACAAAGTTATGATCAATTAAACTTTGGGATTAAAAATGTTTTTTTGACGCGTTTGGATGTTTCTAAGCGTTTATCTTTACTATCTTTGAACTAAATTTCCATTGTTTGTTATCAAAAAATTTCTTAAAGTCTTGGGATTAAAATAAAAAAAGAATTATCAATTTTCGATAAGATTGAAGAAAGTTATGGCGCAAAGAAAAAGTGCGCCCAATTTGCCGCACCCTGTATTTCTCCAGTAAACACAAATTGACATGTTAATGCAAACATGACACGAAAAATATTGTGTAAAAAATATTTAAAATAATTTTTTTTTCAGACAAAAAAATACTTTTTTAAAGTAATACATAAATAATAAATACCTATTTTAAAATGATTTATTTTAAAAGATTTTTAATAATCTGAATTTTAATAATCTAATGGAAGTGGAATATTTTAGATTCAAGAAGAATAATAGGATTTTCTATCGGATTTTTCTGGATTAATTTTGATGCAGAAAAATTGTAAATGAGCTAGTAGAAATGTTGAAGAAAAATCCGATCAACTAATAAATAAAGGATTGAGCTGAAGTAATAAATAAAGAAGGGTCAAATCGAGCTAAAGGGATCGAAACAAAACGGAGAGGCGAAATAACGAAATTCGAATTTCCAAATTTATTAATAAGTGATAAATAGACTTAGAAAAGAGAAAATACTAACTAAATAAAGATTTTGGGTTGTCTGTGAAAGTATTTCTTAAAATTTATTTAAAAAACAGTTTGTGTGGTCTGACATGTTATTTTTTCTCTTTCCGGTCACCACTGCCAAGGTAAAAAAAAATAAGTAAAAATAAACAAAAAAATTTATAATGAATGATTAATGCAAAAAATGAAAAGTACAAGGAAGTGTAATAAAGAATAATTTAAGAAAAAAATAAATATTTTTACGGCTTAACGGGGATAGAAAAAAATTAAATAAAAGAAAAATTTAAATTTAAAAAAATCAGAAGAAAAGAGAATGTTTAAATAAAATATTTAAATAATTGTAAGGCTTAAAGGTGGAATCCTTGAGAAAGTAATAAAAACCCCGCCTAGAGAGAAGGTGCATATAAGCTAAGGGAAAATAAGGAAAAGCGGCTTAGTTGACGTTCATTCCAACTTAGTTCTTCAATAATCAATGGCCTAGTGTTCGGTCGGCTTAGAGCCTGACCAAGTGGTATACCAACAATCATTCTCCCCGCTCGCTCACGCTACCTCTGGCAATTATTCACCGCACGCATTTCATCAACATCTTCTCTCTTTTAATTAGGGTGGGCCCCTCTAATTAAATTATTTACTTAATCTAGGTTTAAATAAATATTTTTGGTAATAATTTGATTTACGCTCCCCCTTTTTCCCTTCTATATTTTTCAAATAATTAGGAATTGTAATTTAATTAAAAACAAGAAATAACTTAAATAATTATAATAAATATAGATAAACTATGTTTTATAGTTAGTAAATAAAGTGTTCCTTTAAATCATTAATGTTCATATTTATATATAAACACCAAAGATATAAAACACAAATATTTATTTTCCAAAAATATATATTCATTAAAAGACTTTTCCATAATAATCTTTTAAAATCCTAAATTTAGCTTTTAATATACTCTATATTTTATAACAAAAGAATTTTCTATTAAAATTCCCACTGGTGTTTTCTCTTTTAAAATTATTTTAGCAACAAATAATAACAAAAGGATGATGGCACAGAAAATCAAAATAAATAAATTAAAAACCAAAAACCAAAAAAAAATAAAAAAACCTTTGGCAAATTTCTAAATCGAGTCATTGATTGAACAACACGAAAAGCAGAAGTCCATTTACGAGAAGGACTTTTTGCTGTTGTTGTTTCTGTTGCTCTATTAGGTAATGGGGGTGGGGGTGTTTCTCCAATAGCAACTGTTGAATCCTTTAAAAGAAAAAAAATAAATGAGGGAATAATTTATTAAATTTTAAATTTAATAGAGAAAAATAGAAGTTTACAAGCTTTTTACAAGCTATATTTTATGAATAATAGGTGAATATACCTAAATATTTTTAGTTAGTATCAAGTTAAAATTTTGAATATTTAAGTTTTGCGAGTAGCTTTTTGCTAATAATTTATCGAATTTTAAATATTTTTAAAATTAGAAAAAGGGAAATTTCAAAATTATTTTATTCTATACATAGATTCCTCCCAAAAAATATTACTATGTATAATAGCAACAAAAATTTAAATGCTCCTTAAATTATTAATTTATTTTAGTAAAATTATTTTTTAAATATTTTCAAACAATTTTTTTCAAAGAATTTTATAAAACAAAATTCCATTTTTATTTAAAAACGAACCCTTTTAGCATTTTGTCTTTGCAAAAATTGTTTATTATTAAATTGTTGTTGTTGTTGATTATTTAAATTTAATTTTTTTCCTTCAAAAATAACACCAACAGGCCTCATTTTTTCAAAATTATTTAATTTTCTTTCTTCTAAACTTTTAAATTTTGTTGTTAATTTTGGAACTTTTTGCTGTTTTTTTGTTGTTGGGATAGTAAGGAATTGTTGTTTTTGTGTGGTTAATTGAAGATTTGAGGAAGAAAATGAAGTAAATTTATTTTTTAATAAATCTTTTTAAAATTATTTTTATTATTTTTATTAAAGGACATTTTTTAAGAATAAAAAAGGGACAGAAAGAAAAATAAAAATTATTTTTTAAATAATTTTTAATGAATACAAGAGAGTTTTTGTTTAAATTTTTATTATTTTTTTAAAATTAATGATGAACTTTTTTTATTTACAACACACAAATATATATTTATTTTCTTTTTTTTTATTTCCGCTTCATAGTTAAATAGATAGAGATATATGTGTAAATATATTTTTAAGTGAATTTTAATGATAAATAATTATTTTTTAGAGGATTTACGTGTAAATAGGTAGTAAGTGATACATATAAAGATTTTAAAAAAATGTAAGAAAAAATTAAAATGCAAGAAAAAATACTTAAAAATTGTATTTTAACGAGAAAATTCTTTAAAAATTATGTGCTCCTTCCAGAAAAAAGAAAATCATAAAAAATTGAAAAGAATATTTAAATACAAGATATTGTAGATTAAAATGCTAAAGCTAAAAAATCGAAAATTTAGTCAAAAAACAATTAAATAATTTTTTCTAAATTTTAATCCACAAATTTATAAATAAAAATATATTTTATGTTGCCATGAAAATAAATTCGTTACGAGTTAAATATTTAGCTTTTAAATGTAGTTTTTTATTTAAAAAATATATAAGGGAAAAGCAACTGTGAAACCTTAAAAATTTTGTTGTTTTAATTTCTTGTTCATTCTGGTTAATTACAAAGGATTATATTGATAAAGAAAATAATAATTAGAGATCCTAAAATTAAAGGAAACTTAAAAATAAATTAAAATTTAAATTAAAGCTTTTATTTTAATTTTTTAATTTTTATTTTATAAGAGAAATAACATGTAAACGAACAAATATATATTAACTAATATGTTCATATGTAGTACTAAAAATATTGAGTGAATTAGAGGAGAGCTTTAAAGGTGAATGATTAAAAAATAATATTTTTTATTTTAATTCCGTGTCATTTAAATAGTTAGAAGATAAAAAGATTGCTTTAATTCCTAATTGCTTTAATTGCATGTCAAAAACCTTCCAGACAAAAATAAATTTAAAGAATTTATTTAATTGCTACTAAAAATTTGTTGAAAAAGTTAATAAATAATTAAATAATATTTTTAGCTGTAAATTATTTGTAATTTTTAATAAATTAAAAAGTCAAAAAAATTTTTTTTTTGGATAAATGGCGGAAAGTATATATAAATAATAAATAATAAAATGTAATTTTTTAAAGAAAATTTATTTTCTTTAAAATAATTAACATATAATAAGATGGAATAAAAAAATAATTTTTTAAAATTAAATTAGGGCTTGCAAAATTATCAAAAAATTAATAATAAAAATAATTATATATACTACTTTTTATTATTTAACTAATTTTTGTGTTTATTTATTAAATTATTTATTTAAAAAATTTACTAAAAAAATTAATAAATTCTAAAATCACTTTATTTAAATAAAATAAATTACTTAAGTGCATTAATGTTTGGTCTAAATTAAATATTAAATACACTTTACATTCAGGAATAAAAAAATTTAAAACTAAATTAAGATATCCATTAAATATTAAAAAAATTTATTTTTATAAAAAATATTTTTGTTATTTATTTTTAAATTGTTTTTTTTAAAGTTACGGTTAGATAATTTTAATAAAAATAACTAAAAAGGAAAAGGAAAATAAATATTTTTTTGGCTAAAAAATAATTGCTTGTTTTGCTTAAAAATATTTTAGATTTTTAGATTTATTTTTTTGTTTAGTCATTTTTTATACTAAAAATAAAGAATAAATAACTAAATATTTTACTAGCTATTTATTTAGATTTTCTTTAATTAATCTTTGCTAAATTATTTTTTCTATAAAAAATTATTGTAAATATGCACATACATAAATGCACAAAATATTAATTAATTAAATAAATATTTAAAAATAGATTTAAGTAATTGTTTTGTTTATTTTTAAAGTAAACACTTGTTTTTACGTTAAAAATATATACAAACATATTAATTTTGGCATTCCTTTTTAAACATTTTTCCTTCCTTTTAGGCGCTCCCACAGGGAAATAAAAATTTTCAAATCCTTCATTTTTTAAATAAATAAGTAGCCAAGTAAAGTGTCATAAAAACTCTTAAATATTTCCAAAAATAAATTAATAATTAATTAAATAAAAATAAATAAATAAATTAATTGATTATGGCCAAACCTAATATTCTTTAATATATATTACCTTTATATAGAATATTATTTTTTAATTAAGAAATCATTTTTGTGTGGAGCAAAATATAAAAGAAATTCTCGAAAAACTAATTAAAAGATTTATTTGTCTAGATAAATTTTAAAAAATAATTTGTTAAGATAATTACACATTCTTCAAAAAACATTTTTTGTTTTTATGTCAAAATAAAGGTTTTTAATCGAAAAAGAACGAGATCATATGATTAAATTGAATATATTTTCAGTTGATAAAATTATAGAAAAGTTTGAAAGCATGGAGATATTTGATTTTAAAAATTTAAAAAATATTTAAAATATAAAACATTAGAAATAGCTTGTAAAGGATTTCTGTTTAAAATAATTTAGTAGAAGCTTCAATTGACAAAAAATTAAACAGAAATTTTTTTAAATTAGCAAAATTGTTTAGTAAATTGCAGAATAACGAAAATATTTTTCTGTGCATTTTTAAAGTATTTTTTTAACAATTTTAGAAAATGATAAATTTAACAAAAATCTAAAAATAAATATTTTTTCAAAAAAAATAAAATTAACGAGATATTTTAAAGAAAATACCTAAAAAACGAGAAAAGAGCGAAAAACAAAAGAGGAGTGGAAAGAAAATTATTATATTTATAAATAAAAAAACTGCAATTTATTTTTCTTAAAATAAATATTTTTTACAAAAAAAAATATAATTTATAGGAAATAAAAAAATTTTTTGTGAAAATTTTAATTAAAATTTGTACAAAAAATAAATTAATTAAAAAATATATCTATTAGATATTTTTATAAAATCAAATAATTCGGTAATAATTATTAGAGCCCGGAATTTTGTACCGTTCCGTGTTCTGTGCCGTAATACCGGTACGGAAGACCAATAAATACCGAACATAACCGAGGTAGTACGTAACAGTTCGGGCTCTAATAATTAATAATTATTAGAGCCCGGACTGTTTTATTAAAATTATCTAACCGTAACTTTAAAAAAAACAATTTAAAAATAAATAACAAAAATATTTTTTATAAAAATAAATTTTTTAATATTTAATGGATATCTTAATTTAGTTTTAAATTTTTTTATTCCTGAATGTAAAGTGTATTTAATATTTAATTTAGACCAAACATTAATGCACTTAAGGAATTTATTTTATTTAAATAAAGTGATAATAGCCTTTATTAATTTGTTTAGTAAATTTTTTAAATAAATAATTTAATAAATAAACACAAAAATTAGTTAAATAATAAAAAGTAGTATAAAAAGTAGTATTTTCTAATTATTTTTAATCCTACCTTTTATTTTCTTATTCTTAATAATTTAATTAAAATCTTCTTTTTTATTAATTAATACATTTATGTAAATATAAATTAATATTAATTAACCTTTTTTAGAAATCCTGACATTTTGATACTATTTTAATCTTTTTTAAAATTTATTAATTTAAAATTATTTAGATGATATTTAATTTAATTTAAGGCTTTATTTTGTCAACTAAAATTTTCTAAATTATAAAAAAATATTTTTTAAAAAATATTATTTATTTATATAATTTAAATTAACGCAACATAAATTTATCTTTTTAGTACGTTATATATTTATTTGTTTATTCCGGTGAAATTAATCCTTGAGAAGACTTTTTTATAAAATAATTTCTTTTCAAAAAACTGTTAATTTTTAGAAAATAAAAAAAAAGTTTTTTTTATTTTATAAATTAAAAAAGAAATTCTTGTAATAAATTATATTTAAAAATGTTTATTTTTATACATACAAAAGAAATATATTTTTAAATTATTTAATTTTTTAAATAAAAATTATTATTTACTTTGTCTGACTTTTTTGTTTTAAAAAAATTTAAAAATTGTTTCTTTTCTTGAAACAAAAAGAAAAATTTTATTAAAATACCAAGAAATGTATTTTTAGTCTATTTTTATATTTCCTAAACTAAATAGGTAGTTAGGTAATTTGTCCTGGTAACTGATTGGATGTTGCTTTGCGTTTTTAAGTCGTAAAAAGACTTTTATTATAAATTCTCATAAAAGATCATTTTTTGGAATAAAAATGTAAAAAATAAAAAAATTTTTTTTGGCAAAGCTAATTTTTTATTTATTTATTTTTTGCAAGACTTGCACCAACAAGCACCATATTTCTTGCCACCCACGCTTCTCTCCAAGACAACATTTCGGAAAACAATAAAAAATGTAAAGCAATAGAAAGGAAGGGGGTTTATTTATTTATTTTTATGTCCTTTTCTGAATTTTTTTATCCGAACAGTGCAATAATTTTTTATATTTTTAAATATCCAATTTATCCTCTAAACATTATAAAACATTCCTTTCTTATTTTTTTTTAAATCGTTAGGAATTTTTCTGCCTTTTATAAATGTGCCTATATATTCAGGAATAACTTAGGTATTATTCCCAAATATTAACAGCTTTCATAAAATAATAAAAAATATATATTAGATATATAGTAGATAATTATTAATTATCTACTATATATCTAATATATATTTTTTATTATTTTATGAAAGTTGTTAATATTTGGGAATAATACCTAAGTTATTCCTGAATATATAGGCACATTTATAAAAGGCAGAAAAATTCCTAACGATTTAAAAAAATAAGAAAGGAATGTTTTATAATGTTTAGAGGATAAATTGGATATTTAAAAATATAAAAAATTATTGCACTGTTCGGATAAAAAAATTCAGAAAAGGACATAAAAATAAATAAATAAACCCCCTTCCTTTCTATTGCTTTACATTTTTTATTGTTTTCCGAAATGTTGTCTTGGAGAGAAGCGTGGGTGGCAAGAAATATGGTGCTTGTTGGTGCAAGTCTTGCAAAAAATAAATAAATAAAAAATTAGCTTTGCCAAAAAAAATTTTTTTATTTTTTACATTTTTATTCCAAAAAATGATCTTTTATGAGAATTTATAATAAAAGTCTTTTTACGACTTAAAAACGCAAAGCAACATCCAATCAGTTACCAGGACAAATTACCTAACTACCTATTTAGTTTAGGAAATATAAAAATAGACTAAAAATACATTTCTTGGTATTTTAATAAAATTTTTCTTTTTGTTTCAAGAAAAGAAACAATTTTTAAATTTTTAAAACAAAAAAGTCAGACAAAGTAAATAATAATTTTTATTTAAAAAATTAAATAATTTAAAAATATATTTCTTTTGTATGTATAAAAATAAACATTTTTAAATATAATTTATTACAAGAATTTCTTTTTTAATTTATAAAATAAAAAACTTTTTTATTTTCTAAAAATTAACAGTTTTTTGAAAAGAAATTATTTTATAAAAAAGTCTTCTCAAGGATTAATTTCACCGGAATAAACAAATAAATATATAACGTACTAAAAAGATAAATTTATGTTGCGTTAATTTAAATTATATAAATAAATAATATTTTTAAAAAATATTTTTTTCTACATTAGAAAATGTTTTTTTACAAAATAAAGCCTTAAATTAAATTAAATATCATCTAAATAATTTTAAATTAATAAATTTTAAAAAAGATTAAAATAGTATCAAAATGTCAGGATTTCTAAAAAAGGTTAATTAATATTAATTTATATTTACATAAATGTATTAATTAATAAAAAAGAAGATTTTAATTAAATTATTAAGAATAAGAAAATAAAAGGTAGGATTAAAAATAATTAGAAAATAAAAGCAAATACATAAACCTAAAAAATAAAAAGTAAAGAGGGTAAACTTCGAATATTCCAACAAAATTACAGTCTTTATCTTGCCCATCTTACAAAAAAATATTCAAAAATATTTCTGTTTTGTTTTTGTTAGTTTAAAAATTGTTAATTAAATAAAATTGAATAATTCCAATTATTTAACAAAACTTTTAAATTTTTCAGACAGATTTTAAATAAATTGATTTTAGAAGAAAAAAAGGTTCAAAAAGAAATATTTTAATGAATTTTGGGGTTATAATAAACTTTTTTTTCCGAGCAAAGGTTGGAAAAATAACAGTTGGTTGGTTATTTTTCTTCCATCCTTGATCTTCGAAAGAAATATTTCTTCCAAAAAAACGTTTGCTGGTCTACGAGGTTAAATAGAAAAGTTTTTGGGTAAGAGATTGAAGGTTTGAAGTTTTTAACTTTAAAAAAATAATTTAAAAAATAAAATTTAAAAAATTAAAAACAAAAAATATTTTTATTTATTTATAAATAAAAGGGAAGCTAATTTAAAAAATAATTTCAAATTAAAATAATTAACAAAAACAAAGTTTCCTTCCTTCTTTTTATTTTAATTTATTAAGGCAATTGGCCAAAAAACTTTAAAAATATTATCTGACAACTGTCTTGTATTTTTTTTCTTGGTTGAGGGGTGATCAAGAAAAAATGAAGTAATATTTGTTTGTGAAAAGTGAGGGTGGATGGAAGTGAAGGTGGATAAAATAAAATAAATAAAAATATTTATTTATTTATTTGTTTGTTTGGTAATATTTTCTTTTTATTTTTTTCATGATTGTTTATAATCTCCACATCTTCATAATCATTTAAAAAGTAATTTTTGAAGGGCCCAGTTTTTAAGTATATTTGCAGAAAAATATTTATGAGTATTTATTTACATCTGTTAATGTTTTTAAAAAAATAGAACAGTGAGGGTTGTTAAAAAAAAGAAAATAAAAAGTTTCAAAAAAACTGATTCTTGAGCAAAATAAAAAGCAAAAAAAAATTTAGTAGCTAAAAATAAATAAAATCACACAGATTTTTGTTGACATAAAAATATTATATTTATAAAAAAAGTTAAAAATAGAACAAGGAAATATAAAAAAAATAAAATTAATTTAATAAAATAATTATTTTTAAATAATTATTTTGTTGAAATTTAATTTAAAAATTAAATAAAAAAATTAATTAATATTTTTAGAATGAATGTTAAACTGATTTTTACATAAATACATAAGGGCAACAAAATAAATATTTAAATTTGGTTACCTATCACTGACTTGATAACAAAAATAAAATAAAATTTATATTATTGTTTTAAGCGGGGGACGATTAAAAAAAGAAAGAAGGAAAGAGAGGAAATGAAAATTACCTAGAAGGAGTCAAAATATAAAAGTATTTAGAAGCTTTTTTGGGCCAATTGCTAAAAGTGAGGGTGGATTAAAAAGAAAAGAATTTGACAACAATAAATTAGTAAATGGGAAAGAAAATAAATTTGCGGATATTTAAATAATTTTTGCAGATTTTTGGAAGAAATAACCGGAAATAAATTTAAATAATTTAATAGAAATATTTAAATATTTTTAGAATGAATGTATTAAAGATTTTTACATAAATACATAATTATTTTATATCATACATTTTACAAAAATATTTATACCTAATTATTTCTTTTTTATCGAACACAAATGAAATAAAATAATAAACTCTTGCATCCACAAGGATTACTTATGAAAATAAATTTAAAAAACAAAATTTAAATTTGGAAAGGATTATGTCTAAAAATTTATTTTATAGAAAAAAATGCAAATTAAAATACTTGAAGCGAATGTCATAAAAAGATACTAGATTATAAATATAACAAAAAAAATAATAAAATGCCGAAAATATAAGTTTGAAAAAATTATTCAGATAAAAATTCTAGTCAAAAATAGGAATTAAATAATAAAATAAATTTAAGATTTTCTAAAATATTTTTAAAAGATCCGCAATTCTTTTTCCGCAAAATACTAAAAGAAAAATTTATTTTAAACCAAAAGAATTTGGAAGAAGGAAAGAGAGAAGATAAATCTGGCAGGAATTTGCTAATTATTTTTGTGTAAAAAAATAAATATTTATTAAATAAATGTGAGGGTGGTATGTATATATTTAATTAAATATATGTAGTAAAGAATGACGTGATTAAAATTAAAAATATTTAAATATAGAAAAGATTAAATAATCAATTAAAGAATAATTTGATGATATTAAATGTGAAGGAAGGAATTAATTAAATAATTATTTTTGTTTTAATTTAAAATTAATTATTAAATTCTTGTTAAGTGTTGAATTATTTTGATAATTTTTAGAAAATTATTTAATCATCTCAAATCACTAAGAAAATTTTTTTCATAATTTCTTCATACGATAAAATGTTTAAAACATTTTTAAATAAATAGTAATAGTTTGTGAATAGAAGATAGTTAAAAGGAAATAAAAATTTTTCTGTTAATTATTTTTGTAAAAAAAAATAATTAAAAACTTAAATATTTATATTCACATTTATTATTTAAAAAATTCAAATTTAAATAAATAAAAATAGGTATATGTATGTATAGGGAATGAATTATAATAAATTTTTGATTTTGCAAAAAAAAAAAATAAATTAAAAAAAAACTCCCCTCATTTTTCCATTGAAATTTAATATTCAAAACATATACATACAATACACAATAACCACCTTCACGTTAAAATATTCATGAGAAGAAATAATATATTTATTTATTTGGGTAAAGGTATTGTTTTAAATTATTTTTAGAAAAAAAAAGTTTGGGAAAAAAGAACAATGTGGGAATTTTAATTATGCAAATATTAAAATAAATATATTTTTTGAATAAAAAATAGATTTGTTTGAATTTTAAAAAAATATTTTTAATTTATTTTAAATTTATGTATTTCTAAACTAATTTTTAACTAAAATTTTTTGAATTTTCTAAACAAATTAAAATGTTGCATATTATTTTAGAAAATAATTCTTTTTATTTTTCATTTCTTTATGGAACTTAAAATTAAATTATTTAAAAAAAATAATAAAAATATTTTTGAGGGATAAATTTTCTTTTGCATAGATTAATGGGGGAAATGTAGGAATATGATATTTATTTTTGTTTGTTCATTTTTTGGGAAATATAAAAATTAAATTTAGAAGGTATTGTTTTAATTAAGAAATAAAAGAGAGAAAGAGGGAAAAGGGGTAATTTTTGGAATAACGAGATTAAACAAAATGTCATTTGTAGGGGTTTAAAGTTTTCCCAAATTAAATCAGGAATTGATACAGGAAGACGGGAATCGGGAGCTGAAAAACTTAAGAAACATAGGGAGTCCAGAAATTAACTAAAATCAAAAAGTATTGAAATATTAGACAGAATTTATTTATTCACAAACATCAGATACATACTTAAGTAAACTTTAAAAAGACAAAATCCTTTTTTCTTTCCTTTGTTTCATTTTTTTAAAAATTGGATTAAATAAAACTCAACTAAAATAAGGAAATAGTTTTTTTTATTAAATTTAAACTAAAAAATGATTTTTATTCTTCAATACATAATTTTTAAAATATTAAAAAATATTTAGTAATTTAATGGAATTTCAAAAAACATTTACAGCAACAAAAGTAAAAACAAATTGGAAACAAGAGAAAGTTTTGAATATTGCAAATTATATCTTGAAACAAATGTAAAAATAAATATTCAAACAAAAAATTAACAGACTATTAAAAATTAAGATAATTATTTTGTCTTAAAAATTGTCCAGGAAGTATTTAAAATAAATAAAATGTGAATAGTTAAATAAATAAACAGACAAAAACCTTCACAATTAAGGAAGTATTGAAATATTTTACAAAATTTGGGTGTAATAAAGACAATTAACTAGACAACAATATACTAATTAAGTAAAATACACTCCCCGGATACCGAAAATTTTATTGAAAATCTGAAGACATAAATTATTAGTTAACGTCATAATTAATGGCCGTTTTTGATACCTAATACATTTAGTCAAATAATTTATTTATTTGTAATTTACATAGATCGAAAGTATTATACATAGTTTCTTTTTATTAAAGATTACATCGCCTAAATTTCCTCCAAAAATTTAATTTGATTAATTTGCGTAAATTAAAACATTAAAATTATTGAAAAAATTTATTTTATATAAACCTATTTTCTTAAACAAAAAAAAACATTTTTTAACTAAACAAATTATTGGGAAGATTCCTGCCAATACTCTTATAATAAATTTTTACACAAGTTCCTTCTTTCTTTTTCCCCTTTTCCTCTTCATTTTTAACTACTTTCTCATTTGTACTAATTTCTGGTTTTTGACGATAATAGCCGGGAGGGCAAGCACAAACATATCTATCAACCATATTAACACATTGTTCTGGATCTGAGGGGGAATTTATTTTTTAGAAAAATCAAAAAAAAATTTAAATTACAAGGACATTCTTCAAAAATACATTCATTAACATCCACACATTCGAGAACATCAAAACGATAAAGTTTACTGTGATCAATTGAATTATTTGGAAAAACACAAGCACAACTAAGATTCCAACGATTCTCCTAAAGAAATAATTTTAATTTCAATTTAAATACCACAACCATTATTCCAAGAAAATCGTCATTGAAAGGCTCTTCCAAGTCTAAAAAATAAATTTATTTTTTTAATTAAAAATTATTTTTCCCTTACAACAATAATGTGTACTAGTCTCCCTTCTCAAAAGTATTTTAATTATTTGATCTTCTCCCTCAGTTCCATTTTTAATATTTTTATTTTTCCGACTTCTTTTTTGAATTTCTTCTTGGAGTTTTTTGTCTTCAAAATATTCTTTTGTTTCAGAATAATCTATATGCCGTTTTCCCTTTAAATATTTTAAAAAATATTAATTTTTATTTTATCCGATTGTAGCTCTTGTTTTTCAAAATATTCTTCGGTTTCCGAGTAATCTCTCTCAGAGTAACCCTCCCCTCAACAGCACCTCTGTGGATTAGACACAATTGGTTTTTACTAATTATTAAAGCGAATATATTACCGTATTTCCTCAAATAGTACGGCCGGCCGTACTATTTTTCAACCCTCATCGAAAGGGCCGTAGTAATAGAGGGGGCTGTTCTAATTGAGGGGGCCGTACTATTTGAGGAAATACGGTATATAGTAATTGTTGTAGAAAAGGGGCTTCTCTAAAATAACGAATAAGAAATAAAATTAGGGCAAATAAATCCGAGTTTTGTTTAGGATTTAAAAGAATGCTCCAAAATAAACCAAAATTTAAACAATAACAATATGAGTTAAATTCAAAACAAAAAAACCTTCAAAGAACAAGTCGAATGAGCACACCAACCATGTTTACGTTCATTTCTAGTCATTTTTTTAGTATAATTTTGGATACTGTCATTGAATGTTGCAGAAATATCATCATCATCAAAAGCATAATTATGAGTATCACCTTCGCGGAAAAATCTTGTACTGTTTCTGCCGCAACATGGATCTGGACAGAAACTGAAAAATTAAAGAAAAATTTTTAAGAAGAGGGAATTTTAAGGGAAATATTATGAATTTTTGTTAATCTAAAATATTAATTAAAACCCCTAAATAATTTCCATACCTAACATCAGCACATTCAAAATCAATCTGATTACTAAAATGATCAATTGGATCCAAAGAAATATTTCTCCCAAATCTCCAAAGTTCAGGAGAGTCTTCAAATTGACGAAAAGCCATTGCTGGCCACTTTAAAAAAAATAAAATTTTATTTTTAAAAAACAAATTAAAACTAAACTTCATGAATTTGATGTTCTTCAAATCCATAAGAGCAAAAGGGAAGACGTCCCAAAAAACTAACTCGATTTTTGGTTAAAAAACAAAGAAAATAAGATGCAGAAAAATCGAAACTTTAAAAATTAATTTAAAAAATTATTTTTTCTTATTTTTTAAATTTACTTAAATTTTGTATTTGTAACTTTATGTAAAAAATCTTCCTCTCTGAAAAAAATTAATTTTAAAATTAAAAATAATTTTAGAAAAATTAACTCAATAATAAATGTTTCTGCTTTTTGATAAGCTTTTGGAAACATAAATTTTGATCGTTGTTGAATGTTCTCGAAGAGAGTGTCAATACAAGACTAAAATTAAAAAAAAAACTAAAATTTCGAAATAAAAACATTTAAGAAAAAGGACCTAATAACAGTGCCTATAAATTTCAATTTTGCTCGTACTCGTATTTCGTACCTACCTATTTCTGGACTCGTACCTCGTAATTGAAAAAATCAAAAACTAAAATTTTAAGGATTTTCTGATGTCTAGGTCAGCAGAATTATAGTTATTTAGTGTACCCGGCAATTTGTTTCAACTTTCCAAATTTGACGTACTCGTCCACCCCTATTTTTGGTCTCGTACTCGTAGCAATTACGAGGTACAAGTACGAACTTTGATACAAGCATATGTATAAGCACCGCTTACTAATTAAAAAGAGTTACTAATTAAAAGAGATATTAAATTGTTAATAAAAATAACCATAAAGTTGTTTGGATTAGAGCAATTTCCATAAATATAAGGATGAAAAGTAACTGGTGGATAAGGATTGTAACGGTGAAATCCTCTGTGGCCTGAAAAATATATTATAGATAATTTTTAATTTGAAAATAAAAATTAACCCGAGGCGGGAGAATAAATCCAGGTACGATAAAGGCGAAGATAGAGTGCAATTTTGCCTTTAAAAATAATAAAAAGTTAAAGAAAAAATAATTTATGATACCCAATTTAGAAAGTCTTGAACGAACATGATTAAATGATGTAAGATTCATTAAAGAGCTGAAAAAAATAAAAATGGATAGCAAAATCTGTGTTCACATCCTAGTCAGAGCTGGACAGATTTAATAAAAACACTTAACAAAACTCGATTAATTTCTCAACCTTGAATAATTCCTAAAGAGAATTAATCGAGTAAACAGCACCCGGTAGAGAGTCGGGGTAAAAGAATTCCTCTAACCAGAACGCTGCCTGAAAATATAGAAAAAAATATTTTAAACTTACTTTTCCATTTCCTGAATAAAATCTTCATTAAAAATATAAAGATTCGGTTCATCATCAGAAACAACAGCTTGCTTCTTTTTAGGTTTAATTGAAGGTTTAGCAGAATAAATAAAATAAAAATTCAAAATTATTAGAAGAAGAAAATAAAATTTTCGAGACATTACAAAATTCTTTTTAAAATATGTTTAAATATTAAAGCTAAAAAATAAAATATATTAAAATAAATAATTCACTTAAAAGTTAAAGATAAATTTAAGAAAAAGAATTTCAAATGATAACTTCAACAGAAAAACATTTTGCCAGAAATTAAAATTTTTTAAATCTTTGTTGATCATTAAATAGTAAAAGTTATTAAACTTTTATTGCCGTAACTGTGGTGATGTTTAAGAGGTAACAGTAACTAAGAACAATGTAAACAAAGATAATACAATAAGGATAAAGCAATAGGAATAAAACCAAGTTGATGGATCACAAGAATAAAAAACAATATATAAACAGAATACAAGACTACTAATAAAAATTTTCTTTTCTTTTATGTTCTGTAGAGCCGCACGCTTTAACCTTAATTCATACTATCGGGGATTATTTTAAAATATTGGGGTTATTTTAGAAGCTTAAAATCGGCAATCTTTTCCCGTTTTTACCGTGCTTAGCCATTGATTTACAAAATGCAAATCAACGCCCAGAGTACACCGCGAGGAGGTGCACAGTTGTAAACGGGCAAACCTTGTACTCCACCACTTCCGTAGGACTAGGTTGCCCAAGCCCGAAGCAGGCAATGGCTAGCGACCTACTCAACCAAGACAACAATTGCACAATTGTGGCAGTGGTTGTAAGAAGCGGGTTAGGTTCAACTAGGTTGCCCAAGCCCGAAGCAGGCAGTGGCTAGTTTTGCCTAACCTAGCCGGGTGATAGCTAGGTTGCCCAACAGGGCTGGGCGAAGTTAAAAAATAAAAAGCGAAATGCGAAACTTTTTTTTAAAAAATAAAAAGCGAAATGCGAAAGATTTCGCGCCAAAAAATGCGAGAATGCGAAACGTGAAAGCGAAAGCGAAATTTTTTAATAATATTAGTTTTTTAAAAATATTTTTTTAAATACTTAGGTTGTGTCATAAATAATTAGCCTTAAACTTTAAAAATTCATAAAAAATTTTTAAATGAAGAAAAAATTTCAAATCTTTCAGAAAATGAAGAAGGCATTATTGTGAATAAATGACATAAAAATTAAACAGATTGGAGATCTGAACATTGAGATATACATTTTCAAACTTTAATGATTTAAGGGGGGCTAATTATTTATGACACAACCTAAGTATTTTAAAAATATTAATTTAGAAAATATTTAAAAATATTTTCTAAAAATATATTTTCTAAAATATATTAATACATTAGTGCATTTTTTGAAGAAGAATCTTACTAAGATTGCTTAATATTAGTGCCCGGCACCGGACCGGGCTCCAGGCCGGTTTGCGTGTGTCCGGGTCCCAATCGGATTAATCCAGAAAAATCCGGCCGGGTCCATTTTTCATCTTTTTCCATGGACTTTATAATTTTTCCATTTTAATATACTGTACCCATCTTAATCTCAAATCCCTTTCCTGCGCCGCAGTCGAGAATTTTGAGAATTTTGGAAGAACAACCCTCCAGATCTCTTCCTTTTTCAGCGCCGCAGGCGAAAATTTTGGAATGCCAAGAAGCCAGATTTCTACCATTTTTATCAATAAATTTGGTAAAAATATTATCGAGTCGGGCCAGATATGATTAATATTTATAAAACAAATTTACAATTTAAAATTAAAGTTTAAAAACATTTATTTTTGGAAGGAAAAATTGTTTAAGTCTTATTTCCTATGTCTGGATTCGAACCCAGCCTCAAAAAAAACCAATGTGAACGAAGTCAGTCAATTTAACCACTCCACCATCAACCAACGAAAGTAAAGTTGAGATAGATTATAGATATTTCTTTCCCTTTTCCTTTAAAAATTTGACAAATATTAAAAAAATACTAAATGAGAATGCGAAACAAATTTCGCATTTGGACCAAAATGCGAAATGCGAAACGCGAAACTTTTCGCGCTAAAAAATGCGAGAATGCGAAAGATGCGAAACGCGAAATTGCGAAATGAGCCCAGCCCTGTTGCCCAAGCCCGGAGCAGGCAGTGGCTAACTAGACCCAGCCCTTTGGTTAAGGAAACACCGTCTGCACAATGTGTCGACTAATGAATACAACTTAACACAAAGGGGCTACGTATCGCACTAGTTAACGTAGACATAGCTAGGTTGACCGAGCCCGGAGCAGGCAGTGGCTAGCTTGACCGTCATCTGGCCAACTAAACTGACTTTAGTGGGTGCTTTTATACTATCACTGTTAGTGTGATCTTTCTAAAGCGATATCCCTTTCCACGTCACGTCATTATATAGAGCGTATTATTTTATACTATTCAGAAGCTGGTTACGTAATTTACACACCTCGAAATTCAATTTTAAAAACTCGATTTCAAGCAGTTTATTATCCGCAATTGCTGGTTCCGAACAAATTTCTGACACTGATAAGTAAAATATGTATGTATTTAATTAAACTTGAAGAATATGCAGAATTTTTTAAATAAAAGAATTCAAATTTTATTTTAAATGAACTCAGCAAAATTTTAAAAAATAAAAGAAAAATTTAATAAAAATTTAAATTTGATTACAATTTATATCAAAGCTCAATTTTTTGATATGTACAATAGTGTCACCGATATTGAATTATCAAAAAGAAAATTTTTAACAATCTAAATTTGTATAATATTCAATATCTGTCATAAAAAATATATCATTTATTATTTTTCTCAAATTGAATTAAAGTCGTTGCTTTTTTAATTCTACGGCCAGGAGATTTCACTGATGAAGATCGAGAGTCTACAGATAAATGTTGACGCATAGCTGTGCTAAGAGATGTACCATTCAAAGTTAAATTATTTAAATGGCGAGGTGAAGATGGCAATGAGAGGGGAAAATTATTTAATTCTTTAAGACAAATATGTAAATAAAGATTGAGGAATTTAAATTAAAATTTACCCAATCGTCGAAATTGCCTCTTTACTGCATTTATTGTACTTTTTCTAACAGGAACAGTAACTGAAAAAAACAATTCTATTAAAGCAGAGCTCCAATCGAGAAAAAATTAAGTGTAAAATGTACCAGAGGTGGGTCGGAATTCCGATTTCCGCCTTCCGATTTCCGGCCTTTTTTCCTTCCGATTTCCGAAAAAAATTTTGATTTCCGATTTCCGAGTTCCAACTTTTGAGCCATTTCCGATTTCCGACACCTCGGGCTGTTCCGACCCACCTCTGATATGTACAAAGAATTTAATTTGGAAGTACATAGGGGGAGAATTTGCAAAATCTAAGAGATCTACAAACATACAATTTAAAAAATTTATTCTCTCTCAATTCCCTCATAAATGTCTTTTTTGGCGCCGCAGGCTTTTAGTGCCCAGGCGAAAATTATGAAAATTTTGGAAGGCCCCAAGAAAAGAAATTAATTTATTTTTGAGAATTTTAAGGTTAAACATAGTTTTTAATCAAAAAGTCCATTTGATAAGTATGGCAAAGAAAAATTTATTTTAGTTAATTTCAGCTCATTTTCAAAAATTAAAGAGAAAAATTACCAAAATTAGAATTTGGAATTTCTGATATATCAAAACAACTTTTATCAGGTAGAAGTTGATCTGTTACCCGAAGAATTGAGCTGTTTTTGGTTATTTTGGTTTCGTTGTTTGGATGTTTTTCGAAATTGTCGTAAGGAAAACTGATTGAATAACGAACGTTTCCAGGAAGTCGGTCTACTGATTGTTGTTGCATTTGAACTTGTTGATGTTGATGGCTCGCCACTTCTATTAGATTGGACGGTGAGAGAGATGTTTTGCGCCTCAGAAAATGGAAAAGATGTTTTGGATATTTTTATTAAAAATTATTTTTTAAAATTAAATTATGTATAAAATATTAATTCGAGAAACATTCAAACAAAAAATTCTCACCGAAATATCAGTCAGTATAGGATCCAACATTTGCATATCAACAGTAGAAGGGACTTTTTGGTAGCCATTTCTAAGCATCCAAGTACACATTTGTTGACCAATTGTTGAAAGACCCCTTTCAGCAATTAATGCTTTAAGGTCATTTGGTTTACTTTCCTCAAAACGACAAGAAGCTATTGAGACATACTTTAAGAGAAGGATTTTTTATAATAATTTTTAAATGATTATACTTGAGTACAATCACGTTCAGGTTTTCTTCCATGATAGTTTAGTCTAGTTCCTGCAGTTGCTAGTCTTTCCAATTCAGTAATTTCCTCGCGTTTTTGGTCATTACAAATTTCAACAAAAATTATAGAGATAGGTGAACGAGAAGCAAAAATAATTGCCTAAAAATAATTTTAAAAAATAATTTTTAGATTATAATTTATTTATTTACTTGTACAGTTTCTTTAAGATCATCAAAAACTCCTCTAGTTATAATTACAAGAACAAAATAATTAGGAGCATTATAATCAGTTATAGTTTCCATACCAGAAGATAAAGCTAAAGAAGCACGGGAAAGAGAATTTTGTGCCAATCTTTTAAAAAATATAAATCTTAAAAAATTAAATAAACAAACTTTGCCACATAATAAATAACATGAGATAAATGTGCCATATTTAATGGTTGGACATTAACAAATGATGTTTTGAAGGCAGAGAAGACTGAAGAAAGGCCTCTACAATAAGGATCGGTTTCTAAATTCTGCAGAAATATATTTAATTAATTATTAAAAGAGTATATATCTAACCAAACAAAATTCTTGAGACTCTCTAAATTGAGGAGGAATTTTAGCACCCAACCCAAAAGCAGCATAGGAATTGGAACTGAAAAGGTTTTTAAAAAATTCTCTTCTTCTTTAAAACCTTTGAAATTCTCTCAAAGGCTCTCCAAAAGCAGAAATAGATAATTCAACATCACTCACATAACGCCTTAAATTATTTTCGTCTACAGCAGAATCCGAACGAGAAAAATCAACAGCAAATGCCAAATTAAGAAAAGAACCAGCAAAAATATATTCCAAAAATGAGGGGTTATAAGCCTGAAAAGAAAAGAAATAATTATTATGTTTCCTTAAAAATTTACTTGATGAAATCGACAAAGTTCAAAAGTTCCGGCACTCTTTTTTCTATTTCTGTTACCTTCATAACTAAGCTAAAAAAATATAAATAAATATTAATTAACACAATAAACAAACAAAATAAATATTTTCGAATCCATGCCCTCTTTGTAATTTATTAAAATCTGTTGTAAATTCACCCAAAACTTGGGGAGGGGAATCTGGCAATTTTGATTTATCTAATTCTTGTAAACATCTAAATCTTAATTTCTGGTTTCCTCCACAAATTTCTGATGATTGAACAGTAAAGGTTCTCCAAATAATCCTTCCAGAATTCCATTTTAGACTTTCACTTCGATAAATTAATGAATCTGGATAAAAGAAAATAATAAATTGGGAAATCGTTTATTATTTACAAAATATGGGGGCTAAAAAATTCTATTTTAAATTGAGATGTATTGGCAGTAGGGTTGGTGTTTTCGAGTCGGGCCGACGTTCGAGTCATTTTTAGGCCATATTTTTATCGGACCGGCCGAAAATTTTCGGGCCAAAATTTGATGACCGACTCGATCTTTCGGACCGGACCCCCAACCCTAATTGGCAGTTAAATCTGTTCTTTAATATTTTGTTTTCATTAACTAACCCTTATAAAATCTATGAATGTCAAAAATTATAATTCTTTTATTTTTTTACTTTTATTTTTTGTAGCCCCACTAATTTCTGTAGGAGAACCAGAAATAGATATTTTTCTTTGTCCATTACTAGTATTGGCATTTAATTCATCCTCAATATTATTTCTTCCTTCAAATTCATTATTATCTTCACAACCACCCTCAATTGGAAGTCGATAAATTTCGAAAAAAATCTTTAAAAAATAAATTTTTTTAAATTTAATTATTATTTACTTGTGTTGTTGCATTAATCCCTTTTTTATATAAATTATTAGCTGCAAATTGAAGAATTATTGCATGGGTTTTTGGTCTTAATGTACATGAAAGGATGGCCTAGAAAAGTTGTTAAAATAATTTTTGTGGAGAAATAATAAACTAATTAATGAATGTTCTATCCAAACTAAATAATTTAATTAAGAGATATACCGTAAATTTAGAGGGGGGGGCTTATTTTGGAGGGTAAATCCTCTAAAATAAACCCCGGGGCTTATTTTTTTCGATCGACCTCTAGAGGGGCTTATTTTAGAGGGGGGCCTATTTTAGAGGATTTAGGGTATACATCCTTACACCTATTTAGTTCTAATGATTGAAAGAATTTTATATGGATATCCAAAATATTTTTTACTTAATTCATTTTCTGATTTAGTTAAAAAAAAGAATTTTAAAAATTAGAGACTACCTTCATTCTCTATACAAATATTTTAATAAATAAAATGTAAAAATAACCTCAGCAATTTCTTGACCAGTCTCGTCATTACTAAAAATTTTATTTTAGATTTCTTTAGTTATTTACACATTAAATATATATTTACATTAATTTTCTTTGTATTTTTCCATTTCTAGCACAAACTAATTCCGAAACAGAAAAAACACAATAACCAAAACTTTTTGCTTCATTTTGTGTTTCTAGTAAATCACAAATATCCAAACGTAAATATTGCTGTCTTTCTAATTGAAATTCAATTGCAAAAACATTTGGTAATTCAAAATATTTTTTGCCAACCCCCGAATTTAATAATTCACTTGCTGTTGTCTAAAAAATTAATTAATTTATCTAAAATAATTATTAATTTCTCTAAATTAGTTACCACTCTCCACGGCCCTCTTTGTGCTTCTTCACTCTCAGAAAAAGCACAAACAATACTAGAACCTCCATTTTCTGTTTTTCTTGTTCCAATAAATTCCCTATTATTTTTAAGATTTTATTTTTTAATTTATTTAAATATATACCTTAATTTTAAATGAATATCTAAAATTTCCCTTTGATTATTTCTTTTTCCTTCATCTTGCCTTAAATTATTTTTTATTTATTTTACTTTTTAATTTTTTTATAAAAAAACTTTTTGCTTCTTTTAGGTGGTAATAATGGGGGCATTTTTGTAGCCCTTCTAAATTCTAAAATTTGACGAAGTTTTGCCATATTCATTTTTAAAGAGTGTTTTAAATAATAATTAAATGCTCTATTTAAAATAAATATTTTTTTTTAATATTAATGAAAATTATTGTTAAAATAAATCTATCAAATGAAAAAAATATCTTCAAAATAATTTTAAAATAAAATTAAAGTATATTTAATATAACTAAATTAAAATTATCTTTCTAATTCCAGAATCAACGAAATTAAAAATCCATTTTCTGTAAATAAATTTAATTAAAAAATTTTTTTTGGATTTCTCCTTTCCTAAATTAACAATTCTTAATTTTATTTTAAAATATCTCTTAATGGATTTTGATAACTTTTTTTAATATTAAAAATAATATTTGCATTAAAAATATTTAGCAAATTTATTTAAAAAAATAAAAAGAATTGAAGAGAAAATTATCTAAAATATTATAAAAGAAAAAATTTTTGTTCCTTCCTTTTTGCAATAAAAATAAAAACACCTTAGAGAAAGATATCCTTCCTCTCTCCCCTCACTCTCGTCATCTCTCTCTTTAATAATTTTATTTTATTCTTTTTTTAAATTCTTTTGTGTTAAAGGTTTCTAGTATTTCACAAACAAATATTAACTACCTATATCATCAGAATATTTTTAAAAGAACACCTCCCCTCCCTCCCCCCCTCCAATCCTTTAAAAATGTGTGAATTCCCTCTAAAGGTGTGTGAATTTATCCATTATATACTTAAAAGCTTTGAGAAGGAAAAAATTCCGATTATCTAGAAAAATTGGACGTTTTTTATTTTAATTTTTAAAAAACAGTTTAAGAGCACTTTTAAATTTCAAAAGAAGGTGAGAAAATTTAAAAAAATAAAATACTTAGAAATTAAAAGGAAAGTAAAAAATATATTTTTTGTCTAGAATATAAAGAGAATTATGAATTTTAGAAAAAATAATTCTTTTAATTAATTAAAATTATTTCAAATAAATATTTAAAATTAATTCCAAATAATTTTCTAAATATTTATTTTCTACAAAATATTTAAACTTTTTATTTAAATTTTAAGATATCAAAGTTTCAAATTCCAAAAATTCCATTAAAGAAAATAAAAAAAACTTTTCTTTTAAAATAAAAAAGTAAAGGGATTAAAAACTTAAAATAAATTTGTGGAAAAATAAATTATTTAATTGAATACTAATTTGTAATTTAAAAGATTAAAGAATTATTTATTTAAAAAATAAATTCATAATTCTTAAAAATCAAAATATAATTTTTTAGATTATATGTAAAATTAAATAATTAAATTTTAACAAAAGAAAAGTAATAAAAACTACTAAAAGTTTTCAAACCTAAAATTATGGCATTTTTATTTAAAAAAATAATCTATTTTCATTACATCATAATACTTTATTTGAAAATAAAATAATTGTTTCAATAAATAAAAAATGAGTAAGAGAAATAAAAAAAGTTAAAAGCCCAACAAAAAAACAATAAAAATTTAATCTTCATAATTGACATATTTTAAAATTATTATTTTTTTATTCACAAAATATAAAAACTATTTAAGTGGAAAATTTAGAAAAATAATTTTTGTGGGTTTGATAAGTTTTAGAAGAATTTTTTGAGGAGGAAATAAATTTGAATAAAAATCTTAATAAATAAAATTTTTAATCATTAATTTTGAATATTTAATAAAATAATTATATTTGATAAAAGTATTATTTGGAATTCTTTCGTTCTGCCTATTTTTTCTTTTATCCTAAGAGTTATAGAATTTTAAAAACATTATAAACTAAAAGGCATCAATACTTTTGGTTAGATAATAATTTATCTCCTTCTTCTTTCGACATAAAAATAACCCATTGCCTAAACTACCCAAAAAAGCTTTTTTTTTGTTTTTTGATAAAGCTTTTCGGACTTTTGCATCATAAGAATCCGTTGGGAATTAAAAAAAGAGGTATAAAATACTCAAAATAAAAGGAAGAACACTTGGAATAAATAAAAGAAAAGTTAATATATAATATCTGTTTAAAATGATAAATACTAGGAAAGTAATAAAGATTAGAGAGATATAAATTTTGAAATAAGAGAAATAATTTCATAATTTATTCAAAATTATAACAACTTGTCAGAAAATATGTTTTCGATAAGGTCTTCGGATATCCGGATCCGGATCGAACATTCGACCCAAAAATTTCCGGTATCCGGTTTTTTTCGAATCGGGTACCCAGATCCGCTATCCTTAGTTCTCTATACATTTGACAACATGTAAATATGTACAAGATCAGAAAAACGTTGAAAAATAGAATACCGTAAAAACTGTATTAATGTCCCTCCCTGAATTAATTACCCCACCTGTATTAAATATCCCATGTAGAAAGAGATAAAAACAATAATTGCCCTCCCTCAAATAGTTACCCCTATTTTTTACTATACTAATTAAAGAATTGTTAAAAGATCGTTATAAATTTTAAGGATAATATAGAACAGAATCGGGAGATTAAAAGGATTTGGGGAATATATATATGTGAGTCAAGAGAGATAGTCAAGAGGGATATCGAGGTTTTAAGAGAGAAGGTCCCATTATATCTCAGTCACATTATATCTCC
The DNA here is from genome assembly GCA_036172945.1 of Meloidogyne incognita. Lineage (NCBI taxonomy): Eukaryota > Metazoa > Nematoda > Chromadorea > Rhabditida > Meloidogynidae > Meloidogyne > Meloidogyne incognita. Next base: position 1,966,835 of record JARQAC010000006.1, on the reverse strand, counting down.
TTTGATAATAACCTTACCTCTCCCAAAAAAATTCGTCAAATCTACCTATATGCCCTTTTTAATAATGGCATTTAAGGATAAATATCAAAAAATAATTCGTCTTCATTTGCATTGAGAGCATCTGACCCTTCCCCTTTATATTCTGCATCAGCCTCATAATTTGCGATTGACTAGGTGACTTTTATATCTAAAGACGGAATTATTGATGGTATGGTCCCACCTATAGGTACATTATAAAAGTATATTTAGAGAATGTAGAGTATATTCCCTAAATAGAAATCATACATACATGCTCATCGTGTCTTTATATATCCCAGGAAGGAAGCATTGGTGTTATTGCACCATCTTGGGGTACATTATATATGAATATATCAAGGGAATATAAAATAACGTAAAAATTTAATATTTATCTCTAAATACGGTAACATATTGTATATCACTGTTCATATATTTAGGATAAAATAAAAAATTTACAGGTCGAAATAACAATAGCCCTCCCTCAAATAATTACCCCGCCTGCTTTTATTACCCCCTCCAGTGAGAGATCGAAACAATAATTACCCAGAGTAATTAATACAGTTTTTACGGTAATTATGTTAGTGTAATTTAACTTTTATTTGATTTTTTAAAATTAATTATGTATTCTATTAGATAAATGATTTAAATATTTAAGAGATTTAATTTAAAAAATTTTTTATAAAATTAACTTTATGTAATTTAATTCTAAAGAATCCGCTAATAAACAAATTTTCTTAAAATTAAATATTTGTTTATAAAATTAACTGGTTAGATGTTTTAATGAAAATTAAATTAAACAAACAAGGATTAAATTTCGATATTAATGGACAAATATATTTGTATATACAGTAAGGTGCAGTAAGGTTTCCTGATATACAGTAAGGTTTCCTGAACCAATATTAAGAAAAAATGCCAAAATATGCAGCAATAATGCAAATATGCACGAGAGGGCCAAAATATGCAAATACATGCATTAAGAACCGGGTCCTAAATTGATTTATATTTCTTTCCTTTTCTTCAATTCTTTTTTCATTTTTCTTCTTTTTTACTTCCAATTTTTTCATCATTAGAGCCAATTGTTTGTATTGTTCACTGTCTTCAACAATTTCAAAATCAGTGTCATTAAATAATCCAGAAAATCGTTGGTCAGTTAATAAATAATTCGATGAATTATTCCAAAAAAAGTTTTTTTTAAATAAGAAGCTTTAAAGCCATTTTTGAAGACTCTCCAGATTCTACTACTATAAAACTAACATCTGACTGCAATCTACTTGTCAACTCTCGATTGACTTTAGGTAATATAACAGAAGTTGTACGCTTCACAAATGAGACTTGAATTTCTTTTTCTAATTTTTCTTTCAAAAAATGAGAACGATACTGCTCGGTTATATAAATATTATTACTCGGTTATATAAAAACTGCTCGGTTATATAAATTTATTCCTCAACATATGCACAATTCAACTCCCGATCACTTTAGTCGACTCCTAGTCACTTTCGATATATCCCAATTTATTGACTCACTCCCAAATCACCTTAAAAGACACTTTTACAATTTTTAAATTATGTTAAGGAAATGTTTGTTTACGTTTATTTTATTTGTTTCTATCATAATATTATTGTCTGAAATCGTCGCGCTGATGCGTATAAATTTGATTTGATTTGATATATAATAAAATTAATTTAAGATGTGTTTTTGCCTACAAATTATACATACAGTAAGGTGCAAAAGTTTATGCGGCGCACATTGCAGGCAGATAAATCGTTATATCTCTGGAAGAAACCCTTAATTAACCTACCCTTAATATTAATCTGGAACTTATTTACTTTAACTACCCACCCCGAAATTTCATCGGGGGATTTTTCAATTAGATTTGGACAATATATATGTCAATCGAAAGAGCTCGACGAGCTGAGTCGAATGCTAACAAAATCAGCTTCTTTTGATGATTTTGAATAAAATTAATAGGAACTAAATTTTCGATGGAATAACTGCTTTTGTGTGGCTTGGGGGGTAGGTCCGAATTTCAAGGCTGAAAATCGGAAAAATTGTATAGGTTTATGTTACTAGTGTAGAACTCAGCTACCTTTAGCTCCCCACGAAGCTCGTGCAGCGAAACTCTCGCGAAACGCGGGTTTTACACAAGGGTTGCTCTGACCATTTTGAGCCCATTTGTCTCAGTTCAGACTTGAGACCACGGGCTGATTTTGGTGTCTTTCGATGCAGCTCGGCGAGCTCTTTCGAATGATATATAAATTGTCCATACACAAAATATATCCGGCAAAATTGCGGGGTGGGTAGTTAAAGAAATAAGTTCCATTAATCTATAATTGATTTAATTCAGGTACCTTTTCTTCCGGTTGGGGTCAAGTGAGAGCCGCCAACTGAGTGCTGCCAACTGAGAGCCGAGTTTTTTTTTATTAAATTTAAATTAACTAGCGGAGTTGGTCGGCCTTCGGCCGCCCCACCCCGCTAGCAAAAACAAAACAAACCGAAAAACAAACTCCAAATCAACTTATCACAACCTCAAAATTGGCCCTAATCCAATCATAATCAGAAAAACCCGTTTATCAAAACATTAACCAGCATTAAAACATTTCCTGATTACAATAACATTTAACAAAGCAAAGCATCTAATAGGTGCACCTGATAGGATACACACAGGCGCTCGTGTAACTCCGCTAGCATAACAAAACTATTCAACTCAAGATCCGATTCAAAAGCCTTCGGCCGACCCATCTCGCTAACCCTTTTTTTCTACTCACAATTCCGCCTGCTTCACAATTCCCCCTGTTTAAATATGCCGCCTGCTTCACAATTCCCCTTGTTTCAATATTCCGCATGCTTCACATTTCCTTCATTCCCCCTGTTTCAATATTCCGCCTGCTTCACAATTCCCGTTGCTTCACAATACCGCCTGCTTCACAATTCCGCCTGTTTCAATATTCCGCCTGCTTCACAATTCCCGTTGCCTCACAACACCGCCTGCTTCACAATTCCACTTGTTTCAATACTCCGCCTGCTTCACAATTCCACCTGTTTTAATATTCCGCCTGCTTCACAATTCCCCCTTCTTCAATATTCCGCCTGCTTCACAATTCCCCATGTTTCAATATTCCGCCTACTTCACTATTCCCATTGTTTCAATATTCCGCCTGCTTCACAATTTCCCTGCTTAAATATTACGCCTGTTTCACAATTCCCCCTTCTTCAATATTCACAATTTCCCGTTCAATATTCGCCAGAAATTTGACGCCTAGCACTTGACACATAAACGTTGACGTCTAGCACTTGACACTTGAACGTTGACGTCTAGCACTTGACACATGAACGTTGACGTCTAGCACTTCAAATGAATGTTGACGTCTTGCACTTGACAAATGAACGTTGACATCTAGCATTTTGAAAGTTGACGTCTAGCACTTCAAATGAACGTTGACATCTAGCATTTTGAAAGTTGACGTCAAGCACTTCAAATGAACGTTGACGTCTAGCACTTGACAAATGAACGTTGACGTCTAGCACTTGACACATGAACGTTGACATCTAGCACTTGACACATGAACGCTTGACACTTGAACGTTGACGCCTAGCACTTGACACTTGAACGTTGACGTCTAGCACTTGACAAATGAACGTTGACGCCTAGCAGTTGACACATGAACGTTGACGCTTAGCACTTGACCATGAACGTTGACGCCTAGCAGTTGACACATGAACGTTGACGTCTAGCACTTGACAAATGAGCACCTAGCACTTGACCATGAACGTTGACGCTTAGCACTTGACCATGAACGTTGACGCCTAGCAGTTGACACATGAACGTTGACGCCTAGCAGTTGACACATGAACGTTGACGTCTACCACTTGACAAATGAACGTTGACTTCAAATGAACGTTGACGCAAAGGACACCAGGACAAAGGACACCAGCAAACGTAGAACAGAGCACGGCAATGTTTAGAAGTATTGGTAGCAGTTGAGGAATGATCAAAATACCCTGCTTTTATACTATCTTCTTACCCTTACAACCTAATTCAACTGGCAAAGCTTTACTATAAAAGCCCCCATTTCCTCACTCCCCCAATCATTTTACTATAAAAGCACCCTTTCTATAAAAGGACAGACAAACAAACACACAAACCCTTCTCAATTATATAATAAGATGTTTAGATTCTCCAATTAATTTACATAAAACAGAAAAACATTTTTCTTTAAACAATTTTTTATTTAATTCCACGTCTAATAATCAATTTATTAAAGGCCAGTGAGGGGGGATAGAGGAAAGAAGTCCCAAGAAATAGTAGAGTAAATGCAAAATTGAGATAGAAGAATTAAAAGGAGGGGAAGAAGGAGTAAAATTTTTAAGAGGGAAAAAAGGCGTAGTGATAGAAGACCCGCAGTCAGAAGACCCAAGGACAGAAGACCCACAGTCAAAAGACCCAAAACAATTTTTCTTATTTTTATTCATACTGCTTTCATATTGGCTCCTTACCTATGGTCTTTTTGAGGGTCCTTGCTCCTGCGAAGGATGTCAAGCATGCCACTGCAGCGATAATAAGAATAGGTCTATTTTACGAGCCAGCGGGGTCGTAAAAACGCGGGGTTTTGCACAAGCGTCCCGCCGACTTTATATTGTTTGATTTTTATATCGTAACTTTGTCCAATCTAGTTATTCTAAGCTTTTAGTAGAAATTTTTCCTTGTGGGTCTTTTGTCTGTGGGTCTTCTGTCTGTGGTTCTTCTGTCCTTGGGTCTTCTGACTGCGGGTCTTCTATCACTACGCCTTTTTTCCCTCTTAAAAATTTTACTCCTTCTTCCCCTCCTTTTAATTCTTCTCTCTCAATTTTGCATTTACTCTACTATTTCTTGGACTTCTTTCCTCTATCCCCCCTCACTGGCCTTTAATAAATTGATTATTGGATGTGGAATTATATAAAATTAATGGAAATTCATTTGACATATAATAGCTATTTGACATAAAGGCTGTACTTTAGTACGTGGGTGCAGGCTTTAATTTACAAATGTTATACCATTCGAAAGAGCTCGTCGAGCTGAGTCGAATGCCACCAAAATTAGATCTAGGAAAAATTTCTGGACCGAGATATAGGTCCCTAAAGTTTGAAAAACCATAGGGGGGACCAAGCACTTTTTTGGGGTGAAAAATTCGAAAATGCAAATTATACCTCGTTCGAAAGAGCTCATCGAGCTGAGTCGAAAGACACCAAAATCAACAAAATCCGACTTGATTGGACAAAGTTCTGATATTTTCTTTTAGCTCCTTACCTATGGCATCTGTGGAGATTTTTGCTGATACAGAGGCTCCAAATACGTCCAGAACAAGGGAGATAAGAATAGGTTTATGTTACGAGCCCAGACCCATCGCCCGTAGACTCCCCGCGAGGCGCGTGCCGCAAAACCCCGCGCGAAGCGCGGGGTTTTGCACAAGCGCCTCGCCGACGCCCCATAGGTTTAGGTTCTGTTTTTTTGTGTCATAACTTTTTCTAATCTTGTTTAATCATGGTGATTTTGGTCTCATTCGACTCAGCTCGTCGAGCTCTTTCGAATGAGGTATTATTTGTATAAAAAATTTTTTATTCCAAAAATCGCCCCTTTGTATCTTAGGTTTTTAGGGGGCTTATATCTCGGTCCAATCAAGTCGGATTTCGTTGATTTTGGTGTCTTTCGACTCAGCTCGATGAGCTCTTTCGAACGAGGTATAATTTGCATTTTCGAATTTTTCACCCCAAAAAAGTGCTTGGTCCCCCCTATGGTTTTTCAAACTTTAGGGACCTATATCTCGGTCCAGAAATTTTTCCTAGATCTAATTTTGGTGGCATTCGACTCAGCTCGACGAGCTCTTTCGAATGGTATAACATTTGTAAATTAAAGCCTGCACCCACGTACTAAAGTGACCCCGACATAAATATTTATTTATTTATTATTTAATATTTTATAAATTAAAAATTTTAAAATTAAAATGTTTGCCCAATTTAGCAATTGTAAGAAAGGCAAGACAAAAATATGTTAAGCTAGAAATTAAACCTTTTTTTAGATAAAGGTGAAAATATGAAAAAAATAAAAACAGGAAATAATTAATTTTTTAAATTCATTAAATATTCTAAAGCATCTAAAGCTATGCAGGAGGTTACATCTTCCCGATTTACATCACAGAAGGAAAATAAATTGTTTATACATATTAGGTGCTTAAAGCAAAACTCCAAAACCCATTAAAAAAAGTTCCAACAAGAAAATTTATAAATTTTTAACAAAAAGCTTCATCCTTTAAAAGGAATGTTTGTCCATAAAAACCAGAGTTGGCCGATATCGGGATCGCGACTGGTATCGGGCGGTATTATACCGGTTTTTTTGATACCGATACTAAAAGCAAATACCGTTTTTACTGATACCGATACAGAAACCGATGAATATCGGTATATTAGTTTTTGTTTGACCCTCCAAAATTCTCAAAATTTTCGCCTGCGACGCTAAAAATGAAAAAAAAACCATGCAGGAGACAATTCAAAGAGAATTTTGATATTTCTTTTATTTTTCGTTCAAAATAATAATTACAAAATAAATTTGCAGAAAATTTTCTTAATTTTTTTTCTTTAAATTCCTCTAGAATTTAAAAAAATATATAAGAATGAGCTTGCAAAAGTTTAGCTACCGGCAGGAGCAAAAGTTTAGCCACCGGGAAGATTTGAAAAGTTATCGGAGGATTACAGTGATATCAGTGGAGGATTACAGTGATAAAAAATATATAAGAATGAGCTTGCAAAAGTTTAGCTACTTTATGATTTTTTCTCTAAATAAAGAAGAGAGAAATGGCTGCGCCGAAAAAACAGGGAAGAAAAGAAAGAGGAAAAGTATACGGTAGTTTTCCTCTTCTTTTCTTCTACCCTGCTAAGGGGCAGGGTAGAAGATTTTTTAAAAAATCATTAAAAAGCGAATTTTTTTGGAAAAATTATAAATTTAATATTTTTAAATAGCTTGAAGTGTCCTCTATTTTTTGACATAATTTTTGGAATTTTCCCTTTAAAACTCAATTTATGAGAATTTTTTACAAAAAGTACCTCATTTTTCAGTGATTTTTTAAGAAAAAGTAGTACCTTAAAAGAAAAATCATAACGTTTAAATAAATCGGTCAGAATTTTTGATTTTTTGTCAAATCATAGATAACACTCCGATCTATATTCTGGCAAAAAAATAAAATTTTTTCTTCCATTATAAAAAAAGTTATGATTTTTTCTCTAAATAGGGAGAAATGAGAAAAAACGGCAACGCCAAACCCGCGGCGTAGGGTCAACCCGGCGCTGCCGCTACGATGGTTACCTTATTTTACGGACCCTGCTAGTTGTTGCTAGGTGCTTTCGCTCACTATATGCAGGAGCTCTACCTCTGAGCTACCGGTGCATCGACTAATGCTTTCGCTTTTTTCCTTTTTAGATCGTTTAATCACCGCCTAAGCGTTTTAAATGCTGCTGGGTGGATCATCCTTACACATATTATTAAAATATTTGAATTGGAAAATAGCTCGTTCAGGCGCATCGAAATAGCTTATAATTACATTTTTGAAAATTTCACTCAAAAATTTTATTTTTACCAAAATTATTTTAATTTATCATTCAGAGGACCGTATCTCATTCGATTTTTGTCGAAGCCGCCTAATTCTGATGTCATTCGAATCATTAATCAGTAAATGCAAAATTAAGAGAGAAAAATTAAAAGGAGGGGAAGGAGTAAAATTTTAAATTTAAATTAAGAGCTGATTCGAATGATATAAACATTTCTAATATTAAAACCTTAGCCTTGAATCTAGGCCAATTTTTATCCAAAAAATTTTGCTCAAACTTTGAGAGAAGTTGGTCATATTAAAATTTTGTAGAAAATCCGATACCGATTTTTCAATCCCATGCCGGTATCAGTATCACTAACCCGAATCCCGATCCCGAGGTCGGTAACGGAATCGGTATCATCACTCAATAATACCGATACTCATCTTAGGCCTGAATTCTGATACCGGTCAACTCTAATAAAAACAATATATATTTTTTAGATTAAATGAAAAATTTAATTATTTTAAAAATATTTTTATTATTTTTTTTAAATATTTTTTGCAAGGAAATTATTGAAATTAAAGAAATGGAAAAATCAACAGATTTATTTATTGAATTTCTTTCAATTGATTGTAAAGATGAGATTCCTAGTGAAGATTTAATTATTGAATCAATGAAGTTTAATTATAAACTATTTCTAGATTCTTTAATTAATTTAGGTAAATATTGTAGTGAAATTAAGACAATTTAGAGAACTTCAAGTATTTAATAAAAACTCTTGATATTTCAAAACCTTTTTTCCCCAGCTCCGGAGCCATGACTTTCGGAGTGCTCCATGTTGGCTCCGGACTTCGAGTGAAAAATAAATGAGTATTATTTCTTCGTCGGTCTTGGGCGTATTAAGAGGGATATTTGATGATTTGAACAAATTATGCGGGATGCGGGAAATTTGCGTGAAATAAGATGATCCTAAGATGCATCATTTTTTAAAAAAAACTTTTAAATTTAAAATTCTAAAATCCATCTTTTAAACCAATATTTACCCATAAAATATTTAATAATTAAGATTTTGTTGAAAGAAATAATTTATTGAATACAAACTTCTCTGAAAAATTTGAAGAATTTATTAATGAGAGTATTAAAATAGAAGAACGTTCAAAACAAATAAATAATTCAAAAAAAGAATTTTGTGTTTTACATTGTTTTATGGAAAATTGGATGAAAAATAAAATTCTTTTAAGTAATGAATTATGGAGGAATGAAATGATGAATAGTAAATTTACTGAAATTTTTAATAATGTTAGTTTATCTAAAAATTTAAATTTTATTTGAAAATAAAATTGTAAATATGTAGAAAGAAAAGTTGAGTGATATCTTTGCAGTGATGTCAAAGTTCCAAAATTTCTCTGGAACTAGTTCCAGTTCCAGAACTAGCTTTTTAATTTTTGTAGTTCCAGTTCCAGTTCCGGAACTCCATTTTTGAAATTCCTTAGTTCCAGTTCCAGTTCTGGAACTAGTTCCAAGCTAATTCTAGTTCCAAATTTTTAAATTTTTTTGAACATGAAAAGATTTATCAATTTTAACAAATAAAGGCATAATTTAAAAAATCATCTAGTATGCGGCAAAATCGCATTCACGGGATCCCGTAACGGGATTTCTTTCAAAATTTTTTACGGGACAGGATGCGGGACAGGGTCCCGTAAATCACGTAATCCCGGTCAGGGCTGTGCGCCAGAATTTTCGCGTGGCGCGCCAAACGCCAAACGCCAATTTTTCAAATTTTCAAATCACGCCAAACGCCAGAACGCCAAAATCGGCCAAAAACGACGCCAAAACGCCAAACGCCAAACGCCAAAAATTTTATCTACTAAGGCTCGAAAAACCAGTGTTTATCTCTTTTTAGCGCCGCAGGCGAAAATTTTTGAATTATCACGAGTTCCAGAAGCCAAAATTCATCCTTTTTTAGCGCCTACACCCAAAATTATGGAAATTTGTTAAGAACAAGAGCAGAAATCCTACTTTTTGTAAAAAATTGCAAGAAAAATGGAAAAATCACAACCCCAGAATTGTAGGATATCGAAGTTTTAGATGTCTAGATATCCTCTTGTACCTCCCGAAGTAAGGGACTTAGAAAGGAATACCTTGTTAATAACTTAAGACTTTTCTTTGTTTTGTTCCAAACCTTGTCTTTACTGCGTATTTAACGTTTTCTGTCTAACAATGACCCTAAACTTTCTTGGTTCCAGATACGTATTCGAAAGAACCTTCTATTAGTGCCACAGGCGAAAATTTTGAAAATTTTGGAAGGCTGCAGGCAAAAAAATTTCATTTTTTTGAAAACACTTCCCACATCTATCTGGAAAATTCCCATCATTAGGGGTGTATAATTTTGGCGTTTTGGCGCGCCAAAAGATGAAAATCACGCCAAACGCCAGGACGCCAAAATCGGCCAAAAATCACGCCAAAACGCCAAAACGCCACGCCAAAACGTCATGACGCACAGCCCTGATCCCGGTAATCCCGTTCGAAAATTTAGCGGGATCCCGCGGGATTTCGGGATTTTCACATGAAAAATTTTTACGTAATAGATATCGGGGAGATCAGAGGATTTGAAGAGATTAAGGGACTTAAAGTATATCTGGGGATACCATAAATCCTCTAAAATATTTGGGTTATAAGACTGGTTCGAGTGATATTGGAGGATTCAAGAGGATTAGAGGATAAACTGGAAGATTAAGAGGCTAAATAATTCACTTTTTAGCGCCGTAGGCGAAAATTTTGGAAATTTCTAAGGTCGTAGGTCGTTTTTAAATCCTCTAAAAAATTTTAGAGGATTTATGGTTTGGAACTAGTTCCAAAGCTAGTTCCAGACATTTACTAGTTCCGTAGTTCCAGTTCCAAGCTAGTTCAAGGTATTTACTAGTTCCGTAGTTCTAGTTCCAAACTAGTTCCAGATAATCGTTAGTTCCATAGTTCTAGTTCCGAAACTGGAACTAGAACTAACTAGTTCCGGAACTGGAACTGGAACTTTGACATCACTGTATCTTTGGTATTCGGTATCGAGTATGGAACAAACTGCTAGCTTTAAAAGTACTTTTTATAAAGTTTTTAAAATTTCAAAAATTTTTCCAATAAGCTATTAGATTATCCAAAATATGAAAATAGTTATGTAAGTGCAGAAATATGCAAAAAAGAACCGGATTCCAATGTGCTCGAGTCAATGCCGAAATAATTTTTTCAAGGCATAAAAATATTTTCAGGATGATCCAATAATTTATTCGTTTGAATTTGACTGCGATAATGAAGAAAATATTAGTATAATTGTTAAAATGTTTAAAGAGAAAGCAAATGATAAACAACTATATGATATACATTATTTAACAATAAAATATTTAATTGAAAATTCACAAAAAATACAAAAATTCTTTGAAGAGTATGCAAATACAGAGAATGAAGAAGATGCTAATAAATCAAAAAATCGTTTATACAGTTTAATAGGAAATGAATTGGGAAATTTGGAAATTGAATATCCTATTTTGATTCAATTTGGTTTGATATTTTATTTTGAAAGTTTTAAAATTAATTTTAAAAAATGTTTATTTTTTTGCTTATATTTGAAAAATAAATTTTGAAAAAATAATATTTTTTAAAATAGGTGACCTCAAAAGTCTTTGTTTAAATTAAAATATCCATATTTAAATAGTACCTATTTTTAAAGATTTTATATTAATAAATTTTTGTTAACAATTTAAGGTAAAATGGCATCTAATTACCAATGGTATTTATATAAGAAAATACTTTTATTAGAAGAAACCGATGAAGAATCGTTATATCTAACAGAGGATGAATTAGAAGAAAGTATAAATGCAGAAATTAGAATTAATGCTTCTCTTCTATTTGCAACGTTTCAAGGAATTTATGATCTTTTCGTTGAAGAAGTTGATGATGAAGAAACAAAAGAGTTAGGCAACGATATAAAAAATATATTTTTTAATTTGATTAAAAAAAGAATTGAAATTGCTAATTGTTTTATTTGTTTATATGCAAGTTTAATTGATAATGAAGATTTAGATGAAGGTTTAGATGAAGAAGAAATTGAAACTTTAATTGATAAATTGAAAGAAATGAAATTTGAAGATGTAATTAAAGCATGTGAAAATAGTTGGGTAACAAAAGAAGAGAAAATAAAAATATTAAAAAAACAAAGAAAAATTATAGCAAATGAACATTTAAGTGATTTAAGACATTATTTAAAAAATAATCAAAAGGATAAAGAAAAATTAACAAAAAGTTTTAAAAGCAAGTTTATATTGGGCAATTTAATTATAGACAACGAGAGGCTTCTTAATCTAAATTCGGAGTTAAAATTATTGGTTATATTAGAAGGTATGGGAATAATATTAATAAAAATAATCTCGAGCACCCGTTTTGAAGGTGGCACAATCGGTTTGAATTCATTCCGTGATGGTTCAATTTCATCTCCCCTCCAATGATTTCTCCATAGCACAAATACAATACAGCTAATTCTGTTTATAATAATTCACTGACCTCAAGAGATTTTAATTCCCAATAAAGTAATAGAAAGTAGACAAATCCTTATTTAAAAATAATAATGTGGTAACATGCATTTTGCAAAAAAAAAGATTACAAATCTTTATAGCTAGAATAATTGTACAAATAATTTTTAAAAAATAGTTGGTGATTAAGAATTAATGTGTTTAAGATTAAGATAAATTTTTTAAAGTTCTCTTTAAAATTTAGACATTGAAAAGGATGAAATATTATTGAAGCAAAATTATTTAAATGTTTTTACATTAAATGATGAAAAATCAAAGGAAATAAATAAAATGTCGGCAGATTTTATAGTTTGGGGTAAATTAATAGATGGAATTGTTAATTCTAAAAGTTGGAAAATGAAAAATATTCAAAATGATTATATAAAGTATTTTAATGAAGCTAAACTTTTAGTTAATAAATATTATTGGGGCTTCTATTGTACTATTTTAGAAGAATTGAATGAACAAAAATATTACAGATCACTTAAATTAATTTTAGATAAAATTGAAACAGGAAAATCTAATGATGGAAGCGTAATATCTGTAATTATTTAATATAAATTTAATATTTCACTATAAATAAAGGACCAAAAATCTACAAAATTCTCGAATTCCAAGTTCTGCTATGTATTTAGGTCATTTCCGTGCCATATTTTCAAATGTTCCGCTCCAGCTCTAAAGCTCTTTGCTAGAATCGGTTAAGGACGATTCAGTATCGCCGATTCAGTATTGGCCGATTCAGTATATGGCCATAACTTTCCTGATATTCGACCGATTTGAATAATTCTCATATCATTCGAAAGGTCTTGAGATTCGACATCTTTTTTATTATTAGCCCGATCTGATCTGATCATCACAAAAAAAGTTACAGCGTGAAAACCGATTTTTTATGCCTGTGACGTCGTTTATCAGTGATAACTTTTTGTAGAGTGATCAGATCAGGTCAGTCCAATTATGAAAAAGATGCAGCACCCCGAGGCCTATCAAATCATATATAATAATTCCTACAATATTGATCGAGCAAAAAGTTATGGCCAAAAAGCCCAGATACTGAATCGGCCAATACTGAATCGGCGATACTGAATCGTCCCCTACCCGCTAGAATAAATTGTAAAAAATATTTAAAAATTAGTCGGTTACGAGCGTGACGTTAATAATTGGAAATGTTCAGTCCTTTCTATTGAGAGTTGAAAAAATTTGATTTTATGGCGTGTCGACGCAGAAGACCCACAGACAAAAGACCCAGAACCATTTTTCCTACTTTTATTCTATTGTGCTTTCATATTGGCTCCTTACCTATGGCCTTTTTGGGGGGTTTTTGTTGCTGCGGAGTATGCCGATCATGCCCACCGTAGCGATAATGGGAATAGGTCTATGTTACTAGTGTCTTCTAAACTTCTAGTAAAAATTTTTCCTTTTGGGTCTTCTGTTTGTGGGTCGTCTGTCACTACGCCGTTTTATGGAATGTATGTCTCGATAAATCTACCAGCAAATTAAAAATTCGCAAAAATCGGAACAGAAAGTTTTTGTAAATGAGATCATAAAATAATTCTGAAAAAGCGGTGATTAACCCTAAAAACTAATTCTCAGCTTATGAAATTAAGATTTTTAATAATTTAGGTGAAAAAAGTACTCGACATTGACGATGTAGAAAATTCAACAGATGATTTAACCACAGATGACCTAGATGACCTTGAAAAAAGAATTAAAGAAAAACATTTAACTACATTGGGAGTTTTTATAAGAAATGAAAATTTCAAAAAGGATATGGCTATTAGTAAGTTATTGGATGCGGAAGGATTTTTCCGTGCTAATTTATTTTAATCGTGTATTGAACTGTAGATAATTTAACAGAAAACTTTAGTTATTAGTTCATAGCAGATGTTCGGAGTATCTTTTATTTACGCTAGACTTAAATAGGAATTTTCTTATATTTATTAATTTAAGGATTAAAAGAAATGGGAGAAGAAAAATTTAAAACAGAGCTTAATTTGTTTATTGAACATAAAAATATAATTAAAATATATGAAATTATAAGTAAAATAGATGTTAGAACAGAAGAAGAACGTAAAGCTCAGGACGAAGAATATTTAAAAACCATTGCTTTATGGGATGAAGAAGCATTAAAGGAAAGTAAAGGAAAAGGAAAAAAAATAAAAAAGGAAGGGAAAACCGATGAAAAATCAGAAAATCCAAAAAAGAATAAGAAATCCTCAAATAAGAAAAATAAAAATAATAAAGAAACAAGTACTTCTACAAGCAATATAAAAGAAGAAAAAAAAGAACAAAATCAGAAAGCAGTTGAACAAATAAAATCAGAAATTGTTGAGGAAAAACAAAAAATAAAAGAAAAAAAGCCTCCTCCCCCTCCTAAAAAACCAAAAAAGAAATTAACAAATAAATTAATTGGAGGAAATAATGAAAAACAAAAAAATAAAAATATTTCTCTTTTTTCTTCAACATCTTTAAATGAATTAAAAATAAATTCAATTTCTGAATTTAAAAATGAACAAATAATTAATAAATTTTATTTAGAATTTATCGGAAACCCTTCAATAGAAAAACGTTATTTAATTGATATAGGCATTATTATTAATGAAATATATAAACGTTTTAAAGCATTTAAACAATTAAAAGATAAAATATGGCCATTAATTTATGAAGAAATATTTGGAAAAGAAATTTTTGAAAAAATGCCAAAATGGCTGGAAAATTTAACAGAAGATGAACAGAATAAAGTAATTAATCTATTAGATAAATATCAAGGTAGAAAAGGTGGCGGCCGAAAAATATAACTCCTAAGGGAGATCTTTAGCCAACAAAATAAACTCTAGTTCATAAAATACTTATATAAATTTATTCCTTAAAAATCGACAGAACCCGGGAAATATTTGTAAATGAGTAGTGAAGTGGGTGTTTGAGATGCCTGCCATTATGTTTATCCGCAATAATATTTTTTATGAATCAAAATTTTCCGTCCAAATCACTCACTGATTAATTTTACCATGATTTGAGGGGAATAAAATTAAATTGTCTATTATTCGCCTATTTCTAATATAAAATTAAACATTTTAAAGGTTATGGGAAATACTCCAATTGAATTGTACAATCAACTTAAAGAATTGGTTCATTTAATTGAAGGAACATGGAAAGTTGATAATAAAAATATTAAAGAAATCCCAATTTTAAATGAAAGAAATATTTATTTTATTATTCATCAATTACATTTACAAAAATTAATTTCTTCGAGAAATCTTTTATTTATTAAAGAAAAAAATCAAAATGAAAAAGAAAATATTATTTCAATTCTTTTTGGAGTTGAGGAGTCAGACAAGGTTGAGGAATGGTTTAATAGAATTGATGAACAGATAAATGATTGGAATAAATTTAAGGATCAGAGGGATATTGGTATATATTAAATTAAGAATATGTACTAAATAAATAAAATAAATTTAATTAATTTTTAGTTTAAATTTAACTAGTATCAATTTTTTAAATTTATTTAAAAACGGTCCTTCCAAGCAGTGGTTGAGAATTAATGAGATATTGGTTTTTCTTATCAGATTGGTTATTCTGATCTGAATTTTTCTGATGAGTCATTACCCCAAGTTTATTATAGGCCGCTTAAGTTTTTTAGAGAAGGGATGTTGAAAGCGCTTATTTTGAAATGAGCTTGTTTATTAAAATATACTCTAGACCAATTCAAAACAAAATTAATTTCAGATAATCAAAATATTGGAGAATATGGCCCAGCAAAGTATTTAAATCCAGAATTAATTCAAAACTTAATATTTTCTGAGGAGAATGAAGAAAGTAATTATAATTATGAAATATTTGAATTAATTGAAGTAAATAATAAAAATATGAACAAAATAATTGAAAAATTAAAAAATATATTAAATAAATGGACAGAAGAAAACTTTAAAGCAGATTATGAATTTTTGATTGGGGGATCTTTAATGTTGGAAGTAAATACAGAAAATTCTGATATTGACGCTATTTATGTTGTTAGAAGGAATACAAAATATTTTTGGGATGAAGAAATTGGAGAAGAAAATTTAAATGATGATGGAACAAAACAATTAAAAAGTAGAGCTACACAATTTTTTGGACCTTTAACTTCGAAATGTTTAGATGATAAAAAGAAAAATTGTTCAGATCAGTCTTTTTTCTGTTATTTATGTTTACAGGTAATTTCGTATCTACGGAGGTCGATTTAAAAGTACAATACTTTTAAAAAAGTACGAATCGGAACCCTGAAATATACGCTTGACTCTTGTCCGGTTGGAAGTTCCTGTTCGGGATTTTTTTAAAGTTCCATTCCGGATGCGGTTAAACCTGAACTTACAGCCAGACAGGAAAATAAACGGTTAAATATTAAACTGGAACATGAAACATAGATTTTAATCCCCAAACCTAGCTATCTAAGAAAGGTCTTTTGTTGAAATCAAGCCCCAGTTCAATCTATCAATCTATAAATAAAGAACAATTATAATCATAGCTACTAATTAAAATTTAGGATAAAGTTAAGAATTTAAAAAGAATTGGAGAAATACGTGTTCCTCTATTGAAATTTGAATTTTATGGAATTGATATAGACATTAGTTATGTACAAATTCCTGAAAAAATAAAAGATAATGAAAATTGGATGGATGAAGCTTTAAATAATGCAGAAAATAATAGTTTGGGAAGAGTTTTTCCTTTATCTGGTTATAAATCGAATTTAATTATTAAAGAATTATTACCAAAAAATGAAGAAAAAGAAAAAATAAAAATATTTCGTTCGGCATTGATTTTATTAAAAATTTGGGCAAAAAGTAAAATATCTAAGTAATTTAGAAAAATATTTTTTAAAAATTTATAGATAATTCTATTTATGGAAATCAATTTGGATTTTTGAGTGGTACTTCTATGTTAATTATGTTAACTAAAATTTATTTATTATATCCAAATACTTATTCTGTTTTGGTTATAATAGATAGATTCTTTCTTACTTTTTTGACTTGGTTAGTTTGGATAACTTTAATTTTTCAAGCAAAATTATTTATAAAATCTTAAATTTAATTATTTAAGTTTTAATTAATTATTTAAAAATAAACATTCGACTCTGAAAATGTCTGAAAAAGGACCGGTAGAATAATATCTGAAGTGTTATTATAATTAGGGGCACAATAAGAAATTGTAAATCATCAAGAAAGATAGATAGAGATAGAATTTTTATGCATTAAAAAATGTGAAATATGCACTATAATATACATAAAAAAATTACAAAATTTTCACTATTTTGGTGGGATTTTGGCCAATTTTCGTGTTATTTTCCCCCCAAAACATCAAATGCATTTATGCAGTAATACACATTTATGTAGCAAAGTTCGAAAATAAACAAAAATATACATTATATGCAAATAGACCCTTTCCCCCCTAAAGTTTTCAAACCAAACAGAAACTGTGTTTTCTTGTGTTAACAAAAAGATGGCACATTTTAAATTTTCGAGATTAGGAGTGGTCTGAAAAATCTACAAAAATTCCTGTAAACATCTCTATAGATATCGATAGAAAATACAAAATAAACGAAGTTCTAATATATCTCTTTCATCGAGATCTAAAAACCCGAAAATCAACGGAAAACTGGGGGTAAACGTCTTTAAAAAATATTTTCGACCCCTTATAGACTAAATTAAATTTTCATTTTATGCTTTTCTGAAAGCCCTTTAAATTTGCTATAATACCAGCAATTTTTATTTTACAGAAAATTTTTTTCATTAAGTTGTACTTCATTAAATTTTTAAGGTGCTCAGAAAGGGTTAAATTTAATGATTTTCATGACCATTGAATTTAACCCTCAATATCTCCCAAGTAAAATTTTTTTTATTTATTAACAATAAGGGATTCTTATAGCAAATTTAATGGGCTTTCAGAAAAGCATAAAATGAAAATTTAATTTAGTCTATAAGGGGTCGAAAATATTTTTTAAAGACGTTTACCCCCAGTTTTCCGTTGATTTTCGGGTTTTTAGATTTCGATGAAGGAACTATATTAGAACTTCGTTTCTTTTGTATTTTCTATTGATATCAATTGAGATGTTTACAGGAATTTTTGTAGATTTTTCAGACCACTCCTAATCTCGAAAATTTAAAATGTGCCATCTTTTTGTTACACGCTAAAACGGTTATTATTTTATAAAAAAATTCAGGAAAAAATTTTTTTAGCGCAGTTTAGCTTATTAGTATTTTATTCATGAAAACTATCTACAAAAAGATTTTCAACCGAAAAGGACCCTTTTCCATTGAGTTATATCGAAAAAACATGATGTGCCATCTTTTTGTTACGCAGTGTCATCATGCCAAGTTTTCTAAAAAATTATGCATTAGCATAAAAATCCTGTCTCTAAAAATAAGTGTAACACCAATTTAAATTTTTCTAGGAATTGGCCTAGACCTTTTTTTATTGATACAATAGACGATAAGTTAACCCACAGTTGGAAAATTGAAACAGAATTATCTGCAAGAAAGCGAACATTTCTAGATCAACAAGGAATTCAAGAAGATTGGGATGATAAAAGAGATAAAAAATATATAAAAATGGAAAAGGAAAAATTAAAAGAAAATGAAAAAGGAAATTTTGAAAGATTAGAAAAACATTCAAAATTAATAATGCCAATATTAACACCTGCATATCCACAACAGTCAAGTGCTTTTAATGTTAATTATTCAACAATGGAAATAATTAAACAAACAATTATTGAAGGTTAATAGTTGGTAATCTAGGATCCTGGGATAAGAAATGAGATAATAATTATTAGTATCTGACCTATTAACTCTATAATAATGTAAAGCATATAGCTATCTATTTTCTAAAGCTATGCAGTAGGCGGCGCGGTGTAATGGAAAAACTTCAGTTCGGTTTACTGAAGATTCTAGTTCGCACCCAGCAGCCGATTAACCTTTTGCACTAGCTAAAAGAGAGAAATAGCTATAGAATCAGGATTTTGGGTCGGGAATCCTGATTCCAATTTCTAGAGCAACTTTAATTTCTTTATAGGTTTAAAAGGAATAAGACAAATTCGTCGCCAAACATCCACCGATTTTACTGAAGGATTGAAACAATGGATTAAAGGAGTTAATTTTGTTGATAAAGTAATTTATTTTTTGTAGATTTAAAAATTATTTTTCTTTTCAAAGTACAATCATTTTGTAACAATTATTTGTGTTGGAATTGATGAAAATATTGGAGAAGATTTTTGTAATTTTGTAAAAAATAGAATTAGAGTTGAATTAGTTTTGTCATTGGAAGAATATCCAAAATTAGAATATTCACATATTTCACCAAATAAATCAAAAAAAGGAAAATGTGAAAAACGATTAATTGCTGGGAAAAAATTTAAAAAATTTTGGTAATTAATATAGAGCGGATGTGGATCCTGACCTTGATTTTTCCTGGATCTAGAGTCAGCTAAAGGCATTTTTCATAGTTCCTTGATTTTTCCTTGACCTTGATTCTTCCTTACCTCAAAAGGTCAAGAATCTGGTCAAGGTACCCAGCCGAAATCAAGGTCAAGGTTTTTTGAAAATCTCGCTTTCTACTAATTAATAATTAAATAAATAAATATTTAAATTTAAAGGGAAAACAATTGGTGTAAACAATGGATTGTTGGTTTAAATTTGCCCGAATTATTTAATTATTCAAAAAAAGAAAAAATATCTTTAAATTATTATTTTTTAAAGTTTATTAAAAAAATTAAAGGAAAATATATTAAGGTAAAAATTAAAATAATTTTTTTAATTTAAAAATTTTATTTAGCATCGAAAAATTGAAAGAACTAATGTGGCTATTCATTTACGTTATACTGATATTCACGAAGCTAAGAAGTTTTGGGGAGATAATTAACGAGAGATGATGCAATATTGTTTTTATTTAAATCCCTTATATATTTAAATCCCTCCCCGTATTTCCTGAAATAAAACGCCAAGCTGAATTAGAGCCCCGCCTTAATTAAGCTCCATAAAAATGTGAGAATTCTCTGACTACAGGTCTGACTACAGGGCTTTGCGTTGTTATATATATATTGTTATATATATGTTTTGGGTTGTAAGCATACCGTATTTTCTCTAATAGAGCCCCACCCTCAATTAGAGCCCCACACTCTATTACAGCCCCACTATGGAGGATAGTTGAAAAATACACCCCATGGGGCTGTATTAGAGAAAATACGGTATATTATTTCAGGAAATACTATATGTATTATCTAAATTATTATAACTACCCTTTAATTCCTTTAGAAATTTTTTAGAAATGATAAAAACCTTTAAAAATGAGGAAATCTGATCATTATGTGTGCCTTTTGAGGGAAGTAAAGAAGGACACAATACATATGTAATTACCTCAATCCTATACATATTTTTATTCATTTTTAAATTACTAAGCTGAATTTTTACAATTTTTCATCGATAAAACATTTTTCTATATCAATTAGTATCATTTTACTTATCAAGGTCAACGGTCGATGGGTCTGGGCTCGCAACATAAACCTATTCCTATCCCCCTTGCTCTGGACGTAGCTGGAGCCTGCGAAGCAACAAAAATGTCCACGGAGACCATAAAACAAACGACCATAACCTTGTCAAATCATGTCAGATTTCGTTGATTTTGATGTCATTCGACTTAGCTCGAGGAGCTCTTTCAAATAAGCTATTATTTGCATATTCGAATTTTTCACCCCAAAATTGAGCTTACTCCCCCTATGGTTTTTCGTTTTTTTGGGACCTATATCTCAGCCGCTGTATGAGTCAGCAAGACAATTTTTACCATGTGACTCAACTCGACGAGCTCTTTCGAATTACATATGGTTTGACCCATTTGTTTTCTGTTTAGGCAAACATCCATCCATTTAAGGGGTAAACATATCTGTTTAGCCCCCCCCCCTCCCCCAAACATATTTGTTCAGCCCGGGAGTCACTTTCCAAAGAGCCCGGGATTTACTTTCCAAGGCAATAAAAAACATTTGTTAAAATAAAATAAGTAAGCAGATGTTCCAATTATTTCAACAGACCATATCCCTGTCGTCTAAATTGTGATGGGCCTTTTTAGGGGTGGGCCCTTTTGGGGTTTATGATCAGTGGGTCTATCTGATGTTTTCGTACATTGGACAATTTTGAGAAGGGCCTTTTTATTCAATGTGCCCTTTTTGGGGTGGGCGTCGCCGTTCTCATCTATAAAAACAAAAAAAGCAATTTCTTCATATTATTTTTTATTTACATTATTTCTCATGCCTTTTCTTATAACGTTATCTGCCACCTTAATTAATTGATTATTAGACGTGGAAAGCCGAAAAATTCCTTGATTCTCGTTAATAAAAATAAACATTTCACAATTATAAATGATTCCCAACAATTAAAAAAGGCAAGGGCATATGTATCAAAAATGTGTAATAGGCGGAATTGAATCTTTTTTAACTAAAATATTAACGCTAAAACTACGGAAAATGTTATATGTAGAACGGTAAAGCCTGTTTTGGGTTATTTTGACCCAAACTTGCCCGAGACCTAGATTCGAGATATATACGAGTTCGAATATGTAATCCTTTTTCTAAGAGATTAAGACTCAGGGATACAAAAAATTGTAAGACCAAAGGTTGACCAAGCAGATTTTTGGGATCAACAATTTCATCTCACAAATTATAGTTCATTCGAAAGAGCTCGTCGAGCTGAGTTGGATGATAACAAAATCAATGCAATCTAGCTTGATAGGACCGAGTTATGGGTCGGTACTGTGTGTGTACATTAGCACTCACCCATGTGTACATGGGTGAGTAGACATTTCGAACTCAGCTCGGAGAGTGGAATCAATTGGTATATAGTAACCCGAAACCCGTGCCCGATATTTTTCTAACCCGAAACCCGTGACCCGAAATGAAAATGCTCCAACCCGATACCCGTACTCGTCTCGTATCTCGTGAAATCTCGTGTTTTTTAGAGGTCTCGTATCCCGTGTCTCGTACCCCTGATATATATCATACCACTTTTTATTCTAAGCGAGTGTTCATTTTGGATCCAAATATGAGGTTGAGATTTATTTTCTGATTATTTTACGTTTTTGAGCTTTAAAATTCTTTAAAATTCGCCCACGAGGCCTTTGGCGCCTTCCTTTAAAATCAAAGTTTGTCTTAAAACAAAATATGTAGTTTTTTAGATTAAATTAAATGAAAAATTTAATTATTTTAAAAATATTTTTATTATTATTTTTAAATAATATTTTTTGTAAAAATGATAAAGAAATTATTAAGAGTGGAGAAATGGAAAAATTAACAGATTTATTTACTGAATTTCTTTCAATTGATTGTAAAGATGAAATTCCTAGTGAAGATTTAATTATTGAATCAATGAAATTTAATTACAAACAATTTTTAAAGGCCTTAAGTAAGTGAAAATAAGGAGTAAGTGGAAACTAGGGTTGCCGTTTTCGAGCCTTTTTCGGGCTTTTTTAAAGATTTATTTTAAAATTATTGGTAGATTTGGAGGGATATCGGTGAATTAGCAGGGATATTGGTGGATTTGGATGGTAATGGGAGACCTGAAGAGCTACGGGGAATTAAGATGGATATCAGTGAATTTAAAAGGATTAAGGGGAGTTGAGTGATTATAAAGGGGTTTATAAGGATTGATGTGATTTGATTTGCTATATAAAATAAATATGTATTTAATAATTAAGATTATGTTGAAAGAAATAATTTATATTCTTCAAAATTTGCTGAAAAATTTGATGAATTTATTAAAGAAAGTATTAAAATAGAAGAACGTTTAAAACGAATAAATAATTCAAAAAAAGAATTTTGTGTATTACATTGTTTTATGGAAAATTGGATGAAAAATAAAATACTTTTAAGTAATGAATTATGGAGGAATGAAATGATGAATGAATTCCCTGAAATTTTTAATATTATTAGTTTGTAATTTAAATTACATAATATAATTTAGACTTTAGTCAGAAACAATTATATATCTATGGTTCTAGTACCTGGGAAAAATACAAAAGTAATTTTTTCAAGGCATAAAATATTTTCAGGATGATCCAATAATTTATTCGTCTGAATTTGACTGCGATAACGAAGAAAATATTAATATAATTGTTAAAATGTTTAAAGAAAAATCGAGGAATAAACAACTGCATGCCTTACATTATTTTACAATAAAATATTTAATTGAAAATTCACAAAAAATACAAAAATTCTTTGAAGAGTATGCAAATACAGAGGATGAAGAAGATGCTAATAAATCAAAAAATCGTTTATATAGTTTAATAGGAAATGAATTGGGAAATTTGGAAATTGAATATCCTATTTTGATTCCATTAGGTTTGATATTTCATTTTGAAAATATTAAAATTAATAAAATTTTATTTTTGACTGTACTTTAAATGTACATACATATATGTACCTAATGTTATTTACATCTTCGATTTCTTGACAATTGTGTGAGCTGGATATTTACCAGAATTCTCATATAGGGGGAAAAAATTTTTGTAACAATTTAAGGTAAAATGGCATCTAATTACCAATGGTATTTATATAAGAAAATACTTTTGTTAGAAGAAAACGATAAAGAATCGTTATATCTAACAAAGGAAGAATTAGAAGAAAGTATAAATGCAGAAATTAGAATTAATGCCTCTCTTTTGCTTGCAACGTTTCAAGGAATTTATGATCATTTCGTTGAAGAAGTTGATGATGAAGAAACAAAAGAATTAGGCAACAATATAAAGAATGAGTTTTTTGATTTGATTAAAAAAAGAATTGAAATTGCTAATTGTTTTATTTGTTCATATATAAGGTTAATTGAAGAAGATTATGTTAACCCTTCTGATAATTCATCTGATGAGGAAATTGAAATTGCAATTTCAATTGTAAAGGTGGAAAAAATAATTGAAAAATGTGAAACTGATTGGATAACAAAAGAAGGAAAAATAAAAATATTAAAAGAACAAAGAAGAGCTGTAGTAGAAAAACATGTAGATAGTTTAAAACATCATTTAAATTTAAATGATAACAAAAAAGAAAAAGAAAAATTAACAAAAAGTATTAAAAGCAAGTTTATGCTGGGCAATTTAATTATAGATAACGATGAATTTTTTCAATTAAATTCTGAGTTAGAATTATTTGATATATTAGAAGGTAAGGGAATAATACAAAAATTAATTAAATAAAGCTGTAGTGTCTGCATACCGTATATGCTCGAATAATTACCCTCTTTAATAATTACCCCCTCATTTTCTTACACAAATCTTAAATATATTGAAAAAATCATTGTCAATTTCAATTATTGAAACAGTTTATTAAACAATATCAAAAAACAAATCGATTCCCTCCTTGATTTATTGAGATATACCCCAAATTCAGCACCTCCTCTCGAATAATTACCCCCTCCAACGAGAAGTCGAAACAATAATTACCCAGGGTAATTATTCAAGCATATACGGAAATAAAAATAAAATTCTGGCATTTTACTATGAAATAAAAAATGCCAGAATCAGTTTGGAAGTTGTCACAAACTTCCAAACCACCATCCAATGATAACATGATAACGCAGTACCATGATATATATAACTCATGGTACAACTGTTCTTATAGATTTTAAATCCTAAAAAATACCATAGATAAAGTCTGCTAATTGCTGAACTTAAATATGTAAGAAAAGAAAAGACCATATTAGAAGGTAGACAATAAATGGTTCGTGTTGTATGTATATTGCTTATTAACTAACTCGAAAGATAATTTTTTCAGTAAGGTCGACTTGAAATATTTTATAGCAAATTTTATTGGCTTTCAGTCAAGCATGAAAGAAAATTTTAATCGCTGGTATGAGGTGACGAAAATATTTTCCAAACAACTCTAATCCCATTATACGTTGACTTTTGAGTGTTTTAGATTGTCGAGATTACTGTGTTGTATGTAGTTAATGTGCTCGGTCTTTTGGTTTTTGTACTTAATATCGATGGATGTGTTCAGTGGAATTTTTTCAAATTTTTACCTATATTTTTACTATTGGTTCACGCTAGGGATCATTACTTTTGTCCACACTAAAAATAGGGATATCCATTTAGAGTTGAGAGAAATTTAAGGGATTGGATTTTGAGAAAAAAATTTTTCCGTGGAAAGTATCTTAACATTGTGAATTTTAATTATTAAAAAGGAAGTAAAATATTTACCCTTTCCATTTCAAAATAATCACTTTTTAAAAATTTTCATACCCAGGGATCATTACTTTTGAGCACGAGTGTATATAAATTTATTCCTTAAAAATCGACAGAACCCGGGAAATATTTGTAAATGAGTAGTGAAGTGGGTGTTTGAGATGCCTGCCATTATGTTTATCCGCAATAATATTTTTATGAATAAAATTTTCCGTCCAAATCACTCACTGATTAATTTCACAACGATTTGAGGGGAATAAAATGAAATTGTCTATTATTCGCCTATTTCTAATATAAAATTAAAAATTTTAAAGGTTATGGGAAATACTCCAATTGAATTATACAAACAACTTAAAGAATTGGTTCATTTAATTGAAGGAACATGGAAAGTTGATAATAAAAATATTAAAGAAAACCCAATTTTAAATGAAAGAAATATTTATTTTATTATTCATCAATTACATTTACAAAAATTAATTTCTTCGAGAAATATTTTATTTATTAAAGAAAAAAGTCAAAATTTAAAAGAAAATATTATTTCAATTCTTTTTGGAGTTGAGGAGTCAAAACAGATTGAAGAATGGTCTAATAGAATTGATGAACAAATAAATGATTGGAATAAATTTAAGGATCAGAGGGATATTGGTATATATTAAATTAAGAATATGTACTAAATAAATAAAATAAATTTAATTAATTTTTAGTTTAAATTTAACTAGTAACAATTTTTTAAATTTATTTAAAAACGGTCATAGCTGGCTCCTTCCAAGCAGTGGTTGAGAATTAATGAGATATTGGTTTTTCTTATCAGATTGGTTATTCTGATCTGAATTTTTCTGATGAGTCATTACCCCAAGTTTATTATAGGCCGCTTAAGTTTTTTAGAGAAGGGATGTTGAAAGCGCTTATTTTGAAATGAGCTTGTTTATTAAAATATACTCTAGAACAATTCAAAACAAAATTAATTTCAGATAATCAAAATATTGGAGAATATGGCCCAGCAAAGTATTTAAATCCAGAATTAATTCAAAACTTAATATTTTCTGAGGAGAATGAAGAAAGTAATTATAATTATGAAATATTTGAATTAATTGAAGTAAATAATAAAAATATGAACAAAATAATTGAAAAATTAAAAAATATATTAAATAAATGGACAGAAGAAGAATTTAAAGCTGATTACGAATTTTTGATTGGGGGATCTTTAATGTTGGAAGTAAATACAGAAAATTCTGATATTGACGCTATTTATGTTGTTAGAAAGAATACTCAATATTTTTGGGATGAAGAAATGGGAGAAGAAAATTTAAATAATGATGGAACAAAACAATTAATTAGTAGAGCTACACAATTTTTTGGACCTTTAACTTCAAAATGTTTAGATGATAAAAAGAAAAATTGTTCTGATAAGTCTTTTTTGTGTTATTTATGTTTACAGGTAAAATATAAATTTAAATAAAATACTCATAAAATATTACTTAATTGACATAATTTATACTCCTTTTATTAAATATTTATTTAATTAATAAGATTTATGTTTGGCTTGAACTCTAAACTATAAATGCAAATAAACGTTTGACTTTTGTCCAGTTGTGTTTCATCAAAAGTTTCTGTTCGGGATTTTTTGTAATGTTCTAGTCCGGATGCGGTTAAACCTGAACTTACGGCCAAACAGGATGTTAAACTGGAACATAAACCTTATAGATTTTTATCCACAAACCTAGCTGATTAAGAAAGGTCTTTTGTTGAAATCAAGCCCCAGTTCAATCTATCAATCTATTTATAATTAAAAAACAATTATAAACATAGCTACTAATTAAAATTTAGGATAAAGTTAGCAATCTAAAAAGAATTACTGAAATACGTGTTCCTCTATTGAAATTTAAATTTTATGGAATTGACATAGACATTAGTTATGTACAAATTCCTGAAAAAATAAAAGATAATGAAAATTGGATGGATGAAGCATTAAATAATGCAGAAAATAATAGTTTGGGAAGAGTTTTTCCTTTATCTGGTTATAAATCGAATTTAATTATTAAAGAATTATTGCCAAAAAATGAAGAAAAAGAAAAAATAAAAATATTTCGTTCGGCATTGATTTTATTAAAAATTTGGGCAAAAAGTAAAATATCTAAGTAATTTAGAAAAATATTTTTTAAAAATTTATAGATAATTCTATTTATGGAAATCAATTTGGATTTTTGAGTGGTACTTCTATGTTAATTATGTTAACTAAAATTTATTTATCATATCCAAATACTTGTTCTGTTTTGGTTATATTAGATAGATTCTTTCTTGCTTTTTTGACTTGGTTAGTTTGGATAACTTTAATTTTTCAAGCAAAATTATTTTAAAAATCTTAAATTTAAGTTTTAATTAATTATTTAAAAATAAACATTCGACTCTGAAAATGTCTGAAAAAGGACCGGTAGAATAATATCTGAAGTGTTATTATAATTAGGGGCACAATAAGAAATTGTAAATCATCAAGAAAGATAGATAGAGACAGAATTTTTATGCATTAAAAAATGCGAAATATGCACTATAATATACATAAAAAATTACAAAATTTTCACTATTTTGGTGGGATTTTGGCCAATTTTCGTGTTATTTTCCCCCAAAAACATCAAATGCATTTATGCAGCAAAGTTCGAAAATAAACAAGAATATACATTATATGCAAATAAACCCCCCTAAAGCTTTCAAACCAAGCAGAAACTGTTTTCTTGATAGATCATGCCAAGTTTACTAAAAAAGTATACATTAGCATATAAATCCTGTCTATAAAAATAAGTATAGCATTAATTTTAATTTTTCTAGGAATTGGCCTAGACCTTTTTTTATTGATACAATAGACGATAAGTTAACCCACAGTTGGAAAATTGAAACAGAATTATCTGCAAGAAAGCGAACATTTCTAGATCAACAAGGAATTCAAGAAGATTGGGATGATAAAAGAGATAAAAAATATATAAAAATGGAAAAGGAAAAATTAAAAGAAAATGAAAAAGGAAATTTTGAAAGATTAGAAAAACATTCAAAATTAATAATGCCAATATTAACACCTGCATATCCACAACAGTCAAGTGCTTTTAATGTTAATTATTCAACAATGAAAATAATTAAACAAACAATTATTGAAGGTTAATAGTTGGTAATCTAGGATCCTGGGATAAGAAACGAGATAATAATTATTAGTATCTGACATACTAACCCTCGATAATAATATAAAGCATATAGCTATTTATTTTCTAAAGCTATGCAGAGTAGGCGGCGTGGTGTAATGGAAAAACTTCAGTCCGGTTTACTGAAGATTCTAGTTCGCACCCAGCCGCCGATTAACCTTTTGCACTAGCTAAAAGAGAGAAATAGCTATAGTACAGCTGCTTTACTATAACTTCTAATTACCTATAATTACTCGTGAATTTATGCTTGAATTTACTTAGACTGTACTTTAATGTTTAAATAATAGCCCTGGTTTCTAGCATTGACCTCCGGTAATTGTGAAGTTTCCAGTCCCCCTTTTTTCCTCCTAAATTTTCCCCCTATATTTTTACAAAATGGTCAGACTTTTTCCTTCCATCCAATTTGCCTTTCTAATTTTTGCCTGCAATCAAACAAAAAGGATTATAAAATGGAGGATTATTTTTTGGTATTTAACAAGTATGATTTTTGAGAAGACTCATTTTCTCAATAAAAAAATGGAATCTGTATAAAAAAATATAGGAAAAAATTAGGGAAAAATAATCCTTTTTGTTTGATTGCAGGCAAAAATTAGAAAGGCAAATTGGATGGAAGGAAAAAGTCTGACCATTTTGTAAAAATATAGGGGGAAAATTTAGGAGGAAAAAAGGGGGACTGGAAACTTCACAATTACCTTGACCTCCTGCTAATGACTAATGAATTGCCGAAAATCTGGAATTTAATTTTGGGTTGGGAATCCTGATTCCAATTTCTACACAACTTTAATTTCTTTATAGGATTAAAAGGAATAAGACAAATTCGCAATTTAAACGAAGCTTCCCATTCAACTGAAACTTTGAAAAAATGGATTAAAGGAGTTAATTTTGTTGATAAAGTAATTTTAATTTTTAATTTAAAAATTATTTTTCTTTTCAAAGTACAATCATTTTGTAACAATTATTTGTGTTGGAATTGATGAAAATATTGGAGAAGATTTTTGTAATTTTGTAAAAAATAGAATTAGAGTTGAATTAGTTTTGTCACTGGAAGAATATCCAAAATTAGAATATTCACATATTTCACCAAATAAATCAAAAAAAGGAAAATGTGAAAAAAGATTAATTGCTGGGAAAAAATTTAAAAAATTTTGGTAATTAATATAGAGCGGATCTTGATCCTGACCTTGATTTTTCCTGGATCCAGAATCAGCTAAAGGCATTTTTCATAGTTCCTTGATTTTTCCTTGCCTCAAAAGGTCTGGTCAAGGTACCCAGCCGAAATCAAGGTCAAGGTTTTTTGAAAATCTCGCTTTCTAGTAATTAATAATTAAAAAAATAAATATTTAAATTCAAATTAAAGGGAAGACAATTGGTGTAAACAATGGATTGTTGGTTTAAATATGCCCGAATTATTTAATTATTCAAAAAAAGAAAAAATATCTTTAAATTATTATTTTTTAAAGTTTATTAAAAAAATTAAAGGAAAATATATTAAGGTAAAAATTAAAATAATTTTTTTAATTTAAAAATTTTATTTAGCATCGAAAAATTGAAAGAACTAATGTGGCTATTCATTTACGTTATACTGATATTCACGAAGCTAAGAAGTTTTGGGGAGATAATTAATGAGAGATGATGCAATATTGTTTTTATTTAAATCCCTCCCCGTATTTCCTGAAATAAAACGCCAAGCTGAATTAGAGTCCCGCCTTAATTAAGCTCCATAAAAATGTGAGAGTTCTAACTCTGACTACAAGTTTAAAATAAGATTTTGAATTAAGCTTAATTTCTGATTTTAATTTATAGTTAAAAAATTTAGTATTAAACGATTCCAGCTAGTTATGGCTTTGCGTTGTTATGGCCGGCTTTGTTTTGGGCTGTAAGCATATATTATTTCAGGAAATACGATATGTATTATCTAAATTAACTACACCTTGATTCCTTTACAAATTTTTTAGAAATGATAAAAACCTTTAAAAATGAGGAAATCTGATCATAATGTGTGCCTTTTGAGGGAAGTAAAGAAGGACACAATACATATGTAATTACCTCAATCTTATACATATTTTTTATTCATTTTTAAATTAAGTTGAAATTTTTTACGATTTTCATTGATAAAACATTTTTCTATATCAATCAGTATCATTTTACTAATCAAGGTACCTCTCTTCGTTATTTACAGTCAGTGCGAATTTAATATTTTTGATACTATTCGATAGTGGACCCTCGACTTCTTGTTGTGAGGTGAAGCCGTGTTTCTGCAAAATGAATTTGTGCCGAGTTATGGCCAGTCAAATTTTCAGTTTTTAGGGGGTTTGAGTACATATACAGAAAAAGGGGAAGAGGAAACGAACTACTTCCTTTTTTCAATCTACTTGTTTTCTTCACCTTATCTTATTACAGTGGTCAGAAAAGGATACATGAGGCGCGAAGAATAAAATGAGGTCTACTTGTTTTCTTCACCTTTCAATCTACTTGTTTTCTTCACCTTATCTTTTACAGTGGAAAATCGCACTTCCGGGATCCCGAGACGGGATTTTTTTTCTTAACCGATGCCGGGACGGGTTCCCGAGGGAGAAATCCCGAAAAAATCCCGAATTTCAAAAATCCCGAGAAAAATTATCCGGGATCCCGCCCGGGATTCGGGATTTTTTATCAAAATAAAAAATTTAAACATTTCATGAATAAAGTGCTTTGTTTAAAAATATCAACATATCTCCGGTCTTAGGAGCAAAACTATATCGACGATAGTCGTATAAGTCCCTCGTATAAGTCCCCCGATATGATCTGAAAGGTCTAAAGATCTGTCATATCAATTGTTGTAAATCAAAGCAGTCTAACGATCCCCATTGGGAGTTCGACGGACACTAGGAAGTTGACGAACTTCCTATTTCAGCGTCGCAGGCGAAAATTTTGAGAATTTTGAGGAGCAAAAAGACAGGTTTCTTTCTTTTTCAGCGCCGCAGGCGAAAATTTTGAGAATTTTAGGAGGGCAAGAAGACAGATTTTTTCTTTTTCAGCGCCGCAGGCGAAAATTTTGAATTTATAAAAATCCCGAAAATAATAAAAAAATATCCGGGATCCCGAGTCGGGATTCTATTTTTTGACCGATGCCGGGACGGGATCCCGAAAAAATCCCGGATCCCGAATGATCCCGAAAATCAAAAAAATCCGGGATTTCGGGAGCGGGATCCCGGAAAATCCCGTCGGGATCCCGTCCCGCGACGGTCTCTACTGGCCATAAGGGTCATATTTATATTTTGTATAACTGGCGCAGAAACGTGCCCTTTATGACAGGCGCGGAAACGTGCCGGTTCGGAATTGTTCTGGCGCGGAATCGGTGGCATTTATGGAATGGATTATTTATGGAATGTTTATGGAATGCCCATAACCGTTATTTTAATATTTATTTCCTTAAAAATTTTAAGATAATTTAGAAAATGGGTACATTTACAATTAGCAATTCACCTAAAAATGAGTGTTGAATACGGGGGCAGTGCTTTTGGACTGCCAAGCAGGGCTGGGCGCAATTGCGGATTGCGAGTTGCGGATTGCGTAAATTGCGGGGGTTTTTGCAATTGCGAGTTGCGGATTGCGTTTGCGGATTTTAAAATTAAAATTGCGAGTTGCGGATTGCGAGTTGCGGATTTTTACGATTTTTACGCAATTTTCACGCAATTTGTCTTATTTTAAAATGTATAAAATTTATTTGGCGAAATGTTTAAACTAATTATTTTTAGTTGCGGCACGGGACAGGATCCCGTTCGGGATTTTACGGGATCCCGTCCCGAAATCCCGATTTTTAAGCGGCGAACGGGATTATCGGGATTTACGGGATTAATCCCGCGGGATCCTGTCCCGAAGAAATTTTTGAAAAAAATCCCGTTACGGGATCCCGAGAATTTTTTCTCAATTTGTGGGATTTTTAATATTGTTGTTTTTCAGCGCCTGCGGCGCTGAAAAGGAAGAAATCTGGCTTCTTGAGCTCAAAAATTCCGGAGCAGTTCAACTGAGTCCGCACGATTGAGTCCCCACGATTGAGTCCGCACGATTGAGTCCCCACGATTGAGTCCGCACGATTGAGTCCCCACGATTGAGTCCCGGCACGATTGAGTCCCCACGATTGAGTCCGCACGATTGAGTCCCCCTTGTATATACCTCAATTGAGTCCCCGTGGATTTAATAATAAAGATTCCATATCCTGCATGCAGGATTATTCCAAAATTTCTAATTTTTAGAGTATAAATGCCGGGCAGACCACCTGTGCACCCCTGCTGCACCCGACATACCCTCCGTAGCAGCACAAAATCAGTTTTCCAGCGAAGATTCAGTTGATCATAATTCTGTTCAATATCATCCAACCATGTTGATTTCGGTGTCATTCGACTCAGCTCTTTCGAATGAGCTGTCATTCAAAAAATCTCTCGATATCCCTCCTAATCCCCAAATCCACAATATCCATCTTAATTTCTCCAAATTTATTGATATCTACCTTAATCCGCCGATATCCAGCTTGATCCCTCGATGTCGCATACAAATCCCCTGATGTTAACTTTAATCCTTCCAAATCCCCAGATATCCCTCTTAATCCTTTTTAATATAATTAAATCCACGGGGACTCAATTGAGTTATATAGTACAAGGGGGACTCAATCGTGCGGACTCAATCGTGGGGACTCAATTGTGCCGGGACTCAATCGTGGGGACTCAATCGTGCGGACTCAATCGTGGGGACTCAATCGTGCGGACTCAATTGAGGTGTACCGCAAAAATTCTCAAAATTTTCGCCTGCGGCGCTGAAAAGGAAGAAATCTGGCTTCTTGAGCTCCAAAATTCTTAAAATTTTCGCCTCCGGCGCTGAAAAAACTAATGTTAGCTTCTCCTTCCAAAATTCGAAAAGTTTTGCTGTGGTGGATGTATTACGAGTAATTAAGAATGGATTTTTGGGATTAACAGAGATATAAAGGGTTTGTGAGATTTCGTTGGTTTGTGACTAAGTTTGTTAAATCATCTTAAGTTTACCTCCTGAGGATTAAGAGATATATGATTTTGGAGTATTGCAAAGAGGTGTCATGGACTTGGGATTAACACCGTGGATTAAGAGAAATTTGGAGGATAATAGGGGGATCAGGGATTTATTGATTAAGTTATATTGAGGGATTAAGTGAATAATCCGCATATTCAAATCCAGTTGAGCCCTCTAAATCCGCTATATTTCTTTATTCAAATCACGCTTTATCACTCCAAATATACCGATATCGCCCTAAATACATTTATAAGCATTCAAATCCTCTTAATCTCTCTTAATCCACTGATATCCCTCTTAATACTCTGAGTTTGAAGTGATTAAATTTTTTATCTCCATTTTTAAAAATTGCGGATTGCGAGTTGCGGAAATTGCGTAAATTGCGGGTTTTTTGCAATTGCGAGTTGCGGATTGCGTTTGCGGATTTTTAAAAAGAAATTGCGAGTTGCGGATTGCGTTTGCGGATTTTAAAATTAAAATTGCGAGTTGCGGATTGCGTTTGCGGATTTTTTTTAAAAATTGCGAGTTGCGGATTGCGAGTTGCGGAATCTTTTTTTTCGATTGCGCCCAGCCCTGCTGCCAAGGACCCGTACGGGGCTCCAAAAATATGTGCGGAAAGGGTAGTAGGGCACAATACCTCGCTGACTCAATTTGAGAAGGGACAGGAGAGATTCGACCAGAACGAATTAACTCCTTAGTTTTAACGGGCAACGGAGATTTCCAATCTCCAGAAAACAAATTCCTTAGTAAAACACAACAAAACACAGAAACACAATTAAAATATTTATTTAGTTAAAATAAGATTATAAATGAAGTGCCTCGGGGGAATATAAGCCGAGCACAAGTTTGGGCTGCCGGTCAACAAAGCAGGCCCTTGTGGTCTCAAATAGATTAAAATATGGGCAAGTCAAAAGTTGGTAATAATTAATTGGCAGAGCTCAGAGAGCGCTGGCAATAAAGGCAAGCAAGTAAGAAAATAGAAAAAACAACAAGTGAAGTAAAAGCAAGGTGATTAAAGAGAGTAGGCCAAAACATTATATAGGCTCCAAAAATATGTGCGGAAAGGGTAGTAGGGCACAATACCTCGCTGACTCAATTTGAGAAGGGACAGGAGATAAGCGGTTTATGATCAGTGGGTCTATCTGATGTTTTCGTACATTGGACAATTTTGAGAAGGGCCTTTTTCAATGTGCCCTTTTTGGGGTGGGCGTCGCCGTTCTCATCTATAAAAACAAAAAAAGCAATTTCTTCATATTATTTTTTATTTACATTATTTCTCATGCCTTTTCTTATAACGTTATCTGCCACCTTAATTAATTGATTATTAGACGTGGAAAGCCGAAAAATTCCTTGATTCTCGTTAATAAAAAATAAACATTTCACAATTATAAATGATTGCCCATCAATTAAAAAAGGCAAGGGCATTTCATCATAAACCTTTCATCATAAACCATTTCATCAAAAACTGATCATAAACTTTTTGGGGTTTATGATCAGTGGGTCTATCTGATGTTTTCGTACATTGGACAATTTTGAGAAGGGCCTTTTTCAATGTGCCCTTTTTGGGGTGGGCGTCGCCGTTCTCATCTATAAAAACAAAAAAAGCAATTTCTTCATATTATTTTTTATTTACATTATTTCTCATGCCTTTTCTTATAACGTTATCTGCCACCTTAATTAATTGATTATTAGACGTGGAAAGCCGAAAAATTCCTTGATTCTCGTTAATAAAAAATAAACATTTCACAATTATAAATGATTGCCCAACAATTAAAAAAGGCAAGGGCATATGTATCAAAAATGTGTAATAGGCGAAATTGAATCTTTTTTAACTAAAATATTAACGCTAAAACTAAGGAAAATGTTATATGTAGAACACAGCAACATAACCTGCAACCAAGCCCCGTTTCAGTGCAGACTGAATTTTTCTCTTTTTCTTTTCACTCTATTTTTTCGCGTGCTATTTTTATAAGGATATGGTCAATTTTGAGCTGCCAACTTCGAGAAGCTTTATCTCGATAAATCTCTATAGATTTAAAATTCTGTCTTACAATTTCATAGATAATACCCTAAAGATACTTTAATAAAGAAAATCCCAAAAATTTTCCGATATTTCGCTTTATAATCATCAATTTCGTATTAAACGCTTTTAGGTTTATTTTAGCAGGTAGCCGGTTCTAAAGTCTTTCGATTTTTATATCAATCGATTCGTCTCGTCAAGCTGAGTCGAATGGTACCACTCACTAATAATAGAGATGACTTTGGACCGAGATAAATTATCTTTTTTGCTTTCGCTTCAAAACGGTCTAAGACTCTAGCTAAGACTCTAAAGGGCTGGTTGCAGCATTTGCCTATTTTATGTTGCTGTGTAGAACGGTAAAGCCTGTTTTGGGTTATTTTGACCCAAACTTGCCCGAGACCTAGATTCGAGATATATACGAGTTCGAATATGTAATCCTTTTTCTAAGAGATTAAGACTCAGGGATACAAAAAATTGTAAGACCAAAGGTTGACCAAGCAGATTTTTGGGATCAACAATTTCATTTCACAAACTATAGTTCATTCGAAAGAGCTCGTCGAGCTGAGTTGGATGATAACAAAATCAATGCAATCTAGCTTGATAGGACCGAGTTATGGGTCGGTACTGTGTGTGTACATTAACACTCACCCATGTGTACATGGGTGAGTAGAGTAGAGATCAAATTATCCTTTCAAATACATTCAATATTTCGGCTTTACAATTTTATGTATGAATAATTTTTAAAAACAAAAAATACTTAATATCTCGTATCTCGTGAAATCTCGTATTTTTTGAGAGATCTCGTATCTCGTTCTCGTATTTTTTTGAGAATCTCGTATCTCGTGAATCTCGTGTCTCGTATTTTGTGGCACGAGCTCCACCCCTGATATATATCATACCACT
The DNA here is from genome assembly GCA_036172945.1 of Meloidogyne incognita. Lineage (NCBI taxonomy): Eukaryota > Metazoa > Nematoda > Chromadorea > Rhabditida > Meloidogynidae > Meloidogyne > Meloidogyne incognita. The sequence goes on along the minus strand of JARQAC010000006.1, from coordinate 1,930,386 downwards.
TTTTATTCTAAGCGAGTGTTCATTTTGGATCCAAATATGAGGTTGAGATTTATTTTCTGATTATTTTACGTTTTTGAGCTTTAAAATTCTTTAAAATTTTGTCTATAAACAATCAAAGTTTGTCTATAAACACAAGTATGTAGTTTTTTAGATTAAATTAAATGAAAAATTTAATTATTTTAAAATTATTTTTATTATTATTTTTAAATAATATTTTTTGTAAAGAAATTATTGAGAGTGGAGAAATGGAAAAATTAACAGATTTATTTACTGAATTTCTTTCAATTGATTGTAAAGATGAAATTCCTAGTGAAGATTTAATTATTGAATCAATGAAGTTTAATTACAAACAATTTTTAAAGGCCTTAAGTAAGTGAAAATAAGGAGTAAGTGGAAACTAGGGTTGCCGTTTTCGAGCCTTTTTCGGGCTTTTTTAAAGATTTATTTTAAAATTATTGGTAGATTTGGAGGGATATCGGTTAATTAGCAGGGATATTGGCGGATTTGGATGGTAATGGGAGACCTGAAGAGCTACGGGGAATTAAGATGGATATCAGTGAATTTAAAAGGATTAAGGGGAGTTGAGTGATTATAAAGGGGTTTATAAGGATTGATGTGATTTGATTTGCTATATAAAATATGTATTTAATAATTAAGATTTTGTTGAAAGAAATAATTTATATTCTTCAAAATTTGCTGAAAAATTTGATGAATTTATTAAAGAAAGTATTAAAATAGAAGAACGTTTAAAACAAATAAATAATTCAAAAAAAGAATTTTGTGTATTACATTGTTTTATGGAAAATTGGATGAAAAATAAAATACTTTTAAGTAATGAATTATGGAGGAATGAAATGATGAATGAATTCCCTGAAATTTTTAATATTGTTAGTTTGTAATTTAAATTACATAATATAATTTAGACTTTAGTCAGAAACAATTATATATCTATGGTTCTAGTACCTGGGAAAAATACAAAAGTAATTTTTTCAAGGCATAAAATATTTTCAGGATGATCCAATAATTTATTCGTCTGAATTTGACTGCGATAACGAAGAAAATATTAATATAATTGTTAAAATGTTTAAAGAAAAATCGAGGAATAAACAACTGCATGCCTTACATTATTTTACAATAAAATATTTAATTGAAAATTCACAAAAAATACAAAAATTCTTTGAAGAGTATGCAAATACAGAGGATGAAGAAGATGCTAATAAATCAAAAAATCGTTTATATAGTTTAATAGGAAATGAATTGGGGAATTTGGAAATTGAATATCCTATTTGGTTTCCATTAGGTTTGATATTTTATTTTGAAAATATTAAAATTAATAAAATTTTATTTTTGACTGTACTTTACTTGTACATACATATATGTACCTAATATTATTTACATCTTCGATTTCTTGACAATTGTGTGAGCTGGATATTTACCAGAATTCTCATATAGGGGGAAAAAATTTTTGTAACAATTTAAGGTAAAATGTCATCTAATTACCAATGGTATTTATATAAGAAAATACTTTTGTTAGAAGAAAACGATAAAGAATCGTTATATCTAACAAAGGAAGAATTAGAAGAAAGTATAAATGCAGAAATTAGAATTAATGCCTCTCTTTTGCTTGCAACGTTTCAAGGAATTTATGATCATTTCGTTGAAGAAGTTGATGATGAAGAAACAAAAGAATTAGGCAACAATATAAAGAATGAGTTTTTTGATTTGATTAAAAAAAGAATTGAAATTGCTAATTGTTTTATTTGTTCATATATAAGGTTAATTGAAGAAGATTATGTTAACCCTTCTGATAATTCATCTGATGAGGAAATTGAAATTGCAATTTCAATTGTAAAGGTGGAAAAAATAATTGAAAAATGTGAAACTGATTGGATAACAAAAGAAGGAAAAATAAAAATATTAAAAGAACAAAGAAGAGCTGTAGTAGAAAAACATGTAGATAGTTTAAAACATCATTTAAATTTAAATGATAACAAAAAAGAAAAAGAAAAATTAACAAAAAGTATTAAAAGCAAGTTTATGCTGGGCAATTTAATTATAGATAACGATGAATTTTTTCAATTAAATTCTGAGTTAGAATTATTTGATATATTAGAAGGTAAGGGAATAATACAAAAATTAATTAAATAAAGCTGTAGTGTCTGCATACCGTATATGCTCGAATAATTACCCTCTTTAATAATTACCCCCTCATTTTCTTACACAAATCTTAAATATATTGAAAAAATCATTGTCAATTTCAATTATTGAAACAGTTTATTAAACAATATCAAAAAACAAATCGATTCCCTCCTTGATTTATTGAGATATACCCCAAATTCAGCACCTCCTCTCGAATAATTACCCCCTCCAGCGAGAGGTCGAAACAATAATTACCCAGGGTAATTATTCAAGCATATACGGTATGCATAAGGAATACTATGAAATAAAAAATGCCAGAATCAGTTTGGAAGTTGTCACAAACTTCCAAACCACCATCCAATGATAACGCAGTACCATGATATATATAACTCATGGTACAACTGTTCTTAAAAGATTTTAAATCCTAAGAAATACCATAGATAAAGTCTGCTAATTGCTGAACTTAAATATGTAAGAAAAGAAAAGACCATATTAGAAGGTAGACAAATCAAAATTTAAAATAAAATGTTGCAAATCCATTTTTTACAAAAAAAAAGCATTTCAAATTTTTTTTACTAAAATATAATTGTCAAATAATTTAAAAAAACTAATTGTTGGTTAAGATTTATTATACATATTTTAATTAAGAACAATCATTTTTAAAGTTCTCTTTAAAATTTAGACATTGAAAAGGATGAAATATTATTAAAGCAAAATTATTTAAATGCTTTTACATTAAATGATGAAAAATCAAAGAAAATAAATAAAATGTCGGCAGATTTTATAGTTTGGGGTAAATTAATAGATGGAATTGTTAATTCTAAAAATTGGGAAATGGAAGATAATCGACAAGTTTGCATAGACTATTTTAATGAGGCTAAAGTTTTAGTTAATAAATGTTATTGGGGATTTCATTATTCTACTTTGGAAGAATTAAATGAACATAAATGCTACAAGTCACTTAAATTAATATTAAATAATATCGAAACAAACAAATCTCTATATGGAAGCAAAATATTGGTATAATACATTTAAACTTCCGATATAGGGTCCGAAATTTTTTTACAAATTTTGAATCATGTTTGTTCGAGTTGCTTCTAATGACTTGAACTAATATTGATTTTATCTGTGTCTCGATAAATCTATCAGAAAATAAAAAATTCGCATAAATCGGAACCAAAATTTGTTGGAAATCTTGAAATGATCTGGGAAAAACCTGAATGAACCGAAAAATTAATTCTTAATTTATGAAAATAAAATTTCAAGATAATTTAGTTGAAAGTTCCCGACATCGACGATGTAGAAAATTCAGCAGATAATTATAGCACAGATGAATTTGAAAAAATAATTAAGGAAAAACATTTACATACATTGGGAGTTTTTATGAAAAATGATAATTTTAAAAAGGATTTGGCTATTAGTAAGTTATTAATATGTTATTCTAGTTATATGTATGTGGTCATTGATAGTATGTATTTAATAACTGGAGTTCGGATCGAGACGAGATCTCGAACAAAAATCTCGACAATCGAGATTTTTCTAGATATCTCGTACCTCCCTACCAGTCCGGTCTCTAATTAATACTAAATACATATTAATTTTTTCCCTTAAAATATTAGAAATAAACAGTGCTGTGATTGGGTCCGGGAGGCTATGATTTCAAAACCCGGGAGCCAGAGCCTTTACTCCTCAATTTTCAAATATTTTCAAATATCAGATAATTTGATCAATTATTTGATTTTGCCATTTCTCCGATCTTTATCTCAACACTCTATTGATCCCTCGATATCACACTCAAATCACTCAACATTTCATTAAATTTGTAAACACAGTTTTCTTTGTTTCAGCACCGCTAGCGAAAAGTTTGAGAATTTTGATATGTCGAAAGGGCATAATTTTTTCTTTTCACAAAAGTAAAAGTATGGGGTGTTCAAGGAAGATTTTGCCAAGTGTTCGGGGGAAATAATTGCCATTGTAGATCCGAACTGGAAATTTCTGATATCTGGATCTGGTATTCGAACCGAAAATTCCCGGTCCTGATATTGAATCTGATAAAAAAAAATTTTTTTTTTAATTTGAGGATTAAAAGAAATGGGAGAAGAAAAATTTAAAGAGGTACTTTATTTATTTATTGAACCTAAAAGTATGAAGAAAATATATGAAAATATAAGTAAAATAGATGTTAGAACAGAAAAGGAACGGAAGGCTGATGATGAGGAATATCTAAGAAATATAGCTCTTTGGGAAGAAGAATTATTAAAGGAAAGTAGTAATAAAAGTAACAAAGAAAAAGGAAAGAAAACAAAAGATAAAGGGGAAAATGAAAAATCAGAAAATTCAAAAAAGAATCAAAAATCAAAATCATCAAAAAATAAAAATAATAAAAACATTGCATCTACAAGTAATTCAGAAAAAGAACAAAATCAGAAAACAGTTGAACAAATAAATTCAGAAATTGTTGAGGAAAAACAAAAAATAAAAGATAAAAAGCCTCCCCCTCTTAAAAAGCCAAAAAAGAAATTAACAAATAAATTAATTGGAGGAAATAATGAAGAACAAAAAAATAATAATATTTCTTTATTTTCTTCAACATCTTTAAATGAATTAAAATTAGAAATAAATCCAATTTCTAAATTTAAAAATAAAAAAATAATTAATAAATTATATTTAAAATTTATCGAAACCCCTTCAATAGAAAAACGTTATTTAATTGATATAGGCATTATTATTAATGAAATATATAAACGTTTTAAAGCATTTAAACAATTAAAAGATAAAATATGGCCATTAATTTATGAAGAAATATTTGGAAAAGAAATTTTTGAAAAAATGCCAAAATGGCTGAAAAATTTAACAGAAGATGAACAGAATAAAGTAATTAATCTATTAGATAAATATCAAAGTAAAAAAGGTATAACGCCTAAAGGAAATCTTTAGCCAACAAAATAAACTCTAGTTCATAAAATACTTACACTCGTGCTCAAAAGTAATGATCCCTGGGTATGAAAATTTTTAAAAAGTGATTATTTTGAAATGGAAAGGGTAAATGATTTACTTTCTTTTCTTAATCAAAATTAAAAATGTTAAGATACTTTCCAAGGAAAAAATTTTCCCCAAAATTCCAACCTCGTGATTTTCTCTCAACTCTAAATGGATACCCCTATTTTTAGGGTGGTCAAAAGTAATGATCCCTTTTTAAAAAATATGTTTAACCATTAAGAAAAAAATCCACAAAAATTTTAGTAAATATGACTAGTAATAAGAAGTTAACATGTGAAAAGATTGGTCCAATATCTACTTTTTTCTTCGAGATATTGACATTCGATTTCAACGAGAAATAGGGGTAATTTATTTCAAAAATTATTTTTATCTTTTTTGATGTAGGAATTAGTTACACTTTTACGCTTACCTGAAAGCCAATAAAATTTTCTACAAGATATAGTGGTTCGTGTTGTATATAAATGGTTCGTGTTGTATATTGCTTATTAACTAACTCGAAAGATAATTCTTTCAGGAAGGTCGACTTGAAATATTTTATAGCAAATTTTATTGGCTTTCAATCAAGCATCAAAGAAAATTTTAATCGCTGGTATGAGGTGACGAAAATATTTTCCAAACAACTCTAATCCCATTATACGTTGACTTTTGAGTGTTTTAGATTGTCGAGATTACTTTGTTGTATGTAGTTAATGTGCTCGGTCTTTTGGTTTTTGTACTTAATATCGATGAATGTGTTCAGTGGAATTTTTTCAAATTTTTACCTATATTTTTACTATTGGTTCACGCTAGGGATCATTACTTTTGTCCACACTAAAAATAGGGATATCCATTTAGAGTTGAGAGAAATTTAAGGGATTGGATTTTGAGAAAAAAATTTTTCCGTGGAAAGTATCTTAACATTGTGAATTTTAATTATTAAAAAGGAAGTAAAATATTTACCCTTTCCATTTCAAAATAATCACTTTTTAAAAATTTTCATACCCAGGGATCATTACTTTTGAGCACGAGTGTATATAAATTTATTCCTTAAAAATCGACAGAACCCGGGAAATATTTGTAAATGAGTAGTGAAGTGGGTGTTTGAGATGCCTGCCATTATGTTTATCCGCAATAATATTTTTATGAATAAAATTTTCCGTCCAAATCACTCACTGATTAATTTCACAACGATTTGAGGGGAATAAAATGAAATTGTCTATTATTCGCCTATTTCTAATATAAAATTAAAAATTTTAAAGGTTATGGGAAATACTCCAATTGAATTATACAAACAACTTAAAGAATTGGTTCATTTAATTGAAGGAACATGGAAAGTTGATAATAAAAATATTAAAGAAAACCCAATTTTAAATGAAAGAAATATTTATTTTATTATTCATCAATTACATTTACAAAAATTAATTTCTTCGAGAAATATTTTATTTATTAAAGAAAAAAGTCAAAATTTAAAAGAAAATATTATTTCAATTCTTTTTGGAGTTGAGGAGTCAAAACAGATTGAAGAATGGTCTAATAGAATTGATGAACAAATAAATGATTGGAATAAATTTAAGGATCAGAGGGATATTGGTATATATTAAATTAAGAATATGTACTAAATAAATAAAATAAATTTAATTAATTTTTAGTTTAAATTTAACTAGTAACAATTTTTTAAATTTATTTAAAAACGGTCCTTCCAAGCAGTGGTTGAGAATTAATGAGATATTGGTTTTTCTTATCAGATTGGTTATTCTGATCTGAATTTTTCTGATGAGTCATTACCCCAAGTTTATTATAGGCCGCTTAAGTTTTTTAGAGAAGGGATGTTGAAAGCGCTTATTTTGAAATGAGCTTGTTTATTAAAATATACTCTAGAACAATTCAAAACAAAATTAATTTCAGATAATCAAAATATTGGAGAATATGGCCCAGCAAAGTATTTAAATCCAGAATTAATTCAAAACTTAATATTTTCTGAGGAGAATGAAGAAAGTAATTATAATTATGAAATATTTGAATTAATTGAAGTAAATAATAAAAATATGAACAAAATAATTGAAAAATTAAAAAATATATTAAATAAATGGGCAGAAGAAGAATTTAAAGCAGATTATGAATTTTTGATTGGGGGATCTTTAATGTTGGAAGTAAATACAGAAAATTCTGATATTGACGCTATTTATGTTGTTAGAAAGAATACTCAATATTTTTGGGATGAAGAAATGGGAGAAGAAAATTTAAATAATGATGGAACAAAACAATTAATTAGTAGAGCTACACAATTTTTTGGACCTTTAACTTCAAAATGTTTAGATGATAAAAAGAAAAATTGTTCTGATAAGTCTTTTTTCTGTTATTTATGTTTACAGGTAATTTCGTATGTACGGAGGTCGATTTAAAAGTACAATACTTTTAAAAAGTACGAATCGGAACCCTGAAATATACGTTTGACTCCTGTCCAGTTGGAAGTTCCTGTTCGGGATTTTTTTAAAGTTCCATTCCGGATGCGGTTAAACCTGAACTTACAGCCAGACAGGAAAATAAACGGTTAAATATTAAACTGGAACATAAAACATAGATTTTAATCCCCAAACCTAGCTATCTAAGAAAGGTCTTTTGTTGAAATCAAGCCCCAGTTCAATCTATCAATCTATAAATAAAGAACAATTATATGTAATCATAGCTACTAATTAAAATTTAGGACAAAGTTAAGAATTTAAAAAGAATTGGAGAAATACGTGTTCCTTTATTGAAATTTAAATTTTATGGAATTGATATAGACATTAGTTATGTACAAATTCCTGAAAAAATAAAAGATAATGAAAATTGGATGGATGAAGCTTTAAATAATGCAGAAAATAATAGTTTAGGAAGAGTTTTTCCTTTATCTGGTTATAAATCGAATTTAATTATTAAAGAATTATTACCAAAAAATGAAGAAAAAGAAAAAATAAAAATATTTCGTTCGGCATTAATTTTATTAAAAATTTGGGCAAAAAGTAAAATATCTTTGTTATTTAGAAAAATATTTTTTAAAAATTTATAGATAATTCTATTTATGGAAATCAATTTGGATTTTTGAGTGGTACTTCTATGTTAATTATGTTAACTAAAATTTATTTATTATATCCAAGTACTTGTTCTATTTTGGTTATATTAGATAGATTCTTTCTTGCTTTTTTGACTTGGTTAGTTTGGATAACTTTAATTTTCAAAGCAAAATTATTTATAAAATCTTAAATTTAATTATTTAAGTTTTAATTAATTATTTAAAAATAAACATTCGACTCTGAAGATGTCTGAAAAAGGACCAGTAGAATAATATCTGAAGTGTTATTATAATAGGGGCACAATAAGAAATTGTAAATCATCAAGAAAGATAGATAGAGACAGAATTTTTATGCATTAAAAAATGTGAAATATGCACTAAAGCTAAAGCTTTCAAACCCCCCTAAAGCTTTCAAACCAAGCAGAAACTGTTTTCTTGATACATCATGCCAAGTTTACTAAAAAAGTATACATTAGCATAAAAATCCTGTCTCTAAAGATAAGTATAGCACCAATTTAAATTTTTCTAGGAATTGGCCTAGACCTTTTTTTATTGATACAATAGACGATAAGTTAACCCACAGTTGGAAAATTGAAACAGAATTATCTGCAAGAAAGCGAACATTTCTAGATCAACAAGGAATTCAAGAAGATTGGGATGATAAAAGAGATAAAAAATATATAAAAATGGAAAAGGAAAAATTAAAAGAAAATGAAAAAGGAAATTTTGAAAGATTAGAAAAACATTCAAAATTAATAATGCCAATATTAACACCTGCATATCCACAACAGTCAAGTGCTTTTAATGTTAATTATTCAACAATGGAAATAATTAAACAAACAATTATTGAAGGTTAATAGTTGGTAATCTAGGATCCTGGGATAAGAAACGAGATAATAATTATTATTATCTGACCTCCTAACCCTCGATAATAATGTAAAGCTTATAGCTATTTATTTTTTAAGGCTATGCAGTAGGCGGCGCGGTGTAATGGAAAAACTTCAGTCCGGTTTACTGAAGATTCTGGTTCGCACCCAGCCGCCGATTAAAAAATAGCTAAAGCCCAGCTGCTTTACTATAACTTCTAATTACCTATAATTACTCGTGAATTTATGCTTGAATTTACTTAGACTGTACTTTAATCTTTAAATAACAGCCCTGGTTTCTAGCATTGGCCTCCTGCTAATGACTAATGAATTGCCGAAAATCTGGAATGTATTTTTGGGTCGGGAATCCTGATTCCAATTTCTAGAGCAACTTTAATTTCTTTATAGGTTTAAAAGGAATAAGACAAATTCGTCGCCAAACATCCACCGATTTTTCTGAAGGATTGAAACAATGGATTAAAAGAGTTAATTTTGTTGATAAAGTAATTTATTTTTTGTAGATTTAAAAATTATTTTTCTTTTCAAAGTACAATCATTTTGTAACAATTATTTGTGTTGGAATTGATAAAAATATTGGAGAAGATTTTTGTAATTTTGTAAAAAATCGAATTAGAGTTGAATTAGTTTTGTCATTGGAAGAATATCCAAGATTAGAATATTCACATATTTCACCAAATAAATCAAAAAAAGGAAAATGTGAAAAAAGATTAATTGCTGGGAAAAAATTTAAAAAATTTTGGTAATTAAGCTGGATCCTGACCTTGATTTTTCCTGGATCTAGAGTCAGATAAAGGCATTTTTCATAGTTCCTTGATTTTTCCTTGACCTTGATTCTTCCTTACCTCAAAAGGTCAAGAATCTGGTCAAGGTACCCAGCCGAAATCAAGGTCAAGGTTTTTTGAAAATCTCGCTCTCTGGTAATTAATAATTAAATAAATAAATATTTAAATTTAAAGGGAAAACAATTGGTGTAAACAATGGATTGTTGGTTTAAATTTGCCCGAATTATTTAATTATTCAAATAAAGAAAAAATATCTTTAAATTATTATTTTTTAAAGTTTATTAAAAAAATTAAAGGAAAATATATTAAGGTAAAAATTAAAATAATTTTTTTAATTTAAAAATTTTATTTAGCATAGAAAAATTGAAAGAACTAATGTGGCTATTCATTTACGTTATACTGATATTCACGAAGCTAAGAAGTTTTGGGGAGATAATTAACGAGAGATGATGCAATATTGTTTTTATTTAAATCCCTTATATATTTAAATCCCACCCCGTATTTCCTGAAATAAAACGCCATGCTGAATTAGAGTCCCGCCTTAATTAAGCTCCATAAAAATGTGAGAGTTCTAACTCTGACTACAAGTTTAAAATAAGATTTTGAATTAAGCTTAATTTATGATTTTAATTTATAGTTAAAAAATTTAGTATTAAACGATTCCAGCTAGTTATGGCTTTGCGTTGTTATGGCCGGCTTTGTTTTGGGCTGTAAGCGTATATTATTTCAGGAAATACGATATGTATTATCTAAATTAACTACACCTTGATTCCTTTACAAATTTTTTAGAAATGATAAATTTTTAGAAATGATACGATTTTCATTGATAAAACATTTGAGGAAATCTGATCATAATGTGTGCCTTTTGAGGGAAGTAAAGAAGGGCACAATACATAATTCCTCAATCTTATACATATTTTTTATTCATTTTTAAATTAAGTTGAAATTTTTTACGATTTTCATTGATAAAACATTTTTCTATATCAATCAGTATCATTTTACTAATCAAGGTACCTCCTCTCTTCGTTATTTACAGTCAGTGCGAATTTAATATTTTTGATACTATTCGATAGTGGACCCACGACTTCTTGTTGTGAGGTGAAGCCGTGTTTCTGCAAAATGAATTTGTGCCGAGTTATGGCCAGTCAAATTTTCAGTTTTTAGGGGGTTTGAGTACATATACAGAAAAAGGGGAAGAGGAAACGAACTACTTCCTTTTTTCAATCTACTTGTTTTCTTCACCTTATCTTATTACAGTGGTCAGAAAAGGATACATGAGGCGCGAAGAATAAAATGAGGTCTACTTGTTTTCTTCACCTTTCAATCTACTTGTTTTCTTCACCTTATCTTTTACAGTGGAAAATCGCACTTCCGGGATCCCGAGACGGGATTTTTTTTCTTAACCGATGCCGGGACGGGTTCCCGAGGGAGAAATCCCGAAAAAATCCCGAATTTCAAAAATCCCGAGAAAAATTATCCGGGATCCCGCCCGGGATTCGGGATTTTTTATCAAAATAAAAAATTTAAACATTTCATGAATAAAGTGCTTTGTTTAAAAATATCAACATATCTCCGGTCTTAGGAGCAAAACTATATCGACGATAGTCGTATAAGTCCCTCGTATAAGTCCCCCGATATGATCTGAAAGGTCTAAAGATCTGTCATATCAATTGTTGTAAATCAAAGCAGTCTAACGATCCCCATTGGGAGTTCGACGGACACTAGGAAGTTGACGAACTTCCTATTTCAGCGTCGCAGGCGAAAATTTTGAGAATTTTGAGGAGCAAAAAGACAGGTTTCTTTCTTTTTCAGCGCCGCAGGCGAAAATTTTGAGAATTTTAGGAGGGCAAGAAGACAGATTTTTTCTTTTTCAGCGCCGCAGGCGAAAATTTTGAATTTATAAAAATCCCGAAAATAATAAAAAAATATCCGGGATCCCGAGTCGGGATTTTATTTTTTGACCGATGCCGGGACGGGATCCCAAAAAAATCCCGGATCCCGAATGATCCCGAAAATCAAAAAAATCCGGGATTTCGGGAGCGGGATCCCGGAAAATCCCGTCGGGATCCCGTCCCGCGACGGTCTCTACTGGCCATAAGGGTCATATTTATATTTTGTATAACTGGCGCAGAAACGTGCCCTTTATGACAGGCGCGGAAACGTGCCGGTGCGGAATTGTTCTGGCGCGGAATCGGTGGCATTTATGGAATGGATTATTTATGGAATGTTTATGGAATGCCCATAACCGTTATTTTAATATTTATTTCCTTAAAAATTTTAAGATAATTTAGAAAATGGGTACATTTACAATTCGCAATTCACCTAAAAATGAGTGTTGAATACGGGGGCAGTGCTTTTGGACTGCCAAGGACCCGTACGGGGCTCCAAAAATATGTGCGGAAAGGGTAGTAGGGCACAATACCTCGCTGACTCAATTTGAGAAGGGACAGGAGAGATTCGACCAGAACGAATTAACTCCTTAGTTTTAACGGGCAACGGAGATTTCCAATCTCCAGAAAACAAATTCCTTAGTAAAACACAACAAAACACAGAAACACAATTAAAATATTTATTTAGTTAAAATAAGATTATAAATGAAGTGCCTCGGGGGAATATAAGCCGAGCACAAGTTTGGGCTGCCGGTCAACAAAGCAGGCCCTTGTGGTCTCAAATAGATTAAAATATGGGCAAGTCAAAAGTTGGTAATAATTAATTGGCAGAGCTCAGAGAGCGCTGGCAATAAAGGCAAGCAAGTAAGAAAATAGAAAAAACAACAAGTGAAGTAAAAGCAAGGTGATTAAAGAGAGTAGGCCAAAACATTATATAGGCTCCAAAAATATGTGCGGAAAGGGTAGTAGGGCACAATACCTCGCTGACTCAATTTGAGAAGGGACAGGAGATAAGCGGTTTATGATCAGTGGGTCTATCTGATGTTTTCGTACATTGGACAATTTTGAGAAGGGCCTTTTTCAATGTGCCCTTTTTGGGGTGGGCGTCGCCGTTCTCATCTATAAAAACAAAAAAAGCAATTTCTTCATATTATTTTTTATTTACATTATTTCTCATGCCTTTTCTTATAACGTTATCTGCCACCTTAATTAATTGATTATTAGACGTGGAAAGCCGAAAAATTCCTTGATTCTCGTTAATAAAAAATAAACATTTCACAATTATAAATGATTGCCCAACAATTAAAAAAGGCAAGGGCATATGTATCAAAAATGTATAATAGGCGAAATTGAATCTTTTTTAACTAAAATATTAACGCTAAAACTAAGGAAAATGTTATATGTAGAACGGTAAAGCCTGTTTTGGGTTATTTTGACCCAAACTTGCCCGAGACCTAGATTCGAGATATATACGAGTTCGAATATGTAATCCTTTTTCTAAGAGATTAAGACTCAGGGATACAAAAAATTGTAAGACCAAAGGTTGACCAAGCAGATTTTTGGAATCAACAATTTCATTTCACAAACTATAGTTCATTCGAAAGAGCTCGTCGAGCTGAGTTGGATGATAACAAAATCAATGCAATCTAGCTTGATAGGACCGAGTTATGGGTCGGTACTGTGTGTGTACATTAACACTCACCCATGTGTACATGGGTGAGTAGAGTAGAGATCAAATTATCCTTTCAAATACATTCAATATTTCGGCTTTACAATTTTATGTATGAATAATTTTTAAAAACAAAAAATACTTAATATCTCGTATCTCGTGAAATCTCGTATTTTTTGAGAGATCTCGTATCTCGTTCTCGTATTTTTTTGAGAATCTCGTATCTCGTGAATCTCGTGTCTCGTATTTTGTGGCACGAGCTCCACCCCTGATATATATCATACCACTTTTTATTCTAAGCGAGTGTTCATTTTGGATCCAAATATGAGGTTGAGATTTATTTTCTGATTATTTTACGTTTTTGAGCTTTAAAATTCTTTAAAATGTTGTCTATAAACAATCAAAGTTTGTCTATAAACACAAGTATGTAGTTTTTTAGATTAAATTAAATGAAAAATTTAATTATTTTAAAATTATTTTTATTATTATTTTTAAATAATATTTTTTGTAAAGAAATTATTGAGAGTGGAGAAATGGAAAAATTAACAGATTTATTTACTGAATTTCTTTCAATTGATTGTAAAGATGAAATTCCTAGTGAAGATTTAATTATTGAATCAATGAAGTTTAATTACAAACAATTTTTAAAGGCCTTAAGTAAGTGAAAATAAGGAGTAAGTGGAAACTAGGGTTGCCGTTTTCGAGCCTTTTTCGGGCTTTTTTAAAGATTTATTTTAAAATTATTGGTAGATTTGGAGGGATATCGGTTAATTAGCAGGGATATTGGTGGATTTGGATGGTAATGGGAGACCTGAAGAGCTACGGGGAATTAAGATGGATATCAGTGAATTTAAAAGGATTAAGGGGAGTTGAGTGATTATAAAGGGGTTTATAAGGATTGATGTGATTTGATTTGCTATATAAAATAAATATGTACAGGGTGCGGCAAATTTTGCGCCACTTTTATTTTTGCCATAACTTTCTTCAAAGTCAATGAAAATTGCTAATTCTTTTTTTATTTTATTCCCAATACTCTAAGCAAATTTTTGGTACCAAATAATAGAAATTTGGTTCAAAGATAAAATAGATATTTCAGTCTGAAGATCGAATCGCATCAAAAAATATTTTTATGTCAAATTTTACTTTACCCTAACTTCGCTCAAAGTCATCCAATCTTAATAATTTTGGTACCAATCGACTCGTCTCGATGAGGGGCATCGAAATAGTCTATAATTAGATTTTTGAAAATTTCACCAAAAAAAAGTGAAATTTAACTTCTAGTTCCAAATCTATCATTCAAAGACCCATATCTCAGCCCAAGAACAAGATAATTGCTTTGTTTTGACGTCATTCGAATCAGCTTAAAGAGATTATTCGAATGATATAAACTTCCCCCATATCAAACACCTAGCCTTTAAATCAGACGACTTTTGGTCCAAAAAATTTTTCCAAAATTTTAAGAAAAAATAATCAAATTAATTTACAAAATATCGAGAATATTTTGGTACCAAAAATTTGCTTAGAGTGTTGGGTATAAAATAAAAAAAGAATTAGCAATTTTCATTGACTTTGAAGAAAGTTATGGCAAAAATAAAAGTGGCGCAAAATTTGCCGCACCCTGTATTTAATAATTAAGATTTTGTTGAAAGAAATAATTTATATTCTTCAAAATTTGCTGAAAAATTTGATGAATTTATTAAAGAAAGTATTAAAATAGAAGAACGTTTAAAACGAATAAATAATTCAAAAAAAGAATTTTGTGTATTACATTGTTTTATGGAAAATTGGATGAAAAATAAAATACTTTTAAGTAATGAATTATGGAGGAATGAAATGATGAATGAATTCCCTGAAATTTTTAATATTGTTAGTTTGTAATTTAAATTACATAATATAATTTAGACTTTAGTCAGAAACAATTATATATCTATGGTTCTAGTACCTGGGAAAAATACAAAAGTAATTTTTTCAAGGCATAAAATATTTTCAGGATGATCCAATAATTTATTCGTCTGAATTTGACTGCGATAACGAAGAAAATATTAATATAATTGTTAAAATGTTTAAAGAAAAATCGAGGAATAAACAACTGCATGCCTTACATTATTTTACAATAAAATATTTAATTGAAAATTCACAAAAAATACAAAAATTCTTTGAAGAGTATGCAAATACAGAGGATGAAGAAGATGCTAATAAATCAAAAAATCGTTTATATAGTTTAATAGGAAATGAATTGGGAAATTTGGAAATTGAATATCCTATTTTGATTCCATTAGGTTTGATATTTCATTTTGAAAATATTAAAATTAATAAAATTTTATTTTTGACTGTACTTTAAATGTACATACATATATGTACCTAATATTATTTACATCTTCGATTTCTTGACAATTGTGTGAGCTGGATATTTACCAGAATTCTCATATAGGGGGAAAAAATTTTTGTAACAATTTAAGGTAAAATGGCATCTAATTACCAATGGTATTTATATAAGAAAATACTTTTGTTAGAAGAAAACGATAAAGAATCGTTATATCTAACAAAGGAAGAATTAGAAGAAAGTATAAATGCAGAAATTAGAATTAATGCCTCTCTTTTGCTTGCAACGTTTCAAGAAATTTATGATTATTTCGTTGAAGAAGTTGATGATGAAGAAACAAAAGAGTTAGGCAACGATATAAAGAATGAGTTTTTTGATTTGATTAAAAAAAGAATTGAAATTGCTAATTGTTTTATTTGTTCATATATAAGGTTAATTGAAGAAGATTATGTTAACCCTTCTGATAATTCATCTGATGAGGAAATTGAAATTGCAATTTCAATTGAAAGGGTGGAAAAAATAATTGAAAAATGTGAAACTGATTGGATAACAAAAGAAGGAAAAATAAAAATATTAAAAGAACAAAGAAGAGCTGTAGTAGAAAAACATGTAGATAGTTTAAAACATCATTTAAATTTAAATGATAACAAAAAAGAAAAAGAAAAATTAACAAAAAGTATTAAAAGCAAGTTTATGCTGGGCAATTTAATTATAGATAACGATGAATTTTTTCAATTAAATTCTGAGTTAGAATTATTTGATATATTAGAAGGTAAGGGAATAATACAAAAATTAATTAAATAAAGCTGTAGTGTCTGCATACCGTATATGCTCGAATAATTACCCTCTTTAATAATTACCCCCTCATTTTCTTACACAAATCTTAAATATATTGAAAAAATCATTGTCAATTTCAATTATTGAAACAGTTTATTAAACAATATCAAAAAACAAATCGATTCCCTCCTTGATTTATTGAGATATACCCCAAATTCAGCACCTCCTCTCGAATAATTACCCCCTCCAACGAGAAGTCGAAACAATAATTACCCAGGGTAATTATTCAAGCATATACGGTATGCATAAGGAATACTATGAAATAAAAAATGCCAGAATCAGTTTGGAAGTTGTCACAAACTTCCAAACCACCATCCAATGATAACATGATAACGCAGTACCATGATATATATAACTCATGGTACAACTGATCTTAAAAGATTTTAAATCCTAAAAAATACCATAGATAAAGTCTGCTAATTGCTGAACTTAAATATGTAAGAAAAGAAAAGGGTTCTACTTGACTTTATGAGTCCATTCAAACTTTATGAGTCCAATCAAAAAATAATTGGATTTTTCTTGGTATTGCAAAGTAAGGGTATGGTTCCAAAACATTTCTTCATGTTTGGGACCTACGCCCACTGGGTCTGGGACCGTTCCTTACCCTATCCCTCGAAATTACTGAAAGTTATAGGCAATTTTTAAAAATTTCAGAAAAACGATTTTAACTTTAAGAAATTTCGAGGGATAGGGTAAGGAACGGTCCCAGACCCAGTGGGCGTAGGTCCCAAACATGAAGAAATGTTTTGGAACCATACCCTTACTTTGCAATACCAAGAAAAATCCAATTATTTTTTGATTGGACTCATAAAGTTTGAATGGACTCATAAAGTCAAGTAGAACCAAGAAAAGACCATATTAGAAGGTAGACAAATCAAAATTTAAAATAGAATGTTGCAAATCCATTTTTTACAAAAAAAAAGCATTTCAAATCTTTTTTACTAAAATATAATTGTCAAATAATTTAAAAAAACTAATTGTTGGTTAAGATTTATTATACATATTTTAATTAAGAACAATCATTTTTAAAGTTCTCTTTAAAATTTAGACATTGAAAAGGATGAAATATTATTAAAGCAAAATTATTTAAATGCTTTTACATTAAATGATGAAAAATCAAAGAAAATAAATAAAATGTCGGCAGATTTTATAGTTTGGGGTAAATTAGTAGATGGAATTGTTAATTCTAAAAATTGGGAAATGGAAGATAATCGACAAGTTTGCATAAACTATTTTAATGAGGCTAAAGTTTTAGTTAATAAATGTTATTGGGGATTTCATTATTCTACTTTGGAAGAATTAAATGAACATAAATGCTACAAGTCACTTAAATTAATATTAAATAATATTGAAACAAACAAATCTCTATATGGAAGCAAAATATTGGTATAATACATTTAAACTTCCGATATAGGGTCCGAAATTTTTTTACAAATTTTGAATCATGTTTGTTCGAGTTGCTTCTAATGACTTGAACTAATATTGATTTTATCTGTGTCTCGATAAATCTATCAGAAAATAAAAAATTCGCATAAATCGGAACCAAAATTTGTTGGAAATCTTGAAATGATCTGGGAAAAACCTGAATGAACCGAAAAATTAATTCTTAATTTATGAAAATAAAATTTCAAGATAATTTAGTTGAAAGTTCCCGACATCGACGATGTAGAAAATTCAGCAGATAATTATAGCACAGATGAATTTGAAAAAATAATTAAGGAAAAACATTTACATACATTGGGAGTTTTTATGAAAAATGATAATTTTAAAAAGGATTTGGCTATTAGTAAGTTATTAATATGTTATTCTAGTTATATGTGGTTATTGATAGTATGTATTTAATAACTGGAGTTCGGATCGAGACGAGATCTCGAACAAAAATCTCGACAATCGAGATTTTTCTAGATATCTCGTACCTCCCTACCAGTCCGGTCTCTAATTAATACTAAATACATATTAACTTTTTCCCTTAAAATATTAGAAATAAACAGTGCTGTGATTGGGTCCGGGAGGCTAAGATTTCAAAACCCGGGAGCCAGAGCCTTTACTCCTCAATTTTCAAATATTTTCAAATATCAGATAATTTGATCAAATATTTGATTTTGCCATTTCTCCGATCTTTATCTCAACACTCTATTGATCCCTCGATATCACACTCAAATCACTCAACATTTCATTAAATTTGTAAACACAGTTTTCTTTGTTTCAGCACCGCTAGCGAAAAGTTTGAGAATTTTGATATGTCGAAAGGGCATAATTTTTTCTTTTCACAAAAGTAAAAGTATGGGGTGTTCAAGGAAGATTTTGCCAAGTGTTCGGGGGAAATAATTGCCATTGTAGATCCGAACTGGAAATTTCTGATATCTGGATCTGGTATTCGAACCGAAAATTCCCGGTCCTGATATTGAATCTGATAAAAAAAAATTTTTTTTTAATTTGAGGATTAAAAGAAATGGGAGAAGAAAAATTTAAAGAGGAACTTTATTTATTTATTGAACCTAAAAGTATGAAGAAAATATATGAAAATATACGTAAAATAGATGTTAGAACAGAAAAGGAACGGAAGGCTGATGATGAGGAATATCTAAGAAATATAGCTCTTTGGGAAGAAGAATTATTAAAGGAAAGTAGTAATAAAAGTAACAAAGAAAAAGGAAAGAAAACAAAAGATAAAGGGGAAAATGAAAAATCAGAAAATTCAAAAAAGAATCAAAAATCAAAATCATCAAAAAATAAAAATAATAAAAACATTGCATCTACAAGTAATTCAGAAAAAGAACAAAATCAGAAAACAGTTGAACAAATAAATTCAGAAATTGTTGAGGAAAAACAAAAAATAAAAGATAAAAAGCCTCCTCCCCCTCCTAAAAAGCCAAAAAAGAAAATTGGAGGAAATAATGAAGAACAAAAAAATAAAAATATTTCTTTATTTTCTTCAACATCTTTAAATGAATTAAAATTAGAAATAAATCCAATTTCTAAATTTAAAAATAAAAAAATAATTAATAAATTATATTTAAAATTTATCGAAACCCCTTCAATAGAAAAACGTTATTTAATTGATATAGGCATTATTATTAATGAAATATATAAACGTTTTAAAGCATTTAAACAATTAAAAGATAATATATGGCCGTTAATTTATGAAGAAATATTTGGAAAAGAAATTTTTGAAAAAATGCCAAAATGGCTGAAAAATTTAACAGAAGATGAACAGAATAAAGTAATTAATCTATTAGATAAATATCAAAGTAAAAAAGGTATAACGCCTAAAGGAAATCTTTAGCCAACAAAATAAACTCTAGTTCATAAAATACTTACACTCGTGCTCAAAAGTAAGGATCCCTGGGTTTGAAAATTTTTAAAAAGTGATTATTTTGAAATGGAAAGGGTAAATGATTTACTTTCTTTTTCATAATCAAAATTAACAATGTTAAGATACTTTCCAAGGAAAAAATTTTCCCCAAAATTCCAACCTCGTGATTTTCTCTCAACTCTAAATGGATACCCCTATTTTTAGGGTGGTCAAAAGTAATGATCCCTTTTTAAAAAATATGTTTAACCATTAAGAAAAAAATCCACAAAAATTTTAGTAAATATGACTAGTAATAAGAAGTTAACATGTGAAAAGATTGGTCCAATATCTACTTTTTTCTTCGAGATATTGACATCTCGATTTCAACGAGAAATAGGGGTAATTTATTTCAAAAATTATTTTTATCTTTTTTGATATAGGAATTAGTTACATTTTTACGCTTACCTGAAAGCCAATAAAATTTTCTACAAGATATAGTCGTTCAAATTTTCAGAAAAAATTTATCTATCGTGTTGTGGAGCAGAGGTGGATCGGAATTCCGATTTCCGACTTCCGATTTCCGATTTCCGACGTTTTTTTCCTTCCGATTTCCGATTTCCGATTTCCGAAATTTTGGAAAAATTTCCGATTTCCGACAATTCTTAGGGAATATTTCTGACTAATACTTTTTCCAAAATTTTTAAAATTTTCGCCTGCGGCGCTGAAAAAGGAAAAAATCTGGCTTCTAGCTTTCCAAAATTTTCGACTGCGGCGCAAAAAATGGAGGAAATCTGGCTTCTTGGGCTCAAAAATTCTCAAAATTTTCGCCTGCGGCGCAGAAATGAAAGATTTTTAGCTTAAGGCTCCCAAAAATCCCTAAAATTTTGCCTGCGGCGCTATAAATGAAAGATGAATGGTATATCGGAGGATTAGGATGGATTAAGGTGGACTTTGAGTTATATTGTGTGATTTCTAGTGGTCATGGGTAATAACGAGGGATCTGGGTGTGCTATTGAGGTATTGAGTCTTCGATCATTGTGCGGCTCTTAAAAACTTTAGCTCTGTATTTCAAGCAGGACCCTCAAATTACACTCAAGACTCCCTCAAATTACACTCAAGACTCCCTCAAATTACACTCAAGACTCCCTCAAATTACACTCAAGAAGGCCAAAATTTGCCACCTTACAATTTTAAATATTATTTCAGTTATGAAAATAAAAATTTTATTTCCGATTTCCGCCTTCCGATTTCCGATTTCCGGCGTTTTTTTCCTTCCGATTTCCGATTTCCGATTTCCGAAAAAAAATTTTGATTTCCGATTTCCGAGTTCCGACTTTTGAGCCATTTCCGATTTCCGGCTCTTCCGATTTCCGACACCTCTGGCTGTTCCGATCCACCTCTGTTGTGGAGTGAAGAACATACAAGGCGGCAAAAATCTCTCTTATTATTACCCCATAAATGGTTCGTGTTGTATGTATATTGCTTATTAACTAACTCGAAAGATAATTTTTTCAGTAAGGTCGACTTGAAATATTTTATAGCAAATTTTATTGGCTTTCAGTCAAGCATGAAAGAAAATTTTAATCGCTGGTATGAGGTGACGAAAATATTTTCCAAACAACTCTAATCCCATTATACGTTGACTTTTGAGTGTTTTAGATTGTCGAGATTACTGTGTTGTATGTAGTTAATGTGCTCGGTCTTTTGGTTTTTGTACTTAATATCGATGGATGTGTTCAGTGGAATTTTTTCAAATTTTTACCTATATTTTTACTATTGGTTCACGCTAGGGATCATTACTTTTGTCCACACTAAAAATAGGGATATCCATTTAGAGTTGAGAGAAATTTAAGGGATTGGATTTTGAGAAAAAAATTTTTCCGTGGAAAGTATCTTAACATTGTGAATTTTAATTATTAAAAAGGAAGTAAAATATTTACCCTTTCCATTTCAAAATAATCACTTTTTAAAAATTTTCATACCCAGGGATCATTACTTTTGAGCACGAGTGTATATAAATTTATTCCTTAAAAATCGACAGAACCCGGGAAATATTTGTAAATGAGTAGTGAAGTGGGTGCTTGAGATGCCTGCCATTATGTTTATCCGCAATAATATTTTTATGAATAAAATTTTCCGTCCAAATCACTCACTGATTAATTTCACAACGATTTGAGGGGAATAAAATGAAATTGTCTATTATTCGCCTATTTCTAATATAAAATTAAAAATTTTAAAGGTTATGGGAAATACTCCAATTGAATTATACAAACAACTTAAAGAATTGGTTCATTTAATTGAAGGAACATGGAAAGTTGATAATAAAAATATTAAAGAAAACCCAATTTTAAATGAAAGAAATATTTATTTTATTATTCATCAATTACATTTACAAAAATTAATTTCTTCGAGAAATATTTTATTTATTAAAGAAAAAAGTCAAAATTTAAAAGAAAATATTATTTCAATTCTTTTTGGAGTTGAGGAGTCAAAACAGATTGAAGAATGGTCTAATAGAATTGATGAACAAATAAATGATTGGAATAAATTTAAGGATCAGAGGGATATTGGTATATATTAAATTAAGAATATGTACTAAATAAATAAAATAAATTTAATTAATTTTTAGTTTAAATTTAACTAGTAACAATTTTTTAAATTTATTTAAAAACGGTCCTTCCAAGCAGTGGTTGAGAATTAATGAGATATTGGTTTTTCTTATCAGATTGGTTATTCTGATCTGAATTTTTCTGATGAGTCATTACCCCAAGTTTATTATAGGCCGCTTAAGTTTTTTAGAGAAGGGATGTTGAAAGCGCTTATTTTGAAATGAGCTTGTTTATTAAAATATACTCTAGAACAATTCAAAACAAAATTAATTTCAGATAATCAAAATATTGGAGAATATGGCCCAGCAAAGTATTTAAATCCAGAATTAATTCAAAACTTAATATTTTCTGAGGAGAATGAAGAAAGTAATTATAATTATGAAATATTTGAATTAATTGAAGTAAATAATAAAAATATGAACAAAATAATTGAAAAATTAAAAAATATATTAAATAAATGGGCAGAAGAAGAATTTAAAGCAGATTATGAATTTTTGATTGGGGGATCTTTAATGTTGGAAGTAAATACAGAAAATTCTGATATTGACGCTATTTATGTTGTTAGAAAGAATACTCAATATTTTTGGGATGAAGAAATGGGAGAAGAAAATTTAAATAATGATGGAACAAAACAATTAATTAGTAGAGCTACACAATTTTTTGGACCTTTAACTTCAAAATGTTTAGATGATAAAAAGAAAAATTGTTCAGATCAGTCTTTTTTCTGTTATTTATGTTTACAGGTAATTTCGTATGTACGGAGGTCGATTTAAAAGTACAATACTTTTAAAAAGTACGAATCGGAACCCTGAAATATACGTTTGACTCCTGTCCAGTTGGAAGTTCCTGTTCGGGATTTTTTTAAAGTTCCATTCCGGATGCGGTTAAACCAGAACTTACAGCCAGACAGTAAAATAAACGGTTAAATATTAAACTGGAACATAAAACATAGATTTTAATCCCCAAACCTAGCTATCTAAGAAAGGCCTTTTGTTGAAATCAAGCCCCAGTTCAATCTATCAATCTATAAATAAAGAACAATTATAATCATAGCTACTAATTAAAATTTAGGACAAAGTTAAGAATTTAAAAAGAATTGGAGAAATACGTGTTCCTCTATTGAAATTTGAATTTTATGGAATTGATATAGACATTAGTTATGTACAAATTCCTGAAAAAATAAAAGATAATGAAAATTGGATGGATGAAGCATTAAATAATGCAGAGAATAATAGTTTAGGAAGAGTTTTTCCTTTATCTGGTTATAAATCGAATTTAATTATTAAAGAATTATTACCAAAAAATGAAGAAAAAGAAAAAATAAAAATATTTCGTTCGGCATTAATTTTATTAAAAATTTGGGCAAAAAGTAAAATAACTTAATTTAGAAAAATATTTTTTAAAAATTTATAGATAATTCTATTTATGGAAATCAATTTGGATTTTTGAGTGGTACTTCTATGTTAATTATGTTAACTAAAATTTATTTATTATATCCAAATACTTGTTCTATTTTGGTTATATTAGATAGATTCTTTCTTGCTTTTTTGACTTGGTTAGTTTGGATAACTTTAATTTTTCAAGCAAAATTATTTATAAAATCTTAAATTTAATAAAATATTTGTGCCGAGTATGGCAATTTGTTACTCAAGACCCCTAGACTCAAACACAAACAAACTATTTAAAGAAGAAAAAATTTATTTAAATTAAAATTAAATTAAAAAAGGGGGAAGAAACAAAGCAGGCTGGTAGGTAAAAAAGTGACAGTTCAACAACTGGCTTTTCTCTTAAAAGCCAAACAGTTAAATAGAGGAGAAATTGGGCGGTACAAACTAAAATATGTGAAATGATGAGAAATAAATGGAATGGGTGGAATCGATAAATAAATTTGAAAATAAAATAAATAAAATTTTGAGGCAAAATTGTGCCAGTTCGGCACATTCCCCTCGGCGAGAAAAGAGGAGAAGAGGGAAGAAAAATGAGTGTCCAATATAATCACAAAATGTTTTATTAATCATCGGCTCTTCCAGTTGTCTTCTTCCTCTGATTGATTGCCATTGTTGAGTTCGATTCCATCACGCATTTCAAGGGACACTGGTTGAACATGAGGTTTTTCGGATACAGAAACAAGGTGTGGCCTTAGAGATACCCTGATCATTACTATAAGGCCAAGGTCGCTTTTGACCATAATGGGAATGTTGGAGCTAGAGGGCATTGGAGCCCGAACAAACACTTGGCTTAACAGGACGGCGGCTGGTATTGTTGGAGGCTTCGGACCTAAAGGTAAACTGACTTTACTCTTTCTTTCTCGGGATTTTTTACTAATACATTCTAGGATGGCTTTCAAAAGAGCTCTCTGCTCATTGCTTTCATCTTCACGGATTTTCTTGTCTTCGGCTCTACGCCGTGCAGCTTGGTTATCTTTTAACTTTTCGTGGTTTATCTGGAATCTCTCTTTCGTATTTCCCCCCAAAGCATTATCCTTACCGGTTTCCAACCCAATAGTCTGTTGTTGTGGAGGTTGTTGCATTACTTGTTGTTCACTTTTCTGGTGGTCTACTTTGTTGGGCGCATGTGGAGGATTTAAAATAGAATTAAATTGTGGTTGCTGTTGTTCTGGTCTTTTATCACTTTCTACAATTTTCTGTGCTTTTGATGTAATACTTTCATTAGTTGATGCTAACATATCGCTGCCAGAATCCAACCATTCACTCAGATCAAAATCCTCAATTGTAACTGGGTTGCCCAACTTTTTACAATAAGCTTCTTGTTGCTTATACTTTGCTTCCTCTTTTGTAGATTGTTGTTTAGCTGTTACGAAAATTTCTGAAGTAAAACTTGTTGTTGGGTAAGGAAACACGGAGAACAACCGCGATGGGTTAGGAAACAAACAAGGAGTATGCCTCTTGATAAAATTGGGCTCTATAGCCACAACTGGGAATGGTTGAATGCTCCGAGCTACTAATCTCAGTAGGAGGCTTCGCTGAGCCAGTAGAAAACATGGAAAACATTTCTTTAAAAATAAAATAAAAGGTACTTGAGCTGAAATAGCTTGAGGGGGATTATTAGGTCGACTAATGATAGGTCCGTCCTTTAGCAAAATTCCACCGCCTAGCCATTTAAGTGTCTTTGTCTCTGTTTTAATTAAGGGAGTGCACATTCGCCCAAACTGACGGCTCTCGCTCTTTTGTAATTCAAACATTTTCTTAGGGCTCTTGCCCAATTTATTTGCATAACTTTGGATACGTACTAAACTCTGCTCTGACTTGAGTAATAAAATATCGTCCTCTGGCGGACTATCAACAATTACTTTGTGTAAACAAATTTTTTGAAAAATTCTGGTGGGGTATGGCAAAACGTTGTGATTTGGGTCTCTGACCCCTTCCCCACCTCGAAAAAAATTAAATAAAATGCTGGGAATAAAAAATGCTAATGTGTTTAAAAAATTGAGTCTGAAACTAATGATTAAGGTAATTATACTGATTATCAAAATAAAATAAATGGATTTGAAATTTCTGTTCAATAATGTCTTGTTTATGGATTTAAATGATTTAAAGGGTATACCAGGTGGAATTTTCTTCCTCTTGGTGGTCTGCTCTTCTCGGCAGACTACTATTTGGTCCTTGTGGTTACAGCTAACGCTAATTATAAATGTCAGAGAAATTAAAATGAGGGCGATTCCGTGTCCGGCTAGTTTTTCATACGGCATTTCTATTGACTTCTCTAGTCTTTTCTTGGTTCCATGAGCTTTCTCGTCTAATATTTGTTTAGGAAATAGCTTTTCTGGTAATACTGTATGTGAAACTTTAGGTTTCTCTATTAAATGAAGATTGCGAGGGTATTTCCCTCTCTGGAACTTAGTAAATTTTCGGTCGATTTGACGCAACCCGACCATTAAAAATGCTGATTCTAAGTCGGTGGTTGCCATGAATTTGGGAAGTCGGAAACACAGTATAAGTCCTACAAACCCTGGTAGGAGTACTGGTTCCTTTACAGAAAAATTACTGAGAGATGATTGGTTCTTGGGTTGGACACTCACATCAACGCTTGGTCGCTCGATGTGTGCACTAACCATACTATGGATCTGCTCCTGGGCGGCTGGTTTATTAAGTTCGAGTCTGGTAATTCTATTATCTTTCTCTATCTGCAGCTTGTGATAAGGCAAATCTACTGGTTCGGTAATTATATTAACTTTCTCTATTTGGAACTTGTTATAAGGCAAATCTGGTGAAAGATTCAAACTTTCATAACTGGAAAAATCTCTATTATTTTCGAGATGGGTAATCTGATCGTCAACTGTTGACGTGTTCTCTTTAACACAATTATTTCCTTGTATTTGCTTCTCGTCTTTCTCTTTAACTTTCTTACTCATTAATAGCTTCTCTGCTTGAGGGCAAATATTTGGCTCTGTGCCCACCTCTGGGTTAACTATTTCCTTTTTAATAGTAAATAATGTCATTATCTTGGGTAAAACTGGCAACGGCTCTGTAAATTTCACAACTTTTGGAACTGGAACACGTTCCTGAACTACAACCTTCTGAAGAGGTTTCTGAACAGGTGGGGTCTCTCTAACTTGCTGTACTTGGTGTCGTACTGACAAAGCTTTATCTGAACCGATAACTGGACTCTGATTCTGGACTAAAGTTATCTGTGTGATTTGCTTTTCTGGGTAATAATTGTCTTCAGCTAGGGCTAGAAAATCCTGATTATTTTCTAAAGTCCTCGTACATACTAGCACGTGATGGTTACCTTGACATTGGGCACAAATCTTAAATGAAGGGCAGTCTCTAGCACAATGTCCTTCTCCCAGACAACGGAAACAACGTCTCTGTTCCTTTACTCTTTGGAAACGTGCCTGAGGTGTTGTATAACTAGGGCATTCACTTGGGAAATGAATTCCTTCGTTGCACAATGAACAATATCTTTTACCCTGAGGGGGCAACTGTCTGCTTCGAATAGGTCGCGTTTGGGCACAGAATGAATATAATTGCTCGGTATGTCCTGTTCTAGGACGGTAATCATTTCTCTGATGTATGGGAGGTACGATGGGACCTCCTTGAGGCCTTATTTTAAGTTGTGAGAATCGCATAACCTCTTCGCTGATCTCAACTAGGTTGCATAATTCTTGTCTGAGTCTGGCACTGTCCCATCTGACTTGGGAATTTCGCTCCTTCTCAATTAGCTTGGCAACTATGGATTGGGGTAGCTTGGTTTTGATAACTGTCGAAACGAATGGGGACTGATCCATCGTTCCAAATGCCTCTAACTGACGGCAAATTCTTTCCACCGAGTCAACGAATGCCCTTAAGGAATGGCTGGAATCGTTGGGTGGGGTAAGGTTCATGAGTTCAGCCTCTAAAGCCTCTGTGATGGCCCGGCTATTTCCGTAACGTGATTTGAGCAAGTCTAATGCTCGGTTGTAATTCTCGTTGGTAAGGACAAAACCTGCTACTAAATCCTTTGCTGGACCTCGTAAAAATGTAAGAAGGTAACTCATCTTTCTGATATTATCCATGGAACGCTGGTCAATGTTGATAGAGAACATTTGCCAAAATGTAGGCCACTTTTTGGGATCGCCGTTGAAAGGATCCATTTTAAGTTCTGGAAGTCTGGTTTCTATAAGATAGGTTGGGAACTGGGTCTCTTGTTTAATAATCTGCGGGATCTGCCGCTCTGTCCTATTCGTGACTTGCGATAACTGGTCGGCTGCTTGTGATAAATGCTCTGACACTTCTGATACCCCTGCCTGACTGGATTGGCCTGAGGGTACAGTTTGTTCTTCAATAAGGAAATCGAGATCACCCAAAACTCCTTTGGCTTTCTCAACTAATTCCATAAAATGATTATAGTCTGGATCTCCCGCTGCTCGGGGTGAGAATCTCTCATAAAATTGTTCCTCCTGGGCAAGATCATCTCCCTCAAGGCTATCGAGGAAATGAGCCCATTTACCTTGTAAAGAATCGACTCGATCTAGAGTACGATTTAACTGAAAACGCGCTGCGCGTACTTGATCTAAGTTCTGATTATTCTGATAATTGGCTAACAACTGATTAGCTGTCACTAATTGATTCTTTAATGAATTGAGGGCTGGTCCTAGCTGAGACCGGATGGCCCTTGAAGATGGCATAATGATTTGAGTAACTTGTATACCTAATTTCTGATATTAGATAATGACTGAACTGGTGGGGACTCTAACCGGCACACCAGTCAAATAAAAGGATTCGGTTAGTCTCAACCGATAAATTTGATTTCGGCTATCTGAGCCGTGAAGAAGGGACTTTAAATTGTTTCGGCCTTTGCCGTGTAGAAAAAATTTTAAAAATTAAATTTATAAAAAATATATTTATTTTTTCAATAAAAAGTGCACAAAGAATGTGCAGAAAGAAAAGACACACCAGATGTGTGTATTCGGCTATCTGAGCCGTGAAGAAAATTGTTTTTGTAAAAACCCTTCTTTTGGGTTATTTCTCCCTTTTCTAACTCTTTAGAAAAATTCGCTCTTTAGCGATGTAAAAAATTTTATTTTTATAAAAATAAACAAAAGATTAATTTTTGTTTTTACACCAGAAGTGTGTAAAAAAGAAAGGAAAAAAGGGAAGGAAAATTGCACAAAAATGTGCAAGTTTGTTTATTTGTGTTGGCCTGTACTTTGGCCAAAGAACACAAAAAATATTTTTAAAAAAGAAAAGGAGAAAAATGGCGCAACTCGCCAGATGTGCAAAAAACTGTAATGAATGTAAAAAGGCGCAGGCTCTCTGATTGGCCGGCCAAAAGGACTGTTTGAGTCTGGAAATGGTCACTTGAGAATGGTATGTCCAAAGGGTGCTTGGGACCGACACTTGGACTGTAGACTGATTTGATTAAACGACGGGCACTCTGGGGCCGGCAATCGTTTATCCGACGGGCACTTGGGGCCGGCACTCGGAATTTTGCTAATTAGGTAACGATGGGCACTTTGGGGCCGGCAATCGTTAAAGGTCACTACTGAAATTAACTGATGGCACTATTGCCAAAAATACTTGTTGGTACTCAAAGATTCGGCTCTGCGCCGGGAAGATTATCAGTGGGTCGTTCCCACTCGATAAGAAAAACTTTTAAAGAACGGTGGGCACTATTGGGCCTGCTACTCGTTCTGGGACTAGGGATCCAAGGATCGGCTCTAGCCGTGATGACTGAAGAAACGGGTATTCACTGACCCGTACGGGGCTCCAATTTTTATGTGCCGGATATGGCAATTTGTTACTCAAGACCCCTAGACTCAAACACAAACAAACTATTTAAAGAAGAAAAAATTTATTTAAATTAAAATTAAATTAAAAAAGGGGGAAGAAACAAAGCAGGCTGGTAGGTAAAAAAGTGACAGTTCAACAACTGGCTTTTCTCTTAAAAGCCAAACAGTTAAATAGAGGAGAAATTGGGCGGTACAAACTAAAATATGTGAAATGATGAGAAATAAATGGAATGGGTGGAATCGATAAATAAATTTGAAAATAAAATAAATAAAATTTTGAGGCAAAATTGTGCCAGTTCGGCACAATATTTAAGTTTTAATTAATTATTTAAAAATAAACATTCGACTCTGAAAATGTCTGAAAAAGGACCGGTAGAATAATATCTGAAGTGTTATTATAATAGGGGCACAATAAGAAATTGTAAATCATCAAGAAAGATAGATAGAGACAGAATTTTTATGCATTAAAAAATGCGAAATATGCACTATAATATACATAAAAAATTACAAAATTTTCACTATTTTGGTGGGATTTTGGCCAATTTTCGTGTTATTTTCCCCCAAAAACATCAAATGCATTTATGCAGCAAAGTTCGAAAATAAACAAGAATATACATTATATGCAAATAAACCCCCCTAAAGCTTTCAAACCAAGCAGAAACTGTTTTCTTGATAGATCATGCCAAGTTTACTAAAAAAGTATACATTAGCATATAAATCCTGTCTATAAAAATAAGTATAGCATTAATTTTAATTTTTCTAGGAATTGGCCTAGACCTTTTTTTATTGATACAATAGACGATAAGTTAACCCACAGTTGGAAAATTGAAACAGAATTATCTGCAAGAAAGCGAACATTTCTAGATCAACAAGGAATTCAAGAAGATTGGGATGATAAAAGAGATAAAAAATATATAAAAATGGAAAAGGAAAAATTAAAAGAAAATGAAAAAGGAAATTTTGAAAGATTAGAAAAACATTCAAAATTAATAATGCCAATATTAACACCTGCATATCCACAACAGTCAAGTGCTTTTAATGTTAATTATTCAACAATGGAAATAATTAAACAAACAATTATTGAAGGTTAATAGTTGGTAATCTAGGATCCTGGGATAAGAAACGAGATAATAATTATTAGTATCTGACCTATTAACTCTATAATAATGTAAAGCATATAGCTATTTATTTTCTAAAGCTATGCAGTAGGCGGCGTGGTGTAATGGAAAAACTTCAGTTCGGTTTACTGAAGATTCTAGTTCGCACCCAGCAGCCGATTAACCTTTTGCACTAGCTAAAAGAGAGAAATAGCTATAGAATCAGGATTTTGGGTCGGGAATCCTGATTCCAATTTCTAGAGCAACTTTAATTTCTTTATAGGTTTAAAAGGAATAAGACAAATTCGTCGCCAAACATCCACCGATTTTACTGAAGGATTGAAAAAATGGATTAAAAAAGTTAATTTTGTTGATAAAGTAATTTTAATTTTTAATTTAAAAATCATTTTTCTTTTCAAAGTACAATCATTTTGTAACAATTATTTGTGTTGGAAATGATAAAAATATTGGAGAAGATTTTTGTAATTTTGTAAAAAATCGAATTAGAGTTGAATTAGTTTTGTCATTGGAAGAATATCCAAAATTAGAATATTCACATATTTCACCAAATAAATCAAAAAAAGGAAAATGTGAAAAACGATTAATTGCTGGGAAAAAATTTAAAAAATTTTGGTAATTAATATAGAGCGGATGTGGATCCTGACCTTGATTTTTCCTGGATCTAGAGTCAGCTAAAGGCATTTTTCATAGTTCCTTGATTTTTCCTTGACCTTGATTCTTCCTTACCTCAAAAGGTCAAGAATCTGGTCAAGGTACCCAGCCGAAATCAAGGTCAAGGTTTTTTGAAAATCTCGCTTTCTACTAATTAATAATTAAATAAATAAATATTTAAATTTAAAGGGAAAACAATTGGTGTAAACAATGGATTGTTGGTTTAAATTTGCCCGAATTATTTAATTATTCAAAAAAAGAAAAAATATCTTTAAATTATTATTTTTTAAAGTTTATTAAAAAAATTAAAGGAAAATATATTAAGGTAAAAATTAAAATAATTTTTTTAATTTAAAAATTTTATTTAGCATCGAAAAATTGAAAGAACTAATGTGGCTATTCATTTACGTTATACTGATATTCACGAAGCTAAGAAGTTTTGGGGAGATAATTAACGAGAGATGATGCAATATTGTTTTTATTTAAATCCCTTATATATTTAAATCCCTCCCCGTATTTCCTGAAATAAAACGCCAAGCTGAATTAGAGCCCCGCCTTAATTAAGCTCCATAAAAATGTGAGAATTCTCTGACTACAGGTCTGACTACAGGGCTTTGCGTTGTTATATATATATTGTTATATATATGTTTTGGGTTGTAAGCATACCGTATTTTCTCTAATAGAGCCCCACCCTCAATTAGAGCCCCACACTCTATTACAGCCCCACTATGGAGGATAGTTGAAAAATACACCCCAAAATACACCCATATTAGAGAAAATACGGTATATTATTTCAGGAAATACTATATGTATTATCTAAATTAACTACACCTTGATTCCTTTACAAATTTTTTAGAAATGATAAAAACCTTTAAAAATGAGGAAATCTGATCATAATGTGTGCCTTTTGAGGGAAGTAAAGAAGGACACAATACATAATTCCTCAATCTTATACATATTTTTTATTCATTTTTAAATTAAGTTGAAATTTTTTACGATTTTCATTGATAAAACATTTTTCTATATCAATCAGTATCATTTTACTAATCAAGGTACCTCCTCTCTTCGTTATTTACAGTCAGTGCGAATTTAATATTTTTGATACTATTCGATAGTGGACCCACGACTTCTTGTTGTGAGGTGAAGCCGTGTTTCTGCAAAATGAATTTGTGCCGAGTTATGGCCAGTCAAATTTTCAGTTTTTAGGGGGTTTGAGTACATATACAGAAAAAGGGGAAGAAGAAACGAACTACTTCCTTTTTTCAATCTACTTGTTTTCTTCACCTTATCTTATTACAGTGGTCAGAAAAGGATACATGAGGCGCGAAGAATAAAAAGAGGAAAGAAAAAGGAGAGAATTTACTCAGTTACCCTTTACTCTAATGTTAAATTTTGTGGTTTATAAAATAAAATCAAATAAATCTTTGTGGTTTTAACAAACGAAGATCGCTATAAAATGATTGTCGCCGCTCTCCTAGTAGTACACTGATTAATCGACCTTTCCATCTGTCAGATCCGATTGGATCAAATCGGCTAGTTTAATTTACACAAATATTTGACTGCCATCAAAATGAGGTTAAATGTAAAGGAAGGAAACGTTTCTTTAATTTGTAATAAATAATTGATTCTTCTTTGGAAAAATATGTAGGTATTTATCCGTTATACACCCACAAGTTGAGTGGCAGCCAAATTTGATTGACTATAACTTTTTGATGCTTGATCCAATATTAATGAATTCTTTATTTCATTCGAAAGCACTCGATAAGCGGTATTCTTTTCCGACTTGACGGATCTGGTATGATCACTGTTAAAAAATTATAGCCTAGATGTAAAAAAACACCAAATACTTAACGGGTTATAACTTTTGGCAATCCCGGAGAATTCGGGTCCCTGCGGAAAAAAGTTTAAAATTAGAAAAAGGGGGTTTCTAGGGTAAAAAAATATGCTGATTACGAATCTGAACTCAGATTTTGAAAAGTCGAATCCTGAACCCGAATATAGGCCCTCGAATATCGAAAAACCATAGGGGGGACCAAGCTGATTTTGGGGTAAAAAATTGGAATATGCAAATTATACCTCATTCGAAAGAGCTCTTCAAGCTGAGTCGAATGACACCAAAATCACCATGATTGAACAAGATCGGACGAAGTTATACCACAAAAAACAAACAACGTGAACCTATGTTTTTTGTGTCATAACTTCGCCCGATCTTGATCAATCACGATGATTTTGATGTCATTCGACTCAGCTCGTCGAGCTCTTTCGAATGAGATATTATTTGACTGAGTTTATTATTCGAAATTTTTCCCAAAATGTCAAATGTCCGAATTTCGGGTTCGGGATTCGACTTTTTCAAAATCCGAGTTCAGATTCGTAATCAGCATCGTTTTTTACCCTAGAAAAACCCTTTTTCTTATTTTTAAACTTTTTTTTCGCAGGGACCACGGTTCTCCGGGATTGCCCCGCCCGGGATTCGGGATTTTTTTCAAAATAAAAAATTTAAACATTTTATGAATAAAGTGCTTTGTTTAAAAATATCAACATATCTCCGGTCTTAGGAGCAAAACTATATCGACGATAGTCGTATAAGTCCCTCGTATAAGTCCCCCGATATGATCTGAAAGGTCTAAAGATCTGTCATATCAATTGTTGTAGGAAGTGGACGAACTTCCTATTTCAGCGTCGCAGGCGAAAATTTTGAAAATTATAAAAATCCCGAAAATTATAAAAAAATATCCGGGATCCCGAGTCGGGATTTTATTTTTTGACCGATGCCGGGACGGGATCCCGAAAAAATCCCGGATCCCGAATGATCCCGAAAATCAAAAAAATCCGGGATTTCGGGAGCGGGATCCCGGAAAATCCCGTCGGGATCCCGTCCCGCGACGGTCTCTACTGGGTCATATTTATATTTTGTATAACTGGCGCAGAAACGTGCCCTTTATGACAGGCGCGGAAACGTGCCGGTTCGGAATTGTTCTGGCGCGGAATCGGTGGCATTTATGGAATGGATTATTTATGGAATGTTTATGGAATGCCCATAACCGTTATTCTAATATTTATTTCCTTAAAAATTTTAAGATAATTTAAAAAATGGGTACATTTACAATTAGCTATTTTCTCCGCAAGTGTTTTATTGAACGACCAAAATGGCACTATCCTTTTTTCTTTGGTGCTTGTTATATCGGTTTATTTTTTAAGATAAATTTACTTTTAATTTTTATTTAAAATTTAGGTTATCGCTATGTAATTTTTAAACGTCATCATCATTTAGCTTCAATGAAAGGACATACTAGAATGTACAAAAGTCGTAGAGAAGAAATTCTTCGTTGGGATCCACATGCCGATATTTGGAAATATTAAAGAATTTTTTTTGAACATTTTGGAGTTTTTTTGGTAATTATTAGGAATGAAATTGGACTTTTTAATGTAAAAATATTTTTGTTATGAATTTTTGAATTAAAAATTTTTTATTTGTTTTTCTTTTTTAAAGGTTTTTTCACTTTTTATTTTTAATTTTTAAAGCATTTTTATTTAAAATTCTTTTTGATTTAAATGTTGAAAAGGTGTGTGCTTGAACATAGATTCATTTCTTTGGCTTTTTCTCGATTGAACAGAAAACAACAAAATAGGGTTAGTCTTTAAATTTTTTTATTTTTGTATGATTAAAAAATACTTCCATGTCAGTTGGTAAATTTCAAATTAATAAGGTTATTTTTCATTTAATATTTTATGGATTTTTTTGTGGAGCAGAATTTTGAAATTCTATAGATATTTTATAAAATTTCTAAAAGGCATATTCATTTTATTTTTAGTTTTTATGGAAATTTACTCATGTTTATATGCCTGAGAGAACTCCGGATGGACTTTTACAGCGTCCACCAACCGATCATCAGGATTTTACAAAGTAAAAAATTATTCTTAAATTTATTTTTAATACATATTTGCACGAAATTGAATTTTTTAAGAATGCCCCCTCATTTCTTTGATTATTTCTTACTAGTAGATAATTTTTATGAAAAGTAAAATAAATTTTCTCTAAAATTTTTTATGATACTAGATTGTAGAGCTGTCCAAGATCGAAAAATTCTAAGAAAAGTTTTGAGTTAAGACCAAGAGTCTTGAACAGCTCTACTAGATTGAATAATTATTCCTTAATCTGAATATTTTTAAAAATTAATTTTCAGATATGAGGCAATTGAGGACAAGCAATATCAGGAGCCAGCTCCTCCAATAAAAATGATTTTATTAGAGGACGTTGATGGTTTATTTAAATATATTTTTATTTAAAAACATCCCAGTTAAGATGTTGGTGATAAATTCGAAATTCTTGAATTGTCTGACAATTTGGCTCACAAACTTTATTTAACCAAAAAAGCAGCTTATGCCTCTCCGTTTGATTTGGAATATTATGGAAAAAAGAAGGAGGTTGATTTTTAAATTTTTTGAAAATTTTTTAAGAAATTATTGATTTTCGACAGACTTTTAATATTTTTTAAAATTTTTTTAGGAATTTTTGGCACAGAAAGATACTAGAATAGCCAAAATGCCTAGAGATTTGGCCAAATTAGCTTCCAAGATTTCATCTACGGTTTTTAAAATATAAAAATTTAATTTTTTTATTTTTAAAGATTGTACCAATTTATGTTTCAATTCGTAATGATTGGGTGTTAAATCCTCTGATTTTGGCTACTTCTATGGAACAACACGTATTTTAGTTTTTATTATTTATTTTTATGCCTGAACGGTTTGTTGGACATCCTCGACAATTGTGTTACGACAATTGTGTATCCATTATATCCCTCTCCCCCTAACTCTAATTCCTTAATATGCCGTTGTTAAATATAAATAACCTTAAATTTTTCAATTATATACAAAAATAGTTTGAAAATCTAAAAAAAATTAATTTAAGGGAATTCGAATTCCAGTCAAATGTTTACATTTAGCTGGAGGGGAACCAATGAAAGGACCAGATTTAAAAGAAGATGGACGTTTAATTCGTTTTTACGCAACTGTTTGTTTTATTTTTAAATTAAATTCAAAAATTTTTAGATTGAAGATAAATTAATTGTTCCTTTACTTGGCCGAATATTGCACGTTTCTCTCGACGAAGATACAGTTTAGAATTTTTTGATATAATTAATTAAATTTAAATTATTTAAAAAAATTTCCAAACAATTTATTAACATTAAAAAAAAATTTTCAGAATTTATTTCCGGAGGATCAACAACTAAAAACGGCAAATAATGCCCAATTACTCCAATTTGGTTTACGTCCCGAAACAATTTATTTTAATCCAAATGGACTTCAACAAATTTTTGAGAAGGAAGAAATTGGCAGTTTTATGGCTAAAAGGCCTAGCAATGCTATAACTGGTGCTGAATAATTTTGTTTTTTTTATTTTTTGTTAATAAAAATTTTTGATAGATTTGCAAAAAAATTTTTTATAAAATATGTACTCGGTACAGAACAAGATCCGATTAAATAAGTCGATCTTATCTGTGAAATAAATTCTTTAGGGCATGGAAACAAGGGGCAAGAAACTTATTAATACACCGTTAAAATCCTAAAAACACCTTTTTTTGTCATATCCGTTTTGTCACTTGGACTAGTAAAAAATTTAATAAGTTTATTAAAGAAATTAAACATAAGCAGATTGAATTAAAAAAAGAACTGTTATTATTTAAAGCCATTTATTTAAAAGTTGATACAAGAAAAAGACCCGCTTAAATCGGAGAAAATATTTTAATTTTTTGTGTTATCCGCAAAAGAATAAAACTAAAAATTTAATTTTAACTTGAAGAGATTCTAAAAAAATAGAGACGGGATTTTTGTAGATTTTTTGAAAGTTAATGTCCATATTTTGTTGATTTTTCGTCGATAATTAAGATTTTCGAGTTTTCCGTAGAAATCTTGTCTCTATTAAATAAGAATGGGAAAAGAAAGTCAAAGTAAATAATCGAGATTGGATTTGGATGTAAGTGGGATATTTGTTAAAATTATTATATTATTTTTAGTGATATTAATCTATAGTAGAGAACAAAAATCAAGTTAATAATTTTTTGTAATTAATTTGAAAAGTTTAAAAGTATCCAAATTATTCAATTAAAATAAATTGGTTATTTGTGTGCTCTACTATAGATCTAGATATTCTAACAAAGTGTATATGTATCTAAAATGATTATTTATATAATTAAAAATTTAAAAAAATGAGGAAGATTCGTGTTTGTCTGGTCCTCCAGCAATAATTGTCTTAGTCAAATAATTTTGTAAAGGAACACCAGGAGAAGATTGATTTTGTTCATAAATTACATGTTGTTCATTATCTGCCTGTTGATGTTTTTGGTTTGTCCCAGAATCCATGGAGGGCCTCGGTGTACTTGTTCCAGTTTGTTGATCTTCTATATCTGAAGGTGAAGGTGTTCCAAGTGTAGATGAACGCATAGAACTTGAAGCCAAACTATTGGAAGGCTAAAAAAATAAAAAGTTTTAAACTCCTTTAAAAGTCTGATTACTTGTTGTTGCTGTAATGGTTGGTGATTTGGACTTTGTTGAAGAAATGTTTGTAATTGTGGTTGTTGGTGTTGGTATTGGTGATTGTATTGATCAACTGTATTCTCTCTCATTCCATTCCCTCCACTCGAAGAAGTATTTGTAGTTGATGGAGAATGTAGAGATGATGGAGATGTACTTCTAAATAATTTTAAAAAATATTTTTTGAATATATTGAACATCGTCTGTTTAAAGGGACTAAATATTTTAGTGGGGATAGAGGTTCTCAGGCTAACTAATAATAAGCGAATATGAAAATATTATTTAATTCCCTATTTAAATTCTTCATTTTAATAAAAGAAATACCTAATATTTTTATTATTATTTTGTTGATTTTGACTTGAAGGAAATATACGAGAAGCTGGTATCTGATTTTGTATTATAGTATTAGCATTTGAACAACGTCCAGCAAGAGTTGAATGTATAGTAGGTGCTTTTACTGAGGCATATGAAAGCATTGAACATCGTCTGTTTGAAGGTGTATTTCCTTGAGGGTTATGAATAGGTAAAGCCCCGTAAATACTTGTTGTGTTGCTATGGCCAAAATGGCTAGATTCTTTAAAAAAGGAATATTTTTTATGAAATATTTTTGTGAATAACCACCAACCCATCTCTAAACATTCTCTTCCATTTTCTTGTCCACTAACTCGTTCATTAAAACTAACACCATTACTGCTAATCCATAAATCTGTAGATTCTGTTGGTTGTTGTTTCTTTTGTTTGTTTATTGTATCATTTGAATTATAGGGAGGGCAATTTAATTGTTGGGGATTAATGGCAGAAATTAACTTTAAAATAATTATTCTTATTTAATAGAAATTTTGATTGATAAAAAATAAAAATTACAAAAATAACCAAAATATATTTCAAGACTAGTACAGTCAAATATCAATTTTAAATACCTCCAATCTTTATATGTAGCCTTCACTTTTAAATAGAGTAAGTCGAGTACGAGCGAGTTCGAGTATACTCGACTCGATCGCTCGGGTTTTTTTCGCATTTACTCGGGCTCGGAACTCGGAATCCTAATACTCGGATTACTCGTACTTGGACACTTCAAACTCGACTGATCGGTTAAAACCGAATATTTTTATGCCCCTATCTGCGGCGCTAAAAATGGAAGAAATCTGGCTTGTTGACCTTCAATTTTTTGGAAATTTTCGCCTGCGGCGCTGAAAACCGGATAAATCTGGCACCAAAATCACAAAAGTTTTGCCTGCGGCGCTGTAAAGAGAAAGTTGAATCTTATATCAGAGGATTTGAACAGATTATTGAGGATTTTGGGTTATATCGCTGAATAAAGTTAATGGACTTTAGTGATATTCGGATATTTCAAGGGATCTAAGGATATAGAGAGAAATTTGGCCTCCTGAAGCTTATGCATTCCTACTTGTCCTTCAGAAATTCTCAAAATTTAAGCCAGCGGCGCAAAAGGAGAGGGATAGAGCAACTGATCTCGTGATCACCTTTCGACAATATACCTAATCCGACGATATCCCAATTAATCAGCCCAAATACCGCTTAATCCCTTGATATCCATCTCATTCCTCTTATCACTCGATATCCGCATAATCTACACAAATCCCCCGAAATAATATTATCCATTGACTTTCCACCTGGAGCCAACATTTATCATGGGCGTATCATGGAATTTCGGCGGATTAAGAGGGATATAGGTGGATTAAGAAAATAAATGGGATTTGGATGATGATCCCCCGCATCACTGTCAATAAATGCCCAATACCCAGCACTGATGATGAATAGTCTTTAGTAAAAGTATTGTTTTTATTAAAATTATTTTAGAATACTGTTTTATAAAAATTACTCGATTACTCGATTTACTCGTACTCGAACTCGGCCTAAAAAGTTGAACTCGTACTCGAACTCGGGTTTTTCAAACTCGGATTACTCGAGCTCGGTTTTTTCCCAATTACTCGGTACTCGACTTACTCTACTTTTAAATACAAATATGTGGGTATTTAAAAGCGAAATTCGAGAGGTCATTTATTAATTTTTAAAATTTTTTGTTGAATATTTTTAAAATTAAGTTCAAAAAATTCCCCTAAATAGACCATTTAAATTTTGTATATTTTTAAATAATTTTGGACTTTTTTCTAAAAATATCTGTTAATTAAATTTAATTTCCACCTTTTGTTGTCCCCCAATAACAATTCTTCCTTTTCCTTTCTTTTCATATTTTTGCCATTTACCAGAATTTTGAATATTTCTTTCATTACTACTTCTTTTATTCCCAAAACAACAAACTAATAAATTACAAAAACATCCAAAAACAAAAATAAAACAAAGAAATATGCTAATCCAAAATATTTGGATTAATTGGTTTTGTGAAATACAATTATTAGTTGTTGTTGGAGAACAGAAATTTAATGAAGAAGAGGAAGAATATGAAGATGTTGACAAAATTGGAGAAGAAATTGATGACTTTAAAAAAATTAAAAAAGAAATATTTTTTAATAAATTAATAGGGAGATTGGTTAAGTTATTAATTTTGAATAAAAAAAAATCAAAAAATTTTTCGTCCCCAAAAATTACCGTTTCAAATAATGTAGAAAAAGTATTATTTTCTTCAAAATTATTTTGTTGTGTTGTGCTTTCTAATGAAATATTTGGTTGTTCTGTTAATAAAGGAGAATTTGTTGGACGTGTTCGAAGACGGAAAGTTCTGATTGGAACAAATAAAGGTGTTGTTTCTGGTTGAGTTTCTAATGGATCTTTTTTTAAAAGAAAATTTTTTTAGAAAAAAACTTTAAAAATTAAATACCAATTGTGGTTGTTGAAATATTTAATTTTTCATTAGAATTTAAGGAATTATTATTTTTATTATTTAATTCTTCATTTAATTTTTCTTTACTGTCCCGTACATGTGCAATTATTTGTATTAAATTTTGCTGTCTTTCTTCTTTAAAAATA
Organism: Meloidogyne incognita; assembly: GCA_036172945.1. Classification (NCBI taxonomy): domain Eukaryota; kingdom Metazoa; phylum Nematoda; class Chromadorea; order Rhabditida; family Meloidogynidae; genus Meloidogyne; species Meloidogyne incognita. The sequence goes on along the minus strand of JARQAC010000006.1, from coordinate 1,889,442 downwards.
ATTTTTAAGTAAAAAAAGGCCGGCAAAGTCTAACAAATAGCCTAACAAATACTTCGAAAATTCTTGATAATACATTTGTTCCTTATTTAATTCCCTATGATTTAATCATCTGAGCTCATTATTTTTTATCTGAATAAAGTTATGCCAAAAATAGTGTGTCCTAAACATTTATTGTCACCCTGTAAAACGAGATGAAAAAGATTAGTCGGTGGTGGGATGTTGAACGGTTATCAAACCAATTTTACATCAGAAAACTTTCGGGACCAAGTCCCATCCAATTTTTTGAGATTTTCAAGTTGGGGCCATTTTTTAATTAATTTTATTTTAATTTATTACCCAAAAAAGAATCAGAATTTAATAAAATATTAGGAATATTAGAAGAAGAATTAATTAAAGAGGGTGATAAAATATTTATTGTTGTTGTTGTTTGAATTAAATTAATTTTTGTTATATTTTCTTTTAACTAAAAACAAAATTATAAATTCAATTTAAAATATTTTTATTTTTTATTTTTTACATTATCTTCTTCTTCTTCATTATTATTTAATAATTGTGTTGTAACTAATTCTAAATCATTTTCTGCTTGTTGTTGTTTAAATGCTTCTTCTTCTTCCTCCCCTTCAATATTTTCTTCATTATCTTTTTCAAATATATTTTGTGTTGTGGTTGTTGAAGGTGTTGTTGTTGTTATTTTAGTTTCACAATCTCTCTAAAAATAAATTTTTTTAATTAATAATTAATTTAGGTTATTTTAATATTAATTGCTAAGCATAGGTATGTTTAATCACAAAAATATAAAAACAATTTTAAAAATTAACGTATCTGTATGGTCCTTATATGTACATTAATTATGTGATGCTAAAATACAATACCTATCTAATCTTGGGATTAGGTATATTTTATATTTAAAAACTGAGGGCAAGAAAAGCTAAATAGAGAATTAATATAGTGCATAGGTATGTCTAATCACAAAAATATAAAAATATTTTTGAAAATAAAGTTAGAAAAAATATTTTTTGGTAAACTAAACCTGGGGGAAATTGCAAAGTATTTCTTTCCCATTACAAGGTTCAACTAAACATTCAAATTTCAACAAATCTCCACTTATTGTTGTACTTTCCGAATCTAATTTAAAAATTGAGGGAATAAATGCTGAGGCTAAAACTGTTTTTGGTGTTGTTGGGATTTGTGAATTATTTAGAGAATTTTTGGAAAAAGTTTGTAATGTTGGGTTTATTGTTGTTTGCATTTGGAAATTGGAAATTAATTTTTGATCGAGAGAACAACCATTTGAATCAATTAACTTTAAATAAAAATTTTTAAATGAAAATTGTTTTTAATTTTATTTAGACAAAAATAGAAATTAGAAGTTTAAAAAATATAAAAATATTTAAAGGAGTTTGATTAGAATATTTAAATAAAATAAAAAGAGAAAAAAAAAGATTAAAGTTTTTTCTAAAATAATTAATTTATTTAGAATTAAGAAAAAATTATTTTTAAAGAAAATACAAAATTAGCAACAATTTCCAAACAAACCTTTCTACAATTAGAACAACAATAAAAACAAAGAAAACAATTTCTCGCAAATTCAAAATTCATTTAACAAAAAATCATTGCAAAATTAGAAAAGATATATAAAAAATAAATTTATTAAATAATTATTAGAATGCTGGTTTTGTTTGGAATGGAAATATAAATTAGTTTGGGGGGAAGTTGATTACCGTCAAAACAAAAGAAAGGTTGTTGTTGTTATTTGAGAGTAATTAATTCTTTGTACAAAAGTTATTAAAATTATATAAAAATAATTAGGATTAAAAAAAGAAACAAAATAAGGTAATAAAAGGCTAGATAATTATAGGAAATAAAATTAAAAAAAAGTAAAGAATAAAAATATGTATAAGAATTATTAAAGAAAATTTGGAGATTAGTTGATGTATTTTTAATTATTTAAATTAGTGTTTTATTGAAATTAATCAAAATTTAAGAAAAAAATAAGTCATTTGGTGTTTACATTATTTTTCCCTTTTAATTTAAAAAAAAAGCAAAAAAAAATATAGAAAATCATTTTTTCTAATATTAAAAACATTAAATTCTTATTTCAAAATACCTCAATTCTAACAGAATTATCAACAGAAGAAACACTACAAGAATGTATCATCCACCAATTATTTTTATTTTGTTTTGTTGTTCCAAAAAGCATTAATTTATAAGGTTTTCCAAATTCTAAATAATTATTGTTGTTGTTAATATTGTAATTAATTAAATTATGAAAGACTAATTGAAATTCACTAAAAAATGGGTAATTTAAATTAATTTCTAAATACCGTAACATTTTTATTAAATGCCCTGGGTAATTATTGTTTCAACCTTCCGTTAGAGGAAGTAATTAATCGAGGGAGGGTTTGAAATTTGAACGTGTTTTAGGGCAGTTGATGGGAGTAATTATTGTTTCAATCCATCGTTGGATGGGGTAATTAATAGATATTGGGGGGGGGGGGGGGGCGGTGATGCGACTTTTGCGGCCCGTACACTTGCGGCCCAGACATTTGCGGCCCCGACACTTGCGGCTCGCCCCCATTTTGACACTTGTGGCTAAGTAATTTTCGGCGCAGACATTTGCGGCTATCAACTTGAGGCCCAGACACTTGCGGCCCAGACATTTGCGGTTTTGACATTTGAGGCTCCCCCACATTGTGACACTTGCGGCCCGACATTTGCGGCCCCGACATTTGCGGCCATGATTAAAAAATTAAGTAAACGTGTTCGATCCGGGTCCGATATAAAAATTTTTTTGATTCGATCCGGGTCCGATATAAAAATTTTTCCCTCGTAATGGTGGAAAATAGAAAAAATTTGGGTTGGGATCCTGGTAAATTGGTTGGAATAATGGTAAAAGTTTGGGATCCTGGTAAATTTGAGAATCAACCGATATCCAACCAAATATATCAAAGGCATCTACTGAGGATACGAAATGGATAAAAGGGCACGAAATATCTAAACGAAATGAAACGAAATTTCGGTCATCTCTGGTCCGGATCCGGGTCTAAAAAATTCGGAGTTCCGGATTTTCCGGATTATGATGCCAAGGAGAATAGACTTGGATAATATACGTGATTTATTGAACGATAAATTAGTATTTTTTATTTTAATTTACTTGATTTTTTAATCATGGCCGCAAATGTTGGGGCCGCAAATGTCGGGCCGCAAGTGTCACAATGGTGGCGAGCCGCAGTCGGGGCCGCAAATGTCTGGGCCGCAAGTGTACGGGCCGCAAAAGTCGGCCAATCGGGGGAGCAATTAATACAGGTTTTAAAATAATTAATTTCCGCACCTATTTTCTCCTCCTTTCTTTTTTTGTTTATTTAAAGTTTCAGCCCACCCCGCACAACTAATATTTACTAAACGATCATCATGTAAATGTAGCAATACATGTTCGTGTATTTCTATTTGTGTCCAAAGTGTTGAAGAATCCTTTTTTAATTTTTAAAAAATATTTTAATTAAATTTAGGGTATTTTTTTGGAAGTATGAACAGAAATTTTTTAACAGACAAAATACCTTTTCTAAATTTAGTCCACATTCTTTCCATCCACCTTCAAGTAAAGGAATTTCCATTTTAGTAAATAACCCCCCACTTCCTTGGAGTATACAAGGTGAAGAATTTTGTTGTTTAATTGCCCCTTTAGGTCTAATAATTCCGTAAAAAGGTTTAATTGTTTTTACAAGTATTTGAATTGATTTATCAGAACATTCCCATTCAACTAAAATAATTTAGTTAATTACAATTGGATTACATTATTATTCTTCTAATTGTAAAAAGAAATCTTTTAATTATTAAATTTAAAAAATACATCCATATATTTGTAGAATAATTTAAATTAGATTAATAAATTTTAATTAGGGTTGGACACAACCGGTTATTAACCGGTACACTCGGTTTTTGGTTAATCCAATTTTAGACAAATACCGGGTTTGCTTTAGGGGAATTTTTAATAAAATCATTCATTTTCAAAAATTTCCGATTTTCGGTTTTTAAAATTTTCTAAAAACGGTTGATTTTTAGCAAAAAATATCAAAAATTACCCCATCGTATCCAACCCTAATTTTAATTTTAACTATGTATATTTTATTTACTTTTTACCTTTCGGCATGAACTTTTCCCGTTCAACAAAAAACATTAAAACAAATTGAAAATACTGAAGTAATAATATTAATTGAAATAGTCTAGAAGAATATTTAAAAGAAAAATACATTTTTTTCTTTAAAAATCTAAAAATAAATATTTTTAAATAAAAATATTTTTGTAAATAATTCCAATTTAATAAAAATAAAAGGGAAAGGATTTGGAGGATTTAGTGAAAAAATAAATAAAATTTTTATTTGGATTTATTTATCTGTTTTGCTTAAATAAATAAATAACGGTTCTGGAGATTATATTTAATATTTTTTTTAAAAATATTTGTGGATAAATGATAGTAGATATTCTTCTCTTTTTTGTAATTTTGTTATTTAACAACAAAAAAGTTTGTTTAAAAAGATTAATAAATTTGAAAAAAAAAATATTTTTATTAGAATCTTTCTACAAATTAAATAAAAAATAGTAATACAAACAAATATTATTTATTTATAATTATTTATTTGCAATATTGCGCAAGAAAGAAAAAAGAAAACCATAAAAGAAAAAATTATTTTAAAAAATATTTTTTGGTTGAATAACCAAAAAATTTGCTAATAAAATTAAAGTTTAATAATTTATTTAAGATTTAAAGGTGTTTAATAAAATAAATATTAATTAAAAAGAAGAAATTATTAAATTTAAAAAACAAGCAAAGCAAAAGGTATTAATATTTTAAATTTTCGATATTTATTTGAAATAAAATTAAATAAAATATTTTTTAAATTTAATTATAAAAACATTTTTGAATAAAAATTATTTCTAAATTAAATTAATTAAATATTAATTTATACATACTCAGAATACAACTTTTCGCCAAAAAATATTTTCTCTCGTATTTTTCATAAAAATATTTAAAAGGAAAATTATTATTTATATTTTTACAAATTCTGTGTCAGCAGGGAACGTTTTATTTTGTTTATTTCCGATGAGCCATTAAATATTTAGTTATGAGAAAAATATACTAAAATATATAGAAGATTGTACATAGTAGCTATAAATAAATATTTATTGAAACTAAAAAATAAATATTTAGGTAGAATAATTAATTGAAGATTTTCTAAACGTTATTAGAAAGTTTATGAATTTTAATTATTTAAAGAGAAACTAATAAACGTTAAAGAAATGAATAAATATGTAGCATTTATCAACACCGAATATTAAAATACATATACATATTTTTATTAATATTCTAATAAAACCTAGTCAAAAAGCTTATTTAGTTAGTAGTTAGTCTGTTGTTTATTATAAGAGAGAGAGAGTGGCTTTTCCCCTGGCACGGACATTGGCTACTTCCGTTGTCTCTGAATATAAATAAATAATATTTTATTTAAAAAAATAAATATTAATTGGGTTGAGAAAATAAATATATATGGATATAATGGATTAAAGAAAAAAATTGAAGATATTGAAAAAATTTTTGAAGAATCTATTTTTATTAAAGGGTCATTTATTTATTTATAAAAGAAGATTAAAATAAAATTAAAGTTAATTAATTTCTAATTAGAATAAAAATTAATTGGTCATTGTTTTCCCATTAAATATTTATTTGTTCTAAAAATCCGGAATTTTTAATAACGTTAATCTCGCTTTTAAATAAGTAAAAATATGAAGAAAATAAAATGGAAAAAAGGTTAATAAAGTGTTATAAGCTGGATAAAATTATTGGTAAAGAAAAAAGTTTTGGAAGGAATTAAATTATTATATTTTTTCATTAAAATTATTAGTTAAAATAATATAGCTAACTAATAAATATTTGCAATAGTTTGGCTGACCCTCCTCCCTCCCCCACACTCATTTCTTCCCCTTTCTATTTTTTTCATGGCACCAAAATCAACGAGATCCGACTTAAATTAGCAAAATTATGACCATTATTTTTAACCCCTTGCACAAAAAGCCTCTCCACAGAGGGTTTAGTTTCCCAATTTTATTGAGAATGATCAAATCTAACCGATTTTGGTATCATTCGACCCAGATCGAAGATTGAAAAAAGGGGAGGGGGGGGGGAGGGGGGAATCGAAATATTTAATTAATTAAAAGATTATTTAGCTATAAATCAACTTTATTCTTTTTCTTTTAATACTTAACTTAATTTAAAATAAACCTACATACTTTTCAAACTCTATCCTTTTATTAATTCAACTGACACTTTAAAAAGACTTTTTAAATGGACAAGTGATAAATCATTAAAATAAAAGGGAGAAGAATTTAAAAAGAAGAGAAAGTGGATTAAAATAAAAGAAAATAAAAAAAATATTTTTTGTTGTGAATCACTGTCCCAATAAAGAATATTTATAAAAAATTGTTTTTTTAAATAAAAAAAAAGCTGATAAAAACTTTTTTTTTATTTCTCTAGCCAAACAATAAATAGGAACTTGTAATTTTACAATAAATATTAAATTAAATCAAATAAATACAGTAGTGGACATAAAGATAGGGACAAAAGTAACTAAATGTAGCCTATGCAACTAACTTTCACCTCTACAACTAATCGAAATATTTTTTCTGGAAAATGAGATTTAACACGCTTATAGCAAATTTAAAGGGCTTTCGAATAAGCCCAAAATGAAAATTTAAAAGAATCCATAAGTGGCCAAAAAATTTTTTGAAGTTGCTTACCGCTGTTTTACGTTTTCTCCTTACAAGATTAAAATTTAAAAAAATATTTTTTTAAATTATTTAAAATATTTAAATTAACCTGGTAAAAATTTAAATAAAAAAATAAATAAAAATTCAAATGGTTCTTTAAAATAGAAAAACTAATAAAAAAATAAAAATGTGATGAAGCTAAAAATAAAGAAATGGTTGAGAAATAAAAATAGAAAAACAAATGTATAAAGTAAAGTTTGATATTAATCGGAGGGGGGGGGGTTGGTTGTTCGGTCAGTCAAAAAAATAAAAATAAATGTCCCTAAAAAATATAATAATGCCCAGTCATCATCAACAGTCTGTCCTAGACATTAAAAATAAATAAAAAAAATATTTTTTGGGGTTTTTACGAAAAATAATTTTTAATTGTTTTTTACTAATTTACTAAAATATTACAAAAATAAAATTTTAGAAAAAAATTTTTTTAAAGATCATTTTATGTAAGTATGTAAATAAATCATTTAGAACGGAAATAACTAAATAAAAATTAATATAAAAACTTTGTCGAGTTGTATTGAGTAAAAATTTATTAGTGGTCAAAAGGTGATGGTTGTGTGTAGGAGAGTAAGTATTTTGTTATTTAACGCATGAAAGGAAAGAAATATTAGAGGAAAATAGGTGGGCCGCCAAAAACTAGGGCAAGTTGTTATGGTCAATGTTGGGGGGGGGGGGGGAAACAAGAATATGGGGGAAAGACATGAACATGCTGAGATAATATGTAATTTAATAATTTAAAAATAAAAAAATTAGATTAAAAAACATGTTGAGATTTATTTTTATTTATTGTCGATTTTGAGTAAAAATCTAATAATTTAGATGGAATAATCTAATAAATATTTAGAGAAATCCCATCAAAACATGAATATCCAAACAAAATTACCACAAATTTTGATTTTTCGTTACAGCAGATGGAAAGTTGAAGATTCAGATAAATACCTTAATTAAATTTTTAGTTTTTTTGAGAAAAAATTCTTTGGATATATGTAAATTAGGTATATTAAAAACAGAACAAACTCAAAAACCTATAGAAATATTCTTAGAGATAGTTCCGTTTGTTTATTCATTAATCTTTTTGAATTTATGTGAAAAATTGAAGAACATATACAAAACTTTGTTTACAAAGGTTGCGGGAATAAATGATTAAATGTTGTTGAGGAATAGTAACATCTTTCTTCTACACAAAAATATATGCCAGTACCTATCCTCCATCCTTCATTCACCTCACTCAACTTTTCTGCGCGGCTTCTTCCCTTCTACTAACGATCAATATATTCCTTTTGATGGCGTTACAATTTTAGAAGAAAAATAAAATGTATTTTTGTATGTAAATTGTTATGTAGGTAGAAGAAGAATGGACATGCCAAAAAAGGGGGGAAGAGGGTTATTTTATTGTAAAGAAAAAAAGCATTTACTACAAAAAAATAAAACTTCTTGACCGAAAAAAATCCAAAATACTAAATTAAATTCAGGCATGTAAAATGCATAAAAAATTGCGTGCAAAAAGATAAAAACAATTGTTTGACCGGTCAAATAAAGTTTTCAATTTTCCAAAAACAATAGCTGAGGGCTAAACAAAGGGAGTAGATAAAAAAAGGAAATTAAGAATTCAGTGCCATCTTCTTTTTAAGAGAAAATGTCTTTAAATTTTAAAGGAAGGAGTGAAGGAAAAATAAAGATTAAAAGGAAGTATTTTACAATATTTATTAAATAAAAAACTAAAAAATATGTGACCATTCACCAGTTTATTTGATTAAGGAATTAAGAGAGAGAAAGAATAAAGTAATTACGGTGATGGTAACTTAGTTCTCATTGTCAGTTAAAGTATCAATAAGGACTAAAAGAGTGCCGTATATGCTCGAATAATTACACCCTTCCAAATAATTACCTCCTCCAAACAGAGAGTAAAATAATAATTACCCAGGGTAATTATTCGGCTTATACGGTATTTAGAATTAATAAAAGATGCAAGTATGTCCATTTATTTTCAAGATTTACTCAAATTTTAAATTAATATAAAGTTAAAATCCAGAAAAATGAGGTAATAAATCAAATGAAGCAAAAGCCAAAGAGCATTTAAAATTTAAAAACAAGTGTGAAAAAGCTTTTTTAAAATCCATTGTCAAATAATAGAAAAAAATAAGAGGATTTGATAAATGAATATTACTATAAAATTTATAGAAAAAATTTTAAAAGAGGTTAACAAGTGGACAAAGAATGGAAAAATAAAGACAAAAGATTAGGCCTCTAAAAATGAAATAAATGAGAGGAGAATTACAAATAAATTTTTAAAAGGATTTGTTTAAAAAAAGAAATATTTTTTATGAAGTACTTAAATTCTTTTAATTCATCAATTTGACACTCTCTTTGCATTTAAAGGGGATTAGAAAATATGAAGTATAATTATCTAATTTAAATGAGTCGAATTGAAAATTAGTATAAAAAATATTCAAGCTAGGATTTTAAGAAATTGTAAAAAAATGTAAATGTTTGTAAATTAAAAAATCCAAATTTTGTATTTTTTAAACACTGTTAGTGTATGTATTACATACCTTGTGTTTGTTCGTTAAATAAATAAATAAAAAATAAAAATTCAAAGAAAAATAATACGTTGACCAAAAACCCTTGGCCAAAGTCTAAGAATGTAAACAAAAATATTTTTGCCAAATTATTTTCTCTATTTGTAGAATAGTGGTCAGCTGCGCGCCAAACACTCGACAGCTTTGAAGGTTCAATTTCATTTATATTTAAGAAAGCGGCAAAACTAACAACATTATGGGCCAATTTTACCCTTATATCTATATGAAAAATAAAGCATTGAAAGAAAAATAAGGCCATAAGCTCAATTAGGCAAATTCTTAACAAAAACAAATTAATTTTGGGGAATGAGTTTTGCAATATTTTACTCAAATTTGAATATAGTATTTAATTATTATTAACAAAATTAAAAATGCCCAAAAGGCAAGCAAATTCTACCTAAAAGTTGGGCTTCCGTTAAAGTAAACGACCAAGTAGATTTTTTTATCAGTGAAGAAGACTAAATAGCTATTCAGAATTATATTTTCCCAAATCTTTATCTTGCTATATCAAAAAGTCAATTTAAAAAAGAATACATATAATGAAAATTAAATATGTATAAAAGTATGTCCCTTCCCCCATTCTCTTTAAATCAAAACGACTAAAATTTCGTAGTATGAGATATGTAAAATATCATTATCATCTTTGAAATGTCTCTTCTATCTCATAAGTTAAACTGTCTGAAAAACTAGTTACATATATCCAAATCAAAGATGACAAGTTTAAAAATTGTTAAAAAATTTAATGAAAAACTGAAACAAAATAATCACCCGAAATAACTTTAAAAAATCATTAGAGCCAAGAAAATTAATAAAAATTAATCTAATGAGGATTATATTCTATATAAAAATATGGAGTAATTTAAAGAATAACAAAAACTGAATATTATTTTGTATAAATATGTATAGAGAATTAAAAAATAGTGAATTTGATATTGCAGCACCGGAGCCAAAAAATAGTAAAAAGTAACAAAAAATCTTCAAACTTTTCTGAATTTTAGAAAAATGTTAACTTATTCTTTATGCCACACCCCCTATTATTTTCGACATTAAGTGATAACAACACAAATTCTTTCACTGATGGAATTAAGATACTAATTCTGTTGGATATATTTTTACCATATTTTAGTTTTTTTTACCAACATCACAATCATTATAGTAAGTCTTTTTAATCATTTTGAGCGGTACTAATTGGATCCAAACTTCAATCGACACATCATGTCGAGACGTTTAGAATAAATTATTCTTTGCATACTTTTAATCATGCTTCATTAAAATGGAAGTGTAGCATAAAGGTAGTAACGAAAATATTTAATAATTCATAAACCGCCCACCAAATTAAAAATAAAAGGAATAATAGTGATTAGAGAGCACATAAAAGTCAATAATATACATCATCTTGGAATGAAGAGATTAAAAAATTTAGTTAATTCAAATATTCCCAAAAATTAAAAAATCCCTATCATTCCAAGAAAAGCCAAAAATTAAAGTCAAACAGGCATAGCCATTCTTCGAGTATCCAGAACTTCCTCCTCATCAGAATCTTCAGAGTCATTTTCGGAATGGTAATCCTGCTAATTAATATTATAACAAAAAATAAATTAACAAAATTAAATACCCGAAGAGGCACACGTTCAAATCCATCTTTTCTCCTCTCATTCACTTTAACCTGCGTAGCTGCCAAACATTTTTTTGTTTTCGAGCGTCTCATGGATCGACATAAACAACACTATAAAATTTAATTTCTGTAATAATTTCTTTAAAAAATAAACATACAAATGATATTGAAAGCATTGTTAATGCAATTAATGCGGCAACTATACTACGTTCAAAGCTCATTGTAAATGGTCGGTGTAAAGCATAATGTTTAACCGTCGATTGTCCAAATGAAACCTAAAAATAAAAAAATGAAATGATTTTTATGCAAAGTTTTATATGAGAATTACAAACAAAATTTGATAATTTAAAAATAAACTCACTGTAAAAGTACTACTCATTGGATCATAACCATCAGCCATAATCATTGCTCGATATGTTCCTGGCTCCAAAGCCAAATTATAATGTCCATTCTTTGTTGTTTTTGTAGTCTTTGTAGTTTCCAAAATTATGTTGTGATCCTTTTGAATCGGCCAGACAGAAACATTCACACCAGAAAGACGATCGCCACTCATCTCCTGAATATAATAACGATAAATTTAAATGACAGTGAATAGCAAGAAAATACTTACCCTAATAACACCTGAAACACCTTGCAAACGTCTTTCTAATATTGAAAAGAGAGAACGGCGATTCTCTTCAAAAAGATGGCTCTAAAATAATAAAAAAAGTAAAAACATTAAGAGAAAAACTAACTATTCCTTGGCCTTCGTAGCAACAACCAACTTGAACAAGCAAAGCATCTGGTGCTGATGTCCATTTGTCCCGCCCTGTTGACCAATGAAATTCGTCAAGCACTGGAGTGGAAGGGCGATTAGTTGCACACATATCCCTTTTATTCTATAAATAAACTTGAAGAAAAAACAGAAAATGTGAAGTAATAAAAAAACTTCTATGAAAAATTTTCAATAAAATTTTAATACTTAAGCATAAATAAACACCTGTCGCATTTGTTCGTGTCCTTCAATGTAGAGTTGTGCAAGTGCCTGTGGCGTTGATGTCCAATTCCCTTTTGGTAGATCAGGCAATTTGATTTGGTCATTCTCGTCGAGTTCAGCTGAAGGAGGCTGTGACATAATAAGCGTGCCATTATTTGTCATTCCAAGGTCAGTTCCTGGCCTGTGCACGTCAATAAATCGAATCTAAAAAGAGAAAAGTAAATCAACTTAAAGATTGTCTTACTTTAATTCCACCCGTTCCTAACACGATAACAAAATCAATTTCAGGTACCAGGTTGATAATTTGCGTAATCAATGAAATAAACGGAGAAATGGTAAAGTAGTCGTGGCAATTCAATTGTGTACTATCAGGAAAATATATTAGAAGGTTAAGCGTAAAATAATTTAGAATACTGACTGTGGGATATCTGGTGCCAAAACAATGGTTGAATACTCCAAAATACGCTGTACTTGTCTCATCTCCTCGTCTATAATGGTAGGTGTAGTTGTTAATCCTTCAACAGGTCCTTGCCCACAAAGTCTGGCCCCAAGATGATAAACTAACGCTTCTGTCTTCTAAAATTAATTTTAAGTTATGTAAATAACTACATAAAATATTCATTTAATAAATTAAACAAACCATTTCTACAGATAAAATCAGTGTATGCGGCCCATTGTGTGAACCCAAAGATCGCAACTTCAAGCCATCCATTTCGATTAGTTTGGCGGAGCAAGTTGATGATTGATCAAGACGATCGTAGCCATAATGTGTTACCTTTAAGCAAAAAAGAATTCAATATATTATAAAATTGTACCGTCTGAACTTCAGCAGGAGTGAAATGATCGGTTGGGGCAATGGAAGGAACAACAGAAAATTCAAGTACCTTGTCTTGTTTCGAAATATTCAGCATCACCTGAAATTTAAATAAAGGAAAAATCGGAAAATAAATCAAAACCTCTATAATAGCATCCAATGCTGCATCCATTTTCCCAGTAGTCATAATATCTTCTTTTGAGGAAAAGTTCGCAAAATCACATCCAATTCCAATACCCAATTCAAAGATTCGTCCAAGTCTCATTTCATCAATAATTGCCGCCGTTTTGGTTTGACCTAAACGATCTTCACAATTCGGTCGAAGAACCTTCTTTCGTGAATTTATTGGGCTAAATGAATTTGCTGTTTTTGAATCCATGTTAGAGAACTGTTCTTGTGAAGAAAATACTCTAAAAATTTGAAAAGGATTTTTGTTATAATAAACTTACTCCTTCAAGCTTTGATCGAATTTATCTTGATTGAACAGTCTTGGTGTATTCTCTCCGGCATTAAATATTGTTGAATGAGCAGGGCCGGCACTAAAAATAAGAAGGGAATCAGCATTTATATTCCGCATATATTGCAAGAGTTGATCAGTTTGGGTATATTCTGTAACAATATGAAGACGAACATTTTCAAGAAGCATGTAAGCCTTTAATACATATAGCTAAAATCAAAAAATAGATAAAAAGAAAAACCAATTTTGATCGTTTCTTTTCATCCATAGGACAAGAATGATTGACTAAACGTGTAAGTAATCCTTTTGCGGCAGAGTCAAAACCAACAAGTAGTAAATTAAGAGGACCTTTACCTCGAACAAAAAGTTGTAATTTAGGAATATCTAAGATTAATAATTAAAAATTATTTTATGAAATTTAAATAAATAAACCTTCCCCATCACATTCCATCCCTTTCAAACTAATATTAACAACCTTTGCTGGTCCAGAATCAATAGTTATGTCGAATTGATAAGGTTTGAAATTTTTATGTGAAATTTGTAGCTAAAAATTTAAACATAAAAAATATTTAAAGAAAATAATTACGCTATATTCGCCAGGAGGTAAAAGACGCCAATATTCACCATTAAGTGATGTTGTCACAACTTTTCCTTTCCCTCCTTTTATAATTGTTATCTCGGCTCCCGAAATTGGCTTTTCACCAGTGGCATCATGAACAACACCCTTTACACCACTATGAACAGATTCCATAAATGACAGCAAAGAGAACCGATGTTGCTTCCACAAAGTTGGAATCATATCGTCCTTAAATTAAAAACCGAAATAGAAATTTAAAAATTAAATTAAAACGGACGTATGGAAATTTGAAACAACCCATTTCAACAGTAATTTCAAGAGCATTTGTGTGCACATACTGCCAGTCCTGCATCCCACCAGAAAGATGGTACCTAAACAAAAAGTATGAAAACTGAACAATGTTTATTAAATAAAATTTGAATAGAAAATAATTGAACCTACCAACCAGCGCCATTAGTAATTCCATGAAGGAAAGTATCACCATTATCATTTAGTCCACAACGACGTCCAGATAACCACATATTTGTATGAGCACGTGCATATTGAAAGGCTAATTGTACAAAAAGTTTATCATCAGCTGAAGCTGTATATATGCCATCTGCGCCTGTATCCGAATCATCATAAGGGTAATTAGCGACGAGAGAGCCACCATGAAGATTCGCAGAAAGAACAAATGGATATTCGGTCATCCATTGCATAACAGCTTTTGTCTCTGGTTCAGTTGTCATCCCACCGGATGCTTCTTTGTGCATCGGATAACGAGCAGGAAAATTTCGATTTAGATCAACATTATCTGCATTGGAACGACCCTTAGAAAAAAAGTAACCAAATATAAAATTATTTAACAAACCAAATAACCAATACGATCACCAGGTCTATCCATTTCATAACCATCAGGATTCATTGAAGGCTTAAAAAATAAATTAAATTTAAAATAATAAAATCAACCATTAGATGGATGCGCGTTTCATTGACCATACGCGTTAAATATTGATTACTACCATAATTTTCACAAAGTATGTAAGCCAAATACAGAAGTGCTTCTCGACCAGTAACCTATCAAAATGAATTATTTTTTTTAAATTATTTAAGCTCAATTTAAACAAATAATTAGTTAACAGACATACATAAAATAAATTTTAAATGCCTTAACAAAAAATAAAAACCTCATTTCCATGCATATTTGCAACATATTTAAACTCTGGCCTTAATATCTCATGCTCCCTCGGATTTCTTGCAACAACAAGCACCCACAGTTGACGCTTTTGTATGCTTTGGCCAATTGAATATAAATAAGTAATGTGAGGGAAACGATCAGCCAAATCTTTTAACCAAGAAGTCATTTCTTCGTAATTGTGGTTCTTCTGTCTGGAAAAATGAAAAAATCATAAAAAAAGGTTCGGTAATTTAAAGATTAATAAATTTCAATTTAAATCAACAATGCATAAATTTAAAATTCCACTCACTTTTCTAACGGTACATCATTAAACTCGCCAACAAGCTTCTGCATAATTTCATAACTTCTAAAAATTTCTAAATTATTAATATCATTTTCAAAGTATTTGCTTAATGCATCGTTATTCTGAGCTTTTAATTCTGCCTGATTTGGAACGATGTCGCTATTCCAGTCAATTGGAAGAATAAAATTACAATCTTAATTTAAAACAATTATAATATAAAAATTTTAACTTACCATTTAGTACCAAAAGAAATATCACAAAATAATTAAGGCTTGATCCTTGATAAGACATATATAATGTAAAATTTTTAGAAGTCTAACAAGTCTAACACGTGTCAATCTAAAAATTAGAAACAAAAAAGTAAAAAAGAAATATGTAAAAAGAACAATGAACAACAAAGAACAATAAAATGAACAATAAGCGAACAATTTGTAGTCCGCAATTGTCGCATCCGCAATTGTCGCAACATCCATTTAATCGCGAGCCACTTAGACGCAAGATATTTGCACAATTTTTTTATCAATCCGTTACTTTTAATCTTTTAAAAAAATATTTTTTCAAAATTTAAGTTTTTGTTTGTTATGTCTGACAGCAGTATCGTAAGTGATGAAGATGCTCATGAGGAGGTGCCGGCTGTTTCTCAGTCCAACCAACAACAACATTCAGATGATTCTTCATCAATGTCTTCAACATCCTCATCTGATGAAGAACATGACGAGCAAAATTTAGATGGGAACTCAACTCATCCTCAATCTGACCAACAACAATATCAAGAAGATGGAGAAGATGATGAAACTAGCGAAATTAATCATGAACATCAGGTTAGTTTTAAGAAATTATTTCTAACTTTGTTTATTTAATTTCAAAAGTAATTTCGCAAGGAGTAATTGTTTTATTTTATAGGAGTATTTATAATATTTTATTTTTAATTAACTTTTAATATATGTCCTTTTTTAACTATCAATTTAATCTTCAAACTATATTCATTCTGCTTAATTTTTATTTTAACAGCCTGATACTGAAGATAGCATCCCTGTAAATAGGGATGCTGAAGAAGAGGACGATGAAGATGGAATATTTACGACTAAAGATGATGACGAAGTTAGCGGTGTGCATGCTACGGCTGAACATAATGATGAAGAAATGGAAGATGATGAAATTGAACATCACGAAGAAGAAGATACTCAAGAAGATGTCCATTCACATCCGGATGAAGATGAGACTCATCAAGTAATTGCACGGATGGATGTTTCTGACGGTCTTTTTATTCTTGTAAAATTTCATTTTTAATAAATATATTTTAGATGAAGAACAAGAAGAAGAGGTTGACATTGGCCCAACAAAAATTGATTTGAACATGGCCCGTTGTAAAGTTGATTTAGGCGAGGAAGGGCCTTATTTTGTTAAACTGCCGAATTTCTTAAGTATTGAAACAAAGCCATTTGATCCTGAAACTTATGATGACGAAATTGAAGAAGACGAGACACTTGATGATGATGGGCGAACTCGTTTAAAACTTAAGGTATAATTTTTTAGACATTGATCTGTCCGCTAATGTAATTTATTTGACACCGAAATCTTGTTGCACAATTACAATTTAGTCATTAGCTCTCATGAACAGTTCCTGAAAGTTCCTTGCAAGATTATACATTTTAGAGCAAAGAGACTAGATTTATCATTTTATTTTAAGTTTCTTTGTCATATTTTTACTTAAAATTCTACCATGAACTTATTTTTAGCTGGAAAATACTATCCGTTGGAGAACGGTCCGAGATGAGCAAGGCAATGAGAAGCGCGAGAGCAATGCAAAGATTGTTCGTTGGTCTGATGGAAGGTAAGAACATAGAGATATGTGAATCATGGATTTTCTTCGCCTTCCTCAGAGGCGGAAGCCTTCCATTTTTTCCTTCTTTCAAAATCCCCATTTTACCCCCCCCCCCTGGAATGAATCCCCTGACTATTCCTTTCTTTATCGTTAACACCAAAAAGGAGCTCATGTTTCTATTAAAATTTTCAAAGTTTGTTCTCAAATAATTTTTTCAGCATGTCCTTATATTTGGGTAACGAAATCTTCGAGGTGGATCGACAAAAAATTATGGACTTTAATCATCTCTATATTCGTCAAGGAGCAGCTCTGCAAGCACAAGCCGTTTTTGGCGAAAAACTTGTATTCCGCCCACACTCAACAGAAACTTTAACTCATCGGAAAATGACCATGAACATGGCAGAAAAAACAAGCAAGGCTCAAAAAGTTCGAATGCTTGCAAATGTTGGGGATAATCCAAATGCTCAACGAAAGGTTTAAAAATAATATAATTCTTGTAAATTTGTAATTAAGGAAATGATTCGTTTAGAGGAAGAAAAGTTGCGAGCCGCAGCTCGCCGTGAAGCACAACAACGAAAAGGTTAATTATTTAATAATTTATAATATTTTTTTAAAATTATTTTTAGTTCGTGAGCGACCAATGACCGTTGGACTCACATCTGGATTCCTTGAGGGCTATGATTCTGGTTTGTATTAATTAAATTTTAAAGTTAGGAATAAGATCAATGAATGGGAGAAAAGTAAAAATATTACGGAAATCTATTTATTCTTTAATTTCCTTTTCGGTTATTTTTCTTTGAATTTCAAAAATTTCTTTCTCAAGCTAATCTTGAGGGGTAGATGAGAGTTAAAAATATTTTGTTTTAAGATGAGGCAGTCGATTCGTTAGCTGCAATTAAGAGAAGATATCAACATGCACCATATGGAATGGATAGATATCAACGTGAGCGCTCTTTCTCCGAATCAGATGAGGAACAAGAAGAAAGGCAAAGGAAAACTATAAATGAGGCAAAAATTGACAGTGAAGAAGAGGAGGAAGCCGAAGAAGGTGTGGAGGAAATGGATACATCTGATACTGTGAGAAAAATAAAAATCATGAAAATTTTTTTATTTTTCTTTATAATTTTTAGGAGCAAAGGCAGAAAAAGCAAGCACAACAGCAGAAAACACAACAAAAACGTAAGATCGTTATTGAAGAAGATGAAGATTAAATTTAAGTTATTTTAAGAAATTTTTAAAATTATTTTTCAAGTTTTTTTACCCATTTGTGGTTTATGTTCAGTTCCTTGTCCAATTAATTAAAAGTTTTAATGCAAAGTTCAAGAAATTTAGAATATGCCCTTTGTCAATAGAGACATTTTTGTGGTAATAAATACAGGGAGACACACTAATTGTCCATTTTGTTACAATCATTCATGTTTGACCCGTCTTTTCCCCTCCCTCCCTGTTTTTTCTCTAAACAATCGGGTTATTTCAAAAAACTAAAATCCGAGGTTTTGTCGTGTCCTTTAAAACAATTTTAAAATATAGTAGTGATTTTAATGTTGGTTAAGTTATTTAAAATTATCTAAGGATTATTCAATCTTTTGCTGTATTTTCCCGTTTTGAGTTGCAATCCGGTGTTGAGTGTATTTCTTTCCACCATTTGCTATATAGCTAATATAGTAGAAACGGAACCAAAGTAGAATATAAGTGACTTCCATGAAGGCCTAAAAATACTACATTTAGCTACTTTTATTTTGGGAGTTACCCCAATGGAAAATCCACGTTTAGTAACAGCATAAACTTTATTTGTATTAGAATAACAAAGCCAAAGCAAATGTCCCATGACAGCATGCGTTATCATAAACTAGATTGAGTTAGTATAAATTTAAATGTTTGGAACAATTTGTAAGGGTTAAATTGTAAATAAAATTCCTTTTAAATTACTTGGCAAATTTGTGCAAAAGTAAGTAGTTGAGCAAGTTGAGGTGGTACACGAATGCGTATTGCTCGAGCACAATAATAAGAGTACACTGATAAAACATGAGAAATTTTAAGAATTTTTAATTACTAAAAGAATGAATAAAGTAGTTAAGCCAAACAACCCAAACCATATAAGCATTTTCTTCATAAAAAGTAACAAAAGCAAAGTAGCCCGTCAACGCGTGATGATACCTGGGTTTAAAAATAATTTTAAATTTATTTTTAAATTAACCAATGCATAAACATAAGTGGCCTTTTTCGTAACACAACAAAAAGTGTGTCAATAAGTTCTGGGATTTTGGAGACACACCAAGCGAAGGCCCAATAGCCGGCGATTGGATCTTTTTGAAGTTCACCAATCTCGGTATATGTATCTGGAAAGGATATTTTATTGTAAAAATTTTGGTTTTTACGTGTAATTCCTTTGCTCATAATTGTACTGATAAACGTTGGGGTAATCCTTATAAATCCGGCAATAGAGAATACTGCCAAAAGACCATTCCTGCAATGTTTAAGTAAAAATCGACATTAATTTAATGAGAATGAAAATAAAATTTATTCAGTAATCTTATGGACTAATTGTGAACTTCGAGAAATGACCAAGAAAATTTTCAATTACTGTTTTTAAAGTAAAGATAGGAAAAAACCAAATAATTAGTGGTATCTGAAGATCAAAAGGCTTTCTATTTGCCATAACAAATTTCAAAGAAAATATTGTTATAATATAAACAAAAACACATTTTAACAATAAACTTTCGTAGTCCATTAGCCATTGTTTGCTATTTTCGTAGTTATAAGTCTCAAGAAAAATATCCATTTTTTATTCGAAAAAATTCAATTGTTTTACTAAAAATTACAAAAGCAAATCAATTTTTAAAATTTTTTTATTCTGAAATCTTAACTTGAAAATGCTTATAAAAACAAGTAAATGGAAAGGAGAGAATAAAATTTAAATTAAAATAAAGTCTAACTATTTAATTATATTTTACTAATAAACATTCGATTGTCTTTAGATTTCTCACGTTATTTAACATTGCTTATCATTTACCAAATGTTTATGAGGTGGGACCATAATAGAAACATTTTATTTTAATAAAAAACAAAGATCAAAGGAAAGTAATATTTTTAATTAAAATTTTAATAAAAACTCTAAACTGAACAAAACTTTAATTTACTTTTAAAAATCACTAACATAATCCCACAAATAATTTTCTAGTTTAAATTCCTCAGAAATTGAACGAGCTATCCTTTTTGCAAAGTCCAATCCACATAATGAAAGATATTGAGGCAAATCCAAATTTTCTGCTGCACTGACAATTCTGAGTAAACCAACATCGACCAAATGAGTTATCTGAAAAGAAAAATAATTTATAATTTAAAACATTTTGTGAGAATTTTGGGAAACGATAATTCGAAAAAAATCGAATAATTTATTTTGTCAAAACTTAAATTGAAAATTTCGAAATAAATTTAAAAAAAATATTAAATAATACTACCTGTGAAGTAAAATCGATTTGAAAATCAGCGCCAAAGTCCTCAAAAGCTTCGTCAAAATTTTTACAAAAAAAGAGAAAAATGAAGAGGGCTCGTTGATGTTCAAATGCACGTGGACCTTTCTCGTGAAACTTTTCTTTTGAATTCTTCCCTGAACCTTTGCGGCGTTTGGATGAAATATCAGCCTAAAATTTTAAAATTATAGTTGGGATCAAATGTCATCTTGATTATTTTTTAATATCAAAAATTAAGATTTTTTTCTAGATTTCAATTAAAACAACCTTAAAGAAGAAACGTTGATCAGTTACTGCCGGATTATAACTAGCACAATAAGTTGCCACAATTGCAAAACGAGTTAGCAATGGAAAATCTAAAGAAGTATCTCTATTGTCGTCTTTATAATCAGGAAAGAATGCAGAATCTTCTTTGAGTGTTCTGCAAATTGGCTCAATTTTCTTTAAAAATGTTGCAGTAATTGTTGAATTTATATCGATCCCTTCTTTTTTACATTTTTCAGCAACAAAAATAACCTGAAAATTTAGAACATTATCTAGCAAATTAAAATAACCATATGTTTTAAAAGTTCAATATCATTATAATGAAGAATAACAGATTCGATAACATAATTAACAAATTGTTTAGGTAATCCAGTTTCTTTTGAAATTAAATCAACATCGGTAGTCTTGTTATTATTTTGTTGAATTGAATTCTGGACTCTTTTAAATAATTCATCTAATGGTAAATCCATTTAAAATTTAAAAAATTTTGTCTGAAATATTATTTAAAAGTTAGACAAAAGTTTTTCAAGAAAAAACATCATGCAAAAATCCAGAAAATTGTTCCTTTTGCTTTCCCGTTTTGTAAATTCAAACGGTAATTTTTCGCGCGCTAAATAAATGGCCGGTTTGGTGCGAGATTTTAATAGTGAAATTTTTTTGAAATTCCCATAATTTTTAAAAATTTTCACGATATTTCAATTTTTAGATGTACTCTATTTTGCATGAAACTGATGATGCTACTTCCGTGAATTTTTGTTTTTGGGGAAAATTTTTACCAAATGCAAATTTGTTAGTAACTGCTGGCGCAAAAACTTTACGTTTTTTTCGATTAAATAATTGTGCTAATTTAATTAATTCGCCTCAATTAGAATGTTTACTTTCATTTACAATGATGGCACCAATTCGTGGAATGGCTGTAATAAGGCTAGAAGGTTTGGATTTTTAAATTTTCATCAAAAATAAAATCTAAATTTTCTGTCCTTTAAATTTTCAACAGATTTTTTATAAAAAATATTGGAATTTAAATGATTAATCCGGGTTTGAAATTTTTAAATAATTAACGACAGAAATTTCTTTTTATTGTTACATAAAACATTTTAATTATATCCTACTAGATTTTCCTGACTTTGACGCATTAGCTTTAACATTTGATGATGCCAAGCTTTCAATTGTCAACATTAACCCTTCCACAATGACACTTAACACACTTTCTTTACATTCAATAGAGGATGAATTATTACGTGAAGGTTATGCCAAAGATATTCATCATCCTGTCCTTTGCGCTGATCCAGAGAGTCGTTGTTGCGTTTTTACTGTTTATGGAAGACATTTAGCTGTTGTCCCAATTAAACGAATTAACAGGGTTAATAAAGAGAATGAATGTCTTTCAAGTAAAGATGGACGTCAGATTTTATTGCAAAGTTACACAATCAAATTGAGGTTTTTTATTTTATAATCAATACTCATAATATAAACATCGATCGATGTTTTGACTTATGAGAATTTTTTAAAATTATTTACGACCCTGAAAAGTTGGTCGAAAATTTTTCTCACTTTTCTTTCCAATTTTCCTTTCAAGGTCACTCGATGAACGTCTAGAGAATATTCATGATATGTGCTTTTTGCATGGGTATTTTGAGCCAACAATTCTTTTTCTTTATGAGCCAATTCAAACAACAGCTGGAAGGTTAAGTTTTGGGGAAAAAAACTTTATTTTCTATTTTTTAGAGCAGCAGTTCGTTTTGACACTGTCTCTATTTTGGCTGTTTTTCTGAATTTAAAAGACAAAATACATACAGTTGTTTGGAATTTTTCTGGTTTTTTTAAATTTAGTTATTTTATTTTAATTTTAGGCCTTCCAATGAACATAAATCGTTGCTTACCCATTAACCCTCCAATTGGTGGAATTTGTTTATTTGGTGCCAACGAAATTGTTTATTTAAATCAATCTGTACCACCAAGAGGAATTTCTTTAAATTCTTGTTCTGAAGAATTTATCAGATTTCCACTAAGTACTCAACAACAAAATTTAAAGTTAGTTTTGGAAGGCTGTGCTGTAGAAAGAGTATCAAATTCTCCAAATGATGTTTTTGTTGTTTTGTCTAATGGAGATTTGTATATTTTATCTCTTGAAACTGACCAAGCAAATGTTGTTAGAAATATGCATTTGACAAAAACTTTTGGTAATTTTGTTTAGAAATATTAGTTTATATCTTGTATTTATTTTCGGTTTTTACTAGGGCTTGATAATTATAAATTAGAAAATAAATTTGAAATCTAAAACCTATATATTGCTATTTTTGTATTATTTTTTAATTACTTTAAATTAAAATTCTCATTTAAAATACCCATTTAACTTTAGAAACATCAATTCCTTGTGTTCTTACAAGTTTTTCAACAAATTTTCTTTTTGTTGGTTCCAGACTTGGAGATTCACAATTACTACGTTATTCACTAGACAAAATACGAGGCTCAAATGATTATTCAAATAATCAGGATTTGGTTAATCATTCACGAATTTTATTCAATGACGATGATATTTTTCTTTATGGCGATGATTTTTGTAAAAGTTTTTTAATTGAAGAGGTTTTTTTTAATTTTTAATGATATTTTTAAAATATTTTTAGACACTCAGACAAGTTGTACGAACATATAAATTCGAATTGCTTGATGTTCTTCCAAACATTGGACCTTGTAAATGGTTGAGAGTTTGCAATGCTACTTACATAAGCGATGCATTTCGAAAAAATGCTAGAGATGTTTACTTCGACATGGTTTGTTTATCTCTTATTTTTACACTTTTCTGTTAGTTATAAGCTTTCCATGCTTTGGAACCTAGAATTATTTTGTTCAAATTTTTTTATTCATATTACTCTTATTATTTAAATAGATGACAGCTTCTGGTCATGGAAAAGATTCTTCACTTTGCCTCTATCATCGCTCTGTCCGACCACAAATTATAACAAGCACATTGTTCGGCGTAATTATTTTTTAAAACTCCTTATATATTTATATTAACTTTTAGTATAAGGGTCTCTAAATTTTGGTCCCTAAAACAATTTTTCATGAAATATGATTTTTCCGCTCACATTTTTGGGACCAATGTTCTGCATCTTCACCAACATTTTACTGGATTTAGCTTTTTTTTAATATATTGTTTCCAGTTTGGATGAAGCTCAACAAATTTGGACTATTGGCCGCCATTACGACGATATGCACAAATATTTGCTTATTTCTCGTGAACGAAGTACTGTTGCCTTAGAATTACACAATGATATGATCGAATTGGATACCCCCCTCTTTTGCACTAATGAGTCAACTTTGATGGCTGGGGATTTGGCAGAAGGAAATGTTGCTGTACAGGTCTGTTATTTTTATCAAAACATTTTTATTGAAATTTGGCGGGTTTTGTTTACCAAATCTTTCAACCGGTTCCCTCTTCCCCCCCTATAGTCTTGAATGTAACTTATTCTATTTACATCCTTATGAACATAATTCATTATTTTTTTTAGATAACACCTACAAGGTAAACTTTTCTGTCCAATTAATTCCAAACATATTAGCATTGTTCTCGTCGCAAATGATCAACAAATCGACTGCATTTCAATTGACTCAAGTTTTCCAGTAATTTCTGCTTCGCTTATTGATCCCTATTTGGCTCTTCTTACACTAAATGGACGTTTTTTCCTTTATCAATTATTTACAAAGCCAAATATTCATCTTAAACAGGTTTTTCTATCATAGATTCTTGTTGGGGGTTTCATTTGTATTTTTAAGAATCTAATTTTTTAAAGATACCAATTCTAAATGTGCTCAAGCACGAAAAATCGCCTATCACAGCAATCTCACTTTACAATGATTGCAGTAGTTTAATTCAATATTCAGACAATAAAAAGATTATTGAACAGGAAGAATCGTCGTCTGCACATGAAAAACCTTTATTCCCAAAATCCAATTCCTTAGATTCTTCTTTAATCAAAAATGAGATGGATGAAGATTTGGCAACAAAAGAACAACTTAATGAAGAAGATGATATTGATGCATTTCTTTATGGAGTTACAGAAAAGGAACGGAATAAAAGTAAATTTTTAAATTAACTAAAAATTAGTTTTTAAGAATTAATTATCCATTTTTGATATTTACATTATTGAAAGATAAATTAAAATATTAACTTTTACTTTAAAAAATTATACTTCTTTTCGTTAGGTCAACATCAAAATGAACCTCAAAAACAAAAAGTAGAAGCACAAAAGCAGCAACAAAAAATTAGTTGGCTTACAATTTCAAACGAAATATCAAATAATGCCAATATTGATGAATTTGTTGAACACCCATCTAACAATAAAAGTATACCAACTTTTTGGTTGTTTTTTACTCGTGAAAATGGAAATCTTTACATTTACAATTTACCTAATTTACAATTAGTTTATATGGTACAGATAAAACTTTTTCTTAATTTTTCTATTTATTTTTTAAGGTCAGAAAGTTTTGTCAAGCTCATGATGTTCTCTACGATGATGTACAATCTGCAATTGACGATGAGCATAGACCTTCTCAACAATCATTTATGAACACACCAGTTATTGTGCCACAACCCGCTGAAAGCCTTTCCTCTGATACGATTGTTAAACCTGAAGAGGTTTCAAAATGATTTTTCTTTTAAATAATACTTTCTAGAAAATATTTGAACTACAAATTTGTGGTCTTGGAATGAATAGTGGCCGGCCAGTTCTCTCCGCTCTGTTTGATGATATGGTTGTCTTCTATGAATTGTTTCCCTATGATGATAATATTAATGGTAATTCTAATAATTTTAAGGAATCCCGAAGGGAGTTTCTATTCTTGAGTTGATGCAGGAATTGAATTTGTTCTCTAAGGTCATCTTGCCATCAGATTCAAACGTCTCCCCTGCACTGTAGTCATACGAGAAAAACGTTTTCTTGGCCCTAACGGCAGAGCGCAAGTTGAGGCACATGAAGTTGAGGACAGGCACAGACAACGAATTTTTCCTTTTGGTCCATTGAGTAATTTGGTTTGTTTATTTCATGTAATTTATTTTAAAATACAGAAATTTATTTTAGTCTAATGGAATTTTCATTGCTGGCGCATACCCTTCAATTCTGCTAATAAATCATAATGGAGTTCAACTCCATCCAATGACCATCGATGGACAAATAACGGCTTTTTCATCATTCAATAATGCTAACTGCAAAAATGGCTTCTTATATCTCACAAAAAAGCCAGAACATATGATGCGTGTTGCAACTTTGAATGTTAATTTTATTTTAATAATTTCCTTTCCAATAGGGTTTTTCTGGTTGTGTTATACTAGTTGTAGATCTTTAAATTTAAACTCATAATATATTTATTTTAATTAAACCTTATTTAAGTCAGATATTAACTATGATTGCTCATATCCACATCGTAAGATTCCAATTGGACAAACTATTAGCCATGTAGTTTTTATGCTTCAAGCAGACCTCATCATGTTAGTAACGAGTGAAAAGAAGCCAAACAAAACTGTTTGTACTATTGTGAATGAAGAAAAGCAAGTGGAGACACATGATCGTGACGAGAATTTTATTTTACCAAGCATTGATTCATACAAACTTAGGGTTGGTATTATTTTTATTCTCGGAGAATATCTTCTAAAATTAATTAATATTTAGCTCTTTTCAACGGAAGATTGGAAGTTTGTACCAAACTTTGAATTTCAATTGGAGGAGTTTGAAGTTGCAACTGCCTGTGAAGAAGTATTGCTAACCTCTGAAAGCACAGTTTCTGGGGTAAAAAATTATCTGGCATTGGGAACAGCTATCAATTATGGAGAGGAGGTGTATGTTCGTGGACGAGTGGTGCTTTTTGAGTTAATTGAAGTAGTGCCAGAGGAAGGAATGCCTACAACACGTCACAAACTTAAAACAATTTATGACAAGGAACAAAAAGGTCCCGTAACTAGTTTATGTGCTATTAATGGATTTTTGCTTACTGGAATGGGTCAAAAGGTTTGTTTTAATTAAATAGGCATAAGTCAAACATTCTGTATTAAAAACTTAGAAAATTCTAACAATGATAACTTGAGGACAAAAAGTGAAATCCCTTAAGTAAAATTTTCATTTTTCTCTTTGATTTTGCATACGTCAAACTTAATTTTAGATTTTTATTTGGCAATTTCGTGATAATCAATTACATGGTGTTTCCTTTCTTGATTTACATTTCTACGTTCATCATATGGTTGCTTTTCGTGATTTTGCATTAGCTTGTGATTTATATCGTTCCCTTTCGTTAATTCGATACCAGGTATTTTTAGAGATTATAAAATGATTAAATTATTTTTCAAGGAAGAATTTAAAGCCCTTTCATTAGTTTCACGAGATTTACGCCCAACAGCCCCAACCCCAATGACTGCTCAATTTATCATAGATCATAAACAACTTGGATTTATTCTCACAGATGAATTGGCTAACATAACTTTATTTAATTATTTACCTGAAATGAAAGAATCAATTGGCGGTGAACGGTTAATTATCAGAGCAATATTAAATATTGGATCATTAATTAATACTTTTGTGCGAGTTAGAGGTAATTTGATTTTTTTGTGTCTTTTAATGTAAATATTACAACAATTCAAAAATTTTAGGGCATGTTTCTGAATGTTTCATTGATTCAGAACAACAACGTGGAATACAGACTTGCTATTTTGCTACATTAGACGGCTCTTTTGGTTTTATCAAACCTATCATCGAAAAAGTTTTTAGAAGACTGCACATGTTACAACAAGTAATTAAAACCTTTTATGATTAATCATTAAAAATAAATTTTAAAGATGATGAATATGTATGTACCACAACCAGCAGGGGTATAGTTTTAAATATTCTGTAATTTTGAAAATTATTTCAACTAATTTTATAGTTAAATCCTCGTGGTTCACGTGCTGGACGTCCACAAAAGACTGGAACTAATCAACAAATAAGTGCAGCAAAAAATATTATCGATGGTTTGTTAGTTATGCAATATATGCATTTAAGCTCTCAAGAAAAAACAGATTTAGCTAAAAAGTTGGGAACAAGTAAATATCAAATAATTGATGATCTCACTGAGTTAATTAGAATTACTTCTCATTATTAATTTTATTTATTTTTGTTTTTAATTTTTATTTTGTTATTTGTCTGTTTCAGTAAAATTTATAAAAATTTAATAAAAATCTTTTTTTTTAAATGACATCCTCTACTAGATGGCATAAAAACTAAAATTTAAATGCTCATCTATTCCTAGCGTTTGTTACCAAATATTCTAGTTTTTATATACTATAGGTAATTATTAAAATGGGTGCACCTACATTTTCCTTTATTTATTGTTTTTCTCATTTCTCAAAAACAAAAATTTAGAATTTCATTTTGCTTAAAAATTTCTCAATCAAATTATTGCAAATTAATTTTAAAAAATTTTAAAAGACACATAATTAGCAATTTTAAAGTGCAATATTATTCTTATGACACAGTTAATCACATTGATTTTCTTTGATGTTAATAGAGTGTTTTAATGTCTTGTTTATTTTGAAAATTTTAATTAAAGAATTTTAATATTTTTTAATTAAAAAATATTTTTTTCTAACTTAAAGCTAGGTATTTAAATGTTGCCAATAATATTTATTTTATTGTTAATTGTAAATATATCTTTTTCTACAATAATTGAATCGGAATATTCGGAAGAAACAGATGAATGTAAATATTTAATGAGAGTGCAAAATTTTTTTATTTTTAGTAAAAAATTTGAGAAAGGTCAACATTTAGCTAATTTGGACCTGAGTGACCAACAAAATATTTACTGGAATTTTTACATATTTGCAGCGCTAAAAATATGAATTTCTGGCTTCCTAAACACATGAAAATTTGAAAATTTCGCCTTTGGCACTAAAAATTTTTTTGATGTTTTTTTCGTCCCCTTGTAAAAAATTTTTCCCAATTTCCGCCTCATGATGAAATGCTAGGTAATTTTGAATAAATTGGCATTAAAGGCAAATTAAGACGTTGTTAATAAACAAAAAGATTGAGAAAATAAATTGGGGTCATAAGGGTACTTTTCAGATTTGAAATAAATTTTAAAAAAAATTAGAAATCAATTTCAATATTTTAATGGATAAATCACTTTTTGCACTCTATGTAGTATATACTAAATATTTATAATAATTTAAATTTAAATTAAGCATCTTTTTCGGATAATATTTGTGAAATTAACGAAGAGAATGTCGGAGAATGTTCAACAAGTATTAATTGTAATAAAAGAAAATTTGAAGAAATTGAACAAAAAAATTCAAAAAATAAAAAATGTGGAACGTAAAAAATTAATTATTGAAAAAATATTTTTTAATAAAAAAAATTAAATTAGGGTTGAGGAAATGGGGTTATAGTAATAAATGTTTTGTGTCTGTATTTGCAAAAAGAGTATGAATAAATAAAAAATAGGGAGACCCCGTCATTAAGTTTGGATTAATGAGAAGATGGGGTTGACATGAATGATAATTTTATTTCCATCGCCTTCCCAATCCATCTATCCGTAACATGAATATAATAAAATTGAGTAAGAATATTTTAAAGGGATTTTAAAAAAATATTTTAAAAAAGCTTCGAATATTTAAATTATTTTAATTAATTAGAAGTAAATATAAAGTGAATGAAATTAATAAAATTCAAAATTATTTATTCCCTAATGAGAAAAAAGAATGGAAAAATATGTGCCCAAATTTACAAGAAAAGATATTTAAATATTACGAAAATAATAATGATGATTATAAAAAAGCTATAAATGATTATAAAAAAATTAAAAAATCTAAAAATAAAAAACTTAATCGTTTAGAATTGATTAATAAAATTGAAAATGAGGTTGGGATTTTTAAATTAAATAATTAATTTCTGTATTTTTTAAAAATATACCCCCAAAATTGTTTATTTATCACTTCCTTCCAAGAAATTTTATTTTGAGCATCGCTTAGACATTCTAAACACTTTATGTTTTTTAAAATAACTTTCAATTGTGTTATATTTTATTTTGGTAATAAATAGGTTAATGGGCCCGATAAAAATAAACAGTAAATTAAAACAAAAATAATTCTCTTAATAAATAAATAACATTAAATATTGTAAAGCATATATCTATTTAATTCCTAAGGTGTAATTAGTCCGGTCTACTGAAGAGGCTGGTTCGCACCCAGCCGCCGATTAAACTTTTGCACTAAGTGAAAGAAATAGCTATAGCTCGGCTGCTTTACTATATCTAAAAATTATTTATTTTAAATGAGGACAGAAAAATTAATTTTAAAAATTTAGGAGCCATTAATTCAAGGTTTGTGTGTTCTTTTTTTATATGGAGGTATACAGATAAGAAGCTTATCAGAATATATTAAAATCCATCGAGATACTTTAAAACAAATACTTCATAGACGAAAAATAAATTTAAATGGAAGGTTTTTTTGAATAAATTTAAAATAAATTTAATTTTAAAAATTTTAGTAGTAATTATACAAATAAAAATTTTGAAGAAATTAAAAAAATATTGGATGAAAAAATGAAAGAAAAATGTGGAGGAAAATGGAAAATTGAAAGAAAAATTAATTTTAAACCTTTAGAAGGAAAAAAACTTTATTTTAAAATTTTAAAAATGGCTGGGGAAATTAATGAAAAAATTAAAAATAAAAATATTTTAAATTATTTAAAGATTATAGAGGAAAATAATATTTATAAAGAATTAATTAATAAAATACCAGAAGAAGAAATAGAAGTAGAAAAACGAGAAAAACAAAGTTTTGAAATGTTTTTAAATAAATATAAAATAATTATTGAAGATTTATGTCAGGAATTGAAAGAAAGATTTAGA
The DNA here is from genome assembly GCA_036172945.1 of Meloidogyne incognita. Lineage (NCBI taxonomy): Eukaryota > Metazoa > Nematoda > Chromadorea > Rhabditida > Meloidogynidae > Meloidogyne > Meloidogyne incognita. The sequence continues at coordinate 1,858,710 of JARQAC010000006.1, read as the reverse complement.
TGTATAATTTTGTATATTAATTTTTTTAATGGAAAAAATCTGACCCAAAATTATTTGTGGAAATAAAAAGTCATTAAATAGGGGTAACCAATCCGGGATTGAAAAATCCTTAAACAGCCAGATGATTTGGGCTAGAGAATTTGAACAAAATATCATCACCCTAATAATAAAGAAAAAATAGTTAACGCAGTGTTGTGAGTTATACACTTATGCTGTGGTTAAACGATCTAAAGGATAAAAGATTTAAGCATTAGTCGTTGCCCTGGTAGCTCAGTGGTAGAGCAACTGCATTTGTGTGAGCAAGGCCACGCGATCACTGGAAGCGTTGTCGCTGATTCGAATCCTGCCCAGTCGCTAAACTTTTGCTAAACTCTTTCTCAAACTCTGAAACTGAACCGAAAAATTAAAAATATTAGAGAGAAAGGGTTAAAGAATGTTGCCGTCAAATAAAATTAATTAATTTTTTTATATTATTTTTTAGTAATAAATAGTGTATATGTAAAGAATCCAAATATTATATTAAACAAAATATCAACATTTCTTTATTTCCAATTATTTTTAACTTTATTTAAATTAATTAATTGTTTTGATTATTTTGATACAAAATGGGCAGATTATATTTTAATAAATAATTTAATTAAAATATTTAATGAAAATTGTAATGAAATTCCTGATAAATGTTATAATATGGAATTAAAATTTGAGGGGAGAACGAAAAAAAGAAGATTTAAAGAAGAAAATGATTTTAATTTAAAAATAAAATTTTTAGTTAAAAATAAAGTTGAAGAATTTGTATTTAATTATATTGAAGAAGTTTATATTTATATTAATTATTTAGAGAAGGATAACTTATTTTAGAATAAAGAAAAGAGAATAATATTTTTTGGATAAAAAATTTTTTTAAATAAATTTATTTTATTTTTTTTTCGAAATTATTTACAAAAATTTAATTTTTTAAGAAAAAATTATAAAAACGAATTTTGTTGTTGTTCTTTAAATCCATTTGTAGGTTGAGATATATCGCATAAAATGTATTCTAAAGCTGATCGTAAATTAATTAAAGAATTATTTGAAGGTAATTTTCCGGGCCAGCAAGGAATGTCATGCTATAATTTAATTTTAAATTAAATGAGTGGAAAAAACAAAATTTGGCTGGAAAATTAAAATAAATTCTTATCCGGGATCCCGATCCCGAAATCACGGATTTTTTTATTTTCGGAATTTCCCTCTGGATCCCGTCCCGGCATCGGTTAAGAAAAAAAATTTCGTCTCGGGACCCCAGAAATCGATTTTGTCTACCTCTACTTTAGACCACCTAGTTTTTGAATATTTCTTTTAATTCCCCTAATTAAACCTTTTAAATTTACCGTTTCTGCGAATTTTTTAGTTTCTTCATTATTAGAAATAAAAACAATTAATTTTTTTTGAAATTGATTTATCAATCTTTCAAAAACAGTTTCTCTTCCATTTCGAGTAATACAAAAAACTTTAAAATATTTTTTATTTAAAAACAAAATTAAGAAAACCATTTTCAGCCTCAATATATTCCCCCAATCTACACAACATTAAACGGCCAAAAGCGCCAGCTATCCCACCCTCTATTTGATTAGATGAGAGAATTACATTAACATAAGGTTGTTTAAGTAACGGAGATCTTTTAAAAAAGGGAATTTATTTAAAAAGGAATTATTTGATTTATTTAGTTTTCCCCATATATTTTTAAATAACTTAATTCTTAATTAATTCATAATTTCAATTAAACCCAAAAGTAGAATCCCCTAAGCACCTCTCTAAAACCATTTTATTATTTAATAAAAACTAACCGTTTATGAATAAAAGATAAACACTCCCTAAATAATGCTATACTAGCCTCCGGAAATTTCTAAAAATTAATTATCCAAAATAATTAATTAAATATATTAATTACTTCAATATTATCCAAATGAGTAATTAATTGATTGGAAGGAAGTCCACAATGTTCTAACAATTCTGTAATTAAATAAAAATTATCTGGAAATATAAAGCAGGAACACAGAACTCTCAATTTTTGTTTTACATAGTTTAACCAAAAAATTAATCAAAAAATCTCACCAGCAAATGAAGATAACCTTCTATATCTCTCAAAAACATTCTTTACATTTCTACATTTTTCTGCTAATTTTCTATATCCATCTGTAGAAGATATTCCCGTTTGTTTATTTAAATTAGATGAAGAATTTGGAATTGAAGAGGGAGGATTGGTAGATGAATGTTGAATATTATTATTAGATAATTCATCAGAAAATGAATTTGAAGGATTAGCATTATGAAGAGCCTATTTAGAGAAATAATTTAGTAATTAATTTTTATATTTTTACTTCATCCATTTCAGCATCCATAATATTTGTTTGATCAAAATCATCAAAATTCTCTAAATTAAATACGTGTTCTAACAATTTAGATAATGCCTCATTTAACATAATTTCTAACTGATCTTTATAATAATGATTTTGGGGAAGTATAGAACAAACATCTTCCTTCAAATAATTAATTAAATATGTAGATAGACAATTTATTTTTTACCAATTCCCAAACAAAAACTCGTGTTTGGTTTAATTCCTGGCTTTGACTTCTAACTGCTGAAATCTTCTTTTTCTTTGAACGTTCTTTAAAAATAAAAATATTTTTAATAAAGTATTTCTTCCTTATCCAATATTTGAACAAAAGAATAAAAAATCTTAGAGTTACAGGGATCATTTAAGGAGTTAACTTGTATGAAACAAAATTAATACTTTATTAAAACTTGAAATAATTCTTATTGTAATTAAGAATTAATTTAAATTGCAGCTCCATTAAGTCCAGCTCTAACTTAGGTATATATTAATATTTTAAATAAAATTTTTATTTTGTGTCCTTGCATAATTTAAATAAAAAATATTAATTATGTACTTATATTTAAAGAAGCCCCGCCACATTTCTCTCCTTTATTTCTCGATTTGCTTGATTTTGTAGAACCATTATTGTGTGAATCTGTTTCCAAAGGAGGAGGGGAAACCACAGCAGATCCATTATTTAATGGAGGGGAAGTGTCTAATTCACTACCTGTAGCGATTGCTTGTGGATCCTGCATTAATAATTTTTAAATTTTTGTTTATTTTTGAATTTATTTTCTTTCAATTACCATTAATATCGTTGGAGGGTATTTATTACTGTTATTCATTGAAAGTATGGCAGGGTAATTTTGTAGATGTTGTTGAGGTTGCTGACCATAATGTGAAGCTAATGCTTTTGCTGATGATGCAGCTGCTGCATAATAACTCCCAGGAAAGGAGGCAGCAGCCGCATTATAATAATCGACAGCTTGATGGGGATAAACACCTTTACATATATGTAGGTAAATATTAAATAATTAACAGATTTAACAAATTTACCAGAATAAGGAGACCCCAGATATCCATTAAGTGCAGCTCCAACTCTTTGAACACCTCCTAATCCATAATAACCTACATAATTTTGTGTTGGGTACCAAGCTGAAGTTTGTCCACTCCCATTTGCCGAAGCAGCTGCAATCATTTGCTCATAATAAGCAGCACTATTCTGCTGTTGTTGCTGTAGTTGTTGTTGAGAATTAATATTGTTCAGAGACTGCTGTCCACCATCTTTATAAAAAGAACTTGTAAATTTCCAAACAAGTCCAGCATGTTTACATTTTAACTACATTTTAGTTAACCACTTTTAAAATTACAAGAATTTACCTAACTTCAAACTCTGTTTAACAACTTTATAAAAATATTCTTACCATCAGACCTTCCCATTGCCAAATCCCATTCATGACTTGTTGCCCAATATGGATTCCTAGATGGCATGGACAACGAGGAGGAAGATGCGTCTAATGCTTTAATATTTAAAAAATTTCCTTTTGGAGAAATTAAAGGGATTAATTAATTAAATAATTGTTTAATTTATTTTCCAATCATTTAATTTATTTCTTTAAAGTAACTAACTTTCAGGCTCAAACTTTGTTGAAGCAGTCATTTTCTTATTCTTTTGCTAATTATTGGATAAAAAAAGTTTTTATGAGTTACAGTAGAACAAAGATTTAATTTCTATTTATTTCCTCAAATAATAATTCCCTTTAAATCTAACGAAATGTATTTTTTTAATTTCAGGATAAATACAAAATGAAAGGAAGGAATTGATTAAAATAAAACTAAAAATTTAGACAAAGCTTAGGGAAATGCTGAAAAGTGTCGGATTTCAACAAGCGCAACGCAGGCATTGTTTAGATTTTTAATGAGGAAAAAAATAAGTTGGAAGGGTAAATAATGATGGGGGCTATTAAGAAAATAAATTTATTTGTTTGTATAAATAAAAAACTGTAGAGAATATTTGGCTTGGCTTGAAAAACAAAAAAATTTTTTTATTAATTTTTTAAAAATTAATAAAAATATTTTTTTAATTTTTATTTTATTTTAGCTCGTTTTTGTAGATATAAGTGCCTTTTGTTTATCCACTACGAAGAAAAATAGAAAAAAATGTAATGTGATATTCTTGTGACTTTAGATTAAGTTAATGGCAAATAAGCTTGGGAATATTTTAATGAACAAATGTTTATTTTGAATATATTGTGACTAGTTAACTAAATAAATAAAAGGAAAATATTTTTAAAATTAAATTTTGGATTTTAAATTATTTAAAATATTTTTTATTACTTAAAAATCAAAATTTGTATATAAAATAAAAATATATTATGTATTAATCTAAAGATAAAACAAAAACCATTAGTAAATATATTCATTAAAAAAGAATTGTTAATCAAATTTTTATTCATAAATCCAAAGGATACAGAAATAAACAATTTATTGTTTTTTTAAAATAATTTTCGGTTAAATTTTAGCTAAAAATTTATAAAAAAGCCAATACTTTTTATTAAATACAATAACAATTAAAATATTTAATAAATACTACTAATTATTGTTCAATCACCGTATATTTATCAGTACAATCATCACAAATTTTAACTAATTGATCTGTCTTTTGATATATTGTATGGAATTGTTTTACACCTTTTTTGGTTAAAAAAATTTGGGAAAAACATAATAATAAATTCCTACCACTTTCGTAGGCTGGACCTTGAGCATATAAAATATGCCACCAATTAGAAGTATTTAATTTTAGTATCTTTATTTTTATTTTTAATTTAAATTAAAATTATTTTTTACCATTTTTCTTTCTTCTTTTGGAATATTATTTATTTTATTATAATCAACAATAAATGTACATCCAAATATTCCATTTTTTCTTAAAAAATTTTTCTCAGAAAGTAAAGTTTTTGAGGCCTGTAAAATAAAGAGAGAAATTGGGAAGTTTTTTTTAATTTAAAAATATTTTTACTTCAATAAGAGGTATATTTTGTGTAAATAAATTATATGAAATTTCCATTTTAGGGTTATTATTTCCAATAAATATACAATCCATAACGGAGTCGTTCCCCTTAAAAATATTAAATGAATGGATTTTTATTGAAATATATTAACTTAAAACTTGTAATAATTACTTGTTACTAAAGAGGGACGGTGTAATTAGGGTTGGCATTTCTTTGAATAAATAAATTAAAACCAGAATACCAAAATTCCAAATCTTTATTATCCAAACTTTTCATTTACTTTCTTATTTTTCATTTCAATTTCCTCCATTAAATTTCAAACTTTTGTTCTTAAGGTTCAAATAAGAAAGACCTGAAATTCTGTATTCTGTTTTTAATTAATTTATTTTTCTATTGAAGAAATTTGAACAGAAGACAGAAAATAGGCTAATCTGTAAAACCTAGATAGATGCTATACATACTACTATAATACAAATTTAACGTAATCGTGATTTATTAAAAATATTATTGTCAAAAAATTTCAAAAAATAATTCTCAATATTTAGACAAAATCGGCAAAATTATTTCAATTTCGTTTTAATTTTAAGAATATTTAAGGAGATTTTAATTTAAAATTTCCAATTAGTTTTTACAAATTTTCTCTTAACTAATTAAACTTTTAAATACAAATACAATTATTAAATTACCATAGACATATCATCACTAAATGCCATAGCCATCCATTGAGGTTCATTTGCATTAATAATTGGTTTTGCCTTTTTTAAAGTATATTTTTAATTAATTAATTCTCTAAAAATGCCTGTATTTCAATTAATAATTTATTTTGTTGAAAAACCCAACGAATTATCTTTAATTAATTAAATTAAAAGAAAATATTTTTTTAATTAACTGCTTGACAATTTTCAACAGAATTACATCCAGAAGGATATGGCCAACAAGCACGACTTTTCCCGCATTCTTCTAGTCCATAAAGATTAAATGTTGCAATAATATTTAATAAAAAACAATTGAAGAAGATCAACTGCTTAATAAATAAAATTAATATTTTTTAAATTTATTTTTAAAAATAAAATTAAATATTTCTTTCAGGGATAATTTTTTATTTAAATATTTATTTATATTACATGATAATAACTGTTTAATAAATAATATGATTTAACATTATCAAAAATAACAAACCAAAATAATTTTATAACAAATACACATTTATTTATTTAAAAAATAATTTATTTTAAATTTATTAAAAAGAACTAAAATAATTATTTGACAAAAAAAATTTTCAATAAGAAGGTGCGAAAAATTTTGTTAGCAAAAATTAATTAATCAATTCGGCGAATAAAATTAGAAAAAAACATTTATGTATATAACAATATACATAAAGTTAACATTAGTTATATTTTTTTATTTAAAAACCAATTCTTCAATTGCAATTAAACATAGAAATTAAATTAAAAATATTTTAATATGAACGAAAAATTAATTATCAGAAGGAATGTTTAAAATAATTTTTAAAAAGTATTTTAAAATAATTTACGTCAAAACATTGAAAATATTTTAAAAAGCAATGAGAGAAAAAATTCCATTCACAACAGTTTTTCCCTTTCAATAAAAGTCCAAACACTCTTGATTAAAAAAAAATCAAGTGTTTTGACATTTCTGCAAATACGGGTGTTATGTGGGAATGCTCAACAATTGAATTATAGAGAGGAGATTCTGCAGCCTGATATCTCATTTTAGTGAAATTACTTTAAAGAATTTTCGTCCCAATAAAGTACAATATATCAACTGCTTCACAATGTACTTGCAGGTCCTAATTCGCTCATTTCTTTTATAAAAAGTTGCGACTTTTGAACTTAAATGATTTTGCGATTGGATGATTTTGGACGAGTTCATGATCAATTAAATTATACTGAAGATATGATTTTATAATTCCTCATATGTTCGGACTCAATTTTTTCAATCAGAGGCGGAGATTAATAAAGTACCGCAAAATTTTTAAAAATTTTAAAATTTTTCAAAAACATTGAAAATATTTGATAAATCAAAATTTTATGAAAAATCCCAAAATAGGTGATAAAATCAAAAGACAGCTTAGTTCAAAAAATTCTTACTAAAAATTACAAGAAATTTTAAACTTGCAAAAAATTTTACTTTAATATTATTAAGAAAAATCATAAGATAAACATTAAAAACGAAAATCTTAAAAGATTACATTTAACATATAATGAAAGCGTAATCATGTAATCGCTGAGATTTAAAAAATTAAAACATTATTGAAAATAAATTATTAAGAATTTAAATAATAGTTATTTTCGATCCATATTAGGCACCATTTTTAAGCGATATTTCCATCATAGGCAACAGAAATTAACAAGTGATCTGCCATTTCTTTATATTCCGCTTCAAATTCCTTCCACTCATTACTAGCCAAAAATTTCTTTCGATTAGCAGAAATGAAATCAACACAAGCCTGCAAATTAACTTTCATCTACATTTTCAAATCCAGAAGAATTAAATATAGGATTGAATAAAAATAGGTTTGGAAAAAACGAAATGGAAAATATGCCCCTGTAAAGATCCAAATGGACTAGAATCCCTATGTAAAACTTAAAAAGATATGTACGGAATTTAGCTCAAGCTTTACAGCCGAGATTCACCGAAAAAATTAAATCTTTGGAAAAATAAATTTACCCTTTCAACCATAGGAAGACCGTGTACTCCAGCATAAAGGTAGCGTTTCCCAAAATTCTTCGCATCTAAAAAACAAAAGGCGACTGAAAAATATTTTTGATTTTTGAAAGCTAGGCTTAAGAATTAATTCCTGAACAAAGTCCGTAAAGATTAAACAAAAGTAAAAGAAAATAATCTCGGTTTTACTAAATTATTAAAAAATTTCTTATGCTTTATGCAATAAATTAATTAGCGCAAAAGCGTAATCAAGCTACAAAAGCAACAGAAATTCTCAAAAAGTTAAACAAATTTTTGAGATTGTTTTAATAATTTAATATTTAGTTACCAATTCCCGAGGCCATAAATCGTTCACAGACTTCCTTTAATGGCAAAACTTGATATTTTTCAGCAATTGCAAATAATTCTTCGGGAAAGTTTTCCAAAGAAACTGTTAAAAGCTCAATTAGAAAAAATTGTAAAAAATACCTTTATCAACTTCTCCACTGTAGAAATATTTAAGCATAGCAAGAAAACATTCATAAGAAGAATCGGCGATATTAACTTCACCCTTAAAATTTTATATCATTTTAAAATCAGAACCCCCCCCCCATTCCCTGTTTCAAATTAAAATTGAAAGTTTATTAAAATGATTATTTATCAATCTGTAAAAATATACATTTTGCGCCTCGAGCATCCCATCTTGTTCAAACATTCTTAAGAATACTTCACTATTCTGCGCCAAAATACAACGATGAGCGTTTATTTTCTGATTCTCAATCTGAAAAAATATAGCCATCAATATTAGTCTTATAAATCAACCCAAATTTATAAGGAAATATTTTTATAGCGGTCGGAAATCATTAAAATTTTATTATTTTGAAATTACAAACGTTAACAACACAATCAGTAAGTGTTTCCTGTTCAAACATGTTACTCATTAATTTTTGAAAATTAGTTGACGAAAAATTGCTAATATCGTTAAATGCACATTTCAACTTTTGACTGCGTTTCAAATTTTGAGGCAAAAATTTAATTTCACAAACAAGCAACACAGACCCTAAAAAGTTTATTAAAATTTTGTTTTTCTCCATATCAGAACAAGAAAAATTTTCCTTACCATCTGTATGTGCCAATCTTTCCATATCAAGTTTATGTCGCCAAGTTTCTTTGAAGCGATTAAAATCGTGTGACATAACTCTCTCACTAAAATTAACAATTTGGAATCAATTGCCTACAACTTACGGACAAATATCGACGCGTTCTCCTCTAACATCCAAAGCATATAACTCATATTTTACTTTCAGCGTTTGCTTCACTTGTACAAGTGTAGCATAATTGTTAGATGAGTATAAATAAACTCGCAACTCCCACGCAGCTGAACGATATTGCGGATTGTAAAACTTCTTACCTGCATATTTAAATTATAAATTTAAAAGAGAAAGAAACTAACTCGAGAAACACTTTTCGTTTGGCATAAACTCCCTATATGTATGCAAATCGTTTAGTTTCCATTCAATTTTACAAGTAACTGTCTCAGCCTGAGAACATTTAATAATTACATATGTAATTATATTCAAAAAATACCTTATTGAGCACATCTGCAGACGACATTGTCCTAAATAAAAAATTTTGTGAATCAATTTTAAGAAATTTGTATAAGTTTATTTAAAAAATGAACGAATGAATTTTGCAAATTTTAGGCTTTTTTGGTGCATATACATATATGCGCATATTTGGCGATTTTCCGTGCACCCTACTAATAAATTTTTAATTTAAATTGTTTCCAAAAATGAAAAAAACTTTCAAAAAAATTTTTCAGGAACTCTAGAAAAATAAAAACCCAAAAGTAAGACTTTCGCTCATCACCTCAGAAAATAGTATGTCGCATTTCGAAATATAATTTCTCAAACTTTTGTAAAATACATATTTTATCTATCTGCTCAATCTTTTCCATCCTATCTGGGAAATCTACTTTTTCCTTCCCTATAATTTACACTTACAATTACTAATCACTTCGCTATAAATATCGCAGCCATTTTACTACAAATGATTCATTGTTCAGAGTTTTGTTCAGTGTTCTTTTTATTTTTTCTAGTCCTTATTCCCAGTTAATCGTCAATAAATAAATTGTTCGCTCATTATTAAAAGAAATAAAACTTTCTATTGTGTTGAAAATTGATTGGAATTAATATTAATGAAAGAAATTAGGGTTAATTTATCCCAAAATTGTCTATTTCGGAAAAAGTATGTTAGTTTAAATGAATGTGGTGCGTTCGAATATCATAATAAAAGTGCTCAAAATCGGCATCTTTTGAGAAATGAACTCATTTCCTTGACCGATTTCATTTCCCTGTCCAAATTTTCAAGTTCCAGCTCATTCGAAATAGCTGATCATGCTGAGTCGAATAACACCAAAATCGGTTCGATTTGATGATTCTCAATCTTCTTCAATTTCGGGAGTCTTGATGCGATCAAAAGCTACTATTATCCCACTCTTCTAACGAAAATCTTTACTAAAAATTACTGCTCATAAATTTTAAACTGCTCATAAAGAAAATTTTATATTTTGAGAAAATCATATATAAATGCAAAATTAAAAAATGAAATTAATCCTAAAATCCATTTAATAAATATAGAAAAGTGTAATCATATAAGTAATCGCTGAGATTTAAAAAATTGAAAGAATCAAAACGATATCCAAATTTTTTATTATAAGGCCACTCTTTTCGCACCAATTTTAGGCAATATCACCCTCATAAGCAACAGTTATTAACAATTGATCTGCCCTTCCTTTATCTTCAGCTACAAATTGCTTCCATTCATTACTGGCCAAAAATTTCTTTCGATTAGCAGAAATGAAATCAACACAAGCCTGTAAAATTAAAACATGTAGATAATTTGAAGTTTAAAAGAATCTTGACACAAATATAGATAAAAAAAAGCTAAAAGATAAATGGAAAATATCCCTTATGACAATACAAATAAAAAAAAATTCTCGCTCGAAATTTTACAGATGATTTAATATATATATACAGGGTGCGGCAATTTGGGCGCACTTTTTCTTTGCGCCATAACTTTCTTCAATCTTATCGAAAATTGATAATTCTTTTTTTATTCTATTCACAACTCTCTGAGAAATTTTTTGACACCAAATCAACTCACAATTCTTTAATTTAGTTATATAAATCTTGTCTCGAAGTTTTAGCAAAATTTTTTGGATAAAAATTGGCCTAGATTAAAGAGTAAGTTTTTAATATGGGAAATCTTTATATCATTCGAATCAGCCCTACAATCCGATTCGAATGATGCAAAAATCAGGCAGCTACGACGTAAATGAACCGAGATATGGAGCTCTGAATGATAGATTAAAATAATTTTGGCAAATTAAAATTTTTTGTGTAAAAATTTCAAAAATGGAATTATAAGCTATTTCGATGCTACTGAATAGACGAGTCGATTGGTACCAAAATCATCTGGATTGGATAATTTTGAATAAAGTTATGATCAATTTAACTTTGGGATTAAAAATGTTTTTTAGACGCGTTTGGATGTTTCGAAGCGTTTATCTTTACTAACCTTAAACTGAATTTCGATTGTTTCGTATCAAACATTTTCTCAGAGAGTTGTGAATAAAATAAAAAAAGAATTATCAATTTTCGATAAGATTGAAGAAAGTTATGGCGCAAAGAAAAAGTGCGCCCAAATTGCCGCACCCTGTACTATTAGTTGAAATGAGACTTTATAGAAAAATAAATTTACCTTTTTAATAATCGGAAGTCCGTGTATTTCTGCATAAAGATAGCGTTTCCGAAAATTTTTAGCTTCTAAAAAATGTAAAATTTGTAAATGAAAATGTAAAAAATGTAAAAATTAGAAACTAATTTTTGAGATTGTTTTAATAATTTAATATTTAGTTACCAATTCCCGAAGCCATAAATCGTTCACAAATTTCCTTTAATGGCAAAACTAGATATTTTTCAGCAATCGTAAATAATTCTTCGGAAAATTTTTCCAGAGAAACTATTAAAAGTTGAATTAGAAAAAATTGTAAAAAATACCTTTATCAACTTCTCCACTGTAGAAATATTTGATCATTGCAAGAAAACATTCATAAGAAGAATCGACAATATTGATCTGACCCTTAAAATTTTTTTTGCCATTTTTTTAACTAAAAACTAGGTGTGTTCACTACCGGTTATTAACTGGTACCTCCTGTTTTCGGTTAATCCAAAAGTTAAAAACCCGGTTTTCGGTTTTGAGTTTTAAACAAATACCGGGTTTATTTTGGAGGAATTTTTGCTCATTTTTATGAATTTCCGGGTTTTAAAATTTCATAAAAACGGATTAAATTTTGACAAAAAATCTCAAAAATTCCGGTTTTAAAACCAGTCGTGAACAACCCTACAAAACCCCCAAATATTTTCTACAATGGGGATCTCCCAGTTATCAATTTGTAAAAATATACATTTTGCGCCTCGAGCATACCACCATGTTCAAACATTCTGAAGAATACTTCACTATTCTGTCCCAAAATACATCGATGAGTGTTTATTTTTTGATTCTCAATCTGAAAAAATGTAGCCATCAATAGTGATTTATTATTGGAGTAGAAAATTTTTAAATCGGAGATCAGGCCCGTAGCATGGGGGAATTCCCCCCCCCCCCCGAAATAGGGAAAAGGAAAAAATTGAGGAAGGTGTTGGGCAAAAAGAGAATTTTTTGGCCTATGACCTTCGAATTTTAAAAAATTGGCGCAGAAAAATTTCCCCCCTTAGCCTCCCCCCCCCCTCCGAAAAAAAATTCTGGCTACGGGCCTGGCGGAGATAAAAATCAACCACGAAATTATATTAATTAGAAATTACTAACGTTAATAACACAGTCAGTAAGCGTTTCCTGTTCAAACATGTTAATTAATAATTTTTGAAAATTAGGTGTAGAAAAATTGCCAATTTCTTCATGTTTACGCTTTAACTTTCGACCGCGTTTCAAATTATGAGGCAAAAATTCAAGTTCACAAAAAAGCAACACAGAACCTGAAAAGTTTATTAATTGGTTTATCTCCCAATCAGAACAAGAAAAATTTAACGAATCTTTAAAAGTAAATGAATTACCATCTGTATGCATCAATCTTTCCATATCAATCGTATATCTGATCGTTTCTTTGAAGCGATTGAAATCATGTGGAGTAACTCTGAATTTAGAACAGAATTAACAATTCGGAATCAATTACCTAAAACTTACGAAGAAATATTGACACGTCCACCTCTAGCATCCAAAGCATATAACACATATTTTACTTTCAGTGTTTGCTTCACTTGTGCAAGTGTAATAAGATTGCTATATGCATTAAAATAAACTCGCAACTCCCACGCAGCTGTCGGGTATTGCGGATTGTAAAATTGCTTGCCTATTTACGGATGGAAGTAATTTAAAATAAGAAAAAATAACTATTGAAAAAAGTTTCGTTTGCCACAAAATCCCTATATCTATGTAAGTCCTGCAACTTCCATTCAATTTTACAAGTAACTGTCTCAACCTAAGAACATTTAATAATTTTGTAATTATTCAAAAAAATACCTTATTGAGCACATCTGCCGACGACATTATTCTAAATAAAAAATAATTTGTAAATAGGTGATGAAGGATTTTAATAATTTAATTGTACTAAATATATGTTTCTAAAAAGTAAAAAAATGAACGAATTTATAGGACAAAATCACTCAGAAAGAACTCGGATAATCATCTGATTCATTGGTTCCTAGAAAACAAGCAAGAAAAGCTTTTCGATATTTCTGAGGTTTGCCTTAAATTAAAAAATGGAAATCAGTTATCTTATATAGTGATACACAGCTTTAAGCGAGATATGAGTTCCAGTGGAAAAGTAAGATCACGAAAAAAACTGCCAAAATTAGACAAATTCTGCAAAAAAATATGAGACTGCAGTGATCTTTTAAATTTTATTACATTGCGGTATTTTTGAGTCCAGTGTTTTCATTTTTTCTCCTTGATTTTTCAACAATTATTTTAGCTTTAGGTGAAGCATTTAAGGGACACGCCCGATTAGGCGCCGGCCAACTAGGCGCGAGGCCAACTAGGCGCCAACCTTTTAATTAAATATTTTGATTATAATCAATTAGCGAAAAAATAAAACAGTAAGACTGCAGTAGAAACTCCCTGTATAACATTGCTTCTAATCTGAGCTGGGTTTTCCATTGTTGTTGTTGCACGATGTCTAATAGTTGTCAATGTTTGCTGCACAGCAACTCTCACAGAATTACCTAATTAAAAAATTAAATTGAGAAAACACGATTGTTTACCTGTTGATGAACAGCTATGCTCCGTGACAAGGCGAATAAACTCCCTATTTTCACAAGATGTCGTCCAAATTCTGCCCTTACAACCATTACTTTTTTCATCACATCGCCAAAATATCCGCTCCCCATCCGCACTATCTTTATCTTTCACATAACTGAAGCCGTTATGTGAATATTTTTCGCAATTTCTTTGTGAATTATGAAGCATATTAGAAGCTAAATAAATATTAAATCGTTTCTTAACATTTTAAAAAGAATTAATCAAATAGTTATAATCAAAATATTTAATTAAAAGGTTGGCGCCTAGTTGGCCGGCGCCTAGTTGGCCTCGCGCCTAGTTGGCCGGCGCCTAGTCGGTCGCGCCTAGTTGGCCCGCGCCTAATCGGGCTGTACCCAAGCATTTAATTTGGGACACGCCCGACTAGTCGCGGGCCGACTAGTCGCGACCGATTAGTCGCCGGCCGATTAGTCGCGCGGCCGACTAGTCGCCGGCCGATTAGTCGCCAAGCTTTTTAATTAAATATTCTGATTAGTGGCCAGCAAAATTATTTATCCGGGCCCGGAAACCGGATTTTGGGTTAAATTTCGGTATACGACAGAGACGCCGATTAAGTCGAATGATATGTCATTCGAAAGAGCTCGTCCAGCTGAGTCGAATGACACCAAAATCAACGAAATCTGACTTGAGTTGACAAAGTTGTGACCGTTTGTTTTTACCCCTTTCCACAAGATGTCGAGCGGAACGACGGCCGCCGCTTCACTACGGTCGCCGCGAGCGAAGCGAGCACGACCGCAGCGAAGCACGACCATCGTGTAGCGAAGACCATGCCCAGCCTACCCTCCGTAGCAGCACAAAAAGTTTTACCAGCGAAGATTCAGTTGGTCAAAACTTTGTTCAGAATCATCCAATCGAGCTGATCTGATTAAAATACTATTAATCAGATAGTATCTTGAAGAATATTTAATTAAAAGCGTGGCGACTAATCGGCCGGCGACTAGTCTGCCGCGAGACTAATCGGCCGGCGACTAGTCGGCCGCGACTAATCGGTCGCGACTAGTCGGCCCGCGACTAGTTGGGCTGTACCCTTTAATTTTAATATATTTTAGGCTATTTTTGAATAGCATTCATGATTTCAGCTGCTTGAATTAGGTCACATTTTACACTATATTTTGTGTTGGAGATTATTCTTTTTATATTTTCGTCCATCAATTAATTATTCTATTGTCTTTGATGGATGATCAACAACCGCATGTAATTTATTTTATTTAAACTTTATTATGAAAGTTATTTTTTTGCAAATTATCATTTTAGGGTATCGCTAATTTTAATAAAATTATTGCTTATTCTTTTTTTATTAATTATTTTGAAAAATTTCATTGAGAACTTTTTTTAAATTTATTTTTTTAAATTTTGTCTTTCAAGGATGATGAAAATGTAATGGAAGAAGAGGATACATTAGTTTTGCGAATGGAAGCCATGATGTTGGCCGAGGATCAAGAAGACCGTCTTTCTTTTGCTGTTAATATTATATACTTATTTTTTAAATTAAAAAATTATTAAAGGACTCTGAAAGGTTTGATGAGGATGATGAACAATATTCTGTACAGGCAAGTGATTCAAGTTCAATAAGTCATCACTGGAGAGGATGGGACTCATCTTTGACCAAAGTGGGCCAAGGTTATTTTTTCTTTTGTTATGTTGGCTTGTTCAAGTTTTTCCGTTCGTATGAACATTTTTCAGAAAGAAAATGAGGGCCCAACTTTACCATGTATTAATCAGTTTTCAGATTTTTCTTATTAACTTACCTAATGCTCCTCCACTTTCTTTACACTCAATTCTCTTTTTAATATTTTTTCAGGTTTTGTCACTAAACCTTTCCTTATTGCTGATAGTTCGGCACTCGATACTGCAGATTTATTGGAAGGTTGTTTTTTAAATTTTTTTATTCCAAATATATTTTTACTTGATAGACTATGTTTTTGAGTATTCTTTTTTGATAAGATACTGTTGTTTATTGATTTTACGTTAAACTTTCATAGATATCCCATCACTCAAGGATTTGGCTGCAAAACGTGTTGCTTCCTCCATTTCATTCGAACTTATAGAGGCTACTTATTCTCAACTTCCTACTGCACAGAAACGACTTCGGCCTCAACTTCCAAAAGAAAAATGTCAAAAAGAAAATATTGGACACATTGGACAACATCAGCACTTGCAAGATTATTTACCCGAACAATTGGTACTTCTTATTTTAAGACATTGCTTTCCTGAATCGTCAGAGAATATTCGGCTTTACAGGTTTGGTTTCTTTAATGAATTATTTAATATTTTCCTAACCTTTTCAGCTGTTTAACTAATTGTGGCGATCGTTTATTTGCGTTGGGTGAAAACCTTTTCAAGAGCGGAGCTGTGTCCAAACTTTTTCAAATCGGTTTTAAGTTTTATAAAATAATATTTAAATTTTAATTAAAAAGGTTGTCATTTATCTGCTAAAGTACAAGAACGCTTTGGATTAAATAATACTGGCAGCGGTTTAAGTGGCGAATCTTTAAGTAAATTGTACATTTCAAAAGAAGCATCCGAAAATAACGTCAAAACCTTTGATGTTTGCATTCTTGTTGATCGCTGTCGGATTGTTTCCTGCGCCTGCTCTTGTTCAAATACCTCGTTTTGGTGTCAACATGCTGTTGCTGCCTGCCTTCAACGTATTCAGCAGCCCAATACAGTGCAATATAGACCAGCAATTTGGGATTCTATTACATCTTTGCGTGATTTACAAGTGAAAAAAATGGTTCAATGTTTGATAAATAAACTTCCTCGAGAGGTTAATTACAAATATTTTTTTTTAAATATTTTAACAAGTTTAGTACATTCCTGTGGCTCAAGAACTAATTGACGCATTAAAAGACAATAATTCTCTGATTAATCAAATTCAAGGAGCACCGGACCCAACTGTGAGTGGCCTTAAAAATATTAAAAATATTTTTGGTTTATCTTTACAGGCCGGACCGACTGATGATACCCCTGCGGTTTGGTGCATGGACGAGAAAGCATTGCACGAAGAAGTTAGAAAAACTCTCATTAATTTTATGCGCCCGTCTGCCATGGTTTGGTATGTCGTTAAACATTAAAAAATATTCTTTTAATTTGTTCGAGCCGAATTTATAGCTTTTATAACTAATAAATTCTTTAGCGAGGTACAAAGTTTGTTGTCTTCTCCTCCTGCTTTGGCTTACGAATGGAGTATTCTTTACAGAACCTTATGTGCTAAACAACCAGAATCTATTTGGAATTTGCTTGGAATGGTTGTATTTACATTTCAAAAACTTAATTTGTTTTCAAGGTTCGGGTAATGCTTACACGTAATGATGCAAATGGGCCTGAATTGCTTCATATACTCACTGAAGAATGTTTAGCACTTGATTCTGTTCTTATCCGATGGTATCAGATCTCACTTTCTGCAAGTGGCCATTGGTACTTGATTGGCCCTAATGGTGGAACTAGTGGACAACGCGCAAATGGTAATGCACAACAAAGCCAGTCACGCCAACTGTTCGTAAATTTTTTTAATTTATTGGTTGATAGTTTTCTTTTTAGCCTTTGCTATTTGCTTTGTCAAGAGTTAGCTGTAATATTTCTATTTTTTTTAAATTAACAAGAATTATTTTTAGTCTCTTTGGCGACTTATTGCTTTAAATCCGCGACTAACTTTTGAAGAAAGGGAACAACTTTGGGTATTACTACAGCTCTATCAGAGAACATCTGTTATACGTATTTGGACAATTCTTGGGAAGGCTACTTCTACTGAAAATGTTTGTAAAAATATTTTTAACCTATTATATAAAATTCAGTATACTTTTGGAACCGCCATGGATGATCGTGGCAATCGTCTTTGCCAACAAAATGCTCCATTTGGACGTAATTTCTTCCCTGCATTTTTTCCTGCCTTAAGGGCATGTAAACAGTTTAGTTGGACGCGATCTGAAGCTCATAGATTGTTGCGAGAAATGAATGTGTGTCCTCGTTTAAGTACTGACATACAGGTAAGTAATTCCATAAGTCGAGATATTTGTTTTTAAATTTTTTTTATTTCAGATAGCTCAAAAGCAACACGGTCGCTTCCCAACCCTGCCTTTCTTACGTGACGCAGATAATGGAATTACACTTATTGATTTGGTGGAAATGGAACGCCAATTGGGCAATGCATCAATTGCTTACAATCCAGATGCTGTTCTTGTTCCATCATCGAAATCATCCAAAAGACGAAAGAAACATAAAAAAGCACAACAGCGTCAGAAACTGCAAAAATTTGGAATAAACAATGAAAATACTAGCAGGAAACGACGAGAACGCCAACAACCTTCGGAACAAGATGTAAAAGAGGATCCAAAAAATAATCAAGAACAAGTCAGCGAAATTAGTAGTGATGAGGAAGATCAGAAGCCTGAATGTAGTAAATGTGATCCACCACAAAGGTTTTATTTTTTTTAATTTTTGGGATAATATAAATTTTTAAGAGAGCAATATGAAGATGCTCTGGATAGGCTTTTTGCTGAAGCACATGCTGACTTCGATGACCCATTTACTCTTCGTTTTATGTATTGTGAGGCTCTTTTTGCACATGGCTACTTCAATGAATCTTTACAATTTGCTAATATTTTGTCTGTAAATTTGATAAATAATCAACCAAACTTGTTACTCTCAATTGGAGTGACTGATTTACAACTTATGAAGAGTAATGAAGATGAGGCAGCAGAGCGTAAGAGTAATGATAAATTGATAGCAAAGGTTTATTTAACAAAAATTGTATGCTTTCATTTAAATTTTAGCCTTTTTCCTCTGTTCCACACTCCATTCGGCAAGCACATTTTCGTCGACAATTTAGTTCTGATTCAATTCGGCGCATTGAAACCAATGAACTTAACTCAAATTCGACCTTTGCACGTCTCAGTCGTGCTCATCCTCGTTTGTTGACTAATTCAACTAATGCAAAAGATACATTATCTAAAACAATCTTTCTTGTCAAATTGTTAATGCTTGGAGAAGAGTTTTTTGATCGAAAAATGAAAAGATTTTCACGACAACATATTGCAACTAAAGCTGATAATTTAAAAGAGACTTCTAAAAGTGCCAATCGGTCGGTGCAAGGAGAGTATCGCCTCTTGGCTTTAGAACTATGCTTGGCTACAATGCGAAATTTGCGTGGGCCATCTGCTACTCGTTTGTTAGAAATGGAAATTAACCAATTGGAAGGCGATTTATTTACTTTATTACATAGAATCGAGATTTGCCCTAACGGTCTGAAGATTGTACGTTCTCTAGCACAACAATTACTTAAAAATCTGGTAAAAAAGTTTTCGATTTATTTTGTAGAAAAGTTTTTTAGGCCGTTGACAGCCTACCTACTAGTGTTACTGTTCCACCCACACGTTTGGCGCACTATATTGTAAATGTTCTTTCTTCCCCTTATTCTCCTTACCAACAACAACATGTACGAAATGCGGCACAACTTAGTGGTGGATTTGATGTTAGGTAGAGTTTTAAAACATAATTTATTCTATTCGTACTTTACTGGTTCTATTTCAGTCAAATACAGATCCCACCTTGTCAATCGGATTTATTTACTTATCGATTACAGTCTGATGAACAACTGGCACTTGACCTTGCTCTTCAAGTGTTAAGCATGGGTTCGTCAGCTTTGTTAATTTAAAATCAATCTTATTATTTATAATAATTCTAATTGGATAAACAGAAGAGGTCTTTTCAGATGTACATATCTCTGAACGTGACCATCCACTTTTGTGTGAATGTATCCGACGTCATCGTAAAGACTTGCAGATGGTGCTTTTCACTAGAAATAGGGACTCACCTGAGCGATTAGCTCGAGTATTGACTACTGTACTTGATGAGAAAGTGCATCGAATTTATGAGTGAGTTTTGTTATTATTATTTCTTATGATTTATCTTTTTTAGAGAATCTAACCGTTCTAATGTGGATTTCTTCTCATCTTCCGCTACTATTACGAACTCAAAACCGCGCCCTCTTTCTCCGCCTGATCAACAACAGGGATTATGCAGCAAAAAACAACCTCTGTTATCGATTGGCTCTTTAACTGGCGTTTTCAGTTCCATTCAATCATCATCCAGTGCTACTTCTACAGCCACATCTCCTAGCAGTTCACCATTCGATTTGGGTATTGGACAACAACAAATTTCAGGAGACAGGTCCTCACACAATCAGTATTTATAGTTTTATGAAGTTTAAAATTTTCAGATTTTTCCCTTCAACTCGTTCTTCAATTTCTAAACCTTTTCCGATGCTAGCGAATCAAGCTAGTGAGGCACAGGCTCACCATATGTTTGAATTTGCCAAATCTCTACTTTTAGAAGCTGGTGGAAATCAGAGTAGTCCCATGTTCAATCCAGTGCAAGCTATGGCTGCAGCCGCTTTAGGTGCCGCTGCTTTTCTTGGTGGTGCGGGAGCTCCTCAAATTGGTCCTCATCGTAATTTACACATTTGTTCGTTGTTGATTGCATTATATGCCTTGGGATTAAACAATGAATGCTCTCCTTCATGGAATACACGTACTTATTCTACACATGTTTCTTGGATTCAGGCACAGGCGTTGGATATTGGTATTTCAATTTTCATGATTCTTTTAATTTTTTTGTTTTATCCTTTTTAAGGTCGTCAAGCTTTGGAAATCATTCGTCGTACCTGGCACAAGCATTTAACTCCAACTGAGGTGGCATCTCTCGCCGATAAAGCCAGTCAAAGCAGTGACTTGTCTGTTGTTGAAGAGGCTGCTCAGCTTGCTCAGAGCGTTCTTCCTGAGGCTAATTCTCTCTTGCCTGCTGAGAGTCTAAAAGCGCTAAATCAATGTAAAGAACGTTCGCCTCGAATGCTAGAAGATGCTTGTTTGGCTGTAGAAAAATCTACACAACGAGGCGGTGTTTATCCAGAGGTTTTTATTTTGTAAATTATTTTAACAGTTCTTGTAAAGGTACTTTTTCGTGTTTCTCATCATTGGTATAATCTATATGTTGCACACCTTGCGGAGTTGGAAGGGAGTGTTGTTGGTGAGCCACCGTCTTCAAGTGTTTCTTTAAACAACAATAAATCAACTCAAAAGAACAATCTTAATTTTTTTCCTCATCAACAACAATATTATCTCCATCATCAGTCACCTCCTCAAATTCCTTTTTTCCATTCATTACAGACAACTGACATAAAGAATACCTTCGTGGGGGCGACACAACAACCAGTCACTTCTGCTTCGACTTGGCAGCCTGTTGTAACACAGCATCAGCAAACATTGCAGTTCTGCATTGGTATTGTCACTATTTTAATATTGAAAAATCTATCTTGGTACTAACATGTCACCCCCCCCCCCTCGGCTACGGGCCTGATAACAATATACTGTTGTCTCCCCATAGATATATTCTCCATACCTTCCACCATTCATATAAACGCAAGTTTTACAAATTTCGTTATCTTTATTTATTTGCCTCTATTTAAAATCCATTTTATTACCTTGACTATTTTTACTATCTAGGGGAAAAAACGCACAGTAGAAAAATGTTAAGCGTTAAACTTTTAATAAATGCATTGACCTGTCACTATTTTAATATTGAAAAATTCTTATTTCTAGTGCCTCCGACAGCACCACCGCTTTACTTGATGCCACCGCATCTTCCTCCACCTCCATTTTATTCGCCTTCAATCCCTCCTCCTCCCTTGCCACAAGTTGCTGCACCGGCTGCAATATTAAATAATGACAGTTCAACCTCTTCAACAAACAATTCGAATACTTTATTTCGTCTTCATCCGAGTTTTTCTGTTCCAAATATGACTGGAGAAATCCAACAACAATCCAATAATATTTTACCAGCCTCTGCTTGGTTTCAAGTCCCTTTACAACAACAAATTGCACAACCAGGAACATCTGCTGTTCATCCAGTTGATTATGCTCCATCAATAAATCAGTCAATTCAACAAAATCTTGTTCCTACAGGATCAAACCTCCGAATGCTTCCATCTATTCACCACCATGCAAATCAACATCAATTTGCATCTAGTGCTGGTGCTGTTACTATGATTCAGAATCAACTTCAGCAACAACAAATTGTTGCTATTCAACAATTTAATCAACAGCAGCAAAACCGCGGGTTTCATCAAGTTTGTTTTTGAAATTATCCATTATCTTTTTATTTCTAAAATTTTCAAGCTTCTGCTATTTTTTAGTTAAATTCTCAACATCGTTTTCCTCCACCTCCAACAACTATGACAACTGGTCGTCTGGTTGTTTTGGATGATAGAGCTCTTTATCTTATACGCAATGCACATCGTCTTGGTATTATGGCCATGAATAATTTACGTAGTTCTGATAGCCTTTCTGCAAAATTTGCCAAAGTATTATTGATATTAAAAATAAAATTGTTGAAATGTAATTGCGTGGCGTGAAATTTGCAGATTGACGTGTGAGTAAAAAATAATAAATATCTTATTAGATGCTTGTTAGATTAACTAACTAGAATTAGAACATAAAATTTTAACATACGTCGTATTTAAGAACCCTCAATTCCACATGCAATTTTTTCTGTCTGGATCCGACTATACCCTATACCCAACTCGGATCAAATACGTTAGTAACGGGGGTTGTTTTTGATTTTTATTCTTTACTCAAGTGTCGATCTGAAAATTCGCTTTCGCAAATTTGAATTCGCAAAGTCAGCTTTATTTATTCTAGAATCCTCCATCTTGTGACGATGTTTGTTGGCTATTGGATGTTTCTATAGAGATTGGCGATCCTGAATATGTTCGGATGTTTTGTGAAAAAGCGATTGCTTCAATTAGTTCGCCATTTGTGCTTATTGAGCTTTTTAAGAGTGTCTTAAAGGTTGGTAGAATTGTTTTATTATTTAATTTTCATTCACAAAAACTTCAGTTCTTCCATCAATTACCAAATTCGCATCGAATCCCTGGCACAGGTCAAATTGAGGCTATTCTTTTGTCATCAAATGGAGATCTAGCAAAGTTATGTATGCAGCAGGCAAGGAATGCAATGACCCAACATTCAATGTCAGGAATTGCTGTTGAATTGGCTCTTCATGTAATTTCTTCTGCATTTTCTGCAGCATCTCATAAGTTGAACTTTAACAATTTTAATGCACCTGACCAAGAATATGTGAGTTTAATTATTTTTTAAATTTAAAATAAATATTTTTAAAGGTTTGTGATTTGGCGTTGATTACCCGTGAATTATTTCGTCTCTTACCTCCTTCAAGCCATCATGATCAACAACAATCACAAGGACGAAGAAAATATATGGATATTTTTATGGAGCATATGCAAAAACAAAAATGTTTTAGAAAGTTCAAAAATGTCCAAACTGCTATACAAAATGCTTTACAGCAACAACATCAACAACAAAGACTTGCATCACAACAACAAGTTGTTGTAGAAGATCAACAGCAACATCAATTAAGAATTAGAGGGGGTAATGGCCAACAGCATTATCACTCTCATTTGCCACCTAACAATAACAGCTAATTGTATGTGGAATGGTAAACATAAGAATTATAAGATTTTTGTGTTTTTATCTATGGTAAATTTTATTTTAATTATTAAAAAATCTTTTCTTTTGAAATTCATCGATTTTATATTTGAGCAATTTATGTAAATTTATTTGCTTTTTCTTTTTTTTTGATTAAAATTTGGCAATTACATCGATTTTATTTAATTTCTATTTTAATATCTGTCAGAAACTCAATACTACATACATAAATAAATCAAATTATTAAATTTTTTTAATGTGTTTTCGATGATGAGATAAAAATATAAAAATTATAATCGTAAAAACAAATTTTATTAAGAATCTTCTAATTTTTAAATGTTTTTGTAATTGGCATGACATTTTGTATGTTTTTCTGTTTAAAGCAAAAATTAAAAAAACCTCATTAAATATATTATTGTATTTAAATTCATAAAATTTCAAATTCAATTAAATTTTGTATTACTGTTAATTCTTATTTCCCTTCAAAATTGGTTAAAATTGTAATTATGTTTTAAGAAACACCAATTATTTGTTATTTTGGATTTGAAAAGGGAATTTAGGGACCAAGAAAAGACGTTTAAAGAGACAAAACTGAAACCCTTTGTTTCGTTATACAATTTACATTTCTCTACTAAAAATTTTTTAAAAGTTTTAAAATTTTTCAATCTTTTGTATTTAATTATAAATATTCGTCAACAACAAAATAAATTTAAAAATTTATTTTATGTTTGCAACTTTTTTTTTAAATATTTTTCTGTAAAATATTTGCATAAATGTTTATTTTTCTTTTTTTGTTTACTTATAAATTCAAAAAAATAATAAAACTATGTATGTATATAAATGAAAATTTACATAAATTTTTTTCTGAATCACATGAAAATAGTATTTAAATATTTTTTTATTGAGGGTTAAAGAGTATATCTATAATTTGGAGGTTATTTCCAACTGACTCTTGGTATACTTATATACAATTAAAAAAGAATTCTTTAAATCAATTTATTTTTATTTTTCAAGTCAAAAATAGTAATAAAACCCCCTTTTTTACTCCCCCCTTACACACACTTTATTTTTACCCAAATAACGCATTTATTTAGCTTTTAGTCGACCATTTGCTTTTTTTGCCTACTTCTTTGCTTTTATTTTTTTCTCGGGAAATTTTGTTGTTGTAAATTTTTATTGTAAAATTAGGTATAAATACTTAAAGTATTTTAATAAATTATTGGTAAATGTCCAGCTCGTGGCCTATATGTCCGCAAAAGGCATTTCTGCAAAAATCATTTTCCGCTGCATTCTCCTCCTTACCGTTTCTTTTCTTTGATGGATTAACATCTTGGCGCATCTACTTTATGGAGTAAGTCATGAAATACATAGAGTTTATGTACAAATTAATTAAATAAATAAAAATTTAAAGAATATAAATTTGTAAATATTTTATAAAATACTAAAAGTTTTTAATTAAAGTTTATATTTTTGCAAAAATTAAAACCCCTAATTTTCCTAAACAATTCCTTTATACTAGGGTTGATGGCGACCGGTTTTAAAACCGGAATTTTTGAATTTTTTGCCAAAAATTAACCGTTTTTAGAAAATTTTAAAAACCGGAAATTTGTGAAAATGAGTGACCAGAAACCGAGGGTACAGGTTAATAACCGGTTGCAGACCATCCTACTTTATACTAGGAAATATTTTACTAAAAATTTAAGAATTGTCTTTTAAATTTTAATAAAAATGTAAAAATAATGAATGTGGGTGTTGAAAAGTGACATTTTTTAATTAAAAACTTTTAGTATTTTATAAAATATTTACAAATTTATATTCTTTAAATTTTTATTTATTTAATTAATTTGTACATAAACTCTATGTATTTCATGACTTACTCCATAAAGTAGATGCGCCAAGATGTTAATCCATCAAAGAAAAGAAACGGTAAGGAGGAGAATGCAGCGGAAAATGATTTTTGCAGAAATGCCTTTTGCGGACATATAGGCCACGAGCTGGACATTTACCAATAATTTATTTAATTTAAAGTTTTTAAATTTAAAAAAATTAAAATTTAATATCCTTTCAACAAAAATATTTTTAATTTAAATTAATAATTAAAAGTACTTTAACACCCACTTTTAATTAAATTTTAATAAACAGATTAAGGCTTATACAAATTTTTTAAAAATTTATTTACAAATAAAAGTTTAGTTCAAAATTTTGTCTAGTCACATATTTTATTTTATAAAAATATTTAATTTTTATTTAAATATAAATTGACTTTTTAAAAGCTTTTTTTCATTTCCTTATTTTGTTAGCCATTAAATATATAAAAATATTCTTGGCTTCCCCCATTTGTCCACTACTGTGCAAACTGTGCTAAAATAATAAAAACAACCTTGTTATTTCTCTCAATTTTTAATATATTTTAGAGTTTAGCGCGCTATAACTCGCAATAAATTTTCTTTTGTAGTCAAGAAAGAAATAAATATTTTATTTATTATAGTTACTTAACTAAATAATTATAGAAATTATATAAAATATTGGGGGGGGGGGGGGGGTTCAAAAAATAATTTATGTTATACATAGTAGTTAATAGATTATTCTTGATTGATTAACGGGAATGGGATAAATTAATACCTGATACCCTACCTATACCTGAGTTCTTCCGATTTGAAACCTGACCAGAGAAAATTTGCAAACCCCGACCCTACTTTTTTCTCAACTCGTCCCCATTTTAAATATTAAAAGAAGCTTTTATTATTTAATAATTATGTACATACATATAATTCTTTAACTAAAATTTTATTTTAATTTTTGTTAAATTAAATAAATTTTAATTAGTTTTTATTTTTTTATTGCCAAGCTTACACTAGCACTCAATTAAAAATGTAAGAGAAAAATGTGTAGAGTGGCCGTTGGTCGTCAATATTATTAAATACAACATACATTTATGTATATATTCTTACGTTTAATAAAACCAATATTTCTTTTATTTTAAATTTATTTTTTTCCTTAGGCAGTGACTAATTCTGGGTATAAGTATAAGAATTTTCAACAAAATATTTTCATTTAACTATTGCCAAGTTTTCTCTAATTTTTTTTATAAAATTTTTTTAATTACTTTAAACATGCTTACTCTTTTCTAATTTTCAATTAAATAATTATTTTTAAAAATTATTTTTAATTAAAAAAGTACACTTATTGCAAAACTTCCTCGTCTCTTTTAGTAAATATAACAATATTATATTTTGGCCGACTGTCAGATTAAATCTTCAATTAAATATTTATTCACACACACACATAAATTTCTGCCAATATTTTTTTATCTTTTTTCATCAAAAAAATTTTAAATAAAACTTTAAAGTTTTATTTTTTATTTCATCATTTTTTAATTTATTTCTTGTCCTTTAATATATTAAAAAAGCGTAAACAACTTTAGTTGTTGACGAATATAATTTTTTTACTTTTAAATATAAACATTTTTATAAAGAAAAATACATATTTTTTTAATGAAAATAAATATTTATGTATACATATTAATTAAGATTAAATATTTTTTTTAATTAATAATTCGTATTTAAATCCTCCCTTGATTTTTCAAGTTTAATTTGTAATTTAATTTAAATAAAAATTTTTTTGTAAAATGCGCGTGTTTTATATTTCTTATTAATATTTTAAAAAATAAAACTCGGGAAATTATGTAAAAAGAAATTTTGTTGTTTATAGAAAAATAGGTTTTCCTTATTAAACTCAGAGAGAGGTTTGTGTAGGGATAATAGGCGTTTAAATTTTTATTTTTTTTTTTTTAATATTTATTCAGCAATCACAGGTACAAATGAAGTACACTGACAATGATTGTAAATTAAGATAAAATAAAATGTGTGTAAATTACGAATACAATAAATGAAAAAAAATTTAAGTCTTAAATGATCAAAATGAATATTTTGTATATATAAAAAAAAAATTTAAAAAACTAGGTACCAGACAGACTAAGTAACTTATTTGAATTTAAATATTTTTTGCAAAGTTAGCCCTCACATTTTTGCCCTTAAAATAATTTTCACGTGCGCATCCCCCTCCCTATTATATATATTTTTTATTTATTTTTTAAATCTATTTTTATATATTCAGCTCAAAATAACAACAAATAAGAGGCTCTTAAATTAAGCAGAAATTTTGATTTTTTATTTTTCGATATTTTGACCAAAAAAATTTAAAAGAAAGGAGGAAATACAAAACACAAAAAATTAAACTACATTTGAAAAGCCAAAATTTTCTTTGAATTTTTTTTATTTGGATAGGGAAAAAAAATTAAAAGAGAAAAGAGAAAAGAGAGGAAAATGAAGGAAAAAAATTTTTTTGAGAGTCCCCCATCCCTCCCCATCCCCCTCCCTCCCTCCCTTTCCTCTCTCTCCCTATCCCCCCTCCCATCCCTCCCTCCCTCCCCTTCCTTTATCCTCCTCCTCATCCCCCTCTAAACACCTCTAAATAAAATGCTAATTTTATTTAGGGATTCTCTCATCTCTAAATTTAATTGACGTTTTTAAAAAATATAAAGAAGTTAAGTGCCAATAAACATTTATTTAAATAATCCGGCAAAAAGAGGCGCGGATTTATTTTAAAGTTTTGTAGCCAAAGAAATATTACTCCCCCCTCCCTCCTAATGATAACTTTTTTATATATTTTGATTAATACCTAAAAATTTTTTAATTTTAGCAAAATAATTAATTTAAAATTAAATTTACTATTCAAGTACCTTCCAAAAAATCTTCTTTTAATTATTTTGTTTTTTCTCCCAATCCAAATTATTATTTTTTCTAAAAATAATTCTAAAAATTTTCCTTTTTCCTCTAAATTTCATGTTTTTATTTAATTTAGTCTTTGGCCTTTACGGCAATTTTTAAAACAATTTTTTGCAATATTTACTAAAAAAATTTGTTTCGAGCACTTTGTTGGTCTTTGGCTTTTTCTTTCAATAAATAAATTCTCCCCTCTCTTTACAATTTTTCCCTCATTTTTTCCATTTATTTACCCACAATTTTTATTTTTTTATTCTCTTCAACTCAATCCATCAAAAAATTTTTTTCTTTCAAAATATTTTGCCCGCGGCGTTTTAAAATGATTTTATTTTTATAAATATTAATTTTTATGTTCTTTGTTCTTTAAAAATAATTATTATTTAAAATAATTGGAAATTTAAAATTATCAAAGAATCGAATTTTTTTGGGTGTTTTTAAAGGCTTTTTGAGAGTTCCTATACATATTGGTAAGTATATGTATTAAGGATGTTGCTAGAGATCGGAGAAATCAACTACTATTTGGCCAAATAATTTCAAAGCTTTGGATCACCTTTTTTTAATTATTTGGATTTGAAATTTAAATTTTCCGATCTCTGAATGTTGCTTTGTTTCCAAACCCAATTATTTTCGAAAATAAGCTAATCTCGGATCAACAGTATTCTTTCTAGAAGTTAAAACTGTTTATTGTTGTTTATACATACTTATACCTTTAGAAAACAAAATTTAAAATAAACAAAAATTGTTTTTAATTTAAAAATTGTTCTATGAATCTTTAAAAGTAATAAAAATTGTTTATATTTTTTTTACATTTTTTCCCTCAAAAATAACTCTCATTATTTTTGTTTACTCTAAAAATGAAAAGAAACTTTTTAAGTGAAAGAAAAAATGCAAGGTTGTCGGTTGTTTATGTGTGCCTAAAATTCCCCTTCTTCTCACACAATATAAATATATATTATTTTTTCCTTTATTTTTATTTTCTTAAAAATTTTCTTAAAAATGGATAAAAAAATTTTTTAAATTATTTTACATTTAATAAGTAAATTTAATTTTAAATTTAATATAGTTAAAAAGTCAGAATTTCCTTTGTTGTTGTTGTTGTTGTTGTCGGGTTTAAATTATTGTCTAAAGTTTGTCGGTCCAAAACTTTAAAAAATAAATATTAATTTTATTTAAAAATATTTTTATTATTTTCTTTTCTTTCATAATATTTTTTTAGTTTTTTCCTTTCTATTTTTTATTATTTGCTAATTTATGTACATAAATACATTAATTTCTCCAACATTTTCCCGTATTTTCCTCTCAACTAACAAAACACAAAATACTAACAACAAATCCACATCTAAAAATAATAAAAGATTACCACAAATAAATACTTAATATTTTTAATTTACCACAAAAAGGAGATTATCTTTTATTTAAATATGGGATAAAAATGTGTGTATTTGGTTATTAAGGGCCAAAGATTGGGAAACCCCAAAGTTGCTAATTCGAAAATTAAATAAATCTTTTAAATAATTTAATCAACCTGACAAATAGTTTAGAAAATTGGGAGAATTTTAATTAAGAAAATTTCTAAAGGAAATTATTGTTAATTTTAATTTTGAACAAATTAAATAATATGTACATAATTAAATACAGTGCTGTGTATGCCGGAGTCGGAGCCGGAGTCTGTTTTCGGCCAACAAATGCCGAAAACAGCACTGATTAAATATACATATTACGTTAACATATAATTTTAATATATTTTATCAGATCTTATTTTAAATATTTTTTGTAAAATTAAAATAATCTAAAATTATATACAATATATATTTTTATTTTTCAAAACAAAAAAGAAATATTTTTTTTTGTTTTTATTATTTTCTTGCAGTGTCATATGCACACAAGACAAACAATTTAGTAAAAAGAAAAGTCCCTAAAAATATTTTTATTTTTCTTGGCATCAATTGCTTTCTTTTTAGTTTATTTTCTACGTTACCTTTTTATCTTTTTTTTGTTTTTCAATCCTCCTACTCTGTACGAATTTCTTCATTTCACTCTCGTCACACTGGCAAAAGTCAAAAACACTTTTTTAAATAAGAAAAATAAAAAAAATATTTTAATTAATAAAAACTAAAAAATATTTTTTTATTTTTTAAAAAATCCAATCAAAGCTCTCTAACAAATTGTCCCCACACAAGTTGATTCCCCTCATACTTCGAAAAACTTGCATTATTAGGACGTTCAGGATTTGTCAATAATGGACAAAGTTAATGTTTCCGTTCCATTCTCTAATACCTTAGACCTCAACCACACCTCAAAAACAAACTATCAATGAACTTTTTTTCCTTCTGACTAAAAGATTTTATTTTTTTTTGATAGAAACAGGTTAATAAATATTTTATTTTTTTCAATTATTATTTTTAAAAGATCCGTCCAAATATATTTCTTTATTAATTTTTCAAAATTAAAAGAATTAGATTAATAGTTTAAAATTCTCTTTGATTTATTTCAATAAATTAAAAATAGTTTGAGGAAAAATATATTTTGATAATAATTTTATTTTTAAAAATAATTCTTTTATTTTTGCACACACATTCTTTGTGGTTATTCTTGCCAAAAACACGAGAATATATTAAAATAACCAAAAACGAAGTAAAAGAAAATAAAAAGAAAATTTTAAATAAATAAATATTTTATTAGCTATTTTTTCTTTTTTATAAAAATAACAAAAAAAAATATATTTATTATTTAAATTAAAAGAAATACTTTTTATTTCTTCAAAAATTTATTTTTATTTTTCCCTTATTTTTGCAGAAATAATTTTTAAAATTTATTTTTAAAAATATTTAAAGATTTTTTTATTGAATTTCTTTGCAAAATAAATAAATATTTATTTATTTCCTCCTTCCCTTCCCTTCCCTTCACCTCTCCCTTCCCCTCATTCCCACCTTTAATTTCCTCTCCTTTACATAATTTCCCACTCCCTTCATTTTCCCTCAATTTCACAATCACCGGAAGTTGATTGTGTGAAGGAGGGAGGGAGAGAAGTATTTAAATATAAATTTTTATTTAAATTTTTTATTTATTTTAATTTTTTTTTATTAAAATTTAATAGGGATAAATAAAATAATTTTTATAAGAAGAAGAAGAAAAATTAAATTTTTATAAGAATTTTTATAAGAAGAAAAAAATTATTTTAAAACTTGGGACTGCAATAAGTTTTCCCTTTCCAGTTAAAAAAAGCGATTTTCGAATTAATTGAAGAAAATTTTTTTAATTTTTTAATTATTTAATTTAATTATTTTTATTTTTTAAATATTTCTAATACCCAAAAACTCAAAATATCCTCTTCTAATTTTTAATTTTATTTTTTACTTTAAAAAGGCATACTTATCTTTTTTTCTTATTTTCTCCCATTTTGACTAAATTGTGGCCTTAGGGCCGGCTATTTTTATTTTTTTCTTTCTTTATTCCCTTTATTTTTCTGTTTCTACATATTAAACAAAGAAATAAAATTGTGGATAAAAAAAAGAATTTTTTGATTTTTCAATCCTTTCTTTTTTAACAATCTACATATCTCTCACTCCTTTTTAACAAATAAAAATATATAAATTACCTTTCCAATTTTGTTCTTATAATTTAACAAAAAAACTAGTTTTTAATACAAAAATAACAAAAAAAAGAAAGGCCGGCCAATGGGCAAAATAAAAAATAAAAAACAGCAGGCATTAAATTCCCGCACATTTTACGGAAAATAATAAATAAATAAAGTAAAATATATATAGGTACCTTTTATTTTTTTCTTATTTAATCTCTTATGTATAATTTATTTTAAATTAAAAATAAATATTTTTTTATTAATTTAAATTAATTTTTATTTCTGTCAATATATTTATAGCTTTAAATAGTATATTAATTAAATCGATTAATAAATAAATTAATTAAAATAATTTTTATTATAAAAATATTTTAATTAATTTAATAAACAAAATTTTTGTTTAGAAAAAAGACATTTAAGTTTTTAGATAACTAAATAAAAAATAAAAATATTATTTTTCTAAATTAAGCTTAATTAACTGTTTTTAATGAAAACTAAAAATAAAAATTAATTGGGATCAAAAATCAAAAATTTTTGTTTTTTAAAAAAATAATATTTACGAGAAAAGTTAAAAAGATGAAATAAAATTGGGGCAAGCCTTGATAATTAAACAGAATTATTATTTAAATTAACAGAATACTTATTTTTAATTAATTAATTAATCATATTTTTCACCTTCTTGTTAAAAAATTAAAAACAAACAAAAATAAATAGAAAAAAAGCTCCCACACTTTTTTAAAATTTTTTCCCAATCCGATTTCATTCAATCGCGCAATTTTTTTGTTTACACTAGCTAAAACTGCGCAAAAAGTGAAAATATAAAATAAAATTTGTTTAAAATAAAAATTACTTTTTTTAAATAAAAGAGTAGTGTAGGTGTTTTAGAGTGGGGCCGCCGTTCAAGTCAATTTTTCGGGCTTTATTTTTACCGCCCTAGTCTTTTCCGGGCCAAAATTGCCCCCAACTCCAAATAAGGGGAGGATGAGAGGGAGGGGGAGGGTAATTATTCTAAAAAACTCTTCCATTTAAAAAAAATTCTTTTTCTAATTTTATCGTGTCATTCAATAAACTACCTATTTACTTTTAAATATTTTTTAACGGAAAAATAATAAATTTTGTTGACAAATCCTTTAAAACAAAAATTTAGATAATAAATAAACATGTGTTGCTTTTAATAAAAATTTTTTTATTTTTAACAAAAAATATTCTTAAAAAAAACTTTTTTAATTTTTATTTTTTAATTAACTAAATTTTAATTTAAACAAAACAGGGTTTGATAACAATCTTCTTTTTTTTTCTCAAATAAATTTATTTTTTTTTTACTGCCTAATGTTTATTTTCTAAAAAAAGAATAAAGAAGGTCATTAAAATAAAATAAAAAATTGTTTTGTCAACATTCTCTCCCTCCCCCTCTTTCTATCAAATAATCTTTGTTTATAAACTTTTAAATTATTCCTTTTTTTTAGTAATCACGTGAGGGGGAATAAATCATCAAGTTTTGTCTTTTAAAAACCTTTTTGATTTGTTTGTCTCTTTTTTTGGGTTGTTGACTTGGGCCATCATTATAAATAAGAAATATATACACCTATACTTTTTCTTTTGTTCTTTTCGAGTTCTGTAGATAAAAGATAAAATATCGGCCTTAACACTTCAAAGTTTTCTTTTAATTTTATTTCTCCTTTAAGAAAAAATAAAATTAATTTTTTCTTCTAATTTATTTTTTAAATTTTAAAATATCTGGATATTTTTTAAATTAAGAGAGAAAATATTTTTTTCCAACCCTTAACTTTTATTTTTAAGCCCTTAAATTTTAATCAATCATTTTATTTATTTATTAATACTTTGTTCATTTTATTAGTTTTTTATTTATTTAATTATTCTCGTTTTTAAGAGAAAATAATTTTTTGCACATTAAATTCTTAATTTTTATCATTTTTCATTTATTATAAATCAACAACAGAGACACTATCAGTAATTGGCCATTTATATAAATAAATTTATTAACTTTCTTGCATTCTTTAATTTATTTTAATTAAAAATTTATTAATTAATTTTATTTTTGTAAAACCAGAAAAGTTTGCTAGTTAAAATAAAATTAAAAAATGTTTAAGTAAGGGGACAAAACACCCTTTTCATCAGATAAATCCAATTTATCATTATCTCAACCCTTACCAATCTGCTTTTTACTAGGATTGATTCTCGACCAATTTGCTTTTTTGGGGAATTGAGCAACATTTTTAGGGTTAAAAATATTTTTTAATAACCATCGATAACATTTTTCGGTTCAGCTTTGAAACCGCCAAAGTATTGAGAATTTTCGAAGTAAGATATCTTGGTTTCTTCTAATCTGAAAAAATCTTTTAAAAAGTATAAAATTAAAATATTAAATTAAACAAACTAACAATTTAAAACCCCCCTTTTTTTTACAATTAATAATTTAATTAAACATTTTTCTTTAAATTATTTGCAGTTTCTCTTTAATTAATTGTAATAAAAAGTTTTTTTTAATTTAAAGCCTTCCTCTTTCTTCTAAATATTTTCTCGCCTTTCACGAGGAATTAAATAATTTTTTACTTAAAACTCTCCTCCTCTTTTTTCTTTCCTTTTGCAAATATTTCGTTGTTGCAGTTTTGAATGTATGTATATTTTGAAAAAAATGTAAAAAAAGTGATGTCGAAGGAAAAGACGGAGAAAGTGAAAGAGGGGGGGGGGGAGAGGGGGAGAAGGGATTTTCTAATAAAAAAAATAAATAATAGAAACCAGTTTTTAATTGAAAAAAGAGAAAAGGAACAGTAACAAAAAAGTTCCAATCCTTTAATTTAATTCGTACTAATTGTACTTAAGCGAGTTTTAGACGGGATTAAGTTGAATAATAAATTAATTATTTAAATTATTTTTTGAATATTTTTTATTTATTTTTATTTAATCATCCCTTAAATTCCCTATCAAAATTTATTATTATTTTTTCCTTTTTAATTTTCCCTTTTTTACCACACACTAACTATTTTCCATTTTTTTTATATTTTCATGAATTTTGGTGAAATTCACGTGAATTTTTTTAAAATTTTACTAAAACTATTTTATCTTTTATAAATCTTTGATCTTTATTTTCGTTAATTTTGTTACAAATATTGAGAATTAAGAGCCCTAATCTTTCTCTCCAAATATTTTTTCTATAATAATTTTAAATAGGATTGGGTATACATAATTTGTTTTTAATTATATGTATTTTTTCGAAATGTTACTTTCCGATTAAAAATATTTCCTTTGGAAAGTTTTTTTGTTTATAATTTTATTTTCACTTTTGGAAAATAGACTAAATATAAATTGCCAATATTTCCTGAATTTATATTGAATTGTAAATATTTATAAGTAATTTAAAATTTATTTAATTATTTTAAAAACCCTTTATTCCCTTTTATATTTTTATTTATGTATTTCAAAAAAAGTTTTTATTTGATGATTTTAATCATTTTATTGTCAATAAACTAGGCGGTAATGATTAAAAAGAGTCAATCATCAAAAACCTTTTTATTTAAAAATTCTTTTATT
Organism: Meloidogyne incognita; assembly: GCA_036172945.1. Taxonomy (NCBI): domain Eukaryota; kingdom Metazoa; phylum Nematoda; class Chromadorea; order Rhabditida; family Meloidogynidae; genus Meloidogyne; species Meloidogyne incognita. The sequence continues at coordinate 1,822,887 of JARQAC010000006.1, read as the reverse complement.
TTTTACCAATAAAGGATAAATACTTAAAGAAATATACTCATAAATACTTTAAAGAAATATATTTTCTCTCATAAATTCCTCAAAAATAAAAGGAAATTTTAATAAAAATAAAAATACTTTGCGTGACAATTTTTTTCATAAAAGATATTCAAAAAATTATTTAAAATAAATAACAATTAAATACATACATTTATTTTTATTAAATTTTGGCCATTCTTCTAAAAATATATATCCAACACAAAAATTCTTCAATCAATTTTAGGTTTTAATATTTATTTTTATTTTTAAAGGTCCCCTTTATTTTAAAAAGAGAAAACTTTATTTTAGTAGTCACCTGTTTTCTATATTTTTATTAAACAAAAATATACCTAATTTTATTTTAAAAAAGCTTTCTTTATCTATTTATTTAATCACAATCTCCTCTTTACGCGCATCTAAAAAAGAATTTTTATTTTAATGATAAAAAACTTTAAAAAAACTTTATATTTATGTTCCTTTTTTATTTTATTTTTATTTTCCCCGCATTAATCGAGGCAATTCTTTTTTTATTTTTTTTTCCTTTCTATTCTCGCGCATCCATCAAGAATTGGGCGGGGAAATTAAAATTTTAAGATTTTAAGGAAATAAGGGGAGAATTTTTTAAAAAAAAGTGAAATGGTTTACGGGGGTTTTCCAAAAAAACAGTCAAAATATTAAAATTAAAAAATAATTTCAAAATATTTATAGGAGAATTCTTCTCATTTTATACCTTTTCTATTTTGTCCAAAAAACACTCCAAAGTTCCATATAAAAAATAATTTATATCAATCAAAATTATTGGCCATATAAATAAATAATTCTTTCTAAATATTTAAATTCTTTTCTCAAAAAATTTTTACACAAAAATCTGTCAATTTTTCTCGCGCATGTGCTTCCCCCTTTTTATTTTAAAAAAGTCCCTCCATATTAAAATAAAAAAGTTTTTTTAAACAAACACACAAAGGCAATCACTCAGAATTTTTTAAAATAAAAATTTTTTTATTTAATGGCCCTCTCCTCTATTCATTCACTTTTCTTTTTTTTTAATGACAAATTTAAAATATAAAATCTTTTTCTTTTTAATTTTTATTTTTAGACGAGAAATGAAAAAAAAAGAAGATTTTTTTGTTGATTTTTAGTCTTTCATTTCATTTTTTAAATAGGTAAATCCTTATCTCCAGTATTTAAATATTTTGTTAAAAAATTAGTTTTTTTTTTGTAAAATTAATATATGTAAATATTTAAATACAAAAAATATTTTTATTGAAAAAATAATCTCTCAATAAAATGGAGGTGAATGTGTATAGGTATTGGCAAATTTAATTTTTAAAAAACGGAAGACGGAAAACCAAAAATATGGAAATTGACGGGGATATAGGTGAGGTAAAGGGAATTTTTCCATCTGTATAAAAAATTTTGTATTCTAATTATTTTAAAAACATGTAAACGGGGATTTGGGAGTTAAGAAAAACGGGAGAAGGAAGGTAAAGGGGGTAATCTCGGGTAAACTTGGAGGAAATGATCTTTCTATACTCGATAGCTGCGGGTAAACTAGGACAGGCATTTATTTTTCTCTTATTTTTTCTTTTAGGATTTTAGAATTTAAAAGAATTTAAATTTATAATTTTAAATTTTTTTAAAATAATTAAAAAATAATTATAATTATTTGAATATTTTTAAAATTTTAACCAATAATTTAAAAAAATTTTTATTACGTCAAAGAATGCTAAAACAAATATATGTGTATGTACCTATTTCTTTTTTTTCAAACCCCAACATTTTATTTAAATTTCCTTTTATGGATTTGCAAAATATACATTTATGTATGTACATTATTGCCGGGTTGTTAAATTTTAAAAAAATTTTAATTTGGAGTGATTGATTATTACAATATATTTAGATGTAAAAACGCCCAAATATTATTGAAATTATAAGGAGATTTTTGATGTTTTGAGGAATTATTTCTTAAATATTTTTAAATTGAATAGGTTTTTTTCCTTTAAATGCCACTCTTATTAATTAAAAATTTAAAAATTTGGAAGAATGACTAATACCTTTGTATATGTATAATGACTATAAGAAATATCAAGGAAACAAAAGAAAGTTGTAGGAAGATGGGAAGGGGGAATAAAAAAAAGGTTTTTTCACACTTGATTGAATTTTATAGATTTTTATATTTTAATTTAAAAAAAATTAAAACAAAAGCTCTAGGTATTTCTCTAATATTTGTTGTCCCATTACATAATATTATTTAGAGGTTCCCTTTATCTTTGTAACGCGCGACTTGAAGGACGATATTTAAATGTTCTTTTTTTACTTTTTTCTCATCATTATACGTATATTTTTATTTTTTAATATTTATTTTTTCTTTTTATTTTTTCCGCTCTTCTACCTACCTACATATTTACTTCAAATCACTCTCAACATCTCGCGCATGCTTATTTTTAGATTTTCTTTTAAAAATATTTTTTTTTGTTTTTGTTTTTCTTAGTATTTGTTTGTTTGTTTTGCAATCTTTAAATTGAATGTGCGAAAAGAGGGCGAAGGCCGTCAAAGGGAAAAATTGGCTTTTCTTTCTCTTAAAGCTTTTTCTACATAAAAATATTTTAAAAATGTATTGTATAAAATTATTTTTTTTAATTTAAAATTAAATTTAAATTGCAAAAAAAGTTTTTTTTAATTTTTCAATTTTAATTTTTCAATATACGTTATTTAATTTTTTCATTAATTACGTACATAAATGTATGTTTATACAAATAATTGCAAACTAAAATAGCCTCAACAATTCTTGCCAGATTTTAATAAAAAATAATTTTCTCTCTCTCTCTCCATCTGTTCAAATAATTAATAATTACTCTCTCTCTCTCAATTATTTATAAGCTCCCAAATATTAAATAAAATTATTTATTTTCGATTAAAAATCATTTTATATTAAATTTCTTTTTTTAATTTTATTAATTTAAAAAAATTTTAATTTTTTAACCTTTTTTTTTAAAATCAATCTTTTAATACCCTTAAAAAGCTGACAGAAGAATTTATTTTACTTTTGCTTTTGTTTGTTTCATTCATTAAGGGGGGGGGGGGCAATTCTTCTTTACATTAGGCAATCAATTTCCTCAAGAAAAAGGAAAATTAATCTTTCTTTTTCTAACCTTTTTTTAACTCATTCATTTTTGTTTTTAACTTTTCCTTGCTTATAGTATACCTTTCAATAATTCTCTACTAAATTTCCCCTATTTATTTATTACAACGGAAAATTACTTTTGCATTTATTGCCCGACTAAAAAAAGGATTATTTTTTACATAAATTAAGAGGAGCATTTTATTCTATGTACATAACCGAATGCAAAAATTTTTCTAGAAATTAACATTGAATAATTGATTTTTTGGGGGAATTTAATGTTTTTTTTGTAAATTTTCCTGAATCACTTTTAAATATTTTCGGAATTATCACAATTCTGCCTAATTTAGTTTGCCCGAATTTGTAATTCCCCTATCTTTTTGTATTCTGGCGTTTTGTTATTTTCTGTTTAAATTTAAATTTTGGAAAGCTTCAGTTTTTAAATTCGCTTTTTAGAAATTACGTAAACAAATATTGAATTTATTTTTTATTTTCCTTTGATTTTCTAATGCATTTCTTTAGATCGATACTAAAAAATTTCTTTTTCTTTGAAAACCCCGATGTTTTTAATTAATTTTGCTTTCAATGAAAGTATTTATTTTTGTTTATTTGTTTTTATTTTTAAAATAAGATTAGGAAATTTGTTTTCCTTTTAATTTTGAAAAAAAAATTATTTTTTAAATTTTAGCAACTGCCTAAATAATTTAAATTGCAAACTATTGCGAATATATTTATTCACACAACATTCCATATTTTTACAAGAAACTACTAAAAAACGACCAATTTATTTGCAAAATTATTTGTGTCTTATTAAAAAAACAAAAATGTTTGACTACGACCGCCTCTCTTTGAATGTTGCGCAACAATTCTCGTCTCCCAAAACAAAAAATGGCAGTGACAACGAAAAATCTGTGTCTGCACATTTTGGGGATGATGGAATTTTAAGTAATGGAAGTAGCGAATCTCAAATATTTGGAAATGGTTGGGATAACAGTCCGTCTCCTTTTGACGGAGAGGGGGAAACTGAGGAAAATAGGTAAATTTTAATTTTTTTGAAGGAATTAATATTTTTTCAGCATTGTTCACAGCCTTTCCGAATTACTTCGTCGTCGCTCATCTCCGTGTACAAACACTGGAAATTGCTGTTTTGACCGTGAACATCGAATGTCTGCTGATGAATTTGGAAGTGGATGTATTGGGGCTGCTCAACATTTACAACGTCATCGTTCAGCTACAGTTAGCAGCACTGACCAAGTTTATGGACTTTCGACACCAAATCGTAATGTTGCACATCATCAACGGGAACGACGTCCTATGGATTTTGGCGGTTATGGAATGGATCGATTTGCAGCAATGGTTTGAATTTTTAAAATTTAATTTTGGGGGGTTTGCTGTCGTTCTCATTATTTCTTTTGATGTTTTTATTTTTGTTCATTCTCTTTGCGTAAACCTTTTCTTTAATTTTTTCCTTTTTAGAATCGCCGGCTTAGCGATGACTCGGCTTTGATTGGTGGTGGAGGTGGTTGTTGCCTCACCTCGTCTGAGATGCTTTATGATTGCGGTGCCAGTTCTGGTTATGGAAGTCCTGGGCGAACGCCTCTGGCAAGTCCAAGTGCTGCAACTAAAGGGGCAAATTCTCATGCTGTTCAATATATTGCAAATCAACTTCAAAAGTTGTTTGTTGACCGCGCGTGTTTTTGTGAATGCCCTACACATAATGGTAAAAAAATTTTTTGCTTTGCTTATTTACAATCAAAAAAATATTTTTTATAGGAAATGGAGCAATTTATACTCATCGTCAAACCTGTCCAGAACAACGCAAACAGCAACATATTTACGGAAATGGGAATTGTGGTTCAAATGGAAAATCTTTTGGAGTTCAAGCTGTTGCCTTCTCTCCAGCAACAGCCCCAGTACTTTTGAAAGCAACGACAACAACTACAGGGACTAACAAAAACAGCAATAAACGCAAATTAAGCAGCGTCTGCGGTGGTAGTGGTGGAAGTACAAGTCCAGGACCGGAAAATATCGTTGCTTGTGAGTTTATTTAAATAGAAAAATTATTTTATAAAAATTATTTTTAGCTGAGGATGGCTTTGATCAAGTTGAAATTGCTGAATTTACTCAGTTACTTTGCAGTCCTAAACGAATGCCGCCTCCTCGCTATATCTGTCACATTTGTTATCAACCTGGACATTATATTGGGGATTGTCCTCAGGTAGAATTTTTTGCTGATTTTTTGATATTTCTTTATTTTTATTTTTTAGCGTTTCAACAGTCCATATGAGGAGCTCACCCCTTACCAGGGGCGTAAAAAATGTTATGGTGAATTCCAATGCGAACAGGTATTTTTATATTTTTAAATTTGTTTGATATCTTTTAAATATTTTTTTTAGTGCAAACGCAAATGGACTTCGCAAAATTCAATTGCAAATGAAGCGCAAAGTTGTATCAAATGTCATGTTCCAGTATTTCCACATAAACAGGTAATTTAAAATTAACAAATTTTTAAATTAAATTTTTATTTTTAGCTTCCCGTTGACAAAGCAATCGCTCTTGGCCTTGTTAAAATTCAGCGTCTTCCGGTGACTAATGTTCTGGCTACTCCGCCAACTCCGAGTGCAGCTTCTACTCCTCTTCCGTCAAATCATGGTGTTCTTACTGCAGTGCTTTAAATTTTGGATATTTGGAAAAATGGGTAAAAATTTAATTTAAAGGTTTTTTAGGAAATTTGGAAATTATTCTAAGAGACTTACTTGACGTTACTAACATTAAATAAAATGCAAAATTCTCTTTTTGGGTTTAGGCTTATTGGTAGATTAATTTTTTTAATTAATTAAAATTTCTTTTTAGATGGTATGGGAGAAAAGTTTTTTGGTTTCATCATTTGATTGATTGCACTTCATCTAATTTATTTTACTTCCATCGCCTTCATGTTCACAACAAAAAAAAATGACACAAATTCTCACTATCTTTGGATCTATTGACTGATCTTGTATGGTGTTGCACTGCTTTCAAAATAATTTCGTATATATTTATTTATGTACTTTACATGTTGTTCACTTTCTAAATTTCATTTAAAAAATAAAAGGTTTGGCAAACTCTTTAAAAAAGAATTTTGATATCGTTGGAAGAAAGTCAAACCTTTTTATTTTTTGATATTTTTCGGATATCTATTGGGGCTTTGGTGATCGTTTGAGTTATTTTATAATTCTTAATGATTTACTGTTACAAATTTGGATTATAATTTAAAGTTTTATTTTGATTTTTTAAATTAAATGTCAAATAAAATTTAAATTTCCACTCAAACGATTACTTTCTCTCAATTTCCTTTTTATATATACAAGTTGTGAATTGTATAATTTTTCCATTTTAATATTATTCGCGTAGCGCATGTTCCTTTTTTGGATTTTTGATATCGCCTCATATATAAAATTTAATTATATTTCCTAATATTATTTTTATTTTATTTATTTTTAATTCAGGGTTGCTTTGAGAAATTGGGAAAAAGAGAGGGAAGGGGGAGGGTTTGGATAATTAAAAAAAATTTTTTTTGGGGGTTTTTGATATTTCTATTAGCAACCCTGTTTGTGTGTGTCTGTTCTTCAATTTTATGACAAAAATTTTATAAATATAAATATATATTTTTCTCTTCTACCCCCGCATATAAAAATATAAGAACGAACTCATTTCTATTATATATATTATTATTATGTATTTAATTTATCACTTTACGTAAAAATTGTGTATTTTTAATGTTGTTTTTAAGTAATTTTATTATTAAAAAGGTAAATTTATGTATATTTTAATTTTGGATTTTTTTAAATTTTCGGGCAACAAATTTTCGGTAAAAATATTTTAAATGATTTTTAAATTGTTTTCTAAATTAATAGTATTTTTATTTTTCTAAAAATATAATTTTTGGATTTAAACTTTTATTCTTCAATTTATTAGAAAAATTTATTAGTACATGGTTATTTATATATTTTACAATAATTTTTTTACTAAATTCTTAAAGATTTGTATATAATTTAATTCTTTTATTTAAAATCAGTCGTTTAAAATACCCTGTGTGCGTCAATATATACATCAATATTAAGAAGATTTTTGATAGCTTTGGAGATGAAAATAATGAAAAAAAAACATCAAGAAAAATATACAAAATTTAAATTTTTTAGATACTATCAAAATAATTTTTGGTTGAAAGCTTTGGTTGGGGATATATTAAATCTTTTCTAGAAATGATGAGAAAATGATATCAAAAATATTAAAGGATTATTTAAATATTTAGTGATTATTTATTTAAAGGAATGACAAGGAAATAAATTTTTGTCTATTATTTTCTAATTAATCAGAAAATTAGAAAAATTCACATTTAATTAAAATTACAAACATTGCTTTCATGAAAATATTTTGGTTGCGTGACTTTTTTTAGACAAACTGAATTTTTATAAACGCTTTATTAAAATATAAAATTGTAATTATATTTAATTTTACATTATTTATTTAAATAAATTTGTTTAAACAATTATTTTAATTATTTTTTAAATATTCTCATAATTATTTAATGATTAGTAAAAATATATCCGGCGATTATTTTTTAATTAATTTAATTTAAATATTTTTTTTAAATTAATTCTACTGCTAAATATGTACTATATATATTTTTTTTATTTTTTGTTTGTAAAAATTGTATAATTTTTAAAAATAAAAATTAAATATTTGTTTATTTTTTTTTCTTTTGAATTTTAGTCTTGTTTTGGACAAAACTCCTTTAAAAACGCTACTTGGAAGATGGTCCTTTGTGATGACAAAATTTAGTTTGAGAATTTCGGTTAACGAAATATCGGTCTCGAATTCCATCCTCAACTCTAGTTTTTAGTCCATATTTTATTTTATAAATGTGTTTATTTTAAAATAATTACTTAAAGGTCTTTATCTTTTGTTAATTAATTATTAGATACCTACATATATCTAATTAATTTTACTTAGGCCTTTTAAATGTTAAGAAATACATATATTTTTTCTTAAATTTAAAATAAAAAATATTTTCTTTTTGTCACACGTTTTTCTTATTTTTAGCATTTTCTCTTTTTTATAAAAAATATGTACATATTATTTTCTCATTGCTGGGAAGTAACCTGATCTTAAATTAAAATGGATATTTAAAAATACTCAAAATTTGAAATAAAAATTGATATTTAATTTTTTTCTTCACATTTGTCCAAAAATAAATTTAAAAATTAAATAAACTTGGAAATTCTTTTCTAATTTAAAATGTTTTTAATCAGGACAATATTTACTGTTAATTGTTTAACTTCAATCTTGCCATATGTACTGTTGATTGTTTAACTTCAATCTTGCTCGTATTAAAGATTTAATTCCTTGTTTAGTTTACATATTTCTATTCATTTGGCATCATAATATATTTAAATATTAAATAGGTACTATATTTTTATATTTTTTTGTTTAAAATATAGCTATTTTTATAATAAAATTTATTTTAATTTTCCACTTTATTATATTACACGATTTAATAAACTAATTGAATAACTAAGACAACCCTTCATTAGTATAACTTCCTGTACTTTTAGAAAAAAACTAAAAAATTTTATTTTATTTTTTAATTAAATAATTTATTTAAAAATTTAAAATATATTTTATTTTTTTTATTCTAATTTTGCTTAAAAATAAGAAAAAAACTAACAGGAAGTATTGAAATGTTATAAGGGATTTTGAGATAAAGAAGCTTATTATTGTTAGGGGTATTTGTCTACTTATGTAATTTTGCATTTATCTAAGTTGTAATAAAGAAAAGAAAGAAAAGGAGAATTTTTTTGCCAAGACAGGAAATTCTTTTAAATAAAAGAGGAGAAAATTGAGACAAAATATTCTTAATTTTTTGTTAATTTCTCTAAAATTTTTTTAAAAGTACTTTTTTGTTAATTAAAATTTGTAATGGGTATTTTTATATATAAATTTAGTGTTGGAATTTAAATATAATTATTTTTTTATTTTAATACAAAAATACGAAATAATTGTTTTTATTTTCATTAAAAGTTTTGAGCTTTCTCTAATCTAATAAAGAGCTTGTGTGAGTAATTTTCTGGTTATTAGAATTTAATTCATTTTCTTTTATATTTTATAGAAAAATATATTTTGTTTAATTATTTTAGCGTTTTTGAATAAATTTCTGTTCTTTTTCCGATCCTATAAATATCTAAAAATAAATAAATAAATAATTTTTTAATAAAATATTTATTTATTTGCTCTATATTTATACTAAAAATATATGAATAAAATAAATGTTAAGAAGTTTATAATATTTTTAGAAGTTTTTTATCTTTTAATTCGGATGCTCAATTAAAAGTTTTCGTTAAAAATTTATTACACTTTTTTTAGAATTTTTATTAATAAATTGTTTTTATAATTGAGGAAGACCCTATATTCTTAAATTTAATAATTCTTATATGTTTTTTTTAAATTTTGTATGAATTTTTTTCTTTATGTATGTAACTAAAAACAAAACTATTTTTGATAATATTTTTGAATGAGAAATACCTAACTGTCAAAAATTAAATATTTTAAAAATATATTTATTTTATCAAAAAAACAAAATATCAAAAAATTATTAGATATCTAAAAGCTTTTAATTTTTTATAAAAAACATTTTTTCTATTTTCTCACTAAGATTAAAAACACTAAAAACATCTTTATATTTTATTCCAAAACAAACTACCTACATACCTTTAAGTCCTTTTCTACATTAGCCCTTTAAAAGCAAAATATCCTCTCCTCCTCCCCAAACACCTTTTTAACTAAAGAAATATTTTTTGTTATCTGACATTTGAGAAGACTTTTTAGAAAAATATATTTTAAGGATTAAATAAATAAATAAATATATTTAAAGTAGTTCTTCTGTTTTTTTTCAAATATTTTTATTATTTTTGTTCCTTATTTCTCTTGATTTTATTTTTTTTAAAATTTTTTTCCCGAAATTTCCGCCATCCTTCCTTTTAACGCAAATTAACTCTTTTTTTGCCCATCCTCACTTTCAATTTGCCATCAATTCCGTTTACATAAATATTTTATTTCTTATGTTTTTAGCTTCTTTAATAAAAATAAATATCCTTATATTCCCCTCCTTAGCCCTCCTTTCCCCCTCATTCCTTTCCCCTCTCTCCACAATTCTCGTCTTGACATTTTACTTTTATCTTCAAAAAAGAGAGTATAAGAAAGGGGAGAATAAGATGTCTATGGCATGAGGACAGGCAATCGTTAATTGAATTCAGCTTTTCTTTCATTTCCCCTTTTTAACTAAAAAAAGAAAGAAAACCCCCTTTTCCTCAGGCAAAGCCAAAAGCCAGCCCGTCAGAATTGTGCCAGCCTGTGGAGCAGCAACTCATCAAAGTGCCTTTTGACAATTTTATGTAGTATTTAGGCAAAATTTTTGCGGACTAAGATTAAAAATAGTCAAAAGTGCATGGAGTATCTGTGTACTTTTAACCATGAACTAATCCATCAAACTTTCATTTTTTTTATTAATTTTAATATTTACTTTTGAACATGATAGTATATTTAGAATAATATTGACTTTGGATGTCGTTGACATTGAATATATTTTTGTTAAAATTTGGAGTTATTTCATGTTATTCCTTTTTGGACACTGAAGTAAAACAAATAATTTACTAGTGATTAACCAGATTTATTTAAGTCAAAACTAATTTTAATACAAAATATTCTTTTGTTGCTTTCATATTTTTAATTATTCATTTAATTCTGAAAGTTTTTCTTTAATTTTTGTTTATAATCATTTTTTCTCCGGCAGTCTACTACTATAATTTAACAATAATTACATAGTGAAAGTAAAGTATGTAAAAGTTTCTTTATTTTAGGAAATATATATAATTATAATTCTTATTTTTTTTTATTTTTATTTTAATTAATCTCCACAAATTTGATGACATTCATAAGTTTTCTTTTTGAATATATTTTTATTTTTTTTAATGCCCTATAATTTAACCAACATACTCATTTCCCCTACTTTACAATTCTTGCTTGCTTCTACTTATAAATAAGGCTGAATAAATAAATAATAAATAAACATTCAAATGCATTTAATGCCTTATTTTTCTTTTAAAATAAAAATAAATTATTAGCTCCTTTTATAGAATAAACTAGGGTTGGACACTACCGGTTATTAACCGGTACCCCCGGTTTTCGGTTAATCCAAATTTTAAAGACCCGGTTTTCGGTTTTGAGTTTTAGTTAAATACCGGTTTTATTTTGGGGGATTTTTATAAAAAATCACTCATTTTTATAAATTTCCGGTTTTCGGTCTTTTAAATTTAGCAAAATCGGTTAATTTTTTGGCGAAAAATCTCAAAAATTTCGGTTTTAAAACCGGTAGTGTCCAACCCTAGAATAAACTTTAAATATTTTATTTATTTAATTAAACTAATTAATCTATTTAAAATAATTTTATGATTTTTTAAATTAAAATTGTTCTATTAAAATTCAAAATAAATAAAGCAGATTTAACTTTATTGTTGCTCAAATAATAAATTTAAAATATTTTCTTTAATCTTTTTAGTCATCTATTTTTCTTCTAATTAATAAAATTATAAAAAATTATTGAAGTGTTTCTTCTAAATAATACGTAACAATATATATATAATATTAATTATTTAGCTCGCCTCTAATTTCAAGATTTTTTAAAATTAATTAATTTAAAATCATTCAATTTACTGTCTTATCTATTAAAACACAATTTTTATAAATAAATTACTATATAATTAAAGTAGTAATTTTTAATGTTTAAAAAATTTTAAAAAAGTTTTAAACTTTTTATCAAAAATTTCCAACATTTTTTTATCATAATGCGTCAAAAGAGGATTAATTTTTGGAATCTAAATTGAAAATCCAAGAAATTAAACAAGTAGTTTTGGATTAATTGTGACTAGACATGTCTATTCAACTAGTTTATTTGTATATATTCGGGATAAAAAATGTCAAAGAAGTATTAAAATATTTATTTCTTTTAAATTTTATTTTCTGAATCTGTAGGAAAAAAACCTAATTTCTGAGTTCCGACAACTTTGGCAATTCTAATTGACTTTAACAAGAAAAAAAAGTCTGAAAAATTTAAATAATAATTATTTATTTATTAAATATTTTTTTTATAATTTTCAGCCAATCCATCTTTCTAAAACTTTTTTTATATAAAAAATAATTTATTTACACAAAATATGGATAACTGCCATTATTAATATTTTTGTATTTTTTTTGTTATTTATTAATGTCACACAATTCTCCATTAATTTTAAAATGCCTAAATTTATTTTTCTTTAAATGCCATTTAAAATAAACAAAGAAAATATGTACCTAAAACTTTAAAAAATTCCAGAGATCTTCCCTAACAAAATTAATATTTTTATTTAATAAATTTTGCAGAGAAGAAAAAAGTTTTAAATTATACCGTATCTACTCGATTAATTCCCCCGGGGAATTATTCTTTCAACACATCCGTGGCATGGGGAATTAATCGAGGGAGGGGAATTATTCAAGGGAGGGGAATTAATCGAGTAAATACGGTATTTTAGTTAATCTTTTAGAAAAAATTTTCTGTCTTTGCACGCCAATTATAAAAAAATAATTAATCCTTTCTATAAAATAAATCTTAAAACGAATCCTATCACAAAATTAAAATATATTCTTTAAATAATTATTTAAATTTTTTTATTAAAATTTAATTAATTTTATTTAATTTCCTTTATTAAATTTGAACTTTCAATTAAATATTTGTGGACAATAATATTATACCGTAATTCATTTAAAAGGAGGTTGAAATAATTTTTTATTTTAGTTTAATTAAATTTATATTTGTTTGCCTTTTAAAAAGAAAATATTTATCGTTGGTTGTCTAATGAATTTGTCATATTTGACTTATCTTTTAATATGCATAATTAAACATATAAAAATACTAAATACTTAATAATTTCCTAAATAAGGGTTTAGAAAACAATTTATTTATTTAATTAATTTAATTAATTAAACAAAAAAAACATTTAAATATTTTATCTATTTTTTAAAAAATTAATTCACACACAAAATTTAAAAAGATAAGAACTACACGCCATCCTTACAAGTCTCTCAACTACTTATTTAAATTAGAGTAGCACGAGGTCGAGGTTTTTCGAAAAATCCGAGGCCGAGGATCACCGAGGCTGGAAAAGCCGAGATCGAGGTCGAGGGGCAAATTTTGACCCGAGACCGAGGTCGAGGACCGAGGATAACCGAGGTTTTTAAAGAATTTTATAACTTTTCAAAATCTACTTAAATTTAATAAATTTTATCAAATAATCACTAAATGATTACAAATTAATATGATGGAGATGACCCAATATAGATAGGGCAGCTCAAATCCTTGATGAACTAAACTGGCAAACCGAACCGAGATTTTCAATTAACCGAAACTGAACCGAAGATTTGTCAGGGATTAAGGAGATATATTGAGATAAAGTGGTGGGGCAAACGTGGATTTGAGTGATTGATAACGGGCGATAAAAAGGAGTCTAATTGATTAAGGGGGTCTAATAGATATTAATGTATTAATAACGGATAAAGGGATTTGAACCGATAAATTAACCGAAAATTTGCGGTTTTATCCGAAAATCCGCAATCGCAATTTTATTTTTAAAATCCGCAAACCAGTCCGCAAGTCAAAAAACACGCAAGTTTACGCAATCCGCAATTGTGTCCAGCTCTGATTTAGACGGATATCGGAGAATTGATGGAATTAGAGGAATCAAGAAGGATATTAATTGGATTTAAGGATTTAAGGAGATTTGCGGGATTAAGGAGGATAGCAGGGAGTTTGTAAGGAGGGTTATATAAGGAGAAACGTTATATCTGGGGAAATGGTTGGATTAAGGGGTCTCATAATTTCATTTTGGTGGATATAGAAGAATTAAATTAGATATAGTTGGATTGGGAGAGCCTGATTTATCATTTTTTCTGCGACGCAGGTGAAAATTTTGAGAATTTAGGAGGGCCAATTAGCCAGATTTCTTTGTTTCAGCGCCGCAGGCAAAAATTTTTAGATTTTCGGGAGGTCAAGGAGCTAGATTTCTTCCATTTTTTACAAAAAAGTCAATTCTTAGGGGGTGTATATTTACCCTCGGTCCTCGGCGAGGTTCTGGCCGAGGACCGAGACGAGGTTCCGAGGCCCGAGGTCAGCAAAATCGAGGTCGAGGTTTGAAAATGTCCGAGGACCTCGGCCTCGGCCTCGGCGAGGCCTCGACCTCGTGCTACTCTAATTTAAATGCTTATCTTTTTTTTCAAGATTACCAAATACGTACTTTCTCTTCTTCAGTCTTTTATATATATAATTATTTAAAATAAATACATACAAAGTATTGCGCATTTCTACTTTTTAAATTTTAAAATAAACATAAAATTATTTATTTGTTTCAATTTTTATTTAAGACAAATATGTATATATTTCATTTTTAAATTTATTTAAGATTGTAAGAACTTTCTCCACAAATAAATTTAAATATTCAAAAATATTTTGAAAATTTTAATAGATTTTTTGTGCTTTCTATTTCATACACAAAAATTATTTAATTTAGTCAAGTCATTATTTTTTAAATTTTTATTAAATTTATATTTTAAATAACAATCAACAAAAAATTATTTAGCATTTAATCACTTATATGTACATTAATTTTAACAAAAAAATTTTTTCAGCATTTTTCAGCATTATTTCATTGTAGGTATATTCGTCATTCTATAAAAATATTATCGAATATTATAAACTAAAAATAAATAAATAATTATTTTATTAAAATGTCTACAACATCAATAAATACTAGTCTAACAAATATTAATTTATTTCCCCCAACATCTTCTCTATCTTGTGATGAAGCTAAACAACCCCAAAAACAACAACAACACCAAAATAATCACAATCTTTTAACAACAAAACAAAATTCTCATTCTTCTATTAAAATAATTCCAAGTCCTTTAATAAATACCAGACCTCCTTTACCTTTAGTTTCGGGAAAGACAACAATTCGATTAGTACATGAAAGACTTCGGAGGCAATCTTATGATGTACGTGTACTTAATCCACCTTTAAATTCTGAGGGCAATAGCGTTATAACGGTAATTAATTAGCAAATATATTTTAATTTACACTAATCCTTCAATATTTATTCACATTTTATCTATTAAGCATTGCCCACTCCGCCCTCAACGAACATCCTCAGCTCGATTAAATCCATCATTTACTTCTCCGTCTTTGGCTGGCTCCTCTCATTATTCAATTGGCTCTTTAGTAGCTAAACGGAGACAATCTAGGCCAATAAGTTATGGGTATGCTTCTGCTGGATTTTATATTAGGAGAGGGCCGAATGATGAAGAATGGTTAGAAGAATTTGATTTTGATGTTTGTGTTGATGATAATGATGAAGATGAGGAAAGGAGACCGTCTACATCCCATTCAGTTGATGCTGAAGGAGATGAAGGTAAATAAAAATTAATTTATGTTCCCAACCATTTGGATAAAATGTTGATTAACCAAAAAAATTAAAAGATTCGTCAATTTATTTAAACAAATTAAGAATGTCTTTCAAATACGCCTACTCAACAACGTTATATTAACGAAGATGAAACAGATAAAAATAATCTAAAATTAGATAACAATTTAATGAATGGTGGAAACAAATTAAATAACAACAACAATAATAATAATAGTGCATTATCTCAATTGTCATCATCTTCTTTATTAAATCCATCTTCCTTACCATTACAGAATGGAGTAGAGGAAAGAAATATTATTTTATTATCTCCTTCTTCACAATCCTCTTCCCCCTTTCCCTCAACATCTCCAACTCCTTATAGAGGGAAACAAAATGGAAATTCGAATGGAGGAATATATACTCGAAAACATAATAATGGTATTAATAATCAACCAATGGCACTATTTTTGCTTCGACATCCCGATCAACGAATTTTGCCCGTTTATTGTTATAGACCGCAAGGAGCACAGGCAAGAGAAAAATACTTTATTTACTCAAATAATTACCCTGGATAATACATATTACTGTTTTAATCTCTCATTAGAGGGGGTAATTATCTGAAAGTAAAGTAAATCGGTACTAAAAAATTATTGTAATTTAGGCAGACCAATTTATTCAATCTCTGAGTGAAAAATGTCGTGAATCTATAAGAAAATTCTTGGAAAAAGAATCTCCAGATGACGGAGAATGTTATTTATGGGTACGTGATGATGTTAATATGAAGGTGGGAATTGATTTAATAATTATTTAAAGAGCTTAGGGGATACTAAATCTTATATTTGAGTTTTAATATAATACCCAGAGTATATTTAGCACCACCCCTATCATCCATTTCTTTGGGGGAAATATTAAAGTAACTATAGGTTTTCCTCCATATTTTTATAATTCAAAGTCTGAGCTGAATTCGTAATCAGTACCATCTTATTTTTAGCCCGTTTTACGAGTTCGAATCTTTGTATGTTTGTCCCAAATCCTAGTTACAGAAAATGCCCCTCAACCATGATTCATTCATCAATACCAACAATTATTCTTTTTTTTTATTTAGACAAATATATTATCGCTAACTTTCCTTCAAAATCACTTTAAAAGTGAACACATTCGTCGTGTTAAATGGCGGCATTTATCAGTTGATAAAGTATCTATTTATCGTTATTCATTGCCTGTAATTACAACAAAATTTCGTTTACGTTTTGCACATTTTCTTTCACGGCATTATAGATGGTTGGTTTTTTAAATTAATTTTTAAAAATAAATTTTAAAAATAAAATTTCTTTAAAGTTGCATTTTGGGTGTTTGGTGTATGGTTATTTTGTGTATATCTGTTGGAATAGTTCTTTCAGTTGTTTTTGGTTCTGTTCCAAATTCACAAAAATCAAATGGAACATCAATTATTCCAATTCAACCAGTCATTCAACGAAGTGGAGGGTAAAAGAATTTCTTTTTGAAAAAAATTGTTTATAAAATTTATTAAAGATTTATGGAAGATGCAATAGAAATGGAACAACAACAAGCTGTGGAAATTAGAAATTCGGATACTGGACAATTAATTCCACAATTTGTTGGATCACACAGAGCACAACCGCCGGGAGTGCCTCGAGGGATTATTAACATAAGTGGAAAAAATGGAGATAGGGAATTTCAATGGTTAGATGAAAGAAAGAAAAGAAGAAGGAAATAATTAACCTTAGAAAATTTAAAAAATAAATAATTTTTTAATGGTCATTTTCAAATTTATAAATTTTTAAAAATTACCAAAAATATAATAAATTTAACAAATATTTACACTTAAGTTTCTATCTCCTAATTCCCTCAAATAATCTTTAAAAAATTTTTTCCTTTTATCATATTGATCGTTAAAAAATATTTTTCTTTAAATTTTATTAAAAATTAATAAATAAACATAATCAATGGATACAGATGCAACAATCACACAGATAATGTAGGAACTCACAAGGCATTTAGTATAACTCCTGAGCCGATTCCTGCTATCCTGATGACAGTTAAATTATGTATAAGTTGAAGACTCAGCTCTTCATAAATTATTTATGCGAATATGTATTAGGTTAATTTACTATAAAAACTTAATTAAAACTTTAAACTTTTATCTCCTCTAATTATTATTCAAGTAAGTTTCATAATTAATTTTTAATTAATTAAACTTCTTTTTAACGTTTTAGATCATTGTCAACTCCCTTTTCATAACAACACAAAAGGATTATGAAACTGAAAACATTTGTTTCATTCCTTCTCTTGTTTGGCGCCTTCAGCTGGACTTTTCTTTGTGTTACAACTCAACAGGAAGACTATAATGATGTTGCGTATAAGTAAATTATTCTCGACCTTTTTTAAAAATTAATTTTTATTTTTCTCTAAAAGTATTTGGGATCCTTTACATGAGGAAGAGGCGCCTCAAATCGAACAAAATCAGGACGATTCAAATAATGATAACGATAACAATAAGGATCCCCCAACACAATCTTCTGTTGCTACCAATTCTGATTCAACAGCAATTACTGCAACAACATCCGCGGGGAATTTAACAACAAATGAAATGACAAACACTACAAAGAATGTCTTAGAGACTATAACTACAACAAAGACAACCACAATGACAAAGAATGAAACTTCAACACCTTCGGCCAATACTACTACCACGGTAAAGCAGTTTAATTTGGTTTTTGACAAAATATTAAAAATAGTTTTGGTTCTCCTTTTAGTCCTCCTTTCCTCCTTCTCTTGGTCCTTTTTTTTCCTCCTCCATCCTCCACTTTTAGTAGTATAAGTCTAATTAAGGATGATAAATTTGGAATCATAAATGTTGAGAAGAGAGATTTTTATTTTATATTTTATCAAAAAGGTTTTAATTTAATAACAGAAAAGTGCTGACCTTGATTCAAATCCAGATAAAGGTTTGGAGATGACAATGGATCCAACGACAAAAATGATCATTATTAGCGGCAGTGTTGTGGGAGTAATTGTTCTTGTCTTAGTTTTGTGGTTATGTTATTGTTGTGGATTATGTTCTTGTATTTGTCGTCTTTTCTCTAAATTGACTAAAAAACGGGTTAAACAGCAACAATTTGATATTGTTGATTATGATCCAAAATATCCGTTTTTTAAACCAAGAAACTTCAAGGGAAAAGGAGCAATAATAATTCAAAAACAGATGAAGGTAGTTTCTGTTCGAGAAGATTTTTAATAAATTTTTGATTAAAGATTCCAGAAACTCCAACGGATAATCAAGTATTGCCTGCAGATCTTAATGATGTAAGAATTAACTACACCAGGAAATTGTGTGCTGTTTATGAAGTTGGCAGTGAAATTGTTTGTGTTTATTAAATTGTTAAATTGAGGGGGGCTTTGGGGAAATAAGGGGAAATTTTGGAAAAATAATTTTTTGGCTTACTCAATTTATTTAAAATGGGCCTAATTATGTTCTCTTAAAATTCTCTTTATTTTTTAATTCTAAAGGAATATGTTGTTGATGAATTCGAAAGGCCAGTCAAAGACAGTCCTCGTACCAAGTGGTTCAAAACATACGAAGCAAAAATTAAAAGGGGTGAATATGAAAATGATTTAAATGATTCGGCAACTCCAACAGACAGGTATTTGGCTACTTTTTGTGTAAAAGACTTGTCTTTTATCTTTTAGTGAACGTGGAACGGATATTGAACAGGATGGGCCTTCGACAGAAGATTAAAAATGGATATAAAGAGAATAATAAGTAAATAGATAAATAATGTTAGATAAACAATTAATATGTAATGGAAGTACATGTTTGTTGTATGTATAAAATAATAGATAAAAGTATTTGAATAATTTCTCAGAAGGTACAATTCTTGTCTAATTTAGTTCCCCCCTTTTAATTTAAGTTGGCGATTTTGGTAGTTTTTTTTAAATAATACAAAAATTAAACGATCAGAAATTGCCGAACTTTTTTTATTTCGAATTAATTTTTATCGTTTTTGGAAAAAGTATTACATAAATTTATTGAATATGTTTGTGCGTTGAGGGATTTTCTTATCACAGAACTTTCGTTTTAACGTAATTAAGTTTGAGATACACTTCTACATAAAATATTTTTCCAGGGCCTAAAAATTAAATCAGACTCCTCCAGATTAAATTATTTAGTTAACTACATAATTTATTTTAATTTTATAAATTTTTCTCAATTTTTTTATTTAATAAAATTCGCACTTTGCCAATTCCCTTTATCGATTCCTCCATTTGTGCCAAAGCTTTGTGGCCTCCTTTTCCTTTGCATATATTTAGAGTATTTGTATGTATTGAATGAAGTAAATAGTAGATTTTATTTATTTATTTATTTAAAAATACTGCCAGCCATTAAAGGAAAAGAGAGAAACAAAAAGAAATAAATGACAGATTTATTTTTCTTTAAAAATCCCCAAAAATGACGCGTTGAGATTTTTTAAGTAAATGCTGGTTTAGAATAATTTTTAAAAAGAAATCGAGACCACCAAAGTGTTCCCCAGAGAAGGGAAACGATCGTCATTTTATTTTTTTATTTTAAATAATTTTTAGAAAAAATATATTTAAATTATTTTTTTGAATATTTATTTTTAAAAAATTATTTTTTTCCTTTCTGAAACTTTTAAATCTATGACAAAGTTTTTTTTAATTTCTATGGCAACTCTTATACTACATATTTAATTTTGCATCTTTTTGATGTTTTTATTTAAAAAATTTTGAATAATTTATTTTCAAACTTTTTTGATAATTATTTTAATTAAACATTTAATTTATATCAAAAAATATTTTTATTTATTTATTTTTAAAAGAAATATACTTTTATAACGAAATATTAATTAAAGGGAAGAGAGTACATAATTTCCCAAGAGGGAGATTTTTTAAAATAAAAATAAAGTCAAAAATTAAAAGAATTTTCTTATTATTATCCTAACCCCTTTTTCAGGGAGTTAGTCGGCGTTGGGCCCCAAGAGTGGTAACCCACCCTTGGGGCGCGCCGATCCACCAATTAAAAGGAAAGCTTTCTTTTTAAGGTTTTATTTAACAAATATATTTAGTAAAATATAAGGGAGCAAGAACCGGCCAACTTTGGTCGGAATTGAGATTGGGCGAATGAACTTATTTGGCCAGTTCTTTCTCGCCTTTTATGGGGCATTAAAAATGGGCGTTAAATAATTTTTCTTAACTATGACATTCTATACGCGGGGGGTGGGGGATACAACAGGAGAAGCGGATATGGCGAAAAAATGTGTGAAAATATTTCTTGATTTTTTTTTTTAAATTATTTATCTTTTTTTTTTTCTTTTTCATTATTCCTCCTCTAAATGTTTTATCATCTCAATTTCTTCACTTCCAATCTTTTTTAGCCATCAAATCTAATCGCGCCAAAAATTCAGTTCAACAAATTCCCCTGACTTGGATGTATATTTATGTCGGCGGCAAATTTTAAAATTGGATCAGCAATAGTAAAGTATGGAGGCAAGAAATATTTGTGAGAATCGAAAAATATATAGCAACAGGGCGTTCATCCAAGAAAATGTCAAAGGGCTGGGTTAAAAATAAAGGCCAAAGTCCGCTTTTCTTCCTCTCCTGGGGGTGGGGGTAACATCGAAATAAGCCTAGCGCAAAAATTGAGTTTTAGAACCATCACCAAGTATTTTTTTATTCCTCAATAGTCATCAAATCCTGTTTGATCTGTGGGCCAGTGTTGATCACCTCGATCGTCGAAACAACAAAAATCATTGCCAAATTGATCTTGATATTCTTCCTCTCCCCAATACTCATTATTTTCATTTGGCAACCATTGGCATTCTTCATCGATATAATTTTGCTCATGGTCATAATATTGGTCATGGTCATTATAATATTCATCATAGTATGGGCCAAAATTTGGGTCAATCTGTTCCTCGCCCCAGTCATTATCCGGATCTGCACTTATCTCACCTACTTCATTAACTTCCGCTAGCGCCGCCTTAACCTCTAGTTCCTCCATTCTTTTCCAAGTATCCGCTTTAATTGTTGCATTCAACTCTTCCACTCTTCTCGCTTGCGCCACAGCTTCGGTTATTAAAGAGGGCACTTTCATAAAGATGATTTTCTCCCTAATTTCCGGCAACAGACCATATTTGAACCTTTCTACGCAGATTTCCTCTCTGAATTTTTTGGCCATTTTTTCAATCTCGGTTTTCAAATTCTTCTTTTGATCATTATCTAAATTAAGTGCTGAAACATTCAGTTCAAATGACGCATCTGGATAAGCTCGTTCCACCAGATTTTTCAAATCATTGGAAAATTCTTCCAGTGATTCTCCAAATTCTTGTCTCCTTTCAGCCAGCTTCACGAGAGCCATTTCTTTAGTTGACATCTTTCTCAATCTGCTGGCTAAGCCTTCAATTAAAACCTTCCAAGAATTCTTCTCCCTATCTGGCATTCCTTCATATATTGCCAAAGCTGAACCAGTTAAATAAAGCGGCAAAATTTGAGCACATCTTGCCGGCAACCATCCGTGAGCCGTAGCTACACGATTGAAAGTCTTTAGATAACATACAAAATCTTCTGAACCATCATAGGATTTAGGATAAGGTAGTCCCAAAACATTTCCGCTGCTGTTAGCTTCGATATTTTTCCTTTCCATTCCAAGTTCTGGGTTTTTCTCATCCTTCATTGCAAGCTCTCCAAAATCAAACAAGCCCTCAGATTTTTCTTTTAATTTTATTTATTTCCCAAATTTACCTAACACTTTAATTTTTATTCTTTCTTTATTCTTTTCTCTTTTTTTTATAGCTAGCTTTTTGCCCTTAATACGGGATTTAGTAGACAACCGGCCGAGTTAGTCCACTAAACTGCCAGGCAGGGATTCGGGATTCTTTTATTTTTTTTTATCAAAATTTTCTTTAATTCTTTTTAACGTGCACGTTTCAAATTCAATTCCGAGGCACTGTTTAAAATTTAGAGCTCGCCTAAAAGAATTTGAGGTCCGGAACTTTGAACTATAGATCCCCGATTAAGTGGCTTCCTTCCAGAAAATCAAAGATTTTATTCCTTATTCCAATGGCAGCAGCTTCAGCAACAATCGCAAACTTCAGAATGCTTTAATCCAAAAACCGGCAGATGAAATTAGAAATCAGCCAAATCAAATCAAAATCAACTGGTTCCTCTTCAGAATATCAAATCGAGATCAGCTAAAAAAACGGCCAAAAATCTGCCAAATCAAATGAAATCAACTGGTTCCCCTCTAGAAAATTCAAGCCAAAAATGCGCCAACAAATCAGCCAAAGAAGCAAATAGGGATCGGCCAAATTAAATCAATCAGCCCAAGTCAGATCAGCTTCAGTCAATTGAATCAGCCAACTAAATCCAATAAGCCCTATATAAGCCAAACCGCTGGAAATGGAGATTAGCCAAATCAATTAGCCCAAATCAGATCAGCCAGATCAAAGCTCAGCCAAACCAAATCAGCCAAAATAGATCAGCCGATTCAAAGTTTTAAAATCCAATAATTAAAACTTTGATCGACTATTGCTTCTCAAGGCTTCCTCAAGTTGACTTCGCTCTCAGCTAATTTTTCTTTCAAAATTATTCTGGCTCTTCAGATTAGGCTGTGTAGACTGCTCCTTTTTGAGGCTCTTCTTTGAAATGATCCAATTTGGTGACCGATTTGTTCATATTTATGGGAATTTTTCTTTCATTTGAGCGCCTGATCACGCCCAAATAAAAGATTGACTCGCCCACAATTCGGCGAATTTGGTGTGTAATATTTTTAGGCGTTTTCCTTTTTCCTTCTTTCCAAATATTTGCCAATTTCCGGCCACACGATCACAAGAATTTGAAGAAGAAAAAAATTAGTTTAATAACCAAAAAAAATCTTTTTTTAGTTTAATAAACAAAAAATTTTTCTTCGCCGAATTAATTTGATTGATGACAAGGAGGATTAAATTTTAAACAAAAAATTTTTTGGAATATTTTTAGAAAATAATTTTTTTAAATTAGGGCTGGGGAAATATGAATATTTTTTGGGTGGAGATAAAGAATTTCTTGGGAGCACCATATTATTATCCTAACCCCTTTTTCAGGGAGTTAGTCGGCGTTGGGCCCCAAGAGTGGTAACCCACCCTTGGGGCGCGCCGATCCACCAATTAAAAGGAAAGCTTTCTTTTTAAGGTTTTATTTAACAAATATATTTAGTAAAATATAAGGGAGCAAGAACCGGCCAACTTTGGTCGGAATTGAGATTGGGCGAATGAACTTATTTGGCCAGTTCTTTCTCGCCTTTTATGGGGCATTAAAAATGGGCGTTAAATAATTTTTCTTAACTATGACATTTCTCTCATTTTTTCCTACAAAATGATTATTTAATATGTATTTTTATAAAATTTATTTTAAAATTTTTATTCACTCATTTTAAAGTATTAAAATTGCTCTTTTCCTCTTTAGAAATTTTCCTTTAAAAAATTTTCTCGAATTTCATACTCTTTAAAATGAACTTTAAATTTTTATTTATATTTTATCTCTTTTAAATTTTATTTGGATAAAAAATATTTAAATTTATAATTTAAAATAAAATATACTTTTCCAATATATGTAAAATTCCATAACTTTTTCTAGATAGAGAATAAAACATAGTATTTCCTGTTTCTGATCTATTTACATCCCTCAATAATAAACTATCGTCCAAAAAATTTTGAGGGATTTTTCTTTGGGATATCGCTAGATTTTTTTCTTTTGATAATCATTTTTCGAGATTATCACTACCAACTATCGAAAAACACAGCTTGTCGAACACTAGTAATGGCAATTTAATTATAGGTATTTAATTATATGTAGCATTTATTTATGTATTTATGTCAAATAACACGACAATCCTTTCTATTCGAATTCAAGCTGTTCTAGCTATTTGTTACAAGAATTTTTAGATTAATTAATTAAATTCTAATTTTCTTATCTTTTTTTTAAATTCTTATCTTTTATATAAAACAATTCGACAGATTATTTATTTTTTTATTAAAAATTCTTAAAAAAATATTCGAGAATTTCCAAAAAAAATAAATTTTTCTTTTAATATTAATAATTATTTACTTGTTTTATGTATATTTTTTTATTTGTTTTTATTTTCTACCTCAATTCACTTCCTTTCATTTTTGTCCTTTTGTGTGTCATTTTTATATTCACATTTTTGCTTAATTCATTTTACTCATTCATTTTTTATTGGAATATTTTTAGGGGAGGGAACGGGAGAAAAAATTTTTTTGGAGGGAAAAAATACTTTTTCTATATCTTCTTCTAGACGTCTTTAAATATTACACAATTTTTTATTGACAAACTTGGTATAGAAAGGGAATTTATTTGAATATAAATTTATTTAAAATTTAGAGAAAAAATATTTTTTAAACAAAATTTTAAGTTTAATTTCCTCACATGTATATTTTTTGATTTTTTTTCTCAAAAACTAACAGTTACTTTACACTTTCCTCTCAATGTATAGCAATTTCTTGTGAAATTAACAATTATTTAATCATTTTATTTGATTATATGGCACTTTTCCGTTATCCCTACCCCCTTCTTGCGGACTTTTTTTACGGACGGCCTTATTTAAAGAATGGTCAGTCTCCTTCCTCCCTCAATTTTCTGTGGTAAGGCAGTCCGCAATAAAAGTCCGAAAGAAGGGTGTAGGGATAACGGAAAAGTACCTATTATATTTGAGAATTTCTTTGCTAACAAGCTAATTAATTAAAAAAGAAACAAGGTATTGGCTGTGTATATTTATAGAATTAAAGAGAACATTTCAACATTTACCTATATAAAAAAACTTAAATATTTATTTACTTATCCAACTCATATTTCACTCATTATAATATATACCAACCAACAATTTGTTCACAAATTTTCATTTTTTGTCTCTAAATTTTTTTCTTTTATTTATTTTTCAATGGATATGCTTATTTCTTTTATCTTTCCAACCAGCCCTCTCTAAAATATTCTGCCCTCGAGACTGTCTCGAAATATTGAATTTTTTGTCTTTTACTTCTTCGCTAAAGTCTAAGCCTTGCTTTCTCTTTTTTTTCTTTTTTCCATGCCGTTTTTAGTAGTTTTTACAATTTCCGACAGCCATCACCCTTCGGCGTTTGTCATGGCGAACAAAGGAAAAACGGCAACGTGTTCTTTTTTGCAAGTTAATTTAAATAAATTTTTTAAAACTTTAATTTTAAATTGTCTTGACCTATTCGTTTCTGATTTTTAAAATTATTTTTGATTGAATTTAAACTTTTTTTAAATATATTTTGAAAATAATTTGTTTATTTTGTTTATTTTTTAAGTTTTTGAACCCAAACAAAATTTAATTTATTAAAAAGAGTCTTATTAATGACTAGAAATTAAATAATATATATATACATATTTTTCCATTAATTAATTTAGACACACCTTCATTTATTCTTATTTTATGCTTAATTTCCAAACTTACTATAAATAAATATTTATTTGTTACTATTTTCAGAATTTAAAAGCTTTTACTTATTTTTTGTTAATATAATTTATTTTCTAAATACGTCCAACTTGGATATAAATATTATATATATAATTAATAATAAAATAAAAAGAAATTATTATATAATAAATAAAAATAAATATTTATTACTATATAAATTTATTGGCATTATTAAAGATATTATTTTATTAAAAAAACAAGATAAAGAAGAAAGATATACAATTTTACTTAAAGTTTTAAAAACGTCGGATGCTTGGGGCATCATCAAGTAGCGAAGAGGAAGACGATTTTGTTGCAAATGATAATGCTTCTGAAGTTTGATTTTATATTTAACTCACTTTAGTATATCGAGTGTGGGATAAGTTGAAATGACAAAACTTGTATTCAAGTATGGCTAACCCTTTACTCTTAATTCATTCCACCATCATTACTTAATGAGGAGTTTTATATAAAATAGAACCCAAAATTGTTGTACTACAATATAGCTTTTACTTATTAAAATATTATTAGATTGCATCAGGAGTCGGCGGTCAATTTCGTACAATCCAACAAAACCATTTTATTAACCAACAACAACAGCAATATTCTGGTGGCCTTCGTACAGCTAGTCCGGCATTTAGAACAGAATCTCCCGCCTCCTCAGACCAATCTTCTTTTGCAACAAGTATTAGAAGAAGTGAAAGCTCAACTGTTGGGAGGAGAACGACTGGAGGTTCAACTCCACAACCCAAAGGTTCTTTTAGAGCAGGCGGAGTAAGTGCTTTGGGTAGACCTACAACACCTAGAAAGGTTTTTTGTTAGAAATTATGCTTTTAATAAAAATAATTTTTGAAGCAAGGAAGTTTTCGTTCAACACATGGAAGGTCTGTACTTGGTGGGAGAGAGGGTTTTGGCGGTGGTGGAGGTGGAGGTCCTGATTCAGCTTATTCTCCAGCATTCGGACATCAAAGTTCTCAAGATTTGTTTACGGATGAAGAGGATTTGGGAGAAGGGGAAGATGAACCTCATATTTTAAATGGGGGTAGTGGCATGCTTACTAAAGAAGAAGAGGAAAGGCTTAAAGCTGAGGAAGAAGAAGAAGACAGGAAAAGGTTAAAAAAAGATAATTTTAAATTATTATTAAAATTAAGATGCCTTCAACTTTATGTATTTGTGGCTAAATGTATAGCTTATCACTTTAATGCTAAACAACCTACAGATATGGCTAGAAGAAGACTTAAAGTTTGTGTTTTTAATAAATAAGTTTTACTATAATTATTGATAATATAAAATGAATATTTGAGAGAGGAAAACTTTAATTAAAATTAATTTTTAGATCACAAAATCAGAATTGTCAAGAATAAAAGATCGTTTTAACGGCTTCTTAAAAGGAGATATACAAATTCCAGCAGACGAAGCATTCACTAAAGCTATAGAATCCTATTTTGAAGTTTTTCTAAAATCAGAAAGAGTTGCTAAAGTAGTTCAAGCTGGGGGATTTGCTGCAAATGATTTTAGAGAAGTCTTTAGATGTAATGTTGAAAGAAGGATTAGATCTTTGCCTGAAATCGATGGATTGAGTAAAGATACAGTTACGGGGGATTTTTTTTTAATTAAAGAAAAATTAATTAATTAAAGGTTTTGGCTTCTTGGATGGCCAAATTTGATTTAATAATGAAATGTGATGATGATACTGTACAGACTAAACAAAACAGGTTAAAAATACCTAACTTATTTTATAAAAATAATTTAAATAATTTTTAGAGGTAGATTGAGAGGGGCAAATCAAGTTATTGCAGACGTTATAATGAGTAAAGAACAACTTTATGATATGTTTCAACAAATTTTAAGTAAAACATTTAAAAATTTAATTAAAAAATTTAAATTCGTTTAGAAGTTAAAAAATTTGAGCATCAAATTATTTGTAAGTTTTTAATTTTTGATTATTTTTTTATTTAAAAATTAAAGATAATGCCCTTCAATTGGACAATCCTGATGAACAGGCTGCGGCCATTCGAAGGGAGGTGGCAACGAGAGAAGAAACTTTGAGGGATATTCCAAGGGTATTTCCCCCAAATAATTAAAATATGTTTTCAATTTTTAAAGTTAAAACGGGTAATGCCTAAATTCGTCGTAAAAGATATGGATACACTTTTTATTGACGAAGTTCGCCAGTCTATTAATTTGCTCATCTCAAATCTAGAGTCTGTGCCTGTAGCACCAAGACAAACTTTGGGGAGAAAAAAGGAAAAGAATAAAAGTTCTAGGTAATTTTAAATTTTTGGTTCTGGTTAAGGACATGTGTCTTATGTGTTCTATGCGACCAATGGGAATTTATGTGTCCAAATAATGAAAGTAAATATCAGAGTAACAATCCGCTATTTCATATCTCTTCAAATAAATTTTATAAAATTTCTTTGTAATCGTAATGATTAGTGTATTAATAATTGGGTATTTTATTTATGGGTCGCCTAAATTCCAATGAAACGCATGTCTTAAACCATAGGCTATTTTAAATTTAACAAAGCAAAGTTTAAAACTAATTCAAAGATAGATAGATTTATGTAAAATAATAAATACACCTTTGAAATTTAAATTCTTTGTTTGTAAATCCAATTTTTCTCTCCTTATTTTCCAAATATTTTTCTGATTTTTTAAATTCCTTTATTTTTTTTTCTAATTGTTCTCTCCTATGTTTAAATTTTTTTATCAATTTTGTCAATTGTTTCGTTGCAGGTCTCGCAGCATTGAGGATCTTTCTCTCTTCAACAGGTCCTCCAACATTTTTATTTGTTTTTTTTAAATTCTTTTTTAAATTCTAAATTTGTTTATTAAATTAAAAATTAGAAAGGAATGTGTGAAAAAGTTGTTTTTTTATCCTTATTTTTTCTTTTAAAATGATTTTACTAACAAAATTAAACAAGGAAATATAACAAATATTTATTTAGAAATTGTTTGGGATATTTCTTTCAAGGAAGAACATTTTTTTGAAAATTATTTAGGGAAAAAGTAATTAAAAAAGATCTCATCCCCCTCATAATTAAAAAAACAATTAAAACAATAAAGCTGATTTTAATAAAATAACAAGAATATTCCTTCCTTTTTTAGTTTAAAAAGAAGAACAAGTGCAATGAGTCTTAGTAAAAATGGAGAGGGTGATGATGAAGTTCATTTAAGTAAAAACGATGTAGTCCTTTCATTTAATATGGAGGTAATTAAATTTAATTAATTTAAATTAAGAAAATAATTAAAATAAAAGGTTGTTGTAATGGAAGTTCAAGGACTAAAATCCTTACAACCAAATCGAGTAGTTTATTGTACAATGGAAGTTGATGGATGTCCAAAACTTCAAACAGACCATGCAGAAGCTTCTAAACCTTCGTAGAAATTTTTTTTGGAAATTACAATTTAAAAAATTAATTTTTAAAGGTGGGATACTCAAGGAGATTTTTGTACAAAACATCCACTACCAACAATTAAAGTTAAATTATATGCTGAAGTAAAAAACATTGTGGCCTTTGAAGACAAGTTTATAAAAAAATAAATTATTTAACATAATTATTTTTTAAAGAGAACTTGGAAAGGTTGTAATACAACCAACACCTAATTGCTCTAGACAACCTGAATGGTATAAAATGACTGTTCCAAAAAATAGTTCTGACAAAAATTTGGGGTAAAAATTTTGGAAAAAAATTTTTCTAAAAAAAGATTTTAATTTAAAGAATTAGAATTGCAATTCGTGTTGAAAAACCTCCAAATTTAAAAACTTGTGGATATTGTTATGGAATTGGGAGAGTAGCTTGGAAAAAATGGAAAAGACGGTTCTATTGCCTTGTTCAAGTATTAAATTATTTAATTAAAAATTTCTACATATTTTAATTATTGAATCTAGAAATTAAAATTAAGGAAGTAAAAATTAGGTAATTCCCACAATTTATGATATGCCCCATTTGTTAATTTTTGAGGAGGAAAAGGAATAAAAGATGAAAAATAAAATGTTTGGAAGTAACGGATAATTACCTAAAATTATTTTTAAGATTATCTGTTGTACTATTTATCTCTAATATTTTTTAAAACTGATTAAAATGATTCCTTTAATTCAATTAGGTATCACAATATGCCTTCGCTATGTGCAGTTATCGTGAGAAAAAGTCTGAACCTACAGAATTTGTCCAATTAGATGGTTTTACTATAGATTATGTACCTGAACCGGATCCTGGTAAATTAATTATTTTTTAAATAAATTTATTTTAATCTTTAGAGCTTTACAATCAAGGCGGAAAATATTTCTTTACGTTAGTTTTAAAATTTAATTATTAAACTTCAACTGTACTTTTTCTTCTAATTTTAAAGGGCTATCAGAGAAGGAGATGAATTAAAATTTGCAACGGATGATGAAAATGAAAGAAATCTTTGGGTACAAGCTTTGTATCGCGCAACGGGGCAAGCTTATAAACCTGTGCCTCCAAAGCAATCTGTATTAGCCTCAAAAACACAGGGACTACAAGATAAAGCTTCAAAACATGGTGAATATATGAGTTTAGGCATTACAAGTATTTTTGGTTTAAAAATAAAAGAAAAATGATACACATAAAGGAATTTAAAAGATGACTAGATAATAATTTTGAGAAAAAGTTAAAAAAACATACTTTTAGAGGAAATATTTTAAATTTCTTTTAGGGAATGTTGAACAAAAAAAGATTAATTTATTCTCAAATAAAAATAATTAAATAATTTAAAGGTTTGGATGAATTAATCCAAGCAGATCCAGTTCAAATGGCTCATGACCATTTATTTGCTAAATTGCAGAGTATGGCCTTAGATTATAGATTAAACGACCCAATCTGTTCTTTGGTTAGAAAATTAATTTTTAAAATTAATTTTTTACAAAATTAAAGGGTTGGTTTTCTCCCGGTCAAGTTTTTGTATTAGACGAATATTGTGCTAGATATATGGTTAGAGGATGTCATAGACATGTATCTCTGTTAAATGATTTATTAAATAAAGCAGATGATGGGCATTTAATAGAACCAACTTTAATACATTATTCTTTTGCTTTTTGTGCTTCTCATGTACATGGAAATAGGTAATGAAAATTAAATAAAATTTGTGGCTTAAATTAAATAAAAGTTTAAGTTTTTTTTATCAAAGAATTAGAATTTTAGAAAGTGAAGGTTAATTAACTCGGTATACAAGAATAACAAAAAATTTAATTGGGAAAAACAAGAAAGTTTTTCTCCTAATTTTAATCAAAAATTAATTTTTAATTATTAATGGCGGAATTTCTTAGAAAATTTTTTTATTTTTACAATTATCAAACCCTTAATTATTTTTAATTATTTTCTAGACCAGATGGTGTAGGTACAGTTACATTAGAAGAAAAAGAACACTTTCAAGAAGTAAAAGAACGTTTAAAAGTTTTATTAGAAAAACAAATAACCAATTTTCGGTAATAAAAATTTCTAATTAAAAAATATTTTATTTAATATTAAAGTTATTGTTTTCCCTTTGGAAGGCCAGAAGGAGCACTTAAAGGGACACTTTCTTTGTTAGAAAGGGTTTTAATGAAAGATGTTGTTTCTCCTGTTCCCCCTGAAGAAGTAAATTTAATTAAAATTTAATTAAAAATAAATAAATATTTTTAAAAAGGTTCGTTCAGTAATTAAAAAATGTTTGGAAGAAGCAGCATTAATTAATTATACAAGAATTTGTAATGAAGCTAAAATTGAACGTAGAATTTTAATTTAAAGAATAATTAATTTTTTGTTTAATTTAGAAAGAATGGGGGTTGATATAAGTCCACAACAGAGAATAGAAGATATGATTAGAATAACTGAATTGTGTATAGACTTGCTCAAAGAAAATGAAGAACATCATGGAGAGGTAAATTTTATTTTAGCTTATTTTGATCAAATCTCTAACTTATTTTCTACTTTCTTAATTATCCTCTTGCTTTTCTATTAAATTATTTCAATTGCTGGATGCGTAAATTCGGCACGCAGTTTTTTTAGGATAGCTCGTTTTAACTCAAATTAATTATTAATTTTTTTTCTGATATACATACTTGCACAAATATCTATAAGTGACTTAATGGTACCAAACAGTAATTTGCTCCGACACGATTCCCGAGAATCGTGAATTTGGTTTTCTGTCGGCGCGATCCCTGGTACCAAGTAATGTAATAGTAAAAAGTTTATATTAAATAAGGTTATATTATGAACGAGTTGTGTATACAAATAATAAATCGTGTGCCGATATTAATAAAATTATTTAAACTATTTCTAATACTTTTATCTGCAATTTTCCTATTTTCTTTAAATATTTTATTTTTCCAAACTTTTCTTTTCCCTATATTTTCCATTTTAGCAATTACGTGGTGCTGGCGAGTTAAGTTTTAAAAATTAATTTAAGGATTTGTTGCTTTTTTGCTTATTTTTTTTTTGCCTTTCTTTTTTTGCTTATCTCATTGCTTTTTTATTTGCCACAATTTAATCCTTTTTATTTTCTAAAAAATTTATTTTAATCAAAATTTAATTTTTTAGGCTTTTGCCTGGTTCTCTGACCTTTTGGTTGATCATTCAGAAATATTTTGGACTTTATATTCTGTTGATTTGGATGCTGCTTTAAAAATGCAACCACCAGATTCTTGGGATGCTTTCCCTCTTTTTCAATTACTCAACGATTATTTATGTACAGATCCAAACTTAAGAATGGGACCTTTCCATAGAAATTTGGTAGAACAATTCGAGCCGATGGTCAAACATTATATTAATTTAATGGAGAATAGTATTGCTTCTTCAATTGATAAAAACTTTCAAAAAGAAAAATGGGAAGTTAGAAAGTAATGAGTTTATACTTATTAATTTATTCTAGCAGTAATAACCTTCCAATCCTAATATATAACAATAACATACTGGATAATTTCTTTATCTCTTTTATTTACAAACTACTTAAATTCTATCCCTATTTATACTTTAATTAAATTTAAAAATATTTAAGAGATGGTTGTTCAACATCAGAAGATATTTATTGGAAACTTGATGCCTTACATGGTTTTATTCAAGATCTGAATTGGCCAGCAGAGATATTTGCAATGGAGTTACAGGGAAGAATGCGAAGTTTATCATCTGAAATGATTTCCCGTTGTGCTTGTTGGTAAGTTTTCTGAAAGGGAATTTTTATCTAATTAATATTCCTAATAATTTACCCAGCACTTATCAATGTTTTGACCAATTTATGCAAAGAGTAAAGAAATCTTTGGATTGGATTTTACCTTCAGAAGTTTGTGTTATGGTTAACGTTGTTTTTGCTTCTAAAGCTAGAGCTGCTAAATTAAATGGGGGTGAACATGCTCTTTTTGCATTAGATGATACTCTTGATACAATGTTGGCAGATATGGGGACAATAATTGAAGAAAAATTGCTTTCAATTCTTGAATTTACTCTTTCAAGATTGGCTAGATATGATGAGGTAATCAAAGGAGAGAAAATTGAAATTTTCTTATGGGTATTTAATTGGACTTTTTCCTTCTAAATACTCGATTGGAAATTTGTCTAAATTGGCTACAAAAATTACTATAGTTAAATTAATCAGAAAATAATAATTTAGGGTAATCCCATTGGTGCATTATTGTCAATGGCCCCAAAACCAAATACAATATTTAATAAAATGAGAAATTTGGTTGGAGAAGGTTCTTCCCCAACTAATCAACCACAACAACATTCACTTCCTCTAAATCAACAAAATTTAAATCAAAATAATAATTCTGCTGGGGGTGCTTCCTCTGCACATTTGGGGCAATCTTATGTACATTTTATGCGTGGATCTTCTGAACAAATTCAACAGGTTGTTGCTGATGAAGTTTGGGTTAATAGATTATTACAGGTATTTTTTGGTTTTAAATAAATTTAATTTTGAATAAATTAATTGACTTTTCTATTGTTTAATATAATTACCTAAACAGTCAAAGGTGTATCCAAAAATTAGAACTTCGGGGACTATAATTGGATGTTTGCTAATCAGTCGAGAATTTCTGGATTTTCAGAAGACAATAATCTTTTTTATCATTCTCCTCCCACTATTTTTTCCCGTTTCAGAGGTGAACACTTCCAGATAAACAAACATAATTTATAGCTCAGGGGTGATCAGAGAGACCTCATTTTCTAAAATCCATTTCGGTACATCTCTGGTATATCATCAATGAGTATCAGGTATCCCGACCGTAATGATTAATAATTAATAATAATAACCGTAATAATTAATTGGAGTGAAGCCACAATAAATTAAATGCCTTTCACTATTTAATTTCACAGATAAATAGAGGACATTTAATATATTTTTAGGAATGGTATGCCGGCCAAATGCGAATGTTAAATGAATGGTTAACAGAACGACTCCAACAATCATTATCTCCTTATCAATTAACATGTCTCTCCTTTATGTTTAAAGTTTT
Organism: Meloidogyne incognita; assembly: GCA_036172945.1. Lineage (NCBI taxonomy): Eukaryota > Metazoa > Nematoda > Chromadorea > Rhabditida > Meloidogynidae > Meloidogyne > Meloidogyne incognita. The sequence continues at coordinate 1,788,262 of JARQAC010000006.1, read as the reverse complement.
TAAATTTAAAAAGAACTTTTCTAAAATTTTATTTTTTTCTTAGAAAATTTACTCAGATTTTGAATTACATGGAATAGACGAAGAACAATTAAATAGCAAAATATATCAATCAGTTCAACGTCGTCTCCAATTAGAAGAAACAAATTCAGCTTTAAATGAATCTTCTAATCGAATCCACCACTCTTCTGGACCTGGAAGGGGGGCACTTGGAGGTTTTACAAATCAATTGGGACAGTCTGCTTTGTTTGTTTTTTTAATTAAATCAGTAAACAATAATTATTATTTAATATAGATTAAGTAGTTCAGCTGCTTCTCAAGCTGTTTCAATGGTGGAAGGTGCTAGTGCTAAATTGTTTACAATGTTTAAATAATTTTTAAAAGAAATATTGAGACTTTTTATTTAAAGATTATTTTATATATTTTTAACAAGATTTTTTCTCCCTCATTTAAATATTAGTCATTTAAATTAATAATATTTTATGAAAATATAAAAATAATTCTAATTTAATTATTTATAGTTCTATTAAAAATTAAAATATATTAACGTTAAATTCAAGTCAGATTTTTTGTGTTTGTTGAGTAAATAACATTTGAGTTTATTTATAGTTAAATCAAAAAATATAGTAGGTTACTCGAATATCCATATACCGTATTTTCTCTAAAATAGCCCCCGGGGGCTATTTTTTCGATCGACCTCTAGAGAGGGGCTATTTTAGAGAGGGGGGCTATTTTTTCGATGTCTAAATTTAAAAACAACTAAAATTTTTTACCAAAAATGGAAGGTTTCTTGACCTCCAAAATTCTTATAATTTTTGGTAATTCTTCGGTTTACCCCCCCCTCCTTTTTCGTTCCTCAAAGTATTAAAAAATGGTCAGTCAATCTTAAGTTATAGAACTCGTTGAGCTGTGTCGAATGACACCAAAATCAAAAAAATCCGACTTGATTTGACCCAGATACAGACCCCTGAAAATTGAAAAACCATAGGGGTGATTTTTTGAAATAAAAAAAGTTCATGCAAATGATAGCTCATTCGAAAGAGCTCGTCGAACTGAGTCGAATGACGCCAAAATCGACGTGATTGGACAAGATTTGACAAAGTTATGACATAAGTTGCCGACTTCGATAGGTATAATTAATGTCATAACTTTGTCAAATCTTGTCCAATCACGTCGATTTCGGTGTCATTCGACTCAGCTCGACGAGCTCTTTCGAATGAGCTATTATTTGTACAAATTTTCGTCCTTATGGTTTTTCGCCCCTATGGTTTTTCAATTTTCAGGGGTCTGTATCTGGGTCAAATCAAGTCGGATTTTTTTGATTTTGGTGTCATTCGACACAGCTCAACGAGTTCTATAACTTAAGATTGACTGACCATTTTTTAATACTTTGAGGAACGAAAAAGGAGGGGGGGGGGGTAAACCGAAGAATTACCTAATTTTTTCCTGCGGTGCTGAAAACGAAAGAATCTGGCTTCATGTCATAGGAAATTTCAAAAAAGTTTGCCTGCGATGCCCAAAGGGAGAATTTTTGTCTTCATGTCACCCCAAAAAACAACAATCTTTAAAAAAATGTCGAGGTGGATATCGAGGATCTGATATTCTTCGACTAAATCCCTAGACAGAAATATCGAGAGACTAGTAGAAAATGTGATATCAGGAAATGAGACTCTTAATCACCAAATTATGGCATTAGCAGGGATATCCTTGATTTTTGAAATATCAGTTATATGGTTGGATATCGAATGAATTTTATGGATTAAGGGTGTTTAAGGGGATTAATGGGAAGATCCATGGATTTGAACGGATTTGACGGATACGTATATTCGGGCAGATATTTGAGATATTCGTAGATTTGGTTGAATCTATTTATTCTCAAATCACCCATTATATTTATCCTTTTTAATTCCCAAAATCCCTCCTAATGCCCCAAATTCTCAATCCCATCTAGATCCCAATATCTCATTAAACAACGATAGCCCTCTTAATCCATCAGAATCACCTTAAATAACACTCAATATCTCTCCAAATCCACAGATATCCACTTAATTAGTTGATGTCCACAACTGAACTCTGATATACACTTTAATCACTCCAAATCCACCGACATCTAGGTATATTAATCCTTTCTAATCATTGAACTATTGGGACTCAACTATGCCATGCTCAAAAATAAAATTACAAAAACAATTATATTTATGGGGGGGGGGTATTTTAGAGAGGGGGGGGCTATTTTGGAGAGGGGGGCTATTTTTTTCGATCGACCCCTAGAGGGGGGCTATTTTAGAGAAAATACGGTAACTTCACTTCTCGAGTTAAGTTTTGTCACAGAAAAAGGGTAAGTAACGTGAGAGGATGTCGTTTGGAGATTTGCATTGTCTATTCGTAATGATATTTAATAATAATTTTAAAATCCTCATATGTATTAGGATTCGATCCAAGCCCTAAGTCAGTAGTCAGATAATTGAAGCTAATTTTAAAAAATTTAGAAAAACATTTATCTTCAAAAAATCTATTTAATACAATTAAAAAATTAAATTTTTATTTTCTATAATCTATAATTTAAAATCTTTTCAAACCCCAGTATCTTTACGTCCAGGTCCTGTCCATCCTTGTACCTTTGGCCGAGTTGTCGAATAAGGAACATATTTCTTACTTCTGTAAAATTTTAACTTTTATAAAATAAATTATTTATAAAATAATTCAAGGTTTTCAAGTTTAAAATAAGAAAATTCTTTTTGATTTTTCTGGAGATTAAGATTTTTGATTAAGAAGAAATACAGTCGAACCTTAAATTTATAGGAAATCTTCACTTATACATGACTTTTTTCTGCGTATTCGAAGCAGGCCAAGCATGGTGGGTGTCATTCGAAAAATTGTGGGTATCTAAAATTGAGGATATCGCTTAGGCAGCTCCGCCATTAATAGCTAAACAAATCATAAAATCGTATATAAAACTGGTAATGTAAATCTTAAGATACGTAAACTTGAGGACTGACCGAATTTTTAAGAATTTTATTTTAATTACAAAGTATTTAAAAAACAAACAATTCAACGCTTAAATTCTCCTGATGTTCCAATTGCCATTTTGGATTAGATAATTTCTCAATAGTTGGTGGTTTATCCTGCGAATTTAAATTTTAAATAAAATTTAAAATAATTTTAAAAAATACACAAATATGATGAATCCATCTATGCCATTCTGGAGGGATTTGTGAACCATCATATTCCAACCATTTCTTTTCTGTATAAATTACCCAACGGTTTCGAGGCATAAATTGTGAATTGTCCTTAAAAATTTTAGTGTTTATTATAAAAGACAACAACGTAAAAATATATCCCTAAACTAGTGATCGAGATTTATGAAAAGCCTGGGCCTGTTTTGATTTGTTGACCTAGGCCGGATCCTGGACTCTGGGTACAGGAAAAACCCCGGCCTTGGTCCAACCCCAGCTCAATCACTACCCTAAACCAAAATGCAGAAGTTTTTTAAATTTCCTAAATATAATCCTTAAAACTTAGAAAAATTCGAATAAAAAATTAAAAACAAAAAACCTCAAAATATCTATTTCCAAATTGATCTTCTCCAACAAAATTTCCTTTTTTCAAATCATCTGTCCTTAAAAATTAAAATATTAAAAATTTAAAAAACAAAAAACTTACAAATACATCTGCTTAAAAGCAGCTTTAAACCCTCCGACTTGTTTTAAAGTATCGCGGAATTTTCCAAGCCTATCAAGCATAAAATATTCTTTCAATGAAGGCATTTTTATTTTTTTATTTACTCTTTAAAAAATAAAATTATTTTTAACAAAATTTAAAAAATGAGATAGAATGCTAAAAACAAATAGAGAAATAAAGATTTATGAAAATACACAATGCCAGAAAAAATAAAATTGTTAAATTTTAAAATTTAATTGATACGATGGAATTCACTTTCATTTTTGATTTTAAACAACGTGAGATTATGAATCAGAAATAAAGTTTTGGTTAAAATTTTAACCGATTCCTAGTGAAAAATATATGTTTTTATTTAAATATTTTAAATTAAAAACAAATCAAAATTAAATACAAAATATATTTTTATTTTCTAAATAATTCAACTAAATTTGTAATAGAAATATTTTTATTTGTCTAAGCAATTGCTGGATATCCATCTAACATATCTAAAGCAACTAAAATTTAAATTAATTAAATTAATTTAAATAAGTAAATACTTGGATTATAATCTAGAAATCTTTCATTTTGTTGTTGATTATTTATTAAATCAAAATCTGCCATTTCTTCGTTTGTTGAAGAATAGGAAAATGAAGGGGGTTGAAGTGCAAACCAACGGGGAGTGCCGCTAAAAACAATTGAAGTATCTAAAAAGAAAAGGATTTTCAGAAATAATTTTTGAAATTAAAAAATACCTCCAAGACTAACCAAACATTGACCTAAAGGTTGATTTTCGCTTCTTCTATCCCTATCATAATTATAAACAGTAAATTCTAAGAAATGACTAGCAAGTCTGTCTACACTAATTGAATATTCTAATAATTGATCCCAAATTGGATTTGAATTTTTTGGTTGATATTTTGTTCGGCGTTTATTAGAAACTCTTAAAATTTTAATTAAAAGAATGAATCTTTTTAATTTTACTTTCTGCCTGGAAGTAAATATATTTTAACATAAGCATTTGGAGGTATTCCACCTTCTCTACAAGGCAAAGCTCTAGCTGCCAAAACATAAACTTGAAGTAATTCTTCTTGGGGAGTATATGCAAGTGCTAATTGTAAATAACCGTGAGAACCATTTAATCTGGCACTCTAAATTTATTTTTAATTAATTAATCAATCAAAAAATTGATACTTTTCCATTATTATTAAATGGATATTCCTTTAAATCATTAATCGAATATTCTTTATTATTTAAATTTTGTTGTGGTTGACTAGATTTTCTTTCATTCTCCTCCTCATCACTGATGCTATTGCTGCTTTGGTGTGCAGGAACAGGTGGTGGTTCATTGGGAGAGTGCCAACATGAAGAATCAACTAAATAAAAGATATTTAATAAATAAAAAAATTAAAATTTAACTAAAAATAATTAATTATCATTAGAAAAACTAACATTCTTGTTTATTTTTAAGTCGAGAATTAGCAAAAGCAATTTTAACATCTCTCCCTATCTTCCCCCCACTTTCACTTCTTTCATTTCCCTTCTTTTCTTCACATCCATTTAAATAATCATCACAATTATTAATTCTTTTTTGCCCATTTTTACAAGAAACAATCATTTCAATTTCTCCCGTTCCCGCCTGAATAATTCTTTCAACTTCTTCATAAGTCTTTCCACTTAATAAAACACCATTCCATTCAAGAACCTTTTAAAACATTTTTGGAAAAATTATTTTTCAAAAGCAATTACTTGATCTCCTTCAACTAATTCTCCTAACATTTCTTGAGCACAACTTTTGTCAACAGAACTAATAAAAGCACCCAAATCACCATTTGGCATTCTTTTCCCCCCAACTACTCGAATACCCAAATCTTTAATAAATTTAAAAATTAATCTTTTAAAAAATTATTTTTTACCTTTAAAAACATTATCATATTTATATTTTCGAGTTAATAATAAACGTTTAATTTTTGATGAACGTTTTGATATTTTTTGCGTAGAATAATTGTTGTTACTTTTATTTGTAGGAAAAATATTTTTTTCTGTTTAGAATAAAATAATTGAAGGAAAAAATTAAAAAAATAATTTTATATTAATTTTGTTATTTTACAAGAGCTCATCCAATTTAGAAAAAATAGGAATAAAAAATATTTTTTAAATATCGATGATTAGATAAAAGATAGAGATTCGTTTGAAAATATTTGAAGTCTTAAACTGCCAAGGATTCAAAAAAGAAATTAAAATAATATTTAAAACAAAATAACATTTCATAAAGAGCAGTCAGAAAAGTGTAAATAAATATCAGATTAAAATTAATAATATTTAAAAGACAAAGATAAGTTATTTGTGCAATCGTTGGTAGGCTAAAACACACTTTAGCATGTATCAAGTAAAGCTATATCTGTAGAGATGAATTAGCAGGATTCTCCTGTACAAGCATTTATAACAAAACTTACTTTATTTCATGTAAATAGCAGCTAACTGAGAGAAACAATTTACTTATCATTCTTCCATATTTGTGTCAATTTTATAAAATAATAATTAATCTTTTTTTATCAACTTAATAATTTTTTAAAACTAATTTTAATTAATAAAATCTCTTAAAATAAGTACAATTTTTTCAAATCTATTTAACAAACACACATATATTTAAATTAAAAAATCTCAAATACAAGAAAATTTATTTTATTAATGAATGATAAAATAATACAAGTGAATAAATTTTTAAAAATGATTTATGAAAATAAAAATATTGTTACTCGGGTTAAATAAAGAAAATGTGAGAAGACTTAAACATTTATTATATTTAATTTTCAAGAATATATTTGGATGAGCTCTTATATTTAATGTCTTTTAAATTTAGAAAATTCATCAATTAACTTTATCAATTGTCTGCTATCTACCTGTTGTCATTTTATTAATTTCCCTAATATTTTGTGGCCATTCATTTGATAATTCGTTTGGCCAACTTTCATCAGCACTGCGCAAAGGAGGTTGCCTTTTTCTTAAAATACTTGGAGGTAAACTACGACTTTGATGTTGTTGATGGTGTTTATTAAAAGGTTGTGAAAGTGAAGATGATGGAAATTGTTGTTGGGTATATTGTTGAGTTTGTGGAATTCTATAATTTGGCGGAATTATTCTGTTGGACATTAAATCATTATTCAGCCAATTTGTGCCAAACTGTTGTTGCTGTTGTTGTGGTTGCATTACTTGTTGATGTGAAGGATAACCACAATAATAACTATTATCTACTCCATAAGGTTGGCGAAAAGAAGAAGGTTGTTCTCGCCAACCAAAATTTCCATATTCTGGTGTAGGTGGGGGCCTTGCTCCATAATCTGTCTCATTTCTACTATAAACAAAAGGTTGTTGTTGTTGATCTTCATATGCAAATCCTGAAGGAATTTGCCATAAATTTGGTTGACGTTGATGATATTGTTGTTGTTGAGTATCAGGGAAGTATTGCAATTGTCGTTGAACATCAAAATAGTCGTTATATGGAGGTAAGTTGTCTCTATATCCGGGAATTCCCGTATAATCTTGGCCACCTTTTGAAGAATTTCATTATTAAGAGTATCCCATTTATTGCTAATGCAAAATCAAAAGATTTTTTCTCTATAGAGAATGGGAAACGGAGAAAAAATATCAGAAATAAAAACTGGTATTATAAAATTAGAAATTAATAACGATTTTGCAATAACAAAAATGCAATTGTTGATTATTTTAGTAGTACCAAAAGGTCGTTGTAAGGGTTGTTGTCTTTCTCTTTCCCTCTCATCAGCTATTCTCTGTTGTCGTTGCTGTTCGATGAAACGATTATTCAAAAAGTTAGCATATTCTGATAATAATTCGTTTGGAGCTGGAGATTTTCGAATATGTGAAAAGTTTCCATCAATAAATTGACTAGTAGTTGGTTGAATATCAAGAAAATCTGTTTGTTTTTTTGGAGGTCTTTGAAAACCGCTCATTTGAAAATCACCAACAAACGCGTGGTTCAATTGATTTAGTGAACGACTTGGTTGCCAATAGGGAGGTCTTTGTTGTCTTCCAATATTTTGCATATCAAATTGACTATCAAGTCGTTGAACGTAATGTTGTTCTCTTCCAAAACTGTCAGAAAACTCTCCAAGATAATTATTGGAACTATCAAGATCTTGAAGAGAATAGGAACCATAAACTGAAGGCGGTTGTTGTTGCTGTAGTAAATATTGTTTTTGCAATTGTTGTTGTTCTTTTGGAGCAAATGAGGAAGTCAATCGTCGCTCATAATCTCTCGGTAATGAACCATAAGTGTATCGAGAACGATCGTGAATGGGTCGCTGATAAGGCATTGATAAAAGACCTCCACTTTCTGGCCAGGCTCTAGGCAAAGAGTTGGTGCTGTTAAACGAAGTTTGGAATTGTTGTTGAGGAAAAGGCTGAGAAACCGGGTGCGAAGGAAATTTACTAGGTATAAATTCTTGTTGATATTGAGGCCAGTATCTTTGTTTGGTTGTCGTTAAATCGTTGTAACGTAGATCGCCTAGCGAATTGAAGTATTGTTTCCTTCGTTGTTCTAACTCAGCACGTACACAACGTTCTTTCCGACCTCTTTCGCTTTGTGTATCGGAATCTGTCAGATGGAAACGGCCAAGCCTATTATTTTCTCTATATCGCTGCCAAGGATGATAAGGGTGAGAACGTTGTTGAGACCAGTCAACACTTGTAGAAGATAAGTAACGCCGAGATGAGGGATCATCTGACATTGGTTGTTGTAGTTTATGGGCACCAGAGTAGGGCGGAGGCCAAACCCTTAATAATAATTGTCTAATAAATAAGGAAATCAAAAGGAGGGGGAATTAAAAGTGTTTTCTAAATTCAAGGAACAAAGAGAGAAAATTAGAATACCGGCCAAGTTTTTCCTCAGATGTCCACATCCGTTCCTGTCCAGATAAGCCGTTAACAGCATCATCAATTTCTACAGAAGGATCTGTTTGGGTTTCGGCACAGAGTGCGGTCTGGGTACAAGCATCTCTGGCATCAATTGATCTTTTTATCGTTTGTTGTTGTAATCTTTTATTAATTTCTTCTCGTTTTGTATTTGATCCATAATCTTTTGAAATAAATTTCTTGTGAGTTTGATTAGGTAATGTAGTAGTTGAAAAAGTTGGAAGTGAAGATGAGTCCTCAACATTAGCTTGGCATGCAACTGAATGAGCAATACCTATTCTTTGATGTTGTTCTGATGTTGAAGGCAAACCATAATGAGGAATGGCAGTTTTTTGTTGTTTTTTTAATGTTGAAGGAACAACTCTAGCACCAGCAATTAAGTCTTTCGGTAGAGAACATTTTACAACGTTTGGTATTGAATCTAGTTCAGATGGACGAATAGGCAATGAAGATGCACCAGTAGAAGAGAGTAATAAATCCCCACCATTTCGCAACCAACGATCAATAAGGTATTGTCTGTGGCGAGCTTCAATCTCACAAGTATCTAATTCTTCACGTCTCTTTGTCAATGCTTCTCTCAATTCTTTTTTAAACATTAATTGGCAAATTGTTTCTTGCGTGGCTCGTTGTTCAGCATTGTTGATAATAGGTTTTTGTTGTTTTTGAGCAACCTTTGTCGTTGTTGCAGTATTTTTCCAGGGAGACGATGAAAGTGAGGAGGATAGTAAAGGTTTAGCAGATTTAAGAATGCTAGATGAAGGAGATGTTGATGCAGATGATGTAGGAATATTTAAAGGTTGCATTAACAAAGAGCCTAATGATCTTGAATAACTCGATTGCTTCTTTTGAAATTTTGGAGATATTTCCTCTTGAGATCGAAATGTGGCTCCAGGAATGATTGAAGCTGTTAACGATAAATGGTCCAAAGTACTTCCTGGATAACTTCTTCCATAAAGTTGTGCAGATTTATTTAATAAAGTTTGTTGATTTTGTTGAAGATCAACAAGAAATGTTTCGTCTTTCTTTTGTTGAATTTCTGAAAAATAATCAAGTTCCTGGCCATTTGTACCAACAGCTGCATCACACTTTTCGGGTGCATAAGAAGTATAGTAGGTGATTGGATGAGTTGTAGACGTGCTAGGTGTTGTTATGAAAGAAGAATGACGACGGTTAATGAGATTTAAATTATCTTGGGATATTCCATCGAAAATGGCAGAGGATGAAGTTTGAGGCGCTTGATAAGAAAGACTTGGGATAATTGGTTGTTGTCTTTGTTGTGCAGAGGTTGAAGCAAATGTAAGGCCTTGAAAGTAATTTTGTTGAAGAATTTGTTGTTGGACAGCCGAAGATGGCAATGAAGGTAATCTTCGACGGCCCATCTCAGCACAAACAACCGGTAAAGGTGGATATTGGAATTGTTGAGCAGTGAAGTTATTTGAGATAGTTGTTGAAGAAATTCCAGTTGTTGTTGGTGGTAGTTCTGGTTTTGAATAAATGGCAGTGGTGATTGTAGTGCTAAGAGGTTGGACACTTGCATCATCCTATAAGATTCGAGAATAATTTATGTGGATATTTAACTAAATTATAATCATAAGTTAATTATAGTCATAAGGATTACTAGTCTAATTTAATTGATAAAAAGAAATTTTCTATTTTGATTAAATATTATAATGTAAACTAAAATAATCAAAGATTTATTTGACCGGGAAAACCGAGTTGCGAGAAAGAGAAATTTTTAAAAAATTTAAATTGAATCTTACTATTATTTAATATTTTTTTTATGTATGATGTTGACTATAAGCGCAACAATAAAATAATCCATTTAAAAAATATCTCAATAATATGTATAAAATTAATATAATTTGTTCTCCAAATTATGGAGAAAATTTAAAATAATTTTCTAAAATGGAAAAATAAATAATGTATTTTTAATAAATATTGATGGAATATTTTAACATTTAAAATGAACGATAAAATAAAAATTTATTTAGACCTTAAATATTTAATGGAATTCCTTTATTTATTACTAAAAAGATATTTTTATCGGCTTTTTATTTCTACATTAAAGTAAAAGTAAAAGCAAGAAAAAATAAAAAGAAGACAAAGGAAAAGCAAAATAAAAATGAGGAATGTTTGTAGTAGCTCTATTTGGTTTTACACCTCCCCTCTATCCCCTTTTTTGGCACTAACGAGAAAAATGAGAAATGAACTGAAAAATACTATATAAAGTACTACTAAGTGTTGGATTGCCTACGAGAGTATACTTTTGCGTGCGTGTTTGATTGAGTGGAGAAAAAGTAAAGGGGGGGGGGGGGATGAGAGAAGGATTGCCGCAGCGGGATTTGGTAAAAATTTAGAGTCTAATAAAAGCTATTTTTGCTTAATAATCACTAAAATACTCTAAAATACTTGCAAATATAGACAGAAAATGGACATAAATGGCCTAGACTAACATAAAGAAAATAACTAAAAACCCCTGCTTTCATTGCCTGGGGCAATGTTTCCGGTATTGGCGTGAAGAGTTGGCATCTGTAAATGAAGGAAGTGAGGCGAGTGAAAAGAATATATATGTGAGGGTGGAGAAGTTGAAATAAAAAAAGTATAAATAAATTGAGAGAATTTTTGTTTGTTAAAAATATATTTTAGAATAAGATAAATCTCTAAATAAAAAATACTAGAAAAATGAGTAAAATAATGTTTGAAAAATATTGTATATTTTTAAAATAGATTGGAGCTTAAGGGAATTAAATTTAGATAGTTAATTAAAAAATAAAAAATTAAAAGATAAATCAAAAACTTCTAAAATGACATTGAGAGCAAAACTTTTTAAGATTCATAATCTTAGAAATTAATAAGGTTTAATCTCGCAACTCGATTATAATACATACATTTAATCATTAATTAAAATATTATTATTATAAAATTAAGTGAAAGAAAGGAAAAATTTAAAAAGTTCAAACTTAAAAAGAATCTTTAACTCAATAAATATAGAATGTTTTAAGAAAATTTTAAAAAGTCTAAAAAATATACTACACAAAATATCAATTCTTATTTAGACAATCACAAAACAAAAATCCACATACACACTTTAGAAAAATCACCCACCGTTACAATCCTTTTATCTTCAAAAGAAGATGAGGAGGGCATAGAAAAAGTTGTTGCAGAAGTAGTAGTATCACTAGTAAATGTTGTTAAATTCATTGCTGGTGAACGTTTAAGTCTTTTAATAAATAAAATTTTAAGAAATAGTTTATTTAAATTACCTAGGTGATTGGGGAGGAGCATTATCATCTACTAATTCAACATTCTCACTAGTCTCTACTAATTTTATTTCTTCAATTAAATTATTATTTAATTCTGGATGATCTTTATATTCAATTAAAGGAGGAACAGAAGAAGGAATATTTTCTTTTTCGAAATCTTTTATTTCATTTTGTGTAGTTGATGGAGGTTGTGGTGCAGTTCGAATTGGAGTTATTATTGGTATTTGTTGTTCTGAGGATTTGCATTTTGAACTGAAAAATAAAAAATATAAGCATTAAAATTAAAATAATAATTTGTTTCGAAATTACTTTTTCCTAAAATATACTTTTGATTTAACCAAATTTTTGAATATTTCATATATAATCCCACCGAGAACGCCTTCTGGCACTGTCAGCTGCCATTTCAGGAGAGATTAAAGTTGGCAAAACATCAGAATGTAAAGGCTTCCTTTCTATCCTCTCTGCATGATATATTCCTTCACGATCACCTGGACCTTCTGCCTCGGCAGGACTTTCAGTAATTGTATAAACAGGACCTGGACGGTGAGCAAAATAAATTTGATGATCAAATTGAGACGTGGAAAAATCTGCTCTGTTTGAATTTGTCTCTCGATCATCAGATTCCAAACGCTAAAAAGAAAAAAATAAAAATTAATTTATATTTATTTTTAAATAAAAAATAAATATATTTTTATAAAAAAAAGATATTAATCGAGGAAATAAAAAGATAATAAATAAAGATTAGAAGTATGGATAATAATAATAAAAAAATAATTTTATATTTTGCGAATGTTTTTCGTGTTCCTTGAAAACAAGATTTTAAAATTAATAATTATTGTGGGTATATAAAATGGATCTTCAAAAAATTATTCATTAGTTAATCATTTCTTTTAAGACATTTATGTAATTATTTACTTCATTAAAAGATGATTTTGTAATAGTAAATTTAAAGGAAAAGAATAAAAATCCTTCTATTACTATAAAATTAAAAAATAATTTTTATAAAAATTTTTAGAATGAAATTAATAATATTTAATTATATATATATAATTGCAGCAATATTAATATTAAAAACATTACTAATAAATGGACAATTCCCAAGATGGGGTTTGTAAAATAAAAAAAATATATTTTATATAAATTTAAAAAAACAGAAGAGAGAACTTTGGATTGTAGTAGCCGTGAAGGTGATTGTATTTTAATAGCTCCAAATGCTAAAGTAAAGAGAGATCCTAATCGTTATAAATGTCGGAGAGAGCCAATGCCCCAAACAAATTGGAATATATTGGCGAGAAATTCAAAGAGTTAGTTTAGATAAAAATTAATTAAATATTTAAATTTAAAGCTCGAATTGCCTGTCCAATTGGCTGTGAGCAAGATGCAGATCTTTCAGTAAGAGTTGAAAGAATAAAGAAATGAGGATGGGGAATTGAATGGAGATATAAATAGGGGTGGGGAGCAGAGGTGGGTCGAAATTCCGATTTCCAAAAATTTGAGCTGGTTTCCGAGTTCCGACTTTTGATTCCGAGTTCCGACACCTTCGTCATTTATGACCCACCTCAGTGGGGAGATAGAAAAATGATAAGTACTATAGTATGAAAAAATATATTATTTTAAGGTAATACAGAAAAAGCCTATTGATAATAAAAATTGCCAAAAATATTACACGTTCGTAATTAATTATTTCATTAATTTACTTATTATTTTATAAATCTGGAAATTAAAAATTATTTTAAAGTTATGGAAAATATCGTGACCAAAAGGAAGGAGAATGGTATTTATGGTTAACAGAACCCTGTGTAGCTAAGTCAGTTTCCAAAAATATTTTCGAAAAAAATTTTTTCCTAGATTAACAACACATTGCCGTTTTAATGACATTCCTTATCATCAACAAAATAATAATACTGCAACAAATAATATAGACGAGGAAAGTGCTTTAAAAATTGCAGAAAAGGAACAACGCCGCGGGAGAAAGTTGAAGAAAGTTGCTTGAACAGAAAAAAAGTTAATAAACTTGAGAGTAATTAGAATAGAAATTAATTAAATTATTAAGTAAAAAATAAAAAGAATTTTAAATTATTTTTAAATTAATTTTAACCGGCTTGTATATTTAGAATAAATTAAAAGATTTTTTTGTAAAATAATTTACTAAATTCCAAACCAACCTCTTGTCTAACAATAACCTCCTCCCCTTCATCTTCTTCCTCCTCTTGTTCCCCATCTTCTTCTCCAGAATGTAATAATTCCTCTTCATTAACAGCAACAGCTTCGACTAAAAAAGGATTTGTCCTTTGTCTATATAAAATTGTTGAAGGCGGCGGAAGTGGAGGTTTTTGTTGAATAAAAGATTTTGTTTCTGTTGTTTGTTTTGATATTAATTCTGTTGGAGAATAAACATTTGCTGGATCTTCCATAAAAAAATTATCTTCTAATTGGTTAATATTTGAGGAATCTTTTGGTAAAATCTGTAAATAAAACTTAATTATTTTTAAATTATTTTTCTTTTCAAGCCTTTAATTGCTGTGCAGGTTTTGCCCATTTAACATCAAATTCATCATCTGCAGCCTCTCCAAAAGATTGTATTTGTTGAAGAACTTCGGCAGCCAATTTTTGTTTTTCAGTTTCATTTTCTTCTTGAAATGCAGCGATTGAGGCTGGGGAAATTGTTGGGGCTTTGATGACCTTTTAAAAAGAAAAATATTTTTTTATCAAATATTAAAGAAATAAAGTTGGTTGAAAAATGGTTAAGAAAAGTAAATTACAGGAGAACACAATTTTAGATACACCCAAAATAAGGTTTTTTAGGTTATAATTTAACGGAATTGTCTAAGCAATATTACAATTAGAAAATACATACTTATTTAAAGACACTCACTATAATTACAAATTTTTCAGTCAATATAGTTTATCTAAAAGTGAGGTTCGAATACCTGATCAGGATAATCATCTTCATCACCCTCCTCTGAACTAGAACTTCCAGGCCTTGGTTGCGAATAAACACGACTTCTTTTTACATTACTACTAATTACTTCTCCGCCTCCATCCTCCCCCTCTTCTTCAGATTCTTCCTCCGTTGGTGTTTTTTCTCCTGTAACAGTAATTGTTGGAGGAGGGTGAATTTGTTGTGGTCTTTGTTGTTGGGTAAAGGAGGAAATTGATTTAGAAGCGGGATTAAAAGTTGGAGATGTAGGAGACCAAGGATCTTCCATTTCAACCTTGAAAAAGAAGAGGATTTAAAACACTTCAAACAAAATTATTTTCACCTCAAAATAACCACCACCACTATCACTTTTTTGGAGTCTTTTATCACCAATATCAGCCAATTGTACACTATCCTCGTCCTCTCTCATTTCTTGTCCTTCTGTTTTAGGCACAAAACTGCTAGTGTAAATACTTCTAGCAATAGCTGCCATTTCCTCTTCAACCTCAGCAACTGTAGACATTGGAGATTTCTATATTGAATAATTGAGAATATATAATTCATCATTTTTAATATCTCAAAAATAAATATGTTTTAAAATTTGTTCTTTTATTTATTTATTTACACGCTAAAATAGACGCTAAGAGTGATTCTGAGGAGAGAGATTCTCTAACAACAATTACCCCCCAATTTACCTCTTGTTGATCAGTAAATTGTTGTTTAGACAATTGTTCTTTAAAATGAAGAATTGCCTCAGCATCTTTTGGCGCTGTCTCCCAACAACCCCTAACAGTATCCACACTAATTTCATCTTCACCAATAATTTCCCCTTCATGGTTAATCTCCATTTCACTACTTTTTTTCACTTCTTCATTAACATTATCAATGCCCTCCTCTGTAAAGTCTGTAGTCCAAAGCTTCTTAGCAGAAGAATTAACAACAACATTTTCCCAGGCTTCTGGTGGAGCCTAAAAATAACTTAATTGTTTAAATATTTTAATTTATTTAATTAACAATAAATTCTTGACGTGGAGGTTGCATCCAAAGATCTTCCTCTTCCTCTTTTTCATCATCCTCTATTTGGCTAATTTTTGGTGGGGTCTCTGAATGAGGCAAATCATTAATTTGTTGATGTAAAGTTGTTGGAGAGGGTAATGTTGGCTGTCCATATTTTGACAAATCCTTTAAAAAATTTTGGATGATTTTTTTTAAATATTTATTTTGAAAGAAAATTAATTAAATTCTAATAAATTTAAATTAAAATCTCACTTCTAAAAATGAAAGAGAAGGTTGTAAAGTTGTATTAACATCAACAATTTCTTCAATTTTATTTTCCCATCCAATTTGCCTTTTAGCTAAATCATACTCTTTTTCTTTCAATTTTAATATATCAATAGACTTTTGTCTTTCCTCTTCAAATCTATCATGTTCTTCTGCAGCTCTCATTACTTCCAAAATTTTATTTTGTTCTTCAAGAGAAAGACCGCTCATATCTGGTGGAGAGGGAAGCTTTTGCTGGTCTTCTCTTCTCGTTTCTTCTTCTCTCCTTAATTCCTCTCTTCTTTGTTCTTCTTTTCTCTGTTCTTCTCTCCTTTTTTCTTCTCTTCTCAATTCTTCCATTCTTTCTTCTCTCCTTCGTTCTTCTTCTCTTCGTTCTTCCTCCCTTCTTTGTTCTTCTTCTCTTCTCTTTTGTTCCTCTCTTCTTTCCTTTTCTTTCTTCTGTTCTTCTTTCATTTCAAAAATACTTCCCCTTCTTGTCATTTCTTCATCCAATTGCGCACATTGCATAACAGCAATAAGCTTTAACTGTTCTTCCTCTGAAAGCAATTCGGCACCAGGCGGAAGTTCAACAGCATTATCTATTTGAGCAAGTGATAAAGATCGACTTGATGTTGATGGTTGTGATACATCCTCTTCTGTAGTTAGAAAACCTAATGAAGAATGTGGTCGTTTACTAGGCGAAGAGGTGCTTGTAGAAGAAGATGTTTGTTTAGAAGTCTTAAATTAATTTTTATAAATTTTAATTATTAACAATTGGAAAGAAAATAAATGTATGAAAAATCTGAAAGTTTGTCCGCAATTAAATATACATATAAACATAAAGGCATTTTTAAAATTAATTTTAAAAAAGCACTTACAGCCTCGGCCATAGCCTGATTAGCTTTCTCTACAGCACTCGCTGCTTTAGCACTTAACTGTTCACCCGCTGCTTGCATTGCATCCTTCAACTTTCCCGTTGTTAATTTACTGAGTTTTCCACCAAACATATTACTAAAACCACTACTACTTGAAGAAGTTTTTTGACCAAACATTGAGCCAAACGAAGAATTAGATGTATTAAAATTTGAGGGTGGTGGAGGTATGGGGATGGAAGGAGAAGTATTAGTAGTTGATTTTTGTGAAGAATCGAGTTTGCTTTGAGTTGTAATTAACGGGGCTGAAATTTAAAATTTTATATTTAAATGAAAATGAACAATTAATTGCTAACAAACAAATAATAAACTACTTGTGGACTCAGGAAAATCAGCTAGTAAAGGGCCACTGATTGGTGTTGGCACTCGGTGAATGGTGGAAATAGTAGATTGTTGTTCATCATTTTTGAGTAATTTTACATTATTTACCTCAATATCTTTATTTTCTGTAAGGCCATAACTAAAAAATAAATTAATAATTTACATCTAATTATTTATTTAAAAATTGATTAATAATTAAACAGGCAAAATAAAATAAAAGTTTAATATATTTAAACAAAAAATCTAAAAAAGTAAAGGCGTTAGCTAAAAGTCTGAAATTGGAAAAATGGACAATGTGCGCGTTATTCCCTTGGGGAATTACTCAATGGTTGTTTTGGGTAATGGAAGGGGCCCTATTTGTTTGGAAAGAAAAAAAAATAAAAAAATAAAGGGGAAAAGGAAAAGCTCATTTGGTATTGACTAACAAAAATAATATAAATATTTTTGCCCATTTATTTTTAAATATTTACTTTAAAGTTTTTACTCGCCTAAAATATTTTTGGCTTTCTTCTTCTATTTTTTCTTCTTCTAAAACGTTTATTCTTTCATTAAAGTCTATTCCTTCTACTTTTTGTTGTTTTTTCTCTAAATATTGGCTTCCAATTAGTTCCGCCAAAATTTGTTTTTGTTGCCTTTCATCCAGCAAAATATTACTACCAAAATTATCGTCTTTTTCGATAATGCGTGGGAAGATTGAAGAAGCTGCCGGGTCAATGAAAGAGGGCGGAAAAGTAAATTCTGTAGTTAAATTTGGTTCTATAGGCGACTCATCTGACGTGGGAAAATACGAAATTCGAGAGGAAGTTAGGACAGAGGGCAATGGCTCTTGCTTGCTGCCAGCTTCTAACCTTTCTTGCTGGTCATATAAAGGCAAAGTTTCGATATTGACAGCACTTTGTGTGGCCATTATATTTACTATGTTCTCTTCCATTTTGTCTAAACTTGTAGTATTTTGTAAATTGTCTTCTTCTCTCATAACGCTGTTTATGCTATCAACGGCTATATTTTTAATAAATATTTCTTCATCTTCATCTGTCCCATTTCCTTTTTCAGACTCTTCTCTTAAATATTCTTCATTTTCTTCCTCTCTAGTTTCATATTCTCGAGACAACCACTCTTGCCGGCTGTCAATAGCTTCCACTAACTCTTCTTTAGCTTCTCTTTCTTCATCCACTAAATATTCCCTTTTTTCCGTCTCGTTACCTTCTTCTACCTCCAACCTATCTCTCTCATTATTGGCATTTTCCTCATCCATGCTTTTCATTTCCTCTCTCATTGTCCAGTCACTTGGCCCTTCCTGTAGTTCCCCTGTCTGTGTTTCCCAATAGTGTTGGGAATTCCACCGCTCTTGTCCATCTCGTATTTCGGCAAATAAAAATTTATTAAAGTCCGAAAAAGCTTTCTGTGGAGCAATTTCAGGCCAATCGATGTTGCTTTCTTGTCTAGCAGCAATTTCCACAACAATATCATCGTTGGCACTTTCAATATCAAAAATATTTTCATTTCTATTAAATTCCTCTTTCCTTTCAAAACTTTTTTGCTCCATTAAATACCCCTCAAAATTCCTTTTTTGGTCCTCTAAATTTTGTTGCAATTGTTTTTCCTGACAAATTGACCATGAATCAACTAACACATTTTCCTCTTTTTCTTCACTTAATGTTGCAAAAGTATTAGCCAATTCTGTTTTTGTATTATTTGAAGTTTCAACAAAATGAGGTTCTAAAATGAAAGAAAATAAGGAAATTTATTAAAAAATTTTAAATAAAAAAATAATATTTTTAGATAAATTATTAAATATTTTTGCTTCATTTACTCTCAAAACTAATTATTAATTACCTTCTTTTTCAAAAACTTTTTCTAAACATTCATCGTTATTTTTATTTTGTCGTTGTTCTATATTATCATTATTATCATCAACAGACATTAAAGCAACATTCATACGTTCTAATTCATTTTTAAACCAACATATCTCGTCTAGAACTCGTTGAGATTCTTCTTTTTCTTCTTTATTTTCTTCTGTCTCGTTTGAATGATTAAATGAAGAATTTAATGAATTATTTATTTGGTTTTGTTCAATGCTTTTACTTCTCCACATTATTGGTGGTGGTGGAGGTCGAGGGGGTGGATAAGAAGTTGATGATGTACTCGAAAATTGGTTAAAACTGAAAAAGAGATTATTTATTAAAATAAATATATTTTAATATGATTAAATTAATTACCTAATTTTAAGAAAATCTTAAATTTCAGCAATCCTTGAATAAGGGTAAAAAGAAGCATTTGAGAGGGTGGGAAAGATGTAATTTAATTTTTAATTTCATCCATTAACCAATTTATTTAAAAAATAATTTAATTAAATAAAAAGAGATGAAAGAGCAAGAGAATTAAATTGAAAAGAAAATTTTAAATTAATTTAAATTAAAAATCACCGTAATATATTACTTTCCCCAACACATTCAATTCCACTTTGTTCACCTTCAGAATCACCAATTCCACTACTACTTCTACTATCAACATTGTTATTATTAGCCATTTCAAAAATTTCTTTTTCAGACTTTGTTTGATTATTTTGTAGCCAAAATTCTGGACAAAAAGGTGAAGAATTACTACTAGAAGATTCTTTTTCTTTTATTATTTTTTTGTCTTGTAATATTTCTTCTAATTCATTTATTTCTTTATTCTCTTCAACCAAAAATTCTTTTTTATTTTCTTTTAAAATTATTATTTCTTTATTTATTGATGATCTTTGATTATTTCCTTGTTTTAATTCTTCAAAATTATTTTCTAAGCTTAAAGCTGCCAATTCTGTAACTTTTCGAATATGCTCTAATTCTTCTTCTGTCAATTCTTGTTTTGGGGTTTCTTCTGATTTTTCTATTAAAAGTATTTCTCTCAATGACTGATCTTCTATTTGTTTATCTTTATTAATTAATTCTTCATCAACAATATTACTAACTGTAAAGGTATCTGATACTTTATTTGCTAAACGTTGTGAGAATGATAAAAACCCTCCAAATCCAAATTTTGATGTTTTCAAAGTTTCTTTTGATTCTTTTTTAATTATTTTCTTTAATAATTCTTCCTCTTCCTCCACCTTTCTAAGTTTATCTAAATAATCTTCAACTTCTATCACCTCTTCCTTCTCCTCATTTAATTCTTCATTTAAATCCTTCACTTCTAATTCCTCATTCTCCTTATCCAATTCATCACCAAACAATTCTTCTACTATAAGTTCATCATCCTTCATAACTTCCTCTTCATCCAACTTTTCCACTTGTTTTTCATTAAATTCTCCCATTGGAAGAGAGATTTCCGTTTCTAAGGGATTTACTTGAGAAGGTATTTGTTCCTCAACATTTATTCTTTGAATTAAATTTGTCCGTTGACGAGATTCAGCCATAACTTTAAAAATATGAGAACGTTCTTCTTCAGTTAATCCAGCCAATGCTTCTTCTGGCAAATCTTCCTGACACGTTGATGAGGAGCCAAAGAGGACAGATTGATTTTCAATTATAGATGATTTTCTTTAAATTAATAAGAAATTTTTGATTGGATTTAAATTAGAATTTTTAAAAGAACAGCCCCTTTTCCATAAATTTCACTTGTATTTCTTTTGAACATATGTAATTTGTATTACCAAAAAGTCGTCTAAACTTGTAATTTTTTACCTCAACAATCCCATAAATGAAGATGTTTGTGTTGATTCTGCCCCCTTTCCATAAATTTCACTTGTATTTCTTTTAAGCTTCGGTTTATCAGAAGAAGCAAAACTCTTCTTACGTCCCAAAAACGTTGAGGAAAGCATTGCAAGTGAATTAGCAAAAGTATTCCTTCTTTCTTTATTTCCATTGTTTATAGGTTCAACAAAGAATTCATTCATATTATTCTCTTTTGATTTCCTAAAATTTTAATGGATGGGGATTTATTTTAAAAAGGCATTCTCAGTTTCTAAAATCATTTAAAAACTCACCGATTATCAAATTCAGAAGAATCTCCAATTTCTTCAATTAATTTCTTATTTTCTTTATTTTTCTCTATTCCTTCCTCCTCTTCTTCCTCCTCCTCCTCTTGCTCTTCTTCACATTCTTGTAGTAAATATTCTTTAAATTGATCATCAAAATAAACTGCTCTCGGATTTCTTCTAATAAGTTCAATTTCTTTAATATCTTTTACAGCTTCTTCGGCTATTTCTTCACTTAATCGTTGAGCATAAAAATCTAATTTAATTAAAAAATCAACATTATCAAATTTCTTTTTATTTTTCATCATAATTTGTTCAGGTCCTTCTTCAACATTTTCTTTCACTTTCACTTCTTCTCTTTCCTCTTCGTGATATAATGATTCACAAAATGATTCTCTCAATTTTTGATCAGTAAAAACAATTTTTATTTTAGAAAATTTTTTCTTTTCTTTTTTATTTTCTTCAATTTTAATTCCCTCCTCTTCTTCTTCCTTTTCCAAACTTTGATCAGAAATACTCGTTGTTGTAGAAATAAATCGGCTTCCACCCAACATATTTGTGTAGTTTACCATTGTTTTTGGAATATAAGTAAATGATGATTGACGTGCACGTTTACCTGCCAAATAAACTTCATCAACAGCTTTAGAGCCATATTGAAGCGAACAACGGCCAATTGATTTTTGTTTGGGGATTTGGTATTTTAACAGAAATTCTTGGCCTTCAAAATCTTTTGGTAAATTTTCATTTATTTCAGGAGATTGAATATCTATAGATTCTTTTTTAGAAAATATTGATGAGCGTAATGAATCTGCTCCAGATGTTGGGGTGCTGTTAGTTAAGGATTTTGGGGATTCTGATTTTTCTTCCTCCTTTATTTCTTCCTTTTCTAAACTTATTTTTCCGTTGTCTTCATTAAATATTCTAGAGGAATTAATTGAATTTGCCTCAGATGTTGTTGTGCTATTACTACTTGTTTCATTTAATTTCTTATCATCTATTTCCTTAGATTTAAATTCCTCTTCTTTAAATTCATCAATTTGTGGTCCCGAAACTTTTTCAAATTGTGGAGGTGAATCCATCATTGAAAGAGCCTGATTTGTTGTATAAAGTTCAGCAAATGAATGTGTTGAATCAGCCCCAGATGTTGTACTACTTGAAGAAGAATCGTTGAATTGAGGTTTACCAATAGTAGATTGATTAATTATTTTTGTTTCAATTCCATCAATTAATTTAATTATATTTTGCTCATCAATTTCATTTAAACTATCATCTTTAAATTCCTCCTCTTCATTCCTTTCTTCGATCATATTATCTTCTTCCTCCATCATTCCCAATTTAATATCATTATTCTCTATTTCCTCTCTAACAAATTCATTCCTTCCATTCTTGCTTTTTTCTTCTTTCAAATTCCCCACCTTTTCTTCAACAAAGTCTTGTCCTGTAATCTCTTCATCTTGATTAAATTCAGAAAGTTCATCTCCATCAATCTCTTTATTCCAATCAAAATAATCCAAATTATTATTGTCCTCTCCTATTTGATTTGTAACATCGGAGTACTCTTGAGGAACAATGTTCCAATCCAATTGTTCATCCAATTGTTTTTCTTCTTCCTCATCTACACTTATCTTCTCTTTAATCTGAGTAAAAGCTTTAGTATCTTCATATGTCATTTGGACAGAGAAATTCTCAATTCCAATATCTTCCTCACTTTCAATTTGTTCTGGTTCTTTATTGGAAATACTTGAAATTGTCAAAACTGTCTCTGCATCTAAATTTAAAAAAAAGTAAAATAAAGTTAAAAAAACCAAACCAGATGTTGCCAATGTATTAACTGACATTTCACGGTTAATTTCATCAAAATTAGAATTCTCATTTTCTTTATTAATTAAATATTCTTGTAATTTTCCATCTTCATTAGCTAGTTTTTCTATAGCAGCAATATGCTCTAATTCTTCTTTAGTTAATTGTAATTTATTATTTTTATTTGTTTCTGTTTCTTCTATATTTAAATTTTCTAATGATTTTGATTCTTCTTTTTCAGGTAAATCTCCACTAAATGGTTCTCCTTTAAGAAAAAAAATTAGATTTCTTTTATTAATTTGTGGATTTTTTGCATTTTATTAAAAACCCCATTTTTGTTAGTTTTACAAAATGGATGGGGTTTCTGGTATAAAATTTGGATTCAAAATAGAAATTTTGTACATTTATTTATTTCTCTAGACTGTTGCCAAATTTTTCGGAAATATAAAAACTTAGAAAAAATTGTTGTAAATTGGTATGGATGAGGTTTTTATGTGATAGACTTTATTTTAAAAATTATTTTAAGTCTCTCTTACCCTCCCATTTTGATGATACAGAAACAGAAGAATCAGCCAATGATGTTCTTCCGCTGGAAGAAGTAGAGGGAGAAGAATGCGATGAGTGTTGTTTTTCTGCTTCGGATATGTCCTAAAAATATATTTAATTTATTTAAATATATTTAAGTTTATAATAATAACCTTTAGTAATTATAATTTACAAAAAAATAAAATTTTAATTACTATACTAATCTACCTTTTCCTCAAACCCATCAATTTTTTCCTCTTTGAATTCTTCAATTTTTTTTTCCTCATATTTATTTATTTCTTCCTTCCCTCCTTCTTCCTCCCCTTTACTTTCTTCAATATTTTCAGTAATTTCCTTACTTTTCTTCATTTTTTGTTTTTCAATAATTTTTTCCATTATATTTTTTGCCCAAAAAGGAATTTCTGGGTTTTCAACAGAATCTAAAGTTAATTGCCTTATTTTACTCCATTCCCTTTGAACAGCCATTTCTTCTTGTTTTTCGTGAATTTCTTGTTGATCAACAAAAAATGTTGGATAAAATATTTTTTCTTTTTGCTTTATTGCAAATAATTCATTAATTTTTAATTTTCGTAATTTTTCTTCTTCCTCCTCTTCATTAATTTCATCAATAACATTTTCCTCTTCTTTTTGATTATTTCCTTCTTCCTCTATTCTTCCATCTAAATTATTCTCTTCCTCTTCAGTCTTGAAAAATTGTTTTTCAAGACTTTTGTCATTTGCTCCAGAAGTTTCACTAGAAGATGAGGTTTTATGAGAAAAAGGGCTTTGTAGAGGAGGTTTTGACTCGATTTTTGAATTTATTTCCTTTCCATTCCTTCCAGCAATATTTAAATTTACATCAAAAGAACCACTTTCTTCTGCCAAACGTAACACATTTTGAATATGTTCTAATTCTTCAAACGTTAAACCAACAACTGTTTGGTGTTTATTTTGATCTAATGAAGGGTAAAAAATGGGTTTTTGAAAGTTTTGAGGGTTTTCTTCGATTTGAGAAAATTCTTTTAATTCTTGATTGTCTTCTTCTGAAAATTCTTGCATATTAAATTCTTTAGCTGCCAATATTTCTATTCTTTTAATATGTTCTTTCTCTTCAATCGTTAATTCATCTAATATATTTTCATCTTTTTGTTTGTTATCTTGATTTTCTAATAAATTTATTTTTTTACTTTCTTCATCAGTTAATTTATTTAAATCTTCATTAAATTGTTGAAGAGGAGTTTTTGGAAATTTTAATTCTTCCATCTCAAATACTTCAATAGTTTCAGTTATTGAAGTATTCTCATTGTTTTTATTAAATTGTCGATCAGACTTATTCGTACCAATTTCCATAAATTCAATTTTACCCCCTTCCATTTCAGCTAATCTATTAATTCTTTCAATATGTTCAACTTCTTCTTTAGTTAAATTACTCTCAAAATTAGTACAAGTTAAAGGTCCGCCCTCAATTTCCTCGTTTGATTGAACTTTAATTAATTCTTTAGAAGTGACAGATGAGATGGAATTTAAAGAAGACAAAGAATCAGCAGAGGATGTTTTGCCTGAAGATATACTAGATTTAGTATTTTTGTTTTCTTCTTCCAAATTTTTTTCAGAAGAAAGTAATAGACTATTATTGTCCGCCTCTGACGTTCTTCCAGAAGAAGGTGTTGAATTTTGTTTTTCATCTATTTTAATTTCTTCTCCTCTTTTTTCTTTTAAAGAAGAGATGGGTGACTCTTCAATTTCTGATTTCATCTCCTCATTTACAAATTCTTCATTTTTTATCAGATTACCTTCATCTAATATTTTATTCTCTTCATCTACACTTTCATTTAAAGAAATGTGTGTATCTGCACTGGATGTACTGCTTGAACTTCTCGTTAATGATTTATTTTTTCCTTCCTCTTCTTTATCGTCATTATGTTCATTAAAATGTTCTTCTATAATATCCTCATCAATATTTCCAGAAATTTCAGTTTCTATATTTGATATATTGCTTAAAACCTTTTCCTTTTCCTGCCATTCATTTTCTTCAAAAATTTCTTCAGTTTGTTTTTTTGATATTAAATTAGGTAGTGGAGGTCGTGGTGGAGGGGATGGTGGTTGTATTACAACAGAAACAACCTGATTTATATTAAATGGAACTAAATCCTCTTCTTTTTCTTTAAATGAATCTTCTTCTCCCTCTTCCTCTTTTAAGGATATATTGTCGTCTCTTTCATTTAATTGTTCTTTTGACTTTAAATTAAGAGAAGTATCAACGCTAGAAGATGATGAAGAACAATGTTCCACTTCATCCTCTTCTATTTGTTTTAATTCTGTTGGAAAAATGTTTGTCGTTTCATCAATTTTATTCTCCTCAACCGAATGCTCAACTGGAATTTTTAAGGTTAATAAAATAATCTCAAAAAAATTCTAGATATTAGAGCTTTAATGAACTAATAATATTTTGTATTTTTGAAAATAAAGTCTACTTTATCGGAATAACTCCCAGCGTTTCCTTTGCTCTCATTTTCTTTTAAAAATTACAAATGTTTAAAGTCGTATATCATGCAATTGTTAGACTAAAATTGTGATAAAAGATCTATTTGAGATGGGCTTCTTTTAGGACATTTACGGTATATATAATACTTTGTCCTATGAACCTATACTTAGTTAAGTATTTTAATTTTTAAATTACTTTTGTTATTGTCAATACTCCACAAATCATTTTCTCCCTCTTCAATAACAAATTCTTTTACTTTAGATGTTTCAACACAATTTTCAGTTCCTTCAGCAACTAATTGACTTAACCAATCAGTTAAATCGTCTTCCTTATTTGTTTGCTGTTTTTGTTCAATTTCTTTTAATTCTTGTTTCTCTTCAAATGTTAATTCTTTTTCTTTTATAGATTCTCCAATTATTTCCTCTTTTTCTTCCTTCCTTAATACAAAATTACATTCACATTCTTTCTGATTTTTAAATTCAAAAATATTTTCAGAAATTAAAGAAATACAAGGTAAATTCTTTTGTTTAATTTCCTCTTCTAGGTCATCAACATTTTTAAATGTTGATTCTTCTTCTTGATTGATGTTGATTCTCCCTCCTTCTTCTTCTTTAATTTTTTCATTTCCAATTTCTTCTTTAATTACTTTTTCGATGATGTCTTGGATAGAAAGTGAAGAAATAGGTGTATCTGCGAGGGATGTACTGCTTGAACTTGTGGTGGGCGTTGAACAAGATTGCTTTTCTTCCTTTTGATTTTCCCCAATTTCGTCAAATTTTTTATCCTTTAAAGAATGACGACTTTCTTCGCTAGATAAACTACTCGATATTTCTATTGTTTTATTTTCAACCAAAGTTTCACTCGTTTCATCTTTCAAATCATCATATTCTCCCTCATGAACCTCAACTAAAGTAATTTGTTTTTCGGTATATTCTTCTTCTTCAAAAGAGCTAGGTCCTTCCGTATCTGCCCCAGAAGTTTGACCAGAATTATCGCTTTCTTCATGTACTCCCCCAACTTCTGAAAGTACTGCTTGAACATTTTTTTCATAATTTTGTTCTTCATCAGTTAAATCCTTATTTAAGATGCTTTCTTCAATTATTTCTTCTTCTTCTTCCTCTGGTACATCAATTGTAATCATTGGAATTAAGGGTCTACATTTTCCATTTTTATTATTTGTGTCATTTATTTTAGTAGATTCATAATTATCATTGAGATTTTCACTGAAAATTTAAAAAATCCTTTTCTTACTTAGCAAAACAACAACCTCTGTTTTTGTTTTTCTTCATCAACCAAAATTAAATAACAATTATTCGCCGATAAGGTACTGCTGCTGTTATCATCTTCCGTTGAAAAATGTGGAAGGAATCTGCCAAAATAATTATTTTTCTCAAAAATATTTATTTATTTTACCTTTCTTTTGTCATAACCTCTTTTATTGCAAAATAAACAATATCTGCTGCTTCATTTCTTGAAAATTTTTCAACAATTTGTGAAAACGATATCGAACATTGTTCTATAGCACTAACACTAATACATAAGGATAAAGTATCTAAATAAGCAGCTAGAATTGAATTTTCATTTAATGATTGTTCAACTACAAATGATGGAGATTTGGGTATTTTCTCTAAAAAATTAATTTTTCAAATTTTTTTTCATCATTTTATATTACCAATATCTAAATTTTCTTCCTCCTCCATTTTTTCTTCTTCATCAACATCCAAACTTTTTAACCATTTATCAATTTTCCTACTCATTTTTGCCATTCTTTGAGCAATACTAATTCTATTTTCCATTGTCTCTTCTACTTATATTTAAATTTTCTTATTTTTTTTCAATTTTTCACTTACCTTCTACTTTTTCTTTATTTGTTTCTGTTTCTTCTTCAGAAAACATTAATTCAGAACTTGCATAAGAACAATAAGAGGAAGGACAAGGCCCTACAGTAATCTCAACATCTTTAAATAATTTTTATAAAAAAACATTTTTAATTTAAATTTACACCTTCAGGTAAAGAATCCATTTGAATTATTTCTGATGCCATTATGTCAGTTTTATCAATTCCATCACTACCGTTACCCTCATTCTCTCTTTCTGTGTAAATACTTGAAGAAGTAAAGGCTGATTGCCCTCTCCCTCCCCGAACAGCTTTTAAATGTTTTTTGTCCATAACAACACGAGCATGACGTCCAGAACGTTCAGCTCGTTTTAGAACCTTTTTTTAAATTTGGAGAATATTAATTGAATTAATGAAAATAAAAATAAATTAAAATAATTAATGGAAGAATTTTATATTAGAGGTTATTTCTTATTCAGGCAATTTTAAATCAGTTATTTAAGATCTCATTTACTTGGTAAATATTAAAATTTAAATTAAATTACATCATGTATATGTTCTCTTTGTTCTTGGCTTAATGAAGGCACTAAAGGAATTTTTTTAATTTGTTGTTGTTCCTCATCCTTTATTGAATATTCTGAAGCAACAGAAGAAATATCTCCTTGTGATAGATTAGAAGTAGAAGCTTGGTCAAATTCAGGTTGAAGTTGTTGCTGTTGTTCTGGATCTTCTTCGCGAATAATTGAATTTCTAATGAGAATATTTCTTTAGAAATTTATGTACTTTAATATTTAATTTAATTGTTAATTAATATTAAATGAATAATTTTAAATTTTTTCTTTATTTCAAATATTCTTTCTAATTTATTTTTAATTTATATTCAAAAATTATTTTAGTAAAACCCAAATTTTAATCAGATTTTTTGTTCCATGTTTTCTTAGTCTTTTCTGTTTTTTATTCCTTTATTCCTTATAAATTTGAATAAAGAACATGTTTACTCTTGGAAACAAACCGAAAATAAGAGAACCACGAAGACATCTAAATAAAATTCATAAAAAAATCTTTCAATATATTGCCGCAGAATTTATCGATAAAAATATTTTAATATAAAATTTTAAAATAATTATTTCCTTTTTCTTTTTTCTTTCATCTAATAAATGTAATTATTTAATTAACACAATTTTAAATAAAATTATTCAACAAAAATTTAAAATAAAAATAAAAGAAAGTGAGAAGAATCTAAAATATTTATAACAAAAAATTGGAAGCTAAATGAATAAGAAAAACACGTCCATTTAACTAAAAAATAACGGCACAACGAGTGGCATTTTAAAGAGAAAAAGAAAATAAAAATATAAAGGAAAAGAGGGAGAAAAGTCGTTGTTGTGCCAGTCTGCTGGCTTTTGCCAACCCAAAAATAGTTGAAAAGAAGAAAATGGTGTGGCTGGCTGGTGGTTTTTTAAAGCCTCACATTCTTTTGTAAAAATTCTCGAGTCTTAAAAACGGGACTTTTTTTTGAATTTCTCGAATCAAAAGCCGCAAAGTGTTCGTTTTTTTGCCCTATTTGGCTTTTATACTTGTTCGCTAACTTTATATCTACTGCTGTCAGTTTTTTATTCTTATTTTTTATATTCCGTTTGTTGTATGTACTTTTCTATTATTTCTTTTGCTTGATAAAATGCATATTTATTGAATACATAAATAGAAATGCCATTTATTTGAAACTGAAAGGATATCCCTTATATATTAACAATAAGTAAATATATGATGAAATTATTAGGCATAAATGGAAGGGTATTAATGGAAGCTAACCCAACTCATAAATGTAGATCTCTAAAAATAAGCTACGATTGGAGATACAAAAATTTTAACAGAAGCTGTTGATGATGAAGAACAAAGTACTTTCTCAATAAATATATACTAACATTGAAAAAAGAAAGAATTTGGTTTTTCTGCTACAATTTTATTGACAAAAATTGACCGCCGGACATATTTTGGCATCTTTTTCATTTTTCTCCATTAAACCAATATCCTCTTTTTTCTAACCTTTCACTGGACCCTATTGTTTAAGTCCTAATTTTCTTTCTCAAAGGAACATAGAGATACTAGACTAAAAACTAATAAAATTTTAATTATACATATGTATTATTAAATAAATAAATTATCTTTTTGTTGAGTCCACCCCTGAAGACCTACACCCCCAAGACCTCCACCCTGAGGACCTACACCCTGAAGACCTACTGGCCCTAAAGACCTACACCCTGAAGACCTATTTACCCTGAAGACCTACAACTTTTTGATCAACACAATTTTTTACTTTTTAATTGTTTACAAGTCTAATCGGGGGATTTAAAGGAGCTAAAGAGGAGCTAGGAGGGATTAAGGGGGATATCGATGGATTTGAAGGTTTTAATGGGGATAAAGGGGGATATCGAGGATTTTGAGGTTTTAAAGTGGAAAGAGGGATTTATCGGGATAAAGAGGATCTTCTGATATCCTCGATATTCCCTACTATAAATAATTTGTGTTGATCAAAGAGTTTAGGCCTTCAGGGTAAATAGGTCTTCAGGGTGTAGGTCTTCAGGGTCAGTAGGTCTTCAGGGTGTAGGTCCTCAGGGTTGACCCCCTTTTTGTTGGTCTAATATTGATAAATTGATTGTAAATAAATTTTTGTATGTTAATTAATTAGATATTTTTATTTGAATAAGATAAATTTTAATTTAGTGTTTCAGTATTTCCTAGGTGATTAGGAGTAGAGCTGTTGTAGGCAAAAAAATATCCTTTTGTGTTTTTTTGCACTTAATATCTATCCACTTTAATTAATATACTTGAATTGTTAGTCTTGAAAAAATTTTTAACCTAAAAAATATGTTCTATTTCTTACTCAATCCATTTAATTCCCAATTATAATAATAATAATAATAATTTATTCACTAAAATGGGCGTAACGAGTACGTCTCTTAAATTTAGTACAATAAAAATGAAAGTCAAAGCATAAAAAACAAAGTCAATTGATAATTAATATGAAAATTTACATGAGTGTGCAAAAACACGATGGAGGAAATTCATATGTATATCATAAGTTAAACTAAAAAGATGAAATGGAATTAAGTAATTGTTGTTTTTTAGTAAGAGGTGAATCCATAATATCAATTGTCAATAAAATATATAAACAGTGTTAAGTGAATTGGTAACTCTTAAAAGGGCTTATTTAATGTCTAAACTAAAAAATTATTCTCAATTTTTAAGGTTCAAGTGATGTTTCAAACCGTATTTTAAAAGGGTGAAAGCGGATAACAGAAACACAAAATAAGATGGAATTCGACGGAGGATGGAAAGAATTAAGCGAACAAAGATATTTTTGCTGCCCTTGTGATGGCTTTCCCTTATATAAACCAAAATTGGTTTTAAGAATTTTTAAGGTCCAAGAAGCTGAAAGCAATTTATATACAATATAAACAATCAACAATTTACATACATACAATATAATCTATATACAATCACAAAAATATATATACATTTATTTAGAGAACATATATATCAACATTATTATTAGCATCCTTCATTATTAGCAATTGATCCTGTTTGAAGCATCGAAGACGTCATTGTGAGAGAGCAGAATCAGAGCTGGTCGTTTCTGTTCTGAAGAGCGAGACGCCTTCCCCAGTGACAAGCCAAGTCTGCAAAATAAAATTAATTTTTTCTTCAAAAAATTTTCAAAAAAAAATTCCGCACCATACGGTCGATTATCCACCAAGTAGTAGTTTCCGCCTTCCAATGGACGAGAGCATCCTTCACAACGAAAGCATTGAGGATGCCAGTAGTTGTCCAAAGCGAAGTAGACCTCTCCAGCCAGGACCTGTTGGCAAGTCTCGAGGGCACATCTTGGATTGCGGCGATTAGCATGGCATTCCAGGCAGTAGGGACGGTTCTCGAACAACTAAAAAAACTTTTATTTATTGAAAATTCAAATCAAATTTGAATTATTTCTTGCCTGATAGTTGGCATCCAATTGGCGGCGGCAATCATTGTTGGCGCAACGGAAGTGTTCTCGATGCCTGCAAAATGGAAGAAAAAAATGTTTTTTTTGACAAAAGAACAAATTGAGAAACATACCAAAGCTGTCCCTGAGCGAAGATTGTAGGCTGGTTTCCGACCTCCGCCCTGCATTCGGGACAAGTTGCGCGCTGAGCCATTTGATAGTTGACAATGAAGACGGCTTTGGTGATCAGTGGTGAATGTAGAGTGATTAATTTAATAGGTAGGGAAGTAGGCTTTTTATAGTAAATTTAGTTGGACTTCCACTTTACGAGTAAAGATTTTTTAGATGTCGTTAATGCGAGCAGTCGCGCATGTGGTATTTTCATCGTATTTTAAAAGGAATATCGTGTTTTAAAAGGCGAAACAAAATAAAAAGTGGTAGAAAAGACAAAAGGGGAAAAGGAGGAATTTTGCAGAAGTTGAAAAGCGAAGGCGAAAGACGGCCCATCCCTGATAGAAATGGTTCGACAGCAATGTTTTGCAAATTTTCTTCTTAGGAAAGAAATTTTTATCTTTTCATAAAACTCAAAATTTAAAACAAAAATATAAAACTTTTAAGTTGAAAATTCATTATTATCATCAATTTCTGCCATTTCATCATTTTGTATATTTCTTTCCTTTTCTTCAATTCTTTTTTCATTTTTCTTCTTTTTTACTTCCAATTTTTTCATCATTGGAGCCAATTGTTTGTATTGTTCGCTGTCTTCAACAATTTCAAAATCAGGGTCATTAAATAATCCAGAAAATCGTTGGTCAGTTAATAAATAATTCGATGAATTATTCTTAAATAAAAAAATATTTTTTTAAAATAAAAAGTTTTAAAACCATTTTTGAAGACTCTCCAGATTCTTCTATAAGACTAACATCTGATTGTAATCTACTTGCCAACTCTCGATTGACTTTAGTTAATATAACAGAAGTTGTACGCTTCACAAATGAGACTTGACGTTCTTTCTCTAGTTTTTCTTTCAACTAAAAATTTTATTTAAAAATTTTTTCTAAACAGAAATTAGTTATTTTTAAATTTAAAGATATCCAAAAAATATTTTGATGTCTTAAATTAATAAAAAAATTTAAAAAACTCTACTTTTCGTTCCCTATATTCCTCAACAGCACTTAATTTATTTTGCCCTCTCGCCTTTGTATAAGATTTCATTTCAATAAAATAACCATGCATATATGCTCTTGCCGCATTAGTTCCAATTAAGTGTTGCAGACCAAATTCATCCATTTGTGTCCTTGTTACAAATTTAAAATCATCGTAAACTAAAAAAATAAATTTCTTAAAATTATTTACAAAATTAAAATGTTTTATAGATACTGGCAGTAGAATATTTATACAAATTTTAAAATAACTACCGCGGCGGTCTATAATTTTTACTTTGTGCCAATCTTCCACACAAGTTAAACAATTAAAGTTTAACAAGTTCTACATTAATTGGCAAAGACACACCCAACTTAACCACCGAACAATCAACTGAAACTGATTTAAAAAGTAAAATATACCATTAGAATTATTGTCAATTTCCAGTTCTTCCGATATTGATTCCAAATGAGAACACCATTTTGGAGCTGGACCGAGTGCAGGAATAAAATATTGTTTTATTTTTGGATCATCATTAGCAAAAAATATTATACCTAAATTAAAATTATTTGACAGAATTTACAAAAATTAAAAAACCAGAATTTTGGTAATGAGTAAAATCATTGAGGTCAGATCCTGGTTCTATACTTGTAAAAGGTTGCCCATTGTGTTCATTCCATATTTTTAAAGCACGTCCATCCATACTCAAAACAACTTCTTGATTTGAGGCAAATTCTAAACGAGTTATTGGCAATCCAAAATTATGAGTTTTGGTAAGATAAGGTTGTGAGGACCGGATATCATAGAGAAGAATCTTAAGATATGTATGTAAAAATAAATGTAAAAATACAAATAATTCTCACATATCCATTGCTCAAACCAACAGCCAAATGAAGTGCATCCTTGAAACAAAGACTAGAAACTTCAATTGACGACCTAAAAATTAAAAAATAGCATTCATTATTTATGTGAAAACCTGCTATCAAGATCCAATTCCATAGCTATAGCCTTATTTAACACACAATCAAGAACAGCAGCACGTGATCGATCACGATAATCCCATGCTTCAACCTTTCCATCCGTTGTCCCGCAAACAAAAAGTTGGTGTTGGTCATTAAATTGACAACATGTTAA
The DNA here is from genome assembly GCA_036172945.1 of Meloidogyne incognita. NCBI lineage: Eukaryota > Metazoa > Nematoda > Chromadorea > Rhabditida > Meloidogynidae > Meloidogyne > Meloidogyne incognita. The sequence goes on along the minus strand of JARQAC010000006.1, from coordinate 1,754,116 downwards.
AGACTCCGATTGACTATACAAAGGTTCATGAAAACGTCCGAGCTCCAAGTTAAGCCGAAAAATTTCGTTTCTAAAACAAAAGAATGATAAATTAAGAGACGGATTTAAAAACAAACCGACAGCCAGCAATGTAGGCTTCACTTATTTCTCGGCAAAATGAAATATCTCTGCCAAAATGTGGTATCCTCAGTCGAAAATATCGTCCGTAGCCCGTGTGGAATTCAACAAATCTTTCTTCTTCAAGTAAAATAAACTATTTTATAACTTTTATTTAATGAAAACAAATAAAAATACTTTTGTGTAATCATCACTCAATAAGTGAAATTTAACAACATCTGCATCCAGGCCGCGTTCAAATTTAAGTGATAGTTCATTTAAATCAAAGCACTTTAAAGTTGGCTTGTAAGATCCTAAAAAACTTTTAAAAAATTAAAAAATCTTAAAACCTGTCGTAAAAAGGTAGTTTCCATCGGAAGAAAAGGAAATTGTTCGGCTAACTGAAGGCATCTCAAGGTTTTGTAATAATTGAACTCTCTTCCGAATGTCGACATCCTGCTTTTCTAATTTTCGACGTTTCTTTTCTGATATCCACTAAATATGCATTAAATTTTTGAAATAAAGTAGAAATAATAACCTCAGGTATTAATTTTGTACTATTCAAATTAATAACTTTAATATTATTGGAGTACGAAAGCTGCATTGTGGTGAAAATTAAAATTAGAAGGTAGATCCTATAACACCTAAATCTTGAAATACAAAGGTGTTGCGACACTTAAGGATATGTACTTGAGAATATGACAAATGAGGTAAGAGAATCAAAAATGTTAAAATTATTTTATCAAATATTATTAGGTACATATAGTATATGTATTTCAAATAAAATATTTAACAAGCACTTTATTATTTTAAAAACTTTATTTTTTACTACTTTAAATAAATAATAATTATATAAAAATCTTTTTTAGACAATTTTTAGAACAAATTTAACCGCCAAGTGACAGCGGTTCTTTATTAGGAACAAGTTTTTCCCGAACACTGTTTGACGCTTCAATAAAAATCTTTATTTGTTCACTTCCATAATTACTACGCTTCAAAAACTCTTTGGCTGAAACATCTTTGACTGCTTTAAAGACAGGTAGAAATAATCAATCTTCACTGGGCCATTCAAAAAATTTAAAAAGTATTCTAAAATCCATAAGATGGAGCAAACAGATAATCAATGTTGTTTGAGCAGGTAATGTTAAAAAAATATCTTGTCTAAAATAAAAAAAAGTTGGCTAGATTTTCGCTTGGCAACACAACAGTGTTTTTCTTGTTTACTATGTAGTTTTCTTGTTTACTATGTAGTTAGTTTACTATTACTATGTAGTAAACAAGAAAACTACATAGTAAACAAGAAAAACACTGTTGTGTTGCCAAGCGAAAATCTAGCCAACTTTTTTTTATTTTAGACAAGATATTTTTTTAACATTACCTGCTCAAACAACATTGATTATCTGTTTGCTCCATCTTATGGATTTTAGAATACTTTTTAAATTTTTTGAATGGCCCAGTGAAGATTGATTATTTCTACCTGTCTTTAAAGCAGTCGAAGATGTTTCAGCCAAAGAGTTTTTGAAGCGTAGTAATTATGGAAGTGAACAAATAAAGATTTTTATTGAAGCGTCAAACAGTGTTCGGGAAAAACTTGTTCCTAATAAAGAACCGCTGTCACTTGGCGGTTAAATTTGTTCTAAAAATTGTCTAAAAAAGATTTTTATATAATTTACAAAAATTAAAAAAACCAGAATTTTGGTAATGAGTAAAATCATTGAGGTCAGATCCTGGTTCTATACTTGTAAAAGGTTGCCCATTGTGTTCATTCCATATTTTTAAAGCACGTCCATCCATACTCAAAACAACTTCTTGATTTGAGGCAAATTCTAAACGAGTTATTGGCAATCCAAAATTATGAGTTTTGGTAAGATAAGGTTGTGAGGACCGGATATCATAGAGAAGAATCTTAAAATATGTATGTAAAAATAAATGTAAAAATACAAATAATTCTCACATATCCATTGCTCAAACCAACAGCCAAATGAAGTGCATCCTTGAAACAAAGACTGGAAACTTCAATTGACGACCTAAAAATTAAAAAATAGCATTCATTATTTATGTGAAAACCTGCTATCAAGATCCAATTCCATAGCTATAGCCTTATTTAACACACAATCAAGAACAGCAGCACGTGATCGATCACGATAATCCCATGCTTCAACCTTTCCATCCGTTGTCCCGCAAACAAAAAGTTGGTGTTGGTCATTAAATTGATTAAAGACTCCGATTGAAAAAAGATGAGCCCTATAAGAACGTCAGGACTTAAATGGCCTTACCAAAAAATATTTGATAATGTGCCAATAGTCTACTGTAAACATTATGACAAAAATTTAATATTTTTCAGCCATTTTTCTAACACTTTTTCTTTGTTTGTTGTTTAGCTTAAATGTTTTCAAGATCTATTTTATCTTTCAATCTTTAAGCGATATCTTCGTTTTTGTTTTGTATTTGTGATTTTAACAGTTTATCACAATAGTTCAGCTGTCACTACACTTCTAAATTTTTTAGATTCTTAACAATGGATCACGATTTTGGAACAATAATATCAACTACAGTAAATCCTAGAGAAGATACTTCTTCGCAAGATGAGACAAATGAACAAGATAAAAACAAAATTAATGATCATAATGTTGTCAGCTCTAGCAGTGATAATAGAAAAACTATTTCTGTTTTTATAGATGACGACGAATACGACACTGGTCTGTCAAATCAAAATATTTTTAACTTACAAATTTTTTTAGATTTGAGCACATCTTTTGCATCAATTAAATCACCTATTGAGAGTGAATTTAATGAGAGTCTTGCTTCGTCTTCTGTATGTCTACCTTCATTTTAAATCAAAATTCTATAATTTTTAGGATCATAATTACATTCTTGGTGTTCAACGGCCTAAATCTACTAATTCAAATTTTCCCGTTATCGAAGGACTTAATCTAGGTTATTTTTAACTTTTAGACTGATAAGTGTTGAATCATTTATTTTTAGACAGCATTGAGGACAGTACTTCTACATCCTTTTTGCCGAGAACTCAACAAACACTTCGCTCTCCAAATAAAAGATATGCTCCATATTCATATGATGCTGGCGGAAATACTTTTTACAGTGTGAATTCTGGTTATTATGGAAATCAAATTAAAAGTAATTTTGAAGGGCTTTTTAACTGTGTACGTTTCAGAGTAGCCGATTCAGTTAGGATCATAGTCTTGATTTTCGACCAATAAAAATAATTCAGACATTAGTTTGAGTTTTTATTCTTATTGATGAAAGAAAACAAAAAAGGACTGCTACTCTGAAACAACAAACTCGGAACCTGTTACTCTTTAATAGTTCTTTATCTGATTTTTATTACACCTAATTTCTTTTTTCTGTTAGTTCCTGAGCGACCTACTCAGCATAAGCCTCAATTTGGTCAACAGAAACTTCAATATGGTTTGCCCAATTCTCAGAGACGTCAGCAAATCACCGAAAGGTTTAGTTAATATTTGAATTCTTAAATACCTTACATTTTACTTTCTAATTTAGTGAGCGACTCCCCCTTACATTACGTCAATCAGGCTTTGGCCGAACTATTCCAACAAATGACAGTCCACATTCTATAATGTCTTCCGATCGTGGCTCTGTTCCACCTCAACGAAGTTATGGAAATATTCGTCTTGATTCATCATACATGCTTGATGGGTCGCCGGCACCAATTGTAACAGCAACGCGTGGTAGACCTCCAAGTGGAAGAAACAAAACTGCTCGTGTTGGGCAGGATGTGACACATCCTATTCAGGTTAAAATTAACTTATCATTAAGGACTTGTTACTGTTTGTGTTTCATGTGCATGTTTTGTGATTCTGCGTGATTATTTTGCGCCTCTTTTTATCTCTAAAATATTTTAGAGCAGAAATTTGGGTATGGATTCTTCACAAAATGGCTACATTCTTCCGATCCAACAACAAGGGAAACAATTACCAGAACAACGTCAGCAACAACGTTTCCATATACAAAAGCGCAATGTCTCTTCACCTCTTATGGGCGGTCGTGGCGATAAACAGCAAGCGCAACGTTTTGATGATCAGCAACAACAATTTGAAGACCAACAACGACATGATATTTACCTGGAAGAGGAAGAAATGCTTAATCGTGACTTCTTTGCTCAACAACATCAGAAATATTCGCAACAGCAGCAGTCTTCAGATATGGAAAAAAGTGATGGGGGACGTGTGCGAAACGATACAATCAGTTAGTTTAATATTATTTCTATATTAAGGAAATTATTTAAGTAAATATCTTATAAAATCGTTAAATTAAAATTCTCTATGAGTGGTTTTGTTTTCACTTTCCCCGATGTTATTTACAATTGTTTTAATTTATAGCTCCAAGTGATCCTGTTCAACCTGTTAATACTTCACCTAACTTGTTTGATACTTCCAAGCCGCCTGATGATCCATATTTGCCCCCTCAGCAAGTTTCACAATATCCAGGATTGGGATTGCAACAGCAATTTCAACAGCACCAACGTCATTATCCTCAGGGATTCGACACTTCATCAATTGATGGGACAATTAATGCTGTTGTAAGGGGGGATGCATCGGTCATGCAACAACATTTTGGTCCACCAATCAGCGAAGCGTTAGAGCGTAAATCTAATTTTCAACAACATCAATTTGAACCACGACAGCATATCCCAAATTTTGAAGGACCTTTACAAATGTCTGAATCGACGAGCATGTCTTATGCGCCCAAGCAACCTCAACAACAGCAACCTCAACAACAAAATGTTCAAACATTTCCGTCTAATCCAGCAATGATTCAGCAGCAGCGTCCAACTTCATCACAAGCAACATTTAACCATGGCCTAGATGAATTAGCTCAGGCTAGTTCTAATCTACTTGAGCAGTCGATGACTACACATAGTGATGGAATTGAAGATATTTATCAGCAAGAGCCCTCATTAGTTTCTCATACAAGACATCAAAAACAATCTCAATTGGGACAGCATCAACAGACTTTACATTTTAAAGTTGTTCAGACCAATCATCGAGATGAACCGTCGTCGTTTCCTCAGCATCAGAACTACATGCAACAAGTGTTTACAGTACAGCAACGACAAAGATCTGGTTCGTGTCATATGATTAACATATATATTTATAGTTTTTTTCCTAGAGGGATTAGATCATTCTCAAATTCGTTTCTTTATTAAAAATGATTTTAACAATTTATCTTGCTTGACTTTTCTTACAGTCCCTTAAAAACCCGATCAGTTTTAAAAAGTAAACTATCGGCATAACTGGGGGCAAATTAAATGGTCTTTCCATAGTCCTTTCAGATTTTTCTGATTTGAAAGGTTCTCAAAATACTACATTTATCATTTATTATTCATTCATTAGGTTATTTAGTTTTATTAACAAGAATTTAATTATTCTAGTAAATCTCGGTTTATTACTTAAATTTAGATGATTCTGCTCCAAAAGATCTTCCTCGGTCTGAAGCTGTGCATAAATTTTCACCTTTGGCATCACCGGTTAGGCAAAGAGAAGCCCGATTGGGTAGTAGTGGAGGTTCCGGACGCAGACATCGACTTAGTATGGAATTCTCCCCCGTTCCAATTCCACCTACAAGTGGCTTAGAAGCGGAAGAGCCTGAGCTCCAACAAGCTGGAGATTTTACAAAACCGATGAAATGGCAACGATCATTTCGCAAGCAGACATCAGACGAAGCTAAAGCAAAGAAAACTTCTGTTGTTCCCGTTCGAGCTTCGAATGCAAATGAATCTCTTTTGAAGGATAAGCCAAAAAATACACAAGTCCGTGGGCCCTACAAGCGTCGTAGTAATGTGGAGCGGAATGAGGCACAACAACAGGAAGGATTGGACTATATAACGTATAATTTGTTATTTTATCTTTGCTTATTTTGCTATTTAGTCGTTGTATTTGTGGGATGAAGCATAATGATCCATTCATGATCCAATGTGATAAGTGCGAGTAAGTATTGAACTTTTTTATTTTTATAATTGTTTTTTTATTCATTTAATATTTTCATACTTAATCGTTTAGCGTTTGGCAGCATGGTGTTTGCGTGAACATAAAGGAGGATAAAGTGCCTGATACTTATTTATGTGAGCAGTGTCAGCCACGGGAGTTTGAATTAACTCCAAAACAAGCAAAATCTATTCAAGTACGCAATTTAATAGCGGCGAAAGCGCCTAAACAAAGGAAGATGAATAAATCGAAGTCTTCTTCAATTAAATATCGTTCTAAAACCCCAGCACTTTCGGCTGCTCTTAAATTTGCCGGCAAAATACGGCGTACAAAGTTGTTGTCTGGTGTTATTTCAAAACGACGAGAACTTCCAAGAAGAAAAGTTGGAATGCGTCCGCAGTATAAGTCATTTATTAATGTCAACTCAAAGGAAAAGAAATCTGCCACCAAACGACGGAAACAAGAATCTTCGAGTTCTTGTCATAACCAATATTCGAGTGGGGTTCAGTCTTTGATGACTAGTTTGCCACCTTACGTTTTGGTATCTTTATTAGATTGAAATTTTAACTGCAATTTTAAATTTAGGGTGAGATTGGTTTACTACGCCGGCTTGATCATAATCCGTTGGCGAGACCAATGCTTGTTGCACCTAACGTAGAAGGACTTGTTGCTACGCCTGGAAAGGTTTACTATCTTCTTATAATATAGTAAATATATTCTTAAATGTTAAAGAATTCAAACATTCCGTTGGGCATGCCAATTGTTGAATACACTGGCACGATTTCTCTTCTTAACGAAGTAAAGAACTTGAATAAAATGATTGGAGACAAATTTACTTTGATCTACAGGTTATTTTCTTTTCGTGTTTGATTAAAACATTTTCAATTTTTAGTGGTTTGGGTGACAATAACAAAGTTATGATTGATGCAACTAAAGATGGCTCCATTGCTCGTTCGGTAAGACGTTCATGTCGATCTAATGCGACGCTACAACACGCAATCATCAATGGTCAGTTGCGAATTTATCTTTATGCTGCAATGAACATTGACCGATCATCCGAGGTTTAATTTTGTGTTAGATGATGTTTTTAGTTTTATAAATTTAAAGGTGACAATTCCGTTTGATTATGATTATCGTGAATCAAAGGAACCTGTTGAATGCGCATGTAACACTTTGTTGGTAAGGAAAATTTGTAATTTTTTTCTTTATTTGAATTTTTTATAGGGAGTTAGTTTCATTGATCATTGCCCTATTTATGCGTTTAACAAATCGCTTGAAGATAGTGCAAACAATAAAATGATTAGTGGTAAATCAACTACTTCTGCTCCTCCAATTTCAAAAAAGTCTCCTGCATTTTCACCTCAGCGCCAGGCTTATTCACCAAGGCTGACGCGTAATTCATTGAATAGTCCAATTACAATGAAATTAGAAAATGATACAACCCCAGCCTTTGAAAAGCAAAAATCTCCATTAAAAATAGAACATGTAATTGATGAACATAAAAGTCCTTCTGTTGATTCAATTGGGGATTCTTCTTCAACAACTCGGTCTCAGGTATTCGATTCTTTGCTCTTTCTCTCTTTTACTCTTTATTTTTAGAGACGCACTCTTAGGACAAGCAATTCAATTGGCGCGACAACCCCCAAACTTGAATTGGCAAAATCACCAACACCAAATGATCCTAAATTTATAAGTAGTGCTGCATCAACTCTTTTAGAATCTAAGGTTTTCCTTTACAAAAAATATTTTTATATTTAAATTAAAGATTATTGTTCAAAGATTTATTAATAAGAAATCCTTTTCTTTTTTTCTCAGGTTATGCCACGTAAATTGCTCTCTTCATCTTCGCCGGCTGCCTCATCTCCCAAACGCACTTTAGTATCACCAACTAGAGGCTCACGTTCAAACACTTCGACAATGTTAGGGAAGATTAAGTGGGGTGACAAACCACCGCCAAATAAACGGAAAGAATCTCTCAATGAATCTTCACGTTCACCTTCAAAAAAGATTACTACGCGATTGTCAGGTACTTCTCCACGGTTGGCAGCATCAATATCCAGGAAACCGAAAAAGGAGGAAAAAACCGAACCGAATGTTGTTGATGATAAGCATACTATAATGGTTATTTTTTAAATTATATAACTGAATTTTAAAGTAGAAGCATTTTAATTTTGTTATTTTCCGTTTTACCTTATCTAAAGCTTTTAAATTTAGTCTCGTGAGGAGCGCAAATTGCAGGCTACAATTGCTTCTTTTGAACGTGCCGAACACCTCTCACAAGAAAAAAAGCGCAAACAAATTGAAAAAATACATGTAAAATTTAATTTTGTATTTCAATATTTTTTATTTTCTATTCAGCCACCTTCGGAACCTCCCATCGTTACAAAATTGAAACGGAAGTCTTTTAATGCCAAGGCTTCATCTGTCAAATCTGTTCAAAATGAATCTTCTAATATTAGTTGTAAAAAGTTGTTTGAAGAATTAAATAAAATTACGAAAATGAAACTTGACAAGTTGCAAGAGTTTAAATTGCCTTCTGACTATGATGCTTTGCGTACTGAAGTGATGAAAGAATATCAAGCAAGAAAAGAAATTAGTCCTTCAAAAACAGAAATTCATTCAAAGAAGACAGAGAAAAGATTGAAGTCACTTCGTGGATCATTAAGTTATGCAACAACATCAAAAGCGTCTATAGCCAGAGAAAATGAAACAATGGGGGAAGAGGAGACATCTTATAATCAAAAATTGGTTTCTCCGGCGAGTGATGGATGTGTTTGGGAAAAAGAGCAAGAATGTTTTTCTGAACCTATCAAAGTGGCTAGTGCTCCACCAACAACAATCATTAATACAAGTGATATCGAAAAGACTGAAAAAGAAGGTGCTAATATGGAAGTTGACACTGAGATACCGGTTCGTCCACCGAATACAAAGGCACATAAGAAAATAACTTTGGAAGAATATAAGCGAAAGAAGAAGGCGGAGATGGAAGCGAAACAACAAAATATTGAAGAGAATGCAACAGATAAAGAGTAATCTTTGATATTTTTAAAAATTGTTAAGTTTTTGTTTAAAAAATTTATTTTTTAAACACTTGTTTTCTATTTTAGGACGGTTGCTATTCAAGAACCTTCGACGTCACGATTTTCCTCTTCAACAATGTTTTCAGCTTCGTCTGTAATGGCCACTAGACATTCTCCACGCAGATCCTTCATTCCTGCTATTAGCAGTTTGCCTTCATCGCCACCTCAACAACTTGAGGATTTTGCACAAAGTCCTCCAGCAATTGGAGTACGTCATAAACAACTTTTCAGCGCACCATCACTTGACGAATTGAAAAAGAGAATCCATGGCGAAACGAGCTTTTCCAGTAGTGCCGGATCATCAATGGGAGAAGAATTAGGTAAATAATAATATCATGATAATTTTCCCAAGATTTTATACCTAATTTAATTCTTATTTAGGAGAAAAACAGTTACATCCTCCCTTGCCTGTTGATATGCCACCTCCGCCACCACCACCAAAGAAGCAACAGCAGTCACTTGATGATCGTCTCAAAAAATTTGTGAAGAGGACCTCATAGATGATTGAAGAAATATTTGAATCATCGTTACTGAAAATGCCCCTCCCCCCGTTTCTGAAATATTTGTCATAAAATCTGCGTCCCACATAAAATTATTTAAACTTTAGAGTCCCCTTATGTAAATGAGGTACTATCCAAATATCCCCTCGCAAAGTCCATAAATGTTTTTTTCCTTCTTCCATTTGTGTTATTTCATAAAGATTAAAAAATGATCATGGAACCAACCAAAAAATATCTTATCAGTCTAAATCACTGAACAGACAAGACAGAACGAATTACTAAAATACTGAACATACCGATATACAGTCCAGACAAATCAGTCCGAAACCACCAAATTACGGAAAGACAAAAAACACCCCAAAAAATAGCAATCACTGAACAATAAATCTAGGATTTATAGGCAAGTAAAAACTGAAATAAGCGCCTAAAATAGGCACCAAAAAGACAAAAAAGGCATAAGAGTAAAAATACTCAAATATCGAACTATAAATTAAAAGTAAGAGGTGGCGTTGATCTTTTTAGTTTGGCACTAATGATTCTCCACTATTCTTAATTCATACCATTTTTCAATCTTTATGAGAGGATAAGTAAGGAAGAAAAAGTAATTAAAATTGCGGACTTTGCGGGGAGATAATAGTATGGTACCTTAACTGAATTTAAATACCTATATGCCAAAATAAATTTTGAAACAAATTTCAATTATTTATTCAAAGAATTTATATTTTATAGAATTAATTTAAGAGAGAAATAAGGGAGAAAGGGAGAGAATAATTTAAGGGAGAAAGAAGAATCAACAAATACTTACAAATACAATTCTACTAAACAAATACTTACAAATACAACTAATTACAAATCAACAAATACAATTAAGAAGAATCGACAAATACCTACAATCTAACTATATTATATTTTATCATACTAATTATATTTATATTTATTGTTCCACCTTTCATTTCTTTGTCTTCTTCTTTTGTGGATCATTATTCTTTTCTGCCTTTGTTGCCACCGCCTTTCCTTTTGTTACAACTTTTTTAGGAGTTGGTGAAGCCTTGTTATTCTTTTCTGCCTTTGTTGCCGCTGCCTTCTTTCCTTTTGTTACAACTTTTGTAGGAGTTGGGGAAGCCTTGTTTTTCTTTGTTGTTTGTGTAAAATACCTTTAACACATAGGTATTTTAAGAAAAAATTTCCTTTACCACATTTAATTGGTTCAGTAACTGCCTCAATAATTTCATAATTTTCAACCTTTCCACAATTTTGTTTTATCTTCTTTATTATTTTCTTCTAAAGGTAAAAATGCCTTAGCAATAATATAAAGAATATTATTATTTTGATATTCTTTTTCTAAATATTTTTCTTTTTGTTGATTATATTCCTCATTATCTTCATCATTATTTAATTGCCGTGACCTTTTTCTATTTTTTGAATGTCTTTTACGTTCATAATTATTATTACAAAAATTGTAATAATAATTAACAAAATTGTGGAAAGGTTGAAAATTATGAAATTATTGAGGCAGTTACTGAACCAATTAAATGTGTAAAGGAAATTTTTTCTTAAAATACCTATGTGTTAAAGGTATTTTACACAAACAACAAAGAAAAACAAGGCTTCCCCAACTCCTACAAAAGTTGTAACAAAAGGAAAGAAGGCAGCGGCAACAAAGGCAGAAAAGAATAACAAGGCTTCACCAACTCCTAAAAAAGTTGTAACAAAAGGAAAGGCGGCGGCAACAAAGGCAGAAAAGAATAATGATCCACAAAAGAAGAAGACAAAGAAATGAAAGGTGGAACAATAAATATAAATATAATTAGTATGATAAAATATAATATAGTTAGATTGTAGGTATTTGTCGATTCTTCTTAATTGTATTTGTTGATTTGTAATTAGTTGTATTTGTAAGTATTTGTTTAGTAGAATTGTATTTGTAAGTATTTGTTGATTCTTCTTTCTCCCTTAAATTATTCTCTCCCTTTCTCCCTTATTTCTCTCTTAAATTAATTCTATAAAATATAAATTCTTTGAATAAATAATTGAAATTTGTTTCAAAATTTATTTTGGCATATAGGTCTCCGCCACCACCACCAAAGAAGCAACAGCAGTCACTTGATGATCGTCTCAAAAAATTTGTGAAGAGGACCTCATAGATGATTGAAGAAATATTTGAATCATCGTTACTGAAAATCGTTGCCCCCGTCTGAAAATCGTTACCCCCGTTTCTGAAATATTTGTCATAAAATCTGCGGCCCACCCATCAAATTATATAAACTCTAGAATTTCCTGATATGTAATTGAATTTCAATATATGCCAAAATAAACAATTTTGAACTAAATTTAAATTATTCATTCTAGATTTCGCTTAGGTTTTACGCATTAATTTACGATAGATATAGGATAGATGCAATCAGAACTACACCATTGGGATTATTTACAAATATCTAACAAACAAGAATGATATACAGTTAATATTCGGTAGATATTTGTAAATAATCCCAATAGTGTTTGCTTTATCATTTCTATCCCATACTTATATGTCCTGTCTTATATTATGACAAAAATTATTAATTAGATCGTCCACAAATTCTTCAATAAATGTATCTTGCTTGCCCATTAGCGGTATAAAGACTTTCGTCAATGGAAAAGTCGCCCTCATGATTTCTTTGTAAACCAATTGTAGCTGGAGGAGAATAGTGTTTTGGATTCTGTCGAGGAAGGAGGCATGCGTTGTTAACAGCTGATGTTGGTGTATTTTCGCTATTTGTTAATCTCCTTAAAAATCAGGAAATAGGTGGTCGTTATTTGTAGGACCACCGAGTGGGAAACCCGAAGTGTGTATCAGTCGATCTCTCTCGCCGAGCTGATGCAAATATGCAAAAATTCTTAGCCGGAGACGAAAACTAGAGATACAGGCAGCGGAATCAAAAAACCATAGGGGGCATTCGACTCAGCCTAACGAGCTTTCTCTAATGAGCTAACATTTTATTTCAGAATTTTTTACCACAAAAACCTGCTTGGTTTTTCAGTATTCAGCTGGCTGTATCTCTGTGAGTTTTCGTCTCCGGCTAAAACTTATATTTGTACTCAGCTCGATGAGAGGAATTGAATGATATACCTATGTATACTTCAGGGCTTCCACTCGGTGGTCCTGGATAGCCAGAAATAGTAATAGATTCATTATTAGTTTACCTTCCAATTTTGCGTTTTTGTGCTGGCGGTTGTGGAGGAGGATCAGGAGGTGGAGGTAACAAGAGGAGACTAGAGCCATTCAGCCTTTGATTTGATGATGATGGAGGGGATGAAGGTGGAGATGAGGGATGAAATTCTGAAACAATGGAAATATTTATGTAATATTTGTAAATTCATTATTAACCCATATTTAATTGTTGTTCATTATGGTGGTGATGAATATTACAATTATGTTGATTTCTTTTATTGTTTTGCCAATTTTGAGAAATAAAATCATTATCGTCACAAACAGGCAATTCCCTCATCTGAAACGAATAATGGATTAAAATTATAAATATTTACTGCCATCGTTTATTTCCCCAAGGATATCTCAAAAACCAAAGATATCCCCAAAGGATATCTCAAGCTTCCCCAAAGGATATAAAATAAATTCCAGTAATGTTTTTCCAAAAAATTAATAAGCTTGCCTGTGATTCATATAATTTGCTTCCTCGTTCAAAATGACTAGCTCGCAATAATGTCCCCGATGAATTTGAGGGTATATAGAAATTATTATTGCTTCCAAATAAACAAGAATGGCCCGTTGTATTAAATATTCCACCATTGCTATTTAGAGCACCTCCATTATCAAAATGTGTTGAATAACTTAAATGGAATATTTTAAAAAATTTCTGTTTTAATTACTTAGAAGATGCTTTAGCTCCATTAACGGCAGCAAGCAATCCAGCTGCTGAATGAAACCCTCCACCAACCCCTCCTATACGATAAGCTTGTTGTTGGTGCTGTTGATGACGACGACGTATCTGCTCTGCACGGTGTCTTCTCATTCTTCTATGTTTATAACGAAATACGCATAGAGCTATTAATCCAACCAATGCGATAAGAGTAACAACAACAGCAATTCCGATTAAGACTTTAAAGTTTGAAAATTAATATTTATTTGGGATTGGGTCACTAATGTACCGGTACAAGAGTACAAAAGCCAGCTTAATCGACTATAACTATTTTAGTCTATCAAACATGAACAAATCTTATATTATTGGAAAGCCCTCGATAGCGGTACCTTTTTTCTAGGTGAACGGATCAAGTCTGATCACTCATTAAAAAGTTTACTCGTTCCGGTATATATTTTATAGTAGATCTGACTGTATACAGAATACAACAATAATTTTTAAATAATTTGTTATCAATTTAAAATATTAAGAATCTACCATTAATAGTATTGCTATTGCTCCAGTCTATAGGAAAAAGAAGAGATGCAAATCCAGTTACCCCTGAAGAGAATTCATCAATTTCTTCCTTGTCATGAGTTTTGGCAGAATAAATAGGTCGAGAACGTACAGAATTATTATTTTTATATTTATTTTTATTTAAATTTATTCTTCCATTATTTACAGCATTTTCAAGAATATCTAATAATTCAATATCTAATTGATGCATTGCAGCAGTAATTGCTTCTTTAGTGTCAGGAAAGAAAATTTTCCTTTAAAAAATGTTTTAATTAGGCAACAAAATAATAAAATAAGTAAAATTAGAATCCTTTGTTTTCTTAAACCCCCGACCCAAAGCCAACTAAATTTTCCCTTCCTTTAAGTCTTTATATCTATTCCTTACTTCATTTCTTGTTTCAAACAAAGCTTTTTCTCTTTTAAATTGGCTGTATATAAAATAACATTAACCAAATATTCATTCCTTTCTTTTGATCTTTTTAAATATTTTTTAATATCCCCCCCTTCTTCAACTTCAATTCGTTCAATTATTGGATTTGAACAGGGAAAGGTAAAAGGCCGAAGAGAATTTAAAATTTCCTTAAAAATTAATTTGTATAAAAAATATTTTTTTTCTTTTCTCTACTTTTTCTTGATGTTTAATCTGTTCTGCACTTTCTCCTGAAAAAATTAAGACAAATCTATGCCGATCGTCTAATATGGAAATTGAGACAGGGGCACGTGAACAGAGACGTCTTTTTTGTTCTCCAGGGTTGTCACAAGCAATTACCTAATTAATTATTTTAAATTTTGATAAAAATATTTTAAAATTTTCAATCATTACCGTAATCCTAAAAAAGTTTTTCTTCGAAATTTGTGCCAATTCGTCAGCCCCCTTCTTTGGCCATAACTCCCCACTCTGTGGATCAATACCAAATAAATTCCCCACTTCGCCCTGTGTTGTCTCTTCAGTATCAATTGAATAATTAATTAAACTATTTCCATTTCCAGGTTCATCTCCATCTTCTGCCTGAATTAAAAAATTATTTTTTTATTTTTAAATTTTTAATAAAAGAATTAAAAGTCTCTCCCCCTACTAATAATTATTTATATTTTAAAATACTTGTTTTGAGCATAATCATTTTTGTTTAAATTAAAATTTTATTTTATTTACCGTTATTTTATAAAATCGTTGATTAGCCATTGTTTCAATAGGCAAAACAGCAAAAAAGCTTTCTTCTGTCCCCAACTTTTCATTTTTTCTTTCTCCTTCAATTTTATTAAAAACAAATTTTGGTTTATTATCATTAACATCCAAAACAGAAATATTTGCCAATGTCCAATCTTGTTGACCTCCATTTTCGACTGTAATATTTAATAAATAATTTGGAATAGCTTCACGGTCAAGTTGCATTTGTGTTCTTAATTCGCAATTTCCTTCACCATTTTGAGCAACACTTTAAAAGAATTTCAATTAAAAACAATTTCTCTTTCCCAACCTAAATGCCCCTCTTAAATTTCCAGTTCTAATTGCACAAATTGTAAAACGAGTATCACTCGGTTTATTAATAACAGGTAAAATTGTAAGAAAAACAGGCGGGCGAGTTCCTTCCATTATTGAAGAATTAAAATAATGACTTGAAAATTTAATTTTGGTTTGGAGCTTTGGAGAAGTGGAAGAAGAAGAAGTAGTATTTTTATCTTAAAAGAAGTATTTTTTATTAAAATTAATTAATTTTATTTACTTTCAATATTTGATTCTTCTGTTGTTGGTTTTAAATATTGTTTTGTTGTTCTTTCTGTAGAAGAAAGTAATTTATTATTAATTTGTTGGTTTTCTTTTAATTGTTCTTCTTCTTGCTGTTTTTCTTTCTCTTCTTCATTTTCCTCATCTTCTTCTTCATCCACCTCTTCAACTCCTTGCCAAGATATTGTTGTTGTTGGTAATACTTTCTTTTCTTCATGCCTAAAAATTAAATTAAAAATTTGAGAAAATTTTGTTTTAATTATAGCCTCACCCCCCCCCCCAATCAGTAGTTAGTAACACCGCTTTTTCGTGGGAGAATTAATGACTTTTTGGCGCAACCCAAGGGTTTAGGGGGGTTTTCCTTTTGATCCTAAAGGTATAGGGGGTTTCCCTTTTGATCTCCTAAAGGTTTTGTAGGGGTCTAATTAAGATTAATTACAGTATACCAATTTCGCGCAATGTTTTCAAGAGATAACCCAAGGGTTTAGGGGGTTTTTCTTTTGATCTCCTAAGGGTTTTGGAGGGGTCTAATTAAAATTAATTACAGTATATCAATTTCCCGCAAAGTTTTTCCTTTGAGTCTGAGAGACAACCCAAAGGTTTTAGAAGGGGTTCTACTTGATTTTAAATATTTTTGAATTTCACTTGATGGAAAATTTAACTTATTTCTATTTATGTTCACCTAAGTATTAATTACCTATTGGCATTCTTTAAAAAATATACTATATAAACAGATAAAATGATTGATTAGATTTTAAAAATGTTAATTAAAATTATTTCGTTGTTATTAATAGTCTACAAATCCTCAACTGAAGATAAGATATGGAAAATAGAAGAAGCCTTAGTATCATTATTTCGACGAACACCCGCCCCACCTGTTTATGTCATAAATGATATTTTGTATGACAAATGTGAAAATTTACCTTTTATAACAAAATTTCCTAAAAAATCTGTATATTATATTGGAAAATTTGGAAAACACTGGGATCAGTTGGAGGAACAATTAAAAAGGGATAAAAAATTAAGAGATGAACAATTGAAAATGAAAAGAAAGAATTCTTTACAAACATCTACGAAACCTGTACCAACTAATGAAACAGATTATATATTATATTCAAAATGGAGATTTTTAAAAGAACCCCTTTCTCAACAATTATAAACCTGTTCAAGAAAAATTAGTGGGCGTGACTTATTTCCGAGTATAAAAGCTGATGAAAAATCAAATCTTGTCATTATAAAAATTATTGATGGCACTTAACATGAATAATAAGAAACTTCTTACCTCCCAAATTTTACCCGAAGTAGAAATAAACATTAATCCAAACGGAATAACAATCTCAAGTGCCCGTTTACTACCACCTCGATTTATTCCTTATGACCAAGGTGGTAAATGTCGTGAATGTAAAAGCACAGAAGTGGAATTAGATTTTGTTGTGACAAAGGAAGGAATTACAATTTATTGTACTCGGATTTCAGGAACACGATTTGTACCCTTTGATATAGTATATGACCTGCCTGGAATTTGTTTCTTTAAGGTAACTTTTAATAAATTAATTAAACCAAGTTTTATTTTAAGATCAAAAACAAAGGCCGCGTATTCAATATCCCACATAATTCAATGCCACCTACACAACCTAAACCACAACAACCCTGCAAAAATCAAATTAAATCTGAAACACAAGAAGACCAGCCTCAAAATTCTGCTCCACAACGAAAACGTTCAAAAACTACAAATGAAAATGTCGAACAAAAAGAGAAAAATATATTAGATGAGTTTTTTGATAGTCTTGATGCAGCAACAACAGGGATTCAGTCAGATAAAATAAACAATTTAAAGAAACAGGCTATTAACATGAAAGAAGAAGAAAACGCAGCTATAGAATCATTATTTAAGTGAACATTAAACCATTCAAACATACTCATTTAAAAATTTTAAATTAAAATATGGAAACATTGTCATTCTCAGATAAAGAATTAAAATTTAAACTTCCTTTTGGTATGATTATTTCAGGACCCAGTTCCAGTGGAAAGAGTACTTTTTTATTAAAATTTATTTCTGAGACAGAAAGCTTAATTGACCCTAAACCTAAAAGCATACTTTATTGTTTTGGTGAGATGAGTAACATTGTTCCTATACTTCAAAAATCAGGTGTAAGTGTGTTCTCGGGTGTACCTCCAGATGATCTAATCAATAAATTTCAAAAACCTTTGCTCCTTATTCTTGATGACCTCCTTCTGACTATTGATGAAAAATACTTATCAGAATTATTTACAAAGAAGTCACACCATCGAAATTTTGCAGTAATTTTTGTTACACAAAATTTATTTGAACGTAAAATCAAAGTCGCACGACAAAATGCTCAATATATTATTATAATGCGTTCTCCTAATTCTGTCTTATCTGTCCGAAATATTGGTGTACAACTTTTCCCTAGAAAACTTGACTACTTTCTTGATGCTTATCGTCAGGCAACTAACAGACCGTATGGTTATTTAGTTATAGATATGCATGCTTCGTCTGATCCAGGATTACGACTTCGTACAAACATATTTAAGGAAGATGAAGAAAAAATAATTTTTATTCCGAAAAACAGCGCATAAATGGTTAGCCAAATTGTCAAAGAAAACTCAAAATTTTTAAGCATATTATCTCGCACAAAATCGCAAAGAAAGATAAACCGTCTTTTAAGACTTTCAACAACAAATCAATTATTGGCTTTAGTAGAAATTTGTTTGAATATAGTAAAAGCTCGTATTAATCTTACAAAATGTCAAAAGAAACGTTTATTACCATATGCAGACTTTGTCCGGAAAATGAGTCGTATCAAGAGTGAAAAAGGTGCACGAAAAACTCTAAACCAAAAAGGTGGAGGTATTGGAACTTTTGCTGCGCTCCTTACACCTGTCCTTATAGAACTAGCAAGATCTCTGGGAAGCTCTATAAAAAGCGATAAATAAAACAAAAATTAACAAAACTATGGCAAACAAATTTATTCTAGTTCCTGAAGATATTTACAGAGGACTGACAACATACGATGCAGGAGACCCCAACCTCGATTTTATTAGAAGTGATCTCGAGAAAATTAAGAGGAAAAAGGATAATCCCTCTGCTAAGAATGTAAAATATAATCAAGAATTAAGAAGATATCTGCAAATGAGAAACGAACAACAAAATAAACCAGTCAAAGTTGAAATGGTGGCTAGTCCTAAAGGAGCAATTATGAGCACAAATACAACACGTCCCTCATCTAATTTAACAGAGGATGATGACGATCTATTAACAACAGATGACATTTCTCTTCCCTCATACCCGATACCACCTAAGGACATAAAACCTCTATCAACTTTTAATGCACCGAATGTACCTCCACCACCGTCATTGTCATCAACTTATTCTACTAAAAAACATTTTAAAAATATAGTAGATGAATTGCCACCTATTCCTCCTTCACCACAACCTATAGTAAAAAGAGAAAATAAATCCGACTTGAAGAAATATAAAGTGAAAAAACATATCAAAAAGGCTAAAAAAGTTTCTAAAAATAAAAAAAAACAAATTCCCCAAAAGCATTCTGAAAATATAGAAACAAACCATATTAAAACTCCAGCAAGTCCAAGTCCACCCATTTATCTCAAGGTTACAAAACGAGAACAAGAAAATAATGAGGTTGAAGGAGTAAAAAGAAAGAAGAGAACAGATAAAAATCGAGACGACGAGCTCAAACAAGAATCATTTTTATTGAAACAAAAAGCTATTAAATTAAAACAGTTAGCCGATAAAAGAAAAATTTTATCTGAAAGACGAAAAATTAGTCAAAAAACCAAAGTTCCATTAGATCCATATGAAATTGGACGACTTCGTGATAAAGAAAATGAAAAATCAAAAAAAAGAAAAGTCATGAGAGAAGGAAGATCCCCCTCTCCACCAACAAGTCGTCAAAAAGTAAAAAGGAAATTTGAGGGTCCTATTGGAAATGAACTAGCTGTTATGAAAAGACAAAGAAAAGTTACTAAAAAACAATCACAAAGAGCTTCAAATTTATGGGTTAAGAATTTAAAGAAAAGAAATTTATATAAATCTAAAAATAAATGGGCATCAAGGAAGCCAACACAAAAAGATATAAACAGTTTTAAACCTTCCCTTTGGTAAATAAATGGGTGATTATACTAAGCTCCTTGATGATTTATATAATAACCCTGAATCACCTGCAGCTTTTTCTGGAATTGACCGTCTTTGGTATGAAGCACGTAAGGTTCTCAAACATATACCAAAAAAGGTCGTACAACATTATCTAGAAGGACATCGAACATATACACTTATGCGTCCTAAACGTATTCATTTTAAAAGATCAAAAACTGTAGCTGCTGGGTTTATGACAGACGTTCAAGTGGATTTGGCTGATTTTCAACAGTTATCCAGAAATAATAAAGGAAATCGTTATTTGCTTCTAGGTATTGATGTTCTATCTAAACGAGTGTTTGGTGTTCCTGTCAAGTCCAAAAAGGCTGATGAAATGATAGAAGCTTTTAAAAACTTAATTTCACAAATGCCTATGAAACCACAAAGAATTTTTTCTGATAAGGGAACAGAATTTAAAAATAAACATATGAAAGATTTTTTTGAAAAGGAGGGGATAGAAAAACATGAGCCAACACATTCTATAGTCAAAGCTTCTGTTGCCGAAAGAGCAATTCGTAATGTTAAACAACGACTTTACCGAAATTTTGCTCAAAAGAAAACATTAAATTGGATTGATGTCCTTGAAAAAATTTTAGAAGGAATAAATAAAGCAAAAAGTAGAATTCATGGAATGAGACCTATAGATGTCAATTTTGATAACGCTCAAAAAGTATGGAAACGAATTTATGGGAAAATATTTTCTTCAAATAATAATAATAATACAAAACCAAAACTTAAAAAGGATGATTTTGTACGAATGAGTGTAAATAAAGGTGTTTTTGAGAAAGGTTATTTACCAAATTGGGGAGATGAAATATTACAAGTGGATAAAATAAAAGAAACCCCTTTACCTATTCAATACAAAGTCCGCGATGATAAAGGCGAAAAATTCAAAGGTTCATTTTACAATGAAGAGTTAACTCGGGTAAGAAAGGATGCTGATACCGAATACAGAATTGAAAAAGTTGTGAGAAAAAGAAAGAGACCAGACGGAACCTTTGATGTTTTAGTTAAATTTATAGGATACCCAGAACGAGAATGGATTCACGAGACTCAATTAGTATAAAAGAAACAAATTTTTTCATTATTGTAAAAATTTTTTGTGATAAAATAATGTCAAACAGTTTTTTTGTCTTCCTACCTAGTAATATTCCCGATTATCCAGATAATCGTCCAAATAAATTTCGTGTTCATTTACCGAAGCCTCTCTACTTTTCTGGTAATTGGGTTTGTGGATTACATAGTATAAATTATCCATATTCATGGGCAGCAACTATTGGTACACTAGATGATCAATGGATTGATATACATTTCAAAGATAATCTTGGAATGGGCAGAGTCTTACGAGTTCCAGTTCCAAAGGCTTCTCATACTTCAGTTGAGAAATTACATGAATTTTTAATTTCCACACTTCAACATCAAAGCGAAACTTATGGAGCTTCGCCTTTGGAAAAACCTGAAGATTTAGTAGATCTGCCCTCACTTAAACACCCAAGAAATAAACGTTCATTAGAAGAGCTAAGGCAAATTAGAGTGGGGATCATTCCTAAAGTTGATGAAGTGTTCATAGATTATCCTGATCAATATTGGGACCAAATAAAAATTTTAAAAGATAAACTTGTAGAGGATTCAAAATCTTTAGATGAATTTAAATTAAGAACAGATCAAGAAAAAGATGAGACTATTAAAAGTGAAATGACAACAACATTTTGGAACCTTAGTTACAAAAGGAGTGCTTTAGAATCTCGAATTAGAAAATTGGAAGAGGAAGCAAAAAGAAGGGATTTTGAAAAGAACAATTCAGATGTCAACATTGTTGTAGATTTTTTCGAAACCTACCCCGAAAATTACAATGAAATATTAATTATAGACCATCTCAAACTAATAGCTCTCTTCATAGAAGATAAAAGGGAAACACCCTTACAATTAGAGGGATTTTTACCAAGATTTAAGAAAGAAATTGAAAGAATGACAAAGAGAGTAAATTTACTTGATGCTGCTGTACTGAGAAGGGACAAACAAAAAACAGTTAAACAATATAATAGAGAGAACTATATAACCCATAAAGGCTATGTTGATAAATTTTTCAATGATAACCCTGATTATTGGCCAGCAATACGAAGTAATTTCTACGGATTGATCGCTACATATCAGGAAATTTCTAATACAAAAACTTTGTATGATGAGGAAACAGATGAAGATCGAAAGAAGGAATTAAATACTAAAATTGATGGACTTAAAAGACTTGTCAATTATAGAATGGATAGATTTAGGGCACTTGAGTTTGAGGGAATTGCTAGAGACAAAGAGACAGCAGATGAACCTTACAGACCCCCACCTCTACCAACGTACACAGACATACACCCTCCAACAACACCTTCAATCCCTCCCACAATACCTACTCAACAGACTTCATCTTTAAAGTCTCTACCAAGCTATACCTCTCCAACAAAACCTGTTTCACAAGATCAACAAAAAGGAGAACAACCCCCTCTTCCACCTGTTATAATTGAGCCTCCTAAACCTACAGATATTTCAAAACCTTCACCGATCCCTGAAACAACAACTCCTGTTCAACCTTCACTGATCCCTGAAACAACAACTCCTGTTCAACCTTCACAGCCTGAACCAGCTACCGAGGATCTTTCGAAACTTCCTGTTCTTCCAACTCCTGAAGAAACATTCAGTGATCCATTATGGACCGAAGAAATGGAACAAATATTAACAAAAATACTAGGGAGAACACCCACACGCCAAGCCCGAATAAATTATTTACCGAATATGCCCGCTCTTTTAAGACAGTATGGGCGACTAAAGAAGGATAAGGTTGATGCTTCAGTCCAAAAACAAATAATTGATTCGATAGAAATATTATATCACAAGGATTTTGAACGTTTTAAGGTACAATTTACTCATACAAGCATTAAATATCTATCATTTTCGCCTCAACTTGGATATGTTTTGGGGTTTGAAAATACAAATATGGTCCAAAACAGAGAAATTGCAAAGTATGGATGTGACTTAAGGGGTGGTTTTTCAAGTTTTGCTGTGTATACAAAAGGACTAACAGAAAATATGATAATTGGTAATAGTCTAAGTTCACTTTTACGTGTAGTCTCTGTGGCCGGTGCAAAACCTGGAGAATATAATGAAAATATCTATGATTCACCAATATATGCTCGTGTTTTACCAAAGGAAGTTAACGAAATAGAGATTGAAATAAGAACAATGGATAATGGTAGATTAGTGCCATTTTCGTTTGGTACGGTACTCATTGTTTTAATTTTTAAAAAAGTCATAAATTTTTGATGTTCTCTCCAGTGTATATAAATAGTAATTTTTTATTTATTTTCAAATAAAAATTTTTCAAAAATGGTTCATGTTGTGTTTGATACTAGTACTGTTGGTTATGACGATTTTTTACAAAATAATTTAAATGATATGACCGGTACAGGAGAATATACTGATAATTATTTTCGAGGTTCCTCACCCTTTCAAAGAGGTTATGGCATTCAGAAAGGAGCTGGAGTCGGTGATGTTATGCGCGGTCTGTGGCGTTTTTTTCTTCCTGTTCTTCGTAATGTTGGAAACACAGTTAAGGCTGAAGCACTTAATACGGGACAACGTGTTATTGATAGGGTTAGTCAAGGAGAACCCATTAAAGAGGCTTTCATCAGTGAAGGAAAGAAGGGAATAGACGCTGTGCTTGATAAAGGAGGTCTTCCAAAACAGTTTGGATCTGGGGTTTCGAGAAAAAAGACTATAAAAAGGCAAAAATTACCCAGTTACCAAAAAATTATAGGTAAACCAATTAAGAAGAAATTGAGATCAGACGTTTTTGGATTTTATTAAAAAATGAAATTCCATAAAATTGATAACGATAGTATAAATTCAATAACAAATGCTTTGGATTTTTTCAAATTCCTCCCACAAACGTCAGCATATCGTCATCAAAAGTTTTTGAGATTCTTACAAGTAATCCGCTCACAGATACACCTTATCATTTCAAAATCCACTCTAGTCAAAACTATATCGATCTATCAAAATGTTATTTATTTACCGAATTTCGAATTCGAAAAGAAAATGAAAGTGGACAACTTGTAAATCTTTCTGTCGCAGACAATGTTTCTTCAATACAACTCATAGGGCAAACTTTTATTAATAATATGCGAATAAGTATCAATGGTCGTGAAGTTTTTAACGCAAATTCCCTTTATGCCTACAAAACATATTTTTCTCATGAATTATCATATTCACAAAACGCAAAGAGTTCACATCTAAATTCTGCAGGTTATTATTACAATAATACTACAACTCAAGAAGGTGGTTTAGATACAATCGAAAGGAGAAGGTTATTTGAAAAAGTAAAACTGCACAATTTATTGCCAAGCTTGATGCAGATCTTTTTAATCAACCATTATATTTAATAAATCACTGTGAGATAGACATTGAAATATTACCAAACGATTCCCGGTTTGTTCTTATGACATTTGGACTACAAAATGCTATGGAAGTAGCAACACGTTATCATTTTGAAGTAACAAATATGAAACTTTATGTTAAGAAGGTCGACTTAATGGATGGGCTTGCTTTAGATATTGCTAGGAGACTCGAAACAAAACCTGCCCGTTATTCTATAAGAAAAACTTTAATGAAACCTCTTTTTATTAGCCAAGGTCGATATGAATTTAATGCAAATTTATTCATGGATCAAATACCCAGACGTATTACGTTGGGACTTGTTTCTAATTCAGACTATGTCGGCAACATTACTAGAAGTCCTTTTAATTTTCAACACTTTAATGTCCGTGAGATTAGTATTATTGCTAATGGCAGAAATTATCCTCAGGCTCCATATGACTTTGATTATGAAAATGGGAAATATGTTCGAGCATTTAATGACATGAATGAGGCAATAGGGTTATCAAATTCGACTGAAAGTAATGGAATTACTTATCAACAATTCGGCAAAACTCACTGTATATATGTTTTTAATTTGACTAATAGTGGTGAAGACCATGGAGGGGCTTTCGATTTAATCAAAAATGGGACAACAGCTGTAAATATAAAGTTCAGCCAACCTGTTCCTGAGGGTGGAATCATGCTAATAGTAATGGGTGAAGCAGATTCTCTCATAATGTTAGATAAAAATAGAACAATCGCGAGTGATACAACTATATAAACAAAAGATATCATAATTTCAAATCATTATTTAAACATGAACTTTTTATCAAAAATCTTTTTAATAAAAATTTTTACTCATATTATTGAAGGATTATCAACAGATGGTACTATAAAATTAGATAATTTACCAGAATATTCTGAACTTGTTAAATATTACAGAGGTGAAAATATTACAGGAGACCCTTTGTTACCTTCAAAAGAGAAAATTGTGGCACCAGTTCCAAAATTTTTAAATTTACCTTTTGAAAATTTACCCTTGCTATGCAAAGAAAATCCTAAGGACAATAGTTTTTATGGTCATGTATTCTGCTGGGGAATGATTGGTTTATATGCTCTTCTTATAGCAAGTTTGATTATTTATCAACTTCGTTCCGTCCTCTGGTTCAAATTCAACTTTAATAGCAACAACCATGTACGCAAGTCAGATTACACAAATTCTCAGGGGAAACCCGAAGACATCACAAATATTTCAAGGATGTTTTCCGTGTAATCAGTTACCTAATCCTAACACGTGTAAAGGAAGAATTTTAATTATCAATTTGGATCCTTTTGGCTACGAGGGCTCACATTGGATTTCTTTATTTGTGAATAAAAGAAATGAGGTGTTCTATTTTGATAGTCTATCCCTACCCACTAGTATTTGTATAATAAATTCTTTCCTTAAAAATTTTTCTAAAATTGTAAAGAATCTCAAACCGTACCAAAATCCAGACTCGAAAACTTGTGCCCATCATTGTATTTCCTTTGTCTATTTTATATCTCAAGGGTTAAATTTTACTCAATACCTAAAAATGTTAGATAAAAAACCAAATACAGATTTATTTGTTATAAAAATTGTGAATAAATTAATTAATTAAATGTAGCAAGGTGTGTTAATGTTAATTCTGCGCAATCTGGACAAAGAAAAAAAGTGTAAATAAAAGAAAATTGATCTTTCGGATTCAAAATCTCGCACTGGTCCCGAGTCATAGTAAATAACATGCAGTCGTAACACCATTTTCCTCCTCTAAAGTAATTAATAAGCATACTAAGACGAGCACCTTTATCAAGTATCTTCCCTTCTTTCAAAGTAATGTTCATATAATTAACATAATCCCTCTTTTTAAAAGTTCTGTAAGGAAATACTCCCTAAATTTTTATTTTCATTAAAAATATTCAAGTTAAATCAACCTCTACAAGTTTGATAATTTCGTTGTCAACGAGATTGTCTGTTTGTTTAATCATTTTAGTTGAAGTTTTTTAATATTTTAGTTATCTTAATACAAAATTTAGATTAACACAAAAAATTAGAAAAAATCATAATACAAAAAATCTTAATACAAGAAATTATAATTTTGATTATTGAGGGTGGACATTATTTAAAATATAGATAAAATTTGCATAAATTCTGTGATTAATTACTTAGGGTGTGTCTTACTCTGAAACTTAAGATTTAAAATATAGATAAAATTTGCATAAATTCTGTGATTAATTACTTAGGGTGTGTCTTACTCTGAAACTTAAGATTTAAAATATAGATAAAATTTGCATAAATTCTCTGATTAATTACTTGAGGATGTGTCTAAAAATGAATTTTTAAATTTAAAGATAAAATTTGCATAAATCTGTCAACTTGATTGATTACTAGTCTAAATACACAATTATAAATTTGCATAAATTCTGGATTTAATATTCTCAGATTTAAATTCAAAGATAAAATTTGAATAGATTCTGTGATTGATTACTTGAAGGTGTGACTTATTTTGAAATCTTAAGATTTAAAGTATAGATAAAATTTGAATAAATTCTGTGATTGATTACTTGAGGGTGTGTCTTTATTTGAATTTTTCAAGATTTGCATAAAATCTGGATTAAAGTGTAACTTATTTATTCTTAATATTTTAGGTAATAATAAAAATTTACTCAACAGACAAAGTTAATAAAGGCGAATCTAAAAATTATAAAAATAAAAATTTTTAGCAATTTTAATCATTTTCAATATTTATTAGAAAATAATAATGCAACCTGTTTCAAAACGTGCGCGTCAATTTTCTATTGATTATCTCCTTGCTAATCAACAAGGAAATGGGAATGAAAATTCTGATCGTTATGTGGAGCGAATAGGAAATTCTTTATGGCACAACGCCAAATTCAACATTGTAAAGACGTATTCAAAGTTTTTAATAAAGGATGTACCAAACGACCCGGAGTCCTTACTTTCAGGTTTTTTTACAAATTTTATTTAATAATTTTAAAAATTCAGGGATTTTTAACTATTGTGTAGATGATGCGATTGAGCGATCTAGGGAGAAAGGGATTGAACCTGATCAGTTAGCATGTACCTTAAACAGTGATTTTTTGGATTACGATATTTGGGTACCATTCAGGTTTCTAACTTATCAAAAAATTTTGATAATAAAATTTTAGCGATATTACAAATAACACAGTTGACGCAATGTTGAATAGATGTCAACACATTGCTCAAAGCAAAAAACAAGACGAGACAACGCTTTGGGGATCACCATTTAAGATCACAATAACTACAATTAATAGAAAAGGGTTACCAAAAAGAAGAATAGTCGGAGGTGCGGCTCGAAAACCAGCAAAAATTCGTCATCAAATAAATCATGCTTCTCTTATAAAATTTGCAAATCCCGACAACCGAAATCATTGTCTTTTTTTCTCTTTAATTGCAGCATTTGTTCAAAATATTTGTAACTGGCCTGGTTGGAAATTTTTTGATTACATCAACTCTCGTTATGGAATGGCAGGTCGTTTTGTAAAAGATACACATGAACTAATTAATCTTATTGGAGCACCTATGAATTTAAATGAGTACGATGCAGAGGAATGGATTCCAACGATAGTTGACCATTGGAATAACATCATATGTGTAAATCAATGCCGTGTAAAGGTTTTTGTTTTTGGTGAAGAAGGAAATTATAAACCAAAATTCAAATATGGACCAAGTGACTACGACACACCAATTATTATTTATCACAACAACAATCATTTTTATGCTGTAAAGAAGAGCGGTAATTTGTTTGGAAAACTATATTGTTTGTCTTGTGAATCGGTCTACACTCGAGCCCAACATCATTCAATTACATGTATTGCTCGTTGTAAGAATTGTTCAAGAGTCGGTCCAACTTATCCTTGCAAATCTAGCAACACTTTTTTCAAATATTGTAATACATGCTATAAAAATTTCCACAACAACGATTGTTATAGACATCATCTATTAGTTGGATTCTGCAATCGATCAAAAAAATGCAATGTTTGTGGTGTGATTTGGAATGTTTCTGCAAATACAAGAAATGGTCGTGAAGGACATATTTGTTCAGAAAAGTTTTGCAACACATGCGGAGATTTTCACGAACCGAAACGAGGATGTTTCATTAAACCACTAGATCCCAAAGAACGTGATTCTTACAGAATTATCGCTTTTGATTTAGAAACAATGCAGCAAACAACTGTTCATGAGCCAAATTTTATTTCAGCAAAAATCTCATGTCCTGACTGTATTATAAATGGAAAATGGCAGCAAAGTCTTCATACTAATAATTGCAATATTTGTGGACAACATCGAACAATTACATTCTCTCAACAACCTTTCAACAACACTATTGTTGACAAGAAAATTGTTAATGAATCACCTCTTGCAGCATTTGTTGATTGGTTAATAAATGGTCTTCCTCAAAATTGTGATAGTATTGTTTTTTCTCATTTTGGTGGACGTTTTGATATGGTGATCACTCTTAAAGAAATAGTAAAGAATGGAATAAAACCAGAAATGTTGAAAAAAGGAAATAAAATGTTTGAAATGAAGATGAAGATCAACAAATACAACATAATCTTTCGAGATACGTTTAATATCATGCCTATGCCTCTGGCTTCTTTAGTTTCTGCTTTTGATCTTGAAGTTGAGGATAAACCATTCTTTCCTCACATGGCTAATAGACCAGAGAATTATGGCAAAGCAATATTTCCAACAAAAGAAGATTATCTTGCTCAGGGGATGATGCCGGAGAAAAGAAAACATTTTGATCAGTGGTATGAACAACAAAGAAATGTACCATTTTTCCTTGATGAAGCATTGGCATCATATTGTACTAACGATGTGGAAATTCTAATGTCGGCCTTGATATCTTTTCGAAAAGAATTTATGAATGTAAATTTTTTGTTAAAAATTTTTTTATTCTTTTGTTTAATAAGGTAACAAAACGTGGAGCATGTGAAAGAGCATCTTCAACAAAAGCTCATGATGGAATAGATGTACTTCGAGAATCAATGACAATTGCTTCAGCATGCATGAGACATTTCCGTACTAATCATCTCAAAGAAGATCATTTAGCACTCGTACCTGAAAGAGGATATGATACATTAAATGGAAATCAAAGTCTTTTGGCCCTTAAGTTTTTCAATTGGTACGCTGAAAAATTCAATGTCGAAATTAGAAATGTTCATTCAGAAGAAGGAGAAAAAAGGTTTAATTCTAATAAATTTTAAATAGAAATTTTTAAATTTAAGTGTTGGAAACTATCAACTAGACGGATGGGTAGAGGAAGAACAATATGGTATTGAAGTCAACGGATGTGTTTGGCATGGTTGTCCTGTTTGTTTTCCGAATGAGAATACAATTATGCCATCTGGGAAGACTGCTGGATATTTACGAGAACATGATAAGAAGAGGTATAATTTAAATAAGGAAATTTTAATTAGAAAAAATTTAAGAATGGATTTCATTTTGAGTCAAATTGAACGGGTTGATGTATATTGGGAATGTCAGATTATGAGTATGTTGAAACGTGATTACGAAATGAAGAGAAAATTTGATAACTACATCGATGACGGACCAATTAATATAAGAAGCTGTTTTTATGGAGGAAGAACTGGTCCTTTAAAACTTTTCCATAAAGCAAAACCTGGTGAAAAAATATCTTACTATGATGTAACATCGCTCTACCCCTTTATTAATATGACAACAAAGTATCCAGTAGGACATCCTAAAGTTCATATCTTTAATAAAAATGTAAATTGGACTAGTCCCCGTGACAACATTTTTGAACTGGCCATTCTTAAAGTATTTGTTATTCCACCACACAACATTGATATTCCGGTTCTACCTATGAAACTTGATAAAGATGAAAGATTATTATTTCCTCTTTGTAGAACATGCGCGTGAGTATTTTATTAAAATTTTAAATAAATGCAAAATTAAAGGAAAATGTATCCTGAAGGAGGAGTCTTTGAAGACTATCGTTGCACTCATAATGATGATCAACGGGGTTGGGTCAGTACTTGTACATCAATCGAACTTAATGTGGCTCTGGAAGAAGGTTATACTGTTACAAAATTGTTCCGTGTATTGGAGTACACTAAATATGATACTGAACTCTTTAAACCTTACATTAGCGAATTTATGGCTCAGAAAATTCATTCCTCTGGCTTCGATGATAACATTAAAAACAACAAGGAAGCTGAAGATAAATTTATTTATGAATGTGATACTAATTTTGGAATAAAAATTGAACGAAGTAAAATGATTCCCAATAAAGGAAAAAGAACTCAAGCCAAACTTATGCTCAACAATCTTTGTAATTTATTCTTTTATTTAATTAAACTTTATTTTAAAGGGGAGATTCTCACTGCGAAATTTTGGACTCTCTCAATGCATAATAACAGATGACCCTGCCGAACTTTGCAAGTATATGTATGATCCTTCAATTGAAATAACTAGTATTGATGAATTAACACAACAAATATTGCTCCTTTCATATACAATGAAAAAAGATTGGATTGAAGAACACGAATGTTCGAATGTTGGTATGTATTTGTTTTTTATATTGCGAATCTTATTTAAAATTTCTAGTAATTTCTTTATGGACTACATCAGCAGCAAGGATTCATCTACTTCGAGCAATGCAAAAGGTTGTCCGTATGGATGGGTGTACACTCTTATATACAGGTTAAAGTTTTTCTAATTTAAAATAAAATTTTTAATTTAGACACTGATTCTCTCATCTTTGCTCACCCTGAGAATATGTGCCCTTTAGGACTTGGACCACACCTCGGGCAGTTCACTGACGAATATCCAAAACACAATATTCTTGAATATGTCTCAGGTGGAGCGAAACAATATGGCCTCAAACTTTTAAAAAAGAATACTACCGAACATGAATATATTTTAAAAGTTAGGGGGATGACACTTAATACTGATGTAATTAATAATCAAGGGTTAAGATATCAAACATTTAAGGACCAGGTTTTAAAATATGCAACCACAGGTTTAATCCAATCTTTAAGTATATATTACCCCAACTTTCTTTGCCCCTCTATTAAAAATTTAAATGTTACCACACAAGCTCGTCGTAAGATTTATAAGCCTTTTGTTGGGAAAGGGATAATCCGACCATCTGATTATTGTGTTTTAAGTTTTGGTTTCAACTTTTAATGTTTTATCATATTTATTTTTAATTGTGTTCATTTTAAATATATAAATAAATAAATCACCATTCATAACTATCATAAGTGAATTTTGGTTGTGATAATTGAGGATATGTTTGTTCATCTGAGTCATCATCTTCCATTATAACCAGAGGACTATTTGAACTTTGAGATTTTTTCGAATTTCCACAAAAGTCTGATATTGATTCCTCTTCATTAATTAATTCGAGTAACTCCATTGGATAATAACGATTTTCTTTAAAACTTTTCTTTTTATTCGTAAATTTCTCTATAATACAATGAAGATAAGGATTTAGGAGTCGAATTCGATGTCTCGCATAAAAATGTGCTGTGACAGAAATATTAAAAGGTTTAGAAAGTCGTCCATAAGCTGGTACAAAATTTGCTCCCTTTTTTGTGATACCTCCAATTATAAATGACTTTTTATCTCCATTTCTATCTTCATATGTTGTTCGGACTTTGCGACCACATAGAGTTTTTAGAATAATTAGTCGGTTTTCAGGATGATTAAGAATATCTCGTAAGGATTTTACATTACAACAGAGTATATTTGCACATTCATCACTGACAAGTTTCATTTTTAGAATGAATGGAGAGATTGATTAATAGTAAAATAATTTGAGCTTAAATACCCCTGAGAATGCCTCCTATATAAACTCAGAAATAATCTTTAAATATTCATTTACCTGGTTCATAAAAATATTTTAAGATTTCTAAAAAATCAATAAAATGAATTCAAATGATTTAAATAATATTCCTCTTCCACCTTTACCACCACCAAGTATTTTGGAAGATATTGAAAATACAACTGATAAACCCTCAAATTTGCCGCGTGAAACATTATGGAAATTATTTAGAGGGAAATTTCTATTCACGTTTTATTTATGTTCAGGTTTTAATCTTTTTTTATTTTAATTTTCAAATTTAACTTTAGACTGCCGAGATAGAATGTTTTACTCAACAAATAAAATAAATCGTTCAAATGAAAGAGTTGAAGTGAAGTTCGAAATTTGTAACAATTGTGTGAAGACTAATTGCGATGCGACAGATATTTTAGCACCAACTCGAAAGATTACCAAAAAATAATTTTTATTTTGATAATTTTTAAACTAATTATGTTTTTTATAAAGATAAAAATTTTAGAGATAAATATTTTTTAATTAATATTTTGAGACTTTTAATTTTTTAATTTTACTATAATTTTTAATTAATTTATCTTTCACTCTTTTAAGTTCCCATACTTGTACTTAATGTTCCTTATCCTGAGCGCAATGTTTCCAGCTGCGCGTTCAAAAATGTCTTTTGCAAAAAAAAACAATTAATCTTTTTTTATTTAAAATTTAGTAAAAAAATACCGCTTTTTTATGGTAATAGGCAAATTTGGTTAGTTTTCAATCTCGTCGGCTTTTGTACTTCAACATTAATCTTGGAAACATATATCTTCGGTGTTTATTTGAATTTTCAAATGTTATCTTTATAGACAGATCTATTCAAATGGGCGTTTTCAAGCTTATTTAAATATTTACTAAACCATTTTGAAAAAAAAACGGTCTTAAATTTAAAATTTCTTATTTTATTTAAATTTTGATTTAATTTTTAAAGTTTATTTATGATTGGCTTTTTTAATTTTATTTTAAAATTTTTAATTTTATTTAATTCATTTTAAAAATTTTTCTGAACTAAAATTTACTAGAGATTAATTAAGTTATTTTAAATTTTATTTAATTTATCCTTTATCTAAGTATTATCTAAAGAATTTTAAATAGAAAATTTTTCTTTAATTTTAATCTACTTCTATCTTAATTTTGAAAGTTTTTAATTTGTTATTTTAATGTTGAAAGTTTTTAGTTTATTATTTTAAATTTGAGTTTTTAATTTATTATTTTTTAAATTTGAAATTTTTAATTTATTATTTTTTACATTTGAGTTTATTTTTTTGAATTTTATTATAATACTTAAAAGCATTAAGGTTTAATTAGTTTATTCTAATTAACATAGGTTATTTAATCTTTAAAAACGTTTTAATTAATTTTTAATTTAATTTTTAAATTCTATCTTATTCACTGATATTTTTATAATTTTTAAATTTTGTTAAGTTATTTCAAAAAATTAAATGCCAAACAACAACACCAATAGGATAAATGCTCTTGAAGAGCAAAATCGTTATTTAATGTTTACAGTTTTTCAATTACTTGCTCGTCTAGAGTCAGTTGAAGGTTTTTTAGAAAATGGATTAGGCAGCGGCCGAGCATTTCGGCGACGAAATCTCCCTGTTACACAGGGGGTTCAGCAACAACCGCAACAACAGCCACAACAACAGCCCCAACAACAGCCACAACAACAACCACAACAACAACGGCAACAACAACCACAACAACAACAACCGCTAATTGAAACTCCACGTACAACAAGAACTAGAGTAAGACGCCGAATCAATTGTAATAATTGTCGAGAATGTGTTGAATGTGAATTTCAACGGATTAGACGAGAAGATCGTCAACACACACACACACAAGGATTACGAAATGTGGAGAGAAATGAGCAACAACAAATTGAACCAATTCCTGAAAGTGTTATGGCACGAATCCGCGGAGAACTTGGAGAAATAGGTAAGCATGTAAACATATAATTTATTTTTTAACTTCTAGATTGCCATCAATGTGGAAACTGTGATATTTGCGTCTCTGTTCGACGATTCCAACGCCATCGTCTTGAAAACCGACGTATCCGCGAAATACGGGAACAAGAGCTGGAGGGAACAGTTAGAGGTAAGATTTAACTCCAAATTATTTTATTATATTTATATTTTAGAGGACATACGTGCTGTTCAAAATCCTGTGCGATATGTTGATGAATTAGAACGGGTTCAACGACAACGTCGCCAACAACAACAAAACTCTGAAGTTCAATTTGTATGGGGTATACATAAATTTTTATTTTACTTAAAAAATTTTTTAATTTTAGAAGGTCCTTCCTTTTTGGCCCCGAACCCTGCTGTGGATTATCTTGATTTAGATAATCAACCAGGAACCAGTGCTGCAGCTGCTCAACAACAGACTGCGGTAAATTTGACAAATATTTAATGTTTAATTTAAATTAAATTATAGCGTCAACAATATGAAAATTCTCTGAATGCAGAGGATTTTTTCAATCTGCCATCAACTTCAACGACAGCATCAGCACCAGTCAATATTCTGTACCCAACTCGCAACGGTTGGGCAGACTACACCTTCTTAAACTTAAATGGACTTGGCCCCCTATTTATTGAACCAGAACATCTTGAACTGCCCGAGGACGGCTTGTGCCTTCTTTGTTGTGATAGCCCTGCTACAATTTATGGACAATGTGGACATCAATATTATTGTAATCGTTGCGCCTTCAAATTGTGTCAAGGCATTGAAGGAGCATGTAGATGCATGGTTGGAGAATGTAAATGTAAGGCCATTTTAAAATGTTTGTACTGCCAGAAATTTACCCCCTTTTTCCGTTTTAAATAAAGTAGGGTTTTTTTAATTGTATTTTATTTTTTCAAAATTTAACTTTAATAATTTTTCTTTTTTAAACATCTTTTTTTGCCTTTCTATTTTAATTAAATTCAAAAATAACATTTATTATTTGTCCTTTTATAAGTTATAAATTGGGTTGGACACAATCGGTACTCTCATTTTTCGGTTAAAAATATGTTTTGAGTTTTACTTAAATATAGATTTTATTTTCGTGGAATTTTTTAAAATTTTACATATTTAAACCAATCATAATTATAACTAATTTTTTAAATTTTCATATTCCATTTTTTTTAATTTATGAATTTATAAATCATTGAAATAACTAATTACTTTAATTGTAAGTGGTAAATCTTAAATCTAACCTGTCCCATTTTAGTCTCAAAATATTGAATTTATTTGTAACCTCTTTAGATTGCATAAAAATATTATTGATCTAAAATTAAATTAAAAAATGAAACATGAATGCCTTTTTTGTATTTACTGTCTTTTTAAACTAATATAATCCTTTTTACTTTGACCATTTTTATTTATTACCTAATTGTGTACATGCTTCTGTATTTTCACACTATGAATATTTAATAATTGAATAAATAAATTAATTTAATATGTGCAGTTTTTGACATTTCAAAAATTCTTAATTTTTCTCAAAGTATTTAAGTCTTAATAATTTTTAACATTTTAATAAACCGTATTTTCACAAATTTAACAACAATAAAAATGGAAATTTTAAAATATTTAACCAAATTTAAATTTATTAAATAATTTCTCATTCATCCAAGTTTCTACAATTTAAAAATTGAAATACTGTATATCCTTTAATATCTACCCTGGGTAATTATTGCTTCGACCTTCCGCTGGAGGGAGTAATTAATAGAGGCGGGGGTATTTATTTAAGGGAGGGCAATTATATATAGTATACCGGAGGTAAGGTGACTTTGTCCAAACTTATTCAATCACGGTGATTTTAGTGTCATTTAACTCAGTTCGACGAGCTTTTTCGAATGAGCTAACGTTTGTTTATTCGAATTTTTTATCCAAAATTCGCCAATGTAGTTCTTCAATTTTAGAAGGTCTGATTAATTAATTTCTTAAAATAAATAAGAAATATTTACTTATAATCATTCATTTTTTACTATTTTCGATTAATTATATTTTAGCTAATTGAAGAAAAGGGTTACTAAGCTAATTGAAGAAAGGGGTTACTAATTGATGGGAAGGGACCAAAACAATTTGTACCTATTAGAGATGAGAAAGTAATAAAAATGTATTAACATATCAATTAATCTATATTATTTGTAAGTGTCAAAAAATAATTAAAAATACTTTTTTTGGCCATCAAGATGTGATCTTTTGGGATATGTTCACTCTTCGTATACGGTAATTTTGTTCTGTCTGACAAAAATGTTTTAAGGAAAAGGTTTAAAAGAGAAAAGAAGGCAAAGAGCAAAAATTAATAAATGTAGGAAAAATGGGTCATTAATGTAGGAAAATAGGTTAATATTGATTTTAAAATTATTAGTTTTCTTCTATTTACTTATAGTCATTCATTTTTTACTCTCTTCGATTAATTCTATTTTTATTATTTTTATTAAATTTTAGCAAATTTTAATTTAAAACTTTAAATTAATATGCATATATTTTTCGATTCTTCTTCTTCTTCTTCTCAGGATAGTGGAGATGATTTTGAATGTAAGTTATATGAGCTTTAAAAATTTTTAATAAATATGCAAATTTAGATGACAATCCGTTGGCTAATAAAAGTATTTTTTATAATTTAATTTGAGATTTCAATTAATTTACAAATACTAATAGATGTTATTTTAGAGAGTGATTTAATTTCAAAAAATTTGGATGGTTCAAAACCTTTTTCTTCAAAAATGGCAACAGCTTCTACTATTCCAAATGCTACTAATTCTTCTTCAAATATTGCTACAAAAACAACAACAACAACTACTACTACTTCTACAATAATTAATAATGTTCTCTATTAAATTATTTTAAATTATATATTTTAAAAACTTTAAAAATCATTAATTAAGATTAAAAATTTTCAACTAAAGTCCTTTTTTCTTCGTTTTGTTTATATTTTAAGTTTTATTATATCTCTTTTTCTTTTTTATATATAATGAGATTAGCTGCGTTTACACGCGTAATCTCAAAATATATGAAAAATTCGATTCTATTTTTTTTATATATAATGAGATTAGCTGCGTTTACACGCGTAATCTCAAAGTATATGAAAAAATCGATTCTATTTCTTTCTTTTTTTATATATAATGAGATTAGCTGCGTTTACACGCGTAATCTCAAAGTATATGAAAAAATCGATTCTATTTCTCTTTTTTTATATATAATGAGATTAGCTGCGTTTACACGCGTAATCTCAAAGTATATGAAAAATTCTATTCTATTTATTTTCAGAAACAAATTAATTTCTAAGCTTCTATAATTAAATATATATTAAAATTAATATCTTAAATTTAATCAACAGGCTCCAGTGTTTATTAAAGACCCAGATACAATTCAGGAAGTTGCAAATGTTTCACCTGATTTTATTTCTTTGAAAGTAATATAATTAAAAATTCATTATTAATTTTTTGTTGTTTACAGGAATCTCAATTTCTTGATGATTTAGTGCTTGGGCAATATGCAGAATTAATTTCTTCTAAATACAACATACATGTTGTGAATGCAGATGTTTTACACATAATTGCTAAAAGGGAGGACAAACAGGCTCCAGTCTTGGACATTGATCTTGAAGAGCTTAGGAATACTTATGGTATCTTTTTACTCTAATTAATTAGTAAAAACATAATTTCTTATTTGTTTTATAAAATTATTATATTTTCTGCGAATCTTTTAAATATAGTAAAATTTTAACAAATTTCATTATTCTTTAGGCTTACTAATTTTCATCTAATTTTTAGGAATAAAACAAAACGCAAGTTGGACATTTTATTCCTTTTTTGTTTCTAGAAGAGAACATGTGTCTCTAATAAGAATTACAGCAAACGATAAAGCATTAGTTGAAATAAATGTTTATGACAGTTTACACACGCCAGGCCCAATGTAAAACTGTTTAGACATTTTTTGTAAGTTATTTAAAAATTCAGAAATCAAACGTCAAATACCTGGAAAGAGGCTGTATTACCAATAAAATATATAATCGGTGAAGGATTTTTATTTGGCAAATGTGTTTTTATGGAATGTCCACAACAAACAAATGGGTTTGATTGTGGTTTAATGTCCTTGGCTGCGTTAGAAGTGAACGATATTTATTTGAATATTTTAAAATTATTTATTTAGAATCTTCTCTCTAACCCAAATAAATGGGAATATTCTCAAAAGAATATGAATTTTTATAGAAAATGGGTTCTCTTTAAGTTAACTGAAAAAAAGGTATTTAATAATATATTTTTAATATTATCTACCTAGTTAAATTCTTCTTCATCTTTAACTTTTCCTACTACTAATCCTTCTGCTGCTACTAATTCATCTTCCTCAACTTTTCCTACTACTACTAATTCATCTTCATCAACTATTCCTACTACTAATTCATCTTCATCAACTATTCCTACTACTACTAATTCATCTTCATCAACTATTTCTACTACTACTAATTCATCTTCCTCAACTTTTCCTACTACTACTAATTCATCTTCATCAGCTATTCCTACTACTAATACTTCTTCCTCTTCTACTAGTAGAAGATGCCGCTGTCGTGATAATACTGATGCTCACTCACCAACAAAATGCATCAAAAAACGTAGAAAATTTGCAGAAAAAAATGAAGATGGAGTAAGTTTTCTTCTATAAAATTATTTTAATATTTATAATTATATATAATATTATATATAATTATATATATATATATTAAAACAAATCTCTCTAAAATCTATGTTAAATAATTAATTTAAGCGTCTTGTTTTTCCTGATTCGGTAATAAACAACGAACCGTTTTGGGCTTTTGACGAAATAATAGATGTTCGTAGGGATGAAGATGGCAACCCAATAAAATTTTTAGTTAAATGGAAGAATTTCAAGGAGCCGAAATGGGAGGATCCTGCTGTTGTTGGAGACGCTCCTGAAGAGTTTTTTAAATTTAGTTTTAAACTCGGTGTTAAAGAAACTTTGGTCGCAATCTGTAATAAGACTAAGAATCCGCATATTCTTAGCATCGTAAAAGATGTTGATAAATTAAAACCTGAGTTAAAGCTTGAAGAAAAATTCCCTATGTTATTCGATTTAGGATCAGTATTTCATGCTGACCCGAATACTCTTACTTCTAAACAGAAAGATAATAATAGGAAAATAAAACAAAAAATAATTAAAACTATTAATCAATAATATGCTTTTGAGGTACAATAAATTTAATCTTTCTCTTTTTCTTGTTATACCTGTCTTAATTATGAATTGTTTAATTAATTTTTTGTTTATTTTCTTTATTATTTATTTTACTTTATCAAATGGTACCAAAAACATCTAAAAAATACCTAATAGTTTATAATTTGCAATTAATTTTTTCTATAATTGGTATCTTTTTTAATCTTTTTATTTAAATAAAAATTTCATTTTCCTTTTATTTTTAAATTTAAAAATGTAAATGAGTCATAAATTGCATTCGTTTTATTTCTTTAAATCTAATTATTCATCCTTAACCTTTGGGTTTCCTTTTGAAAAATTGTGCGAAATTGGTATACTGTAATTAACCTTAATCAGACCCCTCCAAAGCCCTTAGGAGATCAAAAGAAAAACCCCCCTAAACCCTTGGGTTATCTCTTGAAAACATTGCGCGAAATTGGTATACTGTAATTAATCTTAATTAGACCCCTACAAAACCTTTAGGAGATCAAAAGGGAAACCCCCTATACCTTTAGGATCAAAAGGAAAACCCCCCTAAACCCTTGGGTTGCGCCAAAAAGTCATTAATTCTCCCACGAAAAAGCGGTGTTACTAACTACTCCAATCCTCTAAACAAAACAATTAATTTATTTATTTAAAATAATACCTTCTAACCCCCTCCAAGTGTACAGCTATTTCAGCTGTACTATTTAATTTAGTTCCATCAATACCTCCATCCACAACTTGAATTCTAAATTTTAAAATTCTTCCAGCAAAATTTTTTAAATTTGAAATTGTTTTTAATTGTCCAGTTTGGGAATTTAAAGAAAAAAACTGTCCGGCATTAATTGAGTTAATTGAGGAATTATTTTTTTTTGGAATAATATAATAAAATAATTTATTATTTGGAGAAGTAATGTCTTGATCAAAAGCATGAACCTTAAAATATGTTTATTTAATAATTTAAATTTTATTCTTATTCTTAGTACCTGGCCAATAATTGTGCCGGGCTCAGCAGTTACTGGTATAGTGAATTCATATAAATTCTAAAATAAAATGAATTATTCCACTATTGTCTTTTAAAAAGTTTTAAATTTAAAAGTAAATTTGCACCGGAACAAATGGAAATTGAGGGCTTAGAAGGTACAACCCCGATTGAAAGGAAATATGTATTGGAAGAGTATTTCACCAAATTAATTTTAAATAATTCTTCCCTTTCCTACCTGTTCAAAATTAGGTATCCAATCATTAATATCAACAACATTTATTTGAATATCACAAAAATGTGCCAATCCAGTATCTGTTACTAAATTTATTTTTTGTCCATTTTCTAAATATTGCAGTTCTACAGCTTCAATTGTGCCAACTTTTAAATGATAAATTGGGGGTTGAGAAGGAATATTTGTTGATTCGGCATCTAATGCTTTAAGTAATGTTATTACTCCGTTACTGGCATTGATACTGAAAATAAAAAAATAAAAAAAGGAAGAATATAGTTTAAAGATTAACAGAAAAAATAAATCGAGATTATTTTGAATGTATTTATTTTTAGAATAAAATTTAAAAAAAAGTAAAATTTGCAAGAATATATTCACGTGTTACCCATAAATGATTTAATTGAAAGCAGAGTTGTTTCTATATTTGGGGTTTTTTTGATTATATAAAATTAAATCTTTTCTTTATGCAAATATAAAATACACATGATATTTTTGCTACTTTTGCCTTTTTTGGAAGAATAAAAATAGAATTTAAAATTTAATAAAAAAAGATTTTTTAAATGAATCAAAAATAAATTACTTAAAAATACAACAAAAATATTTTCAGAATATAAACTATAAATGTTGAGGTGAGGTTTATTTTAAGAAATAAAAAAAATATTTTTAATTTTCTAAA
Organism: Meloidogyne incognita; assembly: GCA_036172945.1. NCBI lineage: Eukaryota > Metazoa > Nematoda > Chromadorea > Rhabditida > Meloidogynidae > Meloidogyne > Meloidogyne incognita. The sequence continues at coordinate 1,712,785 of JARQAC010000006.1, read as the reverse complement.
AATTACTCAGAAAAAATATACCAAAAAATACTTTACACGCTAATTAAAATTAAAAAGAAATCATATGAAAAATAAAAAAAATAAAACAAATCCTTATTTGTTTATTTAAATAAAAATATTCAATAATATTTATTAGTTAATAAATTAATTAAAAATATTATTTATTCCTTTAATAATATTCTCAAATATATTTGTTATTTTTCTTTTTAAAAATAATTTTTCTAATTATTTTAAAATACTCCTAATAATTAGGGACTCACAAAACATGCAAATGCATGTTTTGTATCAGGGTTGCCGCCCGGTGCATATATATGCGCATATTTTGGGATTTTCCGTGCATATTTTGTGAGTCCCTACTAATAATTTTTAGATAAATTAAATAGAAAATGAAATTTTTATTCTTCAATATTTTTATTTTAATAATTGTAATAATTAATATTGGAAATCCGTCATCAATTGTTTTGGCAAATAAAGAAAGAGGAAAAAATAATGAAAAAGTTTTAGTCTTTGAAAACCCTAGACAAAAACGCCAATTTAAACTTGATGAAATGTTGAAGCAACAAAAAAATAGTGGATGGCTAATAAATGATGGAAAGTAAAATGAAGAAAAATAAGAAGATAAATGAGGGAATTAAAAAAAAAATTAAATTGAAAGAAAAATATTTTGGGAGAAAAGAATTATTTAAATTTGGGATTTAATTAAATTTAAAAAATATTTGGATTATTTAATAAATTTTTTGATATATATTTTTATAATTTATTTTTAAAAAATTAAAAAATAATCTAGTACCTAAAAAGACTTTGATCCCCAGCCAAAAGAACATAATTAATTGGACCCGGTCCCTCATCAGGGTAATTAGCAGAAAGTGTAGCAAGCTCCAATTGTTCTTCATTTTCTTCAACAAATATTTTTAAAGCTGCTGAGGCAAAAATGGGAGCAAGTCGAGTATTTTCTTCTTTTTTGTCTTCAATTTGGAGTTGGGGAGAATCTGAGGGAAAAATATTAAAAAAAAATAATTTTCCTTATAAATTAAAGCAAAATTGGAAATTTATTTAAAATAAATTTGTTTATTTTTATTTAAAATTAACCAGTAGATGTATGAATTAATTGAGAAGAAGAAGAAACTGGTAAAACAATTGAAGACAAAGTAGTGGTTGAATTTAAATAATTTGTTTCTATGAGAGAATTAGTTGTTGTTGTTGTTGTTGAAGGGTATTTCGAAATTGCTTGGTTGGAGGAAGATAATTGGGGAGGAATAGAATAAGGAGAAGATAAAGGTGAACTATTAGTATATTGGAGGGGTTTTGTTGTTTCTATTTAAATTTTAAAAATTAATTTATTTTAAAATTAATTCCAAAATTAACCTTTATAATTTTCAATCTTTTCCCCTAAATTTTTTTCTTTTGTTTTTTGTTTATTTGGTGTAACTAAAGAAACTTTGCCAATTGCTGCTTGTGGTAGTGGTGGTGGAAGAGGTATATCCACACGTGTAAAAGGTGGGGGATTTCTTGTTGGAAAGGGATTTAAGAGTTGAGATTCGCCTTAAAATAAAATAAAAAAGAAAAATCTGTTGAACATTAAAAAACTAAAAATAAATTAAAAGAAAGAGGATTTATTTTAAAAAAAAGTTTAAATCAATTTCTTTTATTTTTAAAGTCTCAAGACTTTTAAAGTTTCTCTATTACAAATATCTTTATAGATAAAAATGATTATTTATTTAATTTTATATTTTTGTTTATTTTTTATCCAAAAATGTTCAGGTAAATAAACACTCAATTAATTACCAAGTGGGGGCAAGACAGCCTACCGCGACTCAATCTACCGATGAGGCTATAATTTTGTTAAGCTTGTAGAATCATGGACAACCTGTTATGGTTCGATGCAACCTAACGAGCTGAATACCAGGGCATCACAACTTCGTCAATTTTGACGAAGTTGTAGCATCGGCGGTAGGGTGGGCTCGCGGTAGGTTGGGGTGTACGATTTCTATGTACCTTTTAGTGTAATTATCACCTTTATTTCGAACAAATTAATTACCCTAGAATAACTAGTTCAAAATAGAATAATATTTTATTTGGTTTTTAAAAGGATTTTATTGTTTTGTGGATCACCCAGATGGAAAACTTAATCGTGAAGAATGTCATTTAGATTATTGTTATACTTTAAAATGTGATGGAAAAAGTTGGATACTTTTTGAATATTAAATTAAAAATTATTTCTTTAGCTGAACGTGGATGTACTGGATCTAATTTTCCTTTTGATTGTGAAAGTAAAGAAAATATTTGTAAAATGTTTCATCCCGAAGCTAAATTACCTCCAAAATGTCGTTCATGTAAAGGGGATGATTGTAATAGAATAACAATAAAAAGTGGAAGGAAAAATATTAAAAATGGGGGAAAAAGAATAAAAAAAGAATTTAATTTTTATTTAATTTTTATATTTTTTGAAATTTTATTTTTATATTTTTTTATTTTTAAATAAAAATTTTTATTATTTTTTTACCTTTGATTTTCTTTTCTTTTGCCATTCCAACGCGTGAAAGTACACCAAAAAGTTGTCTTTCATAATTTCTTTCCAAAGCTGCAGATTCGTCAGAAATTTGTTTAGAATTGGATAAATGACGGGAATTAATATTTTCATTATCTGTTGCAGAAGAAGATTGGGAAGAAATTGAAGAGGAAGAGATTTGTGGGGGAGGTAAATGTTTTTTGTTATTATTATTTGTTTGGCCTAAAATAAAATTAAATAAATTTTTCTATAAATTTCTTTTCTCTTACTAAAAATTTTTGGAGATTCAGAAGTTGTAAAAGGTAAAAGTAAATTTAAAGGTTTTGATGTAATTTCCCCTCTTTCCCCTCCATTAATTAATGTTTCATGGACATTAGATCCAACACGCCCATCAATACGTACACTTACAACAGCACGTGCCTCTAAGGGTTGTTGGCCGTGATCTATTGCCATTAATGTTCTGAATGGTTTTTTAAATAATAATTTCTAAAAGTTTTTTTAAAAGAATTACAAATGATGTTCTCCCAAATGTGCAGCAGTAAGAGGTCCATTTATTCTAATTTCCCCTTCATCATTAACAATAAATAAACTTTAAAAAATAATTTTCTTCTTTAAATTTATAAATATATAATTTATTTACCGATCAAGTGGTGGAAGTACTTTAAGGCTTATATGAGCATTCTCCCCCTCATCTGCATCTGCAACATTTATTCGGCCAAGAAGTAAATTTGTTGTTTGTGGAAATGAAAATGGAGATAACTATTAATTTATTTATTTTTTGTTTCTTATAATTATTTAATAATAATATATTTAGTCGGACATCACTATAAGATACCTCCAAAATTAAGGATGTTTTTAATAAGATTAACGTTTAAATTTGAGTAGGGGTGAGGGCGGTCTATCTAAATGATAAATCTAGTCCTTTAAGGTATCTCTCATTGTAAGACACATTTTTTCAGCCTCCGAGGAGGTATCTTATAGTTGAGACTCGGCTAATTTAAAAAATCTATTAATTATTAGAATACCTCATCTAAACGTGTACGGACAATTAAAGGTTGGGGATCTACAAAATGAGGAGCATTATCATTTGCATCAAGTACATTAACTTTTACATTTGTTACATAAAGTAAATGATCAACTGGAATACGTGACCTTGTCTTTTAATTTTTAAAGATTATTAAAAAAATATTTTTTTTAATTTTCTACCTCAATTCTTAATCTATGTATTTTATCCTTTTCTCTATCTAAATTAGCCCCAGTAAATAAAATTCCATTTTCTGGTTCTAAAATAAATTTCCCTTCATCCCCATCTCCAATTAAACGAAAATATTTGGAAGATTGTCTTTCTTGGTGTTCTAATTGATTATTAGTAGTTCCTCCTCCTAAAGCTGTTACAAATGTTCCAATTGGTGTTAATTCTGATAAATCAACAGAAATAAATTGCTCCTAAAAATGTATTTTAAATTGTTCCTTTAAAAAATTTCCAACCAAATTAGAATGTTTTTGTGATGTTAAAGATTGCTGTTGTCCTTCAACAGGAATTTGTCTTCCTTGAGACAAAGAATTGAGAGAAGCTAGTAATTCTTCTGAAGTAGGTATTTTATTTAAATTTGCCTGTTGTTGTTGATTAATTAATTGGGAAGAGACAAATTGATTATTATTAACTAATTGAGAATTAGTTGGGAAAGATGGAAGTGCTTGGACTAAAACAACAGCATGCCCAACTAATCCTTCAGAATCCCGAGCTTCAATTATAACCTAAAGAAAAAAGTATTTTTTTGAAAGTTTTAAATAAAACTTTATATTTATGTCCAGGCAATAAAGGCCCAACAGCACGTAATTCATTGCTAATCTCATCATATCTAAATGAAGAGAATGCCCCATCACTTACATCCATTATTCGATAACTTTAAAAAAAGCAGAAATTAAATATATTTTTACAAAAATCCCCCAACTAACATAACATTTCCATCTCCTTCTTCCCTTGCTTTTATTTGTGCAATTGCTCTTTCACCAATTGCTAAGGCAGAAACATTGGCAATATAAATTGACTGTTTAATTTCCTCATCTAAAGGATGTGTTTCTTCTGAATAATAATTTCTTTGTTTCATTTGTTCTTTATTATTATTATTATCAATTAGTTGAATAATTATGCTAATTGGAAGGCTATTCCGTTTAGGTTCTGTATCCATTTCTTTCTAAAAATTTAAAAAATAAATATAATAATCTATAATACAAAAGCACTAATAATTATTCCAATAATTGCCTTGTCTCAACTAATTACCCCATCTCTTAATAACTATTCCCCCCAATTACCCAACCTCTATCCAAAATACTTAATGCTTACAGCAATAACATGCAATACAAAAGGAGTATTCTCTGTTTTGTCTGATTCTGTTGTTTCTAAAATTCCAAGATTTGTAGCATCAGCTAAATAAAGATTTCCTTGATGATCTACAGCAAAACGTTCAGCTCCATATCCACTTAACACATATTGATATACAGCAGAGGGAGTACCTGGTTGCTACAAAGAAAATATAAAAATAATTTTTGTAAAGAATCAAAGCTAACCAGATCTTTGTCTTCAACTAAAATCTGCAGAGGAAGTGATTGGTCTGATGTGCCAATTCTAACAAATGTTCCTGTACTAGCAGATGCAGGTAAATAACCAACATGTGATTTAACCTTTTTAATTAATTATTTTGTTTTGTTAAAATAATTTGGATTGGTTGAAAAAATGGGAATTATTTTGGCACAAATATCCAAGTCTTTTACTTGATAATTTTGCTTAGATTTTGTTTCAATTTATTTCAAATCTATTAAATTCAAATCAACGTATTGAAAAACAATAGAGAAATAAAAAAATGAGATTATTATAGTAATTATATGAGATTATTAAAATGAGATTATTCAATTAATCACCTTAAGTACCGGATCGTAAAATGATGGGCGTATTTGATGACGTTGATATTGAAAGGGTCTATTATTTAGCAAAGATTGTTGTTGTTGTTGAAGCAGTAATTGTTGTTGAGGTGAAAATTGTGGAGAATGTTGGGGAGTAAATTGAGATGTTGCCGCCCATTGTGAGGCAATTAAATAAGTGAAAAAAGGCAAGAAATAAAAAATAAAAATAAGTATTTTTGGGAAAAAATATTTTGAATTTGATTGCATTTTTTATTTAAATTTCTAGGCATTTGCCGTTTAATGAATTTATTTTATTATTATTTAAATTTAAGTATTTGTATTTGTTCATAATAATTTAATAAAAAATAAATATTTAATGAATGTTGAAAAATAAAATTAAAAATATTTTGTATTGACATTTAATTAATCTAAAAATATTTAAAAATTGGAAATAAAATTTGTTTTTATTAATTTAATTATTTAATTTTAGTGTAGACAGGTCATTAATAAAATTAAAAAAATACACCTAATAAAATTCTAAAAATAAAAAGAGATCAAAAAGTTGTAAATTAATATTTAATATATTTGGAATAGAGAATTCAAAGAATTTTTTTTATTATTTTCCAACAGAAAGTAGGTATATAAATCGGAGGAATGAGAGAGTGAACAGAGTGAATATTTAGGAGAAAGTCTTTCTTCAACCAAACACACACCTTCGGCCACAAAATCTCGCAATGCATTGTTTGCGCGTCCATCAAAACATTTTTGTAAAAGCTGCTAGATATATTGTCCAAATAGCTAACCTCCGAAGAAAAAACTAGCCAATTATTGATTGATGGACAAATCCCTCGAATTATTAACTAACTAGTACTGAATGGTGACTGACTGGACTCCTTCAACTATGGCCAAGTTTTGTTAAAGAATGAAAGCGAAGGAAGTTGCTACAAAATAATTATAGTAAAAAAATTACGCGAGAAAATGCTTGAAAGAAATTTTGATAAAAGTGGCAACAATGAATTTTTAAGTGGATCTAATAAATATTTTGTTTATTTTAATCCATTTTTAGATATATTTTAAAAATAATTTCTCGATAAGTTTAAATATCTACTACATAGATATATGTATCAACAGCCGGATGTGTTCATTTTTGTTTGAGTTTGTACCAGTTTAAATCTAAAATGAGTTAATAGAAAACGATTGAATTCTTAACTATTTTAAATAAATTTCTAAAAAATTATATAGTTTTTGAATATATATACATATTTGTAGGTGAAAGGGCAACATACCTTTTTAAGATGTATTTAAGAATTTATTTATTATTTAGCCGATGAATGTTCAACGAAGAAATAAAATTAAGAGAAGAGGATTTTGGACGTGCACAAACAATTTATTTATTTTATTTTGATGATTTAAGCTATCTAAATGCTTCATTGACCGTTGACGTCCATTCAAGTGGTCAAAGAAAAATTTTTTAAAAGTGATTTTAAATGAAAAATAAATTATTTTTTTTATTTTAAAGAATTTAGAATTATTAAATTATTAATATTTTTTTGAATTAAATAATTAATTACATAAAGTTAGTCGGAATTTTTAAACTTTAAGATTTTAAAGTTTACCCAATCTATAACGCTCAAAGTCTGTAATAATTAATCCAATTATTAAAATATCTTTAAATTATTTTAATGAAGATTTAAATAAAAATATTAAAGATTTTGAAATAAAATTTAAAAAATTAATTTTTTTATTTACATGCAAAATTGTAAATATAAAACAAGTTTTATTTTAATTCTGCCATCTTTTGGAAATGTTTGCTGAGAAATACAAATCTTAAAATAAAAATATAAAATCTGAATTTTTAAATTAAAAATAAAAATAATGATCAATAAATATATAAATTTATTAGAACAAAAAATTCAAGATTCAGATAAACTTTTGTAAACGTATTGAGGAACAATCTACAAGCAAAACAGGTAATATGTCATTTTTCCAAATATAACCAAAATTTTCCAAAAATAATTTATTAAAAAATAATTTATTAAATGTTTTAACAATCAATTATTTTTATTTTAATTATATAAATATGTTAATCCTCTATTATTGTGATTATTTTATTTGTTTAATAAAAGTTATTGTAATAAATATGTGTATATATTTTGTTAAAAACTATAAATAATTTAAAATATATAAAATATATTTTTTATTTAATTTAATTAATTTTTAAATATTGTAGATTTTAAATAAAACAACCAATTTTTAATTTTTATATATAATTTACTCAAAAATTTTAGTATTAATTTAAACAAATAAATATTTATATTTAATTTGACAAATACCTAAACGTTTTCAAAAAAATATAAAATTAATTTTTTCATTTCTTTAACCAAAAATTGATTTAAAAACAATATATTAACAATTATCTATGTCTAAATATTTTATCAAAAATTTAAAAATGATAAAGAAATTAAATATATTTATTTTAATAAATGAATAACGGGGTCATTAACAACAAAATTAATATAATCAATTAATTAATTAATCGCTAGACTACAAAAAATAAATATTAAAAATATATTTATTTACAAAAAAACTTTTATTATTCATTGATATACATACCACTAAATAGATTATAAATTAAAAAATAAAAATTTATATGATTGTAAAGCATATAAATAGTAGCTGTTTATTTCCTAAGGCTATGCAGTAGGAGGCGTGGTGTAATGGCTAACACATCAGTCCGGTCTACTGAAGATGCTGGACTGCTCCCAGCCGCCGATTAACCTTTTGCACTAGCTAAAGGAGAGAAATAGCTATATCCCAGCTGCTTTACTTGATTTACTTGTTAAAATAATTTTTAATCTGAATTTTCTCTCTCATATTAATTAAATTATTTCTGTCCTGTTTTTTAATTGAAAAATTATTGTTTTAATTTATTTTAAAATATTTTTTAATTAAAAGGCTTTTTTACAGATTTATTGTCAATGCATAACGAGCATATAAACTCAGAACAAAACTGGATTTGGGACCAATCTATTCAACAAAACAATAATTTATTTAATAAACAACAAAAAATAATTAATAATCAACAAGTCTCTTTTAATTACTAATTAAAAATTAAATTTTATTTTTAAGTTAAATTACGAATTTTGGCAACAACAAAATTCATCACAATTTAAAATAACAAAAAATGATAATTTAAATTTATATAATAGTAATACAGGAATATCCTCACAAATACAAGTAAATATTTACTGATTATATTTATTTATTTTCCTATTTAATAAGAATAATCCGTCCCGTGAATTGGTTGTTATTAGACAACCAGAAGAACAACATCGAGCACGTTATGCATCTGAAGGAAGTCGAGGAGCAGTCAAAGACCGTTCTGGAACATCTTATTGTTCTATTCAGGTAATTAAATATAAAATAAAATATTTAGAATTAATGGAATATATCTCTCGATTAATTAGCTTGAGTAATTATTATATGTATTACCTCTCGTAGAAGGTAAAATAATTAAAAATAATATAGGGTTGTTCCCCGTCAATGAGATGGATGGGGAAACCCCTAGAAAAGACGTCTATAAAATAATCTTTAAGATTACTTCCCGAAAATATTTCCAGTTAAATGGATATTATCGTCCAACCCGCGTTGAAATATTAGCTGCGGAACGAGAATATTCTTCAAATGTTCCTAGTTTTGTACCGCATTCACAATACAAATTAGTTCCCGTATTGGGAAAGTCAGCAACGGTTTATTTTTATAAAAAATTTTAAAAACCATTTTTATATAATAATTTATTTAGATGACACCTTGCAGGAAAATAATTAAAAATAACGGCTCAGAATGCCTGGTACTATATTATTAATTTTTAATTTGAATTTAATTTTTAAATATAAAATTTAGGAAATTATTCTCAGGCCTGAAAATCGGATGATTGGAATGTAGGTTTTTACATTTAATTAAACAAATGCTTTAAAATTTCTAGGAAAAAATATTAACTAGAGACAGGACTGATTAAAAAGCTTAACGATTTAACGACAGAACTCTCTATTAGCAACTTCCTAATTTTAAGTACATTATATCGATAAAACGTTTAACAGAATGCTTGGCACGTATGTGCATGTAAACGCCGTGTAACTAATTAAAGATTTCCTCACAAACCTTTTTACTGTCCAAGAATAATAATAAAAATAAATAAATTAATTATTAGTTTGGATTGTATTGGAATTATGAAGATATGTGCATACAATAATAATAAAACAGTTAAGAATAATTATGAACGTGAAAGACATTCAAAAACCAGAAAAAGGCCACGGCACTTAAATAATAATGTGGATAATGAAGAATATCAACAAAAAGAAAAATATTTAGAAAAAGAATATCAAAATAATAATATTCTTTATATTGTTGTTAAGGCATTTTTACCTTTAGAAGAAAGTAATAATGAAGATAAACAAAATTGTGGAAAAGTTGAAAATTATGAAATTATTGAGGCTGTTACTGAACCAATTAAATGTGGTAAAAATTTTTTAAAAATTTTTCTTGAAAACTTTACCAAATAAAAAATACCTGTTTGCTAAAAGACATTTAATTATAATTTAACAATTATTTTCCCCAAAAATTAATCTAAAAAATATTTTTAGTTCATCAGGTAGGCAACCCGGACATTTTAAAAATATCACTAGAATCATGCCCTTCTAGTGGAGGTCAAGAACTTTTTATTATTGGAAGAAATTTTGATCCAAAAGATACAAATGTTTTATTTAGAGAATATAAAAATGGTATTTAAAAATTAAATATTTTTTATTTAAAAATTTTTTTAAGATGGTTCACTTGGCTGGACAGCGAAAGCTGTAATTGATAAACGATTTTTACATCAAGTTTTTAATCTAGTTAAAAAATATCTTAATTTCCTTTAGTGTTATATTGTATGTACAATTCCCCCTTATCGAAGTAATTGTCGAGGGGCTGCTGTTTCTTTAACTGTTGTTTGTGGGTCTAAACAAAGTCATCCAATTAATTTTTTATATACAACTTGCGGTATTTTAATTTTTTAGATATTTTCTAAAAAATTTTTTTAGAAGTTGAAGATGATGATTGGCGACCACCAGATTGCTCTTTTTCTTCAAATGCCGAATGCCCCTCTTCCTCTCAATTAACGTGGTCCTCTTCTATTGCTGTCCCACACCAAAAAGAAACTCAAAATTATTTTTATGGTTATTTCCTTTTATTAATTCTAGTAAATAATAAAAAATATTTTTTAGATGAAATTAATAATACACAAAAACAACAATTATTTAATAATTCTTTTCAAAATGAAAATTATTTGAACAAGAACAACTTTGATATTCAACCATTTATTTTTAATAATAGTTCCAACTAGCACTTCTATTAATCAACAATAAATTACCTTATAAATTTTTTATTTGGATAAAATTTAAAAAACTATAAAAATTTTTCAATTTATTTAAAAATACATTTTTGTATTTTAGTTAAGTTGTATTAAAAAGAATAAATATTTTTATTATTTAAATAATACATAATATCATAAATTAAAAAGATTGAAGGATTATAGTCTCTATTTGATCTTATACATAGTAAATTAGCATATGTATAACCAACCCTGTTTATCCTTACTACTTTTATTTTTGAGAAGATTAATATTAAAATATTAACCGGGTCGTTAACCTTTAGAAATATTTTTTCTGAAGATAAATAAAAATTTTTAAGATATTTTTGTTAAGTCTAAATCTTCTCATTCATTCCAAAATCCTCTATTTTTTTACATTTTCATTCCAAACGTTTTCTGCCCTCATTTCTAAAATTGCAAATATAAAAAATAATTTATTTGCACTTTATGTGTTCGGAAGGGGAATTAAAAATTTTGTATGAGTGATTAAAAAATGTTTTTTTTTAAATTTATAATTGGATTTATATTTAGAATTGAAAAATGAGAGTGTTGCGAGTGAAAATTTTTATTATTTAAACTTGTTTAGAATCTAAAAAAGTAAATAGTTTTGTTGTCAAAATTTAAATTTTTTAATTAAAATTCTGTATTTTATTTCTTTTTAAATTTCCTTAAACAATAAAATTGGCTTCAATTAAAATAGATTATTTTTTTCAAAAATGCCTAATCTATTTTTGGTCCAACATTATTTTTAATTCTTTCATCGAATTAACAAAATTTAGTATTATTTAAATAGAAATTTCTTTGTACTCAAGACATCAAAATATTTATTTTCTAATATTATAGTCTGTAGTTTGTAAACATAACTTTCAACAATTAGGCCTTTTATTTATAGAATTAAAATTTTCTATAAGGTTTTTTCTTAAATTTATTTTCGTATATTTCTTTTGTTTATTTTTTTTAGAGATAAAAATCTAAGGGATTAGATTTACGTAAATAATCCAAAATTTTAAAAGGTGTCAAATTAAAAAATTGTCTTTTCATTTTTCATTCCTTTTGTCAAGTACCTTACTAAGTGAGGGTATCATGAAACAAAATATTTATTAAAATTTAATTAAATATTTAATTTATTTTTAAAAAATATTTTTATTTTTAATTGAATTTCTAATCTTTAATTTTAAAAAATTTCTAAAAACAATCGTTGAATACTCATTTTATCGCCGTTACGGATCAGTGGCAATGGAGGGCAAGGGCGCAAGGAAGTTCAGCTGACAGATTCCAAATTTATTTTAAATTGTACTTTATTTTATAGTTTAAAATAAATATTTTCTTTTGGAAAACAAATAAAAATAAATACATTTTTTGTTGCCTTTATTTTTTGAAATTTAATTTTTAAGGCAATAAAAGGTAATTTATATATTTTTTGCTAGCTGAAAAGGCAATTTTAAATTTTTTACTTAGTAAGGAGAGTTTGTTTTATAACTAGTCTCTCTACAGGAATCAGTCTTTAAATTAATTAATTTTGTTTTTATAAATCTAAATCAGAATTTTCACATTTTACGGCCATTTATTGAATCTTTGTTTTTTTTCTGAAACATTGAGAACCGTTTAAAAACAATAATTTTCATGTTTTCTATTCTATTAAAAATGTTTAATTTAATTTAAAAAAAAAGAAAATTGTTTAATCTTCGAAAGTTTACTTTTCCAATTTATAAATTGAAAACATTTAATCAGAAATTATTTCTTTTCTCGATTTTTTGGAAATGGGGCCGGGAATTAGTCGATGTTAAGGATTGAGGGTAAAACAACTGTATTTGACACATAAAGTATAATAAGTTTATATCCAATTATCAAGTTATTTTTTACAAAATATTAAGAAAAAAATAAACAAGAAAATATATTAATGTGTAAATTCAGTCAAGTTTATTTTTTTTATTTTAATAGAATTTGAAAACATATTAACTTATTTTAACGTCAATGCTTAAATATTTCCTTTCCTTCATAAGTAAAAAGCTATTACAAAAATAAATTATATAAATATTTATTTAATTCCTTATTCCATAATATTACAACAGTCTTCCTTTACACAAATTAATCTAATATTTCTAAATATTCCTATTTATTAATAGGCGTTTCTTGGAAGTTTTCTGCCTTGTTTTTTGTTGAAAAATTTTCCATTCTGAATACCTCATTTTTTACGGTCATTAAGGCATAATTATTTTCAAAAGGAATAATTATTTTTTTAAACAGGGAAGCAAATTTGCCAAATCGAGACTTTCAGCCTTCTCCTTAACTGCTCATTCATTAGGACTATTTAATTAACAAAAAACTAAACAAATATATGTATATGTATTTATGTACTATTAAAAACATTATTAAAAATTGAATCAAAGTTTATTCTTTACTATTATATTCACAAATCCCTTATTATTATAGGTGCAGGAATTAGCGGTTGATTGACCACAAAAATTCCTTTCACTATTTCTCGTTTATTCTCACATAATTATCCGGATCTGAAGAAGCATTTACATTATTGTTATTTCCTTTTTAATCGTTAATAGTAGAGTTTTTAGCTGAGAAAATATTTTTACTTTATAAGAATTATTTGTTAATAATTTTTTGATTTAATCTCTCTCTTTATTAATTTTCTCAGAAGAAAGCATTGAGTTGAAATTGTAATAAAAATAATAAAAGAAAGAATAATTTATTAATTATAAATCAAAGATTAAAAATCAAACATTTATCTGAATTAGAGCCAACCAGAATTTTAACAAAAATTAATTGTGATTTCCCTTCTTTATCACCTTTTAAATGGATTACTCTTCAATATTTTTGTCAAATATATTTTTATTTATTTTCTCCAATTTTGTGCACTTTTTATGGAATTCTCTTTTTATTTTTTTATTTAATTGTCGCAATCCTCGCCCTAGGGTTCAATTAATTTTTGGTTCCGACACAAATTTAGAAGAAAACGAAAAAAAATTCTGAGTGTGAAATTGTTTTTTTTCTTTTTCTCTTTTTTTATATTTTTGAATGTATAAAAAATTGTTATTGAGGTGGTTTGTGTAATTCATCATTTCTTTCTTGTTTCACTTTCCTTTTCCCAAAGAAGTATTTAAAGAACTTACTAAATATTTTAGTATTTTTTATAAAAATTTCAAAATTGTTCATATTTTTTCCACATGTTTTGAAAACTAAAAGACAATAAATATACTTTTCATTTTTTAAAATAATTGCTAGTATATAACAAGAATATTTTATAAATATATCGCTTCAGTAATAATCTGCATAATAATGCCCTTTTGGTTGTTAATATTTGTGGGGGAGGAATTAACAAAAAAATATTTTTTTAAATTATTTTCATTTCATTTTAAAGTATTTTTTGGTAATTTTGTTTTCCATTTTTTCTTTATTTTTAAAATTTTGGCTTTTTTTTTGTAATTTTAGAATGTTGTAAAAACCATTTCAAACAAGTTTAATAAAATTCTTTAAAATATTACATAAAATAGTCGGCCCTCAATTACATTATATACAGACACAAAGTCACATATGTATAACACAAAATACGTTTTTTATCATTTTGTTGGCCTTACAAATTAGAGTAGTAAGGGGATTGCTTAAGTGATACTTCCAAGATACAGTAATCTTATATACCTAAATAAATACAAAATTTCCAACCCCAAGTTAATTAAAAATTAAATTAAGTTTCGAAGTATTTAATCTTAGAATTTTTCATGTCAATATTCAAATAACTACTATTTACCTGTATTCGCGTTTCTTATTTAATTTTGTTTATTAAAACAATTGTTTTTAGATATTTATTTAAAAATTAATTAAATAACTTTAAAAATGCAAATCTGGGAGATGGAATCCTTTCCCTGTGGGGATCTTCGCCTCCCACATCATATATTCCCCCCAAAATTTATCCAACAAACACAACTCACTGAATTGGCTGGCGTTCACCTTTATAAGGTAATGAGAATGTAAGTAAATTAAATAAAAATATTTTAAAAAATAATTAAAATAAAATTTTTGTGTTTTTTGTAAATTTTTATTTAAATTATTTCTAGGTAGATATGGATGATACTATGGCTATGAAGAAACGATTAACACGCGTTCGAGAACAATGGAATGTTTCTGGGTATTTATTTGAATGTTTAATTAAAAATTATAAAATATGTAATTTTTATAGAGCAGATGTGGTTACTTTAAATAAGGATTTGGTTGATTTGGAATTGAAAGTGATTTTAATAGTATATGTAAATATATTTTTATATTTTTAAAGCTTTCTGAAATGACAGAACCAACAGAAAGTGATGATTGTGTTTGTCTTGTACTTGAAGGTATTTTTAATTAAAACACTTCTGTCTTGTTTAAAAAATTAAAAAAAATTTTTTTTTAATATTTTCTCAAAAAAAAGGTGAAATGTACTACGATATTGAATTTGAAGATGAAAAATGGTTACGAATTCATTTACAGCGGGGTGATTTAATTATTGTGCCGAAAGGAATTTTTTATCGTTCAACTGTGACACCAACGGTGTTTTTAATTTAATTACTAAAATGAAAATAAATTATTTTAATTTTAGAATTTTGTAAAGATTCAACGTTTTAATAAATTACGCCAAACAAGTAACGGCTAACAAAAAAAGAATAAAAGAAAAGGAGATAAATTGAAGAAATTATTTTAAAAATGAAGAGAAAATAGATTAAATTTTTTAAACAAAATTAAAATCCCTGATAAATTAGGCCTTTATTTTGAAATTTAAGAAAATGAAAAAAATAAATTAAAAAATAAAGGCCTTTTAATTTAAATTATTTATGTCATTAATGTATGATTTTAAAATTAAAACGGAGTTTATTTTTGGAATTTATTTTATTTCGAGTAATAATAAGAATAGAAATCTTATCTTATTTCAAAATTATTTTTGATTAAAGATAAGACCTTTCAGTCCAAGGGTTTATCCTAAAGTGAGAGTTGACTGTGTTCAATATTTCTTAATTTTACTAAAAATATGCTTTACCTCTTTCGGATACACTGAGAACAACTCAGAAAAAAAATAGTAATAATAATTGAACCTGGATGTTATTGATACGGTGAATAAATAATTCTTTTTAAAAATGAAAAATTGTAGATTTTTCATTTTACAATTTTTCATCTTTAAAACTAGCAAGAAAGAGGCAAAAGCTTAGCCCCGATCGGGCGTAGATCCTGCGCCCTTCTGTTCACAAAATCACAAGACCTGTTAATTTTAAAGCTTTCCTTTCTTTTATCTCCTCCTATAAGTCAGCTATCCTTAATTTATACTATTTACTATAAGGGATTAGTGTAAGAAGAAAAATATGGGGATTATTTTAAAGGCTTACAATCGGCAATCTTTTCCCGTTTTTACCGTGCTTAGCCATTGATTTACAAAAATGTAAATCAATGCCCAGAGTACACCGCGAGGAGGTACACAGTTGTAAACGGGCAAACCTTGTACTCCACCACTTCCGTAGGACTAGGTTGCCCAAGCCCGAAGCAGGCAGTGGCTAGCGACCTACTCAACCAAGACAACAATTGCAACAATTGTGGCAGTGGTTGTAAGAAGCGGGTTAGGTTCAACTAGGTTGCCCAAGCCCGAAGCAGGCAGTGGCTAGTTTTGCCTAACCTAGCCGGGTAATAGCTAGGTTGCCCAAGCCCAGAGCAGGCAGTGGCTAACTAGACCCAGCCCTTTGGTTAAGGAAACACCGTCTGCACAATGTGTCGACTAATGAATACAACTTAACACAAAGGGGCCACGTATCGCAATAGTTAACGTAGACATAGCTAGGTTGACCGAGCCCGAAGCAGCCAGTGGCTAGCTAGAACTACGCACCTACTGCTATCAAACTAGGTTGCCCGAGCCCGGAGCAGGCAGTGGCTAGCTTGACCGTCATCTGGCCAAATAAACTGACTTTAGTGGGTGCTTTTATACTAAAACTGTTTGTGGGATCTTTCTAAAGTGACACCCTTTCCACGTCGTTATTTAGAGATTCCACGTATTATCTTATACTATTTAGAAGATCATTACGTAATTTACACACCCCGCAATTCAATTTTAAAAACTCGAGTTCAAACAGTTCGCTATTCGTAATTGTGCCCTTGCCTAATTCCGAACACCATTTTAGCACTGACAAGAAAAATACTAATATAATTTGTTTAAAACTTGAAGAGTTTTGAGATACATATGTAAGAGAGAAAGTTGGAAGGGAATTTATGTTTAAGATTTAAAAAACCATAAAATTCCGGCTAACGTGCGGCTTATTGCGCCAAACCGTGCTTGCGCCATAATGACCACGCCAGACTGGCCCGCGCCTTATCATCCATTTTTTAATTTTTTGGAAATTTTTGTTTTTTTTTATTGTGAAAATTTTAATTTTAAGATAATTTATTGTAAACAATGTCTCGAATGATTCTTCCTTATTTTGGTCGACTTAAGAATTTCTCATCTAATAAAATCATTTCTATTCGAACAATTGTCCATACAGATCAGCCATATCCTGTTTGTTTTTTTTTTATTTTTTTATTTTATTAAAATTTAGACTGAAATGTTTGAAAATCCTCTTGTCAGAGATCATCAAAGGAAAAGAGATGAAGTGCCAAAGGATTTTCATAAGCAGGTATTTTTGTTAATTTATTTTGTTTTTTTATTTATTCTAGGCATTTTTAAGCTATTTAAGTTTGATAAAGCTTCTCTAATTTTAATAAATAATTTTTGATTGGGAACTTCTATCAGGGCCGTAGCCAGGATTTTTCTTCGCAGGGTCAAGGGGAAAATCATTCCAAATAATTTTTTTATTGTCTTTGATGTTTCCAGAGAAATTTAAATTTATTTTCTCCAACTTCCCATTCGATTAAAAATTTAAATATATTTGTCTCTTTATATTTAGGGAACTGGTCTTTGTGGTCTCTACGTAAATACACATCCTCATAAAGATCTTTCGGAGATTTATGTTCGAATTTTGCGTGTTCTTGAATTGATGCCTAAAGATTATCCTTATAGACAAACTACTGAACAAATTGTTAAAGAACGATTTGGATATGTTAATTCGGTTTTTAAAAGTTTTTTAAATTAAAATTTTTGAATTTCAATAGACTGACGATATTCAAATTTTGGAAGAAAAAATTGGAATGGGCCAAATTGAGGAAGTTATTGAACAGGTTTAAAAATATATTTTTTATTTTAAATTATAATGGAGGTTTCCCCTCCCCGTTTTTTCCCATTTCGGGGGGGGGGGATCCCCTGGCTACGGACCTGACTCCAAATACTTGATATAAAATTCTAGTAGTAATTTTCGGGGAACTAAATTATATTTAATTTTCTAGGCTCTAAATGAATTGGAAGCTGCCCGAACTCTTGTTCATTACAAAGCATGGGAACCACTTGTTGAAGCACCAGATGAATACCAATGGCGTTGGCCAATTGCACCGGGACCGTGATTTAAAAAAGTATTTTATTATTTAGGAATTTTCTGTTTAAATTTATGTTAAAAATTGGATTCTTTTGACTTGAGATTAAATAAATAATTTTTATTTTTGGCTCTAATATTTAAATTCTATTTGGTCTTATTAACTAGCTACATTAAGATTTTTGCCCATAATTTTGTAAAATAAGTCTGCTAACTAGGAATAACAATCTTTAAAAATATTCCTTTAATTATATAAATAGAAAAAGGTATTTTAAATAGAATGTGTCAAATAAAGAATTTGATTAAAGCTTTGTCGTGGGAATACTCACATCATATAGTAGTGAGTATTTAAGGAATACTCACCCTTTAAATTATAATTTTTATTTTAAAAATTTATTTTATTCAATATTTTTTCTAAATATTTAATTTTAATAAATCTTCTTCAACATTTTCTTCTTCCTTTTCTTTTATTTTAATTTTTTCTTCTAATTTTAAAAAAATTAATTCTGTTTGT
The DNA here is from genome assembly GCA_036172945.1 of Meloidogyne incognita. NCBI lineage: Eukaryota > Metazoa > Nematoda > Chromadorea > Rhabditida > Meloidogynidae > Meloidogyne > Meloidogyne incognita. Next base: position 1,694,021 of record JARQAC010000006.1, on the reverse strand, counting down.
AATATTTGTTTTTCAATTTCATCTACTTCTTTTCCAATTTTAATTAATTTATAATTCCAATCATTTAAATAATTATTTTTAAATAATTTCTCTAATTTATCCATTTGTTCGGAATATTCACTCAAAGTTTGCTGTACTCTCCCCATTCGAGTTGAACAAATATTTGCTTGTCTAATAGTTTCTGAATTTACTTCTTTTATTTGAAAAAGTTGGAGTTGATACCTAAAGAATAATAAAAAAACTTTTGAAAATTATTAAAGGATTGATGTTTAAATTATCAAAATTATTCAAACACTAAAGTAAAGAAAAAGATCTTATTCTTCTGCAATCTTATTTTTCTAATGACTTCCCAAAAAATAAAGTTGGAGTCGATAAAAATAAAGCTTTACAAAAAATAGCTCTCTACAATTTTCTAATTCTTATTGTTAGATATTATTTCTACGCATTTCATTATTTAAATCAGCTATCCCGTCCCAGAAATTCCCTAATCTTCCTATCCAGCCGAAAAACTAAAAAAATTCGCCCGCTCAAAAATCCGAAGAAAATTTAATTTCACTTACTTTGTCAAAAGATTCTGAATATCCTCACGAGTACTAATTTGTCTGTAAAAATTCGAAACCAGGCTAGAAAAATAAATATTTTTTTACAAAATTTTGTTAATTAACCTAGCAATTTTTTGTTCTTCTTTTGGTTGTATTATATTAATACCAGAAAGCATATTTTCAGATATATTTTGAACATTTTCTACTAAAGAAGAAAACATCTCCATTTCAACTTTTAATTAACTAAAATAATAAAACTTTTTTTAATTTTTAAAAATTAATTGTTATTATTAATGATTTAAAAATTCTGTGAAATAAAAGAAATTACTAATTAATTTTTATGTAAAAAATTATAATGGCAAAATAATATTAAATGATGAAAATATCTAAAGGCAATTGAAAAGGAATTAAAAGGCGGAATCACAGATTCATACAAAATATTAAGGAATAATAATTATTTTGAAGTACTAGAATATTTTATAAATTGAGGATATTTATAAATGATTTAAAAAAAGGAATTATTAGATCACCAGAATTGAGTATAAAATATTTAAGTGAAAAATTAAGGTGAAGCTAATTAAATCGAACTAGTTAATGTAAAAAATATATTTGAAATTCCAACAATTTACCCATTATGACCAATTTTCAAAATTACTCCTCTCCCTTCCTTTGCCTCCTCTACTACATCTAATCGTTCATCATCAGAACTACAAAATGGTTTAATTCCAAGTAATTCTGGGGCTGTTGGCCTTTCTTCAAGTTTTCTTTTTAACATTAAATTAATTACTTCAATTAACGCCAAAGAAAGCCCATTAGGCAATGACGGTTCTGGCATAGTTCTGACATGAATGGCAAATGGTTCTATACCAGCCCAAGGTGTTTGCGTTGTTAACATTTCGACTAACTACAAAATTTGTTTTTAATTTTAAGAAAAAAAATATTTTAGAAAAAAATAATAAAATTAGGAAACGACCCCACAGTAATCCCAACACTCCAAACGTCAGATTTAGGCTCATAGCGGCGGTCACAACGAATAATTTCTGGAGCTGTATAATGAGGGGTTCCCTTAAATAAAAATTATTTTTCAAAAGTTTTAGATTTATTAAAGACTTGAATATCAATTCCTTGTTCACTGCAAATTGCCTGGAGAAATTTAGCTGATCCAAAGTCCCCAATTTTGACACGAGCACTTGTATGACGTAAAATATTTGGAGGTTTAATGTCTCTGTGAACAATGTCTTTTGAGTGCAAATATGCTAAACCAGCAAGAATTTGTGAAGTAAAGAGAATGCTCATTTGTTCGCTTAATGCTCCATACTCGCTTATCTAAATGAATAATGGATTTTGATTAAATAATCTTATTCATTAATAAAATATAGTTTGGAAGTAATTAAGAGACAGGAGATTTTAAGAAATTATTTGTACACTGACTGATTTCTTTGGTAGAGATTTTCTTTGGTTTCATATTAAAAGCATAAACAAGATTTTTAAAAAATAAAGTAGCAATTGAGAAAGGAAAACACAAAATTTAATTCACAACCTGATCTTTTAGAGATCCCCCAGCCATTAATTCCATAAAAATATTAACACAATCTGTCCTTTCAACAATTCCAACATATTGGACAATATTCGGGTGCTTTAAAGTGCCCAACATGTTTAATTCATTTTCTAATGTTGCCATTACACGGCTTCGTTGTTGGTGACCTCTCAAATAAATTTTCTTGACTACCAATTGTTCTCCAGTGTCAACATCTAAACAAACAAATACATGGCCATATGCTCCACGGCCAAGACAACTTAAAATTTATTTGTATTTTAGTTGAATTTGTTTGCTAACAAACCGTCCTTCACGCCAATTATTAGGTACTCTTGGTGTGGGTGTGTCAGATAACCCCTCTGCATCTAAGGAAGAAGTCTCTCCCCGTTTTCCACAAAATCGTATAGGTGTCCCTCCGGGTGTTCTTTTTGTAGAGGAACTGCTGATTAATGACCTTTAATCAAAAGATTACAAAAATAATGTAAAATATTCGAAAATTAAACCAAAGGGAAGAAGTTTCAGATAATGTTGTCTCTGCAATTCCATTTGGAACAGTAAAAACACCACAAGAGATAGGCGAATGTGAAGTTAATGGAGGGCCAGAATTTTCGGAATAATTATCCCTTTTCTTACAAAAATATTTATTAAATTAATTAAAAATTGTAAAACTTGTGAAAGTATAAGTCTCAATCGCCGTTTACTACCAGCTTTTTCATGTAATTGAATTACATAATCGAGATCTTGCTGATTACGGATCTATACAAAAACTATTTTTTTAAAGAGAATTTGAAATTATTAGAGGCTTTCCCCTCTTATTCCATTAAAATTATAATTTTTAACAAAAATTAATTTTAATTCCAAATAACCTGTATCATTAATTCTCTACTAGAAGTTGTATAATAAAAATTTAATAATCGCCCATATTTATTCTTTAAAAAATAATTATTTTTATTTCAATTATTTTTTTTAATTGCCTGAAAATATAATTCTAATTCTTCAAAATTAACTGGATATTGTAAATTTAAGGCAGTTCTTTCTTCTAAATATTGAACTTTAACTTTAAGTAATTTATCCTCTCCAATCATTAAACGAATTAAATCATTACGTAAATTTGTAGTATCTTCGCTATTTGTTTGTCTTTCTAATTTTTCTTCTTGGATTGCTTTTAAATATATTTAAAATTTATTTTTGAAATTTATAAATGAACTTGGAAGTGGGAGGGAGGGGGAGGAGGGAAGGGAGCGAAGGGGAAAGATAATGGGTAAGGATTTGGCTTTTGGAAGTTTCTATATCCATAATTATATGGAAATTATGTTAATAATAAATTCTAAACAACAATTGTGAATCTATTTATCTTTCCTATTAAATTATCCAAACCAAAAAATATTTAAAAAATACTACGTTTTTCTGTAACTGCCCAAGACAATCTTCTACGAGGCAAAATATTTGGCAAAAGTTCATGACTTCGATTAGTGTTTTCCTGATTTTTATTGGCATTCAAAGAAGATTTTTGTTGATTATTTAATGTATCATTATTAATATTTTGAGAATTTAATTTTAAATTTATTTGGCTGCCATGACTCATTACTTTTTCGATTAATTAAAAATTAATTTTAAAATTAATTTTAAACCAATAAATTCAATTATTGATTTTAAAGAAACAATTCTTTAGAATAGGCCTAGTTAAAATAAATATAAGCATTTTCTGTTATTGAAGAGGCGAACTTTGGTTGTGATCCAAAAATACTTAAATGGCGGGACTGAGATGTCCTCTACCCCCCGGGAATTTTAGATAAGATTAAAAATAGATGAGAAATAGAAAATATGTTCTGCTTTAGTAAATGCTTCACATCAATCACCACACAGACGATTTATCGACCAATTTATATATAATAAATATTATTTCATTTAAAACGATTGACCCGGAAAAATTTTTTTTATATAAGTATTTATTCTTAATAACGTAATTAGGTAACGTAATTAAACTCAAGTTAGGTATATGTATGTGGTCCCTAACTGTTACTTTATTTTTCATTTATACATAAACAAATAGTATTTGATCTTTCTTGTAAACCTTGTTTCCAGATTTAGGAACACAAAGAAAAGATCTGTATTTTAGACTTTTTATCTAAGTGAGAGAATATACTGTATATTTAAATTTAAATATTTAAATTGTTAATTAATTCTTCTAAACCCTCAAATTTGTCCAAACAAAAAATATTTTTATAAACTTTGTTTATTTTATAAAAAGAACTCTTTCATTTTTTTATTGGGGGAGAGAATAATAAAACAATACAAAAGAATAAACAAACAACAAAAATTCAAATAAATTATTTTATGTTTTGGTGGTCAATATATTTCGACTAAAGAATTTTGCAATATAAAAATAGAATTTATTATTTAATTGAGAAAAGCTGGCTGTGTTTTGTTTAATTTTATTGTGCTGGAAGAGGAGGAGAAAATTTCAATTTTAGTTAGTTTTTGTAAATTAAAAAAAATATTTTTGGCCTATGATGACTTCCTTCTCTGAATAATTAATATATTGAGTCATCAACATAATATGAATCGAGACATTTCAATTTTTCGAATCCTCCGCTTAAAAACCTCCTCTTAAATAAATGTAATTTAGCATCTTTACAGCATTTAAAATTATTTTCAAAAAAAAATTAAAAAAATATTTTAAAGAATAATATGGTGTTTTTATTGTTTATTCGTCGAATATTTTTACCAAAGAAATGTTATCTTTTATTTTTCTTCCCTTTTCTTGTTGGATTTTTATTTGGCACTTTATTGTTCTCATTAAATCAACAACAATATTCTCGCAGCTTAACACGTTTAAATTATTTTTCACTTCAAAAACAACAAAATAATTTTAATAACAAGAAATTAATTTTGGTAAAAATTTTGTTTAAATTTTATTTTTCTCTTTGTAAATCATTTGAGGATTTTTTCATTTAATCTGGGCATTTTTTGCACTGCCATAAATTCCCTTAACTATATTACGGGCCGGAATCGAATCTGTTCCTTGCAGTGAAGAAAGGCGACGATCACTCTCTCTCTCTAATAATAGAAAATAATTTAATAGAAAAGTGTTTTCTAAATCTGTAATTAATTATAATGTTGTAACTAACAAAATTATAAAAAGATTAGGTTGGTGTAATGACAGCAAAACAATTTCTCGAAACTCGTGCCTTACAAATTTGGCAAACTTGGGCTAGAAATATCCCTGGTGAAGTTATTTTCTTTGTTTCTGAAAGAACAGAATTGAGCTCAAAACTTAAAAATTCTGGAATGAAAATTATTTCTTTACGCGGTGTTGATGATTCTTATCCGCCTCAAAAGAAATCATTTGCGATGTTAAGGTTGTAATTATTATTAAATATTTTGTGGTTACAATTAATTGTGTGAATTAATTATATGTAGACTAAAACAAAAAATGATTTATTTATTATATTTAACCTCAATTTAAACCTCAATTATTTATTATTTCCCCCTGGGGATGAAAAATCTATCTTGTAATTAGTTGTACTTTCTTAGGTGTTGAGTAACTAATTTTTGGAGATATATTAAAATGAATTTGACTTTAAAGAAGTAAATAGAATTGTTCTAAGAATAAATTATAATATTTTACCAATTCTTATTAAAATTAAAATTAGGTGGATGTATGATAATCGCTACTCAGATTTTAATTGGTTTTTAAGAGCTGATGACGATCTCTATATTAGAAGCGAAAAATTAGCAAAGTTTTGATTATTAATTTTTTTCAATTCTTTATTTTTATAGTTTTTTACATTTATTAGACCCTTCTAAAGTTCTTTTACTTGGCCAAGCAGGTCTTGGTAATGTTGAAGAGTATGGGCAACTTTCACTTGGCACAAATAATAATTATTGTATGGGAGGGCCGGGGGTTATATTATCGAAGGAAACACTCAGACAATTGGCCCCCTATTTGGGGCAATGTTTAAATTCTTTGTTAACAACACATGAGGATGTTGAATTGGGAAGGTGTATTAGGTAAAGATTTTTTAAACTTTTTAAAGCTTAAAGAAACAAAGCACAATATATCTAGTTAACTGTAATAGCCAAAAGTCTATGTATATCTCATAACAGTTTCCTCGTTTTATATTACTGTTATGAGATATACATTTATTTATTTCACTAATTTACTAATTACTAATTTATTTACTAATGAGATATATTCATTTAAGGGTAGATTATTTTAATTATTTTTTAAATTTGAAAAATTGAAAAATTGGAAAAAGTTAAAAAAAGTGCTTGTATTAGGAATAGTATGTAGGACAGGTACGAGAAAAAACGAGGAAACTGTTATGAGATATACATAGTAATCCTTTTAAATTTTATTCTAAAATATTATTTAAGAAGGCATGTTGGCCTAGCGTGTCCATGGAATTACGAAATGCAAACGTAAATTATTTTAATTATTTTTTAAATTTAAATTAAATGCTTTCCTTCATCAAAGAATTGAGGAAAAAACGTTTTTAATAAATAAAAATTTTTAATTTAAATATTTTTATAGTCTATTTCACAACAATGCATCAATTGCCAATTTATTTACTAATCATTTAACAGCTTCCACTAATTCACATACATTACGTCATTTATTTACTCTACATCCCGTCAAAAACCCAATAGCAATGAGATATATTCATTTAAGGGTAGAAATGATTAAAATCTCAGAATTACGTCAGAAAAGAATGGAATTAATGGAACAAATAGAGGAAATTAAGGGGAAAAATAAAAAGATAGTAGATCAACAACCACAAATTATAAATTCTGAATATTCAGGTGGTTAAATTATTTAAAAATTTTTTATGGAAAAATGGAAAAATTTTTGGGGATTTAAGAGGAATTTTTAGTTATATCTTTTGTTTATAATCTGTCATTTACTAAATAAATTTTAACTTTCGAACTTTGAGTTTGTCTTTATTTTTGATTAGATTATCAAGTGTTCCACACAAATTAATACTAAAGCATTTACTTTTATTATTCAATTCCCTTATTTTATTCAGAACAATTTAATTAAAATTAAAATAAATTTATTTCAAAATTTAAGCTTCTTCAAATCACAACGCTCTTTTCTCTGGATTAATTCCAAAAGTTCCAAATTCTCCAGAGAATGTTCCTATTTGGGAATTTATTTCTTCAGACACAAAACTTCTATATTGTATTAACAAACCAAATTGCCCCAAACACACATTAGAAGCAGAATTGAGAAGACAAATTTCTGATATTTTAATAAAAGTAAATTAATTAATTTTTTAAATAAATTAATTATTTTTTTAAAGATTTTTGATGAATTTAATTTAAATGCACTCCAAAAAGGAAGAACTTTGCATTTTCAACGAGTTCAGTATGGCTATATGAGAATACAGCCTACATTTGGTGTTGATTTTGTTCTCGATATTGGTTAATATTTTTTTTAATTTATAGAAAATAGAGAATATTTTAAAGGAAATTAATGTCAAAACTTTTCTATTTTCCCTATCCTCCTACAGATTAAAAATTTAAATTAACTTACAAAAAATAAATAATTTTATTTAAATATAATTTTCAATTTAAAAGCTTAGCTTTACGTTATCACCGATTGCGAGGTCCTTTACACTCTCGTGCTCCTTTAACAGTTCGCCGACATGCTTATGTTCAACAACGTTTCGGTCAACTTCAATCTCGCTCACTAATAGTTAAAAGAAAAAGGAAAATAGAAGAAAACCAAATAATTAATATTTTAATTGCTCTAAAAGGAAGAGCTGAAGTGTTTGATAGATTTGCAAATAATTTGATAAGAATAGCAAATGGACGTGGGGAAAATAGTGATATTAGACTTGTTTTAATCCTTTATAGGTAAAATAACTTAAAATATAAATTAATTTTCATTTTTTAGTTCACATAATAACGAGGATATTTTAATTAATTCAACAATTAATCGCCTCTCTACTGAAATTCCTGTTCGTTTATTAAAAATGCCCGAAAGAGCAGATTTTAACAGAGGTGCTGCACTTTCTGCTGGAATTGCTCTTTTACCTCCAAATGCTTTGTTATTACTTGCAGATGTTGATATTTTAATTGGGGAAGGGGCATTAGAACGTATTCGATTGAATACTATTTTGGGTAAACAGGTAATATAATGATAGCTTTCAGAATTTATTTAGAGAAAGAAATTCTTTACAAATTAAAAAACTCCCTTTTTAGGTCTATTTTCCAATTGTCTTCAGCGAATATTCCCCAACTACTTGGAAATTAAATATCGAGGATTTTTATTCCCAACAACGTGGTTATTTTCGTCATTTTGGTTATGGAATTGTTTCTTTATATAAAAAAGATTTTGATTTAATTGGAGGATTTAATCAAACAATTAAAGGATGGGGACTTGAAGATGTTGACTTTTTTGAGAAATTAATTAAAAGTGGAAATATAATCCCTTTTAGATCTATAGATAATGGTAATTAAAACTGAGAAAAATTTTTTAAAATTAATTTTTTAAAGATTTAATTCATATTTTTCATTCAATTGATTGCAATAAAAATAATAAATATCAAAATAAAGCACAAAAGGAAGCTTGTGAAGGAACAAGAGCACAAGGAATTGCTTCCTTGGATTTTTTGGCTGAACAATTTGGTCCAAATTTATGAAAAAATAATATTTTATCGAGTTTTATTTAATATTTTAAACATCTTTTTGTAATTGCCATAATAACAATTCTAAACATTACTTGCCTATATTTAATATTTAATTTTAGAATCTCTCTTTCTTTCTTAATAATTGTTTTATTAATTTAATTTATATGTATCATTCCTCTAAAACATGGTTTAAATTAATATTTTAATTAAAGGTACAATTATTTTTAAATAATTTTTGAGAGCAAATTATGTGTATAAAAAACAAATTTCATAAATTTGAAATATTTAAATTGAAAGTAAAAATTAATTATCTCAAAAATATTTAATAATCAATTTAATTTGTTTTTTTTTCCTTTTTTTTGCTCAATTTATTTAATATTTTAGTTTTTTTATTGTTGTAAAATTGATATTTTTGTTGTTATTATACCTAATTAAGGTATATTTAAAATTTATTATAATAAATTACGAATTGTTCCAAATTTTGTTATTTTATTTAGGTATATATATTTTTAATTTTAAATAAGAATTTAAATCTTAAAAAATTAAACAAATTAAAATTTTTTTAGAAAGTCAAGAATCAAGGAATCTCCTCAGTATTTTAAACTCTAAATAAATCCAAAGTATATTTTTAAAGAAAGTTTTAAAAAATATTTTTAAAATAATATATAGGTAGTTGAATACATATTAAATATACATAAAATGTTTTTCCTCATCATTTTTCAAAAATTAAAATTTTTTATTTTGGGTATTTCTATTAATATTCTCATTATTTAAAAATAATTATTCTTTAATTAACGTCTCGAATTTGCCAAATCATAATATGCTGAAATTTGTTGCCAAGCAGAGGGAAGCGGAGATAACACAGACCTTTAAAATTTAAATAAATCGAGATTTTTTAAAGTTTTTTACCTTTTCTTTCCCCAAAGTCCCGTAGCTGTTTGCCAATTTGAGGAAGGGGGTATGCCAACTGAAGATCTTTTCCCCCATAAAGCGTTTAATTTGTGCCATGAATTTTCTGGTCGTTTGAAAAGAAGAGCCTTTATTTTTGAAAAAAATATTTTATGGTAATGAAAATTAATGGAGAATTTTATAAAACAAAGAGAAATTTATTTAATAAAAAATTCTATAAAGTAAAATATAAAGCGAGGTAAGGCTAGGTCAAATTACTGTATTATCTCCAATAGAATAGCCCTCTCCAATAGAATGTCCTTTGGACAAAGAATAGATAAAAAAACAAGGAGAAGAAAAGGTCAAACAATTTTTAGAATATTTACATTTTCTGTTGGGTTATCCAAAAGCTCATTTGTTCCAGAAGAAGACATTGAACGTTTTCCCCAAAGTCCAACACCATTACTCCACCTAAATAATTTAATATTTTTTCTAATTAAAAACTATGTAACCTTCTCATTTCTTCAACTTTATTATTATTTTCTGCCAAACAAAAAGTAAAACAATTAATAATTTGCAAAAACATAAGGGGTAACAATAAAAGTAGAGAGACTTTTCTTAATAAATGTTTTTGTTGTTGTAAATTTGTTGTTGTTTTAATTAGATTTTTGTTTGGCTGTTTTGTATTTTCAAATATTTTTGGATTTGACATTTTTTATTGAAAAAGTTTGGCTAAAGAATATTTTTTTTAATTTTTAAATTAATAATATATTTTGAAGTAAATATAGCGTGTCGTTACGAGGTTTTCTTAAATTCTAATTAAATTTATTTATTTTTAAAACACAAGTCTATACAAATTTTATATAGGTAGTTTGTATGCCGTGGATTTTTTAAATACAATAAAATTTTAATTCCTCGTATTATTTATGGCACATTTAAAAATCACAATCTCACGACTTTTTCTATCTACGTTTTAGCTTAAGGTTAGTAACGTGTCCATACAAAGGATCGTAACATAAAGGATCGCCACGGCTAAAAACGTTCAAAGGATCGTAACGTCTAAAAACAATTAAAGGATCGTCACGGGCAAAAAGTATTAAACGGTCGCCCATAAAAGGATCGACCATCAAAGGGTCGCCACGGGTAAAAACGAATCGTTTTTTGAGTAAAAACCCTAAAGAGGACGTTTGAGTACCATATTTTTTAGAGATTTTTTTCGTTTTTTTTGCTTCGTCCCTGTTTTCTTACTATTTTTCAATAATTTTTTATTAGCTGAATGCACACCTGCTCATGGAAACTGATAATATCCGGATATCAGCGGATATATACGGATACGGACGGATATGGATGTTTTTTAATAAGATGGATATGGATGGGCACGGATATGATACTCTAAATCCGCGGATATCCATCTCAAAATCTTCGCCTTCACTTTAACCCCTTCAAATCCCCCGATATCCCTTTTAATCACCGTTATCAGTCTGTGGCACATAACTGCACTCAAACTGGTGACACTGAACTGGCTTTATGCAATTTTTAAAAAATAACGAGAACGTTTATACCCGTGGCGACCCTTTGATGGACGATCCTTTAATGAACGACCCTTTAATACTTTTTGCCCGTGACGATCCTTTAACAGGGCGACCCTTTAAAAAACGATCCTTTGTATAGGAGCCGTTAGTAATGCTCGGGAGAAGAAAAAACCCGGGAAACGGGAGTCGGGTCGGGAAATGACCTCGGGAGTCGGGATTGGAGATAACCGAGCATCACTACTTTAGGTCCTTATTAAAATATCACAAAAAAGTATTACAAAAATGAGCTGTATTTTAAATTGAGAGCTCTTTCAACCTCAATATCAGAAAATTTAAAACAATGTAATCTAAAATAAAAGTCAAGACCGAACCAGAGGTAGGTATTACAAAACTATTTTACTCATATTTATTTTAATAAAATAAGAAAAAAGAAAAACCAGAAATATATTGAACAAATTTTGTTTAAAATATAAATTCTCGAAATTAAAATTACCAAGAAAAGAAAAAATTTTGTTGTGAGATATTTTTTATATTTTAGATTTTGAATTTATTTATTTAAAAATGAAAAAATAAAGCCAAAATTAGAATAATAAAAATAAATATTTTTTAAATATTTTTTGAAAGTTATTGAACTTTTAAAAATTTATTTATTTCTATTAATTATATTTTAGTAAATTACCAATAACTTAAGTATTTGGAATAATTTAAAAAATAAAATGTGAGAATATTTAAATTATTAAATACAGAAAAATTTTGGGAAAATATTTTAATTTTAAAATAATTATTCAGTCGGGACCGGTCATTATTAAATAAAAATAAAAAGGAAATAATCACCTCCTTAAGGCATTTGTTTAAAAAATTCTCGCTTTAAACACAAAAATCTTTTAAAAAAGTACTTTTGTCGTTGTTTAAAGGTTAATTGGGAAATTTATTGAGAAATGAAAAGAAAGGGGGATTTTAAAGGATTTATATAAATTTAAATAAATATAATTGAGGAAATTTTTTTAAATTTAATTTTAAATTGTTTTAAAAACTGGAAATAATATATTTATAGAAATAAACAAAAAATAAAAAAATAATCAGAAAAGAATACTTAATTAGTGTCCACTTATTATTGTTATATTAAATGGTCATAAAAGACCGGATATTTAAAAAAATAAATGATGTCTTGAATAATTTTAAAAAATTGTTTTTTTAATTGAAAAAAATATTGAATTGATGAATATGTATAAGGTAATTTAATATATTTTGTGTGACAACAATTAAATTAATTATTGTTGTTAGTTACTGTTGTTGATTATTGTTAATTATTGTTGTTATTTATTATTGTTAGTAATTTATCTAATTTTTTAAGTTTACTGTCTTGGAAAACTTGTCAAAATTTACATATTTAATACTCCCCCACAAAACTGTTCAGGTTTTTTCACAACTAACTCTTTAAATCTTCTACTATATATTTAATTATTTCAAACAATTAAATTTAAATATTTCATATGAAAAATCTTAATTTTCTTAGTTTATAACAGAGATGTTTCGAATAACTTTTAAGAAATTTAAAATCGATTTCATAATAAAAACTACAAACAAAGTTTAAAAAATTGAATATCAACATTTGTGTAAAAATAAAAATAAATCCGGAATTTCTTTGCGTGCCCTTGCACTATTAATTTTAAAAAGGAATATGTATGCTAAAATTAATTAGATTTTAATTAAAAATAAGAAAAATTTTATTTTTGAAAAAAGTAAAAAGAATGTTTTTTAATCATAGTAAAAAAATTTTACTCTTTAATAGGGTTGTCGGTTCGAAAACTAACGAACCGAAGAACGAGGATATTTTCAGTTCGGCTTCGAATTTCCAAAAAGTGGCTTCCAGGACTTCATAAATTCTCTAAGTCTTCGCCTGCGGCGCTCAAAATGTTTAGTTACAATAGAGGGATATAAAAAAAATTAGTGAAAGAATAGTAAAAAATTAGTAAAAAAATTTTACTCTTTAATAGGTTGTTTTTTAAGCTTAATTTCTTAAATTTAAATATATTTTACATTAATTTCAGAATAGATCTCAAAAGTCGAGAAGAAAAAATTTTTTGTAGGGATTCCTTTCCTAGAAATAATAAATAACTTTTTTAATATAAATTTCAATAAAATTAAAGATACGAAAATATGAAAAAATTAAAAATCTCGACTAATTATTTATCTTCAATAATTAAAAAATTCTACGTGTAAATAAATTAATTTGACATTTAAAAACTTTACTTTTCTTAATCTTTAAAAAAACAAAAATATTTAAATGTTACGTTATTAGAAATATAAAAATAAAAAGATTAAAAAAGAAATATTCGAAAACAACCTTTTCCCTTTAATTCTCTCATATTTATCTATCTTCAATTACTTGACCAAATTCCCAAGAGATTAAAGAATTTACTTTGCAAAAATGTTTTTTTACTAAATAAATATTTTTTATATTTAACAAAGAAATATATTTTGTGTATTGAAATTAAAAATTTCAAAATAAAAACAAAAAAAAATAAATATTTTACAAAAAAAAGTATCCAAAAATAAGAAGATATATTCTAAATTCTTTAATGACGCCATAAAGGGAAAAACAAAAAGAACTTTTCATCTTTTGTCTCGAGAGGGAAGTACTTCTTACTAAAATAGAGTTGGTTGGTTATTTAGCCTCTTCAAAAAATTGTTTTTTCCTTTAAAAGTGTGGGGGAGTGAGGGAAGTAAATAATAAAAGATTATTTATTTTTTATTTATGCAACATTATTATTTCTTTTATTTGCAACTTTTACTATTAGCTGCGTGAGAAAAAATAAACAAAAACAATTTTAAAATAAAATAAAGAAATGAAAAAATTTTTAAAAATAAAGAAAACTAATTTACTAAACTAATTTATTAAATTAAAATTAGGTAATTATTTTTAGAAGATACATTTGTGTGTGATTTATAATATTCAAAGATATTTAGTTATAATTTGTAAATAACTTATCTCTGCTACTTAAAAATATATCTACTACCATAAATTTTAATTTAAAATCCTCAAAAGAAAAATTTCAGAATTTATTTTAAAAATATTATTCTTTTTGAAAGCTAAGTATTTAGTAATAAGGCTAAAATATGTACCTAAATTTTATCTTTTCTAATAACATGTATATAAAAGAAATATTATATTGTTTTTCTCACTTGTACCATTCAAATCTACAAAAAACTTCCTGTCTAGCTTTTATTATTTAATAATAATTATTATTATTAAAAAGGCCAAACTCTGAATAAAAAACAATGGATCAAATAAAAATATTCAAAACAATGTTTGGTGACGTCCAACTCTCTTGGTCTCGATTTTTTGAGATTTTTAGAAAATATTATTATATTAAATAAAGTTGAAATAAATAAAATAGGCAATATAAGATTTTATTTATATGATATGATAAGGAAATAAAAAAAGACTAATATTTTTTGTAAAAATACTTCCAAAAACATTATTACCTAATATATATTAAATAATTTATTTTTAATAACTAATTTAAAAAAATAAGGAGGGAAATAAATATTTAAAAATATTGCCTAATAATTTTAATAAATTATTGCTAAATTTGGTGGATTAAAAAACAAATTAAATATAAAATATTAAAAGAAATAAATTATTTAAGAAAACACTCCTTTTTTAATTATTAATTCTATTTTAAGAAATTTGTTTTTTTCTCAGTAAAAATTGCAAAAATTAAATAATTTAATTTAATAAAAAATAGAAATTTAAATTTAATTTATATTATTATAGAATTATTTTAAATAAATATATAATTAAATTAATTTGATCATAAATAATTCCAAAAAAGGTTTGGTTTAAAAACCTAAAGAAAAAGTGTTTTAATTAAATTAAAAAAATATTTTTATTTTAGTTCATAAATTGTTTAAATATTTTTTTAGAAAAAAATAATATTTTTAATTAGATAGGGAATTTTCAGGCAATTTTCAATTTATCCTTAATGAAAAGCCTAAAAGTAATTTTTTAGGTAGAATTAAAATAATATGTGTATATTAAAAAAAAGATGAAAAAAATATTTGTAATATTTTAAACAATTAATTTTCTAAAATTAAAAAATACACAAAAAGAATATAAAATATTTGCTGTGATTTTTAATCAGACATTGTTCTCCAAAAAAGGAAGTAAAGAATAAATGAATATATTTTATATATTTATCTCCCAAGGGAAAATTTTTTTCAAAAATTTTTTTTCAATTATTTTTGAAAAGATTAATTTAAAAAAAAACGTCATTAACAAATAAAAAATAATAAAATATTTTTTATTCTATTAGTAACTCTGATAACAAAGAAAATTCCAAGAATGGAAACAAACACTAAAAAAAGGGAGGAAAGGGGAAAGAGTGTTAATTTAAAAATTAGTGAAGCGTTAATTAAGAATATCTAAATTTAATAATTATATTAAATGTGTATTTAGGTAGTTGTTAATCCATTTGTTTTTAATAAAAAGTTGTCTAAAAAAGTTTTGGAAAAATTAAAAATTATGAGAATTCTATTTAAATTAAAATAATTAATTATTGAAATTACTTTTATTTGAGGACAATTGTGATATTTTTTAAAAAATTAAAAGCGCATTGTAAATACATACTAAATAAAAAATTAAAAAGATAAATTTGAGATAAAGAAGAAAAACAAAAAAATAATTAAATAGAAAATTTTAAAGATAAGGATTTTAAAAAATTTTAAATAAATCGGAACTAGGAAGGGGGTAGAAAAAGATGTAAATTGACGGTTTTTTCATTAGATTGTCGTCCCAAGAGATTTTGATTGATGTGTGTATATCTAGCTATTTTTAAATTAAAAGAACAATGGCAAGAACAAATAAAGATTTGTAATAAAAAAAGGAAGTCTAGAAAGAATATATAACCGTAAATTTTGAAATAATTTGTTAAATAAAGTTTTGTTTTTTTTTTAAATATTTATGTAACTCTCGAGTCTGTTTTTCAAAATTCTAAACTATAATTTACAAAAAAACAAATAAACTAAAGGTTATTAATAATATTATAAACTTGTAGGCCCTTTGAGGATAAATAATTTATTGTTGTATAAATAAATATGATATAAAGCGTACATACTATGTATTTCCTCTGAAATAATAACTAGTTATTAATAATATTTGATTTTTATTTAAAAGGCAATAGTGGAATAAATCTAAAAAATTTGAATTAAAATTGTGGCATTTCCTCCAATATACAGAATTTTTATATTTATTTAAACTACATAATGGTTTTTAAAAATATCTCAAAACAAATTTGGGAATCTTTTAAGCACAAATAAACATATTTATTTAATAAAATAAATAAATTTAAAAAATATTTGTAATTCACTAAATATCCTTCCATTTATTTAGTCCTTTTATTTTTTTAAATTACCGGAAATGTAACAAAGATAACAAAAAGCACATGTTGTACTTTATTAGCATAATCTACCAGAAGAAAGTCTCTCTTGAGAGATAAAAAATGAAAATGTGAGTAAATACATATAAATAAATGACGTTAAAAAATAACAATTAATTTAAAAAAAGTTAATATTTTATATTTTAATTAAATACATATTTAATTTTAAATTAAACAAAAAATTAAAGAATGACTGGAAACTGATAATATTGTAAAATTCGAATAAATAAAAAAATAATTTAAAAGGTTAATATGTATAACTTTTAGAGGTAATAGTTCGGTTGAGACCCCGCACTCTTTTTTCTGACCATTTTTCCTTCCCTTTCCCCTTTATTTTTCTCGAGGCAAGTATGTATTAAAAAGGATTATGTATATAAGAATGAGAAAAGGGTACTTATTTATCCCCCCCCCCCCTCCAGTCAATTTTTTGGAAAATATGTAAAAATGGCCAGTCTTTAAAAATGTAGAACACATCGAGCTGTGTACTATAGTGCACCCTCTTCTGGCAGAAAATCATGCCTGAATAGGGGTAGCAGACCAAATATCCTGATTTGAAAAAGTCAAGTTCTTTGAAGATGACCCCTCTAGGGGGTCGGTTTATTTTTCAACCTTCCTCTAGGGGGTCGGTTTATTAGAGGGGGCTATTGTACTTCCCGAAATATTGTACTTCCTGAAATTCCTTCAGCTCCTGGTTACCATTTTTAAGGAGTACACTGGTCCGACTGTAGATATTTTTTTAAATTATGGCGGCGCAAATGTCGCGGCGCATAAGTCGCGTCGCATAAGTCGCGGCGCAAAAGTCGCCAGGAAGTCGTGATACCAGTAGCCTCACCCATACAACGTCTATAGAACGCTAAAAATTGACCCTTTTTACCTTGTGAAAAGAAGGAGAAAAAAATATGATTACGCACCTCATTTAAGATAGGGCCAACATTTCTATTGCACTATTCAGAATTATTAGAAGATTATTATTGGTGTGATTATTTTTATTATTAATACATACCATAACTTTTAGACAGCCGGTCGAAATTTTTAATTTTTGGTAAACCATATTTAGCCAAACTATAATTTGGCCAAAAATAAGATTTTTAACTTCATTTTTACAAAATGTTATGATTTTTTTCTTAAATACGGACAAAACAAGCGGGTAACAATGCCAAACGCGCTGCCCTACCCATTGAATTTATTGTACGGACACAGAAGGAGGTTATTACTCGTTTACTACTTTCTAAAAATTTTTACATGATTGACTTTGTAAAATTCCGCAATTAATTGAGGATTTTCTAAAGTGACGGTCTTTTAACCCCTTTTTGGCCTAGTCGGTCTTTTAACTAGTCGGTCTATTCACTTGTCGGTCTTTTGTACAGGAGCCAAAAGTTTTCACAGTTCGTTTTATTAAAAATTTTTCTAATTTCATATCAAGGAAATTTAATTTTCGTAAATAAAGGATTTTAGTAATACACATATATCCTATAAGGAATTATCTAATGCTTAAAATTTTAAATAATTTTATTTTTAACAAAATCGGAGGAAATAATTTTGTGTGGAAACGTTTATATTTGTTTGTTTTTTTTAATTTTTAATTTTATAATAATTAAATTTTTAAAGGACTAAACAAAATGTTTCTGGTGGTAAACGAAATTTTGAGGTTATTTTTAACTGAAAAATAATTTTTTTAATTAAAAATCTTTCTAGTTAAAATTGGAAGAACTTAAAAATTGTGTTAATTCAATTCCTCTTGCAGAAGGTTTTGATTTAAGTTTGTTTTTCTAAAATTTTTTAAATTAATTTTTATTTTTTAATAGATACTTTACAAAATAATGAATTATTTACTAAACAATTTAATTTAAATAGAATTTCACGTAAATATTTTTAATTTTGACAAATTTAGGTAATTTAAGTGGCCCGAAACCGACCAAAGAGAATTATGGGGGGGGGGGTTCGAGTTTTAACTTTCTATTTTTCTGGGATATTTTCCGAAGAAAATCTTCTCCTCAATTCGATTTTTCTATTTCCTGAATCAATTTTTAATAGAGGTCGGCCGATTCTCGGGATCCCGTAACGGGATTTTTTTCAGAAATTTTTACGGGACAGGATCCCGCGGGATTAATCCCGTAAATCTCGTAATCCCGACAATCCCATTCGTCGCTTAAATACGGGATTTCGGGGCAGGATCCTGTCCCGTGCCGACCTCTAATTTAAATTTAAAAAACTTTTAATTTTCAGCAGAAACAGATTCTGTTGCTATTTGTTTTCAAAATATCGACAAAAATAATCAAAAACAAGATAAAAATGAAATAAAAGAATTTTATATTTTCTCTGAAGGAGTTGTTACTTTTTGGAATATTGAGTTGGTTTTTTTGGCCCTATCCGAAATGAATGCCGCCATCCAATTTTTCCTTTCCTCCTCGAATGGGGGAGAAAAAGTTAATTTTTTGGTTGTAGTATAGTACACCGGAGGTAAGGTAACTTTATCCAAACTTGTTCAATCACGCTGATTTTAGTTCTTTTAACTCAGTTCGACGAGCTCTTCCGAATCAGCCGAAAAATTAACTTTTTCTCCCCCATTCGAGGAGGAAAGGAAAAATTGGATGGCGGCATTCATTTTGGATAGGGCCGTTTTTTTCTATTTTTTAAATTAATTTTTATTTTTTTTTTGGTCGTGACAAACAAGGGATAATCATTAAAAATCTTCAAGCACACCAATTAAACCCATTAAATGGGAAAATGTCTCGGGTTGAAGAGGAAATTATGAAAATTGAATTTACAAAGTAAAAAATGGTTTTTTAATTTTTGAAAAAAAATAATTTTCGATTTTCTTTTAAAATTTTTTAATTTTTAGAAATAATTCCAATGCCAGTGATGACACAATTTATTTAAACAATGATGTTAATATTAATTGTAGTTTAATTGATGGAATTTATATTTCTTATAATAATTTGGAACGTTTTGCATTTTCTCATGCTTTAGCTGCTTCTGTAGGGGAATTTATCCAATTTTGAATATTTAACAACGGCGTATCTAAGGGGTTGATTTTGGGGATCTCTAAACGCAAACTTTTATTTCCTTCTAAAAATTTTTGGCAATTCTTGGGTTCGTACCCCCCCCCCTTTTTCCTTCCTAAAAGTATTAAAAATGGTCAGTCAGTCTTAGTTTATAGAACTCGTCGAGCTGTGTCGAATGACACAAAAATTAACCACCGTTCTTAATTTTGGGCCTAGATACAGGCAAAAACCCTGGGCAAAGCGCAATGTTTTGCACATCTCAAAGACTACAATATACTTTATGTCATAACTTTGTCATAATATTTTAAAATCGTGTTCATATACGTTGGTTTACCCTTTTATTTTTTTGTTATTTTTTTTTGGTTCACCCTTTTATTTTCAATTTTTGAGGGTCTGTATCTCGGCCCAAAGTTAAGACCGTGGGGTAATTTTGGTGTCATTCGACACAGCTCGACGAGTTCTATAACCTATGACTGACTGACCATTTTTTACTACTTTGAGGAAGGAAAAAGGAGGGGGGGGGGTACGAACCCAAGAATTACCAAATTTTTTTTAAATTTAATTTTAAAGGTTAGAATGGGTATTTGGGAACGAGAACTAGACAGGCTTAATGATGAATTAGAACAATGTATTGACCAACTCAAAGAAGGTAAATTAATTTGGAAAGCATCTAAAGCAAGACAAACTATTGGAAAAATTGCTAGTATTCGGTTAATTTTTAATTTTTAAAAAACATTTTTAAATTTATTTTTATAGACATTCTGTGAATTCTTCTGAATTGCTTAATAAAGATATTTATTGGTAATTTTTTAATAAAATTGACAAAAAGGGGGATTTTTTGGGAAATTGGAGAGAGATTAATTAATTATTTCCATAAAAATTAATTTTTAATATTTTTTAGCAAAGTTCATCCTTTTAACATACAAAACCCTCCTCTATTTTTATTTATTTTTTTATTGAATTGGAGTCTTACATTAACGTTCCTTGTCTTTATTTTTAAATATAATTAAAATTTTTAATTTCCTTTTTAAACAATTTCTTTTCTAAAGGGATTTACTTGATATAGAACGTGTATATGAATCTCTTGCAAAACAACTTAAACTTGCAAGTCGTCAACGAGATTTAAACAAAAGAATAGATTATTGCGAATATTTTGTAAAAACAATACATGAAATGCTTGACCAAAAACATGTAAAAATTAATTTTAATTTAAATGTTTCCTTCAATATGAAATGAGGAAAATTTAATTTTTGAGGGAATTTTAAACGAAACAATTTTTTTCTAGATCCCGTTTCAAATTTGTAGCAAATACTTATAAGTTTCAAAAAATATTTAATTTAATTTTTTATATTTCTTTTTTCAGTCACATCGATTGGAATGGATTATTATTATTTTGATTTTTGTTGAAATTTTAATTAATTTACCAAAAATAATGGGAATATTTTCTTTTGAATCAAAAAAGGAGGAAAAGTGACGATATTGAATTCATTTTAATACATAAAACTTTATTTAAAAAATTACGAAATTAAACAATTTAGGTATATAAATTATTTGTTTAAATAATGAGTAGGTTTGCCGGCCCGGTCCGAAAGATCGAGTCAGGCATAGAATTTTGGCCCGAAAAAAGACTCGAACGTCGGCCGGACTCAAAAACGGCAACCCTAATAATGAGTATTTTATAAATTTATCAGAGGTATTTAATATATATATAAATATATATGTGTGCTATTTATCACAAATTTTTGTAAAAATTTTTTTTTGAAAACAAGGCCGCTAAATAAATATTTTTTGGTTTAAAATTAAAATGTATAAGGATGAAATTGATGTAAAAACTCGTCAATTTCAAATGTTTTGACAACATTTACTAAAGAGAAATTGTTGCAAATTTCCAAAGATAATTTCTAAAAAAATAAAAATTATATTTAAAAATACACACTGCGGTGCAAAAGTTTATGCACACTTGATAGAAAATTTTTAATACTTGGTAAGTCTAAGTTAGATGGGAAGCCTTTAAGTCTAAATTTGAAAAAATTGTCAAATTATCTTTTTTTTTGATGAAAATTTGGATTTATTAGAAAGAGCATACTCTAATCTATCATCCAAAAAATAAATAGACTTCTAACTTAAAGACTTTCCAAGTTATACTGTATTAAAATTTTTTTTATCAAGTGTGCATAAACTTTTTTTAACCCAAAAAAAATAATTTTTTTAATTAAATTTTACCTGATAAAAATGAAAGTAATTAATAATTGTGCAATATCTAATACTTAAATCCTCTGATTTTGTAGTATTATTTTTACATAAAATATAAAGTTCTTCAAATATTTGTTTTCTTATTTGTAAAATAATTAAACGTTCTTCATCATTTAAATTTTCAATTTCTTTAAAAAATAAAAAATTATTTTTAAAAAAATATAGGCGAATATTATTTACTATCATTCCAAAAAAGTAATCCAAGAAGGCCAGCAAATTCTAATTCAGTTAAACAAAGTTTTGACATTGAATTTTTAATTATAATTGAATATCGAAATGTTGGAGCAAATATTTGTGCAATACTTTCTGGGTCAGTTAAGCATTGCTCTACATTGAAGAAACTAAAAATAAATATGTATTTTTAGTTAAATCATTAGAATATTGGTCTTTTCTAAATTTTTAAATATTTTTCCTTATTAAAAAAGAGGGAGACTTCTCTTTACTTATCAATCAAAATGATTAAAAGAAGCAACATAAAAGAAGTTATACCCCAATCCAACGGATTTGATGAGAAAAAGCGCTACTGGGTTAACCAGAGAATCGTTCACTGTAATTATCTGATTTGAATCCGATGGATTAACTTTTTATTCTATTTTGAAGGCAAGGGTCAGTTCTTAATAACACAAAAGTTTTGAGTGCTTCACTCGCCCAGGAATGGGAGAAAATCTCACACATGTAGCTGCGAACTTTGCCCAAAAATTTTCCACGCGCCTTCGACTCTGTATTAAAGTAAAAGTTGGGTATTTCCAGAATTCGGGATTATTTTTGTTCGTTATTTAGTTCTCTATCATTTTAGCTTTATTTGATCTTTCTATCTTGTATTTAAATAAAGCTACGCCATAAAAAAAGTGCCAGGTTACTTTTTTGACACCCTATATTTATCTAAAAATTACCGTTGAAGATTACAAACATCAAAAAATGTTTTTCCTGGAGTAGCTATTAATCTTGTATCTTCAGGATTGGGAAAACATTTTGACGAAATAAATGATCTATATGCCAAAACAAACGGAAAGAAAAAATTTCTTAGCATAGTCCATCTTGTATCAGAATTAAAATTATTTGAATTTAATAATTTAAAGAAATGTTCTTCAATCTATTTTTTTTAATAAATTTATTTTTAACATTTAAATATATTTATTACCATTTCTGAAACAGAAAATGATTCTGCTTTTATTGAATCTACATTTTCTGTATAATTTCCTTCTTTCATTATCTTAAAATTAAATTAAAATATTTTAATTTAATTTTAAAAACAAACAATTTCTTCTTTTCCGTCCTCATTTTCATCTTTCTTATATGAATAATTTTTGTTTTCCAATTTTAGATATCCTTTAAGCATTTCATTAAGTGAAGGGTAATAATTAGTAGATTTGTCTAAAGAATAATTATCAGAAGAGGAGCAACAAGTATTTAATATATTAATGTAGGAAGTAGAAGTTGGGTTATTATATAACCAGGATTCTGATGTTTGTGGAGAAATCATGGAAAGAATATTTGAAGAAGAAGGGGATTGCTAAAAATTAATTTATTAAAAAATTAAATTTCACAATTTTCCCCTTACATTTGTATGTCCATTAGCACTTGCAGGATTTAACGGAGAAGAAAAAACAGAAGAGGTAGCAGAAACGTTTCCACTATCTAAAGTTGTTGTAATTAAACTTGTAGTTGTTGTTATATCTGTTGGTGATGATTGTTGTTGTTTTTGTATTGGTGAAAATGCTGAGGGTAATGCTTGTAATAATGTATCAGTAAAAGAATTTTTGTTATTTTCTATTAAATAAGAATTATCATTATTTAATTGGCCATTTAAAAGTGTATAAGAACGGCCATTTTCTTCTAAATGTAAAAAATTATTTGTTGAACAAGATTTTTCTTCAATTAATTTATTATTTAATTGTAATTGCATTGCATTCATTATATTAATTGGTGTTAATAAAGAAGAAGAATTTGTTGTGAAATTATTTTCTTCATTTTTAATTTGTTGTTTTTTAATTATTTTGTTGCTGCCGTTATTCTTCCCCTTTTCTGTTGGTATTTTTCTTGGTCCTAATTGATCTCTATGTTTTTGTACAGCTAAATAAAGAATAGTTTTTATAAAAATTTTAGAAAAAAAAACCATTTGGATCCATGCCTAAAGAAATACATCGAGCAAATCGACAAGCACGACAAGAACAACGAACTTCTGTAATAAAGAGCAATATTAATTTAAGCAATATAATATAGGTTTTATTTAAATTTTTCTGATATACTAAAATACAATAAACTACATTTCTTACGGATTAAATATTTTGAAAATTTTTAGATCTATTTTGAGAAACCGCGGGCGGATACTGCATGAAATTGAGAGGGATATAAATGGAAATGGATATAGACTCTTCGGATACTAAAATCTATAACCGTGACTACATATTCTTAAAACAAAAACAATTGCTAGATAAAATGAAATATTCAATTAGAATATGTGAAAATATTCTATAATTAAATACCATTTTTAAATTTAAAAATAAAATTATTTATTCATTTTCCAATCACCTCTAAAATTAATTTGACAATTTCCACTATAACGACATTGATAAATTCGCTTAGCAATTGTTGAACGTCTAAAAAATGCAGCACAAGCTCTACAAACCATAACACCAAAATGTAATCCTTGTGCTTGATCAGAACAAACAGCACAACGAGTAGAATCTTCCTCCACTTCGTTATATAATTGTTTTTCTTGAGACTCTGACATTGAAATATTTTTTTGTTTTGTTTAAAATTATCTGAAAATCAAATTTTTATTAAAATATTTGTATGTATAGAAGATATTTAAATTATTTACTAAAAAATATTCTTTAAATAAAATATGATAGGCGGAAAAATAAAATAATATTAAAAATACAAGGTGTTTTTATCTCTAAAAGGGTAGTTTTTTATGATAGCTTGTTTCAAAGCTTTATAAAATAAAAAATATATTTAAAAATAAAATTAATATTTAAATTTTATTTTTATAAAAAGAGCAAAGGTTTTGACGATAAAAATATTATTTAAATTTACTTAACTGTTTCTATTTACGAGAGGCATATTTGAGGGCCCGTAATTTTGGGAATAATTTTTATTAAATTAAGCTGTAGAAATTAGATGTAGATAGAAAAAATTTACAAAAGAGTTAATTTTATAAGAACAAATTATCCACAAAATTAACCAGAATTATCATAAAAAATTATTAAAAAAAATAAAACAGAATTAAACAAAAAGGACAGTTATAAAGCCTAAAAACAAAGACATTTGACCGGAAAAATTTCTTAGTTTTTTTGTATATTAAATTGAGAAGATGTAATGTTTCGATATCCTCAAAAATTGAGTAGTCGTTATTTTATCATTATCTTATTTTATAAATCAGATATTAAAAAACAAAGAAATTATTTTTCAAAATCTACACTTTTTAATTTTTCTTTCTATGATAAAAAGAGTGAAACATTAAAATAAATTCAAAAGTTAAATACCTAAATAAAATATATATATATACAAATAAAATATTGAGAAAACTAAAATGCGAAGAAAATAAAAAAATAAATTTATGTAACATACATGAAAGGCCTTTTTCATAACCGAATTATTAATTTGAAGAGAAATTAATTAAAAGTTATAGGCTAATTTCTAAATTATTTAAAATTTAAAAATTACCTAATCTAATAAAATTTAAAAAATATTTTTAAGAACTATTTTATTGATTTACCTAATTTCTAGTTAAGTCACATGCCTAATACTCTAGTTGTTTTCCTCTACATACATTTGTCCAAAGAAACAAAATTTTAGTTAATTAGAAGGAGAGAGGAGGACTGTAAATTACCTAATTTAAACTAACAATATTTTATAGATAGAAGATAATGTCCCTTTTTAATATTAATTTATCAAAATCAAATAAAATATTTATTTTAACTAGAATAATTATAGTTGGTTTAAACTACATTTTATAAGGAATAAAAGATAAGAAATATATGGACTTAAAAATATATTCTATTTTTGTAGTTTGTTAAAATTTAAATATTTTTAGCTTAGAAAATTTTTGATAATTAATTTGCGTAGTAAATAAATATTTAAAATTTGTATGTATTTATGAGAAGTAACAATAAAATAAAGGAAAATTAAAGAAGTTAAAATTTAACATAAAAAATTTTTATGAAGAATGGTTTAACATACATAAAATTTACATTTCTGCTTAATTGTTTTTGGTTAAGATAAGGGAATAAGAATTAATTAGTACTTGATTTAAGGATAAAATGGAAAGCTAACTACTACATATGTATGTATGTATTATTTTAACGATAATTATAAAATAATTTTAAAAAATAAAGCGAATATTTCAAAGATTGTGATTGGAGAGGTAAAGCGAGAAAAACAAACCATCTTTTTGATATTTGGCAAAAAAATTTTTTTTCTTACCTCTTAAAAACAAAACGGTAATTCTTCGGTTTACCCCCCCTCCTTTTTCGTTCCTCAAAGTATTAAAAAATGGTCAGTCAATCTTAAGTTATAGAACTCGTTGAGCTGTGTCGAATGACACCAAAATCAAAAAAATCCGACTTGATTTGACCCAGATACAGACCCCTGAAAATTGAAAAACCATAGGGGTGATTTTTTGAAATAAAAAAAGTTCATGCAAATGATAGCTCATTCGAAAGAGCTCGTCGAACTGAGTCGAATGACACCAAAATCAACGTGATTGTACAAGATTTGACAAAGTTATGACATAAGTTGCCGACTTCGATTGGTATAATTAATGTCATAACTTTGTCAAATCTTGTCCAATCACGTCGATTTCGGTGTCATTCGACTCAGCTCGACGAGCTCTTTCGAATGAGCTATTATTTGTACAAATTTTCGTCCTTATGGTTTTTCGCCCCTATGGTTTTTCAATTTTCAGGGGTCTGTATCTGGGTCAAATCAAGTCGGATTTTTTTGATTTTGGTGTCATTCGACACAGCTCAACGAGTTCTATAACTTAAGATTGACTGACCATTTTTTAATACTTTGAGGAACGAAAAAGGAGGGGGGGGGGTAAACCGAAGAATTACCAACAAAACTTTTTTTGGGGGAAACAAAGTGAATAAATTAAACAAATAAAAATATAAAAATTTGGCAAAAGAAATAAATTATAGAAAAAAAATTTTTTTTATTTACTCTTTCCTCCCCTCTCCCCCTCCACCTAAACATACACATTACCTATATGAGGGAAATCGATTTTAACGATAATCAATTTTATCGTCGATGTTAACTTTCCTTTTTTTTAAATTTTTTTATTTAAAAAAAAGTTAAAAAATTTATAAAGTTATAATTAAAAATATTGAAACATTTTGTTAAAAAATAAATTGAGAAAGGTTGTTTAAATTCTCAGGACATCAAAACTCTTAAAATTCTAAAAAAATGATTTAATATTAATTTAAAAAGTAACTATTGGAAATATAAAAAAACAGTAAATTTAATAAGCAGCTGTAAATTTATTAGACTTTTTTTATCTAATCTAAAATTCGAGTCCGGCATCATTAGATTTTTCTGTTTTTCCCCTTTCTCATCAAAAAATACCAACCGGCGTTTCGAACGGTTAGATAATATAAAATATCAATTTCTACATATCTAAAGAAAATTGGGGGAAAGGAATAAATATTTTCTTTTATTGTTTAAGGGGTTTGTTGCTAACTATAAATTTGTACTAAATTTTAATGTTGCCATGGTTCTTGAAAGCTATAAAATAATCATTTTTTGTAGTGAAAAGTTAAATGAATGTTTCGATAGAAGTGAATGAGAAGAAAACGAAAAATAAATTTAAAACGAAAATTAATTTTTGGAGTTTACTGGGAAATGAAAGTTTGAAATTATTTTTAAAAAATATTTTATTCTTAAATGTGGGTAAAACCCGTAACAAAAGTTTTACAAAACAAAATAAAGTAAAATGATAATTTAAATATGTATGTTAAATGTAAATAATTAATTTTAATTGAGCTTTATTCTTTCTTCTTCTCTAAATTTATATTTATGTAATTAAAATAAATTCATTTATTGCTTTGAAATTGTTTGTTGAAACTAAAAAAACAAAAAAATATTTTTAGTTTTAATTTATTTACGTAATTATTTAATATTTATAGAAGTTTAGACTAACAAAGTTGGAATTTCTGGGGTTTGGGAAGTTACTAAGATTGAATCGGTAATCTCTATTTACTCCCGACCTAATTCAAACCGATTCAATTTATCGCAATTTTGGGCTGAGTTCTCTCCAATTTAAGCCCATTGGACCTCTTTTAATAGTCTCACAATAAGCAACTACATACCGTATTTGCTAAAATAATTACGCAGGGTAACTATTTTTCTAACCTCTCACTGGAGGGGGTAATTATTTGAGAGAGGGACATTATTTCAGCAAATACGGTATTTATTTTGATAATTTGAACTCGATAAATGTACATATTAAACAAAGAATTAACATAAAAAATTAAAATATATTTATTTTAAGAATTATTTAAAACAAAAAAACCCCTCAAGAATTTTTAAATGTTTATTTCCCATAATTACTACTAATTTAAATTAGCAAATATTCACCACCTTCAATTCCTCTTCCACAGTTTTTGGAGCAATCCCAAAAGGAAATAACAATTTTTCATTTCCAGCTTCTTTATTTAAAGACTGTGATAATTGAAATAAACTAGAGGATTCTAAACTCGAAGCAGGCATTCCAGAAGAAGCTAAAAAGGCTTGAGTAATTGTTTGTTGAGTAAAAAATTGGGTTAAATCGAAAGGTTTTTGTTGTTTAATTGGATTTGGTTTGGAAATATTTGTAGAGTAATCCAATGAATCTTTTGGGCCTGATAAAATTAAAATTAATTTTATTAAATAAGAGTGAATTTTTACATGTCGATTCTTTAGATTTTTGATCTTTTTGTAATTTATGTTCATTACTGTCGGCATCTGAACTTCCACAATTAATTAAAAAATCATTTTTAATTGTATAATTAATTTCATTATTGTTTTGTTGTTTTACTTCTATACAATTCTCTTTCAAATTTTGTTTATTTTCCTTTTTTTCAACAGATTTTACATTAGTATTTTCTTCTTCTTCTTCATTTTCAGGTCCACTTTCATTCACATTTTCTAAAATATTTTTAAAATTAATTTAATTAATGTAATTTTGCCTTGTTGAAGGACAACATAATTACATCTACCATTATTTGGAGAATTATCATCTCGTTGAATATGTTGCTGCATTATTGCCTGAACTTCTCTTGTTTTCTTTCTAATAAAATAAAAAAAATATTGGAAAATATTTTCTAAATTTATAAAAAAAATTTTAAATTTACCTCAACTTGGCACGTCTATTTTTAAACCAAACTTCTACTCTTTCTTCTCGCAACTCACATTGATCTGCTAAACGTTCACGGACACCAACATCTTTTAAATAAATTTTTACATTTAAAGATTATGTTAATTTACCCGGATATTGTGTCATAGAAAAAGCCCTTTCAAGCATCAAAAGTTGATCTTCTGTAAATATTGTTCGATGCCTTCGTTTACGTCTAGTATTACAATTATTATTATTTCCTCCCCCACTTCCTTCTTCTCCTTCCCCAAAAGAACTTGCACCACTATTATCAAAATGTCGATGAATTGAAGAATTATTTTGTGAATTTGACAAAGGGGAAGAAAGACCTCCTCCTTTTGAACTAACAGATGGGGCAGAAATTAATGGAGAAGAATTATCATTTATTGAATTATTTAAATTATTTTTTTGATGATTTTTTTCTTTATTCTCATTGATTAAATTAAATCCATTAGAACTCGAAACATTTGGAGGTGCAAATATAAGAGGTGGTGGTGGAGGTGGATGAAAACCTAATAAATTAATAAATAAATTATTTAAATTAGAAATTCAGTTAAAAGTTTTGTACATTATATTATCTTTTAATTTATTTTTCAATCAAAAATTGATTCCAAACAATTTTTATCTTCATCTCTCTTTAAATTTTATGTAGTAAATATTTAATTCGGAAATTCACTGATCCAAGCAAAATCGCTTGATTGGCTGATTGACTTTAAATGCGCAAAAAAACTTTAGTTACCAAATATTTAAATCTACTACTTAATACTGCTTAATTTAATCGCGCGGAAAGGTCGACTAATTGCACTAAATCCTTTTAACTACTACTATACTAAACTCATTCACTAATTTATTTTACGCAAAACTTTTTATTTGCCTCCATGGAGTAAAGGAATGTGTTTAATATTTATTTTTATTTATCTTATTTTAAATATAAACTCATAAATAAAATTAAAAGAAAAACTACCAAATGCCCTTCCGCTTCGCCCAAATGCCCTCCAAATATTTATAAACAAATTTTTAGGCTTAATGAAGCGAATAAAGAGATCAGTGGATAAATTTATATTAAAAGTTAATTAATGAATTTTAAAGAAGATTAGTCATTCATAAAAATGTTTGGAATATATGTATTTTTAGCAAAACACTTAGAGATAGAACGAGGAAAATAAAAACTTAATTCGAACCTTCGAATTAAAATCGACTTCGAAATATGTAGCTAATATGTAAGTAGAATTCAAGAATTCCAAATATAACATAATATTTTAATAAAATCACCATCCCTCTTTAATTTACCATTTATTAATATTTAGTAGATATTCGACCGATTAACTTCTCCTCTATAGTATAAATCTTTATTTTCCTGTCAAAATACCGCTAATTTGCTAGTTTGGGTTTATCGCGGTGACCAATCGCGCGGTTCAACTTTTCGTTTCCTTTTTAATTTTAATCGCTCGTTACGCTTGAATTCACCGTTGATTGGCTGGGAGTTGAACTGAAGATGTGAATGAAAGGAAAAATGGACGCAGAAAGGAGTGAAAATATTAGATATTTATAGTTTAGTAAGAAAATCCGATCAAAAAAGAGTTACTAAAAGAGTAGAGGAGATAAACTAAAAAGTGTTGAAGTATAGCGATATTCTTGGGGAAAATAAATAAAAAAACATATAAAGTATATATTAAAAGGATTTCAGATAATTACCAAATAAAAGGGGTATTCACACTAGATTTTTTTAAATTATCAATTAAATAATACAAACCAAAGAAATTGGCAGAATCTCCTCCCATTGTTGTAACAGGAAATATTGGACAAATTGTGTTATTAAACAAATCAGTACTTTTGTCGTTATTTGATTGTTTTTGTTGCATTTTGAGCTTTTTCTTTGGCGGTGTTTCTTCATTTTTAGATTTATTAACGATTTTTGGAGAACTTTCTGATATCTTAGATGTTTAGAGAAAGTTTAATTTATTTAAATTATTATTTTAATTGAAACTAAAATATTATTAAAAATGTTTAATTTAAATAATTTTCTAAATAATTATCGTTTAAAAACAAAAAAACAAGATTTATTAAATCAAAATACAAATTATTAAAATGGATAAATCATTACATTACTGTTGTTGCTGTTTGCTGTAGTATGTCTTCTTCCAGCAAGAGAATTATCAAAAGATGGACTATTTAAAGGAGATAAAGGTAAAGAATTTCCTCCTCCATTGTTTTGGTGATTGAATGGCTGGAAATAATTAAGGGATTTACTTTTAATTTCCATTTAAAACAAACAAAATTTTGTGGATTTCCTGGAGATGGCCAAAATGGAATTAAAGCCATTGGAGCTGGGGGTGGTGGCCAAGGAGCAAAAGGGAAACAAGGAGGTAATTGAATAGGAGAAGGATTTGGAAGTGCTGGCCAACAAATTGGGAAATGGGGTTGGGGAGTTGCAACCATACTCGATAGAAGATTGTCAATTGAAAAATTATTTTGATTATTTTTGCTGGTCATTTTTGAAAGTGAATTTATGTATAATTAAGAGAATAAAAGAATTTCTAAAAAAATGAAAGTTATTAAAGGTTTCGATTAAAGCTTTATCCCAAAGCCTCGATATACAGAAATCGGCCCTATCTGAATAAGAGGGCGGTTTGATTTTTTTTCCATCATTTTTTTACTGCCTTAATATATAAATAATGGTCAGTCTTTTCTTCCTCGTTCGATTCCAGAAATCATTCATCATTCAAAATTCATCAGCGGATAGTTAAAACAACATTTAAAGAATTGTTTTAACTATCTACTACATAAATATACCATTACCTAACATTAATAAAATTAATTATCCATGAAAGCAAATTAACTCGAAAAATGTAGATTTACCTAGATTTGCAAGAAGAATCGGGAAAAGATTAAAATAAGATTTATGTATATTTAGACTACATTTAAACTAAATAGTATTATCAATCGGATAATGAGATTAAAGATAGAAATTTAATTTGCTCAATTATATGTACTTTGATCTTAGACATTTTGGTTTAGTTCCGAGTATTTTAAAATTATTTTTGTAAATTCCTAAATTTTAGTTTTAGTGAAAAGAAAAATTTATAAAAAGAAGAGTAAAAAATGATAAATAAAAAGAAAAGATATTACTGTAGTAAAGAAGTAAAAATTAAATAAATTTTTTGGCCCACTAAAATTCGCCGACAATATTGAAGAAATAAAAGAAGTAAAAAATATAATTTGGATTTAGACGCGCATTGCTTTTTTTTGAATAGAAGGAAGAGGATTAATAAATATATTTTTGGGCGGTTGCTTCCTATTTATTTTAAGGCCAATCTTCTTTATTTATATTTATTGTAGTAAGGGAAATTGTAGAAGAAAGTAATTGTTAAAAGAAATAAAATTGTGTGAAGTGTTGAAATTGACAAGATTTTTAAAATTATGAATAATGAATCTTATTACTTATAATATGACTTGGAACTAAATATAAAATTTAGATTCGCTTAAATCTTTTTTAAAAATTCTCACAATTTTTTTGATTTTGCTTTAATTTAAACAAACAATAATTAAAAGTATCGAGATGTAAGAAGGGTTTTGTATTTCGAATTTAAGATTACAAATACGTATTTAGGTGTTTTAAAGAGAGATCAACTACATTTGACTTCAAAATAAATTAATAATTGCCCCCCTTGGATTTAGTACATATTAGAAAATTCTATTTTAGATACATATGTATGTAATTTTTAAATTTCTTTTTTTAATTTAAAGAGCTGTCTAAGATTTCATTCATTTTTAAATTCGAGGTCCAATATTAATTAATATGTATGTACATGTATTTAATAAATAAAATAATTAAAAATAAATAAATATATTAATTATTATTGGGGTCAAAGAGACAAGCAATATAGGCAATTATATTTTAATTGAATAGTTAAATAAAGTGTTTTTTCCCTTTTATGTTGTCCTTATAATAATCATCAATTTCCCCAAATGAACAGATGATAGATATTATTTTCACCAATATTTTCCTTTCTAAAAATCCCGCCAGAAACCTCTGTAATTCCAAAAATTGCCAAAAACCATTCGGCAAATAATTGAAAATTGTTGCTTTTATAAAAATAAAAAGAAGAAATTTATCCAAAAAAACATTATTTAATTTTTAAACACTTTCTTGAGAAATAGTTAAAAATATTAAAAGATGAAATTGAGGCGCCAAATGCCGAATTCTTCGAAGCGTGAGAAATAAATAAAAAATATACCTATATCGGCTCGAAATAAAAGTGTTTTTCTGAATAAATATTTTTTCTTAAAAATTCTGGAAGTGAGCAGGTGTGAGCAATTTAAAAGCAAACAATAAATAGTAGATTAATAATAAATATTATGGTAATCGTGAGAAAATAAAGGATGCGCTTATAAAAAATTTATTTTATTTTAATACAGTAATATATTGAAAGGATTAAAAGTTTATATTTTTGAAATAAAGAAAAACTTTTTTAAATAAATTATAATCAGAAATTGAAAGATGAGAAAAGAAATAAAGAGTTAATCTATGAGAAAGGACAAAAACATTGTCGAATAGGGAAAAAGAAGGGCAAAATAAAAAATGAAAGAGAGAGGCAAAATTAAGGAGGAGGAGGGGCGGAGTTGAGTGACAGAATTACTTCCCTTTTGATTATTTTAAATTAAATGATTGGGCAATATTTAAACTCTTTTGAACTATTTCCCTAAGCACTTTTTAAGTAGTTTATTGAAGTAATATGTAAGTAAGTACTTTGTAATACCTAGACTTTATGGATATTTTTGCCTAATATTTTAATTTTTTGCTTGAGGCAAGAAACAATAAAAAAGGTGAGTAATAAAATTAATGATTAATGGAAGGAACAAATTTAGTTTTTAGGAGAGAGTGTTGCCCCGGTTCCAAAAACATCTAACAGATTTTTAGTTTATTTTGGGGCCGGAATAACAATACTACAGTGAGGTGCATGCAGCTTGTATAAAACATCCTAAAATTTTTCAGGATCGATCAATCTAGACATTCTTGGTCTTAAAAAATAGTTTAAACGATAACTCAATTGACATCTTTCGGCATTTTCCTCAAATTCGACTTTTCGACCCCTTTTAGACTGGTCGAACGAACAGCCCATTTGCTGGATTTTTGGAAAAATTTCGAGTTTTTGGTGTTTTCAGCTGTTTTTTTCGATTTTCAAAAAATCATATCTCGGTTCGGGCCGAATCTTTTCGAATGCGGTTTTTTGCATTTTGTACAGAATTTTACGGAGAATCATATGTATATAAAATCAGCAAGATTCTAGAAAATTTTTCCAAAAATCCAGCAAATGGGCTGTTCGTTCGACCAGTCTAAAAGGGGTCGAAAAGTCGAATTTGAGGAAAATGCCGAAAGATGTCAATTGAGTTATCGTTTAAGCTATTTTTTAAGACCAAGAATGTCTACATTGATCGATCCTGAAAAATTTTATGATGTTTTATACAAGCGGCATAAACATATGCACCTCACTGAACATATTCAGTAGAAATAAAATTACAATTTATTAAAGTTGGGAAAAGAATTTTGTCTAGGTAGTATTTGTGAAATAATTCTTCAAAAAATTATTTTTAAAATCGGTTGTAAGTTTTTATGAATGTATTTTGTATTTTTCATATATGTACCGTTGTTAAATCTAAATTCAGAATTCATAATAAAATTCAATTAAAAATTATACAATTTAAATTAGAAATTCCCGATTATAGAATAGTACTTTTGGGTTATCCCAAACCAATTTTTGCGGACATATATTAAATATACTTTCTTTTCTTTCATTAACACATTTATATAAATATCTCCCCTAAATATGCTAAATATTTTAATAAAAATAAGTCACGCAATTGAAACAAATCGCCTTGTTTTTAATGCCCTTAAATACTATAAAGCACTTAAATACTTAATTTTATATATAAATACTATTTAAAAATTTGTCCTTTATAATTTGTGTGCCATTTTAGCGTTATTTTTGATTATTATTTTTACTTTTTACTTATTAGCTGGATTACCTCCCTTCTTATTTGTGCCAATATTTTCTTTGGGCATTTCCTTTACTTTTAAATCCTTTTGAGGGAAAATAAAATTTTATTTTCTTTGGGAAAGTTAAAGAAAGAAAGGACAGCAAATTAAAAGAGAAAGAAAGGGAGGGAATTAATTAATTTATATAAATATTTATTTTTACATAACTAATAAAATGGCAAAACTGGCATTAAATAATAATAATATTTACCTTATTGGAATGTTTTTATATCTAATTAGGAGATTGAAAAAAAAGTTTATATTATTAATGTTAGAAAGTTTATTGTTATTTAAATGTATTAAATAGAAGGGAAAATAAAAGGGAAAATTTAATTTTTTGTTAAAAATTTTCTGTTTATTTCTCGATTTTAATTTAAATTAAGCCGCCTTTAGGTTTAAAACTTAAATTGATGTGTCAGATAATATTTTAATAAAACGGGAGGTAAAAGTGGTTACGAATTAATGAATTAAATTCAGACTTGAATCAGAGTGGATGGATTGGTTAGCCCCATTTAGGAGCATTTCCCCAATTTTTCTCTTTTGCTGTATACTTATAGCCGAGCTCTATTTTAGAGTTATAGAATCTCTACCCTCTATATCACTCTATATTGTTTAAAATTTTAAAGAAAATAAATTAAAATATATTCTAGAAAGTGATTATGTTTGCAAAGAATGATTAAATTTATTAGTTTTGTATAGTAATTATTTAGTTACTAGTAAGTAGTACATCTAGATAGAAATTATAAAACTACTCACCCAAGTAAAATCGAATAAATTTAATACGCATCATTTGAAGGAATTAACGTAAATACTAATTCTTTTAAAAAATACAAAAAATAAATATAAGTTAATTTAGTAGAATTATTTTTATAATATTTATAAACAAAAAAGTTAAAAAAAAAGAAAACAAAGTTTTGGTTGTCCATCTATTCTTCTGCTTCGGCACTTATTTTTGTTTTTGGTGTACATTTTTAAGTAAAAATTTGAAACAGAAATATTAAAATGATCAAAGTTTTTTATACAAAAATTATGTAACAATCTTGATGAAGAAAATTCTTTTAAAATATTTTTGTGTTTCCGAAATAATGTTAAAAATTAAAAGAAAAATTTGCGCACCGGAAGCATTTTAGGCAATACTATATATTTGGAAAAATGAAAAATTAAAAGATGAAGAGTAAGTATGTATATACATATTTTATCATCTATGTGAATAAATCTCTAACAGAAGAAAGGCCCCCATCCCTCGCCAAGTTTACAAAAATAATAATGGATAATTCCATTGGTTAAAAGAAATTTTTACAATTCTATAAAAATAATAATCCATTAAATGTAACAAATATTGTAACTTAAATCTCATAAAATTTTTAGTAATTAATAAATTTATAAAGCTAGGGTTCCGATATTTTTTCTAATTTTGTGAGGGGTTTTAATAGGTCGTTGAGGATTTTTTTCTTTTGAAGATTATAAGGATTTTTTATATTTTCTTGTAGTTTTTGCTCGAGTGGCGCAAAACGGAAAAAAATCTGGCTCCTTGGCCTGCGTCGTAAAAAAATGATTTTTGGACTACAAGTAAAAAATACAAGCAGACACTGTGAACTCAAGTGTAATTTTTGATTTAATTGATCAGGTTTTCATAATATGATCATTAGTAATAAAAATTTCTCTATTCAATTGTAAATAGAGTCCCCTAAATAGAAACGTTATTTAACTAAAACTCAAATAGAAAACAGAGTTTTTAATTTGGATTAACAGAATTTATCTAATTAAGAAAAATATTTTACATATTAAAATTAATAAAAATTTAATTGAAAGAATTTAATTTATTTAAAATTTTCTTCGACAAATAAAAAAATACTATTGGATTGGCAGGTTAATACAAAAATATTTTTATTTATTTTAATTATTATCCTCCAACAATCTTTGTTTAGTATGTCACAGGAAGTCTTTTCCTTTTCTCTATTAATCTTTTATTTTTTAAAATATTCCTTTTCTTTATCTCAACTTAACACTCTCTCATAAGCTCCAGAAGCGTCATCAAAGGATAATTCGGATATATAAGCTTTAAAGCTAACATTTAAGAAAAAACATTTTTTCCTCTTTTTTCCCATTGTGTTGAGGTTCTATTGCCACAAGAATTTAAAGCTGCTTCTTACACTTCTTAGCTTTTTTTTCAATAAGAAAAGCGGATTGTTTGCTCATTGGCTTGTCTTTCCCTCCCCTACTTTTTTTTATTTTACAACGTTGCTTATTTCCCCTTATTACTTAATTCCTCTGCCTTTTTTTGTATTGTGTTTGTGAACACACGATTAGCCTCTCAACACATTTTCTATTAATATAAGCAATAAGAAAAGACCAAGAAAATTGTGTAGAGGCGAGAAAATTTAGAGCATTAAAAGTCCTTCTCGTCCCTATTGTTTGCCATGCCGCGAAAAGTAGGTGAATTTAGGAGTGGTTGTTGTAGTTAAGCAGGTGAGAGGAAAATGAAGGGGGTAGTAGTTGATGAAAATAAAATTAATGGAAAGTTTGCCAAACAATGGAAGGTAAATATATCTTTAAATAATATTAAGAAGGAATTAACGAACAAAAAATTTTTTTAATTTTAATTCAGACATGGATTATTTAGTTAAAAATTGTTTAAAAACAATTATTACAAAAATACATTAAAGGGAATTTATAATTAATTAATTTTTTTATTAAGGCATATTAAAATGTTTAAGTTTACTTCAAGATTTATTTTAATTACCAAATAAAAATAATTTTTTTAAAATATTCGTGTTATAACAATTTATATATTTTCATTTATTCTTTTAAGTAAATTCAAGGAAAATACTTAATGAGAAGAAAGTGGTTGTTGTTGTAATAACTTTTTTTTGTTCTTCTTTTGTTTTGTAAATATATAAATACAAACAATAATTCTTTTTTTTAAAAAGTATTGTTGTTGTTGTTAATATATTTATTTAGTTAATATATTTGTGCATTATGCCAAATGAAAATAAGTGGGATTTTGAGTGAGAGTTTGGAAAAAAATTTGTTGTGTTAATGGAAATTAGAATAATAATAAAAAAGTTTTTGTGAAAACTACAAAAATCTGGGAAGAAAATTATAAAAAAAATACAAATTTATTTACTTAAAAATAATTGCCTAGAGGGAAATAATTAAATAAATGGATAATACATGCAAACTAAAAAATTAAAATTCTGTAGCCCAGTCAGTATTCAGTTAAAATTAAGGAAATAATTATTGTATAATAGAAAAATTTTTTTATATTTTTTTGTCTAACTGCGAATTTACTTATTGTGATTTTACTGATATAAATCAACAAAATTTAAAGTATATTATGTAAAATTGTTTTCTTAATCAGCCTAAATTTTCTGAAACCGGAATTCCTATTCACCTCTGCTATATAGTTTAAAACTGATAATATCTCCACCACCTTTTTCTGGTTTGTTTTAAATAAAAGCAACATACATATAAATACTTGAAATTAAATTAAAAATATTTAAAAATCTTAAAAATTAATTAAAGAATGAGGTAAAACTAAAAAAATTTAAAAATATTTATTATTAAAAATATTTTTGTGATCAAACTAAATTACAACTAAAATAGTTATATTTTCTAGACATTTTTATTTTTAATTTCATCTGAAATTTAACGTTGGATAAGCTGTGACCCGTTAATTGACTATAATTATTGCATTTCCTAGCTAATGTGCGCAACATCGTAAAGTTGTCCTTTTAATTATCCAAAATAGTGGAAATACATATGTAGAATATTTCCTTTGAAAAAAATAATTATATAATTGGTCTAGTCGATTGATCTTTTATGTGTGTGAATTTACACTTTTTCAAAAAGTAAAACTTTTTAATGGTTTCACTTTTAGGTCTCTTCTTGTTGATAAACAGTAAAACAATTTTTGGCCAAAAATGTGGATATAAATAGCTGAGGTTAATCAGTCTGATACAAGCATTAATAGCTTCTGAAGCTCTAGCTACTACTAAATAACTAAAATAATTTTGTATAAAAAATATTTAAAATAATTTTATTAAAAAATTTTTTCTTACAGAATCAGATATAAACAAAATGACTAGGTGTAGTCTTTGTTGTGCTTTATTGGCGCTTATTTTAATCGTTAATGAAACAAATGCTGGCCTTTTCGGTAACGGCGATATGTAAGTTAATACTTTTAATTAATAGAAATTTTTTAATACAATTTGTTCTAGACTTCCCCCGTCATTCCTGAGAAGTTTAAGAGTGAAAAAACAGTGTTGCGGTGGAGGCGGCGGAGGAGGCTGTGGTGGTGGATGCGGTGGTGGTGGTGGTGGAGGTTGTGGAGGTGGATGTGGCGGAGGAGGTGGTGGTGGTGGCTGTGGAGGAGGCTGCGGAGGAGGTGGTGGTGGAGGTGGAGGAGGACAAGCAATCACGTTGAAACTAAGCTGTTCAAGCGGAGGAGGAGGTGGTGGATGCGGAGGTGGTGGTGGTGGCGGCGGATGTGGAGGAGGCTGCGGAGGTGGTGGTGGTGGCGGCGGATGTGGAGGAGGCTGCGGAGGAGGTGGTGGTGGCGGCGGATGTGGAGGAGGCTGCGGAGGTGGTGGTGGTGGCGGCGGATGTGGAGGAGGCTGCGGAGGAGGTGGTGGTGGTGGATGTGGTGGAGGCTGCGGAGGAGGCGGCGGTGGCGGATGTGGAGGAGGATGCGGAGGAGGTGGTGGTGGTGGATGTGGTGGAGGCTGCGGAGGAGGCGGCGGTGGCGGATGTGGAGGAGGATGCGGAGGAGGCGGCGGTGGTGGATGTGGAGGAGGATGCGGAGGCGGTGGTGGTGGTGGATGTGGAGGTGGCTGCGGAGGAGGTGGTGGTGGTGGATGTGGAGGTGGAGGTGGCTGCGGAGGAGGCGGCGGTGGTGGTGGTGGAGGACAAGCAATTACGTTGAAAATAAGTTGTTCAAGTGGAGGAGGAGGTGGTGGTTGTGGAGGTGGTGGCGGAGGTGGAGGCTGTGGAGGAGGCTGCGGAGGAGGCGGCGGTGGTGGATGTGGAGGAGGATGCGGAGGTGGTGGTGGAGGATGTGGAGGCGGCGGCGGTGGCGGATGTGGAGGTGGAGGTGGATGCGGAGGAGGCGGTGGTGGTGGTGGCTGTGGAGGAGGCTGTGGTTGTGGACGACGAAAACGTTTGGCTCTTCTCCAACGAACGGCTGTCAATGCTGCCTAGATATACATAATATCATTTAACACTTATTTTTGTATTCTACGTTTTGTAATATTAGTTATAGTTGCACTAAGGCATTTAGCTGTAGAAGACTTAGTTATATTTGTATATTTTGTAGTAATTTCTAGCTTGTTTAGAATAAATACATTTTGATTAATAAATAATACATTTTGATTAATAGGGATATCTGTTATTCGGGTGATTAAGAGTGACGCTGGATCCATATCTTTTTGCAACTTTTGGAATTGAAAATTTTGGAAGATCTTTAAGCCAAGAATCTTCCTTTTTTGCGCCTTTTTTGCGAATTTAAGAAATTTGAAAGGCAAGAATTCATACATACCTATATTTTAAAAATATTACCAAAATTTTTATTTTGCAAATGAAAAATACTAATTTATCAAGGTTCGAACATTAAACTTATCTCCTTGCGCAAAACCTGGCCTTTTAAAAAAGTAAAGAAATTGTTTTTTACATGTCTTAAATTTCTTTTTCTTTTCTTCTTACGCCTTCCATCCAACCCTCTTAACTTTGTTGGAGTGTATATCTGGAGCCATTGGGAATTGAAGAACCTGGGCTCCGGCTCCGAGGCTTTCAAGCTTCGGCTCCATACCTAGCACTGCTCAAACAGGCCATAAATTATTTTTATATTAAAACCCAGCCAACAGTAAGTTCAACAGAAGCTTTATAGCTTGTAATGTAATACATATTTGTTATTTAAAGTTTTAATAAAATATTAGCTTTAAATTTTATAATTTATTTAGTGAAAAGATACATATATGTATAATTAAAACAGTTTAAGTATTAAAGAAAAAATATAAATGTAGATATAAATTTAGTAAATAATATTTAAAATTTCACTGGTTCTTGTTGATTAAAATACTTGAGATTTTGAAAAAAAAAAAAGAAAGGAGCATGAAATAAAGTGAAAATAGCCTTTAAATTAGGGTTGCAGTCGACCTCCTTTTAGTGTAGAAAATTTTGGAGTCGTGTTCGGGTTGGAGTTTGGAGTTAGTCTGGGCAGGGCTGCAATCCTATTTAATATTACAAAAATTAATATATGTAGCTAATATATCAACAATTTAATTTTGATAAAAAAATAATTAAGTAATAGGTTCAGAAAGTGCTGAAGGCTTTCTCCTTTGCCGAGTTTCAACAGCATTTTGTTGGCCGCTATTAGGTATTTGTGTTGTTGTAGATAAAGTAATCATAGAAGATGGATGTTCTTGTTGATTTTGGTCATAATGTTGAAATTGCTGTGGACAACTATATTCTATTTGCGGTCGAAGAGCAAATCTTAGAAGCTCTGATAAACTAGTTAATTCGCGTTGAATGTCTGAAAAATTGAAAATAAAAATATAAATTGTAATTTAAATTAAATAAACATTATATCGAGCCGAGTTTTTAGTTTCTTTCTCCAACGAGAAAAAAAATGAAAAGGGATTATTGTCTTCTTAAAAGAGCAAATTTATTTATCTGGATCTCGGCAAAGGTAGAAATATTTTTTATTTTGAGATTTTCCATGATTGAACTTTCACACAAAATTCTCAAAATAATGAGAGAGAAATTCAATAATAATTAACAAATTACCAGAAAGTTGATGTTCAACAGCTGTAATACGAAGAGCCATTCCTTCCTAAATTGATAATTAAAAAATAATTTTAAAACCAAACAAACA
The DNA here is from genome assembly GCA_036172945.1 of Meloidogyne incognita. Lineage (NCBI taxonomy): Eukaryota > Metazoa > Nematoda > Chromadorea > Rhabditida > Meloidogynidae > Meloidogyne > Meloidogyne incognita. The sequence continues at coordinate 1,651,923 of JARQAC010000006.1, read as the reverse complement.
AACCTGTGTAGTATGTACATCCCTCATTAAATCGTGGGAATGTGCAGTTGTTTTAGCAACATCCCCCAAAGATACTCTATTTTCATCCAATTTTCGTTGACTGGTTTTTAGCTTTCTTAATGCACAAATAGCAACGAGGAATTTTCTTTGATGGTAACGAATGCGACTTGGTTCGATTTTATCAACAAGACGACGATTTTTATAAATTAACCAAGTTTCTCTCAAAACATTTGCCTTTAAAAAAGGAGGGGGGTTAAAAAGAATTGTTTGTTTAGAGACAAACAGCGATATGTTTCATTTCCTTTGTATGTTGTGTTTCAATCATAAAATTATGGACATGTTTTTCTGCTCTAGTTAATTCCAATTTTCTAGCAATTACAGCAACAACCTAAATTTGTTTTTACAAAAAAATACAATAATTCTTTTATAAATTACCATAGAAGAAGTACAAGTACCCAAAATTCCAGTTACAACAGCCATTATTCTTCCACATTGTGTATTTGGAACTATATCACCTTAAAAATTATTTTTTTTAAAATTAAATTAAATAATTTTGTATTTACCATATCCAATACTTAAAAAAGTAACAGCAACGAGCCAAAGAGAATTTAAATAGCTTTGATGTTTTTCTGCATGGAAATTTAATGTTGGATCTTCAATTGAATTATGCCTATGAAAAAAAATTTTTTTTAATTTTTAATTAATTAATTTATTAATTACCTTTCACATAATCTTAAAATATAGCCACCAATCATCCATAAAGAGGCTGTAAACAACATTAAAACAGTTCCAGGGCAAATAGTCATTAAAGTTTTTAAAATAAATTTTGCATCTGTTTTGACTCTAAAAAAATAAATTTAAAAAATATTTTTAAAAATTAAATCCTTAATTACCTATTTAACCCAGCAATTGAACGAGAGGCAGCATCAGTAAAAAGTCTTGAATGTAAAAGCATTACACGACAAAGCCAATAAAGACGGAAAAACATTACTAAATTTATTGGAGGAATTTTTTAATTTAAAAAAAAAATTTCTAAAGATAATTATTTGAGAAATATTATTAATGTAAATTTAATAATGAACAATAAATTATTCAATCAAAATTATTCTATAATTCTTTAAATTAAACTTACAAATAGAGAAAAGTACATCCAACGGCATACGTTTTGGAACCTCAAAATTAAAGAAAAAGTTTATTTAAAATTATTTTCTAGTTAAAAAACCGTTGGCCAAAAATTTCCATCTAATTGAACAGGTAAAGGGCAAATAGCACAAGCAACAACTTCAATAATTATTTGCATACTTTTACGACAGGTTAAAGCAATTTGCCAATCTTCTGCACTATTTGCATTCATAAATAACTTAAAATAAAAATATTTTATGGAAAAAAATATTTTTATTTACTTGAATTTCATGAACATGATATTTAACAACTAATCCAACAAGAATAATTGTACTTTAAAAATAAATATTCTTAAATCATTTTAATTTAAATTTACCTTAATAAAATAACTGTTTTAAATGCTGTACAAATCATAAAATAATGAAGATAAGCAAATTCATTTTCAATTATCATCAAAACTTTATTTAAAAATAAAAAAAGTATTTTAATATTAATTTTACCAATTCCAAATAAAGAAAAGAAAAGAGCATAATCAGAAGTAACCCGTCTTTTATTAAATAATTGTTGCCGTTTAATAAACCTTCCACCACTTTAATAAAATTATTTAAATTAATTTATTTTAATTCAAAAATTACCGTTCTTTTTCTTTAACTAAAGGTTGTTTAACAGAACAATTTATAGATTCATCTAAAACACTTCCTGGACCTCCTCCTCTTTCACTATTATTTGTTGGAGGTCCAGGTGGGGCAGAATGCCCACCACCACCACCAAAACCGCCAATGGCAGAAACAGCACCAGGCCTTTGAGATTCGATATCGCCATCATTAAAAATTAATGAAAGGGATTTCTTCAGTAAAGGATCTCCTTCAAAAAGATTATTTTAATATTTATTTTTATTTTGTTAAATGCAAAATTTCCTTAATTCTTTAGCTAGCTGGGATAAGATAGATACATAATACTTAATTTTTGTCAATATTTCATTTTAATAATATTCTTTAATATATGAATAAAACTCACTCTTTAACCACCCCAATCCTGTTGGGCCTAAGATTTTTTGTAAAATAGCTTGTTCCCTTTCTTGATGTGCAGAATGTGAATTTCCCAAGGCAGACAAAGACTCTGGCCTTCTCAATGTTGAACAATTTGAAGTGATTTGAGGCAAATTTTTATTCTTTAATAATCCTGTAGATAAAAGAGGAACAGATTCTTGCCCAAAACTGGCCCTTTGTTGTTGTAAATCATTAGAAAGTCTGCGGCAAGCACAGCATTGACATCCTTGTAATTGTTGACTATCACTACTTCCAGGTAATAACGTTAATTTTGGAATATTACTAAAAGCCATTTCACTACTTGAACGTTGTTTTGTTGAAGCAAAATTGAAACGAGTTGGATCTCCTTTTTTGTTATTATTAACAAGATTTGGAGGGAATAGAGTAGATTGAGGAGAAGAAGAAAAAGGTGGAGGAGATGTTGGAGCTATTTTATTACTTCCAATACTTCCAAAACTGTCAGAAATAGGCCTTTGAGGAAGAAGAGGAGGATGATGATTTAAAAGTTTTTCTTCTTCATTTCTTCGCTTTTTTCCTCCTCCACTTTGAGTACGATTTCGTTGATCATAAGTTCGTTGTAAAAGTTGAGTAAGTTGACTATGCTGAAGTTGAGAAGGAGATTGTTGAGGGGATATTTCACTGCTGAGCATTGCAGAAGCAGGTGGAAATGTTGATGGAACAAGTGTTACTAAGCGAGGAAGAGAACCACTACTCCCTCCATTTCCGGGAACAACATTAGTACTGTCACCCCCACTGCATCTGTCTACAGTGTTTAGCCTTCCACGAGGGACACACTTTTGCCTAATACTTCCAGCTCGGTGAAGAGAATTGGCAGAAGAACATTGAGAACAGCACTGGTCGTTTTGGGTATGAACTCCTCCACCGCCTCCATTGAGAGAAGAAGCAGAGGAATCACCTCCGCCCAATTCGAATCGAAGAGGACAACGACGAGAATGATGGGAAGGAATGGAAGAAGAACAGCAACTACTGTGGTGACTATCTGTATTAATAATGTTGTTTTCACCAATTTGGTCAGTTGCTATGTTTGAGGCAACCAAACGCGGTGAGGGAGCAGAAACGCTTGCACAGACACACTGATCGCGAATGCCATGCCTTTATAAAATAAATTTTTATTTTAATTAACTATATCCATCTCTTTACCCAAGAACGTCACTCATAAGCTGATCTCTTTGCGCTGGTGTTGCCTCACTAGTAGTTCTTTGTTGCTGGAAGTTATTTCGCCGTGTTGCAGCAGCCATTAATGTTGAATATCGCAAAGAATTATTTGGGGATAAGGAGCCTTTTCGGTGTTTCGACGTTGCCCCTCGAGCTGACCAAGGTTGGCTTTGTTGGCGATACCAACCCTTAGAAATGTTTGAATCTTTTGTTGAATTTTGATATTCGTTTGTCCCTTGTTGAAGTTGGTAATGATGATTAATTATAGAGGCGCTAGGTGAGGCTGGTCCAGTTGCAACTGTCGTTGCCAAAGCAACCAAATGTCTACCAAGTTCACCTGATTGTTGAGTATTTTGTTGTTGTCTTTCAATTTGCTTTTGTTGTTGTATTAAATCATTTGTTTGAACTTTATCATTAAATTCTTTTCTCATTTCTGGATCTTGTACAGGGTGAATACGAGTTGGGGGAGGTGAAATATTACCTCCTAAAAGTGTATGATCTGGGGGTGCTAACCAACATTTTTGTTGTTGATTTTTTTGTAGCTGCTGTTGTTCATCAATATTAATTATTTGCTGGTGTTTTTGAAGAATTGTATTATCTTCAATTATTTGTTGTAAATTTTGTTGAATTAAATTTTGTTGTTTTTCTTCTTTCTCTTCAAAACTAGAGTTTTCAGGTTCTTCTTCAGCTATACTATTTTGTTGTTTTAATAAAGAAGACATCATTCTAGCCACTGAAACCGAACCAGAACCTCCACTTTGTAGCACTCTTGTTGAGTTACCTGTGCCGTATTTCCCAGTAGATTGAATTACTATAGATGATGAAGGGGGTGTTTGTACACATGTTGGGGGTGGTGATGGGTTTGGAGAACAATGATGAGAATTGGTTATTAATAGACCTCCCCCTGTACTAGTCAAAGAAGAGGCAGAAGGAGATCTTGAAGAAAAAGAATTTGTAGTCGAAATAATTCGTTGTCCCGGGGGCATTAAAGGTTCTCTTTCTGGCGAGTGAATATCTACAGATAAATTGCGTGTTAATAAAGCACTTGATTGACTTAAAGAATTAACATCCCGTCTATTTTGATTGTTTGTTGTTTTTCTCTCAGAAACTTTAACAGCATTGCCCTTAATCCCTCCATTCGTTCCTGTTTCTTCCAAAAGGAGGACAACAGAAGGGGGAGGTGTCCCCTGCCCTCCTCCTTGTCCGCTCCCATTTCTTTGTTTAAAATAATGTGAAGATGTATGTTCAGAAGAAGATTTTGCTTGTTCTTTATTTTGCTGATAATGTTGTTGTCCATTATTGTTGTTTTGTAAAAAACCTGGCCGCATTAAAGCGAAAATTCAATGGAAAAGTTGGTTCCAGTCTGTCGTATTTTTTAAATATTTCTTTCTTTAATGAGAACTAAAAATGGATTTTATTTATAAATTTTTTTATGTAAAAAAGAAATGTGATAAGTACGAGAAATAATCTTTGTTTTGAATATTTTTAATTTAAAATTTTTTTTTAAATTCAAATGTTGTTGTTTTTTATTATGAAGGATTATATAAGTAAAAGGAAGTAAATAAAGAAGATGGAAAATTCTATGAAAAATAATAAATAAAGAATATATCTTATTAGAAAAAATTGCGGAATTTATTTTGTACTGAATTTGTATTTAGTAAAAAATCCATTAAAAATATTTCTGTTATCCAGAATAAGAACAAAATATCTCCAGGGGATATTCCAAAAAATTATTTCTATATTTAATATCAAACTATTTTTAGTTTTAAATTGTAAACAAAAAGAATAATAAAGAGTTATTTAAAGATTTTCATTTATCCTTCAGATATCGAAAAATTCTGACGAATTTTTTGATTTTCTCAAATTTATTTTAAAAATTTATTTAATTTCTACTAAACTACAGATAAACTACAGACTTTATTATTTAAAAGAGTCAAAACAAAAGAAAGAGATATGTATTACATAAAAATATTAAAACCATTCGGTTGCCATAATGAAGCCAGGTGTAAACAAATAAAGTAATTAGAAAATATTTAGTATTGTTAATCCAAAAAGTGTTAGCTGCGCAGGTTTGGTTAATATTAAATAATTTAAATGAGAAAAAAAGAGAAAAAGAAGGTAAATGGGGAAAAATGGGGGGGGGGGGGGGGGGGAAATATATAATTTGGAATTAAAATACTCATAACCATTTTAAAAATAATATTAAAGTCATAGAAAATATTTTGAAATATTTCTTGGTCATAAGAATTATAGGCTCTACTCCAGTTTATGCGTCCAATCGACTTTTATGCGTCCAATGAAAGTTTATTGAAAATTTATTATACGAAAGTATTATACGAAAGATATATGAAAGTTTATTATACGAGGTAATATCTTTTAATTTCTAACAGGTGGATAAAAATAGTTAAAATTAATAATAAAATACTATTAATTATTCTTAAATAGAAATTAAAAAAATATTTTTAACAGACAAAAGATTATTTTGTTAAATATAAAAATGGATTTTTTAAATATGTATGTATATTTATAGAAAAATATATACCTATATTAATTTAATTTTTTATAACAAAAATGTAGAAAATAACAAGAAAAATTATGATAAATGAGGTTAAAAGTTTTAAAAGAATTAATGACAGAAATTAATGCTTATATATTTTTTAATATATTATTTATTAAAATAAAAAATAATTTAAACAGTATAATTAAAAATTAATAATTTTTATGTTTAAAATATCTAGAAATTAAATAAAACAAATAATATCTAAAAATGTAAAATATTCTCTAAGAAAAAAAAATAAATAAAAAATAATTTTCAAAAGAAAATGTTTTGCCGTAAAAATTAGAAGAAATATAGTCGCTCCTTATTGAATGATGTTGGGGGGAATGCAAAGTATTGCCAAGTAAAAGGTGCCAACAAGAGGAAAATGTCAACTACATATAAACATACAAACACGAGGTTCAAAAGGCCAAACATTGCCAAATTTAGCATTAAAAAATTTTTTTGGTTGGTAAAAAATAAAAATTATTAGGGAATATTTAATGGGGTTTTCTGATATTCTTTTTCGATTAAACTACATAAAATATACTTTTTTTTGGATTACTTTCTCACAGTCCCCTATCCTTATCTAAACAAAACTACCTATAAACTAATATAAAATTTATAAAAATTGTTGTGTCCGCACTTGCAGAAAGAACATAAATGAAAATAAATAACCCAGCAATGGGTTGGATGGTGGCACAGTCGGTTGTGCTTTCGGTTCGGGCCCTTTCCGTGATGGTTCAATTCCATCTCCCATCCACAATTTTTCCACAGCATGAACACGAATACAATAATGGTGCAACGACCCGCCGGGCATAGCCCGAGGAACAAGCGAACCGTCAAATGCTGTGATGATCTGACATGCTGTCCACTGTTAAGAGAAATAAGGAGAAGACCCTGTGAGTATAGCCTGAGCTGTGTGCGGGCAGAAATTAGATGCGTAAGACTCTGTGTGAGCAGCTAGAGAAAGCGTAAGACTCTGTGTGAGCAGCTAGAAAAAAAAATGCCACAAAATGGGTTTCTGTGTGTGCTCTCCTAAAAATCGAAAACAGTTGATAGTTATTGAAGACAAGCAACAAGCGAGGACGCTTGATTTCGCAAGGCGGAAGGAGTGTTGTGTCCGCACTTGCAGAAAGAACATAAATGAAAATAAATAACCCAGCAATGGGTTGGATGGTGGCACAGTCGGTTGTGCTTTCGGTTCGGGCCCTTTCCGTGATGGTTCAATTCCATCTCCCATCCACAATTTTTCCACAGCATGAACACGAATACAATAAAAATATTAAATATAAAAGTAAATATTTTTGTTTTTCCTTTACTTTTTTTCTCAAAAAAGCTCTATGTATTACGTAGTAGATAGTGTTAATATTATTATTTATTTGTATATATTTTTAAATAAAAAAACTAATTGGTTAGCGCAATTCTTTAAAAGGAAATAAGGTTTTAAATTACAAAAAATTGGCGAGGAAAGAAATTTTTTGTTAGAATGTTTGTACTTTTTAAGATAAAATAAATTTATAAATAAATATTTTTAATTTAAATAATTAAAAGTTTAAATTTAAAATAAAAACAAGGAAGTCATTAAAGGTGTGGAAAGATCGTAAAACTTATAGTCAAAAATATTATTTTAAGTTCTTTCAAGATTAAGAAACAGTTTCCTATCTACAATAAATTTAAAGAAATTTTGCATTAAACTTTTTTTTAAAATAATTTCCAAAATAAATTATCACAAAGAAGCTCAAATAAATGACGAATTTTTTAAATTTCTTCGATTTTCAAAATTGGAAAAGAAAATGGAAAGAGAACTTTTATTGCCCCAAGACTTTTTACTCTCCGTTTTTACACTAAAATTGGTCTCAATTCAAAAAGTTTATAAGTAAAGGATTTATGTATATCCCCCCCCCCCTCCATCCCCCCTCCACACCTTTAATGTTTGTTAAAAAATATATTAACTTTAATCGCTAATTAAAAACTGCAAGATTAATTTTTGTTGCATCAAAACAAAACTCCAAAAATAGAAACAAAAAATAACAAAAATTAATTAATAATCAAAAAAATATATTTTTGTATTTAATTACTTGATTAAACATTAATAAACATATTTCTGATAAAAAAAAATAAATTATTTTAGGAAAAATCTAAAAATATTCTTTTTTGATTTTTAATTTATTTTTAGTCTTTTTTAAATTTTATGTAAATTTGTTTTATATAATAAAACAAATTTACATTTATTTCCAAGTCGTGTAAAGGAATGGAAGAATATTTATGTTTTTGTGAATGTTTAAAATAAAATTATTAATTTATTATATTAAAGAATTTATAGGAGTGTTTGGTAAAGTTGGCGGATCCTGGGAAATACATATTAGGGAACTGATATCCAAAACGAAATTTCGGGATATCTGGATATTCGGAACCGCCAACCTTTGGGAATTGAACTAAAATTTAATTGAATTAGAATGTTACATGATTTAATTTTTTAACGTTACATTTGGAAATTAAAAATTTGACACATGAACAAAAAATTTGTCATGAGTATTCGAGTCAAGTCTCTTTGTCTCGAGTTTTGGTTTTGTAAAGGGGTTGGATATCTTTATTAATTCCTAACATTAAATTGTTAAAAAAAATAGAATTTTTGTTTAAAATAATATATATTTAATATATGAATGCTTATCGCTTGAAAAGTGCATTTCTTTTTTATTTTTTAATTTAGCCTTGGCATTCACGCGAAATTAATTAAAAAAAGCATGCGAAGAAGCAAAAAACAAAAAGTGAAATTAATGTGTTGAGAAGCCTTTCTTAGTGAGAAGAGTGTGAATTAGATAGATTAGCGAGAATAAAAAAATAAAAGAATGGATTAAAAATAAATATATTTAAATGTTGAAAAAAATACAGAGAAAGTAATCGTTGGATTGAGGAAATATTTAAAATATAAACCGTTGGCAGGGTAACAATAAAAAAATAATTAGAAAAAACAAGTCTGGAAATTACTCATTTACTTTTTTAAGTTTTAAAATTTAAATGAATTTTTGAAATATTTGTGTAAATATAGAAACCCGGATATAGTACAGAGATTAAAAAATATATTCTTTATTTTTCCAGATATATTTTAGAAACTTTTCTCTTTAACCAATAAAAATAATTTTTATTTCCCTATTTTAATTTAATATTCAACTTCCGTTTCCCCATTGTTTGTCGGCAAAAGAAACCAAAAATGGCAACAAATTTTTTGACTTTTTATTTAAAACTTTCCCGTGGTTTTTAAACAATTAAAATAATTAAATATATTCCAGAACCTTTTCAAAATAACTTTAAATAGATTTTTAATTAATAAATGAAAATAAAAATTAGAATATAAAATGATTGAGAAGCTATTTTGATTTTTAAGAGACCAATTGCAAATATAATTATGATAGAAATAAATTAGCAATAATTGTAATTATAGCTAGGTGTGGCTTTTTTGGTCCTGATGTAAAAAATAAAAATAATAAGAACGGATATTATATATGTGGATTTTCTATTGTAAAAATATTTAAAAAAGACTAGTTTTCAAACACAAATAATTCAATAGTTAAAATTTTTTTAAATTTTTATTCCCAATTTTGTCAAAAGCAAATATTTTCCATGCATTTTAAATTTATATTTAAACAAAAGAATTACTAAAAAAAGACTAAAAAGGTGTGCTCTAAATAATAATTTTTAATGGAATTGAATAAATATTTAAAAAAAATTGAATGGAGAGTTAAAAGAATAAATAAATAATTTATTTATTATATTCTTTTTAAAAATAATTATATTTACCAAAGAATAAATTTATTAAATATTTAGTTATTTTTAAAAATAAATTAAAACCTCCCTCCCTCCTCTTCAGTCCTACCAATTACTTTCCAATAATTAAAATAAATTTTAAAATAAATAAGAATTATACATCCAAAGATAAGATCTATCTTATCCCTTTATCCCTATACACATTTAATTTCTAAAATACAAATCCACAAACAACCCTACATATTTTAGATTTATTTTTTTATTTTCTCAATACAAAAAATATTCCAAAATATAAAAAAAAAATCCGTCTACCTTCCAATTTTTTGTCCGGTTCAATAATTATAATTTGTTTTTGTTGATCAAGATTATCTGATTTAGCTGTTAAAGGTGTGTCTATATTTGTATTACAAACAAAGTTGTTATTATTTTGTTCAGACATTGCAAGGTTAAAACAACTACTTTTAAGTGCTGCTGGACCTGAAAAGAAAAAATTAATCATTTTTAGTTCATTTAAACGAAAATTGGGATTTTTCTGTTTTTATCAAAAACTAGTCAGATTTTAGCTTAAACTATCCTTCTTTTAATCAACTAAATTAATAATATATTCTTTAATTCCATAAATTTTTTTAAATTTATTAAAATAATTATATAATAATTATTTTCTCTCTTACCAACAAAATTATTTAATCTTCCCCCTCCACTTCCAATAACTTCATTATCTTCATTAGTTTTTTGTAAATTATTTCCAAAAGGAGCAGCTCCGGCAATACGTGAACCAGCGGCCATTATAGCAGAAGCTGTATTGACAGCCGAAGCAGCGACTGCTGGGGTGGCTATTGATTGGAATGGACGGTGATTGGGTAGACTTTGAATTAAATGAGAGAATAAATTAAAGGAAAATTTTTGGGAATTTATTTTTAAAAAAGGAAATCAAAAATATTTTTGTCTTAATATATATTTTATTCAGAAGAATTCCTTTTTTATTTAAAGAATTTCAAAAATTAGATATTTAAAATACTAACGGAGTGCTTGCAATTGAACTGGCTTGTTGTAAAATATTTTTAAAAGGAGCAATCGCCCCATTCATCAACTAAAAAATAATTTATTTTTAATTTTACTTTCTATTAAAACTTACCATCCATTCTCGTGAAATCTGAAAAATAAAATTTTTAAATTAATATAGATTTTAAATATAAAATCTCTCTCCAAACCAAAATAATTTAAAAAAAAACTACAACCTCAGTTAAATAAGTATCACGTAAAGGCCCACCACCAGCATTACTTAAATGACTAGAATGGTCCCCCTCATCAAAAGAAGAATGTGTAGAACGTCCAGTTCGAAGATTATTGTTTAAGTGATGATGATGGTTTTGATGAATAGAAGAAACTCCTGGGCAGGAAGGATGGCCAGAACAACCTTCGAAAAAAATAATTTTAATTTTTGTCTCAAAAATATTTTTTATTAAACTTTCATTATTTTCATTATAATTTTGTAAAGAAGAAGATGATTTTATTTGTGTTTGTTTATTGAGATAAACTGTTGGTGAATTATTTATTGAAGAAATTATTTTAGATCGAGATTGGGAAGAATTTGTTGTAGTCATTTATAGATAACTACTTATTTTTTAAATTAACAAAAGAAATTATTTAAGAATTATTAAAAATATTTTTACTTAATTAATTACCCAGGGTAATTAATATTTAAAATCTTAACTGTAGAAAGTAAATAAATAATAGGGTTAGGAAATTAAAAAAGTAAATCTGCTATTGTTAAAAAAAATAAATGAAAAAAGGTGAGAAACTCAGATAGACTAATTAAATAATAAAAACATTTTTTAAAATTGTGAGAAAAATTTTGTTAAAAAAATTTTTTTAATAAAAATATTTTTTTCTTTTATCAAAGAAATATGCAAAAAGGAGACATAGGTAGATAACATTTAAAGTTTTTTAAACTTATTAAAAAATAATTTTTTAAGAAAAAGAAGCCTTCCTTCAAATAAAGCTTTTAGGTATCTTGAGAAAAAGAGGATTATTATCGATGGTTTCCAAGGCGTAAAAGCAAAATAAATTAATGGGATTCTTAAAGGATTTCCTTGTCTAGAGAGAAAAACAAAAAATTTCTAAAAATTCAAAAAGTCAATAAAATAATTTTAAAAAATGGTAGAAAGAACACGAAATGAAGAAGGAGAAGAATAAAAATAAATTAAATTAAACTTTTGGTTTTTAGGAAAATTAAAAATATTTTTTAAAAATAAAAAAAAGAAAGCACGCAATTTAAAAAATGAAAGATTTATAGACCTTAAAAACAAAAAAAGGTTTAGAATAATTTAAAATAAATGGCAACAATTAAACAAAATTAAAGTTTTTTAGTTAATTTATGACAAAAATATTAACAAAAAAAACAATCCATCATTCTTCCCAAAAAAGTTCATTTCATTCAGAAAAAATGTTTTTAGCCGGAAATATTCTAAAATATTTATTCATATAAAGTCACTTTTTCTAAATAATACTACACCAAATAAAGAATAATAAATATAATTATTGGAGGGACCAGCTGGAAAAAATATTTAAAATAAATGGAACAGTCTAGAACATAAATATTTAATTAAAATTGAAAAACATAAATCTATGTATTGTATGAGACTACATATACAAGGAAATACAGTCTCATACAATATCACTAAGGTGGAGGTATGACTTAAGCATCGCCTCACTAATTATTGGCCAACCACATTTAATCTTAAAAAAATATTTTTTGTTTTCAGGAAGGCAAATAGTATATTAAATTTTAAATTTAAAAAAAATTAAAATAACCAAATATCCAGTTTACTAAAAATAAATAACAGTAAAACAGCTAAAACAAATATAAAGAAAAGATTTTGAGAAATAAACAGATAAATTTAGAATATTTTTAAGAACTATCTAGTAAATAACAAAACAAATAATTAAAAAAAATTGAGACACAAAATAATTATAAAAGATTAAAACAATTTTCCGATCAAAAATTAAAAATAAAATTTTTTAGAATATAAAATAGCCAATTATAAAAATAATTACCAGAAACTCCACAATATAAAGTCATTGCAGCATTCCCTGGATGACTACGAGAATCTCTGCTGCTGTCCCCTGAACAAAATCCACTTCTTCGTTCAGTTCGGTATCCTTTACAAGCACAACAAACACCACCAACAGCATCGTTTATATGACCACAAGAAGTTGAGAAATTAGTAATTGGATCAGAACGAATGTCAAAAGACTTGAAAATTAAAAAAAGAAATTTTAATAATTTTAACATTATTGAAAGGAAAATAATTTTAAGAATCTTTCTAAATAATCTTATTTATTTATTTCAATTATAATTACTTGATGGAAGGAAGAAGGCCCAACACGTGCCCAAATCTCTTTTCGTTTCATACTACTAATCCCCGCACTAGTCGGAGCGGAATCAGTAGAACCTTGTTGCCGTTGAACTATCTGAGCTGCTGCTCGACAACGAGCTTAAATTTAAAAAAATTTTTTTTAATTTTTTTAAAATTAATTTACCAGTGGAAGGAGAAATTGGACTATTTTGTTGTTGCTTTTGAAGGGATGGAGAGGGAAGTGGAGGCATAGTAGAATTATTAGAGCAATCCTCTGGACGTAAATTAAGTGAGTACTTTGGCTTTGGAAATGTTTGTTGAGGATTAGGGTAATGTGAAGATGTTGGGGAAGACATGGTAAAAAAATCTTCTTCGCCTAAATTATTTTTTAAAAAAATTAAAAATTAATTGGTAATTACAAAAAAATAATTTTTAGATTATTAAAAGAATTTTAGATTTGTTGCTATTTTTAAAAGAAAATTATAAACAAATATATCTTTCCAAAAATTAATATATTAAAAAGACGTCTTAAATCCTTTTATTCTAAATAAGGAAATAAATTTTGACATCATCTCCCCTTTGAAAAATATGATATTTGATTTCCTCCAAGGATTCAAACATACAGTGTTTCAATAAAAAATTTTTAGTGTTTCTCGACTTAAATTGGGTTGGTTTTCTTCTTCTTCAATCGAGCTGATTTTTATTTACGATTATTTAATACAAGTAACAATTTGAAAAAATTTTCATTTTTAAAAGTCGAGAACACGAAAATCTAGGGTGAGGATATAGTTAAGTGGAGTTATAATTAATCTTAATTAGAATTGTGGAAATAATCTTTTTAGAAATTCAATTTAGAAAATAAATAGATTTTAATTTTTAAGAGAAGATAATTTAAATAAAAATAATTATTAAAATATATTTTCTATTTAAAACCTATTTTTGAATAAAAGAATTTTTTAAAAGGTTATTTATTTATTTTTAGTTTTGCTAAAAATGCCGAAAGGAGTGCTTAAATTTTTAAACAATTTTTTTAATTGTCAAAATATAAAAATACTTTTATATTTTTTTTGCTTTTTTTATTTGAAAAGAAAAATATTTTAAAGTGAATTTTAAATAAAATTATTACAATAAAATGGCTTTCAAATAAAAGTTTGAATAAAAAAATAAAAATAAATAAATTGTGTATATTCAATAAATTTAATTTTAGAAAAATATTAAAGTACTAAATAAACTTTTTCCTTAAAATAAATATTTATTTATTTTAAAAACTATAAATACTAACTTTATTTTAAACAAAAAATATTTTTAAAGAAATTATTTACTTATTTTCTATTTCTAAATTTGTTCCGCACTAACTCTTTATTTATCCAAAAAGTATTTGGATAAAACATTATGCCTAAGACCTTTATATTTTTTCTTTGTTTAAAGTTTTAGGGGTTCTCCCCGAATTTTCACTTCTCATTTAAACCCTTCTAAAAATGGATGCCAGTTTAGGGACAGGCTTTTGATACAATTTCAGACTTTTCTGCCATATGTCTAGGAATTTCGGAGTTTATGTAGGTAGTATACACAGTCCTGGCAGCAATAAAAAAGCTTTTAATTTCAAAGCTTTATATCAAAATTTTTAGAAGTGTAGTAAATAAACAAAATTAAAATATAATTATTAAATTAGAATTCCTATTAGAAATAACGAGATATGTAAAAAAGAAGAAAAATTTAATTTTTTTAGTAAAAACGTTAAGTATGTATTTAAAAAAATTAATAAATATTTATTTTGATTTTTAGGTAAAAATATATTGTTCTTTAAAATTAAAAAGAAAATCTTTTGGTTTTTGATAATTTAATTTTTTTGTTTTGTTTTAGTAATTAGTATGTACTTTAACTAATATTAAAACATAAATTTTTACGTCAAAAATAAATATATTTATTTATTTAAACAAAACATATGTGAAGGATTAAAGCTTGTTTAAAGCTTGTTTAAATGTTTTTTTTTGTTATTCTCCTTTTTTCTAACTAAATCAGTCAATTCTTATATATTAATTAATCTTTGGCAATGACTAAAAAATATTTTAAAGACTAAATTTAAACAATCAATAGAAAATAAAATAAGTGAATATTTTTAGAAAAAAATATTTTTTTAATTTAAAAAATTTTGAGAATTTTGGGTAAAGTCTTAAATTATTTTTAAAATTCCCATCAAAACGATACAAAAATAATATTTTATTTAAAATAAGAGTAGAAAAAGGTGTCATATGCCCATATAAAACATAAAAAATTAGAAGAAGAATTTACTTTAAAAACCGCAACTTTTTGTGAGAAAATAAAATAAAAAAAAGAATTGTTTATATTTATTAGAGAATGAATAGATAATTATGTAGGTGAAAATAAGTCCTCTTGGGAATTTTTTTTGAAAAAATTTTTTGAAGTGGAAATATATAAACAGGCAATTATTTTGATAAAATAAATTTAAAAAAAAATAAAATTATTTATTTAATATTTTAAATAAATAAATAAAGAGTTTTTTTTTGAAGGAATTGGATAAATATATACTTGGTTTGTTTGCCCCTTAAATGGAGAAATGAAAAAGAAGTTAGGCTAATAAAACTCTCGAAAAGTATTGAAAACAAAAACTTAAGTTTTTGTTTATTAAATTTTTATTTTTTTTTCAAATATTTTTCGAGTAAATAACTCAAAATTAATTTTAAAATAATTAAATGTATTTTTTAAAAATAAAGATAATTTCCGAATAAAAATTTAATTTTGTTTTTACAAATTTATTTAATTAAATGAACTCGCTTAAAAAAGTTTTTTATTTTAGAAAATGATGTCAGTTAAAATAGTAATAATCCATTAAAGATTTCTTGAAGAAAAATAAATATATTTAATATTTGAAGAATTTTATATAAAAATTTTAGACAATTTTTGATATTTAATAGATTTTGCAATTCTATTTTAAATACAACTATAAATTTTGTATAAAATGGATCTAAGAATTGGATTATCACTGTGTGGTAAAGTGTAGAATTCAAAGAAATTTTTTAAATAATTATTGAACAAAATTCTTTGATTCTAGTTACGCTTTACAATCCCAACGAACGCTAATATGTAAATTTCGGATAGACTTAAATTTTATTCGAAATTATTACAATTGTAATATTTTACAACTTAACGAAATATTTCTACAATCCCGAACGCTAATAAATTTTTTTAAATAACAAAAATAAGCGGTAACTCAAAATTAATGAAATTTTAAAATTTTGCAAGTGTAATAATTTCGAATAGGTAAAATGCATTTTTAAGAATTTGCTTGTCAACCGATTTTATTTATTTCCCCAAATACACTTAATTTTATCTAAGATTTTTTTCACCCCCAAAGATTTATTTAAAATTGAAATTTTACTTTATTGAATAATTATTTAAATATTTATTTACTAACTAGGTGTCGGACTACAGCTTGCACTGCTACTAATTCCCCCATTATTTTGTAGATAACCACTATAAGTTGTTGATTTTATATATCGTTTGTTGTTGTTATTATTAATATATTTTGGGGGTTCTAATAAATTAGAAGTACTTCCACTTGAACGAATTTGTTGTTGTTTATTATTATTATTTAAATTATTATTTATATTTCCTCCTCCATCATTTAAAATCATTGTACATTGAAGGCAACGAACAATTCCCGAATTTTTTGAATTATTTATTTGGTGATAAAGATTTATATCATCAATCGGTGTGCCTAAAAATAAAGAAAATAAAGAAAGTCAGGAGTTTAGGGCTGTTACTTGTTCCCTTTCCCTTTTACTATTTCCACCATTTTACCCAAAATTATCGAAATATATACCCTTTTCTGATTACTTTTATAAAAAAAAATTAATTTTTTTAATTTCTATTTTTTAAAGAAAGCAATAAATAAGAGAGGGATTGATTACCTAAATAAAAACCCTAAATTTGTTGCGAAAAAAAACTTTAAAAAATTTATTTTTACTTAATAATTTTTTAACAAAAAAAAGACTAAAAAACATTTTGATTAAAAAATTAACACAAATTGACAACTGACTCATTTACAAATTTTTAACTAAAATAATTTTTGAAGTGTGAAAAATTTGAAAAAAAGAATAGAGAACAAAGAGGATAAATTTTGTGTTTTTTAAAATCTTAAAAATATTAAAGAAAATTTACTAATTATAAATTCTCTAAAATTCACGTGAAGAAACTTTTACGGAAATTTTGAAATGGAAAGTTATAATTATTTTTTAAAATAATATATTTACAACTATCGTCTTAGTAATTATAATTATTAATTTAATATTATTATTTTATTAGTGTTCGGCAAATGGGTATTTTCTAGAGCTTTGCTGGAAGTTCCGGTAGGCAGGAAGTCCGGGATTTTTTGGTTCCTGCGAAGCTCTTTTATTTTCGTTAACGGTAATACCGAAATCTACGTATCGGTATTATTAATTAGCCAGCTTTATTACCATACCGTGCCGAACACTAATATTTTACCAGGTAAACAAAATCCGTGAAAAGAATTTCTTTTCCATTGTTGTTGATAACCAAAAGATGTGTGAGGTGGTTCTAAAGGGAATTTTTGTTGATTATTTGAATATCCACTTAATTTCGTTACAAATTTATATTCAGAAGAGGTTGTTGTTGTTATAGATGTTGTTGTTTGTTGTTGTTGTTTAGTTGATATTGGGGGAAAGAGGAAAACAGACATTTATTTTTTTAAATTAATTATTTTAATTTAATTATCAAAAAATTTAATATATTAGCTTTATTAAATTACTAAATTTATTTTTTATTTATTTATTTAATAAAAAAATATTTCTTTTTAGTAATTTACCAAGTCATTAAGCCGTTCATTTCTGCATCTTTTTCCCTTCCTTTCCCCTAAGGAATATATAAATATTCAAGCATACATTAAAGCTTTTGGTTTGTTTTTTTGTCATTGACATAAATTCATTCCCTACTTAAATACTTTTTTTTAGTATTTTAAAGCAAGAAGTACTAAATACACATTATCTATTACCAGGCGGGAGCAATTAATTTGTTTTGTCTGACATTAAAATTTTAAAAAAGAAAAAAAGACTATTAGATAGATACTACATTTAATTAAAAGAATAACTAGAACTTTTTTGGATTTTTAAAAAATATTTTTTAATTAAATTTAAATTTCTGTGACGACAAAAAAATGAGCTTATAACCAAAAAATTACTTTTGTTTTAAAGCGATGGAAAATTTATTTTAAACCAGACTAGGACATGGATACGGATTTTGGTATCCGTATCCGGATATTTACGCGGATACAAGTGGATATCAGCTGGCATTTTGGTATTATCTGTATCCACATCCATATCCAAGACCATGTCTGTTCTGAACAATATAATTACACAAAAATAAAGAATAAATAAAATAATCTACAAATTAAAGTTTTGTTTTTATTTAAAAATAAAATGATTTAGAAATTGTGAAATAATTTAAATTAACAATTAAAATTAGAAAAAAATAGTCATCTTTTTTTAAATAAAATTGTTTTTAACAAAATAAAAAAAGCTTTATTTATAGCTTTAATAAATTGAAATATATATAAATAAACTCAAAAAAAGAAAAAAGGCAAATCTCTGCTTTTGGCATTCAACCAAATAAATTGCCATTCCTTCCTCTCTTTAACTTAATTTACAAATAAACACATATTTCACAAATTCATCTTTCCCCCCTCTTTTTTCTCTCATCCTTAAAAGAGGTAATTGGATTTCTTTTTTTATATATTTTAATATAAAATAGCAAAATTTTAAAAATCGAAAAGGAAATATTTAAAAAAAGAATAAAAATAGAAATTTATTGATATTTAAATTTGGATTTAATAATTAAAAAAAATTAAAAATAATAATTTTTAGGCATAATTTAGATTAAACATATGTACATATTACTAACAAAAACTCTAGATAAATAAAAAAAAATTTTGTATTAAAAAGAAAATAATTATATTCAAAAATATTTTTAAAATATATTATACATTAGAATAGCATTTAAATAGCAAACAATAAATAATGCTTACCGTATTTGCTCTAATAATTCCCCAGTCCTAATAGTTCCCCAGGCTCTATTAATTCCCCACCCCACGGATGGGTTGAAACAATAATCCCCCTCTTTCTACCCCACTCTATTAATTCCCCAGTCTCTATTAATTCCCCACTCTAGAGATGGGTTGAAACAATAATCCCCCTGGGGGATTACTAGAGCAAATACGGTATTTATGTTTAGAAAATGTTTCCATTTTTAAATTATCGGGTATTGAATATTTAGATAAAAATTTAAGGCAATAAATCAGTATAAAATTATTTATTTAGCTGCCAAATTCTTTTTTTTTACAAATTTTCCAGCAATGAGATAAAAATAATTATAATTTGATTATATCTTTAATTTAAAAATTATTTAAAAAGTAATTAGGTAATTGAACTTTAGATTATTATTTCTCTGGGTAAATGTCCAGTTGGCGGTCTACATGTCCGCAAAGAGAATGCACACTTTTCTTTCCTTTCTTTGCATTTTTGGCGTTAGGAAAAATGCCCGCTTGAAGGAAAAATTTTCGCTCATTTTTCCTTTTCTGTTACACTGAGTCCTCATGAAATTAAGTAGAGAAAATAATAAAAAATTAAAGTGAAATTAAATATATTTATTTTATAAAGGATCAAAGATTCGTAAAGTTAATCATCAAAAATTCTTTATGAATCTTATCAGCGGTGCTAATACAAAACAAATTGAAGCATTTGGGAATAGATTGAGATTTAGAATGGTACGTCAGATGAAACATTTCACTGCACCTGATTTGCCAGAATATTTTTCATATCATTGGTTTTTGTCCCTTTATTATACCCCCATTAAAGGCTGTTATCCCCCTGATCTTTTAGAAATATATGTAAGAATGTTATCCCAAATTTATGTTGTTTGATCATTTATAAAATTATTATTTCAGTTTCTCCTTCCTTTCACGAGGGCACAATATAACGAGAATTTTTCCTTTAAGCGGGCATTTTTCCTAACGCCAAAAATGCAAAGAAAGGAAAGAAAAGTGAGGATTCTCTTTGCGGACATGTAGACCGCCAACTGGACATTTACCATTTCTCTGGACCAAGTTTTGTCTGTCCCGTGTTTTGGAAGTCCTGGTTTTGCCTCTCACCCTTTAATTCATTTGGTATAAAAAAATTTAAGAAAAGCTTTTTGAGATTATAAAACTATGTAGAACGGAAATTAAATATTTAATATTATTACTAAATCAAGAAATTATTTTTTTCTGACAAAAACTCATGTAAACTTACAAATCAACCTTAGTACTTACCAGGGCTGGGCGTAATGAAAAAATAAAGCGAAATGTGAAACTTTTCGCGCTAAAAAATGCGAGAGATGTGAAACGCAAAAGTGCGAAATAAGCCCAGCCCTGGTACTTACGGCTCCGCGGAAAACTACTCATTTGGGAGAAATATAAGTGATGTGAAGACAATAAATTTTTGAAATTGTATTTTTGCAGCGTACTTATACTCAAAAAATTTTCCCCCTATGTACACTTCCAAATTAAACTTTTTGTACTTACACTAAACATTTACTCGATCACACCTCCATTATAAGTTCACTAATAATTTTATAAAGATCTAAAAACAATAACAAAAATAACAACAAAAAATCAACAAATATTAGAACATATCTATAATTCATTTTATTCATTCCTTGTATACTCAAACCACTGATGAATGGCTTCAGCAATTGTACTTGGTAATGAATTTGCACTTCTTACTAGTGCGTAAAGAGGAAAAGGAAAGCATTCCATGTAAGGTCTGAATGAGCATCCTCCATCAGCAAAATCGGCTATACGCACTTCTGTTATAGATTGTTCAGCAATATCCATTATTAGAAAGAGAACAGTAACTCTGTCATGTTCAAGATGCTCCAAATGCTAAAAGATTTTAAGATAATAAGAACTTGATAAAATTTCTTTTACTTTTTTAATATCAGCAATACCATTAGCAAGCACATCTCTTCCATCACCCAAAATAATAAGCATTTGTTCGGGTATTTGCATGGAACATTCCCTCCCACTTTTAAAAAGTGTGATAGAGGATTCTAGCAATTGGGAAATGTCAGTTCTTTGTTGATTAAATTTAAATGTTTGAAGGATGTGTAGTCCTAAAGAAGGGTCTTCGACAGATTGAAAATCAGAAAGCATATGCACATTTGAACCAAAAGAGCATATAGATAATTGACCAATTTCAAGTTGTCTGAGTGCTCGTTCAATTAGACAAAGAGCATTGCAAGTAATCTGAAAAATATTTTTTCTTTCATTATTAAATAAAAATTTACCTCAGTAAAATGATTGTGCTTCATACTTTGAGAATTGTCAACAGCAATACAGACTTGATAGTTTCTTTTAGCACATTTTGTTCTTCTCATCCATATCTGATCCTTTCGATAATCACTAGCAATATAGGCTATCAATCTGCGCATGTTCAATCTTTTGCCTGTTCTATAATCACCTCTGAAAAAATATATAGGAATATTCCGATCCCAAAACTTTTGAATAATTTTAAAAATCCTACTGAAGTTTGCTAGCAACAGTTGGTTCAATAATTAAACGTAAAGACTCAGCCAATTCAGAAGCCAATGAAGTAACACTTTCCGAAATAAGAGCCCATTTCAATTGAAGTTGCCGAATATCCTCCTCATTACTAGTAGTCGGAGTTTCTCGTTCTAGCCTATCGAATTCTTTACATAAACTGTCCATTGCAATAAGTTCATTTGAATTTATTCCAAAATTGAACTATAATTTTTAAATTTGTTAATATTAAAATAAGAAAAATTTGTTCTTTATATGAAATATAATTTACATTTTGTCGTTCGGTGATGTTAAGAAAAACATTGGACATTTCCTTTGCAGAAGAATCATCAATAATTTCAATAGATGCATTGTCTTCATTATCCATTTCAATTTCACCCTCTGCCTCATCATTCTGTTTTTCTTTATTTAAATTTTGCTGGTCAGAAGCATTCTCTGCCAATTCATTTGTTTTTACCTCCTTTCGCAGCCGTCGTAAAGAAATGTCAAATAATGCACGAGTTCGATTTGCTTGTTCAAGTGTTGAGGTTCCGGTAACGGATAACTTAAAAAGAGACGTTAGAGCGAGAAATTAACTATAACCAAAGGTATTCACAATAATTGCATAGTGTATTAAAAATAACCTTTTCTTGTTCAACTTCATCAAAAACATTTTCTTCCATTTCTTCATCAACAGAATTATCACCTCCTCTTTCATTTCCACTATTACAATTATCCTTGCTTGGCTCAACTTCATTCAATTCCTCATTTTGCTGCGAATCTGTCTCGAGTTGTGCTGATTTTGTTGGGTTTCTAGAAGCAGAATCTCTCTGATTTTGTTCACCATCTGCATCTACTAAAAATATTAAATCACAACAATTAAATAAAAAATTCTAGAACACTCACTATCGTTCGAATTTTTATCTTCTCCCTGCGTTCTGGCATCATTCTTTTCCTCTTGTTCTTTATCAATTATTTCAGGTGGACGAGAAGCGTTTGGAGTACCTTCATTATCACCAATTGCGTCTTGCTCAAATTCATTATTAAATGCTTCATTATTTTGATATTCATCATATAAATCCTCATCTTTCTCTTAAATTTGGAATAAATATATGGAATTAACTTATTAGTCTGTTAAAATACCTTTTTCCATTTCACCTGAATTCCCCTCTCCCTTTCTATCTTCTTGTTTTTCATTTTGTTTTTGATTATCTTCATCTTCACTTAAATATTCTTCACCGTTTCCTTTTTCATTATCATATTTTTCTTCAGTATCGTCATTCTCTTGTGTCAACTCAAGATCATCAACATCTTTATCAATAGATTGTTCTGCATCAGAAGCATTGTTCTAAAAATGTATAAAACACATCATTAATCATTTTTCGGTTTACACAAACCTCGTTTTCATCTCTACGTTCTCCTTTCTCGTCCGGTTCAGTAGCATCATAATCATCAACATTCTCTTCTTCACTTTGATAAGTGTCTGATGACTTCGCTCCCTTTTCTTGATTCTCATCACTTTTCTGTTGTTTTTGTTGTTGAGCAGCAACAAGATCTTCAGTTAACGAATCAGCCCCTTTAAAAATTATTTTCTATAAATTAACCAATAAAACACAATTACCATTTCCAACATTATCATCTTCTTCCATTTCATGTTCATTTTCGTCGTTTTCATTTTGTTCCCAAAGCTTTGGATCCAACTGTCTTTCTTCTGGTTCGTCCACTTCTCCAAAATTCCAATCAGCATTCAGATCCTCTTCACCTTAATTTAACACAAATGATTTATAAAATCGAAGATAAAACCAACAATTATTATCATCTCCATTCTCCTCCTCATCTTCGCCATCTTGCGCATCTAATCCCTCAATACACCCAGCAAAATCGTCATCTACATCAATAGGATTATCAACTTCGGGCAACTTTTGTTGTTCATCAGAAGGGTTTTCATTTGATTGATCGACATCTTGATTATCATTTAAATTATTTTCCGTTCCATTCTTTAAATTTAAAATAAAATTAGAAGAACATTATTATAGTAATTAAAGTTTATTTAAGGTTGATAAAAAAATCAAACTGTTTTCTATATTTTCATTAACCTTAAGTCCCTCAATCTGTTCCATTGCTTCTAATTCCCCACCAACATCCTTAGCATCATTAGTTAAATCGCCATCACCAAATCCACACATATTCTCAACTCTTTTATCATCTCCTTGTAACGATGGTCCAGATTTTGGAATTGGATTGACAAATCCATTAGTTAACAGATGACTAAAAATAATTTTAAAATAAATAAAGAGAATATTTAAAACCATCCAATTGCAACCCAATGTTCGTGAAGAGAAATTGAATTGAAAATAAATTCGCATAAATAATGCAATAAACGCTCATATAATTTGTGAACGCCGATGGCTAGGGTTGAGAATTCGTTAAGTAAATCAATTGAAGTGTCGGATTGAATTGAAGACGATAGAAAGATGAAGTGAAAATTTCTGATAAGTTCGTTGCTTGCCTGAAATTAATGGAAATATGTATATAAAATAAAAAAATAACAAAGCAAAAAAACCTTAAATGTATTTTGTCCAAAATATTCAATCAAGCTCTTGATCGCATCGAATCGATTCATACTATCGGAGTTAAGTAAAGATTCCATTTGATTGAAAATGTTTTGGAGACGAAATAAAAGTAAATGTTGTAATTCGTCAAATGAATTTTCATCGAAATGTGACTGATTGTGTGTTGATTGAGCTATAACATTTTTACACTCGTTGAATGATGAAATTTTGTCAATAATCTCACAAATCCGTATGGAATCCTCAGGAAAATAGTGCTTAATATTATCTGTCATAAGGATAGATTTAAAATCTTCGAGTAAGCACGAGAAATTTTGAGAATATGTAGACAAACGGGTTCTGTAAATTTTAAATATTATTATTTATTTGATTTATATTTAAAAAATACTTATTCCAAATATCCTCCTCTAAAATATTGCTCTTTTCTTCAAAAATACTAGGCAAATGTAAAATTAATTCTTTTTCATTCTCATTGAGTTTGCAAAGTTTTGTTATAATGCAAAGCAAGTCATCAACATTTTTATTTAGTTGAGAAAACTGTAAATCAGATTGACGAAGAATGCCAAGAGGTTCCTGTAAATTTCCCAAATCATGAGAAGTTTGCTTGTAATGTTCTTTTGGACAACAAGAAAGAAGCTTTCGTATCCGATCAACAATTTGAAAAATATTTTTAATATAATCACAATTTTGTGCATATTTTTCAGTTATTTGTTTATGGGTAAGTGTAGATAAATTATCCTAAATAAATTTAATCAAAACAATAAATTATTGTATATTAACCTTCGGTCTCCTTAGATTCTCTAATTCCGCCTCAACACATTTAGAAACTAAATGCAAACGTTTGACCTCTAAAGCACCATTTGTAGCAAGCCCATTAAGTGCACGTAAAATCCAATATAACCCAAATTCAGTAGTACCACGTAAATTATCCAAAATAGAAGGAGAAAGTTGATCGGCCAAATGTGGTGTATCTTGAGAGCAGCGACGCCAAGAAGCAAACTTTCGCATAAAAACATTTCTCGAGGCAATTGTATGGCGAAACAATAAATCTATCTTAAATAAAATTAAGTAAAAAGTGAGCTTTAAATTTGAAAATAAAAACCGTATCGCCAGCTAATAGTAAATTCTTAATATCCGGTGCCACTTGTGTAAGAGTTTCAACAGTTAGCTTTTCAGAATCTATTTTATGTGCACGCCTTGAACTTAGACCAAAACGATTCAAAGAACGGATTAAAAGAGAAAAGTGCTGTTGACGTTCGAATAAAGCCCGCCCATGTAACTTCTCATTTGCAGAGTCAACAACGTCAGAATTATTTAAAGAGTCGTCTATTAAAAATATAATATATAATAAAAAATCGTGAGCACTAACTTGTTTTATCAATGCTTTGATAGGAAACATTATTCATCACTAATTGCAGAAAATCAATGGCAGATTCCTTGATATTACACAATTCATCCAATGCAATTAATTTTTGTAATTGTTTATCAAATCTTATTTCAAAATTGTTGAGCATTTGGGAAAGAGTTGAATCAGAACATTGTTTATTATATAATGGTGGAGAATTTGGGAAAGGATTTAATGCTTGAGGTGGTAATCCTGGCAGTTTGTCAAGTAAAATAGGTGAAAGTGATTCATTTGACATTTCCTTAAAAATTGAATATAATTTTATATTCAAAGGAATATAAATAATTTTTTTATTTGTGAATTTTAATAATTTATTATCTTAAATTTTTAAATAACCTTAAATTTTCGTAAAATCCTAGATAATTGAACATGCGCACGCTTTACTGACTCACGGACACTCCATAAATTCAGATCATTATAAGAAACAACACGAGTAAAATTTCGTAATTCAGTTTCGATTGGGCTGTAAAGTTGTGCATAACGTTCTTTAGCTTAAATTATAACAAAATATTTAAAAACTAAAAATGGAAATAAGAAACAAACCTTGATCTTTAAACTGCTCAAAATGATCAACAATGCATAAAACGCAACGAGAGAGTTTATATTTCTCTTCGCTTATTTTCTCATTCTCTTGTTCAAATAATGAAATAAAATGCGAAAGAAGTCGACCAGTCCAAATACGAGTTTCAAAATCACCCAATGTTGAATTTTGAAGCCATTCAGTAAGCATTAACAGTAATTTGTTTTTATCACATTCCAACTCAAATACATATTTAAAAAGTGGCCAACTGACCAAAACAGCAAGTTGTGATGTGTCACGTTTAACAAAACTAATTAATTCGTTCCAACATTGAACTTCACGACGGCGCCATTCTACAAGTAACTCTTGTAAAGGATACATTTGTTCACGCATAGAGTGTGCTCTATCCGAAATTGATTCCCATGTTTCGGCATACTCTAAAAATTATAAAAAATAAATACACTTTTTTGAAACAAAGAAAGAAAATGTTAAACTACCTAAAATTCGTTCCAATTGTGCAGCATGTTTCATAAGCGGAACTCCTGCTTGCGCATTATTAAACATATCAATGGTAGATAAAAGTTGAAGCAAATGAATATTTTCAGGAAATTCATTAAGTAAACGAGATGCAGACATTCGAAGTGGTTCAAGTAGTTCACAACATTGAATAAGAGAGCTTGGTTCAGATTCCTTATAAACATTTAACGGAAGACAATTAGAAACTATTTGACGTCGTCCTTCATTAGATTGTTTTCCCAATTTTTGACATAGCTCGCTGAGTTGCAAAAGATGATGGACTAAAAAATAGAAATTAGCATACACTGAAGAAAAATAAAGCATTCTTTGACGTTAAGAAAATTATAAGAGAAAAATAAATGGATATTATTTTCAAAAAATAAACTACATGCAAAATTTTCATTTGTTGTTGATGATGAATTACGATAAAATAAGCCCTGATTAGGATCAGCCAAGAAGGACATAAAATTAAGAAATGGAAGTTTCAGATTTTCAGAGGATAAAAGCATCGTTTGAAGTGCTGAATAAATATTATCGCCTTCAAGAGATAAATCAGTTTCTTCTGATATTGGGGTTTTGGTAGTTGGTTCGTTTTCAGTAGATACACTAAAGTCAGGCAAATAGTTGTTAAACTAAAATAAAATAATATGCAAGAACAACAAAATTCATCACCTCTTCTTTATCAACATCATTTGAATTAATAATTTGTCCATCATCGTCTAATAGATCTTCATTGTTAACCTTCTTCCTTACGACATAAAGTTGCTCTTTTTTCGCTTTTGCATATTTTTCATGCCATAGCTCCCAATGCTTAAAAAGCCATTGCAAAAACTTTATTTGACATTTTTCAAACGAAGGATTTTTGAAGTTTATTTTGATATAATTAATAATCCAGAGAATAATGGGAAGTTTTTGACGGGAAGCAAAATTAACATCGTCAGATAGTAAGTGATTAAATAGAATGTTTAGATTAATTTGCCCATTGGGTAATTCTTCAAACGGGGACAGAAAAACCTAAAATGTCGAATTTATTTTTATATTTTAAATTTAATTAAACTCACATTAATAATTTTATTATTTTGAATACAACAAACAGTAGTTAATCTTTCCTTTGCACGTTTATGTTGTTCGGATAAGGAAATAACAAGGCAGTTGAGAGCAAATAAATAAGGAATAAACATATCCGGAAAAAGAAGAATTGTAGGAAAATCAGAACAAAACAAAGAATATAAACGTTTTCTCAAAACTTGAACTGTGTGGAAAGCATTCAATAATAAAGAACAAAATCGTTCAATTCTGAAAATATTTTAGGGTTTTAATAAACTTAAAATTAAATATAAAACATTCTA
This sequence comes from Meloidogyne incognita, assembly GCA_036172945.1. Classification (NCBI taxonomy): domain Eukaryota; kingdom Metazoa; phylum Nematoda; class Chromadorea; order Rhabditida; family Meloidogynidae; genus Meloidogyne; species Meloidogyne incognita. The sequence continues at coordinate 1,623,963 of JARQAC010000006.1, read as the reverse complement.
AAACTAAAAAAACTAACTCATTTTGGTGTAATATTGTTTGTAATTTATCTAAATCCTTCAAGAAGTTTGGAGTGAAAAGTTCATTTAAAGCAGTAGTACAATTAAATAATTCGTAAACAATATTCTCTTGGAAATTCTAAAAGAAATAATTTAAATTAAAACATTTAAATTTATTAAAGTTTTACTTTTTTATATGTCATTTCGTCAGTCTCAAGCAATTCAATTCGATAAACACGCTGATTTGTAGTCCAAAAACAAAAATCATCTTCTAAACTATTAATCTTGGAAATTGTTGTTTGTCTTACACCAGAAAAAGCAGCAAAGAATTTTGAATGACTAGAGGAAATAGTACAAAGTTGATCGATATCATAATCTTTTGAAATCTATTAAAAAATTTATTAATTTATTTTGAAAAATCTAAAAGGACCGTTAATTGAAGAAAATCTCTCAAAACGCAAAAATAATGTTCAAGATACTGATTTTTAATTTGTAAATAATTCTTCTTCTTGTGAATATAAAATATATTATCAAGAAATCCTTTGGGTGGAGTCAATGAATTTATTTTAAATAAAATTGATTTTAATGAAAAATTTTGATTAAGGCTAGAAGCTGATGTAATAGAAAAATGTTTTTCACATTCAGATAAAAGAATACTAAAATAAGAAAGAATAAAAATAGAAAAAATGTTTCTTCACCTGTTTGTTTTATTTAAACATTTTGTTGCGAAAACAATATCCCAAAAAAGTTCAGAAGTCCGTTCCAATTGATGTAATGCATCTGACATTTCACAAACTCGAACATGTAGCAGAAGATTATCGTTATAATTAAGACGAGACCACAACAATGAATTGGCAGAATGTGTAATAAATGCGTTATTAGTCAAATATGAAAACAACTAAAGAGTTAAAAAAAAATAGAAAAATATTTCGGAGAAATGAAGAAAATCCAAACTTACAGATAGTGGCTGTTCATTACAATTAATATTTTGCATTAAATTGGAGTTACTCATAAATCGAGAAAATAAAAATAATCGTTCATTTCCTCCTGCATTAATCCAATCAAATAGAGAAGTAGAAGTTGAATTGCTACAAAATAGATAACCAATTTTGTTTAATAATTTAAGTAAATGTTGTTTTGAAGGAGCAAATATAGATTTCTGTAAAAGGAATATATAAAATAGAAGAAATAAAGTCAAAAATTATACCGATTCTTCTATGTTTTGGCAACTACTAACTAGCATATTCTCTTCATCTTTCCAACGTTCTAAACACAAACACATTTGATCATAAGTAGTAAATGGCTTGCACAAACAAGCAGAGACACGTAAAGAGGACAAATATTGTTCTCCAAGATAAGTTGAATTTGTAATATTAGATTGTAATTGATTCCATAGGCTATGATGAAATTTAAAGTTCTCAAAAGTTGAAAGAATAATTTCATCAATAATAACAGCTTTGTCACTTTCATAAAGAATTCTTGAAATAAACGTCTTCAGTTGATCGCAAATTTTTGTAATTGCTAAACGAAGTTCTGAAAATAAAAAAAATATACATACTAATAGAAATTAAAATATTTACCAAGAGAATTAAAATTATTAGTAAGACAATCAAGAATAAAAGGATTATTGTCTAACACAAGCTCGAAAGGAAAAACAAAAGCCATTTGTATAAATAATTCTATTGGAATATTTAAATGAATTGATTTATTAAAAATTGTAGCCCAACAACGGCAATAATAATTGATGATATTAACTAAAAGATAGAATTTGCATTTAATCTTAAAAGTAATTTTATAATTTCTATTCTTACTGGGTAAATCGCCTTTAAGAGAAGGTCGCAATAAAGGAAAGTAACATTGAATTGGTAATTCTGCTGATAATAAATCTAAAAAAATATGATAAATTAATAAAATAAAATAAAAAATACTATTATTTTGATTTGTCAGTACGTCGAGAAACAAACTCAAAACGTTTTTAAACTCAATGCCTAAATTAGATTTCATCTTTGTATAAAAAAGAGCAGCGCATTTCAACAATTGTTCTGGAGGTAGACAACAAATTAATAGTTCTTTTTTCATAAGCTTTGAATTCGCAAGATTTGTTTGAAAATCAATGCACCGATTAAATATAATTGAAAGAGCATCATAAATGTTTTTATTCCAGAATTCTTCCTGATAAACCAATTGATCAACACAAAATTGGATTTCTAATGTACGATTTCTCATTGCTCGTGAAATTTGGCCATTTCGAGGATTCATTGAAAAGAAAATTCTAAAAATGTAATTTTTCGACGTAAAGGATAAACGAATGCCTAAAGTCAGGATGACGATGGATCACTTGTGAATCATCCATGGGTAAAAGAAGTTCACCATCTGTACTCTCAAGGCAAGAGTTTAAACAGTCTAATACTGCTGAATTACAACAATTAGCATCTTCAACCAATAACCAATGTCCATCACGAAAGGCACGCAAAAATACACTTTCAACCCATTTGAAACAAAGTTCTCCACAATCATCATCAGGAAATGTTAATTCATCCAATGCCAAATTCTCATCATTCTCATTGTGTAAAATCGGAGAAGATTCTACCTGTATAAATTAAATATTATTTTTTTAATGAAATGTATTTAATATTATAATATCAAAATAAGTATTCGGAAACCTGAATTTGTTCAAATGATCCTAATAAATCAAGTGCATCCGTTCCCGAAGTGAGACGCATAGTGTGAAGTTGCTTTCCATTCAATGCCGCAAGAATTTTAATTATAGAGCGTTTGCCACAGTGTGAGGGACCAACAATTTGTATTTGCTCTAATACCGTATTTGCTCTAATAATTCCCCAGTCCTAATAGTTCCCCAGGCTCTATTAATTCCCCACCCCACGGATGGGTTGAAACAATAATCCCCCTCTTTCTACCCCACTCTATTAATTCCCCAGTCTCTATTAATTCCCCACTCTAGAGATGGTTTGAAACAATAATCCCCCTGGGGGATTACTAGAGCAAATACGGTATTTATGTTTAGAAAATGTTTCCATTTTTAAATTATCGGGTATTGAATATTTAGATAAAAATTTAAGGCAATAAATCAGTATAAAATTATTTATTTAGCTGCCAAATTCTTTTTTTTTACAAATTTTCCAGCAATGAGATAAAAATAATTATAATTTGATTATATCTTTAATTTAAAAATTATTTAAAAAGTAATTAGGTAATTGAACTTTAGATTATTATTTCTCTGGGTAAATGTCCAGTTGGCGGTCTACATGTCCGCAAAGAGAATGCACACTTTTCTTTCCTTTCTTTGCATTTTTGGCGTTAGGAAAAATGCCCGCTTGAAGGAAAAATTTTCGCTCATTTTTCCTTTTCTGTTACACTGAGTCCTCATGAAATTAAGTAGAGAAAATAATAAAAAATTAAAGTGAAATTAAATATATTTATTTTATAAAGGATCAAAGATTCGTAAAGTTAATCATCAAAAATTCTTTATGAATCTTATCAGCGGTGCTAATACAAAACAAATTGAAGCATTTGGGAATAGATTGAGATTTAGAATGGTACGTCAGATGAAACATTTCACTGCACCTGATTTGCCAGAATATTTTTCATATCATTGGTTTTTGTCCCTTTATTATACCCCCATTAAAGGCTGTTATCCCCCTGATCTTTTAGAAATATATGTAAGAATGTTATCCCAAATTTATGTTGTTTGATCATTTATAAAATTATTATTTCAGTTTCTCCTTCCTTTCACGAGGGCACAATATAACGAGAATTTTTCCTTTAAGCGGGCATTTTTCCTAACGCCAAAAATGCAAAGAAAGGAAAGAAAAGTGAGGATTCTCTTTGCGGACATGTAGACCGCCAACTGGACATTTACCATTTCTCTGGACCAAGTTTTGTCTGTCCCGTGTTTTGGAAGTCCTGGTTTTGCCTCTCACCCTTTAATTCATTTGGTATAAAAAAATTTAAGAAAAGCTTTTTGAGATTATAAAACTATGTAGAACGGAAATTAAATATTTAATATTATTACTAAATCAAGAAATTATTTTTTTCTGACAAAAACTCATGTAAACTTACAAATCAACCTTAGTACTTACCAGGGCTGGGCGTAATGAAAAAATAAAGCGAAATGTGAAACTTTTCGCGCTAAAAAATGCGAGAGATGTGAAACGCAAAAGTGCGAAATAAGCCCAGCCCTGGTACTTACGGCTCCGCGGAAAACTACTCATTTGGGAGAAATATAAGTGATGTGAAGACAATAAATTTTTGAAATTGTATTTTTGCAGCGTACTTATACTCAAAAAATTTTCCCCCTATGTACACTTCCAAATTAAACTTTTTGTACTTACACTAAACATTTACTCGATCACACCTCCATTATAAGTTCACTAATAATTTTATAAAGATCTAAAAACAATAACAAAAATAACAACAAAAAATCAACAAATATTAGAACATATCTATAATTCATTTTATTCATTCCTTGTATACTCAAACCACTGATGAATGGCTTCAGCAATTGTACTTGGTAATGAATTTGCACTTCTTACTAGTGCGTAAAGAGGAAAAGGAAAGCATTCCATGTAAGGTCTGAATGAGCATCCTCCATCAGCAAAATCGGCTATACGCACTTCTGTTATAGATTGTTCAGCAATATCCATTATTAGAAAGAGAACAGTAACTCTGTCATGTTCAAGATGCTCCAAATGCTAAAAAGATTTTAAGATAATAAGAACTTGATAAAATTTCTTTTACTTTTTTAATATCAGCAATACCATTAGCAAGCACATCTCTTCCATCACCCAAAATAATAAGCATTTGTTCGGGTATTTGCATGGAACATTCCCTCCCACTTTTAAAAAGTGTGATAGAGGATTCTAGCAATTGGGAAATGTCAGTTCTTTGTTGATTAAATTTAAATGTTTGAAGGATGTGTAGTCCTAAAGAAGGGTCTTCGACAGATTGAAAATCAGAAAGCATATGCACATTTGAACCAAAAGAGCATATAGATAATTGACCAATTTCAAGTTGTCTGAGTGCTCGTTCAATTAGACAAAGAGCATTGCAAGTAATCTGAAAAATATTTTTTCTTTCATTATTAAATAAAAATTTACCTCAGTAAAATGATTGTGCTTCATACTTTGAGAATTGTCAACAGCAATACAGACTTGATAGTTTCTTTTAGCACATTTTGTTCTTCTCATCCATATCTGATCCTTTCGATAATCACTAGCAATATAGGCTATCAATCTGCGCATGTTCAATCTTTTGCCTGTTCTATAATCACCTCTGAAAAAATATATAGGAATATTCCGATCCCAAAACTTTTGAATAATTTTAAAAATCCTACTGAAGTTTGCTAGCAACAGTTGGTTCAATAATTAAACGTAAAGACTCAGCCAATTCAGAAGCCAATGAAGTAACACTTTCCGAAATAAGAGCCCATTTCAATTGAAGTTGCCGAATATCCTCCTCATTACTAGTAGTCGGAGTTTCTCGTTCTAGCCTATCGAATTCTTTACATAAACTGTCCATTGCAATAAGTTCATTTGAATTTATTCCAAAATTGAACTATAATTTTTAAATTTGTTAATATTAAAATAAGAAAAATTTGTTCTTTATATGAAATATAATTTACATTTTGTCGTTCGGTGATGTTAAGAAAAACATTGGACATTTCCTTTGCAGAAGAATCATCAATAATTTCAATAGATGCATTGTCTTCATTATCCATTTCAATTTCACCCTCTGCCTCATCATTCTGTTTTTCTTTATTTAAATTTTGCTGGTCAGAAGCATTCTCTGCCAATTCATTTGTTTTTACCTCCTTTCGCAGCCGTCGTAAAGAAATGTCAAATAATGCACGAGTTCGATTTGCTTGTTCAAGTGTTGAGGTTCCGGTAACGGATAACTTAAAAAGAGACGTTAGAGCGAGAAATTAACTATAACCAAAGGTATTCACAATAATTGCATAGTGTATTAAAAATAACCTTTTCTTGTTCAACTTCATCAAAAACATTTTCTTCCATTTCTTCATCAACAGAATTATCACCTCCTCTTTCATTTCCACTATTACAATTATCCTTGCTTGGCTCAACTTCATTCAATTCCTCATTTTGCTGCGAATCTGTCTCGAGTTGTGCTGATTTTGTTGGGTTTCTAGAAGCAGAATCTCTCTGATTTTGTTCACCATCTGCATCTACTAAAAATATTAAATCACAACAATTAAATAAAAAATTCTAGAACACTCACTATCGTTCGAATTTTTATCTTCTCCCTGCGTTCTGGCATCATTCTTTTCCTCTTGTTCTTTATCAATTATTTCAGGTGGACGAGAAGCGTTTGGAGTACCTTCATTATCACCAATTGCGTCTTGCTCAAATTCATTATTAAATGCTTCATTATTTTGATATTCATCATATAAATCCTCATCTTTCTCTTAAATTTGGAATAAATATATGGAATTAACTTATTAGTCTGTTAAAATACCTTTTTCCATTTCACCTGAATTCCCCTCTCCCTTTCTATCTTCTTGTTTTTCATTTTGTTTTTGATTATCTTCATCTTCACTTAAATATTCTTCACCGTTTCCTTTTTCATTATCATATTTTTCTTCAGTATCGTCATTCTCTTGTGTCAACTCAAGATCATCAACATCTTTATCAATAGATTGTTCTGCATCAGAAGCATTGTTCTAAAAATGTATAAAACACATCATTAATCATTTTTCGGTTTACACAAACCTCGTTTTCATCTCTACGTTCTCCTTTCTCGTCCGGTTCAGTAGCATCATAATCATCAACATTCTCTTCTTCACTTTGATAAGTGTCTGATGACTTCGCTCCCTTTTCTTGATTCTCATCACTTTTCTGTTGTTTTTGTTGTTGAGCAGCAACAAGATCTTCAGTTAACGAATCAGCCCCTTTAAAAATTATTTTCTATAAATTAACCAATAAAACACAATTACCATTTCCAACATTATCATCTTCTTCCATTTCATGTTCATTTTCGTCGTTTTCATTTTGTTCCCAAAGCTTTGGATCCAACTGTCTTTCTTCTGGTTCGTCCACTTCTCCAAAATTCCAATCAGCATTCAGATCCTCTTCACCTTAATTTAACACAAATGATTTATAAAATCGAAGATAAAACCAACAATTATTATCATCTCCATTCTCCTCCTCATCTTCGCCATCTTGCGCATCTAATCCCTCAATACACCCAGCAAAATCGTCATCTACATCAATAGGATTATCAACTTCGGGCAACTTTTGTTGTTCATCAGAAGGGTTTTCATTTGATTGATCGACATCTTGATTATCATTTAAATTATTTTCCGTTCCATTCTTTAAATTTAAAATAAAATTAGAAGAACATTATTATAGTAATTAAAGTTTATTTAAGGTTGATAAAAAAATCAAACTGTTTTCTATATTTTCATTAACCTTAAGTCCCTCAATCTGTTCCATTGCTTCTAATTCCCCACCAACATCCTTAGCATCATTAGTTAAATCGCCATCACCAAATCCACACATATTCTCAACTCTTTTATCATCTCCTTGTAACGATGGTCCAGATTTTGGAATTGGATTGACAAATCCATTAGTTAACAGATGACTAAAAATAATTTTAAAATAAATAAAGAGAATATTTAAAACCATCCAATTGCAACCCAATGTTCGTGAAGAGAAATTGAATTGAAAATAAATTCGCATAAATAATGCAATAAACGCTCATATAATTTGTGAACGCCGATGGCTAGGGTTGAGAATTCGTTAAGTAAATCAATTGAAGTGTCGGATTGAATTGAAGACGATAGAAAGATGAAGTGAAAATTTCTGATAAGTTCGTTGCTTGCCTGAAATTAATGGAAATATGTATATAAAATAAAAAAATAACAAAGCAAAAAAACCTTAAATGTATTTTGTCCAAAATATTCAATCAAGCTCTTGATCGCATCGAATCGATTCATACTATCGGAGTTAAGTAAAGATTCCATTTGATTGAAAATGTTTTGGAGACGAAATAAAAGTAAATGTTGTAATTCGTCAAATGAATTTTCATCGAAATGTGACTGATTGTGTGTTGATTGAGCTATAACATTTTTACACTCGTTGAATGATGAAATTTTGTCAATAATCTCACAAATCCGTATGGAATCCTCAGGAAAATAGTGCTTAATATTATCTGTCATAAGGATAGATTTAAAATCTTCGAGTAAGCACGAGAAATTTTGAGAATATGTAGACAAACGGGTTCTGTAAATTTTAAATATTATTATTTATTTGATTTATATTTAAAAAATACTTATTCCAAATATCCTCCTCTAAAATATTGCTCTTTTCTTCAAAAATACTAGGCAAATGTAAAATTAATTCTTTTTCATTCTCATTGAGTTTGCAAAGTTTTGTTATAATGCAAAGCAAGTCATCAACATTTTTATTTAGTTGAGAAAACTGTAAATCAGATTGACGAAGAATGCCAAGAGGTTCCTGTAAATTTCCCAAATCATGAGAAGTTTGCTTGTAATGTTCTTTTGGACAACAAGAAAGAAGCTTTCGTATCCGATCAACAATTTGAAAAATATTTTTAATATAATCACAATTTTGTGCATATTTTTCAGTTATTTGTTTATGGGTAAGTGTAGATAAATTATCCTAAATAAATTTAATCAAAACAATAAATTATTGTATATTAACCTTCGGTCTCCTTAGATTCTCTAATTCCGCCTCAACACATTTAGAAACTAAATGCAAACGTTTGACCTCTAAAGCACCATTTGTAGCAAGCCCATTAAGTGCACGTAAAATCCAATATAACCCAAATTCAGTAGTACCACGTAAATTATCCAAAATAGAAGGAGAAAGTTGATCGGCCAAATGTGGTGTATCTTGAGAGCAGCGACGCCAAGAAGCAAACTTTCGCATAAAAACATTTCTCGAGGCAATTGTATGGCGAAACAATAAATCTATCTTAAATAAAATTAAGTAAAAAGTGAGCTTTAAATTTGAAAATAAAAACCGTATCGCCAGCTAATAGTAAATTCTTAATATCCGGTGCCACTTGTGTAAGAGTTTCAACAGTTAGCTTTTCAGAATCTATTTTATGTGCACGCCTTGAACTTAGACCAAAACGATTCAAAGAACGGATTAAAAGAGAAAAGTGCTGTTGACGTTCGAATAAAGCCCGCCCATGTAACTTCTCATTTGCAGAGTCAACAACGTCAGAATTATTTAAAGAGTCGTCTATTAAAAATATAATATATAATAAAAAATCGTGAGCACTAACTTGTTTTATCAATGCTTTGATAGGAAACATTATTCATCACTAATTGCAGAAAATCAATGGCAGATTCCTTGATATTACACAATTCATCCAATGCAATTAATTTTTGTAATTGTTTATCAAATCTTATTTCAAAATTGTTGAGCATTTGGGAAAGAGTTGAATCAGAACATTGTTTATTATATAATGGTGGAGAATTTGGGAAAGGATTTAATGCTTGAGGTGGTAATCCTGGCAGTTTGTCAAGTAAAATAGGTGAAAGTGATTCATTTGACATTTCCTTAAAAATTGAATATAATTTTATATTCAAAGGAATATAAATAATTTTTTTATTTGTGAACTTTAATAATTTATTATCTTAAATTTTTAAATAACCTTAAATTTTCGTAAAATCCTAGATAATTGAACATGCGCACGCTTTACTGACTCACGGACACTCCATAAATTCAGATCATTATAAGAAACAACACGAGTAAAATTTCGTAATTCAGTTTCGATTGGGCTGTAAAGTTGTGCATAACGTTCTTTAGCTTAAATTATAACAAAATATTTAAAAACTAAAAATGGAAATAAGAAACAAACCTTGATCTTTAAACTGCTCAAAATGATCAACAATGCATAAAACGCAACGAGAGAGTTTATATTTCTCCTCGCTTATTTTCTTATTCTCTTGTTCAAATAATGAAATAAAATGCGAAAGAAGTCGACCAGTCCAAATACGAGTTTCAAAATCACCCAATGTTGAATTTTGAAGCCATTCAGTAAGCATTAACAGTAATTTGTTTTTATCACATTCCAACTCAAATACATATTTAAAAAGTGGCCAACTGACCAAAACAGCAAGTTGTGATGTGTCACGTTTAACAAAACTAATTAATTCGTTCCAACATTGAACTTCACGACGGCGCCATTCTACAAGTAACTCTTGTAAAGGATACATTTGTTCACGCATAGAGTGTGCTCTATCCGAAATTGATTCCCATGTTTCGGCATACTCTAAAAATTATAAAAAATAAATACACTTTTTTGAAACAAAGAAAGAAAATGTTAAACTACCTAAAATTCGTTCCAATTGTGCAGCATGTTTCATAAGCGGAACTCCTGCTTGCGCATTATTAAACATATCAATGGTAGATAAAAGTTGAAGCAAATGAATATTTTCAGGAAATTCATTAAGTAAACGAGATGCAGACATTCGAAGTGGTTCAAGTAGTTCACAACATTGAATAAGAGAGCTTGGTTCAGATTCCTTATAAACATTTAACGGAAGACAATTAGAAACTATTTGACGTCGTCCTTCATTAGATTGTTTTCCCAATTTTTGACATAGCTCGCTGAGTTGCAAAAGATGATGGACTAAAAAATAGAAATTAGCATACACTGAAGAAAAATAAAGCATTCTTTGACGTTAAGAAAATTATAAGAGAAAAATAAATGGATATTATTTTCAAAAAATAAACTACATGCAAAATTTTCATTTGTTGTTGATGATGAATTACGATAAAATAAGCCCTGATTAGGATCAGCCAAGAAGGACATAAAATTAAGAAATGGAAGTTTCAGATTTTCAGAGGATAAAAGCATCGTTTGAAGTGCTGAATAAATATTATCGCCTTCAAGAGATAAATCAGTTTCTTCTGATATTGGGGTTTTGGTAGTTGGTTCGTTTTCAGTAGATACACTAAAGTCAGGCAAATAGTTGTTAAACTAAAATAAAATAATATGCAAGAACAACAAAATTCATCACCTCTTCTTTATCAACATCATTTGAATTAATAATTTGTCCATCATCGTCTAATAGATCTTCATTGTTAACCTTCTTCCTTACGACATAAAGTTGCTCTTTTTTCGCTTTTGCATATTTTTCATGCCATAGCTCCCAATGCTTAAAAAGCCATTGCAAAAACTTTATTTGACATTTTTCAAACGAAGGATTTTTGAAGTTTATTTTGATATAATTAATAATCCAGAGAATAATGGGAAGTTTTTGACGGGAAGCAAAATTAACATCGTCAGATAGTAAGTGATTAAATAGAATGTTTAGATTAATTTGCCCATTGGGTAATTCTTCAAACGGGGACAGAAAAACCTAAAATGTCGAATTTATTTTTATATTTTAAATTTAATTAAACTCACATTAATAATTTTATTATTTTGAATACAACAAACAGTAGTTAATCTTTCCTTTGCACGTTTATGTTGTTCGGATAAGGAAATAACAAGGCAGTTGAGAGCAAATAAATAAGGAATAAACATATCCGGAAAAAGAAGAATTGTAGGAAAATCAGAACAAAACAAAGAATATAAACGTTTTCTCAAAACTTGAACTGTGTGGAAAGCATTCAATAATAAAGAACAAAATCGTTCAATTCTGAAAATATTTTAGGGTTTTAATAAACTTAAAATTAAATATAAAACATTCTAAAACTAAAAAAACTAACTCATTTTGGTGTAATATTGTTTGTAATTTATCTAAATCCTTCAAGAAGTTTGGAGTGAAAAGTTCATTTAAAGCAGTAGTACAATTAAATAATTCGTAAACAATATTCTCTTGGAAATTCTAAAAGAAATAATTTAAATTAAAACATTTAAATTTATTAAAGTTTTACTTTTTTATATGTCATTTCGTCAGTCTCAAGCAATTCAATTCGATAAACACGCTGATTTGTAGTCCAAAAACAAAAATCATCTTCTAAACTATTAATCTTGGAAATTGTTGTTTGTCTTACACCAGAAAAAGCAGCAAAGAATTTTGAATGACTAGAGGAAATAGTACAAAGTTGATCGATATCATAATCTTTTGAAATCTATTAAAAAATTTATTAATTTATTTTGAAAAATCTAAAAGGACCGTTAATTGAAGAAAATCTCTCAAAACGCAAAAATAATGTTCAAGATACTGATTTTTAATTTGTAAATAATTCTTCTTCTTGTGAATATAAAATATATTATCAAGAAATCCTTTGGGTGGAGTCAATGAATTTATTTTAAATAAAATTGATTTTAATGAAAAATTTTGATTAAGGCTAGAAGCTGATGTAATAGAAAAATGTTTTTCACATTCAGATAAAAGAATACTAAAATAAGAAAGAATAAAAATAGAAAAAATGTTTCTTCACCTGTTTGTTTTATTTAAACATTTTGTTGCGAAAACAATATCCCAAAAAGTTCAGAAGTCCGTTCCAATTGATGTAATGCATCTGACATTTCACAAACTCGAACATGTAGCAGAAGATTATCGTTATAATTAAGACGAGACCACAACAATGAATTGGCAGAATGTGTAATAAATGCGTTATTAGTCAAATATGAAAACAACTAAAGAGTTAAAAAAAAATAGAAAAATATTTCGGAGAAATGAAGAAAATCCAAACTTACAGATAGTGGCTGTTCATTACAATTAATATTTTGCATTAAATTGGAGTTACTCATAAATCGAGAAAATAAAAATAATCGTTCATTTCCTCCTGCATTAATCCAATCAAATAGAGAAGTAGAAGTTGAATTGCTACAAAATAGATAACCAATTTTGTTTAATAATTTAAGTAAATGTTGTTTTGAAGGAGCAAATATAGATTTCTGTAAAAGGAATATATAAAATAGAAGAAATAAAGTCAAAAATTATACCGATTCTTCTATGTTTTGGCAACTACTAACTAGCATATTCTCTTCATCTTTCCAACGTTCTAAACACAAACACATTTGATCATAAGTAGTAAATGGCTTGCACAAACAAGCAGAGACACGTAAAGAGGACAAATATTGTTCTCCAAGATAAGTTGAATTTGTAATATTAGATTGTAATTGATTCCATAGGCTATGATGAAATTTAAAGTTCTCAAAAGTTGAAAGAATAATTTCATCAATAATAACAGCTTTGTCACTTTCATAAAGAATTCTTGAAATAAACGTCTTCAGTTGATCGCAAATTTTTGTAATTGCTAAACGAAGTTCTGAAAATAAAAAATATACATACTAATAGAAATTAAAATATTTACCAAGAGAATTAAAATTATTAGTAAGACAATCAAGAATAAAAGGATTATTGTCTAACACAAGCTCGAAAGGAAAAACAAAAGCCATTTGTATAAATAATTCTATTGGAATATTTAAATGAATTGATTTATTAAAAATTGTAGCCCAACAACGGCAATAATAATTGATGATATTAACTAAAAGATAGAATTTGCATTTAATCTTAAAAGTAATTTTATAATTTCTATTCTTACTGGGTAAATCGCCTTTAAGAGAAGGTCGCAATAAAGGAAAGTAACATTGAATTGGTAATTCTGCTGATAATAAATCTAAAAAAATATGATAAATTAATAAAATAAAATAAAAAATACTATTATTTTGATTTGTCAGTACGTCGAGAAACAAACTCAAAACGTTTTTAAACTCAATGCCTAAATTAGATTTCATCTTTGTATAAAAAAGAGCAGCGCATTTCAACAATTGTTCTGGAGGTAGACAACAAATTAATAGTTCTTTTTTCATAAGCTTTGAATTCGCAAGATTTGTTTGAAAATCAATGCACCGATTAAATATAATTGAAAGAGCATCATAAATGTTTTTATTCCAGAATTCTTCCTGATAAACCAATTGATCAACACAAAATTGGATTTCTAATGTACGATTTCTCATTGCTCGTGAAATTTGGCCATTTCGAGGATTCATTGAAAAGAAAATTCTAAAAATGTAATTTTTCGACGTAAAGGATAAACGAATGCCTAAAGTCAGGATGACGATGGATCACTTGTGAATCATCCATGGGTAAAAGAAGTTCACCATCTGTACTCTCAAGGCAAGAGTTTAAACAGTCTAATACTGCTGAATTACAACAATTAGCATCTTCAACCAATAACCAATGTCCATCACGAAAGGCACGCAAAAATACACTTTCAACCCATTTGAAACAAAGTTCTCCACAATCATCATCAGGAAATGTTAATTCATCCAATGCCAAATTCTCATCATTCTCATTGTGTAAAATCGGAGAAGATTCTACCTGTATAAATTAAATATTATTTTTTTAATGAAATGTATTTAATATTATAATATCAAAATAAGTATTCGGAAACCTGAATTTGTTCAAATGATCCTAATAAATCAAGTGCATCCGTTCCCGAAGTGAGACGCATAGTGTGAAGTTGCTTTCCATTCAATGCCGCAAGAATTTTAATTATAGAGCGTTTGCCACAGTGTGAGGGACCAACAAGCGATAGAAGCCAATTTGCCTGTACGCATGCAATTACCTGAATTTTATAATCTGATAAAGTTCAATTCGAAAAATAAAATACCTTCTCCAATAATTCCATTTGGGTTGCCAAAAGGCAAAGATAACCATTTCCGACATTTTCTTCTAGTGTCTCATTTCTAATATAATTTAATGTAACATTTCCAATTGACAAAGTTGAGGAATTGAGATCAATTTTAGGCAGAGGCACACTGGGCATCCATTTTCGAGGAGAGAATACTCGATTGTAGATAGCATTTATTGCCTGAAAATTTAAATTAAATTTTATTATCGAACATCGGTTCATCTTTGAGGAAAAAACTTATGTAGATAATTATATTATATATATTTTTCGTGCAACATAAAAACACATAGAACAATTTATTCTATTTCTCGCAGTTTTTCACATACACGTTAAACGCGATGTATTTATTGGTCAAAGAACTTGATCTACAATTAATTTTCGTCAGCAAAACCCTGCGCGCAACTTTGATTTCTCTGCTCACAAATTTATAAGCAACGAAGGAAAGAAAAGCGACACGTCAATGTTCTAGGTTCGATTGACTATAAGAAAGATAGCTTCTCATAAACACCATTTAAATCCTAACGAACATAATTTTTCCAATGTTTATCTGATAAATTTATTTTATAAAGATGAAAGCTTCAACAAGATTATTTATAGAAATTGCATTGATTGCAGTATCAGGAATCTTAATAAATGCCCATGACAATGAAAAGAAGGTAGATCTGACCGAGATGTACAAAAACCCCTTATCAAATGGTATAGACAAAATTCGACTGATAATTCTAAATATTAAAAATATATAAATCCGTAGGTTTTGGTGATGATATTGACTGGATACCTTGGGAAAATGCAGTGGAAACAGCCTTGGAAAGGAATAAACCTGTCTTTCTTTTAATCCATAAGACATGGTGTCACGCGTGCAAATGTAGAAATATTTTTTAATTTAAATGAATTTTATACTTATAGCTCTAAAGAAAGTAATGCAACAGTCAAATGCAAGAAAAGCATTCAAAAAACTTAGTGAATATTTTGTTATGGTAAATACTGCAGATGATGATGAACCCTACGAAGAGGAGTACAGACCTGATGGAAAATATGTTCCGAGAATCCTATTCTTAGGTATTAATTAAAAATTCAAGTGAAAACAATTAAATAAAAATCTAATCATACTAAATTAAAAATATAATCTAAAATTAAATTACTTCAACAGATAAAAATGGTGATTTGCTCCCCGATTTCAAGAATAAAAAGGCGGAGTACAAAAACTATGCGTATTATTACCCAAGTCCTGCAGACATTTTAAATTCTATGAAAGAAGTGATAGCCCATTATGGCATTGAATTATCGAGTGAGAAGAAAGGTGACAAGCTTAAACCTGTAAAACCGCCACCAAAGAAGGAACCAGAAGCGCCAGAAACAAAGAAAGATAAAAAGAAAGTTTCTGACAATGAAACAAAGAAAGCGGAAAAAGTCAAAGAAAGTAAGGAAGGTGAGAAGAAAAAAACGAAAAAAGAAAGCTCGAAAACATCAGAACTTTAAGGATCTTACTATATTGCCATGTTTTATTGTTAGAATTTTTAAAAATTTTTAATTGATAAGTAATTTGAGAAATGAGATTCATTAGATTTTCAATATAAAGTGGTAAATTTAGAAAACAAACCTTTTGTTTAGCCTCTTTAGATGTTAAACGACTTAAATAAACCAAATCGAAACTGAAGTCTACATTCCCACAAAACTACAAAATAATTTTTGTTAGAAAACTTATTCCAAATTATTATTTGACTTACCAAAACAATTGCCTCCAAAAATCGGAATAAATCTCGTAAATTGAATTCAAAGCTATTTTTCACAAGAGTATTGGTTTCTTTGAAAAGTTTGTTAATTAAAATAATTTTTGCAATAAGTTCATTAGAAAGATATAAATTTCCATTCGGGACTGCTTTAGAATATTCAGTCAAAATAAAGATAAAATCGTCGTCAGTCATTTCTTCAATGAAAATCTAAAAACATAATTGCTATCATATAAAATCATTACATACATATAAGTTTAATTATAGTTTTTATCTTGTTTATTTTATATAGAAATTACTTACTGAAATAAATCGGTTAACAAATGATTTAGGCAGTGCCCTTCGATCACCACCTTGACTATGAGGGTTTTGACAAGCGAAAAAGCGACATTTACGAGCATCAACATCAAAAGTGCGATCCAATTCGCTAATGTAAATATTCTTCCGAAAATCAAAACAAGAATTGAGGCCTTCAAGAACAGACTGAGAAGCCAAGTTCATCTTTTTAATTAAAAGAATTATTTAACAAACAAATTTAGAACAAACCTCATCCAATAAAATCCAACTGCCTTCTTTGATAGCCTTAAGGACTGGACCGTCACGCCAAGCAAACGTGACAGATTTTCCATTAGATTGAGCGACAGGAACGTCTGTTCCAAACAAATCGTAAACATCCTAAATATAATTGATAAAGCTTTTAAAAATAAAATTAAAAACCGTCTGTTCAGAAAGATTAAGTCTAATTAATTTATGACCAGTTGCTGCAGCTAAAGCCATCACCAAACTTGATTTACCAGAGCCAGGACTACCCTCCAACATTATTGGCTTATTTGACGCCAACGCACGAGCAATCCGGAGTATATTTTTACAAGTGCTTGGAGAGTTTATCGAATATCCTTTAGGAAATTTGCAAGCTTCAACACTTTCGTCTGAACAATTAATGAAAAAAGGCCCAATTGAGAGGCCATAATCGTTTACAATGATATCATCACATCCAAAATGAGGTAGAACATTTTCACAAATAAAACCATATTTTTGCACAATTGTTGAAAACTAAAAAAGACATTAATCAAACAAATATTTTTCAAAACCTTAGCTCGGCACTGTTCAATTATCGAGTTTCTATTGAAAGACATACGCTGGGGCATAACTCCTAAGGCATCCAAGAAAGCTGCCTCAATGGAATGATAAAGTAATTTGACAAGCGTATTTAAATTAACATCTGAAGCAATCGTATTCAGCATTTCCATGAATAGCTCCGCCAATCCAACCAGGTCTCGCAATGAAGGAGAAAATCTGAATTAAAGGATATCAATCTTGCCGCATATTAAATTTTTATCAATAAAAGTTAAAATTATATTCCTTACAATAGTTAAAAAATTTAAATTATTTAATGAAGATACTTTATGATTTCAGCAAGTTGAATGGTAAAAAATTCAGTGAAGTCTATAAAAACACTTGCAATCTTATCCGTTAATTCCATGGTCAATTTTGCAGATGTATCACATTGTAAACGCCGGCGAAGTATTTCTAGTCCATCTTCTCTGTTATAATTGTTTGGACACCAGATTTCTGTAAATCTATTGCGCAATGCTTTTGAAAGCTTAATAATATATGCTATTTTAGTTTGGTTATTCTAAATAAACCTCTCTCTTTCCATAATCATTTCCAGGATTCATTGTTGCTACGAGCTGAAAACCACAATTCGCCTTGAGCTCAATTGAATTAGAATCTCCAGAAGTAGACGAAGCGGGATTTGTTAGTAAAATTGTACGTTCCGATTCAAGTAATGAATTAAGCCTTTCGAGCACGGAATCAGAAGCTAGCGAGATCTCATCAATTAGTACTCGTTGACCGCGACGCATCGCCTGCACAACAATACCATCTTTCCAGTGGAAAGTTGGGCCGTTTTTTGAATCATGAAATGGACGAACACTGCCGAGAAGATCAGAAGCATCTGTTCGCTCATGGCAGTTTATTGAAAGAAGATCACCCTAGAAGTGCAAACCATTTTATAAAAATAAAATAAATAACGTACAAAAAGATGAACAGCAGACGTTTTGCCACACCCTGTATCACCAACAAGTAGAACAGGTTCATCACATTTCCAAGCCTCTGAGCAAAGAATAAGTGTCCGACGTAATTGTGCAGTTAGCACTATTTGTTGAGGGATGACAATATTGGGCATAAATGGAGAGTTTTGACCAAAAAGAAGATCGACATTGATTTTACGTTGCAATTTCTGTTCCAACACATTTATAACTTCTCGTTCGTCATGAGGTGTGCGACATCGAGTACCAAGGACGAAATATCCATGATCGGCCATTGATTGTCGCCAATCATCGACTTGTTTCTGAGAGGCAAGTCGATTAGCCCAACGAAAAAGGTCTCTTAAAAAGTAATTGAATAATAAACAAATGTCAAATCAAAAACCTCAAAGTCATTAAGCCATCTGATGAAGAGAATATTTTTGAGATGGCTCTTCGATTACGCAGTTCATGTAAAACGTCGACGGCCAATTTTGCCTGTCTAGGTGCTATACCACAGCGATGTTGAACAATTTCAGGAAGTTCAGAAAGCGGAATTATATCACATTGAATCACCATAAATCTATTTAGAAATGCACGAGAAAGGCGTTTACGACCAGAATAAGCACCAAAAGGATTCTGAGTAGCAAATAATTGGAAGTTAGGATGGGCCTTGATGGTGTAATTAAGTTCGGGCACAAAAAGTTCACGGTTGTCGTCGAGAAGCTTTAAATACAAGATAAATGAGTTATTAGTATAAAAATTATAGTAAACATACCCTATTCAACGCTTCAAGTACAGCACTAGGAGCCAAATTTAACTCGTCGAGAATTATCCAGTGGCCAAATTTAAGGGCTTTTAAAAGAAGGCCCTCGGTAAAAACAAGCCTTCCATCCATATCAGGAGCATAGGTGCCAATATACTCCTAATTCATAAGCAAATATTTCAGAAAGATTAATTGAAAAACCTGGATATCAGAATGTTCATGGTTGTTAATTCGATATACACAATTACCGCTCATTTTGGCAAGTTGAATAACCATGGAAGTTTTTCCAGCAGAAGTCTCTCCTTCAAGAAGGATAGGATATTTTCGTGTAGAAACAACACTAGCCAATAACTTTATATTCTCTCTGACTGATGGAGTAAAAACATAAACACCGTCGTTAGTAACTGGTTCAGAGCCTCGAGGAATTGGAAAACCTTCGATTAATCTGTAGAGGTTATTAAAGATTTGAAATGAAATATTTAGAAAATTACATAAATTTGGAGTCATCGATTTGGTCAGGTTTTGGTGCTGGAAATTGCAGAGAAGATAAACCAAATGATTTAGCTAGAATGTTCGACATCATAATTCGCTGATTTACACCAAGTTGACTGGAAAATGAAAGACGGCAAGCACTCAAAATCGAGGTAAGCTGACCATTGTTATAATAATTGTCACCGACCATTGAAAGTGCACGGCTTAGATTACGTAAACTAAAAAAAGGAAATTAGCTGAAATAAAGAAAAGATGAAATAATGAATAACCTGAATTTAAGAGGAAATGAAGCAATTATTTCTTTGTAAAAATTCAGTGTTCCATCAATCAAATTTTTTGGAAGCGAAGGAAGATGACCTCGAATAAGAATATGTAATTGATCCACATCCACAATTTCAGAGACAAAAATTTCAGTAAATTTTGCACGAATTCCGCTTGGTAATAAACGTTTTCCTATATCTGTTGCGTGATTCATACAAGCAAAAAGACGAAAGTTCTTATGAACATCAGTTGATAACTCGAGCAACTTCAAAGGAATAACAAAAAATCAAGTAAAAATTAAAACCTCAACAATGACATCCAAACATTCAGCAGATGCCAGATTTATTTCGTCTACTAAAAGCCATTGCCCTTGCTCGATTGCTTCCGTGACTACACCTTTGACATAAGCAAAAAACATTCTTCGACGCCAACTTACACCATCATCTTTATCAGCAAAATATTTAATCATTTTAGAAGTCTTCTTTGCCAATTGCATCCATTCATTACGGGCAGCAGGCAATTTACGACAAATTCGAGTGCTCGACTTCAAAATGAGTTGAAGAAAATCACCAAAACGCTGAGAGTTAAAACATTTCTGTTGGATAAATAAAAGTAGTTAAATACTAATTTGTATAAGCTTACATTGACGTTATTCAAAAACTTGGAATTTTTCTCCAAATCAAATGAAATTTTGAACAAACAAAAATATTCATCAGCCAAAGGTCGAAGAATATTTAATGCCGATGTTGGCTTATATCTAAAATTTTTAATTTTTTTAAATTAGTTTTTGTATAAATTCATTTACCCTCCCAAAAGATCAGTAGACTCCGATTCCTGACTTAAATTAACAACACGTAAAGGAACACGAAGTAAATGAGATAAATATTGAATTGAACTAGTTTTCCCAACACCAGTTTCACCGGTTAGAAGAATTGGCTCTGGCGGAGTTTGGATTATTGAAGCAGCCAACCGTTCAAGCAAACATGTAGCATCACGTGTAAGAACAAAATTTGAAGATTGTGAACTAAAAAATAAAATTTAAAAAATCCTTTTTAAAAATACCCTATATCAGTAAGCAATCTCCTTTCTAAATTAATTCTTCCAATTTCCACACTTTCATTGTTAACAACAAATTTAGGATGTCTAATATTTAGTAGGAAATTTTGTTTCTCTTTTGAAAGTGAAAGAGCCACAGAAATACAATTTGCTACATCTAATTTAAGAGAAATTGATGTTAAATGAACTGCCCAAACATCAACTAATTCAAGAAAAATTGCACGAGGATCATTCAAAATATTTGTCGGAGAAGAGCATAAACGAGACAATGCAACAAATAAATCCCGTGTGTTGAGTAAACGATCAATTGATATCTTTAAATTTAAAAGATAAATAAAATTGTTGATTCCTTCCTTCTATGGGTTAATAATGTAATTAAAAAACCTTTTTTGTTTTTATTAAATCTGATACTGCAACAAAAAGTGAAATAATCTTCTCCCGTATATTTTCCAATTTTGGATATTTTTGTTTAATAATATCATTTAATTGATTAAAAGAAGGAGCAGACAATTTGACTTTATAAGGATATACTTGTAAAATTAAAGGAATTGAAAATATTTGTTGAGCATTTTCTTCAATAGAACCCAAAATACGGCAATTTTTATTCATTTTAATTTTCATTCCATTGGGTAATTCAATACATTCATTATTGACAAATTGCAAAATAGCTGAGGCTAAATCAGGACCTCCATGATCAATATTTTCCAAAAGGATAAGACATTCTTGTTGTAAACACTAAAAAAAGAAATTTAATTGAAATTTTGTAGATCAATAAAAATAAAAGTAACAAGTTAACAGATAAATGATTACCTGAGCAAATTTAGACGGCTTCCAAACAAATTCTCCAGGAACTTCGGTGCAAGTGTAACTTCCATATAACAACTTAATAGAAAATTAAAAATTGTTTAAAAATCTTATTAAACCTTGACATCAACTTGGTGGCTAATTTGTAAAATATTTAAATTAAGTCGTAATTTTTCACTGATAATTTTTGCTGAATGGGTTTTGCCTGAACCAGAAGGCCCCTGAAAAGTTAAATAATAGATCATCTGAAAGAGATACTAAACCTGAATAACAACAAAATTTTTAACAAGAAGTAATTGAGCAATATCATCAACTGTTTTGAAAAAGAAAATTTTTTAAAAGAATTTGTATTTAATAAAAATTTTCTTAATTAAGAATTAAAATAATAACACACACAATGCAGACTACATATCTTTAAAATTTATTTTTTTGATGAAAATATTTTTATGGGTATTAAAGCTGAACACGAATCTAAAGATAAATTTTGAATACCGGACATCGTTTTCGAAATAAAAACCCATGACTTTAATATAAAAACTGATTTTCATTAAAATAAAATTTTAAATGTGTAGTCTGTATTGTGCATGGTTACCAATGAAGAAGCTAATTATTAAAATTAACAAACCAAAAAAATCAGTACAATCTCTTAATGAGGAAGTTGGAATGATAAGACAATCAGCACCTTCATTAATTTCATTGTTGTTAGATAATTGTTTATGTTTTGATGGGAATTCTAATCTAGCCTTTTTTAATGCTGGCATACCTTCCATCTTTATTAAATTAAGTGCTTTTTAACGTCTAAAACAAAATTAAAACAAAAAATAAATTAAAGTGATCAAACTCTTATCAAGAAAACAATTTTTCATTGATAAACGTGAACAAGACTCAATATGCACTTTTTATTTTTAAATTACAAAATGCCAAACAATTTAAATAACCCTCATATTCAATTTTAGAGGTCGGCAAAATCGTGTTTGAGGGATCTCGCATGCGTGAGCATCTTTTAAAAAACTTTGCGGTAGTAACTCCCGACGGAATTATCCCGCAAAATTTTAGACCCGACTGATCAATCTCCCGGTCGATCACTTGAGCAATACTCTCTTCCGTTTTCATCCTCTTCCGTTTTATTCCGCCTTCAGTCTCCAGCTTTTATGGTGCGGTAGTGCCATCCCTGGTCCCCTACTCCAAAAAATCGTAAGGACGCAAGTGTTTACTTGAAGGAAATATTCAAATATACAAATTAACTCAAAGACAATTCGAATTTAGTGGATACATTTTACTGACCCTCGATTTTATTGTGGACTAAAGTTTCTGATTAATGATCTACATACTTATAATTATACATACATATAAATTTTTGCATTAAATTTTAAGCTAACTTTAATATTATTTTTCTTAAATCTACTTTTTTAACTATAAATTCAAAAAAATACAAAAAAATTTCCAAATATTCCAACGATTTCCGTCAAATTTTCGAAAAATAGAGAGAAAAATTCTGTCTGTGATGATGGTCAAAAGCTATTAGTTTATTTTCATCCGCCGGAGAGCAATTACGTGCATCCGCGCTTTTTTATGATCGACTTACCGCCTATTCAGTTCCTTAATTGTTATTTTCTACTCTTAAATTGTTGGAATCTTCTAGTTATTTTTCTTTTTTATAAATTATATTCTGATTTGTGTGTCATTTTACTTAAAATATTTTAGGATATTTATTTATACTTTCTTATCTGAAATTTTATATTATTTTTATAAAGGGATTGTATTAATTTTTAATAGAAAACCAATGTATTTCAATTATGCTTATTGTTATTTTTCTGATGTAAATTTTCTCTCATTCTTTCACTTTATTTTTTAACAATTTTGCGCTTTTATTACTTTCCAGATTTAAATGACAAAAATATTAAAAAAACCTGAATTTTATATTTTTTGTATTTTACTTTGTGATTTTTATGTTCTCTTAAAAGAATAATAAAATAGCCGGTAAATTGTGATTAAAAGTTAATAAAAAAGAATTCGATTTTTTAATTGCGTCAAATAGTCTCACTTTTTTCGGTTGGGTGTTTTTGACCTTAAATGCATTCTTTTACTTCTTTTCTTTGTTTTGTGCATTATGTTAAGGTTATTTTGTAAAATTAGCACCTTTTATTTAGCGTAAAATCATCGAGGTGAATAAATAGAACATACAAAATTAAATAAAACAGTCAATTTTTTGTTTAATTTTTTTTTATTTTTACGTGCGCTTTTAAAGTTTTTACTCGTTTTTGTCAAAATAAAGATATAAATCTATTTAAAAATTCTTCTAATTTATTCGACTAAAAATATTTAAGTTTAATAAACAATTTTAAATTATTTAAACATTTTTTTAAATTTTAATCTTTGCTAAATATTTTTCTTTGGGTTGTTTCAAGAATCTGAATTGCGAAATATACAGTTTTTGGAAAATGAAGGGAATGTCTCACCGGAAACATAAACTCGGACAGAACCAGAACTCCCGATAAACATTAGCTAGAGCTCGGCACGGGACGGGACCCCGTACGGGATTTTACGGGATCCCGTCCCGGAATCCCGGGTTTTTCGCGGAAAACGGGATTACCGGGATTCCGGAATTTACGGGATTAATCCCGCGGGAACTTCGAACCTTTGAAACGTAAGTCGAACTTTTGAAACGTAATCCCGTTCCGGGATCCCGGGAATTTTTTTCAAATTTACGGGATTTTTAATTACTCCAGTAAACTGCATGCGGAGCTGAAAAAGGAAGAAATCTGGCTTCTTGGCCTTCCAAAATTCTCAAAATAATTTTCTCTTCAAAAATTCTCAAAATTTTCGCCTGCGGCGCTAAAAAATGAAAGAAGCGGGCTTCTTAGCCTTCCAAAAAAGACTAAAGTTCATTCAAATCCATTTGAGCCGCTAAATCCGCTATTTTGCCTGTGTTGGATGGATTACGAGTAATAAGAATGGATCTTTGGGATTAACAGAGGTATAGAGGGATTGTGAGGTGTACGTTGGTTTGTGAGATTTAAATCGTCTTAAGTTCAATTCCGGAGGATTAAGAGATATATGATGTTGGGGTATTTGAAAAGGATATCATGAATCTGGGATTAACACGGGATAAAGAGGGATTTGGAGGATAATAAGGGGTATCAGGGATTTATTAGGAGGTATATCGAGGATCTGGGTATTAAGAGTATATTGAGGGATTAGAGGAATAAACCCCATATATCCATTCAAATCCAGTTGAGCCGCTAAATCCGCTATATTCGTTTTACCCACCGTTTTTCAAATCACCCTGTAGCACTCCAAATATACCGATATCGCCCTAAATCCATTTATAAGCATTCAAATCCTCTTAATCTCTCTTAATCCACTGATATCCTTCTTAATACTCTGATATCTATTCATTCCTCCCTTAATCCGTCAGATCCATCGATATTGTCTACAAATACGCCAATATTCAACATATCTATTATTTAAAAAATTTTTTTGTGAAAATCCCGGAATCCCGGCGGGATCCCGGTAAATTTGAAAACGGGATTACCGGGATTACGGGATTAATCCCGCGGGATCCCGTCCCGTACAAATTTTTGAAAAAAATCCCGTTCCGGGATCCCGGGAATGCGATTTTGCCGACCTCTAACATTAACTACTGTTGTTAACGACCCATTTAATGATATTTTTGCCGCTTCAAAAAATAATGATATTTTGCCGCTTTTTGAAGCTTCAAAAGGAAGTTTAATCCATCTAACAATATTTATATATCTAAATTATTATAAAAATACCGTATTTATTCGAATTGAATGGCCGCCATTCTATTTTTCATACCCCAAAAAATTATTATTCAATTGTAGAGGCCATTCAAACAGAGGGGCCATTTTATCTTTCATTTATTCAAAAAAGAGTCATTCTATTTGAGGGGCCATTCAAATAAAGAGGGGCATTTAATTGGAATTTAATTATAGTACATATACATATATTGTTAGATTTAATTTTTAAGAAATGATAATTTTATTTATTTTTTATTTTCTTCAAATTAAATTTAAAAAAATTATTGAACAACAAAATGATCTAATTAAACAGTAATGACTAAAAATGATTTAAAGATTATTTTATTAAAAGAAAACCTAAAACAAAATTTAATCTTTCCTTTACTTTTACAATTTTTTCTTTTAATTTCTTCTACACTGAGGCAAAATAGAATTTTTAAATTAAATTACCTAATAGTGTTTAATATTCTAGTTTAACTCCCGAAGAACGAGCAGATATAGCTAGAAAGTTTAAATATTATCATAAATCTGTTAGGCCTTCAGAAGAATTTAATATGTTAAATACAATTAATGGTTATTTTAAATTTAATTTTCAAAAAGTATTTATTTATTTCTAGGCACATTTTTCCGTTTATTAACTCAATTAGAATTAATTGATACTAGAGAATTCGAATTTGGAGTGAGAAATTAAAATAAATTATTTTTAATTATCTTTTATTTATTTAAAAGAATTCTCCAAACTATCTTGGTTTGGAATTTTCTTTGTTTGTCCATTTTCGTGATGACAGATTACAATTTAGGGATTTAAATGATTTACCTATTTCCTTGCCTGATGAATTTACTCCTTGGCAGGTAAAAAAATAATGCTTAAAAATATATTTTCTGAAATTATCCGGGATGAAAGTTAGGTTAGATAATATTTTTTGAAAAATATTGGAAAATATTATTCAATTAGTTTTCTCTTTTTTATTTCCACAAAAAACAGTTTAAATTAGGGTAGCACCCCGACCCCGACTATTTTTTGGCAAAAACCCCGACTCGAACCCCGAAGGCTCTACCCCGGTAAACCCCGATCCTCGACGATCCCTCCCCCTAAGGCTCAGGGTGCTACCCTAGGTTAAATTATAATAATTATTTAAAAAGCCTCGTATTCAAATACTTCCTCTTTTAACAACACAAACAATTCAATCACAAAAAAGTATTCATTTAAATCCAAAAAATGGCTTAATTACTTTTGTATATCGGTAATTAATTTTAGAAAATTAATTTTAATTAAAAAAAGTTTTTCTGGTCAACTTTTTTGTATTTCTGATATTTGGAAAGAACCTTTTGAAAAATATTCTTGCCAGTTTTGGTTTGAAACTGAACTTGGTAAACAAATTAAATTTTAAATCTTTTTTTTTTAATTTTAATATAGATGAACGTTTACAATTAACGGTTATTCGAGATCTTCGGCCAACAGAACAAATAAATAAAATTGGCAACGAATATGGTAATATACCATTATTCATTTTTAAAAATACCCTGCGATGCCTTCTCGAAAATTATCCCTGCCTTTACCTAGTACATATCAGTCGGGGAACGACACTATTTTTGTCTCCTATTTTTAAAATATTTAATTTTGAAACAAATAATTTTAATTAATTTTTTAATCTAGAACAATGGCCCTGGTTATTATTACGTTTTAATTTTTGTTCATCAAAATGGAAAAAAGCTTTAATTTGTGAATATTTACCTTCTTTAATGCTTTTTGTTTGTGCATTACTTGCCCAATGGAAAAGACGGAAAATTCAAGTTGTTGTGTTAATTGGTGTTATTATTTGTTTAATTTTATTGGTAAAAAGATTTTTTCTAATTTCTTAACTCTTAAATATAGCACAGATTTTTTAAATTTAATTTAAAATATTCCAATTAATTTAACTAAAAAATCTTTCTTTTTTTAAAGCAAAATATTCTTCATTCAAAAAATATTTCGTCAACTTTTTCAATAAAATTAAATTTAATGGATTTTTGGTTAGCTGGAATTTTTGTTCATTTAATTTGTTTACTTTCAATTGATTTGGCATTCCCTGCACGTCGAGTGATTATTTTTAAACAAAAAATTATCAAAAAAAGAATTAATGATAATAATGATATTCCTTTAGAAAGTAAAGAAATTGATAATGAATTAATTGTGGTAAATTTTGAATAAATAAATGTTAAATTATAAATATTAAAAAATACCTAAAAATATAATTTAAAAAATAATTTTAAACAATAATTTCACCAAAATAATGTGCAATTAAAACAAGAAAATATTTTTAATGAATTTTTTTTTTAATTTTCTAGCATAAAGGAGAAAGGAAACAAAGAAGAAGAATAACAACTACTTTAAATTCAAGTAATTATTCATCTCCTTTAATCTCTACGTTGTCTCGGAAATTAGGTGTACATCAACACAAATGTTTAAAAATTTTTCTAATTAATTAAAGGATTCTTTTTTTCTAAATATTATTTGCCTACCTATACCTATTAGAGATCGAGCTGGGTCTGGACCAAAGCCTGGATTTTTCCTGTACCCAGAGTCCAGGCCCATACATTTTTTGACCTTCCTGGCCCAGGATCCGGCCCAGGTCAATAAATCAAACCAGAGTCCAGGAATAGTCCAAGGCTTTTCAAAAATCTTGATCTCTAATACCTATACTCAACCTTTATCTTGCCCTAATATGTACATTATACCAAGTTAAAAGAATGAATTTTGTTACACCCATTCCAGTATGTTTATATCGAAAGGCTAATTTCTAAGAAATAAATAAAAATTATGTAAATTACCTAAAATATTTTAAATTTTATTTTTTTTTCAGTTCCAACTTTTGGTCATTTACAACATCATCTTCCTTCATCTTCCAATTCATTACTTCATCATTATGTTTCAAGCCCAAAACTTTCTGGCAATCAACAAAAACAACAAAAATCTCCATTATTTTCAAATTATAAACGGCGAATTCTTTCTGGTAATTTATTTGAAAATTTTGATGGAAAAATTATTTTTTTAACGACAAAATATGAATAAATATTATTTTATTTTCCTACCTTTTTATTTTCAGTATTACCAACCTCTATATCTTCATCACCTTCTTCTCCCTTTAATTCAACAAAATACATTAATTCCTATAATCAAATAATTAGAACTTCATCAATTCCTCCATTTAAAGCTACTTCTTCCTCTTTCTCTGAGGCTTGTTAAAATTAAAAGAAAATTTAATTAAAATATTTATTTAAAGTGTAATGAAGGGAAAGAAGATGTTAATGATGAAAGAAGACAACGAGCAATAGCTCAATTACTCAACGAAATGGAAAGAATTAGAAATATTGACAATGATGATAATGAGTAATTAATTCCGTTTAAATTAATTTTATAAATTTTTAAGAGCCGTCGTTGAAACAAATAATTTAATTATTCAATCTTCTAGTCAACAAAACCCTCCCTTAATAAAAAATCAACAAAATAAACAATTTTTAAGAGCACCGCCACCACCGCCACCACCTCCACCCCCATCCCAACCTCCTACAAATATTCCTCAATCCTCCCCAACATCACAACAACAAAATACTTATTATTCATTTAAATATCCTCAAAATATAGCAAGACAATATAAAATTGGGAAAGTACAACAATTCTCTGATGAGGAAGAAGAAGAGGAAGAATTGGGAAGAATTGAAGGTAGTGGGTTGGGAATGCCTCGACAAAAGAGGTAATCTACTAATTTATTTTTTTAATATTAATTTATTTAAATATTTGAAGAATTATATCTTAAATTTATATATTTTAAATTTATAAATAAAATACATATTTAATTAATTTTTCTTAGAATTCCATTCTTGGCTATCTTTACAAGTTTTTGCATTTTTCTCTTTGGTTATCTCATTTTGGTTTTGATGGTATTATTTGAATGGCTATAATTTAGAATATTACTACATATATGTATATAATTATTTATTTAAATATTTTGCTTTAAATGTTTAATTAATTAATTAATTAATTAATTGAATTTATGAAATTATTTGAAAGTTTAACAACCAAAATAAGTTTCCTCGACGGAGAAGGGATTTTTCCTTTTTTGCGCTGCAAGCAAAAATTTTTGGATGCTCTAAAAACCAGAATTCCTTTTTCCTCTGTCACAGAAATGTATGTATGAGGAGAACAGAAAAATTTTGGGTTGCATGTTATACTGGAAGCAAAACTTATGTGTTTAAATTAATTTAAATTTATATTAAACTTCAAATTGTTTAAATTTATGCTTTTCTATTTATTAATAAATTTTTGTTTTTCGATAAATTATTTTATGAAATATTATGACAAAATTGATTTTCTGAAGGAATGTACTATTTTCTACGTGGAATTTAAAAAAATAGGAAGTTACAAAATAAAAAAATTAAAAAAATATTTTTAAGCAAAAAATATACATACATATTTATTTATTAAAAAATTTTATGATTAAAAGTTAAGAAAAGGAGAGAGAATATATTTTTACAGACAACAATACATACTAGTAAATATTTTGGTGTTTTTAATTCCAGCAACAATTTTTATAAAAATATTATAAAAAAACTTAAATATAGAGAAAAGTGATAATTAAAAATAAATTTGAAAGTATTAACGAATTTTAAAATAAATAATATTAAATTAAGATTCCATTAATTAGATTGTTATATTTGATCCCATCTACTCTCGATAAGTTCATTCGAATGATAAATAAGTCGCTTAAGTAATAAATACAAGGCTAATCTAAAAAACCTTTGAAAAGTTTGACAATAAATTCTCCCTTAATTGTTTGTTATCAACTTTTGTGTTGCTAAATAATCACTAAATATGTGTATACATAGTATGTGTTCAAAAATCCAACACACAAATTTTTATTATTTATTTTTTAATAAAAAAGGAAGAGCCTTTAAAAGCAGTAAATGACAACACCAAATTGATACTTTTGAATATTCTTTATTTTTAAATAAACACCAAAAAATAATATATTTAATTTAATCTAAAATGTATTTTTATTTAATTAATTTATTTATTTTAATTAAATTAATTAATTCCCAAGAATTATTTGCATCTTCTGCAGAATTACAACAATTAGTACATGTAGAAAAAGAAATTCCAAAAATTATAGAAAATTATATTTTATTGGAAAATAAACGTTTAGAAAATTTAAAAAGGTATTTTTTAGAATTAGTTGTGGATACCTTTAATTAATATTGAATATATTAATATAGATAGTTAAGAGTAAAAATTATAATTTCTTTAAGTGGGGGTGCCAAACTTAATTGAAGGGAATATTTGTATGTGGGGACCAGTGTCATAAGCTCGTACCAAAATTCGTTACGAAGTACGAGTACGAGCAAAATTGAAACTTATGTACACTGGTGGGGACTGAATAGGGAATAGGGATGTTGCGGGTTGAAAAAAAGTCGGTTTGGGTCTAATAAGATCAGTTTAATAATTGGGATTGGACCAATGAGATTGAAGAATTGCGGGTATCACGGGGTCGGGGTTTGGAAAAGAAAATATGTCGGGAAGGGTTTCGGATTGGGGTAACCGTGACATCCATGGTAGAGAAATGAAAATGATATTCTATAATAATTATTTTATATTAATGTTCTTATAAATAATATTTTAGTATGGCAAATTTTTGGGAATTATGCTTTTTTGGTGGGGTGATTTAGAGGATATCTAGGAACTGCGAGTAGGTATATAGGAGTATATTTTGTGTTCCATAAATCCTTCTCTGAATCTCTCAATATCTCCTACACACAAAATTAATCTATGAAAAAAGTCGTGTCGGATTTCGGGTCAAAAAAGCCCATGTTTCTGGTTAGGTTTACTCTGATATCCCTGGTAAAGAAATTATGGGGATATTCTAGAAATAATTTTTTCTAAATAATAAATAATTTTTAGTATGATTATAAATAATTTTTTAGTATGGCAAATAAATATTTAAAAGAAGAAAGTGAATTATTTGAATTGGAACCAAAAAGTGTTTTAAATCCTTTAAATGCTTTTAAAGTAATAAAAAAATTAGCAAAAACTTGGAAAGAAATTTCAAAGGAAATTCAATCAGATTTGGCTGAAAATTATTTAAAAAATATTTCAAAACAAAGAGAAACTCGTTTTCCTACTGAGGTGAATTTTTTTCTATTTTTTTAATTAAAGGAGACAAGCCTAAAAATAAGAGAAAAATGGGAGAATTTTAGATTTAGTTAACTATTCATGAAGATCAGAATTAGACCAAAAATCCGGGCCAATTAAAAATGATGGGTCCTTAAATATCCCCTCTCTCTTATTGTTGCTTCTAATATATCTCATTTAGGAGGATTTAAATGGAGCAATTCAAGGATTATTACGTCTACAAGATACTTACAAATTAAAAACTAAAGATTTGGCTAATGGAATTGTTGAGGATATTAATATAAATAAACAAATGGATGGTAAATATTTGGTTATTAAATTATATATAAAGTAATTATTTATTTAATTTAGCAAAGGATTGTTATGAAATAGGTTTGGCTGCATATAATGAAGAGGTTAGAATTTTTTGGCTTTGAAAATCCTAAAAATTTTGTCGCAAGGCAGACAAAGGGAAAATTCCTCCTAAATACTTACTAGTCCGAACGAAGCTAAGATTTTGAATTGGAGCAAGAAAACGTCAACTAAAGTTTGACTCGAGTCGCAAATGCCCATCAGATAATGCCAATCACCCCTTTACTCCTTTTTAGGGGGTAAAGGGTTCTCATACCGTCCCCCTTTTCAATTCGGTTAAAAACAAATGAATGGTTAATTATAATATTTAATTTTAAATTAAAAAAGGATTATTATCACTCAATATTATGGATGGAAGAAGCAAATGAACGATATTATTTACTCGAAAAAGAATCAACAGAAATTAACAAATCTGATATTTTAAATATTTTGTCAATTTCTTTATATAAACAAGGAAATTTAAAGAGAGCTTTAATTATTAATGATAAATTAATTGAATTAGGTAATTGAGAATTAATTAATTAAAAAATATTTAAAAAAAAGATCCTTTATATCCAAATGCAACAAATAATTCAAAATTATATGAACAAGAATTATTAGCTAATGGAGTTAATGAAGAAGATTTTCGTTTAAATATACCTCCACTAAATAATACAAGAATGAGTTCAGTTTATGAAGAACTCTGTCGTGGTGAAAATGAAATTGTTTGTTATTTAAAATGGGGTCAACCCTATATATCGCATAGATTAATTTTATAAGCGTTATATTTACAGATCGGGGAATCTTCTTCCAACTACTTGGAGGAAAAACCTTTGAGAGGAACAACTTACTTTCCCCAATGTTTAGATATAGTAAAGCAGCTGGGCTATAGCTATTTCTCTCCTTTAGCTAGTGCAAAAGGTTATTCGACGGCTGGGAGCGAACCAGCATCTTCAGTAGCAGTGATGGGAAAGTTCCAAAATTTCTCTGGAACTAGTTCCAGTTCCAGAACTAGGTTTTTAATTTGTTTAGTTCCAGTTCCATTTCCGGAACACCATTTTTAAAATTCCTTAGTTCCAGTTCTGGGACTTGTTCCAAGTTAGTTCTAGTTCCAAACTTTTAAATTTTTTTGAATATGAAAAGATTCATCAATTTTAACAAATAAAGGCATAATTTAAAAAACCATTTACTGTGCGGCAAAATCGCATTCACGGGATCCCGTAACGGGATTTTTTTCAAAATTTTTTACGGGACAGGATCCCGAAGGATTAATTCCGTAAATCCCGTAATCTCGATAATCCCGTTAAAAATTTAGCGGAATCCCGCGGAATTTCAGGATTTTTACATAAAAAATTCTTACATAATAGATATCGGGGAGATCAGGGGATTTGAAGGGATTAAGGGATTTAAAAGGAATCTGGGGATATTTGTGGTGATATCTGAGTTATAAGAGGATTTAAGGAGATTGGAGGATAAACTTGAGGATTAAGAGGCCGAAAAAATTCACGTTTTCAGCGCCGCAGGCGAAATTTTGAGATTTTCTAAGGTCGTCCCGTAAACTTCGTCGAGGAAATTTTGTCAAAATTATACCCCAAAGAACTAGTTCCAGAACTAGTTCCAAAGCTAGTTCCAACATTTACTAGTTCAGTAGTTCCAGTTCCAAGCTAGTTCCAGGCATTTACTAGTTCCGTAGTTCTAGTTCCAAACTAGTTCCAGATAATCGTTAGTTCCATAGTTCTAGTTCTGGAACTGGAACTAATTAGTTCCGGAACTGGAACTTTGCCCATCACTGTTCAGCAGACAACCGGACTGATGTGCTAGTCATTGCACCACGCCTCCTACTGCACAGCCTCAGGAATTAAATAGCTATATGCTTTACAATATAATGCCATTTATATTTGGATAATTAATAAGAAATTTAGTTTTGACATATACTTTTAGATTCATAGGGGTATCTAAATTCAGGAGGAGGTCCATTAAAATTATTTTTAAAATAATTTTCAATTAATTTTTTAGAATGTAACAGAAATATCCAAACTTTATTGTTATTACAAAATGGATCGTCCATTCCTGCGATTAGCCCCAATTAAAGTTGAAATAATTCGATTCGAACCTTTAGCTGTTATATTTCGTAATATTGTTTATGATGAAGAAATTGAAATAATGCAAAATATATCATTACCAAAATTACAGAGATCTATGCTTATAAATTTTGCTACGGGGAGAAGTTCTGCTTCAAGATATAGAATTAGCAAAAGGTTTAATTTAAAATATAAATTTATTTTCATTTTTTAAATTTGTCAGTTCTTGGATTAACATAAAAACACATCCAATTGTTAAAGAAATAGCTAAACGTTTGAAATTAATGACTAATTTAAATATGAAGTTTGCTGAACCTTTACAAGTAAAATAATAATTTTTAGAAACTTAAAAAAGATTTATTTAAAAGGTCGCAAATTATGGAATTGGTGGATATTGTACACCCCATTTTGATTTTTTAAAAGTTTATTTTTATTTTAAAATTTAGATTAACATTTTAAATAGTAAAGTTATGATACATTTAATCAGGGCTTCGATATCTGCGGATTTTTCCTCATTTTGTGGTTTTTTGATATGGTGATGAGGCTACGACCTAAAAACGTCGGGATCCTTAACGATTACCTCTAATGTCCTTAACGATTACCACAATAGGAATATTACTAATTCAAACTAAGAAATATACATACGTATTTTGTAGGGTAATGACGATTCAAATCTTCCCATGGAAACTGGAAATAGAATTGCAACGGTTTTATTTTATTTAAGTACGCCAGAAAAAGGTGGATATACAGTTTTTACTGATATAAAAACTGTAGCTAAACCAACTAAAAATGATGCTCTTTTTTGGTATAATATGTTAAGAAGTGTAGATAGAGATCAGAGAACTAGGTTTGGGTTTCCTTAAAATATTTTATTATTAATTAATTAGACATGCAGCCTGCCCTGTTTTGCTTGGTGATAAATGGGCCACGAATTGTTTTATACATGAGAAAGGCCAAGAATTTATTCGTCCTTGTGGTTTAGATCAATCAATACAAGAACGTTATGTTGGTGATTTGGGGGGTCCAGAGCCCCGAAAATATCCAAATATATCACCATATTGTAAAGAAATGTTATATTGTGAATGAAAATAATTGTGATATTTATTTATTCATTTTATTGATATTTTTTAGAATATTTTAGTTGGAAATAAAAAAATATCTTGATGAAGTTAAATCAGGGCTCGGACTTGTATTTATTTAGGAAGTATATGCGCTCAGAATCGCCAAATATGCACATATTAATGTAAGGCATATCCGTTGATTGCCTAAGCAATGGTGATCTTTTGGGCGAGCATTATGCATTAATGTATTTTCCCAACCATTACACTTTAATTATTATTTATTGCTATTTCCTGTATCACCTCCCATTCACATGCTTATGTTTATATATTGTTAATTGTTTCACCGATAAATCAGTTCCCAGTTAGTCAGTCTTTATGTATATATGTGCCTATAAGGAAGAGCACACCGGTGTGGCTCAGTGGTAAAGGTTTAGCTAGGGTCTGGCCAACCCAATAGCTTTCCCTAGGGAGTATAATGGTTTTAGTGCCTAGGTTGTTTTAGAATGGACCCAGCATGATTCCACTTCACTGGTAGCACCGGATGCCGAAGTGATGCTTCGGCGATCTAGAGGCTCTTGGGCATCAAAATGATGGAAACGACAAAAAAAATGTGGAAAAGAAGAAAATGAACAGCAAAACAACATGGAAATGAATTAATGGAAAAATGCTCTTGGGCAGAAAATGGACATGGCACATGGAATGGAAATTTTGGTACAAAAGAATGGAACATGAATATGGCATAGCAAGTTTAAAAAAATTTTTTTTTTTGGGACACTGGAACTCGCGCGCTAAAAGATGCTTCGGCAGCAAAAATAAGACCATGCATGGCAGATAGTTAAAAAAAAAAAAAAACGAGAATATTTTTAAAAAAATAAAATTAGGGCAAACTTATATGTATAGATGATGAATAAATAGCATAAGACCCCGGGCAGCGTAAATAATGGGCAGATTAAAAATAATATATAGAGAAATTTCATGATGTAAGACCATGGCATTCAATAGGCTTAGGCCATTTAAAGAAAAGAAGCCCGTTAAAAAGTATATGTATAAATAGAAAAGCCCTAATAGAAACAATTATGAATTTTGGAAGCCCGTATAGTGAAATTTCGAGGCAATTCAATTTTTTTTTAGAATAAAAACTCCTTAGGGAACAAAATGGATTTTAATAAGTACTTTTTAGACCCCCCCCCCCCCCCAAAAAAAAATAATATATACATAAGAAAATGTGATTCAAGTACATAAAAATTAAAATAGGTATTTTGAGTAACCCCAAAAAATTATTAGAGTTGAAAATTAAGAAATGGGAAATGTTTAAGTTGTAGTCTTATATTTATTAGGTAGTATAGTACATATTTTATTGGGAAACTTGGCAAAAAAAAAAGAATAAAGCGCATAGCAAAAAAAGAGAGTAGGTAATGAAAAGAAAAATAAATTGATCAATACTAAACAGCTCATTTAAAATTAGATCTAAATCCTTAGGGATAAGAAGGAAACTAATATATTTTTTTTAATATTATTTTATTTTTATTTTATTTTCAATAATTCATTATTTTTTTTGCCTAGGCACATCTGTACTTTTACTTTGAAATTCTTCTTTAGTTCTAAAAACAAGCTATCATTTTTCTATTATTGGTTAAAAAAAGCCCCATTTATATGTATTAATAGGAAAATTTAGCATATTTGTTTGCCTAGGCATTGTAATTTTTTTTTCAATTTCCAGAATACTTTTTTTCTCTGAGAAACAAAAAACAAATTTTTTTATTAATAAAAGAAAAATCGTTTAGAACCAAGTTCATTTTCTTAATATATGCTTTCTTGCGAAAAAATTATACTCTTTTAAAAAAAAAAATATTTAATCGGAAGTTATAATTTTTTTTGTCATTATTGTTTTACTTTGAACTTTACAAAAAGAAATGTTATTCGTTGTGACTCATCTTCAAATAAATTTTTTTTTCCTTCAATAAGTATTTATTAGTTTTTTTGCGACATTCATCTATGGCCTAGGCCATTTCTGAGTATAATTTATTTTTTATATTCTTGGGAATTTTTCGCTAAAAATTTCATTCATTATTAGCAAAAACAGTTAATTTTTTAGCTAATACGTCTATTGTTTCATTAAAAATATTTTTTTTATTGTTATATATAATTTTTTTTACTGCATGCCTAGACAAATAACCTATATTGCCTAGGCAGTTTTTGGGACTATAACATTCTTTCTAGTTTCAATTTACATTAATTATAAGTGTGACGAAATTTCGATTTTCGATACCTAAGATTTTTTTTTCTTTCGCTTTTCCGAAAGATCTTTATTATTAACTGCTTCAATCTGAAAAGGGATGATCAAATACTGTGAAAATAAAGGGAAGTCTAAGCATATTAAGAATTTTTGGGATCTTATAAAAAAATAAATGAGAAAAGGGTACATAAATAGCAAATATTTTGCATATGTAGGAAAAAGAATCTTTTTTCTCACTTTTAACAATATAATTTTGTGATAAATTTCTGATTTTTTTTAATTAAAAAAAACAGATTTATAGATATTTACTACATATTTATGGGGAATGTCATATTTTTATTTTACCTTTGCCTAGGCTATTTTAATGGTTTTTATAGATTTTTATCCTTTTACTCATCAGTTTACTGTTTATTTAATTTTTAGTAGAATAAACAGGCGAGATTTTATATGTACAATGTTTTTATTGAATTTTACCAGATTCAAATTCTACTTCGGTAATAAACTGGATAATAATATTTTACCAAAAAATCTCGTCTTAATAAACTACTAAATAATTTTAAGAGTTGTTAATTTACTGTATTTTGTATTTTCAAAACATTGTAGGATTAAAAAGGAATTACTTATGAATTTCAACTACAGACTCAGAGATTAAAATGGTGCTTTTTATTCAAAAAAATATTGTTAAATGACCTAATTTTTTTTAGAATTTTCTCTGACTATCATTACACATAATCTTAATTGATTTACTTTATGAGAAGTTAGAGGACTAGCTTTTAAGTGAAATATATCTCTGAGATAATAAATTTTATTTTCTAATCTAAATTTACATATTTTTGTTGTTAACTCTGTAGTTGTCTGATCAAGTGTCTAGGAAATTTCAGTAATTGTTCTCTGTAAACTGTACTGCCTAGGCAAATTGAGGATTTCAACTGATAGATTTTTCTTTTTCTCCTTTTTTGTTTTTCTTTAAAAAAAAATTATGTGGATCGTGCAAGGGAGTTTAGATACTTTTATGAAATTTTAGTTAATTCTGGTTCAAATAACTCTATTTAGCATTTTCAGATATAAGCTGAATAAAGGGTCCTTAGTTTTTAGAATCCTAAATAATTTTGTTTTGAATAATTCTTTCTTTCTCTAGAATTACAATTTAAGCCCTGTTCCTTTTACTATAAAATAAAATTTATATTTATCAAAGTATTTATTAATTTCACTATTTTGTAGTTTATATCCTTCAATAGATTAAAATAGTTGAAGGTTTAAAATAGTTGAATAATAATGGGCATATTAAAAAGAAATTATAAAGATAAAAAGAATAATTATAGGAAGTAAATCCCGGGCATCCAATTTAGGCTTAGGCCATTATAATGATTATTTATTAAGAAAAATAAAATATAAAACCCCTAAGTAATAATTAATATAAGATTTACACGCCCATATATTGTCAATTAGTTTCAGGGATAATTTAAGAAAAAACTATTTAATTACTAAGATAAAGTACAGAAATATACCTAATTGCAATGGATTTTCGCAAATAGCTTAAAAATTTTTATAGGCTATTAAGAAGTTATACAAAAAAAATAAAGGGAATATAAATACTCAGATATTAAAAAAAAGGGAATTTGATGTCAAGAAAAGTAAAGGTGTTATAAGGCGCATAACTGAGAGATTAGATAATAAAAAGCGAAAATGAATACATTTTAGCAAGCGCAATTAAAACAAAGTTAAAACAAAAGCCTCCATATTTATAAAATCTCTCCTTTTGTTAAAAAAAAAAAAATTTTTTTTTTTTGACATTTAGATTAACGGAAAAAAAACTATTTTTATTAGATGACTAGTTATGTAAATATTTTTCGAGTTTCAGTTGAATTTAGGATTTTTTTTTAAAAAAGGGAAACTTTAAGGAAACTTCCTAATCTCAAACGAAAAACAAACATTTAGTACAAGGTTCATTTTCTTTGTTTATGTATAAGATTATCATTTTTCCTTTACTTCTATCAGATCTTTTAATCGGTGACAGTCAAAAAAATTATTACATTATTCTCACTATTTTCACATGTACAATTATAAATTCATTAACAGTGACTCATCTTCACATAATTTCGCCTTTTTTTTTTCAAACAGTTTTTATTTTGGCAAACAGTCATTTAAAAGTCTAAGCTATTACAATTTGTTTAATTTTCTGTTTCATAATGATATTTCTAGAAAACTTTCTTTAGAATTTCTTATCTTTTCACAATCAAAAAAAAGCTCAAGAATTTGGATGTTAAATGTGTCTAGGCAGTTTTTAGGATTTAAAAAGTTGGGTAATAAAAAAAAAACTGAGAAGAAAGTGCTAGTTAATATGTAATATAAATATCAGAAGCCCACAAATTGAATTTAAAGTTAAATTAAATTTTAGGAAGATAAACGTTTGTAATAAATAAAAATAGGGGAATAAGTAATTAAAAAAAAAGAAACTTAAAGCTGGGTGTTTAAAAGGGAAAAAAAAGAACAGCGAAACAATAAGTCTTTTACTTGGGAGATCAGCAGAAAGGTGAAATAAAGCCAAAAATATGTTTAATAAAAAAAAAAGAAAACTGAAAATTTATTAATGGTGACAGCGCAGGCAAAATCTTTTATAAAAGGCAAAATTTCTTGGGATGGCAGAAAATGATTTTTAATTCGTTTATGATTTCTGTTGATTCAATTTATTCTTTATCAATTTATTAATTTTGGTGTTTAGGCACTCATCAGATTTCTATATTTTTTTTCTCTTATGACATACTAAATCTTTATATTTTAAAAAAGGCTTAGGTAATGCGCATTCACAAAATCCTTAATGATAAAAAGCCTTAAATGGTTAAGGATAAAAAGTATTAGAGAATTAAGGATAAAATGCTTATTAAGTTATTATGTTCAATTTATACTCTTAAAACCTTAAATAACCATATTTCAATTTAATAATTTTCTTTATTTCGTATTTTGTATATTGACGGGCAAGGGCCTAGACAATGTATACTTTCAATTCTTGTCAAATAGATTTTATGAGTTTTTTATGTTGGGTAATATTAGATGCCCGTATGAATCCCAAAACTTTAGGAAGGAACAATCATAACAAAGTTCATTTTAAATTTTTTTTATGTAAGAAATATGTAAGACATTAATGACTCATCCTTTATATTATTTAGTAGGGATTTATTAATATTTTTTTTAAATTTAATTACTTAACTTAAAGGCCTAGGCTAACAAATAGATTTTTTTTTCATAATTGTATTTTCTTTTGAAAGTTTTATTTAACATTTCATATTCTTTACTAAGAAAAACCTAGTACTTTAATATTTAAATCGCCTTTATAACGCAGTAACAATCTGAAAATGTTACGCAGTTCAATATATAGATTTTCCTCCTTCAGTTTTTTCCTCTTAAGGCGGATAAGTGAGATCATTATATATTCTGTTATGAGCGGTTGAATTAATGATGAAATGTGTTCTTACTGTAATTTATACGGAAATAATATTTCGGTGATAATCTGGAAGATAAGTTTTAAAAAATCTTGACTTTGGACATTCTCAATAACTTAGTTTTATTTGCCTTATTTTCTTAACTTTTCTATCGTTTAGAAGCCTGGGCTATGGACGCTAAATACTTTTTCATAATAATATTTTTGGCGAATTTTTACTTAGAATTTGTTATTTATCAAAAAAAAAAACTTAGTATAATATTTTAATAATTAACGGTGCCTAGGCAGTTTTGGATGGCAAATTCTTTTAGCTTTAATTTATTAATCTGTAAATTATGCGCGTTAATAACATGAAACACAGATGCAGCGATAAAATGATAAAACAATTGGAAATGCGGCCCAGTAACTGTAAGAAAGTATCTATCTGTAAATCAAAAAGGAGAGTTCAGTAGTTATTCTTGTATTTGCGGCTAGTTCACTCAAATTAATTTT
Organism: Meloidogyne incognita; assembly: GCA_036172945.1. Lineage (NCBI taxonomy): Eukaryota > Metazoa > Nematoda > Chromadorea > Rhabditida > Meloidogynidae > Meloidogyne > Meloidogyne incognita. The sequence continues at coordinate 1,582,658 of JARQAC010000006.1, read as the reverse complement.
ATTTGCCTAGGCAACTTACTGATTTCTATAGATCTTTCCTTTTAATTCAGTTTTTTTTTTCTTTCCTTTTTAAATTAGGTGGTGGAATATGCGGGATTTTATACATTCATTTATGAACAGTTTACTTAATTTTTGTTTAAATTTTTATGTGTAAATTTAATCTATACTGTATAATAATCCGGAAAATAAGGTCTAAAGGAAAATTAAAAAAAAATTTTCGGATTCGGAACCTGATTAATAATTGTGGTTTTATTTTCTTTTAGAAAACCTAGACACTTTAATTTTTTTTAACATTTTACACCGAATCAACCTTTCATAATAATTTTTGAATTTTTTTTTCTCTTATTTAAAATTTCGTAATCTCTACCAATTGCAATAAACCTTTAAGTTTTGATAGATAAATTTGTCTAGGCAATTTCTGGAGTTAAAAATTTCTTTTTCGTAATCTTAACTGTTTCAGTCAACGCATGTCATGAATTTTTTTCGGATTTCACGAAGAAAACGGTTTGCAAAAAGGCGTGCAAATAGTAAAAGATCTGAAGCTAAATTGAAATACTAAAAGCAAATTATTTAATTACGCGCGATAGTTAAAAAAAAATAAGTATTTTTTAAATGATGTCAGTAACTATTCATTGCATGAATGAATATTCTTTACTAAAATTTTGTTAATTGCTGCTTAGGCTAATTTAAGGATCTTAATCTAAAAATCTTTTCGTATTAGGCAATTTTTCCTTTATTAATAATTATCCATTGAAATTTTTTTATACATTCTCATGTTATGTTCAAGAGATTTTTTTTTTCTTATGTATATTTAACTCTACTCTATACAGAAATTCTACAACGGTACTACTAAAATTATGTACATTAAAATCTCGGGTTTAAAAGCGTTTAAATAATTTTGATTATCTTGGAATTTTTTTTTCTCTTCAGTTCATTATTATTTTGTGTTTTCTAAATATTTAGAGAATTCAAAAATTATTCATTGAAATGTCTTTTAAATAAGCGTCAAAATTTACGATTTCCGAGAAAATAAACATTTAGAATCATTATTGGTTTAATCTTTGGATGTAAATGATATTATATTTTCTTACTTACTATCATTGCACATATTAATCAGCCTTTGTAATATTGAATATGATTTATTGTGTATGAAAATCGCAAGTATTTTTAGAGCTTAATCTATTTTTTAAAATTTATTAATTCTTTATTATATCGTGAGTTCTTTCAATTAAATTTACAATTTCCCTGCTTAGGCAACTAATGCTTAACTTTTAACTATATAAATGTAAAATAAGAGAGTTCTGATCCTGCCAAATCATTACTTTCACATTTTCGAGAAAATGAGATATATTTAAAGTCAAAATTTATCCTCTTATATCTTTATTTATTTAAGTATTATTTAAGTTTTAACTAAGTTAGAGGTCATAATAGATTTGAAAAATACATTTTTAAATATTTTTCACGATTAGTTTGGCAATTTTTCATCTTAAAGCCTAACTGTCTTTTGTAATGAACAATCATTTTTAAATATATATTTTGTTTATTTTTTCATTCAGATTTTTCCAAGAATTTCATACTTATATTCCATTTTACAGCTTAACGAACATATTTTTGATGTTATGTATTTGATTATAAAATTTTTGGTCTGCCTTAAATCAAAAAAAAAATTTTTTTTCTTTTCGCTAGCACTTTGATAGATTTTTATTTCTATAATCAGTCTTCGGGCAAAATTAAGGATTTTAATTAAGGAATAATCCCAATTTAAGTTGTTAGTAAATGGAAACTAGTCCTCAAAGCTTTTGTTAAAGATTTGAATCAAAACCAGTTTTTATGTATTTTCATTCCATATTTCATTCCATAATTTTTGGGTTTAGTTACTAATATATTTTAATTGGTATTTTGTAATCATATCTCCCTCATGGCTATCATGGAAATTAAAAAAAAAATTTTTTTTTTTCTCACTAATGTTAAGTTAGAAGAGTTTATAATTTTCAAGTTTAATTTAAACATGTGTTCGTTCTTGCCTTATAATCAGCTTCTTTAAGTTTTTTTATTTATAGTGGTGAATTTTAGTGAGTGTGAATTATTGTGTGTGATCCGAGTGAAATCAAGATAGAAAGCATGGATAAAAGACATATCTGCAAGTTAATCCTTATCAGAAATATAATTCGATCATTTTTGGACAAAAATAAGACGTAGCAGTAATGTACTTTAAAAAAAAGCTTAATGTAAATTTTCTACATATCATTTTGGGCTATATCATAATGATGAGATAGGAAATAAAATCAACAATCCTTCGGGAACAAAAATAGGACCTATTATTTTTTTTAATCAATTGTTAATTTGTCTTGGGATCAAACATTTTTATTTTAACAGACTGAAAATATTTTTACCCACTTTCTATTGTTGGAGTTTAACAAGATTTTGTATTTTACATTTTTTAAGTAAAATTCCAATTGATTACATATGGATAAATTTTTTTTTTGATAAACATTAAATGCTTAAATTTCGAAGAGTGCCAAAATCTTCTATGACTGAATAGTTAGTACAATGTGTTTAAGTATACATATGTATTTTGGAAATCACAAAGGAGCAAGGTGTTAGATTAATTGATATTGTCAGGATCAGTCATGAAATATTTAAAGGACTTTATTTTTTTAAAGGACTATATTTAAAGGACTAATAAATATTGATTCACTTTTAATAAAAAAAATCCATTTTCTTCGGAAAGCCAAAGGTTTTACAACTTATTTCTCGCTCTCTCACTTAAACACGTGAACATAATGCCTAGAAAATACATACAGTGGCGGGAATTTAGTTAAGAAAAATTTTATTAGTAATATTTTTGAAAAAAATTTTTTTTTCATACGTTAATTTGGAATCCTTTACTTTATATAATTTTGTAGCTCTATTTATTGGCTATCTTATGACAACTGATCTTTTAAATAAAAGTTAACGATTAAGGCAGCAAAATTCATTTATCTAAGGCGGGTCTAAAATTGCGTGGAAATTTAGTTAAAATATATTTTTTTTTTAGACAATTATATTTTAGACAATTAAGGTAAAAAGAAACTCATGCGTTAAAAATAAATATTGCAAGTAAGTCATTAATGTAAAATAGCGAAAAAAGATTTAAACGACCTACAGAATTTTTTTTCTAAAGGGGGTAAATGGAATAAAACGTAATAGAAATAATTAACAATATTGCTAGAAAGATCGGAAGTAATAATTTATTTTCTAGTTATTAAGGGTTAAGCATCTTTAAATGTTTCATAAAAATCTTAGTATTATAATGTGCTAAAATATATATTAAACTCAAAATTCAGTTTATCCTTAAGATAATCGGTTATAAGTTCCTTTCTCCTAATAAAATAAATTCTATTATATCCTTATTTTATAATTCAATAATCTGCTTCTGTGGCCACAACTTTATTTTCTTTTATTTGACTTTAATTTTCTATCTGGCTTATCTAGTAAATTCAAACATAAATACACTGATATTTAAATAGCTGGGGTTTACACAGAACTAATTTAATTCTGTAAACAAAAAAAAGATATTGAACTAATGAAACAATAAACAAAAGGCTTAATAATAAAATTCACGCTTTTAATAAGAATTGACTACATTTGGCCTACTCTAAATTCTGATGGGGTTAATTTTTCAGTAATTCACAGCATTTTTTTTCTATATTTATCTATCTCACAATTAAGGAATGTCAAAATTATAGTACTTTTCCTACATATTTAGTAACATTTCATATTTAATATGCAAAGTACGAACTTTTTACGTATGAAATCACATTTTAAATATGTAAGCTAGAAATTATTGCCTAGGCAGCCTTAAGGATTACTGTTTAATTTCTTAAAAGAATGTTTTCGTTTTGTAATATAACATGTAAGTTAGACATTTAAGTCAAGATATTATATATTTTTTTCGATGTTTGATAACGATGCTTTGTTAGAAGTTAATTCTTTTAATTAATTGAAATTTCGAGCATTCAAAGATTATTTGTAAAAGAAAAACTTTTTAAGGATTAGGCAAGTCCTTCTGAACTTAAGTTTTTCTTTAGGTATGCCAATGAAAAGTAAATAATATCTTAATTAAATGACAAGAGTTAATTTCTATTCATCTCTTATGATAGAAGTAAACTTGTTAAAATTTTGGATTGTTTTGGAAAATATTGTTTTGCTATAACTTTGAGTTGCTATTAATAATTAAGAAGACAATCAATAGTCCTTGGGGAACAAAATGGATATTTGTTATTGTGTAAAACCATTGTTCTATTGACCTTTTCAGGAACTTACTTAAGATTGTTAAAAGTATTTTTTTTTGGAAATTGTTCAGTCGAAATCGTTTAATAATAATCTGGTTATTTCGCATAGAGAGCAATAAAATCGCTTTGATTTGTAAGTATGATCTGGACTAATTACTCATGGTTTAATTGGCTTAATTAGAATTTAATTTAATAACTTTGTCTTTTATAAATTAAAAAGTTATTTCTTGAAGCTTTGAAAGAAAATTTTTGGGAAATGTTTTATGGATTTAGTACACAAAGAAAATAACGTCTTCCATTGATCCTTAAAAAGAAATCTACTAGGTTAAGATTCTCTAAAAAAAAATAGAATCAATAAAGTGATCATAGAAATATTCTTTTATGCTCATATTATATAAATTCCAAGAAGTGTCACTTTCTTTGTGTTTAAACAACTCAATGAAAGAGCCAGGTTTTCTACAGCTCAAGTCAAATCTTAGGATTTTTTTCGATTATTGCTGCGCTGCTAAAAAGCAAATTGTTAATTAATTGATATTGTCTAGAAAGTCATGACGGATTTAATAGGTTTAGTTAACTATTTGTTAGCAACCAATTTCGATTTTAAAAGGATTTTCTTCGGAAGGTTTTTGACTCATTTTTCTCTTTTTTTCAAAATGGTTTTAGATCTGGTTTTAGAATTTTGGTTTTAGAATTTTTGATGGCGTAGGCAAAAAAAAGCTTAGGCAACACGTTGAAAATTCATTGCGTTTTCTTAATGAGTAAACAAGATTTTTTGCATGGTCATACTTTAAATAAATTTCCTGATTTAGTTCAGATTTTTAGTTTTGGGTTAAAATAAGAACAATTTTAAACTCTGTTACATAAATACATAAGTACAATTCAAAAAAGAAAATGAATTATTTATAAATTGCTCAAAAAACTAAATTGTGTTTTTAATTGCTTTCGTTTCTCCAATGAGTTTATACCCTACACAACCGAATTCGTATTTTGGGTCATCCTCTCAAATCGTTCACCTCTTAATGTAATGGGAGCCATAAAAGGATCGAACCCTTTTTAAACACTAAAATATTAATTTTGAAACAGAAAACAGGTCTTGGAAAAATTGAACGTTTCGGATTCTTATCCTTTAAAAAAAATCTATTATAATTTCCATGTAATTTATCTAACTTAACGAACCAAACTTAAAAAAAAAAAACAAAAAAAAATTTCTTTTGTCCAAGATTCAAACTTTCTTCGGAATAGTATGTTTTTTTCAATTTATAATGCTTTTCAATCCTGAATTTGCTCGTTTTTCACTCATTTTTGGACCTTATATTGAACTAAAGAACATATTTCGGTTAAATAATTTCCGTAGTAGAACGTAATCAAAAACGAGACAAAAGCAATTTTTTTATTGACCTCAGTTAATAGTAATGAATCACCTATCAATTCTCTAAGTAAAAGACCATCAGTAACCTACTTCAACTTTCCTTTATTTTCATTGGTTTTTCATTGTTATTTTCATTTTGTATTAATCATCTCGTTAAAACAAATACGAATTTTGTTCGATTGCTATTTTCTATTTTGTATGTTTCCCTCAAAAAGATATTTTGAAAACGAGAGCAGCTAATGCGATATATTGCCAAATAAAGGAAAAGAGCAAAATGTGGCTCCAACCCGTTAAGTTTAAATTTAAAATAAAAATATGAACCGGGATTCAATTGAGATAAACAATGACATACTATAAATATTCTGAACCAGGATGTCTAGGCAAAACTTCCGGGTGGTTAAAAAAAAATAATTTCGATGGTTAGAACATCGAAAAACAACTGATTTGAGCATACCTAGTCTGTTAAATCTTTTGCTCTTTTCCTCTGAATGCAACAAATAATTCTCTTATACTTACAATTTTAACTTCACATAACTAATTATTATTTGTATTAAACTAAATTATTGTTTTAATACATGCTGATATTTATGAAAATTGAAATATGTTTGTTTTGTTGCTTAGGAAAGTACTCCATAATTTTATTAGGATGATTTTAATTATTTAACCGAAATCCTAAACATTATGGCCTTTATTTTAGTAAAGATAGGGGGACACAAAAAGAAAAAGTCAAAAAGTCTTTGTATTGAATCTAAGATAAAAAAAAACAGTTTTTGCGAGCTTTTCTCTTTCAGAATATAGTTAAACTCAATTAAATTATTTTTATAAGCAAATTATACTATTCTCAAGAAATTCAATGTTAATATATTTCCATTAATCAGACTTAACAAGCTTTTATCTACAATATTTCAATATTCTAGATTTGTCTAACTTTATCTCTGAAAAATAGGCATTATATTACTTCTAATAATTAATTCCAACTAATACCTTGAAGTAAAATCTGGAAATATTTGTTCTCATAAATTTTTTTTAACATTTTATTTTTGCTCCTCTATTATTTTAGGCTGATAGACTTATTTAGCGAGTGGTTTAGGCCTTTTTCTGAGTTGAATATTAAAAATTAGCATTCTGGAAATGTGTTATTGCGGGTTTGCCACACTATAAATTCATGAAATGATTAAACATAATTTTATTATGTATTTCCGTCAGAAATAATAGAATGTTCTCATACTTCGTTTGTTTATCGACTCTAAACCCTTTTAGTAATCACATCGAGTTTCAAGACAAATTTCTGAGAAGAATCTGATACTTGTTCTTTACATGTTTAGCTTTTCTTTAAGTTTATTAGCTTTTCTTTAATTTCATTTACCGTTACTAACTAAAAGTTCTTTTACTAAATTATATTTCTAATAATCACAGGGGTCCTATAAAAGTCCTTAATTTTAAAAGTTTTTAAAATTTTCCTTTCGCTTTAATTTTGCAATAAATGCATTTCCAAATCTACCTCGCAAATGTTAATCGTACTATCGCATCACACGCCTCATAATTTTTCATCTTCTCATTAGAAACAAGATTGTGCTTAATTTGTTATTATCTCACCTAATACTAAAAACACCTTAAAAAAAAGAATTTTTTTTTTGAAAATAAACTAGAGGAAAAAAGGGTAAATGGGTTAAAAAAAATAAAAAAAAATGAGTTTAGAAGATAAGTAGCATACTCTATCATTATTACAAACAAAGTTTAAACTGTTTAGGCAAATTTTCTGGGTTATTTTTTTGTTAATGTTTAAAATATTTAAAAGAAGACAAATGATTTTGATAGAGTTTGCTTTAAGGCTGGTGATTTTTTTTTTATAAATAAAGTCAAGTTGATTTCATAGTTCATAGACTCATCATCTATATTCTCTAGTATGACAATTCATTTTAATTAAGCTCAAACTCTCCTCCAAAGAAGCTATGATTTCTTATCTATAAATTCCTTATATAATTGGGGAAATAGATATGTTTATTTCAGTGCTTTTACCATCTATTCAATGTGGAATTCTTAAAAAAAAACTTTCCATTTTAATCCAAATATTATTTAATCTTATTCAATACTTTCATTTTTACTTCAATAGTAAGCCAAAAATCACAAAAGAAAAAGCAAAAGTAAAATTTGAAATGAATTAAAAAACTATTTTGGGTTGATCCGATTTTTCGCTTAAGAAAGGCAAAACTAACCTTCACTTAGTTGATTAGAATACTAAGTATTTTTCCTTTTAAACATCTCATATGCCGTGGCATCTGTAAATTCTTTCTCCAAAAATATATTGGCGAGTAAATTTTTTTATATTTTTAACTTGTTTAGCTTCAATTAAGAAAATAAAATTAAATTTTCTAAATAATTAAACTTAATGTTTTTAAATAACTACTTATTTTCAAAAAGCTCTGTAAAATATTTGTTTTTTCATTTATTTTTTTGTGCTATTTCTTTCATACTGAATAGGATTACTTGATTAGGGTTTAGGCCGGGTTCTGGGTTATTAAAACAGTTATTTCGAAACTAAAAAAAAAGCTTTCTTAGGACACATGTAAAATTGTATAAGAATAATTTAAGTATTGGGTTCCTAATAGTTTATAACCTTTCCTGTAAGTGTCACATATGTTACAATTTCAAGAACGAGAACAAAATATCTCGATTTAACTAGGCATCTGAATATATTTTCTAAAAATACTATGTTTTCTGTTAATAAAATGCATTCGTCTTTTTTCTGTTAATATAGTTCATTTCTCTTCTTAAGAAAATCAGTCTACATTAGAATTCTAAATTTTTTTTTCTCTCGAAATTAACAACATATAAACTTTTTGATAATTACTTCAGAGCTTAAAAATTATCTATAATCACTCAGAATCGATAAATTTTTGAGTAGGTAAAAAAAAAAAAAAAATTTTAATTTTTTTGTTTAAGACACATTTCCTCTCGGTGTTAGTCATTTGTTTATCTTGAATTTTGATTTCTACTACTAAAATTTTTCCATTTTTATTGGTAATAATCAAGGGGATCTAGGTCTAACATAGGATTTATATGCACATAGATAAACTCTAGTAATCTCTGGAACCTAATAAGCTGACGCGCTCAAAATGCAGTGAAAATGGACCCTTTAATAAACTCGACCCGGCGTTGATAAATTTAGTTCTATGGAAATTATAAGGAAAAATAATAATTAATAAATTTAATTCTTTCATTTAATAAGATTGGGCCAGCAATAAAACAACTAGTTTGAGACTGATAAACAAAGATAAGTTAAAAAAAAAGAAGAAGTTGGTTTAAGACAAACTAATTTATTTAATTAATAAATAAAACAATATTATAAATTCAGATACATCAATTAGTTCTCAATATGACCCTCTATCTCGTCAACAAATCAAAAGAACTAAAAGACAATGCAATTCAAATGATGCTTCGGCAACCAAACAAGCAACATGCGTAATTTATGATCTAATGTATTGGGTAAAATTCGGGTTAAAGTTTAATTAATAAATGAATAAATTCTAACATCATTTTTTTCATGTAATGCGGACCATTTGGATGGCAAAACAAACTGAATTGGGACTTAATGCTCTTGGCCCTGGCTAAACAGATGAATTTTTTTTTAATTTAATTTATCTCATTCATTTTATATTTATGTACACTTGAGCTTTACCTCAATAATTTCCCACAATCCTCATATTATCAATTTTAATGTTCCCACTAGGACATAAAATTTCTTCGGTACTACAAATAACTTTCAAAAAAACTAGATATTAGCCTCGTCAGAGAAAATATCTTTATTTTTAAAGGTTACTTTTAGTACCCAGCAAATTTTATCTCAGAATTAAGTTTCAGAACTAGTTCCAAAAAACTAGTTCCAAAAGTTTCAGAACTAGTTCCAAAAGTTCCAGAACTAGTTCCAAAGCTAGTTCCAGACATTTACTAGTTCAGTAGTTCCAGTTCCAAGCTAGTTCCAGGCATTTACTAGTTCCGTAGTTCTAGTTCCAAACTAGTTCCAGATAATCGTTAGTTCCATAGTTCTAGTTCTGGAACTGGAACTAATTAGTTCCGGAACTGGAACTTTGCCCATCACTGTTCAGCAGACAACCGGACTGATGTGCTAGTCATTGCACCACGCCTCCTACTGCACAGCCTCAGGAATTAAATAGCTATATGCTTTACAATATAATGCCATTTATATTTGGATAATTAATAAGAAATTTAGTTTTGACATATACTTTTAGATTCATAGGGGTATCTAAATTCAGGAGGAGGTCCATTAAAATTATTTTTAAAATAATTTTCAATTAATTTTTTAGAATGTAACAGAAATATCCAAACTTTATTGTTATTACAAAATGGATCGTCCATTCCTGCGATTAGCCCCAATTAAAGTTGAAATAATTCGATTCGAACCTTTAGCTGTTATATTTCGTAATATTGTTTATGATGAAGAAATTGAAATAATGCAAAATATATCATTACCAAAATTACAGAGATCTATGCTTATAAATTTTGCTACGGGGAGAAGTTCTGCTTCAAGATATAGAATTAGCAAAAGGTTTAATTTAAAATATAAATTTATTTTCATTTTTTAAATTTGTCAGTTCTTGGATTAACATAAAAACACATCCAATTGTTAAAGAAATAGCTAAACGTTTGAAATTAATGACTGATTTGAAGATGAAGTTTGCTGACCCTTTACACGTAAAGTAGTAAGTTGTAGAAACTTAAAAAGATTTATTTAAAAGGTCGCAAATTATGGAATTGGTGGATATTGTACACCCCATTTTGATTTTTTAAAAGTTTATTTTTATTTTAAAATTTAGATTAACATTTTAAATAGTAAAGTTATGATACATTTAATCAGGGCTTCGATATCTGCGGATTTTTCCTCATTTTGTGGTTTTTTGATATGGTGATGAGGCTACGACCTAAAAACGTCGGGATCCTTAACGATTACCTCTAATGTCCTTAACGATTACCACAATAGGAATATTACTAATTCAAACTAAGAAATATACATACGTATTTTGTAGGGTAATGACGATTCAAATCTTCCCATGGAAACTGGAAATAGAATTGCAACGGTTTTATTTTATTTAAGTACGCCAGAAAAAGGTGGATATACAGTTTTTACTGATATAAAAACTGTAGCTAAACCAACTAAAAATGATGCTCTTTTTTGGTATAATATGTTAAGAAGTGTAGATAGAGATCAGAGAACTAGGTTTGGGTTTCCTTAAAATATTTTATTATTAATTAATTAGACATGCAGCCTGCCCTGTTTTGCTTGGTGATAAATGGGCCACGAATTGTTTTATACATGAGAAAGGCCAAGAATTTATTCGTCCTTGTGGTTTAGATCAATCAATACAAGAACGTTATGTTGGTGATTTGGGGGGTCCAGAGCCCCGAAAATATCCAAATATATCACCATATTGTAAAGAAATGTTATATTGTGAATGAAAATAATTGTGATATTTATTTATTCATTTTATTGATATTTTTTAAAATATTTTAGTTGGAAATAAAAAAATATCTTGATGAAGTTAAATCAGGGCTCGGACTTGTATTTATTTAGGAAGTATATGCGCTCAGAATCGCCAAATATGCACATATTAAGCAGGGATCTAGCCGTCATAAAAATTAGATACAGATTTTCGGGAATCGGGATTCCCTATTTTCGGGAATTTTCGTGAATTTCGGCAATTTTGATATTTTTTGGCGGGGATCGATGTTGGACATTAAAGCCAAGAAGGGTGCTATTTCTAAAATTAAAGTAGTAGAGTCAATGCAATTAAAGAATAAAGGTAATAGTCGATTTCGTAGAATAAATTATATCTGTTGTTACCTAAATTAGGATTGGCCAAATCCCCCTAGATACACAACAATATATTTCTACGTTCATAATATTTATTTAACGAATTAAAATATGAATAATTAAGTTTGAAATCAACATAGGTGGAAAGGGAAAAAGCTAGCTGCAAACATAAAACTATTCGAATGAATGATCGGAAAAAGCTAGTTGGTATAGCATTAAGTAAGTGGGCGTGTACATTGCCTATTTAGTTGTAAAGGGGTGAATGGGAAAATGAATAATGTGTTTAGAAATAATTGATGGGAAATAAAATATAAATAATTAGGGACTAATAAATTGAATATATCTTACACCTCCCCTTCCCATGAAAATGGTCCTCCATTTTTGGATTCAAGCACGTGTATGTTGTTTATCTTTCTTTTTATTGGATGTTTGCTTTATGACGATTTCTTTTGATGATTGCTCTTTGTGAGCTAACTGATCAGTCTTCGACTGTCAGGCTCTATTTAAAATTGTTGAATTAATGATGTTTGCTTTTTTTTGATGATTACTTTTTTGAAGTTTACTGATGATAACTTTTCTGATGAGGCTTTATGACGATGCTGCCATGCTTGAATTGGTCAAAGGAAAGGTATTGCCCGGGGAGAGGTATAATATATATTTTGATTAAGAGATGATACATATGAACAATTGTATAAATATGGGGAAAAAATAAATTTTAAAGTTGTGAAAATTAATTTGTGAAAAAAAATTGCAAATTAATGTAAAAAATCAACTCAATGTAAAAGTATGCCAAAAAATACTATCAATATGTTACAAAAATTGTAAAAAAACGTTTAAATGGTTTAGAGAGAATGATACATTTGAATAATTTGAGACAATGCATTTAGGTTCACGTGATATAAAAATTTGTTGCAAAAATATTTATTTAAAATCAATTGAGTTAAAATTAATGAGTTAAAATAAATATCGAAATATTTAAAAGTTATTTCATGGAAAAAAGATTTGTATAAGTTGTAACAATAATTATACATATCAAAATTACTTAATTTAAAACAATTTTTGGAAAAGTGAGAAACTAACGTATTAAAAACAGTTTAAGTTAAATACGAGGTAAATATGACTATGGGCATTAAAAACGGTAAATACGAGAGAGTAGTTTTAAACGAAAACAACTAATAAAAGGAATGGTCAAAAAAACTTAAAATTACAGAACTATAAAGTAAAATTACAGAACGTTCAAAAACAAATTTAAATTACAGGATTAACGTAATAAATAAAATACATAACAAAATATATGAAAAATTTCATTTAAATGAATTTTACTTCCGCTGATCCATTTTGATTTTTGTGTTGCAGGATTGTTGGCACTAGTGCTGTTCATCATTTTCTTTAATTCCACCTTCCACTTCTTTTCCACGTGTTGCGTTGTCTTGAAGTTGATGCATTGTTGTTGTTGTCTGGGCAGTCGCGAATTATGTGTCCTGGTTGTCGGCATCTGTGGCATAGTCGGATCAGTCCACCACCTCGTTGTTGTCTTGTTGTTGGTTTCCATTAGTTGGCAACTTGCGATGTTGATGTTTGTTGTTGCTGCATGTTGTCTTCATCATTCCATTCATCATTGCTTTGTTGTCCACCATTGCGTCAATGTAGTCTGGCGTTACGACTATTGTTTTGTTGAGAACACTCACGGAAAAGCCTCCATATTGCCGTCCACAACATCTTGATGTGTTCAACCACCACTAGTCACGTGCAATCGCTGAGAGATGTTGCTTGCATCCAAAGGCATTGGCTGTGTTGATGATCACGTCGTCCAATTCCATATTTGCCACGGCTATTCCAAGTTCTTTTGCCTGTCTACGTAAAAACAAATTGTTCTTATACTACCGGTGAATCGTGGTCGCACATTGCTGATGAAATCCATTACAGTTCTTGTCATTTCAAGATTTGGTTGCCGAGAATGATGTTGGATCTTGAATCATTGAATCAGTCAGATGGGTGAGCACTAGTTTGGATACATTCTGTTGCAGCTGGGTGAAATCTGTAGTTTGTCTCCAATGTTGTTTTGTCGGCGTCTGGTGACATCTAAATTCCAAATTATTGTATCAAGGTAATTAATCCAACCTACCTTAATCCGTGGCCTATTTTCTTGTAGTTTGCTTCATTTTCCATAGTCAGTTCTTCATAGCCAGGTTGCCATGAATATTTAGTTACCCGAATTTAATCGCCAACGGTCGGTTGATGATCTCCTATAATTAAATCAAGTGTTATGCTAATAAAAACATGCCAGCTTTATCGTTTGGTCAGTTTCTTTGTGGCAATTGCTTGAAGTTGTAAGTTACTTGCTGAACAACTTGCTAGACAATTAGATTGCCAATTCTCAAATTCTTCAACTCAAAAATAGAGACATTTTCTTCCTCATCTTCACTCTCGTTCAGGATGTCCGCCACAAATGGCGTTCTTTCACTCTATCTTCCAACAATTTCAGCGGGTAATTATCGACATGCATCACAATGGCCTCAAGCTCTTCATTAGCTCTCTAACCTACTTCATTCACTTGACAAATATTTAGATTTTCAGACATTGAAAGATAATTTTCTAAAAGATTAGACTTAGAAGTTAAAAGAAAATAAAAATTATTTTGTGGCAAAAAATCTATAAAACGTTTAATAGAATTGAAGAAATATGTGAATGGGTAAGGAGGATGTTGACTGTTTTATTAAAGGAGGAGCAATTTGTGAAAGAAACGACTAGGAGGAGACAAGTGAGTGAGCGAAATAATAGGCACCTGCAGGGAAATATGGCTTTGGCCAATGACTGTCTATCGCTTTTATTGTACGGCTAGTTTGGCTTGGCTTTTCACAGAGCAGAGAGATTTTATCGTTTTGAATAAGCGACGTCGGTAAAAATGTGTACTTTGTTTATTAGAATGGTTTAAAGAAAGAAAAAATAATTTATGTAACTAATATGTGTATCAAAGGTTGTTTTTGTGAGAAAAGAGAATTAAAAAAGAATAAATTGGAATTTTAAATAAAATGAGTAAGAAAACAGTAAAAATAATTTTGAAATAACATCGAGGGAAAATACAATTAGAAACTTGATTTTGTAAATAATTCCTGTGATCTAAGTTGATTTTGGATATTTACTAGACTTTGAATTGTTAATGGAACTTTGAGAATTGTAAAAATTTTAAGTAATTGTGTCTATTTCTAAAAATAAAATGTTTTTGACTTATTAATTTTGCAAATCTTTAATTTTCAGGATCTGCTCCACTAGTGGAGTTAATTCATTTACATTATTTTCTATCTATAACCTTTCCTATTTAAAGCTTACTTTCTCTTTTTTTATATAAGTACTATTATTTTTGAATTTGATATAAGGTTGTACATTGCTATGAATTTTAATTAAATTTTTGATTTGAATGTGTCTTAATTAAGAATTTATATTTACGAACGTAATCTGAAAACTAATTTTGAAAAAAACTTTAATTTTCATTTTTTTTTGGAAAAATGGCACTTTCGTTAGAAATGGCTTCGAAGTCTTTAAAGCTTTAACTTAAAAGATGGCCGATTATTTTGTAGAAGGGATTTAGTTTTAGCAGATACAAAAAATCGCATCTCATCAGCTTACAAATTACTGAATTTATTAACTAATTAGTTTACCCAATTTGCCCAGTATTTCCTTACTTTTATTTTTGTGTCAGATTTCCTTTCTTGTGGAATTTTGATAAACTAAATGAGTACCTATTATTAGTAATTAACACACTTAGATCTCCTTTTTTTGAGTGGCTTATTTTTATTTTTTTGTTTCTAGATTTTATCCACTAATGGATTTCTTTCATTCTATATACCTCCTGGTTTTCGAATTTTATTTCGGTCTCTTTGGTAATGATAGGCCAAACATATTTCGACTGTATTTCTTTAGGGTTTTATTGACGTTCATGCGTCCCCTTCATAATGGTGAATTACGAAATGATTCTAAAATAAAACTTCGGAGAGAAATGGGGACGAGAATTCGGGGTCTTAAGTTTTGAGGTTTAAAATATAAAATACCTGAATTTATGCATAGATTTACTGCAAGTGCTGTCATTTGGTCTCTGTCATTCTCATCAAATCCTTCAGAAAATTCTCCGGTTTCCATGAAGTTAATTAGTGCTGCTATTTCTGGATCTTCTTTTTGTTCATGCATTAAGTCTACTTTATATGAATGTCACCCCCTAACTTGTTAGCTACAGACATTGGGGCTACCGTTACACTTGACCCTGTGTCAACCAGACATGGGTAAAGAATTAATTTTGGCTATTATTGTCGAGTTACTTGACGAAATTGAATATAAATTAGGTAGATTATCTATTGCATTAACTCTTGGTTCTGACGACCCTTGACCCTAGTGGATTTTCTAAATTTGTCTGTCAATTTCTTTTTTAAAGAGTGCCTTATGTTAAACCCGACTTCAGATATTGGTCTTATTGGAGTATACTCAGGTTGTTCATTTTCGTTTGAATTTCCTGGTTCACTGGACGTGTCTACTCTTATTTCACTCATGGGTATTTCCTTATTTTCTTTTAAAGCTATTTGTTTTCTTTTAGCTCGTCTTATTGTTCCGGCTTCCTTATAGTCACCCTTAATTAAGAAATAAATTCTAAGAATAATATCTGCAGTACTAATCAGTACCAAGACTGAAACAATTTTCCACCAGATGTCTTCCCAATCCCCAATAATCCATGTTTTTAAATCTTTACCTGTTTGTTTCCATTCGTCAGCTGGTGTCATAGACATAATTAAATCTTCTTTGTGAATTTGAAAAGCCACACTAGAGAATTTTAGTACGTTGCTCAAATAAGAATGAGTCAAAAAATCAGTAATGTTGTTTAATACTAGTTGATGGAAAGAGATTGGACTTATTCCGTGAATGACCGGAGGATCAAATGCCATGTTTTTATAATAATTTACATTAATTTCTGAAATTGTGCCTGTAATTTGGTCAATTTTGAATATTTCATTGTCTATATTAATTATTTGTTTCCTAAAGGCGTTACAAGGAGCCTTTCGAGATGAGGGACTAATTATCATATTTTCAGGATTTACGAAAGCAATTTTCTCTTCCCCTCCAATATCAATTTTAATTGGAATAAATTCAAAACATTCCTTTTTACAGGATTTAGTTCCTCGAGAGGAACAAACACGTATTGTCTTGGCTCTAATGCAACGCATGGCCATACTTTTATGACTCCTGGGCCAACTTTCCTTGCGGTTAAATAAGGGTTGTTGAACATTACCCGAGAAAATGTGGTAGGATCCGATGTGGACGCAGCAAGTGCCCATCGTCGATTCTGTTCGACGTACTCGCACATTGAATGCATCGCATGAGTAAATGAAAATGACAAAGTAGTAGATATATTCCAACTTAAATATGAGAGTTCAGCCGCTAACTGGGATGAAGTAATTAGTATACCTCTCTTTTAATTGTACCGGTCCTAAACTAGAATATGCGACTTCAATTAAGGAAGTCAATCGTTTTAGAAAAATACTTACCGGTTCGTCATCTCGTTGATTGCACATTACTAGGCCTCTTTTTGCTAATTCCTTTCTTTGTGGTGAATCTAATTTGTCCTTCAGCGCTTTGAGAGCAGTTTCTACATTAAGAGTTTCAGCTGCAGAAAGTTTGTCAAATAAGTCTCTGGGCGTATCATCCAGCGCAAGACGTAGTCTATCCAATTTCTCTTCTTCATTCATATTTCTGCACATAACTATTAAATAATCTTTGAAACGTCGCGCCCATTTGTCAAATGCTGACACAGATTCCTGAGAAAATACTTCTAACCCAGTAATACCTGTCAATGTGAAAATTTCGTTAACTACTACAGGATTATCGTCCACGAATGGATCAATTCTTATCAATGTATCATTTAACCTTACCGATCTATTATGTTGAGAGATATTATTTTCATCTATATTATCTGGTTCTAAACGTTCGATACGCTCTAATATTGTTTGTATTTGCAATTCGACTGTTGCCGAGTTTGTGTTTACATCATCAGCAAGACGATTGATTGCATTAAAATTCGCTTTTGCTTTTCTATTTATGTGCCTTATGGAACGATTTAATCCGTCTTGGAGATTAATTAAGTCAGCGTGGGCCCTTTCAATGTCATTTAGCGTTAATTTGGTTTTGCCAACCCAGAATTGTTTGTCTATTGCAAGAACGTCGTATTCATTCGTATTTGTATTTGGGCTATTTCTTTGAGACATATTTTCAGGATTATTAGACTCGAGAGCCTTTTCTCTATTTAAATTATTACCTGATAAAATATTAGGTGATAAAAATGTAAAGACGTATGGTGAAATAATTTTATTTTGAGCGATTTTGTTTTAATTGAATTTATTAGTTATAATTATTTTGATTGCTTAAATTAAAAATTATAAATGAAAAATAATTCAAATCTATAAATTAATGAATGCTCAAAGGCTAATGCAAATTCAAATGAATGTTAGTAAACTAAAATTAAAAATGTAAGCCGCTTTCTGATTAACATAAAGTTGTATACTAAAGTTATATAATAGCAGTGAGCCCTTTCTTTTTTTTTAATAGCTTTTAATCGCTTTCTCATAGCGCTAAGTTTAATGTTTTTGCTTTGTTTACTAGAAAAAAATAAAATTCTTTTGCCTATTGCTCATCTTTTCAATTTAATGTTGTAAAAAACTAGGCTGAATATTACACTTTTTATGTGAATGGAATTTTGAACAAAAACTTTTTTTTTAAAATTTTCTCACAGATGTTTAAAATAGATAATGAATAAAAATTTTTTTTTGTTTAAACTAAGATTTTGAAAAAGAGAGAAAAAAATTGTCTGAATATTTGTTTTTTTATCGATGTACTATTTTTGTAAGTTATACAGGAGTATACTCTCTAGAGAGTTTTTCACATAATTATGAATAAATGAACAGAACAGAATGTCGACTTTAAATAATTATAAATAAATAAACAGAAAAAAGAATGTCGACTAAAATAAATGAAAAGAAAAAATTGTCGACTTTAAATAGAACCTACTAATCTTTTTTTAAGTAAAAATATGAAATTTTAATTTTCTTAGGCTATAACTGCTCAGGAATTTAAAAATATTTTCTGATATTTCTATATTTTCTGATATTTCTGA
Source organism: Meloidogyne incognita (assembly GCA_036172945.1). Taxonomy (NCBI): domain Eukaryota; kingdom Metazoa; phylum Nematoda; class Chromadorea; order Rhabditida; family Meloidogynidae; genus Meloidogyne; species Meloidogyne incognita. Next base: position 1,564,032 of record JARQAC010000006.1, on the reverse strand, counting down.
TATTCTATATTTTCTGATATTTCTAAATTATTATTTCTGTAGATTTATTTTTATAGAGTAATTTTCTTTGAAAAGGACATAGAAATTTTTTGAATCTAAACTTCTGATAAATGATATATTTATTATAATTTTGAGTACTTTTTTTTGAACAAAATATATTTTTTCGAGTCTAAATTTATATAATAATTCACTGTCTCTTTAATTATACAGGATTGCACTCTCTAGAGAGTGATTCATCATTAAAAATAAAAATAATAAGCTAAATCTTGTCGACTTTAAAAACATTTCTAATAAAATAATATAATTCCTCTGTATAATATAACTAATGATACGAAATAATTTGACTGATAATAATAATTCTTATATAAAAAATTCTAACAAATTCTGTCGACTGTAAAAAAATTAATTTCCTTATAACAATTTAATCTCTCTGAATAATAATTATTTAATTTCTCTGAATAATATTTAATCTGATAATTTAATCTCTCAAGATCTGACGTTACTAAATGCGCAATATTCAAATAAATTATTTAATAACCGGTTTTCAAGATTTTCATGCTCGAGAGCATGTTTTTCATCCCCGCGGGGTTCCAACCTCATGTTGTTTCAAAACTTACCTTCGATGGATCGTCATCACGTTCCGCATTCGCAGAACCATCCGGTGCTACCAATAAATTATATCTGTTGTTACCTAAATTAGGATTGGCCAAATCCCCCTAGATACACAACAATATATTTCTACGTTCATAATATTTATTTAACGAATTAAAATATGAATAATTAAGTTTGAAATCAACATAGGTGGAAAGGGAAAAAGCTAGCTGCAAACATAAAACTATTCGAATGAATGATCGGAAAAAGCTAGTTGGTATAGCATTAAGTAAGTGGGCGTGTACATTGCCTATTTAGTTGTAAAGGGGTGAATGGGAAAATGAATAATGTGTTTAGAAATAATTGATTGGAAATAGAATATAAATAATTAGGGACTAATAAATTGAATATATCTTACAGTAGGTTTCGTACCCCCCTCTTTTTCTGACCATTTTTTCATTTTTCCTTCAATATCTCCATTATTTTTCATCAGTAACTCGTCGAACGGAGTCGTATGATACCAAAATCGAAAAATCCGAAAAAATCCGATTTAAGCAAGACTTGATTAAGCAAAATTTATCATTTACATAAATTTTCGTCCCTATGGTTTTTCGCCTCTATGGTTGTTCAATTTCAGGGGTCTGTATCTCGGTCAATTCAAGTTGGATTTTTCTAGTTTGGTGTCATCCGACACCATTCGACGAGTTCCTCATGAAAAATAAGAGAAATAGAGAAGGAAAAATGAAAAAAATGGTCAGAAAATGAAGGGGGGGGGGGTACGATACCGCTATTGCCAGAATAAATGTACCGAGGGATTAGAAATGATTAAGAGAGAATTTGGGGGATTGATAGGGATTTCAAGGGATAACAAGGAATTTGGAAGGATTAATAAGTGTAGGAGTTAAGACTTTTAAAAGATTTTATGGATCTCCTCCCTATTTTGAGTTTCAATTTTCCTTAATATGCACAAAAAGATCCTGTTTAAATTAGAGTTGCACGATGTCGGGGTTTCTCGAAAAAACCGAGACCGAGGATCACCGTTGCTAGAAAAGCCGAGATCGAGGTCGAGGGGAAAATTTTGGTCGAGGTTCGAGGATTACCGAGGTTTTTAAATACCTCTATAAATTCTCAAAATCCGATTAGATGTACTAAATTTTATCAAAATTTACTAAATCATTATCAAATTCATCTGTCAAATCTGTTAATTAGATGTCCCGCATCATTTTATATGTCTGATGCAAGAGGACTTTTAAAAATTTTGTGAAAAGCCAAAAAAGCCATGCACCAGTATTTTATGAATATGGAGAGAGTAAACAACTTTCCTTTTAGAACAACCTCACAAGGTGTGAGATCAATCTCCTTAATAGCGTGATAGTTCCTAATTTTCAGGGACTTACTATGTAGACAGAAAGTCAGTATTCCATTTCTTAGAAAAAAGTCCATTCTAAGGGGTGCATATTTAGCCTCGTTCCTCGGCGAGGTTCTTGGCGAGGACCGAGACCGAGGTTTCGAGGCCGATCAATCCGATATCTAGATATATAATATATACCTACAAAAACAAAGTTCATGCACGAAGGTTTTCGACGCACATACCTTTTGGAAGATTTTTCCAAGTATAATTACTAGAGTTGTGAATTTTATGCATTAAAAAATGGAAAATATGCACTATAATATGCACATAAAAATACCAAAATATGCACGAAAATATGCAAGAAAACCAAAATATGCATGCAAATATGCAAGAAAAATACAAATTATACCTAGAAATTTCACATTTTTTAGTCATAAACATTCAAAAACCTATTCTTATAAAGATTACTCCCACTTTATATGTATAGTTGAGTATTTTTACGTTGTTGGACGTTTTGAGATGTGACGTTTTGGCGGTGTGACATTTTGGGGTGGGACATTTTTGGGTTGGGACATTAGTGGGTCCTGGACATTTTTTGGGGCGCGCCCAAAAAACAAAAATTTTTTTACAAAATTTGTAATTTTTACAAATTTTTCCTAAATTTTTACAAATTTTTCCTAAATTTTTACAAATTTTTCCTAAATTTTTACAAATTTTTCCTAAATTTTTGCAAATTTTTCCTAAATTTTTACAAAATTTTCACTTTTTGGTAGGATTTTGGGCAATTTTCGCGATATTTTCCTCAAAAACCTCAAAATATGCATTAAAATATGCATTATGCAGCAAAGTCCGGAATATGCAAAAATATGCATTATATGCAAATAGAAACACCCTCTGAAGTTTTCAAAACATGCGGAAAGAGTTTTTTGTGCATTATACGTCAAGACAAGTTTGCAAAAAAATATGCATTTGCATAAAAATCACAACTCTAATAATTACGCTACAAAAATATTATTTTAAAAATTTAGGTTCCGCTCATATTTCTCTTACAAATGAATCTGTTCCAATAATTTCTCGTTTCCACTGGAATCGAAATTTAATGCGAAATTTACGTGTAAATCTGAGCCCTGATTTAAGTTTATACCTCAACATGATAATTTTTTAATTTCCAACTAAAATATTTCAAAATTATCACAAATATAGATAAATATCACAATTATTTTCATTCACAATATAATCCTTTACAATATGGTGATATATTTGGATATTTTCGGGGCTCTGGACCCCCCAAATCACCAACATAACGTTCTTGTATTGATGGATCTAAACCACAGGGACGAATAAATTCTTCCGATTTTTCATGTACAAAACAATTCGAGGTCCATTTATCACCAAGCAAAACAGGGCAAGATGCATGTCTAATTAATTAATAATAAAATATTTTAAGGAAACCCAAACCTAGTTCTCTGATCTCTATCTCCACTTCTTAACAAAGTATACCAAAAAAGAGCATCATTTTTAGTTGGTTTAGCTACAGTTTTTACATCAGTAAAAACTGTATATCCACCCTTTTCTGGCGTACTTAAATAAAAAAGAACTGTCGCAATTATATCTCCATTTTCACTAGTTGAATTTGAATTTCCATAAACCTACAAAATATTTATTTCCTAATTAAGATTATTAATATCAGAATTGTGATACTCCTTAAATAAGTCCGTAAATCTATCTCTCGTTATGATTAAACCCACAGGGACAATTGAGTGAAATCGTCGAAGAAAGAAAGGAAAAGAGGAAATGTGAGAAATCTGGTAGAAATTAGAGACCGGACTGGGAGGGTTGTACGAGAATTGTACGATATATCTCAAAAAATCTCGATAATCGAGATTGTCGTTCGTGATCTCGTCTCGACCCGGCTCTAGTACAAATGAAGATAAAATAAAAAGCTGGCCTTGGAATGACAATTTTCTCTGATCAACGGTATAAAAAGTTTGGGGAAAAATTTCGGAGACTCAGCTCGTCGAGCCCTTTCGAATGAGCTATTATTTGTATAATCGAATTTTTGACCCCAAAAATCAGCTTGGTCCCCCTATGGTTCTCGGATTTTCAGAGGTCTGAAAATCCGGAAAAAAATGCAAAAGTGGAACATTTTGAGCACTTTTATACTGATATTTTATCTCCTCACATCATTTTAGACCAGAAAAACATGTGTTTGAATGTGTTGATGAGCCGAACCCTTACCAAAAGTTTTGCAAGCAATAAGTTTTTTTTGTTAAATTTCACTTTTTTTGACTTTATGATACTAAATAAACCACAATTTATTTCAATGTTTCACTAATTTTTGGCATTTTTTGTCAATTTTTGCAAATTTATTTCGTTAAATAGTGGACATATTTTGAAATTCTATTTAAATAAAAGTCCACTCCCTAGTCATTATAATGGAATAATTTTAATTATTTTTTTTTTTCAAAAACATAATGTTTTTTAAATTAAAAATAGACCTTAATTGAATCAAAATGGACGTTACAATGTCCGCCAATTCCATAATTTACCATCTTTAAAATAAATCTTTTTTTATTTTCTAAAAATTATTATTTTACTTGTAAAGGTTGAGCAGACTTCATATTTAAATTAGTCATTAATTTCAAACGTTTAACTATTTGTTTAACAATTGGATGTGTTTTTATGTTAATCTTAGCACTTTAAAATAGAGTACGTCCGAGTACGAGTAATTTGGAAAAACCCGAGTACGAGTAAATCGAGTAATTTTTATAAAACAGTATTCTAAAATAATTTTAACAAAAACAATACTTTTACTCATTATCAGTGCTGGGTATTGGGCATTTGTTGACAGTGATGCAGGGGATCATCATCCAAATCCCATTTATTTTCTTAATCCGCCTATATCCCTCTTAATCCGACGAAATTCCATGATATCACCCAAGATTCATGTTGTCTCCGGGCTTCGGGTGGAAAATGAATGGATAATATTATTTCGGGGATTTGTGTAGGTTATGCGGATACGAGTGAGAGGAATGAGATGAGTATCAAGGGATTAAGCGGGATTTGGGCTGATTATCATGGGATTTGGGTGTATTAAGAGCAAAATCTGGGAAATTCGAGAGATTAATTGGGATATCATTTGATTAGGTATGTCGTCGAAAGGTAATCACGAGATCCGTAGCTCTATCCCTCTCTTTTCGCTCTGCTGGCTTAAATTTTGAGAATTTCTGAAGGCCAAGAGGAACACACAAGTTTCGGAAGGCAGATCCTTCCCTTGAAATATCCGACTATCACTAAAATCCACCCAAGTCCATTCGATCCTACATTGTACACATGTCTTCGTTTTCAGCGCCGCAGGCGAAAATTTTGAGAAATTTGGAAGGACAGGATTTCTTCCTTTTTCAGCGCCGCAGGCGAAAATTTTGAGAATTTTCGAAGGCCAAGGAGCAAAATTTCTTCCCTTTTCAGCGCCGCAGGCGAAAATTTTGAGAAATTTGGAAGGACAGAATTTCTTCCTTTTTCAGCGCCGCAGGCGAAAATTTTGGGAAATTTGGAAGATCCTTAAACCAAAAATCTTCCTTATTGCGCCGCAGATAGGGGCATAAAAATACTCGATTCATACCGAGTATCCCGAGTATGAATTTTCGAGTACGAGTAATGCCGAGTACTAAGACCTTGAGTATCGAGTACGAGTAAAGTTGTATAAAAGCCGAGAGATCGAGTCGGGTATACTCGTACTCGACCCGACTCGGACGTACTCTACTTTAAAAGTTAAAAATAAAAAGATAATTATTTAAAATCAAACAAGCTGCTAGTTCGATCTTTGGTAAATCTTAGTTTTTGTGTAGTATGGTCTAATAATGTAAATCTCTGTAATTTTGGTAATGATATATTTTGCATTATTTCAATTTCTTCATCATAAACAATATTACGAAATATAACAGCTAAAGGTTCGAATCGAATTATTTCAACTTTAATTGGGGCTAATCGCAGGAATGGACGATCCATTTTGTAATAACAATAAAGTTTGGATATTTCTGTTACATTCTAAAAAATTAATTGAAAATTATTTTAAAAATAATTTTAATGGACCTCCTCCTGAATTTAGATACCCCTATGAATCTAAAAGTATATGTCAAAACTAAATTTCTTATTAATTATCCAAATATAAATGGCATTATATTGTAAAGCATATAGCTATTTAATTCCTGAGGCTGTGCAGTAGGAGGCGTGGTGCAATGACTAACACATCAGTCCGGTTGTCTGCTGAACAGTGATGGGCAAAGTTCCAGTTCCGGAACTAATTAGTTCCAGTTCCAGAACTAGAACTATGGAACTAACGATTATCTGGAACTAGTTTGGAACTAGAACTACGGAACTAGCAGTTGGAGGTCCCCGATCTGTAAATATAACGCTTATAAAATTAATCTATGCGATATATAGGGTTGACCCCATTTTAAATAACAAACAATTTCATTTTCACCACGACAGAGTTCTTCATAAACTGAAACAATTCTTGTATTATTTAATGGAGGTATATTTAAACGAAAATCTTCTTCATTAACTCCATTAGCTAATAATTCTTGTTCATATAATTTTGAATTATTTGTTGCATTTGGATATAAAGGATCTTTTTTTTAAATATTTTTTAATTAATTAATTCTCAATTACCTAATTCAATTAATTTATCATTAATAATTAAAGCTCTCTTTAAATTTCCTTGTTTATATAAAGAAATTGACACAATATTTAAAATATCAGATTTGCTAATTTCTGTTGATTCTTTTTCGAGTAAATAATATCGTTCATTTGCTTCTTCCATCCATAATATTGAGTGATAATAATCCTTTTTTAATTTAAAATTAAATATTATAATTAACCATTCATTTGTTTTTAACCGAATTGAAAAGGGGGACGGTATGAGAACCCTTTACCCCTAAAAAGGAGTAAAGGGGTGATTGGCATTATCTGATGGGCATTTGCGACTCGAGTCAAACTTTAGTTGACGTTTTCTTGCTCCAATTCAAAATCTTAGCTTCGTTCGGACTAGTAAGTATTTAGGAGGAATTTTCCCTTTGTCTGCCTTGCGACAAAATTTTTAGGATTTTCAAAGCCAAAAAATTCTAACCTCTTCATTATATGCAGCCAAACCTATTTCATAACAATCCTTTGCTAAATTAAATAAATAATTACTTTATATATAATTTAATAACCAAATATTTACCATCCATTTGTTTATTTATATTAATATCCTCAACAATTCCATTAGCCAAATCTTTAGTTTTTAATTTGTAAGTATCTTGTAGACGTAATAATCCTTGAATTGCTCCATTTAAATCCTCCTAAATGAGATATATTAGAAGCAACAATAAGAGAGAGGGGATATTTAAGGACCCATCATTTTTAATTGGCCCGGATTTTTGGTCTAATTCTGATCTTCATGAATAGTTAACTAAATCTAAAATTCTCCCATTTTTCTCTTATTTTTAGGCTTGTCTCCTTTAATTAAAAAAATAGAAAAAAATTCACCTCAGTAGGAAAACGAGTTTCTCTTTGTTTTGAAATATTTTTTAAATAATTTTCAGCCAAATCTGATTGAATTTCCTTTGAAATTTCTTTCCAAGTTTTTGCTAATTTTTTTATTACTTTAAAAGCATTTAAAGGATTTAAAACACTTTTTGGTTCCAATTCAAATAATTCACTTTCTTCTTTTAAATATTTATTTGCCATACTAAAAAATTATTTATAATCATACTAAAAATTATTTATTATTTAGAAAAAATTATTTCTAGAATATCCCCATAATTTCTTTACCAGGGATATCAGAGTAAACCTAACCAGAAACATGGGCTTTTTTGACCCGAAATCCGACACGACTTTTTTCATAGATTAATTTTGTGTGTAGGAGATATTGAGAGATTCAGAGAAGGATTTATGGAACACAAAATATACTCCTATATACCTACTCGCAGTTCCTAGATATCCTCTAAATCACCCCACCAAAAAAGCATAATTCCCAAAAATTTGCCATACTAAAATATTATTTATAATAACATTTTTATAAAATAATTATTATAGAATATCATTCTCATTTCTCTACCATGGATGTCACGGTTACCCCAATCCGAAACCCTTCCCGACATATTTTCTTTTCCAAACCCCGACCCCGTGATACCCGCAATTCTTCAATCTCATTGGTCCAATCCCAATTATTAAACTGATCTTATTAGACCCAAACCGACTTTTTTTCAACCCGCAACATCCCTATTCCCTATTCAGACCCCACCAGTGTACATAAGTTTCAATTTTGCTCGTACTCGTACTTCGTAACGAATTTTGGTACGAGCTTATGACACTGGTCCCCACATACAAATATTCCCTTCAATTAAGTTTGGCACCCCCATTTAAAGAAATTATAATTTTTACTCTTAACTATCTATATTAATATATTCAATATTAATTAAAGGTATCCACAACTCTACTAATTCTAAAAAATACCTTTTTAAATTTTCTAAACGTTTATTTTCCAATAAAATATAATTTTCTATAATTTTTGGAATTTCTTTTTCTACATGTACTAATTGTTGTAATTCTGCAGAAGATGCAAATAATTCTTGGGAATTAATTAATTTAATTAAAATAAATAAATTAATTAAATAAAAATACATTTTAGATTAAATTAAATATATTATTTTTGGTGTTTATTTAAAAATAAAGAATATTCAAAAGTATCAATTTGGTGTTGTCATTTACTGCTTTTAAAGGCTCTTCTTTTATTAAAAAAATGTATAAAAATAACTAATAAAAATTTTTATACTATTTATGTGGATTCCTAATATTTTAATTTTATAAATTTAACAACAATCTTAGTTTACTATTTTCCGAAAAATAAAATTTAAATTTAATTTTTTATAGGCATACAATGTCAATTATAATAAACACCCATATCTTTTGATTTTTTCACAACTTATTGCTTTTCTAGTTTTTCGGATTAAATGCATATCAGAAAAGCCATCAATTATCACCGAAATATTAATTTTATTTAAAGACATACAGACATTTTTCAAAGAATTACTGTTAAATAATTATAAGGCACATCCTTTTACTAAAACATTATAAATTTAGTTTGATTTTCGGGTTTCGAGATCTCTGTGATTGAATTATATTTCAACCTTGTTTCTTCCAAATCTTTCAATAAACCTCTTAATCCCTCTTGATCTACGAATCCCTAAATGTCTCCTCTAATTATTTTTATCCCTCTATTTTTACCAAATCCTTTTAATCTTGATTAAAAGTATTCCCTCTTAATCCTCTCAAATCCCCTGCTATCCCTCTTAATCCCTTTAATGTCCCTCGTAATCCTTTTATCACCTCTAGTCGCCTCAACATTATCATTATTATCCATACAAAAAGGGATAATAAAATATATAATAAAGGGAATAAATAAATACGTGTTAGGTAGTTCCAAGTTAATAAGGGCCATTCAAAAGGGGGGCCATTCAAATGGAGGTGGCCATTCTATTTTTCTTTCACTAGAAAAAGTGCTATTCAATTAGAATAAATATGGTATATGGCTTTTTACATATCCATTTAATACACAAAAGACTATTAAAGACACATTCCAATTTCGGGTTGCAAAACTTTAAATTAATATTTTTGTATTATTTTTATATGCATTTGTTGTTGGCTTTAAAACCCCCAAACTATGTTATTCTCTTTTGTAAATATGTAAATTTTTCTCTTAACTTTTAATCATAAAATTAAGTAATAAAAATTACATTTTAGATTATTTTATTTAAAAATATTTTTTTAAAAATTATCCAACACATTATTGCTTATTTTTTAGCAAATTTATTCTTTTAATTCCACGTTGAAAATAGTACATTTATTCAAAAAATAAATTATGTTGTTTTCAAAATTTTACTTCCTGTTATTTTTTACTTTATGAAATATTTTCTTTAAAAAATATACATATTAAATAATATTGGGAATAATTAATATAGGCTATTTAAAAACAAGAATTACCGTATTTCCTCTAATAGAACGACAGCCTCTATTTGTAGAACGACAGCCTCTATCAGTTCACCAAAATGCAGTTCATCAAAAAACAGTTCACCGAATGGGGTAATTCACCAAAAGAACAATTCACCAAAAGTGTTAAATCTTATCTAAATCAGCCGAGAAAGTGATCAGCGATAAAAGAAGTGATCAGCCGGGAAATTAATCAATACCGTGAGTGATCAGACGGTTAATTGATCAACGTGGTGAGTCTACCTGCTGATCACTCTATCGCGAAGCGACTAAAGATGAGGAAAATAAAATAAATATATTTTTATATTTTTAAATTAATCATCATTTATCTCAATTTCCTTTTTCGGACTTTCACCTTGCTAAAAATCATTTTTTGCTGTAAACATCTATTCAAACTCTGTTTACATTTTTAGCTCTTTTGTTCTAAAACTTAACTTAATTTTCCACTCTTTTGTATTATTCAAAATATGTGCATTTTATTTAATCATTCCTATTATGCCTTTGTCAAATCTTTTAGATTTGAAAAAAATATTTTTATTTTATATTAACCTTTGGCCCAACCGATTTGTCATCGTTTTCTTAAACTATTTTGGCCCTTTCAAAAAAAATAATGCAAATTGGCCTTTCCCCGCCTTTTTGTCCCTTTTTGCTATTTTCCTAACAAAATAACTTTTCAGTTCAGTTTTGTTTTGGATTTTATTCAGTTTTTGCAGATTTGTGTTTTCCACTGGGTTTTGCTTTCTCCCCCTTTTTTATTCGTAAAATTAAGGTCATGCATAATTTTTATATAGGAAGTCTCTTGTAGGAATGTATCATATATGGGAGTATCTTGGACTCTTTCGGATTCGGTCATGGAAATTCTTAGGGACATCCAACCATTATGTGCGGTTGTTAGGTTTTCCAAGATCTTGGAAGTGATCTGTTGAACGATATAGAGGGATTTGATTGTTTCTTGGACACAATTTTGGAATTGTTTGTCAGAATTGAGGGGGTTTCTAATAGGGAGGGAAAATTCCTTTTTCACATCTAAAATCTCGGTGGCGTCTTCAAATAACTGCGCAATTTGTTCTCGGAAAGCTAGGGACATTATTCAATTTAAATATTATTTAAGAATTCTTTTTAAAAATTACTATTAAAATGAATATAATATCAATAAAGATAATGGATCTAAATAGTTCAAAGGATACGGTAGGGTTAGGAAAAAATTGGAAAAAAATGAATGGATTTTCAAGAAATTTAAAAGGGAGACTAAGTATAAAAATTAAACAAAATTCGGGAATATTTCAGTCACCGGCTGAGCTGTCGAATTACCAAAAAATAATTCGAATAAAAAGGGTAGGGAAAAAGGGGGAAATCTTAATTTTCAAAATAATTCACCAAACAACCACAAATTCAACAACAATTTTATTTCAACAGCAAAAAATTACTTTAACAACAAAAAATTATTTCTTTTCTTTAACAAAAATTTTACGAATAAAAGAGGGGGAGAAAGCAAAACCCAGTGGAAAACACAAATCTGCAAAAACTGAATAAAATCCAAAACAAAACTGAACTGAAAAGTTATTTTGTTAGGAAAATAGCAAAAAGGGACAAAAAGGCGGGGAAAGGCCAATTTGCATTATTTTTTTTGAAAGGGCCAAAATAGTTTAAGAAAACGATGACAAATCGGTTGGGCCAAAGGTTAATATAAAATAAAAATATTTTTTTCAAATCTAAAAGATTTGACACCTTTGCTGCATTCGCTTAATCAAATAAACAATTTGCATTTTCACATGCAAATATAAAGTTGACTTATATTTATAAAGGTTAACCTTTATATTTAAAACTTATATTTAATATTAAATATATTTATATTTAACTTATATTTAACCTTTTATATTTAATATATTTAACATTTATATTTTAACCTTTATATTTAACCTTTATATTATTAACCTTTATATTTATAAAGGTCTCCCGACATTCTCATCCAATTCTTGACTCTTAGCTTATCTTTATTATTCACTTTCCGTTTATATTTTGACCCTTAAATTGTCTCTATAAACACCCCAACCTTTTCCTCATTAGTAGAAGATTTGGCCTAGCCAATCTCTCCCTTATTATTGTGCCCATATTTATATGGAGAATAAATTGAATAGAATGAATAAATATTTAAATAATGTAATTCAGTCTAATATGTCCCCAGAATAGTAGAACCCGAGTTAAGCTATATAATACCCAACCATAGCAGCCTTTAATGATCGAAATATTTTCTAACTCTACCCGCCTATTTTCCTGGCCTATATAATCTCCCCCTCCAAACCCCACTTAGCTTCCTTCTGTTTTAGCTTCACTCTGTTTGGCCTCTCACTTTAACTTTTGGCTTTACTATTGTGCTTTGTATTGACGCTGCTTTTTTTAATTGGAAGTAAAATTTATATTTTGATTGAAGTATTTTTGGTTGGAATAAACTTAGGCTAAAATTTGCTTGGTAGAAAACCTGGACTGAGAATCGAGCCTTTCCCCCACAGATTTTTTTGGTGCAACGGCCGGGAACTCTCAGGCCGCCTTCAATCTACTACTTGTTTTCGAATTTTGGTTTTTGGAAGTGCTATTCAAATGTCCGGAAGAATTAGAAGAAATCTGAACGCTGCCTTGAAAACCATTCAAGAGTATACAGCCGAGGCCAATCGAATTATTGCAGAGGAAAATGATGAGGATACTCGTAGGAAGCTGAAGCTGGAGAAAGCCCATATTGAAACCACTATTGTAAGAATTGAGGAATTGGATGCTCAATGGAGTGATTATGTGGCAAGCTTAGAAGGGCCGCAAAAAATGTCTGAGGAATCGCTATATCTGGATTTTCCGCCCCGAGGTGCTGGTATGGAAAGGGAGGAAGGCCAGGAAGTACCGTTAGCTCAACGTCATTTTGTGGATCAATGCGAATTTGCCCGACAAGTTGTTGTGCTAATCGAACAAACCATGGAGGATCTTGGCTAATCTAGAAGCGGTTCTCGCCAATCTGCAATGAGCAGATCAGATACCCGAACCGATGACCTTAGAAACCAAAATAGGAGGGCGCAGGGAAATCAAAGGCCTCAGCCGCCTACAGTACAGGTGCAACAGCCCTTTATGGTGCAACCACGTGCGAAGCTCCCTCCATTGCATTTGCCTCACTTTTCGGGAGAAACCAGAGACTGGCCTACCTTTTGGCAACTTTTCGAGTCAACTGTGGACAATGAGCCGAGTTATGACAATGTCGTAAAAATGAGTTATTTGCTCTCTCTTCTGGGGCCGTATTTTAAGAAGCGGGTAGGGGTACCAGGTAAATTTACCAGGTTCTCTTACTCGGGTGATAGAACCCCGAGCTGAGGGTTAACCCTTATTCCAGAAAAATTAACCCAGAGCTCGATGATTACCCGCAGCTGCCCAACCCTCTTCTTGGAATATCAGCCAAAATTTGACAATTTAAATTTAAAAAAACTTTTTAAGAGTTTGAAATATTATTTCTCGGTCAATTCTGAGCCGATTTTCAAAATTTAAAAGGACTTTAAAAGTTCAATTTTTCTTTCTTTTGATAGAATAAATTTTATAATTTTAAACTCACATTTTATAGGTTTAAAATTAATTTAAAAATAAATAATGAAATTCCAAAATGGAATTTTAAATTTTATAAAAGAGCTTAGCATCAAGATAAAATTAAGTAATTAAAGACGGAAATTTAAAAACATCTCTGACCCTGAGACTTGATAACTCTCAGTAGTTACCCCCCTTTCGTATCGAAATTTTGCCTTCGGTATACACTATACTATATCCAAATTATTAAACAACAAAATGATTTAATTAAACAGTAATGACTAAAAATGTTTTAAAAAATATTTTATTAAAAGAAAAAAGAAAACAAAATTTAACTACTACTGGCCTACAAAAAACAAAGTTTTTGCACAAAGGTTTTCGACGTACATACCTATTTTGTTGAAAAAAACTTCCAAATATAATTAAGCTACAAAACTATTATTTTAAAAATTTAGGTTCTGCTCATATTTCTCTCCCAAATGAATCTGTTCCAATAATTTCTTTTTTACATTAGAATCGAAATTTAATGCGAAATTTACATACTTGCAAAAATATTTTAAAATTATCACATATGTATATAGATAAATATCACAATTATTTTCATTCACAATATAATCCTTCTTTACAATATGGTGATATATTTGGACATTTTCGGGGCTCTGGACCCCCCAAATCACCAACATAACGTTCTTGTATTGATGGATCTAAACCACAGGGACGAATAAATTCTTCCGATTTTTCATGTACAAAACAATTCGAGGTCCATTTATCACCAAGCAAAACAGGGCAGGCTGCATGTCTAATTAAGAAAGCGAGGATTTATAGGCAAATGCCTTTTTCTGCGAACTTGGCATGATGTAATACGTTCAAAAAACGTGTTTTTAGCTTGATCCGAAGAGTATAGCATGACTTTTAATTTGCCTATTTTGGACTTTTTATGCCTTTTTGCCTATATGTATTTCTTGGTAATATTTTTGCCTTTTTTAGCGATTTTTTCTAAATTTTACCTAAAAATTAGTCCAGAATCTAAAAAAATTAGTCCTAGATTTAAGAAAATCAGTGCCTACTCCCATTTTTAATTTATAATTGTATTTTACTGTTGGACATTTTGAGATGAGACGTTTTGGTGGTGGGACATTTTGGGGTGGACGTTTTGTGCGTTGGGCGAGATTTCCCTTTTGTCTATTGTCGACATTTTTAAAAAATTTAAACCATTTTTGTTCAAAAAAATGATTTAAAATGACGAAAATATGGCAAAAGAGTTTAATAAAAAAAAATATGGCAAAAGAGTTTAATAATAATTTAAATGACGAATATGTAAATGGGTATTTTCTTGTTTTTATCTTAAATTTACAGGTCTGATAATCTTTTTTATCTGCCTATTTTTGTGCCTTTTTTGGCTTTTTGGTCCTATTTAGGTGTACTGACACTTGCGGACCGAAGATGCGGATCGACAGTTGCGGACCGACATATGCGGACCTAATTTTCTATACTTTTTATTTTTTAAGAGTACCAGGTCCGCAAATGTCGTTACGCAAAATACAATCCGCAACTGTCGATCCGCAAATGTCGTTCCGCAAGTGTCGGTAACCCTATTTTAGGCACCTTTTTCGCTGTTTTTACGTGCCTAACTATCCTCGCTTTACTAATTAAGTAACAATAAAATATTTTAAAGGAAACCAAACCTACATAGTTCTCCTATCCACATCTCCACTTCTTAACAAAGTATACCAAAAAAGAGCATCATTTTTAGTTGGGTTAGCTACAGTTTTTACATCAGTAAAAACTGTATATCCACCCTTTTCTGGCGTACTTAAATAAAAAAGAACTGTCGCAATTACATCTCCATTTTCACTAGTTGAATTTGAATTTCCATAAAACTACAAAATATTTATTTCCTAATTAGGATTATTAATATCAGAATTGTGATACTCCTTAAATAAGTCCGGGTACTTTGTGATTATCTCCCACCATTTTATTTTTCTTCTCCTATCTTTTCCTTTCTCCAAAAAATAAACATGAGTAAAAGTTTTTCCTTCCTAAAAGTATTAAAAATGGTCAGTAAGGTAAAAAAATCAACTCCCGTTCTTAACTTTGGACCGAGATACAGACCCCCGAAAATTAAAAATAAAAGGGTGGACCAAGTTCATTTTTTTGGGCTAAAAATTCGATTAATCAAATATTAGCTAATTCGAAAGAGCTTGTCGAGCTGATTCTAATGACATCAAAATCAACATAATTGAGCAAGATTTGACAAAGTTATGACATAAAGTGATCCTATCGTAGTCGTGAGACTTTTGCAACACCTTTCTATTTGCGCAGGATTTTTGACTGTATCTCGGTCCAAAGTTAAGAACTGGGGCTAATTTTGGTGTCATTCGACACAGCACGACGTGTTCTATAACCTAAGACTGCTGACCATTTTTAATACTTTTGGAAAGGATAAAAAGGGGTACGAACCGAACTATTACCCTATTTTTTTTGCTGGTACTCGTATTTCGTACCAAAGTACGAGTACGAATTTTTGTACGAGCTTATAAGCACTGGAAATAAGGAAGAAAAATGAGGGCCGACAACTTATTTTTTTCAAAAGCATAATCTTTTTTAAATTAAAAATAGACCTTAATAGAATCAGAATGGGGGTTAAGATGTCCACCAATTCCATAATTTACCATCTTTAAAATAAATCTTTTTTTATTTTCTAAAAATTATTATTTTACTTGTAAAGGTTGAGCAGACTTCATATTTAAATTAGTCATTAATTTCAAACGTTTAGCTATTTCTTTAACAATTGGATGTGTTTTTATGTTAATCCTAGCACTTTAAAAGTTAGAAATAAAAAGATAATTATTTAAAATCAAACAAGCTGCTCGTTTGATTTTCGTTAAATGTTATTTTTTGCGTAAAATGGTCTAATGATGCAAATCTCTGTAATCTTGGTAATGATATATTTTGCATTATTTCAATTTCTTCATCATAAACAACATTACGAAATATAACAGCTAAAGGTTCGAATCGAATTATTTCAACTTTAATTGGGGCTAATCGCAGGAATGGACGATCCATTTTGTAATAACAATAAAGTTTGGATATTTCTGTTACATTCTAAAAAATTAATTGAAAATTATTTTAAAAATAATTTTAATGGACCTCCTCCTGAATTTAGATACCCCTATGAATCTAAAAGTATATGTCAAAACTAAATTTCTTATTAATTATCCAAATATAAATGGCATTATATTGTAAAGCATATAGCTATTTAATTCCTGAGGCTGTGCAGTAGGAGGCGTGGTGCAATGACTAACACATCAGTCCGGTCTACTGAAGATGCTGGTTCGCTCCCAGCCGTCGAATAACCCTTTGCACTAGCTAAAGGAGAGAAATAGCTATAGCCCAGCTGCTTTACTATATCTAAACATTGGGGAAAGTAAGTTGTTCCTCTCAAAGGTTTTTCCTCCAAGTAGTTGGAAGAAGATTCCCCGATCTGTAAATATAACGCTTATAAAATTAATCTATGCGATATATAGGGTTGACCCCATTTTAAATAACAAACAATTTCATTTTCACCACGACAGAGTTCTTCATAAACTGAACTCATTCTTGTATTATTTAGTGGAGGTATATTTAAACGAAAATCTTCTTCATTAACTCCATTAGCTAATAATTCTTGTTCATATAATTTTGAATTATTTGTTGCATTTGGATATAAAGGATCTTTTTTTTAAATATTTTTTAATTAATTAATTCTCAATTACCTAATTCAATTAATTTATCATTAATAATTAAAGCTCTCTTTAAATTTCCTTGTTTATATAAAGAAATTGACAAAATATTTAAAATATCAGATTTGTTAATTTCTGTTGATTCTTTTTCGAGTAAATAATATCGTTCATTTGCTTCTTCCATCCATAATATTGAGTGATAATAATCCTTTTTTAATTTAAAATTAAATATTATAATTAACCATTCATTTGTTTTCAAATGAGTGATTCACTGATTGATCTTCGCAACTCGAGCCGAGCCTTAGGAGGACGTGGCTCTTCCAGGAGTGGGAAGAGTCGCGCCTCTAAACTCCACAGCCTTTATTAATAATAGAAAAATTCTGCCTTGCGACAAAATTTTTAGGATTTCCAAAGCCAAAAAATTCTAAAAATCTAAAAAATTCTAACATAAATTTTCCCTTTATTCGCTTTGCAGACGAAATTATTAAATTATCAAAGCCAAGAAATTCTAACCTCTTTATTATATGCAGCCAAACCTATTTCATAACAATCCTTTGCTAAATTAAATTAATATTTCAAATACCGTATTTATTCTAATAGAATGGCCCTTCCAATAGAATAACCCTTTTTTAGAGTAATTAAAAATAGAATGGCGGTCATTCTATTAAAATAAATACGGTAATTTAATAACCAAATATTTACCATCCATTTGTTTATTTATATTAATATCCTCAACAATTCCATTAGCCAAATCTTTAGTTTTTAATTTGTAAGTATCTTGTAGACGTAATAATCCTTGAATTGCTCCGATTAAATCATCCTTTTTAAACAAAAAATATGAGATACATATATGAGAAGCAATAATAAGAGAGAGGAAGGGAACATCATTTTTACTTATCCCGGATTTTTTTCAAAAATAGTTAGCTGAATCTTGAATCTCCCATTTTTTCTTATCTTTAGGCTTGTCTCATTAAATTTTAAATAGATATAATTCGTACCAAGTCCGAGTACCCCTTTTTTACTTTTTATAGTTTACCAATCCCCAATCACTTCTTAGAACTCTCCTCTCATTTTACTTTTTTAATTAAAAATAGAAAAAAATCCACCTCAGTAGGAAAACGAGTTTCTCTTTGTTTTGAAATATTTTTTAAATAATTTTCAGCCAAATCTGATTGAATTTCCTTTGAAATTTCTTTCCAAGTTTTTGCTAATTTTTTTATTACTTTAAAAGCATTTAAAGGATTTAAAACACTTTTTGGTTCCAATTCAAATAATTCACTTTCTTCTTTTAAATATTTATTTGCCATACTAAAAAATTATTTATAATCATACTAAAAATTATTTATATATTTTCTAAAAAATTATTTTATAATATCCCCATAATTTCTTGCTGCGGCGCAAAAAAGGAAGATTTTTGGCTTAAGGATCGTCTAAATTTTTCAAAATTTTCGCCTGCGGCGCAAAAAGCAAGTGATAATTAGAGTGACAAATCCACCATCTCCTATTCACCCAAATCGCCGACAACCCAAATCCCCTTAATACAGCTTAATTCCCTGATATCACCCTTAATCCAGCTAAATCACAAGATAATCCACCCAAATCCCGTTTAATCCATTGATACCCCTCTTAATCCTATGATATCACTCGACATCCTCCTTTATCTACCTAGATCCCCCAATGAAAAATAATTCATTGATTTACAGCCGGAGCCCGGAGCCAACATGGAGCGGCTCCGAAAATGGCCGGCTCCGGAGCCGGAGCCCGGAGCCGGAGCCAAGATTTTGAAAGCCCGGAGCCGGAGCCAACAAATGGCAACCCAGCACTGCTATCTACATTAATATATTCAATATTAATTAAAGGTATCCACAACTCTACTAATTCTAAAAAATACCTTTTTAAATTTTCTAAACGTTTATTTTCCAATGAAATATAATTTTCTATAATTTTTGGAATTTCTTTTTCTACATGTACTAATTGTTGTAATTCTGCAGAAGATGCAAATAATTCTTGGGAATTAATTAATTTAATTAAAATAAATAAATTAATTAAATAAAAATACATTTTAGATTAAATTAAATATATTATTTTTGGTGTTTATTTAAAAATAAAGAATATTCAAAAGTATCAATTTGGTGTTGTCATTTACTGCTTTTAAAGGCTCTTCCTTTTTTTAAAGGTTCTTCCTTTATTAAAAAAGTTAAATAAAAATAATAAAGGATTTTTATATTTATGTGCTGGATTCCTAATATTTTAATTTTATAAATTTAACAACAATTTTAGTTTACTATTTTCCGAAAAATAAAATTTAAATTTAATTTTTAAGGCATACAATGTCAATTATAACAAACACCCATATTTTTTTGATTTTTTCACAAATTATTACTTTTCTAGTTTTTGGGATAAATTATCACTGATAACAAAATCACTAAATCAAAATAAATTATTACTGAATCACCGAAATATTAATTTTGGGTACTTTATTTAAAGACATACTACAGACCTTTTTCAAAGAATTACTTAAATAATTATAAGATACCTCCTTTTAAAATTTTTATTATCAATTTACGTTGATTTTTGTTTCGAGATCTCGATGATTGAATTATATTTCGGCTTTGTTTCTTTTGTATTTTTATTTATAACCATACACATTATTTATAAATCTTTTTTGATTTTAAAAATTGATATTTTCATTTAGATGGGGTGGCTTATATTTAGTATTTAACAGTAAATATTCGAGAAAACGTCGTTATGACTCAAAGAAAATACTTGGAATGAATATTTTTGTGATAATATATGGCTTTTTACATATCCATTTAATACACAAAAGACTATTAAAGACACATTCCAATTTCGGGTTGCAAAACTTTAAATTAATATTTTTGTATTATTTTTATATGCATTTGTTGTTGGCTTTAAAACCCCCAAACTATGTTATTCTCTTTTGTAAATATGTAAATTTTTCTCTTAACTTTTAATCATAAAATTAAGTAATAAAAATTACATTTTAGATTATTTTATTTAAAAATATTTTTTAAAAAATTATCCAACACATTATTGCTTATTTTTTGTAAATTTAATTTTTTTAATTCCACGTTGAAAATAGTACATCTATGCAAAAAATAAATTATGTTGTTTTCAAAATTTTACTTCCTGTTATTTTTTACTTTATGAAATATTTTCTTTAAAAAATATACATATTAAATAATATTAGGAATAATTAATATAGGTTATTTAAAAACAAAAATAGTAAGGGGTTAGGCCTAAGCTTTAAGGTGTTTTTGACATTTTTTGGACCCCAAAAAATTTGAAATATTTTCATATGTTTTTCAAAAGAAGCCCACGCTAAAACTTCAATCCATTAAAAAGTTATGGAATTTTTGTGAAAAGGTCCCAACCTTTCTTGCCCCATGAAAAAAAGGGCGTGGACAAACTTTTCAATTTTTACTTAAGACTGTTAAGCATGTGCGGTGGGTTGTCCCTCTGGTTAGGGGCCTTTGGCCCCATAAGCCGGCCAGAGGCCGATATTAATATTATGCTTTGGCTTGATATTTTATATTATATAATGTTTAAATATAACTGTTTTTGGAAAAAAAGTTTTATAGTATAGTAGTAAATAATTTAAGTTTAATACTCTGCAAAAGAGTTGAAAGAAATTAGCAAAAATGAAATTAAAATTTTTCAAAAATATCACAATTATTTTCATTCCATTTCTTTTCGATATGGTGATATATTTGGATATTTTCGGGGCTCTGGACCTCCCAAATCTCCAACATAACGTTCTTGTATTGATGGATCTAAACCACAAGGACGGACAAATTCCTGTCCTCTTTCGTGTAACCAAGAATTCGAAACCCATTTATCTCCAAGCAAAACAGGACAAGCTGCATGCCTAATTTATCAACAAATAAATATTTTTTAATACTCCAAAAACCTAGTTCTCATATCACCTTTTCCACTTCTCCACAAATTATACCAAAAAAGAGCATCATTTTTAGTTGGTTTAGCTACAGTTTTTAAATCAGTAAAAACTGTATATCCACCTTTTTCTGGTGTACTTAAATAAAAAAGAACTGTTCCAATTCTATTTCCATTAGAAATTGAATTGATAGATGTCTCTGTTATTGCTTCATTCTCCTATAAATATTTTTATTTTTAAATGAATTATAATAATAAAGTTTGGAAACCAAAGCAAAGTCATAATGGGATTCATAATGTCCACCAATTCCATAATTTCCAATCTAACAAAATTAATAAAATAATATTATATTTCAATTCTTTATAAAGCTTTTTTGAGGTTTATTCTAAAGCTAATTTAGTTAATAACCTGTAACTGTTCAGTCCTTCCCATATCTAAACTTGTCATCATTCCTATACGTTTATCTAATAATTCTGTCGTTGGATTTTCATTATTTCTTAGCCAAGCACTTTAGAATTTTAAAATTAAAAAATTAATAATTTAAAAAGAAATATTCCACCTTTTACTAATTCTATAAGAAGCCGTCATTGGATTTCCAGTTTTTGGATCTTGAACTTCCGCTTGTCTAAGTTTTGGCTTAGATAACTTTTTTAATATTTCAATTTCCTCATTAGCAATAATATTACGAAATATAACAGCTAAAGGTTCGAATCGAATAATTTCAACTTTAATAGGGGCTAATCTAAGGAATGGAAGATCCATTTTGTAATAACAATAAAGTTTGGATATTTCTGTTACATTCTAAAAAATTAATTGAAATTTTATTTTAATGAACTTTTTATTTAAATAATTAAATAAAGTATTTATTTGAAATCTAAATTTAACATTATTAAATTTATTTTTATATTTAGTCTTATTCTATGTATGTATAAGGCAGCCAAACACAAGCCTGAAAATAGCAAAAGATTTCGTGGGACTTGATTGTGAAAGTTATCCGATTAGTTAACCGATCAACCATTCCACCGCCAACTAATCATCCCCTTTTTGTATTATTTGCCTAGGCTTAAAGGAAACACCGCCAGCCTTGGAATAAAAAAATTTCTCCTTTTCTGCTTGGAAATCCGCCAGCAATAATTATAAAATTATAATTAATTTCATAATAAATATTTTTAAAAAATATTTAAAGTAAGAAATACCAAAGAAACTTCATCTCTACATAATGATTCATAAAGTAATTGATCATCTATATCTACAGAATCATCATCTTTTATTGAGGTATTATTTAATTGAATATTATCAGTTTCGTTTGTATTCTTTGTCAAGTTTCCCCATCTATAATTATTTAATGGAGGTATATTTGAACGAAAATCTTCTTCATTAACTCCATTAGCTAATAATTCCTGTTCATATAATTTTGAATTATTTGTTGTATTTGGATATAAAGGATCTTTTTTTTTAATATTTTTTAATTAATTAATTCTCAATTACCTAATTCAATTAATTTATCATTAATAATTAAAGCTCTCTTTAAATTTCCTTGTTTATATAAAGAAATTGACAAAATATTTAAAATATCAGATTTGTTAATTTCTGTTGATTCTTTTTCGAGTAAATAATATCGTTCATTTGCTTCTTCCATCCATAATATTGAGTGATAATAATCCTTTTTTAATTAATTAACCACTCATTTCTTTTTAACCAAATTAAAAGTCAGGACGGGGTGTATCTGATTGACCAACGGGCTTCGAGTCGAGCTTTAGGGACGTGGCTCTTCGAGGAGTGGAAGGAGTCACGCCCCTTAACCAGAGGTGGGTCGGAACAGCCAGAGGTGTCGGAAATCGGAACTGTCGGAAATCGGAAATGGCTCAAAAGTCGGAACTCGGAAATCGGAAATCAAAATTTTTTTTCGGAAATCGGAAGGAAAAAAACGCCGGAAATCGGAAGGCGGAAATCGGAAATAAAATTTTTATTTTCATAACTGAAATAATATTTAAAATTGTAAGGTGGCAAATTTTGGCCTTCTTGAGTGTAATTTGAGGGAGTAAATGTTCTTTTTGCAACTCAAAAGTCAAATTCGAAGGGATTAAAAGAGATATTGTGGGATTTTGTTGATTAGACGGGATATCAGAGAATTTATAGAATTAATAGGGATATTTGGAGATTAAAATCGAGGACTGACAGAGGAATGAGATATAAAAAGATTTGATAAAGGAAATTTGAGGACCCACCCCTGCTTGAAATACAGAGCTAAAGTTTTTAAGAGCCGCACAATGATCGAAGACTCAATACCTCAATAGCACACCCAGATCCCTCGTTATTACCTATGACCACTAGAAATCACACAATATAACTCAAAGTCCACCTTAATCCATCCTAATCCTCCGATATACCATTCATCTTTCATTTATAGCGCCGCAGGCAAAATTTTAGGGATTTTTGGGAGCCTTAAGCTAAAAATCTTTCATTTCTGCGCCGCAGGCGAAAATTTTGAGAATTTTTGAGCCCAAGAAGCCAGATTTCTTCCATTTTTTGCGCCGCAGGCGAAAATTTTGGAAAGCTAGAAGCCAGATTTTTTCCTTTTTCAGCGCCGCAGGCGAAAATTTTAAAAATTTTGGAAAAAGTATTAGTCAGAAATATTCCCTAAGAATTGTCGGAAATCGGAAATTTTTCCAAAATTTCGGAAATCGGAAATCGGGAGGAAAAAAACGTCGGAAATCGGAAGTCGGAAATCGGAATTCCGACCCACCTCTGCCCTTAACTCCGCGGCCTCTATTAATAATTATGGTTGGTATCAGTAGGATAGAAAAGAAATTTCAAAAAATGGGCGATTTCCAAAGCCATGAAATTCTAACCTCTTCATTATATGCAGCCAAACCTATTTCATAGCAAACCTTTGCTAAATTAATTATAATTAATTATTTTATATATAATTTAATAACCAAATATTTACCATCCATCTGTCTGTTTATATTAACATCCTCAACAATTCCATTAGCCAAATCTTTAGTTTTTAATTTGTAAGTATCTTGTAGACGTAATAATCCTTGAATTGCTCCATTTAAATCAGCCTTTTTAAAAAGTAAAAAATATTATGAGAGATTGGGGAACTAATTCTAAGGTTAACATTTCTCTCAGCGATTTCTGGTTTGCCCCTGATATAAGAATCTGATTAAAACTAGTTTTCGGCACGATTTGGTACTTCCGCGTTCCTTCTCTAATACCGGACTGGTACACTACTGGCGCCGGACCACAAAAATACATTTTCCTACCACAGATATACATCGTACCAAGTTCGAGTACTCCTTCTTTTTTACCTCATCTTATAGTTTAGGAATCCCCAATCACTTCTTAAAACTCTCCTCTCATTTTCTCTCTTTTAATTTAAAAAAAAATAGAAATAATTCACCTCAGTAGGAAAACGAGTTTCTCTTTGTTTTGAAATATTTTTTAAATAATTTTCAGCCAAATCTGATTGAATTTCTTTTGAAATTTCTTCCCAAGTTTTTGCTAATTTTTTTATAACTCTAAAAGCATTTAAAGGATTTAAAACACTTTTTGGTTCCAATTCAAATAATTCACTTTCTTCTTTTAAATATTCATTCAATATACTAAAAAATTATTTAAAAGTTACTTTTTAAGGAACAATATGTACATATAATTATTATTTTATTGTAGTAAGATTAGGGGTCTAGCAAGCATAAAAATAAACTTTTTTAAAGAATTTTCATAAGTTTCAGGAATCGGGTTGACTATTTAGACCTCTTGATAATTATCGTTTATTTCTCCTCACCCATTCTCCATACAAATAATTTATTTTCTAAATTTTAACTAACCATTTTTTCTTCATTAATTAATGGTTCATACATAAATTAAAATTTAATTATAAAAAATACCTTTTTAAATTTTCTAAACGTTTATTTTCCAATAAAATATAATTTTCTATAATTTTTGGAATTTCTTTTTCTACATGTACTAATTGTTGTAATTCTGCAGAAGATGTAAATAATTCTTGAGAATTAATTAATTTAATTAAAATAAATAAATTAATTAAATAAAAATACATTTTAGATTTAATTAAATATATTTTTTTAATTTAATTTTTAAAATAATTCTTTTAAATAATTTTGTTAGAAAAAATTTAATATAAATTTTTGTATACTAAAATTAATGGCTAACAATTTCTCAAAATTTTATTTTATGTGTTGGCATTAAAATCGAAAGTTTCTTTATTTAAAAATCTATTTTCTATCTTTATTACTTGACTCTTGCTCAATACAAACATTAAATTTAATATATTAAATTCCATAAAATATAAAGTTTGGATAGCTTTGCATTTATTTAAATTTAATTTTCCATTCTTTTAAAATTGCGAATACTCAGTAATTTTTATTTGAATTAACGGGGAAAAGGTAAAAGAATTTTTTATTGATTTGGCATAAATTATAATCAGAAAATGATTTTATTTTTTATACTTAATCTAACTTTTAATAAGAAAAATGTATAGTTTCACTTTATTTTATATAAAGTCAAATCATGTTATAGTTTAACTTCTTGGGGCTGAAAGAACGTGATTAGAAAGAGTTGTATAAGTAGAGGGAGGTATCGGTTAGGCATTTACCTATCAATCACTATCAATCAGTGGCCAATGAAATTAAAAAACTTATACAGGACTAAGCTGTATTTTTGTATTACAAGAATTACCTATTTAGGTATTATTGTTATAATTTTTCTTTTATTTATATTTTTAATAATTTAAAATTAAACTTTAAAAAAAATTCTTTTATATATTTAAATGCAATATTAAAAATCACAAAAAATATTTTTAAAATATTTTTTTTATCTTTTAGCTCTTTTATCAATTTAATCAAATTTCGCTAGGCTTTCCTGTATTGCACACAACAGATTGTTCCAGGCTATCTGTTATAATTGAATGATTGTTATTGGTAAGAACATCTTCGACCAATTCCAAATGCTTTAAAAATAAATTTTTAGAAATCAAAAAACAAATTTAATTTCCGAATTAATTTCCAAATATCCTATCCCTTCAATGGACTGATAAAATTAACTTAAAATTTTCGTTGTAAAAGAATTTAAAAAATAAATTCTTTTTTTAATTTTTTTTTTCAAATTAAAAAACTTACTCTTGACAATTTATTCAATTCTTCTTTTTCCTCTTCTTTACCTTCCTCAAAATTATTTTCTTTTATTATTTTAATTTCTCCATTCTCTTTTAAAGGTTCTTTTTCATCTTCTTCTACTTCCTCATTACTTGTTTGACAAAATTCTTGATTATTTTCTGAATTATTAACTTCTTCTTTGTCTTCCTCTTTTTTATTTTCAATTATTTGACAAATATTTTCTTCCTTCTGATTTTCCTTTTGTTTACTTTCCGATTCTTCTATTTTATTATTTTCCAACAAATCAACATCGCCATCAGTTTTTTGTTCTTCTTTTGGTTCTGAATTATTTTCTTTTTCTATCGAAATTTCAATTTTTGGGTCATCTTCTTTTAAATTTTGAATTTTTTGTTTTTCCTCATTTTTTGGAATTTTTTCTTAAATTTTTAAATTAATTATTTAAATTAATTTAATTACCCAAAATTTGTTCTTTCAATTTATTTTCATTTTTTTCTTCCAATTTTTCCTCACTATTTTCATCATTATTATCAGCAGAAATTACAGCATTGTCTGTCCAAACTTTAGCCATTTCTGTTGCTGCATTTTGAATATAATCATTCTTTTCAGTTGATATACAAACTGCTACAGGGTCGTCAGAAGCTGTTCGGCCATTGGTTGATACTGTTGGTGGAAATGCGACCTTTTAATAATAATGAAAGGATGTTTTGTTAATGATTCCTAAAAATTATTTTAAAAATAAATATTTCAAAATAATTATATGTAAATATTATTTAAAAACTCCAATATTAGTTGTTTGGATATTACACATACCATCTTTCCTGAATTAGTACTCCCCCTCAAATAATACTCCCCTTTGGAGGAGGGTTAAAAAATAGAACCCCCGGGAGCACTATTATAGGAAACACGGTATGTAAATTCTTTAATATATTTTTAACGTAAAATTAAATTACCTCATCATTAATTTCAGTTGAATGTCGATTAGTTCCACCATTTTTAAGAGAATATTTTTTAGAATGTTTTTGGCCCATTAATTTTTAATTTTATAAAATTGTAATGAAGAAATATCTTTTAATTTAAAAGTATATTTATCTGTAAATAAATTTAAAAATAAATTATTTTTAATTCAAAAAGATGATTTTTAAAAGTAGAAAAGCTTTGTAGAATAAAAAGAATTTAAAAAGCTCTTCTTCTCTTTTTTCCCCATTTCAATCACCATTTTTATTTGCCGCATCGATTTATAGGTTTATATAAAAATAATTATATTTCGATTTATAATTATTCTCAACAACCCAAACACAAAATCTGTCCATAATTTCCGTCCCCAAATGTGTGAAAAGCAAAAAAAAAATAAAATAAAAATAACCCCCCAGTGTCAGTCAATTTATTTTTCGACCAATAAAAAAAATTTTTTTTTGATTCTTCTGCATCATCACCCCTTTTTCCCTTCTAAAATACCCTTTGAGTGGCAATTTTATAGGGTAATACTATCATAAAAGAATTTATATGTATGGACATAAAAGAATGGAAGAAAATGAGTGGCGGTCATTTTTCTAAAAAAGAATTTTTTTGTTAAAATAAATGTAAACGAAAACAAAGTAAAATGAGAAGCTAGTAAAATTAGAAATAAAAAGCTTTTAAATTTTTTTGGAGATTCATTTGTAATGCATGTCCATCAATATACATATATATGTATATTTTAAAGTACAAAAAAGAAAACGAAAAAAAAATAAATTTATGAAAAGATTTAGATAAATTTAAATTTAAACGAGTTTAGTATAATTACTAAAAATATTTAAGAGTTTAAGTTTTTAATCTTCAGGATCGGGGTACGGCGTTATAACGAGATTCGGCTGTATAAAATAGGGAAAAGCAATGACAATTAGAGGATATTCATACTAAAAAAGTATTTTTCTTTAGAATTTTTTCTTTTAAATTTTCTTTTAAAACATTTCTTAGAAAAAATATTTAAAAACAAAATAAAATGTTATTAAATAAATTTGATGTTCCTATATAATTTACCTTCGGTTAATAAAAATTTTCAGATAAGAGAATTCTAAAAAAAGGACAACAAATAATAAAATAAATAACTAAATTTGTGTATTAGTCATAAATAGGTATATTAAATAGGTAGATAATTTTGAAATACATTACAAGAAAAATAATGGAAATTAATATGTAGAAAACGATATTTAAAGTGCATATTTAATAAAAGGAAATTAATAAATTGAAATTAAAACAGAAAAAATATACATACAAAAATATTACAATCCCGTCTTAAATATTAAAATAGTATATTTTTAATTTAATATGTAGTCTAACCATTTATAAATAAAAAGATCCAAATAAATTCCTCACCTTTTTATTAAGAGAAACACAAATATTTAAAAAGAATTTGTGTTCTTTTTTAGGAAAAATAAAATTTAAAAATAAAATCATCCCCCCCCCCCCCCAAACTTGTCCTCAGTCATTTTATTAAATAAATATTTTTTGATGAATTCTTTTGGCGCCATTGGCTCAAACTGATAAGAGAAAAGTAAAAGCTATTTGGAATTTAAACAATTTTTTTATTCACTCTCCCTTTCCTCATTTTTGGTAGCAATGAATGATTGAAACAAGAAAAATATGTAAAAGAGAAAAGAATGAATCACAGACATTTTTTTAAGAAAAAAAAGAGGAAATAAATAATTGTGATTACATTTTATATATTTTTAAACAAAATAAATATATTTATGATATATTAAATAAATAAAAATTCAAAAATGTTAGAGGAAGCGTCAGCTGTTTTTAATTAAAAAATGATAAATAAATAAATTATTTTATGAGTAAATTCGATAAAATTTAAAAATTAATTTGGGAATTATGTTGACTTTGGATTATATAGAAATAGAAATTTAATTTTAAATTTTTATTACGTAAAATAATTACTTTGTAAATGTATATTAATTTAGAAAGGATTATTTATAAAAATATTTTTTCTTTTAATTTATTTAAAATTTATAAAGCCAACAAACATAACCAGCAATACAATAAACCTTTAAAAATAAGAAAAAATTCTTTATTGTTTTTTTAAATTTAAATAGGTATTTTCCCAAAAAATTCTTAAACTAGTGAACTATAGTTTCAATTTAACCTTTCATTCTTTTTAAATTTAGCCCAAACTAATGTACTTTTAGCCAAAACTTTGTAATTTATTTTATTATTTTTTATTTAAAATTATTTAAATTACATGTTCAATTTTATCTTTAAAGAGCAAGATGAGCTCAATCCTCCACTACCTCTACTCCCTCGATAGCCACGGCCTCGATATCCTCCACCACCTCCTCCCCGTCCTCCTCGACTACTTCCACCGCCTCTCCCTCCTCGCCCACCACTTCGTCCTCCACGTCGTAAACTTAAATTTTAGTAAAAATATTAACTTTACTTAGTTTTTAAATATTTAATATAATTATTTATCCAGCTTATAAAGGTCTAAAAGGATATTCATTCGTTTTTTGAAAATTCTGTGGGAACACAACAACACTTCTCTAAATTTCGAAGCCCAGTTAAATAATCTACTAAAAATTGATATAATCAAAGAATTTAGTTAATTAGAGAATAAAATGTATATTTATTTTTAAAGACCTATTAAAATATTAAATAAATTTTTAAAAATAATTTTACTTAATTATTAGTCCTTCTCTTAAATCATTTGCATTTTCATTTGCCTTTTCACCGACGAAAGAGTTTTGAATTAAATTTTGTTGTTTAATTATTAGCTTTTTTAAATTGTTAAGAAATATCTTGAAATAATTGAAATAAAACCCGCAATTTAATAAATCCAACTTTAAATTTTTAAAAAGATTTTTTAATAAAAAAATTATTTTTGATTAAAATACCCTAATCAAAAATAAATCTTTTAATTCATCATTTTTAATGTTAATAAAGGCTCCAATGCAAAATATTATATTTGAAGTCATTAAATAAATAGTTAAAGAATTTTCTGAACAATTTTGTTGTAAAAAATTTTCTGAAATTTGGCACTTAAATTTTTTTATAAATTTTATTTTATTTTTTTGGTAATGTTACTATTTTATTTTCTTCAGTCTCAATTGCAATATTTAATTGAACGCCTTCACGGACACATTGATTTGGGGCATTTGGCTAATAAATAAATAAATTTAATTTAACAAAATATAAAATTACGCCTAAAGATTAAAATTGTTTAAATAATTATAAAAAATATATGTTGCAACGCTGTTGATAGTGATATTCGATATTTGATTCCATCGAGTTCTGACAGACTATTGACATTATTATTCAGTTTTCGCAGCCGCAATCCGCAGTTCGCAAGTCAAAAAACCACGCAATTTACGAAACGTACGAATTTAAACAATCCGCAATTGCGTGCAACCCTGATGCTATTCCCAAGAGTTGTCCAAAAATTTTTCTTAAGTTTTGGTCTTCGAGGCTGCATGCAAATGTCTTAGTCCTGAGCCTTGTAAAATTTTCGGTCTTGGACAACTCTATGTCCGTTGTGTAATGGACATAGAGTTGTTTTTTGTAATGGACATAGAGCTCTTTTTTGTCATTATGTGACTTTTACCATTTTTGTAGATTCTTTAAACTCCTTAATAATTTTATAGAGATCGGTAAGTTGATCCTAAATTGATTAAAATACGTCGTTTAAATTGAATAATTTCAAACTTTTGTAAATAAATCATTATAATTACAAACAAAAGAAGGTTTATTATCTTGGCAGTTCCAATGATTTTTGTTCTCTAGATTTAAATGGTCTTTTTCAGTATTTATTCCTTTGGTTGGGAGTATATTAATTAAAATAATTTTAAATAAAATTAAAAAATTAAATATTAATTTATACATAAATTAAAAATTAATTAATTTTTATTAATAAATAAATTGAAAGCAGCAGTTAATTTTTAATTTTTGTTGATATTTTTAAATAAAAATTATTTTCTAAATGATTCATATATTTTATTATAAAGTTTAAAGTTAATCAAAAAAATTTTGTTTATACATATGTCATAACTAACAAAAATGAGATCTATTTATATTCTAATCTAATTTAAGTGTTTATTTATAAATGTGCAATAGAATCAGTATCGTCATTTAGTGAATCTTTACTTGAATATATTGTTGATGGAATATTATCAGAAAACCGTAATAATGTTAAATTATTTTGTTGTTGTTCTTTATTTGTTATAAATACTAAATTTGTTAAATTATTATTATTTATCCCTCCAATATTCATTGTTGATGGAGCACTAGAAACAATTGAACCTCTTTGTTGTGCTGTCAACATTATTCTAATTCTCTGAAAAATAGATAATTTTTTAACACTTAAAATTCAAAATAGGCAACTTTAATTAAAGGGCCAGGCGTTGTAATAAACATATAAATAATATAAGCAGGAATTGATAGACAAGAGAGCATTCTAAATAGCCAACCTAATGACACTGACCACCTTTTTTAATTTATTAGGGTAGAAAAAAAATTTAAGAAATTACCAAGGATAAGTATAATTATTTAATTGTTTTGGCATAAATGAGGCAGAATATAAAGAAATTAAAAAAATAAATCCAATAAAAACAGGACAACAAGTCCAACAAATACGCCAATAAATACCAGGGTAAAATCCAAGCATAACATGAATATCCTTTTTTAAATATAAATTAATTAAAAATAATTTTAAAAGGAAAAAACTTCGCTAAATCTTTTAATTCCATAAAACCAACAAACAGCAATCATTTCACACATTACAATAAAAAGTACGGAAAGAGAAACTCCATAATCATCCAAAAAGGGAATAACATAACGACCACCCTATTTATTGAAAAAAAATAATAAAATTTAAGATTTTTTATTAAAAATAGTGAAGTGCGAAAGTAAGAAAATTTATGCACGTTTAGGTATTTTCCTTCCTGGAGTTGTACCTAGGATTGTCAGACACGGATATCAAGATCTGAAAAAAGGCAGGAGTGTAGTGTTGTGCCGAACTGGCACAATTTTGCCTCAAAATTTATTTATTTTATTTTCAAATTTATTTATCGATTCCACCCATTCCATTTATTTCTCATCATTTCACATATTTTAGTTTGTACCGCCCAATTTCTCCTCTATTTAACTGTTTGGCTTTTAAGAGAAAAGCCAGTTGTTGAACTGTCACTTTTTTACCTACCAGCCTGCTTTGTTTCTTCCCCCTTTTTTAATTTAATTTTAATTTAAATAAATTTTTTCTTCTTTAAATAGTTTGTGTTTGAGTCTAGGGGTCTTGAGTAACAAATTGCCATACTCGGCACATAAAAATTGGAGCCCCGTACGGGTCAGTGAATACCCGTCACCTTATCATCACGGCTAGTGCCGATCATTGGATCCCTAGTCCCAGAACGAGTAGCAGGCCCAATAGTGCCCACCGTTCTTTAAAAGTTTTTCTCATCGAGTGGGAACGACCCACTGATAATCTTCCCGGCGCAGAGCCGAATCTTTGAGTACCAACAAGTATTTTTGGCAATAGTGCCATCAGTTAATTTCAGTAGTGACCTTTAACGATTGCCGGCCCCAAAGTGCCCATCGTTACCTAATTAGCAAAATTCCGAGTGCCGGCCCCAAGTGCCCGTCGGATAAACGATTGCAGGCCCCAGAGTGCCCACATTTAATCAATTCAGCTTACAGTCCAATTGCAGGTCCCAAGTACCCTTTGGACATACCATACTCAAGTGACCCTTTCCAGACTCAAACAGTCCTTTTGGCCGGCCAATCAGAGAGCCTGCGCCTTTTTACATTCATTACAGTTTTTTGCACATCTGGCGAGTTGCACCATTTTTCTCCTTTTCTTTTTTAAAAATATTTTTTGTGTTCTTTGGCCAAAGTACAGGCCAACACAAATAAACAAACTTGCACATTTTTGTGCAAATTTCCTTCCCTTTTTTCCTTTCTTTTTTACACACTTCTGGTGTAAAAACAAAAATTAATCTTTTGTTTATTTTTATAAAAATAAAATTTTTTACATCGCTAAAGAGCGAATTTTTCTAAAGAGTTAGAAAAGGGAGAAATAACCCAAAAGAAGGGTTTTTACAAAAACAATTTTCTTCACGGCTCAGATAGCCGAATACACACATCTGGTGTGTCTTTTCTTTCTGCACATTCTTTGTGCACTTTTTATTGAAAAAATAAATATATTTTTTAAAAATTTAATTTTTAAATTTTTTTTCTACACGGCAAAGGCCGAAACAATTTAAAGTCCCTTCTTCACGGCTCAGATAGCCGAAATCAAATTTATCGGTTGAGAAGAACCGAACCCCTTTATTTGACTGGTGTGCCGGTTAGAGTCCCCACCAGTTCAGTCATTATCTCATATCAGAAATCTCAAGTTACTTAAATCATTATGCCATCTTCAAGGGCCATCCGGTCTCAGCTAGGACCAGCCCTCAATTCATTAAAGGGGCAATTAGTGTCCGCTAATCATTTGTTAGCCACTAATCAGAATAATCAGAACTTAGATCAAATACGCGCAGCGCGTTTTCAGTTAAATCGTACTCTAGATCGAGTCGATTCTTTACAAGGTAAATGGGCTCATTTCCTCGATAGCCTTGAGGGAGATGATCTTGCCCAGGAGGAACAAGTTTATGAGAGATTCGCTCCCCGAGCAGCGGGAGATCCAGACTATAATCATTTTGTGGAATTAGTAGAGAAAGCCAAAGGAGTTTTGGGCAATCTCAATTTTCTTATAGAACAATCGGTACCCTCAGGCCAGTCCAGTCAGGCAGGGGTATCCGAAGTGTCAGAGAATTTATCACAAGTAGGCGAACAGTTATCGTCAGTCACGAATAAGACAGAGCGGCAGATCCCGCATATTATTAAACAAGAGAACCAGTTCCCAACCTATCTTATAGAAACCAGACTTCCAGAGCTTAAAATGGATCCCTTCTATGGAGATCCCAAAAAGTGGACCACTTTTTGGCAGCTTTTCTCAGCGAATATAGACTCACGTCCCATGGATAATATCAGAAAGATGAGTTACCTTCTTACATTTTTACGAGGTCCAGCAAAGGATTTAGTAGCAGGTTTTGTCCTTACCAACGAGAATTACAACCGAGCATTAGACTTGCTCAAATCACGTTACGGAAATAGCCGGGCCATCACAGAGGCTTTAGAGGCTGAACTTATGAACCTTACCCCACCCAACGATTCCAGCCATTCCTTAAGGGCATTCGTTGACTCGGTGGAAAGAATTTGCCGTCAGTTAGAGGCATTTGGAACGATGGATCAGTCCCCATTCGTTTCCACAGTTATCAAAACCAAGCTACCCCAATCCATAGTTGCCAAGTTAATTGAGAAGGAACGATATTCCCAAGTCAGATGGGACAGTACCAGACTTAGACAAGAATTATGTAACCTAGTTGAGATCTGTGAGGAGGTTAGGGTATTTTCACAACTCAAAGTGAGACATCAAGGAGATCCCATCGTACCTCCCGTCCATCAGAGAAATGATTACCGTCCTAGAACAGGACATACCGAGCAATTATATTCATTCTGTGCCCAAACGCGACCTATTCGAAGCAGACAGTTGCCCCCTCAGGGTAAAAGATATTGTTCATTGTGCAACGAAGGAATTCATTTCCCAAGTGAATGCCCTAGTTATACAACACCTCAGGCACGTTTCCAGAGATTAAAGGAACAGAGACGTTGTTTCCGTTGTCTGGGAGAAGGACATTGTGTCAGAGACTGTCCTTCATCTAAGATTTGTGCCCAATGTCAAAATAACCATCACGTGTTAGTATGCACGAGAAGTATAAACAATAATCAGTATTTTTTAGCCCCAGCTGAAGATAATTATTACCCAGAAAAGCAAATCATCCAGATGGATTTAGGCCAGAATCAGAGTCCAGTCATTAATTCTGATAAAGCGTCAACAGTACGACACCAAGTACAGCAAGTTATAAATACCCCACTTGTTCAGACCGATAATCAACCCGCTCAGAAGATTGTAGTTCAGGAACGGGCTCCAGTTCCAAAAGTTGTGAAATTTACCGAGCCGTTACCAGTTAGACCCAAGATAATGACATTATTTACTATTGACAAGGAAATAGTTAAACCAGAGTTGGGCACGGAGCCAGATATTTGCCCTCAAGTAGAGAAGCTACTAGTGAGTAAGAAAATTAAAGAGAAAGATGAGAAACAAATACAAGGAAATAATTGTGTTAAAGAGAACACGTCAGCAGTTGATAATCAGATTACCCAACTCGAAGATAATAGAGATTCTCCTACCTGTGAAAATTTGAATTTTTCACCAGACTTAGCTTATCACAAGTTCCAGATAGAGAAAGAGAATATAATTACCGAACCAGTAGATTTGCCTTATCACAAGCTGCAGATAGAAAAAGATAATAGAATTACCAGATTCGAACTTAATAAACCAGCCGCCCAGGAGCAGTTGATCCATAGTATGGTTAGTGCACACATCGAGCGACCAAGCGTTGAGGTGAGTGTCCAACCCGAGAATCAACCATCTCTCAGTAATTGCCCTGTGAAGGAACCAGTACTCCTACCAGAGTTTGTAGGACTTATACTGTGTTTCCGATTTCCCAAATTCATAGCAACCACCGACTTAAAATCAGCATTTTTAATAGTCGGGTTGCGTCAAATCGACCGAGAATGTACTAAGTTCCAGAGAGGGGAATACCCTCGCAATCTTCCTTTAATAGAGAAAACTAAAGTTTCACATACAGTATTACCAGAAAAGTTATTTCCTAAACAAGTATTAGACGAGAAAGCTCACGGAGCCAAGAAAAGGCTAAAGAAGCCAAAAGAAAGTACCCAGGGAAACCTAGCCGGACATGGAATTGCTCTCATTTTATTTTCTCTGATATTTATAATAAACGTTAGCTGTGACCACAAGGATCAAATAGTAGTCTGCCGAAAAAAGCAGATCGTCAAAAGGAAGAAAATTCCACCTGATATACCCTTTAAAGCATTTAAATCCATAAACAAGATTTTAATAAACAGAAATTTTACACCCATTTATTTTATTTCCATAGTCAGTATAATTACCATAATCATTAGCCTTAAACTCATTTTGTTAAAAAAGTTAGCATACTTTTTCCCTATTTTATTTAATTTTTTGCGAGGTGGGGAAGGGGTCAGAGACCCAAACCACAAAGTTTCACCAAACCCCACCAGAATTTTTCAAAAAATTTGTCTACACAAAGTAATTGGTGATAGACCGCCAGAGGGCGATATTTTATTACTCAATTCAGAGCAGAGCTTAGTATTTAGCCAAAGTTATGGAAATAAATTGGGCAAGAGCCCTAATAAAATATTTGAGTTACACAAGAGAAAGCGCCAACAGTTTGGGCGAATGTGCACTCCCTTAATTAAAACAGAGACAAAGACATTTAAATGGCTAGGCGGTGGAATTTTGCTAAAGGACGGACCTATCATTAGTCACCCTAACAATCCTCCTCTATCTATTTCAGCTATTTCAGCTCAAGTACCTTTTATTTTATTTTTAAAGAAATGTTTTCCATGTTTTCTACTGGCTCAGCGAAGCCTCCTACCGAGATTAGTAGCTCGGAGCATTCAACCATTCCCAGTTGTGGCTATAGAGCCCAATTTTATCAAGAGGCATACTCTTTGTTTGTTTCCTAACCCATCGCGGTTGTTCTCCGTGTTTCCTTACCCAACAACAAGTTTTACTTTAGAAATTTTCGCAACAGCTAAACAACAATCTACAAAAGAGGAAGCAAAGTATAAGCAACAAGAAGCTTATTGTAAAAAGTTGGGCAACCCAGTTACAATTGAGGATTTTGATATGAGTGAATGGTTGGATTCTGGCAGCGATATGTTAGCATCAACTAATGAAAGTATTACATCAAAAGCACAGAAAATTGTAGAAAGTGATAAAAGACCAGAACAACAGCAACCACAATTTAATTCTATTTTAAATCCTCCACATGCGCCCAACAAAGTAGACCACCAGAAAAGTGAACAACAAGTAATGCAACAACCTCCACAACAACAGACTATTGGGTTGGAAACCGGTAAGGATAATGCTTTGGGGGGAAATACGAAAGAGAGATTCCAGATAAACCACGAAAAGTTAAAAGATAACCAAGCTGCACGGTGTAGAGCCGAAGACAAGAAAATCCGTGAAGATGAAAGCAATGAGCAGAGAGCTCTTTTGAAAGCCATACTAGAATGTATTAGTAAAAAATCCCGAGAAAGAAAGAGTAAAGTCAGTTTACCTTTAGGTCCGAAGCCTCCAACAATACCAGCCGCCGTCCTGTTAAGCCAAGTGTTTGTTCGGGTTCCAATGCCCTCTAGCTCCAACCAGCCCATTATGGTCAAAAGCGACCTTGGCCTTATAGCAATGATCAGAGTATCTCTAAGGCCACACCTTGTTTCTGCATCCGAAGAACCTCATGTTCAACCAGTGTCCCTTGAAATGCGTGATGGAATCGAACTCAACAATGACAATCAATCAGAGGAAGAAGACAATTGGAAGAGCCGATGATTAATAAAACATTTTGTGATTATTTTGGACACTCATTTTTCTTCCCTCTTCTCCTCTTTTCTCGCCGAGGGGAATGTGCCGAACTGGCACAATTTTGCCTCAAAATTTATTTATTTTATTTTCAAATTTATTTATCGATTCCACCCATTCCATTTATTTCTCATCATTTCACATATTTTAGTTTGTACCGCCCAATTTCTCCTCTATTTAACTGTTTGGCTTTTAAGAGAAAAGCCAGTTGTTGAACTGTCACTTTTTTACCTACCAGCCTGCTTTGTTTCTTCCCCCTTTTTTAATTTAATTTTAATTTAAATAAATTTTTTCTTCTTTAAATAGTTTGTGTTTGAGTCTAGGGGTCTTGAGTAACAAATTGCCATACTCGGCACAAGTGTAGCTAGTCTTGGATGTTTCTATAATGAGGTTTGACTACAAAAATAAAGTAAAGAAATAAATAGGGAAAAAAATTAAATTAATTAAAATTATGTATTTTAGTGAAACTTTACATATTAAACTAAACGAGAATTACCAACTATTTAATATTTTTTAATTTAATAATTAAAAAATCTATTTAAAAACCAACATAAGTAACTGCTGGCAAAGATCCAATATAAAACATTCCTAGAACTAGTGCTACAAATATTTCCCTTTTTCTCGCCAAAATCCTCGGATATTCGTCACAAAATCCAGTAATAAATGCCTCAACACCGCTAAACTACAAAAAATAAAGATTTTTCAATAAAAAATTAAAATTAATTAACTGTGCTGTCAATGCCTAAAGTGATTAACATAAAAAAGAAAATAAGTGACCAAATAGGAGAATAATCCAT
Organism: Meloidogyne incognita; assembly: GCA_036172945.1. Lineage (NCBI taxonomy): Eukaryota > Metazoa > Nematoda > Chromadorea > Rhabditida > Meloidogynidae > Meloidogyne > Meloidogyne incognita. The sequence goes on along the minus strand of JARQAC010000006.1, from coordinate 1,525,392 downwards.
TTCGGCGATTGCTTGGGGATAAACAACAAAAATAAGGGAAGATTCATCCTTTAAATTATTTTTAAATTTATTTTTTTAATTAAAGGGACACATACTTCCCCAACAACTTCACTAACAGGTTTATTAGTTAATTCACTCATATAACCAAGTGTTGAAAATATAACAAAACCAGAGAAGAAAGAAGTAAAACAATTAATTAATGAAGTTACTAATGCATCTCTTTTTTAAAATTATTTTTTAAATTAGATAGAATACAGTCTAATATCACTATTAGACCCACTAGGGGATACACTCTCAATTTAAGGTATTTTTTAAAATCTGATTGTCCAATAGGCGGGTAAGCTGCCTAACATAAGCAGCATAAGCAGAAGCCCTTTTAAATAATCCCATTTTTAGTAATGCCCGAGTATCCCTTTTTAATACCCACTCATTAGTATAAGATACTAGTTTTTTTAGCCCCACCGGTGTATCCTTATAGTGAGGACAGAATTTTAATCACAACTAGTACCTATAGCAATTATTATTAAAATCATTGTAACTACTCAAAGCAAGAAGTACTCCAAACCCCGGTCCTAAGGAAAAAAATATTTGTGTAGCAGCAGCTGTCCAAACTTCTGGTTCTTTTAATTTATCAAAATCAGGTGTTAAATAATAATAAATTCCTTTGGAAGCTCCAGGGAGTGTCTTTAAATTTAAAAATTTTTTTATTTAAATTTAAATTATTTACAAGTCCTCTAATAAGCAAAATAGATAAAACAATATATGGGGCAGTTGCTGTAATCCAAACAATTTTCCCCGTACTTTGAGGGCCTTTCCATAATGCAAAATAAACAATTAAAAAGACAAGAAATAGGCAGAAGGCCATTGAAGGTTTAATTCCCCCAAGATTATCTAAACCTGTTGATTTATTACTTTCTAGAACAGAATATCTAAAAGAAATAAAATTATTTTTTAAACAAGTAAAAGAATAATTTACATATAAAATTCTTGTGAAGGTGTTCGCCACTCCTGTCCATCTATAGCTGGCTTAACTGAAGTATTTGAAGAATTGTGAGAGTCACGACACCATTCAGTATTCCCTTTATTTAAAAATTTATAAAATATTTTTAAATATACAAACAGGAATTATTGCAATGTAACCAAGGAACTTCCCACTAAAAAATAAAATTTAACATAAAAATATCTCCAGAAATATTATCAGAATATATGAAAAAAGGAAAAAGCTAGCTGGAATGTCCAACTGGCTAGGATTTAACGAGCTTAAAAGGCTAGAAAAGGTCAATCAGTCATCTGAACGTAGTGAGTTAAGCATCTAGTTCCTGCCAAGTTTTAAATTCCTGCGCAGTTTAAGGTGACTCTTACTCCCCTCTCACAAAAATTAATCTCTATTTATTTTTCAATATTTAGAAAGGCATTTATTTATCTCAATAATAATTTTCTAACTATTTTTATATAAAATCACCCCAACAGAGCTGATAAAAAAATAAACAGCATGAGCAATTATTGCATTATAAAAACAAGCAATAAATGTGCAAATGAAGCAAATACCATAGCCAATACCTTAAAAGATATTGAGAATAAAAAGGGATTTCTTAGCTCGAATTTTAAATTAACCCTTAAACATTGGACAAATTTTTCTCCAAATTGACAAACACCCGGAACGATGAAACTTTAAAAAATGTAAAAATATTTTTTTAAATTAAAAACAAAATACCTGTCCAAGTACTAATTCCATATAAAACATTGGAAGTCCCCCAATTAATAACTTATTCATTTAATTATTTAATTTATATAATAATATAAAAATATTACCATAACAATATAAGGAATTAAAAAAGCACCTAAAAAGTTTTAATTATTTAAAATAATCTCAAATAAATCTACCTCCCCCATGCTTGTAACAAACAGAAGGAAAGCGCCAGATATTGCCTAGATCGACAGCATAGCCTAAATAAATATTGAAAATATTTTTTTAAATTTTATAATGAATTTATTTAGAATTATTATCTCAATTAATATTCTCTTTTTTAACCCAACTCTATTAGGATCATAAAAAATAAAATACATTTATTGAATTTTAGTAATTATTTAATCTGTTGCACACAAGGGTGGCTCATTATTTATGTTTCAGCCTAAGTATGATTTACCAACCAATTACAGCTAACAAAAATTCCAATTTATTAGCCCATCTTTCTCTCACAAAAGAAGAACGCCTTCTCATTATAGCTGCAGCTGTTTGTAACATACTTGGACGACGTCCTCCTTCTCCAATATTTAATGTTGGAGGTGTTGATATTCCAACAGATAATAAATTATTTTGTTTTATTATCATTTCCTCTTCCCCATCTTTATTATTTAATACTTCATTTCCAGAAGTTCGTCGAATTATGCAATATTTAGAACGAGATTTTGGGAGACGAGGTAATACTTAAAAGAGGGAAGATTTTGTGGATCAAAATAGTATATCTATTTACATTCTGCCTGTACAGAAGTGTCTCTACATCTTTGTTGTTCTTCTTCTGCTTCAGTCTCAGTTTCGGCATCAATCGAAAGCAAAGGTGATCCAACATTACAATAAGCCCCATCATACATCGTTACTGCTCTTATTTCTTCCATTTTTTCTTCTGATTTTGGAAATAATTGCAACCCTTTAATTAAAAATATTTATTTTTTGTTTATTTTTCCTAAAGAAAAACAATTACATAATTACTTCTTATTTTTGTTAAATACCCTTTAATAGAATATTTAACAAAATTTTACTTGTGTGAATTTTTGAAGTGTTACAAAATAATAAATATTTTTAGAAAAATTTTTAAAAAAGAAATTAAAAATTATTGGAAATTTTAAATATTTTAAAGAAATTTTAAAAAATTAGTAATAGATATTTTATATATGATTCATTAAAAATTTTTTTTAATTTTATACAATCTTAGAAATGAAAAATATTTATAAAGTCGGGCCTTATATTTTCCTTACACCCAATAATAAATAGTTTTTAGCTTTGGTTGGTAATTGGTTGGAAATAATTTCTCCTGATTATCGCTTTCCAACCAAACCGGAAAACCGGAGATTTTCTGCTCGGGTTGTCGGTTGTTGGATTAGGATGGACTAGAGTTATCGTTTTCACCAAATTCTTTTGTTGCCCGAACTGGTTAACCCTACTCCTGATTATGTATTAAATTAATTAATTATTAACCCAATCTTCTCCTTCTTTGTTGCATTCTTTTACGCAAATTCTCTTCTTTTACATTATTATCTTCATTTTCTTCCTCCTCTTCCTTTTCCTCTTCTTCATTTTCTTCTTTTGATAGAATAACCATTTTTGTTTTAATTTTCTTTTGTTTTAAATAATCTAAAGAATATCTTTCTGTCCATAAACTATATCTTCGTTGTTTTTCTTTTTTATTAAATAATTGAAAAGAATTTAATGGTTGATGTGGGTCATCTGGAGGGGCTTCTATATTGTCAATTTCATCGTCATTTTCTGTTTTTCTTCTGTCAGCATTCATGGTCATTGCACGTCTAAATTGTCGTTTTGTTGGTGTATTAGCTACTTGTCCAAAAGAAGATCGAGCTGAGGCTGGACGAAAGTCTATAAAAGTTTAAATGAGTGAACAAAAAATAATCACAGATTATTTATTTTATTATCCAATCCCTGAAAGATATTTAGGAACTAAGTTAGGAATGTCTGGGATTTTGTAGTAGTGATACTATATATGTTCTAAATTCATCCTAAATTGTAAAGATAAAAAAGGGATTAATCTAGGATAGAGAAGAAAGAGTTTAATTGTCCGTTCACTAGACTAAATTTCATTAACTATATCTAATTCTAATTGAATTAAGGTTAAATTATCATTAAAAAATCAAAATTTGAAAGCTTTTCTAAAAAAATTTATTTTCTTTGTAAATATTAAAATAATATGTATTCTTCACGCGATAAAACAATGAGAAAACCTATAGACCTTTTTCTGTCGGCATTTCTTTTGTAATAAATACATATAAATATATTTATTGTTTGTTTAAAGCAAACCTATTTTTTGGCTTTTCTCAAAAATGAGTACCTACTAGTACATACACCTTTTTTATGTTAGTTATTTTTCAATATTTGGTTGCATTTTCCCAATTATAAGAAAGAGATGCTTGAGTAAAAAATGTGTCAAAAAAGCAGTATATATATCTATTCATTTAAAGGATATATCCTCAGAAAACCCTTGAAAATACTCGGATATTGAGAGAGGGAAAATGTAAATATTAAAGCAACAGACAATTTCCTGAATTCCTTTAAATGTAGTTTTTGGAATAGTAACATAATTGATGATTTTGACATTTTGTTTTGTAAATATATTCAGGAAATTGAATGTTCTCTTTTACAAAGTAAAAGCAAGCGAATTATTTAAAAGAAAATTTGTCTACAATTCGTAATCTTAAAGTTAATTATGTCCCGATTTATTATCAGAATAATTACTTAATAGCAATTATACAGTCCTCCACATAACTATACAGCCACTTGTATTTTCGACCTTAGGAGTGGTCCGAAAAATCTACAAAAATTCCTGTAAACATATCCATTGATATGTATAGAAAATACAAAAGAAATGAAGTTCATATGTACTTCTATCATCGAGATCCAAAAACACAAAAATCAACGAAAAACTGGGGGTAGACGTCTTTAAAAAATATTTTCGACCCCTTACAGGTGAAATAAAAATTTTATTTTGGACTTATTTGAAAGCCCTTGAAATTTGCTACAAGATAGCATCAATTTTATTTTCTGAAAAAAATTCACCTTGAAGACATAAATTCACCTTGAAGTTTACAGGAATTTTTGTAGATTTTTCGGACTACTCCTAAGGTCAAAAATACAAGTGGCTGTATAGTTATGTGGAGGTAATTTTGTCAGGTAAAGTGAAAAATAACTGAATAAAACTTAATAATTTCTGAAAAAGCATAATAATCGGTCCATTTGCTGCTTGTCTATTATATTTAAGTGTAAAAATTTCCAAATTCATATTTAAGCGGGAAAAATTTCGAAAAATAGGGTGGCTGTATAGTTATGTGGAGGACTGTACTAGAATAAAAACTTTACTAGAATTACTCAAATTTTTGACAATTTTATAAAAAAATTTTTTTAACCATGTGATAAAGAAGAATTTTGATTAAATGCATAACGCTGTTTTAATTCGGAAGGCTCCCAATAACTTGAACGTCGACGAACTGATGTCCAACGCAACATTTTATTTATAAAAAATAATCTTCAAATTTATGATTTTTTAAATAAAAATTTAAAATTTTTCTAACTTATGATCTCTATAAAAAAATTATTTAAAATTTAGTTAAATTATTTAAATCTTTTTAAAATATTCCAAAATTTCTCTTTCAAATTTCAATTGGAAAAGAGTATTTATTTATAATTTATTTTACACACTACCTATTAAAAATGACTTAAGGGAAAATTATCCAAGAAAATATGCAAGGTATAAATTATATGAAATTTAAAAAATTTAGAAAAAAAATTTTAAGGAAGAAAATTATAAAATCTGAAAAATTATTTAAAATCTTTGCATTATTTTATTTGATTCTTGGTTTAAAATTTATTTTTCATACACAATTCAAAATTTTCGTTATTATTTTGTCTGAAAAAAGAGCAAAATCATTCAAGCTTTTGCAATAAAAAGACTAGCTATATAAAAACAATTGTCTTAGTTTTTTAATTATTTATAGATGTGGTTAGTAACAAAAAAAGAAATTCTAAATTAAGTATTAATTTATTGTTCAAAGAAAAGTGTAAGACGATAAATTAAAATTCTAGACAAATTTAATTTAAAATTTTTGGCCCGCATTTTATTTAAATTCTTAAGAATATTATGTATCTTTTAAAAAGTCACAAAAATTAGTAAATAAATACTTTTAAAAATTCAGAAAAAAGAACATTTTCCGTCTGACTAATTTTTGGACATAAAATATTTTTAACTAATCTTTGTTTTAATTATAGAAAGCTTTTAAAAATCCCTTTTTATGCTTTGTTTAATTTGTGCCACCCAATCGTGGGAATATAAATGCGCATTTTAAGGAATTTTTTAAAAAGAAATTTGGTAGACTTTTTTTACTCTCACAAATCTTCTTTTTTTATTGTTCATTTTCCTTATTTTCTTTACAGCATTATTTTAAATAAAGACAAAAAGCTCAAAAAGGCGGAATTATTTGAGGATTCCTTTACATGAATTTTATTTGAAAATAAATAAGGAATTGGAAGTAACAAAATTGTTTGAATTATTGTTAAATAAATTATTCTAAAATTATCAGAAAAATTATTTATTTTTTTAATTTTCATGGGGTCACTTTAGTACGTGGGTGCAGGCTTTAAATTACAAATGTCATATCATTTGAAAGAGCTAGTCGAGCTGAGTCGAATGCCACCAAAATTAGCTCTAGGAAAAATTTTTGAACCGAGATACAGGCGATTGAAAATCGAAAAACCATAGGGGGGACCAAGCACTTTTTTGGGGTGAAAAATTCGAAAATGCAAATTATACCTCATTCGAAAGAGCTCGACGAGCTGAGTCAAATGACACCAAAATCACCGTGATTGGACAAGATTAGACAAAGTTATGACACAAAAAATAAACAAAAAACCTAAACCTATGGAGCGTCGGCGAGGCGCTTGTGCAAAACCCCGCGCTTCGCGCGGGGTTTTGCGGCACGCGCCTCGCGGGGAGTCTACGGGCGATGGGTCTGGGCTCGTAACATAAACCTATTCCTAAATCTCTTGCTCTGGACGTATTTGGGGCCTCCGTCGCAGCAAAAATCTCAACATTTGCCATAGGTAAGGAGCTAAAATAAAAGATCATAACTCTGTCCAATCAAGTCGGATTTCGTTGATTTTGGTGTCATTCGACTCAGCTCGACGAGCTCTTTCGAATGAGGTATAATTTGCATTTTCGAATTTTTCACCCCAAAAAAGTGCTTGGTCCCCCCTATGGTTTTTCAATTTTCAATCGCCTGTATCTCGGTTCAAAAATTTTTCCTAGAGCTAATTTTGGTGGCATTCGACTCAGCTCGACTAGCTCTTTCAAATGATATGACATTTGTAATTTAAAGCCTGCACCCACGTACTAAAGTACAGCCATTTTCATTTAGACCTATTCTTAAACTAACAAAAAAATATAATTATAAAATTTTAAAAACTGAAATTATTTATTTAACAAAACCTAATTTGTTTCAACAAAATAATTGTTAAAACAAAGTTTATAAATTCTCAATTGTAAAGAAACAGAATTCGATCTCTAGCGTTATTTATTATTAAAACAAATAAGCAATAATATATTAATAATTTAACTTACAAATTTATTTTTTTCTATATATTTAAATCCCTTCATTTAATTATATTCATAATTTTTTGATTCAAAGGATTGTCTGCTGATTTTTGCCATTCTTTCTTTAGTAATTGTTTAAGCTGGGATAAACGGAGAGTTGGATGTTCTTCTTTAAGTCTTGGAAGGCGATTCTCTTCAAAAGTAGCATAGGCAGCTTTTAGTCGTTTTTCTGGATGTTGATCCTAAAAAATTAAAATAATTTTGGATAAGCTAAAATTCTTAAAAAGAATTTCAAACTTGAGCAATCGAAGATGAAGCACCATCAACCGATCCTCTTAAAATTCGAATTGCTTCGTCGACATTTGTTGCAGAATCCCCCTCAATTTGAAGTCGATTAACATTCTCTATTAATTCTGGCTGTTCAGAGACAATTTTTTGTTGTTCTAATAAACGTTTCTGTTCCATTTCTTTTCTTTCAAATTCCTAATAAATTAAAAGAATTTTTTAAAGAATCTCTCTCGAAAAACCTCCCGCTCTTTTTCCCTTTCAATTTGTGATTGTGTTACTTTGGCAGGTGTAGAGAATTTAGCTGTGCTAGACTTCGAAACTTCTGCCAACTTTGTCATTTCTTGTTCATAGGCCTTCTGATTTTCTACTTTTCTATCCAATTGTTGTTGACGCTTTTGTTCTTGATCATTCTGAAAAATTAAATATATTTTTGTTCTTTATTAAGTAAGAATAAAAAAACACCTCAACCAAAAATTAAATATTTTGTTCGGGTACAGCCCAAAACAACGCAGTCATAGCAACGCAAAACCATACCTAGCCGACAAATTTCTGGCTCTTTTCGATTTTGGTGCCAATCCCTTTAGCTCGATTAGAGGAATCGTTTAATACTAATTTGTAAGATTCGGAAACTTTGAAGCAAGTTACGGCTTTGCGTTGTTATGGCTGTGCGTTGTTTTGAGCGTGTAGCATCTTGTACTCTGAAGCCCTCTAGCCTAAAACCAATTACCACCTACCGCTTGAAGTCTTAATTTTAAATATAAGTAACCTTTCTCTGCATTTTCCGCTGAACGTGTTTATTATCATCTGCCCACAAAGCATCCTCCCTTTCTCTATCTTGTCGTTCTTTTTCCGCCGCCTTTGCATCCGCTTTCCGAGCTTTCGAAGCTGCAGCCTTTGTATTCTCACCTTGGAACTTCTTCGGCATTTGCTGGAAACTTTTTAGATAACGACTAAAACTAGAAAAAAATTTAATAAAAATTATTGAAATAATTTTGTTAAACAATTAAAACAACTCAAAAAAATAAAAAAATCTGATAAATTGCAAATTTTATTTCAGGAGATCAAAAAATATAGCAAAAATATTGTAATTGCGTAGAATAAAGTTGAATCAAAAATCGAGAAAATCAAGGAAAAGAAGTTAAAAAAGAAAGTCAGTTATAGGAGAAACATCAAAAATATTGAATATTATAGGCGTATTCGAAATTAAATATTTTCCAAAACAGGATTGATTACTCCAAGTAAAAGAGATAAAATATTCGAAATGAGGTGTTGGGATAATATTGAGTTTCTAGTCCAATTGCACGTTATTGCTATTTATTCTTTTAATGTAGGCCTCCTAAAAAAGTTTTTTTAATAAAGTTAAAAATACTCGTACTTTAATTTGTAATTTCTTGACAAGAGATCTCCATGTAGAATAATCAAGATTGCTTAAAACTTGAACCGTCTCCAATTGGCTACGTTGCATGGTAGCTGCGCGTTCAGCATGAGAAGCTTTCACTGAATTAAAAATAATGTGGTAACAATAAAAATAAGAAGTTTAACTTAAATTTAAAATAGTACTAATCTACACTTAACTAAAAAGTTTCAAACCAATTTTTGGGCACCCAGTTGTTTTATCCATTTTCAGGCCAATTCGTCCATCTTTGACTAGAAAAGACATATAAAACATGTTTTCTATAGTCTCGCCAAAGCTTTTAGGATTTAAAACAAATTTGTAGTAATCCAATTCATCTGAACGTTGTGATTTGTAAAAGGCACGAAGTTGTCGACTAACATTATCCAACTCTTTGGAAACAGAAAACTCTGTGGCCGCTGTCTCCTTTTGAAGTTGATGTAACTTAAATTATTTATAGATTATAAAAATTTAAATTAGAATAAATATAAAAACCGTTTTAGACTTTATCTCTCGTTTAACAGGTCGAGTATAGGGCACTTTCTTATTCTCGCGCTTTCCAGGAAGTTGAGGTAATTTTTTTGTTTCAATACAAGGACGCCTTAAATAAATGAAATTTATTTTATCCAAAAATAAAGATTTAATATTGAAAAAAAGAAAAATGCAAAAAATTATTTGAAATTTTTTGGAATAAATAATTGCTAGATTTTAAGCTCACAGAAAATAAAAATCTGGTATTTCACGTAGTAAGCTGGATGAACGTCTTCCGAGGCTGATAAATGAATGCTCAGTTTGATAACGTTGAGGAAATTGGTTCAAAGCGAATTTTTCCTTAAAATAAGTTAAGAATTTAGATTCATTTTAATTTTAGACTTACAATACGAGTGATGAAAATATCCGGGTCCATTGTCTTTGCTGTCTCGCCGCGCAATTTATCAAGTTCAGTTGTTGATAATTGAATAAGTTGTTGAAGTACTTGAGCATCAGCTTTGATTGTTCTGAGGCTTTCAACCTTAAAATATATTTAATTATAGTAATTTACTTGCCTAATTTAAAAAAATTGTTAAAGTTAAAAAAACTGAATTAAAAACCAAAATTGTCGATAACTTAGATTATTTATGTGGGTAATAAATTTCAAACCTCTCCCAAGTCTTCTCCTTGTTCTTTGACTTGTATATAAATTTCATCAATTCGGTCTTCGGAAAGTAACCCCTGATCAGCACGTCTTTGTTCATCTAAATTTGAAATTATTTGTAAAATGAAAAGTAAGAAACCTCTCATTCTTGTTTGAAATTCATAAGTTGTTTTCCGTCTTTTAATTTCGCTTTGAGATAAACTAATTAGACTTCTACTTGTCGTTCTTGAGCTTGTTTGACTATCTTGGCTTGTACTAGGCTGCCCCTCGTTACGAAAACCATTTTCCATCGATTATGAAGGAAATGAAAGACTGAATAAGTTAAATTTCTAAAAACAATTTGAATTGTTCAAAAATCTAGAAAATGATAAAGCTTATCCAGACCTGGTCACGGATACTGATTTTCGTATCCGTATCCGGATATTTACGGCGGATACAGACGGATACAGGCGGATATCCGCAGGCATTTTGGTATTATCTGTATCCATATCCGTATCCATGACCAGGTCTGAGCTTATCAACAAAATCACAATTAGTTACCCAGGAGTTAAATAAAGAAATTTCCCGGAAAATCCCGCTTAATAAATTTAAATATTTTGGCATAACGTCTTTAGAAAAAATTTTTCGGTACACCTCAATTGAGTCCGCACGATTGAGTCCCCACGATTGAGTCCGCACGATTGAGTCCCCACGATTGAGTCCCGGCACGATTGAGTCCCCACGATTGAGTCCGCACGATTGAGTCCCCCTTGTACTATATACCTCAATTGAGTCCCCTGGATTTAATTATATTAAAAAGGATTAAGAGGGATATCTGGGGATTTGGGGGATTAAAGTTAACATCAGGGGATTTGTATGCGACATCGAGGGATCAAGCTGGATATCGGTGAATATCAAGGGATATAAGTAGATTTAAGCGATTAAGGGGGATATCGGTGGATTAAGGTAGATATCAATAAATTTGGAGAGATTAAAATGGATTGTGGATTTGGGGATTAGGAGGGATATCGAGAGTTTTTTGAATGACAGCTCAAATGAAAGAGCTGAGTAGAATGAATCCAAAATCAACATGGTTGAACAAGTTCTCGCCGAGATATAGGGCTCGAAATGGTCAAATCCATGGGGGGATTTTTGGGGTGAAAAATTCGAATAAACAAAAGATAGCTCGTTCGAAAGGACTCGACGAGCTGAGTTGAATGACACCAAAATCAGCTCGATTGGATGATTTTGAGCAGAATTATGATCAACTGAATCTTCGCTGGAAAACTGTTTTTGTGCTGCTGCTACGGATGTGGGGTGCACAGGTGTGATACAGCAATAACAGGGTAATAACATTATACTTTAAAAATTAGAGATCTTGGATCCTGCATGCAGGATCTGGAATTTTTAAAATTAAATCCACGGGGACTCAGTTGAGGTATATACAAGGGGGACTCAATCGTGCGGACTCAATCGTGGGGACTCAATCGTGTCGGGACTCAATTGTGGGGACTCAATCGTGCGGACTCAATCGTGGGGACTCAATCGTGCGGACTCAGTTGAACTGCTCCGAAAATTTTTGGACTAAATGTCTAATTTCGTACAATAGAGTCTAGGACGTTTTACTTGAGTATGGCATATCTTGCTAGTTTTAGTAGTCTTATTTTGGTTTATCAGTACGTAGGTTTAAGCTTTTGTGTTAGTTAACTTTTATTATCACTTTAAGATTAAATTCTTTTTTTTAAGATTTCAAGTTTAAAATGAATTTTATTAGACGACTTCGTGTACCTCGATTGAATGATGTTTGTTATTTAAATTTATTCTAATAATTTAAAAATTTTAAGAAAGGAAAATGGGTTGTTTGTGTTACTGGCGGTGTGTTTACTTGTGGTTTCGCGTATGCCTTAGAACATACTGCTGATGCTTCTGAATTTGTTGTGCATCCTTTTCAATTACCATGGTCCCATGGTGGTTTAATCGATTCTCTGGATATGGCATCGTCATTTATTTTTTAAAATAAATTTATTAATTTTTAAAATTTACAGCGTTCGACGTGGTTATGAAGTTTACAAACAAGTTTGTCTAGATAATTTTTCCTTTTTTGTCATAAACTCGAATTATCATTTTAAGGTTTGTGCTGCTTGTCACAGCATGCAATACATTCGTTATCGACATTTTGTTAATAATTTCATGTCAGAGGATGAAGCAAAGGCTGAGGCTGCCGAAGTTGAAGTTGATTTTATTGATGACAAAGGTGTCCCAGCAAAACGTCCTGGACTTTTGAATGACTTTCTTCCGTCACCATATCCAAACAAGAAAGCAGCTGAAGCTGCCAATAATGGAGCAGAGCCTCCAGATTTGTCATTAATGGGATGGGCTAGAGATGATGGAGATAACTATGTCTTCCATTTGCTTACTAGGTTTACAATTTAATTTCTAATATAGTCAAAATGAATGATCCCCCCTCGAAAATTTTTCATGGTTACGTGCTTAATACGTTTTCAAATTTCGTTAATTTTACTATTCAGTTATGGGTTTGACCCGCCTGAAGGAGTGCTTTGTGAGGAGGGAAAAGCTTATAATCCATATTTCCCGAATGGAAGTGTACTCGCAATGCCACAACAATTATTTGATGAAGGAATTGAATACAAGGATGGAACGCCGGCAACAATGAGTCAGCAAGCAAAGGATGTTGTGACGGTTTGTTTTGGATAATTGCTTTGTCAAAAAAAGTTTTAGTATTTACGTTGGGCCTGTGAGCAATGGCATGACAAGCGAAAGCAGTATGCCATAAAGGTTTACTTTTATCGAGTTTCTTCCAAAAAAATTTTCTTTCTTTTAGTTGGCACTTCTGATACCGATTGTGTCCTTTGTATTAGTTTATTGGAAGCGAAAAGTTTGGACTCAGATTAAGTCTGAGAAATGGTTCCACCGAACAGTTAAAGGACGTGAATGGACACCTGATTCAAAATTCCCGCCGCCGCCTAAGGATGCTCCTTCATTGAAGAGATTGAATTAAATTTAAGAAAATTTGAGGGAATATTTTAGGATAAATAGAAAAATGTTCTTGTAATTTGTTATGTTACGGACTGCAAATTATATTTTACGTATATGTTTGTGGTTGTCGGTTGGTAAATAAAAATGTAAAAAATACATATTTTTTAAACAAATTCTAGGGAAAAATTGAGGAGGAATTCTAGGGAAATTCTTGTGTTTTATCGTTTAGATATTTTATCCTCTTCTGATTTTTCATGTCAGTCTGTAAATTTGCTTTTGTTAAAAAATTCTATTTAGTTTACTTTGCGTTTATTGCATATATTCTATAATGGGGGGGGGGTGGGTATTCAAGTCTCGCCTCGTGACGTGGCCAGTGGGGACAATTTTGTCCTTTCCATAATTAATCGCGCTATTATGTTTGTTGTTTTTTAATTAAAATTAGTATTACTTTTAGCGCCTGGGATACAAAATTACCTAAACAACAGTCAATACTATCGCGCTGAACCTGCTAGCGGTATTGCACGCGCGAATACTACAATCGAGGTTCAACGTCTGGGATCGAGGTTCAACGTCTGGTTAGTTCAGATTATTTTTCTTATAATTTTATATTGATTTAACCAGGTCCTATCTCCACCGACAAAATTGTTGTTGAATTAGTGAAGACGGAACTTCAAGTCACTCGACCCAAGAACTATAATTCCAACCAAAGAGAGTGGCGAGTTCAAGTCAATGTGAGTGCTGTGGAAAGCACCGAAGCCAACTTACCTGCGACAACATCAGCTAGTGCCTAGGATGAATAAGAAATGTGGAGATTTTTAGGAAATATTTTAGGATAAATAAAAAAATGTTCTTGTAATTTGTTTGTGGTTGTCGGTTGGTAAATAGAAATGTAAAGAATATTTTTTTTAAGTTCTGGAGAAAAACAGTGGCACTAGCTGATGTTGTAGCAGGTAAGTTGGCTTAGGTGCTTTCCACAGCACTCACATTGACTTGAACATTGAACTCGCCCCTCTCTTTGGTTGGAATTATAGTTCTTGGGTCGAGTTGACTTGAAGTTCCGTCTTCACTAATTCAACAACAATTTTGTCGGTGGAGATAGGACCTGGCTAAATCAATATAAAATTATAAGAAAAATAATCTGAACTAACCAGACGTTGAACCTCGATCTTAGTTGTAGTATTCGCGCATGCAATACCGTGAGCAGGTCCAGCGCGATAGCATTGACTGTTGTTTGAGGTAATTTCTATCCCAGGCGCTAAAAGTAATACTAATTTTAATTAAAAAAACAACAAACATAATTAGCGCGATTAATTATAGAAAGGACAAAATTGTCCCCACTGGCCAAGATTTGGACGTCACGAGGCGAGTATAATACTTAATGGAATCTATTTAAAATTATATAACACTATGTATTAGTTATAAAAGGTCATCATCACAATTATCACTTTTTCAAATCAAATCTCTTCTTGGCTTTTCATTACTTCTTTCCATTGCATTCCTAACTCTCAACCTTGTCAAGGCGAAGGAAATTTGGTGAGTGAACGGAATATCCATTAGTGTAGTAGTTTCTCGCGCGGGAACACTATACCCGATTGCCTCCAAAATTTTCTCTTGAAAGAGTTTATGGGATCTAAAATTATTTAAAATTTTAATAGAAATTTAAACTATTCCTCAATATTAATTTTTAGATTTTTTGTTTCGGGCTTTAGTTTTCTCGTTAAGAAATTCATTGTGTAATACTCTAAACTTACCCCAAATAAGCTCCAACATGTCCAGTACCCGGAATACAACTAACAGAAACTCCAGGCCATAAATCACTAATATCTGGGATATAACTACTTCGTGGCACATATGCATCATCTTCCGCCACCACAACACGAATAGAATCTGTATTCACAGGTGCAGGGTAATTAGCTAAGTTTGTGAAGGCATCCATTAATATCCACATTAGTCGATGGGCTCGTGATTTTGGGAACAATTTATACGCAGGATGAGTTTGATCTTCCTAAAATGGCATAAAAATCTTTTGGTTCTTAAAATTAAATATCCTCAATTTATTTTAAAATTAAAAAATGTTCACCATTATTTTAAGCCAACCACAGTCACAGAGAACCTTCTCCAATTCTTTATTTGTTTCTAATTCATCGCTCAATTCTTTCCATCCAATAGCTTCAGCTAAAGCGCCCTGTGTGAAAACTGGGGATGCTGAAGTCCAAGAGAGAAGAGGGATGAGAGAAATTGGTTTATCTCGAATATTTGTGACAGCAAGGGAGGCCATATGACCACCCATTGACACACCTAAATTTTAGAATATTCAAATATTTTATGTATTTTTGGTGTAATTAAAAATACATTTACAGAGACTTTAGACATAATTTTAAGTTAAAATTAAAAAATATATACCAGAAATTCCAATTGGTGAGAATCCTTGTTCACGTGCCCAACGTGTAAGGAAACAGCACTCGAGAATTAAACTTCCACCCATTACAAATAAATCAGAGACGTTAAGGAGGGATGAACGAAATTGGTCTATATAATAAATTATTCTAAATTGAAAATATATTTTAAAGTCTAAATTTATTATATTCAAAAATTAACCTATCAGAAAACATGGGGAAATTACATAAAAGTTTAAGAGTCCCGAATTAAAATTTCCAAAAAACATATTGGGTAAGCGTCAAAAATTCCAAGATAAAATTTTTTTTAATAAAATTTAAAATAAATACAAAACTGCTAGGCTTTCTTTCTCCATAAAATGGATTTTGTAGAAGAATTGAAGAGACACCAAGTGCCAAGAGCGGTTTAACAAATCCATTATATCTTCGCCAATAAGTGTCATCACCAGTTGGGGCCAAATGAATTCTGAAAAAATTTTCATAAATTAAACAATAAAAAGTTAACAAACATTAGCCCATTACGTTTTCGATTGGGGCCAGGAAAGTATCCTCTCCAAAAGGCACGAGAAACATTTTGGCCAGACTCGAAGAAACGGGAAGAAATGTCATTCATTGGACTGATGAACCAACCCTCTTGAATTTGTATTCCATTTCGAATTTGGTCCTTTTAAAAATAAAATTTGGCTGTACTTTAGTACGTGGGTGCAGGCTTTAAATTACAAATGTTATATCATTTGAAAGAGCTAGTCGAGCTGAGTCGAATGCCATCAAAATTAGCTCTAGGAAAAATTTTTGAACCGAGATACAGGCGATTGAAAATCGAAAAACCATAGGGGGGACCAAGCACTTTTTTGGGATGAAAAATTCGAAAATGCAAATGATACCTCATTCGAAAGAGCTCCTCGAGCTGAGTCGAATAACACCAAAATCAACGAAATCCGACTTGATTAGACAAAGTTATGATCTTTTATTTTAGCTCCTTACCTATGGCATCTGTGGAGATTTTTGCTGCTACGGAGGCCCCAAATACGTCCAGAGCAAGGGAGATAGGAATAGGTTTATGTTACGAACCCAGACCCATCGCCCGTAGACTCCCCGCGAGGCGCGTGCCGCAAAACCCCGCGCGAAGCGCGGGTTTTGCACAAGCGCCTCGCCGACGCTCCATAGGTTTAGGTTTTTTGTTTATTTTTTGTGTCATAACTTTGTCTAATCTTGTCCAATCACGGTGATTTTGGTGTCATTCGACACAGCTCGTCGAGCTCTTTCGAATGAGGTATTATTTGTATAAAAAATTTTTTATTCCAAAAATCGCCCTTTTGGACCTTCGATTTTTAGGAGTCTATATCTCGGTTCATTCAAGTCGGATTCCGTTGATTTTGGTTTTATTCGACTCAGCTCGACGAGCTCTTTCGAATGAGGTATAATTTGCATTTTCGAATTTTTCACCCCAAAAAAGTGTTTGGTCCCCCCTATGGTTTTTCGATTTTCAATCGCCTGTATCTCGGTTCAAAAATTTTTCCTAGAGCTAATTTTGGTGGCATTCGACTCAGCTCGACTAGCTCTTTCAAATGATATAACATTTGTAATTTAAAGCCTGCACCCACGTACTAAAGTGACCCCTAAAATTTTTATTTAGTTATCAGAAATTTATTAAATTAAGAGATTGGAAATTAAAAGAATTTTTAGCTTGATTGAGAACCTTGATCAAATTTTTGACCTTGAGTTTAGAAAAAATCTGGATTTAGAACCAGGCCAATCTCTAATTAAATTTATTTAAGGCTAATAATTTTACTAATAGTTTAAGGTACTCTAACAATGTTACTCTAATGTTATACTCACATTTTCAATAAACATTTTAGGAAGATTTCGCTCAACTAACTCTAATGCTCTTCCATTAAATGCATAATCACAAGAATGTTGATATAATCTAAAATTTGTTTATTTATAGGAACAAACACAATCTGAAAGTACCCAAATATTTTTCTTGTCTTTAATTTTTTAAATTTAAATATTTACATTTTCAAAATTTCAGGCGAACTAGCCCAAGATTTTTTGAACATTTTGCTGAAGATAAGTGTCTGTCTGAATAATATGTCCAATTGGCTTCTGTTTGAAGGTAATGATAGTGAAGCAGACATTTCTTTGCATTTAAATGACAGCAAAGAATTGAGTGAAACAAATTGTGAAATAATAAATCAACCAAAAATTGTTTTAGCAAGTTCTTCTGAGAATAGATTAGCTTTACTGAAACAAATTGTGAGTTTAAAAATTAATTTACAAAAAAATTGAAAAATAAAACGAAACAGAATTAAAAAAAAATAAAAAAAAATTTTAATTAAAAACACAATGCCAAAAATATTTTTAAAAAAATTTTAATTGAAATTTTCCATGAGAGTAACGAAAAATAAAACACGTGTTTTCAAATATTAAATTAAAACATTCAATAAACAGACGAATTTATAAAAAAAGCATATGGATTTTAAAGCACGTGAGGTAATGCAAACAATGAAAAGAGAAATGTGACTTACATAAATGAGTTGTTTTTATTATTTCTTTTATTAGGGTATAACCCCATTTTTGGTTCGTCCTTCAACATATGCAGAAGATTTATCCCGTTCTCTAAATATTAAAGAATTTGTAGAAGAGACAGCAAAGCAAAAAGCTGAACAAGTCGAGGGGGAATTAAAAAATGAGAAAGTAAGCTTACAAATTAGGGAATTTAAATTTTAAAAATTAGATTGAGTTTGATTTACTCATTGCTTGTGATACAATGATTTCAATAGAGGGTAGATTAATTGGAAAACCTTTAAACAATAATGATGCCTTTAATATTTTAAAATCTCTTGATGGACGTAAACACCAAGTTCGGACAGGAATATGTTTAATAAACAAAAAGGGGAAAAAGATTGTGTTTAGTGTTGAAACTGAGGTAGAATTTGGAAGAAATGGAGATAAATTAATTTGGAATTATATTAATACTGGAGAAGCAATGTTTTTATTCTAATTAAAACAAAAAATGATTTAAAAATTAAAAGGAATCGTGCGGGAGCTTATGCAATTCAAGGCAAAGGGGCTGCTTTAATTAAAGCTGTTTATGGTAGTTATACAAATGTTGTTGGAATACCTTTAAATGAACTTATTGAAAAAATTAGAAATTCTTTATAACTAATATTTTTTTGTGAACTTTGTTATCTAATTTTTAGTGGAAAAAAATAAAATTAAATTTTAAATTATTTTTCAATTTTATTTTTTTTGTTTTTATTTGCCTTAAATATTTATAAAATATTAGAAAGAAAGTAATGTTGTGGATGATTTTTGATCTGTCTCTGGACAACTATTTAATTGTCATTAAAAACACCTATACTAGCTAAAAATATACATATACCTATTTCATTAAAATCCTTTCTTTTTCGCCAATATTTTTTGGAAATCACAAACAGAAATTTTAAAGCTAAATTTAAAAAAATTAATTATTTTAATTATCACTAACAATTATTAAATCATTCCTATTTCCTTTCTTCTAAAGTAAAAATATTTTTCTTTCAAACGCTGTCAGTCTTTGTTTTCGGTTTTCTGTAAATAATATTGGCATACCCAGCTTGAATTTTCTTTGACCCATTTCTTTCTCTCTCTTTCCTTTTCCTTTAAAGTCAGTTCTCGTGAATGCTTGACTTGACTAATTAGCGCTAACTTGCGGATTTAATTAGAATTTAATTTTTTATTTTGCGGAAATACTAACATAAATATAAAAATAAATATTTAACTTAAAATTAAATTTTTTCATTAAAAACCCCCTAAATATTTATTTAAAAATAATTTCTAAAATATTATTTGGCAAAATTCTCCCTTTATTTATTTTTATAATTAATTAATTATTTCCCCCTATTTATTACAAAATATCCGCAAAATTTTTGCATAATTTTTAAACATTTTCTTTATTTATTTGCGCGGACACGCCAAGTAAAAATGAAAGGGATTTACTGGAAAATAAAAATTCTTTTATTTATTTTTATCACATTATTTGGTGTTAGCCATTGCATGATGATGTTAATTGTAGCAGTCATTTTAATTAATTCTTATAATCTTTTTTTATAATAAAGAGGTCAGTGAAAGGCAACAATTAATTTTAGTTTTTTACAGAAAATATAAATTTATTATTAACTATTTTTATTTTTTTTTAATATTTTTATTGAACTTAATTATAAACTCTTTTCAAGCAGAGGTTTTGTGTGGATTCCGATTTTCGTTTACGGCGTTTTTCTTCTTCTTCTGGGTTCGGCACTTTCGTCATTTCCGAACTATCCCTGCTTTCCAGTTACTTCTTTGGGAAAAGGTCTAGAATACGTACCACTCACCAATATGGACAAATCATATGTCATTTGAAAGAGCTCGACGAGAGGAGTCGAATGACACTAAAATCAATCGGCGGTCTCAACTCTAAGCTGAGATACAGGGGTTCAAAACGGTCAAAAATATCTACCAAATACTAGTAGAAATGATATTATAGAAATGATAGCTCATTTGAAAGAGCTCCTCTAGCTGAGTCGAATGACGCCAAAATCAGCTCGAAATCCTAACTGAGACGAGATAAACAGGCTCAAAATAGTCAACATAAACCTATGGAGCATAGGCGAGGCGCTTGTGCAAAACCCCGCGCTTCGCGCGGGGTTTTGCGGCACGCGCCTCGCGGGGAGTCTACGGGTGCTGGGTCTGGGCTCGTAACATAAACCTATTCCTGTCATCGACGAGGTGGGCATGCCCGGCTTCCTCCGCAGCAACAAAAATCTCCACGGAGACCATAGGTAAGGAGCCAAAACAAACGGTCATAACTTTGTCAAATCAAGTCAGATTTCGTTGATTTTGGTGTCATTCGATTCATCTCGACGAGCTTTTTCGAATGAGCTATTATTTGCATATTCGAAATTTTCACCCCAAAATTGAGCTTACTCCCCCCTATGGTTTTTCGATTTTCGGCGGCCTATATCTCAGCTCGGAGTCGAGACCGCCAGTTGATTTTGATGTCATTCGACTCCTCTCGCCGAGCTCTTTCAAATGACATATAATTCGTTTAGATTGGTGAGTGGTACGTATTCTAGACTTTTACCCTTCTTTGTCTTGCAGATATGCGTTAGTACTTTTGAATTGTTTTTAGACACGTTTATTTGGTCAGATATTTTGTAAAACATTAATTAATTACCATATAACCTGTATTAATTTCCCTCCCTCAAATAACTACCCCACTTCCATTAATTACCCCATCCACCGATGGATTGGAACAATAATTACCCCCCCCCCCCCAACAAATGCCCTAAAACACGCTCAAATTTCAAACCTCGTATAATTACCCTCCATTAATTACTCCCTCCAGCGGAAGGTCGAAACAATAATTACCCAGGGTAGTTATTAAAGGATATACGGTATTTTTATTTATTTTTGAATGAAAAAATATTAATCCTTCATTTTTATTATTTTGTTTTTTATTTATTTCGCGCATCGTCTAAAAATAAATTAGTTTAGTTTTAAAATTGTTTCAACTTTTTAGGCAAATACGATCATAATCCAAAGATGACCACACGTTTCTTTGGCAAGTACCCTTGTACATAAATTAATAAAAAAAAATAAAATTATTATTGACCTTCGCGCAGCGGCTAATATTTGTTTTTATTTTCTCTTACTTTTTTCTCTCTCCTCTATTTCTAATTATCCTCAGAACTCAAAAAGAATAAAATAACCGCCAACAAATAACCGCTCTTATTATCCCAAACAAACAAATAAAAAATATTTTTACAAAATTATTTTTTTTTGATTCTGAGAAATACTCCAAAAACTAATTTTTATATATTTAATTTTTTCAATAATAATTAATAAAACAATTTTATTCCATAAAAAACTCTAAAAAATATTTTTGTTTTTCCTCTGATATTAATTTTTTAATAAAATCGGTATTTTTCGGTTATCTCCCACTATTTTCTTTTTTCCAAATTTGATCGGTTATGACTTTTTTATGCTTGATCCAATTCGAATGAATCTCATATCTTTCAAAAGCCCTCGATAAGCACTATCTTTTACCCAACTGTATGGATCAAGTCTGATCACTCAAGAAAAAGCTACATGTCGATAAGTGCAAGAAATCGTTGTTTCTCACTATTGTCAACTTGTAACTTTTTCATGAGTGATCAGACTTTATCCATACAGTTGGCAAAAGATAGTGCTTATTGAGGGATTTTGAACGATATAATTTTTGAAATCCCTTTTTTGAATGTGAATTATTTATTATTAGAACATTCTTGTTAGGAGTTATACATATATATATTTTTAAAATTCGTGACAACCATAAATATTTATTTAAATATTTATAAGTACAACATTCATAAATATATTTATTTATTTTTTATCGGCATTCTCTCCTTTTCGGTAAAATATTTTTGAACGGATTTTTCTTTTTACCTGTTTTCTCAAAAATATTTTTTCCTTTCTTTCCTCTTTAATAATACTTTCACCTAACTTCCATTCAAAATCCAATTTTGTTTGTAAGATTGGAAGGATAAATATATATTTACAATATAGACAATCTTTTGTAATAGTTTTATAATTCTTTAGCAAATTCAATCCTTTATTATATCCGTTTGCGCTAAAATTAAATGAAGAAAAGAATTTAAGTAAAAGTAAATTGTGCTTGCTGATTTCTACGTTTTTTTTTATTAAAAACATATTTTTATTACAAAATATTTATTAATTTTTTAACTTAATAACATTTATTTTTATATTTTTACCAAACAATTAATTAATTAGCTAATAATTAATAAAATAATTTCTAAAAATTAATCTTCTTTCTTGCTTTATTTTATAAAATGCTTTTTATTGCTAATAGATTATGTATTAATTTAACTTCTACATACATTTGTGACATTTACAATATTCTGATAATAATTTAAGTATCAATTTTGTAATAATTAACAAACACCCTTTATTAATTGGCATAATTTTATTTGTCTTTAATCATAAATTGTTCTTATTTATTGCGATAAACTAAAGCAACAATAAATTATTGAAAACAGCAACAAATATGTAGATCAAAACATACACACTCTCACACAAATTCCTTAACAAAATTCTTTTATTTTTAATTTATTATTTTGGTTTGGTGATATAGAAAATGCGCTAATGATCAATGCTGTTACTTTGGATTACTTAATATTTACTTTTTTTGTTATTGATTTATCTCGCGCAATTTTATCATTAATATATCCTGGATTTTAAAAGAAAATATTTAATTGAAAAACGTAATTTCCGCTATGATTAAACATCTAATGAATAATTTGTTTTTTTTTATTATACACATCTATTAGTTATTTTTAAAGATTTTCTTGTCCTCCATTAGTTTCCGTTTACAATATCTTGATAATAATTTAAGTAATAAAGAATCTGAGTATTTGTATTAATTTAGAAACTAGAAATGCTCAAAATTATTTCATTTCTTACCTTTCTATATTATTAATAATGCTTTGCTTCATTTACTTCATTCACTTCTTAATATTCCCATCATTGTCCTATGCAGACGAAGAAGGATTATTAACAAGGCAGAATTATCAAACTGAAAGAGTTTGCCATTTCCCGGAAAGTGAAGAACGTCCGTTCTTTATTGATATACCTTCAGGGCCTCCCCCGCGTTCAATTTTGTTGGACACAGTTGTAGAGCCACCAGATGCTAAGTTAGAAATTGCGAATGTCCGGTCTAACAATTTGGTTCAGGTTATTAAATATTTCCCTTCAAACCCCCTCAAAAATATTTTAGGAACAAATACATGACTGGCTTTCATTAGAAAAGAGACCAAACGGGCAATTCATCATATTTAGCAATGACATTATATCCCAAACTTCTTCAACAACCACTTCTGTTAATTCTTCACTTAAATTACCCGCATATCCTTCATCAATTAATGAATCCTTGTTATACGTCACTGTTAGGTGTAATGGACGTCTCTATCCATTACTTACAGTCCGATTACTTACACACAATTTGCATGCTCCCGAATGGTGGATACATGGAATTCGAGTTGCCGAGGATAGTATAGCGGGGGAAATTAGCATTCCAAAGGTTTGGAAATAAAAATAAAAGGGAATTATCAACAATTCCTTTTTTAAATAGAACTCAAAAACTTTTGGCTCATTATTTGATACTCAATTATTAGCACTTGATCAAGAACCTGCTGAACATTATCCAATTACTTTTAGTGTGGTAAGATAATTATTTATATCTATCAAAAATTGCTTATTTAAAAAGGACCCTCCATTAAATAAATATTTTTCTATTGAATTGGGTAATCGTTCTTCCTTGCCAATTAATGAACAAGTTAACTTCCTTTCTACTTTACATTTTCCCTATTCTAATCGAATAGAGGATTGGCATGAACAACAATTACCTCCACAAATATTACTCAAATTATTAGATGAGGATATTATTTTGAATGAAAAAGAACAATTAATTATTAATATTACAGCAACTGTTAGTTATTTGTTAATTGAGAGAAATTAAAAATATTAAAAAATAATTTAAAGGATAATGGAATACCAGAAGAACGTAAAAGTCGAATAAAATTGCGTTTCCTTTTAATATCTGAAGAACAAGAAAAAACAAATAATGTAATAGAAAATGGGAAATTTAGTAAATCTGTTTATTATGGAAATTTTACTAAAGTAAGTGGAGGAGGGGATATTAATTTGAGGATATTAATGATTAATTTAAATATTGAAAATTTTTATAAATAAAATTAAAAATATATTTGGAAATTAGAGGAGCTATAATCATTCAAAATAAATTTTTTATTAAAATTTTAGGAAATGAGGTCTGGCACAGAAATAATTCCATCAGAACCAATTAATGCCAATTTCCCTCTTCAAAGGGCTGGTGACAGAATTATTTATGATTTAGATATTTCTTCTAATCCCTATGCTGCACTTTTTCAAATAGAACGAGATTCTGGGCGTATAAGACTTGTAGAGCAATTACCAGAACAGCCTCCACAGAATATTGAAATGAATATTTTGGTTAAAAATAAGAGAATAATATTTTTATAATCCCTTCTTTTTCAGGCCACTCTTTTACCAAAAAATTCCAGCAATAATCGCCAAGTTATTCGAACAAAATTAATTTTAACTGACAGAACAGAAATTAAATTAACTTATTTTACTCAATGTCATTATTTAGTACATTTAGCTGAAAATCCTAGTGCTTTTACAAGAATATTACAATTTAATTTTAAAGGAGATGTTTGTTGTTATTTTTAAATAAATAATTTAAATTTAAATTTATTTTTAAAGGTTGAAGGGGTAGAATTACTTAATGGAACTGAATTATTTAAAGTTGACCCTTATGGGTTAGTTAGTGTATTGCCTGGTGTTGATATTGATAGAGAACGTACTGAAAGAATTGTAATTAAAGCTAAATTGAAAGTAAGGAAATAATTTGAAAAAATAAATTTTTTAAATATTTAAATGGTTATTCAATCGAAACTTATTTTTAGATACCCTTCGACGCTGAAAAATCTTTAAATTGGGAGTATCGTTTAGGCAGCTCCCCTCTTACATATGGGCAACGAGATTAAAAAACATACCTTTAATTTAGTATTACCTAATTCTGTGGGGGTATCTAAAAAGGTTTATCGTCTTATTAACTTCTTTTCCTCTTCATATTTAACTTTATATTAGGTTAATAGATCATCTCTACATCCAAAATCATTGGAATTATGCCAAATTGCTACAGCTGAGATTTTAATAGACGATGTTTGTTTTTTCTATTAAAAAATTTTTTGGAAAAATATTTTTAACAAAACAATAAGACAATCTGAAACAAATTAATGGTTAATAAAATATAATTTTAAAATTTAGGTTAATGATCACAGCCCTAAATTTACTCAAAAAGTATATCGATTTCGAATTGACCCATTTCCTTACAACAATACCGAAGTTGGCTCATTACGAGCTGTTGATGGAGATGCTGAGGAATTTGGCCACCTTCGATATCGAATACTTGATGAATTTGTTCCTGATGGGCATGGAGGGGAAGAACCCCTTCCTTTTGTTTTATTTCAGGTATTTTGTATTGCTTAAATTATGATATCCCTCACAAATAATGAGATAAAATTATAAAAATTATTTTTTAAGGCTGATGGCGCTGCTACACTATTTTTTGTAATAAAACCAATGCATTTACAGCTCTTTCAACAACCTTATAAACCACAATCAGAATATACATTTACTGTGGAGGCATATGATTCTGATGAAGATCCAAGGTGTTAATTTTAAATAAATTTTTAAATAATTTTTTTTTAATAAAAGAACTGCTAGAGTGTCAGTAAATGTTCGAATTGAAGAAGAAAAAGAAGTTTTGGAAGAACAACAACAACATCACCATCATTTAACAAATAATGAACAATTATTAGATGAAGTAAGAGGGGAAAGGAAACATCAACGTTCGGCTGTTAATGAAGAAATTGAAGGAGGAGAGGAGGATATTAGTCCAAAAGCTTGGGCTACAAGAATTAGGACTGTTGATAAGGTAAAAAGTAAACAGTCGAACAATGAATTTAGATTCCTCTTTGGGGCTGAAAAGTTTATATCCAAAAATGAATTGTAAATAATTTAATTTCTTTTTTCAAATTTGAGGTCCGGTTATAAATTTTAAATATAGAATCTTTTTAATGTTGGGGGGTTTTTAATTCAATTTAGGAATTGAAACGCCATCCTTTTCTTTTTTTTAAATTAACCTTCCTTCAAACATTTTTAGGATGTTCCGCCAATACTCATTCGACGTCAAGGCAAATCCTCTACTTCTACTACAACTTCTAACACAAATACATTTAAAAATACCAATCAACACCTTCGTTTACGCAACGAGATAAAATTCTCTCAAAATAATTATATTTTTCGAATGTTTGGGAATTTATTTGAGGGACAGACTATTGGATGGGTTTCTTCAGTTAAAAGAAGAATGAGTGAAGAAGGTGATTTAGAGGATCGGGATGGAAATAAAGAAGAAATATTAGACATTGAGAAGGAGGAAGAGGTGATGGAATGTTTTTAAAATAAATATACGAACTTTTCTAGTCATTAATTGAATACGCAGTTGAGGAGGGAATAGATGGTTTTGTTGGTGTAGATATGTTTAGTGGGCGGTTATTTGTTGGTCCTAAATTAGTTGGTGGAGCAGAACGTTTTGAAGAAATTCGTTTTTCTGTGGCAGCTATGCATCCACGTGATGGACGGATTTGGGTTGGATTTTTTAAAATAAACACTAATAAATTTTGGCTCTACTCCAGTTTATGCGTCCAATCGACTTTTATGCGTCCAATGACAGTTTATGCGTCCAATCAACAAAAAATTCAATTTTTCTTGGTGTTGAAAAGTTGGGGTATGGTACCAAAACATCTCATCATGTTCGGGACCTAAGCCCACTGGGTCTGGGACCATTCCTTGCCCTATCCCTCGAAATTTCGGAAAGTTATAATTGTTTTTCCGAAATTTTTAAAAATTGGCTATAACTTTCCGAAATTTCGAGGGATAGGGTAAGGAACGGTCCCAGACCCAGTGGGCTTAGGTCCCGAACATAAAGAAATGCTTTGGAACCATACCCCAACTTTGCAACACCAAGAAAAATCGAATTTTTTGTTGATTGGACGCATAAACTGTCATTGGACGCATAAAAGTCGATTGGACGCATAAACTGGAGTAGAGCCTAAATTTTACTAATTTTTGACTTAAGTAAAAGTTCCCTTTAATCAAAAAATAAAGATAATGGCAATAATATTTTTCTAAAAAATAATTCAATTCACAATTTCATTATTTTTTAAATATTTTTTTTATTTTATTCTCTAGTCTTTCTTCCCTTTTTCCTATTTTTTTGTACGTTATTAAATATTATTAGGGGTGGTCATTGGGCGCTTGGCAACCTTTTTTCTCGTCAAGAAAATGCTTTTCTTTGCCCACCTTTTTTGCCGCCTTTCTCTTAAAAATATAATTATTATTTATTTCTAAACTACCACCCCTTCTATTTATTTTTATTGTTTTTATTTTATATTGTCATAATAATTATTTATATAATTAAACAAAATAAATTAAATATTTTAATTTAAGTTTATTCCTTTATAAAAGATAACTTCCAATATTTCTAAAGAATATTTCTCAATTTATTTTTATTTTCTAAAATTATTTTTTTTAATCTTGTACTTTTTAGTGCACACTTTTAAGTGAAGATTATCTTCACTTACTTTTAAAGTCTTTTAATATTTAACGCTTTTTTGTCCACTAAAATTCTTTGATTGATTTTTGTACGTTTTCTAAAAAAGATTTTTCTTCAAATTATGTACTCTTGAATTATTCGAATATTTTTAAAAATAATGTTGCCAGAATCTTTGGTTTATCTTTTGACAAAGGTTTTTGAAATTGTATTTTATTATTTAATTTTTTATGGGAAATAATATATTTTTAAATATTTTCTTTAAAATTAATTTTAAAAATCTAAAAAATATTTTGAATATTTTTAAACACTTCTTTCCTTTTTTAAGGCAACAGCCCTCGTTTCTGTTATTTTTGATGAATCTTCCCCAACAATTAAGCCTTTCTTCGATCGTCAACAATTTAATTTCGAAGTTGATCTGTCTAATTTAAAACATTTTCCAACATTTTTGGGGCAAATACAAGCAGAAATAAAAATAAATAAAACGGAATTGACAGAAATTCCTTTAATTATTTATTTAATTGAAGAACAAAAAAATGAAATTAGAATAATTGAAAATAAACAAAAAGAAGTTGTTGAAGCTGTACAAATATCCCCAAGTGATTTATTTAGTATTGGACGTGAAAGTGGAAAAATACATCTAATGAGGAAACCAACAGAAAATGAATTGAATAAAAGAGAAGGAATTAAATTTAAAGTTTGGAGATTTTTTAAAAATATTTTTAAAGAAAATTTCAAAGAAGATTTTTAATAATATTTGTGAGATAGGATTTAAAAATTTTGATTAATATTGAAGAAAGGTTTTGTGATTTCTTTCATAAATTAGTTAACATATCCATCCGAATTTAGCTACCTCTAAAATTAATTGCACTTAGATTTGAGATACTTTTATGAATTTAGATGGTCACAGGTGGAGTCACAGTTCCTAAGTGATACCACTAATAGAAAATATCTCTCAGTATAAATTATAGTGAGGTGAGGGTTATATGTAGTGAGGTAGGTATAGTGTTCTGAGACATTTAAATAAAAAATATATTTATTAAAAATTATTTAAAGGTGTTTGCTTGTTCTAATTACCAACCACAAAAATATCAACAACAACAACAACAAAATCACAACAATTGTTCTGAAGCAATAGTTAATGTTATATTTTTATCGGAATTAATTGAAAATAAACAAAAAAGAATTGAAACCCAAAAAACAAAAATAATTGAAGAAACAACATTACAGACATTTATCAGTACATCCTCTCCCTCATCTACTTTATCTCCTTTAACTTCTACTAGTTCACTAAATCAATCAATTAATAATCAAAATAATGAAATTCTTGAATTTATTCCTCTTCCAAAAAATATATTTTTAGCTCCAACCAAAGCACCTGGTTCTACAATAATTAAGTAAATATATATTTGATTAGTAAATTTTGAGGGTTTATATTCATTGGGCCATTTTGAGGGTTTTTGTACATTGTGCCGTTTTGAGGGTGGGCAGGGGTTAACCCTTAATCAGTTCCCCTACTCAATGACCAACCAACTTTAAAAATTTTTTTTGGGTATATTAGGTTCAACTGTATTTTTTATTAATTATATTTAATAGTCTGTCTGTGCGTATTCATGATCCAAATGATGGAAATTGGCACTTAATTCCAAATGGAGGAGAAGGGAATAATCAACAAAATAATCAAAATATACCATCCAACGTATATTTAATTAATTAAAATATTTAATTAAAAAAAAATTTTTTTTCCAGTTAAATTATTGGATAGAAGGTGAAGGGGAAAACTTATTTACAATTTATGGAAATTCTTTACTTCTTAAAAATCCTTTAAAACCCGGCCAATTTGATATTAATTTACGTGCCCGTCTTCAACGTAAAGGGAGAATTTATGTTGCTGAACATAAACTTAGAATTATTGTTATAGATGATGAATTGCCTCAATTATATCCTGTATTTGAGAAAATTAGTCATGAATTTAATGTAAAAATATTTTCTAGAAAAATTATAATTTTATATTTAAAATTAAAAATTAATATACCTACAATATATTAATTTAATAAATAGTTTTATTACTCGAAAAACTATTAAAAAATTCTATTTTTAACTTAAAACGGATTTGATAAATTTCAAAAATATTTTTAAAAATTAAGCAAATTTTTTGATTAATTAAAAAATATTTACTTACTTAACATTTATTTAAAATTTATTTTAATAAATTATTAAATTTAAAAATACAATTTCAAAAAAATATTTTTTAATTTCCTTAGATCGACCCAGAAGGCCATTTCCCTGTTGTTTTCCCTCCATTAAATGCTTCCTTGGCAGGTGGTGGAAGTGAAAATATTCGTTTTAATCTTTTCCCTGCTCGAAGTAATGACCCAACAGATGGAATAGAAATACATCCAAAAACTGTAATTTTTTAAAAATATTTTTTAAAAAATTATTTTGAAGGGACAAATAAGAGTTCGTCGTTCATTTCTTCGCCATTTCCCTTCCGGAAAAGGTGGGGAAGTTTTTCTTGTTGTTAGAGCTGTTAATCAAGCATTAAATGATAAACAACAAAAATATTTTTCTGATGCAAGTATTTCAATAATTATTAAACAAAAATGTTTGTTTTTTAATAATTATGTAGTTTTTAATTTTATTCAAAGAATCTGTCCATTCTGTCCATTGTTATTTTAGATAGTGTAAAGCATATATGTAGCTATTAATTTCCTAAGGCTGAGCAGTAGGCTGCGTGGTGTAATGGCTAACACATCAGTCCGGTCTACT
Source organism: Meloidogyne incognita (assembly GCA_036172945.1). Classification (NCBI taxonomy): domain Eukaryota; kingdom Metazoa; phylum Nematoda; class Chromadorea; order Rhabditida; family Meloidogynidae; genus Meloidogyne; species Meloidogyne incognita. The sequence continues at coordinate 1,494,887 of JARQAC010000006.1, read as the reverse complement.
GAAGATGCTGGTTTGCTCCCAGCCGTCGAATAGTCTTTTACACTAGCTAAAGGAGATAAATAGCTATAGCCTAGCTGCTTTACTATATCACAAATATATATTTAAATAAATATTTTTTATTACTTTCAAAATTTCTCGTAATTTTTTAGATTATACCTTTTGACTTATTTTTAAAATTTATTTTTAAATTAATTTTCATTAAAATTTTGCCCTTAATTTTCAGTAATTCCACCATTAAAATTTGAATCTACCTTGTATCGTTACATTTTGTCTGAACGTCAACCATCTGGAAGTATTTTAGAGAATGGCCCTCCAATTAGAATTCTAGAACCTAATTTACATTCAAATATTAGAATTAGACTAGCAACTTCTCCACAAACTGTTTGGGCACTTAAACATTTTGGATTAATGCCTAACGGTTCTCTAATGTTAAAAGAAGAATTGGATATGGAAAAAATGTTGGATAAAAGTCAGGGATTAATAAAAATGGAGGTGATTTTAAAATAAAAAAGATTTTAATTTTATTTGTGTTTTTAGGTTGTTGCAGAAGATATTTCTGAAGGAAAAGAAGCTAGAGCTAAAGTTGAAATTCAAGTAAATCTGAAGAAAAATTTTTCTTTTGAAAAATATTTTTTTAATTTTTAAGTTAATTGACAACAACGAACATATTCCTGTATTTACACCCCTTTTTCCTAAATTTTATTTACAACCAGAAACTCTTTTTGCCGGCCATCCAATTGGAAAATTGTCTGTTAAAGATGAGGATTTTACTGATAGGCAAGGAGATACGCTTGCATTTAGAGCAATTTCTGGTAAAAATAAATTGCTTCTAAAATTAATTTTTTTAAAGGAAATGCTTCTAATCTCGTTCACGTTCAAAGAGATGGACAATTAATTATTAAAGATCAAAATGCAGCATTGCCTGGTGTTTATACTCTTCTTGTTGAAGTTCAAGATTTTGGTGGTTTAAGTGCTAGGACAACGGCCACATTTATTTTATTAAATTATGGAGAGAAATTTACATCAATACAACCTGAAATGGAGAAAGGAATTTTGGAAGAGAAAGGTGTGTTTTTAATTCAAAAATTGGATTTAATAAATATTTTGGAAAGACGTGGAAAAATTCCGTTCCTGAACTTTTCTCCATTGAAAATATCCGATTAAGTCCTAACGATATGCTTATAGGATCGTGCCGTTCGAGTACTAGATTTCTCGTTTTTTATTGATAAATTCGTTATTAATATTCAAAAAAAAGCAACTCTAAATTTGGGTTGAATATTTGCTCAGAAATTATCTAACCCCTCTCTCTAAACAATAATTATCTCCTTAAAGTATGTAGTTAATTAATTGCCCCTTCTAAAATAAACTCAATTAACTCCCTACTAATTACTCCCTCTAGTAAATGATCAGATATTACCGTAAAAACTGTATTAATGTCCCTCCCTGAATTAATTACCCCACCTGTATTAAATACCCCATGTAGAGGGAGATCTAAACAATAATTGCCCTCCCTCAAATAATTACCCCACCTGCTTTTATTACCCCCTCCAGCGAGAGATCGAAACAATAATTACCCAGGGTAATTAATACAGTTTTTACGGTAATTACCCAATATAATTAATTGATCCAAAAATAATAGAAAATATTTCTTTAGTTAACTAAAATAATTTGATTAGGCACTACAGTAGAGTTTCCACTTCCGCCAGTTGATTTAGAAGGAGAAGAAATTAAGGAACAAAACACAAAAATAATTGCTAGTTCTGGAGGAGGAAATAATTTAGCACCAATTTTCTCCGTTCGTGATTCTATTGACTGGGAAAATATGAGAAAAATTGATAAAAATATGTCAGAAAATCTAAATTTTGTTTTGGAAGAAAATAATTATAAAGGTTTATTTCGAATGGATAAACAAAGTGGACAATTATTTTTGGAAGAAAATAAAGATTTGATGGATAGACAAAAGGAAGGAGTTGATGGTGATAATGAATATGAATTGAGGGTTAGAGTGGAAAGTCCGATGGATGAAGGTGATAAAGAGAAAAACGGAAAAGGTAATTAAATAAAATACCTACATTCAAACTTCATATTTAGATACACTTTTTAGGCCGAAAAAATTTTACTTTATAATGAAAGGTATCTTAAAGTAGCAACTCCCTCAATGGGAAACGAAATTTAAAAAATTAGCTTAAATTGAAGTTATCTAGTATGTATATCTAAAAATGAGTTTAGTTGTATTTTAAGTTTAATTTAAATAATATATTAATTTCTACACAAATTTATTTTACTTTCAGATTCAAATCCACGTATTCTTCTTCGTCGTGTTTATACTGTTCGGCTCGTTCCAAGTAGTGCTGTAGGCATTCAATCAATTAATAATAAATCCTCTACAAATGAAGTTAATATTGAAGAAAGTACAATTCCAACAACTTAAAGTTCATTTACCCAATTATTTTCAACAAATTTTGATAATATTACAACACTTTCTGATGAAGAATCTTTGGAAACAACAACTTTTTTATCATCTTCAGTTTCCTCTCCATCATTCTCAGAAAGTAGTACAATTGAAGAAATAACAACAACACTTATTAACGAATTTTCTACTAAAGAATTAATTGAAGAAACAACAACATTATTAACAAATAAAGAAGAATTACCAACAACAACAGAAAATAATTTAGAAGAAGAATCTTCTCCTTTCACAACTTTAAAAGTTCCCTCTGCCCGTCCTTTAGAATTCTCTCCAACATTCTCCACAAAAATACCAACAAAATCTTCAACTTCTCCCTCAAAAACATTTTCTACATTTTCCACTCGCCAACATCCCAAAACTACAGAAAAGATTAATTTTGCTCTTCCTCGTTATCACTGGCTTTTAAATAATCCAACAAATAATGTTTTGATTGGAAAATTGGATGTAATTGATTATTCAAATAAAGAAGAAATGATAAATAAATTTGAAATGATTATTGAACCTCCACAATTTAGGCAATGGTTTAAAGTAGATTCTGAGGTGTAGTTTTTAAAATTAACTTACAAGGGAACATCGTTTACTGTCAGTACGAATTTGATAATTTTTTTGGTACCATTCGATGGAGGACCTTCGACTTAATATTGTGGACTGACAGTAAACTGTTCGCACTGACAGTAAACGATGTTTTTCCTATGTAATTTAACTAAAATTCAACATTAACTTTAGTTAAAATCGGGAATATCCCTTTTTTATTTACAAAAAAAAACTAAAAGTACTCCCAAATATTTATTTATTACTAAAATTTTTATAAATTTAAAGACAGGCAATCTTTATTTAAATGAAGTACCTGAGGGATTATATGGACGTCAAAGAGCAGAATTTCGAATAAATTTAATCGTTCACAATTCAATAATGGGAGAGACAAGTGTAACTGTTGATTTAAATTTACCTTCAAATGAAAATAAACAAAAAGAGAAAAATGTTGAGAATAATAATCAGTCAACAACAACAACTAAAACAACTTTAGAGACAACAATTGAAATTTCTGAAAGTTCTGATCAGGAGGTAAATCAAATTAAAATTTAAAGTTGAGTTACACGAACGGAGGAGGTGGGGGTGTTTAGTTGAAGGAGAGTGTTTAATAGACAGAGAAACGAACTGATGAAATTTAAATAAGAACTTCTAAATAATCAAAAATTAATTTTAAAAAATTTTACAGGCAACATCACTAAATGAACTAGACAATATTCACCGCTTTACAGTGAGTATATCTCCAATGCATTTTGCTAGTACCACAAACCAAGGGGAGAGGGAAGAAGAAAATGAAACAACAACCGAAATTACTAAATTTACTCAAAAATCGAAAGGTAGAGGAGATTAATGAATTAAAATAAAAAAAAATAATTTTATAGGAGAACAAAATTTAAAGTTTGGATCCCCTGAATTTCGAGCAATGCTTCCTGAAGGGCGTTATGGCAATAGTGGGGCACAATTAACTCTTAGACCATATCCCCTTTCTACTGTTTGTTCTTTTTTGGAATTTTTTTTAATTTTAATTATCTGTAGGGAATGCCAAGAGGAATTCAATATTCAATTATTGACAATGAAGAAATAAATAATTCGGGACAATTACCTTTACCCTTTTTTGTGGTAAATAAATAATTTTTAAATGTTTTGAGAGATAAATTAATTTTAAGCATAGTGATAGTGGAGATTTGGTAGCTTTCGCTGAAATTGATCGTGAAGAAAAGTCTGTATATCGATTTAAAGTTAAGGTAAATTAATTGAAATGATAAATATTTTTATAAAAATTAGATCCCTAAACAGAATAACAGATTCTCAAAATCTCAAAAAAATTATTTTAAATAAAAAAAATATTTTTATCAGGCTTTTGACTCCTCAACTAATCAAAATGTCGAAACTCTAGTTACTGTCCAAATACTCGATGTAAATGATAATTTTCCACACTTTTTGGAGCCTCTAATTTGGACTATACCAATTGAAAGAAATACACCATATAATACACAATTAGCAACTTTTCAAGCTAAAGATAATGATGAAGGTTCTCACGGGCGTGTGCATTTTAAAATAGAAAAAGATTCAAGTGGTGGATTGTTTTATATTGATGGTAGAAGTGGTCAATTATTTTTGGCAAAGAATGTGCCTGCTGAGAATGTTGATCCTCGGGTATGGGAAAAATTCTTTCTTTGTTTCAACTATGGTCGAACCTCTTTTTAAGTACCCTTTGAAACAAAAAATTTTTATCTTATAATGAGGAGTACCTTAAGTTGAGGGTATCGCTTAAACAGTTCCCCTTCATCACTCAATGGCCAACCAAAGTTTGAGCAACATGTCTTATATTGAGGGGTACCTAATTTTAGGGTATCTAAAAATGGGTTTAGACTGTAGCTTCGAAATATTTAAAGTAATCCTTTCTTATTTTCCCCTCAATTTCAGGATCAATTTGAAATAATAATTTCCGCATTGGATGGTGGCCGTCCATCCCTCCGTACCGAACATCATATTAGAATTGAAGTTTTCCCTGAAGGAAATGAATTTGCTGCTCCAGAATTTCTTCGTCCAGAATATAATGCTGGGAATATTAGTGGGGCTGCTGCACAAAATGGAACCTTTATTTTTCAAGTAACTGCTGGAGTTTCTAAACAAATTTGTTATGAATTGATTGGTTGGGTTTTTTTAGTTAAGAATTAAATAAAAAAATATTTTTCAGACCCTCCAATAGCTAAACTTTTCGTTATCGACTCGGATAACGGACAAATTCATATGGGGAGACGCCCCTTAGATTCTGAACGTGGCCATCAATGGTTGTTGAATATTAGTGCTTTTGATTGTCAACAGAAAGAACATCAACATGGAGTACATTGGGCATTTACAACGGTAGTTTTATAAAGAAGAATTTTGTTTGAAAAATCTTTTTAAATATTTAAATAAATTTAGGTGAAAGTCCAATTAGAACAATTACCAAACGAAATTATTCAAACAACAACAACAATTGGAATAACTAAAGGAGAAATAGATTCAGAAACAAATATAAAAGAGAATTGCCATTTTTCTCAAAAAGTTTACAACACAGAAATAACAGAAAATACACAAGGAAAACAAAAACTTTTAAATTTAAATATTATTGGAAATTGTGAAAATCAACAAATTCATTGCTTATTAAATCAAAGCAATGGTGAAAATTTATTTTTTTATAATTGAGAGGGCAGAGTAAAATCTGAGGGAATTTCTAGCAGTACATAGCAAAAAAGTTTACCTTTTTTGCGTGTCGGTGACTTCCTATTTTCTGTGTATTTCCCTAACAATTATATTTAAAGATATGAATTATCAATACTTATACGCTCGTACCAAAATTCTTACTCGTACTTGGTAGGGTTGTATCCTGTCCCCGAAAGTCGGGGAATTTGGGAGATTTTTTGAAAATTCCCCGTGCCACCCCCCCCCCGTGTCGTGGAACAACCCTACTTTGTACTAACTACGAGCAAAAAATAGGGGGAAGGGGGATTCTGAAATTTCCAATCACTGCTTATAATCTTCCACAATTTTTATTTAAGATGCATTTGAATTAAATGATGAAATTAATGAAAATGATAATAAATATTGTGAAGTTTTTGTTGTTCAATCCCTCGATAGAGAAAAGAAATCTATTCATTTTTTGGTTGTTAATATAAGTATTGAAAGTCTGGAAGGTAAAGCTTCTGTTAATGAAATACAAGTTGATTCTTCTGAATTAACAACAAAAAAAGGAGGGAATGATGAAGAAGAAATACAAAAAAGATTAAAAAGAAAAAATGGAATTAATAGAGGAGTTAAACAAAATAATTTAAAAGAAGGCCGGGAGGTGGCTTTTAATGGATTAGTTGAACGTTTGTTTATTTTTAAATAAATATATGGAGAAAATAACATATGTAGAATGATAATAATAGTCTTTATACTTAGGGGTACCTATGACTTCCACGAATTAAAATAATTTGTTTAATTGATCTTATATTTTTGAATTTTTAAAAATTGAACAATCCTTCCATCAAATCATTTTTTTTCAAATTATCAGAAAAATCCCTTAATAAATATTCACTACCTTACTTCTTTAAATTAAAAAGAAAATTAAAAATTTATCATTTCAGAAATCAAAGCAAGGCTAGCTGACAATCAAGCTTTAATTGTTGTTAGAGTTATTGATCAAAATGATAATGAACCTAAAATTAATCATTTAACATCTGACGGACAAATTGGTTAATTTTAAAGATAATTTTCTAATTAGAGCCGGAATTGATAGATCATCATTATCAACTTATGAAAATTTTAATGACTGAGATTTTTGAATGTAATTTCACATCCCAATCCTTTCTCCTTTCTCCCTTCTTTTAATTAGACTCAAATTTTTTCAGTTTTCGCTGTGGATTGGCAAACTCCAGTACTTCAACCTATTGGACGTATTCAGGCCTTTGATCCAGACGAACAGCCTAAACAATTACAATTTTATCTAGAAGGAGATAATTCTAAATTATTTTCTATTAATTCAAGTTCTGGGGTTATTCAATTAATGAAATCTTTACAAATAGAAAATTCTGATGAATATTATTTGAGTGTTAGTGTTAGTGATGGAGAACATACAATACAAACACCTTTAACTGTATGGAAATTTTTTTTGATTTTTACATTGTGGTTAGGGGTTGGTCGGAACAAACGGAGGTCTTGGAAATTAAAAGGCATCCGAACGAGGAAATCTAAATTCAGCCCCACCTCTTATTGTAACTATTAAATTTATTCTTTTTTTAGATTTATAGACTTCAACCAGGAACGAATATTGCTCTTTTAGTAATAAATAAACCGGTAGATCAAATAGATGTACTTAACGTTGTTAGGTACTTTATATTTTCTTGGAAAATTATTTTTTAACTTTAAAAAGACATTTAAATGCACTTCTCCCTTCTTTGGATGTTGATGTTCTTGTTAAACAAGTTTATATTGGAGAAAATGGATTGGCTGATCCAAAACGAACTCATTTACTTGTTTATGCCCAAGACAAACAAACAAGAATACCTTTAGCTGCTAATAAATTAAAAGAGTGAGAAAGTTTTTTCATGAAAAATATAAATTTGAAAACTCCTCTATTATTTTCTTTTCACTTAAGTTTATTCTCAATTGTAGCAATTAAATTTTATCAGAAAAAAATTAATTTTTTTTTTCATAGATTGTTAGAATCTTCTCTCGCTCAATCAGCCTCTTCAGACACAAATTCCCCTTCCATTCCAAATCTCAAAACTTCTGATTCTCCTTTACAATTCTTGGCAAGTGTGCAAGTTCCAGATTATGGTGTTTGGAGTTCAACAGCTCCATTCAGATTAAATCCAACTGAAATTGTAATGATTAAAAAATAATTCTTAATTTAATTTTTAAAAAGATTTTATTGTCTGTCAGTGCATTTTTGGTATTCGGAATTTGTACAATGCTTTATTTACTTTTGCGGTGCTGTAAAAGGTATAAAAATAATTATTTAAATAAAAAAATTTTTTTTAGAAAACAAGAATTGATAACAAAATCTGATTTGGAATATATGGTAGACAGTCAAATAGCTGGTCCTCGGCCATATAATGTTGAATTAATAACACGTAAAGCTATGCAAAATGCTCAAAATGCTACACTTAGATTGCCTGAACCTGTTGAAGATTGCACTTTGACGTAGATTTTTTTAAGAAAATAGTTTTTGATTGGGAAATCAAAACAAATATTTCCCTTAATCTTAAAAGAAATACAGTTAACCCTCACTTATCTCCAAAATTCTCCAAAATTAGTTAATCAAGAAAAATAAATTTTTAATAAACTTGGTAGACCATTTGGAAGTTATTTTCCAAATTAAGCCACTATTTTCTCAGCTACAGAAAGTATTTAAAAATGTTGGTTTAACTGTGTTATTAATGTTTTTAAAAATAAAAACAATATTTTTATTTAAATTTTCTAGGCCAGAATCTCGGGCAACAATGCTTGCTTCTTCGGGTATTTATGGTGGTGGCAATTTAGGAGGTCCACTAAGAAGAACAAATCGTGTAACAACAACAGAATCATCTTTATCAGAGGAAGGAACACCGCCTCAATTTTCTCGTTCAAATATGTCAAATGAACAATTAATTAGAGGCCAACAAAATGGAGGATTATATGGAAGGAATGGAGACCCTGTTAGTTGAAAATGAGGAAAAAAAATATTTTTAAATATTTAGGAAGAACCAGAATATTCTCCAACAATTCCTCGACATCAAAGATTACAAAATAATTACGAATCTGGTGAACAAAGTCCGGAAACTATGAGGAGTGAGGCAGAAGAAATAAATGTTTCACCTCCGGATGAATGTCCTCCACCCCCACCTTCAAGTAGTCCTCCAGAATTAAATGGAAAATAATTGGAAAAAATAAATTAATTAAATTGATTTTAGAAGTCTAGCATATAAAATTTTTTTAGTAAATGGAAAGGAAAATTTTTTAGTGAAAGTGAAGTTCCCAAAAGTCCAAAAATCCCACATTTTAAATTTTATTACCGGTAGAAGTTTTAGTGGATATTGCATTAAATACCCCTCCCTTGGATAACTTAATTTAAATACAGAATACTACTCATTAAGACTGACACAAAAAATATTTTTTTCTCAAAAAATTAATTTCTATGTTAGCCTTTAAATAATCATACAAAAATATATTACAAATGTTATTGTTTTGTTAATAAACTAAATTACCTATGCAATAATGTATTTATTTGTATTAAAGAAATTATAAATATTTATTTTTTAAATTTTTTTATTAACTAAACTTAGAAATGTTCATAACAAATAATATGTTTAGGTTAATAAAGGGAAATTTTGTATTCTAAAAAATGTTAAAAATGCATAGAATAAGGCATTAATTTTGTAAATTAAATAAAAATATTTCTTGATTTTTTTAAAGGGAAAGGATAAAGCCACAAACAATTGGGGTTAAAAGGAGAAAGTTTAACTAGAAATAAGAAAAACCAAAGGCCTTCGAGTTTTCGATTCGGGTAAAACCGATGACCCTATTCAAAAGCCTTTCCCTCAAAAATTTTTAGAAAAAAATATTTTTGTTTTTTAATAAATATTAAGTAATATCTTTTCTTTAATTATCTTCATTACTATTACTGCTACTACTATTTTCTTCAACAAAAAATTTAGCTTTCATCGGTTTCTTCTCAAAATCATTATTATTTATTGAATTATTTCCCCCAACATCATCTCTGCTATATTTTAGATATGAAGGTTTTGTATCTCTATATTCTGTAAAAACTGAAGAATTTCCAACAATTTTTGTATTATTTAATTGAGGAAGTGAATGTTGTTGTTGTTGATGATTATTTAAATTATCTAGAATTAATTTTTTTAATTTTTTTATTAAATTTAAATTTTTAAAATTAAAATTTTTCTAAATACTGTCTAATAAAATTTAAGTAAATAATCCCGGTAAATGTCCAGCTCGTGGCCTATATGTCCGCAAACGGCATTTCTGCAAAAATCATTTTCTGCTGAATTCTCCTCCTTACCGTTTCTTTTCTTTCATTGGTTGACGTCTTGGCGCATCTACTTTGTGGAGTAAGTCATGAAAAAGAGTACAAGTAAAGAAATAAAAATTTAAATATAAACTTGTGAAAAAAATTTTTTAAATAAAAATTGTTAATTAAAATTTTTATTTTTGCAAAAATTAAAAGCCTTAGTTTTTTAAACAATTCCTTTATTCTATAAATAGGAAGTATGTATTTTACTAAAAATGTAAAAAATAATTGACTTTAAAATTCTAATAAAATTTTAAAAATTATGAATGTGAGTGTTGAAAGGTGACATTTTTAATTTAAAAAATTTCTAATTGTTTGTTTATTAATCAATTCGTTATTTATTTTTTCAAAGATTTTTATTTAAAAAAATTTTTTCACAAGTTTATATTTAAATTTTTATTTCTTTACTTGTACTCTTTTTCATGACTTACTCCACAAAGTAGATGCGCCAAGATGATAACCAATGAAAGAAAAGAAACGGTAAGGAGGAGAATTCAGCAGAAAATGATTTTTGCAGAAATGCCGTTTGCGGACATATAGGCCACGAGCTGGACATTTACCAATAATTCCTCCCAACATTTTTAATAAAATTTATTTTTATTCTTTTCTATACCTTCTTGGTTAAAAACATTTAAAGTTGTTGGACGACGAATTGTTGGTGGAGAACATGTTTCAGAACCTTCTGGTACCGAACAAAGTGCTTGTTGCTTTCCAAAACCCTTTAAAAAAATTATTTTTTAAGCTTAAAAATCAATTTTTCAAACAATTTGTCTTTCATTATTTTGTTCTTCTTCATTCATCCCTTCATTTTCATTTAATAATTCTCCTCCTCCTCCTTTTCTTCCTTCATCTTCAACATTTTCTCCTCCAACTCTTTGTCTTTTAATTCCTCTTCTTTTAACTAATAAAGGTGCTGTATAAACATCCATTAATTGAAATCCTTCACGTGAAGCTGAAATAAAAGCTGAAATTGTTGCATTAAAAGTCTCATCGGCACTTCTAGGCAAAATTGTTGGGGTAGGTAATTCTGTTGCTGTATATACAGAAGATTCTGGAGTTTTTGCCGAATCTAACCATGAATGTCTTGCTACCTGGGCAAGGGATAATCTACGTGTTGGGTCTACTGTTAGAAGACCAGTGACTGAAAAAATTAAATAAATTGAGTAAGTAAGGATTTTGTGAAAAAATAGAAATACATAAATGAGAGTATGTCAAAAATTTATTTTTGATGGATATTAGGAATATTGCAAACCGATTTTTCAAAAATAAAAAACTGCAGATTTTGTGAAAAAATAGCAATACATTAATTTTTTCAGTCACAGTGACTGAAAAAATAAATAAATTAAGTAAGGATTTTTAAAAAATTGGTTAAATGAGAATATGTTTATTTTTGACAGAAATTAGGAATCTTGCAAACTGATTTTTCAAAATTTGAAAACGAAATAAATAAAAAAACCGAAGATGGAAGTGGAGGAGTCAAAAAAGCAACAATATCCCTGCTGTGTTTATTAAAGACTAACTTAAATCTTTTGCCGGTTCAGATACCATCCTCCAAACTGGCCCTTCAAAAGAAAATTCAGCCCTTTTAATTCTCGCAATAATATCAGCAGCTGATTCAGCTTGACTTTTTGCATGAAAAGGTACTTTTCCAGAAAGTAAGGTAAACAAAACAACACCAAGACTCCACAAATCACATTGCTAAAAATGAACATTTTTAATTAAAAAGAGAACATTATTTTTACTTGATTATATTGTGGTAATTCATCTTCAATTTCCAAAACTTCAGGAGCTGCATAATGTAATGTTCCACAAAGAGGAGTAATTAAATTTTTTGTTGACGAAGAAAAACTTCCACTATTTCCACGCATAGTAGAAGGGAGAATTCTTGCAAATCCAAAATCAACAAGGCGAAGAGAATAATTGCCTTAATTAAATAGAAAACTTTCTTGTAAAATTAAATAAAAATGAAAGGAAGGCTGTCAATTTAAATTATCATTCCCCCAAATATTATTAAGTAATTACCAGGTTCACTACTAGCAAAAAGAATATTTTCAGGCTTCAGATCTCTATGAACAATGTCTTTAGAATGCATATGGCGTAATGAAGAAACTAATTGAGTCATTATTTCTGCTGCCTAATTTTTTCAAAAAAAATTATTTTTAAAGATTTATTCCTTTTTTTTTTACTTGAATTTCTGTAAATTTTTCCATTCTTCTTAACCGATCCAATAATTCCCCTCCTTCCAATTTTTCCAAAACAATATAATAATGAAATTGATCAGATATTGCTTCAATTAATGGAACGATATGTGGATGGGGATTTAATGTTTCCAGTATTCGAACTTCTCTAATTGCTTGATTTGCAAATCTTTGGGAAACAATTTTAACAGCAAATTCTTTTCCATCATTTAATCTTTGACATTTTCTACAAACAGAAAAAGAACCACGTCCGAGGAATCCCTGAGGAGTTGTGTCTAATTTATATTTTGAAAAGAAGGCAGAATTGTTTGAAGTTAAAAGTTGGACAGATTCTTCGAGGCATTCTTGACCAATTACTAAAAAATAAAAGGAATATCATCATTTCCTTCTCAAAAAATTAAAAGTCTACCATTATCATTTGAGAAAATAACAGAAGGCGAAACAAAAGAATATCCTCTAAAAAATTTATGAAATTCTTGTGAAGGTTTTTCTGCTGGAGAGAATAATGGTGTTTGTGCAGTAAATTCTAAATAATTTATTTATAAACTTTTAAGTCGTCTTATTTGAAAAAAAAATTATTTTTTCAAAAACCCCCACCAGAAGCAAAATTTTCAACGTCAGTTTGTCCTCCAGTAATATTTGGTTTTAACGGTCCCGGCATTTCACGTTTTTCTATTGCTGACCAATTAATGGGAGCAAAGAATTTTGCTTTTTTAATTTCTTCTAAACCTTCTTTAGCTCCCAATCTAAAAAATAATTTTTAAAAAATATTTTTATTTTTATTTAACACCTTTGATTTGGATCTTTATTTAATAATGCAAAAATTAAATCGCGAGCTGAAGGATCCATACTTTTGGGAAAAGGCACACGTTTAGTGAGAATACGTCTTGCAATATCTGATGTACTATTTTGGTCACCATCAACCCTAAAAATAAAGTAAAAGGTGATCTAACTAATTTAAGATTAAAAAATAAGATTAACAGACCTTCAAAGAAAGATAAAAATGTTTCCTGGAAGGAAAAGTAAAAAAACTTTCCTTCTATTAAAGACTTTTAAAAGGCATTTTGTCAGTGGAGATTCTATTGTCTTCGATTTGCCCCCCCCTTTCATCCCATCTTTTTCAGACCCTAAATATATTTTTAGATATTTTATTACGTAAATGGAGAACATCCAGTTAATAATTCAAAAGCAATAACTCCAAAACTCCACCAATCAACAACTTGAGTATATCCATCAGATGTACGGCGAATAATCTCTGGAGACATATATCTAAATAAATAAAAAGAAATTTTCTTTAATAATTTTAAATTAACTCAATAGTTCCGCAATAAGAATTTGTAGCATTTTCATCAACTTCAAAAGCCTTAGAAAGTCCAAAATCAGTTAATTTAATATGCCCCTCTTCATCCAATAAAATATTTTCTAATTTTAAATCTCTATAAATAACACCCGCTTTGTGAACATTTTCTAATGCTAAAGCAATTTCTGCCAAAATAAATCTAGCTGTTGACAAATCAAATTTTTTTCTTTTACATAAATGCGTAAAAAGTTCTCCTCCACGAACAAATTCTAATTAAATTTTTTTTAATTTTATTTTTAAATAATACATTAATTACCCATAACGATATGTAATTTTGTATCTGTTTGGAAGGCATAAACCATATTTACCTAGAAATAATTATTTTAAAGAGTAAAGTCTGTTTTACGTACACTCTTGGGCCTGAAAAATTTATAAAACTGAAGCAGGCTAAAATTATGTAGTTATTCCAAATTTAAATTTCTTTTAAGTTTGGGTGTACGTAAAATCGAGGCCCGACCTTATTTTAAAAATTTACCAAAAAAGGTAATCCTTTCAATCTTTCCAAAACTTTTCTTTCAGCTAAAGTGTGTTCAAGTGTTTTTTGTTTCTGCGTTATTCGTGTCTTTTTTAGCACCTTCATAGCATAATAACGTCCACTATCTTGCCCACCTATCCTTCTAACGAGAAATACTTTGCCATAAGCTAAAAACAAATAATTTTTAAACATCAGAATCCCTTCCAAATATTTTCAATTAAAAACCCTCACCACCCTTTCCAAGAACTCTAATCAAAGCAAAATTCTCCATTGAAACTTTTTCATTTCCAGCCTCATCCATTTGCCAACAAGAAAGAAAACCGCTATCCTCATGTTCAAGATTTTCTTTTGTTTTGGGGGAATAAGGAGGCGAAAAACAACAAGAAGTACTTGCAGAACAAAAAGATGAAGAACTATTAGTATTATTGTTATTGTTTTTAGACATCTCTAGAAAATAATTTAAAATTTAAATTTTCGAATAATTTAATAAAATATTTAAATTACAGAAAATAAAGGAAATAGACGAAAACTTGGATATAAAGTGAGGATACTTAAAGAGTAAAAAGGTTTAAAGGAATACTTTAATTCCCACTAAATTTCCCTCAAAAATTATGACTTTCTTGTAATTAATATAAAAATTCTATTGAATTAATAAAAGAATTAAAAAGTTTATTAAAGTCAAAAAACGGAAATAAAAATATATAAAACTTAATTAAAAATTCAATTCCCAAGAATTCAACTAAATAATTAAAGAAAATAAAATTAATTATATCTTTAAATGGGATAAAAAATTAAATAAAAAAATATAGACTGACGTGAATGCGCAAATGTATTTATTTATTAAAAAAGGAGAAAAAAGAAGTATTAGAGGGTGGGTGTTTGTTGAACTAAAAGAGAGAATGAGTGAGCAAAACGGAAGTATTATTATTTTATTTTTGGCCATAATAAAGTTTATAGTTTCAACACAAACATTTCCATCATTTGACAAATTGGCCATAAATTATTTAAAAGAAAATAACGAGAATATGTTAAAAGAGAAGAGAGAAGAATGGTCTCGAACAACAAAAAACAATAAAATTGGTAAAAAAATTAAAGAAAGGTGGGGAAGGATAGAAATTAGTGTCAAAAATTGATTTAAATTTTTTAATATAAAATAAGGAAACGAAAATATTAAATAAATTATTGTTTTGTATATTTATTTAATAAAATTTTTAAATTACTATGTAGTTACTGATAGTTTAAATAGTATATATCCAAAAAAAATATATACAGTCAATTCTTAATTTTAAAATACTAGATACACTAAACTTTAAAATATGATGTATTAAAGTTGCCTTTATATTTTTATATTGTTGATACTTTAATATAAATAATGTGTTAATATTTACGTAAATGTAAATCTGTACTTAAAATAATAATTTAAAATAAAAATAAAAAAAAACAAAAATCTCAGATCATTATAATTTAAATAAAATGTTTATTTTTAATAAAAATAAAAATATTATTTAAAAATTTATTTGAGAGAATTTACATAAAATTAAAAAAATTAATGTATTTAATAATAAAAAACAAAACATTATTTAAAAAAAAAGAAAGAGAAATTACTGATTAATTCAAAAAATCCTTCCACTTTCTTTCAAATCTTGAGTTTAATTGATTATTAACGAAAATATATTTTCTTATCTTTAAGAAACTCATTCTCGATTAAATATTTTCTTTTAAAAAATAATGCATTTTATTATAAATTTAAAGAACGAGAATATTTTTATTGAAGGAAAAACAAATCTAAGATTAAAAATGCTTCCCGAAAATTCTGGATAAAATTTTGTAAAGGCGGGATAAATAGGAGTTTAATATAAGAAGATATGTAAATAATTTGGTATGAAAAACAAATAAAGTGGAGATTAGTAAATAATTTAAAGTATCTGGGTATAATAGATAAGATAGTTGATATCAGGGTTGCCGTCCGAAACCAGTACCCAAAGATTTTTTGTACACGCGGCAACCCTAGTTGATATCCTAAATTATTTTTAAAAATGGATGGATTTCCAAACTATTTTCATAAAAATTGTAGTAATCATTCACAAAACAATATTCCAAATCAAATATTTTAAATGAAGTTATTATAATTATCTAAAATTTATTGGAACATCTAAAAATAAATAAACAAAAATAAAATATTGAATGTGAATAAAAATTGAAGGAATTGGCTGAAGAACACAAAAAAATATAAATTTGTAAGAAAATATAAGAGGCTTTTTTGTGTTCAATTTTGAGTTCCACCATTTTTGTTCGCGTACTTTCTACCCTTTTTCGAAATACATATATAAATTACTCATAAATAAATAAGGGAATATTTTCTTGTGAAATATTAAAAAAAGGAAATTTAAATTAGCTAAAATTTGAAATATTTGTTAAATTCTGTTAAACAAAAGAGATTTCTTCCTCCACTTTTAGCTCTCCATTCAAATTTTATCGATAAAAATAGAGAAGATCAAACTTTAAACTTTATTAAATAATTAATAGAAAAATTAATACGTAAATAAAAAAATAATTAATTTTGACTTTTTTAATTATTTGAAATTTTTGAATTTTTTTATTAAAAAAATTTGTTATATTTTTAAATTAGCTACATATAGGTATATTGGAGAAGTAAATTAATATCAAAATTGTGTTATAATCACATTTATGTAAATTTTCTATTTATTTTTTATTCTTTATTAAAATATTAATTTAATAATTGGAAAAATTTTCTTTGGGAAAGTTTATAAGTAAAATAATTAATTTAAAATATTTAATTTAGATAAAATTTACAAATTTGAAAAAATTATAAATTTGTAAGATAAATTTAAAAAAATTATTACAAGAACTCAATTCTTACTTTTTGATTAATTTAAAAATCTAATACTTATAGGTAATAAAATTGCAAGAAAATGTCAATATAAAAAATAAATAATTTTAAAGTAAAAAAAGTGTAAATAGAACGGATTTATTTACGTCATTTTCTATTAATGCCGTCATAGATAAAAATAGAAAAATGTGGTAAAATAAGAGAATGTTCATTAAATAAAAGAAAGGCAAAAAGATATGTATTATATGGTATCACGACTTTTGCGCCGAGAACATTTGCGCCGCGACTTTTGCGCCGCGACTTTTGCGCCGGGCGACTTTTGCGCCGCGACTTTTGCGCCGGGCGACTTTTGCGCCGCGTCTTTTGCGCCGGGCGACTTTTGCGCCGAGAACATTTGCGCCGCGACTTTTGCGCCGGGCGACTTTTGCGCCGCGACTTTTGCGCCGCGACTTTTGCGCCGGGCGACTTTTGCGCCGCGACTTTTGCGCCGGGCGACTTTTGCGCCGCGTCTTTTGCGCCGGGCGACTTTTGCGCCGAGAACATTTGCGCCGCGACTTTTGCGCCGGGCGACTTTTGCGCCGCGACTTTTGCGCCGCGACTTTTGCGCCGGGCGACTTTTGCGCCGCGACTTTTGCGCCGGGCGACTTTTGCGCCGCGTCTTTTGCGCCGAGAACATTTGCGCCGCGACTTTTGCGCCGCGACTTTTGCGCCGGGCGACTTTTGCGCCGCGACTTTTGCGCCGCGACTTTTGCGCCGGGCGACTTTTGCGCCGCGACTTTTGCGCCGGGCGACTTTTGCGCCGCGTCTTTTGCGCCGGGCGACTTTTGCGCCGCGTCTTTTGCGCCGGGCGACTTTTGCGCCGCGACTTTTGCGCCGCCAATATACGAAAAAAAATTAACAGTTTATTTTAAGTTAAAAAACACATTATGTTGTTTAGTTAACCCAGTCATCAATCCCTTTTGTGGTCAATCTCTTTTCCGGATCCGGAAATCCGAAATTTTGGTTCGAATATCTAATCCAGATGTCCAAAGACCCTACTATAGTGAGGTCCGGCTGTAGTTATATTTTTTTCAAAGTTTTTTCAAAGAAGTCGTCCGGCGCAAAAGTCGCGGCGCAAAAGTCGCCCGGCGCAAAAGTCGCGGCGCAAAAGTCGCCCGGCGCAAAAGTCGCGGCGCAAAAGTCGCCCGGCGCAAAAGTCGCGGCGCAAAAGTCGCCCGGCGCAAAAGTCGCTCGGCGCAAAAGACGCGGCGCAAAAGTCGCGGCGCAAAAGTCGCGGCGCAAATGTTCTCGGCGCAAAAGTCACGGAACCGTATTATATGACGAATAATTGTAAATAATTAATTAAAATATAATTGAATAATAAAAAAGTTTTTTTCTTTAATTTTATGTGTTTTATACTTAGGATTAAGAATTAAAAAGTATTGCAAGATTAATTAAAAAATTATTAAAGCTTTTGTATTAGAAAAAAATTTAAAGTTTGAATGAAAGAAGAAAGGGGATATAGTTTAGTCGAGGGCCTGCTCCGAAACGGGTCAAATGATATGTCAATCGATTCGTCTCGGCGAGCTGAGTCGAACGGTACCACTCTCCAGGTGCGGAAATGCCTGTGGACCGAGATATAGGTCCCTGAAATTTGAAAAACCAAAGGGGGGAGTAAGCACTTTTTTGGGGTAAAAAAATCGATTTTCTGAATAATAGCTCATTCGAAAGAGCTCCTCGAGCTGAGTCGAATGACACCAAAATCACTGTGATTGAACAAGTTTGGGCCGAGATATAGGGCTCAAAATGGTCAGCTAGTGTAAAGGGTGGCAAAGCACATTTTGAGGGGAAAGAATAATTGTCACATAAATTTATTACTAGTGACCGATAGACGCATAAAAAACGACTAGATTGACACAAATAATCTGACCATTTATATTTATTCATAGCAACATTTTTAAACAAAAATTAATTGTTAGAAATAAAAAACAACGTATACCTATGGAGCATCGGCGAGGCGCTTGTGCAAAACTCCGCGCTTCGCGCGGAGTTTTGCGGCACGCGCCTCGCGGGGAGTCTACGGTCGCTGGGTTCTGGGCTCGTAACTTAATCCTATTCGTTTTGACCGATTCTCAGCCTTGAATGCCGACCTACCCTCCATAGCAACACCAAAACAGTTATTCAAGCAAAAATTAAGTTGTTCGTAATTTTGTTCAGAATGATCGGATTGAGCTGATTTTGGTGTCATTCGACTCAGCTCGAGGAGCTCTTTCGAATGAGCTATTATTCAGAAAATCGATTTTTTTACCCCAAAAAAGTGCTTACTCCCCCCTTTGGTTTTTCAAATTTCAGGGACCTATATCTCGGTCCACAGGCATTTCCGCACCTGGAGAGTGGTACCGTTCGACTCAGCTCGCCGAGACGAATCGATTGACATATCATTTGACCCGTTTCGGAGCAGGCCCTCGACTAAACTACAGCCGAAGAAAGGATTAAATAAAAATAAGAGGTGTTTTAATTAATTTAATTAAAAATTAAATCAGAAAAAGAGTCAATTTTATCATTTTAATTAATCAAACACATATGTATGTACATATATTTTAATTAAATAATTCACTAATTTGTTAAAATAATAAAGAAAATAATTTTTTTAAATTTTGATTTGTATAAGGTGTAAATAATTATAATTTAAAGAAAGATAAAATGAAATAAATTAAATGAATTATAAAATAAATAAAAATAGATAAATAAATTATTTGATTTATGTATTTAATTCAAAAATTTATTTTAAATTGCTATTAATTTTATTTATTTTTTACATAAATAAATATATTTTTATTAAACAAAAATCCAACCAAAATAAATTTAAAAAAAAAGTTTTTTTCTTTGACAAATTAATTGAGGGTGCCGGAAAATTGGGCTCTGGAAAATTGGGCTCCAAGATTTTTCGGAAATTTGGGCTCCAACTTTTCGGAAAATTGGGCTCCAGCGGTAATTTGGGCTCTGCGTGAAAAAATCGGAATATTGGGCTCTAAAATTTTGGGCTCCGAAGGAATTTTGGGCTCTGAGGAAAAAAGTCAAATTATGCAAACCTACGGAGCGAAGTCGAGTTCTGGGTTCGGAACCTACGGCCAGTTGGTCTGGGTGAGTACTTGGCCCTATTCCTTTAAAGTATACTCAAATTGGTTCAAATTGGTCGACCGATTCAGTGGAATTTGATAAAGAAATCCTATTCCTTCCAAGAACAGTTGGACGTACACGCAAAATCTCCCGATTTCGAAGACTCATCTCTAATTTTTGCATAATTTGACTTTTTTCCTCAGAGCCCAAAATTCCTCCGGAGCCCAAAATTTTAGAGCCCAATATTCCGATTTTTTCACGCAGAGCCCAAATTACCGCTGGAGCCCAATTTTCCGAAAAGTTGGAGCCCAAATTTCCGAAAAATCTTGGAGCCCAATTTTCCAGAGCCCAATTTTCCGGACACCATTAATTGATTCCTTTTTATTTATAAAAAAAGGGGGAAATTGTTGAAAATAAATATAAAATGTATAAAAATCAAAAAAGAAAGTTTAGAAAAATATGGCCAAACACACAAAACTAAATAGAAAAAAAATTTAAAAAAGAAAAGTGGAAAAAGCTGGAAGAAATGAGAAGGAAAAGCGCGGGTGGATAGAAGGAATTTTTATTGAGTAGAAGAATATTTAATAGTAGCTAGCTAGCTATATTTTACTTTAAATATTTTAGAGAACAAAAATTGAAAAGAGAAAAGAAAAGAAAAATTAGAGACAGCCTCTAAAATGTTCTGCTTTTTAATTTTTTAAAAAGCTTCCATTCTACTAGACAAGTTGTATATTATTTTTATTTGGGTATGATATAAGTTTTTTAATAGTGTGTCCTATTATTTGTTAAAATTTCACCTAAAATTAATTTTTATTTTCTCTTTTCAAAGTCTGTAAGTCATATACCGTATATACTCTATTAATTACCCTCCCTCAAATAATTACTCCGCCCCTATTAATTACCCTCCCTCAAATAATTACTCCACCCCTATTAATTACCCTCCCTCAAATAATTACTCCGCCCCTATTAATTACCCTCTCCTGCGAGAGTTCGAAACAATAATTACCCAGAGTAATTAATAGAGTATATACGATACATATTATGTTTTTATCTTTAGTTGGATTTATTCAGTTTAGGATATTTACTTTTGAGCCAAAACACAAATGTTAGTATAATATTAAGTGTAAGTATTATCTATATTAAATTATCATTTAAATTTATCACCATTTTTACTTTTTTTACCCGTCTTTAATAGAATTTAAATAAAATTTTTAAATTTAATTTATATTTAAAACCCCCAAAAAATAGATATATCCAATTTCTTTTTCGATATTTATTGATCTCGTTTTAGTTAACCAGCTTGCGCACTCGTACTTTTTTTGTTAGTTAGTGCTTAGCAACTGTTCTTGTTTGCGAAGAAAATTATCCTAGTTACCTATGTACACATTTAGTTTTTTCTGTTTTTACAATAAGGACTAACCTCAATTTTTACACAGAGTTCTTTTCAATTTTTTAACATCCCCCTTTTATATAAATTTTCTGTCTTTGTTTGTATTAACTGAGTATAACTTTGTTTATTATTTCTCAATTATCTTTATTAAATTATTACAGAAATGTATGTGTTAATTAAGGTTAGAAATCCATTTTTGAAAAAAATTATTTTAAAATATTTTCTAAAAAAATCACTCCAATTTTCAAAAAAAATAATTTTATCCCTCAATAATTCACCTGACCACCCTCATACAAAAATTGCTCGATAAAACACTTCGTGAAATACCCACAGACTATGTAGTATACAAAATAAGAAACATGACCTGCATATATTTATTTATGTACATATGTATGTATGTATTGCTTTCCATCTAGTATAGGTCATTAAAGTTGTGAATAAGCGATCGTTTTTAGGAAAAATTGCTGCTATATTTATATTTTTCTATAGGATTTGAGTAGAGTGAGATATTATAAAATTCTTTGGTTAGCACGACCTTTCTCCATATTTATTATGTTCTAGAGACGTGTTTGGAGTACTAGGAGCTCTGTAATTGGGAAACGGGATTGTGAGTCGGGGAATTCGGTAATATTGAACCGGACAGACCCCCTTTTTTCCTCCCCAATTTTTGCAAAATGGTCAGACTTTTTCCTTTCTTCCATCCAAATTGCCTTTCTAATCTTTGCCTTTACAATTTTTTCGGACCTTTTTCGGGACCTATAACTCGGTCCAGAATAATTTCCTGAAATTGGGAGTGGTACCGTTCGACTCAGCTCGCCGAGACGAATCGAATGACATATGTCTCGTCCCGAACTTTTACCTCCGGTGAACTACCTTGATATTTTATTTCCCATTTATAGGGTAAAATTGGGGAAGAAAAAAGAGGGTCTGTCCGGTTCAATATTACCGGGAATTCTAACAAACTGACAAATGAACCCATTCAATATTTTTAATTGTCCAATTAAAATTTTTTTTATCATTTTTTTTAATTTTTTAAACATCTAGCACAGTCATTCCATTTAAAAATCACGCACAAATCTAAATATTTTACGAAGTTTGTTTGCACCAATCACTTTTCTTCTGCCACATTCCGCCTATACACTCCACACAAACAACACTGTTTCGCACAAATTTTATAACTAATGAAAATGGTAAATAATACAGCTTCTTCTTATTCATCAAACGAAAATGCAATTTTATCTGCAAATAAACGAAATAGTAATAATCAACATTTGGTTAATGCAATTTCAATGGAATCATTGGATTCGGTTATTTCAACAAATAATGGGGCAATGTATGGAAATGGCAGTTCAGAAGCTCAATCACAGGTTTTTATATTGAATATTTTGTTTCTAAGAATATTTTTCAGGTCAGAACTCTCTTCGTCTCTGGTTTGCCTGCTGATGTCAAATCACGAGAGCTTTACCTTCTTTTTCGTGCCTATCCTGGATACGAATCGTCACAACTTAAAATGACTTTGTCAAATAGAAATGGAATTTCGAAAGCATCAACCCCAGTTGGGTTTGTGACATTTGCTAGTCGACAAGATGCAGATGATGTCCGGCAAAAGTTGCAAGGTGTTAAATTTGATCCTGAACTTTCTCAAACTCTCCGGTTGGAGTTGGCAAGATCCAATACAAAGGTTTTTTAATTTTATTTTGATTTGAAGTAAAATTTTTACAAAAACAAATTTAATTTAACGATTATTGAAAAATTATTTTCTTAAACTCAATTATTCGTTTTTCATAAGTAATACAATTTTATCAAAAATAATAATAATTTTTTACAAAAAATTGTTTTTTCTAATTTAGGTAACAAAACCTGTTAAACAATCCTCTCCGGCAAATCATATTTCACCTGTCACATCGGGATTAACTGCAGCAATTCTTCCACCACCTTCTTCAGTTTTAGCACATAATATAACTGTTGCTCAATTAGCTGCTATTCAACAACAGGTTTTCCTTTGATTTTTTTAAATTTAGATCATTCACTTTTAGCAATTAACGGCCGTTCTACTTAACCAGCATCACGATAATTCTGTTGTCAATACAGGAGGTGCAAATGGAACTGTTTTGGCAGCAGCAGCACAACATCAACAACAACTTTTGGCAGCTGCAGCCTCAGCACTTGATCATCAACGACATTTGGCAATTACGGCTAGTGGCTCCGATATTCAACAGCAATTGGCTGCGCTTGCAGCGGTAATTGAATAGAAAATTTTTTACTGTTTTGAGAGTATGGGGATGAAATATTCTTAAATAAGGTTTTGCGAATAAAAATAATTAAAAGCTGCCCAGTATTTGCTCTATTCTAACTAACTTTCTGCCAGTTTCCGTAACTTATAGTATGATAGGGATTGAAAAAATGGAATTACTGCTCCATAATGAACTCTCCGTTCTATTATCATCCAAAAATTCCATTCTATTCGATTACGTTTTTAATTTTATTCTTTTTTTTTTATTTTTTTATCCAACTAAATTTAAAAAACAGGGCGGCTCAACTCTCTTAGGCAATACTACCAATGCAGCATCTCTTGCTGCGACAAACCCCCAATTAGCTGCTGTTGCTGCACTTGCTGCTCAACAACAACATCAACACCGTTCTTTAGCAACTCATTGGCCTTCTAATGGCCAACAACAAATTTTAATGTCTGGACAACAAAATTCGCCTTGTTCTACACTTTTTGTTGGAAATTTGGGTCCAGCAGCGACGACTTCTCCATCTATTGTTGAAGAAGAATTGAAGGGCGTCTTCGGAGTTTTTCCGGGTTTCTCACGTATTAGAATGCACACAAAGGTTAATTAACAATTTAATTTTTTGTAATATTTTTATTTTTAAGAGAGGCTCTCCTGTTGCTTTTGTCGAGTTTTTTGAAGTTGGACAAGCAGTTCATGTTATGCATGCCTTACAAGGTTTTGGACTGTCTGCAAATAACGGTGTTGGCACAGGAATCCGTATTGAGTTTGCTAAGACAAGGATGGGTGACACTTTCCTATCAAAACAAGACGGGATGAGAGGAAGAGGAGATAGATAATTTGATTTGGATGTTTATTTTATCAACGAAAGAGAAGGAATCTCGCTTTATTTTATCAAATATAATTACCTATATATGTATGTAAGAATAACTTTAATTTATTCTTGAAAATTTTATATTTTTTTTATTTTCCATTCTACAAAAAATTTTTTTGAAAGTTTTTTTAATCTGCGAGAATTTTTAAACAAATATCTCATTTTTTACAATTTTTATAACCAGAATTTTCGTCAATTATGCATTTAAATATACATCTCATTGTCATAATTTTATCGTAATTTTTATTCCTTTTTGACTTTGTTATTTATATGTATTTCAGTTTTACAAATATATTTTCTGAGAATAATTGTTTTTGATAAAAAGTAATTTCTCTTTAATATTTTATTAAATATAGGGGAATTATACATTATTTAAATAACAGATGGTTCCAACCAGATCTCGACGGGAAAATGCTGGTCGGAATATGCAACAGCTTATTCAACAACAGCTAAACAAAGAAGGGGATAATGACGAATTTTATTCAGCCATCTATGGAGGATTTAAAGAGGTTTTTATTTGAAATTTCTATCTTCTCCGTTATGGCCACAAAATCCGTTGAGTTGAGTATTTGTCAGTCAAAATTGAGTAAGATTTCGGATAATTTGGGACCAGTCAACTATATACCTTTACCCTTTTTTGATCTTATCTTGCTTATATTCTAAATAAAAGTTTGATTGACAAGTAAATGAATCTCTTTCCTTATAAATGACCATATTGAAGAACCTAAGTTTTGCTATTTGTTTCTCATTGTCTTTCATTTTTATAAAAATGTTTAAAAAATTCTTTTACTTAATTCAGGTGGATCAAGATGATGATTTTGAATCGCCACCTCATTCTTCAGATGATGAAGTAGATTCTGACTTTGATCAACCTGAGGAAGAGGAAAACGATGAGGAAGGGAAAGAGGACGGCCTAATTGATGAAGCTGAGCGTGCCGAAAGAAGACAAAAGGTTAATTATTTATACATTTTAATTTCGGGATTATTGTTAAAAATAAATTGGCTGTTGACATGTGCTCGGCATATGGAAATTTTTAAAAATAATACAAAAACGAAAAGAATTTTTATTATTTTAGAGATTAAGGCAAAAACAAATGTTAGAACGTGATAAAAATTGGGCAATTGCTCGCATCAACAAAATGTCCGTTCCTGAGAATAGTTGTGACCCTAAAACGCAACGTCAAAGATTGGAAGAAGCAAAGAAAACAGTTTTGATTTTTTAAAATTTTCTTTCTAAATTTTACTTTCAGGCTGTGCAAAATATTGAATCCCTTAAACGCTTCGAACAATTTGAATTGGAACGAAAAAAACGGCAACAAAAAGCAATCCCGCGCCAAATTTTGCATGGTCCTCGAATAAAAGAAATGTTTACTGCGGATGGCAAGCATTTAGTTTTGGTTCCTGAATTACTTCCAAATGAGAAATTATTCCCAAAGTTCGTTTATTTAACTTTCCAAATATTCATAATACATATCAGAAAAATAATTAAAACATTTCCAGACCTAAGAAACGCGAATTCCGTGTATGTTCTGTGAAAGGGAAATCGGCTCGCTATATGGACCCTATTACAAGGTTACCATATGCAGATGTCAAAGCATTTCAAACGATTCGTGATGCTTATCGTAAATTTATTGTTTCTGAAGTGGAACCGGCAAATGATTGCAAGAGAATGAAGATGTAATTTAAAAATTTTTTTATGGTTCTGTTAACTCGCTCAAATTTTTTCAAATGAGAACTATCACTATATGAGATAAAATTTACAGATTGTTTACTATTTTGAGATTATAAAATTACTAAAGTTTATTATTATTTTTTTCCTTTTTAAAAATTTTCATTCACCCGTAAGGGGGGATTTTTCGTAAAATGTTCTTTCAGTGAAAAATCTGACGGTAATTTGTCATATTTCTAAACGATTCATGTGAATGACGAAACATTTATTGACACAATCTCCATCGACAAAAGGGGTGACGAAAATTTTTTGACAAAATGCCAAAAAGTTCTTCGGAACTAAAAAGCCGCATCGATTTCGTAAAATCTATGCAGCTTTACAGTGATAATTCAGCTTGTTTTTTTGTCAAAACTTTTATCTTCGATGCTTTTTAAGGTTATTCTGTCTCAAAAATCATAAAACCTACTTTTCAATGTCAAATATTTTTTAAACACATTCTATACTTTTTTATATTTTTCAGAAAGCATTTAAATTTATTTATACTAATTATGGCAAACAACGAGGACGAACTTTCGTTTGGAAGTGATGATCATGATCCAGCATTAAATGGCGCAGGAGCTACCGGTTCAATTTCAGTGGCTATGTCAGAGGACAATGTATACTTTTCTAATATTTGAATGATATAGGGGTTCCAAAAAATAATTTAAAGAAATTATATTTTGGGCGATATATTAACTGATTATATTTCGGGAAAAAGACACGGAGGCATAAAAATTGTGCTATCTTTCAAGAGTTAAGGTTAACGCTTATTTCATTTAAATAATTTAGGATTTTGAAGACATCAATGAAAAACTGCGACAGATTGAACAAGAAGCAGAAAAGATTCGTGCAATGCAAAGTGAAGTTGAAAAGCAGTTCCAAGGATCGAACAATGGCAGTCCAGGTGTTGCGCCGAGTCTGTCAGTTGAGGATAAAATGTTAATCGATGGACGGTCTATTTATGTGGGAAATGTGAGTTTAATGAATCTTGGTTATTTTCTGTCATTTTAAGATTTATATTTTTAAGTTTTTGGATTCTGTTTTAACCTGTGCTCTTATATAATTTTTGTCTTGCTGCCAAGGATTCATCCAAAAATTTTTTATTGAGTTGAGGCTGCGTTAAAATTTGTTTTTCCTTTTTAGCCCCTAGATCGCTCTTGTCTTTGTGTTTAATTTCCCTATTTAATTAGAAACTGTCTATTTTAGAAAATCTATTTAAGGTCGATTATGCTGCTACACCTGACCAACTTGAGGAACATTTTCGCGGCTGTGGTATAATTGAGCGTGTTACAATTTTGACAGACAAATTTACTGGACATCCAAAAGGGTTTTTCTTTGGCCTTTAATTAATTTATCTAACTTAACTTTTTGTAGTTTTGCCTATGTGCAATTTGCCGATATTGATGGAATGCAGAATTCGCTGTCTCTCGGTGATTCTCTTTTTTTGGGTCGACAAATCAAAGTCGTGCCAAAACGTACAAACAAGCCGGGCATTAGTACGACTAATCGACCGCCACGAGGGAGAGGTTCTACTAGCGGACGTGCACGTGTTGTTATCAAGTATATCTATCCTGGAATGCGAGGACGACCACGAGCGTCGAGGTTATATTTTTATTTAAATGAGACCAACTTTTGGCAATAAGGCGGTGCTTATTGTTAGAAAATATAGCATTAATTACATGTATCCCCCACTAAACTGTTGGAACTAGGTTCGCGTAGGTGAATTCACAATTGGATCTCGTCAAGGATTCAATTAGAACTCTTTCTAAATTCACTATGAAACGGGTTCTTTATTAATATCCCGCCCCCCACCCATATTTGAGTCTCAGATTAATTTTCCTTCTTTGCTGTCAATCATTTATTTTCCTCCTTTTTTAATGCCAATCATTTCCTTCCCTCAAATATAAGACACCCAAAAGGGCGCGTGGCCATAAAGGCGCAAAGCCATAACTTGCTTTAAGGTTTTCGAACCTTACCAAAATTAATATTAAATGATTCCTCGCATCGAGCTAAAGAGATTGATAACAAAAATGACAAGGGCCAAAAATATTACAGAAAGTTATGGCTTTGCGCCGTTATGGCTGCGCGCCCTTTTGAACTGTACACCTCAACTATCATAAGTTTCTAACTTGCCTTTTGCTTATAATATTCGAGGGAAGAAAATGATTGGCATTAAAAAAGGGGGGAAATAAATGATTGACAGCAAAAAAGAAAAAATAATTTGCGACTCAAATAGGGGTGGGGGGCGGGATATTAATAAAGTACCATGAAACGAATTATAATATAATTAAAGAAAAAAAGTGGGGATAGATCAGGATAGGATAGATTGGCTAGATTCACACTCGTTATGTTCTTAGAAATTTTTCTTCTATTCAAGATTTTTTTAATTTTCTTTTTGCAATTTCTAGCAATAACTGAAGAACTTTTTATGTTAATTTATTTTTTCTAAATTTAATTTTAAGAAGACGTGCAGCATTTTTCTCACCATACTGATTTGATGAAGATGGCTCAAATTAGATAAGAAAAGAGGGATTATTTTGAAGAGCTA
The DNA here is from genome assembly GCA_036172945.1 of Meloidogyne incognita. Taxonomy (NCBI): domain Eukaryota; kingdom Metazoa; phylum Nematoda; class Chromadorea; order Rhabditida; family Meloidogynidae; genus Meloidogyne; species Meloidogyne incognita. The sequence goes on along the minus strand of JARQAC010000006.1, from coordinate 1,466,110 downwards.
TGGCTTGCGTTTTGTTGTTCTCTTAAATAATTGGTCGATATGAATTTTTTCGTTTTTTTTCAAAAATTTTTTGGGCGAATTTTGTTTATTTTAAGGTTTCATTTTATTTTAAAAATTTCAAAAAAAATTCGCTCTTCTGGCAATTACCTATTTTGTTATAATTTTTCATTCATTTTTTCTCCATTTTAATTTAACCCTTTTATGGGGGTAAGCGAACATTTTGGGAAAGAAAAAAATTTAAAAAAAATATTCAAACGCGGAAAAAATTTAAAAATTAATACAAAAACGCAAAGATAAAAATTCCAAAGAAAAATTACAAAATAATATTTACCGCAGAATAAATTCTTTCCAACAATTTTTGTTTTTTATTAATTTGGTTAACGTTTATAAGCTGGGGTTTTCTAGGACTATAGACTAGGGTAATGAATTAGAAGATTTTTAGTAGTTAAACCGGCGACGACACGGACGCCGGTTTAACTACTAATTTTATAGAGAATTAATTAAAATAGAATCCTTTATTTAGATAATTAAAATAGATTAACAATTAATTGAATTTTAATTAAAACTCCTCTATTTATAGTAGGATATGAAATTAACTAAAAGTCTGAAAAAATTGAGGTTGGCCTATATATTTATTAGTTTCTGCTAATTAAAATAAAAATTATCTTTTTTGAAGTTAAAAGTCCTCGTTTATTGATAAATATCTAGTTCTCAACAATCAAGTTTTTGACTCATCTTGTAGAATTTTACCTTACAATATTTCAAATTCAGTTCTCGAATAATTAATATTTTAATAATTAACAATAATTTAGAACATAAGTTAGCTAAACAAGAAGATTACCTATATTTTTAGTTTCACCTTTTCTCTAAAAAATGGTCATTAATTTTATTGAGCACATTTTTGGCTACTTTTTTTAATCCTCATCTATAAATATATTTTCTCAATCGCACAGCTGGACGTGATGTTTAAAAGCTAAAAAAACTAACCAAATATACACTAATTTGCCGTCAAATTCTCAAGAGATCTTTATATATAAAAGGTGAGTGATTGAAGGGGGAAAGAGAGAGGAGAGAAGAATATATTTTCTCTTCGCAATGTGTAAGGGAGAAAGGGAATTAGCGGTGTGGAATTAATACATAGAAGGCTTCTGCACAGTTTAAAAAAGCTATATGCGCACTTTAAATCGACTGAAAGCAAAAAATTCAGTCATTAATTGTAAAAGTCAGCTGGAAATCAAAGTAAGGCTTTTTCAAGTTAAAGTATATTTCTTGATTTTTTCCACCGAATAAAGAAGATGCACACATTTTTTAAAGTATTGAAAATTTCACTTTATATTCATTTACTTTTATTTATTTAACAATTTTTATTTTATTTTAAATTTAATTTTATGAATATTTAAATAATCCAGAATATTTAGATAAATTTATAGATCCTAAATGTCTCCCATTTCTTACCAAATCCTAAAAATTTTTGATAAAATAAAAACTATAAATTGATTGTTAAAAATATAATCTATCAAAATTATCTTGTTTAAAGTGTTTATTTTCATAACTGGCTATAATAATCATTAAAGACAGACACCATTGTTAAAGACACTCTCATTTAGAAGAGGAGCGCTTTAATTCATTTTTATTATGACAAAAATTTAAATATTATAATTTAGTTTTATCACAACTTTTCTTATTTTTAAATTCTTAATAGTAATTAAAATTTACTTTTGAATAATTTCATTTAAAATGTTGATTCTTTCGACAAATTCTGATTTAAATATTTTTTTCAATTCTTAATTACAGTAAATATTCTAAATTCCAAGTTTTATTTACTTTTTTGTCCTATTTACTTTTTGTATCAAGTAAAAAAAATGAGCATAATAACGCATCATTCATTCTACATATACAAATTTCTATATCTCTCTCATAATTTATTTATTCCCTAGACATTCAAATATATTGCTTTGTTGATCACATCATCTACAAGTGGATAAAGAGAGAAAGAAAACAGCCTCCGGCTTCCAGCCGTGATTGTTCTCGTCCATCTTTATTTGCTTTCTGGTCATTTGCTGCCAAACCCGCCTTTTTCTAATAGTCTTTGGTCAGTCATTGATTTAAGAATGTGACGCGCAATGAGTCGGTATTGCTAAAGAAATCCAGGTCCAACTTTGTTTGTTTGTTTATAAAAATAAAGAAAATAAAGAAATGGACCAAAAAATTATTTTGTTAATTTTTAGGCTGTTTATTTTACACATTTTTGCTTTTAATAACCTTTAATGATCTTTAAATTCACTGTGGACCTTATAAAAATTTTTCCAATTTAAATGCCCTAAAGACAGTGGACAGTTTTTACAATTTCGCATAATTAGAAATTAACTAGTAGGAACTTGACAATGGAACATTTTATGAATTTTAGAAATGCAAAAGAACCAGGATTATTACTAGGTTCTCTACAAATTTTTCCGCCGCGCTGTCCTATATTGGGCAATATTTTATCAACTAGTTTTTTTATCCTAGTTTTTCTCCAAATCCCGATTAGTCTAAATTTATTAATGCTGTAATCTCCTATCAATTAATTAATTAATCATTTATTTATTTAAATTAATTTTTATTTGTTTCCACAAAAACTTTATTTATTTTTTTATTTGTCTCGATTTAAATTAGCGGAAGGAAACATTTGATTGCGCTAAATTACGAGAAGCAAAATTTAAAAACAAATAAAGATTTACGCACAAATTGACTAAACAAACGTTTAAACTAAATTCATCTTTATTCTCTATTTGGGTGAAATAAAATATACAAAAACAAAGAAAAAAGATTTTGAAAATAAAAATAAAAGATGGCATCTTTTATTTTCTCTTTACACCTTCTTTTCCTTCCTTTTTAGCTAAATCATCAATTTTCAATTTTTCTGGTATTTAGATCAACAACCATTGAATTTTCTTTTTTTTTTATTTAAAATAAATAAAAGCAAATTAGGGGGGGGGGAGAAGATATTTTAAGAATTGTGGAGAAAAAAGGAAACATTAAATAGAGAATAGAACATTCAATTATATCATTTTAACGATAAAGATATTATTTAGGTCTTTTATTTTGTATTAAAATTAATCTTCTTTATAGTACATAAATCTAATAATTTTTTAAAAATAGTTCTTGTTAAAAATAAATTAACGTTCTTAAATTTATTTAATTAAAAATTATCTTAAAAATAATTTTTTCAATTCAAACCGGAAATTTTTTCACTAAAATTCACTTTCTTCTTCTCATCCTCATGCAAATGATTTTTCTTTTCCCAATTCTCTCCAATTCTTTTCGTGAATTTACAAACCTTGACCTCTTTACTAGCTGTATAAAGAATAATAAAAGTTTATTTAGAAAGGAAATTTTCTAAAATAACTAAGGGACTTTTAAATTTTATACTATAATAGTTGGATTTACTTAATGATAGACTTTCAGGGATAGAAAATTTGTCGGTATCTTTTAATGAGATTATCTTAATTAGTAGATATCGCATAGGCAACTCTACACCCAATGGGCAACATAAATTCAAAAAAGTCTTATCTTAAATTGTGTTGTATGTATATACTGAATCTAAATAATAATTTTCAAAAAATAATATAAAAATACATTTTAATATTATTTTATTCTTTGTACAAATTTTAAGAAAGGAACAAATTCAAAAAAAGCCGGTTTTAAATAGAAAGTCCAATTGAGGGGAAAATCATAAGAAAAAGCAATGGGAAAAACTAAAAAAGTAAACCACATCAAAAACCGCATCTAGGGCAGCCAAGTAAGCCATGACCGGATTTTGCTATTTTATTTATTTTTTAAACGCCCATGGTGCGCATCCGTCTGTAACTAACTGTGCATCAACAGAATTATTGCCTGCTTCATTTATAAATTCTCAAAATATCTCTTGAATATTTAATTCTTTAATTAAAGACATCTTTTTTTAAATATGTTATTAAATTGTGAAATTATAAATACCAAGCTTGATAGCCTGATGGTGAGTTAAAAATACAAAGACGAATACAAGCAGAGTAGAACAAAGACCAGATTGGTGGTTTATTTTTTACTCCTTTTTAGAATTTATACCGTCGAAACTTCACCAAATGACCTCAATTTAGGATATCTTTTTAAAGTTTGGTTGGCCACTTAACTCTCGATTTTTTATAAATATTTTAAATCTCAAGACTCTCCTCATCTAAATGAATCGAGAATAATTTTGTATTGTTAACGGAACTTCTTAATATCATCCTCAACCATTTAATTAATTTTTGAAATTATTTATAACCTAGGGACTTTTTAAATATTTTGTTCGAAAAATCCCGCTTAATCGATAATAATCAATATTTGATTAAATACATAGTTTATTCTTTAAAATCTTCTTTTTATTCCAATGATTATGGCGATGAATATTCGAGAAGAAAAATTAACGCAAATCTTGCGCCACAAATAAAAAGATATATACTAAACCCGTTTTTAGTCCATTATTATTACATTAAGCAACACATTAAATATAATAAAAATTAAAAACATTTACTTCAACTCATTAAGGAATTATTTTTAAAGATATTTCTTTAGCCTTAACAGATTCAATTAGATTAGGCGAGAAAAAATAAAATAAAAAATATTTTTGATGAAGAACTCTGTGAAATAAAATATTTTTTAATCTCATATAACTTTTTTCAATTTTCTAAATTATTGTAAATGCTCTAAAATTGAGAGCCTCCAAAATGTCTTTTCATGTGGGTTTATATTAAATACACTAACTATTACATATATGTAGACGGATTTCAATTAGCGTGTTTAATTTATAAATTTTTATCAATTTTCTTTAGATGGCAATTAATTTAAAAATATTTTTCACATCAAATAATTAACCAAAACAAAAATCTTTTTTATGCCACAATCAAAAAGATTTAAAAAATTACAATCTAATTCTCTTCAATGCAGAAATGCCATAATTACCTATTTTTCACAAACTTTAAAAGAAGAAGAAAAATAATGAAAGAATTAAACCAAAGATTACAAACAACAACAATTTTGGATTTAATTATTAAATTATTTATTTTTCCTAATTTAATTATTGGATTTTTAACTAATTTGTCAATTGTTTCAGCGGTAAATATAAAAATTTTATTTTAAAATAAAAATTAAATAAATTTAGTAGAAATTACATTCAAGTTAAATTTAAAAATTTTTCTGGTTCCTAATCTTATTAAGAAAATAACTGCCAAGTTATGTTGTCTTCCGGCAGCTATTGCTTGGCGCTTTCGTCAAGCTAAAGCACCGTGCAGGTGGCTATCGGATCGCTGATTTCACCATATCTTTAATATTTCCCCGCCTAATCTCTATCTCCTTAGATCTTTCGTAATTACTGAGATAAATGTTAATTATCGAGATTCATTTGCTCGAATCTACGTTTTTTCCTAATTTACTTAAAATTACTAATTCTATTAGCAATATCCACAACAACAAGGAGCTGCCATTTTACATTCCAATTGGCCCCAATCTAGGCCCCAACAACAAACAAACAATAATCGTCTTCCTTCTCGCCAAACAAATTTATTTCCAAAAATTCCGACAGCCATTTCTCCAGGCAAAAATCATTTACAAGGAATTCGTCGTTTACAAACATTTTCACAAACAAAAGAACAAACACCAGAATTTTTAAATAGTTTAGAACATAGACATTTAAGGCATATTGCTTCTCAACCAATACAACAAAATAAAAATTCTTTAGCCAGTAATAGGCCAACAAATGTCAAAAATGGGAGGAAAATGGCAACAATGCTTCAGAAAGCTCGGGTAGGGAGGGGGGGGGGGTTTGAGTAAAATATAAAGGTGTTATTAATGAAATATGCTAAGGCTTTATTTAATTACTTAAATTATATTAGGTATATATCCAGGGTTTCGATCTCGAATTTTTAAAAATCCGCAAAACTGATCGAAAAAATCCGTATTTTATATCAAAAATCCGTAAAAATTATCAAACCCAAAAATTGAATTAAAATCACTTTATGCATGGTATTTTTCGCTTCTACAATTGAATTAAGCAATTTTTTCTATTACTAATGATCATCTTATGAAAATCCAACAACTATCTGAAAAATCACACTTGCATTTTTGTCGCGGAAGATGTCGCAAATTTTTATTTCTTCCATTTTCAGCGCCGCAGGCGAAAATTTTTTTAATTTTGGAAGATCCTTAAGCCAAAAATCGTTCATTTTTAGGCCAGGCAAAAAATTTTGAGAATTTTGGAAGGCCAAGAAGCCAGATTTCTTCCATTTTCAGCGCCGCAGGCGAAAATTTTGAGGATTTCAGAAGGTCTTAGCGGAAAAATAATGACATTTTTGCTAAAAACCACAAGAAAATATAAAAAATCCTCATAATCTTCAAAAGACCACAAAAATCCGCAAATCCGCATTTTTAAAAATAATCCTCATCCACCTATCAAAAAACCACAAATGAGGAAAAATCCGCAGATATCGAAACCCGGTATATATCTCAAACTTAAAAAATATAAACATTTTAAATCAAAACATTAAAGATTCCTCCAAAAATTGCATCTGCAATAGAAGGGAAAGAAATTATGGCAATGAGTTCTGCTGAAGCAGAGGAATTAGCACTTAAACTTTTGCAGGTTTTTAAAGAAATAATTTATTCAATATTCTCTTCTATTTTTATGAAGAATTTTAAGTCATTAAATTTTTAGGAGGCAGGTGTTGAACATTCATCTTCTTCCTCCTCTTCATCTGAGGAGGAAGAAAGTGAAGAGCAAACAATAACTACCAAAAGACCACCAATAACAACAATAAAACCAACAAAAAAAGAAAGAACTGAAATACCTTCATTTTCTAATAATTCTTTTGTAGCTGGATCATCTTCTCTATTACCTATAAGAAAATTTAGATTGGTAAATTTATTAATTTTTAAACTCAAAAACATCGTAAATAAACGTTAACCAACTTTATGTCCTTAGATACTATGTACATCTCTATCATTATCTTTAATTTAAAAATAATAAAATGGAATTCAAGACTAAAACTTAAAATTTAATCTCTTAGTTTTGTTTTCTATATTTTTTGATTATCAGAAATAATCAGAATTATCAGAAACTTTAACTGTTAAAATTTTTTACTATTTTCTAAATTATCCTTTTAGATTCAACAACAACGTAAAATACTAAGGGACAGCTTAAACAGAACAAAATCAACTACAGAAACTTCTACTACAACAACAACATTAATAACAACACCAACAACTCAGTCAACTCCAAAAACAACAATTAAATTACCTAATTCTTCTATTCGTCCTCAAAGGAGAAATGGTTTAAATGTTCCAAGGGCTCGTAAATTGACTGGGGGACATAATCGAATTGGTTTGTTTAAGAACAGACTTTTACTTTATTTTCTTTATTTTTATTTTATATTTACGTTTCCATGACTAATAATTTAGCTACTATATCTCAGGTCTTATAGCTATATATCTCTATACTTATCAGAAAAACCATTTTCACCATTATTTCTCCAATAATTAAAAATGCTGACCGCTCGATTGATTTCGATTTCTCTTAATTATAAGTTATCTTATCCCAATATTTAAGACTATCCTTATTAATATATTTCCATAGGATTATTTAAAATTACTTTCCATTTCCCTAATTATCCACTGTTTGATTGATACATTTTTTTATTTTATTTTTAATAGTTCCTTCTCAAAGTAGTAGCAGTGCAGGGATTGATGAACAGGAAAATAAAAATAATGATGACCAATTTGATCTAGCCTCAGCAAGACGCGCACTTCTTGAAGCTCAATTATCACAACAAAAAAGACAACGATTACAACAACAAAATGAAGCAAATAATCAACAACCAAAACCTTGGCAACCATCACTTAGAATGCTTAGACACAGACATAGACAACGATTATTAGAAGAACAAAAAAGTTATAATAATAATAGTGTTATTCAAACAATACGTAATAATAAACAAAAACAACAATTATTAAATAGACAATTATTTGGAGATGAAAATAATAATTTAGGTAAGTATGTATTATAATTTTACGAAATAAATCAGAACTAAATATTAGTAAATGATTGTTTATTGAAAATTAGACAATAATTTTTGGATTGTTATTTGCAAAAAATATACAACTTTAAACTAACTCGCAGAATTAGGTATTAGTAGAAATAAGTGGTACCTAAAATCGAATGTCTAGGGAGCTCCTCCACCCACTGGCCATCCAAATTAAAATAATTATAATTAAAATTGAGTGTTCATAAAATCAAATTCCAACTACATTTAACAAATTTTTAAAAATTATTTAATAGCTATTGACTGGAGAAATCGGCAATTTGGCATAAGAAATCGTCAACAACAACAAAATGAATTAATTAAAGATCAACTTGGCAAAGAATTATTACAACTTGAGGGAAATGATGACAATAATGAAAAGGGAAAACAATCTCTTCAAGTAAATTATTGTTAAAAGTTTTTGGAATAAAATTCCCCCTTTTTTTTAGCTTGAACGCCGTTTCCGTTTAGTTCCAAACAAAGTTGTATTCCGCCCTCGACTTAAAATAAGAAGACCCCAAAATATTGAAAATATTGACGGCCAACAACGTCCAAGTATTCAATTACCAGAAAATTCAGCTTTTGGAACTGAACAAAAAAGAGGAAGTCATTTGCCTATTGCTTTACCTTCCCTCAGTTTGTTTGGGGAAGAACCTTCGGAACAACCAATTCCAGTACCACCAGCACCGGGAGAGCCCCCGCCTTCTCAAGTTGCAACACAAACAATAAGAGAAACGTCAACAACAACTGATACAACAACAACAACGACTACATCACAGCCTTTACCTGCACCAGCAATGGAAGTTGGTTCAATGGGAGAACAGCCACCAATGAAATTAGAGGGAGGCCCACCAACTATTACTGCTACAAGTTTTTTTAAAACAAAAAGTTTTTCAATTTAAAATTTAGCCCAAGAAACAACCACACAACCATCTCAAAAAATTGAAGAAAATGGTGGAAATAGTCATGGAGAAGACAGTGGAATTATAGGAAATAGTGGACTTGTGGGAGATGGGCCTGGACCTTTACCTCCAGGGTTTTCTGAAGCTGGTGCCGGTTTTATTGGTTTGTCTAATGGTGGAGAAGATAATGGATTGAGTTTTGGTTCTGGACCTGAGGTAGAAAATTAGAAAAAAATTTTTTTATAAGAATGTTAATGGAAAATAATGGAAAATATTTGAAATAAATTAATTTAAAACCTTTCAACTTTTACAGGTTGGAACATTTCCACCTGGTTTAAAAGAATCTTTTGGATTAAATGGTTTTGTGACTGAATTAGAAACAACATTATTATCTACTACAGAGGCACCACCTACAACAACTAGCACACAAGTAATTATCATTGTCTTTTTTAATTTAAAAATATTTTAACAGGCAACAACAATAACTGAATTACAAACAACAACAACTGAAGTATCAACTACATTAATACTTACTACAACAACAGAACTAGCAACAACAACGCAGTTTGTTCATTATTATTTATTTCTTAATGAATTAGTGAATATATGTTTTTTCATGTCCTAAGGTCTTAGAAATATAATTTAGCAAGTTGATCAATTAAAGTATAAATAAACGATACATATTTTAAATTACAAATACATAAAATATTTTATTAAAATATATTTTTTAGAACACCTGTACCACCACCCCCTCCCCCAGAAGAAGCTTTTGTTATTCCTGAAAATTCTGGTCTTCGTCCTGTGGCTCCGCCAAAAGAATTTTTTGGAGCTGGAGGTTTTGGAAGTAGTTCTGCAGGTCGTGGAGGTGGAGGATTTGGAAATAATGGAGTTATTGGGGGAAGTAATGGTAATTTAGTGATAAAAAATTGATTTTTATTTAAATTAATTTTTAGGCAAAAGCCGTGGGGGTTGGGAACCCCCTCCTCCCGATGCCCAAGTTGAACCTCCTCTCAAACCTGAAGACTTTTATACTGGAGATTCTGCATTAATTCCAAATAAAAAAGGTCCAGATGGTGATGGTTATGGGCCTTCTGCTTCTCTTCCCGGTTCTGCTCTTCCTCAAACACCTCCACCTATTGGAACTAGCGGGGCTGTATCTGGTGGTATTCCAATGCTTCCACCATTTCGTCCAATACCTAATGCAATAGGTATTCCACCAGTTGCTGGCATGGGGATTGTAGCTCCTCCACAAGAAGCTGTTCCGGAAAATGAGGCGACAACTGTAAGAGATAATTAAATTCTTTGAAAAATTGCTTTGAATTTTAGGTAAAACCTTCTGCTCTTCTAAATATTATTAACAAGGCAGATGAAGGCTTTAATCAAGTGATTACACACTTTGAACAGGGTACACCTTTAGAAGCTGCTGCTATTGATATTATGGAGGTAATTAATCCTTTTTTTTGGAAATTCTATCAAAATTTATTTCTTAATTTAGGTAGCTTTAGGTAGTCAAAAACTAGACAGTCAAGCAAAATTGCTCAGCCATGTTGATCGCGCTTTTGGACTTGACAATTTACAAAGGTTGCAGCGGTGGGCAAATACTGGAGGGGCTTTGGATTTAATTAAAGAACAGGTAAATAAATATAAATATTTTATTTATTTTTATTTTTTTAGTTTGCAAAAATTGCCAAGAATTACAAACCCCCACAAGAAACGGCTAATTTATTTACTGTACCGCCCCAGTTAGAATATCTCTTCCAAAATCCAAGTTCTGGTCGGCGCAAATAAATTAGTTAAATGTGTTAATGACGTCGAAAGGGCAGAAAAGCTCAAGTTAACTGCGCAATGATTCTGTGGATATTTTGTAAAACAGAAAAATAAATATTAGTAAATTACCTACATATACTCTCTTTTACTCTTTCTTTTTTCTCTTTATTACAATTTATTTATTGAAATTAAAACAATTAATTTTGGGAAAGAAATTTTAACCTTAAAATTTATAGAGATGGGATATTAAAAAAATAAAAATTACTTTATAAATAAGTGACCCTGAAATGGGGAAAATAAAAAAATTTGGGAGGAGAACTATTTTTCAGAATTAAAAAAAATAAATTTTCAAAAAAATTTGCGTTCGAAACACCAAAATTTTGGCGCACATCCCATTTTTGCCCCCCTGAAATCGACCCCCAGGCTACTCCCTTGCCTAGATTCGAAACTAAAATTAATAACAGAACAAAAATTGGTAATCGTGAAGATCATTGGTCCCTAGGAAAAAATGCTAAAAAAGTGCTCTTTCTTTATTTTTAAGACTTGCCAGAAGGTAATCGAGTGTGCTGAGTCTAAATCTGAGCTTAGAATTTGTTTATTTCAAACCCCGGACCCGGATTCGACCAAGTCGAATCCGGGGCAAAAGTTCTAAATTTCAAAATTTATGTTTAATCTGACTCGTCACTTCGAGCTGAGTCGAAAGACATCAAAATTATTATGTTTTGACAAGCTTAAACGAAGTCATGGTGCTTAATTTGTCTCCGGAAGTCTAACCAAGCGTGTATTTAATTGATCATAACTCAGTCTAAAGTAGTCGAAACACATTAATTTTGATATCATTCGACTCAGCTCGAAGTGACGAGTCAGATTAAACATAAATTTTGAAATTTAGAACTTTTGCCCCGGATTCGACTTGGTCGAATTCGGGTCCGGGGTTTGAAATAAACAAATTCTAAGCTCAGATTTAGACTCAGCACACTCGATTACCTTCTGGCAAGTCTTAAAAATAAAGAAAGAGCACTTTTTTAGCATTTTTTCCTAGGGACCAATGATCTTCACGATTACCCAAAAATTAAATACATAAAAACGCTTCAATTGGGGCAGGAAACAATTAATTTCTTTGTTCCTTCAACAAAAATTTGTTTTTAATTCTTTCAGTTATTATGTTTTCATTATTTCCTATTTTTGTATACTCTACCCTACTTCTTATTTTTTATTTTATTCACATTTGCTGCCAATTCTTTATTTATTAGAATCATCCATTTTACTTTTATGTCATTTTTTAATTTAAAAAATAAAGCTTTTCAATTATTTAAAATTTTTATTAAATTCCATTACTTTTAAAAGATAATATTATAAAAAAAGAAAAAGTGGTTGAAAGGAAAGTAATCGTTGCCAACAATAAACAATAGAAAGAAAAAATGAAAGGAAATGCATGAAAATTTAAATAAAATTATTTTTATTATTTTGCTTTATTCCCTAAATTTTTTTAAAAATTAATTTCTCTTTTTTCATTAGCTAGCATCCATTCAAAATATTGTTCTTTTTACTAACACCATTTTCTTTAATTTCAGTTATTTCTCCATTAGTATATTGTTTTTGTTGGTTATAATGCCAACGGTATAGCAACCAGCCCTCGTCGTCAGTTAAATTATCGGCATTTAACTGAAAATTAAAAAAATAAATTTTTGGGATCAAATGTCAATTTTTGAAAAAATGAAAAATTTAAGATTTGTTTGTGATAATGATATTCAAAAACTAACCGATTTGAAGAAAGGCACGTGCTGGCAATTAATTGCAGTTGGCTCATGTGCATCCCACTGAATTTTAGTTGCGCCCATTGTGTGAGCAATCTAAAAAATTATAATTTAAGAATTGTCTAAAATTAAATTTTTGATTACTACCTTAACTAATTCTGCCATAATTGCAGTTCCAACACCCTTTCGGCGAGCAGAATCTGCCACAAAAATATTATCCAAAACGGGAAACTAAAAAAGCATAATAATCACAAGTCTCTCTCCTCAAATCCCTTACCCTTCCTTGCCATGTCGAATAACTCCTTCTATGGAAGAAAGCCATCCCAACAATTTTCTTCCTTTCTTCTTCTATTGCTTTTTGCTCTTTCCTTACAACAATAGCCCCAAGTAAACCAGAATTTATTTGTTTTGCCAAAGAGCGTCTATTGAGGAATTTATATGCCTTCCTTCCATTATTTTCCTCTTCTCCTTCCAATTCTTCTCTAATTATTTCCCCATTTCGTGGCGAGTTAACCAAAGAATGCCACTGATCAGCAAGGTGAAAAGCGTTTCTCTCAGAGATTTGGGCACTTCCACTGCATTCATCCAAATGAACTTCCATTATCTGAGAAAATTTTAACTAATTTTTCCCCCAAAAATGTCCATTTATTACCAATTTTTCATTGTTTTCCTTCTGCTCTTGTTTCGCCGCCTTTCGCAAAATATGCCCGAATGCATGAGAAGATAAACGCCAAAAGATAGATTTATTAAATTCCTTCCCATCAGTCTCATCAATTAATCCTGGCAGTGTTTTGTAAAAGTGAATGGCACCGTGATTGGAACGTAATACTTGCCATTCCAAGAAAGGAAGATGCTTAGCATTGGCAATCTGATAGGAAAATTATTATTTTTGGTTAAAAACAAATAATTAAGCACCTTTTCCAATTCCTTCAACAAGTGAAGACCAATTCCCCGTCGTCGAAATTGTGGTCGAATGTAAAGATCCTCCAGATGCAGTATTTGTCCTTGAGTACTCGATCCAGGCAAATAATAAAGAGCATAAGCTGCCATTTCTCCTTTGGATCCAAAAGCCACCAATGAATGCATAAAACCAGAACTGAAATTTTTTTCGAAATTACTCAATAAATTCCCAAAAATCCCACCTAAAATCCTGTGCAATCTGTTCAGCAGAGATTCGAGGTCCATCAGGCATTTCTTGATGGTCTGCCAGTTCTTGAATCAGTGATCGCAAAACTTTTGCATCATCAGGCTTCGCCAATCGAATTTTTATTTGTTGATCATTAGGTAAATGTCCATTGCTAATATTTGTTGTTCCATTAGCAATTTTGCCATTCAAAATGCCATTCTTTGTTGCAAAACCATTTGTTTTGCCATTAATGAGTGGAGTCTCTGGTTGTTTAACCATTTTAGATCAGTTGAGTTAATGAAGATTTAGTGAATAAATGAGTTAAAAAAGAGCTTTTAATTATGCTCTATTATCTAAAAATAAATATAATTAAGGAGAAATTGAGTAAAAATTAGAGAAACTGATAAGCAAAATAGAAACTTTTATAGTTAATTATTTCATAATAATAACAAAGTTAAATTAAGGTAGAACCATTAAAAATATTTTTGTTTTCTAAAATGGTTAGAAGAATGAAGATTCAGGGAGCAAACTAGTACTATTTTATAATAATTTTTAGTAACGCTGCTTTGGGTAAATATGGGCGGAGAAAATAAAAATAATAATTATAAAAAAAAAAGATGTCAAAGACAAATAAATTTATAATGATGACGAAAGCCGGCAACGTGCGTTTGGGAAAAAAATAAAAAATAGAAAAGGGAAGGTAAAATAAATAGAAAGATAATTATGTATTTGATTGATAGTTTAGAGTAAATTGTTTTGGTGAATGATACATAAAAGAAGGTTAAAATAATGAGGGGCGATGGAATGATCGGCCTTTTACTGCTCTGTATACCTTCTTTATAGTATACTTTGAACGCCATGTGCTCAAATAAATTGATATTAAAATTGTATATTAAATAAATATTTTCCCATGGTGTGGGTAACTCGATACTCGAAGATTTTTTAAATAAAATCAAGAAAAAGTTTATTGTTTATTTCCGGAAATTATTTTGACAGAAAATAAGAAAACCTCAGGAAATCGTTTAATTCCTCATCAATAATTGTTTTTTAAACATTGAGAAAGGATTAAAGGAGTGGATCCAAATAACTGGTCTCAGTAAGTTGATCACAGAAAGAGTAAACAAATATTTGTTTAATTTTTAAATTAAAAAAAACAAAATCATAATTAACTCTCAAAATTTATTTACTTAAAATATTCCTGTTTTATTTGAGAAAAATATTATTCTTTTTTTGTTGTAATTTGAACGAAACGCGTGGCCCTACCAAAAATAAACAAAAAAGTATTAAATTAAATAATTGAGAATTATAAACAAAAATTGAGTGTGAGAGGGAATGTTGTCCATTTTAATTTATTTTATTCTCGAAAATTATATTTTATTGATAAATTTATAAAAACCTTTTCTGATTTTTATTTTAAAAATTAATTTTTAGCTTTTTTTAATCCAAAAAATATTTTTTTTGAAAAAAAATATTTTTATTTAAAAAAGTACACATATTTTTGTTTTTCTATTTTTACTACAAAAGTATTTTTGTTTTTTACAATCAGTAAATAAACTAAAAATAAATAAATATTTGTTTTTGCAATTTAAATAAAATACAGGAATTTAATTTTTGTGTAATTGGAAATTTAATAAAAAAATTTTCTGAAAAAAATAAAAAAAAACGTAACTAAAAATAGAAATTAAAAAAATAATTTTTTAAAATTAAATTCGGAAAATCAAAATCTTAAAATAATCTTTATTAATTAATTATTAGAAAATACACACAAAAAATGCCAAAATTATTCTTTTTTAATTTTCTAATAATTATTTATTTACTTCCTTTTTTAAAACAATTTTTGGCCGAAAGCTTACTTTTTGAATGGATTCCCTCTAACCAACTGTCTAAAACAAAATATTGGAAAAGAGAAAATAAAAATAATTCTTTTGTGGCAATACTTAATGGGGAAATGAAGGCAAGTAAAAAATAAAAGGAAAATTGGGGATAAAACTTGCGGGGATTTTGGACTAAAACAAAGATTGTTCTTTGAATATAAATAATTAGTTAATTAAATTTAGCTAAAATAACCACCTATGTTTTAGTATAAATAATTCTTTGTGTAAGTATCAAGAATAATTATTTGATTTTTCGAATAAATACTTCTTATAAAAATTAATAACAAAATATAAGTTTATATTCTCGTAACCGCAAGTTTTCTTTTAAAAATATTGAAAAGAATAAAAGAAAGAAAAAACGTTATTAAAAATTATTGGTAATTCTATTGGGAATTTTATTTTAAAAATTTTAATGTCTGGCATTCAAAAGAGTAAAAAATATAAAAATAAAATTAGTTAAAAATTTAATAAAAATAATTTTTTGGAATATTTAAATATATGTACATAAATATTTAGGTCCAAAATTTAGTATTACCTGAAAATGGAATTATTTTCTTTGGAAATAAAGCTAAAATTGAGGAAGAAGAAAATAAAGATAAAAAAGAGAAACAATGTTTAGAAGGTTTTTAAATTATTTAAAATTAAATAAAATGTCTGTCTAATTTATTTATTAATTTCTAAATTTAGAATCATTCAACAGTCCAAAAATAGATGAGCCTAATTTTTTTGATGGGGCCAACTGGCAAATAAAAAAAGTAAAAAGTGTAATAGAGAAAGAAGAAGATGATGAAAATGAAGAGGAAGAAGAAAGTATTTCATCAAATATATTTTTGTTAGATGCTGAAAAAGTTCCTTCGATAAAGGTAAAATAAGTTTAAATAAAAAGAATATTTTTAAAAAAGAAAGGGGGAAAAGGAGAGGAGGGAAATATTTAAATTTATTAAAATATTGAGGGAAAATAAAGGAAAAAAATTTAAAATAAAATAAATTAGACTGTTGCCAAATTACCAAAACACGGCCATTTTTAAAGGGAAAATTAAAGGGGTGGGAAGAAATGAATAAACCTGACGCAATTTTTGTTTTATATTTATTTCCGTTAGCATTAAAAGTTAGTCGTAGTCATTTGTTTGAATGTCAGAGACAACAAATAACTTCGAAAATAGAGGAAAGGATTTTTTTTCTCTTTTCCCGAAGGGTTTGCTTTTCTGCTTTTTTTGAGTTTTTATTTGTTTTATCTTTAAAATAAAAATGATGAAAGAATTTCTTTTTAAAAAATCATTTTTTAATTTCTCTCTACTTAATTAATCTGTCTATTTACCAAATACACTAGAAAAATTAACGAGTATAATTTTTATAATTTACAGCTTGTCTGAAACTTTTTCCTTTACTTTTTAAAAATTATTAATCATACTTTTATTATTTTCCAATTATATACTTATTTAACAAATATTTGTTTAATAAAAGAAATAAACACCAGAAATAACCATTTAATAAAAGTCAAATCAAAAAAAGAATTTTTTCTTTAAAAAACCAGAAAATATAAAGTTTTTATTTTCTTTTTTTCATCATCCTCGTGTGTTTAATTTTAAATATTAACATATCAATCATCTTTTACAGCAATTTTTATCATTATATACCATTAAAGGCAAAGAAAATGTGTGTCTCGTTGTACCTTTCTTTTCAATCATTTCTTTGATCAACCTCCACACACACAAAAACAGCCACCCATTCACCCAAAAAAAGAAACAAACAAATAATTTTATTTTATTGAATCGCCGCTCAATAGATCGTTGTCAGTGACTTCTTTGAAGTTTTCGATGTGTTACTATGGGAATGGGAATAATTTTGGATGTTGAGAGAATGTGGGGGAAGGGGGGAGGAGGATCACAGAACAACACAAACATTTGTTAAACAATGGGGAGAGGGTCTCGTATTTGATCAACATAAGAAAGATCAGAAACTTGAATGATCAGCTATGGGAGAAGAAACAAACAAATAATTTTATTTTATTGAATCGCCGCTCAATAGAGCTGTCAGTGACTTCTTGAATCAAAGGGATTTAAACTCAGAATTAAAGACCAAAACAAAGTTTTGCTTAACCAAAACACTATACACAAATACTTTTTATTTACCTAAAATATTTTATTTAATAACAAAAAAAAGGAAAAAGCGCAGCGTGTATCAAAACTGATGCAATCGTGCTCAAACACAAATAATCTTTCCATTTTTTGTTTATTACTCCAAAAATGGTATTTTTACCTAAACACTTTTTATTATCAAAAAATGAGAAAAATATATTAGCAAAAAAACACATTTATATCTACATATTTATCTGTTTAATCTAGTACTTTGTGTAGTTTAATAAAGAATAAACTAACAAAATACAGGTTTTTGTATTTTTAGAAAAAATTTAAAATTTATTTAGAGTCAAATATATGTATTTGAAAAATCGAGACAAAATTTTAGTTAATAATGAAAATAATCGTAGGATTAAAAAAGGGAGAGATTATGTTTGATAATCTAATATTTATGTAAATTAAGAGTCAATTATTTTGACATTGTACATCAAAATTAAAAGTTTGTTGAGTGCTTTAAATAATTGCTTAACTAGATTGTTTTATTAATTACATATTAAAGCAACTAATTATTAGAGGTGTTTCGAAACTGATTTAAAAAAATGAAAGGCGAGTAATGGAAAGCTAAGCTTAATCTAATAAACGGAAAGGAAATAACGAAAGGCAAAACACACACGAAACAAACATACACATCAGCTAATGGTGAAAAAAGCGAAATTTTTTTAAAATTTTTCTGTTATGAGGAGAAAACATTAGAGACAATTCCTCAATATCTTCACAAAATCTTTTTAATCTGCGATATCATTTTACTCCTCAATATACATGTTGGTATATTTCAACAATTTTATTTATTTAAAATACAATTTAAAAATTAAAATCATTAATCTTTTCTTTTCTAAATTCTCATTCATTCTCTATTTTGTATTCTCCGTAGTTTGACGACAATTACTTAGTGGTTATAATAATTTAGTTTATAATAGAGAAAAGGAATAATCTGATGAAATAAATAAAATAATAATGATGCAATTTTTGAATATTCTAGTAAATTATTTTAGTTAAATTAAAATTAAGTGTTGTTTGTTTATCACCTGATTAAGTACTAAATTAATTTAAAATTTTTTAATTGTTTTAAAATTTAAAATTAAAATAAATTAATAGATTATAATGAATTTGTTAAAAAGTTAAATAGTAAAACACTAAACGGACTAAGGTTGATGATACTGATTATGGTGATTTTATTATGAAGTTTTT
Source organism: Meloidogyne incognita (assembly GCA_036172945.1). Classification (NCBI taxonomy): domain Eukaryota; kingdom Metazoa; phylum Nematoda; class Chromadorea; order Rhabditida; family Meloidogynidae; genus Meloidogyne; species Meloidogyne incognita. The sequence goes on along the minus strand of JARQAC010000006.1, from coordinate 1,447,286 downwards.
GAATGCTTTATGGGTTTTGTTTTGATTCTCTGAAAATTAAAATAAAATTAAATCTTAAGATTTAATTTTATTTTAATTTTTACTTTAATTTTTTTATTTTAATTTTTGTTTTGTGCGGGGAGGAGTGCCGAAGAGAAAGTAAATTTTCCGAGTTTATTGAATTGTTTGTTTTAGTTGTTGCTTAACGACTTAACTATAGTTCGTTATTATTTTAAAATATTTTTAAAAAATTTAATTTATTTTCTAAAATATTTTAAAGGATGACGTTCTGTTTCCAAAGGAAAAATCCTCCAAAATCTCTTTAAATGTACAAACTACAGTTCGATCACTTAATTTCTCTGGAAACGTAAAATTTTTTATTGTTTTTATATAAGAATAAAATATATTTAAAAAATTAATTAAAGAAGAGTAAATGGTTTTTAAAAGTATATTTGGATTATATTTGAGACATTAATCCTTAATTTTTGGCATTATTTGATTTTTTCTGGATTTAATTAATAATTCGGAAGAGTAAGCTTTGGAATCCCTTTTCATAAATACCTATATCTAAAACTTTCAAATTTTACATTTAAATAATTTAAATATTTCTATTAAAATCTAGTTATTGTCCAATGACCAACTTAGACACCTTCCATATACAATAGAAGGCCAACTTCAATTAATATTTGGCAATAGAATTAGTATTGAATATAAAAAATTAAATAAATCTTTATTATTTAATTTACCTCTTGGCTTGGTATTAAAAATAAATGAAGAAAAAAGTAAAAAGGATGAAAAGATGAAGGAAAGGGAAATATTTTTTGGAAGTCCGAATTCAAATTTTTTTGAACCGGTAAAAGTGGAAATTTAATTTTTTAGATAATCCAACTAATAAATTAAATAATTAATAATTTAATTTTTTCTATTGTCAAAAATATTTCAAGAATATATTTACGGTTCGAAAATATTATTCAACTTTCAAACTTTCTATTTACGCTACACTCTTTTTAAATAAATTTAAAAATCATTTCTGACTTTGAAAATTAATAATTAATATTTTTTAAAATTTAATTAAAATTTTAAAGCAATTTTCTGCCTTATGTGCTTTTGTTAGCTGTGAGCCTTTTAATAGTTATTGTTCTCTTCCTTTAAAACCTGTAGGGCAATGTTGCGAGCAATGTGGTAAAATTTATTTTTAAAATTAAATCTCTATTTATTTTTTCTATTTAAAGGTGCAATTTTAAGTTTTCGACAAAATACTCTTAATTTTACAAAATCTCTTGAAATTATTAGAAAATATGCAAAATTAATTAAAGATTTCGAATGGCTCCCAAAAGATTCTGGAATTTCTTTTGTTCGAATAGATAATGACGATTTCCATCCTTTATATCAAGTTTTCTTTTTAAATTAAATATATTTATTTTTAAGATTTCTATACTAAATAAACATTCATCCAATTATAATGAGAATCAATTCTGCTCTGTAATTTGGGATATATTTAAGAAAATACAGCAAGGAATTAATTGTTAATTCTATTTGTAAAATTAAATATAAGTTTATTTAAACAGTTGAAACTCTTTACAATCCTATTGGGGATGGAAAAAGTATCTTGTAAGGATGGGTCTTTAAATTGGGATGTAACTTAGGCAAGCTCCCTATCCCTCACCCAAAATGTATCGAGTTGCACCTACTTCTGTGTTTTCTAAAAAAGATGTTCGACCATAATAATTTTTTATTTCAAAAAATTTTTTCATAAAATTCAAATAAATAATTAATAATTTAATTAATTAAGCTCATCTCCCTATCGAATATCAGCCTTCTGCAGAAAACGAGGACAAATTTTATTTTGATTTAAAATTAAAATGTTCACGACAAGTTGGAATTATACATTTTAAAGAGTTAATTCCTTGGCTATTTTTGGGATTAATTTTTGGGGTTTTATTGACATTAGCTATACGTTCAGAATATAGGAGAAATCCACGGTAATTTTTAGTTTCAAAAATAAATTTAAGGAAACTTATCTGTATAGTTTTATCTATAATTAAATGAAGAATAAATAAAAATTAAAGTTTACGTCTTTTTATTGCTGGATGTCTTAGAAATGAACGTTTTTTAAATATTAATGTAAAATGGAGAAGGGGAACAAATGAAAACGTAGAAATTCCGGTTTGTTTTTATTTATATTTCAATATTTTTTTTAAAAATCAGGCAAATTGGAAAGGAAATAATGAAATAAATAATGAAACAAGAATAAATTTATTCTCAACAGTCACTGGATCAGTTTCTGAATTTGTTAATAAAGCATTTTTAAAATCAACCAAAATTGATGAAAATGAAGAATTAATTGAAGAAGACGATAAATAATCATTAATTTTTAAATCAAAATAAGAGTTAAACCTAAACGTAAATTAATCTAAACACTTCAAAATATCAGATAAAATATCCCAACAAAAGAGTGTTTAAAAAATAAACTTAAAATTTAAAACAATTTAACAAATACAGAATAGGTATTTTTTGGCAAACAAATATATTTAAGTTTATTTTTTAAATTTATTTTTCGGAAAAAGCAAAATTATCATAGAATAGTATGTACAAATTGGGTTGGGTGACCGGTTCAGTTCGAGAGATCGAATAGGGTCCGAATTTTGGCTCGAACGGCCAGGTTCGATAAAATGGGGCCCGAAAATAATGACTTGGAAGTCGTCACGATTCGAAAACCCCAACCCTAATACATACGTACATATGTAGCTCCATTTAAAAAACTGGCAAACATTAAATGCTAGAAACATTTTTTGAAATAGTATCTAAATCCTTAAGTAGGATTTGACACTTTTATGTATTATGAAACTTTGTTTAAAGAAATTTAAATTCCTATAATTTCCGGTAATTTCACATTTTTGCAGCGAAGACAAAGATCAATTAATGGCGCAGGCATTACTTTCTCGAAACGCCCTTGTTCTAATACATTATCAACATAATTAAGGAAAGTGCTCAAGTAATTTCCACATTTAAAGCAAAATTCAACTAAATGAAGCAATTCTGCATATCTTGTTGCTCCTCTTAGTTGACCATAACGTTTCTAATTATAATTTTACATTGTTAGAATCTCTCTTAAAAACTACCTGTAACATTCTCATTAATATTCCACAATATTTTTCTGACTCGGAAAGTAAAAATTTCTGTCCTTCTTTGCTAACACCATTTGTAACAAAATGTGAAAAAATTATGGAACGAATAAGTACATATTCTTCTTCATCCATTTGTACTCGAATATAAGGCTCCATAAATGTTACAAAAATTTTTTGGAGCAATTTATTTAATCTTTAAAATTAAAAATTTTTGAAAAATACTTTTTTTTTAATTTTACGTTAAATCTCTTTTATAATATTCTCCACTAAAAGCTACAACTACAGGTACTCCATCTGGTGATATAATTGTTTTTGACTTTCTATTACAAGAATACCAAACGTTTGCCAACACTACAAGAGGCATAGATATATTTGTAATTTGATAAATCTGTTTCAAAAAATATTATTTCAGCTCTTATTTTCGCCATAAAATTTTCACAGTTTAAAGTTGAAGTTGGTGTCCGTAATTATTTCTTTGGTTTCGAGATTTACGGCTAATGGATCCGGTTTAGTTTTTAAATTTAGTATACCGTATTTACTCGATTAATTCCCCCGAGGAATTATTTCTTTCAACCTATCCGTGGCATGGGGAATTAATAGAGGGTGGGGAATTAATTATTCGAGGGTGGGGAATTAATCGAGTAAATACGTTCATCCATTTGTACTCGAATCTATGGTCCAAAAACAGAGAACTGTTATGAATATCTTCTTGGGATCCATATTTAAATAAATTAATTTAAAAATATTTACAATATCATTTAATTCCAATTTATAGAAGAAAGGCATTGTCTTTGCTATATCAATTATTAAAATTAAGTCATCAATTAATGTAATAGGTCGTAAAGAAAAAAAACCATTTTTATGAACAAATTCGATATAATCTGATTTTAGAAAGTTTTGTTCTTCCTTTATTAAAAAATAATTTTAATTAAATTTACATAAAAACCATTATAAGCAAAAAAATGGGCATGGGAGTGGGGTGTTCAGACTGAGCCCGTATTTTCTAATACAAAAACACGAACAAGCTTTTGTCTCGTATACATAATAGTTAAAAATAGGTGGTTCGAAGATTAACGAATTAATCAAAAACTTCTAAACAGGCTTCCCCAACTAAAGCAACTTTTTATTGACATTAAATTAACACCTTCCCTCCCATATCTAAAAACAAACCAAATAATCATAACATAAAAAAATTGAATTTTCTTTTCGATTAATTACTTCCTCTAATGTTTTATAAGAAAAATCATAGTTTTTATCAGTTATCTGAGGCGAATTTCTAATCCTTCCAACACTTTCCTCTAATAATAATAAATTTCCAATTATTTTAGTTTCTTCATTTTCAAGAAATATTGTTTGCTTAAAGAATAGGTACTTTGTTCATATCCCGCCCCCACCCCTATTTGAGTCTCATCTTAATTTTCCTTCTTTGCTGTCATCATTTAGTTTCCTTCTTTTTTAATGCCAATCATCTTCCGATAGGACACCCAAAAGGGCGCGCGGCCATAACGGCGCAAAGCCATAACTTGCTTCAAGATTTTCGAACTTTACCAAAATTAATATTAGACGATTCCTCTCATCGAGATAAAGAGATTGATAACAAAAATGACAACGGCCAAATATAATTCAGCAGGTTATGGCTTTGCGCCGTTATGGCCGCGCGCCCTTTTGGGTGTCCTATAGGAAAATGATTGGCATTAAAAAAGAAGGAAAATAAATGAATGACAGCAAAGAAGGAAAACTAATATGAGACTCAAATAGGGGTGGGGGGGGGGGGCGGGATATGAACAAAGTACCAAAGAATATTTTAAAATTAATTTTATTTGGGCAACCATTCATGTTAAAATAGTAATCTATAAAACTGACTGACTTTTACCGTCATAATCGAAAAGAACCCTGCTTTTAAAATACTATTTTTGCTTACTGGGTTGAGGAACCGCTCACAGATACATTCAATTTTTAGATGGAATTTTTTAAGCTTCAAGAGTGTATGTAGGACTGTTTTAGCAGATAAATACTAATTGCACATTTAAACGTATTTTTTACCATAAACGAGAAATCAATTCCCTCACTGCTAGCAAAAATTTTATTTCTTTTTTCAGGATATTTCCCAATTAGGGCAAGTTCCCCTAATCGTTGTTCAATTTTTGAGCGTATTTCCCATAAGGAGATAGTAGATTGTTGTGGATTTCGTAATTTTTGTATATTCATTCCCATTAAAATACATTTATCAAAACGGCAGCCTTTGCATTTATTAGACACTTTAGAAATTTAATCAGATTAGTGAGAACCTTCTAGCATCGAACACAACTAATGAATAGTGGTTGAGGTGTAATATTTTATTATAGTACATATTTTGAATTTTCTAAACATAAGAATCCCCCCTCTAAGGATAAATTATGTTTAGAGTTGAAGCGGAATCAAACTCTGCTAAAAACTAAAGAAATGTCGACTCAACCTATAAGTGTGTCAATGCCCGAGAACAGGTCGCAACAAAAACGGGGTAAATATCATCTAAATCATTAATATCATTAATTAACTAAAATCATTATTAAACTTAAGTCATTAAATCCATAAATTTTCATAAATTCCATACCTCTCATAACATCACAATTCCCATCAAATTTACATTTGAACAATTCTTCTGCATTAAGAGAACGTCGAAAAAAATGTTTACAACCTTTGGAAAAATTAAAATTAAAAAATATTTTGGAAATATTTTTATACCATCACAACACATAACATTATAATAAATAAAACCGCTAGCAATATATCCACAAATACAACATTTAGTTGGAAATGAAGTATTTTTCTTTACTAATTGAAATTTATTTTTATTTATTTCCATTAATAATTCTCTAAAAATATTTTTTTCCTTATTACTCAAAAGAAAAAAGGCTTGAAGCTTAACAGCTTAATTAACTTGAAGCTTAACAGTTTATTCACTCAAATAATTTAATAAATTTTCTTCCATCAGCTTTTTAAAAAGGGTAAAAGTAGATTATTATTTTTATTATTTTATTTATAATTAAATGATAATTTTTTTAAAAATAATGAAAAATCTACACAATTTAGAAAAGAGAAAATCAAAACATAAATTGATTTTAAATCGAAATAAAATTTCTCATTTAATATATTTAGGCTTCTAACTAATTAATAATGGAGAATAACTATTAATTATTTGAACAGATGGAGAGAGAATTGTTTTAAAAATCGTTGCCACTAAAATGGAAAATTTTATGTATGCTTACATGCTTACACACAAACTATTGAATTTTTGTTGTCCATCATCTATCTCTATTCAATGGCCAATAAAATACACAAAAATCGGGAACCCCGATTCTCGAAATCGTGAATTTATATTCATTTATGTTAGCAGGATCCCTGGGGAGGGGGGGAGAGATTAATTTTAGCTTACATTTTTCTTCAGATTATTTGAGAAAATTATTTTTATGTTGCGTTGACAACATAATTTAATGTTTAATTTAAATATTAAATTAAATATAGTTAATAATTGTAGGCTACGAAATAATCAAAAACTATGAAATTTAATATGCAAAATTATTTTTATGGAAATATTATATGTATATTAATGATGAGAATGATTAAATTTAAAAATGAAAAAATTAAAAAATTATTTTATAAGTTTTTAATATTTTTTAAAATTTTTTAATATTTTCGTGTAAATATGGTTAGTAACTGTTTACAATTGAATAAAAGATTTAAATATTAAAAGGGATAATATATATATATATACATACATATTAAGGACTTTATTTATAAATTTTTATGTTAATAAGACTATAGAAAAATTTTATGTGTCAGACGAATTCGAGCAGAAAAGTCTAAAGACCACGTGATTGACACTTCCATTAATACTTTCCTAAGTAAACACGTACATATATTGACTAACCCACCCACTTAACGTTTATTATTTGAGGTTTTCATTTTTCCCATAAAAAGAGGTAGATGTTCCCGATCACTAATACATATAAACAAAACAATTATTTATATTAGTGCCCTGCAAAATCATTTTTTCCTATTCGAAAGCTAGATTTTAGAGTTCGATCTCCCGGTCGGATTTTTTAGGATTAATTCAGTTCGGTTTTACTTCTATACAAGTAATTCGCAGACAACGTGTGAATATATCCAGATTCCGGAACGGACTCCGCGATTTTTTTTGAAGATTTCAAAAAAATTTTTTAATTTTTTGCGTCAATTTGCTAAAATAAACAACTAAAAATTTAATACTTATTATTTAAAATTTATTTAAATTTAGTGTATTTTTAGAAATTAAATAAATAATTAAATTATTAAAATAATGAATTTTTTAAAAATAATTATTTTATTATTAATTTTTGTTTTGTTAGTTAATCATGGAACGGCAAAAGGCAAAAAATTTATATAAAAATTAATTATATTTTTAAATTAAAGGTAACGGTTGTGGAGAAAATGAAAAACTCAAACCTTGTGGTTGTGATGGTAGTTGTGCAGATAAAGTATGTAAAGATGTTTGTAAGCCAAATTGTTATTGCATTGATGGCTATGTTCGGAATAATAATAATGTTTGTATTAAGCAGAATAAATGCCCACATAAATTTTAAATATAGATAACAATTAATGTTTTTTATTAATTTAGCAAATATTCATTAATTATATTACGATTATTGAGAATAAATGGGGATTAGCGAGGGTGTGCTATTGAATATAAGATTTGAATATTAAAAAGAATTATAGGGAGGTAAATAAATTCATCGAAACTTTAATAAAATTTAGAATATTTATATAGGTATTTTTTATGAAATTTGTACAAAAAGTAAAAATTCTTAAATAAATTTTTTTTTAAATTTGCATTTTAAGTACAGGGTGACCCAAAAGAAACCGGGCACTTTTCTATCCTTTATAACTTTTTTTGTTCATATCGTTTTTAAATAATTTCAAGTTTATTTTGTAGCTCATTTATTTCTCTATCATATAGTAAAATTAAAGATTTTTTGATTAAGGATTAAGAAAGTTATGTAATTTTAGGTACACCATATCAAAATTTTCCCCCCAAAATTTTATTTTCTGTATCTCAGAAAGGAAAAGTCCAAAAGAGATGATCTCAACAAAATTTAATTAAGATCATTAGCGAACCGGACAAATCTGAAAGATAAAAACTCCAACTCCTACTGGATGGCTATGAGTAGATGTAATTCAGTTTTGGGGGGGGAATGCGATTTTTTCATTTTGGGAGGGTTACGCGCAATCGAATATCTCTTTAAGCATTGACCTAAAAAATTTTTTGCTTTATAATTTCTATAGATAAAAGACTGCTCTAGATGCCAAAACTTTTTGTGTAATTCCTGCAATCTATTCTAATGTTATAAGCAAAATGTCTCTAAAAAAGGTGCGACCTGGAGCAATAATTTTTCTCACTTTCCTTTAACCTTATCTCAAAGTAGAATAGAGAAAATTCTAAAAGATTTTTATATTTTATTCTCCATTTAGTTCTCTATCATTTAAGCCTTATTTGATCCCATTATCTTTAATTTGAAGAAAGATATGCCAAAGAACGCGTGCCCGGTTTCTTTTGGGTCACCCTGTATATTATTCTAAGAATGGCAAATAAATAACCGAGGCCTTATAGGCGGAAGAACTACTTTTTAAAAATTTTTTACTCATTTTTAATTCTATCCTACTAAACACTGATCTTCCGGTTCGGAACCCGGATTTTGAGAGGCCATTACACAATGCAAAGAAGCCAGAATTCTTCTATTCATAGCGGCGATGGCTAAAATCTTAATTCTTGATAGGTAAAAAGTGTAAAATTTAGCGCCAATGATAGGCTTTTTAGGATATTTCCGCTTTTTGCTTTATTTGCAGTCAGGTTGATGCAAAACGCAAACCAAATAATAAATATTTTATTTTCTTAAGATTAATTTAAATACCGTAATATTCTAATCGAATGACCGCCATTCTATTTTTCAATACCCCAAAAAATTGTCATTCAATTGGAGAGGTCATTTAATTTGGATTTGCAAAGCTACCATCACAACTCCCATATCATTTTAAACTTCTTATTCTTATTAAAGAAATAAATACAATAAAAAAAAGATTATTCAGAAGACTAATTAATTAAAGTTAAAGATTTTTTAAAATAATTTCTAATTTTTCTGTTGATTTTATTTTGTTAAACTGATTTGTTAAATTTAAATTTTATTCATAAATCCAAAGGAGAGAAAAAGTGCCAAAAAATGAGTAAAAAATCAATTGTAAAAATAATGTTAAAAAGTGGAATTATTTGTTTGGTATAGTGATTACAAAAGAGTATGTATATATAATAAAATGTTTTTTTCAAAAGAAATTATGAGCACACAGAATCTTAAAATTAATGTTAGTTTATGAAGGTAAACGTATTTTTTACATTAAAATGTAAACTGGAAAAAGGAATCATTTTTCTTAAAAATAAATATGTATACCTAAATGGGGTCGAGTTGATGCATGAAATTTTATTTATAAATGTAAGTTCTGGACGTTTTAGGATTAGGCAAAAAATATCTGCTGTTAATACAGGTTTATGATAATTTTAAGCAGTGTACATAATGTAGGCAATTTTTATAATTTTTACGTTATTTAGTATTTTTTAGGCTAAATTGATATGTAGTAACTAAGTCTATGTAATAATAAATAAGTCTATGGGTGATGCATATTTATAGTATTGGCAGTAGCTAGGTCTTAGAAAGGTTGCCACAGATTTTGGGATTATAAGTATGGATGGTTTTTAGTTAGTTTTTGTTAAGACATTTTAGATATCAATCCAATTTAAAATTAATTACTTATAAATTTGGCTTACCGTATATGCTCTATTAATTACCCTCTCTCAAATAATTACCCCCGCTCTATTAATTACTCCCTCCAGCGAGAGGTTGAAACAATAATTACCCAGAGTAATTATTAGAGCATATACGGTATTTTCATTAATAAAATAAGTATTATGTATGTACTTATTTAAAAGTAAAGTGAATTTGTTTTAGTCGATTTATCTTCAGAATAACCTTCCTTTGTTATAATCTTTGAATTAAAAAATTTATTTGCTAATTTAATAAAATATTAATTAATTAATTACTTAAATTTGCACTTTTTGACGAAAGAAATATTTTTGTCAAACATTTAATCATTATTATTAGTGATCAAAAATTGTTTTTGCGTTTATTTAATGAAAGAAAAACTTTTATATTTAAACTACTTTTATTGAGATAAATTTAAAATTACACTAAAAATATTTTGCTCTAAAATACCGTATTATAATATACTAAAATAGTACCTAATACATAGGTCGACCAGTCGGTTTATTTTTCAACCATCCTCGAGAGTCGGTTTATTAGAAGTGGTCTGTCTAATAAAAAGAGTCGGTTTATTTTTCAGTCTTCCTCTAGAAGATCGGTTTATTAGAGGGGTCGATCTAATAGAGAGATATCACAGAACAAATTAAATATTTAAAACCAATTTAAAGTTTAATATATTTTGTTTTTATTATATATCTTTTCAATATTGTAAAATAAACAAGGATGTAGTTATTTGCTCATATGTATAAATAACTAAAAATTTGATACTTATTTTTTTTTTAAATTTATTCAAATTTAGAGCATTTTTAGAAATTAATTAAATAATTAATTTATTAAAATGAATTTTTTACTTAATAAATTTGTAATTTCAAAAATGATTATTTTATTATTAATTTTTGGTTTGTTAGTTAATTATGGAAATGCTGAAGGCTAGAAATTTATATAAAAATTAATTATAATTCTAAATTAAAGGTATAAAATGTGGAATAAACGAAGTATTCAAAAGATGTGGAAGTTGTGATGGTTCCTGTACAAATCCAGATCCAATCTGTCCAGCAATTTGTAAGAAGGGTTGTGTTTGTAGGTCTGATTTTGTGAGGAATAAAAACAACACTTGTATTGATGGGAATAAATGCCCGTAAATTCTATTATTTTCTAAAAAAATTATTGTTCATTAATTTATGTTTTCTTTTGTGTAACAAATTTATTAAGTTTTGGTGTGGAACAAATAAAATATGAAAATAATACTGACTTAAAATTTCAAAGGAATTCTTAAGATTAAATGACAATCAAATATAACACCTTTGTTCATAAGTCTGATAAATCCGGTCCGAAAGTTGTAGGAGAATTTCAACTGTAAATAGTTTTTAAATACTCTCGAGTAGTATTAAAAATAATAAAAAAGATAGATTATTTTTAAAAATAAATATTTAAAAAATAATTTATTTAATTATTTAGTACCATCTAGTAATTTTTAAAATAACCTTTAAAACTTGATATTTATTTTAGAATTAGTAAGCAAAAATATCTTTACTTCTGTTTACTAAACCATTGAATAATAATAATCATTATAAAAGAAAAGCTTTTTATTTGGAAAAATTATTTTGTTGGTAAAAATTAAGAAATATGTATCATAATTAAATAACCTTGTTTAATTTATACTATTTACTTTAGTTCAACCTTCGTCTATTAATTGAGTAATTCTTTTTTTTCAAATTTAATTAAATTATGTATGAAACGGAGTCAGATAATTACTTAATACTATACTTAGATTTCGTTACTGACCATAATACGGTCGGACAATATTTGTCTTTCATTCTCACATTAAAGTTAGGTTTTTATTTTATTGACCACTGGAGGAGCCGCCAATGTAATACCCACGGCTTTATCCTGCGAGCAACTGAGGTTCAAATGTGTATTTTTGACTATTAACAATGAAAAATAAAGTATTAAACAAAAATAATTTTTAAAAAATTAAAATTACTTTAAGTTTCGTAAACAAGATTAATTTTTGTACATTTTTAAACAAATATATAATTTAGTTAATTATCCTTACTTTAATTTTAAAGACTTAAAATGAATAATAATATTTCTTCAAAAATTTTAATTACTTTAATTCCAATAATTTTTATTTTAATAAATAATTCAATTAATGCAGGCAAGTATTTTCTTAAAAAATTAACTTAAAAAAATAATTTTTTAAGCTATAGATTGTGGACAAGACGAAACCCCACAGGAATGTGGATGTGATAAGACCTGTAGTAATCCCGATCCAATATGTATTCAAAGCTGCGAGAAAGAGCCAAAATGTTTGTGTAAAGAAGGATTTGTTAGGGATGGAAATAATGATTGTATTAGAAAAAGTGGATGCCCTTAATTAATTAAAAAAAATTAATTTTAATTTAAAATTAATTATATAACCAATAAATGTCCAAAAATATTTATTTAATTTTTTAAATAAAATTAAATAAATATTTTTTAAATTTCTTATTTATTAATTAAACTCTAATTATTTTAATTTTAAGTGATATCACTATTTTTGTTTAAGAATTTTTTTCTTTTTGCAAAAATTGTATTAAAGTTTTTAATTTAAAAAACAACAAAAATAATTAAATAGAATTAAAGATTAAAAAGAAAAAATGAAATCTTCACCTATTTTATTTGACGAACAAATAAAATAAAAATGTGTAGGGGAGGGGGGGGGGGGGTTGTTTTTGTGTTGTTTTCTCAATTGTCTTTTTGTGTGGCCAATAATTAGTTTACACAAAATATTTAATTTAAAAATATTATTCTTTATTTGGATATATACTTTATTTTGAATTAAATATTTAAAATTCTTTGTTAATCTTTCCTTGATAATTCAAGAAATTTTTGGGAAAATAATTATTTAAATATAAAGGATTTCTTAAAATTAAGGAGAATATTTTAAAAAATAACCATATACAATTTATTTTTTGTTTAAGTATAAAATAAAATTAATTGTTATTACGGGTTATTTACGTATTATAAGTAATTTTAGTCTTTTAAATTGTAAAGAATAAAATTCGCTGAATTCATTTAAATTTAATACTTTGACTTGATGAGGCAAAATTTAAAAAATAAAAAAATGATCTTATGACGAAAAAAATAGTAAATTGTGTATATATATAAATATAAACAATAAATGTAATATACATATTTTCATTATTAAATTTGAACAAACTTTTAATCTAAATTGTGTAAATTTAATTAATTGGAGGTCATTAAGCCTGAAGCCAATAGCGTTGCATGTCTGTAATCTCGCTTTCAAATCACACCCTAAGATGGTTTGATTCAGGATTCGATAATGTTGAACGGCTATCGAATCCTGTGATTTAATGAGCTCGTAGTTTATGGGGTTGTACTCTAATAATTAATTTTCGGAATATTTATTTATATTTCTTAAGCAGAATTTGTAAAATTTCCTCCTTTTAGGGTCCTATTTACAGATAAAATAATAAAATTATTTTTTACAATTTATCCTTCTATTATTTAGGTTAACGATTTTTCCTGATCTTTTTTTCGAAAATTTAATTTAAGAAAGACTACAATAAAACACTAAAATGGCAAATTTGAATCTGAACACTAAATTAGTTTTAATTTTATTAATTTACTTCCTTGTATTTCTCTCAATCTGTATATGTGAACAGCCAGGAGAAGATGAATCTGATTTAATGTAAGAATTTTAATTAAATTTTTTAATTTATTATATGTAAGTAAATACAAATTAATATATAGGTACATATGTAAAGTGTTAGAAAAGAAGAGAAAATCATGGAAGCATGTTTTTCGAAGAATTTGCCCTCATAGTAGGATTGGCGGTTTACGAATCCGATATTCGAACTGAACTTTCCGGAATCTTTGTATATAGCAGAATTGTTTCGAATTTCGATTTTCGAAAATTTTTCTGTTCCGAAACATCTCTGTATACAGATATCCAACTTTACTTCGTAGTTATCCTTTCCCTTATTTCGATACTTTACTTTTCCTCTAAATATTTTAAGGCAAAATTTTATTTAAATATTTAAACTAAAATTTATTTCATTTAGTGTTCGAAAACGACGTTGGGGTTATGGCTATTATGGCTACGGTGGATGGGGCGGCGGATGGGGTGGTGGTCGTGGATGGGGCTGGGGACGAGGAATGGGAGGATGGGGGTGGGGACGTTGAAAAATTAAAATGTTTTTCGGAATTAATTGAAAATAAATATTTTATATTGAATTTCGAATTATTATAAATATTTTATTTTGAATAAATAATTAATAAACAAAATGTGCTACTTGTATTGTAATGTACAAAATTTAAGATAAAATGCCTCCCAAATATTCAGGTAACTTCTAAACAAGGAGATATTTAATATTTTTAAATAGATTTAGGGTCGCAAGTATTTTATAAGAGAGGTGATTCCTAGAATCGCAATGATAGAAATTGACCCTGAGGAAATTGAAGAAAGTGAGGAAGATGAATTTATTGTTGAATTATAATTTGTATTAAAGTGGGATGAGCAAAATTGTTGATTTTTTGAATTATGAATTGTTTTTAAAAAATTTTAAAAAACGGAAGTTTAAACGGGTAAGCGGACATTTAAACGGGGTTTTCAAAAATAAACGAACGGTATACGGGTCTCAGATAAAAAATTAAACAGTTTTGTCCCACCGTAAATTAAACCCTAATTATTTTAATTTTAAGTGATATCTTATTTTCGTTTAAAAAATTTTTTTTGCAAAAATTGTATTAAAGTTTTATTAAAAACAAAAATAATCTAAAAAACAACAAAAATAATTAAATAGAATTAAAGATTAAAAAGAAAAAAATATTAAATTTTTACCTATTTCATTTATAGTAAATATAAACAAATATATATTTTCATTATTAAAGTTGAAAAACTTTTAATTTGAATTTAATTAATTGGAATCACTAAGCCCGAAGCCAATAATGTTTCTTTTCTGTAACTTTTCAAATCACACCCTAATATGGTTTGATCTAGGATTGATAATGTTGGATGGCTATCGAATCCTGTTATTCAGTGAGCTTATAGTCCATAAGTTTTCGGGATCTTCATTTATATTTCTTAAGCAGAATTTGTAAAATTTCCTCCTTTTAGTGTCCTATTTACAGATAAAATAATAAAATTATTTCTTACAATTTATCCTTTGTCGCCAAAGGCGACAATTTGTTCAGTTTATTTTTCTTATTATTATATACTCAAGTTCCCCCCCGTCTACTTACTCTAATTGTTTAATTTAAACTTTTGTTTGTGTTCCTTCCCCTCTTCTATTTTTTACACAATTTATAAGCTCCGCCCCCTTTTTCAGCTGGTTGGTCGGAATAAGCCACACCCAGGCAGACCTACCAGCCTCTATTTAAATCCAATTTTTTGGAGATTTTATTCATTAGTTCTTTAACTATTCCTCGCTTTTATTACCCTCCTCCTTTTAAACTTTATTATTTGTGCGCTTATTATTTGGCTGAAATAAATTTATTTTTGTTTATTGTTTTCATTGTGACAGTCGACTGTTGACTTCTCCTCCCTTCAATATCTTTTGTGGCTTGGCTCGGAGAGCAGTGCGTGGATAGTCCATCCTCATACGGACTATTGCTCTTCTCTTGAATCCCAAACTCCCTTGCCAACAAAAAGTGGTGCAACGGCCGGGAAGGCACCCACAATCAACTGTCAGCGTGCCACCTCGGGCAAACAATCGACCGTCAACTACAAGTGACCGTCAACTACAATCAACCGTCAACTACAAGTGACCGTCAACTACAATCAACCGTCAACTACAAGTGACCGTCAACTACAATCGACCGTCAACTACAATCGACCGTTAACTACAAGTGACCGTCAACTACAATCGACCGTCAACTATAATCGACCGTCAACTATAATCGACCGTCAACTACAACCGACTGTCAACTACAATCGACCGCCGTCAGTGTCGACTAATCAACTGTCCGCAGCCAAATACAACTAATCGACTCCCACCTACTGCAGTCGACTACAATCAGAGAAATGCCGTCTTCAGGACCAATCCGCCGTACAATTGCTTCTGTTTTGCGAACAATGAGGGACAGAATTTCAGATGCTAATGGACTTTTGGATCAACCAGTGATCAACCAGGCAACAGCAAATGGACTTCGAGTGGTCAAAACTCAACTTGAATCATCAATGGAACGTGTGAATGAACTCAACACACGTTGGCTTGAATACATGGATAACTTGGAGGAAAATGCTCTACATGCAGAAGAGGAACTTTATGACAACTATCCGCCGCAACCAGAGGCTGAACAGGATTTGCCGCATGAGCACTTTATGGACCTACACGAAAGAGCGAGAGGAATTGTGGAACTAATCAATCTGACCATGGAAGGTCATCAGGGCCAGCAGCCGCCCGCACAACAAGCTAATCAGCCAAATATGGTACAACAAGCCGTCCGACTACCTACATTGGAATTACCGCGCTTCGATGGAGAAGCTCACCGCTATCGGACATGGTGGAATGCATTTTCAGTGGCAGTGGACCAGCAGCCAACACTGTCAGATTTTCAGAAGCACACCTACCTACTGATGTGCCTACCAGCAAATTCACCAGCACGCAAAGCAATTGAACATTATGAACCGTCGGACACCAATTATCCACGCGTGCTTAGTATACTCAAGGACCGATTTGGAGACTCAAAGAGATTAGTCGACAACCTGTTTTCTGAACTTATGCACTTACCGAGAGCAACCGAATCATCAACGTCACTTCGCGTATTCAGTGACACAGTGGACCGAATATGTTACCAGCTTGAGTCGCAAGGGCAGTCACCGGACTCAACTCAAACAATGTTGCAGATTCGAAGCAAGCTACCGCCTACTGTAGTCCGAGAGCTCCTACTTCGTGAGAAAGATTCAAGGAGGCAATGGACTTACAAGGACCTACTGAAGCAGCTACAAGAAATCATTAGCCTGAAGGAAGAAGTCTTCCACTGCGTTCATACAATGGACGATTCACCGCAAGTCAAGAAGGAGAAGCGACCTCCTCAAACTCCACCAAGGGATACAGTGAGATCCTTTACAGCATCAACACAACCACAACGTTTCCCACCTAGATGGAATAGCTGTTCACTATGTGCCAAACCTGGACATCTTCCTAGCCGATGTCGTGTTTATCAAACCCCACGGGATAGAATTAGAAGACTCATCGAGATGGACCGGTGTATTAGATGCCTTCGAGAGGGTCACAAAGCACGTGAATGTCACAACCAAAGGACCTGCCAAAGGTGCAGAGGACCTCATCACTTATTGGTCTGCCAGAAAGCGGTAGAGAACCAAAACTATCATCAGGAGACGAAAAGCGGTCACAGCAATCAACAAGGACAAAACAAACCAACCAAGGCGCGTAGCTCGAGTTTAAAACCGAAGACATTCAAACCTACAGTAGCATTTGTCAGTGAGGAACACAAAGCAAAACGACCCCCAGAGGGACAAGTTGAAGCATCAGATTCAATACTTAGCCTACACACTAGTGGGACAACCAGGAAAAATGCTCTTTTGCTCACCCGTCATATTGTTGTCACGTCACGAGGACGTCGAACCAAGAAAAATGTTTGTGTGCTCTTTGATCCAGGGAGTATGGCCAGTTATATAACCAAGGCTCTCGTTGATGAATTACATCCACCACGGGTTGGTGCCGAACAAATGGAGGTTGAGGCATTTGGAGGCTCCTTGACCGATCCACTCAAATTCCATTCACCAATGTATGAGCTGAAGCTGCAACGTTCGGACGGATCCTGGGAGAGCTGTGTGCTCAACCGTGTACCAGAGATAACATATCCGTTTTCAACAGTCAATTGGGATGACAACATACAATACATACCAGGAATGGACCTAAAGGAAGCAGTTACAATGTCACACGAAGCACCGGCAATTATGATTGGAATTCGCCAGTTCTGGAAATACCTAATCTCGTGGAAGTTAATTTCGCCTGGACTCTACCTTATTGATACAGTATTTGGTAAAATGCTTGGAGGAGAATCAACCTTTCGTCACCAGAAACCAAACAAATCAGTCACAATGGTAGCTGTTCACCCAAGTAATGAGGAACAAATGCCCTCAAGGAATGTCATCGAGGAGTGGTTCAGCCTCGAAGGGATTGGAATACAAGAAGACCCTACGCAAAATGACGATGAACAAGCAGTCTTACTATTTGAACAGTCAATCAATCAGCGGCCCGATGGACATTACACCGTCAGATGGCCATGGGTTGACCCGAACCCGCAACTACCATCAAACTTTAGAATGGCGTACAGTCGATTGGCGTCTGTACTTCGCAACCTCCAGGCACGCCCCGATCTTCTGAAGCAGTACAATGAAATCTTCGAAGAACAAGTTTCAAGAGGAATGTTAGAACCAGCCGCACGTAACCCAGAGGGAGTGGAATGCTACTTACCTCACCACCCAGTGATTACCCACAAGTTAAGAATCGTGATTGACGCAAGTGCCCATGCCCGAGGACAACCTTCATTAAATGATTGTCTCTACCGTGGACCAGTGCTCCTACCAGATCTTGTGGGAGTGCTCTTACGTTTTCGCCTTCCGGCAATTGCTCTCGTCGGAGATTTAGAGAAAGCCTTCATGTCAATCTACCTTGAGCCTGGAATTGACCGAGAAGTGTGCAAAGTTTTATGGCTTAAGGACCTCAACAAGCCTTTGAGCCCGGACAACCTGCTCATCAGACGTTACGCCGTCGTCGGCTTTGGCGTCATTTCATCACCTTTCATCCTCGCAGCTGTCGTTCGTCATCACCTACAAACCTGTGGCAACTTTGCAGAGTCGCTTATTGACAACTTATATGTCGACAATCAACTACTTGCTTGCGAATCACCCGAAGATGCAATCAACCAGTACCACAAGGTTAAGGAAATATACCAGAGGGCTGGAATGAACATTAGAGAGTTCGTATCCAATTCAACTGAAGTCAACAGTCAACTACCAGCCGATGATAAGCTTGAAGGACCACTCAATAAGTTCTTGGGGCTGAAGTGGGACACCATCAAGGATCAATTCGTGTTTGAATTTCCAGCAGTACCGAGTGGTCATCCGACACGAAGGATCGTGTTCTCAGTGATCCACTCAATTTTCGACCCGTCTGGACTAATCTCTCCTTGTTTGCTTCGAGCCAAACTATTTGCCCAGGGGCTGTGGCAGGAATCAATCACCTGGGATTCACCGCTTTGTGAAGAACGTGTCGCCGAATGGGACAGTATAACCAAAGCCTGGAACAAACAAGTCGTTTATGTACCTCGCAGATGTACTCAAGGATTGAATGGAACCCTCCAGCTGCACATTTTTTCGGATGCTTCGATAGCGGCCTTTGCTACTACTGTATACCTGAGGACTGATACTGGAGGCTCAGTCAACTGTCACCTGATTTTTTCAAAGAGCCGACTTTGTCCTAAGGCAGCAGGAAAATCACTCACTGTACCTCGACTTGAACTTCTTGCTCTACTCATAGGAGTTCGCGCCAAAGCTTTTGTGATGAAACAACTTCAAGGAGTTGACGCAGAATGTCACATATGGAGTGACAGTCAGATTGTACTCGCCTGGATCCAAAGTCGAGAGACTCAACCAGTCTTTGTTCAACGACGTTTAGCTGAAATTCGACTACATACTGACTGCACCTTTCACTTCATTAGGACCAGTGACAACCCCGCCGATGTCGCTACAAGGGGACTTGGACCGAGAGAATTAGCCGATAATCAACTTTGGTGGAATGGGCCCAGCTGGCTTATGCATGGACAATGGCCGGAGGAGCAAACCTTCCGAATGGCACCCGAACTGGATTCACCGCTACCGGACGTCGACAGTTACCACAGCAGAGTTTATGTAGCCGCCAACCAGACGCAAAAGGGACGTCAACCAACGATCGACTTAGGTCGATACTCTACTATTGAAAAGGCCCTCAGGGTCACAGCTTATGTTCTACGGTTTATGGGCAAGACTACAAAGACAGGAGATTTTACAGTAGCGGACCTTGACTTGGCTCGTGTTACACTCATCAGACAAGCCCAAGAGCAATTTATTGACCAATTAACTGAACTTAGGAAGTTCAAGGACAACCAAGGAATTTATCGCCTCATGACCAGAATCGTCAACCACAAAGGAAATCCCGATTTAGCCAACCCTATAATTTTGCCTGAAGGAGCGGAAATAACATTGCTGATGATCGACCAAATACATAAACGAATACTCCATATGGGAGTGGACTGGACACTAGGAGAATTTTTACGAAACTATTGGACGCCCCATGCTCGTCGCACAGTCAAGAAAGTAATTAATAATTGTCTGAAATGTGCTCGGATGCGTTCCTACCCCTTTGCACAACCAAACATGCCACCATTACCAGCCGACCGCGTTAATCGCCTCAGGCCATTTTCCTCGGTAGGATGTGACTACCTAGGACCAACACGAGCAAAACTTAAAATGAAACAGTCAAGGTGTGGATCGTGCTCTTCACCTGTTTGTCAACCCGCGCAGTCTACTTGGAACCCACGACGGACTTAACCGCAGCATCATTTACAAACATCCTGCGTCGTTTGGTCAGCCGCCGAGGAAGCCCCTCCAAAATAATCTCCGACAATGGAAGACAATTTGTGTTAGCGAATAAAGCTCTACTTCGACTTTGCCCACCGACACCAGATCAAGAAGCTGAGAAAATAGATATGAACACTCGAGGGATTCAATGGCTCTTCATCCCACAACTTTCCCCTTGGATGGGGGGATTTTATGAGCGCCTGGTGGCTATAGTCAAGAGTTGTTTCATGCGTACCGTAGGACGACGCGTACTCACCTACGATCAACTATCAACCTTCACTGCAGAAGTCGAAGCGGTACTCAACCATCGTCCACTTGCTTATGTATCAGAAGCACAGGATGCCCCGCGGCCACTTAGACCAATCGATCTTGTTCAACCTGGCGCCATAGTGGACCTACCAATTGAAGATTGTGACTATAATGAACATGACCGCAAGGCACCCCCGGAGGATAAACTCATTGCTCTATGGAAAGGGACTCAAGTAGCATTGGAAGCGTTCTGGGATCAGTGGGTAACCGAATATTTGACGATGCTTCGTGAAAGGTCCGCCTGGAAACACAAAGAACCTCGCCTCAAGCAATATCGAACCCCCTCAGTCGGAGAAGTAGTACTGATTGGAGATGATCTCCATCCGCGCAACATTTGGCAAATTGCGCGAGTAACCGAACTTAATGGCTCACCACCAAACGTCAGAAGCGTTAAATTACAGTTGCCCAACGGGCATATCACCACAAGACCGGTCTCAAAACTCTACCCACTAGAATGCTCGCGGCCAACTGCTGAGTCGACTACAGAACCCAATAATCACCAGGGACTAGGCAAAGAGCCAGAGAAAATAACCAAGCAACCGGGAGACCGAGCTATGGAACTTGAACAACCCGAAGAACCGGAGTCAACTCAACCAGTACCAGAACAAGACTCAGCCAAGGAACCGACCAAGAAGGTTTGGAACCTTCGCCTCAGAAGGAAAACATCTATAAGTCTGCCTGTCATCGCGTCCTGGGCTTTGACAGTCGTATTCTTTATCAGTATGCTCTTGCCTGTAACAGCCCTAGTAGATTGCTCTAAGTGCTTACTTGCCTGTACTACCAAAGGAATCATGATCAGCAGCCCTCAGGAGATCACCAAATTGGAGATTTGCTGTGAGGGAGATTGCTTAATTCGACAAGCGACATCGAATGTCACTTACGAATTACCGCAGGAGATGTTGTTACGCGACTATACTTGTAAGAGTCACTTTTGGACAACCGCCAGCGAAACTTGCACCGTACACACTACTTGCCCAGCAGTGGGAGATTGCTCTCTAATCGACTGTCTCTTTTGTATTGACCATGTCGCTAACCCAAACTGTAGCCCGAGATGGGCGGCGTTCTTGACTGGAATTTTAATGTGCTTCACCCTTTGTATGTGTGGATGCATACTTTGTCTACTACGTATTTGCAGTTTTAATGTTAGAGCCTTCATGACCATTTTTTATTGTATGGTTGGATGTGGAACACTTTGTACAAGGAAAACTACCCAACAAGCTCAAACTTTGGCCAGAACGACAGGAATCGCAGCAAAAGCTCGTATTATGAGACAACAATTGAATCAAGCAAGCCGAAACCTTCAACTAACCGGACAGGAGTGGAGACGTGCTCATCTGGACCGGATACTTGGTAGACGATCACAACCTTCAAATTGGATACCTTTGGTCGTGTTACTAGCCTTGGCCAACTATACAGATTCTTCCAATACCATTGCAGTCACTACAAAGTCAGAAAGTTGCCAACGAGGACCAACAGGAATTTCGTGCTTGCTCAACTATGCTACAACTTTAACTTTATTACCAAAGGGCCAAACAACCACTTTGCTTCTCAGAAATGAACACGGAATTGTTCTTGGAACTTTAAGTATCATTGTAGATGCTCTTACGATGAATTGCGTACCGAAATCTGAAGGATGGTTTAGAAGCTATACTATGGAAACACTAGCAGTCAAGAGGTGTCCGACCAGTGGATCGTGCAAGGATAATTACTGTTCAGAAGTCAGACCTTCAACAATTATATCAGAACTACGTGAAGTCAACAACTTACCAGGGATATCACGTTGTGAACCTAGCTCATCGTTTTGGTTTTACGGATGCGGCCTACCGACCGACGCATGCCTATTTTACCGCTACTTTGCCCGACCAACCACTGGAAACACATTCGAACTCATTTCATGCCCTACCTGGGAATTCAATATACATGCGGACATACAACTGGAAGTTAGTGGGAAAAAGCCTCTTATGGAGTCAATTGTATTACACCCTGGTATGACCTTTCACTGGAACAACGTTTCTTTGACGCCCATCGCTGCGACTGTATACATGATCACTCCTCGGGAAACGTCGCCTGTAGTTGTCGCGACCTTAACCTTGAGAGGATACTAATAGACTCTAGTGTCCGACTACCCCTTAATGTGGCCAAATTATTGATCAGAAATGAGAGAGGGAATATATTTGCCGATTATGGATACTCGCCTTTGCAATTACATGTCCAGATGAGACACCTGGAACTACTACTCGAGTTCCAAGAAGCTCGATGCACTGTCCAAACACACAACCTAACGGGATGCTATAAGTGTGAAAGTGGCGCCCAACTACAGTATACATGTTTAACAGATCAAGGGGATGCTCTCGCCAACATTGAATGCGCCGATGGTACCGTTTTTTCAGCTCGATGTTCACCAAATGGCACTTTCGGAAGAGAAAATCTACCCTTCGACCACTTTCAGATCAAAACAAAATGTCGTGTCGATTGCCCCGCATGCGAAACGCAATTTGAACTAACTGGAGCGTTGTATTATGTGCCAATCAAGAAACGATTTCAACATGGCTATCGAGACTCTGAAACACTTGATTTGCCCTCAGGAAATTGGTGGGATACTGGATTCGACCCACTAGCACTCGCCTCAATATTGACTTCATTGTCGAGTTTTACTTCACTTATACTGGCACTTATTCTTGGAATTGGCCTACTTTATTTATTCATTCGACTTAACCCAGTATTCCGAGCCTGGAAAGCAATGGCACGAATTGTTGCTTTAATCACCCTCATATCACTTTGTTTTGCAACTCAGGCCCCCGGAGGGCCCTACAGGCATAAGGAACATACCATCTCTGCATCATTAACGTTCACAGTCGACTTAATATGCTTTGAACAACAAAAATCCCGAGTCTCGACTTCGGACCCCGAGTCTCGAGTTTATGGTCTCGAGTCTCGAGTCCCGACCTTTTGTCCCGAGTCTCGAGTTGGCAACCTCGAGTCTCGAGTCTCGACTTTTTCGACATGTTGTCTCGAGCCTCGACTATTGTACAAGAAAGACACACCCACCCATTCAAAAGCTTTGGCTCCGCCCACTTTCAACAGAATTTTGGCTCCACCTACTTTTAACAAAAACAATAATTTTACAACTTGGCAACGCACCCTCAGGCCTATATATATGTTACGCCGATGGCACATCTTTATTCATTCTAAAACTTTTATAAAATTAATTTTGATCAATATGTTGCACTGTCTACCTGCTGAATTGAAACCACGTCAATTGGACCATTGGTTAGATTTCCATCACCCTGGTTGGAACTTAGATGAGAAAATACGCTTTAATGCTGGGGTGTCAATCGCCAAAATAATCGAAGGCAAGGAAGCAAGTCTTGAAATGCTTACTGCCAAGTCGACTCAGAGACGTCCAGTAGGCCTTTCCGGATTTAGCCGACTCCCAGCCAATGAAGAACTCATCATGCCAAACGTCACTGTAGAACAATACTACTCGAGTCAAGGTGTCACACTCGACCAACCCAATATGAAATGCATCATGTTTGGCAACCCTTTGGAGAAAGAAACAACAAGACATGGCTACCGTGGGAGCAGCAAGAAGTCACTCCGGAGAAACCGTGGCAAGTCGTGTTGGAGACAAGGATACCGCCACTACGAGTTTGTGCCACCAGAACGGCTTCATTGGATCCTCACAGAGCAAACAGAAAATGATTTGGAAGATTTTTCTTACCTGGATATCAATTGTGGTGACAGCGGAGAAAGCAATATTTCGCAACCACCAGACTCGAAACGACCGCATAATAATTGGGGACATAGTCAACCTTCTGATCAGTCGACTCCGTCGCCAACGCAAGACACACAGGGGAGTTCTGAACAACTTCGCCAATACCCAACCATACCCATATCTCCAGTAATCATAATGAAAGAATCTGGATTTAGTAATGGAGGCTTCAATCAAGGGCAGAACCATTCATACTCAAACGTTCTTCACAGAGAAAATACACCTCCGTATCGAAAAGTTAATCGCCGTTCGAATACCTCTATTCACTCTCTTGGTGTTCCTCCTCACTCAAAATCAGCTTTTTACCGAAAGGGAAATATTGGGCACCAGTCGACTAAATTTTCACCAGTGGAGAATAAACAACAGTCGACTAAGTTTGCACCAGCGAAGAATAAGCGACAGTCGACTAATTTTTGGACAGCGAAGAGTAAGCAACAGTCGACTAATTTTTGTCCAGCGAAGTCGACTAATTGTCCTTCAGTGAATAGTAAACAGTCGACCAAATTCTCACAGAATGTTTTCTCTCCTGCGACTAAACGTCCTGGATGTCCGACTATACGCAGGCAGCCCAACTCGACTGGTACATCTAATCGCAAATGCTTGGCCAACTCTTTTCTTAATGATTATGCTCATCCACACTCCGTTCTATGCCCACATCTGTTTTCTTCTTCTCTGTCTGATTTTGGCCCATTGCAGAGAAAAGGATTTTATAACGATAAACAGTTATACAAAACAAAAGAAAATTTTGGCCATCAATGTTTATGTTCAACTCTTACTAAGAAAGGCCCGCCTACTTACAATGAAAGAATGGCTTACCCACGTGCCAACATATACCCAGCTCAATTGACTTTTTTCATTACAATTTTATATCTTTGGGCAGGACTTGCTATGTCCCACACCGTGCAAATTGAACTTCTCGCGCTTAAACCATTTAAAATTCTGGCTCCTCCTATTTTTAATTACTCATGTCCAACTTCACAAATCATTTACAAAACTAATCACTTTTTTATGGCACAGGCTCAAAATATTCCATATCTCTCAAAAAAGGAGAGAAATCAATTAAAAGCTAAATTTATGACTCCAACACCTTCTGTCTGTTTGGTGTGTGACTTCAAAAAGAAGGATCCAATTGGACATAAACCGGGAGACATCATCTGCCCATATTATAACGACGGATTTCGTAGAAAGACTTGGATCAAACAACTCGGCCTTACCGACAAACAAGCAGCACGACGTGCTAAAACTGCTTTAATTAAAAAACTTACTGTTAGTGGACAGTTTGGAGCCGGTACATCAAAGACAACAACTACTACAGCAGTAATTCGTCCACCAGCTGGCATTGTGTCTTCTAATACCTCCTCAGCAAAGACATCTACATTTTCGTCCCCAGAGCGAACGACAACACCAATCATTCCACACAAAACCCGTCCCGCACCAGATCCACGTCAATGGGGAATCGATGTACCAACAAGGTTAATTAACGACTTGCCCCGTCCTGGATTTGGCCAAGTTTTTGTTGCAAATAAGAAAGCCGAGGACTTAAAGAACAACGCGAGGAAGTTGGCAAAACAACAGTTAAATATCAAGGCTCCAGGAAAGGTTCCCTCTGCTTTTCAACAGATGGTTTCTAAATATGTACAATCAGCAGAGCAAAAAGAAACAACAGAAAAGAAAAAGGCAGCTTTTGAACGTGAACTTGGTGAGCGCCCGATTGATAAAACTTATAGTTATGACGCCATGCTTGACCCTGACTCTTTGGATTACATTGGGGACCAATTGACAAAAGAAAAGTTAAAAGAAATGGAATTTGAGCGACCCTTACGTATGGCAGATTGGCGTAATATGATGTCACGTAGAGTTAACAACATGGTCCAACAGTTACGTCTTTTGGACGGGCAAAAGCAACGTAATCCAACACAAACCTCACACCTTGCTCACCCTCATACCTGGAAATTAGTAAAGGAGATCTATGAAGCTAAAAAGAGTGAAAAGCCAAAACCTCACCGCACCTGGAACCCTGAAGAAGTAAAAGCGTTTATTCACCAAAGTAACCGACTACTTGAGGACACTACTCAAATTAAGCAGCAGCGCAGCAACAACATTGAACCACCTCAACCTCAATCAACAGAATGGAACAGCAACATTTTAAAAGTTTATAATAATCGCCGTCGTCGTAATTCGCTCTCTCCCACATCAAATGCTTTACTTTCCGGATACTCCGCTGCCTTCAAAAATGCTCGCCAACTGGAAGAGGTGCTCAGTACCCGTCCCAGTTTTAAGAGTGTCATTGCCGAACAAAATATTGAAGAGAAGAATGTTGGAAAAAAGAAATGAGAAGAGGATGAAGATAAGAATAGTCGACGGAATAGTCGACCTTTTTGGCGGGGGTATGTCGCCAAAGGCGACAATTTGTTCAGTTTATTTTTCTTATTATTATATACTCAAGTTCCCCCCCCCGTCTACTTACTCTAATTGTTTAATTTAAACTTTTGTTTGTGTTCCTTCCCCTCTTCTATTTTTTACACAATTTATAAGCTCCGCCCCCTTTTTCAGCTGGTTGGTCGGAATAAGCCACACCCAGGCAGACCTACCAGCCTCTATTTAAATCCAATTTTTTGGAGATTTTATTCATTAGTTCTTTAACTATTCCTCGCTTTTATTACCCTCCTCCTTTTAAACTTTATTATTTGTGCGCTTATTATTTGGCTGAAATAAATTTATTTTTGTTTATTGTTTTCATTGTGACAGTCGACTGTTGACTTCTCCTCCCTTCAATATCTTTTGTGGCTTGGCTCGGAGAGCAGTGCGTGGATAGTCCATCCTCATACGGACTATTGCTCTTCTCTTGAATCCCAAACTCCCTTGCCAACATCCTTCTATTATTTAGGTTAACGATTTTTCCCGATTTTTTTTTCGAAAATCTAATTTAAGAAAGACTAAATAAAACACTAAAATGGCAAATTTGAATCTGAACACTAAATTAGTTTTAATTTTATTAATTTGCTTTCTTGTATTTCTCGCAATCTGTATATGTGAACAGCCTGAAGGAGATGACTCTGATTTACTGTAACAATTTTAGATAAATTTTTTATTATTTACTATAAGTAAATAATTAATATGTTTATGAAAAGTGTTAGAAACTAATATTTATTTCATTTAGTGTTCGAAAACGACGTCGAGATTATGGCTATGGTGAATATGGAGGATATGGATATGGAGGATATGGATATGGATATGGAAAATATGGAGGGGACGGCCACGGAAAGGGACGATATGGAGAATATGGAGGGGGCGGCCACGGAACTGGAGGAAATGGGGAATATGGAGGCTGGGGTGGCCTCGGAAAGGGAGGACGGGGAAGGGGACGTTGAAAAATTAAAATGTTTTTTTGTAATTAATTGAAAATAAATATTTTATAATGAATTTCGAATTATTATAAATATTTTATTAATTCAATTTGAATAAATGATTAATGAACAAATTTGCAGTTTGTATTCTAAGACTTGCAAAGTTTTCTCCCATCCTAGCGAATAAAGCAATAATTAAAACGATGAGTTTTTGTGGGATAGTTAACGACTTTATACATGCCGTATTTTCTCGATTAATTCCCCTCTCTAATTCTCTCCCTCAATTAATTCCCCAAGCTAGAGTTGGGTTGAAACAATAATTCCCCACCCCCAAATACCCTACTGCACGTTCAAATGCCCCCCTCCCTCGATTAATTCCCCATGCCAAGGAAGGGTTGAAAAAATAATTCTCCAGGGAAATTAATCGAGAAAATACGGTATCTGAGATCTCTCAGTATCAAGTCCCAAATATTTCTTTCCTATAAGGGGTTCGATCGCTTTACTTTATATTTTATAATAATTAGTTCTAGAAGAATTTTAAGACCAAAAACAATAGAAAATAGGTATACAAAATTACTTATAACAATCAAATTATATTTCTTCAATATTTCCTTAGTAATTTTTAAATTATTAATCACAATTTCTAAAATTTAATTTTGAAAATATTTAAACTAGAGCCCGGCTCGATACGATATTTTTTCGATATTTTTCGATATATTTTTTCGATATTTATCGAAAAATATCGACCTCAAAATTTTGAGTTTTTCGATATTTTTCGATATTCGATATTTTTCGATATTTATCGAAAAATATCGACCGACCCCTCCTGCCGGGCTCTACTTTAAACTTTTGGAAATAAAAGGCAACAATTTTTGCCTTAATTATTTTGTTCTAGAATTAAATAAATATATCTAATTATTAAAGTGATTTTTAAAAATTATATACTAATTATAACATTATTTTTTATTATTTATATCAAACAAGAAATATTTAGGAAATGGGGCTATTGAAAGATATGTTCGTAATCAAAATAATAAATGCGTTGAGGAAAAGAGTTGTAAAAAATAAGAGAAAATGATTGTTTTTTTAATAAAAAAATATATTTTTGGAAATAAAAGTAAAATCACGTTGTATTTGCATCACACACTCTTTAATTTGTAAAAAAATAAGTTAAAGTAGTTGGAAAAATAAGTCATACTAGTATTAGGATAGGTCGGTGTTAAAATACTGGAACGATTGAGTCAAGCCATAGTCTCTCATCCTGTCTCTGAAATCCGATTTCTAAGAAGAATTTTTCTTTTTGTTAGATGCTTAATAAAAATATAGAAATGTTTTACATCAATTTATAGAAAATTTTATTAAAATTACACGTGAAAATTTTTAGGTGGGTCTATAGTAGGATGGGCTTCTATTATTTTTCAATGGGCCTCCTTTGGTGGACTTGTATTAGATATGGTCTTCTAATAGGGTCGGGCTTTAATTAGAGATGTTATTTGGATTACCAAATATATACATAGGTATCTTCTTAAAAAATTAGATTGAATTATTTAGAAATGATAATTTTAAAATTAATTTTTTTAAACACCAGCAAATTTTGAAATTTTATCATCTAACAAATTAAATCGAATTTAATTAATCAAAAATAACTTAACTTTTGCAATTTTTGATATTTGATACATATACCTACCTATTTTGCATTTTATTATTAAAATATAAATCTGAAAGAATTGATTTTACAAAGTAAATATGTATTTGTTTCCTATAATTTTTTTAAATATTTATTTTTTGGTTACCAAAGCAACTTTAAAATATTATTTTCCAAAGGAAAAATTAATATTTAAAATCATTAAAATATTACTTTTTTTATTACCGCTGACTAATATAATACAGCTGCGCAAATATTAAAAAAGAATTTTTAAAAATATTTTTTTAATTTTTACCGTAAAAAGATTTATTGGATCGTTTTAAATAAATTAATTTATTTTATATTAAAATAGTAATTGATGGGTAATTGATATTTCATTTCATTTATTACTTCCCGGACATCTTGCCGGCATTTAAAACAAATATCCGGGTTTGGGAATATTTAATTAAATTTCAAAAATTTTAGAATACCTATATTCAAACTTCATTTTTAGATATACCTCTTGGTGCAGAAAAATCGTACCTTATAATTAGAGTATTTGGGTATCGTTTAGGCAGTCCTTCCACCCAGTGGCCACCCAAAACTTAAAAGAAGCATCATAAATCTCGAGTTAAAGATCGTTAATCTTTTAAATAATAATAATAATTTTAAGAAAATGGAAGAAAATAATAATTTCCAACAAAATTTAAATTATCCAATTTCTAACCAAAATATAAAGGGAAATGAAAATAAAAAATTAATAACTAAAAAAGCCTTCCCAATAAATTGTCGTGTTTGTGGAGGTGTAGCTAGTGGTTATATTTATTATGGAGTTATGTGTTGTGATGGTTTGTTTTTAAATAAATTTAAGGAAAAAAAATTTATTTATTTTTTTTAGGTTGTAAACATTTTTTTCGTCGTTGTATTGCAACAAAGGATGAAATTAAATGTAAATCTGAAGGAAATTGTGAAATAATGAATGGTAGGGAAATTAATGTTTTGTTAAATTATTTAATAATTTATGTAAATTAGTGCCGGCAAAATAGATATTTGAGAAATCCCGTATGCGGGATTTTTTCCTAAAAGATTCAGTGTTTTACTAGATAAATGCATAAAGACATTGAATCCCGTAAAATCTCGCACAGCATCTTGTCCAGTGCCGGTCACTAAATCAACTCAAAATAAATTTAACAAAATTAATTTACAGTTCCAAACAAATGCAAAAGTTGCCGTTTCGATAAATGTATTTTAAAAGGAATGAATGTAGAAAAATTGAAAGGTCCTCACAATAAATCTATATGGGATGTTCGTTCATTAATTGAACAAAGAATTGGTGAATTAGCTTTAAATGGAAAATATGTAGAAAGAAAAATTGAAAATTATGTTAATATAAATTTAAATGCTGTATTTTCTGTTATGGTAAATTACTAAATATTTTTTAACAAAAAAATTAATTAATTTGATCCCTAATAAATCAAAAATGGAAATCACAATCCGTTTTGGGATGGTTCGAACAAATACATAATAACGGCGTTTATAGAGCTCCCATTATCATTATTTTTATTTTCTAGACGCTTTATTTTATTAATATTTTTAAATAAAATAAATATTTAATCCGATTTAAATTTAATTTTTTAGCAAAATAATTTAATCGAAAATCAAGACAGCCAAATTATCGACTATCTTCTATTAATAGAACATAATGTTCAAAGAATCAGAATTTCACCTACAAAAGTTATTGACAAACATTATAATTATTCTTGTAAAACATTAAATGATTTAATTAATCAACAAGAAAATTTAATTTCGAAAAGTTGCGAATATTTGGTTTGGTTTTAAATTTAAAAATAAAATTTTCTTAAATTAATTTAAAGGATGAAGAGATGAAAATGCCCGATACAGATTATTTTGAATTTCTTAACAAAAATGGACTTTTCGCTATACATCCACACTCATTAATTGAGGATCTTATGTTAATTGTTAATATGGCTAAAATAATGCCTTTCTTTAATAAATTGGAAATGTCTGATATTGTAAATAAATTTTAGAAAAATTAAAAAGAAAAAATTATTTTTTGAAGGTTAATCAACTTAAAAATATTTCTTGGGCAATTATAGTTTTAGCAGTTGCATATTACTCTAGTACAAAATTGTCAGATGCTGTTATAACAACAGAAAGATTACCTATGTATGCAGCTTTTAGTGGAGATTATTATAAAGGAAATTTAACGTTAAGTATTTAATTTATGACAATAAACTTTCTTTTAGAGAAATTGAAATGTTTACCTTAAAGTTTTTGATTTAAATAATTATTTTATTGTAAGGACGTGGAAGATCCAGCTGGCTTGCATTTAAAACGCTCACTAGGCGGCGGTTTAAGATCTATTAAAAGAGAAAGTGAAAGCAGCGTCCCGGCAGCTCAGTTGGTAGAGCACATGTACGTGGTGGGCGAAAGCCCTAGCAATAACTGCCAGGAGGTCGCAGGATCAAGGCCTGCCTGGGATTGAACTTTTACCTCGCTCTTACTTTATGTTACCTGTAAAAACCTATTAAATACATATAAATCTAATTTAATTAGAAGCTAAAATTAATAATGAAATTTGTAAAAAATATAAAGAAAATAAAGCCAATAATTAAAAATAAATTTACTTTTTTTATTTTAGAATAAATAAATTATGCCAAAAAATATTTTTAACAATCATGGAACGTTTCAATAGGTTAATGATAAATGAAGAGGAATATGTTCTTCTCCGTGCAGTAATTTTTTCACATTTTGTCACAAATGGTTTAACACTTAATGGCCAAAAAATAATGTTGGATGAGGCAGAGAAATATTCAAAAATATTAATGAAATTATTACAAGTTTGTAGTAATAAAAGGGCAAAAGTCCAGCTCGCTATCTATATGTCCGTAAAAGCATTTCTGCAAATCTCATTTTTTACTGTATTCTCCTTTCCTTTGATGGGTTGACAGCTTTGCCAAATAAAGTACGAATGAGAGCCCTGATTTAATTATTTGTAAATAAACTTTTTTTCATGATTTACGCCACAATATAGATGCGCCAAGTTGTCAAATCATCAAAGGAAGGAAGGGCAAGGGAGGAGAATGCAGCACAACATGAGTTTTGCAGAAATGCCTTTTGCGGACATATAGATAGCGAGCTGGACTTTTACCAATGAAAGGATTTTCTTAAATTAAAAAAATGATTCTAAATTTCGTTTCACTTCCAGGTTCCTTAATTTCACTCCCTTCCTAAACGCATTTCGGTAAATAACTTCAATATCTTAAACTTCAATAACTTCAATTCTAAAATAGCCTGAACTAGAACCAGAGCCTTCGGGGAGATCTACTCCCAATAGCCTTGACTTTTAAATCTTCAAATTCAGCCTTCTATTTAAAAATATATTCAAATAAAAATATTTATAGAAACGACATGGTCAACTATCAGGCGTAAAAAGATATACAGAACTGCTTCAATTAATCGAAATATGCTTCAGAACTGGATATAATATAAGCCTTTTATTTAATTATTTGACTAATGTTTACGAACCCGGTCGTTTCGAAAAGGTGGTGCCAGAGGCACTTGTTGAATTGCTTCAGTTAAAATGAATTGATTCAAATATATAATTTAATGGAACTAGAAGAAACTTAATTCTTTTAATTTTTATCTGTTTTTATTTTCATAAAACTTGATATTAAGAATGACATTGGCATTAGAAACTATTTTAGGATTTTGATCCAAAATATAAATTTTTTGTAATTTTTTACAATAACAAAAAGTAAAGGTTTTTTTATTTTCTATCAATTATACAGTACTTACAAAAATATTCTAACTGTCGACACTCAACTGTCCTGATTAGCACGCGGCAAAATCATTTTTCCGGGTCCGGAAACCGGATTTTGAATTTCACACTCATGCCGGACCGGATCCGGCCGGATTTTTCCGGATTAATCCGGTCCGGTTTTAATCCGGTAAAAATAATTTCCGGAGTCCGGCAGAATTTACCCGGATTCCGGACCGGATCCGGAATTTTTTCCGGATTTTTCGAGAAAATTTTTTTTTCATTTTTAGTGTTAAAATGTCGTAATAATTGAGGGATTTTAAGTGATTAAGACGGTATGAGTGTATAGGCTTAAGTGAGCTAAGAGATTTATGAGGATTATGTGAGATATAGGAGATATAGAGGGATTAAGGGTATAGGGAGATTTCTGAGGATTAAGTTGGATGTATAGGGATCAAATGGGATATCGGTGATATCCGGTGATTTGGACGTGTATCCCCTTTAATCCTTTAAAATCCCTTTATACCACTCCACAGTTATCCTTCTTGATCAGCCGATGTCACGCACACTCTTGATATTCACATAAATCCTCTAACTCCTCCTATCCCTCTTAATCCTTTTTATTCAGCTTAAACAACAAGGACTCAGCTGAGTTATATACAGGGAGAATTGTTCCAAGGGCATTGTTCTGAAAACGGAAGACGTTGTTCCGAGAACATGAGAAGTTGTTCCGAGAACGAGAGACGCTGTTCTCGGAAAATTTAATAGGTACATCAACCGGCCAATTCTCATAATGTCCGCACTCGACCGGCCACACTTAACTGATCCCGACCCCCACCTGTAAGCCAATAAAGAAGAATACACCCTTTTCTGCGCCGCAGGCGAAAATTTTTTGAAATCCAGAAGGCCAGGGGTAAAAATCCTCATTTTTTATAAAAATACAAGAAAATTGGGAAAATCCTAGAACCGGATCAAATCCCAAATCCGGTACAAAAAATTAGCCGGATTCGGATCCGGATTCCGGATTTGGAAATGGAGCCGGATTTTTCCGGATTAATCTGGTCCGGTTTTAGTCCGGAAATTTCAAAAAAAAACCCGGATTTGGGATCCGGACTCCGGAAAAATCCGGCCGGATCCGGTCCGGTGCCGCGCACTACTAATTTATAACACAAAAACAAATTAACTAATTCGAATTGACGTAATTCTTTTACCAATTCAATTAAAAATAATATAAAAATTGAAATATTTTTTTAGATAAATAGGTTAGCATACATAAAAAATTAATCGGTTTAAAATTTAAAAAAAATAAAATTAATATACATACACATTAGAACAGATCAAAACATTTAAAACTTAAAATTATTTTGAATCAGTTTCATAAAATTCTTCAAGAATTAAATGTTCTGAAATACTATAAATAAATGGGTTATTTAGCAAATCATTTCCGAAGTTAGCTTTAATTGAACAATGACGTATATAGATACTTGGTTCACACTTGCAGAAATTATCCTTTACTAATAAAGCTTTACCTTAAAATCAATTTTATAAAATATTTTAATAAAATATTTTTACCAATTTGTTTTCCATTTTGAGTGAAGAATACATAAGGAAATTCATTCGTCATATTAGTTGGAGGATAAACTAATCCACAACCAAAAGTATCATTATTATTCCAAGAAAGTGATGCAAGAGTAAATGCTTTATTTTCTTCGTTATGAATTTTAGATGAGAAAGCAAAAAATACTATAACTCTATTTGTAATACTACTTTTTAAGGAAATTTGGAGTCTTTTGTATTTTTCATCTAAATAATTAAATTGGCATTTAACTTCAAAATAATACAAAGTAAATATAAGACTATCACGTGGTTCTTTAAATGAATATTTTGATGCATAATCTAAAATTCAAATTTTAAATAATTTTAACTCATTTCCCATATAAACAAGTCACACCTCGTATATCGCACCCTATAAAATTTTTCTATAAATTATTTGCTTAATGTAATAATTGATATGCTGGATTTTACATAATCGTGTCCATGGGGTGTCCCACAATCTAAACAAATAATCAAATTATAGAAAATTTTTATTGACGACATATAGTGTAACGATATAGAGAGTGTGTACCACATCAAGTACAGGAGGTATAGAACAGTATAGGACAGGACAGGAGGTATAAAATAACATAAAAACTGACTAATAAATTTTGTGGTTTTAAAAGGGAAAATTTAGCAAAATATTAATGCCAAATTAAAATTAAATAATCCGTCTCGTTCCCCACTAAAAAAATAATATTTTAATATTTTCATCATTAATTAAATATACATATCCATTTCTGTCAATATATCAATGTTGAGGAAATGGACAATCAATGGAAATAATAAAAAAACAACACTTACAACGTCCATCACTACAAACCAAATCATTTTTAAGATTAACAAAATCCTTTAAAAAATGATTTTCTACTAATTTTAAAACTATAAACTACCACAAATCTGTTGCAATACACCTTGCTTAATTCATCAATCTTCTTCTCAAAATAATTAATTTTCTCATCTTTTTGCTCATTTTCAGCTTTTAATTGTTTAATAGGGTACACCCCGATGTACCGCGAGCCCAATGTACCGCCGAGCTATAACTTTGTTCGTTATTGTCGAATCCGTGGCGCCTTGGTATGGTTCGATGTGGCTCGACCAGCTGAATCGAACCATACCAGAGCGCCACGGATTCGACAATTTTGAACAAAGTTATAGCTCGGCGGTAGATTGGGCTCGCGGTACACTGGCTTGCTCCCGTTTAATATTATCTTTTAAATTTTTTATCTCATCCTCTTGTTCCATATTTAAATTTTTAATTTTATTTTGATTATCAGAATTTGTTTTTTGAATTTTCTAAAATTATTTGATTTTCTAGATAAAATCTCAAAAATAATAGTTTGGTTTAGATCCCCCAATTTTTGTTTTCCAGAATTTTTGTTTTTAGCCTTTTTGCTTGATCTAATCTAAGTTTCAATTTAATTTTTTTTAATTTAATTAAATTAATTTTAATTTAATTAAATAAATTAAATTTAATAACAATTCAATTTCAATATAATTAATTTGAAATTTTTAAAAAATTTAAATTCGGCAATTGGGGCTTTCTTTGTGACTTTTAAGTAAAAAACTAAATTAATTACGTTTTTAAGTGCATCCTCCAAAGACCTAATTTTGTCATCTTTTTGTTTAAGTTGTTTACTGGTTTCTGCGATTTGCTGTTCAAAATTTTCTATTAAATTTTTAATTTCATTTTCATGCTTAATCCTTTCCTGAAAATAATTGAGATTTAGAGAAAACTTTTTGTTATCTTCTTTTTCAGCAAAGTTATTTGGTATGAGCAGCGTATATATTCCCCCCTTCTTCCTGAATCCCTGACCATTTTGAATTTTTTGAGCTTGATACTTGAT
Source organism: Meloidogyne incognita (assembly GCA_036172945.1). NCBI lineage: Eukaryota > Metazoa > Nematoda > Chromadorea > Rhabditida > Meloidogynidae > Meloidogyne > Meloidogyne incognita. The sequence goes on along the minus strand of JARQAC010000006.1, from coordinate 1,410,488 downwards.
TTACTTGATGGACTTTTTTACTCACTTTGCCTATATGGCAGTTAATTAATTGGTAAATTTACCTTCTTAATTTTTCCTTCCAAAAAATAAATACTTGCTTCTCTCTCCTTTAATTCAGTTTTATTTTCATTCAATAATTTTTGGAAATGTTGATTTAAATTTTTAATTTCCTTTTCATGTTCAGATTTCATAGTAATGTTTTGCAACATTAAATTTTTATTTTCCAAAATTGCATCTTTTTTTTCCAACTCCAACTGAAATATAAATTTATTTTTGAATACAGCCTCTAGAATATGAGGTGGCATTTGCCCACATTAGGGGGTATTTAGGGTGGCTGTAGGACAATTGCGGATACGCAATTCCGGATGCGACAATTGCGGATGACGATTGCGGATATAAAGTTTTAAGAATTTTTAAGATATTTAAGGTTTTATGTGTCGTATCATTCTAGAAATGATTCGAGAACAAGTCAAAAGTCGGAAACTGACAGCCTGGACCAAAAACTGGATTTCATTTAAATAATTTAAAGAAATTTAAAATGTTTTTAATCCGCAATTGCCATATCCGCAGTTGCGTATCCGCAATTGTCGTAACACCTTTAGGGACATTTTGCCCACTTTTGTGGTGGTATTTAGTGACATTTGTCCACTTTAAGGGAATTTACCCCCTTTTTAACTTCTTATGAGAAAGGAATAAATCTGGCATTTTCCAAATTTTCAAAATTTTTTTGTGGTGCAGAGAAGGCGATTTGATTTGGAAAGGCAACATTACAAAAAAATAATTTTTAACCTCTAATTTCTCTGAATAATCTTTAAAATTTTTAATTTTATTTTGTGTTGAACATGATGAGGAACTACTACCATAATTGGATAAATCAGCATTACACGATGTCTTCAAATTACTATTTTTTAATGTAAAATATTTATATTTTTCCGGCTCTTTTTCAACTTTATATTTAATATTATCACAACTTCCTTTCATATATCGTTTCGTTGTGTTCATACTCATTTTATAAAATAATTTTTTTTTAATTGGGGTTTGGATTAGAGAGATTCGGGATATTTTAAATAGTTTTTTTAGGAGAAATATTTTTGGAAAATTTTTTGGAAGATTTTGGGGGCAAAGAAAATTTAGATTTTGTAGACAGTTTAGAAGGTAAATGAATGAAAAATATTGAACTTTAGTATATTTATATATTTATTTAACGATTTTTGCCAAAAAGACCTTTTCTCTATTAATATATGTATGTTAAAAAGTGAGGGGAAAAATTATCTGTTAAGGGAATCTTTCTATTTTTAATCTTTATTTTTAATTCCGATAGAAAAATATAAAATAATTACCCTCTAAAAACATTTTTTATTTTAAATTTATTTAAATTATTCCCTCAAAAAATAAATTAATTCGTTTTTCTTCCCTTCTTTCTTCCCAACAACAAATCATTCTCTGGGCAAAAAATCATTTAATTCATAAATGTACATATAAATATATCAATTTTAATTCTGTTCCATCAATTAACTTTTTATCATAATTTCGGTAATCTTCAGCTTTACTGGTCCCTAGAAAAAAACGAGGAAAAAGTGTAAGTTCAACATTTTTGTGGCATGACAGTAGGTAATCGAGCTTGCTGAGTCCGAATCTGAGCTTATTATTTGTTTATTTCGAACCCTGGACCCGAATTCGACCATGTCAAACATGGGGTAAAAATTTTAAATTTTAAATTTTATGTCTAATCAGACTAGTCTCGGTAATTCTTCGGTTCGTATACCCCCTCTTTTTTCTGACCATTTTTTCATTTTTCCTTCCCTTTCTCCCTTATTTTTCACGAGGCAAATATCAAAAAGGATTATGAGAAAAATTTATTTACTTTTCTTCGACAGGATAAAAGAGAGAAACATGATACCAAAAATTAATGAAAAATGAAAAAATGGTCAGAAAAAAGAGGGGGTATATATATTACATATATACATACATAATCCTTTTTGATATTTGCCTCACACACATGCTTCACATGTTCGTTTACCATGAAGAAGTCCAAGCTCTTCTAGCCAAGCATCAAAATCGTTGTCGCTTAGTCGCAGTTTGTCACCCAAATCAATCATATTAAAATTTTTTAGTTGTTCCATATTGGTGAATAAATGAAGTAAATTTTAAACTTTCCAGCCCTTTTCTCATGTACATACATAATCCTTTTTGATATTTGCCTCGTGAAAAATAAGGGAGAAAGGGAAGAAAAAAGGGAGGGAAAATGAAAAAATGGTCAGAAAAAAGAGGGGGTATACGAACCGAAGAATTACCCTAGTCTCTCCAAGCTGAGTCGATTGGTATCAAAATTATCACGTTTCGACATCTTTAGACTAAGTTATAGTGTCTGATTTATATACGGAAGTCTAACCAAACGTGTATTTAATTGATCATAACTCAGTATAAAGTTGTCGAAACAGAATAATTTTGATATCATTCGACTTAGCTTGAAGAGATGCTTCAGAATAGCGATAGCCTAATAGATTCGAATTCTTGACCCGAATTCGACTTGGTCGAATTCGGGTCCGGGGTTCGAAGTAAACAAATTCTAAGCCCATATTCGGACTCAGCACACTCGATTACCTACCGGCATGCCTCAAAAATCTCGAACTTGCACTTTTTCCTCATTTTTTCTGGGGACCAGTAAAGCTGAAGATTACCATAATTTCTTAATAAAATTAAAATTTTGATTTGAAAAATATTACTTGTGTAGTTTACCCCCTTAAACAAAAATCTCGTCTAATTCTCAATTTATTTTTTGATAGATAGTTTTAGACTTATTTCTTAAATTTATAAAAATTGAATAAAATAAATTTTTAATTTTTAGCTTCATTTAAATAAAATTCTTTTAAATATTTAAATTAAAAATCCAAACAAAAAATGACTGACGGAGGCAAATCAAAAGCTTGTGCTTCTTGTCGTCTATCACAAGATATAATTAAAAGTTTAAAACAACGTTTAGAAAAAGTTGAGGTAACAAAATAATTTTTTGTTTAATTACTAGAGTGGATCAGGGCTGTCCGCAATTTCGGATTCCGGATTTCGGATTGCGTAATTTTCGTGGTTTTTTGAGTTGCGGATAACGGATTTCGTTTTCGGATTTTTAAACGGAATTTATGGATTACGGATTTCGTTTTCGGAAATTTTTTTTCGATTTCGGACAGCCCTGGAGTGGATAACCTTTTAAGAAACACTTTCTTTTTACCGTCCAGCTGGGGCATTTTTAAAATATTATTTTTAGGAAATCCAAAAACTTTTATTGGAACAACAAGGAAATGAAATTAAAAATTTAAAACAAAATATTCTACAATTAGAATCTGAACACAATATTTGTTTAAAACAAAAAGATGACAAAATTAGATCTTTGGAGAATGCACTTAAAAACGTAATTAATTTAGTTTTTATTTAAAATTGCGTAAATTTCGTGGTTTTAATTTTTTTTATTTATTTATTATTTTTTTTATGCTTCAAAAGAGACCAAACAAACGGTCATAACTTTGTAGCTTATGTCAGATTTAGTTGATTTATTATTCTCGAAGAGCTAAGCCGGATGGGGTATCTAATTTTCAATAAAAAGAACAGATGCCGCAAAAAGAAACATAAAAATAGGGAAGGGAGGGGGGTTCTAGGGAGGGGAGATAGATGTGTGTTTATGTAGTTTATAATTTTAATTAATTTAATAAATATTTTTTTTTCAAAGTGTTTTGTCAAAATTAAAAATAAATGGAGTGAAATTGATAGTAAATGTTGTTTCAATAATTGTATAAATACTAAAAACCCAATTAATAAATGTATTGAAGGTAATGGATTTGGAAATTTAATTAATGATGAAAATATTAAATACATGTTGAAGAATGGTGAAGGTATATATTGCAGAGATGGGCCGGGTTGAGAAAAATGTTGGACTGGGGGTTCGGGTTTCGGGTCGAGAAAAGGTTCTGGTTTCGGTTCGGGTTTTGGAAAAATTTTCATTCGGATTTCGGGTCACAAAAAGTCGGGTTTCGAGTAACCCGGCCCATTCCTGGTATATATAATTGAGAAAATTTTTAATTTTTTATAATATTTTTTAGGCTGTAATAGAATATTTTTAGTAAATGCAGAAAATTCATTCAACAAACCACGAAATAATTTTAATTATTTTTTATATTATTTTGAAGTTAAATGTAAATTTGAAGGCGAATTAGAAAATAAAGATCGAAGGCGATTGGTTATTGGTCTTAAAAATTTAATTAAAAATAGAGATATTTTTTATTGGGCAAATGAATTTACAATTTTTATCGAAGATAAAAAATCAGTTGAACTTAAAACATGCTTCAATGATAACGATATTTTTGGCTGTGGATTAGTCTATCCTCCATTTAATAAATTTGATGGATTTCCTTATATTTTCTTTACACAAAATGGAAAACAAATTGGTATTAAATATTTATAAAATATTTTGGCCCCCTCCCTCCCTAGTTTGAGTATCAGTTAGGGTTTGTCCCCGTTCCCGAAAGTCGGGGAATTTGAGAGACCTTAATGCACCTTAACTAATGCTTGAGGAAAATAGATTTTCCACCTTTTCCATCATTATTCTTTTACTCTTATTTCTGTCACCTATCAGTCAATTACTAAAAAACAGTAAATAAATATCTAGGTCTAGAGCTAAATATATCTCATTGAGCTGAGTGAATGACTAAGTTGATAGTTAAGGTTGATTGATGATGGTAAGGAAAAAAGGGCGTGGCTAAAAAAGGGTACCCAAACTATATAAGTTCCAATCAGTGATGCAGGGGTTCCGGTTCCGGAAGTGGAACCGTGGAAACGGCAAAGGTCTGGAACCGTTTTGAACCGGAACCCTGGAACCGGTAAAGATCCGGAACCGGTTCCAACGATACACCCCCCCCCCACTCCCTCGTTTGAGTATCAGTTCTTTCCTTCTTCATTTTTCTTTGTATTTGGTCAAGACTTATTTTGCTTGATGAAAATAAATGATGGGCATGATGAAGGAAAGAATAACTGCGACTCAGACTAGGAGGGGGGCATATCCCAAAAGTACCAATATTTTTATAAAAAATGTTTTTAAGGTAAAGCTATATTATTAAAAGACAAGTTCGACTCATATGAACCTAATGTTGAGTTGAAATGTTGTTCTGTTGAAACTAACTTTGGAAATAATTTGAAGACTAACCCATTTAAATATGACATCTTTGAACATTTAGTTATTAAAGAATTTTATTGAAAAATAATTTGTTTTATTTTTTTTGACTAATTTTCTGAACTTATAAAATAAAATAAAAAAAAATCTGTCAAAATAGACTTTTAATTTTATTTTTTTCCGAATAATTCTACATTCTTAATTTGAGTTTAATTTTCACCAAAAAAATTAAAAAGATCGAAGAAAAGTTTTACTTTAAATTTTGTCTAATATTAAGATCAAATAAACGGATTACATAGTGTTTTTATTTTCAGTTTCATTCCGAAAAACTTCGAGCAACCAAATTGATATTTGGAACTTCTTAATTTTTGAAATTTCAGAAAGTTATAGCCAATTTTTATAAATTTCAGAAAAACGATTGTAACTTTCTGAAATCTCAAGGAATAGGGTAAAGAATGGCCCCAGACCCAATGGGAGATCCCGAACATGAAGAAATGTTTTGGAACCATACCCGTTCTTTGCAACACCAAATTTTGGGGTTTCGAGATGGGTGGGGGAGGGGGGGTATAATTTTAATAATTTATTTAAAATTATTAGAGATGGCAAAACAAATTAATGAAAAACTCCATTTTGCTCCATTTAACTCCATTTTGCGATCTAAAATTTTTTGTAATCTATTTAAACGTTTTTGTAACCTATCTAGGTTTGATAAACTAAAAATCCAGTCTTTAAATATTATGGAAACTAGTACAAATTTGTACTAGTTTATGGAACTAGTACAAATTTGACCGATGGATACATGAAGGAAGCACTGTTTCGCCACAATGCTAGAGCTAGAGGAGAATCAATATCCGCAGCATTTTTAAAAATACTAAAAAAGAAATATTGCCTTTAATTTATTTTATGTAAAAATTAATCCTTTCGCGTGTAGTTTCCCTACGGCATAAATCAAATAAAGAGAGAATTATATTGAGAAATTGACCATTATATGGAACATAAAAAAATTTGATTGCAGCATTATTTGCGTATACAGACCAATTTTTTATAACAAAAAAGTTTGTCATATTTTTAAATAGATGAATTCTTTTTGCTATGACTTTCAAATTTTAAAATTTTCGCTCGCGGCGCAAAATAAGGAAGGTTTTTGGCTTACAGATCTTCCAAAACTTTCAAAATTTTCGCCTGCGGCGCTTAAAAGGGAGATTTTTGGCTTAAGGATCTTCCAAAATTTTCAAAATTTTCGCCTGCGGCGCTTAAAAAGGAAGAAATCTGGCCTTATGTAGTAGATAAAAGCAAACGGTTATAACTTTGTCAGATCAAGTCAGATTACGTTGATTTTGGTGTCTTTTGACTCAGCTCGACGAGCTCTTTCGAATGTGCTATCATTTACATATTCGGATTTTTCACCCCAAAAAAGTGCAAAAAAGTGCTCCTTACTCGATTTTCGGGGGCCTATATCTCTGCGAATTTTCGTCTCTCGCAAGAAATTCCTGCATATTTGAACTCAGCTTGGCGAGACGAATAGAATGATATATACTTCGAGTTTCGGTCTAGGTGAACCTATACTAAAGTACAGCCAAAATTTTTTGGAACAGGAACCGGTATGGAACCGGAACCGGTTCCAGAACCGGAACCGGAACCGGGCAAAATTAAAAAAGCGGTTCCGGAACCGGAACCGGCGACATTTTGGAATTTCCGCATCACTGATTACGAGTTGCGGAATATTTTTTTTCAATTGCGTGCAGCCCAGCAGCTGATTCAGTATATTTATGGCCATGGTCATACCCCTCTTGATATAATGAGTCGTCCCCTACTCTAAAATTGGCACTCATTTTTTTATTTTTAAGATTTTATTTATTTTATTTCCAAACTTTATTTAAACTTTATATAAATTTTGTAGGAATTTTAATATGGCGGAATCCCAAGTATTTAGAAGACCTGCATTGCCACTAGCTCCTAGAGGTTACTTATTATAATTAATATTTTTTAAATTTATTTTAAAGATGTTAAACGTCCAAGATTGGATGAAGGAGCGCTTGTACCAGTTGAAGGAACAAGAAAAGAAGAAAATGGTAACCAACGCCCTTCATCACTTCAAAGTCCTATAATGCTTTTAACGGGACATGAGGGAGAAATTTTTGGGGCGAGATTTAGTCATGATGGAAATATATTGGCATCTGTTGGATTTGATATGAAAATATGTAAGTAGAGAAATTTAAAAGGAAAATATTTTTCTAAAATTTTTCTTAGTTCTGTGGAATGCTCGAGGAGAGTGTGAGAATTTCTCAACAATTACTGGACATAAAGGAGCAATTATGGATGTACATTTTAATACAGATACAAGGCAATTTTTTTATAATTATTTTGAGTCCTTTGTTTCTCATGTTTTGAGGACTTTTTAAAAAACTTTATAAATAGAAGATTTGTTTTTCTTTTCTTGAGAATCTTTTTTGTTGGGATTTTCGGTAATAGTGTAGTTACCGGCGGAGTAAAAAAGGGGGCTCGGTAACTACATTAGTACTTTTTTCAATCCGACTTAAATTTCCAATCCACTCATTCTCCTTCATCTAGTCTTGGACGTTTAATGTTCAACTTTTTCAAGTTTAAATTTTTTTGATTCACCACTTTATAATCCAGAAAATCTGAACCAATTAAAAATTTTTATTGAATATCTTTTAATTGAATTTACAAATATAAATTCCCGAAACTCGAACTATTTATTAAAATTCTTAAATATATTTTTTAAATGTTTTTAAAGTTACCTCTATACTTGTTCAACAGACAAAACTGTTCGTGTTTGGGATATGGAAACAGGTGTTTGTGTTAGACGATTTCGCTCACATTCGGTTACTTTTCTCAACAATTAATTTTAATTTTTTTTTTAATTTAAGGATTTTGTCAATGGTTGTCATCCAGCTAGAAGAGGGCCTGATATTGTTTGTTCTGGATCAGATGATGGAACTATACAAGTTTTTTTAATTTAAAATTTTTGTTAATCAATTGTTTTTAAGGTTCATGATTTACGGAAAAGAAAACCGGCAATTATTTTTGAAAATATAAATAAATATCAAGTCACAACCGTTACTTTTAATGATACAGCTGAATTGGTTTTAAGTGGTGGAATAGATAATGCTTTGAGGGTTGGAATTTTTTTTGAATTTTAAATTTAAATTCTAAAAAAATTATTTTTTTCTTAAAGGTTTGGGATATACGTAAAAATTCTCTTCTTCATTCAATGCATGGCCATTCTGACACAGTTACAGGACTTTGTTTAAGTCCAGATGGAAGTTTTGTTTTATCTAATGCTATGGATTGTACAGGTAAATTTAAATTTTTAAAATAAAAAAAATTATTTTTTAGCACGCATTTGGGATATTCGTCCTTATTCAACTTCACAAAGATGTGTAAAAACATTGAGTGGACACCAACATAATTTTGAGAAGGTTATTTGTTAATAAATTATGCGTTCTATTTCATAGTGTCTAGCGAGGGCGTATATCCCCATTTTTATTCCTTTAAATCCGCCCCCTAGATATGCCCGTTTTTTAGTTTTCTTTCAATAGTTTTCCGAATCTTAACTTTATAGAACGCATAAACTAATGTAAGACTAAAGTCATTAATTTTTAAAAATTAAAGAATTTATTACGATGTGCTTGGTCTCCCGATTCCCATAGAGTTTCTTGTGGTTTGTTTTTTCTTGTTTTTCTTAATAAAACTCTTTTTAAAGGTTCAAGTGATCGTTTTGTTTACGTTTGGGATGTTGGTTCTAGAAATATTGCTTATAAACTTCCTGGACATCAAGGATCTGTTAATGCTGTTGATTTTCACCCAACAGAGCCAATAAGTAAAAAAATTAATTTATTTTTATTTTTTAAAAATTAATTTAGTTCTTTCTGCTGGAAGTGATAAAAGGATATTTTTGGGCGAATTGACACGTTAATTGAAAATAAATTGTAACTTTTTTTTATTTTTTCAATAAATATTTTTGTTTTTTTTATTCTGATAATAAATTTAAAAAAGTAGAAAGTGAGGTTCATTAGATAGGTCTATTAATAATAATTAGGGATCAGATTCTTAGGTCGTAAAGCCTTAAAATAGGTAATTAAATAGGTTGTAAAAATAAAGAAATAGGTAGGGTTGACAAGGCAGAAATACCGAGTAATTTCTATTTTATTTCATAAATTTCGGCGCCAAAGCAAAAATGTTAAAAATTAATATTAATTCATAAAAATCAATTTATTTATTTTAAATTATTTTTCCTTTTACATAATTCTTTTATTTATTTTAGAGTTTCGAGTAATTTAATTTTTGGTCATCTAATTTTCTTTAAATCCAATTAATATTTGTTAAAAATAATTTTGTTGCCTTTCTTTTGAATAAATTAAAATTTATTTTTATATAACAAAAGTTTTAAAACATTTTTAATATACAGCGGTAGAGTTTATTTATTTTAAGTTTCAGATATTTATAAGTTCCATCCATATTCTTTATTAAGTTCATATTTTTTACAAATTAAAAAATAACATAAAAATTCGTTTTTTTTTATTAGTCATGTGTCATTTTAATGGTTTTTCTAATATCTTTAATCCTTTCTTTTTCTTAAAAATTAAAAGATTTTTAATTTTTTAAGGCAAAATATTTTTTATATGTTGCGAACTCCTTTTTATTTTGTATACCACGCAAAATTTTTTTTCAAAATTTTTAAAATTATTTTTTTTTCATTTTTTAATAAATGAACGGCTTCTTCCCACTCAAAAAATTACCAATTAATTTTCTTTTTCTACTCGCCATTTTTCATTAAAAAATTTCTTCTGATTTTTTAATCCGGATTTGCTGCGAAAACATTTAAATATTAAACAGACAGATTTACTGTAAATTTTTACGATAAACTTTTAAAAAATTGAAGAATTATTAAAGAAGAAGGAATTTGCAAGTATTTTCCTTTAAAGTTTTGTTTCTAGTTATTTCGGGAAAATAAAATCTTTAAAAAAATATTTAAAAATTTTTCTTTATTTAAATTTTAAATTTCACTTTTACCTACATATTTTCTTAATTAATTAATATTATCTATTTCATTGCGCTTTAATGCTTCACTATTCTCAATATTTTTGTATGTAGTATTTTATTCTCTCGATTAAAATATCCAAATATTTTTATTTTAATAAATATTTTTCCTCATTTTCTGGTGAATAATAAAAATAAAAAGATATACTATAAATCTTTTTTTTGTTTTTTTTTCTGCCAAAATGCAAATTGGAAGAAAAGAATTATGTATAAGCCAATGTGTAATAAAATTGGTTGTTAGGAATATATACTTATTTATGTAGATATGTGGTGGTTTTGAAGATGTAAAACCAATGCCAATGAAATAGAAAAAATAGTATATTATTTTTAAAAATAAATTAGTCTTTTCTTGAATGTTTTGTTTATTTTTATTATTTTTTGTATTGAATAAGCAACATTTCCCCAAGAAATGTATACACAATTTGCGAAATCGCGTATGCTTCGCATAAAATACGCAGGACGCCGGCGAAAGATGCTCGCGTCTTTTCTCTCCTCTTTTTCCATTATCTTTTCTGCCGCAAGATGTGCGCGTTTTTTTGTAAACGTAGCATTAGACAGTTAAGTCGCCAATTAAATAAATCCTAGACAGATTGTAAGTCTGCCTGACATCCCAAAGTCTCCTGAAAATTCCTAAAAAATCGAGAATTCCCCATGTTTTCTAACTCGGAAACCCCAATTCCCGAAACCGGTAAGTTATCTTTATCTCGACAGGATCCCTGGTAAACCAGTTTTTTTTAAAAAAATGTCCGACTTCATACTTATTTTAAATAAAATATTTAATATATTTTATTTAAAATCAATTTTTTTCAGTTTTGAATTTTTTTAAAATTGTTAATTTCTTTTTAAATTGTTAGTCATTTAATAATTATTTTTTAAAGAAATTGGTTTTTTTTTGTGTTTTTCATTTCTTTAAATAGAATATGTTTACCTCCTTTATTCCCAATCCTCCTTTTCACACCAAACAAGATTTTTTTCTGTTTTTAATTAAATAATATTTTTTGTTTTTTTTGTATTTTATAGTTTATTTAAATTAATTTAAAATATTTCTTTTTTTAATTTTTATTTTTAATTTTTAAAAATTAATTCATCAAACATCTCCCGTGTTTTTAAAATTATTTTTTCTTCTATATTAATTTTAAAAACAATTTTTTGTAAAAATAATTATCGGAAATAAATTTATATTTTTTTGCTTATTTTTAATTATATTTTAAAATATACCTAAATGCACTTTTGTTTTTCCTTGGATATTTCAAAACACATTTTATTTTTATTTATTTTTAATATTTTTATTTGTCTTCTTTTTTAAACTTCCGTCCCCACTTGATAAATTTTTCTTTGAGAGAGTGGGGGGGATATGGATATATTTATTTTTTATTTTGCTTAAAAATGCATGAGAAAATAAAAATATTAAAGAAAATGCTTCTCATTTCTGCGCATTTTTATTTTCTAAATTTTTAGAAAAAACTTTAAGTATTGAGTATATTTTAAATAAATAAATAAATATTTTTACTAAACAATTTTTCTGAAAAAAAATTCTGAGTTTATTTTTAATTTAAATATTCAGATAATTTTATAGTTTACACTTTTTATATTTTTTATTTAAAATCAACAGTTACTTTTATAAATTTTTTTTCGCTCCCATTCTTCTGTTTTTCCATTCACAAAAAATCCAAAATTATTTACTTTATTATTTATTTTGTATTTTTTAATTAAATGAGTTAACTAATTAATTGGGTATTTATTTCTATTTTTAACAATTTATATTTTTTATTTATAATAAATATACATTTCAGCTTATTTTTGATTAAAATTATTTTTATTTTTGTTCACATTATTGCAAACTTTACACATTTCTGTCGAACACAAATTTTAGAATTTGTAATTTTTTTTTTTAATTTACCTTATAACCTGTATTAATTGCCCCTTCCCTCCCTCAAATAATTACCCCACTTCTATTAATTACCTTATACCCCCATCAAATGCCCTTAAACACGTTCAACTTTCAAACCTCGTATAATTACCCTCCCTCGATTAATTACTTCCTCCAGCGGAACGAAACAGTAATTATCTAGGGTAGTTAATTTAACCTTTATTAATCCTTTAAATAAACTTTTCCCACACTTTTTGTCAACTTTCTATTAATTTTCTAATTAATTTTCTTTATTATTCTCGAACTTTCTCTTGCAACATTTTCACATTATTAAATAAATATATTAATTAAATAATTTATAAAATTTATTTTTTAAAGAATTTTTCTCATGAGACTTTAATCTTTGATTTGTTTAAAAAATATTTTTAGAATATTTTTTTCCTTTTTTTAGAGTTGTCAGAATTTTTTATATTTTTATAAAATTCAAAAGAAAACATTTTTGTTTCTTAAATATTTTTAATTATTTTTTATTTATTTAATTAAATACACAAATCTCTATAAAAAGTACATTTATGTACGTTTTACTTTATTAAAAATTCTCCCACAATTTTAATTTTTATTATTAAAATTAAATGTATCATCCAAACATTTCCCAAGGATTTACTTTTTATTTTTTTCTTTAAAATACAAACACACATCATTTCGTTATGTACTTGAATAATTAAAAGAAAAATTTAAATATTTTTGGATTAAAATAATTAATTAATTTTAGAAAAATATACTAATTACTATTACCTATACTAATTTTAAAAATGTATAAAAAATTGTATTTTGAAGATTGTAATTTAAGGATCTTTGTAATCTCATTAAAATAAATAAATATTAACTCCAATTTGTTTTTTAATAATAATAAAATCTCACAAATTCCAACCAAAGATCAAGATTATTTTTAATATTTTTTATTTTATTTTAATTATAATTTGGTGTTTCAAATATTCTAATTTTATTAATTATATACATATAATTTTTATAAAAAATACTTTTTGTATAATTATATATTTAATATAAATAAATATTTATTTCTAAAAAAATAATTACTAATATTTATTTTTCTTAAAATAAAAAAAACCAAATTTTCAAATTAAACCCTAAATTTAATAAAAATATTTTTATATATGGAATTTTTATTAATTTTGTTATAATTTTAAATATATTTAAAGTAGTAATTTAATTAGTATATTTTTATTTCTTTTTATTTAAATAAATTATTTAAATTTATATATTTAATTTAATATTTGTAAATTTTTTCTGACGTTTTAAAAAACCTTTCCTAATATATTCTATTTAAATATCAGATTCTTGTTTATCCACTTATTTTAAAGCCAAATCTGACTATAAAATATAAAAAGAAAGGTTTTTTAGATTCAGTTGGCCACTAGGGGTTGCAATGCGATACCTCCAATTTAAAGATTGGAGGTATTCTCATTATAGAAGGTATCCTCAGCCCCTCATTATAAGATACAATTTTTCAGGATTTAAAAAGTGAGGCAGACTGTTTATATATTTTATTTGCGTAGTTTTTTCTTGGCTTTTATTTTTTGATTTATGTACTTATATATCTCGCAAATACAATTTAGCATTTTAATTATACTAAAAATTTTGTCTTCTTCTTTAAGAATTCTTTTAAATATTCAAATATATATTCCCATCAAAAATTTCTGCTTTACAAATTCAAACAATAAACTTAACATTTTTACTAATAAAATTTTATATATTTTTTTAAATGTCTGTTCTTTCTTCCGTCAAAACATGGCTAAATTATTATAAGAATTTTTTATTAGTCTCACTTTTTAAAAAACAAAATAAATCTTTCATTTTATCCAACGGCGCGTATTTAATATTTCTCATTTTTTAATTGTTAAAAAAATTTTTTTTTTATATTTTTTTGCTATTTTATTATTTCAAAAGAGCACAGAAATTTAATAAAATATATAGGTAGGTGTTTCACCTGTTCATTTGTTTTTAATTTTAATATTTAATTAATAAAATTTTAATAAAAATTTTTTTTAATAAATAATATGTCTTCTAATTTTTATTTTGTCTTGAATATTAATTTAAAAATTAATTTTTTATTATTATATGGATGACGGGGGATTTGAAGAATAATAATCGTATAGACCTTCACACCTCTTTTGCTTCTTGGAACGTTAATTATACTTAATTAATTGATTAATCAACTCTAGTTTATAAACCAGCCGGCGCCGCGCACTGAAGAAAATCACAAATCGATTTAAACACTAATCCTAGATCACGAAAAACTGTTTCAGAAAAAGTATCTAGTTAAAAAATTATGTTACCATGTAGCAGAAGCTTTTAAGGCTGAAAAATAAAATAAAACTTTTATAACAGCAAATCACATCCCCATAGATCCTCGGTATCCTTTTAATCGTTCAAGTCGCTAGATATCCGTGTTTGTCTTAAAAATATTACTCAAATTTCCTACTAATTTACCAAAAAGTAATTAATTATTCTCTCTTTTTTTTTAATTCAAAATCTTTTAAATTGGAATTAAATCTTAATTCCAAACCTACATAAATATTTTTACTTCCATTTTTATCCTCATTAATTTATAAAAAAAATTAAATAAAGTACACACCTCTTACTCAAGAATTTATTTTTATAAATTATTTAGCTTTTTAAAACGTTAATTACAATATCTAATTATTAAATAAAATTTGAATAATTTGGAAATATTCCTTTAAATAAATATTTAAAAAAATAATTTTGCGTTTTTAAAGAAAATATATCAAAAAAACGTACTTGGAAATTCACCGAGATTCGAGATCTATGTATATATCAAAACGATATATTTTCACGGTCTGATTTTCAATACATTATCGAAAATATTTATCACCATCCCTTCTTTATTTTATTTTTTATTACCTTGTTAATTTTTCTAAAATTTATTTAAAATTATTTTTAGTTTATTTAAAAAAAATATTTTTATTTCAACAAAAAATAATTTTATTAATTATTAAAGAAAATGCCCCCAAACAACAACAACAATATACTTCCAATATCTCCCCTTCTCGACAATTCTTTGGATTTAGAGGATTACGATGCTTTGTTTTTTAATAATACAGATTTATTGGAGCATAATCAACAACAACAGATATTTGATGAGGATTTCTATGGGGATTCCGCTTCTTTTTTATTTCAAAATGCTACTGAAGAACAGAAAAGGGCAAGTTTATTTTAATTAAATTAAAAGAAAAAATAATCATTTATTTTATGATTTTTTCTCAAAAATATATTAATTTTAATTGTGTTAAATGTAAAAGAATTTATTTTTTGATTTTATCTTGACAAACAAGCTAAAATAATATCAATTTTACAAATTAGTTCTTAATTACCGATGAACACCATAAATTTAACAATTGTAGATTACCTAAATTACACGCATTTTTCAATTTTCCTCAATTTAAATTTAAAATTTAAGTTTACATTTAAATATCCTTATTAGCTGAGTATCTATCATTAGGTTTAAAATACGATATATTTTCAATAAAGAACGAAAAACTTTTTGCTATTATAAAATTTATTTAAAATAAATATTAATTTATTTGATCTAAAATTTAATTCTTATAAATTAAAAACATTTTTTAGAAACAATTTTTTAATTCCTTAAAAACAATAAATTACAAAATAAATAAATATTTTTTAATTTTTACGTCAAATCATTTAGAAACATTAAACATTATTTAAATTGTTTATTAATTTAATTCAAAATTTCTGGTTCAAAAATGCTTATTTTTGGATATAAAAATTATTTTTTTCCTAAAGAAAATTAAATTACTAAAGGGATATTCCTTTATTTTCTTTAAATATTTATTAATTTAATTTTTCTTTTTTCATTTTCTTTTATCTTTTCTTTTGTTTTCTCTCACATTTTTTTGCAAAATTAGATTGGTATATATGTATATCCCCCTTATATTCCCCCCTTTCCCCTCCCATCGACTTATTCATTCGACCAAAAACCTTTAAAAAAAATTTTTTTCATTCTTCTAAAAATAATATTCACATGAATGATTTTTGATGGGCATTTTTTGAATAATTTAATAAATATTTTTTAAAATTTTGTGACAAATTTTATTTAAAAAATTTAAGTGATATTAAGTTTTTAAATATTTTTAATCGAATATGCCTATACATATTTTTGTAACATTTTAATAATTTTTTTTGTTTTGGGCCAATGCATTTGTAAAATTTAACTCATATGTTTGCTTTAATATTGAGTTTAAATTTGTTCTTTAAATGGCCCTTGTCTAATTAATTGTCTCATTATAATAAATTATAGCATCAAATCTGAGGGAAAGACCCCAGCTAGGGTTTCCAGAGCCAATTAGTTTTTTCTAAAAAATTTTCTTTTTTTTATCAGTTTTAACCCGAAAACTTGGCATTAGTCTGGTTACAGAAAAATAAATTTTCTCTATTATTTAAAATTTTCTCGTACTTCCGTAAATGTCTTAGTTTTCCTCATATTCGTACCTGCTTAATTACTTATATGCTTTAATTTCTCAACCATATTTATCATCATTTAACTTAAGTTTGTGATATTCTATTACACGATTTGATACAATTTTGTTTTAATATTTTCAGATAACTTTTTTGGCATACATTGGATAACTTTTCATATTTTTCCCATAATTTCTTGACTTTAATAAATTAAAAAAATTTATTTTAAAAAATTTTTATATCTAATTCCCATATGATATTTAAATAATTTTTTTCTAACTTTAAAAAATTCTTAGACTTTTTATTTTACAAAAATTTTTAAAAATAGATTTACTACAATTTCTTTTCACAGCCAAATCTTTTCTTCTCAACTCCTTATTGTTAGATACATTTATCTTTCTCATTTCGTGTCGGACCTCTTGATAGGCAAAGCTTATTAAAAAGTATCTAGACATTTAATTTACAAAATTAAATATAAAAATAAATTTCTTAAAATAAAATTATTAATTCATTAATTTACTTTCAATGGTACTTTTCCTTTATGACGTAACCCCCTAAATTAATGTTCAAAATGTCATATACTGGGTAGAAAAAGGTGCTGAGTCGAACGTTGACACTAATTTTTCCCGAAAATGCCTGTGGACCGAGATATAGGGTTCGAAATGGTCAAAAAACCAAAGGGGGAGTGAGCTCAATTTTGGGGTGAAAAATTCGATTTTGCAAATGATAGCTCATTCGAAAGAGCTCCTCGAGCTGAGTCGAATGACACCAAAATCAGCTCGAAATCTTGATTCTGAGACGAAATGAACAAGCTTAAAATGGTCAACGTAAACCTATGGGGCGAGGCGAGGAGCTACTCCCTCCTATGGTTTTTGACCATTTCGAGCCCTATATCTCGGTCCTCAGGCGTCTCCGGGAAAAAAGAGTGGTACCGTTCGACTCAGCACCTTTTTCTACCCTATATATGACATACTGAACAGCAATTTAGGAGGTTACGTCATAACGGAAAAGTCAACCCTTTCAATTTTCTAAAAAAATTGAATTTCTTTTTTACCATCTCAAATATTAATATATTTTTATTTATTCATTAAAATAAGAATTATATAGTATATTTCCTCCTCATTTCTATTTATTTCTTTATTCTCTCATCTAATTAACATTTTTCGGATAATCAACAATATCCAAAAGGACTAGGAGATGAGAAGAATTAAAGTAATGAATGCACTCTTCACACTCTTTTTTTGAGAAAATTAAAGAAAAGTATTTTTCTATTTATTTGTTTCGAAATGTTTTTATGTGTATATTATTTACATATTTTATATTAAATTAATTTACCACATTTGAAAATATTTTATTTTTAAATATTTTATTTTTAAATATTTTATTTAAATATTATATTTTATTAATAAACACGAGAAAAGTTTTAATTACAGAACGGACTGGGAGTGTGTACTCGAAAAATAACCAATTCTCAATAACCAGGATTTTTGTTCGGGATCTCGTCTTGGTCCGGTCCTTTGTCTTAATACCTATTTTTCCTATAATTACAATTCCGATTATTTACTTGCAAACCTTTTATTTTAAATAATTTTTATTTGGCCCCTTTTAATTCTTTAGGGAAATTAAGTCTAGAAATCTTTTTTATTTTACACATCACATTATTTTGTTAATTAAACAAAAAATTATTTAAAAATATTAAAAGTTTACTCATTTAACAACTTTCTTTTTAAATTTTATTTTGATTTATTTTTGACTTTCTTACCCAAAATTCTAAGAAAATTATTTATTTTTAAACCAATTTTAAATATTATTTAATAAATTTACCGTATTTCCTAAAATAGTACGGCCGGCCGTACTATTTTTCAACCCTCTTCCAAAGGGCCGTACTATTTTAGGGGGCCGTACTAATTTAGCAGGCCGTACTATTTTAGGAAATACGGTATATAAACTTTTTATTTAAATATAACATAATTTTAAAAAAATTAATAAATAATTAAATAAAAATTAATTTACCTTTTTTCTCAATAAAATTAAATTTAATGTCATTTCCCACACTTTAATAAAAATTTAATTTTTAAATATTTAAATTAATTCACACACTTTCTTTCTCATTTATAACGGATATATAAATTTATTTTATTAATTACTTAGACTTATATATTAAAATTTAATAATAATAGTACATATTCTGATATATTGTTTATTTTATTATTTTTTTATTTAATAATATGTGTTTATTTTTTGTGTTATTTTTATGGCTTTAGTCAACGGATATTATTATTTAGAAATAAATATACCTATTTTTAATTTAAATTTAGATATGTGTTAGTAGTTCCTTTCTTAAATACTTTCATAAATTTAACATTTTTATTTAAAGATTTTATAAAATTCACTAATTTTTATATAGGTAGCTTTTAAAATAATAATCTTAGCTAATAAATTAGCTTATCTACTATATAGAAGAATTATCTGGGATTGTCTGGGGGCATAGATTTTTTTAATAAAAGTTATTTTTTGGTGTTATATTTAAAAAAAGAAAGTATTTATTAATATTTAAATTTAGAAAATCCTTTTATCTCATTTTTTTTAAATTTTAAAACTAAATCAATAATCCAATTTTTAAATTTATGTACATTCATTTATTGGCAACAATATTTTTAAACCTTTTTTTTTCTCGTTAATTTAAGAAAAATATGTATATTTAGGGAGTTTCAAGAATAGGGATTTTATATTTTGAATTTGTTTAGAATTAAATTATTAAATATATACATAGGTAATTCAAACAAACTTCAATACACACATTTTTCTAAATTGATATTTCCACACAAAATTCCCCCCAAAAAAATTTATTTTTAAAATTTAAAAAACTGTCAATAAAGATTAAAAGACAAAATTTAAATTTTTTTTAGTTTCTTTAATATTTCCCCAAATATAGAAAAAAAAATTTAGCAACTTCCTCTTTTCTTTTTTTATTTTCAATTTGTCGGAAATGTCCAAAGAGTAGAAAATGAACACACAAACACGTTTTTAAAATGCATAAAGATTTTTAAAAAATATTTATTTTGGGAATAATAATATGTACATTCTGTTTTTTATTTTTTAAAAAGGATATGCCAAAATTGGCCATTAAATTTAGTTAAATGATAAAGAAAGATTTATTAAGCCTGAAGATTTTATTTAGTTTAAAAAATTAATAATAAAATTTATTTATTTTTATTAAATAAAAATAGAAATAATGTTTTTTAAAAAAAATAAAAATAATGTTTTCACTTTTCTAAATTAGGGTATAAACTACGACTTTGAGGAGGAGGGGGTGTGTCTTGTTCGGAATTTGCCGGCACTTGTCGAGGTTTAGAGCCGAAGTGTTGCTACCTTATTTTAGATTGTTTTTATTTTTTTCTCATTTTATTTTCCGGAAAATACACGTGACTACTTTCTTTAGCGATTTAAGAAACTCCCGACCTTCTTCAGAATTCTTACATCCCCTAAGATTAATGTTAGACAATCTTTTTAATTTAATAATAATATATTCTCTTTTAAATATTTATTAAAATTTAATAATTAAATATTAAATAAAATTTTAATATCAAATACAGTTTATTTAAGTAAAAATGCGGGTGGCAGTACCTAAGGCATTTTATACAGAATTTATACAATTCTTAATAAAACATTAAATATTTTACGTGGAAACCCTCAAAGCTCCAAAGAACAAAAATATTTTTTTCAAAAATATTTTCATTTATTTATTTTTGTTTTATTTGTTTTATAAAAGTTTTTTGAAATCTTTTTATTTGTTATTACAAATTAATTCTTTAAAAAAATAAAAGAGTATTAAAAATTCCGAAGATGAGTAAAATTAAAAAAAGTATTTAAATAAAGAATTAATTAAAAATATTTTTATTTATTTTTAATCTTTCTAAGAAGATTTTAAATATTTTTAAATGAGGAAATTTATTGCTTAAAAATATTTAAGCGTAATACGCGATTTAATTTAGGTACATATATAGTTTTCTAAACCTAAATGACGGAGTAAAATTAATGATAATTTAAAAATAATCTGATATTTATATCCTTTACAAATTTAATTTTAAGTTATTTTTCATTTTTAATTTTTAAATATTTTATTTGTTTTAAATACATATTCTATTATTAAAAATATTTTTTTAATTAATTTATATTTTTTAAGCATTTATTAATGGCTTTACAACCTCCCATTGAACTCACTGATGTATTACCTCCTCCAAATCATGATGATGTTCAAGTAAATTATTTTAAATAAAATTTAATTTAAATATTTCTTAAAAAGGTTCAAGTAATGGCTATTTGTTATATGCTCCTTTTTTTGTTGGGGACTTGTGGTAATGTTGCTGTACTTACTACAATATATCAAATGGTCGTTAAAAAATAAGATTTTTTTCCAAAAATAATTTTTTCAAATAAAAAGGTTCGATCTAGACGCGCAAATTTAGACAATACATTAATTTATATGGTTGTACTTAGTTTTGTGGATTTTGGAGTGTAAGTATTTAATGAATATTTTTAATATATAGTTAATTAGAAGGGACTACTCTAATTAAGAGAAAATATGGAGATCTAGAGTTATAGATTTCCTAAGGTTTCTAATATTGGTTATCTTAGCCAACAATAGGTTTTTAATCTTGTGAATTAATTAGGAATGAACATCAATCAACTAACTTAAATTACTTTTCCCTATTTTCCTTGTTTTGAGCAACTCTCCGAGCGGGTTCTTGTTAATTGTTCTTGTTAATTCTCTCTTCTTTTCATTCCTACATTATATAGTATTTATTTAGATGTCTTTCCTTACCTTTCACTGTAATTGACCAAATTCTTGGCTTTTGGATGTTTGGATCTACAATGTGTAAATTACATGCCGGTAAATTAATTAATAACTTTTAAAAAATTTATTTTTCTTTCTTCAAGTTCTCGAAAATTTTGGAAAAATTCTCTCAGCTTTAATTATAACCGGTAAAATTTGTTTTAAAAAAATAATTTTTAATTAATTATTTAGCAATGTCTTTTGATCGTTTTGCAAGTGTTTGCCATTCAGAGAAAAGAATGCTTCGTTCACGTAGAATTGCTTTTTGTATTTTAATTGGTAAAATTTTAAAATCTTAGAAATTTTTAAATTAATTTTAAGGTATGGCAATTTATGCTTTATTAGCTTTGTGCCCTTTACTTTATAATTTTGAAGCTCGAGAAGTTATTTTATTTCAGAAGGTAAATTAATTTAAGAAAATAATTTTTTAAATAAATTTATTTAGGCAACTGGTCCAAATAAAGTAACTAGAATGAGAATTGAAAAATGTACAATGGTAAATATTTAAATTTGTTATACAAAAATTTATTCCGGATAATGAAATAGTCTTAAAATTGTTTAATAAGTAACCAATAGAGTTGATCATAAACGTTTAACTGGAACTTAAAACCAAAGCTCGAAAAGCTTTGGAGCTTTGGTATCAGTTAATTAATTAACGGCTGTGTCCACTTTAGTAACCAATATCTAATTTATAAAAAATAAAAAAAATTTTCTATTTAATTTTTAGATGGATATGGTTAGATGGAAATTTACAATATTTACCTGTTTTCTTTTTGTTCTCTGTTATTTAGTTCCTCTATTTTTGGTTACATTCTTTTATACACAATTATTGTCTAAATTACATCATCATGCTAGACAATTTAAAGTAAAATTTTAATTTTTTTTTAAATTTATTTTTCTTAAATTCCTTTTTAGAGCTCAAAAATTCGTTCACAAATTCCATTAGTTAGAATCTCTTTATATACAATGGCCGTTGCCTGTTTTTATTTTATTTGTTGGACCCCATTTTGGGTAGCTACTGCATTTGCTGTATATTTAGAATATGCTGGAGAACAAAATGGACAAGTACCTCCAGTTTTTGTCTATTTTATGTTGGTTTTTTTGTTAAAATTTAATTAGATTTTTTGCGTCTAAATGTAAAAAATAATAATTAAAAAATAATTCCTACCACTCTCCTTATATCCTAAATATTATTCAAATATTTGAGAAACGTAGTATTATTATTCGGAGGCTCTTTCCATATATGTAGTATATTGTTAGCAGTGCCTGAAAATTTTGATTCTGCTCATACTCGTACTAATTACTAGTACGAATAAAAATTTTGGTAATTTTGGTAAAAACGTCTAAGGACTGGTTGATACTTGTTCTCCCAATTTAAATAAATATTAAATTTTATTATTTTAATTAATAAAAAATATTTATGAACGATATTTCTAAATTAAAACATATTTATTTATTTAAGGTACTTCATTCATGCCTTGCCATTTACAAATAGCGCTGTAAATTGGATTTTATATGGTTTGTTTAAAAATACAATCATAATTCTTCAATTTTTTTCTTTTAGGTGCTTTAAACGGTCAATTACAACAACGTGTTAGACACGGAACATATCACCCAAATGTCGGTAATTATGGTATAGTAACTGGACATCAACAACCTACAAATTCTTGTTTGGGTGGAGGATTATTAAATAATGTTGGGGGAGGAGGAGGAGGGGCGGATGGAAGAAAACATTTAAGTGAAATAATCCAACCAATTGAACAACAAAAACAACAAAATAATTATTTAAATAAAAATTTATTTGTTTCACAAAATGGACAAAGTAATGCTGAAAGTGCAGCAACTACAACAACAACTACTTTATTACCTAAATCAACTATTGGATATTCTTCTAGCATTGTAAAAATAATTTTTTTTCGTCTTCCTATATTTCTCCATAATTTCCAAAATATCCCAAAATTAAATTTTTAAAAATTTCTAGGAAGATCCATTTACTCGCCACCAAAGTTTTTCAACAAATAAAAGACAAAGAAATAATTCTTGTTCCATTTCTGCCGACGTTGGCTGTCAGAATTGGAAAAATCGGGCATCTTCAATTGCTCAATTAAGATCACACAGCTCTGTTTGTATTTAAAAATTATTTTTTTTAATTGTGGAGGGTTCCTTTACAAAATTTGTTTACCTAAGTTTTGATCTGGAATTTTCAATATTTTCAGTCCTTCATTTTATAAAACAAATAGTATCACGCAGTCCAAAAGAACTGCGTGATATCTATCAATATATCCTCCGAATATCTTCAAATTAAAATTTATTTTAAATTACCAATTAATTTTAGTCTTCTTCTCTTGCTCTTTTAATGTCTAATAATGAAAGACATTCATCATTTAATTCAAAACATTCTCAAAAAATAAATAACCATCACCACCAAAACTTTCGTTATCGACAACATTCTTTGCCAAAAATTTTGAAAGAAAATAATTTAGAAAATAAAAATAATAATAAAAGTTTTGAAAACATAAATAATAATAATAATATTGAAAGAATTGAAGATGAAGAAAAATCCCTTTTATTATTTAATGCTTCTGATTCTATACATTGTTTGTTACGTATTGATAGCCAAACAAGTACTTTTCTTTGAAGAAAATGAAAAAAAAATGTTTGCCGTATTTCTTTGATTGATTACTAGTGATTCTCAAGACTGAAGCTTTTCTAAGACCAAGCCAAGACTTCACCCCAAGATCAAGACCGAAAAAACCTAAGGAAAGTCTTGAATCAACCCTTACCCTGACCCCCTCTATGCCTAGGGCATTTATTAAAGAAAATACGGCATTTAAAAATAATTTAAAATTTGTGATATTTTTTGTAGATATTTCTTGTATACAGTCTGTTACATTAGTATAAACTCACCCTAATTTTTTCTGATTTTCCCACTTTTTGAAGTCAGAACGTTCTTAAATTTGGCTCAAATATGTAATAAACATTGATATTAAGAATAGCATAAGTAGATTAGAGTTTGCGAAAAGAAAAAATTTTTTATGATTTTTTAAATGAATATTGTCAATTTTGGACTGTTACATTAGTATAAACTAGAGCCCGGACCGTACCGTACTACGGCCGTATTTTTCGGTATTTATCGGTATTCCGTATCGGTAGTACGATACGGAATACCGACCGATAAAATTTTGAAGTTGATCGGTATTTATCGGTATCGGTATTTTTCGGTATTCCGTATCGGTAATACGGTACGGAAAAACTAAAATACCGATACTACCGACCGATGAAAAAAATCAAGGAATATGTGACTTGGTTTACCAAAATTCTTAAAATTTTTGCCTGCGGCGCAAGAAAAAAAAGAAATCTGGTGACTGGTATACTAAAATTCCCAAAATTTTCGCCTACTGCGCTGGAAAACAATGAAAGTTGTAGGATGGTCTAACAAAATTCTCAAATCTCTAAATCCATTTTATTCCTCCGGTATCTTCCAAATCAATCTTATCCTTCCAAATCATTATTAATCCCCGATATCCTTCCTGACATAAGCATCTAACAACTTATCCACATAATAATCATGTCAACAAATCCCCAAAATCCATTCAAATCCACTTAATCCCTCCATATCCACCGATATCACACCAAATCTAGCTTAATCCCTTTAAATCCCTGATTTACCTCTTTATCCATACAAATTTATTTATAAAAATAATTCTTGTTTAATATATTAATCTTTTGAAAATACGGTACGGAATACCGATAAATTTTTACCGGTATTTATCGGTATCGGTATTTTTCGGTATTCCATATCGGTAATACGGTACGGTAAAATTTTGAAATTCATCGGTATTTATCGGTATCGGTATTATACGGTAGTACGGTACGGAATACGGTACGGTACGAAATTCCGGGCTCTAGTATAAACTCAGGATTTTTTCTTTACTATAAGTGATCCAAAAATTCTAGAAAAATTCTTGTGAACATTTCCATCGATATCGAGTAGAAATGTAAAAAGAACGAAATCTATAAATGCCTTCTTCATTGAGATCTCAAACCCCCTAAAATCAACGGAAAACGGGATTACAGTACTTTAAAAAATATTTTAACCACCTTAGAGCTTATAGAAAAATTTTATTTTCAGACAGACAGAAAGAGCACAAAATTTGCTACAAAATACACTTGGTCCCATCCTTGAGAAAAATCTTACCATTGAGGAGCTATCTGTTAAAGGAGCAGATACATAGATTCTCTCAAATTACCCCATAAATTGTCATTATTTCTAATTTTTAAATTTAACAGATAGCTCCTCAATGGTAAGATTTTTCTCAAGGATGGGACCAAGTGTATTTTGTAGCAAATTTTGTGCTCTTTCTGTCTGTCTGAAAATAAAATTTTTCTATAAGGTGGTTAAAATATTTTTTAAAGTACTGTAATCCCGTTTTCCGTTGATTTTAGGGGGTTTGAGATCTCAATGAAGAAGGCATTTATAGATTTCGTTCTTTTTACATTTCTACTCGATATCGATGGAAATGTTCACAAGAATTTTTCTAGAATTTTTGGATCACTTATAGTAAAGAAAAAATCCTGAGTTTATACTAATGTAACAATCCAAAATTGACAATATTCATTTAAAAAATCATAAAAAATTTTTTCTTTTCGCAAACTCTAATCTACTTATGCTATTCTTAATATCAATGTTTATTACATATTTGAGCCAAATTTAAGAACGTTCTGACTTCAAAAAGTGGGAAAATCAGAAAAAATTAGGGTGAGTTTATACTAATGTAACAGACTGTATATTTTTTGTAATAAAAATTTTTTAAAGAAATTAATTTTTAATTTTAATTTGCAAATTATTTCCTTTAATAATTTATTTTTCTAAAGGATGAAAATATTAAATTATTAAATAGCATATTTATACATATTTAGCTAACTAACAGCAAAACTACATAGATTTTTAGTTTTATTATATACCTAAGCAAACTATATTTATATACTTATGTTGCTAATATTTTTTATAACGATGCGGTTGTTATGTGACAGACTTTTTATATATTTTAAATTAATATTTAAAAACAAAATCCGATATAAGCCGGAATAAAAATAAATATTTGAGTTATTAATTTTTTAGAAGAATATTTAATTACATAATAATTACTTTTCTCTCTTCTAAATTTCAATTTTTAAATTAAATATTTTTATTTTTCCTCAATTTACTTTAAAATAAAATTTTTTTAGAAAATAGAATCAAAAAAGAATTTCTTCATTATTAGTGCCAAACCCTCATTTTTATGCAATTTTGCTTCAATTCTCGGTTGTTGTGTTTATTTCCTCTTGGGAGTAATTGTAGGGAGGAACATTTTGAAGAAGCATTGATTTTGCTAGAAAAAGCTTGTTCTCTTTTTCTCTTTTTTTCCATTCATTTTTATTTAAATTTTAAATTGCATATTTAAATATATAGTAAACAAAAATGTTCATAATTGATATAAAGTTAAATATTAGGTATTATCGGGATTTACGACCTCCTTTTTCTTCTGCATTTTCCCCTTTTTCAAAGGGATACAAGTCGTTCTTCTGATTTAAAAATATTTTTTTAATTTTCAATTTCTGGCTTCCGTCACTTAAAGCATTTCCAACCCACCTTTGTCCGGGAATAGAGATTAGGCTCACAATGTTGATATATTGAGCAAACTTGTTCTGGTTTGTTTCCGCTCGGATTTCAATTTCGAAACAAAAAACTGATTTTCTATTATGATTTTATTTTAATCCTTTTAACCTTTTAATCATTTGTAATTATTTTGAGAGAAAAAAAAGAAAATAAGGATGGAAATTTTACAAAAATTATTTTAAATCAATTTAAATTGAAATTTCCATTAACTAAATATCTTCAATGCTACAAGATTAGTTATTTTGTACCAGAGGTTATACACATAAATATTACTTTAAAATAAAATTTGACATTTTTGAGGACAAAAACGATTTTTTGCCTTTAATATTTTCTATTTAAATATTTATACATAAATTCCATATTTCTCTCCAACTTTTAACTTTTACTTGTTTATTTTTGCTCTTTGGCATTTCCAAACAATAAAAACAAAATTCACTCAACCATTGTCAAATAAAAAATAAAAAAAAGGAAAACAAAGACTTTAGACTAGCTCTCTCATGCAATTTTAAATTTTTGGCAATTTTAAGTATTGTTTCTTTTTTTTGGAAATTGAAGTATAATATTTATTTATTTTAATATTAAAATTCTAAAATTTATTTTTTAACATTTACAGGTCTTTAAAAATTAAAAAAATATTTTTTATTTATTTTCTTTTAAAATTCCCTCCCTCTTTGTTTTAGAATAATCTGAGAATTTTTATTTAAAAACAATTGAATGGAATTCCCACAACAAAAGCAATTATTTACTTCAAACAATTCTTCCTCCTCCTCCTCTTTAAAGACAATTCTTAATAGCAGTCATCGTTTCCGAGAATTGAAAAAATTCCTTTGGCAAATTCTTCCTCAATTTGACAGCATTCAATTAGGCCAATTTGTTTTATTATTTGCAGCATTAATTGGCTTTTTTGTAAGAAAATAAATAAAAATAAATAAAAATAATATTAGTAAGTCTAAATTAAATTTATATGTTAGCAAATCAAAACTATTTTTATTAAAAAATTATTTTACGAACTAGTAGGTATTCTAAGAATTATCTCAAAAATATACGTAGAAATATAAATAAAATTAAATACTAAATAATAAATAGAGACATCCAAAACCAATAGTTTCTAATAATTTTTCTTGGAAACTATATTCGTAAATATACATATTCTTTAATCACTTTTATTTGTTTATCAACACAATCTCAGTTTGCAGGCTTTTTTAATAATTTAATTCATAAAATATTTTCTAGAAATTACTATTTATTTTTAATTTATTAGGAAATAGGCAAGCATACAAATTAATAAATAGTGCTCATGTTATAGGAAAAAAGGGAGAGGAGTGTTATAATAAAAATATATATGAAAGATGATGGGAAAAATAAAAATACTACAGTTTTTTATAAAAATCTCTCCCTATTTATTAACTGATACTTTTATTTAATAGATTTGTAATATTTTATTAAAAATTGATTTCTCGGAAACTTACCTGGCTGGGGCGCTCATGCGATCAAGAAGGCATGGCGTCTGTGGTGAGACTTCCCCATTGCACTTGAGGGCGAGGTTGACCCGCAGGGCGGCTCCGAACTGGGGTAGGCCCACAGCTAAATTTTTGAGTGTGGGGGACAGCGTTCGCGCTTCCCCCTTAAAATCTGTTTAAGTTTAGGAGGAATTGGATATCTCTCCTTAAAAATCATTGTTTATTATTTGTTGTTGCAACTTGTTTTATCAAATTTTTTAGAGTAATTAACACTTTTTAATAACCTTAAATCTTTTTACTTTTTTTCTAGTTTTTGTTAATGTTTACAATTTGTTGTTTGAATTTACCATGTAAACGTTCAAAACAATCTAATAAAAGAAAACAGTCTTACTCATCTAAATATGAAAATGGCCTTTTTAGTTGTAGTAATGAAGAAAGAGTATGTTTTTTTTTGGAAAAATAATTTTTTATTTTTGGAATTGTTATTATTTAGATAATTTAAATATATTTATAGCGTCGTCTTTTAATAACTGATATACCAGTTCTCTCCAAAACATCAACTTCTATGAAAAATGATCACAATTCAAATGTTGATGAATTGAATAAACGAAATTCTTTAAATGTATAATTTTTAAATTTTTATAAAATTTTCAAATTTCCTTCTTTCCTCACAAAATATATTTAAAAATTTATTTCCTTTATTAGATAAACTCTATTAAAGAAGAAAATCAAATTCTCACTCCAATAACTCAACAAAAAAGAAATTTAATAAAAAGTGATTTTAATATAAATAATCAACAAAATGATTATGGTTTTAAACGTTCAATTACTTCAAATATTGCTGAACAAAGCCCCCCACCCCCTAGAAGATTGGCATTACCTGGAGGGAAAACACAAGTTTTGCCTTTAACTGGAGGAAATAAAAAAAGAGTGCCTGCTTTGGTTTGTTGAGTTTTTGAAAGAAAATTAATAAAAAATCCCCGACATGGGAGGGTTTGGACAACCATAATTCAAAAAATTACCAAATTTCTAACTAAAAAAATTCAAAGGTTTTGCTCATGGCTGATCGAGAAAATCAAAGACACATTCCTCAACAAGATAATCGTACAAATAATTGTTGTGAAACAATAAAAGAAGATATAGCAGAATTTGATCAATCAACAACAATTAGTGAAGGAATACTTTCTATTGACAGAGTAAATAAATAGAAATTAAAATATTTTTAAATTAAATTTCAAATATTTTCTAGACACTTATTTCTAACTCAACAGCTACAAATGACCATTTACTTACAATTCCTGGATATTTTAAACATTCTAATAATTACATGTTTAGACTTTCTTCCCCTTTACCTAAAATATATACTCCTCCTAAATATGAGGTTATTTTTTGGTGTTATTAAAAATTAATCTTTAATTTTAGATACCCCCTCCAAGTTATTCACCTCCAGAGCCTCCTACTTCTAATAATGAACAGGAAATTAATACAAATAATTTACAAAGCAATAATGTGTCAATAAGGTCTGAATTCATGATTAATAAAGAGCTCGCCCTCAGAGACTGTCAAATAAAAAATCGAATCGAGCTGGGGGGCTCTAATAATCAGCTACAATTTTATGTTCGGTGGATATTTGGCATTGATTCCATTTTTCGATAATGTGATAAAAGTATTGGGTATTTTGTGGCTGAATTTTTTATCCTTACATTTGAAAAATACCAATTATTTCTTCATAGTGTCATTAAACATTAATATCCTTAAATTTTACACCAAAATTTATAAACCAAAAAAGAATTCTAGACCTAATTAGAATATTAAATTATTTTTTTAAAAATTATTTTCAGTTGTTGTAGTTATGTAATAAATACAACGACAACTGATTCTTCTGCTTTATCTTCTCAAGTTGTTAATAATAATTTAAATATTATACAAAAATATTTAAATAATAATGAGGAAAAACAACAAATAAATAATAAAAGTATTTCTGAAAATGTTGATGCTGGTTAGAATATTTATTCAATTTTTAAAATAATTTTCCAAAAAAATTCAGAAATGGAAACATTAAGTGAATTAGACGAAACATCCTACCCTATTTACCCTCATTTATACAAAGAAATTGATGGATTACCTCATTTAATTGTTCAGAGCTTAATAATTGGTGGGCGGGTTCCTCGAAGTATTTCACAACAATTAGAAATGATGGATGAAATGTCTGCCTCAAATAAATAAATAATATTCAAAATTAATATACAAATTTATTTTTTATCTAAATTATTAAATAATTAAATTTTCTTTTGAAATTTACAAATTTAGAAATAGAACAAATTAAAGTTTTTGGAGTTTTTTTTAACCATGAACATAAAGGTAACCACAATCGGACCTAACAGTAAAAGCGAGGTAAAAGTTTAATCCCGGGCAGGCTTCGATCCAACGACCTCCTGTAAGTTATTGCTAGGCGCTTTCGCTCACCACGTACAGGTGCTCTGCCAACTGAGCTACCGGGACGCTGCTTTCACCTTCTTTTTTATTAGATCTTAAACCCCCGCAGTCAGTGTTTTAAATGCTAGCCAGTTGGATCTTTTCTCTCTCTTTCTCTTCCTTACATAACTTTCGTTCGCCTCCTTGGCTAAAAATACCTGAAGTCTATACAAACTTAAGCACAAGAATGCCACACATTGATCGAGAAGGTTTTCGATTTTTTGAGATTTTTTGATGTCGAAATTTTTCTTTAATCTTCTATATTTCATTTAAGATAGTATTTTTACAATTTTTAAAAATGTTCTTAGAAATATTTTCTAAAATAAGCCAAAACAATTCTTTTCAATAAAAAATAAATAAAGGAAACCTTTCAAAAATTTTAAAAATAATTTTTATTTTTTTTTAATTTTTATTTCTATTTTAGATTTTTCTTGGAATTTTTAATTTTTCAAAAAAAATTAAATTCGTGATATTCTAAAATAATACATATTTTATCATTTTTGAATAATAATGGCAATATTTCTTTTATTTATTGTTATTTAAATAATTATAATTCGAAAAATATTTTCCTTAAGATATTTTTTTTAATTTTAATTTTTAATTTTTTGAATTTTCTAAAATATTTTTAAATTTTATTTATTAAATTATTTTTAGACAAACAAAATATACCGTATTTTTTGTATTAGAGCCCCACGCTGTATTAGAGCCCCACGCTGTAATAGAGCCCCACTTTTTAAAATTTAAGCATACGTTAATAAATTTATTTTTTGTACAGCCTTTTCTATCATTCCCAGTCAAATCAAAGCAGCTCATTTCAGTTAGGTTCTGTCACTAGAGGCATAGATTGATTAGAGTTCAGCGGGATCGGGATCCCGGTCGGGATCGGGCGGGAGTATCACGGGGTTTTCGCATCCCGATCACGATTTTCTGATCCTGAACCCAAAATATATATCCCGATCTCGGCCAATCCCAATCCCGAGGCCGGGATCCGGGATCGGGATGTGCATTAGATCCAGATGCAAATCCCGATTTTATAAATTGACTAGAAGTCTGTGAAATAAAGTAGAGTAAGTCGAGTGAGTTATTTTTTATTATTTATTTTCGAGTTACTCTATCTGCCCAAAAAACTATAATCTGCCTAAATCCCGCTTAATACCTTGATATCCTTCTCATTCCTCTTATCACTCGATATCCCTTTAATCTACACGAATCAACGTAATAATATTATCCATTGATTTTCCACCCGGAGCCCGGAGTCAACATGGAAATACCTTCTTAATCACATCTATATCCTTCCATTGGGACTAAACCGGAATATATACACGAGAGAGTGAAACGTACGGATGAAGCAAAATAGAATCGAACCTTAAAAGGCTCGATAGGATTCGACCCTCCCACAAATTAAAATTCCAATTTGGCTTTAAATCCAACTCAAATGCACTTAACCGCGACTTAGTGTACACGCGAACTATCCACTTTGGAGATATCTCAATGTTGAAATTTGGGCGCGCCGAAATTTGCGGATTTTAATTTGCGGACCCGAAATTTGCGGACTCGAACTTTGCGGACCCGAATTTTGCGGACACGAACTATGCGGACCCGAATTTTGCGGATCTGAGATTTGCGGACCAAAAATTTGCGGACCGACAATAGATTCTACTGAACCTCGGAAATTTCAAAAATTTTTAGCCTGCGGCGTTAATTAGGATGAATTCAGCATCATGACCTTATGAGATGGCCATATAAATGATTTCTTCAAGGAATTTTCTCGATTATTTAAATTATGAAATAATTTTAAGATAAAAAATTGATAAAATTTTGAAAAATCAAGAAAAAATCTTGATCTGGTACGGATCATGGTAAACTCTGCCGTAATCCTTGAAAAATAAAATTTTTAATTTTTTCTTTTTACTCAAGTGTCGGTCCTAAAATCTTGGTTCCGCAAAAATCAGGTCCGCAAACTTCGTGTCCGCAACCTTCGGGTCCGCAACTTTCGTTCCGTAAATTTCGGGTCCGCAAAGTTCGGGTCCGCAAAGTTCGCGCCACGGAAATTTGCTTTTGTAATTAAACTTTAATTGATTTGATAAATATAGTTAACCGTATAATTGAAAATCCTATTACTTATTTTCAAAAATAGGTTGAAAAATAGAGCCCCACGCTCTATTAGAGCCCTACGCTGTAATATAGCCCCACTTTGGAGGATAGTTGAAAAATAGAGCCCCATGGGGCTCTAATACAAAAAATACGGTATTTTTCTATTAATTTATTTTACCCCATCTGGAAATGAAACATTCTTTCGCTTTTTTTAAATTGATGAAATTGTCAAACAATATACGTATGTGTGTAAATCCTTACATAGTTAGTGTCCCATATGTAAAATGGCGGAATATAATTTTAAAAAACCTAATATGTATACATTATTTTAACTATTATTTATTTTTAAATATGATACCTATATGTATTTACAGTAGTGGATAAAATTATTAAGTTTTGTAAACTATTTAAAATTTTCCTATGAATACATATCATCTTGTGTTATTTTTGTAGCCCAATTTATACTCTTTAAAATGGACCTTTTAAATAATTAAAAAATATTTTTCGAAACTATATCTTATTTTAAAAAATTTTTTAATTAAAATTTTATTTTAATTAATTCTTTTCCCTCACAAAAATTACCAAAATTTTCTCCCACATGAATTTTAATAAATTCTAAAGAAAATTAATTTACTAATTCCTCCTTTCTTTTTTAAATTCAAAATAATATTTTCGCATATTTTTCCGATTTGCGGAAAGGGAATAAAATTTTTGCTTTCATCATTGGCCAATTATTCTTTAAAAAATTTATGCGACTACTTAATAGCTGAAGGCATATTTATTTTTCTGACTTTTCAAAATATTTAGTAAATCATTTAAATAAGGACGGACTTTTTTTTTAAATTACGCTTGACTTGAAATTGCAAAATGAATTGCAAAATTAAAATTAAATTAAATTTATTTTTAAAAATTATTTTTATTACAAAAATTTGTTAATTCTTTTATTTCTTAAATTTAATTTTCTTCCAAATTTCAAATTCTTTTTATTTGTAAAGAATCCTTTCAAAGACCACCACAATTAATTCTAGTCCCCAACTAATTTAAATAAATTTTCTTTTTTCCAGAATTCTTTGCAAACTAAAACACATTTAAATTAGATCTCCTCTGTCTTTTGTTTTTGCTATTTTTGGAATTAAAATAAAAAATTTTTTGTTGAAATTGAAAGGTTTCTGTCACGAATTTTTAATATTATTTTTGTTAAAAAAATAATTTTTGGAAATAAAAATATCTTTAAAATAATTTTAAATAAAATTATAAACGACTTTACTATAATAATTTTTAAATATTTTACTTTAATAAATCAAAAAAAATCTCCTTCCTTTTTTTTGTTTTACGTAATAATATACCCAAAAATATTTTTGAATTATTAATATTTTTTTGTGAAAAAGCCATTTATGGGGGCTTTTTTTCTATTATTCCACAGACTCCCACATTTACTTATTAATTTTTCTAATATTTTATTTTAATTTTGTTAATTATTCCTGAGGGTATAATTTAGATTTTTAACTTTTATTCAACAAAATATTTAAATAAAAAAAAATAAAAATTTAACTTTATTTTTATTAGAAATGAGGAAAAAATATTTTACAATAATTATAAAGTACTAATTTTTTGATTTTTGTTGCTAAATATTCATGATAAATTTCACATTTAATAGCTAATAGTTTAAATCAAATTTAAATATCTAAAAATTAATTCATTTTTAAATGAATTAATTATTGTAGAATTTTCGGAATTTCCATTTCAACTTCCATTTTACTTTAAAATAATTTTTAAATTTTTAATAGGTTATAATTAATTTTTAAATATTTGTTTATTTATTACGTCAAATTAACAAAAATAATTTATTATTTTTTAATTAAATTATTTTAAAAAATATTAACCGATTTAAATATAAATAGAAACAAATAAAAGGATTGCCAGTTATTAATTTTCGTCATTTATAGCAACAACCTTTAAGTTTTATTTTAGAATTCCTTGCCATATTTAGCAAATTAACTTTATTTAATTTTATTATTAGATAAATAAATTTATTTAATTTTTATAAAATAATTTCCAATCCCCCACGTTATTACTTCTTCCATTTTTATTTTAATATTTTCTTAGCTTATTTTAGCCTTATTAATGTCTGGTCTATAAATCATTTGTCAGCTAACTCTAAGGTCTCTAAATTATGTAAATGTTACTTCAGAATATTTAGGACAAAAGAAGGAAGTAAAATTTTTGAAAAAAATTAAAAGACCGCCGATTAGAGGGCATTTTGGAAAAGAATAACGTCCTTGCTTTCAGTAAAAGTTCTAAAACAAGTTTTTATTTTTATTTATTTTCAGAACAGAAATAATATATTTTGGAGTTAATTTAATTCCCATTGCCCCTTAGTTCTCCAAATAAAGGTTTTTTATTTTTTTTTCATTAATTTAGTAAGCATCCATTAATGTTCTTCTTCGAGCGGAGGCTTTCAACAAAAGAATTAATTTAAAAAACAAATTCATTAAGTCTGTTCTTTGAATATTTATGTAGAAAATATTCCTTTGGTTATTTTAATTTAATTTATTTCTCTGCAAAAATTTATGTAAATTAATTTTAAAAAAATTTTAAGAAATATACACAAAAATTGTCAGTAATTTTCAAAGTTTTGACAAAATAATTTTTTTTGTTCTCATTCTCTTTAAATTTTGATGGAGAAATTTTAATTAAGAGGATATTCCCTCAACTAATATTTTTATTTTTAATTAAATATATGAATAAGTAAATATCAAGAATGTGCCTTTCGCCTTTAATATTTTGCTTTTTAAATAGGGTTGGGGGCCAATCCGGCCTGGTCCGAAAGAGCGAGACGGGCATTGAATTTTGGCCCGAAAAAGACTCGGTCGGGCCGGCCCAAGTCCGAAAAAATGACTCGAACGTCGGCCCGACTCGAAAACCCCAACCCTATTTTTAAATTTACTTTCGCCTTTCCCTTCTTTAAATCTGTTTCTGCACTCCCATAGTATATACGTAATACCTCTTATAGTATCCACGTAAATTTGTATCTACATATTTTCTCTTTTTCTTGAAACAATTTTTTGTAAATTAAAAAACAAAGAAAAAGACCAAGAACCGACAAAAAAATTTTTAGTCGTGAGAGAATAATAATAAAATAAACTTCTCTTCTGTGCTTTGGTCAATTTATTTTAGAGTTATATTTAATAAATTCTTTTGTTTTTTACTCAAAAATGCATGGTAAATTTTACCTTTTTTCCTTCTAAAAAAGCTCATTTTCTTTTTCTTTAAAAACCAAAAAATATTTAGTCGTTTGTTTAAAAAAAAAGATTTTTTTATTTTCATTAGCGTCACACAAAATATAAGGGAGAAAATAAACCCTCAAAGATGGCTTTTACAAAAAAAGTTTAAAAAAAAGGAAAGAAATGTGAGACAAAACTCATTAAAAAACTTAAATCCTTTTAGCTTATCTTTTTGTTTATTATTTATTTTTAAATCAATTACATTTATTTTAAAAATAATTTAAATTTTTAAATTAAATTATATTTAATATTTGAAAAAAATTTTTTGTTAATTTTTAAATTTTTAAATAATTATTTTAAAAATTCAATTTATTAACAGGTTCTGCTGATTAATTTAAAAGTCTTTGCCCGATGTTGTATATTTTTTAATAATTGGAAAAAATTATAGTCAAACATCTTCAAAAAAGTTGTCATGTGAAGTTTGATTACTTGTATCGCAGGGGTGTGCCATTTCGCCTACCGTCCTTCGCTTTTTAAAATCTACCTATTTCAGCACATTCCTACTGTATCAGTGTATTTATTAAGAATTTTTCAAAAAAATTAAAATCGAAACATTTTTATTTAAATAATTTATTTATTCTTTTTGTTATTAAAATATATATTTATTCATTCCCTCTCTCTTTTTATTTATTCATCCTCCACTTCCGTTTTTTATTTTTCAATTAATAATTCTGTATTTGACAATAAACAGACTCTTAATTATATTATCTATTTTTTTAACGAAAAAATTCTAGTAAATAATTTGGTATTGTGTAAAGCTGCCAATTACACTTATACACTAAATATATTTTTTTAATAAAATATTTTTATAAAGAAAATTTTTCTTTTATTTTTTAAATAAAATATATGTATTTATGTACTCTTTGTTTTTATTTGTTAATTTAAATAATTACTTCCTAATTAATTAACCTCTTATCTTTTCTTTGTTATGATTTAACTTTCGTCTAGAAATATATTTTGATTATTAAAATTATCTTTAGATAATTTATTCCATATAAAAATGGAATAAATTTATAGTCAAACATCTTCACACCCCTGCGATACAAGTAATCAAACTTCACATGACAACTTTTTTGAAGATGTTTGACTATAATTTTTTTTTTTTTATAGGGGAAATACATAAATTAATGAAGAGAAATCGATTTAAATTCTCTGGTATACCTATACTTAACGAATCTGAGATAGGCGACCCCATAGTATTAGACACAGACAAAGCAAATAAATTTAAAAATATTTTTGAAGAAATAGTTAGCGGAGGTAAAAACAATATACAAGCAAGCTTCGAAGTTGAGGATGGATATCAGGAAGAAATCATTTTCGAACCTTATATAATAGAAAAACTACTGAAAAAGCTCCCAAATAAATTATCCCATAGTCCTGAGAATATCAATCAATATTTTCTAAAAAAATGTGCTACCCCCTTAGCTCTTCCTCTCTCAATTTTATATGAAAATACATTAAAAACAGGAATAGTCCCTGAATTATGGAAAACAGCTCACATTCTGCCGATATTCAAAAATAAGTGTTCAGTAAACGACCCAAAAAATTACAGACCAATTGCATTAACATCCCCGACTTGTAGAGTTTTTGAGCGCATAATATCAAATAACATATTAGAACACCTTAATAAACATAAATTGATTGCTGAAGAGCAATTCGGATTTTTACCTAAAAGCTCTTGTACACTTCAAATTTTATCATCTATGCAAGACTGGTATAATTCACTTGATAGGAAGATAGGTACGGACGTCATATATTTTGACTTTGAGAAAGCCTTTGATAAGGTAGATCATCAAATACTTATAAGAAAATTACAAGAAATAAAAATAGATAGCTTAACAATTAGATGGATAGCAAATTTTCTCTCAAATCGATCTCATATCGTAAAAATAGGTGATCATTACTCTGAACCATTTCTGCCAAAAACAGGTGTTCCCCAAGGGACTGTATTAGGACCATTGCTGTTCCTGATATATATAAATGACTTACCCAAACATATCCCAAAAAACATAAAAGTAAAATTATACGCAGATGACTTTAAGCTCTATTCGGAAATTAAAACAGAAAAAGATTGTATAGAGCTCCAAGGAGCCATAAACAGTGCATATAGCTGGGCAAAAAATAATAGACTGGACTTCTCAATCTCAAAGGTTAAGGTTTTAAAAATATACAACAAAATTAAGTATAACTATGAGATTAACGGTGACAAAATCGAAGAAGTTAATAACATAAGAGACTTAGGTATATACATAGATAACAAACTAAAATTTGACCAACATGTAGCAAAAATCACTAAATCCTCATTTATAAGGCTAAATAATATTCTAAGAATATTACCTAAAACATTACCAATAGATACTTATGTAAAGGCATTTAAAACATACGTAAGGCCAATTATGGAGTATTCCACTGAAAGTTTTAGCCCAAAACTAGAATATCTTAACAAGCAATTAGAAAGACCACAACGAAGCTTTACAAGGAAAATTTTAAGATATAAATTCAAATACCAAAAAATAGGATATACCGAAAGACTAAAAAGATGTAAACTCCCTCCAACTAAAATCCGTCGCATAAGAACAGATCTTATGACAACCTTCAAAATAATAAATGGTTTCTATAAAATAAAACCAGAACAAATGTTCTCTAAACCAAATAGAAATAATCTGCGATTGCATAGATATCAAATATTTAAAAAACAAACTAAGAATAACCATTTCTTTTCACATAGAGTCACAGATAGGTGGAATAAACTTCCAAAAAATGAAATTGAAAAGATTAGTACTATTCCTCAATTTAAAAAATTTTTAGACAATATATTAATCACAGAAGATCCTAATTTATGAGTAATGGATTAATGGAGTGTAATAAAAACAAAATCCTTGCCTAAATGTTCACTTTCTTTTTTAACATACTTATCTTTAAAAAAAAATTAATTTTGGTACAAATATTTTTTTACTTAAATTATACCTATATATATTTTTTTTTTCGATATTCGCCTTTATTTATTTAATTTACATATTTTTTTTTTCTGTGGAGTCCATTTATATATATTTTTTTTTCTAAATTTAACATTCTTTTAACTGTAAAATTGTATTTGATTTTTCTTGTAAGTTACCTCTCCATAAGTGATCCTTTTGGATCCAGGAGTTTTATTTTATTGTTTCACATTTATTTATTTGTGTTCGATAAAGAAAAAAAAAAAATTAATCAAACAAAAATTTTATTAAATATTTCTGAAAATTATAGTAATCATGCATTTATTTCATTAATAATGGAAGAACAAAGTAATTGTCATTATGAGGTATTTATTAAATTTAAAAAATTAAAAATAATTTTTTTTTAATTTAAAGGGGACAGAATATATTGAAGTTAAATTTATTTTGGTAGATTAATTTAATTTTTGATTTAAAAAATAATAATTTTTTCCAGATTGGCGTTTTTGCTAGTGGATTAGCTTTAATATCTTTTTTGCTTAATGCCTTTCTTGTAATTTATTTATTTAATATTTAATTAGAAATTATTTATTTTTCAGGTTTTAGTTTTTGCTTTAAATCCAAAACTTGGCCGCTCTCCACTTTTTTATTTTGGTGTTCTGGCAATTTTAGATTTGGCTTTGGCAATGCTTTATATTGCATTAATGGCAGTGCCTGCTTATAGTTAATTAATTTATTTAAATATTATATAAAATTAAAAATTATTTCAATAAATCCAAAAGAAAGTTTTACAGAGTTCTACTATTAAATGAAAAAATTTTATACAATTTTTTTTTAAAGTGGACAAATTTAAATTGCTTTGGCTTTATCATTTATTTGTTTCATATTTACGTCCAATGTTAACCCTTTCGAATTTTGCCGTTTTTGCTTCTGTTTTGATGATTTTATTGGCAACAACAGAAAGATTATTGCTTACATTTGAAGGAAAACAAATAAAAAAAGCCAGAAAGTAAACAGAAATTTTTAAATTTTTAAAAATAATTTTAAAAATTTCAAAGGATTTTGGAAAGAAATAGAAGACAAGTTACTCTGTTTGTAATTTCTATAGCTTTTACATATAAATTATGTACTTATTTTGAAATTGAATTAATTGAAAATAAAGATTGTGAAGGGTAATTAATTAAATAAAATAAATAAAATATATTTTGTTAAAGATTTGAACAATTTGAAGTAATTTCTGCTGTTCACGCTTATAATCCTAATCCTTTATTTAGGCTGTTTGGTGCTGATAAGTATAGGTAGATTAAATTATTAAAAATAAAAGGTTAAAATAATTTTTTTGTAAATTCTAATACAATTAAATCTCATTTTTATATAAAATCTTAGAGACAAAAATTTATCTTATAATGGGGGGGGCGCTTTTAACTGTTTTTAAAAGCTTATCTTGAATTTTAAAAATACCCTACTTTTGGTGATATTTAAACGAGATTCCACTGCATTTATTTTAAATTAAAGTTGCACTACGACCCCGTTCCCGAACGATTTTTTAACAATTATTCCCGATTGAAAACCCTCTACCCCGAAAACCCCGCCCTGGGTGTTTTGATTAATTGAAAATAAATTGTGAAGGGATAAATATTGCTTTAAATTTAATTATTATCTCTTTAAAGATTTTGGATGATGTTTGTTATTCGAAATTTGGTAATCATTTTATTTTCTTTTTAATTGAAAAATTTTAATTAAAAGGTTGATCACATATTTCCATTCTTTATATTAGTTATTTTAAATTTCCATATTGTTCGCGCATTAAGAAGAGAAAGCAAAAGAGTTATTAATCATCAAAATAATTTTAATAGAAATTGCTCACAACATTCTAATTTTTGTTCATCTTGTTTATTATGTAATAATAATATTCAACAAAATTCATTAATATTAAATGGATATGAAAAGGAGAATAATAATGCTAGTTTTAGATCAATTAGAGAAAGTTTAAAAAATAAGAGTTGGCTAAGAAATAAAAATAAAAAAATGATTGTAAGTTTAATTAATTTATAATTAAGTATATTTTTAGTCATATTAATTGGGAAAAAATTTTTTAATTAACAAATGAATAGGAGAATAATAATTTTTGTTTGTCTTGTCAGAGACGGGGGGACCTTAATCAGAGACGGCCGTAAGCACACGGGCGCAATATTTTCGTTGTTTTTGGTTTTGCTTTCTTTTGTTATTAGTTCTTGGCCCGTCTCACTCTCTAGCCCGTCTACGGTCTGAATTATGACCACAACCTTGCTAAGACAACTAAAGACGGTCTGATTATGATTAATTGTGGTATGGTCTATAAAATAAAAGAGAGAAAGACTAAATAAATTAAGAAATCTAATAATTTTTTAAATTAATTTTAAAATAAATTTTACTTAATATTTTTTAGAACATTAATAAAATTGAAGATCAAACACAAAAAAAGAATTTAAGAGCGGCAACACGAGCTCTAATTTCAGTTGTTTCAATGTATTTAATGTCTAAAGTATTGCAAGTTGCTGTTACCTTCTTTGAAACATTTTCACCTGAAAGACTTACTGAAGAAGAATTTCGTCCAATTTATTCTTATGCTAACGATATTATTCCTATTTTGACATTACTTTCAAGGTGCCTAATTAATTTAAAATAAATATAAAAATATTTTTATTTTTTAGCACTCTTCGATTTCCAATTTATTGTGTTTGTAATAAACCAATGCTTATAGCCACTCGTGTAAGTATAATTTACTATATATTAATTTAAAATAATACAGTAAGTCTTTATTGTACGACATCCCAATAAGTCAGTCACAAAACAGATTTTTTGTCCATGAGAGACATCGTGTAAATAATGTCCGATTTTGTATACTACATAGATTTATTCTAATAAATAATACACCTAGGTAAATTAAATATTAAATACTTTGAAAAAGAAATCCACTTTATTAGACATTTATCTATAAAATTATTTTAACAAATTAATTTTTGAATGGCAATATTAAGGCCTAAAAGTTTATAAATTGCTTACTCAATAACAGTAAAAATCATTTTCTTTCTCTAAAGACAGCAAGAATATGCCTATTTGTATTTAACTAAAATTAAAAACAATATTTTTTCTAATTTTTAGGCAACTTTAAAAAGAATTTTGCATCGAACAACAATTTCAGCGCCTAAAAAGAAAAGAAAACGGTTCTCATCAAGTTCATTTTCAGATTCTTCAATTTCATCAGAAATACATTCTGGATGGCATAATAATTATCCTTCCTTAATTTTAAATAAACAATTTAAATTAAAAAATAAAAAAGAAGAAAATAAAAATTGGAGAAATGGGGGAATTAATTTAAATATTAAAAATGATTTTGTTGAAAAAGAAAATTTAAAAAAAGTTTGTACAATTGCAAGTCCAGATGAAGACAAAACAACAGAAAATGAAGAAGAGGAAGAATTATTTTGTTAATTATAGAAATTATTTTTAAAAATTTTATTTTTAAAATTGTATTTTTACAAGTATGTAAAGCTGTTTAATTCCTAAGACTATGCAGGATGCGGCGTGGTCAACTAAAGATGCTGGTTCGCTCTCAGCCGCCGAATACTCCTTCATATTCTTGTATTAACTTAGGGAAAAATAGCTATATGGCTTATATCAGCTTTACATATTGCTTTATTTAAAAATTATTTAGATTTTTAAATTATTTGAATTCAGAAAGTAATGGAAGCTACAAACTCCTCCATATTCTCCAACCCAGAATATAAAGCGATATTAAAAGGGAAATATGATCGGTCTACCTAAAAAGAGCTTCAAGGTTGATCAAGCCCATTGGCGATTCCACATACACTCCCCTTTATTTTAAACTATTATAATAAAGAATAAGGTCTATTTATTAATTATTGAATTTTGCCTAAATTGATTTGTCCAAGTTGAAGACAAAAAAAAAGTAAAAATCTCTTAATCAATTTGCTCCGTTTTTTTGCCATGGCAACCTTAAAAATATTTGTTGAGGAAAATGAAGCGCAATTAATTACAGCTAATTACCCCTACAGCTAATTACCCCTACAGCTAATTACCCCTACAGCTAATTACCCCTACAGCTAATTACCCCTACAGCTAATTACCCCTACAGCTAATTACCCCTACAGCTAATTACCCCTACAGCTAATTACCCCTACAGCTAATTACCCCTACAGCTAATTACCCCTATGGCCGTATCCAATTATAATTATGTTCTGGTTGTGGTTAAAGTCTTTTTAGGTAATTTTAATTTTTAAAAAATTAAATAATCAAAGTATTTTAAATCCCAAATTTAAATAATTTTAACCCAAATTTCTTTTTTTAATTTTTTCTTTTATCAATTCTCATTATTTTCTTTTTATTCTTCTTCATCTCATTGTCCATCATTTATTTTAAATCCCCCAATTTTTCCTCTCTTCAACATTACTCCAACCTTTTCAAATTGACGTTTTTGTCTAGTTTTTTCAAAAATCAAATTGCAAAACAATTAATGACGGATTTCCAATATTAATTAGAACAATTATTAAAATAAAAAAAATTGAAAAACAAAAATTTCATTTTATATTTAATTTATCTAAAAAATTATTAAAAATATATTTTAAAAAATTAAAAAAATAAATGTACTAATAGAAGCATTTTTCAACTAAAATAAAAGAGAAATTAATTTTAAAAAGTTTTTTAAATTAATTTATTAATAAAACGAGAGAAATATTTGTGAATATTTTTTATTATTATTAAAGGGATAAATAATGTTTTTAATTATTTGAATTTATTTATTAAGTAGTATGTAAATTAATATTTTTATGAGTAAATAATTATTTTTTACTTTATATTTTTCATGTGATTTTCATCTTTTTTAATTTAATATTTTGCTAAATGAATATACAAAACAAAAAATTATATACTATTTTCTTGAATATTTATTTTGGGTAATTTTTAGAAATTAATTTTTTTATTTTTTTTTAGTTTTGTGTTTTAATAATTAAATTGAATTTTTTTGTATTTTTCTTAAAAATTATATTTTATTTTATACTTTAAGTATTAATGCTAATAACGGAAT
This sequence comes from Meloidogyne incognita, assembly GCA_036172945.1. Lineage (NCBI taxonomy): Eukaryota > Metazoa > Nematoda > Chromadorea > Rhabditida > Meloidogynidae > Meloidogyne > Meloidogyne incognita. The sequence goes on along the minus strand of JARQAC010000006.1, from coordinate 1,366,053 downwards.
AATAACCTCCTCTATATTTAATATTGCCGAAGTCATGCAGCAACCATGCCCCGTGACCGGACAATCCGTCAGTGGCCGGACAATCCGTCAGTGAACAATCCGTCAGTGAACAGATTCGTAATTCTTACCTCTATCCAACCTACCGTGGCCAAAAATTTTCATTTTTTCGTGTGGGGGGTTATAAGAGAAATCGAAAATTTGGAGATTAATGATGAAATCGACAATTTTGGCTGGATTAAAAGATATCAGTCGATTTGGGAGATATCGTGGAATTGGGTCTAAGAATTTGGGAGATTAATAATACCCAATGTTCGGGTCAACTTACCCCATGTTCGGAACAATGTTGCAGGGATTTTAATGTCATACTATTCAGTTTCCGGAACATATCCTCTGTAATGGACAAGGTGAATTCCAATATTTGACTATGTTTAGAAATTTTTATACTCGCGCAAAACGACCGCCAAACCGGCAGAAAAAAAAGAATATAAATTAATTTCTAAATTTATTCAAATTCAGCCAGATCTCACTTGTAGTACTACACCTTCGTGCAGAAAGAATCGAACAGTAAAGGGTAGGATCGAATGGGATCGACAATTGACGGATTGTCCGACCACTGACGGATTGTCCACTGACGGATTTTCCACTGCCGGATTGTCCACTGACGGATTGTCCGGGAGCCCCATGCCCAGAATATAAAGGAATATTAAAAGGGAAATGTGATCGGGCTACCTAGAAAAAAGGTTGATGAAGGTTAATCAAGCCCATTAGCAATTCCCCCCCCCCCAACCCCTCCACTAAATTTTATTTTAAATTAAGAAAAAATAAAGTCTATTTAGTGTAATTATTTATTGAAAACTATAAATAAAATTAATATTAAATTTATTTTTGAGATACACGGAGAAAATAAGGAGATCTTTTAAATCTGAAAATATAAGGGAAGTTATTCTCAGGGTTTAATAAAAAAATATTTAAAAATAATACAAAATTCTGTAATGAATCAATAATCAAAAATATTTCAAAACAAAAATTTCTACAAAATTAAAAGAGATCGAAATTATTTCCTTTTGGTTATTTTAGTAGTTTGTTGAGGAGGGGCTTGGAAATTAGTTTGTAGCCATTCTAAAGGAATCCATTGAGATTCTGATTTTAATGATTCTAATGCATCCAAAAGTCTGCAAAAAATTAAAAATAAACTTCTAAAAAATTTTTTAACCTTCTTAAAGAAATATCTCTATTTCTATTAATTAATAGCAAATCTGCTTGTTTTGCCCACTCATTTTCATTAACAAATTTACAACTTTGTTCACAAATATTTTTTAAATTTTCTAAATTATTTGTTTGTTCTTTATTTAATTGAATAAGTTCGTCCAATTCTGGTGAGGCAACAACAACAATAAATGGCATAAATCTTTTGTTATAAAATATTTTTTTATTTAAAAAAATAAAAATACTCAGAATTATATAAACTAGATATTGCTTTTGGTGAACAATCCAAAACACAAACACGTCCAGAACGGATAACTTGACGGACAGATTCGGCTGTAGTCCCATAAAGTTGGTCTGGATTTTTAAAGATTAATAATATGATTTTATATTGCAGTTGGTCCTCACGAAGAGATTCGGGGTGTACGCCAGTGCTGGGGACGTTAGGCATTTTGCGTCTCAGACTCCGATTCGTCTTAAATCTTGCTCCAGCTCCGGGGTTTTTAAACTCTTGGCTCCGGCTCCGGGAAATATCTCTATTTCTATTAATTAATAATAAATCCTCATTATAAAATGCAATTTTTCTAGCCCCAAGGAGTAACTTATAATGAGGTCCGAATTTGTTTTTTATTACCATTATATTCCCCCCATTCAATCATTTGTCTATCACGAATTAATTGTAAAACGTCCTCCTTTCGTTCAAAAAAGTATTCCCTCCCATGTTGCTCTCCTTGTTTTGGTGCTCGCGAAGTAACTTTTTTTTATTTGAAAAATAATAATTTTCTAAATAAAATACTTGGAACAACCCCAGCAAATTCATAAGGTCTATATTCAATTAACATTTTCTTTAATGTTCTTCTTCCAACCCCATTAGCACCAATTAATGCAATAACTCTTCTTCCATAAGGGCATAGCATTGCCACAGGGCGAGTTCGGATATTGTTTGGGACAAACCCAGAAGTAGATAAATCATTAACTTTTCTGGCCTTTTTTGGGATAGAGGGGATTAAATTTAAAAATTATAAATATAGGTAAGTATATTTTGAATTTATCAGGCATTTCCACAGTTTTTTAACGTTTATATCCGCAGCCATTTTTGGCAATATCTACCGCTGATATCAAGAGAGATATACGTTTTTTAAAAAAATTTCATTTTCTTAAAAATTTTCACAAGGGACCAATAGTATCAGTAAGCATTAATGTTAGTTTTTCCTTAAAAATATATTTTTTTGTAATTACTTGAAAATAATTTTCATTTTTTGAGAGAATTTGAAGTATATCACCACGTTGTAAAGAAAAAGATAAATATGGCAGTAAATTTTGATTTATATTTTCAGAAATAATATTAGCTTTATAATCATCCAAAACTCGACAAAATTCCTTTAAAAAATTAATTTTTGTTAAATTTATCTTCTAAAAACCATTGGAGCAGAATACAAATCAGACAAAACTAATTTTATTTGAACAGCTCCTTTAGGTTGATAAATTTGTTTTTTATTAATAAAAGGCTGTCCATCTAACTAAAAAATTAATGTTCTTATTTTCTTAACAATTTAATTATAATTACTTCAACAAGTGTATCTCCTGGTCTAATAAATTTTGATAATTCTGGAGTTACTTTAACAGCTACAAATTGACCTAAAAATATTATCTATATAGTAAACTCAATATAAATACTCTTAAAGATGGAAAAATCTGATCTTATGCATAGTGTTGTCGGTTTCAACAAATTTTTCGGTTAACCGAACCGGAAACTTTTCGAGGATTAAGGAGATACATATATGGGGATTATAGCGTTGGATATAAGTGGATTTGTTGTATATAAGGGGATTGATATCCATGATATCCTCCGATTAAAGGAGTTCTGAATGATTAAGGGTGATTTAAGGGATATAAGTAGCATAATGAGGGATAAAGAGATGAGGTTTATCTTAAATAAAAGTATCGTTTAGGTATCTCCCTTGACCCAACGACCAATCTAATTAAAAAAACTTAGTTTACATTGAGGTAATCTAAAGGTGTCTAAAAGTTCTCTTCTAAAATTTTAAATAATTTATTTTAAATCAAAAATTACCACAAATTTGTTCCACTTCTAATACTTCTAACAACTTTGGTTGTATTTCAACAATTCTAGATTCATAAGCACTAGCCAATAAATGTTTTTTATTTTGAATTAATTGCTCCGTTTCTGGACTATTTAATTGTGTGGGTGATTGGGCACGTAAAGGGTCACTAGGTAATGGACGTTCAATTATAGTAACTAATTTGCGTTGACCAGAAAATGGATCGACACTGAGGTATTCACGACGAGAGGTTAATTGACTATCATAAAATTTTCCTTTTCCATTTAACTAAAATTTAAAAAATTAAAAAGATTTAATTTAATCTAAACAGAAAACAGAATTTTATTACTACGAGAAAGGATTGTTAACAGACTAGAATTACCATACCTATTTTTCAACTCTTATTCTCCTACTAATTAAATATTTTTATTTTTAATACCATGTAATAAATTATTAAACACCGTCTTAATATGTATTTATACAATCGGACCTCATTTTACGGAGTGCACTTACTATCAAATACACCTCAATTTGAGATACATAGTAATGTGTATATCAGGGTTCTAGCTGACCCGATTCCCGAGAATCGGGAATTAAATTTTTATGCCTGCTAGATAGATCCCTGGTGTATACACTTGAGTTCAGGTTTAATTTTTTAACTCAAAGTTATTACTTAAACTTAAGGCACGACAGTGATTTTTATAATTACATACACTCCGTTCCAAAAGTATATAGCCACCTAATTTTTTTTCTAAATCTCCAGTTAATTTAATTTTTAAATGGATTATGATTAATTTGAAATATTTTTTAGACCCATTTTAAAGATCTGATAATGTTATTTTGTGCGTTATGAAACTATACGAATAGAAATTAAGGGATATTTGATTTTACTCAAAATTAATGCGTTCCAAAAGTATATAGCCATTTTTGTTTTATAGGTTTCTAATAGTGGGAAAAATCTACAAAAATTTTTGTGAACTTATCTATCAATATAGATAAGAAATACAAAAGAAATGAAGTTCTGATGTACTCGCATCATCGAGATATTGAAACCAAAAAACCAACGGAAAACCGGGGTAGACGTCTTTAGAAAATATTTTCGACCCCTTACAGGTAAAATAAAAATTTCATTTTGGGCTAATTTAAAAGCCCTTGAAATTTACTACAAGATAGTTTTCATCTTTTATAATCCAGAAAAAATTCTTTGAGAAATAATGATTTTAGTTATTAAGTTACATTTTTTCAAATTTTTGGGTGGCGTTTGAGTGATTTTTATGACCTGAAAGTTTATCACATTAGGTCTTAAAGTTGAATTTTTTTCGAAAAATAAAATTCATGCTATCTTGTAGTAAATTTCAAGGGCTTTTAAATTAGCCCAAAATGAAATTTTTATTTTACCTGTAAGGGGTCGAAAATATTTTCTAAAGACGTCTACCCCGGTTTTCCGTTGGTTTTTTGGTTTCAATATCTCGATGATGCGAGTACATCAGAACTTCATTTCTTTTGTATTTCTTATCTATATTGATAGATAAGTTCACAAAAATTTTTGTAGATTTTTCCCACTATTAGAAACCTATAAAACAAAAATGGCTATATACTTTTGGAACGCATTAATTTTGAGTAAAATCAAATATCCCTTAATTTCTATTCGTATAGTTTCATAACGCACAAAATAACATTATCAGATCTTTAAAATGGGTCTAAAAAATATTTCAAATTAATCATAATCCATTTAAAAATTAAATTAACTGGAGATTTAGAAAAAAAATTAGGTGGCTATATACTTTTGGAACGGAGTGTATGCAGAATTCCTCTCATAAACTAGGTAAATTATTTAAATTCCCTTTTAACTTTCGATTTCTCTAAATTAAAATTTTTAATTTAAAACCAATTTATCCGTAATTGTTGTAGGTGATGATAATATTTCTTCATTATGATTTGAATTAATTTCAATATTTTTAATAATTTTTTGTGTTTCTAATTGCTCAATTCGATGAAGGAGTGAACTTAAACAATCAGAAAGACGACCAGCATTTCCACGCATTTCACTTAAAAAATCTTCATCATCGGCCATTAGTTAATTTTTAAATAAGGAAGTTAATTCTAAAAATTATAGGAATAACAAAATATTTTTCTTTTTCTTTTTTTGATGTTAGTGAGACGACTCCGTTTCAGTCGATAAAATATAAAAATTGACAGCCCTTGCAGCTCTTTGTCATAGGCTCTTTTTAAATTTTGCAAAGAAATGTGTCCTTATTTTGTTTTTATAAAATTTTGTAAAATAATAATTCAACAATTATTTCTATTGTCTAAAAATATAAAAAATATAGCTCTGTTTTCTCCTAGGCAACCAAATAATTGTTAGCATATTTATCTACTACATTTTTAGAATGATTAATAAAATATTTATGGGTAGGGTTGGGGGCCCGGTCGGTCCGAAAGATCGAGTCGGACATCGAATTTTGGCCCGAAAAAGCCGAACGACTCGAAAACCCCAACCCTATTTTAGGCATACTTATATCAAGTTCCCCTAATATGAAGATTATTAACAGAAAGTTACAATTTCGCCTAATGTAAAAATCTATACTTCAAGAAAAACAAAAAATTTTAATTGTAAAAAAATCTTTTTTTAAAGCACAAATCTTTTTAAAGGAAAATTGTTAAAAAAATAAAAGCATAAAAGGAAAGGAAGTTTGAGAAGCATGGGAAAAGTGGAAATAATGGAGAGGGACATCACTGTCGGAGACATCCCTCAAATTATCGCCACTAGCACTAGTTTGCTTTTGTGTGAAATGAATTTTTGGATAATTTTAGTGACGGAAATTTATGGGCGGAAATTTACGGGCAAAAAAAAATAAATATATTTAAATATGTATATAAGCGAGTTTTGAATTTTTATTTATTTAAAAATGTAAAAATTCAACATAAGGGCTGGTACCAATTACAATTATGCAAGGGCGTATCCAGGGTCAGAATGACAAACTAAATGCCAGTTTTAGCTTACACCCTATATAGCCCCTGAAATTCGACTCCTGGTTACGTCCTTGCAATTATGATTGGATAAAAGGTCAATAGAAATAACGAAAAAGTACATATATATTATATCCCATACATTCAACGCTCGGCTTTTTTCAATTTCCTAAGTCGATATTCGCTGATAATTGAGTCCAATAGTTCTCGCACTTTCAAGGAATTACTCTAAAATTGAGCATATACAAGCTTATATATTTTAAAGCGAAAAGAATAGTATAAGTGGAGATCTCGCTTAACTCCAACTTAAATTCAATTTTACTTTATTTTCTTCCACCCCCAATTTTTGGAAATCGGTTAGTAACATCAATGTCATAAATCATAAAAAACGAAAAAAATTGGCTTAAAACTATCATTTTTCCTATACGTTTTTTCACAAAGTACCTAAGTAACCCAAATTCTAACCGAATAACTATTTAAAAATAAAACCATTACTTCAGAAACAAATCCATGCTGAACTAATTCTTCCGATAACGTCTCAGCTGTGTCCTCTTCCTTAAGTGGTGCAGTCAATTGTCTATTCATTTGATCGTCCAATTGAAGTTGAATACGCAAATGATAACCTCCTTGCTCCAATATCTCAGCATGCATTTGTGTAATTAGGCGAGTTTCGTGATGTTGTTGATGTTGAGAAACAGATGATTTTTCAGATATTGAAGTATCATTAGCTGAAAAAGAATAATTAAACATTTTAGAAAATATAGCAATATTCTAAAAATATTTCCAAATTAAAAACATTTATGACTTTAAAGATTTCAGGTAGGATTTAAAAAGAATTCGATTCAAAAAAAGGCAAACTTTGTCCAGGTGCTTCACCAATGCTTTGATTTGTGTGATAACCCTCATCTTGTATAGAAGTATTCTGTGGATTAAGCAATGTATTTGTCGTAACTGTCGATGTAGCAGCAGTGGTCAGAACAACGGCTTCAGCTGCAGAAACAGCTGTTGAGTTTGTCGTCGTAGTGATTGGCGTAATTGTTGTAAAGTGAATGTTATACCTAGAAATAAGGACTATGTATTAAAGAATTTAACGTTAATTTAAACACCAATTAATTAATAAAAAGCAAACAATTAATATAAATAATCAAAATGTACCCGCCTATTCATAGACTTAAATTATTTTTAAAAAAATACCCGTCTTGTTTAGTATTTGAAGCAATATTTGCAGCAGTCTGTTTATGAGTATTTGCTGCAGTTGATGGTTTTGTTTTATATCTGTCAATATTTGGTGCTGGTTCTTGCGGTGGGGAAGAAACTGCCCTTTCTGGAATTACAACAGGAGTTGGCTCAACAGACGAATGAGCAGTATCTTGATTTCGTTGATCATCTAAAAAGCCATCCTCATCCAGACTAGTCTCATCTTGTCTATCAGGTTCAGGAAGTCCCAGTCGACTAAGCAACTCCTCAACATTAGCTCGACGAATCGGATCATGTTCAAGACAACGCTCAATAAATTCCTAAAAAATAATATAACGCTTAAAAATATAGATGCAAAATTTTAAAACAATTTGAAAATATGCCCACATATTCTCTATGGTGTCACCTTTAAGAGGGAAAGAATAGGTAATCAAATGGGACTCATGCGTGACCATGAAAAACAACACGGATAACTCAGGCAGAGTTGGTCACGCATCAATTCCAATTAAATAACCCCATTAATCCATATTATACCTGGTACCCCAAAGAGATAATGGAGAATAACTAGCAATATCGTTTTGCACTTTTGTTTATTTCAAGGTGCTAGCCTTTTGTTCCAGATCTTCGAGTAAATCAATTCCTTTTCTCAGCAATTCCTCAGTCACTAAATGGAAACCACCACAGCCCGCAGATGAAGATACTGTAGGAGTAATACCATCAGCTGAACTAGCGAGTTTTTCCTTTTCACCACCACCATTTAATGACCCACTGAGCAATGCTCCAGTTGTAGCCATCTAAATGGGAAAACGTATTGACTAACAAAACATTTAAAACCTCCAAAGCGCAAACGCCGAACGAGTAAATGTCTGCTTGCGTTGTTGCTTCAGTCATATCTTTAAAAAATTACATTGGCGAATTATGTGTAAGAACAATCCTCACGATCATATTCCGGAGCCATATAATGAATATTCTTGATATTTTCCCGGAAAGTCTTGACATGATGTTGAATTGTATTTGGAGCAACTAAAAAATTATTAAACTTGTTTTCTTCAAGTATACATACCACAACCAATTTTGACAAGGCCATTCTGTTGAATAAAAATTGTATTGCAAGTCAAATTAGCATGCACAATTGGTGGATCACAAGAGTGTAAATAAGAAAGAGCAGAGAGAATTTGGCGATTCCAATTCTTCCAAGCCTTGGACAAAAATTATTAAGATAAAAGAACAATAAAATTTAATACTTTGATGTTTAACAGCGTGCCTGAAGAACGAGCTCTCTGTAAGAAACGAGACATTGAACCAGAAGACATATACTCAGTTATAAAAATTATCTGAAAAGAGAAAATCAATATAGAATTTTATAATATTCTATAAAATTGATCACGCCGAATTTTTGGCGCAGAAGGGGACAAAAATTTTAATTCTTCCACACCAGCGAAAATTTTGGCTACGGGCCTGCTCCTAACAGATTTTTAAGGAAATAAACTTTGCTTATATAATAATTTAATTAGAGTTTAATTTTAAAAAATACCCTTGGTTTATTCGATTTAGTGTCAACCCAATATTTGTGAAATTTCACAAGATTTGGATGGTCAAGACGAGTCAAATGATCGAAAACAGCTCTAATCTTCTCCTAAATAAAAAAATTTATTTAAAGAATAATTCAAACTTAAAGTAGGGAATAAATATCAGTAAAGATATAGGATTGATAAGAAAAAGTAACCTCTTGATCACGAAAATTTTTACGTTCGGAGAATAGTACTTCATTCCAGACTACTTCATTTCCCGTTTCGTTGTCCATCGCCAAGTACGATGCGTCAATACCAGGAACATCGCGCTGCTTCACTTTTTCACAGCGTTTTGACCACCTTTTGCATGGAGACTCCTCGAGTATCTAAAAACTAAAATGAATTACACCAATTTTTATACCTCATCGTCCTCCTGGTCTTGGTCGTTCCTGTTTGCGTCCTTAAACATAAAATAAATAAAGACAATGCCAAATTACAAAAATTACCTCGTCGTGAGAATGCAACTGGTCACTAGTTTTTTCCGATTCTTCCCTCATTTCAAAATATTTGTCAAACCTCCTATACAGCCCTCTACTTTTCCTGGGCTAAATAACTAATCTAAAATAAAAAAATTATCTTATAATAAATTAAAGGATATTCTTCTTAATAAGAAAATTCGATATTAATGTAAATAAACAAAAAATTAAAAATCGTTAATGGAAGTATACCGATTTTGAAGGGGTTGGAAAAAATATAGTAAGATTTACATTTTCGAGAAAATATTTTTTGACGCGTCGAGTTGGACATTTTCTTTTAGAAATGATTACATATCGAATGGAGGTGATCAAAATAAAAGAAAAAAACCAAAACTTTTTACGCATGTGAGACAGAAAGATTTTCAGGACAATTATTAACTTACGATTAGCTACATACAAGACATAATACGCCAATGGACAAAGACATAATACGCCGAACTATTACCCGAATGGGTAATAGTTCGGATGGTATACCCCATCATTTTTCCGGCCTCAAAATATATTTAAAAATGGTCAGTATATTATCAGATTATAGAACCCGTCGAGCTGTGTCGAATGACACCAAAATCAACCCCGGTCTTAACTTTGGGCCGAGATACAGACAAAAACCTTGCGCCAAGCGAAGGGTGCTGCACAAGCGTCTCCCCAACGTAAAAGGATTACTTTATGTCATAACTTTGTCAAATCTTTTTCAATTACGTTGATTTTGATGTCATTCAAATCAGCTCGATAGGCTCTTTCGAATGAGCAATTATTTGTTTAATTAAATTTTTAGACCAAAAAATAAGCTTGGTCCACCCTATTATTTTTCAATTTTCTGGGGTCTGTATCTCAGCCCAAAGTTAAGATCAATGGTTGATTTTGGTGTCATCCGACACAGCTCGACGGGTTTTATAATCTGAAAATATACTGACCATTTTTAAATATTTTGAAGCCGGAAAATGATGGGTAAATTAAACAAAAAATCGATGAGATAAAAATTCAAAAATTTTTACAAAAAAATTTTTAAATTAATTGAAAATCATTTTTAAAAAAATAAACTAGTCTAGTTTCTGTCTGCGAATTATTTTACTTTTTCATTTTATCAATGCTTTCTAATTATTCATAGCTAATTCTAAAAAAGTGTATAGGAAATTATTCTTTAGCTTTTAATACCATGTGAATTTTACAAAAAATGCTTACCAATCAATACAACAAACAAAATACACAAACATTCGAACGTCTCGCTTTCCCCATAAATTAAAAATTTAGAACGTTTCTTCGCTAACATTTTGTAATTTTTACATTTCAACAAGTTTCAAATTAACATTTAAACTTTAGGGCAGATTATGAATTGTAAAATGAAAAAAACGTCAATTTATAAAATGCCATTCTTTATTTTTTTTGCTTTTTAGTTTTTTACGAAAAACTCCGGTAAATCCCGATTCAGTATGGCCGACCCTAATACACCGATATCCCCCTTAAACGTTTAAATTTGCATTAAATCCCTCCATATCCACCGATATCCAACTTGATCCCTCGATGTCAAATACAAGTCCCCTTATGTTCACTTTAATCTCTAAAAATCCCCCGATATCCCTCTTAATCCTTTTTAATATAATTAAATCCACGGGGACTCAATTGAGGTATATACAAGGGGGACTCAATCGTGCCGGGACTCAATTGTGCCGGGACTCAATCGTGCCGGGACTCAATTGTGCGGACTCAGTTGAACTGCTCCGTCGGCGTTTGGTTTATTTGCATATTTTCTTCGAATAACTTTATAAAAATTTTAAAATTTTAAGATTTTTTAACATTTAAACTTTTTTTATGATTACTGGTATGGGAACTAATTATTTGGATGGATTACCTCCTAGTACTGAAAGAGCAAACACCATTCCTTCTAGTCAATCAGATGACGGTGACGAACTTTGGCTAAAAATACTTCAGGAAATTAGCAATAAAAATAACAATGCTGTGCGTAGTAGTTTAATAATTTTGGGTTTGTTTTTGTTAATTTTTTATTTTGTTTTAAATTTTAAGGAAATGAACGTTCTGGGAAATCATCCCTAATGTCTCGTTTAATGGGCGGTACACGTAAACCAATGAATTCTGTCCTAGAGTACAACTATCTTCAAATTCATGCTGATGCTAGTGCGAGTTATGTTTATCAACTTGGTACTTTTATTTTAATATTGAAATTTTAATTGAAAAATAATTCGTCATTTTAATGCCGTTCTTAAAAATTTACTTTATGAAATTTTAAGGTGGTGGTGCCAACGGTCTACTTGGCCCAACGGAATCAGCAACCCTCCCTGTTTGGATTCTTGATGGACGTGAGGAGATGACGCCTATGTTAAAATTTGCTTTCCCTCCTTCGCTAGCCAAATGTGTAGTTATTTTGTGTGCATCTCTTGAACAACCTGGAAATGTTTTGCCAACTCTTAGACGTTGGTATAGACTACTTGATGAGCAGATTAGGCAGCATTACTCGGCGGATGAAATTTTCCAAGCTCAACAAATGCGTATGTTTATATTTTTATAATTTGTTATTTACAATTAAACTTTCAGAAATTCGTTTTTGGCAAGAATATGTTGAGCCAATTGAGAGTTCTTTGCATTCCACAGCTACTTTAGTGGATGGTAACAATCTTTAATTTTATTCACATATTTTCTATTTCAGGTCCATCTTCTAATATTGGGTCTATGGTTGGCGATCAACGTCCTTCTTCTCCACTTTTATTACCTCCAGAAAAAGGAATTCTCGAAGAGAACTGTGGTGCTACTCTTTTTGTTGTTATTACCAAGAGCGATTTGCACACAGAATTTAGTACTGAACAACTTGATAAAGTGCAATATCATGTTCGACAATTTTGTTTGAGACATGGAGCTGCTCTGGTATTTTATTAACTAACTTCTTGCATTAATATTTTAATTTTAGTTCTATACATCTGCAAAGGAAGATTTAAATACACAAATGCTCTTAAAATACATTGGCCATCGTATATATGCTCTTCCATTTACAACACCTGCCTATATTGTCGAAAAGGATAGCATTTTTGTACCAACGGTATAAATTAAGTAAATTACAAGTCAACTCATTTTTTATATTATAAGGGCTGGGACTCTGAACAAAAACTTTCAATTGTCAAAGAATCGCTTGGTTATGGCTCCGGTCATGTTCCTCTTCTCGCTCAACAAAACGATGCTCTTTTATCATTTACTAACAAAAATTTTGGCGAAAAAGAAATTGAAGCTGAAGATGAGCAAGTATTTTTGAATAGATTAGCATCGATGACAACATTCGATTCTTCTAATCCTGGACAAGCGCGCACTGGCGGTCAGCAATCGCCTAGACAAGGAGGAAAGGGAACTGCTGGGGGTCAAGCTGGTGGAGGTGATAGTAATAATACAATGTTGGCAAATTTCTTCAGCTCATTGCTCACTAAGGAGATACGTAAGAAATTCTTGCTAGACTATTTACTTTTTAAAATTTTTTTCTCATTTAGCAAGGCCAGCTTCTAATCATTCAAATAAATCTGGAGACAGTTCAGCACCTCCAACGAATGCAGGCAGTGCTGATGCTGAAATGCATTTCAAGAAAATGTTGGCAAATAAAAAGAGTGGATCAACGATGACTGAAGGGCATTCAAGTGAAGAAAAACAAGAACGAAATTTAGAAGAGGATGAAAGAGATGAGGAAGAAGAGGAGAAAGAAGAGAGTGAAGAAGAAATAAACGCAAAAGACGAAGAAAATGAAGACTTTGAATATGTTGATCCTAATGTTGTCAATTCCTCGTTGGATTCGAAAAATGACACTCCAAGAACTGATTCTATTCCAACTGCAATAAGCACTCAAAGATTAGTAACAGTCGTCAACGATATAGAACAAGAAGACAGTAAGAGTAAACAAGACGAAATATAATCATTGTCAAAATATATATAAATATAATTATTGCTTCTTAAAATAATCTTTTTTATAAAATAATTTACTAACGTAAATATTTTTGTTTTAACTTGGTTTTATTTTTTGAACACCAATTAATATTTTTTAACTATCGTTTCATATACTTTTTAACGTCCATATACTTTAATTAGGTCTCCGAAGTTGGATCAGCCTTAATTATTATTTTAATTGAAATAGGAGCATCCGTTCTTGTTTGCGTGTACATACAAATCTTAATTATCTATGTCCGGCGTTGGCTGTTGTTGCGGCCATTTATATCACAATGAATGTATAATTAAGTGGATTAGAGTTTGTTTCTTTCCTTTCCTTAATATTTGTTATTTTTAGGAGGCTAAAAATTGTCCAAAGTGCGTAAGGACGAGTTCGGTTGAAAACATTGCTTGTCTTTCCAATGAGCCTGGTCGGGTGGCAAGATCGTCAGAAGATCAACGACTTTCTAGTGAGCCGGACAGAGTGGCAAGATTGTCGTATCAACAACTCGAAGGTGAACAGCTTTCTGTTGAATATGACAAGGTGACGAGATTATCAGATCAACAACTTGAAGAGCAGCAACTTTCAATTGAGCTTGACAGAGTGACGAGCTTGTCAGATCGGCAATTTGAAGAAACTGAAATTCAAGACTTTGAATTTAATCAAATAGTTATTTTTGAATTCCTTTTAAAATTTTATTTGATTTTTAGATTGAAAAGATTACTAATGCGGCAGCAAATAATCTGAGAATTAATGAACAATTTGAAGACTTGAAAGGTATTCTTGAGAATCAACATGGAGAAAAAAACTTGCTTTTGAGGTTTGTTTTGAATTTCTGTTGTAAAACTTCAGAAAATACAGCTAGGCTTGGTCCTCTCAAACAAAATTTAAATTTTTAGTGTTACATGCTTTTATATTTATTAATTTACATTTTTAGGCAAATGAAGACAATGAAGGAACAAACTAAAGAGCTTGGCGAACTGCTTGGAAAGGAGCGACTAGAGAATGAAAGAAAAGGCAAGGAACTCGATAAAAAGAATAAAGAAATCATGGAAAAAGTCAAAACTATCGATGAAAAAGTGAAGAAGATTGAGGAGAAGGACAAAGAGATTGAGAAAAAGTGCAAAGAGATTGAGACGAAAAATAAGGAGATTGAGGGCAAAAACAAGGAAATTGAAGATAAAAACAGAGAAATTGAGAAACTGAAATTAGAAATGTTCCAAGTGAAAGAATCAATAAATGTTCCATCCCAACCTTTGGATATGCGGCAAGTGCAAATGAATAACGAGAATGATCGAAATCTGATTAGGTCACCGCTCATTTCAACAGACGTAAGTATTTTGCTTTTGTTGAATATTTATGTAAAAAATCCCTTGTGTTGAAAATAAAATTCTCACATTTACTTACTCTCTTCTCGCGGTTATTATTACTTAAATATTATTTTTGCGTTTTTTACTCTCGAAATACTCGAATTTTTTTAATTTTAAAATATTTCTTATTTCAGGCAAACAATCAAATTAGTGTGGCTAATCCTCAATTTACACCATCTCAAATAAACTGTCCGGAGAGAGTTACTGTCCGAAGAAAGTTTATACCAAAAGTACAAAATTTGGAAAGAGTTCCAATTGCAAAGAAGCGTCCTGCGATGAAAGTTGTGAATGGTGCATCTCCAGCTATGTCTGTATTTGGAAAGAATAAGCAAGTGCCCGTTAATCTTTTGGTAAGATTTTTAATATGTGCTAGTATATAAAATTTGTGTGGAAAATATAAACATTTTATTGTGAGGTGATCTGACGGCATCGGGATATTTCAAAACAGTTACCATACTGATTTCGGGGCCTACGGCCACTGGGTCTTGGATAGTATATTGTTTGAGGAAATGAGTTTTTATGTTTTAGGCGCAAGGAATTATTCAAACATAAAGATCTGACAATAATTATAGACGCGTATCTCCAATTATCTTATTGTAAAATAACCATATTTATCTGTTTTAAGGCTGCTTCAAAGCCTTGGCGCCCTCATGGTACAAAACAGCATCAACTACACAAACCTTCTCATCAAAACAACAAAACTCCAAATAACATTGGAATCACTAAAAGTGCTAAGAGGAAGCTCCGACTTGATTCTCCCATTGGTTCGCCAATGTTTACTTCAACACCTAATGAGGGGAGGAAATTCCCGGCATTTGTGATAGGTTGAGACTAGTTAATATACTCGCAAAGATTTTTGATTCAAAACTTTTTTTTAACTTTATTAAATTATTAACCTCTTTTTTTGTTTGTATTTTACTTATTGTTAATGTTGAGAGTTTTTTTGTGTTTGGGATTGTTTCCTTTGCAAGTTATGAAAATTATTTGTCAAACATAATTACTCGTTAAATTTTTATTGATATGTAATATTAAGGGATCTTTTGGCAAATATTTTGAATTTTGCCAATTTTTTTATCTTCACAAATTCAATTTAGGATATTATTTTAAGTTTTCAAATAATTTTATCTGTCCAATGATTTTGTCCAAATAATGGCTATTTGAATTAGCTAAATTGAATTCTCAAAATTGGATGGTTTTGCCTTCCATAAATGTCTGTTTTTGGCAGTAATGGAATTTTTCCAATTTAGTAGTTAGGCGCGCAAACTACTCCAAAAATGGATGAATGCATGCACTTTTACCCAAAAAAATTTTGAAAATGAAAAGAAAATTTTGACTTATTTTTATAAAAAAGAAAATATAGTTAATTAAATTTTTATTTTATTCTATGAAGTTGAGAGAATTGTTGAAAATTAAGGCAATTTTTATTTTTGGTCTTCATCTAATTTTTGAAATAAATACAGGATCGCATCTTTATTTCAAAAAATTTAGAGTAGATATAAAACCAAAATTTTTTTTTAAGTTTTCTTAAGTTTGAAGTTGGATTAGATATTTGAAGGAGTTAATTTAAGTGAAGTTTTATGGGTAAAAATATTTTAAGAGAAAAGAAGTAAAATATGTCATAAACTTTCATTGTTTTTAAAGTTTTTGTCAGCTAAAAAAAGAAGATTTATATTTTTAGAAGGAATTAAAATACAAATAAATTCGGGAGACATCTGTAACAGGGCTGGGCTCATTTCGCATTTCGCGTTTCGCATCTTTCGCATTTTTTGGTGCGAAAAGTTTCGCATTTCGCATTTCGCATTTTGGTCCAAATGCGAAATTTGTTTCGCATTTTCATTTAGTATTTCTTTATTTTTTAGATATTTTGACGTAAAATTTTTTAAAGGAAAAGGGAAGAAATATCTATAATATATCCCAATTTTACTTTGTTGGTCGATGGTGGAGTGGTTAAGTTCACTCACTTCGTTCACTTTGGTGTATGTTGGGGCTGGGTTCGAATCCAGACATAGGAAATAAGATTTAAACAACTTTTCCTTCCAAAAATAAATGTTTTTAAACTTTGATTTTAAATCTGTAAATTTATTTTTTTTAATATGTCAAACCTGAAAAACTTTAATTTAGTAATGAATTTTCCAAATTTTCGACTGCTGCGCAGAAAATAAAAGTAATCTGACTTAAGGACCTCTGAAATTCTCAAAATTTTCGCCTGCGGCGCAGGAAATGGATTTGAGATTAAGAGGGATATCAGAAGATTAAGATATGAAAAGTTCGATGGAAAAGGTGAAAAAGGTGAAAAGGTGAAAAATCTGACTTAAGGACCTCCGAAATTCTCAAAATTTTCGCCTGCGGCGCAGGAAAGGATTTGAGATTAGGAGGGATATCTGGAGATTAAGATGTGAAAAGTTCGATGGAAAAGGGAATCCCTTTTGATCCCTTTATATCTCGACCAAATCCCTCAACATTTCCGTTAAGTTCTGATCACAGATTTCTTTATTTACAGGACTGCAGGCGAAAATTTTGAAAAATATTTGGAAGGATTAGAATTTTTAACAAATTTCGCATTTTGGCGTTTCGCATCTTTCGCATTTTTCACATTTTTTGGCGCGAAAAGTTTCGCATTCCGCATTTCGCTTTTTATTTTTTTAAAAAAAGTTTCGCATTCCGCATTTCGCTTTTTATTTTTTTATTTCGCCCAGCCCTGATCTGTAATTACTTTTAAAAAATCAGAAAAGAGTTTTGATTTAGTCTTTAAACATTTTTCTTCAACTTAATTATTTTAAATTTAAATATCCTTAATCAAAGTTCATTCCAATTTTGAATTATTCAAGATAATTCTTTGTCTAAATTGTTTTTTCAACTCAAAAGAATCTCCCAACATTTTCCAAATAAAATATAGCATATTTTAAAGCCCTTTTTCCGCCAGTTCTCCATAATATTAACAAAATAATGAACGATTGGGATGAAAAGGACATTTTTGACACATTTGTAAATAACTAGAAAGTCCTCTTTTTTTCCTTCGCTTCAGTTGTTAAATAAATGAAATTATTTTTATTTAGAGCTTTCCTCTTTCTCTCGATGATTTTTTTATTTGTATTTTTCTCACTTCCAATAAAAAGCAATTTGTAGTTATCGCGAATAATTTTTTCAATTACTCCAAAATTATTTTGATGATTTTTGCGCACCTTCACAAAAATAAATTTTTTCCTTTTTATAATTCTAACTAATTAATAATAGCGAGAAATTTTGTTTGTTAGGGTAATTTACTGTAAAAACAATTCTAAATATGTGCATACAATCCAAAAATGTTTCACAAAGATCTATATTTTAAATGGGCTTATTTCACAAGTCAAAATTTTTAATTAACAAAACGTGCTTTAAAAAGTTATTTTTCACCTAAAAATTTTTCTGTAATTTTTGTATTAACTTTCGAGATCTGCTTCCATCCTTTCTGTTCTGTTTAGAGTAAACGAGATAGAAATTTTATTTTTTTTTAAAAATTAAAATTATTATTTTAAAATTAAAATTTTTATTAAATAATTTTTGAATTTCACTAAATTTCTTGGATAGCAAAAAAATTTTTTTTATTTTATTTGGCACTTTATGGATCATAAAAATGACTTCACCCCTAAATATCACCCCCCTAAATATCACCACCCAAAATATCACTTGACCCAAAATATCACCACCCAAAATATCAAATGACCCTAAATATCACCACCGAAAATATCGTTGATTCGAACTATTATCCTCATCCCCCTCACCCGAGCCAGTTGTCGGAACCATGGTTGGACATGCTCTACAACATAAAAAAATAGCTTTAGATCTAAAAAACCTAAGTCGACAAAGGTGAGAGCAGCAAATATTCTTAAGTGGTTACGAAATCCCTCTTCTTCCTCATCTTGGTATTTTGCTTGCCATCCAGGTTCTTGTATTTTCCTCCAAATGGCTTGCTAATTTTTAAAATAATTGAAAAAACTTTAAATTTTAAAAACCTTAGCTATTTTTATTTTATGTTGTAGAGCATGTCCAACCATGGTTCCGACAACTGGCTCGTATTTTTTAGAAGTTTACGGTGAGGGGGATGAGGATAATAGTTCGAATCAACGATATTTTAGGTGGTGCTATTCTGGGTCATTTGATATTTTGGGTCATTTGATATTTAGGGTCAAGTGATATTTAGGGTGGTGATATTTAGGGGTGATCCCATAAAAATAACTTTTTCTTTAAAAAAATATTTTATTTCTTCGTCATGGTTGCATATTTTTGTTAAAGCTTGAATTGATCCACATTTACTTTTTCTTTTTTAGTTGACAGCAATATAATATTTTTTTTATTTTGCATAAAATATATTTATTTATTTGCCATATTTTACCAATTTCCGAATATTTGATCAGCAAAATGCCCTAATGACTTTTTTTCTTTTTATTTATTTATTTTTCTTTTCCTAAAAATATTTTTGTGCGAAAATATGTTTGGGGCGGTTGATGCTTTTTGACTTTCATTCACACAAGAAATATGTACAAACACACTTGATTTTTTAGAATAGGGCCTAAAAATATTTAGGAAAGACAAAAACATTTTTGACAAAATTTGCATTATATTACCGTGGGAAAATCGGAAAATTAAATTGTTTTTCTACCAGACTGATAAGAAATTAAATTATATATTAAATAAATGTAGTTTGGGAATCCCTTTAAATTTTTTAAATAAAAATTTAATTAAAGGTTATTTTTAATAATTTAATTTTTTTCTAAATTTTTTATCGAAAAATTTTATCCCTCTCGCTCTTCCTTGTATTTATCACACCCCTCACCTAATATAATAACACACAAGTAGGTATAGGTATATTTATTCTTAATTTTAATTTAATGTCACCCAATGTGGCAAATAAAATAAAATAAAAAATTTATTAAAGAATTATTGCAACTTTTTAAAAGAAACGCCTCTTCTTCTTTTTGGGGCGGTCCATTCTCCCTCTCCTTTTTCCTAAATTTACAAACATCCCTTTCCCTCCTTTTTCACACTTGTGTGTTCTGCTTTGTCCACTTTATCTTCTTTTAACTTTTAATTTTAAATTTGTTAATTAATTTATTTAAATTTTAATTTAATTCTTTATTTATTTTTAGATATTTATTATTATTAATTTTAAATGTTTAATTTTAATTTTTTAACTTCACAATTTTCAACTATTTTTATTAAATTTATTATTTTAATATTTCCTACAATTTTTAAAAGAATAAATTCCCTTCCAAATATCGGTAGGTTTCTTAAATTAATAATTCTTCTTCCCCAACTTCCGGTTATTTTTAAAATTATTTTTTTGAGTCGGTTTTTCTTTTTTTTTTTTTAAATTTTTTATTATATTCATTTCCACTCATCCATCCGTTCGCTTATCCTTTTTTCAAAGCCAAGGCTTCTGGCATTATTAATCTAACCTTTATTTTTTTATTCAAACCAATTAAATAGTCGGTATTTGACAAAGAAAAGTGAAAAATAATTATTTTTTGGATTTTTTAAAAATAATTTTGAATATTTAATGGTTAAGGGGTAACTCTCGTTGGAGGGGGTAATTATTCGAGAGGAAGTGCTAAATTTGGGGATATCTCAAAATCGAAAAGAAAATAGATTTATTTTTTGATATTGATTAATAAACTATTTCAATAATTAAAATTGGCAATGCTTTTTGCAATTTATTTAAAATTTGTGTAAAAAATGAGGGGGTAATTATTAAAGAGGGTAATTATTCAAGCATTTACGGTATGTCTTATAATTGTTTCAAAGATAGTCTAAAACTTTATTACTATTATACCTATATCATTCTACTTAATTCACCACAAATTTCAAAATATTTTATTAAATTTATAATTAAATTTATTTTATTTAAGATAGTAAGCTTTTTAGGTCAATAGAGAAATATGTTTAAAATAGCTTAAAAACATCAATCATCGCGGCACTTTTTAGCTTTTACAAAATTTTTCTTTTTTTAAGTGATTGCCGCCTTTCTTTTTGTTTTTAAACTTTCTTAAAGAAAGATTTATCGGTAAATGTCACTGTTCTGGAAAATA
This sequence comes from Meloidogyne incognita, assembly GCA_036172945.1. Classification (NCBI taxonomy): domain Eukaryota; kingdom Metazoa; phylum Nematoda; class Chromadorea; order Rhabditida; family Meloidogynidae; genus Meloidogyne; species Meloidogyne incognita. The sequence goes on along the minus strand of JARQAC010000006.1, from coordinate 1,345,222 downwards.
GAAAAAAATTTAAAAAAATTAAAAATTAATAATGTGTATAAATTTCTATGCCAATTACACATGTTAATTATTTTACCCCTCGAATTTTGTCCCCATTTATATTTAAGGTTTTAGTAATCCAAATTAAAATTACAGTAATATACTACTTGATATATTTTTCTAAATTTTTATTTTGATTTGTCTTCTATTTTTGAACACTTGTCTATCTCTCCTCTCTACTACTTTTTTGATTTTCACACTTTTAAATCTTCATATTTTGACACCTCTTCAATACAGTAATGAAAAATTTTTTGATTTTGCATCTTTTTAAATGAACAATTGTTGAGGGTGGCGAACTTATAAATTTATGGGTTTTTATATCTAACAGACACCTCTAAATAATAAATAAAGAAATAAATAAATAAATATTTATCTGATTGAATTTTCTGTCTTTTTTCTATTTAGATTTTGGTTCTGAATATTTATTTTTAATTACTATAGTCCCTGAGAGGGATAGAAGATAAAAATTCTGCAGAGAGATAACAACAAGTCCTCGATAACCCAGTTTTGGAGAATCGGAATTTTCTACTAAACAATTAGACAGATTCACTATTTTTTATTTCATTGGCACTTTCTTTAATGGGGTTCTCCTGCGCGTTCTTCAATCTTCAAGTCATAAATCTGTTCACATTTCTTAGAGGAGATATTCTCTTTTCAATTTCTCTTTTACTTCAATCATATGGAAAATAAAAATATTTTGTTTTTGGTAAATATTAAGGGCAACTTCCTGTCCCAAAACAAAATCCCCTTTCAATTCTTTTCCAATATTGTATAAAATACCAGTTTTTTAAATTTATTTTTAACTCTACGGGTTTCCCCAAAAGGGAGATTAGAAAGGAGAAGAGTCCAAAAATTAGGGCAAAAAACGACGCGCAGTTCGCTTTAGAGGGATTAGCACTAGACAAGAAAAAAATGAAGAAAACATAAAAAAATATTGAATAAAAAGCTAAAAATAAGAAGGGAAAGTATGTTTTTTAAAAATATTAATCTCCTCTCCTCGGCTAAAGAATTTTTTGGTTAAATATTTTTCTGTTTAATGCGCATTCAATGTTGGAGGAAATTTTCGAACGAAGGAAGATATGTAGAAATAAATCTCTTCTTTTTTTTTTTGAACATTTTTATGGGCGATTGTAAAATAAAAAATAATTTATTAAATATTTTTTTGGAGGAAAAAGACAAAAATATTTTTGTTTTAAATTTGATCACTTGTTTGTTCATTTCTTTTGGCCTTCTAATTTTTCTTAATTAAATTAGAAAATTATTTTTAGAATGTTGAGAAGAATTTTGTTTTTAAAAAAATTAAAAATACTCGCAAATTTTTTTCCTCTAAATATAAATTACTTTATTTTCTTTAAAAACCATTTCTTGTACCCCCCCCCAAATAACACAAAAGATAGTATTTTTGATAGAAGGTGCTAAAATTGTCTTTATTTTTATATTTATTGTTTTCCTCGTTTTTATAAAAATAAAATACAAGGACCTTTTAATGGCACCCAAAATAATTAATAATAGTCACTACACTCCACTCTATACTTTAAAAAATAAGTATCTTGTTATTGTATATTTTTTTCTTTTCTTTCTCAGAAGGTCAAAAGGTTCTTCAGAAACATTAAGAATAAAAAAAATAATTTTAAACAAAAAACAGGCATTTTATTTGTCTAAAAAATTTTTTTGATGTTGAGAAAAGAATAATTTCTCCTTTTTTGTTAAATAATTACAAACCAACAAATTTTTTATTTATTATTTAAAAAAAAGAGAAACTACTTAAAAAGCCATTTAATATTTCCCTCCATTACTTCCCCCTTTAAGTTATACATATATGTAGATGTTTGATTAAAGGGCTTTTAATGGACTTTATATTCAAATATAAAGGGTGAATAAAAAATGATGCTTTGAGAGGGAAAATGTTTTTTAATGAAAAAATTTTTGGAAAGAAGAATTAAAAAATAAATAAATTTTAAATTTCAATAGATGAATGTATTCAATCACTTGGAATGGAATCAGGGCGAATTTTAGATGAGCAGATAAGTGCCTCTTCTTCTTTCGATCCGTTAAGTACAAGTCCAATACATTCTAGGTTATTTTTAATTTTAAAAAATATTTTTAAATTTCATTTAAAATTCCCTCTATATATTTTTATTTTTCTCTTTCATTCTCTATATGTGAAGGGATTAAGTCTAAAATTTATATAAATGTTCACAATCTGCAAAATATCCTTTGTTTAGCACATAAAAATAAAAGAAAATAAATAATAGAAAATTAAAGAAAAATTTGGGGGAATATTAAAATATGGAAAATTTATTTAAGTATTACAAAACATTATTATAAATTAGAGACCGATTGGAAGCAAAGGCCGGTATTTTTGATTAGAAATCGAAAAAATCTTATTGAGCCGGACTTAATTATAAATTAATTTTTTATTTGACAAAATTCTAAAATTTTGTGTATGAATAGGTAAACTACTAAGTCTTTATCGAAAAAAACTCGATTACCCCTCTTAACCATCCACCTAAGAAGTTAACCTAATTTTAAAAATTATATTTTAATTTTTCTTTTATCGTTGATTAAAATATTTATTTTTCTAAATTATTCTCTTTTATTTTTTATTTATTTTTTGAATAAAAAAAGTTAGGTATAAGCTCCAGTTGAATTAATGTTTTAGCTATATTCCCTGCATTATAAATTTATTTTTTTTTTGTTTTAGTGTCCACTCTCTTTCCCCTCAATTCCCATATGAATTTTTGTTTTGTGTCAGTTAAAAGTAAAAAAACTTTTTTTTAGTTCTTTATTTGTTTTTTCTTTACTTTTTTTGTTTTGTGACTTTTTGCTATTAAAATAGAAAAGAAGATGAATGGAAAAATATTTGAATAAATGAAAGAGAAAAAAATAAAAATATTTAAATTAATTTAAATAAACAAAATTTTCTTTTAATTTTAGATTAAACACTGAAAGTGGTAGCGGGGCATGGTTTGTTTTATATTTTATTATTTAACAAACTTTTTTTGATAAGAGAGTTGAAATGGGTCCAAATAACCTTGTGAAGTTTTGTTGTTATCTGATTAGGCATCCCTTCCATTTTTGGTTTTATCAACTAGACTATAATGACTTGTAACTTGATTATAATAGTAACTGGACTACCTACTATATTTCATACATTAATCCAGTCCTATTCCAAACTTGATTTTTGCTTTTTTCTTAAATAAATTCATTTCTTTCATTTAAAAGATCACCTTTTTTTAAATAATTCTTTTTTAGGTGTCCATCGTCTCAAATTAATGCTACATCCCACGAATGGATTCAAGTAGAATTAGCAGATGAATATTTTATTGTTGGGGTAATTAGGAGAGAATAATAAATAAATAAATAAATTTCCTTTTAGGTACGTACTCAAGGCCGTTGGGATAAAGGGAGAGGGTTAGAATTTCCATCTGCCTACATGATCGAATATTGGCGTCCATCATTGGGTCGTTGGGCACGATATAAAGACAGCACTGGAAATGAGGTAAAAATAATATAAATTATTTGAGAAAATATGTGTGTAGGATGTGATATTACGGTAATTCCTGAACTTTAGTAACCCCCACAAAAATTTTGGAAATTTTAAATTTTAGGAGCCTTCTCAATAAAATTATCCTCATAAAAATCTAAATCTCCCTTTTTTCTTCACTTTAACAAAAATTGTGAATATCTCCGCACATCTGTCGTTCATCATCTTTTTTTATTAAAAACCCTCTTGTCATGTCGTCTGTCTTTTTATTAAAATTCAAGTATATTTGGATGTTCTTCCCTTTTATTTTCATCAAAAAATGTTCTTTTATTAAACCCCCCTCCCCTCCCTCCTATATGTTGATTATAAATAAAACATAAATTTATATTTAATCGAAAATCGGCACAAGTCAAGGCCATCAATGTTGTGTATTTCTCTATAGTCCTTTATTTTCTCCGATTTGCACACTTTTGTTTGAATTGACAACACATTGGATTACAATAATAATAAACATAAAGATAACACATGGAAAGGGGATTTATATTAAAATTAAAATAAATAGCAAAGGGAAACTTTTTAGACGAATGTGGAAAATCTTTATATTTAAAATCTTTAAAAATCTCATATTTCCAAAAGATATTTTGATATTTTATAGATTTTAAATAAATTATTCTCAAAATATAAGAAACTTTATTACAATATTCTCACTAAAATAATTCTTGGCATTATATTTTCCATCCTTTTTAATATCGAAAAATCACGTCTATGTAGCACTAGTATTTTAAAATGGACATTAGTTTAGATGAAATAATTTAAATAAGTTTTTGTTACTTATCTCCTTCAATATACATCAGGGATACTGCCGACATAAAAATTATAGAATTCCCGACCCAAAGAATTCCTTCTCAATAATATTATCCTCATAAAAATCTAAATTTCATCTAATTTTAGGAGCCCCGTTTTATTGGGGCTCCTAAAAAATAAAATTTGAAATCAGAGATCTTCGGGTCATCTCTCAGACCCAAAGATCTCTCCAGAATTCCCGACCCACAGATCCCTTATATCCCTGATATTTATATTATAAAATTTTCAAATTTTCTTATAAACATTTTTTCTCTCTAAAATATATTTTTCTTACATAATAGCCAATTCTTTTGGCTATTAGCTAACAAATCCTGCCCTCATTTATGCTTATTTGCAATATTTCTTTTTCTATTTATGTCCTAAAAATGTGCGCATTAAATGTCCAAAGCAATTGGTTGGCAACCATGACATTTTAGAAAATTTATAAAGAAAAAAAGTATTATTGCATTGAAAAGAATTTAAGCGGAAATTGTCTCACAATTGTGAACGGAATCTTTGATGAAGCATTAAAGGGGGGAGAAGATGCTTTTATTGAAAAAGAAAATGACCAAAATAGGAAAAGGAAAAATTGGAAATGAATGTGGAAAGTGAGGAAAGGAAAAATAAAATTTGAAATTAAATATATTTAAGTAAGGGGGGGGGGGAGAGATGTATATTAAATAAATTTTGGATATTTATTTTACATTAGAACGTTATATAAAACTTATGGAAAAAATCCAAGAATTTTTAGATGAGTATTTAGGGAAATAATTTTTAAAATACTTGAAATATTTTGTTAAATAAAACATTAAAAATTTCAAAAATTATGGAAATTATAGAATAAAGGATGTTATGGATAGATTTTTTTGAAAGGGATACTTTGATATGTCGTTTTAATGGAACGCCTTGCGGGAAAGATATTTTTAAGAGATTTTCGACAAAACTGAAATTTAAATTGAATAATAAGATATTTTTTAAATTTGAAATCAAAAAATAGTTTAATTATAAATAATTTTAAAGATTATTTCGGCAAATTCGAATACCCAAACCGCCGTTCTTCGATTACTAGATGGAGGAATAATTGCCAAATTAGTACGATTAATTCCAGTCAGTGAATCAATTCGAACTGTTTGTCTGCGTTTTGAACTTTATGGGTGTTTGTATAAAGGTATTTATTTGTTTAAATTGTTCTTATTTTATAGTCTGATCTTAAAATCAAAGGAAAAAACAATCTCTATAAAATTAGCAAACCTCCCTCCTTAGACAAATTAATAGTTTAAATAAATTCAGAGCCTATTCTCTCATATTCTGCACCAACCGGCGACATAGTCGATGCTTTGGATTTACGTGATATTAGCTATGATGGTTGGACTGTTCCACAATTACCCGAATCTTCAAAAAATTTAAACAATTTATTGTCTGATATTGTTTGGTTGCGTGGGGGTTTAGGACAACTTTTTGATGGAATTAAAGGGAAGGATAATTTTGAAGAATTTCCAAGTCATTGGATTGGTTGGCATAAAAGTCAAAAAATAGGTAAAATAATTTTGATCTGAAAATACCTATTATTTATTTAAAGGTCAATTTATTCCTCTCGAATTTTTATTTAAAAGAAAACAGAATTTGTCGGCAATTTTACTCCATACTTCAAATTTTCGAAAGCGAGGTGCTCATATTTTTAGCTCTGCCCGCCTCCATTTTTCACCACTTGGTGGTGAATTCTCAACTCGAATTATTGAGGTATTTGGAAAATTAAAAAATCCAGAAAAATAAATTTAATTTTAGAAAAAATTCCCGGAAGATTCTCAATTCGAAAATGCTCGTTGGATACGTATTCCAATTCCTCAAAGAATTGCATCTCATTTACGAATTGAATTATTTTTTGGTTTAGAAGCAGATTGGTTATTATTAAGTGAAATAAAATTTGAAACTGGTTGGTTAATTGAAAATATTGTGAAAAATTTTGTTTAAAATTTAAGAGGATGAATCTTTAATTGACAATTATGATTTACTGCAAAATGAAAAAGACCTTTTATTAACTTCTTCTTATGAAGATGATGAAAGTGATTATATAGAATTTTCATCAGATGATAATATTATTAACAAATCTATAATTTGTTATTTAATGATTATATGTAAGTTTATTTTGATAGATGGATGGATATTAGTGTTAGTAATTAGTAAAAAAGAATTAATGCTTGATGAATTTTAATTAAAAATATGTTTGGATACTTTGTTTTTAATTAAAGAGATATTAATAAAATTATTAAAAACTCGATAACAAACAAAAAGTGTTGACGAATAGCAATGGCCATAATACGACTACTTTACTTACCATATTTCCTTTAAAATAATACACGGGAAATAATACCAATTTATATATTTAGGGAAACATTATTTTAGCTGATCATTCATAGTTTAGTCGTCAAAAAGTTAATAACTTTTACAAAATCTTTTGTTAATTTTTTAGTTATTTTCCTTGGATTATGCCTTTCAATAACTGCCTTTTGTTTATGCCTTCGTTCAATTTTCTTTTCTTCTCGCCAAAAAAGATCTCCACCAAAAAGTACATCCAAAAATTGTTACAAAAATGGAACATCTTCTTTAACATCTAAAGCAACAATTTCATTTAATAATTCTTCTTCAACTTTGCGCCATTCCAAATCATTATTGTTACAACAATTATTACAAGGAGCTAGAAGAAAAATTGAAACTAAAAAGGTAATTTAAGAAAAGAACTTAAGTATTATGTGTTGAGAAATAATTCTCATTATATTCTCATTAGAATAATCTAATTTTATATATTTTCAGGGTCGCCTTTGTTCTTCCCAATCCCACGTCTTGCTTAAAATCCCCTTCGATTCTGTTGATGACAAAGAACAACAAAATGAGCTAATAGATATAGCTAGGCTTGTATTACATCATAATAAAAATGACAACAAAATATTAAACGATAATGAAAGTCAATATGCAGATCCAGATGATACACAAAATTATTTAAAGAATTGGTTGGAAACTTTTTATTCTTTTAAATTTTTCTTAAAATTCAAAATTGAAAACCCTCTCTTTCTGTTTTAATTTTATTTTTTCAACATTTCAGTAAACAACAATTTCCAATAGCCACAATTCGAAGACCTTCTCTTCTACATTACGCAACTAGGGATTTATTTGTTAATGACAGAACAAATCAAACACCTTTTGAGGAAAGAATATTGTAAATATGTTTTTAAAAATTAATTTTTTTTTAATATTTTTGGAATCAAAAATTATAGGAATTAACCTATTTAAGAATAGGGAGAATTCGTTATCTCTATTCTTATTCTTTCCGAATTTAACAAAAATTAATATTATTAACTTTAAAAATAAATTTATATTTTTAAATAGAAGTCCAACTTTCAGCACAGATTTTTTATCCCAACAACGTTATCTTGGCACACCAACAATGGCTAATTTCCCTCCTTTAATTCCTTTACCTCCTCCACTTCCTTCATTACCTCCACCAAATATTAGATTAGAAGAAGTTAATAATTAAATATATTTTTTGTTTTGATTTTTTTATTTTTATAAGATTCATCTTTAACTATTAATAAATTTGTTTTTAATATTAAAGATTAGATACTATTTAGAGGGATTTTAATTATTAAAACCTCATTCTATTATTAAAACCTAATTCTTCTTTGTCCGCGTAAACCTCAGAAATAATAAATCTAAAAAACGCTGAAATATGCCAAAAGGGATGAGGATAAGCTTTCGAATGGCATGTACATCTATAAAGTATTAATGCCAAAAAGAAGCTAGACCGACAAAACTTATTGCTCAACCTAATATACATAAAGTTAGGAGAAAGGCCTCTATCCAATAATATTCAAATTTAATATATATTCATTAAATTACAATTAAATATTTAAATTTAGAAAATTTTTGTTTTCTATATCATTTATCCTTTGTCTATTTTCCTCCATATCCATATCTCCCATGTACGTATCCTCCTTGTCCGTATCCCCCATGACCATATCCTCCACTATGTACATACCCACCACCTCCAGCAACAAGTGAAGATCCCCCTCCAATAACACTTTGAATTCCACCACCTCCACTGCCTCCTCCTCCTCCAGCAACAAAGGAAGATCCAGGAAGGCCATAACCACCACCTATTACACTTTGAATTCCTCCTCCACTTCCACCACCACCAGAAACAAAGCTAGAACTTGCTGGGCCAGACTGAAAAAAATATTTTTAAATTATTATCGGGCGATCTTGCCTAATTTCAAAAAAGACTTATTTTTAAATTTTAATAATAAATTTTTGCCGTAATTTTAAAATCCTTAATTGAATCTCATTAACGTAAAATTTTTGAATTTACAAGAAATAAAATTTTAAAAAATACCGGAGCATAATGATATGCAGGTGCTACATAAACAGGAACGGCATGTCTCTTTTGCCTAAATAAAAAATTAAAATTTATATAGGAGATATTAAATGTATTTAAAAAATCCTAGTAATAGTTATAATGGAAGGAAGGGAAGATCCATCTGATCAAATCTCAGATAGAGGCTTAAAATCTACTTTAAAGATATGTGAATCAGAGAGTAGCGCCCTTGCACCACATAGTAATAACTGCCATTTCTAGCTACTTGTTTAATTATTATTCTTACATCAGAAATAAAAAATTAAGCCTTACATTGTTTTATCAGCAATCGGCAACGAGACAACAACTTGAGCAATTAAAGAAACTACTAATAAAAAGCAGAAAGTAGACATTTTTATTATTTTAGAGAAGGTTTTTGAAGTTTAATATAAAATATTTTTTTATGATTATTAAGTGTGAAGATCCTACAACATCTTCCCAATTTATAGGCTTTATTTTCTCAGCAAAATTTAGAAGAATTTTAATAGTTAATTACAAGGGCATTCCCTCTCCACGCTTTTTTATGACGTTAATTAAAAATAAGGTAAAGAAGGGGTAACCTTGGATTAAATTTAAAAATTAATCAAAATGAACAAAAGAATTTTTTGAAATTAAATTGTTCATAGAAGTAGAACCATTTTAAAAGAAGTTTTTGTTTATATTAAATATTTAAATTTATTTTTAAATTGCTTGTTACCAATTTAAGAGTAGAAGATTTTTGCTTTAATTTCTTAAATTTGAAAGGTCTTTGTCATCGACTTTGATTTATTTTGATTAATTATTTTTTTAAATTTGCTTCTTATTTCGCGAATATAGTTTGTAAATATTAGAGGTCCCTCCAAAATTACTATCAAAATGGAAATTATGAAGCAATTAGTTTTTTAATTGCATCACGAATATTTAATATACTTTAATTAACACAAGCCCATTACTTGGATCTCGTAGATCCTACAAGCTGTCAATAGCATAATTTTAATCCTATCTCTTCTTCACAAAATTTCCATTATCCATTCTCTTGTTCGGTTTGAAGTCTTATAATGTGTTTTCATTTCAGTATTTTGGGATTTTATCCCTATATTTTTGGCTATTTTTCTATGATTTCTTATTTCATTGGAATTTTACAGGAAATCAATGAATTCCATAAATATTTTAGCAAAATTTTGGAATTTTATTATGATTTTAAATTAAAAATTTTTACCAAATTTTATAACTGATTTTTTAAACAATTTTTAACTTACTATACTTTGTCGTAGTTACCAATATTTTTGGAGCAATATTGCAAATAAAGGAGGCAATATTCCTTTCAAAAAAGGAAGATGACCTAAAAACTTTTTATAACTTTTTTGCCTCTATATAATTTTTGTTAAGAGAGCAGGCGTGGTGCGACACTTGGGGACGGACTTTTGCGGACCGACATTTGAGGATGGACATTTGAGGATTGCGGACTGACATTTGAGGACCGACATTTGAGGATCGAATTTGAGGATTGAGGATAGACATTTGGGGACCGACTTTTGAGGACCGACATTTGAGGATTGCCGTTTGAGAATAAGAATAAGTATCTTAAAACAGAAATTTTATGTACTACGGTGAAGTTGTTCCACAAGCGGTGGAAGTTGATTTGTCGGCGGGGGATGTTATTCCTTCAACGGGGGATGTTGTTCCTTCAACGGGGGATGTTGTCCCAGCAACGGGGGAAGTTGTTCCATCAACGGTGGATGTTGTTCAAACGACGGGGGATGTTGTTCAACAACGGGGGATGTTGTTCCAACGACGGGGGAAGTTGTTCCATCAACGGCGGATGTTGTTCAAACGACGGGGGATGTTGTTCCAGCAACGGGGGAAGTTGTTCCATTAACGGTGGATGTTGTTCAAATGACGGGGGATGTTGTTCAACAACGGGGGATGTTGTTCCAACGACGGGGGAGGTTATTTCAACACGCAGATTACCTTCCCCCATTGACGAAACAAAATCAAGCCGTTGCTGGAACAACATCCCCCGCCGACAAATTAACTTCCCTTGCTTGTGGAACAACAACACCGTAGTACATAATTTGTGATAATTTTTGTTTTAAGATACTAATATTCTTATACTCAAACGGCAATCCTCAAATGTCGGTCCTCAAAAGTCGGTCCCCAAATGTCTATGCTCAATCCTCAAATTCGATCCTCAAATGTCGGTCCTCAAATGTCAGTCCGCAATCCTCAAATGTCCATCCTCAAATGTCGGTCCGCAAAAGTCCGTCCCCAAGTGTCGTATAACCAGAGCAGGTACATATGTAAATGTTGTATTCCATCTCCATTTTAATCATTATTTCTATTTTAATAAATTTGTCTAGAGAAATATTTTCAAAACCTTTCATTTCTATCATTGTCGGCGTCAGGAAAAAACTCAATTACTCTTTGGGTTTCTAAGATGCAATTGGATTCATTGGCATTTTTTATCTTCTGAAAATAGGGCCATTGAATCTAAAGCAATCTTTTGGCTCATAAATTTTTGACCCTGAAATTATTAAAAATATACTATTTTAGCTTCCCATATTTAGCTTTTCTTTCATCCGTTAATTACTGACCCTCGCTATGACTATCCAAGATTTGTAAAAATAAGCCAAAGGATGGTCTCGGACTCAGTTTCCAAGCATAAAAAATTCCATGGAACCCAACCCCATTTTTGAAACCCAAAGAAAAATTAAATTTTCTGATAAAACGATCATAAAGTTTGTCAGAAAGATTATTATCTTCTTGTTTTATTTATTTGTACACCAATTAAATTTTAATAAATTTTAGAAAATTTAATTTTAAAAATAAAAAATGGATGAAAAATCTTCAAATTTTGATTCAAACTTTATGGTAATTAAAAATTTAAATGATTTTATTTAATTTTAAATTTAGCAACATATGATTGAACTTGGCGGAAGAGTTTTAGAAATTCAAAACGAATTTAATATTATTAAATATAATTTAAAGGAAGAAAAGAATAATTATGAGGCTTTAGAAATTAAATTGAAAAATGTGGAGGCAAAAAATAAATTTTTGGAAAAAGAAATGAAAAAGGTTGGGTTAAAAATGATTAGAATACATAAGTGGCATTTTTATTGTGGTAGTTAGCGACGGTTATTAAAGAGTACCTCCTGTTCAGATTTTGGTTTTCAGTCAAATACCAAGTTTGTTTTGAGGGGAATTTTTAGAAAATTTGGTCTGAAGTTTTAGAGCTTAAAGTCCTGCAAGCCAGGATTTTTTGGACTTTATGGGGCCAATCTTAAGGAAAATTCATTTTTTTATTAGTTAAGGACTTACAGCAAAGTAAAGAACGAAGTTCAAACTTCTAGTAATTATTTTAACTTTTTTTTAAATTAAAGGCAAATGAGACAATAGATGCCTTAACTAGTTCTTTTAAAACACCTGGAGGTATTAATGATGCTTTACTTATCAAAAAACAACCTCGCGAAGATAGAGGAGATAAATGTACACTTCTAAATATGTAAATATTATTTTATTTTATTAAATTTATATTGTCCTTTTATTTAAGAGAAAATTCATTAAAAATGCCAATGAAAAAAATTCTTTTGGATACAAATTCGAATGGAGACAAAGATATTTTTCTAATTGTTATTTTTTAAAATCTAATTTAAATATTGCGGTAATTATTTGGCTATGTTAGGGCTACTTTTACGAGATAGTCTTGATATTATTTATCTCCCCATATTTTACTATTCTTTCTCCTTTCTCAGAAAAATAGTCAATGAGTTCAAGTAAAGTTGTTAAAATTATGGCTAGGATATGTACTTTATAAAGGATAAATGTTGATTAGCTTAGATAACGATTCTAATATTTTTTCTTCCAGAACAATTCATGTATTATACTTAGTATTCCTTCTAATTACCGCAATTGACATTAACTAGTTTTCGGCAAATGGATATTTTCGGTATCATTAATGCCAAGTCAGTATTTTCTCTTATACCGAACAATGCCGAAGACTAATCTTAAAATAATTTTTATTTTTAGGGAAGTTTTCTGAATTGGGAATGTGCATTAATTTGTGATCCAATAAAAGGAGAACCAAATAAAAAAGGTGTTTTGGTAGAATTACCTGTTGGTCGACATGAATTTTGTTTTATTTGTAATGGTAAATGGTATACAGAAAGTAAATACGAGGAATGTTTGAATAATTTTGGAACTAAAAATAATTGGATTGTTGTTAAGGAAAATATTTAATTTTTTGGAATAAAATTGTTTAAAATAAGTTAATGGCAGGATTAAAATAGAGGGTGTATTTGAGGGATATTTAATCGAAGGGATGTTTAATCTAGTTTTGAATTTATTTAAATTGAGAAAACATGCAAGAAAAGGAAGGAAAAATCACATTATCTTTGCGGACAGGTAGGACACCAATAGGGCATTAACCGTATGGAGTGAGACCAAAAATATTTAGAAATATTTATTATTAAAAATTTCTTTGAGAACACAACAAATTACAAGTAAAATAAATATAGACAGAATTATTTTATAGACCTGTAACCAACCCGTTAAAATTATTGCTTTTTAGCTAAAATATAGCAACATCGTAAAATGTCGTTTTTTATATATCTAAGAGAGAATGGGGAAATTACATATGTACATATATCTGGAATATTTTTTCTTTTAAAAAACTGATTAAATAATAAACTGCAAAACAATTTTTGGCCAAAAATATTCGTTTGATCTCTTTTACATTACATGGTATAAGATGGAAATAAAACTTTTGAGGGTAAAACTTTTTTCGTGGTTTCACTTTTAAATGCTCTTATTGTTGCTAAACTGTAAACAATTTTTGGCCAAAAATTTGGATATAAATAGCTGAGGTTAATCAGTCTAATCAAGCAATATCTTCTGAATTTAAATATCAATAAGTTTCTTAAAAATATTTAAAATAATTTTATTGGGAAAAAATGACTAAAAATAAATATAGTCTTTGTTTTACTTTACTATCGCTTATTTTAATTGTTAATGAAATAAATGCTGGGCTTTTTGGTAACGGTGATATGTAAGTTAACATTATTAGCTAATAAATTTTTTAAACAAAATTTGTTCCAGACTTCTTCCATCCCTCGTGAGAGGTCTAAGGATGAAAAAACAGTGTTGTGGTGGTGGTGGAGGCGGTGGAGGCGGTGGAGGTGGTGGTGGATGTGGATGCGGTGGTCCACCACCACCCCCACCACCAATAACATGTGAATGCCCACAACAACAACGATGTGAATGTCAACAACAACAACGATGTGAATGTCCACAACAACAAAAATGTGAATGCCCACAACAGCAACAACGATGTGAATGTCAACAACAACAAAAATGTGAATGCCCACAACAGCAACAACGATGTGAATGTCAACAACAACAAAAATGTGATTGTCCACAACAACAAAGATGTGATTGTCCACAACAACAACGATGTGAATGTCCACAACAACAACGATGTGAATGTCCACAACAACAACGATGTGAATGTCCACAACAACAACGATGTGAATGTCCACAACAACAACGATGTGAATGTCAACAACAACAAAAATGTGAATGCCCACAACAGCAACAACGATGTGAATGTCAACAACAACAAAAATGTGATTGTCCACAACAACAAAGATGTGATTGTCCACAACAACAACGATGTGAATGTCCACAACAACAACGATGTGAATGTCCACAACAACAACGATGTGAATGTCCACAACAACAAATATGTGAATGCCCACAACAACAACGATGTGAATGTCAACAACAACAAAAATGTGATTGTCCACAACCAAAATGTGAATGTCCGCAACCACCAAGATGTGAATGTCAACGGCCACCAACAACAATCACGCTGAAAATAAGTTGTTCAAGCGGGGGAGGAGGATGTTGTTGTGGCGGTCCACCACCACCACCACCATGTGGATGCGGAGGTGGTGGAGGAGGTGGCGGCGGCTGTAGAGGAGGTTGTGGTCGTAGGAAGCGTTTGGCTCTTCTACAACTAACGGCCGCTGCTTAGACAAAGATGTGAATGCCCACAACACATACATAATATCATATAACATTTATTTTAATACCTAATGCATTTTGTAGAAGATCTAGAAATTTGTATATTTTGTAGTAATTTCTTTTCTTAGAATAAATTCATATAATAAATATGTAGATTTTAATTATTCGTCCTGAAACTGGATTTTGAATCAGTATTATCTAGAGCTGCCAATATTCCCTTAATCACCAATATCCCTTAATCCCTTCACCATCCTAATTCCTGGAAATCAATTCGCTTTGAGGGAATCGGAGTTTAGATAGTATATCAGGGATTTGGGGAATTGGAGGAATAAAGGCGATTTGGAGGGATAAAGAGGATCACTGTATCATAATTGTGCACGGGATTAACAAAAGCCTCATACCAGTCCCATACTAGACTCATACCAATCCCATACACAATCCCCAGACCAGGATTTCACTCCTTTGTTGGTGCTGGCTTTATAAAGGCAGATCCTGCATACAAAACTTGCTGGGTCCTGATTTCGGATTTTCAACTAGAGCCGGAAACTGGATATCCGGTCTGAACAAAGTTGTCTCATCCCAATATTAATTTAAACTCTTGTGTTAAATGATTTTTTGTTATCTTCTTTTAAATTTTTAAAATTGGAATTACCTAATACAGCGGCCTATTTCTATTTTGTATACCGGTTGAAAATTTATTGTAACTCTGACACGGTTGAAAAGTATAAGCTCAGCATCTAATAAAAGCCATTTCTAATATAGGCCCACTCAGAGTGACTTATTGAAAAATATAAGTCCAGGGCTTATATAAAAGTATTTACGGTATATTAAGATATTAATTCTTATCAAATTAAAAAAGATTTATTCAAATTTAAATAATTATTTTTTGCATGTTTTACAACAAAAACTTCCATAACGTAAAGTATTACATAAACCTAAATTTAATATATTTTTACAAACTTGTTCAAATCTTTTCTCTTCAATACAATTTTGTAAATAATTATTTTTAATTGAATCTATAAAAAATAAAATTAAAATTTAAAAATTTAAATCACTACCATTTTTAATAATATTTATTTTTATTTCTTCAGAAATTAAAGAATCCTCATAAGCACAAGAATATAAACCTTTGTCTTGAATATTTATATTAATTAATTTTAATTCGCCTATTAAACTGTTATTTGAATTAATCTGAAAAATAAAGATAGAAAAAGAAAAAAATAAATTCTGGAAAAAGATTAAAAAATTTTTTTTATTTTTAGACTAATTAAGAAAATCGAAACCCTCTAATTTTACATAAAATGATTTTCTAAAATATTTTCTAAAAAGTTCCCAATCTAAATTATAATTTAAATTAATTTTTGGACCCTATCCCGAAAGAAGGGTCGAATCGTTTTTTTCATTATTTTATAAAAAGGGTCACTTTTTCCTTAATAGTTGATGGTTGTTGATGTTTACTGTAAGGAAAAATGGAGAAAAGGAAATAACTTTTTTATTTTTTTCGTTTTAATTCGATGCAGAAATAAACCAAGTAAACCTATGGAAAGCCGGCAAGTCGCTTGTGCAAAACCACGCGCTTCGCGCGTGGTTTTGCGGCACGCGCCTTGCTGGGGAGTCAAGGGGGGCTGGGTTCTACCTGAGTAACATAAACCTATTCCTAGTTTAGTAGAAATGGAGATCCTGGTTTCCTCCGCAGTAGCAAAAACCGACAGACCCCATAGGTAAGGAGTTAAGATAGCTCTTTTTGTTATAAAAAAGTTATTTTCTTTTCTCCATTTTTCCTTACGGCAAACATCAACAACCATCAACTATTAAGGAAAAATTGACACTTCTTATAAAATAATGAAAAAAACGATTCGACCCTTCTTTCGGGATAGGGCCAATTCTTGTATTTTGTTGAATAATTGTTGAATAATTACTTCTAATAATTACTGTTTTAACTTCTCGTTAGAGAGTATAATTAATTGAAGGAGGGGCATTATCCGAGTTTTGAAATTTGAACATACGGTAGGCTATTTGAGGAATGGTTATTAATTATTGTTTCAACTTCTTACTAGAGGAGGTATTTGAAAAACTAAACTTAAAATCTCTAAATAATCATAACAGTCTTTTTTTCATAATTAATTCAAATTTAAATAAAATAATTTTATTTTTTCTAAAAATATTTTACCTTTTGTAAAATAAAACGTCCATCATTTTCATAATTTCCATTCAAAAATTCCCTTCCATTTTTATACCAATAAAAATCCCCATTCTCATTATTCTCTTCTCCTTTTTCAATTAAACATTTAAAATTTAGATTATTATTATTTCCTTCAATTAAAGTTCCCAATGGAAAAACAAAGATTTTTGCTCTTTTTGGTATTTGTTTTATTGAAATTGTTGTTGTTTTTTGTTGTTTAATATTATTATTTAATTGTTGATTGTTAATAATTGTTAAATTATTACATTTTAATAAACAATCTTCTTCAGTTAAAAATCTATTAGAATTTCCACGACAACCACCAAAAGTAAATCTGAATTTTAAATATTTACATATATTAGTATACAGCTCAATTTGATTTTTCAATATTTTTAATATCGATATTAATCAAAAATTCCAACTGATTTTTTGGCTAAATTTTATCTCAAAAATTCCCTTACTAATTAATTAACTAATTTTAATCCGAGATCTAAAGAATTTAAAAAATACTTTCTGCATTGATTCTGTAAATAATCAAAATACCAAAGAGAAACAAAATCTTCACAAGGCCCCCCATCCATAGGTAATTGGCATATATTTAATTGTTGATTATTATAAATATCAATTTCACGATTACACAAATTTTCACATTCTGATTTACTTTAAAATATTTTACATATTATTTATTTTACTAGAAGAGGAAAAAATGAATTTTTTGTAATTTTATTACCAACAAGGTTGATAATTAAAGAAAACATTCACCTCTTTTAAGGATTTCTTCTTAAAATTTTCTGATTACATACATACATAATTTTAATTTTTTTAGTTTTATTTTTAATATCATAATTGAGGAATTTTTACCAGGCTAAAAATAAGACTTTATAAATATTTCTCTATCAATACACCCAAAATTCGAATTCTGGATTAAAATTATTATTTATTTAACAATAAATATTTTTGTTTAATTAATTTATTTTCAAACCTTTGAAATCTATTTCCATTCCCTCCACATCCATTCCACATAAAAAGTTTACATTTTCTTTCATTCGGAACATAATACCATTTTTGTATTTTAATTAATCCAAAATTATTCTTCTCTTTATTTTCATTTTCACATTCTTTACTTCCCCCATCATTTTCTAATTCACAAATATTTTTATTTTTCCAATCTCCACACGCACGAAGACAAGATTCGTATGAAAAGAAATTATTAACATTTTGTGCACACCCAGTATAGAAAAAACCGACACAATCATTTTTATCTATATCATAACGAAAACGAAGTATTTCTCCAAAACATTTTCCTCTTTCTTCGGGTAGAAGGCAAAGTTCTTAAAAATAAAAAAATTTTTAAAAAATATTCCGAAACATTAAGAGATGACGTTTTAAAAGTGAAACCGGGTAGTAGGAATGAATGTCCGAGGAGGGTCAGGCAAAAAAGATTCCGCAATTGCTGCCCTGATGGGGGTGTCTTTATAAAAAAGTGATGATCGAAATATACACATCGAAATTTCCGGGGCAAATAGAAAAGCCTATTGAAAATTGTATCGGACGTCGAGTTATGCCTAGTACAATGGCTTATATATTACTAATTTGTTATCTAGCATATTGTTTGTTTACAATAAACTTTTTGTTTTATAATTTAGATTAGTGTGGATTAGAATCTACCAAGTATGTAGTTCTCAATAACTTTGGGAAAACCTCTTAAAATTTTTAAGAATTTAAAACCAGGTAGTTGTCCATAAAGCAATCCTCCTTCCTCATCCTCCTCCTCTCCTATTTCTTCTTTTTCATCTACAAAAACATCCTCCTTTTGTTTATTCAAAATATTCTTTCCATTTTTATTAATTAATAAATTATCTGTATTTGAATTATTATTTATTTCCACAAATTGTTGCTCTGATAACAAGGAACGTTTTCTTCGACTTTTTAAATCTGTTGAATATTTTTAAATATAAAAAATAATTTTTTTTGAGTTTTCCTTTCAATTTTAATTCTAATCCCAAAAATATCAATTAAATTTTAATTTTATTGAAAAGACTGGAAGGAGTGGGGAAAGGCTTCTTACAGAAAATTATATACATATATTTTTAAACATTAATCAATCAATTTAAGAAATATTTTATATCAAATTCAGATAAAATTGCAAGTGAGAGAAAATAAAATAAATCGAGTGCTGAATATATTTTTAATACTAGATTATTTTTTTCCAAAAACTTTAACCGAAAAAATTTTATAATAATAAACAGCACTCGATAAAAATTAACAATTTAAGTAAATTAAAAATGAAAATATTTTGGAACGGCACAGAAAATATCATAAAATTGGAGGCAAGAAAATTAAAAAAAAAACAATTATTTCTTAAATAAAAATTAATTATTTCGCTAAAAATTTAAATTTTTTGTTGGCATATGCCCCTTTCCCCACTCCCAAAATCCATCTTTTCATTCATTCTTTAAATTTAAAATTTTTCAAGTACTTGGTTGGCAACGAGCTTGGCATTCTTCGATTGTACGGAAATTGTTTGTATTTCTGTTAAAGAAGAATTAAATTTAAAAAATATTTTTGAATTATGTATAATCGGACCACATTATAAGATACACAGTTGAGATTAAAAAATTGTGAGGGGTATCTTAGATTGGGGATATCTCCCAGTCATCTCCCTCCACACAATGACAACCAAAAACATCTTAAATAGAGGTACATCTAGTATTGTGTGTATCTTATCATGAGATTCGCCTTGTCCGTAATTACCCAAGACATCCTCCATATTGGAATAAAGAACATTTATTTGAATGAAAATCAAAATAATAACGGTCAGCTTTACCAGCACAAGGACCAGAAACACTTGGCAATAAACAAGCATCTTTTTTAAAAAATAATTTATTTTTTTAATTCCGTATTTGCTCTAATAATTCCCCAGTCTCTAATAGTTCCCCAGGCTCTATTAAATCCCCACCCCACGGATGGGTTGAAACAATAATCCCCCTCTTTCTACCCCACTCTATTAATTCCCCAGTCTCTATTAATTCCCCACTCTAGAGATGGGTTGAAACAGTAATCCCCCTGGGGGATTACTAGAGCAAATACGGTAATTATATTTTCTAATACCTCTAAAATCGCCACAAGTATTTCTACATTCTTGTTCTGTGTCAAAACGATTAGAATTTCCATCACAGCCTACAAAATTTTTATTTAAAATTTCAGTAATTTCCAAAGGATAAAGGCCCTTATGTGGGAAACAATGATAGAGGGAAACAATTTCGAAATTAATTTGATATTTCGAAAAGAATTTTTTATCATAAATTCTAAACAATATTTCTGAGTAAAATCAAGAACTCAAGAAAATCTAAGAGACAAGAAATTTAGACATGCCAATAACATAATTATCCGAGCTAACATTTAACACAAAAATGACTACCACTATAGCAACAACAATATATTTTAAAAAACATTTAAAAATACCTCCATAATGGAATCTATTACAAGTTCCATCCGATTTATTGTAATACCATTTAGTAACAAATTGTTTACAGGAACCAGTTTCTTTAGAATAATCACAAATTTGTTGTTGATTTTTTTGTTTTTCCCTTCCAGTTAATTGTATTATACTTCCAGCAGCAGCTGGGATTATTGGTTGGCTAGGCTCTGGAGGGACAAATGCTGAAGCACTTTTAAATGGAGTTTGTGGGCCGGGAGGAGGAGGGAAATCGTGACGGCGAAGGCAAACAGCCTAAAATAGTGAAAATTTTTGGAAATAAATTTTATTTTTTCTTCAAAAAAAGTACCTGACATTCATCAAGAGTATTAAATCGGTTTGCGTTCCCTCCACATCCAGAATAAGTAAATCGTTCACATTGTCCAGTAGCTAGTTCATAATAGCTAAATTTTAAAATTTAAATTATAATTTTAAAAGAAGCTAACAAGCTATCGAAATGTCCTTCACATTTACCAACGTCTGGTCGAAGATTGCACATTTCCTTTGTTTTTACTTGAATAGAAAATATGTTAATTTTAATTTAAAAAAATAAAAATTATATTTTTATTTCAAAAAGTACTTTAATTTTTAGTGGTTGTTAAAGAAAAAATTAAAACAAAATAAAATAAAAACAAAAACCACATAATTAAAAACAGTCCAAAAACAAATAAAAATTAAAAAAATATTTTTTACAAAAAGCTTGTTTTCCAGGTAAAGGAGCATTTGTTCTGTGTGCTGAAGGTTGTAATTGTTGTTTATGGCCTTAAATAAATCGAAAAAATAAATTGGTGAAAATTTATTGGAGATTTTTTTTGGTTCCAAACTTTTAATTATTAATAATCGTTAAAGGATGTTTTAGTTTTATATTAAGGTTAATATACCTAGTAAATGATTTACTAAACTGCCAGAATTTAAAATAAAAAAACGCCAAATATAATTAGGTATTTCTCTTTAATTCCTAAACAATAATTTCAAGAATTTTTTACCTAAAAATCCAGGTTTAGTCGGAGATGAAATTAAATATCCACAACGTTGAGTACATTCTGATTCTGTATTAAAACGATTTCTATTCCCGCCACAACCACTATAAATAAAACGGAAACAGCCACCATTGAATGCATCAAAGTAATATTTATCCTAATTATTTATTTAATTTTTAGAAGTTTAAAAATAAAATAATCTCTCAAAAAACAATGTTAGTCTACCCCATTAAATCTTAAAAAATTCCTTTTCATTTAAATATTAAAGATGGTAGGATAGGTTCCGAGCACAGATTTTGTATTTTCTTGTAAATGAATAACTCTTATTTTAACTAAAATCTGGATTGGCCCAGAAATTTTTTCAAAATATAGTAAAGGAATATAGCAGTTCAAGCTTACTAAAGTTCTAATTTTTACAAAAAAAATTTAAAATTCCAATTCCTTTTAAAAACCAACCACATAACTTCGACAATTTCCACTATCTAACATCATTCTACAAGCATCATCCTCTTCAAATGGGGAAATTTCTGGTTTCTTTGGAGGTATAATTAAAGGTTGAGGTCGGAGTGTTGGATATAATTCTAATTTATTAAAAAGAACTTTTTGTTAAATTAGTTAAAAAAATATTAGAGCTAGAAATTCAAAAGCAAAATTATTTTAAAAAGCAAAAATTAAAAGCAAAAAATCGAAAAACGACCATATTCCAAAACTACGAATCTTATTTTTATAAAAACAGCAAACGGTTTATTTTAACAAAAATTTTTTATTTAATTTTTAAATATTCTTTTTTTACTTAAAATACAATGTAAACCTACTTTCTTCTGGGATAGAAGGCACAATAGGGGCAATAATAGGTTGTTGTTGTTGAGGTGGTTGTGGTGGTGGTGGGGGTGGAGGAGGGGGTTGTTGGGGTAATTGTTGCTGGGGAATTAGAGGCGGTTGAAGATTGTGTTGTGGGGATATTGGAATAGGTCCTCGATATGGAACGATATTAACTTGGACTTGTGATGCATCCGCTCCAGCACAAAAACTCTTTTAATTATTTAAAGTCAAATTAACATAGGTATAGGAAAAAACGCTAAAGCGGGCCGTGTTTCAGAGACGGTCGGTCTATCGCAATCCTAGTCTTGCAGACTCAGCTCAGCGAGATTTAAAAACCCAGTTATAAGCCCTGCGATAGATTGGAATGCGGTATATCGTATTGTACCTAAAGCAGACTTTAAAACCACACGACTATTCGAATATTCCCCCACCCTCTCCCTTCCCTCCGCTCATTATGAAATAAACAATATTTCAAGAAAAATTACCTGACATTCTTCCCAGGAAAGAAAATTATTAGAATTCCCTAAACATCCTGTATGCCAAAAAGCAGTACATTGTTTAGAAATATAATCATAAGAATATCTAGGTGTTAATTGTTCACAACGTTTTGAGCCTTCAACTTTTGGTAAATAACAACGACCTTAAAAAAAAATTTATTTTTTAATTTTATAAAATTTAAAACCAAGTCCTGGTGGATCAACACAAATTTGTTCACATTGCTCTTGAGTTCCAAAACGATTCTTTAAAAATAATTTTTAACAATTTTATTTTAAGTAAATAATTTTTGTTATGTGCTGCTGCACTTCAATGTGTAGTGGTATCCCAGTTCGCGAAACCGGTTCCTGAAACCGTCAAATTTCTATACTAGACTAAAACCAAAAATAGATGACTTTTCGATTTTTCAACTGGGACATCACTAGCCACGAGATCGCCCCCCTAAATTTTGTTAAACTCATTTTAAAAAACCTTCAAAAATATAATTTTTATCAAAAATATCCACCTCATTTCCCCCACAACCGCCATACCAAAATTGTGCACACCTAGCTTCTGCCATATCGTAATACCTAACAAATTAATTTTATTTATTTACCTATATTGAACAAATTTACCAGGCTAATTTATAGCTAGATGAGCAAACTTGGCCTTGATCTTGGGGTAATCCACAACTTGCCACTAAAAAAGGATTATTTTAAAAAATATTTTTGTTTACCAATAGTTGAGGGAGATACAGTTCCACCTAACATATAAGGTGCTGGAGTTGTAGTAGGACAGCCAGCAAAGTCTGGACCAAAAGCTTTGGAACTTCCATCTTGACAACATCCATACCTTTTTTTCAAAAATAATTTTAAAAAATTATTTTTTCAAATTCCCCTCACTTTCCATATCTACAATCATCACAGCCCTCTTCATGAGGCCCAATAGCAGTTGTTTGTCCATCCTTACAACAACCCCAACGAGAATATTGGCAAGGACATCCTTCCTTATTTGGACCTCTAGAAGCAGTCTGTCCATCAGGGCAACAACCATATTTACTTTGGGCACAACTTTCTGGGCAGCCTGGACAATAATTTAGAAAACTATCTGGAAGATATTTTCTTACCATAAAATCCTGGCCCTTTCGCAGAATTCTTTCCATCTGGACAACACCCATATTGAGAGAATACACATCCACACCCATCATTATCTGGACCTTTTGCATGTGTAATCCCATCAGGACAACATCCATACCTTAATTTAACGGGGTAAAATTAAAGTAAAATTTGTTTTTAATTTACCTAGTCAATAAACAACTTGCCCCACATCCTTTCCCATTTTTCCCTAAAGCGGGTGTTGTACCATCTGGACAACAACCAAATTCGGTGAGTTCACAAGAAAGACTGCTACGTTCACAGCCTTTGATTCAAAATTAAAAAAAACTTCCAAAAACCCCTTCACAACCTCCATAATTAGGTCCAAAAGCAATTGTTCTCCTGTCTTTACAACATCCATAAAGAGATGCAGCACAAGTAGGTTCTCCACATCCTTGAAAGTCGGGCCCCCGGGATAGAGTAACACCATCAGAACAACAGCCATATTTAGTTTCATTACAAGTCCCTAAAGTAAAGACTGGACACCCAGCAAGTTCTGGACCTTCTGCCGGGGTATACCAATCTGGGCAACAACCAAATTCCTTTATTGAAATTGATAAAACAACCAAACCGGAAAGAATTTTACCGTTTTAGAACAATTTATAGTCTCATTTGCATCATTTGCACTAACGTTGTTGAGGATTTGTTTAAAGGCTTCTTTAAGCAAATTCTCAACAACGACAGATGGGGCAATTGTTGTACAAGGTATTTGCAATCGTTCACCAGTTTGGCTTTCAACGGTGCAAAGTTCTTCTTTAATTCCTTCCTCCTCACTTAAATTTTAAATAATTTCCTTTTTTATTTTATTTCTCTTACATTGGTTCCTCTCCACTGCCTTCCTCCTCAACATCCTTACTCCCAGGACATCCCTGATTATCTTTTCCTTGTTTTTCTGTTATCTATTTAATTTTTATCTTTTTTTGTTTAAAAAATTATTTACATTATCTGAGCAACAACCAAATTCAGAAATTGAACAATTAGAACAACCAGCATAGAATTGTCCAGTTGCAAATGTTGTATTGTCGAGACAACAACCAAATTCGCTTTCTGAGCAGACTGAATTGGACGCGATTAAATTAAAAACAATTGAAAAAAGGTATGCGGTATTTCCTAAAATGAAATCCCACCCCAAATAAGAACCTAATTTGGAGGTTAGTTGTAAAATAGAACCGATGGAGATTTTTTTAGAAAATACGGTATATACTACTGTAAGTAGTGTCATGTCCAGTGATGGAAAACTTCCAAAATTTCTCTGGAACCGGTTCCCGTTTCGGCATTTTGTTTTTTCCAGCTCGAATACCAATCAATTTTAGTTGCAGATCCGGAGCCTAAGTAGGATATTGTTATTTAGAATAGGACTTATTAAATTAGCGCCGCAGGCGAAAATTTTGAGAATTTTGTCAGGCCAGAAGCTAGATTTCTTCCAATTTTCAGCACCATAGGCGAAAATAAAAAATTTTTTTGTATTATTTTCCAAAAATCATGCTTTTTTGCGCCGCAGGCGAAAATTTTTAAAAATTTGCAAGTCGTAGCACATAGAATTCATCTATTAAAAAACATGACAAATTTTTTTGTTAAAAAATAAGTTTATATTATTCATCTTCCAAATAAAACAAATTTATTTAGTCATACATTAAGTTTGGGTTCGAACCTAATCCCATTATAAGTCCTCAAAACTGAAAACGAACACACTATCCAGTCAACCACACATCATTATGACAGAAAAGGTAAAAAAATCATTTTTACCCGTCATAATTTTCTCTTCCTTTTCTTCTCACTACTCCCATCTTTTGCTCATTTCTCTGATTTTACCCATCATTAGGGGTGTATCTTTGGAACCGGTACTGGAACCGGTTCCAAACCGGTTCCGGACCTTTGCCGGTTCCACGGTTCCGGTTCCAAACCGGTTCCAGACCTTTACCGGTTCCGCGGTTCCAAACCGGTTCCGTAACTTTACCGGTTCCACGGTTCCACTTCCGGAACCGGTTCTGGAACCGCCCGGTTCCGGAACCGGAACTGGAACCTTTCCATCACTGGTCATGTCCAAAAAAAAATAAAAAATTTAATTCCCTTAAGATTCACATTTTCTGTTAAACTCTATCCCTCATATTTAATCTAAAATAATCCTTCCTTACCAGGACATGTTTGATTGTTACAAATTTGTTGTTCAATAGGTTTTAGTCTTTCATCACACCATTCTGGGACAGGTTTTTTGTCATAATTTAAACAAACAACTGCCCGAGTTTGGATTCCTCCATTACAAGATGCTGAACATTCAGACCAAGGCCCAGTAAAGTAAACACCTTCGCATTTTTCTTCATTAAGGCATTCTTCCCGTGAAATAGGTTTATCACCTCCACATAAAGACTCGTCTACGCGCTAAAAATAACAGGGCTTTAATTAACACGTAATTATTATAAACTCTTTGTTTTGTCTAAAATATATTACCACATTAATTAAATATGTACATATGTAGAAATAATTTTATCATTATCCTTTTTAAACTGAACCGAAGGAATCCCAAAAGACCGAAGATGAAAACCATATTCACCAACATTATTTATTTTTGATTTGAATTCCTTCATTCTCTTTAATAAATCTCCCCTTTATCTCATAGTAGTATCGTACTTAATGAGAGAAATAACTATTTATTTACATATATTTAATTTTTTGCTTTATATTTTTACAATTCTTTATGAATTCTAAAAACACCACCTTCGTCTGTCCAAGCTCATTTATAGCACAAAATACAGTTCTACTTTTATGTCCATGTCCACATTCAGTACTGCATTTTGACCATTGAGAAAAATGCCATTCATAAAGACACGGGGCTGGACTTGCACAAGCGCGTTTATCTTCTGGTATTTTTGCTTTTTCTGTCTTCTTTGTTGCCCCAATTTTTTGTGTTTCCAAACATTTTTCTAAAGGATATTCTCTCCCATTACGGTCCTGGCATGTTACATTACGCCTTTCTTCTGTGTCATTGCAACGTTGGCACTTAAATAATTAAATAAATTAAAAAATAAGAATATTTATTTACCAATTCCCAATCAGTAGTTTTAAATTGAAGACCTTTACAAGGTCCCAAATTACAATCCCTTTCTGTTTGAGGCTTTCCATCTTTATCTAAAAAAGTAGTTTTTTCCAACCTTTTTTTTTTTAAAATCACATACCCGGACAAGCATCAGCAGGCAACATTTTCCCTCCTTCACCTTCTTTAGCACTTCTACATGTCACAGAACGAAATTGTTTAGCATCTCCACATTGTGAAGAACAGGAAGACCAAGGGCCTGCTTGCCATTCGGGGCCTTTAAATTTAAATATTTTTTGTTTAAAATTAATTTAATTAACAAGGAAATCTATTGCATTGTCTTCTCGCTTCTGGCCTTTCAATTCCTCGTTCAGTACAATTTCCATCTGAAACTGTTGTGCGACGCCCATCAGCAAAAACTCTAAAAAATAATTTTTTTAATTAAAAAAATAAATAACCGATGACAGTAAAGAACTCTAAATTGAAGTCCTTTGTCTCCACAGGTACTCGAACATGGTTCCCATTCACCAACAAAATATCTATTTAAATTTATTTTAAATATGTATAATTTAAAAATTCTTTTACTGAGGTTCGCAGTCAACAGTTTTACAAGGCTTTTCAAATTCTGGTTTTGTAGCATTTTGTTCTTCACAAATAGAATCATCTACTCGTGTATGTGTTGCGACATCGGTACAATAAAGTGTTCGGGTTATTAAACCTGTTTTTAAATAAAAGGAATTAGGTAAACTATAATTATTTTTTGAGCTCTAAGAAGGTTTATTTTTTAACATCTATAAAACACAGTCACTATAATGTACGACTGCCTAAATGATACATATGTTCAATATTAAATATATTAGAGATCGGACTGAGACAAAACTCGAACAAAAATCTCGGTTTTTTTGAGATAACGTTCTCTATTCTTGTACGACACACCCAGTCTGATCTTTATAAGATGATTTTTTCAATTTAAAGATGGTATTTTATAGTGAACCCAAACTAATTCAATTACAGATTTAATTTTCAAATTTATTAAATCAAAAATCTATTCAAATTTATGTAAATTAAAACACAATTAACAACCTTTTCCACAAGTAACAGAACAGCTAGACCATTCCCCAGGTTTCCATAAATATTTAATATCCTTTTCTAGGGGAATAGAAAATTCATATTTAACAGCACTGCTAGTTTTTGGTGTTGTTGTTCTTTGAAGTAATAAAGAAATTGTTAAAGGTTCTGTTAATGGGCCGTTTGATGTTAATTTTCTGTTATTAAAGATAATTAAATATTTTCTTTAAAAATATAATTATTGGAATAGTATATCAGATAAATAAGGATATATAATGAGAAGATTTTGATAGGCATATACTAATAAAAAAGAAATATAAAAGATGTATTAGTTTACAAGTGACTATAGCTTGAAGAGTTTCGCTAACAGAAATTCTATTAATTAAAAAAAAATTTTTTTAGGGCCATAGGAAATTGATCCGCGATTTGGTTAGATATAGTAAGATAGAATCCTATTATATTAAAAATATATGATTAAATATTTTAATTAATTCATTTAATTAAATTTACAAAAACTTACTCAGTTCCACTATCCCCTTCTATAAAAATAATTATTAAATTTATTTATTAAAAATTAAATAATACTTTCATATTTAAAAGCACTTCCACCAACAATAATATTTTTAGTAATTACTTGTATTTGATAATTACCATTTAATAACCAATCCCCAGTAGAGTTTTTAATTGCTTTAAAGAAAAAGAAAAAATAATTTTTTTTAATATTTAATTACCAAAAACATTGCTGGAAGGTCTCAATTCTTCTATATGAATTGCTGTAGCACCAACAGGTATAGATACAATATCGTGATATCCTAAAGCTAATCCTCTTTCATCAAAAATGCCCTCTACTGTTTTACAAGCAGAACCATCTCCGTTACAAACACCACATTTGTCTTTTTTTGCAACTTAAATTTTAAAAGAAAAATGGAGAATTATTAATACAGGGTGCGGCAAATTAGGCGCGCGTTTTGTTTTGGCCATATCTTTCTTTAAACTTGACAAAAATTGATAATTCTTTTTTTATTTTATTAACAACTATATGAGAAAATTATTGATACCAAAATCTCCTGTAAATTTTATAATTTACTTTGATTAATCTTTTCTCAAATTTCGAGCAAAATTTTTTGGGAAAAACTGGGCCTAGGTTCAAGTGAATTTGGCAAAAAAAATTTTTTGACGCTTTTAGATGTTCTAACGTGATTATCTTTACTATCTGTGGACCAAATTTCTCATGTTTGGTACCAAAAATTTTCTCAGAGAGTTGTTAATAAAATAAAAAAAGAATTAGCAATTTTTAAAGAAAGATATGGCCAAAACAAAACGCGCGCTTAATTTGCCGCACCCTGTATTTAGATATCTTAGCTACCTATTAATTTATTTTTATTTAAAGTTTATTATAAAATAGAGTTTTACAAATATTTAAAAAATATTTTGTTATTTCAAGGATGAAATATAATAGTTATATTAAAGGAATTTATTTAATTATTTTGAAAATCGAAAATTCCCCCTATAAGAGAATTCTAGGTATCTAACTCCGAAAAAAGAACAAATCTTCCTTTAAAATTAATTTAAAAGGCTGAAATTTGCTATACCTATGTAAAAATATATTTCCGATCGACTGATGTTCTTCGATTTTTGAAATTTTGACTTTTAAGACCGAAAAGTCGAAATTTGTCGGAAATTATATTTACATATAGAATTAAAAGAGAAAGTAAAATAGTTGTTTGGTGGTGTAGTGGTTAGTGTGTTAGATTTTGTGGGTGGGGTTGAGGGTTCGAATCCAAATTGTTGGAAAAATTTTTTTCATTATTAAAAAATTATTTTAAATTAATTTAACAATTTTTAAAATTTTTATAATTGTTCTGATTTTTTGTTTTGGTTTTTATTTTGATATTTGTTCTGATTTTTTTGTTCTGATTTTTGTTCCTATTTTTGTTCTGATTTTTTTCTGTTGTTTTGTTCTGATTTTTTTGTTATGTTTATTCTGATGTTTTTTGTTATTTTAATCCGATTTTTTTTTGTTCTGATTTTCTGTTTTTTGTTCTGATTTTTTTTCAGATCTTTGTTCTTATTTTTTGTTCTGATTTTTGTTCCTATTTTTGTTCTGATTTTTTTGTTCTGATTTTATGTTCTATTTTTGTTTTGATTTTTATTCTGATTTTTGTTTTGATTTCTGTTCTGATTTTCTGGGCTCAGTGTCCAAATCGCTTTGCGATTTTCTTCACTTTATCTTCTCCAATGCGCAACTGATTTTTTTCAGATTTTTTTTGTTCTGATTTTCGCTGTCTGCTTCGAGTACAAGAAGAAAATAGAGAATAAAAATGGGGCACCTAAAGTTAATTCACAGATTTTACTGACAATTTTTGCGATTTTTTTCTGGTTAAAAATAAAAATTGTTGGGGTAATTTCAGTGAAAATTTAACCGAAAACAGAATAAAGCTAAACTGGGACTAGCAGTTTCTCTTCAACTAATGCAAAATGCTAGGCAGATGGGAGCGAACCAGCATCTTAAGTTTAACGGGTTGATCTGTTATCTAGTTGGTATTTCTATCTTTACAATAGAAATACTTTATTTCAGTGTTTAATCTTTATTTTTTTTACAAAAATTTTTACCAGATCCTAGTTTTCCATCACACCCAACAGGTAGACAATTAGCATCAACACAAACATCATCACTATAGGCATCACATTTAGTTCCGTCAACAACTTTTTCGGCAAATTTATAATAAAAATTGGCATTTTCTGGGCGGCAAGTTAATTCACATTTGTTTTTTCCGGCATAGGGGATCCACTAAAAAAATTAAAAGAATTAAAAGAACAACTTTATTCTATCAAAGATTTATGTGAATAACCTAGAATGAGCTTAACATCAATTAATTTTCATGGGAAAACTTCAAAAAACTTTCCAAAAGAAAATGTAAAATAATAATAAAAAACATTTATTTAATTTATTACTTTATAATATTTTCCATCCAAAGGGTCATCATTGTGTTGAGAACACTGTTCATATCTAAAATCTTTTGTGCCCGCTGGACAAGGCTCTATATTACAAGAAATATATCTAATTGATGGCCCTTGGCATGTATTGTCTGAACACAATCTCCTTTCAATTAAAACACCTCCACCACATGAACGGGCTAAAATTAATAATTTTCGAATAAAAAATAATTTCGCAGACAACACTCACTAGTAAAATACTTCTCTGGGGCTAAAAAATTTTACCTCATAGTAACCCACCCAACGGCCAACTAACTTTTAAAAAGCGTATCTTATTTAGGGGCATATCTAGTATAGAAGGTATTTTAAAGTGAGATTCAACTTTCTTTGTAAAACATTAGAATATGTTAAATAAAAATTTCAAAAAAAAACTTACAGCAATCCCTTTCTTTTGTCCATTCTCCCCAAGGTCCAGAATCTTCAGCACCTTTATCAATAGAAACACTAGCTTCTCCGCCCAAATAAATTTGATATGCCTGTCTTTTAGTAATTATTTTTTTGTCATTTTTTGGTAAACGTTCAGGTGGAGATAAAGGATGTAAAGGAAGTTCTTCTTCTTGAAGTGTTGAAGAAGAAGAAGGAGATGGAAATTCAATTGACCATGAGGAAGTTAAGGAGGTAAATAAGAAAACAAAAAGGAAAGAGAATAATAAATGAAGTAAAATATTAAATTTTATTTTAAAATATTTTCTTTTTACTATTGCCATTTTTGTGGCAAAAAACCTTTAAAAAATTATAAATGAAATTTGTAAGTAAAATATCCTTGTATAAAATATTTAATAAATTTTAGAGCTGAAAAGAAATTTACTTCAGTAACTAGCATCCGAGGAGACCCATTGGAAAATATAAGCACCGGGCTTATATTGGAGTATTTACTATACATATTTAAATAAAACTCCAAAAAATAAATGTTTTTTAGTTACATATGTTATCTTTAATTGCCCTATTCTATGTTTTTTGATACAAAAATAAATATATAATTATTTATCTTTATCATTTTATTTAAACCTTTATTTGTTTAACAACATTTTTAGCAATTGATGATAATAAAAATTAAAAGTCTATCAGTATTTCGCGTTCAGAAATAGGGGGATTTACAAATTAATTTAAATTATTAGTTCAGGAAAAATTTTTACAGAATTTTTAAATATTTTAGAGAATAAAGTGTCTGCTAAGTTTTGTCTACAAAAATTTTGAGCAAATAAATTAGATATTTATATACAAAAATATTTTATTTAAATTTAAAAAAACCAAAGAATTATTTTTCCAAAAAATATTTATTTTACTCGAAATTGCCATAATTTTAAGAGAAAAAATGGAAATATAAAAAATTAAAAGAAAAGCAAAAAAATGACCAAAGATTTAAAAAATAAATCCTTCAAAATCGATGCTAATTTATGTGGAATAAGGCATTAAATTTATGGGATTTTTAAAAGAAGAAGAAGAAAATATTTTGAGGAAAATATAAAGTTCAAATCACATTTGAAAGAAAGGAAAATAAAAATAAAGGATTTATTATTATTTTTGTTTGTTGTCCTTATTTTGTGATTTGTTTTGTCCAGAAATTAATTACTTTTTGTGTGTGTGTTCCTAGAGAATCTCTGAATATCCCTAACAATCCCCACAACGAATATTTATTTACCAGCCCTGACATTAATTTGGCATTATTAAAAATAAGAGTTATTCAACGATTAGAAAATTTAAAATCAAAAAAGCAAGAGCGGAGGGAAAGAAATTTCCGTTTTAAATGAAAATTTCCTTAACTATGACCATAATAAAGAGGAACCACAATCTCTGTCCATTAATGCCATTTCCTGGAATTCTATTCCTAATTTTTAATTTTTGGAGTGTAATAATCCCATTTTATAAAAATATATTGTTTGAACTCTTAATTTTTGATTAGACGTAAAAACTGACAAAAATCATTTTTGAATCAAATTTAAGAATAAATATACTTTTTTTGTTTATATGCTTAAAATAGAGAAGAGTTCTAAAATTACACAAAATTTCCTGAATTATTAATAATTTGTTTATTTATATTATTATTTTGGAAAAATAAAATTTTGTAATATTATACATATTTAAGTAGCCTTGAATCAAAACACAAAAGAAAAATGGGAAACTTTTTTATTGTTAAAGTCCTTCGCAGGTTATATCAAAATTCATGCTCGCAACTTGATAAAAAATTCGGATATGAGCATCGATCTTTTAGGGGTTCCTAATAGGAATAAAAGATAGTTAAGTTAGGATTAAAGTTTTAGGTTTGAATTAAATCAGAGAAGTCTTTTTATGTTTTTTCCTTTCAAAAATAAAGAAAAAGCATCTTAACAAGAATTCTTGAAAATAGTCAAATTTAGAAATTGCTTAATTCAAAAAAAGGAAAAAAATTTTTACAAAAAAAATTGACAGCAATTTAATTCTTTGATTGAGGTCGTTGACCTGAAATCCAATGGCCATTGGGGCTAAACTTTCAAAAATAGATGAAAAAATAAATAAATCAAAATGTGCTGCCATTCAAAGTTTGCAACAGACTTTGGAAGGTAAGGGAAGGAGATAAATATATATTTATTTATTTATAAGAATGACTCATTTTATTAGAAATAATGGCCACAAGACTTTCATTATATTTAAAATGAAGAGGCCAAAAATTTAAAATTGCATGAGAGAGCTAGTCTAAAGTCTTTGTTTTCCTTTTTTTTATTTTTTATTTGACAATGGGTGAGTGAATTTTGTTTTTATTGTTTGGAAATGCCAAAGAGCAAAAATAAACAAGTAAAAGTTAAAAGTTGGAGAGAAATATGGAATTTATGTATAAATATTTAAATAGAAAATATTAAAGGCAAAAAATCGTTTTTGTCCTCAAAAATGTCAAATTTTATTTTAAAGTAATATTTATGTGTATAACCTCTGGTACAAAATAACTAATCTTGTAGCATTGAAGATATTTAGTTAATGGAAATTTCAATTTAAATTGATTTAAAATAATTTTTGTAAAATTTCCATCCTTATTTTCTTTTTTTTTCTCTCAAAATAATTACAAATGATTAAAAGGTTAAAAGGATTAAAATAAAATCATAATAGAAAATCAGTTTTTTGTTTCGAAATTGAAATCCGAGCGGAAACAAACCAGAACAAGTTTGCTCAATATATCAACATTGTGAGCCTAATCTCTATTCCCGGACAAAGGTGGGTTGGAAATGCTTTAAGTGACGGAAGCCAGAAATTGAAAATTAAAAAAATATTTTTAAATCAGAAGAACGACTTGTATCCCTTTGAAAAAGGGGAAAATGCAGAAGAAAAAGGAGGTCGTAAATCCCGATAATACCTAATATTTAACTTTATATCAATTATGAACATTTTTGTTTACTATATATTTAAATATGCAATTTAAAATTTAAATAAAAATGAATGGAAAAAAAGAGAAAAAGAGAACAAGCTTTTTCTAGCAAAATCAATGCTTCTTCAAAATGTTCCTCCCTACAATTACTCCCAAGAGGAAATAAACACAACAACCGAGAATTGAAGCAAAATTGCATAAAAATGAGGGTTTGGCACTAATAATGAAGAAATTCTTTTTTGATTCTATTTTCTAAAAAAATTTTATTTTAAAGTAAATTGAGGAAAAATAAAAATATTTAATTTAAAAATTGAAATTTAGAAGAGAGAAAAGTAATTATTATGTAATTAAATATTCTTCTAAAAAATTAATAACTCAAATATTTATTTTTATTCCGGCTTATATCGGATTTTGTTTTTAAATATTAATTTAAAATATATAAAAAGTCTGTCACATAACAACCGCATCGTTATAAAAAATATTAGCAACATAAGTATATAAATATAGTTTGCTTAGGTATATAATAAAACTAAAAATCTATGTAGTTTTGCTGTTAGTTAGCTAAATATGTATAAATATGCTATTTAATAATTTAATATTTTCATCCTTTAGAAAAATAAATTATTAAAGGAAATAATTTGCAAATTAAAATTAAAAATTAATTTCTTTAAAAAATTTTTATTACAAAAAATATACAGTCTGTTACATTAGTATAAACTCACCCTAATTTTTTCTGATTTTCCCACTTTTTGAAGTCAGAACGTTCTTAAATTTGG
This sequence comes from Meloidogyne incognita, assembly GCA_036172945.1. NCBI lineage: Eukaryota > Metazoa > Nematoda > Chromadorea > Rhabditida > Meloidogynidae > Meloidogyne > Meloidogyne incognita. The sequence goes on along the minus strand of JARQAC010000006.1, from coordinate 1,310,146 downwards.
CTCAAATATGTAATAAACATTGATATTAAGAATAGCATAAGTAGATTAGAGTTTGCGAAAAGAAAAAATTTTTTATGATTTTTTAAATGAATATTGTCAATTTTGGATTGTTACATTAGTATAAACTCAGGATTTTTTCTTTACTATAAGTGATCCAAAAATTCTAGAAAAATTCTTGTGAACATTTCCATCGATATCGAGTAGAAATGTAAAAAGAACGAAATCTATAAATGCCTTCTTCATTGAGATCTCAAACCCCCTAAAATCAACGGAAAACGGGATTACAGTACTTTAAAAAATATTTTAACCACCTTAGAGCTTATAGAAAAATTTTATTTTCAGACAGACAGAAAGAGCACAAAATTTGCTACAAAATACACTTGGTCCCATCCTTGAGAAAAATCTTACCATTGAGGACTTATCGGTTAAATTTAAAAATTAGAAATAATGACAATTTATGGGGTAATTTGAGAGAATCTATGTATCTGCTCCTTTAACAGATAGCTCCTCAATGGTAAGATTTTTCTCAAGGATGGGACCAAGTGTATTTTGTAGCAAATTTTGTGCTCTTTCTGTCTGTCTGAAAATAAAATTTTTCTATAAGCTCTAAGGTGGTTAAAATATTTTTTAAAGTACTGTAATCCCGTTTTCCGTTGATTTTAGGGGGTTTGAGATCTCAATTAAGAAGGCATTTATAGATTTCGTTCTTTTTACATTTCTACTCGATATCGATGGAAATGTTCACAAGAATTTTTCTAGAATTTTTGGATCACTTATAGTAAAGAAAAAATCCTGAGTTTATACTAATGTAACAGTCCAAAATTGACAATATTCATTTAAAAAATCATAAAAAAAATTTTCTTTTCGCAAACTCTAATCTACTTATGCTATTCTTAATATCAATGTTTATTACATATTTGAGCCAAATTTAAGAACGTTCTGACTTCAAAAAGTGGGAAAATCAGAAAAAATTAGGGTGAGTTTATACTAATGTAACAGACTGTATGAAGAATCAAGGAATATATGAAGCTCAGAAAATATCGGTTCAGTATCTGGAACTCAGATCAGGGCTGTCAGCAAGTGAAAAAATATTTTCCGCAGTCGCAACCCTCAGTCCTCCGCTATCTCCCCACTCACTCGACACCCGTCACTCGACATACAACTTACATGTATCACAAAATCAGAACAAAAATATCAGAACAGAAAATCAGAACAAAACAGAAAATCAGAACAAAATCAGGAAAAAAACAGAACAAAAAATCAGAACAGAAAATCAGAACAAAATCAGAAAATCAGAACAAAATCAGAACATAAAAATCAGAACAAAATCAGAAAAAAAACAGAACAAAATCAGAATCAGAATAACAAAATCAAAATCACAATAATCAGAAAAGTAAATCAGAAAAAAATTTCTAGAAAAAATAACTCGGGGCGCCTATTCGTCCCGCGCCTATGGAAACGCCTCGTGGAAAAATTGCACTACTCGTCCCAAAATGACACATGGTGTCCGACGAAATTCACCGACAATTTTCAAACTATATGCCATTTGATAGAGCTCCATGAGTTGGTTCTGGGAAAATTTGGTTTAAATTTTTCTGACCATTTTGGGCAAAGTTATGGGACTCAAAAGGTCCAAAATGTCCTTTACCCCTAACGTAAAGGGTGGCTCCCACGGAATGTAATTATAAAAGTGGTTAAACTTGGGCAAACGGTTTCAACTCTTTTTTGGTATAATAGGGCACTAAATGTACTACAATTTTGTTGGGGGACACTTGAGTCTGAGATTTTTTCCTGACATAGTTATGGGCACCAACGTGACCACGCGGAAATCGACTTTTTAACGCGTGAATTGAAACTCGATTTGAGTATCCTATCTTGTAGAGCGTCCCTTGAAACCTCTAAAAATATATACTTTGTTGGGGGTACACTTGAGTCTGGGAAAGTTATACTCAAAAAAGTGGCATTTTGGGGGCCAAAAGTGGTCGGTTTTTTGAGTATATCTCCGAGGAAAAAATTTTTAAAAATAAACGGAGTTCGGATTCGTGTTCAACACATATTGGAGCACCATAAATCATATTTTTCTCGAGGTCGAATTTTTGACCCATTTTTGAAGGGGTACCCCTTTTGAAATTTTTGGATGAAATTTAAATCGACTGTAACTTTGCGAGTTTTTATCATGGCTAAACGAATAAAAGCTTATAAAATAGAGCAAAAAATTACAAATTTTTTGAGCTATTTAAATTTTTGAAAAATTTCACCCGAGGCCTGGTAGGGTCGATTTTTTCAAAATTCAAAATTTTTCGGTTTTTTGAAATTTTTTGGTGTATGTCGAGGCTGAGGGTTGTTATAAATATTTTTATAAAATAGAGCAGAATTTTTGCTATATATTAAGCTTTTAAAATGTTTCAAAAGGGTTTATTTTTGGGGAGTTATGATTTTTTGAAAAATTACGTAAATTTTTCGTTCGAAATTTTCGGCCAAAAAAATTTTTTTCCAAAAATGGGTATAGATGGGACAAATGTTATATCAATCGAAAGCTCTCATCGAGCTGAGCATGAAAATATTTTTTTCAAAATTTTCTGACCATTTTGTACAAAGTTACAAAAGGTCGAAATTTCGGGTTTGGGTGGATTGGGGGCCGAAGGCCCCAAACGGCGGGCCGGAGGCCCGCCTTAAGACCCCTCCCAAAACGAATCGCGAGGGCCGAAGGCCCGAGCTTAAGACCCATCCCGAAAGGCAGAGCAAAGACCCACCGAGGCCGAAGGCCGAGGAGTTTGGGGGCGAGGGCCGAAGGCCCGAGCTTAAGACCCATCCCGAAAGGCACAGCAAAGACCTACCGAGGCCGAAGGCCGAGGAGTTTGGGGCGAGGGCCGAAGGCCCGAGCTTCGACCCATCCCTGAAGGCATAGCAAAGACTCACCGAGGCCGAAGACCGAGGAGTTTGGGGGCGAGGGCCGAAGGCCCGAGCTTAAGACCCATCCCGAAAGGCAGAGCAAAGACCTACCGAGGCCGAAGGCCGAGGAGTTTGGGGTCGAGGGCCGAAGGCCCGAGCTTAAGACCCATCCCGAAAGGCAGACCAAAGACCTACCGAGGCCGAAGGCCGAGGAGTTTGTGGGCGAGGGCCGAAGGCCCGAGCTTAAGACCCATCCCGAAAGGCAGAGCAAAGACCTACCGAGGCCGAAGGCCGAGGAGTTTGTGGGCGAGGGCCGAAGGCCCGAGCTTAAGACCCATCCCGAAAGGCAGAGCAAAGACCTACCGAGGCCGAAGGCCGAGGAGTTTGGGGGCGAGGGCCGAAGGCCCGAGCTTAAGACCCATCCCGAAAGGCAGAGCAAATACCTACCGAGGCCGAAGGCCGAGGAGTTTGGGGGCGAGGGCCGAAGGCCCGAGCTTAAGACCCATACAAAATGAATCGCGAGGGCCGAAGGCCCGAGCTGCGACCCATCCCGGAAGGCAGAGCAAAGATTCACCGAGGCCGAAGGCCGAGGAGTTTGGGGGCGAGGGCCGAAGGCCCGAAGCAATGAGAAGGGGGGCACCCCAAAATGGGCACCCCAAAATTTACCGCCAGAGTATCCTAATAGGAATTGCATACGTAAGTTACCGCCATCGCATACGTAACCCACAGCTAGTTAGAAAGATATATTAAATTCAGGTTCACCCTCAGTTCACCTTTCACTCATTTCCAAGAGATTCTTTGAATACCTATAAAAAGATAATTTTAAATCTGTGTATAGATAATAGGGAAAATACCAAAATGCTTTTCTCAATTTCTCATATAAATTTCAAAAAAAAATTCCCAATTTTATATTAAGCTTTTTAAATAATTTCACTTGTGCACCATTATTCGAAAATAAGGCCTTATTAAAATTATGCTTTTTTAATTAAAATAATAATATATTATTTGCTATGCAATTTTGAATAAAGAAATTAAAAAAAATTCGTCAAAATATTGTATTTAGTATTTTAATAAAAACTGGAGTTACGCCTTGAATCGAAAAATTTTTGGGTCTGACAAAATTTCTTGTATTTTTAGTTAATTGGTTTTCAAATTGCTATAATGTGTTCAAAGTCAATCTAAACCACAATTTGTCTCAAACTTTTCAGGAGTATATATCTCGGATCATATTGCGACAAATCCTTTATTTTGGTATCAATCGAAAAATACCAAAAATTGCATTTTGTTTTTAAAATAATAAATTATAAACCAAGATTTTTTTTGATTTATTCGTTAAAATGGAACCAATAAAGAGACTCCAATTAAAAAATTTCAACATTTTAATTAAAGTTTTACTATAAAAGGCAGTTTCAGAATCCCTAATTTAATTAACATAACCCTCATTAATTACTTTCAGGCACCTCTCTCCTCTTAATTCCCTCAAAGTTTTCTTTATCTACGGTGGTATTTAATATTTTTTAGAAAATTTTACATATGAATTTAAATAAAAAACAACAAAAGAGGAAGAAAACAATTCCAAATGAACTTCTTGTAGACATATTTAAATCATTAAATATACCTCCAAATGAATTAGAGTTAAATATATTAGAAGAAGAATCAACAACAAAAATATTTAAACAATTAAAGAAATATTCTAAAAATTTGTTGGTTTCTTCTAGAATTTTAACTATAATTGTTGGAGATGTTTTTAAAAAGAGGAAGGTGAGGAAATTAATTTTTTGTAATTAAATCATGTCATGCTAACTCACGGAATGGACAAATCGAGGAACAGACAAGTCACGGAATATTTTAAAAATCGGAGCTTTTTTTATGTTAAATCCAAAAAATTCTGATTTTTAAAACAATTCTGATCTTTAAAATTTTTAAAATATTCCTTATTTTGGTTGTTCCGTGATTTAGTAATTCCGTGAGTTGTCTGTTCCTCGACTTGTCTGTTTTGCGATTTGGAATTCCTCGAGTTAGCCCCCATCTAATTAAAAAACTAATTCTCTCAACATTTTTTGCAGATTGCAGCTATTTTAATTTTGACTTTAGAAAAGAAGAAAAATATTTTTATTCGAGAACAATTAAACGATTTAACAGAAAGAATAGCTCAATTAGAAGAGTTAACTGAAGAAAATGTTAATCAACTAAGAGGATTTGAGGACATTGAAGCAAATTTAGAAGAATTAGAAAAAGTAAAAAATAAAATTTCTAAAGTTAAATATTTGTTGTTAGCTGTTTTTATTGTTTGTTTATTTCTTCTTTGTTTGTTTGTTTGGATATTATAGGGATAAAAATTAAATGTTATAAATATATAAATTACAAATGTTTTACTTGAAAATAATTACAATTACCTAGGTCTCGAATTTAGATATCGCTTCTCGGTTTTATGTTTTTACAAGTTGGGTGGTCACGGGGTTGAGGTTGTATCATCCCCTTCTAACAAAGGAGAGTACCTGTGGTAACGGTGGGATTTAGGGATGAAATTTTGTAGACAGGTAGCCCTTCTTTTATTGTGAAATTTTCTCATTTCCGCAGAATGGCGCCGTGGAGTTTCTCTTTTATTTCTTTATTTAATCGCCTTTCTAAAGATCCTTTAGTAAAAGAGATGATTAAAGAGACGCGTAGTGAAAGTACTACAGAAGAAAGTTCATCTGATAATCAATCAGGTACCATCCCCTATTAAGGGTTTTGGCCTCACTTCTCAGTTTGAAATACGAGTTTTTCGAAAGGGGCATTCAAAAATGAGATCAAAAGGTTAAGAGAGATAGGTAAATTATGTTCGACTGGCAACATTTTTCCGATTAAAAAATTCATTTATGAGAGAAATATAAAAGATTTGAGCACTAATAGAAAATTGTAAAGCCTTTTGGAAAATTTTGTTCCTTTTGTCCTTTGACCTAACTTTTTGCCAATCGTGGCCCAGCTTTATTATACCTGTATTTTCGCACCTTTTTTATTTCATCAAATCTTAGTGACAGAATGTAATATTGACATTTTTACTTTAATAGAATTTTGTTTTGACGTTTTATAATCCGAGGATTTTTTTTGAAATAATAAGTTTTTTGTTTAAATTAAACATTTTTTAAAGAGAATTTTTAAGTTTATTTACAGAAAATTTTACAAATGAATTTAAATAAAAAGAAGAAAACAATTCCAAATGAACTTCTTGTAGACATATTTAAATCATTAAATATACCTCCAAATGAATTAGAGTTAAATATATTAGAAGAAGAATCAACAACAAAAATATTTAAACAATTAAAGAAATATTCTAAAAATTTGTTGGTTTCTTCTAGAATTTTGACTATAATTGTTGGAGAAGTTTTTAAAAAGAGGAAGGTGAGTAGATTGTTAGAATTAATAAAGGGATAATTAAAAGAATTGAAAAATTAATTTTAAAAATATTCCCATTCGTTTAATTTTTTACACAAGAAAAATATAAATTTTAATCTGTTCTTGAGCTTTTACCGACCCATTTTCAAAAATCTCCGGTACTTTTTCCATTTTCCTTACCAAACTGGATAGATCAAGTATGATCGCCTATAAAAAGTTGCGAGTCGATAATAGTGAAAAACAGTGATTCCTTGCACTTATCGACTTGTAACTTTTTCTTGCATGAACATCTAGTTGTGACTTGATCTTGATCCATGACTTGTAACTTGATCCACCTAGTTGTGTAAAAGATAGCGTTTATCGAGGGCTTTTGAATGATATGAGATTCATTCGGATTGGATCAAGCATAAAAAAGTTATAGCCGATCAAATTTGGAAAAAAGGAAAATGGTGGGAGATAATCGAAAAGTACCAAATCTCCTTTCAAATGAAAGGAACACCGTTCTCATTTTTACCCCTATTTTCAATCTTTATTTTAACAGATTGCAGCCATCTTAGTTTTGACAATGGAAAATAAAAACAAATTTCTTCAAGAACGTGTTGATGTTTTGACAGCAAGATTAGCTGAATTTTTAACAGAAGTTAATCAAATTCGGGCAGATTATAATCAAATTCAGGCAAATTTCAACCTAGCTCGGGCAGATTTTGATGAGTTTATTACTAACGCTGCTGAAACGAGAAATAAAATTTCAAAATGGAGGAAAATTTTGCATATTGTTATGATTATAAATTGTTTTATTATTTGTTTTTGGGTTTATCGGATGTTTTCTATAAATTATAGTTAAAAATGTTTCTGTTTTTTTATTTCTGTTTAACTATAATTTATAAATATTACGGTATTATTTATATGTCAAAATAAAATCGAAATTTCTCAAATCTGGTAGTCTTTTGCATGTTTTTCAACATATACATGTTCAGGAAAAATACAATGAAAAGATTTTTGTTTCAGCATTACTTTATTCAGTCAAATTTCAGTTTTAAAGATCGAATGTTTTTAATTGTTAATATTTTCGCATTAATGGCATTTTATTTTTTAGACATTTTATATTTAAAAATTATTTTTTTTATTTAAATATCTGAAATAATTTATTTTTCATTTTTAAAAAGAATTTTTAAGTTTATGTAGAAGATTTTACAAATGAATTTAAATAAAAAGAAGAAAACAATTCCAAATGAACTTCTTGTAGACGTATTTAAATCATTAAATATACCTCCAAATGAATTAGAGTTAAATATATTAGAAGGAGAATCAACAACAAAAATATTTAAACAATTAAAGAAATATTCTAAAAATTTGTTGGTTTCTTCTAGAATTTTAACTATAATTGTTGGAGAAGTTTTTAAAAAGAGGAAGGTGAGTAGATTGTTAGAATTAATAAAGGGATAATTAAAAGAATTGAAAAATTAATTAAAATTTAACAAAAATTCTTACTTCAAAACCCCTTTCAATCTTAATTTTAACAGATAGCAGCATTTTTAATTTTGACAATAGAAAACAAAAACAAACTTCTTCAGGAACATATTAATGTTTTGACAGCAAGAGAAGCTGAATCTGTTCAAAGAATTGATGAAGTAGAGGCCACTTATGCTCAACATATTCAAGATGTTCGGGCAGATTTGGAACGAGTTCGGACAGAGTTACAGTTGGAGATTAGGACAGCATTTTCTGATGTGAAAAATAAAATTTCCAGATGGAAGAAAACTTTAATTATAATTATGATTTTAAATTGTTCTATTTTAGGCTTTTATGTTTATCGTATAATGAATTATGACTTTTAGATATTAAAATATATATTTGAATAAAATTACTAAAATCTTGCAGAAAATATTTTTTTGAGCGCGCTTCACAACATGTGCAACTTGAGAAAAAATATGTACATAAAAAATAAACATTGTAATTTAAATTTTGTGGTATACTTATTCCGTGTCGGGCTAACTCATGGAACAGACAAATAAAGGAACATCAAATTATCCTCATCAAATTATTCAGACTCCAATCCACTCTCACATTTTTAATGGCTTTATGCATAATTTTTTAAAAATACACAAAAGATTGGGAGATTAACTGAAAAATATTTTTGGTGAAAATATTAGAGGGTTGACAACACAAAATTGTATTGCAATAAACGACCACAAATGTTTTCGGTAAAGACTAAATTTGAAAAAAAAATATTGGAAACAAAAAAATAAATGAGGCTTAAAAACAACAAATGACAATTAAAATAATATTTGTCTCGGACTTCTAGTTATTTCATTTTAAAATTTTGAATTCTTGAAAAAAAAATTTAAGATGGAAGATTCAAAATATTAAAATGAAATCAATTACAGTCGAATCTCGATATAACGTAAGATAAGGGATGAAGAAAAAATTCGTTATATAAAGGGATTCGTTAATTAAGGGGCCATTATATCGAGATACGACTATATATATTTCTTCCGTCACCTTTAAAAGAAAATTTTTTAATCCACTCCCACCTCTACATTCAATTCATTCATCGTCTACTACGTCTATCGCGACTGTCCGAACGACGTCGACTGCTTCGCCTATAGCTTCGACTTCGTGTACGATTCCTACGAGTTCGATCGCGAGAAGTACTCCGACGTCGGTAACTACGGGAAGAATAATCTCGCGATCGAGAGCGATGTCGAGAACGTGAACGGCGGCGCCTTATAATTAAAAAAATAAATTCGGAGTTATCTAAAAGAAAAGACTATTAACAGATTTTGAGTCTTACCTAAATATTCTCAAAAATACGTTAACTCAAAAAAACTAAATAACTTTTTAAATAAATCGAAATTTAATTACCTATAAGAAGAACGAGAGCTTGAACGTCGTCGACGCGTTGCTGACTGACGGCGACGAGAAGAAGACGAACGTTGACGACTGCGACGATCACGGCTTCGTTTTGAGCTTGCTGAAGAACTTGAGGAAGATGAAGAGCGAGAATTACTTGAAGAATGAGAATCGTCTTCGCTGCTTGAAGTTGTTGAATCAGCTAAAAAAATATTGAAGATTTTAAAAGATAAACAATTTAAATTTTTTTAATCATATTACCAGTTGAAGCAGATTTTGTTGACGATTTCTTTGACTTTTTAGAAGATGCAACACTTTCCTCCGATTTGGCACGTTCATTCAATTCTTTTGACATTTCTTTTTCTGCACTTTTAATACTCTTCTTTTCAGCTAAATTTTCATCAGAATCATATTCATCCTCATCAATTTTAATTGAACGTTCTGGTTTAAACAAAGCAGAAGGAGGTGGTGAAGGATTTTGAGTAATTTGTTGACTTTCCTAAAATATATAAAGATATTAAAAATAATATCTATGTAATTAAAAAAGACCTCGATTTTACATACGGATTGAGGATATATACCTCCTTAGGTTGATAAATCAGAGAGATAGGGATCCAAGAGTAATTGGAGTTTTTTTTAGCTTGAAATTATCCTTTAGCCCAGAACTAGATATACCTACTTTAAGATAAATCTTTAAGACGGTTAACGACCTCATTATAAGATAGATTATTTATAATATAATTATTTCAACTCCAAGGGTTAGCTAATAATGAGACTAACCTATCAAACATACAATTTTTGCTGTCTCAATTTCGAATGTTAAATAAAGGTCTAAATATGATAAAAAAAATTTCTGCTGTACCTCATCGATGTCATTTTCCACTTTTGATACATTCTTCAGTGCCGGAGAGTGCTTTATAGGAGTAGAAAGATTACTTGCTGGAGATTTATGTAAAGATGTTGGCGTTGAGTATTCCTCCTCTTTAGTTTTTTGAGGCAAAATTAATTGTTTAAAGATAAATTCTTCTTCTTCAGGTTCAGCTTCTGCCTCCATAGGAATGTTTTCGTTGAGCACATTTACACTTGAAACTTCATATTCGCTCTGTTTTTCCTTCTCTTTTTGTTTTGTTGGGGACTTTACAGGCGAAGTTATCTGTTCTATTTCCTCCTTTTTAATGGTTCCTTCCATTTTATCACCATTATCTTCTGGTTCATCAATATTTTCATTCGTCGATTCCTTTTCTTCAATAGAATGGCTTGATTTGATCAAATCCTCATCAAAATGATCACAATTTTTATCAACATCTTTTGAAGATTCATCACGATCCTGACTAGTAAATTGAATAACCTCCTGTGTTTCGACATTAGCAATGTTTGATTCCATGTTTATGCCCACTTCATCATGGTTACGTCCAAAATTATACTCACGTTCATTTACTCTTAAAATAAAAAATAGACATATTTTACCAAAAATCATACTTGTCATCATCACCAAAGTCATATTCATCCCGTCCACGCCCATTATCATTTGTGTGTTGATGATCAATATCTCTTTAAAAAAATTAAAAGTTAAATAAAAACAATTTATTATCAAACTTTAAATCCGAATCCTTTAAAGTTTCTTCATCTTTTTCCTTTGTTGGTGAAACATTCTTTGGATGAAGTTCTTCAGTAGTTGGTGTTCCCTTATTAATTGCTTCATTCTTCTTTGGAGTTTTTGTTGGCGTTAATTGTTCATTCTTTACCTTCTCCAGAAGAATAGGTCTCTCCATTGAAATAGATTTTTTCTCTTTGGATTCTTCATTCCTTTCCTTTGGAATTTTCTCATCAAATGACTTTGATCCTTTTTCATGTTTTGCAGGTGTAGAACTTGTTTCTTTATCTTGTTTGTTTTTATTATCTTTGCTCCCTCTTAAATGAGTCAAAAACCCAGACAATGTAGAATTTGGTAATGGCACATTAGTTTCTTCATCATCTTCCTTTTCTTCACTTCGTTGTCTTTGAACTAAAATTTTCTTTTCTGGGCTAACTTCACCATCTTCGATAGAAACACCTTCATCTTCATATTGCTAAATTTAAATAGGGTTAAACCACAGACAAAATATAAGGGAGAATATTATCTTAAATAAAACTTACAATCTCCCTTTCTTGTTTAGAAGATGATTTACTACTTTTCACATGAAGCTCATTTCTGTAGTCATCAACTTGATGACGCTTTTCTTCTTCTTCATATCGCCGATGCAGACGTCGTGCCAACTCACGTTCACGTTCAATTTCTGAAGTTTTGTTATTTCTCTCTACACTGCGGCGACGCTCATTACGATGACTATAATCGCGCCTATTAAAACTAAAAATATTTGGATAATTAAGTGATCCTTAAATTGCGAACCTTCCTCTTTCTTGATGCCTTGACGAAGACAATCTTTTCTCTTCTTCAAACCGTCTTCTCGGCATCCCTTCATTCTCATCACGATTATCTGCCCAACGACCAAATACACGACTTTCATCAACTGCACGTTTTGAAGTTTCAATATCGCGTTCTTGACTTAGCCGTCCAACTCCACGTCTTTCAGCTGGGCGTTCGTCATCTTGTCTACGAACATGATCGTTTTCATTTCGACGCCCAAACATACTTGAAAAGTAAAAAAATAAAACAATTAACCATTTCATGAAATTACCGATCTTCTTCTGGCCTACGATTATGAGAAATTGAACGGTCCGGAGACTGAGGGTAGCGCCCACCAACACCATTTCGCAATCCAAAACGTGGCGATCGACTTCTTGCTCTCCCGTTCTGCGTCCCTTCATCCCGATAGCGCCGATCTCTACGAGTATTATCACGTTCTTGATCTCTGACACGAGCCATTCTGTCCCGATCTCGTTGATACATATCATTTGGCCAACGACGATCACCACGTTCAACGTGCTCGGAACGAGAGGACTGAAACAAATATAGAATAAGGTCTTCTTTTAATAAAAATAAATAACCTCAGTTTGAGAATGATTTCGTTCTCGAATTTCTTTAACTTGTTGAGGCGGTGGAAACACTGGAAGCCTATACCCAAAAGTTTCTGTTTCATTAGTAGCATTTTCTGCCTGTTTTTGTTGTTTCTCTTGTATTTCCTTTTCTTCCTGTTCTAATTTAATTTTTATACGATCCTGAAGTTCTTTCATTGAAATCAATCGACGCTCTTCACGTTTCCAGTGTGGAGGAGTAGCGCTACGCGAACGAGAATGAACAGGAACTCGGCTCTAAAATAATTTTTAAAATTTTTATAACTAAATTAAGTATGATTTTAATCCCCAAAATTTACAAAAAATCTTAAATCAAATGCCTGTTGACGTGCTCTGGATTTATTGAAACTAAACAATTAGAAAAATTTTTTTAATAGACCTAAACAATTTTTAATTTAAAAATGATAAAATAAAAAATAAAATAAAAAAGTTGAAAATTTACCCCCTCATCATCAGACGGAGTCCGAAAACGTAATGATCCACGACCTTTCACTCTATGACCAGATCGGGTTTTAGCAAAAGATTGGCGCACTGGAGGGCGACTTGAATGACTTGTAGCATTTTCAGGAGTTTTCGATCTAAAAAAACAAATTTATAGAGGAATGGAACAAGAAGAACAACCTTCTCATCAAAAATTTATTAGTTGTCGGTACTTCAGGTAAATCGTCTGCCTTGACAGAAGAAATGATTTCTGGCTCATTTACAACAGCTTGCTGTCCAATTGAAGGAAGGGCATCTTGTCTTTCTTCATAATCACTGTTACTCTCTTTATCCTTTTCACGCTTCCGTTTCTTGTGCTTCTTACTTAAATTACTAAATAGAATTTTATACACGTATCAATAATAACCTCTTTTTAACTTCAGTCTCGACATCATCAGCAGTTCGCTTCCTTATGAGCTGGCCTTAAAATGTAAAAAAAATAATACCAAAGATTATAGAAAAATAAAAAGACAAACCACAATTAGCTATAATTACATCCGCCACTGGCCTACATTTTGCATTGACTTTGAGATTCTCGATTTGAGTGATAACCTCTTGACCAGAGATTACCTAAAACCAAATTATATTGCTTACAAATTTTTAAAAGACAAACCTTTCCAAAAACAACATGAACACCGTCCAAATGCGGGGCAGGCTTTGTTGTAATAAAGAACTGAGAACCATTTGTGTCCTTACCACGGTTTGCCATGCTCAACATAAATGGCTGATCATGTTTAATTAGAAAAGATTCATCATCAAAAACACCTCCATAAATTGATTCTCCTCCTGTTCCATTACCTGCAGAGAAATCGCCGCCCTAGAAGGCATACTTTAATAATAAAAAGTAAAAGCTAGAAAAAACCTGAACCATAAAATTTTTAATAACACGGTGAAACAAAGACCCTTAAAATAATTGAAAATGAACTCAAAAAACAAAAAAAGTAAAACCTTTGTAGTGAAGTGGCTTCTCAGTAACTTTGCCTAAACCAGCCTGTCCTGTACATAGCATAAGAAAATTCCTTTAAATAATTTTATTTAATAATAAGAAACACATTTTATGTTAACCTAAAAACATTTAAGTAAAAACATACTTTGTAGTTCTCGGAACCAAATCATCAAACAACTCCATAACCACACGTCCAACAGGATCACCATCAATTTGAATATCAAAAAAACAACGACTTCTTTCAGATTTAGATACTTTTTCAATGGTCATTTTTACTGAAAAAGAAAAGTTGAGTATAGTTGAAAACAGTGTATGGACAATTAAATGGTTTAAATAAAAAATCCTGTTAGATTGTATTTACATTAAGGATCAAAGGCTAAACAAAATTTAGCTTTCCAACAAAATCTCTGCCAAAAATGCAGCTGCCAAACACTTTCAGCTCGTTGACGCACGCGTGAAAACTAGTTAAACTTTTCCTAAACATAACGCCAAAATTTTAATTAAATGTCTATTTACTCTCTTTATTTTATTGCAACTCTCGTGCGTCTGACTTTTTTGCGAACAAGAGAAAAGGGTCAGAAAGAGACGAGTTATAAAATGGTCAGATGGAAGGAAAATGGTCAAATTCTCTCATTTGTGAGGGAAATTGGTTAAATTTTATAACTTTTTATCTTCCAGTTCAATTTTTTTCAAATTTTGTATTTTTGTGGACCTAACTAGAAAGGTTTTAGAACTCAACCCGGCTTTTCTCGATCTGCGGCACCTTTTTAATGTAATTCAAACTAACGAAAGATATACAGTAGAATCTCGTTAATACGACTTGTCGATAACACGTCACTTTTAATCATACGCCAAGTCAATTCCCTCCCGAGAGTGTTGAGAATTTACTATACCAAATACCTAATTTAAAAATTATCATGCCTGATTTCCAACAAAAAGTCCGATTAATCCCGTTTTCTTCATGTTTTCTGAGTTTACCTAGGGTTATCTCGAAACTGTTGTATCTACATACAATCGACCTTCACTCTTGAAATTATTCACTTATCAGTTCAAAATTACTCACACAAATTATTCAAATTATTCACACACTCTCGAAATTATTACTATTAAATCCTTCAACTTGGTTTTCTTAAAAGTCTATTAACTTCATAGAATATTAACTTCAATAGAAGCCCTTTAATTTCACATTTAAATCATATTATTTTTTTTTAATTTCAAAAGAAATATTAGACATTGTTTTGTCTAGTTAACTTTATGATGTAAGGAATTAATATTTTCTCATGAATTATTTAAAGTGCATGTTATTATGCACTTTAATTTAAAGTGCATGTTATTATATTTAAAGTGCATAATTTTGTTTGTTTTTAATTTAAAAAAATAAAAAGTACTTAAGCACTTTAATAATAATATATTTAAAATTTTTTTAAATATTTTTCTGTATAAATACTTCACTTTCTATAGTTATTTTATCATTCTTAACCTTTCTCTTTAAATTATTTTTTTAAAATTATTATATTTTTTTAATTAAAGCAATTTTTATTTTAAACAATTCATTATGTGTACACTTTTGGGACTTTAAAAAATTGCATCTTATAATCAGGGGTCGGTCGGAATTCCGATTTCCGACTTCAGACAGTTCCGATTTCCGACACCTTTGTCATTTCCAGCCGACCACTGCTTATAATGAAGAGTACCTCATTTGGAGGTATTGCCTATATAATCCTCTTGCGACAGATAATAAATTTTAAAAAAAGGAGAGATAAAATCACGCGCGACATTGTCTAGTCTTCTCTCGTTATGACATGCGAGTTTTTAAGCATAGCATTGAGGGAGCCCTTCCCACCCAAAAGCCAGACAAATTTAAAGACGTATTTTAAATTGAATTTTATCTATAGGTAAGGCTGATCGATATATACCCATTTATTTTTTATTTTGACTATTTTATTTAGAGTTGGCCGGGATCGGGATCCCGGTCGGGATCGGGCGGGATTATCCCGGGTTTTTCGAATCCCGATCCCGATTTTTCTGATCCCGAGACCGAAAGGTGAATCCCGATCCCGGTTTTGGATGATCCCGATCCCGAGCCGGGATCGGGATCGGGATGTGCATCAAATCCCGATGCAAATCCTGACTTTATAAATTGACTAAAGTCTGTAAAATAAAGTTAACACAAGAAGGGAGGCGTGAAAGTAAGAAAAATTTTCGCCTGCGGCGCAGAAAAGGGAGGAAATTTGGCTTCTTGACATCCAAAATTCTCAAAATTTTCGC
Organism: Meloidogyne incognita; assembly: GCA_036172945.1. Lineage (NCBI taxonomy): Eukaryota > Metazoa > Nematoda > Chromadorea > Rhabditida > Meloidogynidae > Meloidogyne > Meloidogyne incognita. Next base: position 1,294,314 of record JARQAC010000006.1, on the reverse strand, counting down.
CTGCGGCGCAGAAAAGGAGCAAATTTGAACAAAGCTGTCTTTAAAACTTTAACGAAATATTGAGTGATTTGGTGGCGATCAAGAGGGGTTGAGGGGAGTATCGGTGGATTTGGAGTATAGAAGGATATCTGAGGATTTACAGGGATTAAGTTAGATTTGAAGAGAACACGAATATATTACTTAATCCCTCAATCTCAGTTTTTAATCTTCCACATTTGAAAGTAACGTACTTAATCGTATAGACTTCAACGCTTAAACTTGAATGCCCTTGGCCTTCCAAAATTAAAAAATATGCCCGCGGCGCTTAAAATGGAAGAAGCCCACTCCCATTTATTCCCCCCCCCCCCATTACCTTATCCACACTTAATCCCCTGAACCGAAAGTAAATCATGCGTTTACGAGACTTAAACTCAATATTTCATCACCGCAGTGGAAATTTTAGAATTATGTATATTGAGTCGTATGTGAAGAAAATAAAAATTTAAAATAAAAAAAATTTTTTCTAGTAAATCCCGATCCCGATTTTTTAATCCCGGTCCCGATTCGGGATCGGGATCACCATTCCGAAATCCCGATCCCGGGTTTTTCTCTAAATCCCGATACCGGCCAACTCTAATTTTATTTATCAAACCAAGCTTCTCAAGGATATTTTGTTGTAATTAAAATCTCCATTGTTTAAACTTTTTTTCAAATAATTCAAAAAATTTTTCAACAAAATTTTTAAATAATTTTTTAAGATAAAATGTTAAATAAACAATTAATTATTATTAATTTATTTTTAATTTTAATAATTTTTAAATTTTGTAAATGCAATAAAATGACGGTTAAATATTACAAAAATTCTGGTCATCGTTGTGAATTTTTTGAACAAAATCAAAAAATAATTAAAGAGACTGGAAATATAATTAATTTAAACGAGAAAATAATTAGAGTTGAAATATTCTATAAATATACAAAAAATAAACTTTTTGGAAAAACTAATTATTTCTTTTTTCTTGGAGAACAAGGGGATTTGTATTATCTAAAGGAAAAAGCAGTAAAAAAATGTACAAATTTGATATATACTTTATTTAGATGGATTAAAGATTTAAATATTGTTGATGGAAATGTATGTTTTTTACAAAAAAAGAGCCTTAGTTTTATATAGGTATATCCAAACTTAAATACACGCTCAATTTTTTTAGCTTTGATTAACTATTAAATTTAAAAACTTTTTTTCAATAGGGCAGTGAACTATCCAAGACCCTTTGGCCTGGAATAAATATGATAACTGTTCCTAGTTTGAAATATCCTGATATGCTTGATTTGATACCTAAATATCCCCCCGAATATTCCCGACTTGGTAAAACACGATTTCTCTCGGTTGGGTTTAAATGACCTGGGCAACCATATTTTATGATACGGGCCTTAATAAAAAATAAATTTAATTTAAAAACTGACAATTAAATATTCTCTAAAATCTGTATTTTTCTTCTAAAAAATATTTCACCTTTTCAAGTTAATTGAATATATGCCATTAATAGGGACAGATTATAATGAAAATAAATATTGTCAAATTGTGTTAAATAATGCAAATTCTTCAAGTTTTGTATTTAAAAACAATAAAAAAATTTTTAGTAGAGAAGTTGATACTTTTTATTTAAGTACAGAAAAAGGGGAAATTGGGCTTTTTCCAAATGTAAATCAAATAATATTTGAAGAAAATAATGAATTAAAAAAACAAAGTTGGGAAATTTGTAGTGAATCAGCTAAAGAATTAAAGAAAGGTAAAAAATAAATTTTGGTTTTTAAAGAAATTTTGAAAAAAACCCTTTCCATGGCTACCTGACTTGCATTTAACGGGAGACTAAGCTCCGATGCCAGGCGGCAGTTGGTGAAGCTTGTTTCCGTATAGCTCCTGTATGACACATGAATATGTGACGCCTCGAGTGGGGAGGCTATAGGGTTTAGCTTTGCTTGTGAATTCTGAGGCAGAATAAAAATTGACTAATAGAGATCGGCAAATTATTTGGTCAAATAATTTGATAATTATTTGATATTTGAAAAAATCTGATTCTTCTACAAATGTCATCAAATTGATCAAATAAAATTTTATCAAATATTTGCTTGGTCCAATCTCTATTGACTACTAGAAACCCTCATCTCCTTTGTGGTTGATCTAATTATATAAAAAATTTTGATTTTGTTTTACTTTAGATTATTTATTTAATTAATTTAAATATGTATATTTTCTTTAAATTAAGCAACATTTTTGATTATAAATGAATGAATTGTACAAAACAAAAAGAAAAAAATCATGTAATTATATGTAAATTAAATATTTAATTTTTTTAAAATTTTCTAAATTTGTTTTCGATTTTTGTTTTATATCAAATAATTTTTTTTGGGAATTTTGAAGAAATTACCACCCTTTTTCTCGATTTTCAGCTGTTCCTTTTTTATAATAAAAAAGGAAAAATATATGTATTTATTTTTTTTTTAATATTTTGTAGTTTGTATTGTTTATTTTATTTTTTCTGATTTGTTCATATTTTATCAATAAAATTCAATTAAATTTGAACGATAAAATATTTAATATTTACTAATTCTAATTAATTTAGACTCGAAAAAAGAGAGAATTAATTATTTAATCATTAAATACCTATTTGTTTTTTTAAACAATTAAATTGAAAGTTTTAAATAATATTGATAGAAAAAAGTTTGTATTTTGTATTTATGTAGTTTCTATTTTTCTTTCACTACAAAATCCTTCTTCTGTCTAATATATGTATAATTTGTGAATTTTGATAAAAAATAATTTCTAGTTATTCAAGAAACATTCTTCTTTTCCTCTATTAAAAATTTAATTTACACATGCAATTTTTTTTAATTTTTTTTGTTTTGCCAGCCATTTATAATTTAATTTTAAAATTATAAAAAATCTAAATTATTCTTTTTTTAAAAATAAATTTGAACTTTAATTTAATTTCTATTCAAAAAGAGTTTATTTAAATACTCTATTTTCTTCTCCTTACAGGCTGAGTTCATTTAAGTGCATTTTTATTTAGTATTTTTTCTTTAACTTTTAAGTTAAAAAATTATTTTCTTTTTTTTTAAATTTTGTTAGTCTAGACAAGAACAGAGACACAAAAAAAGACAAAAAACAATAGACTTGCTTGTTTATTTCATTATCTAATTCTTTTTAAATTATTTTATTAATTTAATTAAATTCAATTTTCTCTTCAAAAATTTCCAGATTTTTTAAAATTAAAAAATGAAAAATATTTTGTTTAAATATTTATTATTTTTAATATTTTTATTTAATGTCGAATCTTCAAAAATTTTAGTTTTTAGTCCAACTATAAGTCGAAGTCATATGATTTCCAATGCTCGAATAGCTGATACTTTAGCTAGTGATGGACATAATGTTGTTAGTTTTGGTTTTGATTTAATTAAATTATTTTTTGTGAGTATTCTGAGAGGATTGGGAGACTAAAACTTAGTAAAATTGGGGAAAAGGGAAAGGAAAAGTTTGAACAGCGGGAAAGGAATATTTTCTCCCTAATTGAGGGAGAATTACCTTTAAGAGGCCAACCGTTTAATAACTTCGATTTCTCTCATATAAATCTTAAACCTTCACCTAAATCCATTTAATTAATTATTTTCTAACATTTATTTTTTTTAATTTTCTAGACACTTTTAGAAGTTGAATTTTTTGAAAAAATAGGAGAGTTAAATGCTTCAAAGGTTGCAAATACAATATTAGTGCCGGGTCAATTTATAGATCCAAAAGAATTTAATACATCCTTGATAGCTGAAATGTCATTTAAGAGTGTTTATTTACCTATGGATTTTCTAGTGGGTTCAATTATACAAACAACTTTTAATAATGCCTGTGAAAGTAAGTGAGAGAGGGAGGGACAAATCACCGTACACCTAAAGTATTGGCAGATATAATTCTTATACATATATTTTTTGGGGAAACAGCACCTTGGTCGAACAACAAAATTGTAAATCCGCAGAAAGTAAAAAGGAGGGATGCGAAATCTGTACTATATACCTGTGCATTTATTACAATAAATCTACTCTATAAAAATAAATTGGTATTTTGTGATTTGTCCCTAAAACATATGAAAATAAAGGAAATTTAATTTTTTAATTTTAAGAATTTTTACTTGTATCAGAAAAGCTTTTTGATAAACTTAGAAATGAAAAATTTGATATAATAATATCTGAACAATTAAATTCTTGTGGAGCTGGTGTTGGCCATCTTTTGGGTATACCTACAAATATATTAGTTTCTAGGTATTCTTTGTATTTTTTAAATTTAATAAAATAAATGTAAATATTAATTATTACACAGAAAAGGTGTATATTTGTTTAAATATGTTTACATACATCAGGGGCGGTATGCAAAAAAGCGGGTTGGAGAACCTGGTAAGTCTAGCAGGTTCTATTACCCGGGTAATAGAACTCTCAGTTGAGGGCTAACCCTTATTCAAAAAAATCGACCCAGAACTCGATGATTACCCGCAGCTGCCTATTGGAGAGAACGAGTCCCCTTTTCGCTCAAAAATGGGGTACTTTACGCGAAAATTTATAGTAAATTTATTTTTCAAAAAAAATTTTAAAAATTATATCAAAAAATAGAGCACACTCTAATCTATCTAAAAATATTTAATTTGAAATTTTTCGATTGAATCTGGATTTTTAAAAAATTTTTAAAGAGATGCGGGTAAGATTTTAACCCTCATCGGAGCAGGGTTAAAATCTTACCCGCAGCTGCGGGTTCTATTACCTGCAACCCTCATTTTTGAATAAGGGTTAGAACCATACCCGCAGATGCGGTTCTATTACCCGAGTAACTAACCATAGCTGCGGGTTACCTCTACCTCCATTTTTGAATAAGGGTTTTGAGTTAACCTACCCGCAGCTGAGGGTTGATTAACCCCTACCTCCTTTTTTACATACCGCCCCAAGGTCTAGCCGATCCGATTCCCGAAATTCAGGAATTTCCCGACTTTTTGGGTTCCAATCTCCGATTTACAATTTCCGATTTCTGAAATTTTTTACGAACAAATATTCTTTAACATTTATCGTTAGTATTAGCTATATAGATTCTAAATTTTGTTTGAAGTGGTTCTAGTATATTTTGAAGACCAAAATGAACGAGAGTAATATAATCTGTCAATAGTCTTACTAGAATTTCCTGTTCTGGTTGACCAGCAGAAGTGAATCGGAATTCCGATTTCCGACTTCCGATTTCCGGCGTTTTTTTCCTTCCAATTTCCGATTTCCGACAATTTTTAAGGCACATTTCCGAATAGTAATTCTTCCAAAATTTTTAAAATTTTCGTCTGCGGCGCTGAAAATTGAAGAAATATGTCTTCTTGGTTTAATTAAAATCGCAAAATTTTCGCCTGCGGCGCTGTAAAAGGAAGTTTAATTGTTTCCCGAAATCGGGAAATTTATTTTTGTCGGGAATTCCTGTTCCCGATTCCCGACATTTTTTAGAAAAATCGAGAATTTTCGGTAATTTTCCAATCATATCTGGGGCTGAAAAAGGAAGGAATCTGGTTTAAGGATCTTCCAAAATTTCCTTAATCCCAATCTCTAATTAATTTACCCTCATTATAAATTGGTAAATAATTGGTAATAAATTAGTAACATTATAAAACAAGATGTTTTCATAATAAGCTTTTTCAAAATAAGATGTTCCCAAACAGGGCTGGGCGAAATCTAAAAATAAAAAGCGAAATGCGAAACTTTTCGCGCTGAAAAATGTGAAAAAAGCGAAAGATGCAAAACGCAAATGTGAAATTAGCCCAGCCCTGTTTCCAAATTTATCTAATAGTGAGGGCTGCCTAATAAAAGGTAAAAAAATTATCTTTTATTTTTAAAAAGCTGTCCAATACAAGAACATATTGCTTCAATATTAGGACTTTCAAATCCAGGAAGTTACATCCCTTCATTATATGAGTCTAATTTACCTGATAAAATGTCAATTTATGAAAGAACAACAAATTTATTTAGACAATTTGCTGGTTATGTTTATTTAATTTATGGAGTAGATCCTTTAACTAAAATATTTAAAAAACATTATGGGGCAACATTTCCCGATTTAAGAACTATTGTTGCAGAAAGTCCTTTTGTTTTTGTTAATGTTGATGAATTTTTGGATTTTCCCCGTCCAATATTTTCAAATATTATTTATATTGGTGGACTTGGAATGGAGGAGGGAAAAAATACAAAAATTAATAAAATTGAGGTAAAGAATTGTTTAATTTTACATCTGAATGATTTTGTTTTTCTGTGTAACCACTAAAATTCTCACCAATCTATAAAATTGGTATTTTATCGATACCGCCCGATACCGCTCAACCCTAGATTTTACATACTTGTTAGTACGTACTATGTCAATGCCTTGCTGCCTATGGATTGACAAGCAAAGCTAGACCCGATTCCTTTCCCACTCAGGCCGTTCCACCTGTTTAAGTCTATATAGGGACAAAATTAAAGCAGCCGCCAACTGCAGCAGGCATCGAACCCGATTCTCCCGTTAAATGCAGGTCGGGGGTGTTATTTTGCCTTTCGCGTCCCAAATCAGTTTTGTTAAATCCCTGGTAGTGTATATATCCTATGTTAATTGATAAAAGATTGTTCTGAAATCCCGACGGCTTTGAGATAGGTTGAAAGTTATTCAAAAATTGTTAGGAAAATAAAAGTAAAATCTTTACTAATTTTTTATTTTTTTAAAGGACCCAATAAATATTGAAATGTCTACTAAAGGTAAAAAGGGTGTTGTATTCTTTTCAATGGGTTCAATAATGAAAACAACAGACATGGCTGAAAATTTTAGAAGGAATGTATTATTAACTTTCTCTCAATTGACTGATTATCATTTTATTGTGAAAATTGAGAATGATGACTATGTAAATTTTGGGAGTAAAAGGGGCAAAACACTATCCGACTAAAAATGAAATTTGGAGTAAAGTGACGATTTCCAAAAATTGAGCAAAAAATGAGGCATCGTTAAAAGACAAAATCAACTTGATTTGTGTGATCAAGCTAATTTTCTAAAAGTCTTTTCATTATTAAAGAATAAATAGTGGGATCTAGCATACCTAGGTAATGTGCTTGAGCACGCATTCCTTTTTAGGTATATCTCGCTTCCGGAAGGTATTTTGTTTGGATAGTGTTTTAGCCTAATATTAAAGAAAAATATTTTTTTTAGTTTTCTTTAAATTTTGCCAAACAATTCAAAAATATTCTTGTCACATCATGGGCTCCACAAACTTTTATTTTAAAACATCCTCGATTAAAATTATTTATTACTCATGGTGGTTACAATAGTTTAATGGAATCAGCACGTGCTGGAATACCTTTAATTTCTATGGGGTTTTTTGCTGATCAGTTTAGAAATGGACGGGTGGCAGAAAGGAATGGTTGGGGACTTCCGTTTGATAAAAGATTGTTACTCAATGGAAATGAAGAATTTAAAAAGGCTATTTCGAAAGTAGTTGGGAATCCAAGGTGGATTTTTACATCTAACCTAAACCTCGTTTTAGGATCATCATTAGGACTGACGGAGCTAACTATAAGACATTGCCAATGATATTAATCTCGCTATAAGATATCTAAGAAACAATATAAGATACTACGAATTCATCAGACCTCCCCCTTATCTAATAGTGCTTACTCATTAAGTGATACCCCAATACTAGATAACAGGAATGGACCTTGCCGTTTAAAAAACGGAGGGCGGAAGTGTTAAAAAAGCGGAATTTTAAAAAAGCGGTCCATCCCTGCTAGATACTCAGTTTAGGATAAGTTTTTTAATTTATTTGGCCACTGGGCGAGGGAGCTGCTTTAACGATACTTTATATTTAAGATAGAGGGGCATTTATACATGATATCCAACATTAAATATTTTTTCTTCCTCTTTTTAGTTATCTAAAATCAGCAAAAAGAATACAAAAACTAGTTTTAAACAAACCATTCTCTGCAGAAGAACGTCTTCTTCGCAGCATTCGTTTTCTTGAAATAAGTGGAGGAAAACTTCCAGAATTATTACCAGAATCGAGAAATATGAGCACAATTGCTTTTTATAATTTAGATATTTTAATTTTGGCAACAATTTCCTCTATTCTTTTAATTTTTATTTTTTGGAGGTTTTTAAAGTTTTTGAGTGGAGGATATACAATGGTTAAAACAATACGGGCAACATTTTTTAATAAAAAGAAAGAAAAAGAAAATAAAAAGAATGAATAATTACTCTCTTTATTTTAATAAATCCCCCCTAAATCTTGTATTTAATGCCACCCTTTTTTAAAAATATAAATTAAATTTAAATTTTTAATAAATCTTGCATTTTTTAAATGACAATTAATATAAATATAGCTTGGATTTTTAAACATTAAAAAGTTAAAAATAGCTTTTTAATTTTTTACCTTTCCTTTTTTACCTTTCTATTTTTTTCGTTTTAACATTATTTGAAAGAGCTCTTCGAGCAAGTCGCCTGACACTAAAATCAACTATAACCATTTGTTTTAATGCCTTGCAGCGGCATAAAAAGTTTTTGCAGTCTCAAAATTGTCAGGAAAACTAGAACAAAGGGGGGTATCGTCCCAAGTATTACCCTATCGGCTTTATTTTAGGACATGCGTCCCCTGAAAGTATATGCGTCCCATCAACAAAAAATTGGATTTTTTTGTTGATGGTTGGAGGTATGGTTCCAAAGCATTTCTTCATGTTCGGGACCTACGCCCACTGGGGCTGGGACCGTTCCTTACTCTATCCCTCGAAATATATGTTGATGGGACGCATATATATTATTCCCATTTTTATATATAATTTCGAGGGATAGGGTAAGGAACGGTCCCAGACTCAGTGGGCGTAGGTCCCGAACATGAAGAAATGCTTTGAAGCCATACCTCAACTTTGCAACACCAAGAAAAATCCAATTTCTTGTTGATGGGACGCATATACTTCCATGGGACGCATAGAAGTTCATGGGACGCATGTCCTAAGATATCTTTATCATAAATTTAAATATTATTCCCATTTTTTATATTAAAATTAAAAAATTAAAAAAATTAATTTCTTTTTTTAAAATCCCCCTATCAAAAAATTTAAATAGTCGATTGTTTTTATCAAATTCTCTTGAAGCACCTTTTTTTAAATCTCTTCTCTTCAATTCTTTTTTTCTTTAAAAAGGCATAATTCCATTAAGAGGAATACATTTACCATTGCGACAGGCAAGAAGATTTACACAACAACTAAATTATATTAAAATTTTTTAAATTTAAATAAAATTAAAAGTTGAGTATCTTAATTCAGTTATACTTTTAGATATCAATATTAGAGTGATTCTAAATTTGAATATTTTAAATCGTTATTGAGAAATAAAATAATATTTTATAGTTAAAGCTTAATTTAATTTAATTAAATATATTATTACGAAAATGTGTTCTTTTCATGATTTTTGCAACAATAATTAGGACACTTTGAGCCATCAGGACACTTTGAGTCATTACAATCCATAAATTCAATATTAATTAATAAATTTAATAAAACGAATAAAAGAATATTTGCAGCGATTTTGCCTTTCATTTTTAATTAATTTTTTTTCTTTTATAAAAAATTATAAACTCTCAGTATTTCTGTACTTTTATTAGAAAATAAAGAAGGGGGACTCTTTTTTTATAAAATATTTTTGTTGGGCTTTTAAATTAATTACATACATATTTAAAAAGTATTTTAATGTACAGTAAAAACTTTTAGTGAAAAATTTCCAATGTTTTTATGTGCTGGGAAAGTCTAGGAAATTTTGGTGTTATTTTAACTAATTTACCTTAAATGCTGAAATAATTACTCTCTCTCAAATAATTACCCTCTCAAATAATTACCCCCTAGTTATTTTACTCAAACTTTGAAATATTTAAAGAATTATTATCAAATTTGATTATTTGAAATTTTAAGACTCAATATCAAAAAATAGATCAATTTCGACTCAATTGGATTGAGATATACCCTGAATCCAGCACATCCTCCCCAATAATTACCCCCTCCAGCGAAAGATTGAAACAATAATCATACTGGGTAACTATAATATTTCAGCATTTACGCATATTTTACTTATTAATTAAAACTATGGGGTCAATAAGAAATTAAAACATTTTTTAAAAGTATTTCTTTGCTTGGAATAAATTTTAGAATAGTATTTATTGTTAATTAAAACACAAAAGTTTTTTTGGAAATGAAGAAAAACTTTGAGCTAAAAATATATAAAATAGTACTTTTTTGAAGCAATAATGCTTTAATATTTGAGGTTATTTAAATTAAAAAGATTAAAGAATAAAATAAATACATTCAATTAATGAAAATTTTTTTAGCAAATTTCTAGAATATTATTTAAAGTTTTATCCATTAAAAATATATTTGTTCAGGCTTTCTTTTTCCAAATTTGGGAAAAATTTTGAGAAAAGAATTAAAACAAAAATAGAAATTGAGTATTTTTTTTTATAAACTTAATTAATTCTCAGAAATTATTCTTCAGTTTTTGTGTTTTTAAATATTTTCCAATTTATTGAATGACTAAATGTACTTTATTGGATAAATTATTTCTAAATATTTTTCTATTCATTCACAAGTCTTCCAGTGCGTTCAAGTTGAGGTAACTATTTTAAATTAATTGATTTATAACCAAAAAATCATTGAGAATGTTGGGAAAAAGTCAGATAATCAGATCACGGCACGCGTCTCAAACAAAAATATATTTGTTGAAACTTTCTTTTTCCAAATTTTGAAAAAAATATTTCGAAACACAGACTGAGGGTATTCTTATAAAATAATTAAGCACTTTTCTTTTTCAATTTTAATAATTTAAATTTTATTTTGTTAACAATAAATATTTTAAGTAATTTTAAAATTAGAAAAGAATAAAACTTTAAATAACATTAGAAACACTTATTTATTTAAAATAAACTTTATTGCAAGAAAATCAATTTTTTGTTGGATCTGGTTGAGTTTAATTAAGCATTTTTTCTTTAAGTAAATAAATATTAAATTTGCTTGTTTTACTTTATTTTAAATTATTAAAAAAAATTTTCTAATTGATTTTTGATTTAACAAAGATTTTTTAAAATTAATTTAATAGTAAAATTACTATAAAATCTCACCTACTATATACTAATATCCCTCCGCTTTATCTCCATTAAAGCCTCCGCTTTATCTTTACCTCCGATTTTCTCAAGTTTTCAGCGCCGCAGGCGAAAATTTTGAGAATTTTCTAAGGCCTTAGGAGGAAAAATTCAATTGTCAGAACCGCAGGATGAAAATCAAAGTTTAAAAACATTTATTTCTGAAAAGAAAAATTTTTTAAGCCTAATTTCCAGCCCTGGACTCGAACCCTCAGCTATGAAAATATCGAGCCAGACGCCCTACACATTCAACCACCGATCAACACACTGAAAATTGAAGAAATTATAAATATTTCCTTTTCTTTTCCTTCTTTCTATTTAATTTTTAAAGTTTATTTAAGTAAATCGGGTAAGGCTAAATTTTCGGGTAGAAATTTCGGGTTTTAACCAATTTCGGGTCACGGGTTTCGGGTTGGAAAAAATATCGGGTACGGGTTTCGGGTTGGAAAATTTTCTTTTCGGGTATCGGGTTTCGGGTACAAAAAAAGGCCGGGTTTCGGGTATCGGGTATCGGGTTTCGGGCGGCAACCCTGATCTAAACAATTTGATTTTTAATTATTCTTTAAAAATATACTTATTATTTAAAAAACATATTCTTATTTTAGACAATACATAACTTTCTGATTCAAAAAAAATTATCAACTTTTCAATTTAATTATTATATTCCCATTTTTATATTAAATAAAAATTTTAAAAAATAATTTTCTTTTTAAAAATCCTCCTATCGAAAAATTTAAATAATCGTGTTTTTATCAAAATCTCTTTTACAACCCACACATTTCTTCAATTTTTTCCTTTAATCTTTTTTCCAATTAACAAAGGCAAAATTTCACCAGCCTCACAACATCTAGTTTTGCAACAAAAAGTAATTTTTACGCAACAACTAAATTTATTTTCTTTTAAATTTATTATTTTTTAATAAAATAAAATTAATATTTTGTTGGAAATAAAATATAATTAAAATTATTTTTAATTTTAGTAAATTACTAATGATCGCCAGTTTTTGTATTTGTGCAACAAGCATGCTTACATTCAGAGCAATCTTTGGAACAATCCATAAATTTAATATTAATTAATAAATTAAATAAAACGAAGAAAAAAATATTTGTAGTGATTTTGCCGTTCATTTTTAATTTTTTTCTTATATAAAAATGTATAAACTTTTTCGGTACTTGTATTAAATTAATAAAGGCGTTTAATTTTAAATTGAAAAAATATTTTTAATATACATACTACTTTTATTTATTTATTTATTTATTTATTTTATTTGCCTCTTGGGCGACATTACAAATTGAAAATACATGAAAATTGAAAAATAAATTAAAATGAACTTAAAAAAACTAATTTAATGAAGCCTCTATTTCCCAATGTTTTTTCTGAATTTTTATGTGTTGGAAGGGTTTGGAAATTTTGGTGATATTTTATTAGTTCTTAACTAATTTATTACATTTTGCTTGTAAGAAAACAATGAAAATAGCTACAAATTAGGGCGAAGATAGCTACAAATTAGGGCGAAAATAGCTACAAATCAATGAAAATAGCTACAAATTAGCGTAATTCTAAAATATTTTCAATAAATTCATTAAAAAACTATTTTATTGAAGCTGGAATAAATTTTAAAATATTTATTCTTAATTCTTAATTAAAACAAAAGTCCTTTTAGAAAATTAAAAAAATCTTTGAGCTAAAAATAAAATACTTTTTTGAAGCAATAATGCTTTAATATTTAAAATTATTTAAATTAAAAAGATTAAAGTATAAAAAAAACGAAAGAAATTTTTTCAGAATATTAAAGTTTTATCCACTAAAAATATATTTGTTCAGGCTTTATTTTTCCAAATTTGGGAGAAATTATTGAGAAAAGAATTAAAAGCAAAAATAGAATCGTGAATTTCTTATTTCATTAATTTTGAGTTTTTAGTAAATAATTATTCTCGGAATTATTCTTTTTTTTTGTGTTTTTTTAAATATTTTTCCGTATAGAGGTGAAAATTGACAAAATGTACTTTAGTAGATAAATTTGTATTTCTGAATATTTTAAATCCATTCTCATTAGTCTCTCAACTAGATTGTTATTCTTTAAAATCCCCTTCATGCCTTTAAATTCTCTTATATCCATAATAATAATCTTATCCAGAAAGGGTGATACTAATTAGGGCTTTGAGGTCGGTAAGGAATATGTAGAACATTTATTAGGCTGCATAACCCGCTTGTGGAATAAATTTTGGAATTTATTTTTGGTTAACTTAAATGTTCTTTTAGGAAAAGAATAAATCTTAAAGCGTAAAATAAATTTAAAAAAATTATTTTTTGAAGCAAAAATCCTTTAATATTTAAAATTATTTAAATTAATACATAGAAAGATTAAAGAATAAAATAAATTTAGAAAAACAAAAAATATCGCTGGCAAAATAAAAAAAGTTTTTCCAAGTTTTATCCACTAAAAACGTTCGTTTAAGCATTCTCTTTCTCTGCTTGGTACAAAAAAACTAAAACAAAAATAGGATTTTGAATTTTTGTTTTAAAACTTTAATCAGTATTTTCTAGTAACGTGTACTTTATTATATATAGATAGGCAATTTCTAAATATTTTTCAATTCATTAGAGTTTCCCAATTAGATAAAGACGCTCAGATTGAGTTAACTATTTTAATTTAATATTCATTGTTCAGCTTCCAACCAGGGATGAGATAAGTTGAATAAATTGTCAGATAGTCGAGTCGAGAAAATAATTTCAGTAACCCCTCCTATTCCTGATTCAAAGATTGACACTAAAGGCTTTTTAAGATTTTCTTTTGATATAAATCAATTTGGAAATGGAAGTGTGGCAGGAAGATTACAAAATTTTATTGAATTTTCAGATGCAAAGCTTTTAGTAAATTAAAAAATATATTTTCACACCGAGAAAAAATTTATGCTACAATTAGGTATGAGCAGGATAGCAGGATAAACATTTTGTACATTTTTAAATATACCAATAATTTTAATAGAAAATTAACGTAAACATTTACAAAGATTCTTACATTTTGGAGGAATTTAAAAAAAAAGTAATTCTATAGTACATAAATTCTTGAGTATAGTGTTGAAATTAATCGAAAATCCATAATAAAAATATTGGAGTGTTTAAAAGGGTTTTTACTGAATTAAAAATATCTTCACAAAAATTCAAAAGTTTCACTTTCTTCGATCATGCTCATTGGCCTCTACCTCATTGACCACTACGTTCGCCTACGTGAGTTACCAGAAGATCGTTAATCTGAATATTAAAAATATTATTTTTACGAGTTTATACTAAACACGACACCAACATATCTACCAGAAACCCCAGACAGTTAACCTGTTATTATGAACAGAATAGGAACAGGCTGACTGAGTGTCGGAAATCAAGAGCGGGAATCTGGAAATCGGAGGAAAAACGTTGGAAGGATATCATAATCTCGACCAAGCAGGGATTCCTACTTATCAGAGACAAATCTACTATATTATCAATATTATTAACCTCGCGTATCTTTGGTTGAATTGAGTTTCCAAAATAACTTTCCATTCCTTTCATTTCTGGATTATAAACTATATTTTCCGTAATCATTTTGTTGATTAAATATAGATTTAATGAATACTCAATTTTAAGTTTAACATCGTAATTACTATTTGAAGACATGAGGGCGAAGAATTTGTATAAATTATTTCCACTTCTTTTTAAAAAGAATTCTATACGTTTTAATTCGAAAGCTTCGATTGTAGTTTCCTTAGGTTCTAAAAAAATTTTAAATAAAAATTAATTATTAAATTGTGTTATTATCGGATTATTTGTGGCACCTTTCTTTCTCCAGTACAGAAAATCCTCAAAGATTCCCCCTATATATACCCTATATTTTGCGGAACTTTCCTATTTTTATTTTTTATTGCCATACTTTGCATTGAAAAAATGATCCCCAAATAGTCTTTAATTGTAGATTGATTCTCAAATTCTGGGTTGACTCTGAATCGTATAAAATTATTTTCATCCAATAAATTTTTCTCAACATTTGGCAGAGTATATGAATCCCCTAAAAATTGATCATAATTAAATATCCAAATAATTTAAACGCCAAACTCCCCCCCCCCCTCAAATTCCCTCCTCTCATATTTATAAAATTTTCAAATAAAATTATTAAATACCTTCATAAATTAAATTAATTATTTCAAATAATTTGTTTGCTTTCAATTCAAGCGAAAGTGCTTTGACATATTGTAAAATAGAAATTTGTTTTCTAATTAATTAAATTATATCAATTTTTATTTTTAATGTCTAAAGGAATATATTTTAAGCTTGCCGGAACACCATCAACCGGAACTTCTGGCGAAGTTCTAGTAGTTACTTAATAATCTTTCAAGGTTTGTAGTAGGTTGGCCTTTTCCTTATTGTAATTTGGAAGAAATCCCAAGAAATTACTAAGAATTTTAAGTTTCAAGATACAACATCCATGGACTTGGGGCTTCAATAAAGGTTATACATAGCGATTGGTTATGCCAGTAGGGCCTTTCAATTTTAATTTAAAGTCAGAATATGTAGAAGATTTTCAAATATTTTCCAACTTACGGTATTTCATCTTTTTTAAATACATTATCTAACAAATTAATATAAGAATAGGCATTTTCTCTTATAAACTTGACGATAAGTGTACGTGTTATTGCAATTAAATGGTAAAAAATAAAAATATTCCTAGCTTCCTGTGAAAGTAACAAGTATGGAAGTTGCTCTTTTTCTTGTTTACTAAATATTTATATAAAATTTTTATTTTAATAGCCTTTGAACAAAATGTTTTAATAGGAATTGTGATGATTTTAAGGAGAAGTAATGATAGTAGGAATAATTGAGCGGGAATGAGAAAAGTGAGGGCTGGATAATTAAAATTAAAATTGATTTTAAAATTCCCAGCAATCTATAATCTTGTGATATGAGGGGTAATCTGAGGATATAAGTGGGGTTGTGTGGATTTCATAGATTAAGGGTGGTTTCAAGAGAGAGATCAGGTATTTAGACGGATATCACTGATATCGTATGAATACAAATGAGTTGTACTTGAAATTGAAGGTGCTTAGGCGGACCATCTCCCCTTCCCTCCCAATTTCCAATAAAATAATAAAGTTAGGGGTGTGTAAAAGTTTAATTTATAAATTAATTATTAAATCGAACCCTAGTTTATCTAATGAACTTAAATTAGGTAAATTTTCATTTTCATTTGTTGCTGAAATATAAACACCAAAACGATTCAAAAAATTTTCGTAATCATTTCTATCCATTATTTTCCCAAAATCAACAAATTTTTTATAGATAAATAAATGTTTATGTTCTTCATTTAAACTGCTAAACCATATGAATAACTGATTTTGATATTCTTGAACTTTTCCTTCATAATGCTCAATCACCTTTAATAAATTTAAATTTATTTAAAGAATTAAACAAAAATTTAATTGACACGACATTGATTTTATAAAAAAGGATAAAAAGAGTTTAGCAAAAGTTTAGGCACTGGACAGGATATTCGAATCTGCGACCTTCTCCCACATACATGAGCTCTAACACTGAGCTACCGGGGCATCGACTAATGCTTTTATCTTTTTCCTTACAGAATTAAAACTTTCATTCCCGTCTTCTCTAAATAGGTATCTACCCATTTTATAAAGGAATTGAAACCTCAGTTTAATTCTTATGATAAAAAAATTACTGATAGAAGTTTATACTTTTACGATTTTTTCAGCAATTCTATACAAGTTTTGTTTGATTTTCTCGTTTGTGTAACTACTAAATTTACTTTCCAATTTCTCATTTAATATATCTTTAATATGCTTGTTGTTGTTTTCATTATAGTTAAATTCTAAATCATATCTATCATTCAGAATTGAAATCATTAAAGACAACTCAGTCAAACAAAGCTCGATTCGATTAGAAGACTTTAGCGCTAATGAGCTACTTCCACTTTGCATTATAGCTAAATAGGTTAAAAAATTTAAACAGAAAAATTTTAGTGTTATTTTGATAAATAAATATCAACTGTAGATATAGATGTTTGCTATTAAGGTAACCCGGGACAGGAGTATCAGGCTCCAAAACTATTTTGAGGGAAAGCTGTATTTTCTATATTTTCATATTCTTTCCGTAAAAAATTTAGTCCATGGGGGATGAATAAGAAATAAACTTTTCGTGCCCAAATAGATTATTTAAATCTTTAAACTGTCCTATCAGCTTATGCATATAAATATGAGAAAGGCTTTGGAAGAAATTTTAAACATACGTGGAGTTCGTCTCATTCCATTGAGCTCAAATAGAGGTAAAACAAAAAAAGCAAAAAATATTTTTACGAGCAGCATCGACTTGAATAGTAGAAATTTACTTCAGAAAAATTTAAATTTGTTTATTTAAAAGAAAATATTTTGTTGTAAATCAGTGTATAATGGATAAGAATGTTTTTTACAAACTTGCGAGTTAGAGAAAAATATTAAAAGAGAATTTTTTGGCAATATTTTTATATCTCCTTTATTTCCATGCTATTTTAAAATATTTTTCTAAAAAAATTTCCAATTCAATTTAGTCGATTAGACGAAAAATCGATTTCACTTAAATTTTATATTGACTTTTTTTTAAATGTTGAGTTGGATTTTTAATTAAAAAAAAGATGTTTAAAATAAGGATTTTCGATAAAATTTTTAAAAATTTTACTCTCACTATACTTCCGATTTTTTCTTTGGATATATGGATAAAGCACAAAATTTAGTAGAACACATTAATTAAACAAAAGTTTTAATAATTTCAAAAATTTGCGATAAAATTTGACGTTTTCTGAAAAGTAGTGTTTCGTAAGGTTCTAAGACGTTCTTAGACGTTGCTTGCTTAGAAAATTTTGAAGACTGGCTATAACAATAAAAATAAACCTAACAATAAGAGAAACATTTTATTAGAAAACCTTTACTATATTTCAATTCGAAATTTGTGATTACTTAAATTTTATATTTGGCAAAACGTCTTTAATTACAAATTGAGTCTGAATAGAAGAGGTAATAAGAGTCTCTAACCGTCAAAGTAAACCTTTAACAGTAAAAGAGAAATTTTTTATTTTTAATTTTTTTTTCTTTTTGTTTTTCAGTATATTCTTAATTTTTCTTATTATAAAAATTTAATTTAAAAATGAGGTGTCAACCTTTTAGAGGGAAATATCAGCAAGAATGTATTAAAAATCCGTCTTCAATATCTCAAAATGGAAAATATTCTGCTGGAAGTAGTTTTGTGAGCGATAATATTTATAATTATGGAGGAGGGGGAGAGGTTTGTTTATATTTAATTTTAAATTGGGAGTAGTTTAAATTTTTGGTTTTTAACCATACATTTTTGTAGGAATTCTGGATTAAATTTTTTTTTAATTTTTATATGAATTGGTAAGATTTAGAAGAAATTTGCGCAACATTATCAATCCCTATTTTTAACTAATCTTTCAAAATTTGTCAAATTATTTTTCTTTTGTTAAAAGTTTTCGCCGCTAAAAATGGATTAGAATTTATTTTTAGTTATCAATAAATATCCCCTTTTATATCTCTTTTAATTATATTCACCTAAAACATAAATAACAAAATTTTGCAATAATTTAAAAGTTTTTTAGAAAGATGATGAAAAAATGGATGATGATGATGGTTGGCTTAGTAAAGATACTCAAATTTTAAATAAAAATAAATCAGCAACTTCGTCTTTTTCTCCATTTAATAAACAAAAGTCGTTATCACCTGCAATGGATTCTCTTTTAGAAAAATCAAAAAATTTTAAGGAAAAGGTTATTTAATTTAAAAATATTTTTTAAAAATTAATTTGTAGATTTTTGAAAATAATTTTGTTCAAGAAAAAGATGACGACACTGACACGGAACCTGGTGAAATTCCAACAGATTTTGACGAAACAAATAATAAATTAAATAATGGGGAATTAAGTTTTTTTGAAAATGATGGACCTGATAATCTTGATAAAGATATTATTTGGTTAATTGGAGGAGGAAAACGAGTTGAAAGTAGTAAAACGATTGTTGGAAATAATAAAAATATTAATATGGATAAAGGAAGATTTGGGGTTTTTTTAATTTAATTTTTAAAAATTATATTAAGTCTAACCTCGTCTTTGGTTACTCTCTTGGGTGTGAATAAATTTTGCTCATTGTTAATTAGACAAAAGGATGGGCCCGAATTGAGAAAAAACCGGGTTTAACTCTGGGTTTTAAAATTTTACTTGGATCGGGTTGTGGGTCAAAAAAGACCGTGTTTCTGATTTAGGGTGGCCCGACCCGTATAATCTTGCTGCATATTCAATAATGACAACCAAATTTTAAAAGCATTTTTGAGGTAAAATCTCTCTTTTTAAGGAAAATGAAAGTTTGGAAGAGGTTGATAGTTGGTTTAGTAAAGATTGTCAAAATAAATCTCAAACATTTGAAGATAATTCTCAAAATATTGGAAAAAAACTAATTAAGGAAAAGGTTTTTTATTTTTTAAAATAAAATATAATTTTTATTTGAAGGAAATGCAAAAAGAAATTATTTTATTAGATGATAAAGAAGAAGAAGATAGTGTTGAATTAATTAGTAATGATGGGACAGAACCAGCAGATATATTAATTTTAAATAATTTTATTGAAGAAATTGATAATTCTGTTGGAAATGGTCAAAAGGTTTTTTAATTTAAAATTATGTATATATATGAGATTTTCAAGAAAAATCTTTGAGAAGGGACGGGGTTTAATAATATAATTTAGGTAACTTTGTTTAAAAATTAGATTTTTTTAGCGCTGCTAGTAGAAAATTTTTGTTTTAATTATCCTCATTTAGGGTTGTCGGTTCTGGACCGAACCTAAGAACCGAGGATTTTTCGGTTCCGGATATCCGAAGATTTTCCAAGAGTCGATAACCCTACTCTCATTCTTTGTTTTTTCTGAATTTCGTGATTGGGTGATTGCCGTAGCTCTATTTTACATATTTACTTCTTTTAAGGAACATGAAAGAATGGAAGAAATTGATAGTTGGTTTAGTAAAGAAGATTATCAAAATGAATCTCAAACATTAGAGAGCAATTTAAATTCTAAAAATATTGAAGAACAGCCAAAACAAGTTGAAGAAAAGGAAATTAATGAAAAGGTTTTTTTTTATTTTTTAAATATTTTTAAAAATTTATTTTGAAAGGAAGATGAAATAATGGAGGAAGGAGAGGATGATGGATGGCTTAGCAAAGATAGTGGTCAAAGTCAATCAGGAAAGTCTAAAAAATTAATTGAAGAAGAAAATACCTCAAAATCAATTGAAAACACTTTTTCGCCTTTAAAAAATTTTATTCAACAATTTGAACAACGAGAACAATCACAAAAAACAAGAAAATTAATTGAAGATTCTGATTTTTTAATTATTGAAAAGCCAATGTCTTCTTTAAAGAATTTTATTATTCAACGACCGGAACAGACAAAAATTAATGAAAAGGTTTTTATTAGGGTTGTTGGCGACCGGTTTTAACCCGACAATTTTAATGTTTATTACTGAAAATTAACCGTTTTTAAAAAATTTTTAAAAATTGAAAATTTTTGAAAATGAGTGTCGTTTAGAAGTTCCTCAAAAATAAATTAATATTTATTACTGAAAATCGAAAAGCGGGCCACCGATTTATGTCCAACTCTAGTTTATATTTAAATATTTTTTAATGATTTTTTTAATTTTTAAGATTAATGAAACTCCAATTTTAAATAACAAGGAAGACGAAAACAAAGATGATGACGATATTTTAACTGAACCAGGAGAGATTCCTCCCTCAGATTGTGAAACTGAGCCTGGTGAAATACCTCCATCAGATAATGAATCTTTTGGTAGTACTGAACCTGGAGAACTTCCACTTTCAGATTTTGAAGAGGAAAACGAGGAGGATGAGGGAAAGGAAGAAAAAATAAGTAATTCTAATTTAAATAATGATTGGATAATTGGAAAAGATGAAAGGAGGGAGAATAATACAAAATGTTCTGAGACGGTTATAATTATTCGAATGGGGATTTTATAGAAGGTATTTATTTATGTGACAAAAAATATTTTTAGAAAAAAAAGTTTTTGTCAGAGAAGAATTTTTAAAAAATTATTTTTTTTTAATTTAAACTTGTTCTTCTCTGAGTTAAAAAACTTTTAAAAATTTTTATTTATTTATTCAATTTAAATATTCCTCAAGTACTGTGAGTGTCCTAATAGAAGCACATCTTCAATAGACACTCAAACCCTATTAGAAGCCCACTCAATTAGATCCATTGAAAAATTTAAGTCCAGGGATTTTATTAGAACATTTACGGTTTGTGTGTTTTTCTATTTTATTCGCATAAAATAAATATTCCTGATAATTTAATTTTTTGTTTAAATTTAGTGAGTTATTTACGATTGTTTGATCGTACTCAGTGGCAGCTCAAATGTCCAAAAAATTACCCATTTAAACCGTCACAAGTAAAAATTAACCGGTCGTGAACTCCCCCAAGTATTTAAATTATTTTTTAAAAGGATATTGTGTAGATTTTGGAGGGTTTTTTATTTTCTATAAAAAAATTTAAAAAAAAATTTGAACTCAAACTAACCCCCCCCCCCCAAATCGTTCCAGAATTAAAAACAGTACAAGATTAATCTTTATTTTTAATAGCTCGAGTAAAAAAAAAGTTTTTTTATTAAAAAATCAGTTGAGCAAAACAAAATTAATATATAATTATTTTAAAACAATTTTTGGAAAATTTAGGAACAATTAAACGTAAAGATATGAGGGAAATTGAGTTATTTAATATCCAAGAAAAGATATAGTTAATCTTTTATGATTTAACTGGACATAGAATTGAGAAGGTGACTGACCAGAAAATTAATTTTAAAAGAAATGAGTGAGCATTTTAAAAAAATATTTTTGTGTATAATTTTAACAACAAAAAATTTTTAACAAAGAAAAAATTAATTAATTAAATATATATTAATTAACCACAAAACAACTTTAAATTAAAAAAAACAAACAAAAAAACAAATAGAATATATATATACGACTAGTTTGAAAATGAAGGTGAAGATAATAGTCGTAGTTTATTATTATTATTATTTTCAGCCAATTTATTCAATCCTTCCCCTCCAATTTTTCCTTCTCCTCCTCCACAATTTCCTTCTCCTTCTCCTCCCCCTCCTCCTCCATATTTTTTTCTTCTTCTTTTTTGTTTATTTTCTCCATTTTCTTCTTCTTTTTTAACTTCAATTTGTTTTCCATTTATTATATGGGGATTATTTTCCAAACAAAATTTTGTTGAAGAACTTTCTTCAAAAACAATAAAACCACAACCTTTTGGATATCCAAGTATTTCTACTTGCTCCAATTCACCAAAACGTTCAAAATAAAGGCGAAGGTCATCAACAGTGTGGAAATCCCAAAGAATACCTTTAAACAAAGAATTGGATTTTTAAAGGTATTTTTGCCATATTTTTAATCTTATTTTTTGATGGAAGGTCTGATTTATTAAAATCTTTGTGATATCAATTTTAAATTTTATTTGACAAAATAAAGGCTTTTTGTCAGATAAAAATTAAATAAAATATTTTGGTAAAATTTCCAACCAGAAATTTTTTGCAATTTCTATCGGAAGCCTTTATTTCTGTTAAATAAATTGCTAAATAGAAATTACAAAAATTTTATGAATCAGAATTTTTCACTTTAAAATAAAGCAAAAAATCATTAAAAAATAAAATAATTTAAAACCTGAGAGCATTAATTTACACTCCAAATCAGGTTCAGAATCCAAAAATGTGGGAGGGCAAAGAGCCGCCTGAAGCATTTGTTCACGAGGAATTGCTCTTTTTGGATCGACAATCTGTTTTGAATAAAAAAATAAAATATTTTAAAGATTCAAATTGTGAAAAGGTTTTTTCTTAATTTTTAAAAAACCTGCCTTCCCCCCAATTGTGTGAGGTCGTTCAGCCATCGCTGCATCAGCCATTTCTTTAAAATTAATTTTATTTTAAATCCTAAAAATATTTTTAAATTCAAAACCTGCCAATGCAAAAGTAACAAAACCAAATCCTCTAGAATGCCTGGAGACTGGATCCCTTAAAAAATTTAATCAAACCTTTATTTAATCATTTTCAAACCTTATTACGATGCAATCCACAACTTGCCCCCATTTTGAATAGTAGTCACATAACTGAAAAAATAATTTTTAGAAATTATTTTTCTGCAACATTTTTGCGGACATTTTTTGCGGACAGAATTTTCTTCTTACTTTCTCAAATAAAACTTTAACCAAAAACAATTTAATTTATTTAAAAAAATTCAAAACACAAACCTGGTCGTCTGTCGTTTCGTGGTTTAAACCGCCAATGAACAATTTTCGGTGTTGTGAAGGTTGTGGTGGTGTAGTTGTTGGCTGTGGAGAAAATAGAGGAATAACACGTAATGGTGTAAGAATGGGACAAAGAGAAAGGACTGGAGGCATCGATCTTAAGAAACCTTTAAAAAAAGTTAAAATTAATTATTTAAATTTTAAAAATTAAAAAAATATTAAATACAAGAAATAAGAAAATATTTAAATTTGGAGAAATTTGAAATGGGACTACTTCTTTAACGGGAAAACAAGGTAAATACTTAAAATGAAGGTAAAATTGATTTAAAAACAATTATTTTAAATTTAGATATAGAGAAGGAATATAGGAAGTAATTAATAAGAGATTTAAATTTGGATTGAAAAAAAAAATTCTTTTAAGCTATATTAATTAATTAAATTATATTAATTAAATTAATTTAGTCAATTAATTGTCTTTAAAAATTATTAAAATAAAAAAAAACAAAAAAAATAAAAGAGTAAAATAAAAATTTTGTAAAGACGGTGAAAATATAGCAAGTATTTTTATATCAAAAATTTTTAACAAAAAAAGGAAATAATTAAAAACCATGTTTTTCGATACGCAAATAAATATTCTTATTTTATTTAATAAAAAAATAAAAATTTAAAATATTTATTTTACAATAAAAAATAAAATTTTCTTCCCCAAAAAACATTTAAAAATTTCCCAAAAATAATTTGTTTGATGTACTTTCCTAAAAATATTTTTCGGAGTTTTTAGGGAAATAAACAAGAGAAGAATTAAAGAATAACGTGGAAAATAAAAAAGACCAAAGTGCAATATTGCAAAATTGGCTAGAAAAAGTTTAAAATAAGCGTGGACAAAAATAAATTAAACAACAACAAAATTTGTTAATCTCTGATTTAAAAAGATAATAAATAAATTGTATATACATATGACGAGAAAAGAGCAAGATTTTTTATAAAAATGGAAAGTATTGATGAGAGAGAGAAGAAAGAATGCAAAAAAAGGGGGGAAGGGAAAGAATGGAATGATTATATATATTTACTTTTATATACCCCCCAAATATCAATATTTAAAAATTATTGAATAAAATAATTTTATCAAATGCTAAACCATTTTTAAATGCAAATTTAAATAAATGTTGCAAAAATTAGCGTTAAATAATTCCAGAATATTTTCCAAGAAAATTGTGCTGCTGAAGTAAATAATGAAACAAAAAGAGAAAAAAAGGAAAATAAAAAACAAAAAAATAACAGCTGCAGTCAAAACTCTGTAAACAAAAATTATTGTAAACAAGCAAAAGTGCAGATTTAAGTGATTTATTAATTTTGGATAAAATTTCTCGAATTGACAAAATGCCAATGAAAATAAAAAATTTTAAATATCGTTCAGTATTTTTCAATCAAATTTAAGATTTACCTAAATACTAGAGATCGGCCTAGGTCTGGACCAAGGCCTGGGGTTTTCTTGTACCCAGAGTCCAGGCCCAGGCATTTTTGACCTTCCTGGGCCAGGGTTTTTCCTGGACTACAGGCTCAGGATCGGGCCCAGGTCAATAAATCAAAACCGGAACTCAGGAACAGGCCCAGGCTTTTCAAAAATCTCGATCTCTACTAAATAACTCCAAAATTAAATACCTCCAAAACTATTAAGGTTACTTGGTGGTTGACTATTGGATAGGGAAGCTGCTTAAGCAACATCCTTAATATGAGTTACTCTTAATATTAAATAAAAATTTCAATGTTAAGGTTAAATTGAAAAAACGGTCCGACTGAAAAAAAAAGTTTTATTTTTACAGAAATAAACAAAAAAAAATTCTTCCAAAAATTTTAATTTAAAAATTGGAAATAAAATTTAAAATTAACAACAAAAATTTTTGCTTCAATGATTTGCTGAATATACACATAAATATTCAAAAAAACTATTCTCACAATTTTTCTACCTCACTCAAAAATGCAATATATGTTAGAGGAAATCATTAGTTAGTGTTTCCATTATTTAGTAAAAAAAAGTGCAGAGGATTATCTTTTAGAAAATAAAAATGAGGGGAAAAAATCAACGAAAAACGACCAAACATTTTTACTAATTGTTTAACTAAAAACTAGTTAAAATAACGTTTCTTTTGAGAACGCAAGTTTGTTTTCTCCTCAAGTTTTGCTCAAAACTTGAGGAGAAGAAAAACTATTTTCTCAACCAAAAAATAAACAATGCTTATATTTGTTAAGAGAGAAATAATCTTGCAATTAGTTAGTGACAGTCGATCCTTTTCTCAACAAATGTTTGGACCACACTGACATGATGGAAGTAAAAGAAAAGTTTGTGAAAAACATTAAAAACTTTTCCATCTTTCTTTCTGGGTACAGCCCAAATAGGCGCGCGGCCATAACGGCGCAACGCCATAATTTGCTTCAAAATTTACAAATCTTAACAAATTTAGTATTAAACGATTCCTCTCATCGAGCTAAAGAGATTGATACCAAAATTGATAAGGGCCAGAAATTTTCCAGCAAGTTATGGCTTTGCGCCGTTATGGCCGCGCGCCTATTGGGCTTTCTTACTAAAACTCAAAACTTTTAGGCTTATTAGAGTCCTCTCTAGATAAACTCAAAATGAAAGTCAATTCTTTGTTTAGCACACTTCTTTGTGAAGAGTTAAAAAGGGCTGTGTTTGCTTCTGACAAGTAAATCAACCCTACTGCAGTCACTTGTATTTTCCACCCACATTTTAAATACTTTTTTAAAAGCAAATGCTTCAATAGCGAGGAATGTTAATTGTAAAGATGATTTGTTTAGAATAGAAGAGAGTTTACTTTTTCAAAATAAAATCGACCCTTTGTAAATAAGGAAGAAATTGTTTACTTTTAGGATAATTGAATTTAAAATGTAATTAAAAATTTTAAAAATCGAAAGAATTAATTTCCATTCACACGATAAAATAATGAGCTAAAGAAAAAAAGAAAAGCTGAAACCCACTATCTTTTAGTAGTCGAGACTTTGAATTATATGAAATTCACCTAGGTTCAAGACTACATAGCTATTGAACATAAGCCATCAAAAAACATTATCAAGACAACCCTCAAACCCAGGGGTAGAGTTGACACTCAAACAGTCATAATTATTGGCACCAAACTGACTAAATTAAAAAATGAAAGTGGGGACTATTGAGTCCCGCCGTTTTCAAACTTTTTTTTCCGCTATTTCTAAACGGGTACGGCCCACTTAGTCGCGGGCCACTTAGTCGCGACCACTTAGTCGCCGGCCACTTAGTCGCAGGCCCACTTAGTCGCAGGCCACTTCGTCGCGAAGGTACTTTTTTTAAGGTCGCTTAAAACTTAAATCAAAGGTAATATCGGGGGATTTGGATGTGATATCGAGGGATTGAGTAGTGTAAAGTAGATATAGGGATTGGATATCTGGGGATTTGGCCTTCCAAAACTTGGCATTTCTCATTGGCCTTCCTAAATTCACAAAATTTCCGCCTGCGGCGCTAAAAAGGAATGAAGAATATTTTTGAAAATTTGCATGGATTAATGGGACTTGGAGTGAGATCTGTTGGGATCAGAGCTGCGTGAAACAAAAAAAATTTCGTAAATCGGAGATCGAAAATCAAAAGAAATCCAAATATATCGAAACCGAATATCGAAATTTTCTGAAAAAATTCGAAAATCGGAAATTCCGGTTCCGTGATACGGAATTTAAATTGGATCCGGTTTTGGTTCCGGTCAAAATATCGGTTCCGGTGCAACAATCTTTTTAGTTACTTCGCGACGAAGTGGCCTGCGACTAAGTGGGCCTGCGACTAAGTGGCCGGCGACTAAGTGGTCGCGACTAAGTGGTCGCGACTAAGTGGCCTGCGACTAAGTGTCCGTGTCCCTTTCTAAACAACTCCTAATTTTTGAAATAATGTATTTCACCCTGTTTTAATTAGCTTGTGTAAATTTTAATTGTAATCTTTCAGAAAAGTCGATACATATTAATTTTCTCCAATAATTTTCCTCTTCAAAATGGTTAGGCCGAAGAATGCAATTTCACCAACAAAAGAAGGAGAAATTAAAGAAAAAGTTGAAGCCATCAAAAAACAATGTTTATTTTTTTAAATTAAATTTTTAAATCATTCCAATTTTAGTTGCTAAGGATATTAAAGAACTCGAAATGGCAAAACGGGAATATTCTACAGCATTTGTGACTGCTATGAAAGCTGAATTCGCAAAAATCATTCCAAAGGTTTTTCTATTTTCGAGAATTTTTTTTTAACCTTATTTTTTATTTGAAGGAAATTTTGGACATGAAACTCGTTGACTACATTAAAATGATGGAGGAGGAACACAATGTTGATGAGACTTATGTAATTGAGGGAGGGCCATCATCTAGTTCCGCAACCTTTAAACATCCTGGAAAATACAAATCTATAAACGTTGCTGGAGGGATGCACATGAAAGTACCTCCATGTATTACTCCGAGAGTTCAAGGGTTTTTTAAATTTAATTTTATATTGCAAATTTATTTTTAAAGGCTTGGACAGCCGCGAGCTTCGAAATTTGGTGAACTTTTGTTTTCTGTCCGAGGAACTCCGGTATTGACTACAGGGGCATCTATGAGTATGTTGGAAGCGAAAAAGCGAGAGGCTGTTGTTCAGAGCGTTAGTTTTAATTTCTTAAACATTTTCTTTGGTACTTGTAGATTATCTCAGACCAGTTTTTTGCGGATATGTTTATGTCTCTTAATCATAATGATAAGGGGCATCCATACTTCCCTTTTTCTATTCAATTTATTCGAGCAAGTGATATCTGACCATTATCAGTCCATAAATATGTCCGCAAAAACTGGTTTGGGATAACCCACAAGCACCTTTTCTTTTAGTTGTTACAACAAGAAGATTCTATGCTTACACCGGAGACTCGAAAAGTTATTGGAAAACTCAAAGAACTTGTTAATAAGCGAGAGGAGCAGCTTCCACGACCAACCCACTTACATCGCAAGAAAATTTTGGCAAAAGAAAATGAAAAGGAAAATGAAGAATAATTTAAGAATGTGTTTTGAATTTATTTTTTGACGAGTAATTCTTTTAAATATTTCACTTGAAATCATTTTTTGATTATACCTATACATTTTGATGAATAAATGTTTTGTAAAATTTTCTCTTTTTTTTACTCATTTCTTATTGAATTTTTTATTTTTCAAATTTTTTAAAAATATTTTTCTTTTCTGAATCAATTTTTAGCTTTATAATGTCAACTGAAGCCAGCCATTATGTGGACGTTGGAAATCTTTTAATAATTAATAAAGATCCTATTGAGTTTAAAATTGATGATAATAATCAGTTAAATGTTTTAACACAAAAATCAACTCAATATTTATTTGACAAAATTTGGGATTTGCCAAGAAAAGTTGTTCAGGATGCTACGTGTGCTACGGTTAATATAATTTTTTAAATTTTTTGGGGAATTAAAATCTATCCGTTTAGCATCTCCATTTCAAAATAAATAGAAATTAGTTTTTTGAAAAAATTTTAAGATGGATAGCCAAATGATTTTCGAAAATTTCCTTTTTAAAAATATGACTAGTCTTACAATTAGATTGAGAATTTTTGTTTTTAGAAAAAAACTGATGATAATAATCATCAGTTTTTTCTAAAGGGAATTTTATTGAGGACTCAAATTTGCATTTATCACTTAGAATTCATTCAAAAATATTTTTTTTGTTTCAAATAAATATTTACAAAAAAAATTTTCAGCTTCCGTCAGCAGAATATTCTTTGCCAAGAGAAAAACCTGTAAGTTTGTTATCAAAAAAATTAATTTTATTCCAAATTTTTAAAAGATTCCAAAACCGAAAGAACCAACAAAATGGGAAAAGTTTGCAAAAGAGAAGGGAATTGTTAGCAAAAAGAAGCGAAGCAAAAAAGTTTGGGATGAAACTACAAAAGAATGGAAGCCTAGATATGGATATAAAAGGGCTTTAAAAAAAGGAAATGAAACGAAGGATTGGCTGATTGAAATACCTGATAAAGCTGGTTTGTTTAGTTAAAAATAGTTTTTGAATAAAATTTGGGGTCTTTAATTAATTTTTAGTTGTCATTAAGGACGTACCCAAAAAATTTTTTTGGGATGGGCTGATAAGAAAATTGTTATACAGAAAACCAAGAACAGTTTTTAGAATTTATTTTAAAATGACTAAAAGTCAGAATTGATTTTTGGCACTGCGGGCGAGCATTCTTTGGTCATCTGCCCCTAACAATCCTTTATTCATTTCACCATTTCTGGAGCGCTGTTTTTTTTCAAATTTTTTAGTCATTCCCTTCTGAATAGTTTTCTAGCTCCACAGTCTTGACTTTAAAAATGTCTTCCCTAATTTAAAATTATTTTAGATCCATATAAAGATTATTTTGCTGAACGTTCAAATAATAAAAAAGAACAGGCTAATAAACAAGAATTTCAACGACTCAAAAATATTTCTAGAAATGAGAAGAATTCTCAACTTTCTTCAAAACCTTTATTTAATTCTAAAAAAATGAAAATTAATGGAAATTTGGAACCTTTGGGTTCTCGACAGCCTATTGGTTTGGGATCTGTTGAAGAAAAATCTAAAGAACAGGTTTTTAAATTAAATATTCTAAAACCTTTTGTTTGTTAATTTGAAAAAAAAATAGTTTTGGTTTGGGTTAAACTAGAGATCGCTCGAGACAAGTTCTCATTCAATTAAGCATTATTTTATTCAGAAAAATCAAACAAACAAAAATTTTTTTAGCTCATTCATCAATTAAATCGAGCAAAGAAGTCTACTTCTTCGGCAGGAAAATTCCAAAAGAATTTAAAAGGAGAAAAACCACCAAAAATGGGAATTAAAAGAAAGGTTTTTTAGATGATTGAGAAAATAATCATATTTTTTAATTTTTATTAGTTTGAACCAAATGACGATTTGTCTAATGAACGTAATCGTCAATTAGAAATTTTAAATAAATTAAAACAAAAACCAAAAGAAAAAGAAAATGTTTTGGGAGGAATAAATAAACAAATGAATAAAAAATCAGAAGAATTTAACAAAGAAGAAAATAAAGGAAAGAAAGGAAAATTTGGAAATAAACGTTCAAAATCTTCAATTGACCGACAACAACATTTTGAAAAGAAGAGGAAAAATTTTAAAGGAAATTCTAAAAGTAAATATTCGAAAGCTGGTAAAGCTGCACAGAGAAAGGGTGGGCAAAGGAAAAATTAAATATTTTTAAAAATATTTTGTTTGTTAAAAAATTGTTTTTTAAGGAAATTGGAAATCAAAATATTAATTATTTTTGATTATTTTTTGTCTACAGTTAGAGTTATTGTTTCAGAACTTATTGGAGGACCGAGGATTTTTCGGTTCCGGATCAAAAATGCACGACAATGAAATTTCACTCTCAACGAAAAGGAAATGAAAAAAGTAAATTCATCGATATACGAAATGAAAACGAAACAAAAAATCAAAATTGTAAATCTGTGCATGTTTGACCGAGAAATCCTCTGATATCCCTTCATATCCTCTGACATCCTCCTTGATCCCTCTAAATTCCCTTATCCCCGGTTTAGGGGTTAAGAAGAGTTAAGGGCGATTAAGAGATAAATTAAGAATGTAAAATTAAAATTCATTTTATCAAAAAATTCACTTGAAAATTTTTGAACACTGTAAAATTTAGTCAATAATTTGAAGTTAAAAAATTATATAATCACGAGAAAATTAAATAAATTTTGCATAATTAAAGTGATAAAAAATAGCAGAGGGACGTAGGAATGGATATATGAGACATTTTGTAGTTTTTGTTAAATATTTTAATTAATCAACAGACTTTCCTACCCGATATGTTTTGACTATATAGAAATAATAAAAGAAATAATATATACATATGTGAGCCGTAAAGAACAATTATAGTCAAAAAATGATTAGATTAAAAGAAAAGATCTAAGAAAAGATTCTAGCAATAAGAGAGATTTAAGAAATGCTAACTAATAAATTCCAAAATTTTTTCGTTTTTTCAGTTTTTTTGTTTTTGGTTAATTTAAAGAATTAAGGTATTCATTGTCGATTTTTTGAAAAATATTTTTAATAGAACAATAGATCTACTAGAAATTGAGGGAAAGTAAAGAGTAAATAGTTCACACCAAGTTTAAAGCCGGCAAGTAGTTTTTTTTAAATATTTTAGAAATATGTTTTCGGTTTTTAACCAAACAAGTTTTATTATGGGGGAATTCTTCAATTTTGGGTTTATATTTTCATTCTTTTCCCAAAAAAATCAAAAAACTTTCGGTTTAAAATTGGTCATAAACTATCCTAGGATATAGAGAATATCTATTAGATTGCACAAAGAAAATATTTTTAATTTAAAGAGAATGTTCAAGAAAAATCAAGAAAAAAGGAATATCAATTAATTTAGATAGCTCATTAAATTTAAAAAAAATTAAAAAATTCCGGATTTTGAACAAAAGGTATTTTAAAAATAACCAAAAATTTCAAAAAGATTTTCTCAATTCAAAATCCGAAAAAAGTAATTAATTAGTAAATTAATATAAATTTATATATACTTGGTAATATCCGTTTGATTTTCTACATACGTCTTTACTAGAAAAAACACGAAGGATTTTGAGTAGAGAACCGGGGGCAATGAAGAAAAAAAAGAAACACTTTCAGACCTTAAAAAAGACAAAAATTAGGGCCAAAAAATTAAAAATACAGACTTTTAAAGTGGAAGAAGTGGTTGTGCTGGTTCACTATTTGGTGCATTTAATGTCGATGAAGATTGGAAAAACACTTCTTCATCACTGCTTGTACCAATTGCTGGACCTGAAGAACTTGCACCACCCCCACCAACATCTCCAGTAATAGATGAAGATGGAACACCGTCATGGTTCATTGCTTTGAAGGCTATATGCCGTAACTTTTTGTTATTTTCTAATTTTTCCTAGAAAATAAAAAAAGGTTTTTTTCTAAAATAGAAAAAAGGAATCTCTTAAGAAAGATTATTTAGATAATAACGTCTAAAACTCCAACCAAAGCTTTTTTTCAAATGTTACCTAATTATCTAAATATTTAAAAAAAATTGTAAAATAATCAAAGAATCTCTTAAGAAGGATTTAATTAAGGAAATCAATAAGAAAAATGTTAATGCAAAATTATAGTCAAATTTATAATTCGAAAATAATAAATAGAGATCGGATCGAGACGAGATTTCGAATAGGTCTCGGTTATAGAAGATCGATATTTTTCTGAGCTTCTCCCAGCCCGATCCCCAATGATAACTGTTTAAACAATGTTGACTCCTTCACAATTAATCTCTAAAATAAACTCAAAAAATAAAAACCTGTTTTGTAAATTTCCGCACAAAGAAAGGCCTTATAAAATTATCATTCAATGCTGTAAAAAAGTTTTTTCTTTCAGGCATTACTGATGATTTTGGTCGTTTATTTTCATTATCACATCCATTTTCTATTTCATCAGTAAATTGTTCAGAGTCAAAAATAACCTTAAAAATAATTTTTTTTTTGAAATAATTTTATAATTAAAAAAACCATTTCTTGTGTTTTGCTTAAAATAACTGGAGAATTATGTCGGGGTTTTGTACCAATTGAAGGTGATGATGTTCCTGCACCACCTGTGACAGAACCATTAACGCCATTTGTTTTAGTAGCACGCGCCCTTCTACGACGACGTTGTTGTTTAAATATCTTTGGTTCATCAGGGAATATATCAGTAAGAATCTTTAAAAGAAAATCTTGAAAAAGAGAATTTTAATAAAGTTTGAAAAATAAATGAAAATGTTAACAAGAAAGAGAAGTGACCTATTTTACTATTTAAGATTTTTCGGAAAAATAGATACAAGAAACTAAATTCCCCATTTAAAATTTTTAATTCCAGAAACTATTTGAGAAAAAAGAAATTGGATAATTTAACAATATTTTCAACTAAAGTCGGACTTTATTTTTAAACATCCCTTTATTGCTGCCAAAACGACACTACCTTTTTTAAGATATACCTAACTATAAAATATCAAAGAGGTATCTAAAAAGTAGATTCGACAGTATTTTGATTTGACAAGAATTATTTATACTTATTGCTCGAACCATAAAAAATAAATAAAAACCTTAATTAACGGAAGCGCAGAACCACCCATAAAAACAATTGTGAAAAGTCTAAAAGATATTTAAAATTATTAGAAAGAAATTCCTTAAATTATACATTATAAACAATGTAGATGTCAAAATAACTTTTTTAGTTTCTGGAGTTTCTACATCCATATGGAGTGCCAAAGCTAATGCAACAGCTCCACGCATACCTTTTAAATAGGAAATAATTTTAAATTTATTTTTCAAAAAATTTACCACTAAACCACATAATTATTTGATTTTTCATAGAAATTTTTGTTTTGCTGAATCGATTAACTAGACTACTTAATGGGAAAACACTTGCTGCCCGACTTACAAAAAGTAATACCTAAATAAAAATTATTTTAAATAAAAATAATTAAATACTTACAATACTTAAAATTAAAAACATTGGGTGAAAAACAAGTTCAAATGTAAATAAAGCTAAGCCGAGATAAGCAAATGTACATGTTTCTATAAAAAATTAATATAGTAGAAAAAAAGAAATTATTTTATGACTAGAAAATCAAGAAATAAAATGTTAGAAACGGAACGATACAATATACTGGACCAGAATATCAGTTATCGATAATACTATGGCTTTTTAACTAGTCGATACTGGGCTTGAATTCAGCCGTTTAAGTCAAATTTCTAATTAAACCAATAAAATTACAGTCAAACACACATTTTTTAATAAACACAAGAGAAAATATTCAATTTAAAATGTTTTTAAAAAAAGTTGGTCAGCTGTATCGTGGAGGTTGTTTAGAGATTTAATGCAATTTTTAGCCTCAAATGGTTATCTTAGTGATGTTTGTCGGTATTAGTTTGTTAGTAAAGAGATAGTAAAATGGTTAACAATAGAAAGTGAAAAAGATAAAAGGTTGGGAAGGAAAGTAAAATAGATTATCAGAAACCGAATTTTCAAATTATTTAAACAACATCCAATTAAAATAATAAAATTAACCTGCAACAAAAGAGATGGTTCTAAATGTTTGTTGAAAAGTTATTTGTGTAATTGGTGATATATTTAAATGAGTGTATTGACTCATAATAATTGCACAAAATAAAATAGCCATTATACCTAAATTGAAATTTTTCTTAATCAGAAAAAAATATTTAAAAAAACCAGAAAGCGAAATTGATTCAGCAAAACCATATGGAAGATAAGCGAACATTAAAAGTAATGCCAATTCTAGAGAAGGTGTACGTCGCAAATCGATATGTTTGAATAACTAAATGAATAAAAAACTAAAAAATTTTGGAAATATTTTTAAAAAAAGTTAAGATATTTTTGATGTAATAAAATCAAAAATAAGCACAAGAAAAATAATTTTTCAAATGTAAGAGTAATTCACTTGGCAATATTCAAACGATTCAGCGGGGCTAACAATAAGGATATATAGAAGAGAAAAAGAAAAGCTCAAACCCGTAAGGCTTCAAAAGAAATAATGTCGGCAAAGTCACAAATTCGAAACGGAAAAATGATTACATAAAGAAAAGGACAAAAACATCCACGAGTAATTAAAAACATACCAAAGCAGAAACAAGCCCAATAGCTGCACCCAGCGCTGCCGATGCAAAAAACATAATTAAGAAACGATCAAAAGCAAATTTTAGAGTTGCTAAAGAACTCATTTGTGCAATAGTTGGAGAAGAAAGTTCCTGGGCTGTTGTAGCCAATACAATGGCAACAGCATCTATAAAATATTATTTTTTTTTTAGAAAAAACAACAAAATTAACATACCATTAAGCATAGATTCACCAAAAGCGAGCATATAAAGTTGAACTTCTACCTAATAATTTCTCGTATTTCTGAAAGAAAAAAGAAAAATAAACCTTTAGAGCCTGAAATATTGCAAGAGTAATGACTGGATCAACGGCAGAAATCATCGAACCAAAAGCAAAACTTTCTACAGCATTTAAACTATAAGCAATTCCAAGCTATAGATTTCTTTAAAATAATTTTAAAAAAATTTCAAAAAAAACCCGTCCAAATATATAAAGAAAAAATCCCATAATAAAAGAAGAAATTGCTGTGCCAACGACCGAGAATAAAAGAATTGGAACAATATTTGCAAAAAAGTTGCCCTTATGAAGATTATATCCGCTTTCAAAAATAATTGGAGGAAGAAGAACCAAAAAGAAAATTGAAGGATTAAATTGCTCTACTTCACTCCAATCCCAACGAGTTTGAGAAAGAATGAAGCCTATTAGACCACCTAAATTATAAAAAATTTTTATTAGTGGATTTTTTTTGGAAAATTTGTTTATCAAATTATTGGATTGGAAAAAACTTTAAAATTTTTTAGATTTTGTCTCGTAATGAATTTATTTTGATTTAACCCAATGAAAAAAATTTTATTATAAAAAAGAAGATCTCCTTACCAAGCAATACAATTGCCAAACTTTCCGGCATAAATCGAACTTGGAATTTAATCAAAAGATGAACCAAAAGTATAGCAAGTACAATAATAAAGAGAATAAAGAAAATTGCCAAAGAATCTGCCTTCTCTTCTGCCTGCTTTCCATTTCCATTTGGCGGTTCAGCAATTAAAGGTAATTTGGATGAATTTGAGCTGAAATAGAAGCAAAATAAAAATTAGAAAAAGATCTAATTAAAAAGATAAAATATTAAAAGTTCTGACTCCACCTTCTCCAACAATATCCCGACAAATACCTTATTTACTCTATTCAAAAAATACAAACCTTTCATTTGTAACTGTAAGATTAACTGCATTTGCAATTAAATTCTTTGCCGTTTCATCAAGATTTTTTACAGAAATTTTTCCATCATTACTAACTACAGGATTTCCATTTTGAATAAAAATGATTAATAAAAATAAAATAGTAGTAATAAATTTATTCATTATTTGAAGTTGTTATTCCCTTAAAAAATAGAAAAGGAATTTTTAAAAAATAGAAAAAATTGATTAAATTTTAGTAAAACAAATCATTCTTTCCAACTATTGTAGAAAAAGCAACAGCGAAAATGAAAGTAACGCTGGCAATAGGCCGTAAATCAAATATTAAAAAGCACCATCATACATACAAACAACGAAAAAATTGTTAAAGTATCTACGTCAAGATAAAAGAGAAATGAACAGGCCCATCTTGGCGCAAAACAAAAGAAATGGCTTTCCAGTCATTTTCTGGAAAAGGAGGGGCATTGTTTTTCATGACAAGCTTTTGAGACAAGACTGGCTTTTGTTTTATAAAGGAGGAGGTTATGGATCGAAATTTGGCTCAGGGACGCAACCTTCGGTTTTTACTGCCCTCGTATAAACTGATATTTTTTGGAACTTTTTAGGTACCCCGCCACTTACTTTACAAGGGGGTTTTAGATTAGAGCAAATCATAAGTCAATCGAAAGAGCTCGATGAGCTGAGTTGAATGACGTCAAAATCAGCTCGAACTTCCGCTTGACATGTTCGGCTTCCTCCGCAACGGCAAAAACTTTTTCCGTAGAAGCCCTATGTGGGAGGAAAAACAAATGGTATAACTTTGTGCAATCAAGTCAGATTTTGTTGATTTTGGTATCATTCGACGCAGCTCGTCGAGCTCTTTCGAATGACATATAGTAATTCGTCCAACTCCAAAATCATTTGGTAAAGTAAATAGGTGGGGACCTAAATGGTATAAGTACCATTTTTTGGTATTATGAAAAATTTATTTCTTTTTCCATTTTGAAAATAATAATGTATAATGTCTCTCATAAAATAACACACTACTTTTCACTATTTTTCGTGTCTAACCGGATAGAAAAACGATGATTTTGGTTTTGTATAAAAGCTTATTTTTTCTTAGAGATTTTCTTTTTCCTTAATCTACAATTAAATTTTTTTAGATAAATTACTTCTTTACTTTAAATCTTCAATTTCTGTTTGTTTAAAAATGGCTTCTTCTTATGATCGAGCAATTACTATTTTCTCGCCAGATGGTCGTCTCTTTCAAGTTGATTATGCGCAGGAAGCTGTTAAAAAAGGCTCAACTGCTGTGGGCGTTAAAGGGAAGGATTGCATTGTGATTGGCGTTGAGAAGGTTTTTTTGAGATTAAATTGGGTAAAAGTCCAAGAATAGACCACTCTATTCTTGGACTTCTCATTCGCTGACTCTTAGTCTCATTCGCTGACTCCAATAGGGGTGCTAGCTTATTTGTTGTACAGCCAGTGGTCTTTCCCCTTCAATCACACCAAATTCCTTGATATTTTCTTTTAACATTTTTTTCAAACTGTGGGTCTCCAAGCAATAAGTTTTCAGGGTATAGGTCAGGCGGTGACTCATTTTTCAATATTTGATAGTGGTTTGTATTTTTGACTTTACTTAACTTGTTTACAGAAATCTGTTCCTGTTCTTCAAGATGACCGCACAATTCGAAAGATACACAAATTGGATGATGTTAGTTTGCTTTTGGAATAGCCAAAATTAAATTTGTTTTTCAGCACGTAATGGCTGCTTTTGCTGGTTTGAGTGCAGATGCTCGTGTTTTGATTGACCGTGCCAGGTTGAACTTGTTGAAATTTGTTGGGTTTTAGGGTGTGAACTCTTTAGGTACTCTAGAATGTTTTGTACCCTTGGCAAGGCCCTAAAGTCTTAAGTGCATATTTTTGCTCATTAGCAAGGAGCCCGTTTTCGATTTTTTGTTGATTGAGGTAAATAGAGCATAAGTTATTACCCTCCACCTACTAACCGTTTTAAATGCTAGCTAACTAATTTTAAATGCTTTTTAATATTAGCTACTCTTCTACAATCTTAACCTTTTTTTAGAGTTGCTTGTGAAAATTACAAATTGACTTTGGAGGATCCCGTCACACTTGAGCACATCTCCCGCACTATTGCGGACTTGAAACATGTTTGCCATTTTTTCTTAGAAAATATTCTTTTTCCTTTTAGGAATTTACGCAAACTACAGGTCGTCGTCCTTTTGGTGTCTCTTTACTTGTTGGCGGTTTTGATCCCGATGGAACTCCTCATCTTTTTATTACTGAACCATCTGGTGTGTATTACGAATTACTTGCTGGCTCAATCGGCCGGAATGAGAAGGTTGTCAAAGAATATTTGGAGGAAAATTATAATGATGGCAATGTTTCAAACGAAAACTTGGTCTTGAAGTTGGTGGTCAAAGCTCTTGTCCCAGTTGTGCAAACTGGAGCGCGTAATATGGAGATATCGGTAAAAATAATTTTTTAAAGATTTTGAGGATTGGATGAGATTTGACTAATACCCTTCCTTGGTATTAGTCAAGAACAATTGGCTCTTTAGTTTCTAACATAAGTAGGCAAACTAATTTGTGGCTCTAGAAAATAACCCATAGCCGATCTTTATATTAGACTGAATTGTGTGACCTATTTGCGTTTTGTTTAGTATTCCGAAATTTTTCCGGAAGAAATATAACTTATTAATTTATTAAGGTGTTGAAGCGTGATAATGAGGGGAATATTGTTCAACGTGTTCTACTCACTGAGGAGTTGGAGGAAATTTTACGTCAAATTGAAGCTGAAACTATGGAGACTGTTTAGACTTTCTTTGATTTTTTTAAAAATTCAGTCGAACCTCATTTTTAGATACTCTTGGGGCTGAAAAATCGTATCTTATTTTGAGGTCTTATAATGAGGTCCAACTATACATACATTTGCTATTTTTGTTAAATAAATGTTTTGCCTATTCTTATTAAATTTTGTTTTGTCCACTAAAAAGGGTAATTTACCCGAATACTGAATCGTCCTTTACCAGCAGCATTTTGAGCATTAATATAGAGGGGTGGTGTAACAAAACGGAAAAGTACCGTCGGTTTTAGTCACCTTCGAAATTATCAAACACGTTCCCTAATTTTCCATTTTTGATGAATCTTTCAAAAATACAACTTGGATCTATCACGATTTCAATCCCATATACGATGACATTGTAGAGAACAGAACAAGATATTTAATAGCAATTAACGAGTCAAAAAACCAATTCAACTTTTATAAAATGACCATAAAACAAAAAATGGGGATGCAGAACAATGCACTTTAAATATAGTAAGAAATCGCATTACACAATTTTTAAATCTTTTCATTGAATTGTCATTCATTTATCTAACTATACAAGTCATCATCATCATTTCCTCCAGCGCTTGGCTGAGGTCCTCCTCCTGCAGAGCCACCAGCTGGTTTCCCGCCAGGGAACTTGAAATTTGTTCCAAAACCACGCTGTTGTTGCAATGTTTGAGCGAACATCTCATATTTGCGAATATCATTATCAGAAACCGAACGACGAGCAAACTTCATTGCCTAAAATTTAATAACTTGATAAACATCCGTATCTCCCTTTCTAACCTCTTCGAAGTGTTTTCGCGTAAGTTCGGGAACCGGATCTTCATCAGCTTCCTCCATCAATTCTTCACCTTTTTGGGCACGCAATTGACGCTCCTTTTCTTTCACAACCGCTTTTTCAATCGATTCTCGAATTCCAAGTTTGCAAGCACGCTGGCAGATTTCATTAAGATCGGCACCCGAGAAACCAACTGTTGTCTTTGCCAAAAAGTTAAGATCAACATCGCTTGCAATTGGAGTTTTACGCAAATTTGCCTTAAAGATTTGAAGACGGCTTGCCTCGTCTGGAAGTGGAATGTAAATAAGTTGGTCAAGACGTCCAGGACGAAGAATTGCCGGGTCAATAATATCGGGACTAAATACAGAGAATTAAAATAGATATAAAATCATAAATAAAATAACCGATTGGTAGCTCCAATAATAAAAACATTCTTCTTTGAACCCATTCCATCCATTTCCGTCAAAACTTGATTAATAACCCGATCCGCAGCTCCCCCAGCATCTCCAATATTTCCTCCACGCGACTTTGCAATAGAATCAAGTTCGTCAAAGAAGAGAACGCAAGGAGCGGCAGCACGCGCCTTGTCAAACACGTCACGAACATTAGCTTCAGATTCACCAAACCACATTGTCAATAACTCAGGTCCCTGCAAAAGGAATTTTTTTATATTAAATTCTTCGAAAATTACCTTAATACTGATGAAGTTAGCTTGACATTCGTGAGCAATAGCCTTAGCCAATAATGTTTTACCACATCCAGGCGGTCCATAGAAAAGAACACCACGGGATGGTTGCATTCCAAACTTGAGAAACATTTCAGGATGCTCCACTGGATACTGCAAATTAAATTAAAATTTATTGAAAGAATTTAGCATGAGAAAAATCCAACCTGAACCAACTCTTGCAACTCGCGCTTAACTCCTTCCAAACCACCGATGTCATCCCAAGAGATGTTTGGAGTTTCCACAACAGTTTCACGAAGAGCAGAAGGACTGTTCTTTCCGAGAGCAAATTGGAAGTCATCCATAGTAACAGCCAACATATTCAATACTTCTGCATCAATCTGTTCCGCCTCAAGATCAATTAATTCCATCTTCTGACGAATTTGCTGCATTGCAGCTTCGGAACAAAGAGCGGCAAGATCGGCACCGACATAACCGTGGCATTCATTTGCAATCCTTTCCAAGTCAACATCATCAGCCAATTTCATATTCTTTGTGTGAATTCGAAGAATTTCAAGACGTCCAATTGCATCAGGAATTCTAAATTAATAAATGAAAATAAAATAATTAATTTTCTAAATACCCAATGTCAATTTCTCGATCGAAGCGGCCAAAACGACGCAATGCCGGATCGATAGAGTTAGGACGGTTAGTAGCTCCAATAACAATAACATTAGAACGCTGCTTTAATCCATCCATAAGAGTGAGAAGTTGAGAAACAATACGACGTTCAACTTCACCATGAGTCTAGATTAAACGTAAGATAATCAAATATTAAAAATCTAAATAAACCTTTTCACGTTTCGGAGCAATAGCATCAATTTCATCAATAAACAAAATAGCAGGCGAATTCTTTTCGCACTCTGAGAAAGCCTTACGCAAATTCGACTCAGACTCTCCAGCAAGTTTTGACATAATTTCAGGACCTAAAAAGAAAAATGTGATAAAAAACTCAAACGTTCCCAAGATTACCATTGAGCAAAAAGAAAAACGCTCCGGTTTCATTAGCTACAGCTCGAGCAACCAAAGTTTTTCCTGTTCCAGGTGGTCCAAAGAGCAACATTCCACGCGGTGGTTTGATTCCAATAGATTTAAAGAGTTGTGGATGGCGCAAAGGAAGCTCGACCATTTCCTTGATTTGAGCCAACTGCTTACGCATTCCACCAATGTCATCATAGCCGACCTCATTGAGATTTCCTTCCTCATCTTCTCGTTTAATTGGATCACCTTCACAATGAATTATCGTCGATGGAGCGACTATGCACGCTGGACTGGGGTCAACTTCAATAACCTCAAAAACAAGTTTAGATTCATAAAGCTATATTTAAAAAAACAAACTTTGAATTCAACAGTCCTCATAGCTGCGCTCACAGTAAAAGTGTCACCTTTATAAACAGGTCGATACATTTCGACAAAATAAGGTTTGAGGTAGACCTCAAAAAGATTTCTAAAATTGAGATAAGTAAACTAAATCGAGATAAGTTCTTACCCAGTAAGACCTTCAACGGTGTCGTCAATTGGCAAAACATGAATGCGGATACCATTTGGGATGTTCGAGGCTGGCACAACGCTTAAAATATAAATTACTTAAAATAAGTTTCAAGTTAACTGAAAGAATTCTGGGAATGGAGTCGAAAAGGACCCAAGGAACTCAGAAATGATAAGACAAACCCATGGCAATGCCCGAACTAATCTCTACTTTATAATAAAAGCTAAATATTACCAAACAACGTCCCCAAGCTTAACACGCAAGTTTGTGCGAACGACGCGATTCATCAAAATTTTCTCGTTTGGACAAGTCTCAGACGCAAGAACAACACAAGCCGTCTCACGACGCTTCTTTCCTTTAAGGAAAACAGTGTCCCCTCGAAAGATGTTAAGTTCATCCATCTTAGCCTGAGACAAGCAAACGGTGCTGTTGTCATCATTTGGATTGGTATCAACAATTAATCGATTTGGCTTTGGTTTGTTTTTGAGAATAGCAGTGGCTAACTCTTCATTACGTTTAGTCTTCTCATCTTGCTTTCTGAAAAATAATTATTAAGGAAAGGATTCAAGCAAGTAAAAAATACGTTGGAACAGAAGCCATGATGACAAATCAAAATAAAATAAAGAGAACAACAAAATTGTTTTTTAATCTGAAAAATAAAATTCTTTTTAACAATAAAACCATTCAATATTAGACTTGGAATTTTTTAAAATTAATTAGAGTTTGGGTAAGATAATAGCAGAAAGAACAAGGAAAAAAGTTCTTATACTTTTAAATACCGCTGATGTTATAAAAACACGTAGCTCTTGTATGTAAAATCATCATTTTATAAATGAAAATTTATAAATAAAATTTTTTGTTGACGTCTTTTTGACAAAATGACCAAATTTAAATTAAAAACAGAATGCCAAAAATTATTTT
The DNA here is from genome assembly GCA_036172945.1 of Meloidogyne incognita. Classification (NCBI taxonomy): domain Eukaryota; kingdom Metazoa; phylum Nematoda; class Chromadorea; order Rhabditida; family Meloidogynidae; genus Meloidogyne; species Meloidogyne incognita. Next base: position 1,251,218 of record JARQAC010000006.1, on the reverse strand, counting down.
GGAAAATTAAAAAATGGTAATTTTTTAATTTTTTTCAAAGTTTCTCTCAAAAATTCTTAAAAAAAATTTTTTTTTAAATTTTATTCCTCTATGTCATCTCAAGATAAAAATCAAGCGATAATATTTGGAGACCCTCCAAACAATAAAAAAGTTTTGTCAGTTGCTGCCGACTGTTTTCAACAGGTTTTTTTATTTTTTAAAATAAATTTATATTTTAATACTTTTAAGGACTCAAATAATTATGCTGATACTTCTGGACGATCTAGACTACAATTAACAGTTCCTGGGGCTGTAATTAGTTCTGCTAAAGGGTTTTTTAAAATTAATTTTTATAAATTCAAAGTAATTTTTTGAAGTTTAATGCGTGGTCACGGCACTTATTTAGAAGGGGAATCGCTGCTTTCTTCCCTAGCTGGAGTTGTTATGCAAACTAACAAGTTAATACGTGTAAAACCTGTCAAATCCAGGTCTGGGAATTTTTTGGAGTTCTGTTGGAAATTTAATTTTCTCAAAATTTCTTTAGGTATCAAGGCGAAATTGGTGATGTAATTGTTGGAAGAATTGTGGATGTTCAACAAAAACGTTGGAGAGTCGATATAAATGCCAGAGTGCACAGCATTCTTCAATTAACTAGTGTAAATTTACCTGGCGGTGAATTGAGAAGAAAATCGATAGAAGACGAATTTATGATGAGAGAATATTTGAAGGAAGGAGATTTAGTTAGTGCTGAGGTTTAAATATTTATTTTAAATTTGGGAGAAAAATTTTTTTTTAAATTTTAAAGATACAACAAACTTTTCATGATGGTGCTTTGTCTCTCCACACCAGAAGTCTTAAATATGGAAAATTAGGCCAAGGAATTTTGGTACGCGTCTTTCCACATTTGGTACGGAAACGAAAAACACATTTTCACAATTTACCGTTTGGTGCTTCAGTTATTCTGGGATGTAACGGGTATTTCTTTAATATTATTAAATATAAGTTAACAATAAACCACAATTTAATCCATACCAGGGATGTCACGGGTTGAAAAAGAAGTCGGGTCGGGTTTTCAAAATTTTCTTCGGATCGGGTTTCGGGTCGAAAAAAGTCCGGGTTTCGGGTAACCCGTGACATCCCATCCATACTCGTATCATTTTTTCGAAATGTTTGACTTTATTTTTGGGTTGAAACAGAAAATCCATTTTTATGTACGACGCAAGGAAAATTTGGATCCTGCCAAAAAATTTCCGATTTCGATTCGTTTCCTTTTCCATGGCTACATTTCTGATTTAATCTATAAAAAGAAATTATAAAATATACACAAATTAGAATAATAAAATTAGGATAATTTCAACGGTTATAATTTTTCAAAACTTATTTTTAGAAATATTTGGATTTCCCGTTTGAAAGGCGTAGATGAACAAGGAACTGGTGGTTATGTAGATGATACTGAATTAGTTCCTTTTGTAACAAGGGAAATTATAGCTAGAACTGCAAATTGTATTAAATTGTGAGTTTTTTTAATTTGAAAATTTATTTTAAAAAATTTAAAGATTATCAAGAAATTCAATTCCCCTTTATGATACAACAATAATTTTTGCATATAATGCCTCAACTCAATATAAAATTAAAGATTTGTTACAAACATCAATAGCAGATGAAGTAGCAAGTTTAGTAATTCAACAATGTGAAATGAGTATAGACGAAGATGAATTGGCTCCATTACAAATTTAAAAGGAAAAAGTATTTATTTTTTGTTATTTTTGGTTTGTTTATTAATTTTATTTTTATAGAATAAAAACAAATTTAATTTTTTTTTGAATCAGAAACCAAAAAACAGAAATTACAGACAACCATTAATTTTAGTTGCACCTCTAGTACTCAATCTATAATAAGTTTTTAAAAAACTTTTTTACATTTTTTACATATTTTTTTACATTTATTCGCTATTGATTTTATAATGAAAATTTGGGACTTGCCAGCAACCGTAGATTCCATCGGATTTTTCAGATCCGTAATCTTCTACACAAAACAAGAGAGTGCCGTAATGGTCATGAGACAACTACAACTACCTTATCGTACATTCAGCAGTTAGAAATGATGGAACAAAATCAAATAAAACAAAAAATGTTTAAGCCCAATTAAGTCCCTTTATATATGTATCAAAATACAATTTACGAGAATTTTTGTCTCATATACAATTTTTGTCTCATGACATTTTAAAAAATTGAAGAGGTTCAACGACAAACTTATGTTCACTGAAGAAATATATAACGTCGGTTTTTATAGTTTGCACGCGTTGAAGAGGTGACCAAGTGTTTTCTGGAGAAGAATAGAAAGCCCACGGGTGTGCCTCTCTCATCAGATCTTGAATTGTAAAATACTGACCCCAATTGTCAAACTTGACAACGGTGCCTGACGTACCAACAAGTGTTGCATGACGTTCAGTCTGCAATAGATAATTTTGTATGAATTTGTTAAACTTAACAAAATAATGTTTTCATTCGATTTTCCAGGAATTCATAAGAAAGATTTACTCTTAAAACCAACCATAAAATTAAGTATAGTCTCCCGTTGGTTTTGATTCATTTGCAAAAAGTCAATGAACAAAATAGGTTCTTGTGATTCTTCTGAGTACTCCAGCTTCTCGAAAAACTTAGCCACATCCTGTCCAAAATTGAACTTCTTTGCAACCTCACATCTTTCAAAAATTTGACGCCCTTGAGGGGGGAATCTAGAAATATTGGGAAAGTTTTAATATATGTATAGAAGAGAAATAACGTTGGAACACAAACAACCATAATGATGATATGTCAAATCAAAATAATAAAGAAAAGAAAATTGTTTTTATCTGAAAAATAATAAAAATTTCAATACCAGAGTTCAAGCATTTCACGAATATTTATGTAAAAAATGTATGTATATTCCAAAAACAAATAATTAAACACATAAATGTTTTGTCCTTTTTCAATGTTTGGGTGGAAAAAGCAATAACATATTTTTTTATATTCACAAAGGAAAGAAAATAATCAGCACAATTTAACGAGATTTCTGTCTCACAATCAGATGTCATTTAACTCATCAAACTTTAAAAAATTGTATATCATTACTGACAAAATTGTTTTCAGAGAATAAATATATAACGGCGGTTCTTATAGTTTGCACACGGGAGATTAAAAGTCCATTTGCATAATAAGTGATGTTCGGAGAAGAATATAAAGCCCACGGGCATGTGCCTCTCATCTTTTGTTGAATTATATGATATTCATGCCAATCGTCAAACTTAACAACAGTGCCTGATGTACCAACAATTGTTGCTCCTTGTTGGACCTGCAAAAATAATTTAAGACTGTCACACCTTCAAAGTGGGTACGGCCCACTATGGCGCGACCACTATGGCGCGACCGCTATGGTGCAAGGCTTTAAATTAAAAATAAGGTCCGAAAAAGTCTGGCATTGTTATCTGATTATATATGTGTTCTTTTGCATTGTCCGACAGTTGCACGAGAGTATTTCTGTTATATATCCTTTCATCCCCCCTAATCCCGACAAATCCGTCTTAATCCGCCTTAATATGCACACTCTTTTTCCATCCAAAATTTGTATTTGATTGGCAATTTAACCTGACCTTCTGGGTCTTGATCTTCTGGATTTTGACCTTCTAGGTTGATCCCAATGAATTAATCCTCTTTTAGATAAAGATTTGTGGGATATTGGGCTTGCGCCATAGTGGTCGCGCTATAGTGGGCTTGCGCCATAGTGGCCTGCGCCATAGTGTCCGTGTCCCCTTCAAAGTGTTTGATTTTACGTTAGATAATTTGTATTGATTTATTGAACATAACAAAAAATATTATTCGATTACCCAGGAATTCTTAAGAAAAACTAACTCTTACATTATAAATCTAACCATAAAATTAAGTATAGTCTCCCGTTGGTTTTGATTCATTTGAATAAAGTCAATGAACAAAATAGGTTCTTGTGATTCTTCTGAGTACTCCAGCTTCTCTAAAAACTTGGCCACATCATGCCCAAAATTGAACTTTTTTGTAACCTCACATCTTTCAAAAATTTGATGCCCTTGAGGGGGGAATCTAGAAATATTGGGAAAGTTTTAATATATAGAAGAGAAATAACGTTGGAACACAAACAACCATAATGATGATATGTCAAATCAAGATAATAAAGAAAAGAAAAATGTTTTATCTGAAAAAAATTCTTTTAAAATTTACATTATTCCATATTAATGTAACATTAACTTGGAATTTTTAAAAATTGATTAAGTTTAGATAGCGGAAAAAGCAAGGGAGAAGGTTTTTTAAAAAATCAGAAAAGAATTTTTTAGTTTACGTTTTTGGATTTTTGTTGCCCATTAGATGGGAGTCGATTAGAGATCGGACATGCGGCAAAATTAAATAATTTGTAAATTGTTTTAAAATTAAATTGAAAATTATTTAAAATTAGAAAAATTAAAAAATAAAATTAAAAAATATTTGATCAAATAAAATTTGATCAAATATTTGATTTTCCGACGTCAAATATTTATGTTTTTCAGGTATCGCCTCTCAAAAGGCGATACCTGAAAAAATATCGATGAAAGCGATGCCTCTCGTTCCCATAGAGCAAACTCGATTGTAATTGTAGAAATATTACAATATGAAATAATAAAATACTATATTCCGATAACAAATCATTAAACACATAAATGTTTTGCCCTTTTTTCAATGTTTGGGTGGAAAAGCAATAACATTGTATTTTTTTATTTTCACAAAGGAAAGGAAAAGAGGCTTTTTATGAATATAAGTTTTAGGGTAGTTTTACAATCAGACACAAACACAAAAGAGTGTGTATATTTTTATATATGTTTGTTTGGTTCGTCGCGTCGCTGTTTTGTTTGCGAAATTCACAAATAAAAAAAGTCCTTAACGTCCTTCTTGTTGTTTATATTTATGTTTTCTAATGTCTTTTTTCTAAAAAAATTTGTCTCTCTCATTTCTTTCCATTATTTTCTCTCTCATTTCGTTTTATGTTAAGCGTTGTTTGTTGGGCGCGTCAATGTTTGTGAGAGCTTTAATGTTGGGAGCACCTCTACATACTACTACTTTTACACACAACCATTTGTGCCCAATTTTCCTCTTTTCTTTTTTCATTTATTCACATCTCGGATTTAAACATTAAAAGCATTTTTGTTGTTTGTTAGAAGGTTTTATTTAGATGAACAAAACTTGTTTTAAAAATATTTTTCCTTTTTTATTCTTTGCTGTTTGAAATGTTTTTACTCTAATTTTTTCTGTTTAAATTTAGATGAAATGTAGTTTATCTCGCCTACAAATTATTTTAGAAATTTATTCAAAAAAATTTTTCAAAATTGGAGATTAATCCTTGCCTAAGTAGTTTATGTTTTTTATAAAATTTGGCCTCTTGAGGTGCCAAAATTTTTAATTTCAAAGAAATTTCTATTCAAAACATATAACAGTTACTCAAAATTCAAACAATTTTTTCCACTTTTTCTTATCCCCAAAATCCATTCCTGACATCGCAATTGCCCTCCCTCCACACACATACACACTACAAGCATCTCCCCCTCCCCTCAAACCCAAATCCACGCAAACATTTACACAAACGGCGCTTCTCAACATAAACTCCCCCTCCCTCCTCTCCCCCCAAAAATATATTTTCTCCACCCTAAAACATGCACGCATTAATAACAACTCGCGCAAGAAAAAATTTTTTGGGAAGGAGGGGAGGGGGGGGGGGTGAATGAGTGTTTCTCGCGCCACCCGCAATCTCCCTTTTTTATTTGCCACACAACTACTTATTAGACGTTTGCCATTTTAATTTCTTCCCTCTCAACTAAAATCCATTTATTGAAATTTTTTCTTTATAAAATTTTTTTTAAATTTAGCCTCTCAAATGTTTTAATTTTTATTTTAATTAAAAGAAACTTTTTAAAAGTTTTTGTTGTCCTTTAAAATAAATTATTTATTTTTAAATTTTTTGGGGTAAAACTTTTATACATACCGTATTTATTCTAATTGAATGACAGTCATTCTATTTTTCAATACCCCAGAAATTTGTCATTCAATTAGAAGGGTCATTCAAATAGAGGGGGTCATTCTATTTTTCATAGGTTAAAAATTGAGGATGGAATTATTGAGATTAAGATTGGAGATTAGGAAAATCAGGAATTCGACCTACTTTTTTTGTGAAATTCTAAACTTGGAATTTGAAAAGTGAATTTTCCTCTCAGCATCACTATAAATTTAAGCAATTTTTGTCTGCGAGGCTATACACCCAGATCCCGATTAAGTTGAGTGCAATAAAATGCACCTATTCTCAAACGATAAATCGCCTAACACAACTAGCATAAACACAATTTGCCGAAATATCTCCTGACGCGAGTTTATTTCGAACATATACAATAAAATTAGCCTAAGTAAAAATTAAAATTTTTAATTAAATACCTAATAATTATCAAAACATAGTAATTCCGGTCGAATGGTACCGACTTGGTCGAATTCGGGGTAAAAGTTCAAAATTAGATGTTTATGGCTTATCTTACTCAGCTCTTCAAGCTGAGTCGAATGGTACCGAAATTACTATGTTTTGATAATTATTAGGTATTTTATTAAAAATTTTAATTTTTACTTAGGCTAATTTTTATTGATTCGAAATAAACAAATTCTAAGTTTAGATTCGGACTCAGCACACTCGATTACTTAATGGCAAGCCTCAAAAATATCGAAAGAGCATTTTTACTAATTTTTTTTCTAGGGACCAGTGATCTTAAGAATTACCGAAGGTCCTTTTCCATCTGATAATGTTTCTACGTCGATTTTATCGTCAATATTATCAAAATAATCCATTCTTAAATTATAATTAAGGATATGCGTAAGAGAAAATTAATAAAAATTATGAATTATTTTTCATGCCTAAAAGGGTCATTCAATTAGGGGGGTCATTCAAATAGAGCGGGTCACTTTATTTTTCAATAGCCTCAAAAAAGGGTCATTCAATTAGAAGGGTCATTCAAATAGAGGAGTCATTCAATTAGAATAAATACGGTATGTATGTTTGTTTGTTGTTTTGATTAAACAATTTGTTAGCTAAAGTAGTAGGTGTTTTTCTAATTTTTTTAAAATGATGAAAGAATGAATTTACTAGGTTTTTAAGTTATCATGTTTTTATTGCCGTTAAAATTACCCTTATCTAAAATGATAAATAAAAGGCTGAGAGAAAAAAAGTTGCGTTGTTGCTATTTTGATTTTCAAAATAGCCCAAATTGTGCCCAACAGTGCTAAATTTATTTTGCCTCCCTTTAGTCTGTTATGTAAATGTTTCTATTGCCTAGGACTGCCAACTAAACGGATGGAATTATAAAAACAACACGAAAAACAACCTCCCTTTTTGCCCGTTGACCCTTTACATACATAATAGAGGAGCTGTATTATTGGCTGCTTAAGTATTTTAGAAGTAGAAGTGTAGTAGAAGTAAATTGACAGTTTTGTGCACACACACAAAATGTACACACACACAAAGCATTGAAAACATTAAAAACAACAACAATCCCCCCTCCCCCTCCTTTTTTCCTTCCACAAACAACAGAGCCAAATGTCCGTTGGAGCGCTCATTCTCTTTTATATTTTCAATCCTGCCACCTTCTCGTCTTGTTTTGATGTTTTTGTTATTTTTAAATTGCGAAATAATTCTTGTTTATCCCTACAAAGAGGATTCACAACAATAAAAGAAGCAGGCTTGGTAATGGATAATATGGATACAAATAAGTACAAAATTCCCGCGGATATCCGTCTGATATCCGTAAATATCCGGTTACGGATACCAAAATCCATGTCCATTACCAAATCTACATAAAAAAGTTTTTTTCTGATTCCAACCAGGGGTGGGCACAATCTCAAAAAACGCAAGACGCAAAACGCAACGCAAGGCCAAAATTTAACGCAATGCGCCCACCCCTGATTCTAAACATTGAAATGTGAATTTTTTTGGAATTCTGATGTTTGTTTTAAGAGAAAGAATATTTTCTTAGGGGAAAACATTTCTCTTAATAAAAAAAGAGAAATACTTAAATTTCTGACCGATAATTAGGTAAAAATAAAAAAAATAACAAGAAAAGAGTTGTTTTCATTTAGTAGATCATTTTGTAGTTAGAAACATTATTTTTCTCCAAAAAACAGAAAAACAACCCTTTTACTAAAATTTATTTTTTTCTTCTTTTTTCCCCCTCTACTTTTTAATAATGGGGAAAAAGTTAGGGGTAAACATGTAAACACATGATTGTACTATTATATATACTACATACATAAATGTTTTTATTTTCACCATTTTTGTGTTCTATTCCCTATTTTTTTGTTTTTTTCTTTTTTTTGTCAAATTTTTTGGGGTTGCAATTTTGGTAATTTTTTGTGATAAACATTGAATTATGGTTAATTGTTCGTTTAAACATTTTAGTTTCTAGTTAGAATAGGCTCATAAGCCTTTAATCTTTGCTATGTTTATAACCGTTGTTTTTAAGTTTGGAAAACCTTAAAGAAATGAAAAAAAATACGGGAGTTCAGTAATCTCATCTGCTCAACTCCGTCTGAGTTCAAATTTACCTATTTAAATTTTCACAATTTTTTGTTGGCATTATGTTTATTTTTACTGTAATCCTCTAAAATTTTCTTTTCAGATTTGTTAAAGTTATTTATTCTTTATTTAACCGTCTTAAAAAAATTTTTAACCTTGTAAAAATGGTGGTAAGTTGCTAACTTACTTTAATTTGTATATTTTCTAGTTAATTTGCTCCTTAAAAACATCTCTTTCTTTCTATTTATTTTGTTATTTTCAGGATAATTTTTCCGACCTTTTGTCTTCCCAAAACAAAACAAAAATGAATCGTTCCGGTGTTTCTTTAAATTCTGAACAGAAAATGAAATTAATTGGTGAGGGGATTTCTAGATTTCCTTTTTAAAATTAATCTTTTTAGAAGCTATACATGAACGTCCACAAATTTGGGACAGTTCGTACGAAGGTTTTCGAAGCAATCCAACACGTCAGGGTGCATTCAATGAGGTTGCTGAATTGCTTTCGGAGGGCGGGACAGAAATTTTTACAAGTGAGAGAGAGAACATTTAAAGATTTTCTAAAAAAATTAATTTTCAAAGGAATTCAAGTGCAAGAAGAGTGGGGGAAACTTCGTTATTGTTTTACTCGAATAGTCAAAAAACTTTATGATGAAGGATATATTAGCCCAAATGGGACTGTTTTACAATTAAATCCGGACCATCAATTAATTACTTGGCCATATTGGCAACCTATGAATTTTTTGTTGGAAGGGGTGGCTTTGCAATTGTGTAGTACTCGAGGGGTAGGAGGTGGGGGAAGTAATTATGGTGGAGATGATGGAGTTGGAGATGCTAACAATAAAGGGAATACACGTCAAAATAGGTGTTTTCTGATTGTTTTTTTGAATTGAAATTAGACAGTAGGACCTTATTATAAAATACCTTTGGAAAGTTATACATTATAATGAAAGTAATTTAAATTAAAGAATCGCTTGGGGAGCTTAGCAGTTTCCAGCCAAATTTTAAACATTTAAAAAAGAGGTTTTTGAGTGGAGTCCGACCGCATACCATATATGCTCGAATAATCTCCAGTAAAACGTTTAAACGGCTATCCAGGGTGATTATTTGAGATTATTAGGTAATTGATTTAAAAGAGTCGTGAATTAATAATCCCCTTGATTAAAAGAAAAGTCTAAAAAATTATTTTGCTTTTAACTAATTTTTAATTAAGCAGTGAGGAACCTGATACTCACAAAATTCGTCGTAGTCGAAAAGGTATGAGAGGAGGATTAACATCAGCAATTACTCACAAACACAACAAATCAACAAATAGTTATTTGGCTATTGAAGAAGAGTAAATAAATTTTTAAAAAATTTCAAAAAAATTTTTTTCCTTAGTTTGTCTAGTCTGTCTAACCCCAAAACTCAATCAACAAACGATTTATTAATGTCTAATTTACTCAGTTCTTTCGCTCCCCAAGATTTGCTTTTGTCTAATTTTAATGCTTTAAATGAACAATTTCACCCACAAAAAATTGAAGATGATATTGAGACAATTATTGTGGATACTGATTTAAATAAAAAATCGAAAGAAGAAAATGAAGGGTTAAAAAATGTTGAAATTGAACAACAAAATAAGCGGCAAAATAATATTCAAGAAAATAATGAGGATATTGTTGCTGTTACTAATGAAAATTTGAAAGGGAAAAGGAAGAGAAGGAAGGATGATATTTATGGTATTGATTGAAGATATAATCAAACCTCGTTAAAGTCACCCCCTTAGGAGCTGAAAAATCGTATACCTTTTAACAGGGATAGCACGGGTTGAGAAAAAGTTGGATTCGGGTCGGGAAAGGTCCGGGTTTCTGGTAACCCTTAACATCCCTGCCTTATAATGAGGTGTTTTTTAAGTTGGGGGTAGCGCTTAGACAGCTCCTCCACCCTGTGAACACCAAATTAAAAAAACGTTTCTTAAATGGGGGGGGGGGTATTTAATTTTGGGTATGTATTTTTTGTGGAAATTTTTTTTAATTTTTAGCTGATTCGTTGAGTGGTTTGGATTTATTACTTCGACAACGTATTGAAGTAACAAATGGACAAATTACTGCTAATGGACATGATAACCATCATCAACAACATCAACGTCAACAACAACAGCAACGTTCTTCTTATTCTCCAGCACCTTTAGAACCTTCAAATACAACGAAAACTAAATTATTAAATACAAATTCTTTAAGTGGAAGTGAAGGAAGTGGAGGAGGAGTTACTATCTGTGGTACTAATTCTGTTTGTGGAGGTGCAGGGGGAACGATTGATGATGTTAATGAATCTTTTGGTGAGTGTTTGAATGTGTTTTTGTAGGGAAATTGGGTGAAGAGAATAAACGATATTTAAATTTAAATATGTTTCTTTTAATTTTTGGAAATTTTTGCGAACAAAATACCTAAAAATATTTGTGTTTATCAAACAATCTTTGTCTGTCCACAATAGGGCTGGGTTCGAGTCATTTCTATCTGACCGGCCCGACCGAGTCTTTTTCGGGCCAAAATTCAATGCCCGACTCGATCTTTCGGACCGGGCCCCCAACCCTAATCCACAAATATTATTTCCCAGCGAAAAATGACTAAAAGTTTTTATTTCCTCGAACTATTTCACACAAACTTTTTCGAAAAGATAATTTTTCTACAATAAATAAGCTCAAAACCCCAAACATTAATTTACACACATCCTAATTTTCTCAATTTAATTCAAAACAATTTTTGTTTTAGGTCGTTGTATTGTTCATCAACTCCAAATGGTTGCAAAGAAAGATGCTCTTTTGTGCGTGCAAATGCGAAAAGTAAGTTTAGAAATTTGGGACTTTTAAAACTAAAAAAATGTTTTATTTTTTAAAGAAATTATTGGAAGTTTGTTTTGAATATGAAATGCAAGCTTGTAAAATTTTAAAGACTGATGATTAAAATTTTAAAAACGAAAAGTCACTTTTCCTCTTTTTTTCCACTCACTTTGTGCTATTACCTTTTTTGTTTTAATTTTATTTTTGCATTTTGACACTACAATTAATTTTTCTCTTTTTTTTTGATAAATTAAATATACCTCAGTAAAGTTTTATTAATTGTCACAAATAGCTTTAGCAGATACAGCGAAGTCTTATATGTATATCCGAACCGAAAATTTCGAATATCCGCCTCTTTGAATGCGGATCAGGGCTAACACAATTCCGGATTGCGTGGGTTTTTTGACTTGAGGGCCGCGGGTTTTAAAATTAAAATTGCGGCTGGGGAAAATTTTTTTTATTTGCGTGCAGCCTAGTGCCAAAAAGATCAGGGGAGGAAAACTAAGAGGAAAAGGTTAGAAGCCCGATAAAAAAAAGCACGCAGAAATTTGTCCGCCAAAAACGGTCTAGGATAATCGTCTTATTTCAGTCATTCTGTTAATTCTGACACAATATCTTAGAAATTCAAGAAGGAATTTTACAGAACTAGAAATACACATTTAAAAGATTTTAATAACATATATTAATAAACCTGTACAATAAACAATTTAAAAATTCCAAAACAATTTAGGCAGTTATTTTTTGTATTTCCTTTTTATTTTCCTGTATATTATTTTGAATTAAATCAGAATGTTGAATAACCCATTCAGGGAGGGGTGATTCAAATGACCATCCATCTCCAGAATACTTCCAACAATGTAAAGGCATAAACCAATGACTGAAAAGAAAAATAAAAAAATATTTTCGAAGTCAACATACTCGTCAGGAAAAGGCCTTTTCTGATATGTTGCACAATTCCAACAAATAGGATCATAACTGGGCAACTCGTCAAATTTAAGATTTAACAAATCTAGTTGATCATGTTCATACTAAAAATTAATTTTTTTAATTAAAAAATTTTTTATCGAAAATTTCGGGAAAAGACAAGTTTTTTTGTATCCCTCCCCTCGAAAAAGTTACTAGAAAAATTTTAGACTTTCAAAAAAATCTTTTTTTTTAACAATTTTATTTATTTTTCTACCAAATCATTTTCCCCAATTTCTTTAAGTCTTTGAGCATAATCAGGATCTGATTCACATATCCAAGATTTTTTGTCGTGTTGTTTAACAACATCATTTCTTAACTTTAAAAGAGAAAAATTAAAAAAAATTTTTTATATTTAGTACCTGTTCAATAGATTTTCCCCCATAATCACCTCCTTTACCCTTTAATGGACCCCAAACTAAATTGTTGTAAATTGTGTCGTTGCAAATTGGGAATCCCAAATATTGGAGATGCTGAAAAAAAAAAGATTTGTAAAATAAAAGAATTCTCTAAGGGAATATTTTTAACAGTGAGATTTGGATCTGAATTTATTTAATTGAATTTACTTCTTTCTACTATACTAGGTCGTTTCATAAAAAAGTTCGTTTTGTATTATCAAATATTTGTTGATTGATAGTTATTTTTATCAGATTTTATTTTTATCTTATTTTTTTGCACAGAATCTTAGCTTTATAATCATACTAAAATTTGAGCTCAAAAATATTTCAAAAAATTTTGTTCAGGGATCGGTACCAAACAAAAACATGAGTCGGGAGGCATATTTATTTCAAGTTCTGAAAAATCCCTTGATACTAAAAATAAAAAACTCACCACTCTTATTTGGTGTGTTCTTCCCGTCTCAATTTGGCAGCGAACAATTGAAGTATTTTCTTGTTTATTTGCATAAAGCAACCTTTAATAAATTCAAATTTGTTAAAAATACTAAAAAAATAAAAATACTTAAAGAGACTTAAACAATCTTGCCCATCAGAATCAATGCGGCGTATGCCAGTTGCTTTTGATAGAATAGAAATTGATTGATCACAAATAACTTCTTCACTAATAAAAAGTATTATTTAAGAGGAAAAATAAATTTTTAAACTAAACAAATAATCTCAAGAATTTTTTCTTCAATAAATTTCTTACTAGAGTTCGAACATTTCAATTTGACGGGCCCGGCATCCGGGTTTTTTCCTTCTGATCCGACCCGGGCTAAAAACCCGAAAAACCGGATTTCATCAAAATGCCGGTTTCCGGGCCCGGAAAACCCGGTCCCGGGTTTGAACTCATTTCTTACTCATAAAGCTTTATTTATTAAGGAAAGATTCCATCAACCAAGGAAAGATTCCATTAAGGAAGATTTCCAACATTATTAAAAAAATAAAATTACTTTGGAAAGAGTCCATCAACTTTAGCTAAATAAATCTTTGAAACTGCTCTTTTAAGGACATCATTTTTAAACTAAAATAATTTAATCTAAAAAAAATTAAATTTATCCTTAAAAACCTTAAAATCAGTTTCATAATTTTTAGCAAACATTAAAACTCCAGTTGTTTGTCTATCAAGTCTATATAATGCTAAAAATAATTTTGAATATTTTTTGGAGTAAAAAGTAAAAATGAGGGAATATTAAATATAGAAAAGAAAAAAAAGATAAAAGACCTCCTAAACTATACCCTAATCAATTCTCAACAAAAAGATATACTCCTTAAGGTTGAAAAATTGTATCACCTAATGAGGAATATTTTACCGAAGGAACATCTTTGGTAAAATAGGTAAATGTTCCTTTGGTTTTACCAAAGCCAAAGGAAAAGCGGTTAAATAATCTTAACTTCCCAACAAATGGTCAACAAAAATAAAAGAAACAAATCTTAAATTAAAGGAGTATCTTATAATGGAGCCTAAATAAAATTAAAAAATTAACTTCTCAATTCATTTACATCTCTTCCATATTCATTTTCCAATAAACCCTTCACTGAATTAAATCGGTAGTTGCCACCTAATTAGGAAAAAAAGAAAATGTAGAATAAAATGAAAATCCAAACATGGATGGACTGGCAATCCTGAAGGTTTGTTGACAACAAGAAAATCGTCTGTTTCAGCTTAATAAAATAAAAAAATTATTAAAAAGGATTAAATAAATTACCAATAATTTTTATCGGAAGGTCTGGAATTTCATTTTCATGCTGAAAATAATTTTTAAAAAATTAAAAAAAAAGAGAGAAAATTGTCAAATCCACAAGTTATACCCTCTATATTTATTTTCTAAAAGATTATTTATGAAAAAATAATAGAATATTCCCCACTAGAATTATAAAAGTTTTTTATAAAAACAAAATTAAAGTTTTACAAAAAGTATTTTAATTATACAAAATACTTTTTTTGAAATCCCTAAAAACCTTATGCAGTAAAATTTTTACAAAAAAAATTTAGACTCTTTAATGGAAATGAATTTAGGGATAGAACTTGCAGAATTTAGACGAATAATTTAAAAAAAAATTAAAATTGCCTCATTCATGAAATTCTAATTTTTAAATTAAATTAATTTAAAAAAACAAAAAAAAACTAACCCGATGAACTAAATGATTAAATTTGTCGTTATTTCTAATCCTATAATGTGGATTAGTCATTTGAATTCCATTAATAAATAAACGTCCTTTCCTAATAGCTGCTATTGAATATAGGGGATGATAACCAATAAATTCTTTTTGGAAAACTTCACAAATTTCACGACCAATCCAGCGTTGTTTGGCAAAACCATTAAATAAGTCCCAATAGGGTTGAAGATATCGAACACATAAAAAATATTTTTTAAATAAATTTTGTGTAAAGACAAACCATTTTTAATTGTTACTTTAATTTCGTCATAGGGGAAATCCTCATATCAGTCTTTCTTGCTTTCTTCTTAACTGGTTCATCCAAACTAAAAATTAAATTTTTTAAATAGTTTTAAGTATGGATTTATTCTAGTTTATGTATAGGGTGTGGAATATAACATAAGTTTTAATTAGAGGTCGGTAAAATCGTTTTGCTGGATCCCGCATGCGGGATTTCTCTTTTAAATACTATTTGCGGGACGGGATTCCGTAAAATCCCGCGCGGGATCCCGTCCCGCACCGACTCTAGATTTAATTAAGCATATCAATAACTCAAAAATCTTACATTTCTTTCTTACCCAATACTTTTATAACCACAATTTAAATAAAATACTGACCCCATTTCACATCTTTTAGCAACCAATATATCAGAAAAACAACTATTCGAAAGTTTAAAAAAATTAAAAAAAACCTTTCAGTTTCTCCACAATTTTCCAATTTACTTGTAGAGGCAATTTTGAATTTATATAAATTATACTTTTAAAAATAAAAAAATAAACAATTATTAATATGTAAAGTTAAAAACTCGAATAACCACTAAAAAATAAATTTAAAATACTAAATTAGGATAAAATTTTGGAATAGAAATTTGGGTTTTGCGTAAATAGTTTGGTGACAGGACTCGGGCACAGTGATCCATTTGCACAGTAAGGCAATTGCACAGTGGGCATCTGCACAGTAGACATTTGCACAGTAATTTGTGGTTAAGTGGATTTGTGTTAGATTTTACTCATTGTTATAAGGGAATAAAATGTTATTAATTATTAATATTTTATAATAACTTTACTAAAAAATCTTAAATTGTTTAAGATTCAGAAATTTTGAAGCAAATTATGGCTTTGCGCCGTTATGGCCGCGCGCCTACTTGGGCTGTACCCGTTTCGGTCACGTAGTTTTGGCCCGCGTTGTTTTGGGCTGTACCCTCCCATTTAACCGCCGCGATTGACGCAAACTTTATTGACAAAGGTTGGACAGCCATTAAAGATTTTCTAAGATAATTTGAATATGGGTATCTGGGATCAATTCTACGAGAAAGCTAAGTCATTTTTTACTACAAGTGATGAACCCAGTGCTAGTACAGAGCCACCAAAGGTATTTTAATTTACTCAATTTATTGTTTTTATTTTTGAAATTTAACAGCCTCGATGCTATTATGAATTATTAAAAGTTGAAAGAAATGCCACAGATGATGAAATTAAAAAATCATTTAAAAAACTTGCTTTGCGTTGGCACCCTGATAAAAATCCTGGAAGAGAGGAGGAATGCGCTGCTTATTTTATTTTAATTCAGGTTTTTTTCTATAACTTCTTTTAATTTTAAAAATAATTTAGCAAGCCTATGAAGTACTTGTTGATCCTCAAGAAAGGGCATTTTATGACAGACATCGCGAAAATATTATTTATGCTGGTGTTGGTAGGGTTTTTTTTTATTTATTTGAATCAATTATTTTTTGTAGATTCCCAGCACGAGAAAGTTGACACGGGTGTTAAACTCGATCCTTTCAGGAGCACTTCTTGTTGGCAAAGCATGTTTACAAGTGAAGAAGAGTGTGTTGAGGTTTTTATTTTTTTGTGGATTTTAATGTTTATTTGGTTGAATATTTTTCCGTAAAATTATCGAATTTTTAATTTTTACAGAAATTTTATTCTGTGTATCGCGATCTTTTCCATCAACTAGCTGCAGAAGAGTATGCTTATATTGACGATCCCGAAGATAGAAATTATCCTGTTTTTGGCACTCTAAATAGCGATTATGAAACTGTTTGTTTTTTAACTAAAAATTTTATAAAATGGTATTTCTTAGGTTGTTGCCCCATTCTACGCATTTTGGTTAAATTTTTCAACTCGTCGTTCCTTTGCTTGGTTAGATAAATATAATTTGAGAGAGGCAGATGATAGACATACTGCTCGTTATATGGAAAGGGAAAATAGAAGGGAAAGGGCACAGGGAAAGAAAAAACGAAATGAAGAAGTTCAGGTTAATTATAAAATAAAAAATTCCTTCTTTTGAAGTGAGGACGTATCTGGGTTGGACTTGCGAACTACTACCCTTCCCATACAATAACAAGAAGCAGACCCAGCCAAAACAATTTATTTTTAGTTCCCATTCTGAAATTTTTCTTATACGTCCTTGTTAAATATTAGCATAAAAAATAAAAGAAATTTATTTTTAGAGATTAGTGGAATTTGTGCGTAAACATGACAAAAGAGTCGAAGTCGCTAGACAACGTCAAGCTGAACGAAATGCTTTTATAATGAAAAAAGTTGAAGAACAACAGCGACAAGCTATCAGAAAAAATTTGGAGTAATAAATATTTTTTAGTTTTTTGACCTCTTTTTTATTTTAGAGGGCTAAAAAACTTTGAAATCGACACTGAAATACAAAAAGAACATTTAATGGATCTTGAGCAAATTGAGGCTGAATTGGATGCTGCTTTTGGTATTGTTGAGAATAAAAAACATGAAAATGAAGGGGCTAGCGAGGATGAAAACCTTTCTGATGAAGAAGACGAAGAACAATTTTATTGTATTGTTTGTGAAAAGTCTTTCAAATCGAGGTTGATTTTTGTTTATTTTTTTTGGTAAAAATGCAACGTTCGATACGTTTTCTCAAGCTGGGTTTTAGCGAGCCGAGTTTTACTAACTTTTTCGAGTTAAGTCGCTATGTTGACTGCCATGTCTTAGGTCGACGACTCTGCTCTGTATTTTAAACAAAGTTACAAATCCTTGTCTTCTGATTTATTTTGACCTGTATTTCTTAAGTTCTACATTTCCGTCAATCTTTTCATTTTGTATTCAATTAATTTTTCTAATTAAAGAAATGTTCTGGAAAGCCATCAACGCTCAAAAAAGCATCGCCAGATGGCCGAGTTATTAAAAATTCACATGTGTGAGGAAGATCAGAAACTTTTTGATGGTGCTCAAAATCAACATTCTGATGATGAAAATATTGAGGAAAAGGCAAAAGAAAATAAAAAGACAAAAAAGAAAAAGGAAAAAAACGAGCCTAAAGTAAATATAGAAGAAGAAGAGAATTCTAAACAAAATTCTGAAGAAATTGGTAATAATGAAGAGGAAGAAGAAAAGCAAAAAGAAGATGAATTAACTGAACAGGAAAATAATATTCCTAAAAAGATGACAAAAACAGCAAAAAGGAAAGCTGCTAAACAGGCACTAAAAACTGAGGTAATCGTTGGGGTTACTTTGAAGACCTTCAACTTTTGAAAGGAATATCGAGGTATTAAGGGTATATTGAGATAATTACCCAGTTTTCTATTCTAGAACCCATGGTCCGTAACTCTGGGTGTTCTATCCCCTTCAATCACACCAAATCCATCGATGACCCCTTAATTCTTCCAAATTTCTAGATATTCCCTTTCATAAGTTGTAGGTCTTCAAAGTCAATACATAGGTATTGACTTATAAAAAAATATAAAAACTATATAAAACACTTCCATCTGGACTCTAATCTGTTAATTATAAAGATGGGAAATGTCCTCTTTTCACTTTGATTTTCATTAAATTTTTTTATTTTTTAGCAAAAGAAAACACTTCCATCTGGCCCAGTTGCTTGTGAATGTCACACTTGTGGTGAAGAATTTGATTCTAAAAGTAAACTTCACATTCATTTAAAACAAAGTGGACATGCGATAATTAAAAGTGTTATTAATCCTCCAGTAACTAGTGGAACAAATAAAAAAGCAGAAATGAAAAAATCTAAGAAAAAGTGAAAATTTAATTATATTTATTTGTCTTTTTTCCCCAATTACTATTTTATTTTTTTGGGCTTTTCTCTGTATATTAGGGCTATATTCTAAAATTTATTTGCTTCAATTTATTTTCTAAAAATACCCAAAATTCTATCTTTGTTAATTGTTGTGTCTCTGCACAACAAGAAATAAGCAATTACAATAATGTGTTTATCACACAATAGAAATAACAATAATGTTGAAGTAATAGAATAATGTTGGGATAATATTGGGAGACAATTAGGAGACACGGACTGACAATTGTGTGAGGCTTTTATAGTAGCCACCACACCACAACACCTCCCCCTTTGCAGGGCTGAGGTTACAACACCACAATACAAAACATACAAACAATAACAAAAGTCCGGTCAACAAAATACATACAAAAAAAATGAGGGAATAAGGGAACAAACAAAAAATTTTTACAAACAAAAGAATATATTTTATCTATTTATTTTACTTTAGTTCATCTATCCTTCAGAAATGTTTGAACCCTCAGAATTTATCAAGCCCTCAGAATTTATCGAACCGTCAGAGCAGCTTTGCATCTTATCTTCAGAATTTTCGGACCAGATCTTTTTCTTCTTCTTCGGTGTTGCACCTTCCTTGTACAGCCTCGTATCTGAACATTTTACACAATTCAATTGTTTACGAACATACACTGTTCTGTTTCTCAATTCATAGTTAGGTTCAATTTTTTTGGCGTTGGTTTCACAATTATTATACAATTTTGTTTCCATATGCAATCGTTTCCTCAATTGATTAGAATGACGAGTAATTACCGTTTTCAATTTAGGAGCAAATATGGTGTAAAGTACACCTTTCTTACTTACAATTTCGCCTTCTAACCAAACAATTTTGTTCTGTCTACAATTTGTGAATAACACATGGTCACCAATTTTATAATCATGTACTTTTGCTCCATGATGATTATCAAACCAATTTTTCATCTTATTTCTAACAATCTCTTTTTTAGATGACAATGAGGTATTTCTTTCCAATGCAATATTTTTTGGTCTTAGAGCATCCCATTTCAATCTCAATTTTCTATTTAAAAATTCTTCTGCTGGAGTTTTTCCTCCCAATGCTTCATTAGGTGATGCTCTATAATTCAATAATACTTCTTGAAGCCAATCTTTGTTTTTACAATTTTTTATCATCATCCTCTTAAAATAATCAACAAATCGTTCAGCCTGGCAATTGGACTGAGGATGATAAGGTGGACTAAACAATTGCTTAATTCCTTTTTCAATACAATAATTTTTAAATTCAATCGACTGAAATGGACTTCCATTATCCGAAACTAATGTTTCTGGATACCCAAAATGGGTAAATAACCAATCAAGACTTTTAATTGTGTCTTTGGCTGAATTTGTCATATTGCCAAAAACTTCAGGCCATTTGGAAAAAGAATCAATAACAATCAAATACAATTTTCCATCTTTACATGGACCAGCAAAATCAATATGCAATCGTTGCCAATTCCTTGCAGGGGCCGGCCATGGACACAATTCTTCTTTTACTGGCATTTTTGCGGCCCCTTGGCACTCAGCACAATTATTAACCCAATTTTCAATATCTTTTCCTATATTAGGCCAATATAGATATTCTCTAGCAATACCTTTCATTTTTGCAATACCAGGGTGAAATTCATGCAATAAATGCAAAATTTCTTCTCTCAATATTTTTGGAATTACTATCTTATCTGAGAATTACTGTCTTATCTTCTTCATTATTTGATCGCGAATAAGTTCTAAAAGTTTAGGTATGGCGTTGATCTATGAACATCTTTCTGATTCTTCTTCATTATTTGATCGCGTAATAAGTTCTAAAAGTTTAGGTATGGCGTTGATCTATGAGCATCTTTCTGATTCTTCTTCATTATTTGATCGCGTAATAAGTTCTAAAAGTTTAGGTATGGCGTTGATCTATGAACATCTTTCTGATTCTTCTTCATTATTTGATCGCGTAATAAGTTCTAAAAGTTTAGGTATGGCGTTGATCTATGGACATCTTTCTGATTCTTCTTCATTATTTGATCGCGTAATAAGTTCTAAAAGTTTAGGAATGGCGTTGATCTATGAGCATCTTTCTGATTCTTCTTCATTACGATAAACTCTGGTGAGCAAAACTACTAGAAAATGATACTATAAAAACAATACGTTGCCATTAAATGTTACCATCATTCTGCCCAAAATAAACTTTTCCTTCAATTTATTCCTATTTTTATATTCATTAAACTCGTTTTCTTCCAAAGCTTGTTTAGGTACATTAATAACAATAAAATCTTCATTAACAACATTGTTTCCCCAAATTAAAAAATACTTAAAAACAGTTTTAAATTAATATGTATTATTATTTTATTTTACCATCTTGTATTTTGTCGCTAACAATCTTGCCAACATCAACTAAATATTTAAATAAAAATAATTTTTCTATTAATAAATATTTTAAAATGAAAAAAAGGAAAAAAATTAAAAATAGAATAAAAATATTTTTTAAAATCTACTTGTTAGGCGGGATAATTTTAGAAGAGGGGAGATTAATCTAAGCCTCTTGACCCAAAAGACCGGAAATTTTTAAAGCGAATATTGAGGGATTAAGTAGGATAAATACACAGCTCTATGAATATAAGTACTCGGTATGTGTTTTAGAACCAATGGTGCTGTGTTTTGAGTAGGTCTCTGGGTGTAGGTTTTCTGGATGTAGGTCCTTTGGGTTGACCCCGTTTAAATATATTCCCAACTTTTAAAAAAAATTCTTTTTAATTTTAGACTAAATAATTTTCTTCAAAAAATATATTTGTTTAATAAACCTACATGATATTCTAAACGTTTAGAATTATTATCATCAGATATAAAAATAATTTTTTTCCGTTCATCACTCTGATTTATTTCTTCCTCTTCTATTTCCTCTTCAACCTCGGTTTCATCCTCTTCTATTATTTCTCCCTCTTCAGTTTCTTCCCCATTTAATTCTTCCTCTTCTAATATTTCATCTACTTCTATTTCTTCACGTTCGGGTTCGCTAAGAAATTCCCTCAAAGTTTTCCTTTTTGCAATTTGTAAATTTTTTATTTCTTTTATTTTTAATTGTTTAAAACATTCCTTAAAATCCAAAAAAATATGTATAACTACTACACTCTGTTCCAAAAGTCATTACTTTTCACTTTTTGGGATTTTTATGTTTTTTTCGAAGCATTAGTGGAATCTAGACCTAACCTTATACTTTATGAAAAGCTAGGATTTATTTTAGCCCTAAAATTTTTTGTTAAGGAAATAAATTTTAAGATACAGCAAAAGATTGGATAGGGCATAATTCTGAGAGCTCTTCGACCTCTTAAGCTCCCAACACCTACTGTTCTCCTTTATTTTTGTTTTATTTGTCAGGCATTTGAAGAATTTTGTAAAAATTCCAAAAATTGGATTTATATAAAAGTTTTGTAATCTTTAACTTTTGCAAAAAGAGTATAAAATTTAACAACAAAATAATAATAAAAATTTAATTTTTAAAATTTAATTTAAAAAATATATTTATTTTTTTACCAAAAATCCCTCAACATAAACTTTTTCGTTAATTAAAGACAGCAAAATAATTTTAATAAAAATTACAAGAATAGGAGACAGAATAAAAATATCTTTAAAAATTAATTTCATTTCATTTTATTCTTCTAAAAATAATTTTTGAAACAAAAGAATACCCAAAAACAAATCTTAAATTAAAGACAATAATAATTTAGTTTCTATGTAATTATAAAATTAATATTTTAATTTTGTTGTGTTTTGGCAAGCAAATTGCTTTAACAAAAATATATAAAAATGCCCTCTATAAAATTCTTTTTCAAATTCTCTTTAATTGCCGCAACCCTTCATCCCTAAAATCAATCAAAAAGAACTTCAAACACTGCCGAAAACAGTGTGATTGACAAAATAAATTCACGTGATTTTCTGACGAGCCGGGATCAAAGGTGGGACAACCGAAAAAACGCAATGCAATGCCAAAAAACAACGCAAAAATTCTTGCAAGAATCAACATCCCCCGTTGACGAACAATTTGATAGGTTTTTCTTAAAAAGAAATAAAAGTTAAAAAATAATATGAGCATCTTTCTGATTCTTCTTCATTATTTGATCGCGAATAAGTTCTAAAAGTTTAGGTATGGCGTTGATCTATGAGCATCTTTCTGATTCTTCTTCATTATTTGATCGCGTAATAAGTTCTAAAAGTTTAGGAATGGCGTTGATCTATGAGCATCTTTCTGATTCTTCTTCATTACGATAAACTCTGGTGAGCAAAACTACTAGAAAATGATACTATAAAAACAATACGTTGCCATTAAATGTTACCATCATTCTGCCCAAAATAAACTTTTCCTTCAATTTATTCCTATATCTACAACTTAAAATGACGTCTGTGCCACGCCCCTTAAATTCTTGCACGAATTATGAATATGTTTACAACCTAATAGTGGAGGACATTGAAGATAATAGCACCTGTGGTATAGTCAATGTAAATTTTATTTAACCCACTTATTCTTTACATATCCTTATTGGGGTATTCCTCTCATTTACATATTAGATTTCTTGATTTTGATTAATACGTGAAAAATGAACTCCCACACCCTATGATATATAGTAATTTTTTCAAAAGTGTCAAGTTGACACTGTCAACTGAAATTAATTAAATATATGTGCACCCGCAGACAAGTATTGCATCATGGAGTACTAACAAAAATTTATCCTTATAAGTTATTTTGTTGAGATGTTATATTTTCACTGCGGGTGTACGTATATTACCTTAATGTTTAGAGTAATGGAAGAGTTGGATTTGCGAACATTAAGAACAGTTGCTTTACCAATAGCGTGCTTCAATCTTTATTACACACACCAGTACTAGCAGAATTATACGCAAATGGTGCAATTAAGAAGAACATTAACGAAATTAATAACAACAGCACAAAAGGCATTCTCACAGCCTGGCTTTGTGGAATAGCAAACTGCTATTGGTCTTCAAAATATTGTTTGATTAACACTGTAGAAATAATGGTAATATTGGATTCTTTTATATGACAATTGTAAAGTTGACTTCCAACTTAATTCAACTTTTTATTAAAACTAACTCTGACATTTAATTTATCCCTTTATAAACTTATGAAACAGAGATTTACGAAATTAAATAGATTTTTAAGTGATGATTATCTAATTTTAGAATGTTTTGTCGTCTCAACTTGGGAATCAATTCGATGGTTATTCGCCGCAATTTGCCTTTCAATTCCAGGATATACTTTTAAATAAACTTGCCGAAGATGTCAACGAGGTATAATTTATATTTAAAAATACTTTGGAATCAGCAAAAGTTTAACTAGAATAATCCAATTTTGTAATAACCTCATTTTGAGTTTAAATATCATGGCCCAAAATTGGATCAATTTAAGACATTGATGGGGATAAATATAAATATTTTAAAAATTAAAGATTTAGTGTATCTTTCACAATTTAGATTAATTATCCGATTAGATTAGATTATTAGATTAGATTAATTATCCGAACATACTGTGTATAATAGATCTCATATATCTGTTCTTTCTTGCATTGTAATCCATCGCCCATGTAGTTATTGGGCCATCCAAATAAGGGGTAAAGTCATATTCTGGATAATTAATCTAAATTGTGAAAGATACACTAAATCTTTAATTTTTAAAATATTTATATTTATCCCCATCAATGTCTTAAATTGATCCAATTTTGGGCCATGATATTTAAACTCAAAATGAGGTTATTACAAAATTGGATTATTCTAGTTAAACTTTTGCTGATTCCAAAGTATTTTTAAATATAAATTATACCTCGTTGACATCTTCGGCAAGTTTATTTAAAAGTATATCCTGGAATTGAAAGGCAAATTGCGGCGAATAACCATCGAATTGATTCCCAAGTTGAGACGACAAAACATTCTAAAATTAGATAATCATCACTTAAAAATCTATTTAATTTCGTAAATCTCTGTTTCATAAGTTTATAAAGGGATAAATTAAATGTCAGAGTTAGTTTTAATAAAAAGTTGAATTAAGTTGGAAGTCAACTTTACAATTGTCATATAAAAGAATCCAATATTACCATTATTTCTACAGTGTTAATCAAACAATATTTTGAAGACCAATAGCAGTTTGCTATTCCACAAAGCCAGGCTGTGAGAATGCCTTTTGTGCTGTTGTTATTAATTTCGTTAATGTTCTTCTTAATTGCACCATTTGCGTATAATTCTGCTAGTACTGGTGTGTGTAATAAAGATTGAAGCACGCTATTGGTAAAGCAACTGTTCTTAATGTTCGCAAATCCAACTCTTCCATTACTCTAAACATTAAGGTAATATACGTACACCCGCAGTGAAAATATAACATCTCAACAAAATAACTTATAAGGATAAATTTTTGTTAGTACTCCATGATGCAATACTTGTCTGCGGGTGCACATATATTTAATTAATTTCAGTTGACAGTGTCAACTTGACACTTTTGAAAAAATTACTATATATCATAGGGTGTGGGAGTTCATTTTTCACGTATTAATCAAAATCAAGAAATCTAATATGTAAATGAGAGGAATACCCCAATAAGGATATGTAAAGAATAAGTGGGTTAAATAAAATTTACATTGACTATACCACAGGTGCTATTATCTTCAATGTCCTCCACTATTAGGTTGTAAACATATTCATAATTCGTGCAAGAATTTAAGGGGCGTGGCACAGACGTCATTTTAAGTTGTAGATATAGGAATAAATTGAAGGAAAAGTTTATTTTGGGCAGAATGATGGTAACATTTAATGGCAACGTATTGTTTTTATAGTATCATTTTCTAGTAGTTTTGCTCACCAGAGTTTATCGTAATGAAGAAGAATCAGAAAGATGCTCATAGATCAACGCCATTCCTAAACTTTTAGAACTTATTACGCGATCAAATAATGAAGAAGAATCAGAAAGATGCTCATAGATCAACGCCATACCTAAACTTTTAGAACTTATTCGCGATCAAATAATGAAGAAGAATCAGAAAGATGCTCATATTATTTTTTAACTTTTATTTCTTTTTAAGAAAAACCTATCAAATTGTTCGTCAACGGGGGATGTTGATTCTTGCAAGAATTTTTGCGTTGTTTTTTGGCATTGCATTGCGTTTTTTCGGTTGTCCCACCTTTGATCCCGGCTCGTCAGAAAATCACGTGAATTTATTTTGTCAATCACACTGTTTTCGGCAGTGTTTGAAGTTCTTTTTGATTGATTTTAGGGATGAAGGGTTGCGGCAATTAAAGAGAATTTGAAAAAGAATTTTATAGAGGGCATTTTTATATATTTTTGTTAAAGCAATTTGCTTGCCAAAACACAACAAAATTAAAATATTAATTTTATAATTACATAGAAACTAAATTATTATTGTCTTTAATTTAAGATTTGTTTTTGGGTATTCTTTTGTTTCAAAAATTATTTTTAGAAGAATAAAATGAAATGAAATTAATTTTTAAAGATATTTTTATTCTGTCTCCTATTCTTGTAATTTTTATTAAAATTATTTTGCTGTCTTTAATTAACGAAAAAGTTTATGTTGAGGGATTTTTGGTAAAAAAATAAATATATTTTTTAAATTAAATTTTAAAAATTAAATTTTTATTATTATTTTGTTGTTAAATTTTATACTCTTTTTGCAAAAGTTAAAGATTACAAAACTTTTATATAAATCCAATTTTTGGAATTTTTACAAAATTCTTCAAATGCCTGACAAATAAAACAAAAATAAAGGAGAACAGTAGGTGTTGGGAGCTTAAGAGGTCGAAGAGCTCTCAGAATTATGCCCTATCCAATCTTTTGCTGTATCTTAAAATTTATTTCCTTAACAAAAAATTTTAGGGCTAAAATAAATCCTAGCTTTTCATAAAGTATAAGGTTAGGTCTAGATTCCACTAATGCTTCGAAAAAAACATAAAAATCCCAAAAAGTGAAAAGTAATGACTTTTGGAACAGAGTGTAGTAGTTATACATATTTTTTTGGATTTTAAGGAATGTTTTAAACAATTAAAAATAAAAGAAACAAAAAATTTACAAATTGCAAAAAGGAAAACTTTGAGGGAATTTCTTAGCGAACCCGAACGTGAAGAAATAGAAGTAGATGAAATATTAGAAGAGGAAGAATTAAATGAGGAAGAAACTGAAGAGGGAGAAATAATAGAAGAGGATGAAACCGAGGTTGAAGAGGAAATAGAAGAGGAAGAAATAAATCAGAGTGATGAACGGAAAAAAATTATTTTTATATCTGATGATAATAATTCTAAACGTTTAGAATATCATGTAGGTTTATTAAACAAATATATTTTTTGAAGAAAATTATTTAGTCTAAAATTAAAAAGAATTTTTTTTAAAAGTTGGGAATATATTTAAACGGGGTCAACCCAAAGGACCTACATCCAGAAAACCTACACCCAGAGACCTACTCAAAACACAGCACCATTGGTTCTAAAACACATACCGAGTACTTATATTCATAGAGCTGTGTATTTATCCTACTTAATCCCTCAATATTCGCTTTAAAAATTTCCGGTCTTTTGGGTCAAGAGGCTTAGATTAATCTCCCCTCTTCTAAAATTATCCCGCCTAACAAGTAGATTTTAAAAAATATTTTTATTCTATTTTTAATTTTTTTCCTTTTTTTCATTTTAAAATATTTATTAATAGAAAAATTATTTTTATTTAAATATTTAGTTGATGTTGGCAAGATTGTTAGCGACAAAATACAAGATGGTAAAATAAAATAATAATACATATTAATTTAAAACTGTTTTTAAGTATTTTTTAATTTGGGGAAACAATGTTGTTAATGAAGATTTTATTGTTATTAATGTACCTAAACAAGCTTTGGAAGAAAACGAGTTTAATGAATATAAAAATACTTTACCTGAAGATGAAAAAAGAAATTTGAAATTTTGCGAGAATGATTTTAATAAATTTGTTGGAATATATAAAGGTGTTATTTAAATAAATAAAATTCTGAATTCCCTTAAAAATAATTGTCCTTTTAATTTGAACAACAAATTTTTGAGTTCGTGAAAAATAGAGTATAACAGTCATTTATTAAAGAGAAACTTTATTAGGGAACTGATTTTTAAACTAAAAAAATATAATCCTTAAAAATAGTTATAATTAGCCTTCTTACAAACCTCTATTAATTACCCCCGCATCTGCTCTCCAGAGAGAGGACGAAACAATAAGTACCCAGGAGAATTAATAGAGTATATACGGTAAATTGTGTCAAGTTTGGATAAAAATTTTTAAATCTAAAAATAAAATTTAAAAATCTATTTAATTTTAGCTGCAATTGAAGATGTCCCTATTTGTATTAATCCAGAGTCTACCCCTTTAGATATCATAGAATGGCTACAAGATACTAAATTTGATTTGGGAATTTCTGAATTTAGTGAAATGGCTGGAGCTTTTACTTTATTTTATCAATTAAATATCAACAAAATAATAAATATATCTTCAACACCAGTTGATATTTCTTTTTTACAATTTTTTGGATTTAATTTGGATGAAGAAATGCCTGGTAAAATATTTTATTTTATTTATTAGAGAAGAAATAATTAATTGATATTTTACTAATTAATTAGTATTTTTATTGTTATTTTAGCATTTCTACTTGAAAATTTAAAAAATATCAGGGTAGCCAACATAAAAATAAATTTTTAATTTTAGTGAATTTAAAAAATCTGTTAGATCCCTGATATGAGAATTCGTTTGTTGCTTCCTCGGTTTGTTCTGGATATTCGAAGAATTTCCAGGAACCGACAACATCATTTACATATACAGTAAATGCTGAAATAATGCCCCTCTCTCAGATAATTACCCCCTCCCTTTTAATTACCCCTTCTGAGAGAGGTTGAAACAATAATTACCCTAGTTACTTATTTTAGCAAATTGGTGGATATATGTAATAAATTTGTTTGTCACACATCTAAAAAAACTTTATATTAACGAAGGGCATTTAAAACACACTTAAAAATCACCAAAAATATTTTTTCCATTTGCATAAAAAATTATTTTTAAGCCTATAATAATGTTATGGCTGGTGATGGTTATTTAATTAAACAAAATTCTTTAAATAATTTATTACAAAATTATTATTTAAAAAATAAAGAATTTAATAATTTAAATAATAGAATAGTTAAATGCGAGTATAATTTGTTATTTAAATATTATTATGAGGCTATAATGTTTAATTTAAAAAAGAAAGGTTATCAAATATTTGGATTAAAAAATATCCCAAAATTAAGTTTATTATTGGAAAATGTTAATTATTTTTTAATTAATCAACATCCATTAGCTATTTATTCGGAATTACCTGAAAACGAAAATAAACAAAAATTTGTGTATATTGGAGGGTTAGAATTAAATGAGAGGTTAATTAAAGAGAAGAAGAAGAATAAAATGTTTAATTTATTTGAAAAAGTAAGAAAATTTAGTATTTTTATTGTAAATATTTAAATAAACTTAAAGTTTTCCCAATAATTAAAAAAAATATTTTTGAAAATGATAGGGGATCTTGGTGACATTATGTTCTAAAGATAAGCTTGCCAAGATTAAATAAGGCTTGTACATTAGGGATGGTCAGATTCTCACTTTTTTTAATTTGGCATTTTATTATTTTTTAATTTTTGGCTATTCCTGACTCTGATATAATTTCTAAAAGAGAAAACAAAAAGTAGTAAATAACATCTCAGTCAAAAAATTCCACAAAAATTTTTTTCGTTAGATTACAATAATTAAAAAATTCCACACAAATAGCCATCAACTTGTATAAATATAAATAATTTACCGTATTTACTCGAATAATTCCCCTCCCTCGGATAATTCCCCATCCCACGGATGGGTTGAAATATTAATTCCGCAGGGGAATTAATCTAATAAATAATTTAATTTAAAAAATTATATATTTTAAGGAATGTTTTATTTTGTGGAAAATAAATTATTTAGACAATTCTTATATAAATAAAAAGATTATTAACAAAATTTTTAATTTATTTTTAAAATTCAATAAAAAACCAAAATTTTGTAAATTAATTGTTTTAATTAATAAAAATCAAATAATAATTCCAAAAAATAAATTAAAAAATATTAAATTACATCAAGTTGATAAAGCCGAAATTAATAAGTTACAAAAAGAATATTTTGGTATATAAAATAATTTTTAAATAAAAAATTAGGGGAAGGGGAGGATGAGGATTGATTTTATATAAGCAATTTTTAAAGTAATATGTACATATTTGTTGATTTCCTAATATTAAATAGACAACATTTAAGAAACAGCTTTACCAATAAAAATAATAGTGAAGAATTGGGGATTGGGGATAGGATGGACGAAAAGGACAACATCGACTAGGAAAAGACCCCAAATATAGTGCCAGTCCTTTAGCATAGACTGGTCCTTAACAATATATCTATATTTAAACCCTATGGCTTTTACTATAGCAAACCAGTCCCCACAAACCCTATAATATTTTGCAATGTGCAAAATAAAAAATTATATTTTTCATTAAAAAATTTTCGTTAGTTTCGGAAAAGAGCCTAAATAAAGTGTCAGTCCTGAGTATCCTTTGGCCAAAAAAAATTATAAAAAAAATTTTTAAAGGAAAAACAGGGATGCGTGCATTTATTTGTGATTGTGAATTTAAAAATTTTAACGAGGTTAGAAATAATTATAAATTAACAAAAATAATTTTAAATTAAAGGCCATGTTTGTCGGTATTCCTTTAATTTGTATTCCTAAAATGCCAGAAGAAAAATATAATGCTTTTATTGGGGAATATTTGGGTATTGCTAAATGGATAGAAATGGATAAAATAATTAAGGAATTTGGAAATATATTGAATATTATATTTAAGTAAATTTGTTTTTTAATTCAGAAAAATTTAGAAAAAATAGAATTGATAGCCGTAGGGGTTTTTAAATTTATTGTGCGGATGTGTATGATTTTTGGAATGCTAACAGAATTTTCATGAATATTTTTGGTATAAGTCATAAATACATCACCAGATTAGAACTTACAACCTAGATATTTAATGAAACGTAAAGCTAGGCATCGAACCAACTAGTAGAGAAGCCCGACACTCTTGGTCTTGAGCCTTGATTCCAAGACTTTCTTGGATTTTTTTCGGTCTTGGGTTTGGGGTCTAATCTTAGTCTTGAATCTTGGAATATTTTCGCTCTCGGACGTCTCTACCAACTAGGCATTTATTGGAGCACCCAAAAAATACAAGTTGTGCTTTTACAGAAATTTTATTTTTTTCATTAAAAATAATTAAAAATTTTTAGAGAAAAAAGTTTATTAAAACGCGCGGAAGAAATTTCAAAAGAAATTAGATCAAAAAATATTTTTGGAGAGGGAATTTTAAATACCTTTTTTAATGCAATTGATAATGCTTTAAATGAAGTCTGATAAGGGAATATTTAAATTATCTTTAGGGGTTATACATATTTCTCATATTAATCGGTAAAGATTATTTTTTATACTTTTTATTAGAGATGTCCGAGACTCTTGGTCTTGGTCTTGGAACCAAGACTTTTCTTGGTTTTTTTTCGGTCTTGGTCTTGGTCTTGGTCTTGGGGTGTTTGTCTTGGTCTTGTCTTGGTTTTATTTTTTGGTCTTGGTTTTTTGGCCTTTTTGGACCTAGTGCTTGGCCGTCCAAAATCCTCAAAATTTTCGCCTGCGGCGCAGAAAAGGGAAGAAATCTGGCTTTTTGAGCTCCAAAATTCAAAAAATTTTGCCTGCGGCGCTGAAAAAGTGAAATTTTTTGGCCTACAGCCTTATAAAATTCTCAAAAATTTCGCCTGCGGCGCTGGGATGAGAAAATTTTTGGCTTAAAATTCCTCCAACTCCGCTAGTGGGTATAAAGTAGACGATGGATAAAATTGAGGATGGACCCAAATCCTCTCATTGATTTTCCACCCGGATAAATTCCCCAAAATTTTTTTTTTTTTCCACCCGGATAAATTCCCCAAAAAAATTGAGGATGGACCCAAATCCTCTCATTGATTTTCCACCCGGATAAATTCCCCAAAATTCTTTGAATTTCGCATAGATTTTTCGAAATTATAGGTGATTGTGCTGAAGTTGACTGTGATTGTGTCAAAATAATAAAAAATAAACCAAAAATTTGACCTATGGGACCTAAAACTTGTCTCGAGTCTTGTATTATTTTTGGTCTTGAGTCTTGGAGTTTTGGTCTTGGTCTTGAGTCTTGGTCTTGGAAAAAATTTTGTCTTGGGTCTTGAGTCTTGGAAAAATTTCGGTCTCGGACATCTCTACTTTTTATTATCTAAAAACAGTCAACTTTATCTACCTAAATTAATTTAATAATTCTTATTTAGTGAAAATAAATGAAGAAAAGGTTTGACCCTATACGCAGATCGTGCCGGCTTAATATTTTTCCTTAATTTTTTTGAGTGGCTCGAAATGGTTATACATATTTCTCTTCATTTTTGATGTTTGTGATTTTGCCGTATGGAAAAAATGGTGACTTATTTATTCTTGCTATCATTCCCGTATATTTCTGTTAATTCTGGATACTCGACACAGACGAACAGGACAGACAAAACTCGGACGAACTCGGACAGTCAAAACAAGGACGAACACGGACACTTGGAAGTCAAAACACGACGTACTCGGACAGACATAAAAAGTTAAACTTTCTCTGTTTTTCCTTATAGCAACCATCACAAAGCATAAAAACTTGGGAAAAAGACCCAGTAAAAAAAGTAAGGAAAAAATGCAAGCCGGCACGATCCGCGTATAGAGCCAAAGGTTTTTTTATAATGAAATATTTTAGCTACTCTCCACAAAATTATACGTCAACCCATATTTTGTGGAATTTTTAAAATACTTTATGGTCTGTTAAACTTAAGTTGTTTTTAGACAACCAATAGTTAATTATCATAATAACCAACCAATATACCAACCAATACATACTACATATAAAATCTCCGGGATTCTTTTTGTTTAAATTTTAAAAGGAAAATTCCGTTTTATATCCTCCATAAAAGATACGTCCACTTTAAAAAATAGTTAGTTCCAACATTAGAAAAATTTTACAAAAATTCCATCAAACATAGTAAATAAAAAATAAAAACAGGACTATATCTCGATACCCTGAAAATCAGCATAAAAGAGAAGATAACAGACAGTAGTATTTTAAAAATTCCAAAAAATATTGGGTGACACATAATTTTGTGAAGAAATGTAGAGAGAGAGAGTTGACTGTAATTATTTAAAAAACCTCACGTAGCGTTTGTTTTCTTAACAAAAAATAGAAAAAAGTTTTTTTGTTATTACCTTCAAAATTTTTAATTTTAACACCTCAAAATATAAAATATTTTTTTCATATAATGTTTTTTCTTGAATTTTTTAAAAATTAATATTTGATAAAAATGGACTATTTAATTACAATTACCTAATTTAAATAATATTTTAAAATATCGTAAATTCTCTAATATGTATAGTAAGCCCTTGGCTTATATTTCTCAATATGTTACTTTGAGTGGGCTTAGATAAGAATCTCTATTAGAGAATGAACTTATATTTTTCAATCTTGATTGATGGATTACAATAAAATTTCAACCGGTATACAAAATAAAAATTGGCCGCAATATAAGATACTAATTCTCAATTTTAAAAATTTAGAAGAAGATAAAAAATTATCACAAGAATTTAAAATATTATTTGGATGAGGCAACGAGTAAATCTCAGAATTTTTGGATGGGACTAATTCTGAAAGGACTGGATCAAGTTCTGTGATTGTCCTATTTTTGCAGTAATTTTCATAAAAATGGAGGATCTTTATCTTTATACAACCCTAATATTAAGGAATTTTAGAAAATTCTTATTCAATGCTTGGTAATAAATTTTAGTTTTCGAAATATTCAGACATCGAAAAATAGGCCCCCTCTAAAATAAGTGCACCATCACATTCAAAAATAAGCCCCCTCTAGAAATCAATTGAAAAAATAACCTCTGGGTCTTATTATAGAAAAAATAGGGAAATTATTAAAAATTTATGACTAAAATATTTTAAAGATATCACAATAAATAAATATCACAATTATTTTCATTCACAATACAATCCTTCTTTACAATATGGAGATATATTTGGATATTTTCTAGGTTCTGGGCCTCCCAAATCACCAACATAACGTTCTTGCATTGATGGATCTAAACCACAAGGACGAAAAAATTCTTGTCCTCTTTCCCGTATCCACGAAATCATGAACCATTTATCGCCAAGCAAAATAGGGCAAGATGCATGCCTAAATAAGTAATACCTAAATAAATATTCAAAGAAAACAAACATAGTTCTTAAATCTCTATCTCCGTTTCTCCACAAATTATACCAAAAAAGAGCATCATGCTTAGTTGATTTAGCAATTGTTTTTACATTATTAAAAACTGTATATCCACCCTTTTCTGGTGTACTTAAATAAAAAAGGACTGTTGCAATTCTATATGCAATATCCGTGGATGGATTTGAATCTTCTGTATCCTAACAAATATATATTTTTATTAAAATTTTTAATATGTATTTTTATTTCATACCAGAATTTCGATTTTAAAAATTTTCATTTTACCTTCGATATTCCTTTTTAACATTTCTACATACATAAATATATCGTTGTTTCATTAAAAATGGGGAATTCTGCCTTCTTGGCCGTTTGAACTTACAAAAACTTGGGTACACCCAGAGCTACCGCCGCCCAACCTATCTCGCCCCCAGATTACCGTCGAGATTCCTCTATGCTAAGCCTTCCCCCGTTTATGGAACACCTTTCTTTGTTGGAACTTCCAATTTCGTAAGTTTTTTTCCGATTTCCAAGCTCTCAAATTTTGCTAAAATTTCTAAGTTCCGACAGTTTCGATTTCCTGCGTAAATTGGCGTAAATTTGGCCAAAATTAACGCAAAAAACGCAAGAAATATACCCAATCTGAGGGCAAAAATTGAAAGAAATCTGGCTTCATACCTTCCTAAATTCTCAAAATTTCGCCTGCGGCGCAGAAGATTGAGAAAGCTGCCTCATTGGCCTTTCATAATTTCCAAAATTTTCGCCTGCGTCGCTAAAAAAGGAAGAAATCAGGCTACTTGGCCTTCAAAAATCCTCGAAATTTTCGCCTGCGACGCTAAAAGTAGAGCTCAGATCTTCCGGTATCCCGCCAAATACCCTGGTATCCCCGGTATTAATTTTAATCCACATACATACTTATTCCTCAATCTCCCCAACTCACCTGACATCCGTCCGCAACCCATGGAATTTTTAGACTCTACTTGATCACTTCAAATTCCATGATAAACTCAGTAATCTCCCCTTAATCCAGGGTGACCCTTTACAAAAACTAAAATAGGGTTCTTATTAAATTTTTTATTAAATAAAACTCTTATTAAATTAAATTTAAAAAAATTTCCCTATTAAAAATAGGGAAAAATTTATCCCTCTAAGTTCTCCCTCTAAATCCTCTTATATCCTTCATAATCGCCTTGTATCCCCGATATTACTCCAAATCATCATCCATCCAATAATTTTGTTTTTAAAATTTATTTTTTAAATTGATGAATTATAGGCCTTTTGTCCTCCTCCAAAATTCTTAAAACTTCATTTCTACTGTTAAAAAGTGATTTTTTAGCTACCAGCCTTGCAAAATTAGGGATGGTACCAAGTATGAGCAATTCTGAAATTACGCATCACCGTTCATTACTAACATTATAATTTTAATTACTTCTTCAAAACCTAATTTACATAATTTACCGTATTTTTTCTAAAATAACCCCCTCCCCTCTAAAATAGCCCCTCTCTAGAAGTCGATCGAAAAAATAACCCCGGGGCTATTTTAGAGAAAATACGGTATATTAGAAATAAACCGTAGGAAAATCAAAATGGGGGTCAACATATCCACCAATTCCATAATTTGCCACCTTTAAAACAAATCTCTTTTGAACCTTTCAAAATTATTATTTTACTTTTAAACGTTCAGCTGACTTCATATTTAAATTAGTCATTAATTTCAAACGTTTAGCTATTTGTTTAATAATTGAATTGTTTCTTGCATTAATCGTAGCACTTAAAATTAAAAATAAAAAGTAGATTATTTCAAATAAGACCCTTTGCTAATTCTAAATTTGGAAACATTCTTGTTTCCAAACGGAGATATAAATAATTTTGGTAATGATATATTCTGCATTATTTCAATCTCCTCATCAAATACAACATGACGAAATATAACAGCTAAGGGTTCGAATCGAATAATTTCAACTTTAATTGGGGCTAAACGAAGGAATGGGTGATCCATTTTGTAATAACAATAAAGTTTGGATATTTGTGTTATATTCTAAAAATTAGAGGAAAATTTGTTTTAATTTTAAATAACAAACAATTTCATTTTCACCACGACAGAGCTCTTCATAAGCCAAACGATCAACAAAATGATGGTATGAATCGTTTAATGATCTATAATTATTTAAAGGAGGTATATTTGAACGAAAATCTTCTTCAACAATTCCATTAGCTAATAATTCCTGTTCATATAATTTTGAATTATTTGCTGCATTTGGATAGAAAGGATCTTTTTTTAAAGAAAAAAATATTTTTTTAATTAATTCTCAATTACCTAATTCAATTAATTTATCAATAATAATTAAAGCTCGCTTTAAATTTCCTTGTTTATACAAAGAGACTGACAAAATATTTAAAATATCAGATTTGTTAATTTCTCTAAATTCTTTTTCGAGTAAATAATATCGTTCATTTGCTTCTTCCATCCATAATATTGAGTGATAAAAATCCTTTTCTTAATTAAGTATAAGATTAGATATTATAAATTAACCTCTTCATTATATGCAGCTAAACCTATTTCATAACAATCTTTTGCTAAATTAAATATTCTATACAAATTTAAAATCAAAAAATATTTACCATCCATCTGTTTGTTTATATTAATATTCTCAACAATTCCATTAGCCAAATCTTTAGTTTTTAATTTATAAGTATCTTGTAAACGTAATAATCCTTGAATTGCTCCATTTAAATCAGCCTTTTTTAGAAATATTATTTTTAATTAGAAGATAAATGGGAGATGGAAGGAGGGATAGATAATTTTGAATCTTATAAAGCGGAAGGCGGAAGCGGAAGAAAATCCATCCCTGATGGGAAACTCTCATTATAAGAGTCCCTTTCCTCAATTTTCCTCGATTTTTGGGGTGTCTCTAATTTCAAAATTAATTATCTAAATTTAAAACTCTCCCCTCATTCTCCTCTTTTAATTAAAAAAAATAAAAAAATCCCCACCTCATTAGGAAAACGAGTTTCTCTTTGATTTGAAATATTTTTTAAATAATTTTCAGCCAAATCTGATTGAATTTCCTTTGAAATTTCTATCCAAGTTTTTGTTAATTTTTTAATTACTCTAAGAGCAATTAAAGGATTTAAAACACTTTTTGGTTCTAATTCAAATAATTCACTTTCTTCTTTTAAATATTTATTTGCTATACTAGAAAATTATTTATATTTAAATTAATTAATTTCTTGGAATAATTTTTATAAAATAATAGTATAGAATATCACAATAGTTTCGCTCCCGAAAATCGGGGTTTACCCTAATCCGAAACATGGGCTTTTTTGAACCGAAATCCGACCGGACTTTTTTCATAGATGAATTTTATGTGTATAGGAGATATTGAGGGATCCAGACCCAATTCTCTACAACAATTACGGTCTTTAATTAAAATTAGTAATCCCATTAAAGATATATATATATATATATATATATATAATACCTACCTATTTAAATTTAAACTACCCCTATTTATTTAAATACAGTGCTGGTCAAAAGTATAGCCGCACTTGATAAAACTGTATAACTTTTGATAAAATTGTTCCAAAATTTTAAAACTTTGTGAAAATATCCGTAAAGTCAATAGAAATTGATTAGGATAAAGAGTATTTAAAAATTTTTTAAAACATAGAGCCAAAATTTAAAATATCAAAAATTAGTAAATTTTTTACTGGTCAAAAGTATAGCCGCACTTTGTTTTATAGGTTTTTAATTGTGGGAAAAATCCACAAAAATTTTTGTGAACATATCTATTGATATCTATAGTAAATACAAAAGAAACAAAGCTCCGATATAATTGCTTCATTGAGATCTGAAAACCCGAAAATCAACGGAAAACCGGGGGTAGACGTCTTTGAAAAATATTTTTGACCCCTTACAGGTGAAATAAAAATTTCATTTTGGGCTTGTCTGAAAGACGTCTACCCCCGGTTTTCCGTTGATTTTCGAGTTTCAAGATTTCGATGATGGGAGTACATCAAAACTTCATTCCTTTTGTATTTCTTATCTATATCAATAGATATGTTCACAAAATTTTTTGTGGATTTTTCCCACAATTAAAAACCTATAAAACAAAGTGCGGCTATACTTTTGACCAGTAAAAAATTTACTAATTTTTGATATTTTAAATTTTGGCTCTATGTTTTAAAAAAATTTTAAATACTCTTTATCCTAATCAATTTCTATTGACTTTATGGATATTTTCACAAAGTTTTAAAATTTTGGAACAATTTTATCAAAAGTTATACAGTTTTATCAAGTGCGGCTATACTTTTGACCAGCACTGTATTAATTACCTAAATGCATCACTACTCTATTAAATTAAAATTTAATTTAAAAAATACCTTTTCAGGTTTTCCAAACGTTTATTTTCCAATAAAATATAATTTTCTATAATTTTTGGAATTTCTTTTTCTACATGTACTAATTGTTGTAATTCTGC
Source organism: Meloidogyne incognita (assembly GCA_036172945.1). Classification (NCBI taxonomy): domain Eukaryota; kingdom Metazoa; phylum Nematoda; class Chromadorea; order Rhabditida; family Meloidogynidae; genus Meloidogyne; species Meloidogyne incognita. The sequence continues at coordinate 1,212,396 of JARQAC010000006.1, read as the reverse complement.
AGAGGATGTAAATAATTCTTGGGAATTAATTAATTTAATTAAAATAAATAATAAATTAATTAAATAGAAATACATTTTTAATTTTATTAAATATTTATTTTTTGGTAAATATTTTTAAATAAAAATAAGGAATATTCAAAAGTATCATTTTGGTGTTGTCATTTATCACTTTTAAAGTCTCTTACTTTTTTATTAAAAAATAAAGAATAAAAATTATAATATAAATTTGTGTGTTGGATTTTCGAACACATATATTTAGTGATTATTTATCAACACACGGTTGATAAGAGAATTCATTATCAAGCTTTTCAAAGGTTTTTGCAGATTACCCTGTCATTGTTTTTGCAGATTTACCCTATCATTTGAAAGAACTCATCGAGTAGATTGGATTAATGAAACAATCTGATTAATGGAATCTTACTTTATTATTTTTATTTATTTTAAAAAATTCATTATATGGATACTTTTCATATTTATTTTTAATTCTTCACTTTTCTATATTTAAGTTTTTTATATTTTTATAAAAATTGTTGCTGGAATGGAATTTGTCGTTATAAATATATGTATATTCTCTCCCCTTTTCTTAACTTTTAATCGTAAAATTATGTAATAAATTTGTTTATTTTTATTTATTTAAAAATATTTTTTAATTTTTAAAATTAATTTCCTATTTTTTTTTAAATTCCACGTAGAAAATAATACTTACATTCCCTCAGAAAATCAATTTTATCATAATATTCTGAATAAATTTATTATCTGAAATAATTTATTAAAAAACAAGAATTTATTAATAAAAAGTCTCGGCTCATCGAATTTTGTGTTCCAACAGAAATGATGCAGCCGATAAACTATAGTACAGTCAAAAAAACATTTTTTAATATAGTCAGATGTTAGATACTTCTCAGTAGAGATCAGACCGTGCCGTATTACGGCCGTATTTATCGGTATTCCGTATCGGTAGTACAGTACAGAATAAAGTACTGAACAAAATTCCGATCTCTACTTCTTAGCGTTAAAAAATCAAGCTTATAATGAGGGTACCTTCAATAATTTAAAAATCAAAGCTTATAATGAGGGTACCTTCAATAATTTAAAAATCAAAGCTTATAATGAGGGTACCTTCAATAATTTAAAAATCAAAGCTTATAATGAGGGTACCTTCAATAATTTAAAAATCAAAGCTTATAATGAGGGTACCTTCAATAATTTAAAAATCAAAGCTTATAATGAGGGTACCTTCAATAATTTAAAAATCAAAGCTTATAATGAGGGTACCTTCAATAATTTAAAAATCAAAGCTTATAATGAGGGTACCTTCAATAATTTAAAAATCAAAGCTTATAATGAGGGTACCTTCAATAATTTAAAAATCAAAGCTTATAATGAGGGTACCTTCAATAATTTAAAAATCAAAGCTTATAATGAGGGTACCTTCAATAATTTAAAAATCAAAGCTTATAATGAGGGTACCTTCAATAATTTAAAAATCAAAGCTTATAATGAGGGTACCTTCAATAATTTAAAAATCAAAGCTTATAATGAGGGTACCTTCAATAATTTAAAAATCAAAGCTTATAATGAGGGTACCTTCAATAATTTAAAAATCAAAGCTTATAATGAGGGTACCTTCAATAATTTAAAAATCAAAGCTTATAATGAGGGTACCTTCAATAATTTAAAAATCAAAGCTTATAATGAGGGTACCTTCAATAATTTAAAAATCAAAGCTTATAATGAGGGTACCTTCAATAATTTAAAAATCAAAGCTTATAATGAGGGTACCTTCAATAATTTAAAAATCAAAGCTTATAATGAGGGTACCTTCAATAATTTAAAAATCAAAGCTTATAATGAGGGTACCTTCAATAATTTGTTTCATAAATATAAATAAAATTTCAATATTTATATCTACTTACATGCAAAAAATATATACAAAAAAAATATATATTCCGTATCGGTAGTACAGTAATTATAAAGTAAAAATTAAAGTATTCAATTGCCGAACATCAGGTTTAGCAATTCCCTCTTCATTATTATTTTCTTTTTTTATTTTTTCAGAAGAATTAATTAAATTTCCGTTTTGTTGAGTTAATTTTAATTGTTTTGTATTTATTTCTTTTTCATAAGTTTTAATTTTTATTTCAACAGAATTTTCCTCATGTTCTTTTTTTGATTCTGGTATGTGCTGTAGTTCACTATTTTCTTTGCTCTCTTCCATCTATAAACGAAAATTCTGATTATATTATTCTGGTTTCATAAAAAGCAAATTAAATTCTGATTATGTTATGGTTAAAAAGAAATTCTGATTTTTATCTTTTCTTCAGAAGTTCTGAAAATTAAAATTCTGATTTTTAATTTTCAAAAAATTCTGAAAACCAGAATTCTGATATTTATCAGAAATTCTGATGTTTTTCAGAAATTTTGAAAATAAAAATTCTGATTTTTTTCAAAATCAGAATTGTATTTTTAATGCATCTCCACAAATATTTTTGTGTATTTTTACCAGAATTTGTGAAGAACAATTTCCATTTTTATTTTCTTCATTTATTTGTTCTGATTCTTTCCTTCTCCATTTTTGTTGTTGTATCGGAGATATTAAAATATCATTAAAATTAGCAGAAGTAACAACAGCAGAACTCGGCCTTCTTTGATTTAAATTAATATCAAGTTTATTATTATTACAATTTGTAAACATATTAACATCTAAACTTCCTCTAGCTAATCTATTATTTGGTTTTAATGTTGTCGCTGAGGTATAGGAATGGCCTTTAGAGAGAGGTAAATGGCCGTTAGCTTTAAAGGAAAAAATATTTTTTTATTGATAATTTAAAGGTTTTCCTAATTTTGAAGGTATTTAAAAACGAGGCTTGACTGTATATTTCCGAGAAAATTCTTTTTTTTTTACATTTTGCAGAATTCTGTAGAAGTAAATGAGTAGCAGAACAAGCCGCAGAACTATTTAATCTAAAAGTATTTCTTGTAGCACGTTGAATTTTTCTATATCTTTTCCGGCAGGGAAGTAAAAGTAATTGATGAAACGCTCGACGATATTTTTGAGAAAAACAAATGTAAATGAGTGGATTGAGTGAGGATGAGAGTAAAGAAAGCCACTGAAATTTTTAATTTACTTTAAAAATAATAATAATCGGATCTCACTAAGCAAGAGATAACCTCATAATTATAAATTAGTTGACTATGGCTATGGAGCAGGGATGGGCTGGGTTGGAGAAAGTTCTAGGTTTCGGATAACTCGACCCATCCCTGATAGAAAAGAGTTGCCTAAGCAATTTCCCCTACTAAAGATATCCCTTCTCATTTTACCCCAAGGGAGAGGGAGGGCTGAAAAATTATTAGTGTTTTAGCAAGGTCCGGCCGAATAAATCTTGTTAATTAGGCATAAGTATATAAAAAAAGTGCCTGAAATATTGGTCGAAGAACAGAAGAAGCAAATTGAAAAAATGAAGAATCTTTATTATCTGCCATAAAAAAATAACAGTAAAGACCGTACAAAGGTGTCCAACACAAAACAAATACAACAATAACCTTTTAATTTTAAATTAAAAATTTTTTTAAATAAAAAATTCCACCGTAAACATCATTTGGGCAATACGTAATTTAACCCTTTCATCACGAACTCGAGCACCATTATCCACTGCAAGCCGCTTTTCGGTGTGTCTTGAGATAACACGAAAAATGCAGAAATACAAGAATGAGATTATAATGATGGGAACGAGGAAGGCAATTAACTGAAAAAAAATTTTGAGTAAAATTAGAATTTTTATCGTTCATATCATTGAGAGATTGACTATTGTTTAGATAATATTTTGAATATTCCTAACAAAAAATTCAAAAATAGAATGGAGATCTTTGTACCTGAGATGAGTCGGGTTACCCGAAACCCGGACATTTTCCCCTATTTTTAAACGAGATAGGTGAGGATTAAACGAGGAGTGAAAATGAGTTGGATATTTGAGAAGGTGAGGGTTTGAATTGTAGGGGCATGCTTTGGAATGATTAAGTGATTATTGCCGTTTCCAAAATAATTAATTGTTATCCAAATGTTTGCTATAAAAATATAAGGATTGCTAATGTAAGTTATGAGAGTAAACGACAAGAGAATAGAAATGGGATTTAATTGACTTTTTGGTATATTTAATCCTTAGATTTAAAAAAATATCTTGAATTTTTTTCAAAAAACCTCTGACCTTAACAAATTTATACACAAAAATATAGTTTATTTTACTTTAATTAAAATTCAAATTACCAAATTAATAACAATAAATAACCAAAAATTTTCAGAAGTATCTACACATAATCTAGCAATTAACCCCTCATTTAAATTAATACTTTCACTTCCAGATAGTAAATCATAAAGAATTTCTCTATAAACCCATAAATTAGGAGATGCTAATGCTGCACTTAATAGCCATATTCCGACAATATAAAATTGTAAATGGGAACTTTTCATTTTTAATTGTTTTAATGGATGACATATTGCCTTAAAAATTATGAAATTAAAATTATTTAAAAAAAAAGCTCTCATTTTAGACATACCAAATATGTACTAGATATACCTATCACAATTTAAGACACCCAGAGACCAACCAAATTTTAAAAATTTGGTTGTCCTCTGGGTGAAGGGCTACCTAAATATTATCTTCTATTTAAGGCACCCCTCATATAATGTACATTTCAACTTAAATTGAGTAGCTAAAATTATTTTTTTACCAAATATCTTTCTCCAGTCACCCCAACAAGAGTAAATATAGAAGCACAAGAAGTTGTAGAATTTAGCCAAACAGATAATTTACAACCAAAAGATCCTAGTTGCCATTCTAAAGTATAGATAATTAAAATTTTAAATTTTGTTAAAAATTTTTACCAGTCAATACATTGTTTAATAGAGTACTTGGAAGGCAAATGAGAAGAATTAGAAGATCAGCAAACTTTAAATTTAAAATAAATAAAAATATTTTAGATTTTTAATACAGTACAGTCAACCCTCATTTTAAGATATCTTCCTTGAGGTTGAAGAAATTGTGTCTTTTAATTAGATACAGGATCGAGACGAGATCTCGATCAAAAATCGCAGTTACAGAGATCGAGAATTTTCCGAGATCTCGATTCTCGTACGGCACTTCCCAGTCCGAAGTGCCTACTTATAATTAGGTGTAGCTTAAATATAGAGTAACTTTGGATATTTATAAAGATGAGGGTTGACTGTTAAATTATTTTAATTTATCAAAAATTTACAGCCAAAGATGCCACAAAAATCCAATCAGTCCCCGTCCTCAAAGATTTATGTGTTGCAATAGCAACAACAACAAACATATTCCCAACAAATCCCCCAAAAAATACAGCTGCATAAAAAAATGCAAAAACAGCAAAAAGTGAAGGAGGAACACGCCAAGTATCTAAAGGTTGTTGTTGTTGATGATCTCCTTCTGATAAAAATAAAAAAGGGGATTGAGTTGTTGTGGTTGTTGTTGTAATTAAATAATTATTTTTATTTATTTGTAATAAATTATTTTCATCCATTTTTTTACTAAAAATTACTTATTATTTTAAATTTTTACTTAAAAAAATTTTTTTATTCTCTAATTTTTAAAATTAGTGTTTGCAAAAGCTAAGTGAATATTTAATTACTTGTTATTAAAAATAAAATCTGGATTAAAAAATAAATAGAATAAATATTCTCATATGTATGTATAATTATTTTTAGTATTATTTAGCAAATTATTTGTAATTGAAAATTCAATATTTCTTTTTCTGTAAAAAACTAAAAATCTTTAAAAAAAGTTTACTTAACTCGCTATAGTATTTAAAGTTCTACCTAACTAATAGGTAGATATAGGGCCTCTTCTTTACACTATGTATTTATTGGAAAGAATTTTTAAAAATTAAAGGAGCAGGATTATTTGAAAGTCTGATTTCATTTACATACATATAACCAGAGCGAGTTTTTTTAGGTTTTTCTCTATTTTTTTTGCGAACTAGTTTTGATGAGATATGCACAAAAAACACTGTTTTGGGTCGAAATAATGAGTCTATATTGGACCTATTCGAACCTAAAAAACCTATTTCGGCCTTTTTGAACCTAAAACCTATTTGCAACCTATTTCGGCCTTTTTTGAAACTATTTTAGGTTTTTTGAAAAAAATCTTAAAATTTGCCTTTATTTTCGCAAATATTATAGAATTTAAGTCATTTTTTCGCTAAATCTCTGGGTTTTTTATAAAAAATTTCTAATTTTGATATTTAATTATCTTTTTTAACCAATTATCGGTAAAAATTGCCTTAAGGACAAAGACTCCGATTTATATCGATATTTATGTTATTCAAAATAGCTCTCAAAGGTGTGACTAGTTCGAAAGAGCTCGCCGAGCTGAGTCGAATAACACCAAAATCAACGCGATATGACTTCATAGGACCGAGTTACTTGAACCCAAATATCGAAAAACCATACGGGGGAAAAGACAATTTTGAGGTGAAAAATTCGATTTTTTGAATGATAGCTCATTTGAAAGAGCTTCTTAATCTGAGTTGATTGACACCAAAAGCCGAATTACGGGCCGTTAAATTTGAAAAACCATAAATTGAAAACACAAAATTGAAAAAAAACTCAACAATACAAACCTATTTGTTAAAAATTCGTACCTATTTTGCCACTTTTTGCATTTTTTTCAACCTATTTAAGCCTTTTTTTCGAACCTTTTAGGTACCTATTATCAGGTTTTTTGAACCTAAAAAAACTCGCTCTGCATATAACCCTCGAAATCGAAGAAAACCAGATTTCACATAATCTATTTAGGAGGTATTTGGTATTGGGTGATAGTTAAAACAGATCCACTGTATTAAATAAATCGATGAATTAATTTAATTTTAAAAAATGAGGAAATAAAATCTAAAAATTTTTTTAATAATTAAAAAAAATTTTCTAATAATTTAATTAAAAAATAAAAATTTTCATCCAATAATGGAAAAGATAAAAATTAAAAAATTTTATTTGAACAGTTTTAGTGTGTGTGTGTGTGGCAGTAAAAATTAGAGAAAAAAGGCTAAGGATTATTAAATAAATATTTATTTATTAAAAATTATTTTAAAAAATAACAGGAATTACGTAAATATATTTTTATAAAAAAATAAAATCGCTTAAAATAATAAAGAAAATATATATGTAGGTAAAATAATAATAAAAAGAAATAAATTTTTGGAAGTAAAATTAATAAAAACAAAAATTATTTATTTTATAATTTTTTAAAATTTATTTTTGAATAAATATAGGTAATAAATACATATATTTAATTATCTAAATCAAGGAAAAAGTAATGGCTAAAAATAAATAAACAAAACAAATTAAAGTATACTCAATGTAAAATTTTAATATGTTGGGAAGGGCGACGAGGAGAATTCCATGTACTATATCTCAGTTTTAGATAAACTTTTTTCCGTCCCCAATAGTAGTTTATGTACAATCTAGATTCGATTTTTTTAAAATTTACATTTGATTTTAAAATAAAATAAAAATATTAGCAAGAAAAGCGGAAATGATAATTTAATATTTAGGTATAAAATATGCCTCTATTTATGTGTTTACATAACACTTTTTTAAATAAATAAATAATTTTATTTTTATTACAACAATTAAAGACTCCTTTTTTATTATTTAAAAAATCAAATATTCAAAGTTAAAGAAAAATTTGGAAACCAAAATTTGCAGTAGAGGGAAACGTGTTATTTTTTTAATAATTTTTTGAATTAATTATTAACAAATTTATTTTTATCCAAAAAATATTTGCAAAATAAAAAAATTCTTTAAACGATTATATATTTTCTATTTAAGTAATTATTGTTGTGTATAAACCAATTTTTGTTTAAATTTTTTTAAGGAAAAGAATCTGTGCATTCATCCGTAATTTTGTTTTTTTAGACATAAATTTGAAATTTATTATAAAATTTTTGTAAAATAATTTAAAATTAAAGATTTAATTTTTTGGGATTAGAAGTAAAGTTGGCGGATACAGGTTCGAAAAAAGGCCCGATATCCGGAAATTTTCGGTTCGGATACCGGATCTAACTATTCGCCAACCTTAGTTAGAAGTAAAAGATTATTGATGCTCGGGTCTCTCGAGCCCGACTCCCGTTTCCCGAGTTTCTTCTTCTCCCGAGCATCTCTATAAACCTTTCTCCAGTTCGTTAGCTTTTCCTAAAGATCGGAAAACGGGAGTCGGGATCGAGATCGGTTCTTCCTTATGTCTTAATAAAATTAATAGTTCTTCCTAAAATGGCTCCTCGAGTTTACAAACTTCTCGATATAAAGACCCCCTTTTCTTTGGTCAATTCAAGTTCGTTATACATATATCGTTATTTGATTTTATTTATTTAAAACGAGTAAATTTAAATATTTTTTCTCTTTTTATATATTTTTTATATTTTCTTTAAAAAATTTCTTTCTTTTTGAAAACTAAAATTGATAGCTGGGGATTAGTGAGGTTAAATTCTTTTTTATAAAATATATTATTTATATTCCACTTCTCCTTAACTCACACCAGCTCGGTGGCATAAAAATAAAAGAAAAAAAAGAAAAAAAACAATAATAATAATATTTGTCGATAAAATGCAAAAATGGTTTTTTGTAGAAAAAAATGATGAAGAATAAATAATTATTAAAATTAAATATTAGAATAAATTCCCTATATTATAGAGAAATTAAAATAATGAAATTTGGCATTTTTCCCTTCTATTTAATGAAAGTATGAGTAAATTATTACTAAAAAACTAAATCGAAAGGTGTAATTTTAGAAAAAATTAAAGAGTTGGATGAAGGGAACTGGGGGCCATAGCCAATGGGGATGTCAGCAGTCAAAAAAATTTTAAGCACCCGCGCAGTTAGTGAAAAGCAACGGATAATCCAGATGTATGTATAGAAAAATAAACACCTGATTCTAAGTTTTTTTTGATTCTCGAAAAAAATTTTTTTCTGAGAGTGGATGAAGGGGGAGGAGGGGGATCCATAGTCAATGTTGGGTGTCAGCAGGGTGCTAACTTTGTCGACTAGTTCCCTAGTAATAAGTTAATATCCTATTAATATTATACCCAAGAAAAATCCAAGTAAATTGAATTTAGCCGGCTAAATTCAATTTAGACTAAAACTGAATTGAACGTCAAAATATAAAAAATAAATCATTAAAACAAATATAAAAAATTAAAAAGGAAATATAATATTTATAGTTTTTAAAAGGCTATAAAGTGCAAAATGCCAATACTTTTTAGTTTTCCCATTGTTTGCCTCTTTTAGATTTTTTGCCCCTTTTTTATTTTTTTGGTTTTTGCCCTCAAATAAAATATATAAAAAATATATTCAAACAAAAAAACAAATCCTTTAAAGCTATTTTTCATTTTTTAAAGTCTTGCCAACTGCTTATTTTTATATTTTTTTTGTTATTTACGCCTCAATCTAAAAGGCAAATAATAAATATGTAAAAAGGGTAAATAAAAGAAAAGAAAGAAAAAGAAGAAGCAATATAATAATAATTGTTATATGATGAGAAAAAAATTTTTTGAGGAAAAAATATAAAAAGCATTTAGATAAAAATCAAAAAATGATAAAATGATACAGTTAGTAAACATAATGTTTAATCCCCGAACGTTGGGGGGCTGGTATGCCGAGATGGTATGCCGAGAGACGTTGGGGGGCTGTTTTTGTGCGGGGTTTGGGGCGGGGAAAACAAAATTTGGTGGCTGCGTGGGGTTTAAAAAGTCAGAATTTTTCCGAAAGAAGAAGACGGAGTTCTCAAAGTAATGAATGGGTGTTGGTTTTGTGAAGGTTCATCTCTTATTGAAGTGAATTCTCTTATAAAAATAATTGGAAATAATCCGGAGATTATGAAAACCCCAGATTTTGTTATCTCCTAAAATGGAGTTATCTAACCAATACCTCCAATTTTTTAATATACTGTTTTTCAGCTCAAAGAAGTGTACATTATAGGGAGGTTGGCTTTATTTAAAAGAAATAGTATATTAAAGAAATAAATAATTTTATTTTTGTAAAGCTGCGCAGTTAAAATAAAGAAATGCTAATCTTTGGAAAAAAATAAAAGAGAAAATTATTTTAAAAAATATTAATAGACGTCAAATAAATCTTTTAGAAAAGAGGAATGAATTTTTTTTATAATTTTTTGATATAATCCTTATTTTATCCAAGTTATGGGGATATTTAAATGAGGGGGGATTAAATAAAGTACTTAAGTTACTCTCAAAATTTGAATGTTTTTATATTTTTTAGAAATTAAATAATTGACAGAACGAGAAAATATTAAGAAATTATTTAGAGTTAGTGTTTGGAAATTTAAAATTTGTTAATTACCCTATTTTTCTTGTAATCGAATGAGGACTGTAAGCAAATGAAAAGAATTTTCCACAGCCGCAACCCGCAATTGTGTGAAGTCCTGATTCGTATACGAGTACGAATTTAGGCACAAGCTTCCAAACGGCCAGATAAAATAAACTAAGTAATATTAACTATTAGATAAACCCTTCAATTTTAAATACATTTTTAATTTGTTTACCGGGAGAACAATCTAAAACCCCAACATAATGGATATCTTGCTTTAAGATTTTTTCAGCCCCAAGGAGCTAATAAAATTGAAACTTGACTGTGATAATATTTTTTATTTACATACATACATATCTCTCACATAAAAATAAAATAAATTTATGTATAAGGCAACATTATTTAATTTTGAAAAGAAAAAAATTTTATTGTTAGAATAATTTTGTTTACGTGAAGATGAAAAAAATAAAAATAAAGAAGAGGTGTTTTGTTTATCACTTCCTTTATTCAATTTTCTAACCTAAAATATATTTTATCCCTTTAACAATGCAACAATTTATTTTTGAAAGTAGAAAAATATAAAAATCTTCATAAAAACTTTTTTTTAATTAAATTTCCACAAATATATCTACTCCAGAGGTGGGTCGGAACAGTCAGAGGTCGGAACTCGGAAAAGTCGGAACTCGGAAATCGAATTTTTTTCGGAAATCGAACGGAAATCGGAATTCAGACCCACCTCTGATCCCGTTAAGAAAATAAAGTTATCCATATCAAGATTTTTCAAAATATTGATCCAAAATCCCGAATGGTTCTCAAAGCCTCCTATAATTCTTTTAGAGAGTGCTGTTTATTTTTAATTAAAAATTTTTAAAATGTTGGAAATACTAAAAAATTAATTATTATGATTTCAGTAATAAAATATATTTTTAAATTTTTTAGTAGGAACAATTCACACGAATAAAAAATATTTTAAATAAAAAAATTTTTTTAAAGCATATTGTCGTTAAATACCAATTAATTTATATCTAAAAGTAATTTGTATTATAGGGCAATTAATTTAACTCCCACTGGATCACAAGTTTTTTTATTGGATATATTTAAAAATATATTTTTATTTAAAATTGAGTCAGAAGATGAAAGGAAAAATTATTTGAAAGGAATTAAAAAAAATAAAAACAATTTGTAATAAAATATTTATAATTTAATTCGGATTTGTTCACGCAAAATTAATTTAAGATAAGTGAGTTTTTAGAGAAATTGGCTTCCTAACATACATATACTTTAATTTTAAAATAAAATATAGACATATTTTCTAATTATAAACTTTTTTTCTAAATTTTAAACCTCCCTATAATTAAGTAGATATGTAAACCTCAATTAGAAAGATGTTCTCTAGATTTGATTGACCACTCAGTGGTTGGAGGAGTTACTTAAGCAATATCTCCAATTTAAGATAAACTTCTTTGTGAGATGCCTTGAGTAGGTTATAGATCCGGTTCTACTTGACTTTATGAGTCCAATCGAACTTTATGAGTCCAATCGAAGTTTATGAGTCCAATCGAACATTATGAGTCCAAATAAAACTTTATGAGTCCAATCAAGATTTATGAGTCCAAACAAATTTTATAAATCCGACATGTCTTATTCTAAGCAAAAATTGTGGCTCTACTACGGTTTATGATACCAATCACAGCTTATGAGTCCAATCGGATTTTTGTAAGCTACGAGGGTAGGTCGTCCGATCAAAGCTGGTGATGAAAAAAGGGATAGGTTTATGTTGCCGACCCAGAACCCAGCGACCGTTGACTCCCGTGAGGCGCGTGCCGCAAAACCCCGCGCGAAGCGCGGGGTTTTGCACAAGCGCCTCGCCTATGTTCCATAGGTCTAACAACATAATTCTATTCATTTTAATGTATTATTTAATAAAATCTAATAAAATGTGATTGGACTCAAAATTCATATGGACTCATAAAGTTTTATTTGGACTCATAAACATTGATTGGACTCATAAAGTCAAGTAGAACCATAGATCCTTGTTAGATACAATTTTTCAGCCCGAAAAGTGTATTTTATTATAAGGAATAAAATTTTAAAAAACAAGATAAATGGAAACATTAAGCCCCTCCTTATATGGTTTTATATAAAAAAAAGTATGTAATGTAAAATATACAAATGGAATTTTTGTTTCCTTTTTATTTAAGAAAAAACAAAATAAATAATTAATTAACTAATGAAAACAAATTTCTTTTAAAAAAAATATTTGTTTTTTACGAAAGGAAAAAATATTTTTTAATTAAATAATTTATATATTTTTTGGTTAAAAACTTTAAAAATATTAACAATTTATTATTAAAAAATAAAGATATAACTACAAAATTGTGTTTATTTTTTTGTACTTTTAGTAAATTAAAGGGGAAGAAAAATTTGTTTTTAAAATATTAATAAAAAAAATAAATTTAGTTAAGGAGAAAGGAAAATTGCAACAAGAAACGGGAAAAATATTTAAATTTAAGTGCTAAAAGAAGTAAATTAAAAGGAAAATAAAAATAAATTTGTTTGGAAGTGTTTATTTTTTTAAATAAAAAAATAAAAATATTTATTCCTTGGAATCTAAAAATGTACTAAATATTTTTTTAAAAAATTAAGAAGACATTAAAAAAATAAATAGAAGATATAAGTTAAATAAAAATTTTATAAAAAGCGAAAAACGAAAATGCGAAATACTCGAAATACTAGCGAAAGTTAATTTGTTTAACCCTCAAAGGGTGTATATTTATGTAAAGAATGTAAAAGTTACAATTAAATTAAACAAAAAATAAATATAAAAATAATTTTAGAAAATTATAAAAAAGAAGAAAATAAAAATTAAAAATTAGTAAAAAAATTATTAAAATATTTAAGTTTCTAAGATTAATTTTTTATAAAATACATATAATATTCTAATTAAATTTGTAGTTAAAATAAAGTTACTAATTATTTTAAATATTAAAAAAGGATAGAATATTAATTAGCAGTTGAGTAATTTTTTTTGGAAAAATCTAAAATAAGAAAAGTTAAAATTGGAATTGGTGTTTCTCAGTGCCAATTAAATTAATTAAAGGTGTGCCAAGAAAGAAATAAAGAGAACAATCTTTTTTAAAATTACATTTTAAAGAATTCAACTGTAAAAATTCTTTTTAAAATTAAATAAGGAAAACGTGGAGAAGTGATCTTTGTAAATATATGGTAATACAGTTAGACCTCTCTTTAAGTAAATTTCTAATTAGGAAATATACATATTAGAAGACTAGATGGAGAGGGAGGGGGGAAGTTGTGTCCGCACTTGCAGAGAGAATATAGGTAAATGAATACAAATAACTCAACATCAAGGTGGATGGTGGCACAGTCGGTTGTGCTTCTGTTTGGGATGTCACCGTGTCGATAGTTTCATTCCATTCCCTGTCCAATTTATTTTTTCCCCAAATATAATATGGGAGGCTAAAGGATAACTCCGATTTAAGATAAGAAACCGAATTTCAAGGTATTATTTTTTAACACCAATGTTTGTGCCTAAAAATGAGTTGAGATTTGACTTTATAATTAAATTCTTCAATTTTTTAATTAACACAAAATTCAATCTCTGTTTCTAAAAAATATTTTTTAATAAATAAAAATATATTTTTTTATTATTTTCAATTTTAAAAATGTTTCAAAATTTAATTTATTTAATTTTTTAGATTTTGTACTTTATTTATAATTTAAAGAAAATTCCTAAATTAATAGAAAATACACTTTTTAAATTAAAAAAAGAAATTTTAATTTAAATAAAAGGTTTTTTGAAAAATAAAATAAACAAAATGAGCTGAAGATTAAAAATATTTAAAAATAATTTTTGAGAAAAGATTTTGGTTAAAAAACTAAATAAGATATATCCGATATGTAAAGCCTAAAGAATTTTTTAAATCTCAACAAAAATTTTTTTATTAAACTAAACACTGCGTTATATTAGGGATTTGCCGACTCGGTTTTGAAAAGAGAAAAAATGAGAAAGTTAATAAAAACGAAAGTCAAATAAAAACTAATACATTTATCATAAAAAAGGTTAATGAATGTGAGAAGGAATAAACGAGCATGGAATCTAATCCAAACACAATCCAAATTATTATGGTGTTGGATGTGACGTGGACTAGAATCATCATGGAAGGAGCGAAGAGAGAAACAAAACCTAATGAGCTAACCCGAAGATTGGATATTGTTATTTATTTATATTCTTTTTGTAAATCCGGGCAAGAAATTTTCTAAAAAATAAGAAATACAAGTAAAATTAGGTGATAATACCGGTTCTACTTGACTTTATGAGTCCAATCAAACTTTATGAGTCCAATCAAAAAATAATTGGATTTTTCTTGGTATTGCAAAGTAAGGGTATGGTTCCAAAACATTTCTTCATGTTTGGGACCTACGCCCACTGGGTCTGGGACCGTTCCTTACCCTATCCCTCGAAATTTCTTAAAGTTAAAATCGTTTTTCTGAAATTTTTAAAAATTGCCTATAACTTTCAGTAATTTCGAGGGATAGGGTAAGGAACGGTCCCAAACCCAGTGGGCGTAGGTTCTGAATATAAAGAAATGTTTTGGAACCATACCCTTACTTTGCAATACCAAGAAAAATCCAATTATTTTTTGATTGGACTCATAAAGTTTGATTGGACTCATAAAGTCAAGTAGAACCATAATACCTCCCATCTTTCTAAATAAATTTTTTTGCTATTTTCAGACATTCTAACTATTTTTTCCTTTCCTTTTTTGTAAAAAACTATTTAATTATGCTAGAGACAATTAAATATATAAATAAATATTTAATAGAAGATTTGAAAATAATTGGAAGAAAATAAGCTTTTTGTTCTTTTCTCAAAGATTTTTCTTTTATTTTGAGTATATTCTAAGGATATTCTACTACTTTCCCTCATTAGTTTAAAATATGTCTGTTGAGTCTGTTTTTGTGGGAGAAATACGAGGGGTATCTTAAATAGAAGGTAAAAAGTAGGTAGCCTCTCTCCTCCCCTGTGGCTAATTAAATAGTTAAAAAAGGATCCTTAGATCGAGGAGTATTGTTAGAGGTATTTAAAAAAAGGGAGGATCATTTCTTGAGAGAAATAGTAGAGGACTCAAATTGTTTTCAGAAAAAAACAATATCCACACTTTCTAAAAAGCCAATTGTTTATTAAAAAATAAAGACAATTGGTGTCTAATTCTAATTAATTTATAAAGTTTATTGACGTGAAGCTGTTAAAAAATAACGAAAATTTAATTTAAAGGAAAAAATTAATAAATTTTTGAAAAAATAAAAAAAAATTTTCATTTAATTAAGTCTATAAAACAAATTTATTTTAATAATAAAAAATAAATTTAATCAGAAATAAATAAAATAAAAATACTTAAAAAATATTCCCCCAGAAATGTCGTTTTTCAGAACCAAAGGCGAAAGTTTTGGTAATTTTTTAAGGCCGAGAAGCCTGATTTCTCCCATTTCTCTCAAAAAAGTCGATTACTTTTGGATAAAAATAATAGAAAAATTACCGAAAATTCCTAATTTAAAATGAAAATTTTTGAAATCGTTAATGCCGTGTTTACATAAAAAGCGTCTTGCGTTTTGCGGAAGAAAATAGCATTCAAAAGAAGGAGAGACAAAATCGCGTCTCTTTATTTTCAATGCTATTTTCTTCCGCAAAACGCAAGATGCTTTTTATGTAAACACGGCATAACGGAAAGTTCCAAATTTGTGAATCTGAAATTAGTTTGATTAGAACCCAACCCTATATAAACAGACAGTGCCAAAGGACAAAAAAATTAATTTAGAATTTTAAAGTTTTGTCACTTTAAAACAGATATAATCGCCACTCTCTGTTAGCTGTCTTGGAAGTAAAAAATCTGTAATTTTTCTATTAGATTACCAGTACCGGAGGCCTTCCCAAAGTCTTAAAGCTTTCCAAACACTCTCAACACCCCTCACTCGATTTATAAAATTAATTTATAAAATAGCTAGCAGATAAAGTATAAATAAATCAAAAATTTGAACAAAAAAAGTTTATCAAAATGTAAATTTAAAAATATCTATTTACATTAAAAATTAAAAACCTAAGGCATTATTCATTAAAAATAAAATTTAATTTAAAAAACAAATAAACATAAATATATTTTTACTCGCGCAAATTTAATTACTTTTCTAGTGTTCTTTTTTTAAAAAAGCATTCTTTCCTTTAAAAATTAATTTTATTTAGAAAATATAATTTTTAATTCTTTTTTTAGTCTTTTTTATATTTGTCTTGTTTAAATAATTCCTTTGACTTTTTCTTTTTATTTTTCTGAGAAAAATAAACGAGAAGATGGCAAATTAAACAAAAAATATCTCTGAATATAAAATGTGACAGAAAATAAATAAAAAATAATTTTTTATTAAGGACCCTTTAATATAAAATGCGCTTACATTTACATAAAATAAATAAATAATGATGCGATATAGTACATATAATATGTTAACATAGAAAATATTTTTTAATTTAGGGATTATCTATAAAGTTTAATAATATCTCAAGTTAAGTTAAGCGGCCAAATCCGTATCAGAAAATGTATGGGATTTGATTCCGAAAGCTTCCCGATACAGGCTTGTTAGATCCTCATAAAGCTTTTGAACTAGACAGAACCGAAAAACAAAGGATTTTCCAGCCCGATTCTTCACTAGACAGGACCGAAGAACGGAGGATTTTCCAGCTCGGTTCTTTGCTTCTATTCTAAAAATCCAAATATTTTACAAGATTCGACAAATTGATCCTTTATCATCCCAATACTGCATGATTGTTTCTATTTTTGCTTTATTAACTAGCTAGAATCTCCTTCAATCTCCTTCAAAATCTTTAAAAATAATCTAAAAATTCAAACAAATTTAAAAAACAAAGTCAAAGAAAATCCCCTTTAGGGAATTATTTGATGGACCAACAAAAAAATGGAGAGAGAATAAATGATTGATAATTATAATATATGTAAATATTCTAAATTTTTGTGTTAAAATTTGTGTTATATTTTAATAAATTTGCTCGAAAAATATTTTTTAAATTATATACATAATAATAAAATTTAAATATTTTTTTATTATTTAATCAAGATTAAAAATATTTAAATTTAGGATTGTATGACACTAATTTTTAAATTGAGAAAAGTTTGATAATTAATAAAGGGATTTTTTTATTAAAAAAATTTCAATTTTCTTAACTAAAATCTACAATTCTTATCAAATATTGTATAAAATCTTTAAAAAAAATTCAAAAAATGTTTTTAAACATACAAACATTAAAAACATATTTTTATCTAAACGTCCCTTTGGGAAAACTTTTAAAAAGTTTCTTTAAAAATATTTTATTTTTCTTAAAAATTCATGGAAATATGTAGATGTGACTTAAAATATATGTATATATAAATACATAAAATTAGGAAATTTTTTAAAGAATAAATTAACAGTCAAATTTCTTTAGCACATCACCCTCAGGACTGAATTTGAAGTATGTTGATATGTGAGTGGAGTCAAATCTAGTTTAAAAACTAGATTGTTTAATTACCATTTGTTTGGATACCAGAAGTTTTGGATACATTTTTCCGTTTTGGGAACTTTTTGGATGAAATTGACAATACGCTACGTTTTCTTTGCAAGTTCTTTGTTTGCTCAAAAAAATTTTCTTTTGGCCCTCTTTATTTTTATCCATTTTTGTAGCACTATTTAATACCTACTAAATGTTTACTAACTTGTTCAGAGAAAAATTTCTATTTAACTAGGAGAATATATAATAAATAACTAGGGTTGGACACAGATTTCTGGGATGTTTGGAGGATATCAGTGAATTGTTGTAAGTAATCCCTGTAAAAAATTTTGGAGGGATTAAGATAAATTAAGATATCCGGGGGATCTACGGATGGGGACCTTCTATCTCTGTAATCCACAATGTATTCCTGAAATCCACTGAATCCCTAGATATCAGTCCAAATCCATATATAGGTATTTCTTTAAGTTGTACAGATTTAGTGAGGGGAAAATTACTCAAAAACATAAAGATTTCAAGCATTTTTCAATGTTTATTTAGGAGGTCACGAATTTTTCTTGCTTCTCGAGAAAAAAATTAATTATAGAGATTTACTCTTTCCCTGGTTTAAATTTTGAAATTATTGCATTTAATAGCTTGTGAGTAATTTTATTGAGCTATCGCGAGCAGCTTTATATGTTAATAAATTGACATTGAATTTTAGTTTTGCTAAAATTTTCTTTCATTTTTTATTTTAAATTTAAATATTTCTGAAATATTAAATATTACGTCAACGAAAGTCAAAGTTTTGATTAAGTTTTTGTTTGAATAAGTTGATTAAAGCTTCGTTTAACCTACCTGAAAGAAAATTAATTATTCAAATATGGGACGATCAGTTTTGATTTACCTTGAAAGCTTTGTGATAGCCAGTTGTTTTAAACCCTTTTGAGGAAATATCTACAGTATATTTATAATATCGGGCCATTTAGTCAGGCAACAAATAATGAAATAAGGATCGAGAATGTCTCTTTCGAAATCAAGTATTGCTTCTCAAAGACATACAATCACGTTAGACAACCCTTGGGATTTCCAAGGGAGCTCGCTGACTATATTTCCGCAAAAGTAAACTCAAAAATTCCCCGGTTTTCCTTATAAATTAAAATATTGTTACATTATACCAACTTTGAAGGGCCTTCAAATAAGCCAAAAATATAAATTTAAAGCAATACTTAAAGGATTGAAAATATTTTTTAATAGTTTTCCGTCATTGTATACACAAAAGTATTTAATGTCTTTTATTAAATTTTTTCGTAAAGCATAAATCTGACAAGATGAACAAACATTTAACTATTTTATTTTAATGATTTTTATATAATTTTTATTTAAATCAATTTAAAATTTCACATAACATTTTTTAATTAAAAGATTTACGAAGTAGAATATTTTCTTTATTCCAGAAAATTAACGTTTTAAAAAAATTAAAGTTTAAACTTTAGCTTTGGTATACAATTTTTATTACGAATTCTTTATTGCCCTAAAATAAGTCCTGAATGTATTTTTAAATATATGTATCATTATATCATTGGCGAGCTTCTAATAGATGGGCTAAAGTAAATTATAATATCTATTAGAAAATTTCCGATAAATTAATACATATTTACGCAATCGGGGTGGAATCGAACCCTGGAACTTTCTCATTTAAGAACAGAGTTGTCGTTTTTTGGAAAATCTCCGTATATCTGTAACCAACCCGAAGAATACCCATTTCTTCGGGTTTATTCAATTCCGAGCCACCAACTCTAAGGAAAAAAGGCCCTTTATTCTTTACATAATTCCTGCCTAGTCAAGCGTTAAATGCTAGGCAACTTTAGCTTTATATAAATTTAAAGTCTAATTAAATTGTTTGAGCAGTAAATTAAATTTAATTTATTACTAAATTCAATTTCAATATACTACCCAAATGTCATTTACAAATTTTAACAATGAAACAAAAAATGAAATAATAGAGAATGAGACCCCTACAAATTTGGAAGATTCAATTGATATTGGAAAGAATAACGAAGAAATTAAAGTTGAGAATCAAATGATTGAAGAAAATACAGGTTTAAAAATTCAAAAACTTTCAACAAAAACTAAACGCAACCTCAACCCAACTCCAAAAGAATGTAGTATCTGTGAACGTATGGCTAGTGGATATTTCTTTTATGGGGTAATTTGTTGTGATGGTATAGATTTATTAGGATGTTTGGATTAATATATATATATTGTTTTCAGGTTGTAAACACTTTTTTCACCGTTGTATTACTTCAAAAAACAAATATAAATGTGAAAAAGATGGGAACTGTAATTTGTCGTATAGTAATTTTTATGTTAATTAATGGATTTAGGTTTGGATTTAGGTGGATTTACGTGAAGGAATTTTAATGATATTATGATTAAAAGGGAGGGAACCTGAAATTCAGTATTGAGAATATTTTAGGATATCTGTATTTGTTATTGTAAGCCTTTCTTACAAATACATGGTGACAAGAGGGCTACTTTTGGCATTGGGACTAGATCTTTCAGCAGCATTCAGACCACATATAAATTTAATAAGGAAACACAATATTACCTAAAAACACTAATTAAAGATATAAATGTCTGCAAAAGTTGCCGTTTCGATAAATGCATATTAAAAGGAATGTATATTCAAACAACAAAAGTAAGGCAACCTGAAAAGGTTTTGGAATTACAAACAATGATTCAAAATAAACGTAGAGAACTTGCTAGTAAAGGAAAATATGTTCAAGGAAAATCATCTAATAATTGTGCTGTTGAAGAAATAAATTTTGTTGATTTGGTAGAGTATTATTTTGTTTATTAGGCCGTTCAGTTCACGTTTTTGGGCCGTTCGCGTTCACCTTAATTACCAAATATAGTGAATGTATTTTCAAATTTTATTTTGCCTTGCAAAGTTAATTTAGTTAACTCCTCTTTTTACTGTGCCCATCTTTGAAGCAATCCGTTTAGTTTATACATATGTACCTATTTCGATTTTGAACAACTTCGAATTTCTGATTTTTATATAATAATATTCTAGCAAAATTCAATAATCGCTGCTCAAAATAAACAATTTCTTGATTATCTTCTAACTGTCGAGCAAAATGCTTGTCGTACTAGAGATTCAGGGATTGATGAATGCCATTACAATTCTTCGTGTAATTCTCTTGCTTCATTGCTTACGCGAAAAGAAAATTTAATTGCTATGAAACACGAAAATGTGTGTTGGAATTTTAAAAAACAAAGCAAATTTTTTATAAATTTAAAGATTGGAATGCACAAACATTCAAGATCTGTTCGTGCTCCCATCGAAGGATTTATTGCCTTTTCTAAGCTACCAAAACCTTTTACGGATGTGTTGCTTACAATTGTTGATACTACAAGAACTATGCTTTTTTTCGATAAATTGGATTTACCTGACAAGGTAGTGAGTGAATAACTTAGTCAAACTCGTCTCCAAAAGTTTCTATCCCAAAAACCCCAGTCCCCGAGAGTTCCCTATAATTTTTTTTCCAACTTCTCACAAGTTCTTCTAAGGTCACAAGTTCTAAGGTCATTAATAACTCTTACTATGCTATAATACATATATTGTATTGTTTTTAAAGTATTTTTACTTGTGTTTTCGATATAGTCAACCTGAACAGGCCAAAAGATTGCCAATCTAGAGATGAGGCCCGGTTTAGAGAATTATTGAACATCTAGATTCGAAGATATGTATTATACCTAATTATTATTACTATTAAGATTTGTCAAATCACAACAATCACCATGCCGACTTTAGCACTACATTTTGGGTATTATTGCAGTAGAATGTTATCCGAAACTGTTGTTTTTCCTAATGGATATCCAATTAAAGATGTTTTCAATGCAAATTTTTACAAAGAAGACATGACGTAAATTTTATTTTTTGGTCAATCTTACCCTTAGTTTTGAATTAGGATAAACAAATTTATCAAAAAATTATTTGACAATTCTATGGGGCCATTCAATAGACTACAACTAAACAAAGAAGAATTTGTTCTCCTTCGCGCAATAATTTTTTCTCATTTTGCCTCAACTGGCTTAAGTCAGTATGGCCGACAATTATTACTAACTGAAGCAGAGAAATATTCTGATATATTAATGAAAATGTTACAGGTGTTCTAAATTATTTTTAAAAAAAACTTGGGTGAATATTGAAGTTTCTGACATTTATGGGACTAACCGAAAATGAACATAGATGTCAGCTAGCAGACACGATTACCGAAATCAGGACTCATTCTTATGTCGGCGGCAAGATTTACATTTTTATCCAATTCCTTTCCAATAAATTCTGACTCGGCATTTAAATCTCTAAAATATTCTTCATATTTCAGAATCGCTATGGACCATTGCCTGGTGCTAGAAGATATGCAGAATTGTTTCATTTAGTTGAATTTTGCTTCAATTGTGGAAACAATCATTGCCTTTTTCTAAATTATCTGGCTTATGTAACCGATAGGGGTTATTTCCATAACTCAATGCCGGAAGCACTTGCTAATCTTTGTCTTGGTTGCAAAACTTGAAATTATAGAAAGAAGAAAGTAAATCGGGGGTGGGCGCATGATGAATGAAGTAAGATAGGCCTGAGACATTTTTTAAATTTTATTCTTTCCTTTTTTACTTTAACATCCGTTAATGGTCAATTTTTTCCTTTCACTAAAATTTGTAATTCTGAAAACTGAACTTTTTTGAATAAAATTCTTCATAAAAAATTTGCTACAAATGTATTTTTAAAGACGGTTACCTCGGTTTTACGTTGATTTCCGGGTTTCTGTTTCAGAGTCGCTATGGACCATTTTTTCAGAGAGAGAGAGAGAGAACTTTTTCTTTGTTGTACATGTTAGAACTTCGCTTCTTTTGTATTTTCAATTCACATCACTAGATATGCTTACTGGAATTTTTGTAGGTTTTTCGATCGGCCCCTAATGCCGAAACTTAAGGGGTGCTTATAATTATCTGACAGAGTGTATCCAGTACAGAAATTAACTCAAGACAACAAAATTTTTTTAGACAAACAGAAGTCAATTTTTTATTTAATTTAGTACATAGAATAACATTTTTAAAATTTATTATAAAAATTTTCTCATTTCTATATCGTATCTTATGTTCAAATTATTTATTAACATGTCCAACTTTAACTTTCAATTCTTCAAAAATGTAATTTTTAACAAATTCATCAATTTTTATTTTTATTTTCTCTTTAATTTTTTCATTTAAATATTTTTTATTTAATTTAATAGAATAACATTCTTCAGGTTTTTCATTACATTCTTCTAAAATTTTAATAAAATCTGTCACAATATTTTTATTTTCTTCTTTAATATTTAAATAATTATATTTGGACATTGATTTAATTAATTCAAGAAATGCTCGGAATTGAAGAAATACACTAATTTTGTTTAAAACTTTTTCTTTGTTGTACACATAATTCATAGTTCCAACTATAAATTTTTATTAAATATTAGAGTTAGAACCCGGGCCGTGCCAGGTTTTCCGGGCTCGGAAACCGGGTATTTTGATGCAATCCGGTTTTTCGGAGTTTTCGGTCTTAGCTTTAGGTTGAGATACAGAGAAAACCCCTGCGCAAAGCTAAGTGTTTTGCACAAAGTGTCTCGCCGACGCCAATAGGATTACTTTATGTCATAACTTTGTTTTGGTTTTAGAATGGTTAGACAGATCCGATATCTTTACATTATAACCCAGTCAAATGTTGTTATCCACCTGATTTACTTAGAATATATTTGACAACTTAATCACAGATTCACATACCGAACACCAAAAGTACTCACGCATTTTACTGTTAGGTTTCTAATATATGAAGATAATTAAGGGTCTGATTATAAATAAATAAATAAACATACAATTAAAGGATTTTCAGGTATATTAATTAATTTTTTATAATTTTCATTTTCTTCAATTAAATTTAAGCAATTAAAAATATTTTCTTTTCCTATTTTTTCTTTAATTTCTTTTATCATTCCAAATAATTTTTATAAAAATTTTTTCCATCTAAAGGCCAGAAATAAATATTTCCATTAATTTCCCATTTATCTTTACCACATTTTTCTTTCATTTTTTTATTTAATATTTTTTTTAATTTCTTCAATAGAAATTTTTGAAAGGTCTTGACTAAAAATGATTTTATTTTAACAATAATTTTAATATATTATTGACTCGAATTTTTACTTTCAGTACATATGTACACTTTGTCAAGAAAGTATTTTATTTTAAAATCATTGACGAAATGATCAAGTCACCAGCTTAGAATAGATAAAAACAAATTAGACAAAAATTAGATACTATATAAAGTTTAACTGATGAGTTTCAATTTGAATTATAATTTTTTAGCCCACTTGAGAAAAAACTCAATAAAAACCGCCTAGGTTAAAATTCTTTCAGGATTTTTCGGGTATAAGGTCCAACATTATTTATAAATCTCATATAAAAATATCAGATTAATTGGACAATCGGAACCTAGAAAACAAAAAAATTAGGTACATATATGTAGAGATCGGAATTTTGTTCCGTGCTGTATTCCGTACCGTACTACCGATACGGAATACCGATAAATATCGATAAAATACGGCCGTAGTACGGTACGGTCCGATCTCTACATATATGTAAAATTATTTCTTAAATAGCCCAAATGCTTTACTGTATATAATGAAAAATAATAGACATTTACACATCAAAAAAATATTTTATAATTTTATTCAAACATTGTAAAGAAAAGAGTTTAAATTAAAAGAAAAGTTTATAATTTTATTTTAAAATTAAAAATATATGTACCCAAAAGTTTTTTTTAATTTCTTCCCAGCTTTTATTTATTTTTTCCGTTAGAATTAGCAGCTTCTATTTGGTGGACGGCCTGAACAACGAATCAACTTTCTGCATTCTTGACTTCCTGGCTTTTCGCAATAAACGGGTAGTGGTTGCCCTCCATTTAGACTGGCATTAGAGCCAGATAAAAATAAAATAATTAAAAATAAAGAAATAATGTTTTTAATTAAATTAAAATTCATTTTAATTTTTAAGTTGATTTTTGTTTGGTAAATTTAAAATTTTTTAGAAATTTTTTTTGGCTTAGAGAGAGGGATTATTATTTAAATATTGCCGAAATTTAATATATTTTATTATTTAATCAACTGATTCTGAAAGGTAAAATAAAATAAATTTTTGCAAATTTTTTTACATTTATTTACATTGCCAAATTTAATGATTACCTAAATTAATTTTATTTTCCAGAAATATTTTTAATAATTTTTATTGACTAGGACTTTTTTGGACGCAGCCGTAATTAGGCACGGTTTTATCAATAAAATGGAAAATAGAATTCTACTTTACTAATTATTAGTAAAGTAGAACGGATACTGCTTTTGGTAACCGTATCCGGATATTTACGACGGATACAGACGAATACAGGCGGATATCCGCAGGCATTTTGGTATATCTGTATCCATATCCGTATCAATGACCAGGTCTGGTGATTCTTACCCCGGAGACAAGCCCGGAGACAGTTGTTGACTTATTAGCATGTTCAAAATTCTTATCAACCCTCCTCCCTCCCCTACACTTTTTTGTGCTTGATTTAATTAAACTAAAAACCCTTTAATGTTAGAAGGTTATTTATAATATCTTCGAAAAAATTTAGTTTTCGTTAAGCAGTTTTTTATTTTCCCGTATTCCCGATTTTACTCTTCCCCTATCTTTTTGAGGTTTTGCGCCGTTTCGAGCTAGCTAATTTAATTTTATTATTTTTGGAAGTAAATAAAATTAAATAAATTTAAAAAATGTTTGTTTAATTAAATGTCCAACTAAAAATAAAAATTTTAAAAAGGTATCGAAGAATTTTTAAAATAAAATTTTAATCAATAAAATAATTTTAAAAAAAATTTTAAATTAATTATTTGAATACAGAATGCGACAAATTAGCGGCCGTTTTTTTATTTTGGACAAAAGTTGATAATTTTTTCCTAGATTCACATTATTTAATGAATTTTTTCGATAACAAAATTGCCTTTAAATTTTATAATTTAGTCTGATTAATGTTCTCCTAAAATTCGAACAAAAATTTTTAGATAAAAGTTGGCCTGTATACAAGTGTACTTATGAGTTTGAAATGGAAAATTTATCTATCATTCAAATCAGCTCTTCAATACAATTAGAATGACCTAAAAATCTGGCGGCTACTACGTAAATGGAGAAGAGATACGGCTCTCTTAAGGATAAATTAAAATAATTTTGGACAATATAAGTTTTTTGTGTGAAATTTTCAAAAATAAAATTATAAGCTATTTCAAGCTTCTGAACGAGATGTGTGGCTTAGTACTAAGTTATGAGTAATTAAATTTTGGCATAAGAAATGTTCGTTTTTCTTTTCTATCAGTGAACCAAATTTTCAGTATTTGGAATCAAAAATTTTGCTAAATGTTGAGAATAAAATTATAAAAAAAAATATATTTTCATCAATTTCGAAGAAGGTTATGACAAAAAAGTGCCCATAATTTTCTGCACCCTGTGTATGGCGGGCTTATGTTATTAGAAATATGTTTTATTTATATAGAAATCCAAATAAAGTACAAATATTATTTAGATAAATCACTACTTTAAATATAATAAATATCCCCCTTTATCTATTTTTAAATAAAATACATTCCTTTCCCTCTAAATATAGACAGATCAAATCATTTTCTTCGTGTCAAGGCCATCATAAACACAAATATACCTATATTTTCATCAGTTTAATGTTCGTAATTGTCTTTTTAAGTTTATTAAAAATTAATTATTTCTTAAAAAGATTTATTTTCATAAAAAATAAAATAAAATGTAGTTTTGGTTTTGTTATTTTGATTAATAGAAAAAAATGAAATTAAAATTAATAGCTTAAATTAAAAATTAAAAATTAATATTCCAACTAATACATCAGAAATTAGTTGGAATTCCGATTTATTAAGATTTAATAGGATTGCCAATGCCGATTTTTAAAACATTCTTAATTTCCGACAGTTCCGATCTCCTGGAACTTTCTCATTTCAAATTGAACTTTTGTATACAAATTAAAAATAAAAGAGGAATATATTTTTTAATAAAATTTTTCCATTTAAATATTTAATTTAAAAATAGTACATATAAACAACCGCAGATGCTGAAATAATGTCCCTCTCTCAAATAATTACCCCCTACAACCAGGGGCCTATTCCACAAAGCTACATTGACATTAAATGTCGACAGAGAAATGTCAACACAAATTAGCGCCAACGATGATTAGAGATAATAAGAAAAAGAAGACAAAGAAAACTTAATGTCGGGCAGAGTGGATAAAAAGCGGGAAAAAATGTGACAGCGGGGGTTCGGTTGTGTCGCACATTTTAGCGACATTGACAGCGTTTACTCTGCCTCTATCGTCTGCTCCTTATTATCTCTAACTACTTTTTTCAATAATTTGTGTTGACATTTCTCTGTCGACAGTGACAGTAAAAGTCGTTTTGTGGAATAGGCCCCAGAGATCAAAAAATAATTACCCCTCTTAAAAGTATTATAATTAGCCTTTCTAGAAAAGCTCAAATAATTAACCCCTCCCTCTTGATTACCGATCCAGCAACAGGTTGAAATAATAATTACGCTGGGTAATTATCTTAGCAAATACGGTAGTCACGAAGCAAAAATACCTACATAAAAAGAAAAAGGAAAATGAAGGTAATCGGAAATTGAAATTTAATTTCAACTAGCATTTATTATTTTTATATTTAAATATTTATTTTTAATATCCTTCTACATCAATATATATTTTATTTTTTTATACATCTCAAATCAAATAAATCTCTTCCCTCAATGCGCAAAAAAACTGTAAAAGTGTCACGGTCTACTAAAAAGAAGGAAAAGGCATTTTTGGAAAAGGGGAAGAAGTGACTTTTTCTTTTAGTTTTTTATACAAAATCCATTCATTTTTTCTTTCCATTCAATTAGAAAAATTCTGAACAAAAATTACAATTCAATATTTATTTGAAGGAAAAAGATTTTTTTAGTTTCCTTTATTTTTAGAAGCTTTACATTAATTAAAAATATATTTCTTAATTAATTATGAACAAATAATTAAATAGGTAATTATTTATTTTTTTTTGACATTATTCTCTCGATTAATGGAGATTTCCCAGCTTTTCCTTAGATAATTAAAATTTAAAAATTTCTGTCTTTTTATTTGTTGTCTATATTGTAAGGAGGAAGGATTAAAAAAAACATTTAAAAACACCTATACAAGAGTTAATATTAAATTAGAAGTTCAAAACATCCCCCCGTAGTCCAGTCTGCCCTCAAGTATCCGGATTTAATATCAGAGCGAAAATTTTCGGAATTTCTGAATAAATTCACTTTTTGTTTTAAATAAAATTTCTTTTATTTTATTTTATAATTTATTAAATAATCACGTTTTTAACGAGAAAAGATTAATTTTTAACTTCATCTTTTTCTCAATTCTTCTCAACTCTCCAAACCCCAAATAAATATTTTTAGGTAAATATCCCCGGAAATCACCCCATCAATCCATCTTTCCTCTCTCTCTTCCCTTTACTTTTTATGTAATAAAATCCCCCCCCCCCCCACAAACCATCACAACAACAAAACTATCCAACCCTTCATTCCTTTCCAAAACAGCAAGTAGCGGCATCTGACCCAAATTTTTGTGTTCATCAGTGGTAATCCATTTTTCTTGTCTTTTTCTCTTTTAAATTTTCTTATAAATTATTATTTTAAATGAGATTATTTATTTAAAATAATATATTAGAGGTTTTAAGACTGTCTAGTTGTAGGATAGACAAAACAAGTTAAACCTGTTACTGGATTTATACATATAATTCTTGCTTAGCCTGTCTGTTAGTACTGATTTTTTGACAATATTATAGATTAAAAAATTTCCTTTTTGTAAATTTTCGATTATTTGCTTTTCGATTTTTGAAATCATTTCGCCTTTTGTTTTTTTAATCGTGTCTATAATTAATAAAAGACTCCGGCCCCGTGCATATCCGGCTGTGACGTTATTAATGTCGCAGGCTCCGGATGAAGGCAAAAATTTTTTGTTCCATGTTCATTGAGTATATAGCCGGAGCCTTGGGGAATTAAAAAAGTTTAGCTTCAGCTCCTACTATATAAAAATCTAGGCTCTGGAGCCAATTCCGGAGCTGACTCCCAGAGCAGACATGGGCGAAACGTTTCGTTTCGTTGTTTCGTTAGTTTCGTTATGTTTTTTACTGTTTCGTCTCGTTTCGTGACGAGACACTTTTAAATTTGTTTCGTTTCGTTTTGTTAACGAAACACCTGTGTTTCGTTAACGAAACTTTACCTATTTTTAAGCCAAAATATTACTCAAAAACTGAAAAATTTTCCACTTTGTTGATGGAAATTCAAAAAATTTTTGCCTGCGGCGCCTATCTCTAATCTATTTCTTAAATAAACACAAATCATCTCTTAACGCCGAACATGGGTAGGCGCAAGAGACAATCTCATAAAACGAAAAACGCAACTTATGGCAATGATCATGAATGATGTTGATCAACATAAATCTGAGTACTTTCGTATTTGACATACTTTCGTACTTGATATCAATAGAAAAATTCTTAAACTTTTTCTTTTGACCACTAAAAATTGAATTTTTTTGCCTACGGCCTTCTGAAATTTTCAAAATTTTCGCCTGCGGCGCTGAAAAAAGAAATAAGGCTTTTGGCCTTCCAAAATTCTCAAAATTTTCGTATGCGGCGCTAAAAGATCAGAAATAGGAATATTTATGGCTTCAAAGCCTTATAAAATTCATTTTGCGAAATTAATGGTGCTAATGGAATTAGGTGAAATTAAGGGAAACATTGACACTTGAACTGGTTGGGCCCACAACAAATGGCTAATGGGACCATAATTTGTGGTCCCATATAATTTTATGATAACATATAGGTCATTATTGGCCAATTAACATGCTTAAACTTGAATAGATAATAAAATAATTAAGTTTTTTGAGATTTTTTGGAAATTAAAATGTTTCGTTTTGTTTCGTTTCGTTTCGTTAAATTCTGACTGTTTCGTTTATTTTTAAAAATTTTTGTTTCGTTTCGTTTCGTCCGAAAAAAAATTGGAGTTTCGCCCATGTCTGTCCCAGAGTTAAACCTAGCGCTGCTTGATACTCTATATTTTTTTATATTTTTTGAATTTTAGAAAAAATTTTGGGAAGCCAAACAACATACATATTTAAATTTTAGAAAAATGTTATTATTACAAAATATTTATTTAAATAAATTTTTAATATTTTCTTCAATAATTTATTTAATTTATTTAAATAATTGTGTTTATTCAATTTTTGAATGTGCCCCACAAGAAACAGCAACTTTTGTCAGAATTTCTCGTGCTCGTTTAGACGGAACGCCTTTAGTTGTTTCTACTGCTGGGCACGATTTAACTTGTTCACAATATTGCCGAAATAATATAGAACCGACAACTGGGGCTCAAAGATTGTGTGCTTCTTTTAATTTTGATGGAAGGGAAACTTGTTACTTTTTTGATGATGCTGCTGCGTAAAAAATTAAAAATATGGAAATAATTTGGAGAGATTTGGAAGGGGTTGAGGGGAAAGGGTTGTCGGGGGTTGGAACCGAACCGAAGAACCGAGAATTTTTTGTTTCGTTTTTTCGGTTCGTTTCCGAATATCAGAGGGTTTTCCAAGAACCGACAACCCCTCGTTTTGGGTTTTGCATAAAACTGTAGATAAATTTGGTTGAGAATATCTGGGTAGGATAATAAAATAAAAGGTGAAAAACAAAGCTTTTTTCCACCTAAAAACGGTAATAAAGTCGAAATCCAATAATTTTTGAAATCTGGAAGACTGAGAATCTCTAAAATTTTCCAATAAAAATTCTCGAAAATTTGGGTCCACCCCAGAAGATCAAAACCCAGAAGATCAAGACCCAGAAGGTCAAGACCCAGAAGATCAAATGACCCAAAAGGTCAAAACCCAGGAGATCAAATGACCCAAAAGGTCAAATCCAAAATATCAACACTAAATTTTTCAAAAACTAAAATTTTCAAAATGAATAAAAAATATGTGTAGTAGACCATCCACATCGCCATCATCATAAACTTCAAGAAAAATTTGCGCTAATTGTCGAAACCAGTTTCGTACTTCAACTAAATTAAAAACTTATTCTTAACTTTCAATTAAATCTCAAATAAACCTGTATCAGCAACCTGTACCGCCAGAATAAAATTCTCATTGAGATCCGTTTTTGTTCGTTGCAGTTGTTCAGGAATATTAATTTCTGAAATTAAATGAGGAACTGAGACTTGTTGTCCATTAGCAAAACGTTTTCTTCCAACTGCCTTCTCCAAATTTTTTAATTTAGGAAGATTAGCCTTAAATTATTTGTCAGTTTTAAAAATAGTATAGAAAATAATAAACCTTGGCCCTAATAAATCAATTTATCACCACCTTTCGCTGATTTTACAAATGAAGCCATTTTAATAATTTTTTTGCATTAAAAATTTTTTATATTATCTAGAAAATCTAAAACTAATGAAAAAAATTGAAGAAAATTTACTAGAACAATAAAGATTGTAGAACAAACGGAATAAAAATATAACAACAAATCAATACTTTAATTTTTAGTGTTGATATTTTGGATTTGACCTTTTGGGTCATTTGATCTCCTGGGTTTTGACCTTTTGGGTCATTTGATCTCCAGGGTCTTGACCTTCTGGGTCTTGATCTTCTGGGTTTTGATCTTCTGGGTTGATCCCGAAAATTTATTTTAAGATTAATTTTTTAATTTTTAAAGTCCATCAGCAGGCCAAGCAGAATTAAATCCAAATCCATCAGCTAATAATTTTTATTACGAAAAGACTTGTTTGCCTGCAGTAAATGCTCATGAAGCATGTACTTATAGATCATTTTCTTTTGAAAGAATAAGAAAAACTTCACTTGAGGGTTTTGTAAAGAAAAGTATTCAAGTAAATAATTTAATTATTTAAAGGATGGTAGGAATAGTGGAGATTTTGGATATTTAATTAGCTAGGCATATATTTGACTCACTCAGTATATCTCTAAATTCTACAATAAAATTAATACAATCGAACATGAATTTTTGATTCCCGCAGGACTACATATGTAGAAAAATACTTTTTATTTATTAATTCGATATATTCGATTATATTAATTTTGTTATCGAATTTTATCACCGAGAGGGTATCTAAATTTAATATAAATACGTTACGTTTTCTTAAAATTTGATTAGCTACTGTTTGAATGTTGTCTAAACGAGCGTTGAAGATTTTTATCGAAGCTCTCTTATAAGATAAAAATTTTTAGCTCCGAAAGGGTATCCCATAATGAGAAGATGGTTTGTTAATTTATGAGATAATTGAGATATTTCCTTAATTTATATTATTAATTATATTTCCTTAATTATAAAAGGGTGGAATTTTAAAACAATTGAAAAGTTTATTTATTAATTTCACTAAAAAATATTTTAAAAAAGGTTGCAAGTCGCGAACAATGTTTAAGTGCTTGTTTAAAAGAAAAAGAATTTATTTGTCGTTCAGTTAATTATAATTATGATACTTATGCTTGTGAAATGAGTATTGAAGATAGACGATCTAAACCAACACATTTAAGAATGACTGTAGATCAGCCTGTTGATTATTTCGATAATAATTGTTTAAATCGTAAGTCTATTTAGAAAACTGATCTCGATTTTACGGCACTTTCATTTTAATACCAAATGAATTTTTCATGTAGAAGAGGGCGCTAGACGGGAGATCCGATTTTATTTTAATTTTATCTCATGTTTCTATCATCCACTCTAATATTTGAAATTTAATTTTAACAAAACTTTAGTTTGTCTTAAACGCTAAATATCCTATGTAGGTTCTGGATATTCCTTTTCCTTTACGATAAATCTCTATAAATATTAACATTCTTTATTTTAATAAAACACAGAAAAATAATTTTAAAAAATTAATTTTTTTAATTTAAAAAAGGTCAAAATCGTTGTAGCCAGCAAGGAGGAAATTTGGTATTTGTTAAAACAACACAATTTGAAATTAAATATTATGATCATACACAATCAGTAATTAATTAATTTTAATTTTTAAAAATATTTTTAATTTGAAGGTAGAACCACAAGAATCTAATTGTTTACAAAAATGTTTAGATTCTTTAAATACTTTTTGCCGTTCTGTAGAATTTTCTCCAAATGAGAAAAATTGTATAGTTAGCGATGAAGATACTTTTTCGAGAGCTGATCAACAAGGGGCTGTTCAAAATAAAGATTATTATGAACCTATTTGTGTTTCTGGTAATTTTAAAAGAATTATTTTTGAAACTTGCAGTCAAAATACTATAAGATACCCTCAATATAGATAACAAACTTGAGGATTATTCGAGTTATGAGATTGATATCTCTGAGAATGCTTATCTAAACGAACAATATTTGATTTTTTCATTTTGAACGAGATCTCGTCTTTACCCTCACTATGAGAGATACTCTCTATTTTGGGCTCCTTGTATTAAGTTCTACTTAGTCTATGATTTTGAAGTAGACTGGGAAGCTATCAACTGTGAATCTAACACTAGGAGTAGTTGTCAAAAAGCATAAGAAAATTCTCTATTTAAGGTCAACTTCATTATAGGATACGATTTTTTCGGTCCCTAAGATGTTATCTTATAATGAATATGTACAAAAAAAATCTAAAATTTATCCAAAAATTTCTTCTAAATTTTTAGCCGATCTATCTTCATCAACCTGTCGCCAACAAGCAGCATTCAATCGTTTTATTGGCGTCTCTATTGAAGGACAACCTGTAGCAACAGCTCAAGGTGTAACTATTGCGGATTGTGTTTCTCTTTGTTTCCAAAATTTAAATTGTAAATCTCTCAACTTTGACCGTACACAAAGTACTTGCCATATATTCGCTGTTGGACAGGCAAATGCTAATGTTAAGAAGAACCCTTCTGTTGACTTTTATGAATTTAATTGTGGTAAATTAATTAGATATACAGCTGGACCACCCCAAAAGATACTCCCTTCTTGCTGTAGAAATGTATTTTATAGTAAAGTGTATCCTAAATAGAGGGTATCATCCCAGTGGCAACAGGATCAGCCGTATTACTCAAAATCCGAAATCTGATCTTCTTCTACCCAGACCTCCGATCCAAACAGACTTTTTTCTTAACCCAGCCCTGCCCTCACATTGAGCAACCAAATTTTTAAAAAATTAAACACTTAAATAACTTAAAAATAACCACTTAAACCGTGATTATCTAGTATTGCATGTATTTTACAATGAGGTCCATCTTTGGAATTTTAATAAAAAAATATTCTTTTTAGAATCCCAATTTGGAGGAATGGCACTATGCACAAATGAAGGAATTAGATTTATAGTAAATACAAAAGAGCCTTATACTGGGGCTATTTACGCAGCAGAAAAATTCAGTACATGCTCTCAAGTTGTAGAAAATGCTAAACAAATATCTATTACTTTCCCTCCTCCGAATATTTCGCCCAATTGTGGAACTACAATTAAAGTACTTGAAATGAAAAAAAATATTTTATTTTAATTCTTTTAAAAACAGGACGGAAAATTAGAAGCTTTAGTTGTTGTTTCATTAGACGGAGTTCTCCCACATCAAGTCACCACAGAATGGGATCGTTTCTATCGAGTATCTTGTGATGTCAGTATGAATTTGGAGAAAATGTTGGAAAAGCGAGAACAGGGAATTGAGGGGACTGTTTTGGTTACTACTATATTTGAAACTAAGTAAGGAAAAATTTATCTGGAACAAATCGGATCTCATTATATTATAATATAGTCTATAATAGGAGCTGTCTAAAACCGAAAGTTTTCTGACTCAAGCTCTAGCCTATACTAGATACACCTGAATATAAGAGAAGTCTTTAAAATTTATCTTCCTAACCGGTACTTCCTAACCGGTACTCCCAATTTTAAGTCACCACCATTATAAGATACGATTTTTCCAGTCCTTAAGTAGTAGAGATCTCAGAGTTAGATATCTTTTAGTGAGAGGAAAATAAAAATTATTTAAAGAGAAGTAGAACCACAAATTCTCGATGCCGGCACTCCCCCTCCAATTACGGCAACACTTTCATTTTTGGACGCTGACGGCCAACCATTACAACAAGCTTCAATTGGAGATCCATTATTTATGGTTGTTAGTAGTGAACAAGCTGGGCCACATAATATGGTGAAAAGAGATTTTTTTGAAAAATTTTTGAAAATCTCTAAAAAATTTTTTCTAAAGATGTTGGCTGAATGTACAGCAACAAGAGTTGGTGGGGAAGGAGAAGCTGTTCCCTTCACTATTATTGATAATGGGTATTGAAATTAAAATCATTTATTATATCTATTCCAAAAAGATGTCCACGTTACCCAGCTTTGTGTGGTCCAGTTGAGCAAGATTTTGAGAAAAACAGACTAAAAGCAGATCTGAAAGCGTTTCGTTTGGATGGATCTTATGATGTCCAAATTCAGTGTACTGTTATGTTTTGTGCTGGACCGAATGGATGTCCTCCTGTTTGTTTTAATAATTTCTCAAGAAAATTCTATCGTAGAGTTCAAACTGTATATATCCAAACAAATGCTCATAAACCGTTTGTACTCCTTGAAGTACTGCTTATATGACGACCCAACAAAATTAGATTCAAAAATTCTAAATAAAGTCCTTAACAATTTCCCTGTCAACCAGCTTGAGTTTCTATTTTTTATTTTCCCATCAAGTTCAAGCAGTACAGTGTTCATCTACCACTTAAATTCAAACATTTTAATTAAATAGAGTAATTGTCTCGATTCTGGCACCAACGATTTGTTCCTCTCCCATGGCCGTAAAAAGAGACACAGTAACACAATTGCTTCTTCTTCCAACGATGCAAACAGTGAAGAAACACTTTCGGCAATAATTCGAGTTTTGGCAGATGGGGAAATGGAAGAAGAAGTTGAACGTTTTTATAATCAAACATTGGAAGGAAAAATAATTAATAGGTGGGGTTTTTTAAAGAAAAAAAATTTTAAAGTTTTTTAAATTTTAGCAATAAAAGTAGAATTAATGATTATTTGCCAGAGAAGGAAGTAATTGACCATAACCTTGTTTGTATGGCGGATTCTGTTTTCCTTTCAATTGTGGCATCTATGTCTATGGTAAATACTTTTTAAATATTTTGAGGGTTATATTTATGTGTGGATTAGGGAAAATAAAATTACGAGGATTGTGTGGATTAGAGTATATGCTTCCTTTTCTGGGAAGCAAAAACATACACCCCTTCAACGAACATAAAAATTACAAAAATAAAATAAATCTAAATAGTACCTATATTCAAAAATACCTTCTAGTCTTATAGAAAAATTTTGAGAGTTTATTAATTTTTATATCAGGATGGAAAAGCCTAGGAAGTAGAATATTCTCCACAAAATTTTATAAAGAAATTTAGGTATCTGAGTCTCCTAAGTATTTGTATTGAGAAATTCAGTAATTATCAGAGAGAGTTTTTTTAGGTTCGAAAAACCTGATAATAGGTACCTAAAAGGTTCGAAAAAAAGGCTTAAATAGGTTGAAAAAAATGCAAAAAGTGGCAAAATAGGTACGAATTTTTAACAATTAGGTTTGTATTGTTGAGTTTTTTTCAATTTTGTGTTTTCAATTTATGGTTTTTCAAATTTAACGGCCCGTAATTCGGCCCTATCAAGTCAGATTGCGCTGATTTTGGTGTCAATCAACACAGATTGAGAAGCTCTTTCAAATGAGCTATCATTCAAAAAATCGAATTTTTCACCTCAAAATTGTCTTTTCCCCCGTATGGTTTTTCGATATTTGGGTTCATGTAACTCGGTCCTATGAAGTCATATCGCGTTGATTTTGGTGTTATTCGACTCAGCTCGGCGAGCTCTTTCGAACTAGTCACACCTTTGAGAGCTATTTTGAATAACATAAATATCGATATAAATCGGAGTCTTTGTCCCTAAAGCAATTTTTACCGATAATTGGTTAAAAAAGATAATTAAATATCAAAATTAAAAATTTTTTATAAAAAAATCCCCAGAGATTTAGCGAAAAAATGACTTAAATTCTATAATATTTGCGAAAATAAAGGCAAATTTTAAGATTTTTTTCAAAAAACCTAGAATAGGTTCAAAAAAGTCCGAAATAGGTTGCAAATAGGTTTTAGGTCCAAAAAGGCCGAAATAGGTTTTTTAGGTTCGAATAGGTCCAATATAGACTCATTATTTCGACCCAAAACAGTGTTTTTTGTGCATATCTCATCAAAACTAGTTCGCAAAAAAAATAGAGAAAAACCTAAAAAAAACTCTCTCTGGTAATTATTAATTTTCTAAAAATAATTTAAATTTTATTTTTTGCCAAAATTTAATTCAAAAAAATTATTTTTATAAAAATAGATTTGCCTTCTACTATCAGCATTAATTGTTATTTGGGGATGTTATTGGCTACAAACAGAAAATAATAAGGAAAATGAAAATAGAAAATCTTAAATTTAAATTTTGATATTTATATTTTTTTTAATTTTCTAAATTATATTTTTTAAATCCTTTAAGGGACCGAAAAATATTTTAAAAAATAATTTTACTTTTTTTAATTGTTAAAATTTGAACAAAGATCGGCCCTTTAATTAAATCACCAACCAATGTTACCATAAAAATATATCATTTAAATCTCTTTTAATTTCTCAAAATTTTAAGGAAAAAAGTAAATTCACTTAAAAATTTAACAATCTATATATTAAAATAATGATAAAATGATTAAAAATTGAAATGATTCGATTTTTGCATAAAACTCAACATCTACAGATTTAATTAGTAGAAAATATGTTCCTGTAATATATTTTAGGTTTTCAGGAAATATTTTTGTCGTTCACTAAAATTAAATTGCCACAAACATAACGAATACACAAAATAAATACACAAAATACTCTCAAAACAAACAAAACATTCAATCAAAAAAATTAACTAGTAAAATTAATGACCACAAATATTCCCAATAAATACTCTCAAAACAATCAAAATATTTAAAATTAAAAAACATCATCACTAAAAATATTTCCAAAATATTCCTTAAAAATATAAAAAAGAATCAAAACATTCAAAATTATAAAAAAACATTCTCCCAAACTAAGGTTGTCGGATCAAGGAAATCTTCAAAATTCTTGAGCAAAAAAAGTTAAGTACCAATGGAGTGATATAGAGTGATTAGGAGCAATTAAGAATGGATTTAGGTATTTAATGGACAACCCTTCCAAATTAAAATATATAACTCCATTAATTGCTTGGCGTTCTGCCCAATAAATGACATTTTCTCCCAAATGTTCGGTCTAGTCTGCTGTGATTTTTAAACAATTTTATTTTAATTCTATTAGAACATATTCTCAATTTTATTTTGAATTTTCGGCATCTTCCTTATTAAATAAAAGTTATTCTGTGTTGTCCATTTCTCTAGTATTTTGTATATATGTACATGTGTATTATTCTCCCTAGAATTTACCCTTATTATTTAAATTTTAATCAATTTTTTTATTAACGTTCAGTCAATATTAGTACTACATATTCTTGCAGGTATTTATTCTTATTAGTTCTATTCTATTGATGTTTTCCAAATCGTTTTCAAACATTTTTATTTCATTAAAAACATTTTAAGGATTGTTTATAACATTAAAATACGAAATTTTCAAACCCCCCAACGAACTTTCAACCTCAAAGTTTTTATTTTTTTTAATTTTTTAAATTCTATTTTTTTAAGTAAATCCTTTAAGGGACCGAAAAATTATATTTAAAAAAATAATTCCACTTTTTTTTAATTGTTAAAATTTGAACAAAGATCGGCCATTTAATTAAATCACCAACCAATGTTACCATAAAAATATATCACTTAAATCTCTTTTAATTTCTTAAAATTTTAAGGAAAAAAGTAAATTCACTTAAAAATTTAATAGTTTAATATGAAATTAATGATAATATAAATTTTAGTTAAGTTTTGGCATGGTCCGTATTTTTTGGTATGGTCCTCGTTTTGGTCGTTCCATGTTTTGGTAAGACCGCATTTTGTCGTTCCGCGTTTTGTCTGTTCCGTGTTTTGTAATTCCTCGTTTTGCCCCTCACCCATTTTTCTCATGCCTCAAAACATAAAATTTTTTATATTCTTTATATTTTAATATAATTTTATATATTTTAATATTTATATATTTTCTATATTTTAGTTATATCTTCAATTTTTTCTATGTTTGTTTAGGTATTATTTTTATTCAATATATAATTTTCATAAGAAAATAAATATCAAATTTGCTAGTATTTTAAAAAACCGATTAAAAAACTTTGATTGAACTTTATTCTGAATTTTATTTTTACGTTTAAATCAGAAAAAAATAGAAATTCGAAATAATTTTTCCATGTAATGTTGCATTATGCACTCTCTCACTTCCTCTTTTTTTATTTATGAGAAAAGTAATCATTTTTGATTTAAAGTTTGACCATTTGAAGAAACAAGGAAAAAACACAAATAATTGTGTTAATGCGTAGCACCATTTCACATTTAATTTTGCACTCCGACACCGTTCCCATACTTTATTTAGTTCGAAGGCTCAGAGCACAACCCTCATTTTACTTGCCCCACTACAAAAAATAAACAATTTTAAATATTAATTTAACGAAAATTCTATGTAGTATTTTTATTTTGTTCCATTTTTAATTAAAATTCTATATATATTCTTTTAGCAAAATTAAAAAAAAATTTTTTTGATTATTTAATGGACTCTCCTCCACTTCAACACTCATCATCAGAATCTTCTCGCTCAACAACACCAACAGATTTCATTACAGAAAGAGAATTAACTCTTTTTATTTTTATTGGTGTTCTTTTAAACCAATTTAATTCTTTTATTCTCTCTGTAAGTTCAAATAAAATTCGGTAATTCCAAACTTTGTCCCTCCCTATTTTTTACTTCCTAAAAATTTTAATAATGGTCAGATTTTCTCCTTCCTCTATTTTCTCCTTCCCCTGTGAAATATTCAAACAAGAGACATTGAACTTTTAAATGTCGAGGTTGAACAACTATGAAAATAAAAAGAACAAAATCAATGTTTTTAATTCTTTTTTTTTGATTAATATACATAGTTTCCGGAGGCTGAAAATAATTGTATGACTATAAAATTAATCTTCTTATAAATGTCTCGTTTTTGAATATGTATGTCACAGGGGAATATAGGAGAATAGAGGAAGGAGAAAATCTGACAATTATTTACAATTTTTAGGAAGCAAAAAAATAGTGAGGGACAAAGTTTGGAATTACCTGAAATTCTAAAAATGTCGGGAGTCGGGGATCCCAACAAATTGGTTTTGGAGAAAAAAGAACGGTCGTGGCACCAGACTGTGTTGGTTGTGCCAACACAGTCAAATAAAAGGAGAAGAACAGTAAGTGAGCCTCGAGGGGGGTTCACTTTTCCACTAAACACACAAAAAAATTGACACAACCCAATTCAACAACAAGTTTACTTCCACAAAAAAATATAAGCAAAAACAGCAGTAAGTGAAATCAAGCACGAATTAAACAGAGTAGAAGCCACGGATCAGCCACCGAAAGATTGAAATTGAAAACTGGAAGGTTGAAAGTTGAAACTGGAGGGTTGAACAGGAATGTTGAATGGGAATGTTGAATGGGAAAATGTTGGCCCGAAGAGTGGAATATAGAAGTTGAGAAGAATGTTTTGGGGGGCTGATCCTCGGCTTTATATAGCCCATAAATGGGGAGGGATTTGGAAAAATGCCAAGAAAAATGAACATTTTAGAAATATTCTCAAAAAGAAATTAGAGAACAAAAAATAATGGGAAAGTATTGAGAGGGGAAGGCAGACAGCAAAAACACACAAAAATGAGTGAGAGTGACCAGCACAAGCTGTCACCAAAAAAAGAACAGAGAATGGAAATTTGGCGGGAAAAATAAAATGAACGATAAAAAACAATGGGGTGAACGAGTGAAATTCCAACGAAAAAGTTTGTAAAAAAATAAGGGTAAAAAATAACAAATTAATTAAAGTTAATTGAAACAAATTAATAAAAAAGTCGCCAAAAATTGGCGACACTCCCCCCGGCCTAGAAAAAATCCCGTAATCAAAAAAAAAATAAATTTTCAACCATCCCGTTTTTCTTCATTTCTGGGCCATATTGAAGAACCAGACGGTAGGTTTTGAGCCATGTAGAGAGCTGTGGATGTGAGAAGGTGCATGGCATTTTGACGTGTTGTTTCATTAGCATTTAATAATAATGTGGCTGGGTTGGGCAGGCTAGTGGCGATATTGATGGAATGACCTCGCACCATTGACAGTTTGATCGGGCGTGGTGGTGGATGTTTATTTTCTTTAACTACTATTAGGTCGTCGGTGGTAGTCGAGGCATTACGTTGTTTTGCATGATGGCGGTGGTGGTGGCGCGTCCTTTCACTGCTTCCCCTTTTTTGAGACTTTGGCGAGGGGCGACGCTCCACCACCGGACTTTGTTGTCGTCGTCGTTGTTTCTCTGATGAACGACTTTTTCGATGACGGCCTGGTGATTTGCTGTCCTTTCGTTGTCTTTTCTCGGGTAGAAGTGCCGCTAGATCCGCTCTATCTTCATCAGCTCTTTTCAAATAAAAGTCTGCTGTTCGAAGGGCTGCTGCCTTTTCTTTACGTAATATCTGTGTTGTTTTCGGATCACGTTCTTTAAGTCCTCCTTTGTCAGGCAATTTTGAGAATGTGCGATAACGCCAACCAGGCCCTTCTTCGATAGCTTTCAATCTTTTTTCTTTAGCATCTTCATCTGTTGTTTCCTCCCTCCGGCGTAACACTTTGACGGCTGCACGATGCGCGGTTTTAGCTGCTTCTAGTCGTTTAGGGTCACGAGCCAATGCTGCATTTTCTTCGTTTAATTTTCGGTTGCCTTCGATTGCTGCCATTGCAAGTTGAGACGGTTTAGTTTTAGCATCACGAAATCCACGTTTTCGATCTCGATACGATTTGAGTCGTTTTTTGTCGTTGATTTGTCGTTCACGCTCTATAGAAAGTTGCTGACTGCTACTCTGTTTCTCGCTGGGTGGTGTTGCCTGTCCGTTGTCTGATTCACTAGAAATTAGACCTTCATCCTCTTCCGGCGCTTCTTGTTGTTGGTGTTGTTGGTCGTTACTAACATTTTCTTCTTCCTGCTCTTCCACCACTTCATTTGTTGTTAATGCCAGTCGTTCACGGAGTCGATTTAAAGCCCATTTTGCTAAGTCCTTTTGGTCAACACTTCCACTAGAACTTAAGTCAGCGTCTACACAAGCCAGTTCTTCCAACGGGTCACATCCTGGGGCACTGGTTATGAGTTTTGCAGCTTCCCGCATCACCCCTTTCTTTAATTCTTGATCCATTTCACGTGTTGTTTCCGCTGGGGCCCGTTCATTTTCCAAACTATGTTGTTGTTGTTTCTCTGGTTCTGGCTGTTGATTCATTTTAATAGTGATCTGCTGTTGTCTCCATTCCGAAAAATAAGGGCAAGCTTTATCACACGCACGATGCCCATGAGGTTGCGGCACCCCCTTGCTGACACATGATGAACAGCGTGTTGTTTTAGTAGGTGGAGTCGTCGTCATTGTTGTCGAAGCTTTTTCTTTAATTGGTGCTGGTTCCATCGTGACTGATTGTAGAAATTTTAAAATATTATCGCCACTTTCCAGATTATATAGATCGAAATAAGGAGGCGGAGATAGAGGTAGGTGACACAAACTTTCTTTTAATCGGTGCAAATTTAATCCAAAAGAAATTTTTATTGCCACGCAGGTGGCTGGTGCAAAACAGTCCAAGTCACTGGCCAAGTTGAGCAGAGAAGACTTCTCCTTTTCTTTGTTTACGCATAAATTAAAAAGGAACGTTTCTTTTGTATTTACGGCCAAAAAATGAAAAGCTTTCAATTTTGGTGTGTCGATGACAGGCACATTTTTTCTTTCTCTCTTAGCTAGGCCAAAGAGTTGCAGTAATCGAATGGCAAAGTCACCGAAAATAATTGAAGAAAAAGTGACGATAGGGGATCGATTAAAGTTAAACAGTTTGTTGTAATCTTCCCAGTTTAGACCCACGAACTGATAGATAGATCCACCATCTGATATATATTGATTAGAGAAGTCGAAAAAAATAATCAAGAAATTGAGCTTTTTCCCCATAGAGTATCCTGTCTTATGTTCTTTGAAGAAATGTATTGCGTAATTGTGAGTTATCAGAGCTTCTATTATAAATCCCGCAGTATCACTAATTTTTCCTTTAGCAGCCAGGGTAATCCCAGCTTGGTTAACACACCGGAACCTTCCAGCGGCCAAAAAGCTCCTCATTTGCAATTCTGTTACAGCCGAGGTAATTCCAGCTTGGCTAATAGGTAGGAATTTTTGAGCGGCTAACAAACTCGTTTTCGAGTGATTCGAGGTGTTGACGATACTTGCACCGACGGCCACTCCTAATAATACAACTATAGTCGAAGCAAGTAAGTCTCGTTGGTGTTGAGCTCTGCGTTCTCGTTGTCTTGTACATTCACGTAGGATTGTTAATCCGAAATTCAGCACAAACAGGGCCACCAAGACGAAATAAGCTAGCAGCACAATTCCATCAGATGGTGTATTTTCTTGATTATTTTCGAGGGTTGACGCTTTCAGTACTTTATGATGTGCGTGACTTTCCTGAGCAAGTCCGCCGCTGAGAACCATAAGTAACAATATCGCCGTCGTAAACTTCGTCACATTATCCGGTCGATGACCTTGCTGTAGGAAAAACCACGCCGCCAGCTTATACGCTCGGTAAATTGGTGAGAATTTGATAGCCACGTACAGCGCGAATAGTCCAACCACCAACGCGAACACACACATAAGTAAGAGTGGTATACTAGCCCATAGTCGAATAATGGCGAAAGGGTCGAAGCTAAAGTCCATCGGCCAATTCCATCCTTCATCTGGCTCAGTTTCCAATCGCTCGGATAGCCTCTGTTTATGTCCAAATTGTCGTTTGAGTGGGATATAGTGTAATTCGGCGGAAATATTGAATGACGTCTCTCCAGCTGGACAATCAACCACACAATTACTTGCGATTAAAGACCGGTCAAATGGTAAAACTATCATTTTTTCTGTGTTGTTGGTGGTACACTGAGTGGCAAATACTACACCGTCATCACATTCTACTTTGGCAAGGGCAGTCCCCCAATCCGTACGACATTTGTAACGAAGTTGCGCACCCGTAGGGCATTTGTAACAGCCAACCAATGAGATGGGTTCGATCCAACATTTTGAGTCCCGGAATTCCAAAATAAGCTGTAGATCTTTCATTTGAACGTGCAGTTGAACTGGGCTGTAGGAATGTTCGGCATAGATAGCTGGGCCTTCATTATACACATAAACTTTAGCAACGGTGATGGGCAAGCGAGCCATAGGATTCTCAAGTATTCCCTCCACATCCACGTCTTGACAGTGACACGAAACAGATCCTTCCTCGTGATTTGGTTTACAGTCTTTACAGGTATCGATATCCAATGAGCAATTAAACTTCCTTGCGGCGTCTTCGTCCACACAG
The DNA here is from genome assembly GCA_036172945.1 of Meloidogyne incognita. Taxonomy (NCBI): domain Eukaryota; kingdom Metazoa; phylum Nematoda; class Chromadorea; order Rhabditida; family Meloidogynidae; genus Meloidogyne; species Meloidogyne incognita. Next base: position 1,167,847 of record JARQAC010000006.1, on the reverse strand, counting down.
TGTAAGTTAGTTGGAATGTGTTGGATTAATGCTGTTGCTCGGCCGTTAGTAATAAATCGTTGGCTCAGAGTAGGCATTGGTGGCAATGAAACAGAAAGTGGTGTAATTGATATATTTCCCCAATTGGATGTCATTCCAGGTCGTAAGATTAGTTCGGTATTCCAGGACTTTCCACCCGTAAGCTCAAGACGGAGGTCGACAGGAAACGTCACATCCCAAGCTGGGCAGCTCACGACTTCAAAAGGTGGTCGAGAGGTTGTCCGTGCATACCAGCGATAGTAAAGACAAGCTGAGGCAGGTAGTCCACATTGATTTTGCCAAAAACTTGAACTATCAACACAAAAACTCTTTCCAGGAAAGCCATTGACTTCTTTCAGTTCCGGAATTAATGAGTCAGTTTGTACCTCAGAGCAATAATTTCCACGGCACGATCCGGCAGTAGGGCAGCGTTTTATCGACGAGACTTTCATTTCGTAAGAACGCAACCAAGCCTCTGATTTTTGCAAGCATTCCATCCTTATTGCGTGGAAGGTAGTGCTAAGTACGCCTAAGGCCAGTCCATGTTCATCTTTCAGTAATAAATTTGAAGTTTGTCCGGCCGGTAAGAGAGTGAGGGTCGTAGCAGAACGAATTGTACAAACTAGGCCATGAGCCGATCGTAAACAACTTTCTGATTTTGTAACAATAGAGACCGTCTCAGATCCATCACACTTGTCAGTTAGAAGCAATGTAAGGGCAACGATAGCTAAAAGCCAATCAAATCTGCGCATTCTTTGATCACGAAAACGACGGAAGCCAGTTTGAACTGAAGTCACTTTCCTTTTAACTGTTCTAATTCCTGTTCGTAAATTAGCTGTTGATTGACTTCTACTAGCAACTGGTTGTCTTCGGTTATTGAACCAATTAAAAACAAGTGCCGGGCCTGCAGTAATCCACGCTAGCAGTTGACAAACCAGTTTCGCTCCTTTAGTCATTCGTCGGAGTAGAGTCCATACAAATCCGAGTAAACTCAACACAAACGCAATGGAGAGTCCAATAATAATCATAGCTGTTCGTGGCCGACAGGTTGGATTTGTAATTAAGTCCCAACAGAAGGTACATTCAATCAGTAAACATTCATCAACAGCAGAGCAACGTTGTTCAATCTCCGTTGAGTTCTCTGAGTTGTACCAGAAGTGTCCAGTGCAGGTGTAATCATTAACCAGTATTTCCATAGGTAGCTCGAAAACAAATCTATTTGTTGCTGCTCGCACCCAGCAGGATCCCATACAACAAATTTCGGTCTTTTGAATATTAGACGGGCTGGTGACGATAACTCCCTTAGTTGTACACAGGACGTGGCTGGTGATATTTGCTTCTACCAGAGGGTAAACGATTGCAATAAAACAAGTTAAAGCTAAAATTCCCATTCTTGCTCGTGCTCTTGTAATCATTTTGTGACAAGGTGGTTTTGGTAAGTTAGCTGGTTTTTCTTTGGGTTCTTTAGCTTGTTGAGTTCGTGGTTCCATCACAGGGTCAGGCGTGGGTGTCATAGCAAATTCAACATTTTTACTCGCCTCTAGTGGACACAAACGATTGATCGGTCTGGTTAGTATTTTTCCATTTGCCATTAACACCTGGGCACTTCGAATATTGGGTTCTTGTCCATTCAAATCGGTAATTCGTCCCAAAGACCAAAGATTGCGAGGACGAAGATCTTCGATTAGCACTACATCACCAACCATGGGTATAGATTTATCTTGACATCGAGGTCCACGATGGTTCCATCCTGCTCTTTCTCGCAACACAAGCAAGTATTCCTTGGTCCAACGGGTCCAGTAATATTCCACAGCTTCCTGAGTGACACGCCAAAGGTTTGCCAATTTTTCATGGGAAGGTAAATGCTTATCCTCGTCGTCATCCAATTGTGTAGTGGCCAAGTGCATATCTGCTCCAGGTAACAGAAAATCCATTGGTCGTAACGGGATTGGAGCTCCTTCGGCATCAGAAACGATGGTGAGAGGCCTTGAGTTGATACTGGCTTCAGCTTCAGTCAGAAAAGCACTCAAGTCATCGCAAGGCAAAATTCTTCGTCCCAGTGTCCGTTGAATTGAATGTTTGACCAAAGCCACTAGGCGCTCATATATTCCACCTGCCCAAGGACTAAGCTGCGGTATAAAGTGCCAATCAATTCCAGAACGTGCCGAAAATTCTTCTGGGTCGTCTGTCATTGCTAGTGTCTTGAGGGCTTTTCCTGTTTGTACAAATGTCGGCGCATTGTCGGAAAGAATTCTTCTAGGCTTCCCTCGTCTGCTAATAAACCGTCTTAGCACGTTGATGAACGATGATGCGCTCAAGTCATAAGTCGGTTCCAAGTAGACGGCTCTGACGGACAAACATGTAATAATGACAATCCAAACTTTGACAACCACTCCGGCTTGTCGGGCGAGTGTAGGGCCAAGATAGTCGAGACCAACAGATTCGAACGGTCGTCTTCGTTGGACTCTATCAGCAGGAAGTGGTGGCATAACCGGTAGGGCATATTTTGGTTTATTCATTAGTCGACATCTAGTACACTGAGAAAGTACGTGTTTGATCGTCCTTCGCGCTTGAGGCAGGAAAAATTCTCGCAATAGTTCGGTCAGTGTCCAATCCACTCCGGCATGTTTAAGTCGTTGATGGACGTCCATAATAATAAGAGGAGTAATCCCAGCCTGACGGGGTAACCAAATAGGGTTAATAGGCGCACAAGCTTCAGCGTTATTGTCAATCCTCGTTCTCATTCGAATTATTCCTTCTGGGTCGATCACGGTATACTTGCTTTTCTTTTCCAATTTATATTGACGTTGGGCCAGTCGGATTAACAAGGAACGAGCAATTCGGTAATCTTTGGCAGTAAAAATACCATTTGCAGAGATACAGGTTGGAAACTGTACACAACGCAGTTTGATGAAACGTAGCACCAAAATGACTGTTCCAAGCAAGGTAAGCAATGAACTAAATCGTTTCGCCTCAAAGATAGGTTCAGACGGTAATTCATTAACAACACCAACAAATTGTTCGTCCAAATTCTCGTCTTGCTTTACCTCACCCTTCAGAGGTAGGTTGAACTCCATTTCGTTAGGCCATTGGTCGTAGGGGGTGCTAATCCAGGTTGGTCCGCTCCACCAGAGTTTGCTTTCCATCAGGTGAGTTGCGGTGGTTCCGCGTGTCGCTATATCAGCAGGGTTGAAGGTGGTATTCACATAATGGAAGGTCATATTCTCTTGCTTCCTAATTTCCCGCAGGCGGTTCTCCACAAAGACTGGTTGGGTTTCTTTACTTTTTATCCATGCTAAGACTATTTGTGAGTCGCACCACAAGTGAGTTGCGGTGATTGGTCGGTTAATCTGCGCACTAACAAAGGCCGTGGCTCGCACACCCAGCAATACTCCCATGAGTTCCATTCTCGGGATAGTCATAGTTTCACGCGCCTTCCTTGGTTTAAGCCTCACTTTCGAAAACACAAGCTTAGCCATCGATTCAGTTCTTAAATAGACTGCAGCAGCATAGGAGGTCTCCGAAGCATCAGTAAACACGTGTATTTGTATGTCATTGCTCTTGCCAAGTACAAAACGATCCTGTCTAATAGTGGACCCATTCCAATCGGCACAAATTCTTTTCCAATGTTCCGATTCTCCAATGGACAGTTCGGTATCCCATCCATGAGATTCATCCCATAACTTTTGAAAGAACTTCTTTGCCTCCAGAGTGCACGGCCCAATAAGTCCCAAAGGATCAAAAATTCCCGCTAACACACTCAAAACAGTACGACGAGTGATAGGTGAACTGCACTTCATTGCCGGAAGCTCAAAGAGAACCTCGTCAGATTGGACATCCCATGTAATTCCAAGTACTTTAGCTTGTTTTTGATCGAGTCGGTCTTCCTCCGGCAGTGCACTCATAACATCAGTTGAGCTAGAGATATATTCACGTAAGTTCATTTTAGCTTGTTTGAACAATTCTTTAGCAGTTATGGCTTTTGTTCGTGCTTCTTCCTCATTTTCACACTCGATAAGCAAGTTGTCCACGTAAACATTTCTGAATAACACTGCATCTTGTTCAGGACCAAATTTAGCCAGATGAGCACGGATAACGGCAGCCAACATGAACGGAGATGAAACAACTCCAAAAGCCACACGGCAAAATCTATAAACAGCCAGGTTCTCGCCAATTGGTGGTTGCATAGGGTCTTTAGCCCAAAGAAATTTGCACACTTCGCGGTCCTCTGGTTCAAGCTCAATCATTAGAAAAGCCTTTTCGACGTCAGCAAGGACTGGTATAGCACAGTTACGAAAACGGAGAAGCACACCAGCCAGATCGGGTAACAAAACAGGTCCGCGGTAGAGACAGTCGTTCAAGCAAGCTTGGCCTTTTGGATGTGCACTGGCGTCGTAAACCACTCTTAATTTCTTGGGAGTAATGACGGCATGGTGCGGTAGGTAGTGTTCGCGACTGCCTGGGCTGCAACTGGTTAGCTCGATAATTCCTTGTTGTTGCTGTTCACAAATAACTTCGTTGTATTTCTTAAGCTGGTCTGGTTCGCTTCGTAGTCGATTGAGTGTAGCAACAAGTCGTCTGTAGGCCATAGCAAAATTAGGTGGCAACTCGGGGCACGGGTCACGCCAAGGCCATTTCACACAATAACGTCCATCCTCCAGTTGCCGTATTGACTTGTCAACCATTTTCTCTGCCAGTTGGTCGTCGTCTTGAGCTGGGTCGTCCTTTATGCCAATAGTTTCCAAAGACCAAAATTCTTCGATTGCCGATGCTGGAGGCATTTGTTCTTGATTAGCAGGATTGACCGCCATTAACGATGACGAAGTCCCAGTCCGTGCAGGTAAGTTCACTTCTCCCCCAAGTACAGGTCCAAGGACAGTTCGGATGACTGTAAATCCATGGTTGGTCATCTTGCAGCCAATAAAGTACTTCCAAAATTCCCGCGTCCCAATTAGTATGTCCGGTTTTCCAACGTCCATTCTCAACACGTAACTATCCGAGCAGCTGTCACCTATATATTTCGGAGTTTCCATTTGGGCGGCAATTTCTTCAATATAGTTGAGTTCAATTTTCTCCCATTGACCATCCAATCGCTTAAGTTGTAGTTTGTATCGCGCAGAATCAAAACATAACGGTTCTTTCTTTTCACCACCAAGTACATGGACACGCATCTTCTCAGACTGTTCACTCTTAAGCCCAAGTTGACGCACCAGAGATCCAGAGACAAAGCTTGTTTGACTGCCAGGGTCGAGGAAGACGACTGCCGTGGCTTGACGATTGCGTGCTCCCATAGGCCGAACAACCACTTCAGTAACCATGAGTAGCGCTCTTGGTCTGCTTGTCGGTTGTGCCTTGAGTTCAGTTTCTTTACCAATAGCAGGTGGGTCTGTAGCCATTCCAGTGTGAGTAGTCGATGCTGGTTTAATGGTTGATACCTCGCGAGTTGATTGGCCAAGTGGTTGAGAGTTCGCTCCTGTTGGTCGTCCTGTGTTCGAGGTAGAGGTAGGTTGACGTCCACTTTGTGATGCCTCACGTCCAATAGTTACTTGTCGCATGCACACGATAAAATGATGGCGGCCTCTACACGAACGGCATCTTTTCATACTTTGACATTGATTGAGGAGATGGTCATTTCTGAGACAATTCAGGCATCTTTGCTGTTCCAATAAACGTGATTGACGCCTCTGCGGCGTATTCCATATTGTACATTGACTTGGTAAATGTTCAGGCCCAGTATTGCACAGAGAACACCCTTTGTCGATAGCCATGGATGGTGGTCGTGGAAGTCGTTCATAACGGTTGTTAGCTGGTTGGACCGCGACAAAAGAACGTGAAACTTGTGCTGGACGGTGTTGAGGTTGTCTGTCTTGAGGTTGACTTCGTTGGCGTTGGTCGTCTTCACGAGGTCTTCGTTCAGGCAGAGCCGGTCGCAAATTCGTGATGGTTCTCTCCAAACGCTCTTTACGTTGCACGATACGTCCGAGGCCAGCACGGAGGTGAGCCAGAGTCCACTCGTCGTCATCTTGCTCCCAGCCAATCAACGTTTCCAAGGCTTCACGAGGCAGTTTCGATCTTATGATTCCACACACAATTTCATCCTGTGTTGCATTGGAGCCCTCGGGTGATTCCAACTGGAGACAGATTCTTTCAACATGTTCTCGTAGATTGCGCATTGAAAAGAGTGAGTTGTTGGCCACTTGGAGGTGAAGGAGTTCAGCAATCAGGCCTTCTCGCAGGGCCTTTCCATCTCCAAATTGACGCCGTAGGATACTGACCACCATCGGGTAGTTCTCATCCGAAGGGGGGTAACCATCAATTGCACGCTGAGCAGTAGATCCAGGTACCAAACTTTGAAGAAGGCATAAATGTTTTTCAAAAGGTGGTAGTGGTTGACTATTCACGGCACGGTCGAAAGCCAGCCAAAAGGCAGTCCACTCCTTCGGGTCACCAGAGAACTTCATTGGTTCGAGTCGAAATGGTCGGAAGGTTGAAAAGATGGGTGCCCCGTTGTACGTTCCCTGCTGCTGGTATGGTGAGAAGCCAGCCTGGCTAGCAGAGTTGGTGTGGTGAGTACTTGTTCCGTTTCTAGCTGCTTGCTGTTCAGTAATTCGTGTTTGAGTTTGACGTCGTACAAATCCCTCAGGGTGTTCCGGTGAATAGTTTTCTTGACCATTATCTTGTGTGTGTTGAGCCTGGTGACGTCCGTTATCAGTTTGTTCTTTACCAACGGTGGCGGACTTTTCAGTTCTTCGGGAGGAGACTGAACCACGATTGCCAGTTCTTCGTTGTTGCAGGCATACATTGACCAAATCCACCAATTCATAAGCATGTTCAATTTGTGCTAGGGCGGTCGGTTCATCATCCACTCTGACTTCGCCTCTCGGCGGCGGAAAGGCTTGAAGGATGTCCATCTCGTCTTGTTGTTCCGTTGGCATGAGTCGGGCAATGAAGTCGGACCATTTATCCACCAGTGCTTGGGCCCTTCCAGCAGCTTCTCTGAGTTGAACAGCGTCTGCCTCCAAACGATCATCGTCCTCCACAGTGGTGTCCTGAGCATTTAACGCGGTGAGAGCGGCACGGCCCTTTACTTTCAAAGTTGACAGAACGGTGGCCAACTGGAGACGTATCACTGCAGACATTGTGGCCGTTGTAGTGGCTGTTGCTCAGCTCACTAACCAAGAGTTGAAGTGATTGTAGTTGTTGTAGTGTGGTGGCTGTTGCTCAGCTCAACCAAAAAAGATTTGGAGTAGATGTAGTTGTTGAAGTTGCGACTGTTGTTCAGTTCAACCAAAAAAAGGAACGGGTGTTGATTGTAAAGCTCGCACTAGCTGAAGGAGAGAAATAGCTATGGCCCAGCGGCTTTACTGTTGTTGTGGTAGTTGTTGTTGTATTGAACCACGACGGCGTCCCGGGTCGTGGCACCAGTTTGTCGGGAGTCGGGGATCCCAACAAATTGGTTTTGGAGAAAAAAGAACGGTCGTGGCACCAGACTGTGTTGGTTGTGCCAACACAGTCAAATAAAAGGAGAAGAACAGTAAGTGAGCCTCGAGGGGGGTTCACTTTTCCACTAAACACACAAAAAAATTGACACAACCCAATTCAACAACAAGTTTACTTCCACAAAAAAATATAAGCAAAAACAGCAGTAAGTGAAATCAAGCACGAATTAAACAGAGTAGAAGCCACGGATCAGCCACCGAAAGATTGAAATTGAAAACTGGAAGGTTGAAAGTTGAAACTGGAGGGTTGAACAGGAATGTTGAATGGGAATGTTGAATGGGAAAATGTTGGCCCGAAGAGTGGAATATAGAAGTTGAGAAGAATGTTTTGGGGGGCTGATCCTCGGCTTTATATAGCCCATAAATGGGGAGGGATTTGGAAAAATGCCAAGAAAAATGAACATTTTAGAAATATTCTCAAAAAGAAATTAGAGAACAAAAAATAATGGGAAAGTATTGAGAGGGGAAGGCAGACAGCAAAAACACACAAAAATGAGTGAGAGTGACCAGCACAAGCTGTCACCAAAAAAAGAACAGAGAATGGAAATTTGGCGGGAAAAATAAAATGAACGATAAAAAACAATGGGGTGAACGAGTGAAATTCCAACGAAAAAGTTTGTAAAAAAATAAGGGTAAAAAATAACAAATTAATTAAAGTTAATTGAAACAAATTAATAAAAAAGTCGCCAAAAATTGGCGACAAAAAACATTAAAAATTTGGAAGTAATTTTTTAATGGAAGTCAAAATGAATTATGATAGCATATATACATTATTCCAAAATTAAGGCAAAAAAATCATTTTTCAGCTAATTTTTATAAAATTTTAAGTAATTTATTATTTTTCCGGCAATTTTCCAACCCGAAACCCGTACCCGATATTTTTTCCAACCCGAAACTCGATACCCGAAAAGAAAATTTTCCAACCCGAAACCCGTACCCGAAATTTTTGCCAACTCGAAACCCGTGACCCGAAATGAAAACGCCCCAACCCGAAACCCGTACCTGAAGATTTTTTGTACCCGCGGCAACCCTGGTTGGCACTCAAAAGGCTTACGAATAAAAAAGACATTTTATCGGTGACTGATCATTTCGTCAATGATGAGTTCGACAATGATTAGTCCGTCAAAATCAGTTCGTCAATGACTTTCGTCAATGATTAGTCGGTCAATAAAATAGTGCCAAATTTAAATTGTTTCAGTTCGTCAATGCTAAGAACTTGTTAAAAATATATTGTGAAATAGTAATTTTCAGAAAAATGCTAATTCTCAGCTAAATGATAAGAAATTGTTCGTAGATAACGAATAGGATCGACAGCCGATTTTCGAATTCTGCAACTAACTGTTGAAGATTACTATCTTGACGAAGATATATAGCGTTTCTCTCAAGCTTATACCATTCGCAGGTATCTGTAATCTGTTACAATCCTATCCCAATAAGAAATTGTCGCTGGTTTTGAAGGACCATTTCTTATCAACAATGAAGCCTCACGTTTAGACTTAACTTCAAGCAATTGAACTGGTCCAGCGTTTTCCATTTCGTTAGCAGAATTATTAGAAAAATATTCACCATCAGTGGAGGACTGATTAAAATTACTATCAGTTTAATGAATTTTGGGCCGCTGCTCTATATCTACATCTATCATCTTCTTAGATCATTATCTTTTCAAAAATTATTTTTCCTTTTATCTTTTCATATTTTTTACAATACGAATATTGATAAAGGTTTTAACTTAAGTTAACAAATGTAAACTAACAATTTATTTCCTATTCCTTTCAAATTGAAAGGAATATTTATTCCTATTTCTTTCTATTCAACAGTGACGAACTGAAACAATTTAAATTTGGCACTATTTTATTGACGGACTAATCATTGACGAAAGTCATTGACGAACTGATTTTGACGCACTAATCATTGTCGAACTCATCATTGACGAACTAATAGGGAACCATTTTATCCTTTTTTGGCCGTGTAGAGATTTTAAGGCATTTTACCCGTGTAGAGATTATGAGGAATAGAGATTTTAAGGAATAGTTATTTTAAGTATTTTTAGCCGAGTAGTGATTTTAATGCATTTTAGCTGTGTAGAGATTATAATGCATCCTAGCTGCGTAGTGATTTTGAGGGGGCACGATTCAGTCTAATAAAATTATTTTATTGATTGGTCTTTGAGAAGAAAAAAATAGCATATTCTTTTTTTTACAAATGTGCATTTAAAATATTTACTAAAAAATAAAAATCTTTTGTATAAATTGTTGATTAAAAAATAATTGTTTCCAACCTTTCGAGATAGATTAAATTATTTAAATCATTTTCCGACTTTTCTGTATTTTTAAAACATTCAGACAATTATTCAAAGTATTCGCCTATCTTTATTTTTTCATTGTTTTCGGCCTAAGTTCGTTTTCTGGTTCTCATCCAGATATGAATGATTTATATCATTCGAAAGAGCTCGTCGAGCTAAGTCGAACGACACCAAAATTAGTCCGCGGACTCAAATGTGAGCCGAATATAAGGCTCTAAATGGTCAAATCCTTGGGTGGATTTTTGGGGTAAAAAATTCTAATATACAAATAATAGCTCGGATCAGTGTTGCCGCGGGTACAAAAAATCTTCGGGTACGGGTTTCGGGTTTCGGGCAGCCTGGACATACCTGGAGCCTCCGTGGCAACAAAAATCCCCACTTCGTTGATTTTGGTGTCATTCGACCCAGCTCGGCGAGCTCTCTCGAATGAGCTATTATTTGCTTTTCGAATTTTTCACCCCAAATGACTTACTCCCCCCTTCTTTTTCAAAATTCAGGGGTTTGCAACTCGTTCCCTGATTGTCGGATCGACATCCCCCATATCTATTTAGACTCGGTTTTCGAAGCTCTTTCGAATGACACCTCACGACGTCCAGAAACAAAAAACCTGTATAAGTCACAATACCCGTTTTTTCTGAAAATTTTTTTGAAATTTGAATGGAATCCTTATGGCATCCTAAAATTTTCGAAACTTTCGCCTGCGGCGCTAAATAGAGCGTTGATAACGGAAGAAACTAGTTACAATTAGCTTCTTGGCCTTCCCTCCAAAAAATCCTTACGGCACTAAAAGGGGATTTACTTTTAATTTTAATCCCTCTTACTAGCAGCATCCATCTTTGCCTAACATGAAAAACTATTGAGAGATTAGGGGGATATCGGTGGATATTTAGGGATTAGTCTTCAGATATCTTCGATCTGTCCAAATCACCTGATATCTGTTCTGATATCTGTCAATCCCTTCAAATCCCTAATCCTTCAATATTCCTCTAAATCATTGATATCCCTTAAAATCACCCTTAATATCTATAAATCCTCTTATATCTCCATATATCCCCCTTTAATCCCTCCAAATCCCCCTTAATCACTTCCAGATCCATTTAATCACGCCAATTTCTCTTATTCCCTTCATTCTCTCCTTGTCCTTCATAATTTTTGCATAAATTAACGAAAAAGAACGAGAGCGTGTTATTTTTGTAACATTTTTTCTTTAAATAAGTTTTTTCACTTTTCACACCCCAACCCGTACCGCGACGATATTCACCCTTAATAGCTATAAATCCTCTTATATCTCCAGAGTTCGGGTTGCAACCCTATATTAAATCTGGGTTTTAGGCCTTTATTTATTCGGATTATTATTTATTTATTCGGATTCTAGTGTAGTGTACCGGAGGTAAAAGTTTGGGACGTGACATATGTCATTTGATTCGTCTCGACGAGCTGAGTCAAAGTTACTACTCCCTACTTCAGGAAATAATTCTGGACCGAGTTATAGGTCCTGAAAAATTTTGAATGAGCTATCATTTGCATTTTCGAATTCCAGTTAGTTTTTATCTCAAGTATTATTTAAAAAATTCTCTTTTTAGTTAATAAAAGCTGATTTATTAAAATTTTTATTATGAATAAATATTCAATCTTTAAAATATCTAAAATGCTTCCTCCTCCGCCACCTCCAAACGCAGATTTTGATATTTATGGAAATTTAACATTGTCCCAATTCTTTGATGAAATTAAAAAGTTTACTGAATCACAAGTTCAAATTGTATGCAAAATTAATTTTTTAAATTCCTTTTATGTATATCATTTTTATAATATATTTTGATTTTTATTGCCAGCATACTTATTTTTAGAAATATTAAAAAAAATCGTAGAAAAAATTAAAATTGTAAGAATATGATAATTAAATTATTTATTTTAGGTTTGTTCTGGAAACTTGCAAATCTATAGCTATTTTGCGAATCCTCCTGGTGATGTTCTAAATATGCAAATACCTGAAGCTATTCAACATTATCGTGCTTTGGATGCTATTGCAGTTGTGGAAAGAACTCAGAGAAATTTGGAAAGGGGAATGAAACCAGCTGCGAGAAAGGAACCTATGCAGGCTGCCGGAGAAGGATATTATTTTAATGTAATTTTATTTTTTTAATATTAAAAAATATTTTTATAATCGGTTTGGTGGATATGGTTCATAGCGTGTCCGGAAATTTGGGGAGTGGACATTTGGGGAGTAGACGTTTGGGGAGTGGATAAATGGGGAGTGGGCGGACAATTGGGGAGTGAATTATAATTAAAAAATAATTTAAAAATAAAATTTCTGGGCAGATAAAAATAATTTATACGTTCGCTAAGGTATTTTTGTGTAGTTTTACAGATTTTATGGATATTTGATGTCTGTAACATCTTTCTGAACCTGCAGCTAATGGGAACTTCTAAGTCTGCATTTCATATAAATTTCAGGTAGTAAAGTTCTGTGATGTCAAATGAAACGGTAATAGTTCGGTAATAGTTCACAAATCTCTCGTTAACTCCCTCATATTATACTCTTAATCAAAAGATATCCCCTTTATTTTTAATATCTCCCATAATCCTCTTGATTTTATTCATTGATATTCGATATCCCCCTTAATCCCTCCAATTTCTTAATACGTCGAAAACATATCACACTATATCCTTGTAAATCTTCTCTAATCTCTCAAATCTCTTGGAATCTATAATTATTCTAAACTCAAAGAATTGTTAAACAATTCGTAAAACCATAAGATCCGAAACCACCTAGCTGAGAACACATTAGCTGCAAGTTCAGAAAGATGTTACAGACATCAAATATCCCTAAAATCTGTTTTCGCCTCCGGTCTTCCAAAATTCTCAAAATTTTCGCCTGCTGCGCTAAAAAAGATACAATCTGGCTCGTGGCTGGGTATGATCAGTGCCGGGGACAGGCTCCGGAAAAACTATTTCTTATAAAAAAGTAATTAATATTTTTAAATATATGAATTCTAGGCTAATGCTCTTTCAAAATTAAAAAAATTTTCGCCTGCGGCGCAAGAACAGGAAGATTTTTAGATTAAGGGAGGACCAAAATTTGAAAAATTTTCGCCTGCGGCGCAAAAAAAAATGGATCTCAACAAGAAATATATACACATATCAGTCCGGTCTACTGAAGATGTTGGTTCGCTCCCAGCCGCCGAATAACCACTAGCTAAACGAGAGAAATAGATATAGCCCGCCTTACTGCATTTTAATGATTAAAATAAGAACTGAATATTCTGGATAAAAAATTCAGGCATAAACCGGTTTCGGTTAACCGAAAACCGGGGGTCAGTCATAAACCGAAACCGAAAACCGGGGGTAGTAAACCGGTCAAAACCGAAAACCGAGGGTACCGGTTAATAACCGGTAGTGAGCAACCCTAATTTTTAAAACAAAATTAAACCTATAAAATACAGTTATTTATGAAGAGAAAAATATACAAATTCTTTGTCGACTGAATAGGAAGCAATCCAAATACTAAACCATAAAAGACTTTGGTGAAGCCAAGTATCTTAACCACTCGGCCACTCTCTCATATAATGGCGAGTGAAAGGAATTAATATTTAAATTTTAAAATGTTTAATACAAGCAAAAATTATTTTTCTCAATTTTTTAATTCCGGGTTAGGGGGTCTAATTAGATAAATTTTTAAAATTTATAAAAGAAATTTCGGGACCACTGAAGTTTAAATTTTTTAAATATTTATAAAATTATTTATAGGTTTATTGTTCTAATGGTACAATGTATAATGTCTTGGTAAAATTTTTAAATTTAATAAAATCACAAATAATTCTGTCCAAATAACTTTAAAATGATAAAAAAAACTAGAAAATTTAATCTTTCGAAAATTGAAGAAAATTATTTTAAGAATGTTTTTATCAAAATAATTTTTTTAATAATTGAAATATTAGACCTTACCTGAATAAGAGGGCGCTTTGATTTTTTTCATCATTTTTTTCCTACTTAATATATAAATAATGGTCAGTCTTCTTCCGTGTTCAATTCCACTCTTTTTACCTGTGGCATATTCAAATGAGAGGACAGACAAAACACACACACACGGACGAACACAGAAGACAAAACACGGGCAGACTCGGACAAAAAACACTCGTGTTTTGTCTTTCCGTGTGTGTTTGTTTTGTCTGCCCTCTCATTTGAATATGGCACAGGTAAAAAGAGTGGAATTGAACACGGAAGAAGACTGACCATTATTTATATATTAGGTAGGAAAAAAATGATGAAAAAAATCAAAGCGCCCTCTTATTCATATAGGGCCAAATATTAAATCAAATAATTTTAAAAATTTTTTAGTGGCGCCCACACCCTTTGGCAAATAATTAATTATTCTGGTGGATTCTTGTGTGGATATGGATATTTTTTTTTTAAATCTTAAAATATATTTTAAAGTCAAATTTTTTCGAAAAAAAAGTCCTGTAATGACATCTTTTATTCACGTTAAGATTTAAATTCTTTTGGTTTTGACTTTTTTTTTCTCGAATCTTCAGTTTTATATTTATTTATTTGAGGAGGAAAAATTCACTATTGGAATTTTGTATTTTGGAATTAAAAAAAAACTAAAATTTTCTTCGCTTTATCAAACTTATTTTCTAAAACCTCAAAAAAATTTACATACTTCTTGACTAAACAAAAAATTCCAAAAAGTGTTTTTTCTTCAAAAAAATTTTTTTCAAGTTTTGTCAAAAAAATTTCCTTTGACAATAAATATTTCAAAAAATATTTTTTCAATAAAATTCTAGGGAAGTAAATTTGTCCAATTAAATAAACATAATTTTATTCAAAAATTATATAAGTATGAAAGATAAAAAACATTAAAAAAGCATTGATTTCTGCATAAACCCAACAAAAAAACAAAAGAAATGCGAGAATACTTTGTATAGGTAAAAATAAAAATCTTTTAATGTCTGAAGGATCTAAAAAAGCTGATTTTTATAGGCGACTTATTAACCAGCAGCGTAAAAATATAAACGGAGAAATAGGCAAAAAAAAAATTCTGAAAAATTATATAATTTAAAAGATGCAAGGAAAGCAGTACAAATCTGGGCCTTTCACAAGGATTTCCTTTAAAATCTTAGACAAAACGAAAAAAAAAAACTATTTTTCCAAAAATATTTTTGATAGTACTGTTTTAGCTTAATTTTTTGGTTAAAATACCAATTACAATAAAATTTATTGAAATATAAGCTACCGTATTGTCTCTAATAGAAGCCCATCTCCAATAGAAGCCCATGCCCTATTAGAAGCCCACTCAAGGAGGGGTATTGAAAAATAAACGCCCATGCCCCAATAGAAGCCCATGCCCTAATAGAAGCCCATCTGATTTTTGACTACCTTTTTTCCTATTACCTTTATCATATTGAATTAAAAGTATTGATAAATAAATTCCAATGACTGATAATGAATTTTGATGTGGTTAAAAGTGATTTGGATGAATTATGTAGGATTTTAGTGGATTATAAGGAATATTGGGGGATTAAATAGGATTTAGAGGCTTAAGAAGGGTACGATGATTAGAATTGTGATATTGGATGATTTAGAGTGGGATATCGTTGGATATCAAAGAATTAGGTATGATATCGATGGATTTGGATCGATAGAGGGATTTGGATGAATTAAGTCTGACTTGTGGCCTATTTAGAAATATGGAGTATTATATTAAGAGAAGTACCACAAACAAAATGGCCATGAGATCCGTGCATATCCTTGCATATACCTCGGTTCAGTCCAAATAGGTCAATATCGAGGGATCTCTGATCGATAGAGGTGTCCATAATCAATATATCCATAATCCATATCTTTCCATTGAGGAATATGGAAGGATTATGAGGGATTAAGAAATCTAGACGCTTAAGAAGGAGATTATGTGTACTAGAAGAAAAGTCTATTGGAAGATTAGAGTGTGTTATTGTTGAAGATCAAGGTGGCATTAGGGATAAGGAATGTTAGTTATTCACGAGGTTAAGAGGGATTTACGGAGGATCAAGATTGATTTCGGGATCAGAAGAGATTTCCTCATTACCAATTTGAGAAAACGTAGTTTTAGTGATATTTCTATTGATTTTGATATTTAATTATTACATTCTTTTCTTAATTCATATTGCCAAACATAATTTTATTTGCTTTTATTTTTTATCTTCTATAAAATCTTGATATTGAAAAATAAACGCCCATGCCCTAATAGAAGCCCATGCCCTATTAGAAGCCCAGTCAATGGGGGGTATTGAAAAATAGACGCCCAGGGCTTGTATTAGAGATAATACGGTAATTTAAAAATCTCATCAGTTGGGACTGATGAATTTACAAAGGTATTTTAATTGAGAAAGCAAGAATATCTTTTTAAATTTTATATAACCGGATCTCAAAGTTACATAAATTTTTGGACGAAGCGTATTCTCAGGCAACTCCCCCACCCAATAGCTAACAAAATTTTAGTTAAATTAAAGTGTAGGGTTTACAAAAAATAGATCCTCATATTCAACTTTTTAGTAAAAAGATTTTATTTAATTCTTAAATTTTTAGACATTCTTGTAAACAAAAGAATTTTTAAAATTCTTTCAGGAAGATAAAAATAAACTTTTTTAAATGCGTAATTTTTGTAAATAAAAATTTATGTGATTATACAAATATAATCAAAACAACTTAACCAAAAAATGGTTTACCAAAGAGATGCATTTTGTTAAAATTGAGGTCATAAAAGCATTCTTTTTAAATTCGTTAAAAAAATTTTTTTTAAATATTCTAGAAAGAATGCTTGAAAACAAAAGAACATTTTTTGCTATATATTTTTTTAATTAAAAAAAGTTAAATCTGTTCATACATTCTTGTCTTAAAGCAATCCAATCAACCGAAGATTTTCTTTAGCTATAATATCTGTAACGGCATCAAATGCAAAACTTAAAAAATTAAAATTAAATTGTATTTAATAATTAAATTATTTTTCCGGCAATCCCGGAGAATAGGGGTTTTTAAATGTCGAATCGTTAGGATATCGACGCGTTAAAAGCTCGACAAAGCTAATAAAGGGTTTGTTCAGACTCAACGGGCCTTTACACGGTGTCGATATTTTAACCCTTTTTAACCGTGTCGAGATTTTAACGCGTCAATATTTTATTTTATTTTTAGCCGTGGCGATATTTTAACGATTCGATATTTTTTACCGGAGCTATTTAGTACTATAAAATTATTTTATTGATTGTTCTTTGAGAAGAAAAAATGTAGCATATATTCTTTTATTTACATACATACGTGCATTTAAAAGATTTACTAAAAAATAAAAATCTATATAGTAAATTATTGATTAAAAAATAATTGTTTCCAACCTTTCAAAACATATTAAATTATTTAAATCATATTCCGACTTTTCTGGATTTTTAAAACATTCAAGCAATTATTCAAAGTATTCGCCTGCCTTTTTTTTCATTATTTTCGGCCTAAGTTCGTTTTATGGTTCTCATCTCGATATGGATGATTTATGTCTTTCGAAATAGCTCGTCGAGCTTAGTCGAATGACACCACAATTAGTCCACGGGTCAACTTATAGCCGAGATATAGGGCTCGAAATGGTCAAATACTTGGGTGGATTTTTGGGGTAAAAAATTCGAATATACAAAAATGAGCCTGGTCCCCCCAATTATTCTTCGAACTTCAAGGTACTGTATCTCGGCTCATAGTTGAGTCCGCGGACGAACTATGGTGTCATTCGACCATGTCATTTGATCTATCTGTCCAAATCACCTTATTTCTGTTCTGATATCTGCCAATACCTTCAAATCCCTAATCCTTCAATATTCCTCTAAATCATTGATATCCCTTAAAATCACCCTTAATAGCTATAAATCCTCTTATATCTCCATATATCCCCCTTTAATCCCTCCAAATCCCCCTTAATCACCTCTAGATCCATTTAACCGACTTTTGCGGACCGACACATGCTGACCCGACACTTGCGGACCAGAAACGAAATTAAAAAAATTTTTTAATCTGAAGGCCAAACTTAGAAATCCTTTTTATAAAAAAATACAAGATAGATTTTTTGGACAAAAAAGATTTTGAAAAATTTTTGCATGTTTTAAAAGCGATGGCGAATTTTAAAATTTTGAAAAGATTGGCGTGTGACATTTAGAAGAACACGCGAACTTTAGACATAATTCTTCAGTCAAACTATTTTAAACATTTCTAGTGGATATGGGGATATCATGGGATTTGAAAGGATATCACTCTAGAAAAAAATTAAAAGTAAACAAGTTGTAGAGTTTTTATTGAATTTTTAATTTAATTAATAGTTTATAAATTTAACCTTTAATCAGTTCCGAATTAAAAATAAAATATTAAAGTAAAAACTAGTATCATTACACACTTATCTTGAAAAAAGTAGAGGGGAAATATGTACAAGAAACAGTTTAAGTGTGGCAATGCTTCCACGATCTGACCTAATATATTTGCTGATAGAAGGCCATTTACACTAAAGCCGGCCTTTTACATTAACTTTTTTAAGAATTCATTTCGGGTCCGCAAATGCCGGTCCGCAAGTTAAATGGTCGCAAGTGCGACCATTTAATCACGCCAATTTCTTTTATTCTCTTCAATCTCTCCTTGTCCTTTTTAATTTTCGCATAAATTAACGAAAATAGACCGAGAGCGTGTTATTTTTGCAACATTTTTTCTTTAAAGAAGTTTTTTCACTAAAAACCCCGACCCGAACCCCGACCATATTTTGCTCCCCCGACCCGTACCCCGCCCTGAAACAATGTGAAAATCCCGTACCCCGACATACCTACCTCCGAGCGTTCGAGTTGCAACCCTATATTAAATCTGGTTTTTAGGCCTTTATTTATTCGGATATAGTGTAGTGTACAGGAGGTAAAAGTTCGGGACGTGACATATGTCATTTGATTTGACGAGCCGTGTCGAACGGCCCACTCCCTACTTCAGGAAATAATTCTGGACCGAGTTATAGGTCCCGAAAAATTTTATGAGCTATTATTTGCATTTTCGAATTCCAGTTTTCTTTTATCTCAAGTATTATTTAAAAAATTCTCTTTTCAGTTAATAAAAGCTGATTTATTAAAATTTTTATTATGAATAAATATTCAATCTTTAAAATATCTAAAATGCTTCCTCCTCCACCACCTCCAAGCGAAGATCTTGATATTTATGGAAATTTAACATTGTCTCAATTCTTTGATGAAATTAAAAAGTTTACTGAATCACAAGTTAAAATTGTATGCAAAATTAATTTTTTTAAATTCCTTTTATATCATTTTTATAAAATATTTTGATTTTTATTGCTAACATGCTTATTTTTAGGAATATTATAAAAAATAAAAAAATTTATTTATTAAAATTGGAAAAATATGATAATTAAATTTTTTTATTTATTTTAGATAATTTCTGGGGATTTGCAAATCTATAACTGTTATGCGAATGTTGGAGATGATGTTCTAAATATGCAGATACCTCAAGTTGTTCAACATTATCGTGCTTTGGATGAAATTGCAGTTGTGGAAAGAACTCAACGAAATTTGGAAAGGGGTAGGAAACGAGCTGCGAGATGGGAACCTAAAGAGGCTGCTGGAGGAGGATACTATTTTACTGTAATTTTATTTTTTAATATTAAAAAATATTTTCATAAAAATAAATGAGTGGATAGGAACGTGTTCTTTATTGGTTCCGAAAAAATTTCTTTTATAAATTTTAAAAATATATTTCAAAGATTAGTTTCTAAGCTTAGCCGATTCTGACCTTATTTTTCGTTATGATCTTGTAAATCCATTTTGGGGGATTTTATACTATAGGACGTTTTTGGAGCTTTTTGGGAGTTTCTTTGATATTCTTGATATGCTTTGATATTTTTTGATATTCCAAGGGTTTTTGGGTGCTTGGTATTTCAAGCTTTTGGTATTATAAGACGTTCCGCTATTTTTCTCTTATTTGAGCTAGAATTCGAACATTTTCTAAGATTTTATAAAAAATTTATATCTCTATAAAATAAGATAATTAATTGTTGATTTGATAGTAGAACAGGGTTGGACATAACTTTCATGGCCCGGTTTTGTAACTCTGTGAACCCTGTTTTCCCCGAAAATAGCAGGGCCGGCTTGACGGGCCCTGTAAAGCCTTGTGTGCAAGGTCGGCACTATTCGCTCTCCAGTATTAAGAGTTTTAGAAAATTGTGAACAAAATTTAATAATATTCATAACAATACGTTAATATTTAAATTTTGAAATGTTTAACACGAGAAATTATTTTTTTAATTTTATAATTCTTGGTTAGGGATCCTAATTAGATAAAATAGATGACTAAAATAGTATTTTTAAAATTTATAAAAGAAATTTTCGGAACCACTGAAGTTTAAATTTTCTAAATATTTATAAAATTATTTATAGGTTCTTTGTAATAATGGTACAAAACATATTGTCTTGGTAAAATTTTTAAATTTGATAAAATTACAAATAATTTTGTCCAAATAATTTTAAAATGATAAAAAAAACTAGAAAATTAATCTTTCGAAAATTGAAGAAAATTATTTTAAGAATGTTTTTATCAAAAAATAATGTTTTTATAATTGAAATATTAAATCAAATAATTTTAAAAATTTTTTAGTGGCGCCCACACCCTTTGGCAAATAATTAATTATTCTGGTGGATTCTTGTGTGGATATGGATATTTTTTTTTTAAATCTTAAAATATATTTTAAAGTCAAATTTTTTCGAAAAAAAAGTCCTGTAATGACATCTTTTATTCACGTTAAGATTTAAATTCTTTTGGTTTTGACTTTTTTTTTCTCGAATCTTCAGTTTTATATTTATTTATTTGAGGAGGAAAAATTCACTATTGGAATTTTGTATTTTGGAATTAAAAAAAAACTAAAATTTTCTTCGCTTTATCAAACTTATTTTCTAAAACCTCAAAAAAATTTACATACTTCTTGACTAAACAAAAAATTCCAAAAAGTGTTTTTTCTTCAAAAAAATTTTTTTCAAGTTTTGTCAAAAAAATTTCCTTTGACAATAAATATTTCAAAAAATATTTTTTCAATAAAATTCTAGGGAAAAAGTAAATTTGTCCAATTAAATAAACATAATTTTATTCAAAAATTATATAAGTATGAAAGATAAAAAACATTAAAAAAGCATTGATTTCTGCATAAACCCAACAAAAAAACAAAAGAAATGCGAGAATACTTTGTATAGGTAAAAATAAAAATCTTTTAATGTCTGAAGGATCTAAAAAAGCTGATTTTTATAGGCGACTTATTAACCAGCAGCGTAAAAATATAAACGGAGAAATAGGCAAAAAAATTCTGAAAAATTATATAATTTAAAGAGAGCAAGTAATATAAAAACAGTACAAATCTGGGCCTTTCCCAAGGATTTCCTTTAAAATCTTACATTAGACAAAACGAAAAAAACAATTTTTCAAACAATATTTTTGATAGTACTGTTTTACCTTGATTTTTTGGTTAGAATACCAATTACAATAAAATTTATTGAAATAAGCTAGTAATTTAAAAATCTCATTAGTTGGGGCTGACGAATTTACATAGGTATTTTAATTGAGAAAGCAAGAATGTCTTTTTAAATTTTATATAACCGGATCTCAAAGTTACATAAATCTTTGGACGAAGCGTATTCTCAGGCAACTCCCCCACCCAATAGTTAACAAAATTTTAGTTAAATTAAAGTGTAGGGTTTACAAAAAATAGATCCTCATATTCAACTTTTTAGTAAAAAGATTTTATTTAATTCTTAAATTTTTAGACATTCTTGTAAACAAAAGAATTTTTAAAATTCTTTCAGGAAGATAAAAATAAACTTTTTTAAATGCGTAATTTTTGTAAATAAAAATTTATGTGATTATACAAATATAATCAAAACAACTTAACCAAAAAATGGTTTTCAGAAAAGAGATGCATTTTTTTTAAATTGAGGTCATAAAAGCATTCTTTTTAAATTCGTTAAAAATTTCTTTAAAAATATATTTTACTTTAAAAAAAAGAATGCTTGAAAACAATTACATTTTTTGCTATATATTTTTTAAATTAAAAAAAAAGTTAAATTTGTTCATACATTTTTGTCTTAAAGCAGTCCAATCAACCGAAGATTTTCTTTAACTATAATATCTGTAACGGCATCAAATACGAAACTTAAAAAAAATAAAATTAATAATTTAAATTTTTTATAAATTGCTAAAGGATGGAAGGGGCTAATTTTTTAATCAGAGTAAGGTTATTTATAAAACCTAAAAAGTGCCAGAATAAAATCGTAAAGTGGAGAAAAGTGAGTATAAAAATAATTCCAAAAATCAAACAACGGAAATGCGAGCGCACCATAAAACACACAAACAACAAATAAAGAGATTCAAATAAAGTTGGTTAAAGGTAAAAAATAAATCAAATGCTAGTTAACGAATACATTTCCGTTGTTAATTTTAATAATTTTTCAAAGGACCTTTTTTTAATTTTCAACTGATCAAAAAAGCAAAGCATACAAAAAAATGAATTGTGTGCAAAAATATAAAGATGAGCAAAAAATATAAACGATAATGTGTTTGTGTGTTTATGTGCGCATTTAAGAGTTGTTAAAGAATTTTTAATTTATTGTTAGATGAGAAGACCGCATTGACGTAAATTCTCTCTTACTACAATATCTGTACAGGCATCAAAAACAAACCTCAAAAAGCAAACAAAGATAGATAAAATCAAGAAAGTCTAATATATTTCCTCAATACTATCAAGGGCGTAGCTAGGGGGTCGATTTCAGGGGGGGCTAAAGTTGGGTGTGCGCCAAAATTTTGGCGTTTACTCTGGCGTTCTTAACGCAAATTTTTTTTGAACTAAATTTTTATTTTTTCAGCGCCGCAGGCGAAAATTTTTAGAATTTTAGAAGGCCGTAGGCCAAAAAATTCACTTTTCCAGCGCCGCAGGCGAAAATTTTTTGAAATTTGGACCTCAAGAAGATAGATTTCATCCTTTTTTAGCGCCGCAGGCGAAAATTTTTTAAATTTCGAAGGCCGTAGGCCAAAAAAATCACTTTTTTTACCCAAACCCTTCCCCAAATTTTTCCCTTTCTCCCATTTCAGGGGGGGCTTCAGCCCCCCCCCCCCCCAGCCCCCCCCTGGCTACGCCCTTGAATACTATTCCCGGTCTTTCAATGTAAGGGAAAAATATAAACTTAAATTTGGTGATTTAGAATTGGATGAGAAAATATCAGGCTAGAGCTCATTAGGATAAATTCAAAAACGGAAATAAACTAAACGGTTCCCATTCAAGAAAAAAGGACTTAAAAAACTTGAAATAAATAAGAAAAAGTAAAAAAAAATAAAACAAAGCAAAAAAGCAGAAACGAAAATTTGGAAAAACTTTTTAAAAATATTATAAAAAACATACCGAATATTATTCGTATCCGTGGCACAAGTGAAATGAGTGTAAATTTCCTTTTGGCCATCCTTTCGTTTATTTAACGACTCGAATTGCAATTGAATATAGGCGGCTGATTCTTCATAAGTATTTGAGCCTGAAATTTTTTAAATTTTAGCTAAAGTGGAATTTTCTATAAAAAATCATGTAAATAATAATTTGGGAAAATACTCCATTTATCAGTACAGGTTTGTGTAAGCGTCTCCCTCACATCGAAGATAAAAACCAAGGAATTAGACAAATCATAAATTTAAAAGGTTATAGGTACAAGATCATTTTGGAATATCGTAAATGAAAAATTTTGTTTGAAAATCTAACGTAATATCATAAATCTAACCTGAATACTCAGCAAAGCATAAAGTCAATGGTGACCGACTAATTTTTTCCTCGAAAAGATCTTTCTAAAAATAATAAAATTTTTACATATTTATTTATTTTTAAAAACCTTGTTTAGGAAGAGAATTATAGACGTATTCAAAAACCATTTGTTGTTGCAAATGGAATCGAAAAGCTTCATACTCTCAATCATTCGATTCTACAAATTATTTATAATATTAATTATTAAAAAATATTCAAAATAACCATTTCTTCATCTTCTGCCAAAGCCATGTCATACTCAGACAATGCCACACAGAAAATAATTGCAGTGACTCCTTCAAAGCAATGAATCCACTTTTTCCTTTCACTACGTTGCCCGCCAACATCGAACATTCTAATTAAGAGAAAACGTAATCAAAAATATTTCTAAAGTGGAAATATCCCTAGCTTGGTTCTTTCCTCGTAAGACCTTATGGAACATACTAGAGATTAAGATTTTTGAAAAGCCTAGACCTGTTCCTGGACTTTGGGTTTGATTTTTGACCTGGGCCGGATCCTGAGCCAATAGTCCAAGAAAAACACAGGAAGGTCAAAAAACGCCTGGACCTGGACTCTGGGTATAGAAAAAACAACAGGCCTTCCAGGTTCAGCTCGATCTCTAGAAAATACCCTCTAAACTAAAGAATCCAAAAAAACTTCCTTATCGAAAATTAGAAAAAAATGTCAAACTTGAAGTAAAGATCCTTGTAAGTGAAATGCGTTTCAACAATTCCAGTTGTTTTCACGCGTGTTCTTAAAACGTCATCTTGTGTAGGCAAATATCCATGGGCTGCAATCCTGTCCAAAGAATTCAAGTAGTAAGAGGCAGAGTCATTGAGCTGGTATTCACGAGAACGTGCAAAACATTCTTGAACAGAAGCATCTTCCCACAAACGTTTCATTACAGCTGCTAAGTCAGGTGGCAGCCCTCCTAAATTTAATTGCAATTTGACATTGAAGTCCTTTTAAAATAAAACAAACCATCTTCTGAAGTCTCCGCCAAATGATAAAACGACTCAACGTCGGCCTTCCGAGAGGGGTTGGCAAATTCAATTCCTAAACGGCCCATTGCCTTCACAATTGCTACCAGAGATTGGATAGTGTTCGAATAAACCTTTAAGAAATTTTAGTTAAACTCACCCAAAGGAATTCCTAATCAAATAAAATCATACCACAGGCCGATAAGCAATGCGTTCATCGTCACTATATCCCGTCTCGTGAATAATCTTCATTTGTTTTACAATTGTACTTTTTCCGGATTCACCAGCACCCAGAAGTAAGAGTTTAACCTCCCTTTGAGAACGTTCATGGTCCGTTTTCAACTAAAATTTTAACAGATGAGATTAGATTTTCATTCGGCTAGGTAAGCCCAAGACTTAATTCTAGGACATAAACTAGAAAAATACCAAACCTGTTCGTCAATTTGCCGGCTTCTATCCTTCGCTTGTTTGTCGTTAGCACTATGAGTACAACCCATTTATTGAACAAATTGATGGTGGACAATAAATGTAAAGAAATAAGGCAGTTGTTAGAAGAAAATCAATGAAAATGACAAATACGTCTAAATGAACTAAATTTGTATACAATATTTATGAACTCAAAACATCCAAACTAATAAGGTTGGATAAAAAACAACAAAAAAAAACAAGAAAATAAAATAAATCAAAGTAAAATCCAAATGAAGCCGATAAATTGGCTCCTTTACAAAAGATAGATGCAACAAAAGATAGATACGGCCAAAATCGATTAAAAGATAGATGCACCGCGTCTTTGGTCGAGTCTATCTTTTAATCGATATTAGCCGTGTCTATCTTTTAGTGCAGCTATCTTTTGATCGGACACCGATAAACGACTTCACGTTCTCTCAAATTTACCACATCTCTCAATTAATTAAAAAAACATAACGCCAAATATATTTTTTGAATTATGTGAATCATTTTCTCGATTTGGCCGTTCTCCTTTAATTTTTAATTGAAAATTTAGGCAGTTTAGGAACTTTTTACAATTCTATATGCAAAAATTTGCAGGTAAAAATAACAAGATGAGCTACAAAACTGTTGCAGATTCATCACAACTCAAATTTGCCGAGAAACTTGTAATTCTCAATGATCGAGCGGTTGGGATGTTGACTAGAATTTATAATATGGTTTGCAAAAAAAATTTTTTTAATTAGAAAAAAAATTTTCCTGAACCAATCTAATTTTATTTTTGTTTTTATGTTAAATTAATTATAAATTTAGTATTTTTTTAATTAATAAAAAAATTTTTTTTTGTTTAACAGAAGAAAGCCTGTGCTGACCCAAAATCGCAGCCACAATTTCTTAATGACAAAACACTTGAATCGGCTATTTCGTATATTGTTAAACGATTTCCTGTAATTGATATTAAACGAAATTCGGTTAGTTTTTTTTTAAATAATTTTTTTATTTAAAAACTAATTTTCTAGACAGTTTATTCATCCATCAACGATATGAAAGGAAATATTATCAAAAAATTATCTTTGTATTATTACACATTTGTAGATTTGTTGGATTTGAAGGATGCGATTTTGCAGCTTTTTACTGCTATGGATGCTAATCAGTGCCGATTAAATATTGTTAGTTTGTTTTTAAAATTATTTTTTGAAGAAAAAGTCAAGGATGATTTCCTTCAGAAAAATATCTTAATTTTTTTCTAATTGATGTGCATCCTGGAGAAAAATATAAAATCTAGGCATTTTTGGCATGTGTAGAGTAGTCGGGCTTTGGAAAATCTTTGCATCTCCGAAACCAAAATTTCCTCTGTTTTTCGGTTTGATTTTAAACCGGAACTCCTATCCTTGAGTAATTCAGAAAAATTTATTGAAACCAGAACAGCCGGTTCAGGCGGGCTAAACGAGACATTGGGGGTCGAAAAATATCGTGTTATTTTATAAGAGACGTTTATGTTTATTTTTAGTCCATTTGTGGAAAATTAAAATTAATTTTTATTTTACATTTAGAATCAAAATCTTGATTTGACAACAAGCTTTTTAAATTTGGTAGTTAATTTTTGTTCTTTGATGATTCTTCTTTCACGTGTTGAGGACAGAAAAACAGTTTTAGGCCTTTATGCAGCTGCCTATGATATATTACATACTGGAAGTGAAACATCCTTCCCAAGACTTGGTCAAATGATTGTGGATTATGAACAACCTTTTAAAAAACTTTCTGAAGATTTGGGACTTTCTTATAGAGTTTGGAATTTTTTGAAATTAATTTTTTTTTAATTTTTTTGTTTTAATTAGGATTCTCTCTTTTAAATCAGAAATTTCAAAAAAAATTTTTTTGAAATATTAGGAATCCTTAAAATCTTATTTAATTTTTATTTCTTATAAAACATAACTTTTTTGTAATTAAAGAATTTCCAAAAAAATTTTAAAGGTAATCAGTTCAGCACTAGAATCATTAAAAGAAACCTACTTTAGAAGAAATATCTCTGCTGAACAACAACGAGATTCTGCTATGATTTCCCTTACTGCAAATCCTCGACATATGTTATATGCTGCACAAACTAATACTGTTAGAAAAAATTTTTAAATTAAAATTATTTTAAATTTAGATAGCTTGTGAATATATGTCCCTTGACACAATGGATCGTTGGATTATTTGTTAGTGTTATAAATAGGGTTGCCGTTTTTGATTCAGGCCGATGATCGAGTCATTTTTTTCGGGCCTAATTTTATCGAGTCGGACCGTACGAGATTTTTTCGGACCGGGCATCGAGTCTTTTTCGGGCCAAATATCCCATGCTTGACTCGATCTTTCGGTCCGAGTCGGTCCATTTCGGCAACCCTAGTTATAAAAAATAATTTTTAGATTAAATTTTAAATATTTTTAAGTTGGTGTTTCTCTTTGTCATCGTCTTCTTTCCGATCCTTCACTTCTCCAACTTTTTCAAAAAGCAATGCAACATTCCTTGGCTGTTCGATTATTTAGAGATGAAACGATTTTTTCATTTTCAATGATTTTGACTGTTTTGGAACCTTTAAAAAATCAAAATAAACTTTTGAATGAATTGAAAGAAATTAATATTTTGGCTATTCAGACTTGGTAATTAACTAGAAAAATAATTTTTAAAAAATTTTTAGCGGCCATTTACATGCTCATCGAAGGCATTTTTTACGTATGGCATTAAAAGAATTGTATTTATTGTTGGTAGATGAACCTGGACTTCTTGGACCAAAAATACTTTTTGTTTGGATGGGTTTGTCTATGGCTAGAGACGAAATACAATGGTTGCTTAGACATTATGATGTTTGGCAACAATTATTATTACAATATTCTCCTGCAAATAAAAAAGCAATTCAGAAAAGTGGTCTTCAAAATATTGTTGTTGACAAGTAAGAAAAACAAAAATCAAATTTTTTGTTTAACAAAATTTACTAAAAATTTGGGTTTTTGGATGAAACTAGAGTTGTGTCACATCCAGTTTTAACACAGTTTCGTCTTGATTGATTAAGCGCTGATTATTTTACGGATTATTTTTGACGCCTGATGTTATAGACATTTTTGTGGTTTTCAGCAAACTTTTTATGTTTTAGAATTTGTTTTTCAAGTTAAACTTGATACCACTACCTTGAAAAAATTGTAAACTCCACCTGGTACACCCTCGAACGTGGCACAACACTATCTAAAACATAGCGCCTTTCTTTATCTAAAATAGAATTTCCTATATTATATTTCGATTCATGATATTTATTTTTTAAAATATTTTTTTTCAGATTTCTTCCAGAACTGCTTTATTATCTGACAGAAATTCGGAATTTAGTTTTAAAAAATTCTAATTTGATATCCAGTTATTATATTGAATATATTGCTGGTTATGATGCTCCTTTACTTACAGAACTCTCTCAGCGTTTTAGTGGAGGAAGTGGATTATCAGAATATGAACAATTGTTAATTCATTCTTGTATTCAGTCATTGGCTAATATTTCTGGTTTGTTATTTTTTGTTAATATATTTTTACATTTTTGGAGCAATTTTAAATAAATGAGTGCAATTGCTGTATTTTATTTCTATTATTTTATTAACTCCTCTCTTTATATTATGCTTCTAAATTTCTGAACCTTCGTAGTTTTTGCCACAAAATAGAAACTTTATAAAAAATAAATGTGTCTTGGAATTAATTGTTAGGGGACTTTAGGAACTCTTCAGGCATTCTTATCAATAGAGACCTCCAAGACCGAAAATTTTCCAAAAAAGATCAAGACTAGACCCCAAGACCCAAGAAAGACTTCAACCCAAGACTCAAGACCAAGAGAAAAACCCCAGGAAAAGTCTTGAGTCAAGACTCAAGACCAAGAGTCTTGGACTTATCAGGGTTTCAAATTTTATCAAATATTTACAATATCTTTTTTTTATTAAAATATAAATTTATTTTTTAAAGATGGAATAGACTCTCGTGGAGTTCATTTAGATTGGTTTCGTTTTCAAGCATTAACAAGTATTGGACGTTCAACCTTTAAACTTCAAGTTCATGCCAATTTTGCTGTTGCAATGAATACAGCACTTTTTCATTTAAAACATATTGGGAATGGTTTGAATGATTTATTAAGAGAAACTAGTGATTTAAGTATTTATTGGTAAATTTTAAAATTATAAAATATTTACTTGATTTGTTCGTTATTAATAGAGTGCGTGGGGTCCTAAGCTCCAGCTCTTGAGGAATCCTGTTTGGAATTTTGCGAGAGCCCGGTTTTAACAAGCGAGACTACCATGTTTAAGGATTTATAAAATTATTCCTGCGGGATCCCGTCGTGTTCTTTCTTCTGAACTCCAATCCTATTACTGAATTTCAGATTTTTGATTTTGCCATTAGTTATTACCAAAATCCCCAAATCAAACATTTTTTAACTTAATTTTTAAATTCTATTTAGTTTTTACCCTCGTATTTTCGATTTACATTTACGAAATTGTTTGGATTTTCCTCTCCAATCACGTTTTTCTATTACATTTGCTCACATTTGTGCTCATTTTAATAGTCCATTACATGAATTATGTCCTGAGGAGAATGATACAATTATTGAAAAAGGTTTTGATTTTTAAATTAATTAAAAAATATTTTTTTAATTTTTATGACTCACTTCTTGTAACATTGTTTTGGAAGAAATTTCTCGTAAAATAATTGACATATTTTCTAAAGTATGTGCTGATGGACAACAGCTAGTTCTTAGCACAGAACCTAGAGCTTGTGCAAATATGTTTGCTTTAGAATTTCAAGGTTTTTAAAGAAGATTTTGAGAATTTTAATTTTCTTAATTTAAAGGAAAAAATGAAATGAAAATGCCTGGTTTCGAAAGTATTCGCCAATCTGGTCAACCAATATCCTCAAATGATTCAAACAATTTATATCTTGGAGAACTTTGTCAATCTTTAGCAACAACAAAAGAATTAAATATTTCTGGGCATATTTTTGTTCCTCGAGAATTTCTTTTTCATCAATTAGAGAAATATTTAAATACTTCTCTTTTGCGTTATATACATCCAAACAATGAACAACAACAGCAACAACCATTAGAATGTCCAAGAAGGCCTTCTGAAATGTTGGCATTTTTAAGTGCTCAATTGAATGCTTTACAACATTTGGATATTTTTTGTTTGTTTTTTAAATTAATTCTGAACCTTTAAAAAGTTTTTCTTTGAATTAGGCTGCGGGTGAGAAACACAAAGATTTTTATAAATGTCCACCCTTGTGTTTTATTTCTATTAATTTTTAAGTTAGATTATTTTTATAGACAATTTTGACTTAACTCGCCTCTTTAACGATACACTTTTGCAACAATCACAAAGGGAGGATGCCCAAGGGAATGAAACACTTGCTGAAATTTATTCAAAATGGTATTCTTTTAATTTTACATTTTTTAATTAAATTTTATAAATAATTTAAATTTTAAAATCCTTTTTTAAAATAATTTTTATTTAAAAAAGGTATTTGGAGGTTTTACTTCGTAAAGCGAGTACTTGTCATCTTCTCTACTCTGAACATATGCAATCTTTTGTTAATAATCCAAGTTCAGATATACCAGTTAACAACAATAATTTGTCCACTCAACTATTTCGAGCTGAAAGATTTACTGATCCTAGAGGTTTAATTTGGAATAGTTTATACAAAAAATATTTTTTCTAATTTTTAGAACTTCGTTCTCTATCACAAATTATTGGCCCATTTGGAATTAAATTTATGGAAGAAAAACTTGTTTGGCATATTGCAAGCCAAATTACTGAACTTTTCAAAATTGTACGAGAACATAATGAACAATTACATATCGCTCGTGTTAATTATGATAAACCTGAAAAACTTAAAGAAGTTAGTTTGTAATTTTTAAATATTTTTTGGAGTAACATGATTGTTATTTAGAGAAGTGTTCAGAATCTGCCAGTCACTTTCGCCTTTTTTATGTTTTTTGATTTTTTTACACCAAAAAAGGTGAAAATTCAGCGAAAATGGCCAGCACATCTCTTATTATACCCTCTTTTTTCTTTCATTTTTCCTTTTAAATAGGGTTGTACCCCGTACCCGAAAGTCGGGGAATTCGAGGGATTTTTTGAC
This sequence comes from Meloidogyne incognita, assembly GCA_036172945.1. Classification (NCBI taxonomy): domain Eukaryota; kingdom Metazoa; phylum Nematoda; class Chromadorea; order Rhabditida; family Meloidogynidae; genus Meloidogyne; species Meloidogyne incognita. The sequence continues at coordinate 1,136,640 of JARQAC010000006.1, read as the reverse complement.
AATTCCCCGCCCCCCTCGTGGCGCTGCCCCCCCGAAAATTTTCCCCGTCCCCCCCCCCGTCGGGGAGCAACTCTACCTTTAAATAACACTTCTCTCTTCAATAAAACCAAAAATTCTTTTTTAGATTGTTACTTCTTTAAGTACTTCATTAGACTCACCTAGTGGAAGCGGTCACAAGAACGAAAAACGCAGCACCAACACAGCTCATGGCATTTCCCCATTAGATTCAATGTTGCAAAGAGTTATTGTAATTATTTAAAAAAATTTTCTTCTTTAAATTTTATTTTCTTTCAAAGATAATTGGTGAAATTTGTGCTTTTCGAGATATGCTATTTTCAGCATTAAATGATGTTTTAAAACAAAGAGCGCCTTTTCTAATTAATTCATTATCTTCTTTAATTAATTCTCCTTTGGATGAACTACAAAAAATTGTAACGAGAAATTTAAGAAATATGTATTTTTCAAATTAATTTCTAGAATATCGGAGAAGCTTGTGCTGCTTCAGGTTTTAAATTAGATGTTGATTTAGCTTTGGCAAATGCTATTAAACAACAGGCTAATACAAATGGTCTGGATGATCCAAATGAGGTTTGTTGGTATTTTTGAATATTTTAAAAGTTCTTTTTTAGCATTACAAGATTTCTTGTCTACTTATTGTTTTTATTGCCATTTCTTTGCCTCATTTGGCACTTAATCCCCAATCCTGTTATAAAGCGTCACTTTCTGGTATAATTTTTCTGAGTCTAAAAATGATTAAAAAATTATTCTTAGTTACCAAAAATAATTCTCACACAATCCCTCTTGCTGTAAATACAATTACTGGAGCATTATTTTTTCTACATCAACGTGGAGATACTGCTGAACGAATGCATGAATTTCTCGCGGTATTTTCTAAATTATTTTAAAAATATTTATAGTGCAGGGTGGGGATCTTTCCTCTTCCATCTACTTCTTTTTTAACCATTCTGCTTTCGTTTTCCGCTTTTTATTTCCGTCTTCCACCTTAAAGATTCTCGGAATGGCCCATCCCTGTATCAAAGAGCTTTTGTTATATAAAATAAAGAAGGTTGAAAGTTTACTTTGTGGTTAAGTGGTTTTATTCTTGCTCAGCGAAGAATGATGTTGTTTTGCCGAGGGAGGTTCTATCCCTTTGGTTAGGAAATAATTATTTTACGGCGTGTAGGAACCAGTCAAGGCGTAAACGAGTCTTGAATGGGCCGAAAATCGCCAAAAATATTGTTAAGAGTAATGGTCGCATTGAAATAAATAATTATAATTCAGTGCATTTACCCAACTCTTATACAAGAATTTTATTTTTAGTTAAAAAAATTTTAATTGAATTAAAATTCTAATTGTTTTTTCAGTTAGCATCTAGCAGTTTACTTCAAAATGTCAATGGAAATATTAACATTAATTCTACATCTTCGGATAAAATTAAGGGAGGGCAACGACAACAATTTCAATCATCTGTATATTTATTACTGGATCAATTGGCAAGAAGTTCTCCATGGCTAAATTATGGTTTAATGGAAAAGGTTGACATTTTAATTTTGTATTAATTTTAAAAAATATTTTTTTAGTGTTTTCCTTTTGCTTTAATACGTTCTGCACTTTTACATTGTCACAAACGTGAAAATGACGGAACCAGTGCCAATAAAAAACAAACAATAAAAAATTAATTTAAAAAACAAAAGTGATTCTTTTATAAAAAATTTTTTGGAACTTTGAATTTTAAATTTCAAGGTTTACAACGATTTTTAAGGTTAATATTTATGTAATAATTAAATATTTATTTAGTCAGTTACCCAGTATTTTTTATAATACTTATGTATAATTTAGCAATACAAACATTCGAAATGAATTAAGATGGATATAGAATATCAAAAAATTTTTTTTTAATTTTCCTATAAGCCTTTAGGTTTGAGTTCGGAAAATTTGGGGCGATGGAAAGTTGGACTCCTATATTTTTCTGTAAATTGTACTCAAACTTTTCCCAATTTTGGGCTAAATTTTCTGGATACTTCGGATTTTTATATTTTTCCCTATTTATCCAAAGGATCAGGAAAACCTAGTCAATTTATTTCTAAAACCCCTCTATCCATCTTAATCATTTTAATTTACTTTCACATTTGCTCTTTTCTATTATTATTTTTGTGCCTCCCTTAATTTTTTGAAAAATAATTTAAATTATTCCCATTATTTTAATAGCTCCCAGCTATTTTTTAAAATTAAATTTGTAAAAATTCTTGCCATATTTTTTTAAAAATCTATTCACTTTTGTGTATATTACTTAAAATTTATTTCGATTCTCTTTAACAATAATATTTTTAATTTGTAGCTGCATTTTTAAATTATTCCAAAATAAATAAAAAATAATTTTTATTTAATTTTTAATTTAATTTAAGTTATTAAAACAATTTATTTTTTGATTATTTTTATTATTTACAAAAAAAAATTTATATTTTTAGAGAAAATGATTGGAAATCAACAGGAAAATTCGGCATGTGGTCAGAAAAGAAATTTTAACGAAGAACAAGCTTATTTAAATGAACAAAATGATGAAATTGATGTTGAAGGAGGTAGAGAAATGCCACAAAATGTTGTTTTATTTGAAACTGGAAAAACAAATAGAGGAAATTTGTGTCTTTGGCATGAAGGTTTTTTAATTTTAAAGATATTTTTTGAGAAATTGGGGGAGAATACTAGGGCTGGTAAACTTCGGTTGGCAGAACACAAATTTACTTAAAAGCCTGAAAAAATATTGAAAAGCCTGTAAACCTAGTGATCGGTTTTAAAATCGGGTTTTAACTAGTGGATCCTGGGAAATCCTTGGATATCTTGATCCATCAACCTTCGTTTGAACAAACCTATTGGATATTCATTAAAATATTTTTTTATTACTGGCAATGGGAGAGTCAGTAATTGGACATCAGTATTAGAATATCTTAAAAAATTTTTCTCAAAATTAAATTAAAATTTTACATTTTAACAAAAACAGGTTATTGTTTTACTCGTAATAGAGGAACTAATGTAATTAATTTTCGTTGTGAACAAAGAAAATGTCCAGCTTCATGTAAAATTTCAATGGAAAATTGGAAAGAATCATCAAAATTTATTGAGGGAATTTTAGGAAATTCTGGACATAATCATTCCCCAAATTATTCAAAAAAATTGGCAAAAGAAAGAAGAAAAGAAATTTTACAAAAAATTGAACAAACTCCAAAAAAGAAAGCTTCGCTTTTAGTAGCTGATATTAAATCTAATGTTTCTGATGATGTTTCTGTTGAAATGGGAAGTGATCAGGCACTTGGACATTTAATTTATAGGTTTTTTTGAATAAAAATTTATTTAGGGGAACTTGGGGATTGTTAAAATATAAATGAGAAGCGGGCATGTTGACGGTTATAAATTATAATTTTGAGGTTATCTATAGTATTAGGTGCGGATATAATCTTTAATTATGTCCGCACCGAATATTTTATGAATTTGCTGTCCATTTTTGATTTTATGTTTTTCTAAAAAATGGTCACCGTAAGTTTAAAAATATCCTTTCAGGATATTTTTAAATATATCCACAGCTATTCGAGTATCCATACCCATTAGCATGCTTGATTAAAGAAAATTTTTATTTAGAGAAGATAACTAAATATTTTTATTTATTTTTAAAGGCACCGAAGACGTCTGTTTGGAAACGTTGACACTGCAAATAATTTATTGGATATTGAATTCCCTGATTTTCTTATAAATTATAAAGGCCAAAATATTTTGTTTTATGATAGTAGATTTTATAGACAAGGGGAAGAAGATGTTGTTCTACTCTTTTCTCATCCTTCGGTTTTTTAAAATTAATTTTTAAATTGATACAGTCAACCTCTCTATAAGTTACATCCTTGGGGATAAAAATGGCAGGTTATAAAGGGGTTTCTTTAATCTGAGGTATTGGCTAACAGGGATGTCATTGGGAGAAAAAAAAGTTTGATAGAATTTTGGAGCGGGGTTTAAATAATTTATCGGATCAGGACGGATTCTGATCGAAAAAATTTTCGTATTTCGTGTATAAGATTTCGAATAATCCGTCACCTCTTTAGGCAGCTTCTCTTCACTCACATGGTCAACCACGAATTTTAAATTAACTATTAAGATTTTAAAAATTTTCAAGAAAATTTTTTTAATTCCTTTTTCTAGCTTTTCAATTTACTCGAAACAAACAATTTATGGTTAATTAATTCAAGTAATTCTATACCCTCCAAATGGTCACACAATTTTACAATTTCAACAGAAATTAATGAAAAAGTTGTTGTTTGTATTCAATGTATTTTGCCTAAAAGAGAAATTAAATATTTTAAAGAGTCTTTAAATGCAATCAAAAATTTAATTAAACAACCAAAAGCTTTCCTCAAAATTATTTCTGATTTTGATTTTATTTCGTTTAAAGCAGCTAGTCAAGTAAATAATTTAAAATTTTTTTTATTTAAAAAATTTTTTTAAAAAGGTTTTCCCGTATGCCCAGTTTTATGGAAGTTTGTTTCATTTTGGCCAAAATTTGTTACGAAAATGGAGACTTTTGGGAATGCAAAATCTTTATTCTGATCAAATTATTGGAAAAATTTCTATTAAAATATTTAGGTAAAAAATTAAAAGTTGAGATTTATTTTTTAGAGAAATAGTTTATGGCTATACTAGAGGCGGAAATGGCGGATTTAAACAATTTATTTAGTATTTTATTGAAAAATTATTGAACTAAAGAAAAAATAATGGGTTTTTGAAGATAGGAATTTAATAAATCTGTTCATTAGTTATCCGTAATAATTATTTTTTCCTTATGTACAATAAAAGCTTTCCCTGGATGTACTTGAACAGGTCCCAATTGTCCGCTTACTTGTCCACTCTCCAAATCTTCGGGAGCCACTTAAACACACATGCCCCCCTCGAATTTCTGAATGATAATTAAATTCTCGGTTAGATCTTTAGCAAAAGTTTATGTGATTTTGGATTATAATATAAATTCTCTAGGTGAATTTTTCGAGGGAATTTTGAAAGAAAAGTCCAAAATTTACCCTACTTTCAGAGACGGGAGGATAGTTTAGTAAATTGTTTTCCTAACAATTTTCCTATCTTCAAAAAGCCTTTTTTCACTTAACAATTTTGTAAAATATCATTTTAAAAATTCTAATATTTTTTTCCTTTCTTTTTTTAAAGAAATATATTAACTCTTCCATTAATTCCTCAACAACACGTTCGCCGTGCATTTTATTTAATTGTTCAAAATTCTCCAAACGAATTAAATTCTTTTTTAGAATATTTTGCCAAAAATTATATTGGATTAACTTTGGCACAAAAACAATATGGAATTAAACAATTTTTAAAAATTAATTCACCAACAAGAGAGCCGCCCCCAGATTGGGAATTACCTATTTTTTGTCAACCAAAATATTCTATTAAATTTTGGAATGTTTATGAAAGAATACATTCATCTATTATTAGAACTAATAATTCTGTTGAAGTTTCTAATTCTATCGGGGTAAATTTACATTTTTAATATTTTTTTATTAAAATTTTAAATTAATGACCGAGAAACTTGAGTATTATTAATATTTAATAATATTCAAGTTTTTTAAAAACGTCAAAAGTTTATTGGATTAAAAATCGTTCCGAGACGAGATCTTATCAGAAATCTCGGCTATCGAAATCAATATTTTGAGATAACGATCTCGATTTTCATACGACTCTCAATTTATCATCTAAAGTATAGATCGTATTAAGACGAGAGTCAAAATTTCCGGTTATCAAAAATATTTGTTATCGATCTCAGATTTTGATTGCCCTCAATCTATATTTTACTTAATTTATTTACCTTTTTAAATTGTTAATAGGAATAAAAACTTTGGGGGTAATGTTTGGAACAAATTACTTCATTTAAATTTCAAAATCCAAAGAAGGCTTAACCAGACCCTGAGCTTATAAAATCTATATAAAAACCAGCATCTGACCTGAAAAAATAATTTTAAAAAATTCTTTAAATTTAAACAAATATTTTATTTTCAAATTCAAAGAAAAATTCAATTCATCGACCTCCACTTTCCGAATTTTTAACAACCTTTATTAAAGATATTGAAAAACAATTAGAAATTATTCAAGCCCCAACTAACCCTCCACAAAAGAAGAAAAATAAAAAAAAACGTTTATTTATAATTCAAGAAGAACAAATTTTGGAAACTTTACAACAAGCAAATTATGAAGAAGATGGGCATTTATTTGATATTATTACTTTATTGGGATTACAAATACAGGGGTATATTAGTGGATTGAGGGATGATGAAAAGGGTGAATCTGATGATGATATTGAAGAAGAAGAAGAGGAATAACAAATTTTGTTTTTTAGAAAAATTTTTAATACAAATTTGACAACTCTTCAATTTTTAGAATTTTCTAGAAAAAAAATTACCAAATTAAAGTTTATGGATTTGGGGATAGTATCAAAATAGTGTTCTGCAAATGTCTTTATCTTTTGTTTTTGTGACATTATTAAGTGGAATATAACTGCACCCATTTAAACATCACTATAAGATACCTCCGATAATAGATATACCTCATCTAAGATACCGTATTTTCTCGATTAATTCCCCTCCTTCGAATAATTCCCCCTCTTGATTAATTCGCCATGCTAGAGTTGGGTTGAAACAATAATTCCCCGCCCCCAAATACCCTACTGGGCTCCCGGACAATCCGTCAGTGGACAATCCGGCAGTGGAAAATCCGTCAGTGGACAATCCGTCAGTGGTCGGACAATCCGTCAGTGGACAATCCGTCAGTGAACAAATTCGTAATTCCTACCCGTACCCTGACTGCCGCGGCTAAAAATTTTCATTGTGGGATTATAAGAGATTCGAAAATTTGGAGATTAATGAGGAAATCGGCAGATTTAGCTGGATTAAAAGGATATCAGTGTTTTTGGAGATATTGGGCAGTTTGGTTAAATTGTCGATGGATTCAGAAGGATATAGGAGATTTAGATGGGTTAGATTTACATGATTAACGGATTGGGTTATGTTGGGTTTAGATCAATACCGTGGGACTGTGGGAAATTATTAATAAGAGATTGTTCTTAGATGGATATCATGGAACAACCTCCAGATCAGCTTATCCGGCTATATCCCTTGATATCCCATTTAATCCCCGAAATCCTTCTTAATCTCCCTAATTCCTCGAAAACCACCATAATACTGCAAATCTTTTATATTCCCTTTAATCCCAATTTCTTTGAAATATTCAATATCTCCCAAAAAAATATCTCCCAAAAAAATATCTCCCAAAAAAATATCCTTTTAATCCAGCTAAATCTGCCGATTTCCTCATTAATCTCCAAATTTTTGATATCTTTTATAATCCTCCAGATGATAAAATGAAAATTTTTAGCCGCGGTAGTCAGAATATGGGTAGGAATTACGAATTTGTTCACTGACGGATTGTCCACTGACGGATTGTCCGACTACTGACGGATTGTCCACTGACGGATTTTCCACTGCCGGATTGTCCACTGACGGATTGTCCGGTCACGCCCTACTGCACGTTCAAATGCCAAAACTCGATTAATTCCCCAGGGGAATTAATCGAGAAAATACGGTACGTTTTTTAATATGATTGGCCAATGGATCAGGGGAGTAATACCCCAAATCTAAGGTTTTTCTTATTATAAGGTTATTTTTTAACTCCGTGGATGTGTAAAAAACGAGATTCGAATGTAATCCAGAATTTCCTTTTATAATTTTTCATTGAAAAAGAATAATAAAATTAATTATATTTATTAAAATAAGCTCTAATATTTCACACATTTCTTCCTTTTTTATTTTTTAGAATATTTAGAATAAGCAACAAGTAACCACAATAATACCATTTGTGCAATAAATACCTTTAAAAAAATAATTATTCTTTAACTAAATTTATTTATTTACCAAATTAAATAATTGTTGATCAATTCTATGAATTTTAATTCCTTCGATTCGTTTAACTAGATTTTTTGTACGTTCACAAAACTTTAAAAAAATTTATTTTTTTTTCAAGGTTAACTCTTTCTTAAATTTTACCCTTAATTTTGTCTCCTCATTATTATCCCAAATATTTTCGTTAAGTAATAATTGATCTTTAATTTCTTGAATCTGATAAAAAAATTAAAAAAAATTTTCAAAAAAATTTTTTAAACAAACAATAGAATGAACATCATAAGGCCCTTTCAATGTATATATTAGTAAAACAATACTTAACACACTCCAATTAATATTATTTATGTGGTAAATTATATTGTAAAGAAGAGAAGAATTGCCTTTAATTTTTAAAAAATTAGTTGAAAGATTAAATATAAAAGCTTGTTTTCCGGTTTGTCTCTCTTATAAAACAAAAGTCTCTCATTTTATTTTTATTCCGGGAAACAAAGGTATAAAGGACTAAGTCAACTTCGGGATTCTTCCGACAATTAGAGAAAGAGAAATAAAAAGAAAGAGAAAAGTTAATTTATTAAAGGATCTAGTTTATGCATATGGGATCTAACCAACATGAAAAACAAATTCCTGATATCAGAAATCGGAATCCTAACTCAAAAAAACGTCGGGAATTCCCGATTTTCGGGAGTCGCTCGACTAGATCTCCGATGCATACATCCATTTTAAATTTTGGTTAAGCATTGGGAAGAGTAAATACCCCCAAATCATATATTCCTCTCACTATAATAATATACGATTTTTCCAACTGCAAAGAGGATTTCATAAGAGCTTTGTTTTATTTATTTTGAAAATTCTTTAAAAAATCTTTTTTATTTTACCTTCCCCACCACTTCCTTCTCCACCACCCCCAGAAATAAAACCAGCAGATATATTTAAGAAAATAGCATTCATAAAAAGACTCATTCCTAAAGAAGCTAATAAATTGCTGATATTATGTGACAAAATTAATAAAGAACTGACAGACATCTCTATTTGATTAAAAATGTTTGGATTCTGAAAAATAAATTCAAATTAATTACAGATGGAGGTCATTACTCTTGGGAAACTCGTATCTTATAACTAGAGTAGTCCCCGATCTAGTACTCTGACCTCGTTCCCGAACGATTTTTCACAATTATCCCCGACCCGAAAAATTTGAAACGTCTTGAAGCCCAGCCCGAGCATTTGGGTGTAACCTTATTGGGAGGTATCTCAAATTAAGAATATTGCAGCTTCTTCTTAAACTGAATTATTAAAAAGACGTCTCTTAAATGGAGGTATATCTAGAAGGTATCTTATAATGAGGGTTTACTGTTAAATCTACAATAATTTGTCCATTTTCAATTGCAGGCATAAACAATTCTTTTTTAAAAATTTCCCAATGTGAAAGGACTGTTTTAAACGAAATATGAAAAATTCCAAGAGAAATAGCCCCAATATATGCACACAATAATGAAGTTAATAAAATAAATATTGAATACAAAAATATTTTAATTGCCGTTGGATAGCTTGAAAAATAGAATAATTTTAATTAATTAATAGGAAAAAATCTTTTTTTAAAGCAAAAAGTGTGAAGGATTTTTTGGAAGGATTAACTTTGACTTTAATTTTAAAGCGTGTATTCCATTCCGTTTCTTTGAAAGCACAGACCAACTCCCCTTAAAAATATCCCCTTGGACACATGCAATTCAGTGCTGGGTATGGCTCCTTGCAGAACCGGAGCTAAGTTTTAAAAGCTCGGAGCCAATGAATGCCAAATACCCAGCACTGCAAGCAATTTCGCGTTTGCATCTAAGACAGAGACGCATATCCTAAACCCATTAATTTTTTTTCAAAAATTTATCAAAAACATTTTTTCTTTTTCGGTTTTATTCGTTCTAAGCATTTTAAAACTAAATTTCAAACTTAAAATTTAAATTAATTAAATTAGAATATTTACATATTATTTTCTTCTTCTTCCTCAATTAAATTAACAAAAGTAATATTTAATCCTTTTTGTTCCTGTATTTGTAATATTTGTAAAGAACACCAAATAATACTTGTAAAAATAAAAATAAACGAAAAAATAAATGGTCGAATAAATGAAGGAGGGGCTTTATTTAAAATTAATTGGTGGGAGGATTGTTGTTGTTGCTTAAATAAATTTTAAATTTTCTAAAAAATATTTAAAAAAGGAAGGATAGTAAGGGAGGTATTTGGGAGGTCCAGGAAAACATTAAAAAAAATTTTTTTTAACAGCCTAACCTACATGTTAAATTCCCACGTGGGGGTATAAAAAGATAGAATTTATGAGGGTACCTTAAATTAAGGGTTTTATAGTGTACCTATTTATAATCTGTATTACTCCCCCACACCCTATTTATTAAAAAAAATAATTTTTAAAAATAAAAAATACAAAATAATTTCCATTTTTGTTATAAACATTTTGTAATCCAAAAATAAATTTATTAAAATAATTATTTCCATATCTGTAAAGCCAACCAAAACAACTCAAAGCATTTAAAGTAAATGTTAATTGTAAACTTGTTCTAGCCCAAGTTAATGTTAAATTCTTTTTTTAAGAAATTTTAGTAAAATATTTTTGTAATAGTCTCATTTAGGTACGACATTATTTCTACGAGAAACTATAAAAAGAAAGGGGGAGGGGGGAGATAAACGGTCAGAAGTCATTTGTATACGGTCTCTAGGACCAGCGATGACTGAACCTAATATAAGACTTTGCTCTTATTTGGCAAAAGTTTGGCGTGTGTTAGGATTTTTATCGCCACAGAATAATCTACTCACTGTGCAAAAAATTTTCGAAAATCGGAAATAGAAAATCGAAAGAAAAAAACCCTCGAAAATCGAAATTTCAAAAGAGTTTTGTGCACAGCACCGTCTTGTTTATTCATAGATGTTGGGGACTTAATTCTATAAATTTGGATTTATAATGAATTGGGAAATACTAAAAAAACGTCGCGCACAAACGAGACTATTACTAATTAAAAATCTCTTACTTGTGTTCTAAATAATTCAATAATATAATAAATAATTCTCAAAATAAATAATATTGAAAATAAAAACAAAATTATTCTTTTAAATTTATTTTTAGCAAATTCAGCATCTTTTGTAAAAAATTTTGTTGAGCGAAAAAAAGGGCCAAAAATCTTTAGAAAATTAACAAAATATTATGTTAGGCCCTCACTTGTAAGACACTCTCACTTTAACGTCAAATTTCTGAAGGAGAGGTGTCGTGCAAGTGAGAGATGACTGAAAACAGGCAAACTCTTAGATTTGAACTAAAAGGGTTCTTGGATTTTTTAAAGGTTAGCGTTGTCAACGATTGTTGTGATTAACGATTTTATTTTCGAGGAAGTTTTTTTTAAATCACTAATTTTCATAAGAAAACGATACTTTTTGGAATAGGTCAAGCAAAAAAGGTTATATTTTTGAATAGCGGAACTGGATCTGAAAAAGACCGGATCCCCGAAAATTTCGGTTCGGATATCCGAAGATTTCCCAGGATCCGCCAATCTTAATTTCACTTATGTATATTACATGAGAAAAATAAATGATAGACATGAAGGAATAATTTATTGTTAGATTCAAACTAGGGAGAGGAGGGGGAAGTATGTATATCCAAAAAGTACATTAAAATTTAAAACCGATCGCTAACAATACTAGTTTTTATTTTGGAAAATTTTGGGTTTTAAGACATGGTTGGATATCTTTTTAATATTTTTTGTGTTATAATTTCATTTTTAATTAAAATTTACATGAGAAAGTGATTGGTTATTTATTTGAAGTGAGGTATTATCTAAATTATTATTATTGTTGTTATTAACTTCCAAAATAGATTGTGATGAATTTATTGACATTATTCTTTTTAATTTAATTTTTAATTAGAATTATACTAAAGAAAAAATAACTTAAAATTTAGAAAATTATTTATAGACCTAAATTTAATAAAAAAAGATTTTTATTTTTGGTTCAATTTTAAAAATAATTTAATGGAGATAAGAAATTTTAAAAATCCCGAACTTAATTTTGGTTAAGATTCTTGACTTTGATCAAGGAAAAATCAAGGAACACTAAAAAATAACAGTATCTTGATTCCGGATCCAGGAAAAATGAAGGTATGGATCCAAATCCAGGTCTATCTAATTTAATTTCTACTTTAATCTTCTTAAAAGTATATATTTTTTCACAAAAATATTTTTACGGGAAATTTTTTTATTTCTTTTCTAAAACTAAAAAGTAAGAATCAAAAATGTTTATTTTTGATTGATAACTTTTTTTTCCCTCTCGAATTTTTAACTAAGCTAAAATATGTAAATAATAATTTATTTTATTCAAATAGTTTGTATTTTATTCTTTATTTCCACAAGAGAATATTGAATGGGTTTATTCTTTTCTCCATTTTGGACACACAAAAAAGTATTTAATTTTTTGTCAACTTTATTCAAAAAAAGAGAACAAGTTAAGTATTTATTACTCATCTTTAATAAAAATTTCTCCCCTTTTTTCTCGATTTTTAAATAACTGATAAAATATATATTTTATAAAAAGGAGGTAAATAAAATAGTTTCACTGATAATTGGAAAATTATCTTTTTTCAAAACATCAATCCTTTTCTTAAGAAAAAATTATGAAAACGTTTAAATAAAAAATAAAATAATTAATTTAATAATTACTTTCGGATTAATATGTAATAGTATTTAATCTTTTATACGTAAATATGTAAAAATTAAAAAAAAAATAAAATTAGAATCAACAGAGGATGAAAAATACAGTCGAACAACAGTTGATTGTTTTGAGATTGAAAAAATAGTAACTAAACTGAGGTTTACACAATAAGGAAGGTATAAATTAAAAAGTCCCACACCTAACGATTCATGGAGTAGAGGTTCACAAAAAAGAGGTCCGACTGTAATACTATAAATTTTAAATAAGGAATTTCATTAAAAGGATTATTTAAAAATTCTTCCATCTTTTCAAATAAATGTTAAAAGATTATTTTTTTGGTATTTTTGGAATAATGGGGAAATTGATAAATTTGTTTAGTATAAATTAATAAATGAAAAAAACAAAAAATAAAATTTGTGTAAGGGCTGAAAACAATTGTAGAGACTCAAATACATTTTGAATTTGTGGGAGATTCCAAAATTTAATCTTTTTAAAATTGAGAAGCAATAAATGCTAATACGCTTATTCGAAAAAGTAACAATAAAAAAATCAAATTGAATTTGGCTCAGAGGTTTAAGGGTTTTTAAAAAAGGAAACTCAGAAAAATTAACAAATTAAAAATGCCTTTTTAAATATGTAATATAATCGAATCTCTCTAACAATGACACTTGCCGAAACCTACTTAGAGGTAATGTATGCAGGGACGTTCAGCGGAAAATATGTTGAAGAGATTCGACAAATAGTTAAATCGTTTTTCTTTTTTCTCAATAAAATTCAAAAAGAGGAATGCCCATTATTATTATTTTGTTGTTGTTGCTGTAACATTCTTTGTTCCAATTTTATTATTTGTTGCTGTTTTTGTTGATTTAAAAAATTATTTTGTAATTGAAATTGTGTAGAATTTGTTGGAGAAAATAAATCAAAAGAATTATTATTTGGTTGTTGTTGTTGAACTAAAAGTGTTGGGGTTGTTGATGATGTTTGTTGTTGTTCTATAATTCCACTTCCTGTACTTATTCTTCTACCACCATTTCCAGTAGTAAGAGAAGGGTCTCTATAAATACTTTGGGCACGGGAGGAATGCCCTGAATTGAGGGAGAGTGTTGCAAATTGTTCTTCTGCAGCTTGTTCAAGTAAGACTGTCAAGTCCTAAATTTTAATAGATTGGTTAATTATTAGCGAGCATGGTAGAGAAGGGAATGGATCGAAATGAGGCACATTCTGTATTTTTGGAGAAACCCGGATAAAACCGGAAACGGAAATTCATGGTTTTCATGGTTCAGGCCTCAGTCATTCAATCTCAATTCTCATTCCCCAGTCACAACTTTTTCAGAACCCCTATCTCTATTATCATCCAAATACTATCAATAGAGTAACAAATTAAAAAATAAAATCTGAATTTATTTCTCTACCTGTTTAGATTTCCCCCAAAAATTGCACAACTGTATAACTTCTCGTACAAAATCATCATTAGCTGCAGGAAGACGATAATTATTTGTTTGATTTGTGCTATTATTTCCACCGCCAAAGAAATATGGATTAAAAGGTGAATAACTACTGCTACTTGGGACAGGTGAAGTACCTTTTGGTTGCACAACTTCATCAAAATCCATATCAGCACTTGGAGGCTTAACTTTACAAGTAACAACAGCTATACGCATTGCTGTAAATCTGTAAAAGAGGAAGAAATTAGACTTATAATATTTTTAAAAAGGGATCCAAATAAAGAGGGGGGTCCAGGGGGTCGACTTTTCTGTTTTCTAAAAATATAGAAAGCAGCCCTAAAAGAAAAAGAAAGATATAACTGATAAAATTTGTTTTTCCTACAAGGACTACAGCTGGATTTGAGGGCTTCAAGAAGTCCAGCACCTTGTTAAGTCTTTATAACTACTTGGCAATAAATGAAGGCTATTTTTCTTAATTAATTTCTAACGTTATTTGCTGCATTGCACCAACATCCCCACAATGTGTAACATTAGACGAAATACAACGACTTGTTTCCAATTCTCCAACACCTCCAGCACTTTTTTCATTAAATTGTTCAAGAAGAAGTTCACCAATTTGAAGAGGTTCTCCATTTGCATTAATTAAATATTTTATTTTTTCAGTTAAAGCAATATCTCTCAAATATTCAACAAGACTCTTTGCTTGCAATTTTTTAAGATCTAGAGGTTCTAAATGCATTGGTTCAACATATGATGTTGAAGAAGTCTACAGAAAAAGAAATTGTTTAAAGTAAATTTTGAATTTCGAAACGATTTTAAAAAGGAATAAACTCTATTATAAGTCATTAAAACCTCACTATGATATAACACATCCTAAGCTATCCTAGATATCTGAAATTTAAGGTATACCCTCAGTTTTTAAAATTTCGTAGCCAAGTGACCGGATGTACTTCCTAAGCTATCCTTTATTCGAGACCCTTATTAAAGACCTTAGTATCAGATAAATAGAATTTTTCATATTTATACATATTAATATTTTCTAACCTCAATAGGGAGGCCTAATCTTTTTTAATTAAAAATTAATAAATAATAAATTACTTGTTCGTCCGTTAATATTGAATCAATTCCAGAAGAATGTTGATGTACAGTTGATTTTAAAGTTATACAAATTGTTCCACCAGTAACAAAAGAAAGTCGCATAATTAGTGCAGAGGGGTATGGCGAAAGGAGTTTTGCAACCTGATCAAATTCCATAAAGCCCATCAATAAATTCTTTTCCCATAATTTTTTAACGCATGTTTTATTGTCCTAAAAAGTAGAAAATATTTTTAAATTTAAAAATTCGGAAAAGTTATAAGGGAATAGTTATGTTTATGAGGTCCCGTTTTTCATGTTTCAAATTCAACGTCTTATGTTAGGTAAAATAAGAATTAAATAGAGAAAAAGAAAAATTACAAGAAAAAGGAGGTCCCGGAACATGTCTTAATTCCAAACATATCTTTTATTAAATTTAGACAAACTTGAAATAATTGTAAAAGTTCAAGAAGCCCTCTCCAAACACTGAAACGCACATTTGTAGAACCACATTCATACCGCAAATGTGGACATAAAATATTTTTAAAAGTAATTTTGCCTATAAAAATATTTTAAAATTTATTTTTAAACGAAAAAAAGCAAACGTTCATCCCCAATTCCTTGAATATTTGATGGAGGGGAACAATCATTACATTGAATTTTGTACTAAAAAAATTATAAAATAAAAAAAATTTTTCTAAAAATTTTACTTGAAGTAAATCAAAATCACTATTTTGTAATCCTCTATCGACCTCAGCATTAACACGAAAATATTGCATAAAAAGAAATTTAAAGCGTTCCCATCCCATTGCAGTTTCTTCCACCCATTGAAGTAAAAGGCCATCCTGAACATTATTTCCATAGAGCCAAAAGCAAGTAGCTGTATAAGAACTCATCATCCGTTGTACTTGATAGTCCTAAAAAGCAAAATTGGAATTTAGACAAAATTGAAAAAAAATGTTATTTTGACTAACTTCAACAAACCAAAATCCCGTTTTTGATTTTACCTATCCCTGCTAACTAAAAAATGGAAAAATATTTTTTATACCTGATTTCGTCTTGTTGCAATAGTAAACGGAAGTGAGAGTGTGTGAGCATCCGCAAAACGTCCCGATGGACTAAACATTGTCGCCCGTATATAAAAATAGAAAATAGGCCTTTTCCCGCTTATCAACTTTGTTGGGTCAACGCCACTTGGAGATAAATCCTTAAAATATTAAAATTTATTTAATAAATTTTTATTAACTTGGTAGGAATTGTTGGTTGAATGTCGACCCTTTTGACGCGTTGTGCATAATAAATGAGGGTAAATTGCAGCCCAGTAACGATTTTTACTAAAATAATCAAAAATTTGTTTTTTAAATTTCAAAATTTTCACGTGTTGAATGCCGGATAGATGGTAACAACTTCTTTACTATTTATATCACTTTTCTTATGCGCAGTTGTTGTGTTTCCACTTGTATCTATTGTATTAACTAATTTTTAATATAAAAATAATTAAGAAAAAAATATTAAAGTTGGACCCCACTAAAGGGAGGAGATGCCTTTGAATATCCCCACAATGAATACACTCATCTAACAAAAAACAATTTACTACTCATGTGAGATACTTGGATGAGCTCCAATTTTATTTAATATAAAATGTTTAATAATCACCATTCATTGTTTGAGCATTTGACCGTTTTGTTCCGCTTGTTGGTTTCATAGCTAATAATGCGGCAGAAGGAACTTGAGCGATAGGTGAAGGTTGTTGGAGCAGGCGTTGTCTACGCATTTCTGACTAAATTTTGAAAATATTAATATTTTAAATTTCAAAAGAAACAAATCACTTGAATATGTTCAGCCGTATCTTCACTAACCTGAAAGAATTTAAATTAAACATGAGAAAAATTTAATTTAAAAAATCATACAATTTGAACGTTGAATTGCTTAAAAACAACACCCCTAGCCAAAGCACCACAATAAATTGAGAAAAGATTGTTTGTGACGAGAATTGGATTCATTGACGGTTCAGTGGCGAGCACTAATTTTTAAATTTGAAATTTTATTATTAAATAAAAAAACTAAAAAATAAAATGTTTTTTGAGAATTTACCTTCCTTCAAATTACATAATTGTAAAAATAATTTCAAAATAAAAAATTTAAAAAATAGTTAAAAAATTATTCTAACCACAATCAGCCATTAACAATTCCAAAG
Source organism: Meloidogyne incognita (assembly GCA_036172945.1). Classification (NCBI taxonomy): domain Eukaryota; kingdom Metazoa; phylum Nematoda; class Chromadorea; order Rhabditida; family Meloidogynidae; genus Meloidogyne; species Meloidogyne incognita. Next base: position 1,119,283 of record JARQAC010000006.1, on the reverse strand, counting down.
CCGAAAAAACACTGTCAGATAAAGGTCTAACAGGATCATAATCTCCAAACATTTGTCGATGGTTCACTGTGAGCTCATAGCGAAAACCCTGTCATTTAAAATATTATTGAACTATATTTAAGATATTAAAGTCTTTGTTGGATTTTTTAAAAGAAGGTAAAAATAACCTGTAATCTAGCAGCCAAAATCGCCAAACGATGCATCTGAAAAGAGTAGAAACTAACCAAGCGGACTACAGGTTCCACTGGAAGTGCTACTTTGTTGACCAAACTGAAAACCAAATAAACAATATCTTAATTATAAAATTTTCATTTTTAAATATAGCCAGACTTCACTACATATAAGCCTAAATAAGATACGAAATTTAAAATATTTTTAAACTTTGTTTGGTTACTTGATGGGAGGGGATGCCTTGATGAACGATATTCAAACTTCAAATTTACCCTCATTACAAGGGCGTAGGTTTCGATTTCAAGGGGGCTAAAATGGGGTGTGCGCCAAAATTTTTACGTTTACTTTGGTGTTTTGAACAAAAAAATTTTTCAGAGCCGCAAGCGAAAATTTGAACATTTTGTGGGTTGAAGGCGTAAAAAATTCACTTTTCTGATCATTTCACTCCTGAAATTTTTTCACTTTCCCCAATTTCAGGGGGTGGGGGCTATAGTGCCAGAAGCCCCCCTGGCTACGCTGTTGTCTCATTTATAAGATTCGATCATTAGCCCCAAGTATGGATACGTGAAGTCCGACTAATTACAAAATTTTTATTTTAAAAATACCAATAACCTACCATGCGATTTGAATATCTCGCAAGTCCTGCCACAAACGGACAGTTTGCTCGTTACAATAGGACTAAAGCGAGATTGGATGTGTATTAAAAAATGCACACCGCGCATGGCGGTGGCTAATTAATAAAAGAAAAATAAAGAAGAGAAAAAACACCTTGAAAAGTTCCACGAACGGGTTCAAATATTCATCAGAAAAAGATTGTAACCTGTGAGATTTTTTTAAAAAAATACAGGGGGCGTCAAATAATCCTAAATCTTCATTTTTTATAACCTACTCAAAACTCAATTAAACTTTGTGATTTCTTATTTTATTTATTTTTCGTTTCGGCGCACCCTGTATTTACAGAAAATTAAAATGTTTAATTTTATAAGCTGATAATTTATGAAGCTAACCCCCTAAATTTTTTTCGAAAAATCGAACGACAATTAACACATTACCCAGCTTGATGGGTTTTAATAATTTATTTTGAAAATTTCCTTTAAAAAAGTATCCTTAAACTAATAAAGTACCAAAAATACCAAACCTCTGAGCAAAGTCCTGAACCTCATCAGAATTCATTTGTCTATTAGATTTTAATGTTCGGTAAAGCCCATGCAATATATGCATAGTTTCGCTTAACGAGTTGGCTAATAAATCAAATGTTGCATCAATATGAACTGATAAAGGGTTCAATGCAGCTCTAAAAAATAAATTAGAATTTTAACACTTAATTAGTCTAATCAACCTAGAATTGTTTACAAGATCAACCAAAGCCATATTAAGTTTGTTAAAAATAACTTTATCTTCTTGTGATTTAACTGAAACATTTAATTCGTTTTGAAGGCGACTTGTGATGCAAAGAACATTCCAAGTTAGTAATGACCATTCTTCAATAAATTCCTAAATTTACAAATAAAAAATTATTTGAATATAAAAAACTTGTTCAGCATCAGGAGTTGTAGACAACATTGTTTGAATGCGTTTAACTCGCCCATCAATTTCACCCAACAATTTACAAATTAATTGCTTGACCTTAACAAAGGGGAATTTTTTTAAGTTTATTTCAATATTCAATTTATGACGCTAAAATAAAAATTTCCCAACCCTCCTTTAATTTCCCAAAACACAAAGAAATTTTAATTTTAGCCAGTTAAACTTTTTAATTCAAACCTTTTGCATTTTCTCCTCCTCAGTATGTGTAATTGGCGGATCATAGTGACGCTAAAAAACAATTTTTTAAAATAAAATTTTACGAATCCTCATCAAAAAGCAAAACCTGAACATCGTGCCACACACAAAGAAGGTCGAACAACAATTTTTGGAATGCTTCATCAGTTAATAATTTGGCCATATTTAACGGAAATATTTTAAAAAATTATTTGAAAATTCTGTTATTATCACTAAAGTAAATGTAATTTTGTCAAGTTATCATTAAAAATTAAAAGGTAACTGATATAAATCCAAAATCTAACAAAAAGAATTTTTTTTATCAATGTGACACGATAATAAAAATTTTTTTTAACATTTAAAAAGTAAAACAAGTGAACTTCTAACACAAAAAATAGAGAAATAAAGATTTTATCAAAAAATTTATTCTTTAACGATCGATTTCGTTAATGATGTAAAATAAACTCGGGCAATTTGAGAAAATAAAAACTTTCACATTGCAAATTGGTAGATTAATTAAAAGAAAAAATTTTTTTTTCTCAATTCTTAATTAAAGAAAATATTTTTAGTTAAGAATATTTTTTTGAATTTTTTGACAGAAAATTGACCAAACTTTTCGTTAAGTGACACGATATCAAAGATAAGAATGGGGTCGGTTGCTGTGTTCAATTCCTTATCTTTCGAAGCATAATTTTATACATAAATAGTAAATGCAAATGTTAGAGGACAGCTGAAATTAAACGTCGATAAACTTTGCAGAGAAAATGTTCTCTAAAGTTAAAAGAGACGTCCAAAGTCCGCAAAAATAAAAATTTTTAATTTCTAATTCATTGGAAATGTGAGTTTAGTGTCTTCAAAAGCTAGAAAAACAAATAAACTTGCACTATAAAAATACCAGATGATCAAATAGGTTGAGGCAAGTTTGTTATCGTCAACCTTTCACAGTTGTACGCTTTGCAAGCATCTGTAGAGGTAATTCTACCACACACATGATAAATTAGAATGGACAAAATAAAACAGGAAATTTGAAGTTAATGCGGAATTGATCAAAAATGAAACTCTTTATTGCTTTATGGGTTAACCATGAAATTGAGAAAAACAAAAACCCTAAAAAGTTAAGCAGAAGAGGGGACGTTTAAAGTTAATTTAATAGTTAAGTACTACATTCTTAATGAAGAAAAGTTAACATTATGTAGTTAATTTTATCCCAAAACCTTAATCATCATGCAAAATTGAAATACAAAATATAAAGAAAATTATCAAGCCAAAATATCGCATACTTTAATCGAAGTTAAAACTTTCAAAATTTAGTCCTCTTTTCATCGTTCCATTAACGACGATCTCTTTCTTTTGAACGGCTTCGACGATCACGACTTCGTCTATGCTCTCGGCTACCTCCCCTCGAATATTCACTTCCATTAGCCATAGATTCTTCCCATTCTTTTGCTGCCAACGCTGCTTTAGATTCGCGCGTTCGCCGCGTCTCCCCTTTACCTCCGCCCAGACGTCGTGGAAGCCAGCTCTTTTTTGTGCGCCCGCGTTCGTAATCAACAACTACGCGACGACCATCAATTTTGGTGCCATCAGCTTTTTTATAGGCAGCTGTAAATAATTATTTGAGGTTCTAGTAGGACTTTTAGACATTCAACTTCCAAGTTTATTAAAAAGCAAACCTCTCAAAACAAACTTACTTAACAAAAATATACAACGGTGTCAATATCAGCTTAAAACCCCCAAAAAAGATAACTTATAAATTATATACTAGCAGTCAAAAATAAAAAATCTTAAATACCGTCTGGAGCGAAACTCACAGATTTTCCTGTTTGCTTCGGCTTTGAGATTGAGGCGCTTTTTGTATGTAATGTAAGTAAAGAAACACGCGTCAGAAGACAAAAAAATACAAAAAAATTATTTCAAAAACAAAACAATCTTGAGTCATTTGTTAAAATCATTACAGAAATGCTTCCAATATCTTAGATACGAAAATATTCCGACGAGGTTTTACTTTCTTACATTACAATTTACCTTTTTGAAAATGTATTTCCAAGGAATTCGGGTTTCATAAGCATTCCTGCTGTTTTTCACTTACCCACTATTTATTACTTACCCGCGTTATACAAAAAAAATCAAAAAATAAATTCCAAAAATTTTACCGCGCCTTAACAAACCTACGCACTCAGTACTGAGAATCAAATTATTTCCCATCGAGAGATTGGCTCTCGTTTCCCAAACGCTGCAAATTTGGGGCAATATAACGAAAATCAAAATAAAAAAGAGAAGACTAAATTTTTGTTCTCGAAAAAACCATCTTACCGCTGCGCCGTTTTTGACTTATCAAAAATGTTTAAAGAACCCGAAAGAGCCAACAAAAAATAAATTTTACCCGACATGTCCGACTTATGTTCATACTCAATAAAGGCATAACCGCGAGGCTTTCCAGTCTTATCATGCACCAATACAACCTTTAATAAATCAAGAATTACTTTAATCAAGACTTTGTTACCTTTTTGATTTTACCATATTTCTCAAATTCACGACGTAGTTTGTTTTCCGACGTTTCATAATTCTAAAATTTGAGTGAAATATACATTTCAGATAATTTATCAAATTAGCCCTTTTTCGGTGTCTCGATTGTGTGCGACATTATTTCTGCGTGGAACTATTTATAAAAAAACGAAAGAGGGACAAAACGGTCAGTAGTCATCATTATCTATTGGACAGATAAAGGCAGAATCCATAAATAATTTGCTTTTGTAAGTCAAACCAATCCAAAGTTGGACATGTTAATGTAAGTAATCTAGTTAAGTGACTACTTCTCGTTGAGCACAAACCCATCTTTACCCTTTTTTTAGAACTTACAATTCTAGCAATGAAGAGAGTTTTGTACGGATCACTCGTGGCTTTAGGATTATCTGCGGGTGTCCATGTAGCAATCCCCTGCTCAATCTTATATGCCATAAGTTCCTGCCTTTCTTTTCTTTTGCGAGTTCTTTTTTCATCACGCGTCTCAATTCGAACTTTCGGTGGAGTGTCTTTGGGGTCCTTGAAAACATTAATTTTTAACAATTAAAAAAGAAACCTCAAATTTTTGAACGTGTTCCGCAATTCCATCTATTGGTATGTGTTTTCGATTTATAAAAAGGTCATCAGGTGGTGGTTTATATTGAATAGGAGCACGTGGCGCGAACAGTCCAAGCAGATTATCAGGAAGAAATTGAGTCATTTTGTATGTTTTCTTTGAAAAGAATCTAAAATTATGTTCAAATATTTTAAGATATCGATCGAAAAAACGAATAAAATATGCATTGAAAGGTTGAGCATTTTTTATGAAAAACTGAAAATAAATAAAAATCAAAACAGAGGCTTGAATAAACATCTTGTCATAATTGTAATAAAAAAACAATCAGTCCTTCCTTTCTTCCCATTCTTTTGCCGCCATCGCCGCTTTAGATTCCCGTTTTCGTCGAGTTTCACCTTTACCGCCACCTAAACGCCGAGGAAGCCAACCTTTCTTTGTACGCCCACGCTCATAATCTACAACAACACGGCGCCCATCAATTTTTGTTCCATCCGCTTTTTTATACGCAGCTGAAAAAATTTTTAAACTTCATTACTTACCATGTCATAACGGTCCATTACCCTTTCTTACCTAACCGCATTATAAGTAAACATAAAAATAAAAAAACCAAAAAATTTTACCAAGCCTTTACAAACCTACATAAGAAGACAAGGGTTAAAAATGAGAATCCGTGGTGAACTGAAAATATGGGGCAATATAGCGGAAATAAAAGAGAGAGGGGATTTTTTAGTTAGCCGAAAATCAAAATGAAGGGGAATGAGGATCCGAACGAATTGATGAAAGTTAACGAACCCAGAAACACTCGGTATATAAATCTCATTACGAATGAGATAAAGTTCGGATATCTGGTCCCAATAAACCGGATGGATTCGGTATAATCCAACTCATTTGGCAATGAACAAATCAACTCGATAAAAGCTTATCGGAAAGTCTATTTTGAGAAGTAGCATAACTTTATTTTTTAAATTTTAAAACAAGTTACCTGCCATATCCGATTTGTGCTCATATTCAATAAAAGCATAACCACGTGGCTTTCCATTTAGATCATGAATTAATTCAATCTGAATATCAATAGAAGTTTAAAAACATGAAAAAACCTTTTTAATTCTGCCATACTTTTCAAACACTCGCTTTAGTTTAGATGGAGAAGTTTCATAGTTCTAAGGTAAATTCTATATTTACTAAAATAATAAAAGAACAACTAACAATTCTTGAAACAAAAAGCGTTTTGTAAGGATCACCAGTAGCTTTAGGATTATCTGCAGGTGTCCATGTAGCAATCCCCTGCTCAATCTTATAAGCCATAAGTTCTTGCCTCTCCTTTCTCTTGCGAATTCGTTTTTCGTCACGAGTTTCAATGCGAACCTTTGGTGGGGCATCCTTAGGGTCCTTAAAAATATTTATAATAATTTGAGGTACTTATAGGCTTTGTATCGGCAGGAAAAACATAATTCTATTTTTCCCTTATTATGTAAATAAGGAAAAAATTTTTCTCTACTTCACTGTGGCAGATTCAAATTAGAGATATTAATAAAGGAAAAACAATTTTTCTTCAATATCACCAAATATAAATTAACATTAGGATCAATATTTTCATTTTTGCCATTTGTCATTTCTGGCCCATGATAATCTTTTCTTTATTAATGTTTATCATTTGAATACGCTACATGGGAATAGAATAAAATTGAGGAAAAAGAAAGTTGACAATTACATACATAATAAGTAAAAAATAAAATAATCTTTTTCCAGCGGACACAACCCCTTTAAAGTACCTAATTCAAAATAAAATAAACCTCAAATTGTTGAACATACTCCGCAACTCCATTTATTGGAATGTGTTTTCGATTAATAAAAAGGTCATCAGGTGGTGGTTTATATTGAATAGGAGCACGTGGTGCGAACAACCCCAGTAAATTATCAGGAAGAAATTGAGTCATTTTGTATGCTTTTTTGGAAAAATAATTATTATTTGCCTAAAAAATATACATATTATACGAACAAAACGAAAAAGTAATCCAAAAATTACAAATCATCCTAAACTTTGCTTGAGGTTCTTTAGTTTCAATTTTTGGGTACATCCCAAAACGGCGCGCGGCCATAAGGCGCAAAACCATAACTTGGTTGAAAATGTCTGGCCCTTATCAATTTTAATACCAATCTCCTTAGCTCGGTGAGAGGAATCTTCTAATACTAAATTTGGTAAGTTAGGTAATCTTGAAGCAAGTTATAGCTTTGCGCCATGCCGCGAGCCTACATGGAAGTGTCCCCAATTTTTCGATAAAATCGATTTAATTTAAAAATCTAGTTTTTGGCAAAGTGTAAAATTTGGTCGTCTGAGTCTCCCCAATATTTAAGAGGGGTACAGCCCGATTAGGCGCGGGCCGATTAGGCGCGCGGCTAATTAGGCGCCGGCCGATTAGGCGCCAAGCTTTTAATTAAATATTCGATTATAGTCAATTAGAATGGTCCCATCGACCATCAAATAGGACCATTCTGAATTATAAAAAAAATTTTACAAAAAATTTTCCAAAATTAAAAAATCGGCCTAACTACAGTTTCCGTACAAGACTCAAAATTGGACAATTTATATGTCATTCGAAAGAGCTAGACGAGCTGAGTTGAATGACACCAAAATCAGCTCGATTGAATGATTCTGAACAAAGTTATGACCAACTGAATCTTTGCTGCAAAAACTTTTTTCCGCGGAGGCCTTATGGAAGGGGGTGATAATTAAAAGCTTGGCGCCTAATCGGCCGGCGCCTAATTGGCCGCGCGTCTAATCGGTCGCCCCTAGTAGGTCGCGCCTAGTCGGCCCGCGCCTAATCGGACGTGTCCCATTTAAGAGGCGGTACTCAAAGGCTTTAGCAAGCAACCGAAAATTCAATGATGACTCGGTAAAATGATGTGTAAATATTTACTTTTGCATGTTTTTAGCATTTTTAACTTAAAATTTTTTTATAACAATTTTCAGCCAAATTTACATTTAAAAATTATGGAACTTGGCATATCATTTTCCGAATTTCTTTTCTTTCTTATTCTGTCAGCATTTCTTTGTCTAGTCGTCATACTTCCATCAGATGCAATGCAGTCAGCAGGATTTACAATTTCAAAAGTTTTTGCATTTTGGCTGGGAGATGAACGGTTTTATTAGTATTTAAAAATAATTTATTTTTTAAAAATTGTTAAAAATGAAATTTTGGGGGTTGATGGACTTTTTTGAAGAAAATAAAAAAAAGGCTTTATTATTTGAGAAAATTTAAACAATTTCAGATTTAATTTTGTCGAATATCATTTGAGAAGAACATTACTAACAATTATGGTGCATGCCTCTCTACCTTTTCGTTAGTAAAATTTTATTAAAATCAATTTATGGGAAAAATTTTTTAAAACTTATCTTTGGAAAATTTACAAAAAGTTCGGCTCTTGTTAAGGTTATGCATCTAATCAGACTATATATCCAATAAAAACATATGTCCAGATAGATCTTTCGTAGGGATAGGATTTAGAATGACCCGTGTAAAGGTCAATTGCACTATAGATGGGTCATTGGTCGCATAAATGGACAAGAGCCAAAATTTTCCAACAATTCTTTATTTAAAATCTAAATTTATTTAATATATTTTTAGTTTGTTTCGTTGGACTTGAATTATGTGTTCCTCAACCTGTATTTACTCCTCTTCCACATAACCTCATTCAAATAATGGCTTATTTGTCTATCGCTCTTTCTACTGGTTTTTTTAAAATTTATTCAGTTTTTAAAATACATTTTTAAAGCAACTGCTTGTTTCTGCTCGATTCTTTATTTAAATGATTGGGAACGTCATTATATGATACGCCGTTTACGTCTCCTGAATAATCCCCAAGACGGGCCGTGGCGTGAGTTGGCAATACAAATTAATATTGAAGTTAGAAGGCCTATGCTTTTTTCAATGATAAATAAAGGTTTTTTGTTTAATGAATTTATGTTTTGTCTAAAAAAATAAGTATTTGTTAGCAGGACTTGTTTTAAGTTTAATAATCTTTAGGATGGGAAAAATGTTTAAGTTTGGCTGGAGAATCATTTTTAAAAATTATTTACGATTAGATAGTTTCTTGATAATTTAAATAGTTTGTTGATATTCTTTCCTATAGAGATCAGCATGGATCTGGATTCAGATCTTGATTTTTCTTGGATCCGGAGTTTCCTTGATTTAAGGTCAAATTTTGGTCAATCCTCGTCCAAAATCAAGAATCTAGTCCAAGTTTTTTCTATACTCTTTTAGGATATAATTTTTCACGTGTGATATCCTAGATCCTTCTGAAGAAATTAAAAAATTAATCTGACAATTCCTTTTTTGATTTTTTTAATTTTTAGATTGTTCTCGTACAATAATAACTGATGAATGGATTTTAAAAATTACCAATTACAATGTCAATTTTGCTAGAATTTCTGATTCACAATTAGTTATTGTCCGTTCTAGTCCTTTACATCAAGTAAAAAAATTTTTTTGTATTAAAAATATTTTTTCTGAATTTTCAGAGCGTTCCAAGCCATGATGGTTTAGTTTCAACTTCTGCTGAACATTTAATTGATTTACGTGTTTGTAGTAGAAGCGGGTGTTTTGAAACTTTTCACATTCGGTAATTTTAATTAATTTAAAATTTGTTTTGGGGTGGGTAGTCGATCCTTTCTTTCCTATTTCAAAAGAATTAAAAAATTTTTTTTGGACAAAACTCCATCTTATCGGTCAGTTGCTTTGAATTTAAAATTATGAAAATACCTACTAAACTATTTGGGGCTTATACATAAAGATGTATAAATCTGCAATCCATTCGGAATTATTTTTATAGACTCTCCTTCATATTTTTAGTTGTTCCTTAGTTTGTAAACGATAAGGCAAAATTTCCTTTTATTTTTTAATTTTTTGGAAAAATTTCTTTTCCAATATCTTTTTTATTAAAAAATTATTTAAATTTTAAGAATTCGAAATCAACAAGAACTAAATAATTTGAAAGATCAGATTGGACGTCCAATTGAAGTTTTGGATTCTTTAGCACTTCCACAGCCTTTACATGAACGGTTGTTAATTTAAAAATTGAAATTAAAAATAAATAGAATTTTTTTAGTTTTGTTGATGCTTTTATAAAAGAATTGGAGAGAAATCCTCGTTATAATTATAAACAGAAAGAGGTATATGGTTCCAGACGACCATTTATACGTCCAAACAAATTTATGCGTCTAATAACATTTTCATTGAATGTATAAATGTGCGACTGGATGCTTAAACTGGACAAGAGCCAAAATTTTTATTTTCCGCCTTTTTAATTATTTTTCACTCAATATTTTAACAAAAAAATTATTTTTAAAAGGATTTGGAGCCTTGTTTAGGCTGTTCTCAATTACCAGCACAAGTCAAACTAGTAAAGAAATGTATTGATTCTCCAGACATTCAAGATGCTGCAAGCTACGAAAAATGTCGTAATTGTCAATGTCGACCAATGTGGTTAGTTTAAATTTATTTAAAAATATTATGTTTAGAAAAATAAATGAAAAAATTTTTTTTAGGTGTGCTAGATGTATGGGAAGAATTTTTGCTTCCAAACAAAATCAAAATTTGCCAGAAATATGGATGGCTGGACGAGCGCCGTGTCCAACATGTCGTTTGCCTTTTTGTGTTTTGGATGTTTGTTTTTTATCGGAAAAGGATTAAATTGAAATTTTGAAAATTATATAACTGCCGTGTTATATACATATATATCCTATCAATTTTTTTAACAAACGGGCTATTTTAACATTTTTTTTTGTAAAATTTTTTTGCAAATTTTGTAAAAAATTTTTTAAAATAAAACTTATCAAAAAAAGTAAAGGAATTTTAAATAAAAGGCTGATGTGAGGCGGCTATTTATGTGCTTACATGTGGAGGGGGAGGTTAAGAATCCTATAATTGCTAGTAGTGCTGTTTCGGAATTTACAAGCAATGTTAGGCCTAATTGGCCCTCCACTCGGGGTTGGCCGCCTGTTTAGGCACCACAACTGCCACCAGGCATCGAACCTGATTTTCCCGTTAAGTGCAAATCTAACATTCAGTTTAACTAATTTTTATTAGAAAAATATTGATAATAAAGATATCATTTGTTTTATCACAAAAATCACAATTTCACATATACCAAACATGCCTTTCACCTCCTCTTGTTATTATGTATGTGTATATGTGGAGATAGAACAATTGGTTGAGGTTGTGGACTTTGAGGCCCTTCACACGCCATACGTCCATGTGTACCAATAAGAGTATTGCATTTACTGCAGCGGTGTTCAACGTCCTTAAAACTCTTGATGCACAATGGGATAAGACAACAACCACAATAAAGACTGAAAAAAATGTGTTTTTTTGAATTTTTATCAGAAATTACCCGAAAAGCATAAAGAGAAAGACCAGCAACCAAGTAGCCATACCACACACATATTTGATTTTTGTCAAAACATATTGTTCACATTTGGGACAATAAGCCTATAAAATGTTGCATGTTTAAAACAGCTAAACTAATCCACCTGCTTCGGCGTTCGTCCAAAGCCTGCCGGCTTTGATGTATTTTGGTGTAAGTTTCTAATATTTGCGGTTCAACTTGAATGGACTCCTGTGTAACGTCTGTATTGGTATCGTCGTTGCACTTTGGTGTTGTTACAGTCATTTTAGAAAATTTTGATTTGAATGAAATTTTGATTTGATTTGAATGATATACTACTCCGAGGATAGCTTTTTTTTAAATACTATTGTTTAGACCAGAAGAGGTTAGAATTTTGAAAGTATTTTCTGACTTATTAACTGACAACAAGCTATCGTCGTTTGTGCTCCTTGATTAATTACAATGTTCAGCTACCTGATCGAGGAAAATACTTGATTGTGAATTTGATTCTGAATGTTGATGAAATTCTGACATTGTTCTTAGTGCCTAAATTAATTATTTGGTTATTTAAGTTCAGCAAGTAGATTAGATAGAAAGTCATGTTTAATTTAGAATTTGTTTTTTCAAAAATTATTGCCAAATATTTTTAAAAATTTTTATTTTTTTAGATAAATCAATTTTTAAGTCAATACCACTGCCAATTTAATTTACAAACATTGACAAAATATGTATTTTCCTGTCTATTTTAAAAATTTATTTTTATTTTTATATGCTTCTTATTATTCAGAAAGCATTTAATTTAAACTTCTCCTCATTCGCGTTATGAAATATTTTCTCCAATTCATAAGATTCGTTATAAATTCTAAAAAGTCAAATTATATTGAAATAAACAAGTTCTTACATATTTCAAATTAAGAATTCCCTCAAACTGTTTTGTAATATTTTAAGAATGGTGGTATTAAATAACCTGAAACTTCCAAAATTCTATGTTATATTGAAATTGGACCCAAAGTTTTATTTCCTAAATTAATAGAATTTTGCCGTCTAAATTCATTTAAAATTCCTCTTCTCCATTTCAATAATGTCTTCACTAGAAATGCCCTTAATCATGAGGTCTGTCTCCTGATTCCAAATCGCAGACAGACATTCACACGAGTCCCGCTTACGGGAGAGAGTCTGGCATTTTTTAAATTTCTTTTTTAAAATTTAAAATCCCTGTCTCCTGTCATAAATATAAACTCGCACTTAAAATGCCCTTTTAATGATCAATACCAGTTTCCTTTATGGCAATTTAAATTTAAATATTTTCTTTGTTTAATTGGCAAGGAGAAAAGGACATAGACGAAGAAGAAAGTCAAGAGACAAGTCACGCATCCAACATTTCACCTGACGTTTTTGACCTTTTCTATCAATCTCCGCCTATATTCCCTTCCCATTACTCCCAAAAATGCAACTTTCTAGCAACACAATTGGGGCATATAAAAGAAAGGGGGGACTTCGTAGTCGACTACAGAATCGAAAGGAGGACGGACAACCCTTCCTCATCCTACCAAATTTAAGCAAAAAACTCAAATTCTCAAAGCGTTCGTTAGCTACTGCTTTGATTATGGCGATCAAGATTGGAGTTTTTATCGGCGCTCTTGCTGTTCTTTTCTCGTTAGTTCGAGGTTTTATTTTCAATAAAAATTATCTGTTAAAATTTAATATAAAAATAATTAAGGTGATTCACAACAGGATAACGATGTAAGAACTTTCTAAGTATTTAAAATTTTTAGTAAATTAATAATTTTTTTTAAAATTATTATAGTTAACAATCTCAGATAAAGAAATAGTAAAATTTTAACAAAAATTTATTAACTAGGTGGTCCTCTGTGTCCAAGCTCTTATAAACATTATTAAAAACCCACCACCTCCTCCATCAAGCTCAGATGGTAAACCTCCACCACCTCCAAATGGTCAACATCCACCACCTCCAAATGGTCAACATCCACCACCTCCACCACTTCCACAAGATTGCATTAAATGCGGTGAAAAATGTGGAATTAAACATCCTGCTAACACAACCAACGTAAATAAATATTTAAATTATAATCAGAAAAATATTATTAAATTATTGTTCTTTTCAGCCGGGCACCTCACCAGCACAGCCACCCAAATGAAGAGGTGAGAAATTCGAAGGCAACAAGTAAAGGAAACGTTTGTAAAAAGATCGAAACATAGAAAAGCACACAAACCTGTACATATAAACATACTTTTTGTACATTCCAAATAGGGATTTGGGTTTACCTGAAATTCGAGGGTTTTTCCCGCAGATTACTTGAAGGATTAGAAATGAGAGCAATTTGTACAGAAGCTTTAAAATTTTTTGACTCATTTTTATCCCACATTCGGGAGAAAAAACTAACGCTAAAGCGAGAGTAGTTCTAACACTTTTCAGAGATCCAAACTAAGATTATTATTTGCGGGGTTGGAGATTTACCCAAAAAGTTTTGGGTAAAATGTGACTCCAGTACTCAACTCGGGGGGACTTAATGAAGCTGGGGAACAGGGTTGTGCGTCATGCAGTTTGGCGTATTTTAAAAATTTGAAAAATTTACGTTTGGCTCAAGGGAAACGCTAAAAATCAGGGGAAAAATACAGGGCGCGTTCTAGGACGAATTTTATGAAAGGACGAATTATATTAGGAATTCTAGGGCAAAAAGTGAGGAGAATTCGCTTTTATTTAAGGAAAATAAAAGTTTATCATCATTTTTCAAAGAAAAATAAGTCAAACGCTCGTTCCTAAGGATTCAAGCTAACCTTAAGTAATAAAAACTTGATGTTTCGTTTGAAAAAATTTCGTTCCTCCTCGTTCTTGCTTACACGCGGATAAGCGGGGACGAGTAACAACCCTTTCTCAACTCTCATTTATCTTTTATTTTTTTAAATTATTTTCTCTTAAACTATTTATTTGTTCTATTTGGAATTTATTTTTAGAGTTTGAATCCAAGTCGGTTCCGGGTTTTCAGGCCTGGTAGACCAGAAATACAGGGTATTTTGATAAAATCCAGTTTTTCGGAGTCCTGGGTCCTTTTAAAAGAAAAGAACCCGGATACTCGGCCCGTCGTGTGAAAATTCGAACGCTTTATTATATTTTTCATTCTTGTATGTACTATTTAGCTATTTTAGAGCTCTTATTCCAAAAAAACATTCAAAGATAATTAGAAACTAAAAATGTTTAAAGATTTAATAAGAGCTCTAAAAATTTTTCTCGTTTTGTGCTTTTACGAGTTAAATGTTGCAGCATTCGGTGTACATTGAGTAATTAGAATATAAAGAAAATGGATTTTTACATATGTATAAGATTCTAAACTTTAAAAACTAACATCGTAGTTTAATTAGTAGAATCTTCTATAAACGTTTAGTACTCACCTCGTTTTTAACTTATCCCCACTTCTACTGGTACCTCTTAGACACGTCTCTTAATTTTAGCGCCTCGCTAAACCAATTAAAAATTGGAATTTTGTAGCAATAAATTTTCCCTTTGACGAATTTTTAATTGTTGAACTACTACAATATTGTAGTCTCGGATACCTCCTTTCATGTCTCCTAACATTCACTCACTGAGGTTTGTGGCCCAACTTGACTACCCTTTTTACGTCACCTGCCTTTTTAAATTAATAAATTCGACGGGTTTCGTCCTAGGGGTGTCATTATATCGAGCTTCTATTATATTTTAAAATAACAAAAAGATACATAAAAACTACTATACACATTTCTGTTTAATTATATATAATAACATTGAGTTTCGTTTTAAAAAAATTCCTGCTCCCGGCCGAAGGCCGGGAGCCTCCTGAAACTTGTGGGTCTTGGGGGGTACTTTTTAAGGCGCATCCAGGAAAACTATAGAGAAGTTCCTGCGATGAACTTTTGGCACTGAAACGGCATGTACAAATGTGCTATCTCGTGAACCAGAAGTCGGAGAGCTTAGGTCCCGCTGAAAGGGCACTGAGATACTATTAGGGGATATCGATAAAAAAAAAATTTTCGAAATTCGGTGAAGTCTAAATACCGAAGTGCCGTGTCATTGGTTTTTAATTGGTCCGAAAACCAATTAATTGGTTTGTTTTTTACCTATATCTTGTGAACGGCTGGGCGGATTTGGATGGGACCTGGGGGGTATTAGGTAAGTGGCTGTGGGGAATTTTTTGGGGTGGGTCGTTTTGGTGCCGCACTTGAGTGTGGCACCGAAATGGCCGGATGAATATTTCAAAGCGTTATAACGCTTTTTTAAGAACCTGGGGGTCTTTGGGCCTGGGAGTGGTATTGTAGGGCTGGATGTTGGGAAAATATTTGGTGTTGGTCACTAGAGTCTCGAGTGAACTTTTGGGGGTGTTTTAGGTCAAAGTGTCGGGGTCGAAAAGTCGACTTTTTGTAACGTGAATTGAAACTCGATTTCGATAGCCAGATCGAAAGAGCGTCCCCTGGCGGTCAGAAAAAGGTATCATGTGTTGGGGGTCCACTTGAGTCTCAAAAAGTTATAGCCAAATTGGCAAAATGTCGCAAAACTTTATGAGACTCTAACGTCCCGGGGAAATTTTTAAAAATTTTTCTGACGCCGGATTCGTACTCAGCGGGTGTGAGAGTACCATATAAGTGGACTTTTGGGTCAAAATTCGAAAATTTTGTCCCACCCCCTATATTCCCCTATATTCCAAAGGGGGTACCCCTTTTGGGGGATTTTCGGGATTTTTTAAATTGATATAACTTTTTTTGGGATTAACGGATTGGGATGGGGTTTCCTTTAAAAAATGAAGTAAAAAATTAGAAATTTTTTGAGTCGAAAAAATTTCGAAAAAATTCGAAATTGAACCCGTAGGGGTCGAATTTCGAAAAACCCAAAATTTTTCTGTTTTTCAAAATTTTTTCGGGATTTTTGCCGGCGGTTCGCGCCGAAAGTATTTTTCCTGTATAGAGCAGAATTTTCTGCATAGGATAAGCTTTTAAAACTTTCAAAAAAGGTTAACTTTGAGAAAGTTACGATTTTTTGAAAATTTGGGTGATTTTTTCGGCCGAAATTTTCGGCCAAAAAAATATTTTTCCCAAAATTGGTATAAATGGGCCAAATGTTATATCAATCGATAGCACTTACTGAGGGGAATCTAAAAATATTTTTTTCAAAATTTTCTGACCATTTTGGCAAAAGTTAGAGTTGGTCGAAATTTTGGGGGTGGGCGGTACCATACCCAGTAGGGTACCGAAAGAGTGGTAATTAATAAAAAAGACTTACGTTATATTGTAGAGCAGCATAAATTCCATCGAAAAATATATACTCTGTTTAGGGGGTCACTTGAGTCTGACAAAATTATGGGGGTCAGAGTTTTCGAGGGTGGGGGGATTTGGGGGCCGAAGGCCCCAAACCGAGGCCGAAGGCCGAGGGGGATCTAAACGATGCGTTTGGGGGGCCGAAGGCCCCCCAAACGCCTCGAATCAACCCACCACAGCTACCAAAAGCACTGTATCCGTCTAAACGCTGCGTTTGGGGGGCCGAAGGCCCCAAACGCCCCGAAACAACCCACCACAGCTACCAAAAGGCACTGTATCCGTCTAAACGCTGCGTTTGGGGGGCCGAAGGCCCCAAACGCCCCGAAACAACCCACCACAGCTACCAAAAGGCACTGTATCCGTCTAAACGGTGGGTTTGGGGGGCCGAAGGCCCACCAAACGCCCCGAATCAACCCACCACAGCTACCAAAAGCACTGTATCCGTCTAAACGCTGCGTTTGGGGGGCCGAAGGCCCCCCAAACGCCCCGAAACAACCCACCACAGCTACCAAAAGGCACTGTATCCGTCTAAACGCTGCGTTTGGGGGGCCGAAGGCCCCCCAAACGCCCCGAAACAACCCACCACAGCTACCAAAAGGCACTGTATCCGTCTAAACGGTGGGTTTGGGGGGCCGAAGGCCCCCCAAACGCCCCGAATCAACCTATCACAGCTACCAAAAGGCACAGTATCCGTCTAAACGCTGCGTTTGGGGGGCCGAAGGCCCCCCAAACGCCTTGAATCAACCCTCAACAGCTACCAAAAGGCACTCGAAACGAAAAGGGGGCCAAAGGCCCCCAAAATCCAAAGCCAAGGATTCTAAATATATTTAACGTAAATCTCCAAGCAAAAAAGAAAATCTAGCGTCCTTTTAAAGCCGCAGGCTTTCCACGCGCGTCCCTGGACGCGCCCCAAAGCTCTAGCAGCGCGCGAAGCGCGCCCCAAAGCCGTCAGGCTTTCCAAAACCAAAAAGTATAGTATCATATAGTATCAAAGGCTCCCCCCAATGTATTTTACCGCCATTCAGCAATTTACCGCCTGCAGCTACACGCCCTTCAGCTAGTTTCGTTCATATATAATAATTTATGGAATTTGTTTATTTTTTGGTGGAATTTTTTCTTATTTTCAATTTAATGTCATTTTAAAAATAAATACACCTTTTGACAAGTAAAATAATAAATTAAAAAACAAAATTTTTTATATTAATTTCAGTTTGCTTTACTGTAATTTTTCACTATATTCTGATTTATTAAATAATTATTACAGCGTAACAATTATTTTACTTTCTCTTTTCAATTATTTTATAATATTTTGTAAAATTATTTGGTCTTCCTATGGAAAAAATATTTTAAGCCAAAAAATCAAATTTCTGCGAATAATGATCGCCCAGAGAAAGGTAAATAGTAATAGAAAAATAATCAGTTATTTTTATTCTTAGTATAATTATTTTATAAAAAATTCAAAATAAAATTCTTTAAAATATTTAAAATCCAATTTTCAAGATATAAAAGCAATTGTGAAAAATTCTTTTCGAATTCTCCGTTCTGTTCTGATTATTTCTTTAATTCTAATTGTTGGATGGTTAATTTCTTCTATTGGAAGAAATAATATAATGGTTTTAATGAATATAATTATTTTTTCTATAACGAACTTATTTATTCCAAAATCGAATCAACAATTTTCTATAATTAATGGCAATATTACAAATTTGACAGTTTCTATTATAACTTGTATTTACATAATTACAGCTGGAATTAATGCCGTAATTTTAATTAGTTGCAAGTAAGATTGCCACATTTGTGAATTGAAATTTGCATCTCAATAAGCGTGGGAAATTCCCGATTTTCGGGAAGAGATCCCTACTGTTTTAATTAAGGTATCACCCCCACCCCCGCCCCCGAAGACTACCCAGATAAACAACGATCCCCGACGATCCCGCCCCCGAAGGTTTGGTATATAAAAAATTTTTTTTCGACAAAAGGCTACTCAACTTTATTTGTTTTTTCTTCATAAAAATAGTAAGATATATACGAAAAACTTAATCACCAAAACTATTTGTTAATCAAATAAAAATTATATAAATTTTTATTATTCATTCAAGAAAATTAAATAAAAAAATAATAGATTGATTTAATAATTGTTCTTGAAAAAATAATATCTAGACATAAAAATGGTTTGTAACAAAAAAAGACAAAAAAATATTTGTTTGTAATAATTTTATTGTTTATTTAAATAAATAAATAAATAAAAATTAAATAAATATACAAAAAAAAGTATTTAAAGAAATTAAAAATTACTACAGAAAAAATTTAAATATATTTTGATTGTCTAAAATAATACTAAAAAAATAATGTTCTTGTTATTATCAGTAATTTTTACATTATTAACATTTGCAAAGTCTGAAGAGGAAAAACACGTTAATCGGCAGTATGACGGGTATGTTTTTAATACTCTAATAGACGCCCACATCTAATATACGCCCATCAGGGGGTCCATTGAAAAATATAAGCCTAGGGCTTCTATTAGAGTATTTACGGTAAATAACTTTGTTATAAAAAATTTTGTTAAATAAATTTAAATTAGTCTCTTCACACTTTCTCTACGATTTAAATGGAACACTCGGAACATGATTTTATGTCCACCCAAATTAAATAATCAAATAAATATTTTTCTTTTTTTTGGTCACTGGGTAGAGTAAAACTTCCAAGCGATACTAAATATCCTCTAATAATAACCCTGGGAGAGATTGAACTGTTGGAGAAAGTAATTAATTATTAGAGAGGGTTATTAGAGAGGGGTTAGTAGAGCATGTTTATTTTTCTTCCTCAAAAGTTTTAAATAAAATTTAGGCCCGAGACTGTATTTATTTTCAAAATTTTATTTTTAAAGTTTTAAACTTTTCCGTGCCTTTCTTTCAAACAAATCCCAATTAATGGAATTAAAAAATATTACTCGTTCAATAAATATGTTGAAATCTGAAGAAAATAATATACAAATATGGAAAGTACATTCACAGCCTGGAATGCCTGCAGAAATATTTTCTGGGCCAGAAAGTGAAAGAAAACTTTTAGATTTTTTTGATGACAAGAAAATTGTGTATTCTACTTTAATTGAGGATTTTGGGCTGTAAGTTGATAAAAATTTTGAGACTTTTTTTTAAATTAGGTAAAAGAATAGAGTGAAAAAATTATTAATATATGTACATATTTTTTAATTTAGAATTTTGGAAAAATCTTTGGTAAAATAATTGGGAATTTTAGGGATTTCAATAGTTGACTTAACTATTAAAATGACTCTGTCCATCCCAGAGAATAACGACAGCCCGAACAGCATTCGGTCCTTAAAGGTCTTCGAAATAAGGAAAAAAACCGCCCAACCAATCCTAACACAGTTTTGTGGTTTTTATTATCGTCTAATCAAATAAACTAAGAGGAAAGTTTGCTGGATTTATATAAACATTCTTATAAATTTTTCGATTGTCGAAAATAAATTTTAAAAATTAATTAAAGAATATTTAAATATAGGCAAATGCGTGTTTCTGGCGAAACTCTTCGTTATGAATTATTAGATGAATGGGATGAAGAATTAATTACAAGTATCGAAGAATTTGATTTGGGGCGTTATCATCGATATAATTCTGTAAAAAATTAAAATTCAATTTAAAAAAATAAATTAAATAGATAATTGAATATATGCAACTAATTGCAAAAGAAAATCCAAAAATTGCAAAATTTGAGAGTATTGGGAAAACAACGGAATTGAGAGATTTGGGTGTATTAAAGGTAAATATTAAAATTAGAACTATCTCAACCATGTATATTTTAAAAGTTATTGACACGTTATCCACGGGTTTCTTTTAACAAAATTAAAAAAACTAAAATCCGATCTTAGTTAAGTACCAGTTTAGGTAATTTATGAATTAAAAAAGACTTTAAAAATTTTTTGGTTTTGTGACTAACCAAAATTTAAAAAGTGTATCTTAAAGAGTATCTAAAAGTGTTGATTGAACTTACAAATAATTACCACAATAAATATGTATTATAAAAATTTATTTTGAAAAATAAAAAAAATTTTTTAAGCTTGGCTATGCTCCATTTACCAATAAAACAATTAAGCCTATCTTTCTTTTAGATGGAGGAATACACGGTTTTGAATTAAATTAAAATATTAAAAATTTTTTAATTAAGCAAGAGAATGGATTGCGCCTGCAGTTGCTTTGAATGTTATTAATGCTGTAAATTAATTAAATAAAATTTATAAAATATATAGATTGGACTTTAATAAAAGAGAGAATATCAAAAATATTAGGTTTTAATCGAGGAAATAAATTAGGAAATGAAATTACGTTGGATCAATTTAGTTAAAGTAAATACTTCATATAAGTTACACACATGGAGTTGAAAATTTTTTAGCTTATAATGAGGTGCTGATTAGTTAAATTATTTTTAGTTAATCTATTCTTAGGCAAGTTACCTAATTAGATACAAATTTATCCCCAATCATCCCCAAAAACGTTCCGGTCCCTAGGTAAATTAATCAAGGTAGGCCTTGAGAATTAAAGTAACACAAAGATTATCAAAAAAATCTTTTTTTAAGTTCATTAATAACCCAAAATGGAGGTCCCTACTTGACCATATTGATGTACATATAATTCCTGTATTAAATCCTGATGGATATGAATATACTTGGACAAGAGATAGTTAAACAAAAATAATTTGAAATTAAAGCTATAAAAGAATCTTAAAGGATTATGGAGACATACACGTTCTGGTCCATACAAAACAACAAAACTTTGTGGTATTGGAGATGCTCCACTCTGTTATGGTGTAGATCCTAACAGAAACTTTCCTTATCATTGGGCAGAAACAGGAACAGATCCGTGCCCTTGCAGGTTAAAAAAATGAAATTTAAAGATACTATTTTTAATTTAATTTGGGCAATTTAGGAAATAGAAACTCAAAAATTTAGACTTTATTATTATATGTTCAAAATAGCATACATAGATGCCTTCAAATAAGTTCAGAGGGTCTGTTCAGAGTTCAACCATAGTTCAGAATATTATTTTTTCTTTCAAGATAAGAACATATTTATAAAGATAGGAAATCAAGTGATGTTCAAACAGTCAATAAACGTATAAAAAATAAAAATGGATCGGAGGAAGAGTTCCTTATAGTGAGAGAATTATTCTTTCAAAAAGGACCTTTGGCTAGTTCAGAGGGGGGATTCACTGTCTAGAATTAATTGTAGAAGGATCTGTCTAGAAATACTAGAACCAACAATTAACTATAAAATATTCCAATTTCAGTGAAGTTTACCCAGGCCCAACACCCCTATCCGAACCGGAATGTGCACATTTAGCAGCTTATATGAATAAAAACAAAAATAATTTAAAAGCATATTTAACTTTACATGCCTATGGTAATTTAATAATTCATGGTTGGAATTATGCTGCAAGGACATATCCAGATAATGTTGAAGAATTAAGAGTTGTGGCTGAAAAAATGGCAAAAGCAATTGTCCAGGAAGGAGGGGCTCCTTATAAAATTGGAAGTGCACCCGATATTTTATGTTTGTTTTTGATAGAATTGTTATCGGTATTAAAGAAATTTCGTAGTAGAGAACATTTTTAGGGGGTTATTCAACGCAGATATACATAACTTTGAGCTATTCTAGTTATTTCTTTGTAAGGGGTAAAAATTAGGTTGTATAGTTGTGGAAATCAACCTTATTGTTTCAACAAATTAAATAATCAATGTTTTTCTAAATCAGGTTTACTTAAACTCTTGGTGATGAAAAGAATGTATCTTAAATTAGTAAAAGAATCGGTATTGATATCTAAAAAATATCGACCCCGATAACCGGGATTATTGTTCGATATCCATTATTGAAATTACCCCAGCCTAGATTGAGTGTAACTATTACTGAATATAGGTATACAAAATTATGATCCGACTACCTATATTAAGAATCTTTAAGATAAACTCAAAAACTATTTTTAAAAATATAAAATATCAATTTTCAAATTAATTTTAAAATAATTTTTATTATCTTAAAAAGACGAAGCTGCAGGTGGAAGTGATGATTACGCAACAAGTTTGGGCGTTAAATATTCCTATACTATGGAATTAACGTCTGGACGTTATGAGAATTTATTTGGAGGGTTTATTTTTCCGGAAAGGGGAATTAAGAAAGAAGCAGTTAAAGTAAATTAGCTGAAAAAATTAATTAAAAATTATTTTTTTAAATTTTTAGGTACTTCCGGGAATTTATCAACTTGCATTACAAGTTTACAAAGATGATTTGAAATTATAAAGAAAATTTTAATTTTTAATATTTATTTGAATTTACTTAGCCGTTTTTTATAAAAAATTATTTAACATTATATAATAAATAAATTTATTCACTCGAAAATAGAGGTGGGGGCCCGGTTCGGTCCGATAGATCTAACCAGGCATCGAATTTTGGCCCGAAAATACCCGAACGGCCCGGTTTGATAAAAATGAGGCCCGAAAAATACTCGACCGGTCCGACCTGAAAAAAATGACTCGAATGGCGGCCCGGTTCGAAAAATCCAACCCGTTCCTGGGTTCCGTGTTTGATTGATTGACCTGGGCCGGATCCTGGGCCTGTAGTCCAGGAAAAACCCAGGAATTTTTGGTTCTACTTGACTTTATGAGTCCAATCGAACTTTATGAGTCCAATCGAAGTTTATGAGTCCAATCGAACATTATGAGTCCAAATAAAACTTTATGAGTCCAATCAAGATTTATGAGTCCAAACAAAAGTTTATGAGTCCAAACAAAAGTTTATGAGTCCAAACAAATTTTATAAATCCGACATGTCTTATTCTAAGCAAAAATTGTGGCTCTACTACGGTTTATGATACCAATCACAGCTTATGAGTCCAATCGGATTTTTGTAAGCTACGAGGGTAGGTCGTCCGATCAAAGCTGGTGATGAAAAAAGGGATAGGTTTATGTTGCCGACCCAGAACCCAGCGACCGTTGACTCCCGTGAGGCGCGTGCCGCAAAACCCCGCGCGAAGCGCGGGGTTTTGCACAAGCGCCTCGCCTATGTTCCATAGGTCTAACAACATAATTCTATTCATTTTAATGTATTATTTAATAAAATCTAATAAAATGTGATTGGACTCAAAATTCATATGGACTCATAAAGTTTTGTTTGGACTCATAAGTTTTGATTGGACTCATAAGTTTTGATTGGACTCATAAAGTTTTATTTGGACTCATAAATTTTGTTTGGACTCATAAAGTTCGATTGGACTCATAAACATTGATTGGACTCATAAAGTTCGATTGGACTCATAAAGTCAAGTAGAACCGAATTTTTTACCTGAGCCAAGCCTGGATTCCTTGGGGTTTTTTAGATTTTAAATCATCTAGATCATCAAATATTAATTTAAGCATAAACCTCTGGTAACACATGCTTCCTCTAATTTAAGCAAATTAAAAGTAAAATATGATCCATATTAACTAAAGTTGGCGGGGATCGGGATCCTGGTCGGGATCAGGGATGAGCGCAAGATATAATCTCAAAAAACGCAACGCAAAGCCAAAATTTAACGCAAATAACGCAAAACGCAATTCGCTCACCCCTGGTCGGGATCGAGCAGGAGTATCACGGTTTTTTTGAATCCTTATCCTGATTTTGCTGATCCAAAGACCAAAAGACAAATCCCGATCACGGTTTCGGCCAATCCCGATAATTTTACTTGATGGTTTAGTAAAATTATTGAAGGAAATCTTGTTGTATATTTTGGAATTAAAGAAGAAAAAACTTCTTTACAAATTGACATAATTTTAAAATAACATCAGATTTATGCTTTTCAGACATTAGGAAGTCAGAAAAAGAATAATGGAAAATACTAAAAATCCTGATTTACTAGCAATAAAAACTTTATTAATCCTTTATATTCCTACTCTTCCTATATCCCTTTAATCCCTCCAAATACTCCTTAATTTTTGAATAAATTAGCGAAAATATAAAGAGATATAATTATTTTTTAATATTCTTTTCTTTAAATTTTTTTGACTAAACCCTTATCCGACCATACTATTTTACTCAACCGACTCGAAACAATTCGAAAATTCCATACCCCGACACACCGCCCAGAGCATTCTGGGTGAAACTCTAATATTTTTAAAAATTACATAGAAAAAATATTTTTATATTTATTTTTACTTTTAAATTTAAATGTCTAATGCTATTTATTAATAAAAATATTAATTTTTAAAGCATGTGAATGCCCTTTACCTTTATGAAATTTGTTAAAGTGCATTTTTTGATTATTTCAAAATTATTTTTATATTGACTAAAATATGTAAATTCTCTTTATTTTTATTTATTTTACATATTTATTTTCTTTAAATTTATTTTTAAATTACCTATGTCTCTAAAAAATTTTTCTTTAATAATTTATTTAATATTATTTACAATAAATAATTTAACATTTTCGATTCCAAATAATTCTGATAATTCTTTGGAAAGTGATTATTGTAATTTTTAATAAAAAATATTTTTCTTAAAATTTAAATAAATTAAGCATTAAGTGAAGATTGTAGTTCCTCAAATTCTTCTTTAAATGAATTAAAAAATAAAGAGGTTAGAGGAAGAGGAGGTAAAAGGAAATTGAATGATTTTATTCAAAATAATTCTAAAAAAATGCATTATCAAAAGTAAATTAAAAAAATATGATCTTTAATACTATCAAAAATTAATTTAAGATATGTCAAAAAGTATATAGACGAAATCTATGAAATACAAAACTATTTTTTCCCAAATGAAAATTTTGAAAAAGATAACAAAAAATATTTAAATCCAAAATCACAAAAAGAAATTATGGAATATTTTGTAAAGAAGAATTCGAAAATGGGAGAGGCCTTAATTAAATATAAGAAAAATCCTAATAAAAATATAGATAATATAGAGGTTTTAAATTTAAATTATAAATTCATTACAATCGGATCTTAATTTTAAATAAATTTTTTAAAATTTCGTTAGCAACTGAGGGGCTTAATGCAAATTAAAGCCTCAGTTGAGTCTTACAATCCATCCTTCAACGATTTAAGGGTGTATCTTTCAAAAACTCAAAAAAGTCGAAACTAAGACTATACCCCAAGACCTAAAAAACCCAAGAAAAGAGAGTCAAGATTCAAACCAAAAGAATTTAACAGCTATAAGTAGTGACCGGCACCGGACCGGATCCGGCCGGATTTTTCCGGAGTCCGGGTCCCAAATCCGGGTTTTTTCGAAATTTCCGGATTAAAACCGGACCGGATTAATCCGGAGAAATCCGGCCGGATCCGGTCCGGCTCTAGATGAAAATCCGGAATCCGGATCCGGGTCCGGCAAATTTCGAGCACCGGATTTGGGATTTTATCGGTTCCTGGATTTACCCAATTTTCTTGTATTTTTTTATAAAAAAGGATGATTTTTGACCCTTGTCTATATGAAATTCGAAAAATTTTCGCCTGCGGCGCTGAAAAGGGAAAATTCTTCTTTATTGGCCTTACAAAATTGGAGACGTAAGGACGACTGAATCCACATTGGATATACCTCAACTGAGTTTCAGTATGAGACCAATAATAGCGTTGGTAAGGTTGGTAACAATTGAATTTTTTAGCCTAAGGCATTCCAAAATTCTCTAAATTTTCGCCTTCGGCGGTGAAAAATGGAAGAAATCCGGCTTAATGGCCTTCAAAATTTTTCAAAATTTTCGCCTGCGGCGCAAAAAATGGACGTATTCTGACTTAAGGACCTCCAAAATTCTCAACATTTTCGCCTGCGGCGCAGGGAAGAGATTTGAGAGTAAGAGGATCCTTTAAATCCTTGGAGGAAATATTGCTCCTTGGACTCCGAATGCTCAAAAATTGGCAGGTCAAATTCCAAACACGAATTACTTTATTTTCCAAACTTAATCTCGAAAAATCCAGAAAATATCCCCCATAGCCTCCAAAATCCTTAAATACCCCCTAACAACATTTTAACACATAAAAGACACATACCGTATTTTTCCCAATAGAAGCGCGTACGCTTCTATTTTTCAACCTCCCCGTAGACTGCGCTTCTATACATATGTAACTGCGCTTCAAATGGGACGTGCGCTTCTATTGGGAAAAATACCGTATGTATATTACAAGATTTTAACACAAAAATTAATGAAAAATTTTTTTTTGAAAAATCCGGAAAAAAACCGGAGTCCGGTCCGGAATCCGGATAATTTCTGCCGGACTCCGGAAATTATTTTTACCGGATTAAAACCGGACCGGATTTATCCGGAAAAATCCGGCCGGATCCGGTCCGGTTCAAGTTGCAAATCCGGAATCCGGATCCGGTTCCGGAAAAATCGATTTTGCCGGTCACTAGCTATAAGAGTAGAATAAAGCTTATTTTGTCAATTATTAGGAACCAATATTTCAAGGCTTTTGCGTTCTTTTCTTATCTGGAGGTATAAGAGCAGATAATATAGCAAGACATTTTAAATTGCAATTTGTTAAAGTTTCAACAATACTTCATAAAAGAAAAGTCAATTTAAAGCAAAGGTATTTTAGAATGATTAAGAGGAGGAAGATGTAGGGGGAGTCCTTCCTCCTCCTTGGGAGGGAGGAGGATGTAGGGGGGATGTAATCGATTGGTGGGATTAATGAGGTATGAAGGGATTAAGGTACATATGAGGATTTGAATGGATATCAGTGACTTGGAGAGATATAGAGTGAATTGGTGTGAGTGAGGGGATTAAAGAGCTTTTCAATGAAAAATTATAATAAAATATAATTTTTATATATGGTATTTATTTTCAGTCAAGACTTTTCAAAAATTTCTATTGAAGAAATTAAAAAAATATTAAATAAAAAAATGAAAGAAAAATGTGGTAAAGAAAAATGGGAAATTAATGGAAATATTTATTTCTGGCCTTTAGATGGAAAAAATTTTTATAAAAAATTATTTGGAATGATAAAAGAAATTAAAGAAAAAATTGGAAAAGAAAATATTTTTAATTGTTTAAATTTAATTGAAGAAAATGAAAATTATAAAAAATTAATTAATATACCTGAAAATCCAAAAGAAAAATTTGCTTTGTTTTTAGAAAAATATAAAATTATTATTTTGGATTTTCAACGTGAAATGAAGGAAAGCTTTAATTGTATGTTTATTTATTTATGTATAATCAGACCCTTATTTATCTTCATATATTAGAAACCTAACAGTAAAATGCGTGAGTACTTTTGGTGTTCGGTATGTGAATCTGTGATTAAGTTGTCAAATATATTCTAAGTAAATCAGGTGGATAACAACATTTGACTGGGTTATAATGTAAAGATATCGGATCTGTCTAACCATTCTAAAACCAAAACAAAGTTATGACATAAAGTAATCCTATTGGCGTCGGCGAGACACTTTGTGCAAAACACTTAGCTTTGCGCAGGGGTTTTCTCTGTATCTCAACCTAAAGCTAAGACCGAAAACTCCGAAAAACCGGATTTCATCAAAATACCCGGTTTCCGAGCCAGGAAAACCTGGCACGGCCCGGGTTCTAACTCTAATATTTAATAAAAATTTATAGTTAGAACTATGAATTATGTGTATAA
This sequence comes from Meloidogyne incognita, assembly GCA_036172945.1. Classification (NCBI taxonomy): domain Eukaryota; kingdom Metazoa; phylum Nematoda; class Chromadorea; order Rhabditida; family Meloidogynidae; genus Meloidogyne; species Meloidogyne incognita. The sequence continues at coordinate 1,090,977 of JARQAC010000006.1, read as the reverse complement.
TAAAGAAAAAGTTTTAAACAAAATTAGTGTATTTCTTCAATTCCGAGCAATTCTTGAATTAACTAAATCAATGTCCAAATATAATTATTTAAATATTAAAGAAGAAAATAAAAATATTGTGACAGATTTTATTAAAATTTTAGAAGAATGTAATGAAAAACCTGAAGAATGTTATTCTATTAAATTAAATAAAAAATATTTAAATGAAAAAATTAAAGAGAAAATAAAAATAAAAATTGATGAATTTGTTAAAAATTATATTTTTGAAGAATTCAAAGTTAAAGTTGGACATGTTAATAAATAATTTGAACATAAGATACGATATAGAAATGAGAAAATTTTTATAATAAATTATCAAAAATTTTATTCTATGTACTAAATTAAATAAAAAATTAACTCCTGTTTGTCTAAAAAAATTTTGTTGTCTTGGGTTAAGTCCAGTGCTGGGTATATTTAGCATTCCATGGATCCGGCTACGGCGTTTTCAGCGATGGCTCCGGGTTCGTCTGCGTGGTTTTTCAATTCTTTCCTCCGACTGTGAAGTCGGTGATTTTCGTAGCGGCTACATTTAAAGTTTATTTTTGAAGAATTTGAGTCCAACCTTCCTTTTTCTCCACACTGCTGCCTGCTTTTCATCCATTTGCCGTCCTTAGACGCCTCTTTTTATTTCTTTGTAACATTTCCTTTCTTTTTCCTATCTAGATTCTAGACTTTCAAACCCGATCCGATTTTTCAAAATTTATATACTAATAAAAAATTTCATGTGTAGGGGTGTCGTTTGAGAATTTAGTAGAACGAGAGGTTTTTATGAAAAATTGTATTCAAAAAAAGTTTAATTTTCGAATTACAAATTTAGTGAAAAGAAAAAATTGATCATTAATGGATGTTAAAGTGAAAAAGGAAAGAATAAAATTAAAAAAATGTCTCAGGCCTTCTTACTTCATTCCTACAAATATGCTGCATCAGGCCAAAATCACTCGTGTATCTATGGTTTAGCGACTCATAACAACCCTAAAAGAACCAAGGTGGACCGATAAACAATGATATTACATTTAAAAAAGGAACAAATCTAATTTTAAAGAAAACATCAAAGAAATAATATATAAATATAAATAAAAATATAAATAAAAATACCGTATATGCTCGAATAATTACCCTCTCTCAAATAATTGCCCCTCTCAATTAATTACCCCATGTAGCGAGAGGTTGAAAAAATAATTACCCTCTCTCAAATAATTATTCTTAGTTAGGGGATATAATCTATATTCCCTTAATATATCCCCCATAATATGCCATAAATCGGTACCATAACAGAAATACTTCCTTCTAGTTATATATGAATATACCAGACTATCGCTAATTATCTTAAGGGACCTAGGGAATATCAGAGATTTTGGAGAGTTATGTTGGGATTAGGGTTTATTTCAAGAAAGTATCTTGATATATCCATTAATCCACACAAATCCCTCGATATTTTTAAAAAATCCTTTTAATCTTTCGATTTATTTTTTATATTGAGTCTTAAAATGTTCCATTATTAAAATTTTTAGATTTTTTAAATAAATATTTTTATAATTTATTTGTGAAGAAATAGGGGGTAATTATTAAAGAGGGTAATTATTTGAGAGAGGGTAATTATTCGAGCATATGCGGTAAATAAAAAGAAATTCCCCAAGGAAAGCAAGTTCTTCATGTTCTCACCACAAGAGAAACTACTCAATAACAGAGTTGCGTCGTAAACGAAAATTTATTTTCGTAATCGTAATTCGTAACTCAAAAAATGCCGTAATTCGTAATCGTAATTCGTAATTTTTAAAAAATATTTAAATTAATTTAAAAAATCAAATTTTATTAATAATTGCTGCTTTTCCCATTAATCCCTCCAAGTCCTCCTATTTCTCTAATATTATTTCACATCCTAATTAATATCCTGATATCCACCCCTCTTAATCCTCCGATATATCTTCAATCAATCATGCGAAATCATCGTCCCAGATTAAAGTTTTATATCAATTGATATCACTCTCACTCCTGACAAAAATAAAACGACATGTGAAATTTTCCAAACCCAAACTTCTTTTAATCTCTTGATATCTTTGTTAATCTCAGGTAATTTTTCTGCGCCGCAGGCAAAAATTTTGAGAATTTGGAAAGCTATGGAGAAAAAATTCATTTGTTGGAGCCGGAAGCAAAAAACTTTTTTAAGTTTAGATGGTAATGAAGCCAGAACTCTTAGATCTTCTGCGCCGCAGGCGAAAATTTTAGAAAATTCTTGACTAAATTAAAAATTTTAATGTTTTTTTTCAATTTTAAGATAATAAAAATATAACTTTATAGACCTAAAATCAAAATCAAAGTTTAAAAACATTCATTTTTGAAAAAATGAATTGTTTAAAGTTTATTTTCCACAGAATATCAACGTGAGTGAAGTCTGACTTCTAAACCACTCAAACACCGATTAACAAAACAAAATGTATGAGAAAATATATATATTCCTTTACCTTTTCCTTCAAAAATTTGTTGACAATGTATGGGAGGGTTTTTTCTTGCAATAATATTTTTCGTAATTTTTATTTTTTATTCTCGTAATTCGTAATTTTTCACGATATTTTCGTAATCGTAATTCGTAACTCAAAAAACGCCGTAATGCGTAATTCGTAATCGTAATTCGTAATTACGACGCAACCCTGCTCAATAAGCAACATACATATAAATCTAATCTCAAGTTTTGCATCGAAGGCAAAGATCAACAAATGCCTCAGGCATCGATTTATGGAAATGACCCGGATCTGTCACATAAGCCATATAATTTAGCAAAAGACTGTGATTGTTTCCACAGTTGAAGCAGAATTCAATTAATTGAAGCAATTCTGCATATCTTTTAGCTCCTTCCAATGGTCCATAGCGTTTCTGAAATTAGAATATCTTATAAATGACAAGAGATTAAATTCAAATGTTCAAAGAATCAATGGCACAGTTTTGCTTCCAGAGATTTTTTCGAAGATTTCAACAAAACTATTAACCTCTTTGGGAAAATTAATTCAACTCGAATTTTAGGAATTGGCAGGGTCTCTCTCCTTTTCCTTATATTTTAATTAGGTTTATCTCTTAAATAAAGATCAGAGTTTTTATTTGGCTGATTCCGCATTTTCGGATTTTCTGATGTCTAAGTCACAAAAATTTTAGCGTTTTATGAGATAAATAACCAACAATTTATATTTCATTAAATTTTGGATTTTATATCAATATTTTATGGTCATATTTTGCGATTTTTATCAATTTAACTCCCCAACTAGATATAAACCATTTAGAACACCTGTAACATTTTCATCAATATATCAGAATAATTCTCTGCCTCAGTTAGTAATAATTGTCGGCCATACTGACTTAGGCCAGTTGAGACAAAATGTGAAAAAATTATTGCGCGAAGGAGAACAAATTCTTCTTTGCCTAGTTGCAGTCTATTGAATGGTCCCATAGAATCGACAAATAATTTTTTTTTAAATTTGTTTATCCTACCAAAAAAATTAAGTTTAAAATTCATCAAAAATAAAAATTTACGTCGCGTCTTCTTTATAAATATTTGCTTTGAAAGCATTTTGAACTAGAGCTTGATTTGGTAAAACAACAATTTCAGATTTTTTTCTACTTGAATAATAGGCAGAATGAAATACTTTGAGCGGCAGAGCGATTGTTGTGATTAGGCAAATCTTTATAAAATTTAAATACAAGCGATTATAGAGTTTTTTTTCTTAATTTCTACTCTCTATCTATTAATATGTACACTCCGCCTCATAATTATATGAAAACCCCTAAATACAACTTTTTACCGTATTCATATAACGAAATACTTCAGGATTCAATGTTCGAAAATTCCCAAAAAATTCCATTTTTAGGGCTGTATGTTTTACCCCGACTCGGGGTTTGCGCCGGGGATCAGATCCATTATCGAATCTGATTCAACATACAATACTCGAAGAAGCATTTAAAAAAACAGCATATCTTTGGAATACAGCAAAAAATTCCATCTTTAGGGGTGTATGTATGTTTTACTGTATGTTTTTTCGTTTACTTTTAACACTGAACAACTTGGACTCACAGCAGTGAACTAATCTATCATTTCTAAGATTCTCGTCCTCAAGGAACCTCTCTCTCTTTTACTAACTAATCTAAAATTTCTATATCACTTTCCAGCACTTTTTTTCTGCAGAACTTTATTACTCTGATCGGCAAATTTAATCACCTTGTCGGCCAAATCCAATTTATCGAAAAAAGGCATAGTTCTTGCAGTATCAACAATTATAAGCAGCAGATCCGTCATAGGTTTTGGTAGCGAAGAAAAGAGTCCTTTATTTGGATTGAAAACAGGTTCTGGAAAATTTTGCTTTCCAATCTTAAAAAAAGGAACTTTTTGTTCTACTTTTAATTCCAAACCACATATTCGGGTTTCATTGCAATTAAATTGTCTTTACGCATGAGTAATGTAGCAAGTGAACTGAGGGAAGAATTGTAATGAAAATCTTGGATTCCTACAGGTGAATCTCTAATTCGACAAGCATGTTGCTCTATTGTGAGTAAATAGTCAATTAATTGTGTATTTTGTTTAGCGATTAATGATTTTTGCTAAAATATTTTAATAAAAATTTGCAATTAAAAGGTATTGTACTAAAAAGATGGGATGTTAGACATTGATTTTGATGGTTTCGGTATTAAAAGAATTATCGTTCCAACCTAAGTGGAAGCCAGAGCTAGGCAAAATAAAATTTATACGTGAACCCCCTACAAACTATTAATAATCTACCAAATCAACAAAATTTAGCCCTTCAACAGCACAATTATTAGATTTTCTTTGAACATATTTTCCTTTACTAGCAAGTTCTCTACGTTTATTTTGAATCATTGTTTGTATTTCCACAACCTCTTCAGGTTCCCTTCCTTTTGTTGTTTGAATATACATTCCTTTTAATATGCATTTATCGAAACGGCAACTTTTGCAGACATTTATATCTTTAATATTATATTTTCGTTTCGGATATTCTGGGATTTTCCGGGATCTGCCTAACTTAGGTGTGCTATCGAGCGATCAAAGGAACATGGGCTATTTCTATGATTAGTCATTGAAAAGACCTTTTTATCCCTCCAACTACGCTGACTCCCTCTTAATCTGACGATTTCTATATAGCAACTGATATCTATTCTAATCCTCCAATATCCTTTCTAATTCCTCGATACCCTCCATCTTGGGCGGTGGGCCGACCGTGGTAGGCCGACATCTTGCCAGCTTCGTTATTCATGTATTTAATATCCTAATAAATGTGTTATTCTAATATTATTTGTCACTAGTTAAACCGCACTCTAGGACATAACAACCCTCAATAGTAAATTTGTGGGTAATTTAATTGCAAATAATTACTATGAGACAAATTACAGTTCCCATCTTTTTCACAATTATATTTGCTTTTTGAAGTAATACAACGATTGAAAAAGTGTTTACAACCTGAAAAAGATTATTTAAAATTTAAAATATAAACATTTGAATCTATACTATAACAACATATTACACCATAGAAGAGATATCCACTAGCTATTCGTTCACAAATACTACATGCTGTTGGATGTGGGTTGAGGTTGCGTTTAGTTTTTGCTGACTGTTTTTGAATTTTTAAATCTTTTTGATTCCAAACATTAATTTCTTCTTTATTCCCTCCAATATCAATTCCATCTTCTATATTTTTATGGTCCTCATTTTCCATTAATTCTTTGAATGTTTCATTGAAATAATTTGTTGATGTCATATTAAAATTAAATTTAATTTTAATTTAAAATCCTGTCAAACAATTTCAATTTCAATTAAAAATTAAATTTATTTTAATTAGGATAAAGGAATTTCCAAGAAAATTTCCAAAAATCCAGAAGATTTTCAAAATAACCCTTAATTTCTTCGTTACACACTCCAATATCAATTATTCACTCAATATTCGCTCTATATTTTTAACATTATTTAAAAAATATAGAATAAAGCTAATTGAAGCCCCCTCCCTTCGAGATTCCCAGGGGAAGGGAATTTACTCGTAGAAACCCCTGTTCTAGAAAAATGTTTTTGGAATAAAGGAAATATTTTATTTAACAAATTTTTTGAGTAAAAAATATTAATGTGAAATTTTAAATTAATTTAAATAAAAATGATATAAAATCATTAAAATAATTAGTATATTTGTACATCTTGCCAGATTTATGCTTTACGAAAAGTAATAAAATATATATTCCCTTATTTCATTATTTGCTTTTTGCTTTAATTTATTGCTTAATAAAAGCTTTGATTTTCATTGGTTAAACTTCGTTTTGGGTCAGCCCCAATACTTAATATTTTAAAAATATTTAAATTAAAAATAAAATTAAGTGAGTAAAACTAAAAATCCTTGTCTCAATTTATTATCATAAAATACTACTCAGGGATGACAGGCCAAATAAAATTAATCACAAGCTATAAAATTAAATAAAAATAATTTCAAAATTTAAGCCAGGAAAAGAGTAAATCTCAAAAATTCATTTTTTAAAAATTTTTCTCGAGAAGCCAGAAAAATTCGAGACCTCCTAAATGAACATTAAAAAATGCTTAAACTCTTTTTGCTTTTTTAAATACTCCTCGTTTTACTCATTTTGAATACTCTACTCTAAAGCCTATGCAAACCAGTATGAGATATGATACCTTAAACATTTTATCAACTATCTTACAAAAATGTACATTCAAAATTCAAAAAAATGACAAGAGTTATTGTCCCCATAATACTACTTTTAGTACTGGGTATAGCTCTTAGAACTAGCTCCTATACCCCTTTATTTTTCTCTAAGACTACATATGTATTTATGTATGAATTAAAGAATTTTTTGAATTTAACATTTTAAGAGAGAAACAAGATTCTCCCTGCATCAGTCTCGTTACTCTAGAATTCCTCGTTAATAAATTCTTTCTCGAGAAATTATTTTGGGGCATTATTTCTAATAATTTAAGGGCTGTTAATTGATTTCTTTTAAAAATTTAAAAGTGGAAAAGATTTTAGGATCATTTTGGATTAACTCTCTCTTTTTAAAATCAATTAACCGAGCCAATTTGATTTTATTAAATATTACAAAACGAAAAAGATAAGAGGCAGAGGTGGGCCGCAACAAGGTGTCGTAAATCGGAAGAGCCGGAAATGGAAACTGGCTCAAAAGTCGGAACCCGTTAATTAATTTTTTTCGGAAATTGGAAGAAAAAAACATCGGAAATCGGAGTTCCGACCATAAAAGAAATAAATAAAAAATTATCGAAGAAAACTGGCTCAAAGAGGATAAGATTTTAGGATCAAAAAAGAAGTTCTTCGTGGTTTTTTTTCTTATATTGATTAAATCAATGCTTAAATATAAATTTAAATATTAAAGAAGGAATAAGAATATTGTAACGGATTTTGCTGAAATTTTAAAAGAAGGTAATGAAAAACACAATTCCAAGGAAAGGTATTCACTGTGGCCTTACAACTAGAGTGACAAGCTAAATATAATTCTAAGTTTTGCTACGAAGACAAAGATCAACAAATGCCTCAGGCATCGATTTATGGAAACCATCCGGATCTTTCACATAAGCCATATAATTTAGCAAAAGACTGTCATTGTTTCCACAGTTGAAGCAAAATTCAATTAAATGAAGCAATTCTGCATATCTTTTAGCACCCGGCAATGGTCCATAGCGTTGCTGAAATGGAGTATTGGATAAAATATATGGATAAAATAACGCTAAATATGTCGAATTTTCAAAAAAATAATGGTCGAGTTATGTTCCCAAAGTTTTTTTTGAATATTTCAAATAAATACTGTTTTAGAGGGATTTAGAGGGATCGATACTGGCTTAGAGCAGGGCTCCGATCGCAAAATGCTAATCAAAAGTACAAAAATCTCGATTTAAAAGTACATAGGGGCTAAATTTCCAAATAAAAAGTACACTCCAAATTAAATTAGAAAATATTTATTCGTGCTCAAATCTTTTATATTTCTCTCCTAAATTAATCTTTTCTAATAATTTCTTGTTTCTACTGAGCATTTGTGCATTTCAATTTTGTGGCTCCGATTTTCAAGAAAGTACAATAAGGTGCCAAAAAGTCTTCCGTTTTTTGAGCCGCAGGCGAAAATTTTGAGAATTTTGGAGGTCCTTAAGCCAGATTTCTTCCATTTTTTCCAAATGTCAATTTAAAAGTACAATACTTTCAAAAAAAGTACGAATCGGAGCCCTGGTTTAGAGGGATTAGCATACAGTTGATTACGGAGAATATCAGTGGATATGGAGCGATTAAGAGGGATAAGGAGTCGAAAATTTTAGAAAGTTTATAAATAAGTTAGAACACCTGTAACATTTTCATCAATATATCAGAATAATTCTCTGCCTCAGTTAGTAATAATTGTCGGCCATACTGACTTAGGCCAGTTGAGACAAAATGTGAAAAAATTATAGCGCGAAGGAGAACAAATTCTTCTTTGCTTAATTGTAGTCTATTGAATGGTCCCATAGAATCGTCAAATAATTTTTTTGCAAATTTGTTTATCCTAATTCAAAATGAAGGATTAATTAAAATACATATGAAATTTACGTCACGTCTTCTTTGTAAATATTAATTGCTTTGAAAACATTTCGAACTACTAATCCATTCGGCATAACAAAAGTTTCAGATTTTTTTTCGCTTGCATAATAAGCAGAATGAAATGTTTTAAGCGGCAGAGCTATCGTTGTGATTAAACAAATCTTTATAAAAATTAAATATTGAAGAGATTTATTAGGTTCCCCGGATCTAACTTATTTAATTTCTTATTAAATCTCCAAATTCTTTATTTGGGTTTTAATCTATTTATCTTATATTAAACTCTTATTCAAAGTTAATTTTTAGAAAACAAGTTTATAAATTTACTTTAAAAAATATATAGTTTCAGTTCAGGAGAACATAGAAAGGGGTAGGATTAAATGGTTTATATAGAGTGGCATATGGGGCGGGAAAGGTCAATGTATATGAGTTATAAAATAAATATGATTGGGAAGGTATTTAAAATAAACAAAGAAGGAAAGGTTGGTAAATTTAAATATAAGCTTGAAGGAAGTAAAATGAGAGGAAGTTAAAAGGTTAACATTTTAATAAAGAATATTTAAATATGATTGAGGGGAATGGGAATTAAAGATAAGAAAAATTTTTAAACAAAATATAAATATTATTCAAATAATAATCCATCAAAACCAATACACAACACTCCTCCCTTCCTCAATTTAGTATCCACGACGATAGTAGTCACGACGATGTCCACCACCATTACTTCCACCTCCATATCCGCCACGGCTATGACGATATGGGCTAAAGCGTTCATTTGCTCTCTCACGCTCTAATTGGCGTAAGAGGAAAAACAATCGAGCATCTCTGGCACTACGGCCGACTCGCGGTCGCCCGCGGTCATTTCCACGTCCTCTCGCCTCACGGCGGTTTTGTGGCCCATCTCTCGCATCAATACGGTTGTTTTGCTGATTTTCTATAGGAACATGTCGTTGAGCATTTTGTTGTTGTTCCTCATTTACTATAGGCTCTCCCTCAACTTCCTCCTCTTCCGGACCCATAACAGAAACAGAATCAGAGGAAATCTCGCTTTCCGCGGATAAGGCTTGAACTGCATTTTTTAATTCCAAAATGGAGTTCTCAATCTCAATAAAACGTGGATTTACTTGTTGTAAGATTTCTTTTACTACTTCTTTTGATTGATCTACAATAGCTTCACGAATAAAATCGTGAGTTTTTTTAATAACCTCTTTAATTTGCTCGTTCTCTTTTTGAACTAGTTCAAAAAGGTTATTGTTCTTCTTTTTGTTGTTGGAGGTTGTTGTTGTTTTTTGCCCACCATCTCCTCCTTCTCCAATAATTGTGTCGTTTCCCAAAATCTGATCAATCTCCATTGTTGTCATTATTTGAATATTTGAAGCAGAGAAAAATTAAATAAATTAATTTAAATTTTAGATTGAACTATAAAAATTACAAAACAAATGGTAATTAATTTTTAAAAAAACGAAAGGGGATTAATAAGAGGGATATATGGGGGGGGGGGGGGAAAAGTTGAAAATTAATTAAAAAATAAAAGTATTTTATGTACAAGATTTTTTGGCTTTTTCTACCCTAGAAGGGCGGCGAATTTCTGAGTCCGCTTTTCCGGACTCGTATTTGGTCTGTATGAGCTGTTTTTTCAGAACCATCTTCCAGCTCGACTTTATATACATTCTCTCCTGAGCGGTCTTTAATTATTCCCGCCTCCCATTTTGTCTTTTCTCCATAATTCCTAACCCAAATTAATTCATTAATTTCAAATATTTTTTGTTTTGGGGGACTTTTCTCCTTTTTCTCCTCACAATCATTTAAAAAAGGGTTTAATTTTGATGACTGAACTTTTATTAAGTCGAGCGGTGTTTTAATCTCTCGTTTAAGAAAAAGCTTTGCCGGCGATTCCCCATGAAGGGAGTTGTGCGGTGATGCTCTATATTCAAGCAAAATAGTTTCTTGGGCAATTTCTAAAGGGATTGAACTGTCTAGCATTTTCTTTATGCCGTTTTTAAATGTTTGAATAAACCTTTCTACTAAACCATTACTTGGTGGATGATAGGCAGGAGATCTTAGGTGTTTGATTCCATATTCTTCCAAAAAGGAGTCAAATTCAAACGAAACTAGTTGTCTCCCATTATCACTAACTAGGGTGTTTGGCGGTCCAAATGTTGAAAATATTCCTTTTTAATTTCAAAAACCCAAGGAAATCTTGAATATGAATCTATAACAACTAGAAAATTTTTCCCTAGAAATGGGCCTACTAAGTCAATATGAATTCGTTCAAAACATGTTTTTGATTCAGGCCATTCATAATATTTACTTAATTTAGGCTCCTCAGGCGCATTCTTTTGACATACCTGGCATAATTTTACAAAATCTTCAATATCTCTATTAATATTAGGCCACCAAACATATTTTCGTGCTTTACTTTTACACCTTACTATCCCAAAATGACCATTATGTATTAAATTTAAAATAATGATTTTTAATTTTTCAGGTATAATTATTTGGGATTCTGAACCTTTTTTAATTAATTTTCCATCAACAAATAATTGGTCTCTTATTTGGTAATAAGGTGCGGTTTCTTCATTTGATTCAAAATTATACCAATTTTCTTTTATAGCTGTATGTATTTTTATTAAATTTTTATCTTTTTCCGTCTCATTTTCAATAATTTCTCTATTTATTTTTTCAATTGTTGAGGCCATTAAATATGGGGGTTCCTCTTTAGGCATTGTGTCTTTTATCGAATTCCAACTAACGGAGATTCGTGATAAAGCATCAGCTACTTTATTGGCGTTCCCTTCCACATAAACAACTTCGGGTTCTATTTCTTGTAAAGCCATAAGCCATCTATTTATCTTAGTATTAGTACTAGCCTTAGAAAATAAATAGGTTATTGGTCGGTGGTCGGTATATATTTTTAATTTTGATCCATAAATTATGGCCTTAAAATGAGTAACTGCATTATAAATTGCAGCTAATTCTCCGTGGGTTGCGGGTAATTTGGTTTCTGGTTCACTTAATGTTCTCGACCAATAACAAACGGCGTGTAAATTTATATCATCCTCACTTTGCATTAAAGCGGCTCCATACGCTACATTAGAAGCGTCACTAAACAGATGAAACGGTTTTTCAAAATTAGGTGGCTGTAAACAGGGGGCTTGTGTTAATTTTTCCTTTAATTCATTAAAAATATGTTTTTCTTTTTCACTCCAAATAAATTTTGGGTTTCGTCCTCTGGTTAATTTATTTAAAGGATTGGCTAATTCTGCAAAATTTGGGATAAATTTGCGAAAAAATGAAGCCATTCCCAAAAATCTTTTTACATCTTTTATGTCTTTTGGCTCTGGGAATTTATTTATTACTTCACAATTACTTTGTGCAGGCTGATATCCCTTTTTATTTAATTCGAGCCCCAAATAAGTACATTTGTTTTGTAAAAATTCACATTTTTCACCTTTAAGTTTTAATCCATTTTTATACAATCTATCTAGTACAATCTCCAATGTTTTCATATGGGTCTCAAAATCGTTTGTATGGACTAGAATATCATCTATATAAGCTGTAACATTATTTATACCTTTCAAGATTTTATCCATTACCCTCTGAAATATACTTGGCGCATTTTTCAGGCCGAAAGGTAAACGCTTCATTTCATATAAACCCCATTCTGTAATCAATCCACATTTATGTGAGCTTTCTCGGTCTAATGGTATTTGCCAAAATCCTGAGGCCAAGTCTAATCTACTATACCAACATTTTCCAGCAACCTTATTTATTACTTCATCCATTCTAGGTAATGGGTATGGGTCCGTTATGGTAACCTTATTTAATGGCCTAAAATCTACACAAGGGCGTAATTTTCCGTCACTTTTCTGAACAAGGACCAAATTACTAACCCATGGTGTATTACTCTCCTCAATAATTCCAGTCTCCAACATTCTCTGAATTTGAGCTTTAAGCTCAGATCTGTATTTTTCAGGCGTTCTAAAAGCTCTCGATTGAATCGGTATTTCAGTATTTGTTAAAATTGTTGGGGCAGTTATCTTACATTTACCTAAATCAAAGTCGTCTTTCGCAAAATTCTCCTCATTTTTTAAAATAAATTCGGTAAATTTTTGTTTATCTTGAGGGTCCATTAATTCAATTTTAGAAATTATGCCTTTGATTTGTGCAGAAAAGGCTAATCGATTTCCTTTCTCTTGAATAAACACTTCAGGGTTATAAAGGTTTATTAATTCTCCAGTTCTAAAATTTAAGGCAAACGGGAGCTTTTTTAACGTTTCTCTTCCAATTATTCCACTATAAGATCCATTTTTATTTACTTCATCTTTAACTACAGTTACTTTTGTTTGGATTTCAATATTTGCTATTTTTATCTTTATTTTGGCTTGACCTAATGCTGGGATTATGTTATTGCCAATTCCAATAACACCGGAGAAATCTGGTTGATAAAGGTCAGTTACTTTTAATCTTCTTGCGGTTTTCTGCCCAATTAATGTAACATGAGCGCCAGTATCTAAAAGACAGATTAATTTTATTCCATTAATTTCAACTAATATGCGCATATTTTCATCGCATTCGAAACCAGCAATCATAATCTCCGCATTTTTAATTTCGGGAATTTTTTGTTTTTCTTCTTCAAAGTGCTGAGAAGGCCATCTTTGTGAAATGGGTAGGGTTTTACCATATTTACCAGGTCTACTCTTAAATTCATTAAGGGTTATTTCTTCATTTTGTTCTTCTCTTTTAGTTCTATTTCTTTTAGAAATATATTGAAAAATCCTTTCTCCTACATTTAAATATCCAATAGTTTGTGCTAAAATGGCTGGGAGTATAAATTGGACCAAAAATTGTAGGGTAACATAGCAACAACAGATAAATACCCATACTTGATTTATTGAAAAAATTCCTCCAGTTAAAAATGCAAAAAGTCCTTTTGCAACGATATTTGCTGCGAATGCTTCTGTTCTTGTACTAGGGTTTTGCCATAACGATCCTTTACTGGTTAATCGCGTGATTTCATGGGTTATAGCAGCTGTTTCGATTGTCTCCGAGAAGTGTTCGGGTGAATAAATTTCTGTAAGGTTAGTTAAAATCTTATTTTTAAAGATAGTAATTCCCATGTCTGGTAGATCAATCTTTCCAAAACGAGCTATTTTTTTAATACCCTCTTCAGAAATCTCTTTCTGATCTCCTGTTGATTGATCATAAAGGATCGTTCTGCCGTTTAAAGTAACATACATATATTTATTTATCTCACAATCAGATTCTCCTGCACTCGAATGAATTATTAGGGTCTTAGTATCCAAAAATCCATGCTTTTCATGTCCATGTAAATTAAAGGAAACAGGGAGTCTATCAAAACAAAAGCCTAGTCTCCAGTTAAAATGTATCTTCTGATCTTGTATTGGGTAACAGGGTCTAATTTCCATGATTTTTTCTGTCACTAACCTCGCTGTTATATAATCAATTTTTAAAAAGTATCTCGCTAACAAAGTAGGATTAGCGGCTGCCAAAGCGAGAGTTTGATCAGCTACTGCCTGTAATGTATTACAAATTTGGCGTACTGACTCTATAAACAATTTTTGAGTTGTTCGTGTAAGTTTTGTACTTAAAGCGGTTAGCTGAGACTCTAGTTGTGGTGAATAAACTACTCCTGTTAACTTTACTACGTCTGATTCAATTAATTTACTGCTTACCGCTTCCCTTTTATTGCGGGAGTTTTCACTTCTATTAATTAAATTTAAAACAATTTTATACTCATCCTTTGAGATAGCATACCCTTGGTCAGTAATTATCATTTCCTTTTGACCACAATCAATCTTTTTAGTAATATTTTCAAAAGTTAATGCGAACTCATTAAATTCGGATATCCAAATTCTCGAAGCGAATTCTCCATGCCAATTGGCTATGGGTATAAAAGCGCACTGTTGGGTTTTATCTGGCGTCCATACCAGGCTTCCCTGGCTACATTTGCATGTGCCCGATTTATAATTACATTCTGGGCAGCTCCCAATTGGGGTATTTAAAGAATCTACTCCGAAATGGGTAAATACGACTGTTTCATAAACGTAACAGTTTATTACTTCTTTGGTTGACCAAGCTATCCCAAGTGGCCAAATATTCCAGCCTACTTCTAAACTATTGTTTGTAGCCCTTAAATTCCCATTTTTCTCAAATAATTTTCCGGCTTGTGAATTATTGGTCTCTTTCATTTTAGTACATAGGGAGATTGGAACATTTATATTTTCAGTTTCTATTTCTTCATATTGGGATCCAAAAATACCTAATCTCCTAGAAATTTTACTTTTAATGCATTTGCAAACAGTGGCCGGTGTTTTATATTCTAATGTATTAGCTCTGTAAACATACAAATTTAGTGATACAGGTGATTCAGATGGTTGCCAAGATGGACAAATAGGGTCTTCCGGGAACTTCCATAAGGAGGTAGGTGAATTATTTAGGCAAATCATGGGATTTTGAGCAACAGCACAGCAAAGTACGGATAAAAGAGCAATAAACATAAATAAAATTGGGCTTACAGCTTTAATACCCGGACTTGATCTGCGTTGAAAACGAACGCGCGGCGATGAACCTCTCTCAGAAGACTGGCTACTTTCTCTCGAGTTTGAATTTCCTCGGCGATTTTGATAATTACCGTAATTTCTGTAATTATTTTGACTCGATGCTTGTCTATTATTATATTGTCTATAATTATTTCCCTCCCGTCTGTTTGAGTATCTATTATTATTTTGATATCCACCATTATAATTGGGTCTTGCATTATTGTCATACCTTGGTCTATTTTCAAAGTTTCGAGGACCATAGTTTACTCTCGGATCATAATTACTGTTTCTATTCCCACTAATATTTCTTGGGTTTTCTGTACAATAACGAGCAATATGACCTGGTTTTCTACAACTGTAACAGGTAACAACGTCGGGTTTATTTTTAGAGACAACAAGCGCGTCCACCTTCTCTGCTAGTTCAGTCATTGAAATGTTTATAGCAGGCTTTCTCGCAGACAGTAGTAATTCAAAATGCTGTGCCAATTCATAAGCTCCTACATAATCTGTGGGTCTCTGCGATTTTACCTGGAATTGTAGTTCGGGGACTAATCTATCCAAAAATTCTTCTAAGAGACGCTTTTTAATACTTTCCTCGGCATCGCCACTAAGGGCAGTCCTCACAGCTTCATTCAGTCTATTAGAAAAATCAAAGACCGGCTCTCCTGGGGCTTGTTTACAAATCGACAGGGTTTGTCTAGCAATAATTTTCGTATTACCATTTTCGAATCTATTCTTTAAAAATATAATCGTGTCTTCCAATCTAGTCGGAGCGGGGTTTATTGAATCATATACGGTCCTAGCCTGGCCATTTAAACAAAATCTTAAGCGCGCTAATTTTTGCTCTTCCGTAAGCGGAGTGGTTATTAAGCTCAGAATATCCTTAAATTTTTCTATCCATTTAGAAAAAGAGATGGATGGATTCCCGTCATATCCCGAAATGAAACTCCCTCCATTAAGAAATGGGTCCCCCATTTTAATTTCTGCTCCTAAAGTAAGATCTAAATCAGCCTCTTCATTTATTTCAATTTCATCCTCAGATTCGTTTTGGGGTACAACTAAATTTAAATTTCCTTTAAAATTATTTTCCATATTTTTTAAAGAATTTCTCAATTTTGTGATGGAACCTTTAGTCCCTGACAAACTATTTTTATTGCTTTTAACGTTCTCCTCAATTTGGTCAATTCTTTTTTCAAGGGTGCGGAACGAATGCGCAACCGTCTTTTCGAATGTTCTCAAACGAGTTAAAATCGTTTGGAAATTGTTTAGCTCTGTAGCAGTGAAAAATTTAGGATCAAAATCTGATCCAGCCATTTAAACAATTAAAATTAAAAATGTAAGAACTACAAAAAAATTTATTAAAAAAACAATTTAAAATTACTCAAAAATTTCCAATACTTCGTCCGTAGACGGTTCTAATTTTACTTCGGTTTGCCCGCACACAGCTCAGGACACCGGATTTTTATTTCTCAAGGGTTTGCCCGCACACAGCTCAGGACACCCAAATGTATTTTTCAAAGGATCGCCCGCACACAGCACAGGACGCCTGATTAAAAGCTTTTTAAATGGGGCTCGCCCGCACACAGCTCAGGACACCCGAAAAATTATTTTTTTTTTAAATACACTTGAGGGGTCCGCACACAGCTCAGAACTCCCTTATTTTTCAATAAAATGATCCGCACACAGCTAAGATATTTCACACAGAAATATCCTTATTAATTTACTTTTAGTTTTTGGATCTCCGTTTATCGCGACGGGTCGTGGCACCAGTATTAGGTTCCCCGGATCTAACTTATTTAATTTCTTATTAAATCTCCAAATTCTTTATTTGGGTTTTAATCTATTTATCTTATATTAAACTCTTATTCAAAGTTAATTTTTAGAAAACAAGTTTATAAATTTACTTTAAAAAATATATAGTTTCAGTTCAGGAGAACATAGAAAGGGGTAGGATTAAATGGTTTATATAGAGTGGCATATGGGGCGGGAAAGGTCAATGTATATGAGTTATAAAATAAATATGATTGGGAAGGTATTTAAAATAAACAAAGAAGGAAAGGTTGGTAAATTTAAATATAAGCTTGAAGGAAGTAAAATGAGAGGAAGTTAAAAGGTTAACATTTTAATAAAGAATATTTAAATATGATTGAGGGGAATGGGAATTAAAGATAAGAAAAATTTTTAAACAAAATATAAATATTATTCAAATAATAATCCATCAAAACCAATACACAACAAGATTCTATAGCCCTGATCGACAAATTTAATCACCTTGTCGGCCAAATCCAATTTATCAAAAAAAGGCATAGTTCTTGCAGTATCAACAATTATAAGCAGCAGATCCGTTAAAGGTTTTGGTAGCGAAGAAAAGAGTCCCTTATTTGGATTGAAAACAGGTTCTGGAAAATTTTGCTTTCTCATCTTTAAATTAAAAAGGAACTTTTTGTTCTACTTTTAATTCCAAACCACATATTCGGGTTTCATTGCAATTAAATTTTCTTTACGCATGAGTAATGTAGCAAGTGAATTGACGGAAGAATTGTAATGAAAATCTTGGATTCCTACAGGTGAATCTCTAATTCGACAAGCATGTTGCTCTATTGTGAGTAAATAGTCAATTAATTGTGTATTTTGTTTAGCGATTAATGATCTTTGCTAAAATATTTTAATAAAAATTTGCAATTAAAAGGTATCGCCCTCAAAGTGTGGGATGTTAGACATTGATTTTGATGGTTTCGGCATTTCGCTCTCTTCTTTACCTTATCTATACACCGTGGAATGTTTGCTGCTGCGGAGGAATCCTGGGATGCCCATCTTATCGATAATAGGAATAGGATCATGTTACGAGCCCAGAGCCGCGCGAAAGGCGGGGTTTTGCACAAGCGCCTCGCCGACGCTCCATAAATCTACGTTGAACATTTTGAACCTCCGGAAAAAGAGAATCTCCGGAAAAAATGTGGTGCCGTTTTACTCAACTCGTCGAGACGATTTGGTTTGGGTCTGATATCAAAACTTTCCACCGGTATACTATACTATACCCTTTGATTTTTTAAGATTTTTAAATTTTTTTTAATTTCAAATTTTTTTCAAAAATTAATATCTGCAAAAGTCGGATCTGCAAGTGTCATATCTTCAAGTGCCGGTATCTGCAAATGTCGATCTGCAAAAGTCGTCTGCAAATGTCGTATGACCCTACAAACTACATATTAATAATCTACCAAATCAACAAAATTTGTTTCTTCAACAGCACAATTATTAGATTTTCCTTGAACATATTTTCCTGTACTAGCAAGTTCTCTACGTTTATTTTGAATCATTGTTTGTATTTCCAAAACCTTTTCAGGTTGCCTCCCTTTTGTTGTTTGAATATACATTCCTTTTGATATGCATTTATCGAAACGGCAACTTTTGCAGACATTAATATCTTTAATTAGTGTTTTTAGATAATATTTTGTTTTCGGTTAGGATATTCGATGATTTTTTTGGATCCGCTAAACTTAGGTGTGCTATCGAATGATCAAGTAACACGGGCTATTTCGGTAAATGTCCATATACATAATATAACAAGTACAGTAAATTTCCTAAAATAGTCATCCATATTTTTCTCTATACTGCTAAAAAATCTAGGTGGTACATCCCATTCTCTTTGTTAGTTATATCTGGGTATGGTACAGAGGTAGTCATTAGCACTAATTCTTGGCCAGCATCTGGGCCGGCATTCGCCGCCTGTCTTTCGTTACAGTGTGTTAAGAAATTATAACGCTATAAAATTTCAGATTAATTGGAAAACTGGAACCTAGAAAAACAGAAGAATTAAGGATAACATGTTTATCATTGTAATAACAAGTTTTTCTTGTTTCACTAGTTAAACCGCACTCTAGGACATAACAACCCTCAATAGAAAATTTGTGGGTAATTTAATTGCAAATAATTACTATTCGACAAATTACAGTTCCCATCTTTTTCACAATTATATTTGCTTTGTGAAGTAATACAACGATTGAAAAAGTGTTTACAACCTGTAAAACAATATCTATATTAATCCAAACATCCTAATACATCTATACCATCACAACAAATTACACCATAAAAGAGATATCCACTAGCTATACGTTCACAAATAATACATTCTGTTGGCGCCGGGTTGAGGTTGCGTTTAGTTTTTGCTGGCAGTTTCCGAATTTTTAAACTTGTATTTTTATTTTCTTCGACTTTCTCATTCTCAACTTTAAAATCGTCTGAATTCGTATGGTCCTCATTTCCCATTACTTCATTGAATCTTTCATTGATATAATTTGTTGATGACATGTTAAAATTTAATTTAGTTAATTAAAATTAAAGTCCGCTCAAATAATTTGAATCAAGTCAGGAATTAAAAGGGAAAGAATCCTTCTCTCCTTAATAGGGGACCGAGCTGAACTGATGAATCGGAAAATTTTCGGCTCGGTTCCAGATATCGAACAAAGACCGCTCTCAAACGGACAGATCCTTGGTTCGATTCCATCTAGTTTGTTTAATTTTCTTAATTTATCGGTTATGTCATAGTAGCTATCGCAATTTAATTTAGGACACTTAAGTCAAAATCAAAAACCTTAAGGAAATAAATTAAATATTTCTTTTTAAATATTTCTAGAATTAATGTGGAATTTTAAATTGATTTAAATAAAAATGCTTTAAAATTATTAAGATAAAATATTTAAATGTTTGCACATCTTGTTAGAGCTTTACGAAAAAATAATTTAATAAAAGAGAATAGATATGTAAACTTGCGGAAGACTCTAAAAATATTTCCAATCCCGGAGCAGGACGAATAGGCGCGGCCGAATAGGCGCGGACGAATAGGCGCCATTTTTTCGGCGCAGCCTATTTTCGGCGTTTAAGGTAAAAACACACAAACACATCAATTTACGCGGAAAAAAGTTTTTGCCGCTGCGGAGGAAGCCGGGCATGTCGAGCGGAACGACGGCCGCCGCTTCGCTACGGTCGCCGCGAGCGAAGCGAGCACGACCGCAGCGAAGCACGGCCATCGTGTAGCGAAGACCATGCCCGGCCTACCCTCCGTAGCAGCACAAAAACAGTTTTTCCAGCGAAGATTCCGCTGATCATACTCAACCGGCGGGACTCAACCGGCGGGACTCAAACGGCGGGACTCAATCGGCGGGACTCAATGATCCTGTTCCGTCGGGTAGGGGACGATTCAGTATCGCCAATTCAGTATCGCCGATTCAGTATTGGCCGATTCAGTATCTGGGCTTTTTGGCCATAACTTTTTGCTCGATCAATATTTTAGGAATTATTATTTATGTTTTGATAGGCCTCGGGGTGCTGCATCTTTTTCATAATTGGACTGATCTGATCACTCTACAAAAAGTTATCACTGATAAACGACGTCACAGGCATAGAAAATCGGGTTTCACGCTGTAACTTTTTTTGTGATCATCAGATCAGATCGGGCCAATTATGAAAAAGATGTCGAATCACGAGACCTTTCAAATGATATGAGAATTATTCGAATCGATCGAATATCAAGAAAGTCATGGCCATATACTGAATCGGCGGATACTGAATCGGCTATACTGAATCGGCGATACTGAATCGTCCTTAACCGTGTTCCGTCCAATCCACATATTATCGGAGCAGTTCAACTGAGTCCTCACGATTGAGTCCGCACGATTGAGTCCTCACAATTGAGTCCCCACGATTGAGTCCCGGCACGATTGAGTCCCCACGATTGAGTCCGCACGATTGAGTCCCCCTTGTATATATCTCAATTGAGTCCCCGGGGATTTAATTTTAAAAAATTTCATTTTTTAATCTAAAAAATTCTAAGTCCTGCGGGCAGGATTAGTTAAGAAATGTTCTGTGATGGATTTTGTTGTCAGAATTTGCTTGCAATCCATCGTTTCCTGTCAGCAGCATTGAGGATAAGCAGGTTTGAAATCTTAATTTTTAAACAAGATGACCGGCAGGTTGTTCTTGGGGTGTCACAGCTGCTATTCAACCCTGATGTTCCCTTTAATCCTTCCAAATCCCCAGAGCTGCACATTTAGAGCCACCCTCAAATGCACAATATCCTCATACTAGTGTTGCGCCGGAAGTTCCGGTCCGGTAGGCCGGAATTTCCGGGATTTTTTAGTTCCGGTTCTGGCTTGTTCGTAAAGTTCCGGCTCCGGCCAAAATTCGGTTCCGACGCAACCCTACCTCTTACTCCCTCTAAATTTCTCGATATCCACAACGATAACCCCTTAATCACATAGAATCCACTTATATCTCTCGATATCCCTCCAAATCCACCGATATCCCCTTCTTAATATTTCGATGTCACGCACAAGTCCCTTGATATTCAATTTATCCACCAAATCCCCCTATATCCCCATTAATACTTTTTAATCTAATTAAATCCCCGGGGACTCAATTGAGGTATATACAAGGGGGACTCAATCGTGCGGACTCAATCGTACCGGGACTCAATCGTGCCGGGACTCAATCGTGGGGACTCAATTGTGAGGACTCAATCGTGCGGACTCAATCGTGAGGACTCAATTGAGGTGTACCGACATATTATATATTTGTGAATATTTAAAAATTAAGCCATTAAATTTAATGGCACGGTACTTGGCCTGCTTTTGGCACGGTACTTGGCCTGCTCCCGTATAAAATGTTTCTTAAATTTGCCCTTGAATTTAAAAAATGCCTAATTCTTCTAGATTTATCAAATAAAATCTGAAAAATATTTGCTAGTTGTCGTTGAAAAAGCTTTTGCTTACCACTTATTATATAGCATAAGTCTTGAGTTAAGGTTTAAGACTAAAAGAATACAGGCTTGTTTATATAGCATGTACCTATGTTCTTTCCTTTACCCTAGAACTATAACATCGACCCTCGCAAAAAATATAAATAAATTCAAAAATTCCTGAAAATCGGGAGGTTCCGCCGTTTTTTGATCAATTTTCGAATCAGAAATTAATTTTTTTATATCGGCTAGATCCGTGGTTAATTAAAAAAATTAAAATTATTCTAAAATATTTATTTATTAGAAATACATATTTTATTTAAAAATTAAATTTAATATTTTATTTAGAATTTTCTTCCTTCATTAATTCAGTAAAATCCTTTTTTCCAAAATTCGTAATAGAATCAGAAAACAAAGAAAATGCTGAGCGAATGGAATTTTTAGTAGCTCGAATAGCTTAATTAATCATTTTTTATAATTATTAAAATATTTATTTTTATAACTACTTTTATTTGAATTCAATTCTATTGTGCAAGGCTTTCTTGTTTTTGGAATAGGTAAAGGAATAAAACAACCAACAAATGATCTTAAATAAAAAATATACCGTAAAAACTGTATTAATGTCCCTCCCTGAATTAATTACCCCACCTGTATTAAATACCCCATGTAGAGGGAGATCTAAACAATAATTGCCCTCCCTCAAATAATTGCCCCCTATTTTTCATACACTAATTAAAAGAAATTGTTAAAAAATCGTTATAAATTTTAAGGATAATATAGGTAGAAAAGAATCGGGAGATTAAAAGGATTTGGGGAATATATCGGGAGATTTGTTTGAGTCAAGAGGGGGTAATAGTTCGGATGGTATACCCCATGATTTTTCCTTCCTCAAAATATAAAAAAATGGTCAGTCTATTATCAGATTATAGAACCCGTCGACCAAAATCAACCCCCGTCTTAACTTTGGGCCTAGATACAGACAAAAACCCTGCGCAAAGCGAAGGGTTTTGCACAAGCGTCTCCCCAACGTAAAAGGATTACTTTATGTCATAACTTTTGTCAAATCTTTTTCAATTACGTTGATTTTGATGTCATTCGAATCAGCTCGACAAGCTCTTTCGACAAGCTCTTTTCCACACTATTATTTTTCAATTTTCGAGGATCTGTATCTCGATCCAAAATTAAGATCGGTGGTTGATTTTGGTGTCATCCGACACAGCTCGACGGGTTCTATAATCTGATAATAGACTGACCATTTTTTAATATTTTGAGGAAGTAAAAATGATGGGGTATACCATCCAAACTATTACCCAAGAGGGATTTGAGTCAAGAGGGGAGCCTCTAACTCATAATTTGCGATTGACTAGGAGATTTTATATATCCCAAAACGGAATTATTGTTGGTATGGCACCACTTTTAGGCACATTATATAAAAGATATTTAGAGAATGTAGAGTATATTCCCTAAATAGAAATCAAGTTGTATACATGCTCATCGTCTTTATATTTCCCAGGATGGAAGCATTGGTGTTATTGCACCATCTTGGGGTGCAAAATATGTGAATATATTAAGGGAATATAAAATAACTGTAAAAATTAAATATTTATCTCTACATTCGGTAACATATTGTATATTACTGTTCATATCTCTATGATAAAATAAAAAATTTATAGGTCGAAATAATAATTGCCCTCCCTCAAATAATTACCCCACCTGCTTTTATTACCCCCTCCAGCGAGAGATCGAAACAATAATTACCCAGGGTAATTAATACAGTTTTTACGGTAAATCATAAGATTTCAAAATATTTTGTAATATATCTATTACTTGAAGCATTTACATAAACCAATTCCACATTCATTTGGATGAGAACAACGTTCATAAAAAGTTGAACAAGTATCATTGTCAAAATAGTAATAATCGGCTGATGAAATTCTATCACATGTCCCTTTTATATAAAAAGGGAGAATACATTTCTCCATGTCAGCACAACATCTACATATATAAAGATTAAATATTAGACTTTATAAATATCTGCTGCTAATTGATTAATCAAATAAACAGTTTGCATTTTCACATGTAAATACATATAAAGTTGATCTGTTTTTAGTATAAAGGCCTCCCGAATTTCCATCCAATTCTCATTGAATAAAAATTTATATGGAGAATAAATGGCCCTGATACTTATTATCAGGGATAGGTTTCGGAACTTTTTTGATCCGAAACCGAAACACGGTCCGAAGAAAATTTTAAAAACCCGATATTTATATCCACGATATTTTTATACATCCCTGATACGTAAAATTTAAAACAACAGGGTATTTAATTAAAAATTTATGGGAATTCTAATCTCTAATTTGGTATTATTTATGGTATTATTCAAATTAAGAAATAATAAAATTATTAAAAATTCAAAAAAAAAACTTGTCAATTTCGTCTACAGGTACAGCTTGAGAATTTATTCCTCCAGTGCAACTAAACGTAGTGGGGATTATTTATTGAATTATACTGCAAACAAATAATTTTTAAAATTTAAATTCATCTAAGTATAGCATGATTGGAATTTTGATTAGAAAATTTTTTTAAATAGTTATAGACATTTCAATCTAAAATTACTCAAAAATTATCTAAAATTATTTGAATTTTCCAAAACTCAACTCAAACAACTTGTATTGCAAATACACCTAGTACTAGATAAGCCCCATTTAAAATTTATTTGGCTACAGCATTAAAAATTCCGAATAAATGTATCATTAAGTGTATAATCTTTCCCGATTCCCTGGTGTTTTTAAAATCGAGGTCTGACTGTTTTACTTTAAAAATTATCAAGTTTATCTAACATACCGGCATCCATAATGATCATATGTCCCTCCATTATTTAATTGTTTTTGACATTCATCTGCTGAAGGTATTAAATCTGCTTTTATTTTAATCCAAAAAATAAACGGAAAAATAAATATTAAAAATATTTTAGAATTTTGTTTAAACATTATTTTTATTTTTTTTTTGAAGAGAAAAATATTTTCTTTAAATAAAAAAAGAAAAACGAAACTTTTATTTTAAAAACAAGTATTTAAAAATATTTTTTTCAAAAAAATTGTTTATTATTACTACATATTAAATTTAATTATTTTATTTTTTACTTTTTATTATTAAATTGCAAAGGGACATATTATTTTCATTTATTTTGCAAATTCTTTCCCCATTTTGGATGGCATTCCGCTAAAACATTTAACATAAGTCACCCGTTTCATAGGTTAGCTAAATTAAATTCAGATGGTTTTACTTTCGGTCCCCATTTGATGATGATCGAATTTTCATCATCAAATGGGGGTCCGAAGGGTATAGAATTAGAGGAGTTCCGTTGTAAATATTAAAATTGGACAAAAGTGTTAGGCAATTTCTTCGGATTTAGGGGATTCCAAAAATCTTTCTAAACTTTTCTATCAAAATTCACGACAGAAATTTTGGAAAAAAATACCACGAAATTATCGTCTCTTGCCGAACACTTATCCCCCATACAATTAAAATTATAGATTTAGAATAAGTTTAAAATAGAGTTGGTCGAAGTCGAGGCCTCGCCGAGGCCGAGGACTTAACGCACTTTTTAAAGTTAAAAGGGCATTCACATGCTTTAAAAATTAATATTTTTATTAATAAATAGCATTAGACATTTACAAAATTACAAAATATTTATTAAAAATAAACATAAAACTGATATAATATATTTTTTCTTTGTAATTTAAAAAATATATTTTTTTTAATATTCGTGTGAAATTGGGTTGCACTCGAATAATCAGAGGCGGGTGTGTCGGCTCCCAGCTAATGCGTCAGTGGAAAATGCGTTGGTGGACAATCGGAAGTCGGAATTCCGACCCATTTCTGGCAATGTAATGATCACGCATATATTTCTTAATCATTCCTTTCATTATGCCCATCTTGCCAAAATCATTCGGGGACCTATGGTTCTGAAACACAACAATAAAAGAACTATAGCTCCTCTACAAAAAAATTTTAGATTAAAATGGAAAGTGATCCAACTTTAAAGAAAATATTAAGAAATAATGATTGATAGTATAAATAAAAATTAGATAGAAAGAGACTAAGCCCAGCCCCTATAGAAACAATAAAAATTAGAATCTTGTATATTTTCGATCTTTGTGGGTAGAAGCATCTTCGTCCCTTTCTGTTGTAAATATAATTTCAAGTTTTGCAACCAAACAGAGAGTAAGAAGTGCTTCAGGCAGTAAGAAGTGCTTCAGAAATAACCCCTATCGGTTACATAAGCTATGAAATTAGACTTAAATAAAAATGATATAACATCGGTAAAATAAAATAAGTCAATGTTTGTACATATTGTCAGATTTGAGCTTTATAGAAAAAATAATTTAATAGAAAAAGATTTGAAATATTGGTAAATATACAGCAACGATCTCGCCGACATTCCCAATTTCCCGAAATCAGGAATTAAAATTTTATAGCGAATTCCCGATTCACGAAAATTTTCTCAAAAATCGGGAATTTTCAGTAACTAAAAATTATTTTTTTGCTCATTGGATGGCTGAAAAGCTGAATTATTGTCTCATGACACCTTAATTTCTGGAAATTTCGCGGGCTACAAAAGAAAGAAATCTGTCTTACTTCTTTTCTTTGATGTAAAAATTGATAATGAAGTATCTCAAATTTTCAAAATTTTCGCCTGCGGCGGTAAAAGAGAGAAAAAAAGTGAAAAGTTCGATGGAAAAGGTGAAAAGTTCCATTCATGATTTCGTTGAATTTTACCCCCAAATTTACCACTTTAAAATCCCTTCTGGTTCCCGTTCTAGCAAACAACTTTTTTAATCACTTAAGTATCTTATAGGAAGTAGATATGTATGCATATTACAATCAACTTAACTCAGTTAACTGATTTTAAAAAGAAGAGAGTTAAGCCAAAATGATATTTTCAAAGCTTATTCACTTTTAAATTTCAAAAATAAATCAATTAACAGCCCTTAAATTAAAAGGCATATTGCCTCTAAATGTCTGCGCGAGATATACATAAATCTATTACGAGGAATTTTAAAGTGACGAGACTAGTCGAGGGCAATGAGATGAGGGGAGAATCTTATTTTCCTCTTAAAAATTTAAATTAAAAATTATTTTTATTTGATACATAAATAGTCGTCGTAGGGAACCTCTCAAAGTTTGACCAACAAATTGTAGCATGTTATTTGAGAACTTTATCACAAATTTATATTCTTTAAATTTTAATTAAATATTTTAAATACTTTTTCATGAATTACGCCACAGAGAAATTACGCCAAGCTGTCACCAATCAGCCAACCCAGTTGATAACTTGTAGGAAATTAAGGGAAAATAGAAGAGTAGCATTTGCGGAAGGTAGAATGCGAGCTCGATTTTTTTATTTTGAATGTTACATTTTAGGTATCAAGTCTTACATTGATATACATAGATGACACGAGACCTTTAGAAATATGACAATTCCAAAGGAAAATATAGCCGTAGGCTAGTGTTGAAACTGAGTTAAGACGTTGTTATCCGGACTCCCGGATCCGGAAAATTTGGTCCGCATTCGAACTCTAATTTTTATTTAGGAGGTCTCGAATTTTCTGGCTTCTCGAGAAAAATTTAAAAAATTAATTTTCGAGATTTAATCTTTCCCTGGTTTATTTAGAAATTAATCAATTTTGTAGCTTGTGATTAATTTTTATCTAGCCATTAATGTAGTATTTTATATTAATTTATATTGACAGTATCTTATATTAAGAAATTGAGAGGGCATTTTAGATTTATTTGCTATAATTCCCTTCATTTTAAATTTTAATTAAAATATTTTTAAAATATTAAGTATTTGAGTTAATATTCGACTAGACCAGGCCCAAAAGACGTTTTCTCAATGAGAATTATAGCTTTGATTAGATTTGTTCTAAATAAGTTGATTAAAGCTTCGTTTAAACTTCCGTAAAGAAGTTTTGATTTAGTCTGAAAACTTTGCGATACCTCCGGCTTTATTCTAAGACTGCAACTAGGAACAAGTCCGAAGAAAGTTTACGGCAATTTTCTGTCTAGCGGGATTATATTTCTCTCTTCAAGGCACCTGTGTTGTTGGCCGCTCTCTCGTGTGTAAATAACTCAGTTGTCAGCTGCGTTGAGTGAAACTTTTCGTTGTTCACTTTATTCTCAAAATGGCCACAGGGGCTACGAAGAGAGACATAAGTATAATTGTGGGACAAAATATTATTCGCATACTATTCGAAAATAACCATAGAAGTCTTGAGTTGACGTTTCTAATGGTAACAAACACACACAACATTAAAACAAAAATACAATGTATGTATGTATTACAGTGGGCCATTTATTTATATTTAAGGAAAAATATTTTTGTTTTTATCCTTAGTTGTTTTTATTTTTTGAATAGATTTCCGTCACTGTATACCTGGCAGAATAAAAAATAAATTCCCGATTTTCGGGAATCGGATTTACGAACCAAAAAATGTTGGGAATTCCCGATTTCGGAAATTTTCCTATTTTTTGAGGGGTCGATGTTAGAATGAAGCCAGGAAGGATGCTATTATCTAAACATTAAAGTAGATCCTACTCAAATTAAGAAATGATTACGAGGGTTATGGGGGATTAAAAGCGATAACGCGTAAGAATGCCTAAAAAGGAGAAAGACACATTTCCTCCTTTTCTAGCGTCGCAGACGAAAGTTTCCAGAAATTAAGGTGCCATGAGACCAAAATTCAGCCTTTCAGCCATTTAATTAGGAAAAATAACAATAATTTTTAGTTACCGAAACTTCCCGATTTTTTTGAAAAATTTCGAGAATCGGGAATTCGCTATAAAATTTTAATTCCTAATTTCGGGAAATTGGGAATGTCGGCGAGATCCTTGCTGTATATTTACCAATATTTCAAATCTTTTTTTATTAAATTATTTTTTCTATAAAGCTCAAATCTGACAAGATGTGCAAACATTGACTTATTTTATTTTACTGATTTTATATCATTTTTATTTAAATCAATTTAAAATTTCACATTAATATTTTTTAGCCAAAAAATGGGTAAAATAAAATATATTTTTCATTTATTCCAAAACCTCAACTCTATAGCCTAAAGATATAATTTTCATACACCGTAGATATCCTACTAGAAGCTCCCTCCGTTTTCAATAGTTACTCTCTTAAAGAGAGAACGATCTTGACATTCTTTTAATAAATGTCCTAAATTAAATTAGGACATTTAGGATAAATTAAGATTTAAGCAGGAATTAGCAAATCGGGGTGGAATTAAAGCTGTTAACTTTCTTTTTCTATATAGGGGCTGTTGGTTCTTATAAAATCCTCAGATACACAAACCAAACCGAAAAATTTTCAGTTCTTCGGTTTGGATTCCTTTAGTAAAATAGATTTAATATTTAATTCATATTAAACAGGAACTTAATTTTAATTTATTACTAAATTCAATTTTAATATGACATCAACAAATTATATCAATGAAGCATTCAATGAACTAATAGGAAATGGGGACCATAAAAATTTCGAAAATTTAAGTGATATTGAAGAAAATAAAGAAGAAATTAAAGTTGAGAATCTACAAGTTGAAGAAAATAAAAACACTAATTTAAAAATTCAAAAACTTTCAACAAAAACTAAACGCAACCTCAACCCAATTCCAAAAGAATGTAGTATCTGTGAACGTATGGCTAGTGGATATATTTTTTATGGAGTAATTTGTTGTGATGGTACATTTATATTTTGAATTAATATAGATATTGTTTTCAGGCTGTAAACACTTCTTTCATCGTTGTATTACTTCAAAAAACAAATATAAATGTGAAAAAGATGGGAACTGTAATTTGTCTTACAGTAATATTTTTGTAATTAATATAGAGACACTAACCACATAATTATAACCATAATTATAACCTCACCTACAGAACTCATATTAAGAACGCTTGTTCTATTGATGCTGAGTAGAAAAGCAATTTGTTTAATACCCCTATATCTTCAATATCCGCTCAAATCCGTAGATGTCAGATATCCATTTATATATTATTTCTCCCAAATAATTAAGTCCATTTTTTGTTGTCACAGAACAACAAATATCACAATAAAGAGAGCTTGATCTGAGAATATATGAAACAAAAAGTTCCGGCTATTCGGGCTTTTTCGGATCACACATAGAATTTCTTCATTTAAGAAGGAAGCAGAATATTATCTAAAATCACTAATTAAAGATATAAATGTCTGCAAAAGTTGCCGTTTCGATAAATGCATATTAAAAGGAATGTATATTCAAACAACAAAAGGAAGGGAACCTGAAAAGGTTTTGGAAATACAAACAATGATTCAAAATAAACGTAGAGAACTTGCTAGTAAAGGAAAATATGTTCAAGGAAAATCTAATAATTGTGCTGTTGAAGAAATAAATTTTGTTGATTTGGTAGATTATTATTTCATTGTTTATTAGGCCGTTCTCGTATTTAGACTGCCTCAGACTGTTCGTGTTCTCCTTATTTTCAAATACGGGGAAAGTATTTTCAAATTTTATTTTGCCTTGCCATTTTCCTCTTAATAGCATGAAACGATGTTATTTTCAAATTTTATTTAATCAAGCTCTTGAGTCCTTAACGATTTAAATTCTCTTATGGCCTGAAAAACGATGTCCTTTTATTAAAAATATACGAGCCTATCTTTTGGGCAATCCATTTCGGTTATCGTATTTCGATTATGCTGAATTTTATAATATTCTAGCAAAAGTCAATAATCGCTGCTCAAAACAAACAATTTCTTGATTATCTTCTAACTGTCGAGCAAAATGCTTGTCGTACTAGAGATTCAGGGATTGATGAATTCCATTACAATTCTTCGTTTAATTCTCTAGCTTCATTGCTTACTCGTAAAGAAAATTTAATTGCTATGAAACACGAAAATGTTTGTTGGAATTTTAAAAAATCAAAACAAATTTTTTATAAATTTAAAGATTGGAATGCAGGAAATTCCAAAATCTGGTCGTGATCCCATCGAAGGATTGCTTGTCTTTTCTTCATTACCAAAACCCCTTACGGATGTGTTGCTTACAATTGTTGATACTGCAAGAACTATGCCTTTTTTCGATAAATTGGATTTACCTGACAAGGTGATGAATAACTTAGTCGATCAGGGCTATAAAATCCCACTAAACATGTTTTTGTTTCGAATCGAAACTTTCTTTCGCTCTAATAGGTAAGCAAAACTTGATCAGCCCTACTATATTTATTTTGCAGCCATCTAAGTTTTTAACCAAAAAGGATGATTTTCTCAGGTTCTAAAGTCATCAATTCTTAATAAGTACCAAACATTGTATCAGTTGAGTGTTTTTGACCCTTGTTTCTGGAGATGTTCTCTATATACTTAAAAAGACTGAAAAATTGACCATCTAGAGAAAGGGCCGGGTTTAAAGCAAATGCTGAATACAGCTTGATTCGAAGTTTTATGCATTCTAATGATTTTTATAAAGATTAGTCAAATCAAGACAATCACCATGCCGACTTTAGCACTTCATTTTGGGTATTATTGCAGTAGAATATTATCTGAAACTGTTGTTACTCCCCAAGGAGTTCCAATTAAAAGTGTTTTCTGTTCAAATATTTACAAAGAAGACATGACGTAAATTTTATTTTTTGTTTTAATTTTCATTTTTTTTGTTAGGATAAACAAATTTATCAAAAAAATATTTGACGATTCTTTGGTGCCATTCAATCGAATTCAACTAAACAACGAAGAATTTGTTCTCCTTCGCGCAATAATTTTTTCCCAGTTTGCCTTAGGTGATTTAAGTCGACATGGCCGACAATTATTACTGACTGAGGCAGAGAAATATTCTGATATATTGATGAAAATTTTACAGGTGTTTTAGCTTATTCCTTTAAAAAACTTGGGGTATGTTTATGTTTCCGACATTTATGGGACTAATTGAAAATGAATACTTATCAAAACAAAATTATAAGAACAGAGCCTCGGTAACAATGGGCTACAATCACCAGTGTTTGGTGTTGTACTCCAATCACCAGTGCCGACTTTTTTTAAATCTAATAATTTTCGAAGATTTTAAATCCAAATTTTCCGATCTCTAACAAAATTTTTTGTAACAACTAACAATAAATATGTGTCTCAAAGGAGTTGAACAAAAAATTTATCCCAATCCTTGCCAATAAATTCTGACTCGGCATTTAATTTTTTAAAATATTTTACATATTTTAGAATCACTATGGACCACTGGCAGGAGCTAAAAGATATGCAGAATTGCTTCATTTAGTTGAATTCTGCTTCAACTGTGGGAACGATCATTGCCTTTTTCTAAATTATACGGCCTATGTAACAGATAGGGGTTATTTCCATAACTCAATGCCTGAAGCACTTCTTAATCTCTGTCTTGGATGCAAAACTTGAAATTATATTTACAACAGAAAGGGACGAAGATGCTTCTATCCACAGAAAGCGAAAATATATTTTTCTCGATTCTAATTATTATACTCGATTCCTTTTTATCATATTTTTATTCACATTAATTATTATTTATTTAATATTTTCTTTAAAGTTGGATTACTTTCCATTTTAATCTAAAATTTTTTGTAGAGGAGCTTTTTTTTTCGCAGAACCACAGGTCCCCGACTGATTTAGGCAAGATGGCGCATACTGAAAGGAAGATGGTAGAATCGAGAAAAATAATTTTCACTCAAAGCAATGGTTATATGTAGAGTTGGACAAGACGAGACCGATACCGAGATTCTCGGCTTTTTTCCAATATCGGTCTCGGTTTTTTCATTCTCGGTCTGGAACCTGATACTGAAATTCTCGGTCCATTTCTCGGCGAGAAACGATACTGACTCAAAGTAACAAAATCCTCAATATTGTCCAATGTAATTTGGCAAAGTGTTATAAATTTTATATTTAAGATTTATTTATGTATTTTTATTAGTGATCGGCACAGGACGGGACTCTGCACAGGGTCCTGTCCGAAATCCTGCTTTTTTCAGGATTTTCAGGATTAATCCTGCAGGATCCTGTCCTGTATGAAAAATTTTCGCATGCGGCACTGAAAAGTGAAGAAATATGTTATACATATGTATAAGAGGAGAAGAGATATCAAAGGTTTTGCTGGATCCTTTGAATCACCTCCGATCCTCTTAGCGCTTTTTACACGTATTTTTTGACATAAAGTAAAAATTTCTGTTAGTCTCGGTCAGTATCGTTTCTCGGTATCGGTCTCGGCTCAAAATGATGGTATCGGTCTCGGTATCGGGTTCTTGAGTATCGGTCAATCTCGGTCTCGTGTTAGCCGATACCAGTATCATTTTGTCCAACTCTAGTTATATGTAGTACTTAAATACCAAAATTTTGAGTTTTATTTCTTAAGTCTTCATTCTTCTTTAGTTCCACATAGAGTATTCACCTAGATCTCCTAGAATAATTTCACTAAAAGCAGCAACAACTCTAATTGAGCGAGCTTCTTTAAAAAAATTTTTATTTTATAAAGGAAGAAATTTCTTTAAATTTCTTACTTTTAGAAGTAGATATTGAAGTACATTTATGATGAGACAAACAAGTAACCATTGCTCTTAATTTTATTTTAACGTTTATTAGATTTATTATTATATCGAATATCTGTATGATTGATTAATTATTGTCTTCATAAACACCATCTAGATGTTATCCCACTTGTACTCACCTTAATGACAGATTTTTCTTTCCCAAAAGATTAGATTCGATTGTTTTAATATGATAGGTAATCAGTGTCATTCCGCTTCCAAGAATGATATCTAGAACCCGGATCCTTGCGATTTTTCGAACCGAAAGAACGTTTAATGTAATGTATATCAGTTTTTCTGATAAGTTTTTTTACTTGAGGCATTCACACATTCCAGCTTTACAACTATATTTATCAGCAATAGAACATTCAGAATACATCATCCCTCAATTTGTTTCGTTTCTAAATACTTTTGCAGGGGATGTAGAATTACATGTTTGTAAAAAAACTAACGAGGTTTTACAAATTCTGAGGGCTTGAAAACACCTTTTATTAATTAATTAAATTTATTCTATAGCTAATTATTTACTTGCATTCATAAAAGTCAAAATTTTCGTCTAATTCAAATGTTCGGTTACATAGTTCCAAAGTTGGCGAATCCACCATATAAAAATAAATAAACAATAAAAGTATTAGGTAGCAGCAAATTCCTCTAAAAGTTTATTTTTGTTAATTAAATATATATTTATACCTTCTTGGAGCATTTTTATACCTTCTTGGAGCATTCTTTCGATCCGCTGAATCAACTTTGCTGTCATTATTTGTTAATGGGGTTGTTGCTGTTATAATAGAATTATTTGTTTGTTGTTGCTGCTCTGTTTCTTGCTCAATTTCGGAAGATTTATTAAGAGGGGTTTGCGGGGCAGGTTCAATTTCAGGGTCAATTTCTAGTACAATTTCAGGTTCTATTTCAACTACTATTTCATGGTTCATTTCAGGGTCGATTTTAGATTACATTTTAGATTCGAATTTAATCTAAAACTGAATTTATTAAGAAAATTTAGTCTAGGATTTTGGAAAAATGATTGTAATAATTAATGGTTGATTATTATTTAGGTATCACGACTTTTGCACCGAGAACATTTGCGCCGGGCGACCCACCTCTAATAAACCGACCCCCTAGAGGAAGTTGAAAAATAAACCGACCCCCTAGATGGGTCATCTTCTAAGAACTTGATTTTCGGATCAGGATATTTGGTCTCCTACACCTATTCAGGCATGATTTTCTGCCAGGAGAGGGTGCATCCGAAGATCTCCAACTATCCTACATCTTCTATAGTGAGGTCCGGCTGTAGTTTTTCATAATTATTAATGATAGTGGCGGCGCAAAAGTCGTCCGGCGCAAAAGTCGTCCGGCGCAAAAGTCACGGAACCATTATTTAAAGTGGACTTGAATATTGAAGAATAATAAAGAAGTGAGACAGTAAACTAATTCGATTTTAAATTCTTCCCAATTTCGAGCAATTATTCTCTCATAAACAAACCAAATTCTATATTCGAAATTTAATTAATAAATATGAGGGTTAATTAATTAATAATTAATAAATAATTAATAAATATCTATCTCAAAATGTCAAACATAAAGAAAAAAATCTCAATAATCTCTCCCATTTATCATCTCGTAGTAACAAACCTAATAATTATATAATTTGTTTACTATAATATGTTAAATTTTCAGAAAAATTATTTAAAAATAATTTGACAAAAAAACAATTCTATTTATCAAACAAAGGAAATTATTTAAAAGTACATTATTGTTGCGTAACATAAAACAAGTTGTTTAATTTTAGATCCTTTCTTAACTATTCTGAAAAATAATATTTTTGAAATTAAAAATGGCCGGAAGTAAAATCGAAAAATCAATTATGAAGGTTATGGAGATTAAAATTTTCAAAGCGAACTCTTGGCATACATATACCCATTCTTGGTATATACATGTTTAATAAATTTAAAATTAAGATTTTCCAGCTAACAAAAATTTTCCATAGTTTCTTTATTCTACATGATTTGTGTCGCGCCTACTCATCTTTTTTCAATTCAGTAGGATTTTCACCAAAATTTCTTTCAATAACTCCACTAAATCCAGCACTAACTCCAATTGAACGAACTTCTTAAAAAACTTTTTTTTAAGAAATATTTTTAATTTCTCACTTTTATTTGTTAATGATGTAGTCATTGATGTACATTTACGTTGAGAAAAACAGTCAATCATTGTTCTTAATTTTATTATATTTATGAAGTTGCTCGCGGGTATTCTTGACTTAAATTTCTCACTACCTATACAAGATCATGAAATTTAGTTAGCAAATTCTATAACAATCCAAACTTAAACGTCTTTTATTTTTTAATATAGCTAAGTTGATAAGTCGGTTTATATTCTATGGGCAAGAAATTTTTAAAAATTGATTTGTGTTTTTCATTATTTTGGATTTGGCGTTCATTAGTTAATTAAGGAATAACGAAATAATTTCTTTAAAGCTTGAAATTTGATAAGAAAAATCTGCGAAAATTTAGCCCCCTCCATCTCTAAAATTTTTTTACTTGAGGCATTCACACATTCCATCTTTACAGCTATTTTTATCTGCTGAAGAGCATTCAGAATACATCATTTCACAATTTGTTTCATTTCTAAATACTTTTGCAGGAGATGTATCATTGCATGTATGTAAAATTACTAACGAAGTTTTACAAATTCTGAGGTCTTGAAAACACCTTTATTTTAAAAAATTAATTAAATATATTCAACATTTAATTCACTTGCATTCATAAAAATTATATTTCTCATTTGATTCGAATACTTGATTACATTCCTCTACAGTTGATGAATCACAAAATGATATGAAATAAATAAATAAAAATATTGTGAACATAAACATTGTTTTTCTAAAAAAATTTTTTTTAACTTTGAATTAAATTTTGGTAAAATAAATAATTATTTACTGTCGAACCTCATTTTTAGATAAACACAGAATTATATATAACATCAAACAAAAATAAGTATTTTAAATTTGTTTGGTTACTAGCTGTTATCCTTTTTAACTTATCCCATTATAAGGTATGATTTTACAGTACTAATAGAGTATCTACGTAATAATGAGGGGAATGTTGGCATAATTTTGATGAAATAATAAATTACTATTTTAATAATCTATTTAAATTAATAGATTATTTTTTATCTTTTGTCAATAAACAAAAAATAATAAAAGTAAAATAACAACCTAAATTAATTAAAAGTGTACAATTTTTTGTGTCCAAATTAAAACCTGTTTATTTTTTATTTTTCAAACTGTGAAAAAATTAAACATAATTTTTTTGAAATGTTTTGTTTTTTTATTTAAAATTTTCTTTCAAATTTCAAATTTCTATACATAGTAGGGTGTTTCTTCTTTACTCAATTATGCAAATAAATTTATCTATAATTAAAGTTGATTTAAAATTTCTTTGAATCACAGACATGGAACTTGTCTCGCAAACCCCTCTTGATCAATCTTCCGAAATTGAACAGGAAATTGGATAGCAACATCAAACAAATAATCCAAGCCTAACACCCAGAGTTATGGTACAGCTGCACAGTAACGAGGCCTTATCACCTAGGATTAAGAGTGTAATAGATTCTTATCTAAGATTTCCGAAACTTCAGGTATTTGAGCGATCGGTTAGACAAGAAGTTTCGAATATCGATCTTAAATCTTTAAAATAATGGAATGATTGAAAACGGCAATTTTAAAAAGAATCTTGTGTTATTTTTTAAATCTTTCCTAATTAATCTTTTCCCAAACAATATATAAATTAAATATAAATTTTAATTAAATAATAATTTATGTAAGTATAGTTTAACTACCGTATTTACTCGATTAATTCACCCGGGGAATTATTTTTTCAACCCATCTGTGGCATGGGGAACTAATCGAGTAAATACGGTAATTATTTTATTTGTTTATTATTACAATATTCTAAATTTATATAAAAAAATTTTTAAACTAAAAATTTTTAGACATTAACTATTATTTTGTCTATACTAACTAAACAATTAAAATTTTTAGAGGTTCAAAAATTAAATAAAATTAAAAAACAAGGAAGTTAACTAACAATAAGAGTGCAATATTTTTTATTTGTAAATTAAAAACAAGTTTAAAATTTTCAAATTTATACGTATTTTAAGTAATAAAAAATATTTTTGCTCAATTATTGTAAGGAATCTAAAGGAGAATCTAAAAAATAATTTTATATATATTTATGAAATCTAATAAAATTATAAACGAAAATTTCGTTCATAATAGTAAAGAAAAAGAAGTCTAGTTTTAATAAATGTAAATCTACAAAAACATTCTAAATGTTTAATGATTTCTTTTAATTAGCAAATTGTTCATTTTATTTTTGTCAAAATATGTGTCTAATCTTCTTTTCTCAATTCAGTAGGATTTTTACCAAAATTTCCTTCAATAAATCCACTAAAAGCAGCAATAACTCCAATTGAACGAGATTCTTTAAATTGTTTTTTTTGTTTTTTAAAAAGAAAATTTAATTCCTCACTTTTATCTGTATTTATTGGTGTACATTTATGTTGAAAAATACAGTTAATCATTGTTCTTAATTTTAGTGTATTTAAGTTTCGGTAATTTCAACGATATCCTAATTGTTTGGGCTAAAAAGTTGGTACTATGTATCTGGTTAGTTCCCCATTTTCCTTTCTTTTTCCTTCCTTCCTCCCCATTCTCCTAAGAATTACTAAATGATCAAGATAAATTTTGATCAAATATTTGATTGATGAGTATAATTTGATCAAATATCTGTTTGACCATTTTTGGAAAAAATCAAATATTTTCAACTATCAGATAGTTTGATTTGATATTTGATTTTGCAGTTTGTCCGATCTCTAATTTAATTCTTACCATTTTTTAAAGGAGAAAGGAAGAGAGCAATTTTTTTATTATTATAGTATATATGTAATTTAAAAAGGAGATGTATATGTATAATTTTGGAAGTATGTAAAATGTTAGAGATTTTTGTTTAAAAACTGGGATATGATAAGAACTTTTGAAAATTTTTACTTGAAGCATCCACATACTCCATCTAGACAACTATTTTTCTCAGCAGTAGAACATTGGGAATTAATTATTTCACAATCTGAAGTGTTTTTAAGTACTTTTACACTGCCTCTACATGTTTGTAGAGCTAGCAGGGAATCACTACAAGTATTCGCGTCTAGTGCACACCTATTTTAAATTAAAATTTTTGAATATATTTTATACAGTAAATTATTTACTTGCATTCTTTCATATTGTATTTATCGTCTAATTCGTATACTTCGTTACATTCCTCCAAAAGTGTTGAGTCACAAAATGATATAAAATGAATAAACAAAAATATTGTTAAGAATAACATTGTTCTTCTAAAAAATAAACATTTTGAATGTTTATTCCTCTAGGGGGTCGGTTTATTAGAAGGGGTCGGTCAATAGAGACAGTCGCTCTAAGAAGAAATACAGTAAATTACTTACATTGTTATCATTAAAATTTATTTTGATGAAATATTTAAAGTTATCTAAATTTAATAATTATAATTTTTTTATATTTTTTTGTCAAGTAAACAAAAATAGTTTTTATATTTAAACAAAAAATTGACAGACTAAAAAATAGTTTTTATATTTAAACAAAAAATTGACAGACTAAAAAATAATTAAAGTAAAAGTAATTT
Source organism: Meloidogyne incognita (assembly GCA_036172945.1). Taxonomy (NCBI): domain Eukaryota; kingdom Metazoa; phylum Nematoda; class Chromadorea; order Rhabditida; family Meloidogynidae; genus Meloidogyne; species Meloidogyne incognita. Next base: position 1,051,802 of record JARQAC010000006.1, on the reverse strand, counting down.
AAATTTATTAAAAGTACAATTTTTATCAGGAAATTAAAACCTGTTTATTTCTTTTTACAATTTATTAAATTTAACTTTTTACTACATAACCTCGACTATTTTAGTTTTCAAAATATTTTTAAAATATAAAATTCTAATTATAATAATAAATTAACGGAAATTGACTGACTTGAGCTGGAAAAACTCAATAGAAAAAGGTTTCTCAAGCTAGAATATCTCAAAAAAACGACTCGATAACACAAGGGTCAAAAAACGTTAACTTTAATTATTAGTGTCGGAAAATAACATATTTTCATTCATTATTCTTCAGAAATTCGACGAAAATTGAAAACGACTTTAATTTTTCTATTTTATAACCAAAAATATATGTTCCTTATTACTTAAAATTATTTTTACCTTAAGTAATTTTCTACCTTATTACTAGGGATGGGATTTATATGGATTTCCATATTTTTTTCCTGAACTCGGGTTCTGAAACGTCCAAAAAACATGTTTTTAGCATATGGTGATAAAGCCGTTTTTGAGTTATCAATCCATATTTTTCCATATTTAGGCGTTCCGTCCATATTTTATCCATATTTCGTCATTTTTTGTAAAATTTTGCCAAAAATTGGTTAAAATTTTCAAATTTATGAAATTTTTGGTAAAAATTTTTTCGAAAAATTTTTGAAAATTTTTTTATAAAAATTTTGACAAAAATTTTTCAAAAAAATTTTCGACTCAAATATTATCCAAAATATTTTTAGACAGGATTAGGGGGTTGATTAAATCCGCACTCTAGATCAGTTTAAATCCCTTATTCCTCTGATATTCTACTTACCACTTGATATCCGTGATATCCATACACTTACCCCTTGATATCCGTGATATTCGCCACACTCTCTTCAGTGTAAGGCAAATGGATTAATTGAGACTAGGATAGAAAAGCTCCAGGCTCGGGTGAAAAATCAGTGATAAAATTATTTAGGTGATTTGGGTAGACTAACAAATAAGAGGGTATTATATGATATCAGGCGTATAAGAGGTATATCAAGGGATTTCGCGGGATTTGGGCGGACTATCGTGGGATTCGGGTGGATTAAAGGGATATAGTTGTATCTACATAATATATGTGATATATATTATTTATATTATTTACATAATATATCTTCTTATCCCTTATTCTTATCCCTCCATCTTTCTTAACCCTTTTTTGCGCCGCAGGCGAAAATTTTGAGAATTTTAGAAGATCCTTAAGCCAAAAACTTCCATTTTCAGCGCCGCATGCGAAAATTTTGGGGATTTTGAAAGGCCAAGTAGCCAAATTTCTTCATTTTTTGGCGCCGCAGTAATAAAATCTTAAGAGAAAAGATGATGCAATTTTTGCAAAAAAACTCGAAAATCGAACGAAAATCGAAAAAACTAAAATTATCGAAATCGAAATTTTATGAAAAAATTCGAAAATCGGAAATCGAAAGAAAAAAACGTCGAAAATCGAAAATCGAAATTTCGACGCAGCTCTGATTGTATGTCCATATTTTTCGATTGATAGTCCTTTTAAATCCCATCCCTACTTATTACTTAAGGTAGAAAAGAATTTAACAATCGAATAATACTAAATGGATTGAAAAAACTAAAATTTAGTACACAATTATGTAGAAAAGAATTCTTAAGTTACAAGGAAAGCTAACATAAAAACACATTAAAAATGATTCCTTATTTTACATGTTTCTATTTATTTGAGTGTCTAATCTTCTTTTTTTAATTCAGTAGGATTTTCACCAAAATTTCCTTTATTAACACCATTAAAACCAGCAATAATTCCAATTGAACGATACTCTTAAAATTTCATTTTAGAAATGAAAATAGCTTTGATTACTCACTTTTATTTGTTGATGAAGCACTTACTGGTGTACATTTACGTTGATAAAAACAGTCAATCATTGATCTTAATTTTATTGTAGTATTCTAGTTTTCTGAGAGTTTTTCTTAATTTACCTAGTATACCAAACCAGGATTTTTTTTATCAAATTCTATACTAATCTAACCTGTCCCTAAATATAACGTTGGAGAGAAAAGGTTTTAAATAAAATTGAGTTTGTCCATTATCGGACATTTAGTTATCTCTCCCATTCGAGGGTCAAGCAACTGAAAGAGCTCTTACAGAGTTATATGAGGTACCCCCAAACGTATGGTGAGCCCAATGTGCGATCGAGCTAAAAGTTTGTTCAGCATTATCAAATCCGGGACGCCCTTGTATGTTCAATGAATTGATCCATATCAGTGATTCGATTGTCTTGGTTTCGTTTTGTTGTTAAGTAAGACCGAAATCAACTGTCACTTTCATTATATATTTTAAATACTTTTAGTGTAATTGGGATTATATAAGAATAATTTACGGTAATTTAGCTCTATTTTGAAAATATTTTTTACTTAAAGCATTCACACATTCCAGCCTTACAACTATTTTCTTCGGCAGTAGAACATTCAGAATACATCATTTCACAATCTGAACTGTTTTTAAATAGTTTTGTAGACGCAACATCACTAGGACATGTTTGTGAAGATATAAGAGAATGTTTACAAGTTTGGAGGTCTATATAGCACCTTTTTTAATAGATATTCTCAAATATATATTTTTAATATACTATTTAATTTACTTGCATTCAGAAGTATTGTATCCCTCATCTTTTGTAAATAATTCGTTACATTCCTCTACCGTTGATGAATGACAAAATGTTATCAAATAGGAAAACAAGACTATTGTTGTCAACAACATATTTCCTCTAAAGGATATAATTTCAAATTTAATTTTAGTAAAATTAATTAATATGTAAGTATTATCTCGTATCTCATTTTTAGATAACAACTTAAGTGTATGAGATCAATTTAAAAACATTCTCTTAAACTTGGTTGTTGTTCACTTAGTGTTTGAAATGCCTAACAAAGGAGAGTGCTACCTTTCTACCTTTGCACCAACTTTCATCCCGAAGTCTCGCGGACACCTCAGGCACTCTCCTTTGTAAGTGATAACTCCTATTTAGCATCAGTAGAACATTCCGAAAATATTGTATCTTTCATCCAAGGGTATCATTTTTATATCCCCAAAGGGTATCCAAAAATGATTTTCAAATGTATGTAGATTACTTAAATTGTTAACATTTATACTCATTAAATTAATAATTATAAAAAAAATTTTTAAATAATTTTTTGCTTAAATAAACAAAAAACGTTAATGTTTAAACAAAAAATTGTCTGACTAAAAATAATAAAAGTAATTTAAAATTATATCTACAATTTTATAGAAATTAAAACCTGTTTATTTTTTATTTTCTTTCTTAAATTAAAATAAACAAATAAATATTTGACTTAAAAATCTGATCAATTATAAGGGAGAGAGAATATTTTGATTATTATGTAATGATTTGGCAAATAACTTGATGTTGGGTAATGTTTTGAAGAAAAGAAGCTAATGTTTTGGATTTTAACCATATCCTAAGTTTTTAACTGCTGCAAGATTAATCATACTTATTTCATCGAGACAATAATTAAAATCGAGAAGATTAAAAATAAACGAGGGACGAGGGACGGCTCGATCATAACATTAACGAATATTTATATTAGCAAGAAATATAAATATGGTTTGGCCAGAAAATCAATTCGTAAAAAGCTTTATTTGATCGAATTAACTTTAATTTGGATAAAGTTAGGCCATAAATAATGTGTCCTATACTGTATACATTATTAATAAATTCTAAATAAAAATTTCCCATAAGTTTTTTTCTATTTTTAAAGATTTTTCTTTCATTTCTACATATATGTATGTATTTTATATACATACATATGCCTAATCTTCTTTTTTCAATTCAGTAATCTTTCCACCAAAATTTTCTTCAATAAGTTCACTAAAATCAAATTTAACTCCAATTGATCGAGCTTCTTAAATTTTTTTGTTTTTTTAAGAAAATATGTATAACTTATTTCTTACTTTTATTTGTTGCTGAAGTATTCTTTGGTATACATTGAACCATACAGTCAATCATTGCTCTTAATTTTATTATGTATATTCAAGCCGTGATTTTTCTACGATTTTTAATTGTCCTACTTATCTAATCTAAGTACCTAGTAGTATGTAAAACGTTAGATGGGAGTTTATGAACATAGTATGTAGAAAAGATATGTCGTCGCCCCGGTCGGTAGCTCAGTGTTAGAGCTCTTATAAGCGGTGAGCGAAAGCTGGAGAAGTTTTATTTAAAAATCGTATGTAGTATGTATCATTGGATATATAGGCAGGCAGCTATCCCATTCACTAGTTAGAGCAAAGTTAACATGTTTTACTCTAATTTGGATGTACGTAAAATCGAGTTGAGACTGTGGCTCATTAATTATTTTAGTTATTTGTAGAGAATAAGAATGCTTGGCGGGAATTTAGCCCTCTCCTTTTAAAAAATTTTTTTACTTTAAACAATCACACAGTCCAGATTTACAACTATTTTCTTCGGCAGTAGAACATTCAGAATATACTCCTTCACAATTTGCTACGCTTTTAAATTCTTTTAGATTATCAGTACATGTTTGTGAATATACTAGGGAATTTTTACAAGGTACGGCGTCTGTAAGACACTTTCTAGTTGAAAAAAAATATTCTTGAATATATTCAATATATTTAATTTACTCGCAGTCTTTAGGATTGTATTTTCCCTTATATGAGTATAATTGGTTACAATCCTCTACAGTTGATGAATGACAAAATGATATAAAATAGGTAAACAAAAATATTGTTAGTAATAACATTGTAGTATTTTTTCTAGAAAATAAAGTTTTAAAATGAATTTATGTAGTAAAATTAATAATTATGAACAGTCGAACATAATTTTTAGTTAGATAGAGAATTATATCAATTCAATTTAAAATATACATTCTCTTAAGCTTTGTTATTTGCTTAGTGTTTGGACTAGTGTAGATCGAGGGCTCGTCAAGCAACTCGCCGATTTTTAACGTCGACCTCGATTATGCTGACCTCGAAACTGAATCCGAGGTCTCTGCCAAGAACCTCGCCGAGGACCGAACTCATGTGTTAAAATCCCTATTTATAAAAAAAATTCTAGACCCCGAGGGGAATCTAAAATAAGGTTCGAGTGTTGGCAACTTACATTGTTGGTATTGTTTAATATATTTTTGATCGAATAATTAAATTATTTAAATTTAATAATTAAATAAAAATTTTTAAAATTATTGTCGAGTAAACAAAAAATGTTTTTAAATTTAAAGATATCAGTACAAAAAGATAGATAATAAAATTAAAAGTAATCTTAAATTAATTAAAAGTACCAAATTTTTATGTGGAAAACCTGTTTATTTTTTTTAATTCTAAAATTTTAAGCCTTGGAGTTAGAGAAAAACTATCGAACTCTCTAAAATAAATTTTGGATTTAGATCAACAAGCCAGAAAAGAATCCAACAATTTATCTTCATCATTATCGCGTCTAACCCCAAAATTAAGTCACTAACAGATTTTTTAAAATTTAATTTAATAATTTAATTTGTTTATTATAATATTCTAAGGTAATATAAAAAATTATTTTAAAATTTAAAATAATTAAACATTAAATATTTTGTCGGTATTAAACAAAAAATTTTTTGGTTGTCTAAAAAATTAAATAAATCTAAAAGAAAAATTAGTGAATGTCAATTCACTAATTTTTCTTTTAGATTTATAAAAGTCCAATATTTGTTACAGATAGAAATTAAAAACAAATTTTAAATTTTTTAATGGAAATAAAAAATATTTTTGATCAATTACAGGAAAAAATCAAATAAAAGAAAAAACAAGAATAATACTATGCCGATGAAAATTACAAGATATGGGTACTAAAAGGAAAATCTAATCTTCTTCTTTTAGTTCAATAGGATTTTCATCAAAATTTTCTTCAATAACTCCACTAAAACCAGCAGCAATTCCAATTGAACGAACTTCTTAAATTTTTTGTTTTTAAGAAAATATCTAACATATTTCTTACCTTTATTTGTTTCTGAAAGATTTGATAGACATTTATGTTGAGAGAAACATTCAATCATTGTTCTTAATTTTATTATATGCAAAATTTTTTGAGTATTGTCCTAATTTACTCAAAATCGGTATCAGATCTAGGAATTTTTTTACCAAATTTTAGACTAGACCGCCTCAAATTTCTTAATGTATGTATTGCCAAAGTCAGATCTAATCTAAGTATGGATCAAGGATAAGAATTATACAGGGAAATTATATACTTTTCCACACTGATGGGATGGAAGTATATAAAATCGAGCGACTAATATTGAAAATTTTTAGACCAAAAAAAGTGTTAATGAGTTTAAAGGCTTGTCGTCAAATCCAAATGCGACAGCTGAATTATTTGTAAGAAAAACTTTGATATGATAAGAATATTTGGAGTAATTTAGCACTCTTTTTTAAAAATATTTTTACTTAAAGCATTCACACATTCCAGCTTTACAACTATTTTCTTCGGCATTAGAGCATTCAGAATACATCATTTCACAATCTGTTTTGTTTTTAAAAACATTATCAGCCGTTGCATCTTTAGGGCATGTTTGTGAAGCTATTAGAGAATTTTTGCAAGATCTCATCTCTTGAAAACACCTTTTATTCAAATAAATATTATTTGATATATTCAATATATTTAATTTACACGCAGCCATATTTGAATTTTTCATCTGACCCAAATACTTGTTTACATTTCTCTACATCTACAGTTGATGAATCACAAAATGATATAAGATAAGTAAACAAAAATATTGTTAAAATAAACATTATTCTTCTAAAAAAAATTAATAATCTCATTCTTCGATACAATGACAGAATTACATATACCACATCAGTTTAAAATACAATCGCTAAACTTATTTGATCACTTTTAGTTTGAAATGTCTAGGAGATACCTCGTTCTCCCTTATTATAAGGTAGGATTTCATATCTCGAAGTGAGCTGCTAAAATGAGGTTCGAATGATTATAAATTACATACATTGTTGGAATTTTTTAAAAATTTAGTGAATTAATTCAATTATCTATGTATATTTATATATTATAAAAAATTTTTAGAGCTCTTTGTTAAATAAAGTTTGTATTTAAACAAAAAATTTGCCTGTCTAAAAAAATAATAAAAATAAAAGATAATTTAAATTAATTAATTAATAGTACACTTTTTATTTGGAAATTAAAACCTGTTTATTTTTTAATTTTTAAATATTAAAAAATAGACAAATAAATATTGAATTTAAAAATTTGATGAATTAAGATTATAGAGAAAATCCTTAAATTATTATTTAATGATTGGATAAATTTTTCTAAGCTCTTAACTGTCAGATTATCATCCTGACTTGATCAGATAATAATTTAACACTACAATTATAATGAGCAAAAAATTTATTGTGATTGTTCATACATATTTTTTATTCTTTCTTTTTTAATAAATTCGAATTTCTTCAAATTGTGGATTTTTAAGCTTAATTTCCGAGTTACGAAAATTTTTTTTCCATTTTCTATATCCTTGTTCATCATATCTAGTACATAAATTTCATGTTTGTTCAATCATATTAATAAGATACTCTACAGTATTTTTACTATATTAACTAGATAGAAAAAATTATTAAATAAACTAGAAACATTTCTTAAACTAAAGCAGTTTCATCGATTTATTTCATATGTTTTTGTGTGCAATAAACAAAAATTCTGTTAATGGATTGCCCTAAATTTGAACTAACCAAAAATTTAAATTTTTTAATTTGAATAAATTAAAGCTTTAAATACTTATATATTTTAGATTTCCAATTTATTCCCCGTAAAAATTACTCTTAAAACAATGTTGTCTTAAACAGGCATGCACATGGATACGGATTTTGCTATCCGTATCCGGATATATCCGTGGGGTCAATATCCGTATCCGTTTGTATCCGTCCGACTTTTGAGTCATATCCATCCGCGGATATATCCGTTTTTTCTCAAAATGGTCAACTTGACTAAAATTTTCAAAATGGTCAAATTTAAATTTAAAAAATTTTAAAATAATGTACTATTATATTAACTGCTTTGCAGTCAGTGATGCGGCGGTTCCATCGACTTCCGGTACTTGATTGACTTTTTGGTCTTTAAATAAAAAGAAAATTTTCTTAATTTATTTTGCAATTTATAAATAAATAGTTTGATCTACTTTGATTATTTTTTTTTTTAATTTTGTTGGTCTTAGTTCCTTATGCATTCTTTAATATTTTTCATTAACCTTTAAAATCTCGTCAAATTTATGTAGTACTTATTGACAAAATCGAAGAAAATTTTTGTTTGTATTTACTTAAGAAAACTTTAAAACTTAATTATTCAACTTAATTTAGTCCTACTATTATCTGCAAAAAATCATTTAAAAATTCCTGTATTATGTTGAAACCGATGCGAAAATTAAAATATTTTTTATTAGACCACTTTACAGAATAATTAATTGGAATCCTATTTTATTTTTTATTGCCTATTTCCCTTTTACTTATAGAGGAGATTGAAAGAGAAACCATTTTTTCGAAATGTTTTTATTTTTATTCAAGACTTTTCTTTAAAAATTGAAGATAATCTCGAACAGACTTGCACATGGATACGGATTTTGCTATCCGTATCCGGATATATCCGTGGGGTCAATATCCGTATCCGTTTGTATCCGTCCGACTTTTGAGTCATATCCATCCGCGGATATCCGCGGATATATCCGTTTTTTCTCAAAATGGTCAGCCTGGCTAGAATTTTCAAAATGGTCAAATTTATTTAAATTCGGGTAATGGTTAGACAATGAGGTAATAATTGGATGCAGCAAAAGTAACCTTGCTTATGAACATTGGAGGTTCGAAAATCGGAAGGCAGAGATAGGAATTCCGACCCAACGCTGCTTATCAGAAATTATACCGACAAAAAAATTTTGAAAATTTTTGAGAATTTTTGAAAAGTTAAATTCCCGGTTTCGGGCCGAAATGAAAATTTCGGTTAACTGAGATTTTAATTTTAGCGCCGCAGGCGAAAATTTTGAGAATTCTAGAAGGGCGTAGGCCAAAAAATCCACTTTTTTGCCAATCCCCTCGGAAAATTTTTCTTTTCCCAATTCGGGAGTGGGTGGGGGAATTCCTCATATCCCTCTGAAAACCTTCGTTTTCTCAGCTAAAAGAGAACGAGCTAATTTTGCTCGTACTCACCAATGAATTTGGCCTGAACTTGTACTTCGTACCTTAAGTGGGTAAGCACATTGGAGCGTCGTAGATGGAAATTTTTAAGCTGGAAGGCAAGAAACGAGTTCTTCATTGTAGCGCCGCAGGCGAAAATTTGAGAATTTCAATGATTTAGAAGCCAGATTTCTTTCTTTTTTAGCGCCGCAGGCGAAAATTTTAAAAATTTTGGAAGACCGAAAGCTAAAAAAATTCACTTTCATTGCACCGCAGGCTGTAATTTTGAGATGGATATCCGCGGATTTGAAGCATCGTATCCGTATCCATCCGTATCCGTCCAATTTTTTAAAAAACACTATCCATATCCGTCCGTATCCGCGGATACCCGCGGATATCCGGATATTATCCGTATCCGTGTGCATGCCTGATCTCGAAACATCATCGTAATACACCATATTCCCATATAGTATCTTCTCTATCACCCAACTCACACAATATATTTTATAATCCCTTCAAATTTGCCTCTCTCAATATAATCGAGAATCCAATAATGTAAAATAACTTTCCCCTCTTCAAATTTCGTTACAAATTTGGAAAAAAAGTTACTGGTTGACATTTTTTCATGTGGCATTTCCGACTTCCGAAAATTTAGGCTGATTTCCGTCTTTTGAGTCATTTCCGATTCACTTCTGATATGAACGTGCAGTAAGGTATTTGGAGGGGATTATTCTTTCACCCCATCCCTGGCATGTGGAGTTAATCGAGTGTTAGTAATTAATCGAGTGAATACGGTAATTTTGTAGCAATTTATCTAAATTTCTCGGTCTTTTTGAATTTTCAATTTTTAGTTAATTTAAAATTTCTTTTATAATCTTCATTATTCATTCCTTAAGTTAGTTGCACTTCCTTCTTCGAGAAATTTTTCAAAAAATTGATTAAAACCAACAGCATTATTGGATGCTCGAATATCTAAAAAATAAATATTTTTTAGAATCCCTTTTTTAAAAATTAATTTACATTTATTAGTTGTAGGTAAATCCCTTAATTTTGCACTGTTAGTAACTGGTTTACATTTATTTTGTAATATACAATCAATCATCGTTCTAAAAATTGTTTTTAAAAAATATAAAAATCAAAATTAAATACTTAAAACATCCACAAACATTAATTTCACATTCACTTTTCTTTTGAGAACATTGGGAATAAATATCTTTACAGGGTCTCTCAAAATAATTTTTTGAAGTCATCGTTTCTTTTGTACATTTTCCATAAATTATATCTGAGAAAAGACATGAAGCGAAATCTTGAAAACATCTTAATTTGATAAATAAAATTTCGAAATAATTTTTAAAAATTTTTCTGGTAAAAAAAGGTTTTTTTTTGATAATTTGCATTTTCATATCAACTCTGATTGGGAAAGATATTTGGGAAATTTATATAAAAAAGTTTTTTGCACAGAAATTTTAATGAGAATAAAGAAATTTGCCAGATTGTTAGTAGGGTTGAACATCCTTATTTTCATTTCTGATATCGGTTCAGGAGTTGGCTATCCTGGGATTTTTCTACTTATCAAAAACTATTTACTTGCATTCTGCAGGTATATATTTATTTTCTGATTTCATGACAACGTCACATTGTTCAACAGTAGGCGAGGCAAGGATACTTGGATTAACAAAAATAAATAATAAAAATATTTGCAAGAACATAAGTAGAAATATTCCTAGAAATAAAAAAATATTTTTTATCGGAATATAATTTTTGGTCATATAGCGTTATCTCCCAGCAAAGTCCGCAAATGTTTTCCGCAATGTTTTCTCCTTCCATTGTCCTCATAAAAAGAGAGAAAGTAAGGAAATATTAAATTAAACCTTGAATGTCATTAAACTTTTGGATATTTTTACATATGAGAGGAAAAAGAAAGAAGGCTTTTTCTTAATATTGTTCAAAGATTTAATTAAAAACTAATTGAAATCTTAATTAATAATATGTAAAATATTTTTTAAAAGAAATGACATTCTAATTTTTTAGATATACCTAATTTATTATTTTACTTCATAATTGAAAAACCAATTAAAGGCGAGTATTTTATTTAAAAAATTTAAAGTGAAGATATTAATTTTATTTGCTATTTACTAATAAATTATTTTTTAATTTAATAAAATTTAATAAACAAAAAAAATAATCAAAGGAAAAAGAGAGTATTGTTCAACCAGTTTTTGTTTGTTATTAATATAAAGTGTTATAAAATTTAATTTCAAAAAAAATTTAAGTTTAAAATTTGGATTTAATTAACTTTTCAATTTGTTTTGACAAATATTAAAATATTAAATGTAAACATACATATGTAGAATGAGGAACAAAAATAAAATCTATTCGATGAATGGGCAAAGTTTTGGAATTTTAATTATAAACTTAAACCGAAGTTTTCAAAAAAAATTTATATTTTTTGTGTCAAAATTTTTTAATAATTTCATGAAGCCGTTCCGGTTTTGTAAATAAAACCGAGACGGATTTTTCTGAATTAATCCGGAACAAAACAATCCGAAAATTGCGAAAAAATGAGTTGGGACCCGGACTCCAAAAAATCCGTCCGGATCCGGTTCGGCGATGAGCACTAGTATTTTGTGAATATTACAGAGAAAATCTTTTCATAAAGTTTTGTTTATATTTTTAATCCATCCATCGACCTTTTTAGGATTAAAACGATCATTTTTGTCTTCAACAGAAAGATAAACGTTTGGCCATTCTTTTTCTGGATATTTTTCCATAGATTCTACGTTTTTATGACTTTTATCCCAAACAAAATTGTCTGTAGGATGATCCTTTTTCCATCCTTCCTTGCCATATTCAGACTTTAAAAATAAAAATATTATTGTAACAACATTACAGATTTACGCAATATTAAATCCTATCAGTTAGCATTCCGTCCCTAGCACCGATACTTACGGTATTCCTTAATTATGGAATACTATAAATGGAAATTAATCATAGGATATACAAAGTTATCGGGTAGGGTCTTAAAATCCTCTTCTGCCGGTTCCGAGTTGAAAATAGGTTTGTGTACCTAACTAATCTTTTGTTGATATAAAAATATTTCTGAAAGGAATTTGAAAACAATTTATTTATTTACCTCAACAATTTTATAATAATCACACAAAACATGTAAAAGCCTTCCATGCATTTCTACAGCACAAATTTCCCCAGACAATTTTGGATAAACCCAACGCATACGCTGTTTTAGTTTAGACTCCGTACGCATTCCACTAATTGACGAGTTTTCTGATGAATTTTTTGTTTTATAGACGTAAAAAAGATCAATTCTTATTTCATCCACAAAAACACATAATTCGAATGAATCCTTTAATCGGCCCAATACCAAATAAATTTCAAAAATTTTTGAGGAGAGTATTTCACGTAGAAGAGCTCTAAAAAATAGCAATATTTTAAAATTATTATATTTTTTTATAAAAAATTTTTTGTTATAAATTAGAAAGTTTTGGAAATATATCCTCAATCATTTTTTCGAAATAAAATTAGACAAGATTTAAATATTCCAAGAATTTTGTAAAAATAAAAAATATAAACTCAGAGTGTTCATCACTGAACATTCCAAAATCTGTATCGGTAGTGTGCGGAATTAGAGAACATTCTCTTGCCCAACCTTTAATTTAAAAAACACAATTATACTTCACAATTTTTTGTCTAAGAACAGGAAATTTTTATATTTCTTGCCAAAAATTAAACGTTCTTATGAAATTTTCGAAAATACTTAACAAATAAGTGCTCTTTTTAAAAATTCCCCCTAACCCGCCCCCATAAATAAAATATTTTACTGAAACACCAAACCGAAAATTGGGATTTTAAATTTGAATTAACCGAAAACCGTGGTTATAAAAAACGTTGAATTTATTTGTTGTAAATTATTGAGTCAATTAAATGACTATAAAAGATAAATTAGTATACCAAGCAAAGTTCCCCCCATAAGAAAAACTGTTGCATTATGTTTGTCCAATAAATTAGAGAATTCAACAAGTCTGTCCAAAAATTTTATAGGAATTTTTCTACTCGTATTTTTGGGTCTTTCAAGTAAAGGTGTACATTCTAAATACTTTCCGTTTTTCCAATCTCTTTTAAAAGCTTTCCAATCAGAAGGCATTTCAACGTTTTCTATATTTGATTGAGAACGATTAAACCTTAAAGAAAAGTCATAGCAAATTTTATAATTAGGTAATATATGCTAAACAGAGATAAATATTTATTACTCGATCAATTCCTCAACTCATTTCTAGGATGGGGAATTATTTGATTTTCGAGTTTGTTAACCTGGCTGATATTGAAAACCACTTTAGATTGTATTTAGGGAAGGCCAAGTCACACATTTCTAGGATACCCGATAACCCTGCCAAATTCACTGCAATCCTTTTTGATTTATATAGTTTCCAGGGTTATCTTTTATCATTTTTGGATTACCATTTTTTATATAGTAAAGCATTTGGTCCGTTTCCCAGTGCCTCGTTGCGTTGTTTAAGTTATAAGCAAGCTTATATGCACAGCCTCCTTCCGTAGAAGGTAAGGATATAGTGTAGTTCACCGGAGGTAAAAGTTCGGGACAAGACATATGTCATTCGATTCGTCTCGGCGAGCTGAGTCGATCGGTACCACTCCCAATTTCAGGAAATGATTCTGGACCGAGTTATAGGTCCCGAAAAATCGAAAAACCATAGGTGGGACCAAGCACTTTTTTGGGGTGAAAAATTCGAAAATGCAAATTATACCTCATTCGAAAGAGCTCGTCGACCCCGCGCTTCGCGCGGGGCGCGGGGTTTAACACTATGGGGCGGTTTTTTTTATTTTTTTTACTCTAACACAAAAAACAAAAAACTCTAACACTACGGCGCTTGTGCAAAACCCCGCGCTTTGCGCGGGGTTTTGCGGCACGCGCCTCGCGGGGAGTCTACGGCGCTGGGTCTGGGCTCGTAACATAAACCTATTTCTATCTCATTTGCTCTGGACATATTTGGGGCCTCCGCAGCAGCAAAAATATCCACAGATGTCATAGGTAAGGAGCTAAAATAAAAGATCATAACTTTCTCCAATCAAGTCGGATTTCGTTGATTTTTGTGTCATTCGACTCAGCTCGACGAGCTCTTTCGAATGAGGTATAATTTGCATTTTCGAATTTTTCACCCCAAAAAAGTGCTTGGTCCCCCCTTTGGTTTTTCGATTTTTCGGGACCTATAACTCGGTCCAGAATCATTTCCTGAATTGGGAGTGGTACTACAGCCGAAGGTAATTTTGCCAAAGTTCGTTATCTCCAAAGATAGGCTAGTGGTGCTGTTAAGACAGTAGAGACCGGACTGAGGCGAGATCTCGATTCTCATACGACACTCCCAGTCCGATCACTAATTCACAGTCGAAAGAGACCTCAATTATAGTTGTAAGACAAATACTTCATTTGACTCCAAAAGATATTATTCAAACATTACCTTCTAGTTGCAATTAAATCTGTAGAATTTTCAACATTTTTAAAAAGCCAAAAATCTCTACTATTTTCAGAAATATCCAAAGTAAATTTAATTTCAATAAATTCATTTGACATTTGTGGATATCCATCAGGTATTGCTACAGCTATTGGATATGTACAGTCTTTACCCTTATTTTGATTTTCTAAACAGTCAAAATCAACAATTAATGGCTTGATTCTAAATTTAAAAAATTTCCAAGGAAAATATTTTTCAAAAATACCCTGCGGCATAATTAATTTTTGAATACCTTCCTAAATTATGACTATGATAATAACAAAAATTTATGAAGAAAATAATTACGTTTAAAATGGATAAAAAAATAATAAAAATATATTTTATATTTAAACGCATTTTTAATTTAAATAATCTAAAATATGTAAAAGCATTTCTAGCATATAAATTTAAAAAATTTCTAGGGGAGTTATAATTTCTTAACACCCTTTTGAGATATTTTCTATGATTTTGTGGATATAATGTCCCCCCTCCTTTGATGTTTATAAATATCCTATAAAAATTTCAAATTAACCGAGACCCTGATTTTTAAGTAATTCACAAGCGATTTTGGTTAAAGGCACCTGTTGTCTTTACTGGATAAGAATTTAATTCGTTAAATGTACTTATTATAGTATGGCAAAATATCTTTTGTTCCCATTTTCTGTCAAAATAGACTTTCTTGAAAATATGCTGGTAAATTCTTTATTTCCAGGATCTCCCTTTTTATTGTTATAGCTTCCAATAAGAGAGGGGAGATGCAATTAAGAATAGAAAAGTAATGCAAAAATGACATATAGAAGCGTTCGGTATGGAAGGGGATAGACTCGCTCGAGGATCAATCAAAATTTGATAAGTGAATTTCTTTATTCACAGAATCAAAAGATTAAAAGTAAAAAATAATGCGAGAAGATTAGAAAAGAAAAAAGTTAGAAGTAAATTTCAAACATAATAAATGGAATTTTTGTTTATAAAGCAAAATATTAAAGTGATCGTTGATTTTTTGTATTTCTGTTGTTTGATTTTGATTAGAGAACCATAATTTATTTAAATCCGTTGTTGACATGCACTTATTATTTGTCACAAATAAAGAAAAACATCACCTTTGCAAATTTTTCAATTTCTCAATTTTTTGGTGCTTTTTTCCATTCTAGCACGCCCCTTACTTTAATCCTCAAAAAATATATAGGACCACTAGCCCAGAAATTACCAAGGGCTCATAATTTTCAAACTTCAATTTTCTATTTTGATGAAAAGATATAAAAGAAAGGGCACTTATTAATACACTAATATTTGAATTTTAATCCTTTATTCTCTGTTGTTTATGAATTTCCTTTTTCAAGAAAAAAAAGGAAATTTAATTTTAAAAAATTTGAAAAAGCCACAAAGAAATACTTAGAAACTGGTTAATATTTGGATAATAACAAAGACTAATTGAGTTGTTTTTATGAAGATAGATAAAGCCCTTCTGATAATTATAAATTTTATTAAACAAAACAACAAAAAAATCTACTAAACAAACATTAAGCCTATAAATGATTTGATATTTTTTCATAAAGTTTTGTTTATATTTTTAATCCATTCATCAACTTTCTTAGTATCAAAACGCTCAGTTTTGTTTGCTACATAAAGATAAACATTTGGCCATTCCAATTCTGTATAAAATTCCATAGCTTCGATGTTTTTGTTACTTAAATGCCAAACAAAATTTTTTGTAGGGAAATCTTTTTTCCAATCTTCTTTGCCATAATCAGACTGAAAATAGGAAGGAATAAATAAAAAATATCTAAGGCAATTTTAAAAGGTGTCAATTAAATATTTTTTTTATAACGGTGAAGGAAATTACGTTTTCCTCCTCTAATTAAATTAGGAGAAGTTGATATTAGAGATGGGTCGGTTTGAGAATAAATCGGGTCGGGGTTTAAAAATTATCGCAGGGTGGGTT
The DNA here is from genome assembly GCA_036172945.1 of Meloidogyne incognita. NCBI lineage: Eukaryota > Metazoa > Nematoda > Chromadorea > Rhabditida > Meloidogynidae > Meloidogyne > Meloidogyne incognita. The sequence continues at coordinate 1,035,166 of JARQAC010000006.1, read as the reverse complement.
TCGGATACTCACGATTTTATTTTGAAAGTATTCGAGATAAAAATATAGTTTATTGACATCTTTTTTCATCCCTAACGGAATTCCCTATACCTTGAAACAAAATTAAGCAAGAAGGATGTATGGTGATAAGTACTCGGTCTGCTTTTTAAAACAAATGGTTCGATATTGTACGCGTGTACCATAACTCTGGATTAGGCTCTCTATTCCAAACAAAGATTCTATTGGGATACTGTTGACCTATTCCAAATAGTGGTACACACATTGATGGCATTGGTTCTAAAAGGCAGCCTGGATACTCTCCATAGACATCGCCAGCGACAAATATAGGAAAATTCTGGGAGAAATGAAAAAGGGGTCACATAAACGACAGTTTTACCGTATTCAGATTTCTAGCAACCCATCCTGGTTGGTAAACCGACATTTGCTTTTTGAAAGTGAATTCGAATATATAATTTACAATTAAATAACCATATTTACCTCAACAATTTTATAATAATCACACAAAACATGTAAAAGTCTTCCATGCATTTCTACAGCACAAATTTCCCCAGACAATTTTGGATAAACCCATCGAATACGCTGTTTTGACCAATAACGCATTCCACTAATTGAAGCGTTTTCCGACGAATTTGTTGTTTTATAGACGTAAAAAAGATCAATTTTTTTCCTATCCACTATAACACTTAGTTCAAAAGAATTCTTCAATCGACCCAGAACCCAATAAATTTCAAAGATTTTTGAGGTGAGTATTTCACGTAGAAGAGCTCTAAAAAATATATTAGACTACCGTATTTCCTCTAATAGAATAGCCGGCCATACTATTTTTCAATCATCCTCCAAAGGGTCATTCTATTAGAGGGGACCATTCAAATGGAGGTGGCCATAGTATTTTTTCAATGAGTAAATTTTGAAATCTCAAAAATTTTCGAATAGAAATTCAATTGCCTCAAACATTGGTTTTAGATAGTAATAGGAAAAATGCTAAAATCGTATTGAAGTTATGATGAGTTGAAGGACTTGTTCAAAGGATCGATGGATATTTTTTAGTAAAAAAGTCTCAGGCTTTTAGCTAGTCCCAAGATATTATTATTCGTTAGGGGGCCATTCAAATAGAGGAAATAAGGTAAATTTAAATATGAATATTAGTGACCGGGCCGGATCCGGCCGGATTTTTCCTGCGTCCGGGTCCCAAATCCTGATTTTTTCGCAATCTCCGGATTAAAACCAGACCGGATTAACCCGGAAAAATCCGGTCCGGCTCAAGTTGCAAATCCGGAATCCGGTTCCGGAAAATTCGATTTTACCGGTCACTAATGTATATTATTTTATTAAAAATAAAAAATATAAACTCAGAGTGTTCATGACTGAATATACCAAGATCTGTATCGCCAGTGTGCGGAATTAAAGAACATTCTCTTGCCCAACCTTAAATTAAATTTAAAAATAAAGTAAATATTTTACAAGGTTTGAGGGTTGAAAAAATATTGGAGTTGTTAACAATGAAAGCTTTTTTAAAAAAATAAGTACCGAGCAAAGTTCCACTCATAAGAAAAGCTGTTGCTTTATGTTTGTCTAATAAATTAGAGAATTCAACAAGTCTGTCCAAAAATTTTATAGGAATTTTTCTACTCGTATTTTTGGGTCTTTCAAGTAAAGGTGTACATTCTAAATACTTTCCGTTTTTCCAATCTCTTTTAAAAGCTTTCCAATCATCAGGAATTTCAACGTTCTCTATATTTGATTGAGAACGATTAAACCTTTAAAAAAATTAAATTTTATAGAAGTACAATAAGATTGGCGGTTACAGATAAAGCTCCGGATATCAAGAAAGGAACCAATATTCGAAAAAAGATTTTCGGAAACCCCCGACTTTTTCCGGTTTCGGATACCGTGAACCCAAACCCTTAATGTATGATAAACAAAAAACCCCTTTATTACCCTATTATTCCCCAAGAATTCTTCAACTCATTCCTAGGATGGAAAATTAATCGGGTAATACAGTAGTGATATTCGGCTATCCCGACTCCCGACTCGGGAAAATTTCCCGAGTTTTTGGCCTCCCGATCCCGACTCTGAGTTTTTTCTTCTCCCGAACATCACAATAATGCAGTAGTTGCCTGTCCACCCCAAATTTATTTTTCTCCAAAAGATATTATTCAAACATTACCTTCTAGTTGCAATTAATTCTGTAGAATTGTCAACATTTTTAAAAAGCCAAAAATCTCTACTCTTTTCAGAAATATCCAAAGTAAATTTAATTTCAATAAATTCATTTGATATTTGTGGATATCCATCAGGTATTGCTACAGCTATTGGATATGTACAGTCTTTACCCTTATTTTGATTTTCTAAACAGTCAAAATCAACAATTAATGGCTTGATTCTAAATTAATTTTTTTTAATTTAAAGAAAATATATTAACTAATTACCTTATTAAGGTATTATCATACTTAATAGAATAATAGCCAAAATTTATGAAGAAAAGAATTAAAGTTAAAATAGATAAAGAAAAGACAAAAGCATGTTTTACGTTTAGACGCATTTTTAATTTAAATAATCTACAAACAATTAAGAATTAAATTAGGTAACAGATTTGCCGACGAATAATTAAAAAAAGATGATGGGAACTTACGGATGGCTTTTATACTATATTACTATCAGTACCCATTTATTGGTTATTTTGGGGTACATGACAAGTCAGATTAAGGTGATTCAGTTGTAGCCGATTTAAATTACGGCAATGCACGTTTCGTGTTCTACCTCCAAGCGCGTAATTATTTTGACGTAAAAAATCTTTTTTTCCGGTGATATTTAAAGTTAAATATCCAGTTGAAGTTCTACATGTCCGTAAAAAAAGAATAAACATTTTTTATTAATTTTCTTGCATTTCTGTGTCATGCTAGGGTTACAACAAACGCAAGGTGCTAGTTGTTGGTTACATAAAATCGGCGTCCTTCCCTAAGAGGAAAAAGAGGGTCTGCCGGAGGCGGACCCTCTCCCGATCCCAGCGGACCCTCTCCCGACCCTCTCCCGAACCAGAGTTTTCAATTTCCAAAGATGAAAGACTTCATGTTGAAAAGACTTCATTATCGGCCTTTCCTTTCCGTTAAGTAATAATCTTTCAATCAAATTTAAATTTATTACATAATATGATGAAATAATAATTGTAAATACACGTGAAATAAAAATAATTTTAAAAGTCTTGTAAATGCACTTTAATTAAATAATTCGTTGAAAACATTAAGGAAATGCTAGGTTATTTTCACATATTTCCTTTAAAATTAAAGGGCAATCACCAGACTTCCTCTATAAAATTTTCGAAATATTCAAAGTGCAAGCTTTCCCCCAAAATATTTTTTATATAAGCACGGAATTAATTGAGGAAAAAATCAAAAATAAATTTAAAATTCAAACAACTAAAAACCCCCAAAAATGATATTTACTCAACGCAACTTTACTCGATTAATGTTTATGATGATGGCAAAAGTGTGGGGAGTAAATGGAGGTGGAGGTGCAACTGCCCCGATTTCCGCGTTCTCTTCAGCCTTTGTGCCACCGATGCATAATAATATGCCTCTGAAAAAATCGCCAACGAATCTCCACGTTCAAGCGCTTAATTCAGGGAAATCTTTTCCGGCTGTTCAATCAAAACATTCGTTTGATAATCCTAAATTTGCAATGAAGCATAAGAATGCTCAAATGCTGGATTTAGGGGAAACGATTGGAGAAGAAAATAATAAAGAAATTGTTGCCAATCAAGAAAAAGATATTCGTCTACTTAATGGCGCCGAAACGTTGCCGATAGCATCGCGTCGCCTTTTGTTAGAACCGAACCGATTAAAGGCATTTGATTTAAGCAAAGAACCGTTGAAGACTTTTCATCAGGCAAACGAAGAAATGATTATTAGACATGCTGTTCCAGAAGGTCTTTTTATTCATTAATAAAAGTATTAATTTTTCAGTTATTTTTTGAGATCTGACACTAAAATACATTCTGTTCGAAAATTATAATCCCACCCCTATTTTTCTATATTCCATGTCCCTTTCAATTTTTATAATTACTTTTAAAATATTTAATTATCAAGTCAGAGTGATAGACTATTCAGTTCTAAAATGGATTTTCTAATCAATTTCATTTTCTGGGTCTAATCAAGGCGGTCCTTTAATACAAATCACCAAAAAGGGGCATGACCTTAGTAAAGGGGCAAAAAAGTGGTAATGTTAAAAAGGGGAGAAAAAGAGGCGAAGAGGTAAAAAGGATATTGTGGCGTAGAGAGAGAGGTCTTTAGAGTCAGAGGTCTCCCCCCCCCCCTAGAGAGAGGCAAAAGGACCACCCTGGATCTAATCCATCTAACATTTTATAGAATAGGGGTTTTCAATAAGTCTAACCTTTGTTTTATCTGATCTGGCCGACATAAAAAATAAATTCCATATTTCAATAATTGGGTCGACTAGACCCTACAGTTTTCTTAAATTAAATAAATTTTAATTAAACAAAGATGCCACACAAATGCGTCAATTGGCAATTTCTTTAATAAATTCTGAAAATGTTAAACCAGAAATTGAAGTTGAGCAAATTGAAAAAGATTTACAAGAAGGTTTTGTGCATGCTTTAGTTATTGAAATTAAAGAAGAAAAAAAGACTATTGGTTATCTTTCATATACAATTTCTTCCTCATTAAATGGAGGGAAGGTTAAAAAAATTGAAAAATATTTTTTTAAAATTAAATTAATTTATAGGTTGTTTATTTGGGTGATTTAATTTGTGAAATTAAATATAAAGACCTTCCAGTAAAATTGTATGGAGAACTTGCAAAGGTTTTTATGTAATAGGGTTGTTGGTGACCGGCTTTTAAAATCGAAACCCGAGGGTAACGGTTAATAACTGGTCACCAAAACCCCTAATTTATAAATAAAAAATAAATTATATGAAATATTAAAGTTGTCTGCTAAAAGTGAAGAAATAAAAGAAATTCAAGCTATAGCCAATAGCAAGTCTGTTGGGCATTTTCTTTTTCCAGGAATGGATATTGTGCCAAAAGAAACTTTTTGGCAATTACAATTAAATGATAATGAAGTAGAAAAAATATTAAAAAATGGAGTGAATGTACTTTGTGGAACTTTGGTTGGGGGGGGGGGGGGTTTGAATTAATTTAAAAATTATTTTCTGTAGAAATCAACACTTTATTTGCCTGGTAAATTGAGTGGAGATGAAGCAATTTATCTTATTAAACAATGGAAAGAAATGAACGGAGAAGGTAACTTATAATAAGGGAGAGGACTCCGAGTAGGCATTGATCCTGCAACCTACTTCCAGTTATGACTAGGAGCTTTAGCTCTAGCCATTAGAGCCTGGCTCGATACGATATTTTTCAATATTTGGTTTCGATATTTATCGGAAAATATCGACAGACCCTTCCGGCTGGGCTCTACTCGCTTTGTGCTGAGTAGTTTTAAACCCTCAAACAATGAGAGTTTTAAATCTAAGCAAGTTTCATCTTCCTTTTCCATTACAATTAGATAACTGAGTAAAAACATGCAACGGATGTTAAAAGTTTTATGTGTTGAGTAAAAACGTGACGATCGTCACAAAGCTTTACCGCTAATTTTTAATAATAAAAAATATCCAAGATGAATCAACGTCAAATTTAACAAATTTACTAAGAACTGGACAAGTAGGAGCAGTAACTGTCCATTTAGATGTTCGCCCCTCAGTTGTTAGCATGCTTTTCTTTCATGGAAATTATTATTCTTTGTGGGATGGACAAGTAATTAATTTTTAAAATTAAAAAAATATTTTTAATTTTAAAGAGTATTTGGGTAGATAAAATGTCTTTTTCCCCCTTACATTTTGATTGCCATATTCCAAATGCAATTTCTGCAATGTTTGGAAAATTGGTTGAAGTAAGTAAAAGAAAATAGTTGGAAAGAAAAAATTTATTTTAAGCTTTCAAATGCAATAGGAGCAAAAAGAATTGGTTGGATTTTTAATGAAGAAACAAAAAAGAATTTTTATGAAATTATGGAAAATGTAAAAATAATATTTTAAATAAAATTAAAAAAAAATTATTTTTTTTTGAAAAGATTGGAGCTATAAATATGACAAAACAAGAGGATTGGCATATTTATCGAAGCAACAAATCAGAATTTTCGGAATATTTGACAACTACTGGGGATAATTATATGAAATTAAATGGGACACACAAACAACGAGCTAAAGATTTGTTAAAGAAACAAAAGGCTCGAGAAATTGAAAAAATTCAACAAGAATGAAAGAAAGGAAAAATTGTTTTTCTGACTGTAAAAAACAAAAGTGCGTGCATGTTTTGATTGGCAATTTTTAAAAAAATTTTTTTGGCGCACATCTTTGATACTTTCTCTATTTTAGTCATCATTCCATTTGAATCCGTATCCGAATCGAAATTTTCTGGATATCCGGACTTTTTTTATTTGGACATTTTGATCCACCAACTCTATCCTTTAATAGTTTATTCAAACAATTTTTTAAGCATATTGCATATTTCCATTTTCATTATACACAGTAATTAATATTTTGAAAAATGTTAAAATAAATAAATTTTTATAAAAATTATTTCTTTAATATATTCAAAATAAAATAATATGTAGTTATTTTAGGGGATACTAAAAACATTTCAAGAGATTTCTATTAAAACTTATTACCTTTTAAAAATGTCAAATTAATTTTTAAATTTTTAATCAACTTCTGGATTATTTGTTTTGAGTAGAGTTGATCAAAACAATACTGGTATCGGCCAACCCGAGACCGAGATTGACCGATACTCAAGAACCCGATACCGAGACCGATACCAACATTTTGAGCCGAGACCGATACCGAGAAACGATACTGACCGAGACTAGCAAAAATTTGTATTTTATGTCAAAAAATGCGTGTAAAAATAATTTATTCATTATTTTCATCATCCAAATCATCAGATAAACACTCTTCATCATCTGGATCCGATCAGGCTTGGCAATGGATACAAATTTTTGTGTTCGTATCCGAATAGGTATATCCGTGAGGTCGACATCCGTATCCGAATATGTCCGTACAACTTTAGAGGCATATCCATCCGCGGGTATCCGCAGATGGCCGGAGTGAAAATTTCGGTTAACCAAACCATTGATTTCAGCGCCGCAGGAAAAATTATGGACGAAAAAAATTTTGGACGAAAACATGGACAATATTGGGGATTTTGTTTCTTTGAGTCAGTATCGTTTCTCGCCGAGAAATGGACCGAGAATCTCGGTATCGGTTTCGAGAACGAGAATGAAAAAAACGAGACCGATATTGGAAAAAAGCCGAGAATCTCGGTATCGGTCTCGTCTTGATCAACTCTACTTATTAGTAAACGAGATAAGACAGTAACTAAGAAACTGTGCTCTATTATGATAGAAATAATTACAATGGGAACTAACTCTACATACATCAATTATTCAAATTCTTAAAAAACGCCAAATGGCACAACGCCAATATCTGCCAAAAAAGCCAAAACGTCACACAACTGATATTGTGTGATTATTATTTTATTAATCACACAAAAAATCACACAAAGCCAAACGTGACGTTTTGTCAAATCAAAACAAAGCCAGACGCCCTGATCTCAATAGCGTATGTAAAATCGAGATTCGATGTGATTCTTTTTTATTAACAATTTTACTGTTATTTTTAGACTGGCCCGTTCAAAAGTCTCGCTCTCTATCAAAAGTCCCAGTCTCAGCTCGCAGAGACGAAGTGAAACGTATACATATCGACGGGTTTTTGCGTGGGCCATCTGCTCAAGTATATCCTAGTTAACAATAATTACCCGATAGATATCAATAGATTGACTTCCTTCATGTGTTTTTCCTTTATTTTTTTCTTTTTCAAAATTTTTAATTAATTTATTAATAGTCATGCCACATAATTCTTTAACCGTTAATGCTAAAATAAAAAATTTTTTAGCTCCTTAGAAAAAATAGAAAATGTTATATTTAGCATACCATCGGGCCGAGGCCGTTTAGCATCCATATCCAGCATATAGAGGAATATTGGGAGGGGAGTGTAGAATAAGCTTAGAAAGAGCTTAGCAAGAGCTTCAGGGGTGATCACTCAAATATCTGGATAATCTCCACTTATATGTCCTTCTTTGTCTGTGGTCAAAACAGACCAATTATGTCGAAAGAGCTTGGAAAACTGTGTCGAACTAGTTGTGGAAGAAATTAGTCCGGTAACGGGACCGAGTTACGTGACCGGACAATCCGTCAGTGGACAATCCGTCTGTGAACAAATTCGTAATTTTTAACTCTATTCAACCTACAGCTCCCAAAAATTTTCATTTTTTGTATTCGGAATTATAAGAGATATCGAAGATTTCGAAATTAATGAGGAAATCGGCAAACTTGCTGGATTAAAAGAGATCAGTGGATTTGGAGATATCGGGGATTTCAAAGGATATCGTGGAATTAGAGAAATATAATAGATTTGAACTATTATGATGGTTAACGAAGAATTTGATAGATTAAGAGGGATTTCGTGGATTAAGTGGGATATCAAACAATTTAGAAGGATCAAGAGGATTTGCAGGTGGTTCCAAGATATTCAGCTAAAAACAATCTCTATTATTCACCGAATTCACATAATCCCGCAGTTTCAAACCAAATCCAACACTAATCCCACCCGATAATCACTAAATCATCCATCCAAATCCCGGATATCTTTCTAAACCCATCGATATTCGCTTAATTCATCCAAATTGCCCAATTTCCACAAATTCAGACTATTTTAATCCAGCCAAATTTCCGATTTCCTCATTAATTTCCAAATTTTCGATATCTCTTATAATCCCAACACGAAAAAATGAAAATTTTTGGGAGCTGTAGGTTGGATAGAGGTAAAAATTATGAATTTGTTCACTGCCGGATTGTCCACTGACGGATTGTCCGGGAGCCCCGAGATATAGGGCTCGAAATGGTCAGAAACCATAGAGAGGAGTAGCTCATTTTGGGAGAGATTTAAAAAGGGGAGAGATACAGTTCGACCCAGAATTCCAGGTACCAGTGTTGTGCCAGCTTTACTTACGCCTTTCCAGGTGTTTATATACCTATTAATTTTTTAATAATTCTAAATTTTTTCCAATGACAATACACTACTCCAAAAAAGTATACGTCCACCCCGTTTTCCAAAAATTTTCTTATTTGCAGTGATCCTAATTTTCTGAAAATAATAATTTTCAAAGCCGTTTTCCCGCAGTTTTATTTTTTATCTGTTCATTTTCAAAGTAAAAATTTCGACACTTTAGAATTGTAAAAGTTAAAGTTTTTTGGACGTATTTTCGTTTGGATGTATTTTCGTCCGTCAAAATTCCGAACGAAAATTCCAGTTAAGGATATGACAATTGTTGATATAAAATTTAAAAAATGACGAAAAGATTTATACTCAAGTCTTAGTGTTATAAATAGTTTAGTGTCTAAAAATAAATTTGATAGATACCGTATATACTCTATTAAATACCCTCCTTCAAATAATTACCCCCCCCCCCTTCTAGTTACCCCCTCCAGCGAAATGTCGAAACAATAATACCCCTTTAAAATAGTTATATAGTTAACCTTCCTAAAATAACCTCTACTAATTACCCCTCTAGGTAGTTATTCTCTCCAGAAAGAGGTCGAAACAATAATTACCCAGGTTAATTAATGGAGTATATACGGTATTTGCTAAATTGGATATTTTTTGTAAAAAATATACATAAAAAAGTAAAAGGTTTTAAAAAAATTTAAAAGACAAAGAAATTTTTAGACCGAAACATAAATAATGAGCCCCTTAAATAATAATTAGGGTTGTTGGCGACCGATTATTAACCGGTACCCACGGTTTTCGGTTAATCTAAATTTTAGAAGCCTGGTTTTCGGTTCTGAGTTTTAGGCAAATACCAGTTTTATTTTGGGGAATTTTTAATAAAATCACTCATTCTCACAATTTTCTAAAAACAGTTAATTTTTAGCAAAAAATTTCAAAAATTCCGGTTTTAAAACTGGTAGCCAACAACCCTAGTAATAACTTTGAAAACAACGGAACCCAAAAAAACGATTTTATCAGAATATCTGGTTCAGGCCCGGGTTTGAATTCGAGTGTCAAAACATCATAAATATAATGGAATGGAAAGTTTGTTTTTAGGAAATTGGTTTAATTTAAATAAAAGGAATTTGTCTATTTTAGATACCCATCCCATTTATTCGCAAGCTCGAATGGGCAACGTAAACCTATTGAAGTAGGCGAGAGACACTTGAGGGCGAGACACTCGCCGGCTTTTAAAGAGTCAAAGGTTGCTTCTGTACTGATTTAAATAAACCTATTGTTAGCTTGCGAATAAACGGGGTTGTACATAAATATTTAAATAAATCAAAAAAGAACATGCCGTATTTTCTTTAATAGAGCGGCCGGTCGCTCTATTTTTCAATCCCATCTCAAAGGGCCGCTCTATTGGATACGGCCGCTCATTTCGAGAAAATACGGTATTTACTAATATACTAACTAAAAAATATAAAAATAAAATTAAAAATATAAGACTAACTAAAACAGGGTTTCGATCTCGAAATTTTAAAAATCCGCAATTCTGATCGAAAAAATCCGCATTTTATATGACGCATTTTATATAAAATCCGCATTTTATATGATGCACTATCAAAAAAACCACAAAATGAGGAAAAATCCGCAGATATCGAATCCCTGAACTAAAACCAACATACTAACTAAAAATAAATCATAAATGTGAAAATTAATTTTTTAATCAAAAACTTAGACCCCATTAAAATCAAATTGTTCACTAATGAATGCCAAACGTCCCAAGCCTAAAATTTTAAATTTTTGAATTTTAAAAATTAAATAAATATATTTGGACCTCGTTTGTAGATGTACCCTTGGGATTGAAAAAATTTTATCTTATAATGTGGCCCCATCAGTGATGGAATTCTCTTCCGTTACCGTCGTCCGTATTTTTCTCTTCACCCGATTTACACCCCTTGATTACGCCTTACAAAATCATAAAAAAATCTCCCCACACGACACTAAAAATAAAGAAATTTGGCTTCCTTGCCTTTTAAAATTCACTACATCTTTGCCTAAACACTCCAGAGCCGATTTTCCATCCTCGGTCTCCAGATACACCCAATTTATTATCTTATAATAAGGGGTTGCCTTATAATGAGGTAAAAAAGAGTCTTAAATAGAGGGGTATTTAATCTTGAGTGTATCTAGAAACGAAGCTTGAATTTATTTTTAGATTACGTTTGTCCAAGATTGTCTGAATTTGTATATACTGAATATAAGGATTCAGGTTTTGTTAAAGAATGTTTAAATGTCCCATCAATCTTCAAAATTTGTCCAATATCTATGTCAATCCCTTGTATAGCAAGAGCGTTTATAGTAACACTATTTAAATTAACGCCAACAATCCATAATTTACAGGAAATAAATCCATCGCTTTAGAAAATATCAAATTAATTGGTTATATAAGTATAATATAGGACTGAAAAAAGAAAAATTTTGGGCTGGGGTATTTTGGGCTGGGGCCGTTTTGGCGCTAAACTCAAAAGTGACACTTAGGCTAACCCTAACTTAATAAAAATTTTGTCGAATTTCTTTAAAATCCTTGACTTCCTCCCGAAGAAATTTCAGAATTTTTCATCAAATATTTCTGAGGTTACAGTTGATAAACCTTAAAAAATTTGGCATTTTTCAGACAACCGCCGCCATAAAACAATTGCCGACATAAAATGCCCTAAAACACGTTCAAATTTCAAACTTCATATAATTGCCCTCCCTCAATTAATTACTACCTCCAACGGAAGGTCGAAACAATAATTACCCAGGGTAGTTATTAAAAGTTTTAGGGTAACTATTAAAATATTTTTAAATAATTTTACAACTTTGTAGTATTGCGACAATTAGCATTTTCTTCATAATTTGGTATTAAATGACTTGTTATAATTAAATTATATTCCTCGTATTCTTTCTCCCAGTTGTATAAATATGTGCGTAGTAAGACTCTTTGTCCATTACAGTAACCTTTCTAAAAATTTTAATTCTGTACTTATTCTAGAATAATAGTTAATCTAATGGGGGTTTAAAAAATAAGCTCCACCTACTTACCCTTATAGCCGTCACCCTGTTGTGTCCGCACTTGCAGAAGGAACATAAATGAAAATAACTAAGCATCGGGGCCCATATCATAAGAGCAAGTTGTTAAAACGGTATCATAAGAAGTTGGTCATTTAACCAGGTCATTTAACCCCTACCGAGAGGTTTTTTCGTATCATAAGAGCGTCTGGTATTTTTCTTCTTGCTTACCAGAGGTGGATCGGAACAGTCAGAGGTGTCGGAAATCGGAAGAGCCGGAAATCGGAACTGGCTCAAAAGTCGGAACTCGGAAATCGGAAATCAGAATTTTTTTTCGGAAATCGGAAATCGGAAGGAAAAAAACGTCGGAAGGCGGAAATCGGGAAAAAAATTTTATTTTCAAAACTGAATTAATATATAAAATTGTAAATTGGTAAATTATGGTGCATAAAAAGAAGATGATCAATATTTTCGCCAGTCAATCTTGATCTTAGATCATTCACCACGTGACCAGCAGTCGAGAAAAGTCTCTTAACAATTTTAATTAGATTTCGAAATCGGTCAGAATTTTTGTGCCAATATTCCATTGAATTTGTATTTAAATCTTCTCTTTTTTCATTTAAATAACGGTCTAGCTCAAGAACAGACACCAGCAGTAAAGCTCGAACACGTCGTTGACGACTAGATGAGTTAACAATTTTTTAGAACCGAGCTAGAGCTCATGGTAACTTAACTTACCACGAACTATAGCAGGGTCTGAGATTTACCACTCGGTAGGGGTTAAATGACCAAAAAGTCGTTTTCACCACGAACCACGTTCTTATGATACGGGCCCGGGTTGGATGGTGGCACGGTAATTCCAAGGATTGCCCCCCACCCCCATTTTTTTCCTTCCTTAAGAATGATATAATGGTCAATTTTTCTTCCTTCCATAATTTCACTCTAGTTCCCTGTGGCAAATTCAAATCAGACATTCCTCTCAAAATATGAGAGAGAATTCAAATCAGACATTCCTCCCAACTTTAATCGATGAAGAAATTAATCCTTTCTTTGTTAATACCTCATATTTAATACCTCATATTTTGAGAGGAATGTCTGATTTGAATTTGCCACAGGGAACTAGAGTGAAATTATGGAAGGAAGAAAAATTGACCATTATATCATTCTTAAGGAAGGAAAAAAATGGGGGGGGGGGGGGGGGACAATCCTTGGAATTACCGGTGGCACAGTCGGTTGTGCTTCGGTCTGGGCTCAATCCCTGATGGTTCAATTCCATCTCCCATACAATGAATTTTTCCACAGCATGAACATTATAACCCACCTTCATCACTCCAACCAGGGGTGGGCGCATTGCGTTTTGCGTTATTTGCGTTAAATTTTGGCCTTTTTTTGCGTTTTGCGTTTTTTTTGATGAAATTAACGCAAAAATACAAAGAATCTTAAAACAAAAATTGAAGAGATCTATCTAATTGACCTTCCAAAATTCACAAATTTTCGCCAGCGGCGCAGGAAAAAGGAAGAAATTTGGCTTCTGGCTTTCCAAAATTCTCAAAATTTTCGCCTGCGGCGCTGAAAAATGAAGGATCAAGTAGAGCTAAGGGAAAGTTCAGTTGAAGAATATTGGTCGAATTACTGGGATTATGGTGGATTTACAAAGATATCGGGGATTTGTCGTGATATCTGGGAATATATCAATTTCGAGAAAATATTAATAGATTGTGAGAATTAAATAGTCATCGAGTGTCCTCCGCTATCTCCCAACCTGATCCGACATCCGTCGGTAATCCCATGGTATCATTTTAAACCTCCTTGATCCCTCCAAATTGCATGATAATCTCCGTAATCCCACGCTACTTTGGTAAAGCCCCTTGATCCCTCTAATCCTCGGATATCCTTCATAATCCCTTGTATCACCGATATCCCTCCAGATCATTACCCATCCAACTTACAAGTATCACAAAATCGAGTAGGACTCGCTGACTTGTAGTAATACTTCAATTTTTAGTTGAAAAATGGCTAATACTTAGTTTCAAAATTTTTTCCCCAATTCTGCGTTCTTGCGTTTTGCGTTATTTGCGTTAAATTTTGGCCTTGCGTTGCGTTTTGCGTTTTTTGTGATTGTCTCTTGCGCCCACCCCTGACTCCAACTCCGTAGAAAAAAGCCCCCTCCCTCCCCGAAAAAATAATACCCCCTCCCGACCCATCTCCCCCCTCTTTAAAAAGATTCCGGAGAGACCATGCCCGTTCATACTACATGGTACCCCGGGCATATTTTTAGAGAGAAATAGTATATAAATTAATTTAGATATTTTTTGTAATTTATTTTTTACCTCAAATTCACCAGCTCGGCATAAAATCAAAATAAAAAAATTATAATCAGTTTTCCAATCTAATGGTGTAATTAATGCATTCCAAACATTTGTCGATTCTTGGTTTATGAGGGTAAAACCTATTTGTTATTAAAAATGATTAGTAAATGCAGATACAATCAAATCTCACTATAAAATAACCCTTGGGTCTAGGGATTTTATTTTATAATGAGAGTAGCTTAAATAGGAGGTGTCGCTTACCCTGACTTACCAAATTTTACAGAAAAGCTTATCTTAAACAGAGGTGTATTCCGCCAAATAATTATATGAACACCCCTATGTATCGAATTTTACTGTATTTTACCTAAGCGAGGCAGACTTAAATTAATTAAATTATTTACCTATTTCAATTTCTCCAACAATCATCTTTAATGTAAACTTATTTACATTAAATGTTGTATTTTGTTCGGGAAATCCAGGTGTAATTATGGACATTTGTGTTCCATTATTTCCTTCATTTGTGCCTCTTTTTTCGCTTGAACCAGTTTCGCTTTATTAATTTTTAATAAATTGTAATTATTTTTATACAGTCAAACTTCACTTTAAAATATCCATAATAATGGATGTCGATACTCTTTATTTACACCCCAAGGCGACTTTTTCACTAGGGTTGTTCATTGTCGGCTAGCCGAACCAAAATCCAAAACCAGTGGGCAAAAAAATTTTTAATTAATTGTAATTATTTTTATACCCCATACAGTCAAACTTCACTTTAAAAATATATTTATGTTTTAAAAATACACCCCCTGGGACAAAATTGGAATCAAAATCTTGGTCCTATTGCATAATTTAGAATGAGATTTATTTTAAATAGAAGGTGTTGCTTGCACTTACTTATTCCTTCAACGGGTTTGAATGGGTAATGAATGGGATTTCTTGATGAAAAATTATCCAGAACGGAACCAGTCCCGTTAAGCCTAAAACCGGTGGTTAAAAGCCGGTGATTACCGATAACCTTTGGTACCGGTTAATAACCGGTAGTGAACGACCCTATTTTTCTCCTCCAGAGTTTACTTATAAGGAGGTTTGACTGTAATTTGTTATCTTCTAACCTAGAAGAATCGTCATTTTTAACCCATCTCCAAGGTTCAACAATTGTTGAAGCATTTTCGAATACTTCATTTGTATCAATTAAATCAACCAAAAATAATGGTTCTTCTCCCCAGTTCCTAAAAATAATTAAAAATTTTCCAAAGATTATCAAATAACCATGAATTGTAAAGCTTAAAAAATTGTTTAATAACAAAAGATAAGCTAGTAGCTTCTGGAAATTCTATACAAATTTTTGCTGACATGATAGACAACGAGTGCCCACTCAAATAACCAGCAATGTTTGAATAGATGAGGCGATCTAGAATAAATGTTAATAATAAATTCGGACCTAGAGCATCGAGTTTATCAATTAATATGGTATTGCTTAGCTGCTCCCGATACCAAGTAGTCATCTCCCTCCACTCTACTATTGGTGGCTTTATTTAGAATTGAGCTTTCAAAAATTTATTTTGATTTTTAAAATTAATTAACGCCACAATTTTCCAATACTATTCTAAAAAAGAATAGCCTTACTTTTGGCCCAAATTTTCATATAGCGCATTAACAAAACCAGTAATTCTTGATTTTGACAAATATATTCTTGCCTGATATTTATTAGACAACGAACACCTTTTTTAAGTAAATATTTATTAAAATTGAATTTGTATTATTAAAACGGACTCATTTAAAAACACCCTTAGGTAAGTCGAGGTATTCTTATGTTGGTGTTTTTCTTGGACAGCTTCCTAGGTGGTCGCTTCAGAACAAAAATCGGAACTAAATCAGAAAAGTCAAAATAACCCATCGCTCTCCCAATCCGCGTCCTTATGACCGCGACCTTTGGCAACCCGTGGACACTGGTCCCTCGGCCTAAGGTCCACATTAATAAACGTATCTTAGATTGAGGTTGATATTGAATAAATTGTGTATATGTATCTTAAAGTGAGTTCCGAGTGTGATAAAATTAATTAACCTGCTAAAGCTAAAATGCTTCTCTTATTTTTATTTTCTTCAATAATTTCATTACCCATTATATCAAAATTTGTTTCAATTTTTTCAAATGGAATTTGTGCATAAATTAAATCAACATCAATTCCATTCATTTTAAATTCAAGCATCAAGATTCTGCTTGTTTTTACAATATTTATATTGTCCGAGCCCATAATGGCCATTAAACTTCCATATAAACCAGAAGCATCTTCAGCAATAAAATCATAAATATTTATATATTTTGGCAAAATGCACAAAACATCCATATCTGACCAATAAGCGGTTGTTCCTAATATTTCAGAACCACCCTCCAGTAATTGAAAATCTTTTAAAAAATTTATTATTTAAGATTTATATTAGGGTGGGACAACTGATATCACTCTTAATCACCAGGAGTGATATCGGGTCTCTCTCTCTCTTCAGCCTGTCCTTTACCCTCTAAATCCATCGTTATGATGAATTTATTGTTGAATTATAATTTTTATATGGAGAGATGAGCAAAATTAATAAATAATCCATCGATTTTGAAAATAAACGGTAAACGGGCGTTTAAACGGGTCCTTAAAAATAAACGAAACGGTATACGGGTCTCAGATAAACGGCATAAACGGTATACGGTTTGTCCCACCCTGATTTATATTTTAAAAAATGCCAGAGGCCTTGGATAGGCTGCCTTCCGCAGAATTCTTTTTATTATATTAACCCTTCTGCCTTCATGTTTTTAATATCTGTCAGAACCCATTCCTGCTACATACATTCATTTAGGCATTCTATAACACCAAACCGCACTATAGATAAACCTCTATTTAAAAGCGTTTTTAGATCTTAATTTGCCGGTGGTTGCAAGAGCTTCTAAGCCTCCATTTAAGCCTCTTATTATAAAGTTCGACAGTGGTTTATCGTATAGTGAGATCTGACTGTAATAATGGCGTGTAAAAATAATGGCGTTTTGACGCACCAAAATAGGACAAACACGGCAAAATCGGCCAAAAATGGCCAAACGCCATTGCGCCAAAACGCCATTGCGCCAAAATGCCACGCCAAAACGCCATTGCGCATAGCCCTGCTGTATACCTCCAATATTATCATTAGTTATCACTTTATTTTCTTTTACAATATATATCCACTGTATAATTACTTGTCCCAAAATGTTTATAACATCCTTTCTATATTGAATTATATCTTCAATGATATAATATTCATTTCCTATTAATCCACTCAGCTTAAATTTATTTTAAGTTTAATTATGAAAATATCAGAGTTTCACCGGAAGTTACGGTTCCGGGAACCGGAACTCAGATTGGATCTGGTTCCTGTTCCGGTCAAAATTTCGGTTCCGGTGAAACACTAGAAAATTTACATATAGAAATAGTCGGGCCCTACTCTTAAATACCCTTTGATACTGAGATTGTATCTTATAATTGGGATACCTTAAATAGAGCAAGATCCCTGCCCAGTGTCCACCCAAATTTTAAGTCGGTCAAAGAAGTCGGTCAAGTTTTTTTAAGTCGGTCAAGTTTTTTCTCTTTTCAAATAGAGTTTCAAGTTGTTTCGAAACGCGTGAAGTTGTTCCGAGAATGGGAACAATATTTATATAAATTCAAAATTTAAATTTTTCACTGTGGCGCCAAAACGTTGGACGTCTAAACTGGACAAGGGCCTCATAAAGAAGGTGTACTTTATAATAAGGTCCGACTGTATTATTAAAAACCTACAATAGAATCAGCAGTATTCTCACTTTGTCCTTGTTTAGATTTTTTCTTTTTTCCTTTTTTTACCACCTCCTCTCCTCTTATTGTTAGACCCTTTCTAACTACAGAAGGAATATATCCCGCTGTTGGTCCTTAAAAATTAATTTAAATTTAAATTAATTCCTCATACCTTTGGTTGGTTTTTTGGAGGGAACTGTTTGTACTGCTCTATGAACAATTTTCCCTTTACCTTTGCTTGATCTTCCTTTGCTGGAAGATGATGATGGTGTTTCTTGCTAGAAAGTTAATGATTTTGTAAATTTTATATGCCCGATTGCATATACAGAACTTGTCATACCACCAGTTTATAAACATTAAGGATTCTGCTTTTCTGATTCCCTCGGGACTCGGATTCAGTGAACTTTTTTACAACACTACGGACGGTTTTTCGAGAATGTCGGGTTGGGTGCAGAGCTGTTTCGAAACAGAAAAATCCTTGGAAATCGAAATTTCGAAGCGTGTCGAGATTGGGGTCGCAGATTAAGGCTATTTTACTGGATTTTTGTGTTATTTTAGGCAAATTAAGGGTATTTCAAATTAAGGCTATTATTACGTTTTGCGTTATTTGCGTTAATAAGGTTATTTTTTTCGATCGACCTCTTGAGAGGGGTTATTTTAGAGAAAATAGGGTATATTATTGCTTCAATAATTACCTCATAATATCGCACTTGTTCATGTGCCCTTCCTTTGTACCCTTTCTTATCTTTTTCAAAATCTTTAAATAATTTATTCATAGTTATTCCGCATAATTGTTTAACCGTGAATACTGAAAATTAATGATAATATTTTTAAATATTATTTTCATATTTTTTAATGAAAGGATTAAAAAATGGGAGGAATGACAACTCAAAATTTTGGCAAAATTTTTTTGTCAAAATCAACAAATTTGTCAAAATGTTAAAGACTCTTAAATGGGGCAAAATGAGGGAGGAATCAATTAGATGTTGTAAAGAGGGGCGGCGCATTGCGTTTTGCGTTAAATTTTGGCCGTGCGTTTTGCGTCATTTTTGACGAAATTAACGAAAAATACAAAGAATCCTAAAACAAAAATTGAAGAGATTTATCTCCTTGACCTTCCAAAATTCTCAAAATTTTGCCCCTGGTTGGAAAGTTCTTTGTATTTTTCGTTAACAACAAAAGAGAACTAGGACAATTTCTTAAAAAGTCATTAACCCTCCTCTGTGACAGAGATACATTCGGTGCTTGTCAAAATTCTGATTCCGGATTTGGCATTTGAGTCGAGCCGCGGCCTAATTTATTGGCTTAATCCTGTCCGGAATTAAGCCTGAGATAGCGGGAAAATCCCGGATTTGAGACCTGCACTTCGAAAATCCTGCTTTATCCATTCCGGCGCGGGCAATAATTACAACATTAATTATTTGTTACCATTTGCTTCACATTGCAAAAATTCTTTAAATTCTTCATTATTCAACAGTTCATTCAATTTATTTATGTGCGTTAATTTTCTTTCATTTTCATTGTTTGTTTTTATTTGTGCATCATCACGAAAACCAATTTTCAAACATCTATCCCATTCTTGATTTACCTTCACTATAGAATCAAGATTTCCTTCACTTCTTCTTGATCTTTTTGCAAGTTTTTTTAAAATTTTCTCAGTGCAACTTTTGTATATTTGAAGAAATAAATATGTGCTACCATGGTGAAATATACTCATTTGGTTTTGGTTTATAAACAACTCCTAAAAATTGAAGAAATAATCATAGGGTTTGTACAACCTCTTTTTTAATATGCTTCAACCCTGCCCCACATCTCCCTTCTATTTTTGGCACTAAATTCTTATATAGCTCTACGGATCTGTATAAATTTTTTCTTTCCCTCAGCGGAAGACGGAATCCTCATCAAAGGAGGAATTCTAAGGGAAGCGGAAAGGAGCCCAATTTTGTATACTTAAGATTCGAGGATCACTCAAATCCCTTCCACAATAGTGTTCGCTACTATTGCCGAATAATAGTAGGGAAAATCCATTTGCCGAACACCAACTATCTTTCACCAATGACAACCTAATGCTCTCAACAGTCAACAACGTAAGCTGGATGTATTAAAAATTTAATTTCGACTTTATTAACTATTATACTACTTAAGTACATCTTCAGGGATGTACGCAAACTTGGATCGGGTACACCACAACCTACCGCGGGGCCAACCTACCGCCGAGCTATAACTTCGTTCAGAATTTTCGAATCCGGGACATCCTGGTATCGTTCGATGCGCCTCGACGAACTGAATCGAACCATACCAGGGCGTCCAGGATTCGACCATTCTGAAAGAAGTTATAGCTCGGCGGTAGGTTGGCCTGCTCCCCTTGGATTTTATCCACAATTAACACCATATTATAAAAAATTCAGAAAAAGTTTAATCAAATTTACCCTCAATTTTACAAAATTTATACCTCAATTTCTTTTTCTCCAATTTGACTTCCCCAAAAATTAATTCTAAACTGATTATTCCACATATCTTTTAAATGTTGAATAATATCCGTTTTTATTTGCTCTAAAAATTTTTTTTTAATTAAAAGCTTTTTCTACTATTTTACTACCTCGCTCTTTGTCTTCATCCAATTCTTTTTCCGCCCATCCCATAAAAATTATATATTCCAAAACAACTAAACTTTTAAAGTCCGTTATGGTTGAATGAAATTCAAAATTTATTTTGTATAAATCTTCGATTAAATCCTCGGGATTTACTAAATATTTTATTTTAAGATTTTTTTATTAAACTTTTATTTTTGGACATTAATCCAAATATATGGAGATTTTCCAAGATTAAGAGAGGGGTAAAGACTTGCGTGGATTATTCTTTAGACTTTCGTGTATTATTCTTGACTCAATTCTAGCTTGAACATTGGATCTGGATACTGCCTAAATCCAACATAGACAGTCTGTGGATGTGTGACACTCTTTGGAAAAAGTTTGGAAAGGTCACCTTACAATACTACAGGGTTCGGGGGTCGGGGTTTTCGGGGTTGGGAATGTCGGGGTCGGGGTTTTAGGTCAAAAAATGTCGGCGATCGGTGTCGGGGTTATTCGGGGTCGGGGCGCAACACTAGTTTCGTTACATTTAAACTTCGCATTTAATAATTTAACACCGATTTAAAATCTTCTTCTCTACAACTTACCCATTTGCTTAAAAATGTCTAAAAATCTTTCTGAAAGCAAAGCAAATCTTTCCAATCCAAAAATATTTTCAAATTTCATCCTCATTTCAACTAGCTCGGTTTCATCTTTATTATCAATTTGGTCTCTTAAATATTAAATAATTTTTAAAATAAAAGTTTTAAAAACTTAAGAAATTCCAAAAAATTTCCATTTTCCATAACCGAAAAGTAAAATTCGATAAAATTTCCTTCTATAATCATTTCTTGTAAAAAGGGAATTTTATCAAGAACATTATCTTCTCCATCACATTCAAATAAAATATGTTCATCATTATTTCTATATATTTGATTTCTTATGTAAAATTTTAAATTGAAAAAAATTTGAATAATTTTACAAAGTAACAGAGTGCTAGGTTTATTTGGGTTGAGTGTTGATTTTATACTAAAATTAAAAAATATAATGTTGCCTATTGGTATTACCGTATATATTTTATTTATTACCTTGGATAATAATTATTGTTTCAACATCTCACTGGAGGGGGTAATTAATAGGTTTGTAGTAGGGTTGGGCCCGTCCACGAAAGTTAGCCTGGACCATGGATAGGTTCCTGTCAGGACCGAAACCGAAGTTCCGAGACCAAGACCAGGCAGATCGAGGTTGGAAAATCGCAGGGAAAAAGGTGAGGCCCCAATCTCGACCTAATTTAGTTCTCAAATCCAAGGAATTATTTCTCTCTTTAATTTTAAATTTAAATTTTAACGGACCTATGAAAATATTCTATTAAATCCATTTTTACTTCTTGATTATATTCAGCAGTAAAAATTTTTTGTCCCAAAAAATTTCTCAATCTATTTCCATATCTTCCTATTAACCTTTCAGTTATCGAAAGATATGTTGCTATAGATATTTCTAATTTAATTTGTTTCAATTCTTTTTTTGTGTCAGCTAATAAATATTTTTTATAATAATCAGTCAACACTTGGTTTTTTAATTCTATCGAAGCTGGATTTTCGAAAAAGGGATTATCATCCTCATTCCCGCTGGTTTTTTGAATTGCCAAGTTTTTCAATCCTAAATTAGCTTATAAATTTTTAAAAGGGTAATAATATAATGAGGGAGAGTTAAAAGGTTAGCCTCGGGCAGAGATCATCTTGCAATCTCCTGGCAGTTATTGCTATGGACTACTTCGCATAACACCATAAATCTGTCGGAAATGGCAAAGGATCTATCGGAAATCGAGATTCGACCAAACTGCTCACTACGTACAGGTCCTTTACCCCGATTGAGCTGCTTTTGGCTTTTTTGCTACTTTTCCGATGCTTTTTCTTTTATTTTTAATCTTACCTCCAGATTGTTGGATTGTTGGAAATCTTCGGATATCCGACCCGAAGATTTCCGGATATCCAGCCTTTTTTTTGGATCCGGATCCGACAACCTTAATCTAACCTTCTGCCTCTAACTTTTCCCTTACATTATCAAAAATATTTAACTGAAATTTTCAATGGAAAATATGTATATACCGTATTTATTCTAATAGAACCACTGTGATTCTATTTTTCAACCCCTTAAATTTTGTGCTTATATTAGAGACTGTGGTTCAAATGGAGACTGTGCTTTTATTTTTCAATCAAGTTTTTTGAAAAATCTGGAAATTTTAGGAATTTTTTCTGTCATAAAACTCCAAAAATAATTATAATTTTTAATCAATTTTGTCGTTCTTTGCCTTCCAAAATTCTCTAAAATTTCGCCTGCGGCGCTGGTCTCACCAATCAGTTCGGATAACCGAAAGTTGCGATTCGGTTTTTGGATCGTGGAGGATGGGACAGACCTCCCCATTCATTGGGTTTTGATTCTTTTTAAGATAATAACTAGAACAATCCCAAATTCTCGATTCAGGGCAGTCTTGACGGCAAGCTTTGATCTAGATTTGAACGCCTTTTTTAAAAGTCTATCTATTTTAGTTTGTATAATTTTGGGTGATTTTATAAAAGACATTTGTAGGTTAATTTATCTGCATCCTCAAGTAATCAGCGAGTTCTGGGTCGATTTTTTATAATAAGGGTTACCCAAAACTCGGTTACCAAGTACTCCGACCTCGTTTTAGTTTACCGTCCGGATTTGGGATTTTCCTATTCTCTTGTATTTTTTATAAAAAAGGATTTCTGACTGCAGGACATTTGAAAACTCAATAACATTTCCACCTGAGTCGCTAGAAATGAATTCTGGTTTTCTTGGCTTTGTGAAACTTTCAAGATTCTTGTTTGCGCGTATTAAACCAGCCTAATTTAAATCTACATCAGTAATAGAATGACCCTTCAAAACTAGCACCATCTTAATAATCCTGGTCTAAATCCAGCTGGCAACTTCTGGTAACTTCTCAAATGTGGCTTTATTGACTCAGTCTTGATCAAAATTTGCGTAAATTTGGCCGAATATAGCGCTAAAGACGCAAAAATAACCTTAAAACCCTCATACTACATCGCTAACCTGAATCTGGTAATATGTGGTTATATTAGGAGTGTGGTTCAAAATTTGAACCACACATTTATCTGCATCCTATCTATCCCCACAAATCCATGATATCCTCCTTAATCTGCTAAATCCACTTACATTCAATTAATCCATTCAAGTCCCCTTATACTCTTCTTTGATCCCCCCCCCATATCCGTCTAAACAGTCTATTAAATAATCAAACAGTATCGAAGTAAAACCAAGGAGGATATCTCTACCTTTTTCAGCGCCGCAGACATAAATTTTTAGAATATTGGAAGTCAATTGCCAAATTTCTCCCTTTATAAAGCGCCGCGGGCAAAAATTTTGCGAATTTTAGAAGCCCAAGAAGCCAGATTCTTACAATTTTAAAAATAAAATGTGTAAATCAAAAAAGTTCATTTCTTAGGAGTGTAAGTTTTTAAAAGCTCAAAAAAGTCAAGACCAAGACTACACCCCAAAACCAAAACCAAAAAAGCCCAAGAGTCTTGGACGCTATATGGGCAGCCTACTGGGTATGAATCAGATTTAAAATATTAATTTGATAGGTATTAAGCAAATATTTGAAAAATTCTACTAAATTTAACTAGATTTTGAAATGTTATAAAATTTTTTTAAACCTCGGTTATCCTCGGTCCTCGACCTCGGCCTCGGGTCAAAATTAGCCCCTCGACCTCGATCTCGGCTTTTCCTGCCTCGGTGATCCTCGGTCTCGGTTTTTTCAAAAAACCTCGACCTCGTGCTACTCTAGTTCAAATAGAGACTGTGGTTCTATTTTTCAACCCCTCCATTTGATGTGGTTATATTAGAGACTGTGGTTCAAATAGAGATGTGTTTCTATTAGAATAAATCCGGTAAGCTCAGTTTTCTAGTGTATTAGACAATGAAACTCAAATTTGCGAAAAATATTCTATAGATGAGAATCTTGTATTATTATCTTTCTTAAAATGCCCATCCCCCTTCTTAACCCAGACCCTTTCAATATTGTTTCTAAAATGTAGGATGGCTAAATGTGAGCCCAAACAAACTAAAATACTTAAGATTCAACTTAAACAAGATGAAAAGAATTAAGGAAATTTAGCCAAGACGTTTATGTTAATAGGCAAACACATAATTTTTAGGAATTAAAAAAAGTTTCCTAACGTTTCCAAATATTTTTCATTGCTAGTAAAGAAGAAAAAAGTAATAAAAAAATAATTATTTGACATTTCATTCTCAATCAAATTAATTAATTTTTTTAAATTTGTCTATAATTTGTTAAAAATAATTTTTAAAGACTAGCAAATATAAAAAAAATATTTTTAGCAAAATACCGTATATTCTCTAATAATTACCCTAGGTAATTATTGTTTCAACCTCTCGCTGAAGGGAGTAATTATTAGAGCGGGGGTAATTATTTGAGCGTTTTTTAACAGGCTAATTATAACTGTTTTTAAGAGGGGCAATTATTGTTTCGATCTCTCGCTGGAGGGAGTAATTAATAGAGGGGGGTAATTATTTGAGAGAGGGAATTAATAGAGCATATACGGTAATATTTTTAAACATAAAAAAAGGAAAATTTTTGTGTAAAGGCCCTGAATGAGGACCTATATATGCCTAATAAATTATGACAGAAAAGAGGGAAAATCGCGCACGCGTTGTTGCCTCGCCTTTGAATATTATTTTCTGTCGTAAGACGCAGCGCGTAATCATTACGTGTAAAATGTTACGTGTTAACGTTTTGAATGTTAAGCGTAGAGAAAGGAAGAGTGCACGTCGACACTGACATTTTTAATTATTCAATAATTTAATTTTTGAAAATTAAAAATGACACACGATTGCCATGAAAAAAGACACACGACTTCTGGGCAACGGAAATTCAAAATCCTTGCCTCCTCGCACTCCAAAATGCTCAAAATCCTTGTCTCCTCGCACTCCAAAATGCTCAAAAATTTTGCCTGCGGCGCAGAAAATGGATTATATTAGTGGATTTACGGCTTCAAAGCCTTCAAAGTTTCAAAAATCATCACATACAACGCTTAAAATTTAAAAAAGATGCCCTAGGCTCCAAAACATCATAAAAATGTCCGATTTTTTGCTTTTTTCTCAAGTACGAGTAGGTACAAGGTACGAGTACGAGTACGACGTCTAAAATAAGGGTGGTACGAGTACGAGGCCAAAAAAGAGGTAGTACGAAGTACGAGTACGAGCAAATTTGAAATTTCGAAGAATGAAAAAATTAACTGTTTGATTAGCTTTTTGATTTTTTTGATGATGAAGCCATTTTCTCCGCTTTATTGTCTCTCCCGTTCAATTTCAAGGCAAAAAGGCTTAAAATCCATCAACATAATTAAAGCTCTCTCCCTTTTATTATCTGCCGCATTAATAAAAATTAGTTTTAGTATATATATTGTCCATGTTTTCAATATTGCCCATGTTTTCGTCCAAAATTTTTTTAGGATATCCGTCATAACAGAGAAAGAGAAGTTTTTTCGAATAAGGTCTTCTAAAATTCAAAAAATTTTCGCCTACGGCGCTGAAAAAGGAAGAAATTTGGTGACTTGGCCTTCCAAAATTTAATAAATTTTCGTCTGCGGCGCTGAAATGTTGAATTTTCCTAGCCCTCGGGTTATATTTTCAAGATTTTGATTACAGAGCCTTCCGATTTTCGGCAACTGTTGTTCCCACTAGTGTTGTTCCCACTAGTCTCTTGAATGGATGAACCTTTTACTTTACTTTTGGTATCATTCATAGAGAATTGAATTTGCTACAAAATAAAAAACAAATTAAAATTTTAGGTAGCTTGGCAATAAAGTTATAGACGAAAAACCTTTATAATTTGAAGTTTTTCTTCAAAAATCCTGATTTTTCAACCATAACATATCTTCTTTCAACAATAAAATCTAATTATTTTAGTATTTTATATAGCAAATTTAATTGTTCTATCGAATGATACTAAAAGCTTCTCTAAACCTTCATCCATCCCTGAGTTCTGAGTAGAGTTGATCAAAACGATACTGGCATCGGCCAACCTGAGACCGAGATTGACCGATACTCAAGAACCCGATACCGAGACCGATACCATCATTTTGAGCCGAGACCGATACCAAGAAACGATACTGACCGAGACTAACAAAAATTTTTATTTTATGTCAAAAAATGCGTGTAGAAATAATTTATTCATTATTTTCATCATCCAAATCATCAGATAAATACTCTTCATCATCTGGATCCGATCAGGCTTGGCAATGGATACAAATTTTAGTGTCCGTATTCGAATAGGTATATCCGTGAGGTCGACACTTGACAACTCTAGTTTTGATAAATCCTCAAAATATCTGAGTAACTTTTAAAAAAGCCTAATGTAAAATTAACCTTAAAAATTTAAAATTTAGAAATTGAAAAATTATTTGATTAACAGAAAATCTTTTCTTATTTATTAAATTTTTAAAAAAATATTTCAATAATTTTCTCACTCAAAGTTTAATTAACTAATAAAGACGCACGAAATTATTTGTTAATTACCTAATACTTTTACCTAATACAAAAATGAAACAAACAACATTTTCTCAGAAATATTTTTTGTATTCAAAAATTATTAGTCTGGTAAATTAAATACTCCATTAAATTCTCTATTTAATAAGTATAAAAATTTTAACATTTTATTTAAAAAATAATTTAAAAAATACTTTTAAAAAAATTTTAATTAAAAATGTCAGTTGATTTACTTGATATTTTATTTAATTTTGATTATTTTGTTTGTTTATTAATTGGGTTTCCTTTAAATATTATTCTGATTGTTTTAATTATTTTTAAAACGCCAAAAGAAATGAAAATACACAGTATAATTTTGCTACAAAATTGTGTTTTGGATATTTTAATGTTGACTGTTCAATTGTTTGTTCAAGTGGTAATCTAAAAAACACAAAAAATCATTTACCCAAACTTTATTATTTTTTGAAGTTTTATGTACGCGATACAGAAGGGTATACAACAATGATTTTTCCTAGTGGATTTTTGATTAGTTTTGTGAAAAATTTCAATCCAATCGTGTGTAATATTTTTTTCAAATTTTTGCTATTTATTTGGAGTTTAAATTTAAATGGATTGTGTGTTCAATTTATTTATAGATATTTAGTTTTGAATAGGTAAGTAGAATAGTATAAATTATAAAATTGATCTTGATTATGTATTCACAAACAGTGTGTGCGCCAATCAAAAATGGCCAAAACGCATCGCCATCCCACCAAAATTTTGATATTTAATCACTGGTTTCAGTCACAATAGTTTCTGAGATTAAATTTTAAAATCGTGCCCTACTTTTTGCCCTATTTTTGACCAATTTTGCCCTATTTTTGCCACATTTTTGAGTGGCTGCGCTCTATTTTGGTGGTTTGGAATCGGTCACCCTGTATGATACGGGAATCTACAAAAATTCGAGAATTTCTTGTTCGGATAAATCTGACTCGGATAAACTAAATTAATTCTAAAGGGATTATCGTGCTGAGTCAAATTGTATCAAAACCATTGAACAATTCCTTACAAAGTCTTTTCATAACACCAAGCTTCGTCTTGGGCTCCGCAACCGTTAACTCTCGCAGGAGTTAACAGTTGCTAGGTTTTATAAGCAGTAACATAAGCCTAAACTTTTTTATCGTCTTTCATTAGTTTTCTATATGTACTATAGAGAATAATGTTAAAAATTATAGAGTTATATGGAGCCCTGCTTATTTAAAATATAACTATTTTTATTAGGAATATAAAAATTAATTTTCGACGTTATCTATTTATTTTCTCAATGGCATTTTTTGTAACATTATTTTACACTTTGTATTTGTCTTTATTTGTTTCACCATATTCTAATGGAGGTGTTAAATATTTTGATAATTTTAACAAAACATGGCCGTTTATTCAATATAAAATTGAAACGGTAATTTTTAATCAAATTTAACTTAAAATATAAATTATGTAGACATCGTATGCTCTATCACAATTACCACTAGCATTGTTGGAAATAATTCCATATTTAATAATATTTGTCTGTGGATTCAAAATGGTTAGATATGTCAAATTAAATTCTAATTTAGATGGAGATTTGAAAAGATTGAATAAATTGTTAACAAAAGTTTTGATAATTTTGGTAAGATGACTTAATATCTTGGTGTAGACATAACCCCTTTTCCCTTTTGAAAGTGCTCTTTGAGCTAAGTTGAATGACACTAAATTCAACAAAATCTGAGTTAATTTATACAAAGTTATGATCATTTGTTTAACCTCTTGCAGCGGCATAAAAACAGCTTCCCCAACGAAAATTTAGCTTCATTATTTTTTGAGAAATATCCAATCTAACCGATTATGGTGTCATTAAACCCAGCTCAAAGAGGTCTTTCGAATAATAAATCAAAAATCGAATGGTGCTAAACCGAAGTAATATCAGCAGACTTTTAACACTCATCTTAATTGTAATCAAGAAACTAATTTAACTTTTTTTTTAATTTTTAAAATTATTTTTTGTAAAAAAGCAAAGAAAAAGACTTTTTCAATAAAAATTATCATTAAAAAATTGCTTAAATTTTTTAAATTAAATTTTCAGGCTTTTGTGCCATTTATTAACCACGCTGGAGTTTTATTTTGTTTATCTTCTTCAGCAGCAACCAACTACACAACAAATATTACTCGAATATTAGTTTCAATTTCTTTTCATTTTTTACCTGTATTTAACCCAATTATTTGTATTTTAACAAACACACCTTATCGAAATGCTATTTTTAATCGTTCACAAATAAGTCCACAATAATTGATGGAGTTCTGATTTAACTTGAAATTTTTTGGGATTTTTTTAATCATGTAAGATCTGTGTTATAACAAGTATCCATTAACAGAAATGAATATTTAGCTTGATTTTACGGGATTCTGAAAGGATTCTGAGATCCTTAAAGCAAATTCATTAATATTCATTAATAAGACTAATTCACCATCTTTTACAGGGATGACTTCTTAAAAAGTTATGAGTATTCAAATTTAGAAAAGTCGTTGCTCGAACCTTTTCACATGTCTATATTACCGTAAATCTTCTAATAGAAACGCACGTGCTTATATTTTTCGATCCTCTCGTGGGATGTGGTTATAATAGGGAGTGTGCTTCTGTAGGAAGGTGTGCTTCTATTAGAAGATTTACGTTATGTATATTTTAGTTTAACATTTTCCTGTGCAGTTTGTAATTAATTTTGGGGATATTTACATTTATCGCTAATCTACTTGTAGAAAATTTTATAATTACAAAAGAATAGAAATTAATATGTATCACTTTATATTAGTGTTCGGCAAATGGATTTTTTCGGCACCGGTACCGGGAGTACCGAAAATTCCAAAATTTTTTCGAGACGGTTCCGGTATCGGGAGTATTGGAAAATACCTACTCGGTATTTTCAGGAGTACAGCGGAAGTACCGAACCGTGCCGAACACTAATTTAGATTTCTAAAATAAAAGAGTTTATTTTTGTTTTTTTCGTATTGTAAAATTTTTTTGTAATTTTTCGAATTTATATGTATATTTTTTTGTTTTTTTTTAGATTTTTTTTGGATTTTCTGTAATAAAATTTTATATTTACAGTTTTCTTTATATCTCATCTTCTTTTGTTCATGTAATAATAATTTCTTTGTTTTTATTTTTATCAGCTTCTTTTAGAATGTTCTCCTCTTCGTTTAAAAATTTCTCCACTTCTTCAAGTAACACATTTTGTGGGGATTTAGTTTCCCATTTATTATGTAAATAATTAAACGCTTTGAAAACTTTTTCCTGATATCTTAAATAAAAAGGTACTATGCGTTTATATCCCCACAATTCCGCAAATGTTTGTCCGCACTTTTTTTCATCCTTTCTCCTCATAAAGGATTAGAAACGGTCAAGTTTTGACCCCAAGTTTTTCTTCGCCTTCTTCCTCCTCTCACAAAGATTAAAATGTTCAAGTAAAAATAGAGGGACACAAATATTCTTATAGAAAAATATAAAGGTAAAAATTTCGATAATAGTTTGTTTGGTACCCCCCTCCCTCATTTTTTTGATTTTATTGGACCGAAATACGAGCCTATGAAGATTTCGAATAAAAAAAGTTTGTACAAACAAATACCACAATTCGAATCAGCTCTTTTAATTTCGAATCAGCCCCTTTTTTTACGAATCAGCCCTTTTTTTCTTTGTTAGAGGAGAAAGAAGGCGAAGAAAAAATGGGGGTTAACTTGACCGTTTCTCATCCTTTATGAGGAGAAAGAATGAAAAAAGTGCGGACAAACATTTGCGTAATTGCGGGGATATAAACGCATAGTACCAATAAAAATAAGTATTTTAATATAAACGTATGTACATGTATATAAATAATATCTGAATACGGGGATCCAAATTTTCGGATATCCATCAGTAATTTTTGATATGAGAAAAATTCTATGCGCAAGTCTTGTTTAATGTTTGTAAGGATATCATTGCCTATTGTGAGCATAGGTAAATGAAGTGCAGTATTTGCTCTAATTGAATGTCCTTCGGGAGGTGATTGAAATAACTATGCTCATGCATTCTGGTATGGAAAATACGGTAATTTTAGTCCACAAAGAAGTTTTGGCTCTATCTGAAGGGATGCCTGGTTGAGTTTTTTCCTTATTTCCTTAGAATGGTCTTTTTTCCTATATTTCATAACTTCTCTAAAATCGGATGAAGGGCAAAGCAAGGTCCAAATACGGAATAGATTCTATTGCTTATATTTGTCAAAAGTGTCTATATCCAGCAAAAATAAAAAACCCCTTACTTGTCTGTAGTTAACATATCCATTAGCACCTGAACAAGCGTATCTTTTGCAAAAGTTCCATCAATCATCATCTCTATATTTGCAACAATTTCATCATATTTGAGGCTAAAAGAATCTTCCCCATCCACCCCTCTTTTGCATCTCAATCCAAAACAACTGAAACGTTTAGGTACCTCCTTATCCGAATCGTAGCCCTCCTCTTGTATTTCTCCCATTCCAGAAGTTGTAGCTGTATCTAAGTGGCTCTTTATTGGCCCTTTTTTGGATTGAGGAGGGCTATGTCTAGATCCCGAAGTTTGACCAAAATTTACTGTTTTGTGTTCCACAGTTTCCTTTTTGTGAGTTTTCATACTACTTTTTGCTGGTGCTTTAGCAACATTGTATTCACTTTTGAACCCTGTATCTGCATTAATTACTTGTTTCCCCTTTTCCTCAATCAGTTCTTTAGCTTTAGCATTTTTGATTAGATCAGTTAAATCGGGTAAACATATTACTTGAATATTATAAGCAAAAGCTTCAATCATTCGAGAGAAACCGCAATTGGTAATTATTACTTTTGTTCCGCCTTTTACTAGAAAATATTTTTTAAAATTAAATTTCTATGAATAAATGAATGAAATTTTTTGACATTTTTATTCTCATAAAGTTTGTTGAAGGTGACATGATCAAATACTGCTAACTCATGTCTAATAATTACTCTATTTGTCATGTTAATAGCAATTTTCGATGATGTTGCTACAAAGAGGTTTTAGGACAAATTAATCGTGATTTGAGTGTGGTAAGATTCTAAATCTAAGATTTTGAATTCAAAAATAAAACAAAATCTGTCATTAGAATTTCTGTTTCACCTCCCCTACTTACTCAATTCTTCTTGCATTATTGGTATATGAGCAATTTTAAAATTATCCGAATTATCTTCTTTATCCTTTAAATGACAATTGTATATAAAATTAACTTTATTTTTTCCCTCTAAATTATTCGTTACATCCTCTACGACGTCAATAAATATATTAACAATATCATCAAGTAAAGTTATTATTTCCTCGCAATAGTCAAGGTTTATTATAACTTTACTAGGTTTTCCATGTGATTTCAGATAAGAGTCATTCTTAAAAATAGGTATTTTTATAATAAAATCAGCAATTTGAAGAGAAAAATTTAGGAGTAGAGTTGTCAAAATGGACCAATTCGGAACGAAGACCGAGACGAGCATAGGATATTTGGCGCAAAAATGACTCGTGTCGGCTCAACTCGAAAATGCCAGTCCTATTTAGGAGAAACAATCCCCTAAACAATCCAGGCAGTCATCGGCTTTAGTTCTTCCATAAAAATACAATTTAAACCATTGCATTCTAATTATTTTGTAAAAATAATTATGTATATTTACCACTTTATTGCGCAATTCTTTGACGTCATTCAAATGAAATCCACCAACATAATGCAAATTAACAGATTTTTTATCTTCTATAGGAAAGTTACCCAATAACTTGTCGTTGTTTATAAATATTCCCTTAATCTTTAAGTAAAGATCCTCAACTTTTACTTTACTTGTTCCTTTACTTGTTCCTTCACCTATTCCCTCAACTTTTCCTTGAGCTTGTTCAGCTAGTTTTAACTCAGGATGATTATTGCCCTTTCCATCTTGTTTAAATTCGTTTAAAAAATTCACGAAAATGTTATCCTAGAAAATAATTTATATTTTAAGAAATTTGTAAAAATATTTTATGTTACGCAGATTAAAATCTGTCTTTAGTTTTTTTTAAATATAAGACGTTATATTTAACATTATATTGAAAAAACTCGAAAAACTTGAATGAGTTTTGGAGTATTTTATTGATAAATTCTGATCTATGTACATATATTATCCGTCGAATTTTTGAATCTTGGTTCCTCAGCTTGTCAGCTGACAAATGAGGAACGACGAAGCTTATTATTAAAATGTTTTTTTGTTCCTAAAATTATTTTTAAAAATCACCATTATGTTATGAACAGATGTATATATGCTTGCCATAGTTTGGGAATCATCATTAATTTCAATTTCTTTCATTTTTTGATTTGTGTTAGACGTCCCATCTAAAATTTATCATTTAGGAAAGTACTTTGACTAATTCAAAAATAAATTATTCTAGAAATTTTCATTATTTTTAAAATACTTTTGTAGTTGGTATAAGGCTCGTGAATTCACGATTCCCGAAATTCGGGAACTTGATTTTCTGTCGGCGCGATCCCTGGTTGGTATTATAAACATATTTTTTTAAACGAAAATGTAATAAAATTAAATGGGAGGATTAGATTGGAAATTTAAAAATAATTTCGCATTGGATTAGATTGGAATTTATTTTTAACTTCATAGACCTTGGTTGATTTTTGGATTTAAATTTCTATCAAATAAATATCCATATTGTAAATTTTGAGTATAATTAATGCCAAAAACATTTTTGATTGCTGCAAGATGGAAAAGATATAGAGCACCAATGTCAACTGTATCAAAAAATGCCAAATCATACTTTCTGTTTATCAGGCGATTAATGAATGGACGTTTATGTTTATTTGATAATATATCTTAATAAGAAAGTTTAATTAAATCGTCCATTTTCAGTTGGGAAAACTGAAATTTCTATGTATACGTTATCCGGCTTTTTTAAATTCCGGCTGGTTAACTAGTCTAGGATTTTCCTAATTAATCCTGCTGGATATGTTCAATTTCAATAAAAAAGTCTATCAACAGTCAGAATATTTGGCTGGATTTTACGAATTCTGGAAGGATTCTGTGATTATTTCAAAATTCCGAGTTTTCATCGAAAAACGAGGTTAGTATAATTTATAAATTAATCCCAATTAATGCCGAACTATAATTTTTATGACTAATTTTGAAAATTAGAATGTCAGATGTGTTCCATTAAATCTATAATTAGGCCAAAAAAATTTTTTATTAACCTCTAAACGCAGTGTAAGATTGACTGTGAAAAATTCTACCTTCTTCATTTTCTATTTTTATATCCCTCTTATCTAGAGTAACAATTTCATATGTATTTCTAGATTCCTTTCTTAATGAAAATCCAAATTTTTTCTTGTCAACTCCATAATCGAAATAATCCGACATTTCATACTTACCAGTTCTGAGGATTACAAAATGCTGAATTTCATATGTATTAAGAAAAATTAAGAAATTAATTTTTAATTAATTCCAAATTA
Source organism: Meloidogyne incognita (assembly GCA_036172945.1). Taxonomy (NCBI): domain Eukaryota; kingdom Metazoa; phylum Nematoda; class Chromadorea; order Rhabditida; family Meloidogynidae; genus Meloidogyne; species Meloidogyne incognita. The sequence goes on along the minus strand of JARQAC010000006.1, from coordinate 1,000,330 downwards.
AGAAAAATTCCTTCTAATCACCCACCACATAATAATCTTTCGCCAAAAGATCGGCACATCTACTAGCCATTTCAAAATGATAAGGAATAAAATTTGGGGCAATAAACAGAACATGTTTCTTTTCATTTTCTACTACTTCTTTGCCTAACATCCCATTTAAGGTTGGTAGAAATACAGCAATAAAAGTAATAATTAAATTAATTTTAAAATAATTAAGAAACATTTTTGCTTCTAAAAAATTATTTTTAGTTACCTTGTAGGGAAGGGAAAATCGTGGCAAAAACAAAGCTTCTTGTGGGGCTGTTCTATAATAAATGGCCAACCAAAATTTAATAAATAATTAGAAATTTTAATTAATGTATGTCTAAGTTTTGGGGCAATATGAAATGACAATTTATTTCCACAGGGTGAAGCTAAATCCTTAATTTTTCTGTGAATGAAACTTCCTAACAGACAATAGTTAATATTTATGATAAGATTAGAATAAAGCGGCTGGACACCGAAAAATATCAAATGAATTGATAGGATTAATCCCGAGAAAAGCTACACCAGAATTTTACAAGCCTTGAATTAACCAATATCTAATGAAAACAGGATTCTCCACCCACCAATAAATGGAATTTGCTAATAAAATAATTTAATATTGAAAAAAATAATTTTTTATAATTAAAAAATTATGAAAAAAGCGGCCCTTTTTATTGACATTAAAAAAAATAAAAATAAATTTCGCAATAATTATTGAGCGCGGCTTTTCATAATTAAAAGTGCAATATTGCCAAATAAATTATTAAAGGGCAACACTCATAAATATGCACTTTTCTCAGACAAAATTTATTTTTAGATTTTGAAATTTGTTGTAGTTATGAAATCGCAAAAATAAACATTAGCCTTTTGAAAGAGCTGCCGGCTATGTAAATGACACCAGAATCAGCTTGATTCGATGCTTCTGAACATAATTATGCCCTGAACTATGAATAGCCAAGTAACCCTAATGGATTCGGTTAGCGCTTGTGAAAAACCCTTGCGCATGGGTTTTTGAGGCACACGGCTGGCTGGAGTGAGCGGTTGCATACAAGGCTGAGACCAAATGCCAGAGGCTAAAACAAATGGTCATAACATTGTCTAATCAAGTCAGATTGTATTGATTTCGGTGTTGTTCGACTCAGCTCTACGACCTTTTTCAAATGAGCTAGCATTTGTTTAATCAAAATTTTTCACCTAAGTAAAGTCTTTATTTTATAATGGAATTCCAAAACTAATTGTATGAGAGATGGAATAAAATGTTAAAATGGTTGTTATAATTAGTTTGTAAATATGTATATACAGGCTACTCATAATAATGTTGACAAAGCTGGTGTTTTTGCCATAAAATTGATTGCTGTAACTAAAATGAAGGAATTGGATATAAAATATTAGTCAACTACAGGCCAATGGATTTATTAGCTGGACAATTTAGCCTATGTTTTGTATTTTATGAAAAAATATAGTATTTAGAAACTGGGTAATGGTTAAGAAATATTGTTATTAGGTAATAACTCAAAAAATAGTTTAATATCCCCATGCCACATTATATATTTGTTAGTTTCAAGTAGAGTAAGTCGAGTACCGAGTAATTGGGGAAAAGCCGAGTTCGAGTAATTCTCTCAACCCGTGACATCCCTGGCATATAGCGATTTAATCCTAAGGCTGGACAGTAGGTGACGTGTTGTAATGGATAACACATCAATCTGGTCTACTGAAGATGCTGGTTCGCTCCCAGCCGCCGAATAACCTTTTGAACTAGCTAAAGGAGAGAAATAGCTATAAATATACCAGCTGCTTTACTTATACATTAAATAATTATATTAACAGGGACTATGAAAGAAAGGATATTTTAATTAAAATAAAAAATTATTTATCAGAAGACCACTTTGATTATTTAAAAGAGGAATTAAGGAATAATAAAAAATTGAAGGAAAAAATTAAAAGAGGCAAATATTCCAGATATTTGATTTTAAATTTATTTTTCGATAGAAAAATGTGTTTCGATAGAAAAATGTTTCGATAGAAAAATGTGTTAATTTTTAATTAACACATTTTTATTTTTATCTTTAATTAATTAGTTTTTATTCGTCACTTATTCATTAAGTAAAGCAGCTGGGCTATAGCTATTTCACTCCTTTAGCTAGTTCAAAAGGTTAATCGGCGGCTGGGAGCGAACCAGCATCTTCAGTAGACCCAACTGATGTCCATTACACCACGCCGCCTACTGCACAGTCTTAGGAAATAAACAGATATATGCTTTACAATTAGTTAAATTTAATCTCTTTCTAATAATATAACCCCATCAGAACGGGGGTTATACTATATATAATTGCTTATTCGAATTTTACCACAAAAATGTGCTTACACACCCCCCTATGGTATTTCGATTTTCGGGCCCTATATCTCTGTGAGTTTCCGTCTCCAGCAAAAACTGAATGATAACAGGCTATAGCCCAGCTTTGTAGTTTTTTAAATTATTAATTCTTTACTAATTTCTTTACCATTTGCCTGCGTATGTAATTACAACACAAAGATTATTGCAGATATTTATTAACGGATTATTACTAATAGCAGCAAACAATTGGTAGTCAGCGTCAAGCAAAATTTGTTCATTACAAGCACCAACTCCTTGACTGCCGTGAAAAGTGATTGTGTCTGGAAATGGTTGGTTTAAGCCCATCCGTGACTAAAGCTTGATGAAATGATGATTACAAAAACGAATAAATATGTTGTGTGAAGGAACATTTTTAAAGTTATTTTTTGGTGATGGAAATTTTATTAAGCAAATATATGTAAATGATAAAACGTTTTGATAAAACGCTTGATGTTTCTTATTTTTTTGTCATAAACGTAAAAAATACATTTCTCCATTTTATTAATTTTAATTTATGAGGAAATAATATTTTTTGTGAATTTTTATTTTAACTTTTTTAGTTTACTTAATTTTCATTCTCTTTAAATTTTTATTATTCCAAGTTATTATATTTTAGTTATAATCTAATTTAGAAATAAATTCAACTATTAAATCTTTAATTAGATTTTTCTTTAATTAATTCATATAAAAATAATATTGAAAATTATTTTAGTGAATAAATTAAATATTAAAATTTAAATCACATATATTTCCCGAAATAGTCGCCGTCCGTACAATTTTTCAATCCTTGTCTAATCTACCTATTGAATACTAAATTTGAAACCTCTACATATTAAAAGAATGCAAATGCATCCACTAGAAAATTTATTTAGAATATTTTAAATATTTTAAATCAATGTTTAAATCAATCGAAAAATCACTATCATATCCTTCAAAATCAGCTTCTTTAAAATTTAAATTTTCATGAGAAGTTTCGTTACGTTGGTGTTGTAACAAAATGAATCCATCAGGAATTGCTCAATCTGGCTACCTATAATTTTTAAATGTTTTAAAATTAAATAGTTAAAAATATTAAGCTTGAAACATGAATTGAAAACAAAATTATCTAATTTCCCATCATTAGCATTTGTCATTCTTCATACAACAAATGATTTAACTAATAGATCACTTGAAAACGAATCCTATGCTTTGCAAATACATTCCCGATTGCCGCTACGCTAAATAGTAAAGAGATTCTTTGACAAAAGCAATGAACCGTGTACCCTCTTTTTAGAATACGGCCCCGGAACTTTGAAAACCATAAAAAATTAGATGGTCTTATAATTTCTTAACAAACTACATATGTATTAACCTCGAAAAACAAAAGTGCATTAACATAGCTTATTATCGTCCCAAAAATAATTATGTGTCCTATGAATATTTATGCCTCCCAAAAAATAATATATTCTTAGGACGCATAAATTTTTATGGGACATATTTTCTTAAATTTTACTATGTTAAAAAACTTAATGACTTTCGTAATTGTCTGTCAAGATGATAATTTAATACGACTCTCTATAAAGCTAAATCAAATATAATCACAGACCCTTTATCTAAATCTCAGATGGCTAAATTTATTATTTTATATTTAATTATTCTATTTATTAGTCAAAGCATCGGAAAAGTGATTGATGTTCAATTAAAAATCAAAAATGATTGGGAAGAAAAAAGGGAATTTATTTATTTAAAAAATGTTGAGCTAAAGCAGCGTTTTGTCGTGAAAATGATTGAAAAACATAACAATCAATTTAATAGTAGTTTTGACTATAATATTGAGAGATTTTTGCATTTGGTTAAATTAAATTCTGAAAGAAATTCGATTTATAATGTTAAAATAAATGATGGAACATACAGTCCAACTTACATATTAAGAAAGAAAATTATGATCGAGATTGCTAATAATGAAATTATTCAGCAAATTTTGCCCGAATTTGAAAAACGGGTATTTTATATTTTGTTTAATATGTATTGTAATGAAGAGAAAGATCCAGCTGGCTAGCATTTAAAAGCTATTAAAGGAGAAGGTGAAAGCAGCGTCCCGGTAGCACAATCGGTAGAGCACCTGTACGTGGTGAGCGAAAGCGCCTAGCAATAACTGCCAGGAGGTCGCATGATGAAAGTCTGCCCGGGACTAAACTTTTACCTCGCTCTTATTATATACAGGGTGGCCCAAATGTTATGGGGCACGTTATTTATGCCATAACCTTTTCAAATAAAAGATAATGAGATCAAATAAAGATAAATGTGCCCCATGGCATTTGGGTAACCCTGTTGGTAATAAATATTCCATCTTTCCAGCACAAAAAGCAGCAAGTCTAAACGATAAAAAACAACCGAATGAATAGACCCTACACTAATATACTTATAAATTTAAGGTACTTCGAATTAATAATATTAGCGAAAATAATCATTATTATTATGAAACCTCTATATTAGCTGAGAGTTTAATAAATTTTAATGAGTTGGAATCACTTGAAGAAAAAAAGGATTTATTTAAAGAATATATAGAAAATTACAAGGACAAACTTTTCTCAAGTCATTGGAAGGAAATTAATTTAATTGGATATAAAATTGAATTGTTAGAAAAACAGAAAGTTGAATATCCAACAGAATTAAAAAACAAAATTATTCACATTGGGCAGAAAATAAGTAAATAAAATTATATTTTTAGCTCTGGAGGTGTTACTTACGGGCTTTACCACGTAGCCAAAACACACACAAGATTTTATCGCACGAAAAAAACAATAGAAGGTTCTAGGTAGGGTATGATGAATGAAGAGTGAAAAATAAACCGATCGTGTCCAATTCCTACCCTCTCAACCAGACATCGGCATTTTATAGGCTAATACTCCGAAAACCTTGTAACTTTTTTTGACGGAGAAAGGAGTTTTTGATTTTTTCAAGGCGAGTTTCGTGCCGGCGATAATTGTAAAATTAAAGAAAAATCATTCGGGAACGGGGGCAGGGTGCAATTCTTTTATGTATTTATCATAGGTGGAATTATTGAAAGTAAAAAACGACATTGTTTCAATTGTGGAGTTAAACAAAGTAAATGGTGGAAAATATACCTAAAAGAAATTTATTTGTGCAGAGGGTGTTTCCAAAATAAACAAAAAGCTAGTAGAAAGTTTGGACAGAAAACTAAGAAGGTTTACCTTTATAATTGGACTATTAAATATAAAAAAATGCTTTAAAATTAAATTTAGAAAACATGTTAAAAATTTCATTTAAGGAGGATCGTCTTTGTGCTATTTGCAAAGCTTCAGAAACATGTTCGTGGTACCGTCATTCAGAACATGGACAATACATATGTAATAAATGTTACAACAAGCAGAAATACTATATAGAGAAGAGAGCAAATAAAAATGGGCTCGAATAAAGAAAAATTATTTAAAAAAGTATTGAGAGCGAGGAATGTGAGGAATTCTGGGCCACCCTGTATAAGAAATATAAATTCAAATTTTATTATTTTTTAAATTAAAACGCAAAATTTAACTATATTTAGTAAATATTCAGTTTTTAATACGGCTCATTTTAAGATGTTTTTAAATCAATTTGGTTATTTTACGAGAAAATGATTAGTAAAAAAAAAATTTTGTTTTGATTTTCATTTTTTTAAAATTTCATTTACATATTATTTGTATACTTATTTACCAAGTTTATTTTAATATAAGTTAAAAAATTTTTTTTCTGAAATTTTAGCTCTGAGTTTTCTATTTGTTTAATTTGACCCATCACTGAAGATCAGTAGTTTTTAGTAAAAGTATTGTTTTATAAAAATTACTCGTACTCGAATTCGAAGTTTTTAAACTCGGCATTGCTCGAACTCGGTTTTTTTCCAATTACTCGATTAAGGACGTACTCTAATTCAAAAATAAGTAGTTATAAATTATTTTATTTATGCATAAATGTTTAAAAATACAATATATAAAAATGGAGAAATAGATAAGGGGATAAATAAAAAGGTCTGGCCAAATTTGATATGTTATATGTAATGACTATTTGGAATGTGTATTTATAGAAGGCATTAATAGGTCAGAGAAAAGCAAAAAGTAAATAATGAATAATTGATAAGGGCCGGGAATTGTGATAATTGTAGGACTTCTTGAACATTTGCATGTGAATGTTCAACAATTTTAATAAAATTTGCAGCATCTTAATATACTTTTTAAACAATAAAGGGTGTGTTATAATTATGAAAAATCATTTCTTGCGTTATTGTACACTGTCTCCAAAATTGTTTTCCTCAGTCAAAAACAGAAAGAATAAAATAAGGCTAAAAATTTTCCTCACTACGCATTCCAGTAAAAGCAGATGAACGAATGAAGTACAGTTAATGAATATTAAAGCATAAATTGCCATCAACTGTTATTTTGAGGATTTATCAAAACTAGAGTTGATCAAGTGTCGACCTCACGGATATACCTATTCGGATACGGACACAAAAATTTGTATCCATTGCCAAGCCTGATCGGATCCAGATGATTAAGAGTATTTATCTGATGATTTGGATGATGAAAATAATGAATAAATTATTTTTACACGCATTTTTTGACATAAAATAAAAATTTTTGCTAGTCTCGGTCAGTATCGTTTCTCGGTATCGGTCTCGGCTCAAAATGTTGGTATCGGTCTCGGTATCGGGTTCTTGAGTATCGGTCAATCTCGGTCTCGGGTTGGCCGATACCAGTATTGTTTTGATCAACTCTACTCAAAACAAATAATCCAGAAGTTGATTAAAAATATTAAAAATTAATTTGACATTTTTAAAAGGTAATAAATTTTAATTGAAATCTCTTGAAATGTTTTTAGTATCCCTAAAATAACTACATATTATTTTATTTTGAATATATTAAAGAAATAATTTTTATAAAAATTTATTTATTTTAACATTTTTCAAAATATTAATTACTGTGTATAATGAAAATGGAAATATGCAATATGCTTAAAAAATTGTTTGAATAAACTAGTAAAGGATAGAGTTGGTGGATCAAAATGTCCAAATAAAAAAAGTCCGGATATCCAGAAAATTTCGATTCGGATACGGATTCAAATGGAATGATGACTAAAATAGAGAAAGTATCAAAGATGTGCGCCAAAAAAATTTTTTAAAAAATTGCCAATCAAAACATGCACGCACTTTTGTTTTTTACAGTCAGAAAAACAATTTTTCCTTTTATCATTCTTGTTGAATTTTTTCAATTTCTCGAGCCTTTTGTTTCTTTAACAAATCTTTAGCTCGTTGTTTGTGTGTCTCATTTAATTTCATATAATTATCCCCAGTAGTTGTCAAATATTCAGAAAATTCTGATTTGTTGCTTCGATAAATATGCCAATCCTCTTGTTTTGTCATATTTATAGCTCCAATCTTTTTAAAAAAAAATAATTTTTTTTAAAAAAGATTTAAAATATTATTTTTACATTTTCCATAATTTCATAAAAATTCTTTTTTGTTTCTTCATTAAAAATCCAACCAATTCTTTTTGCTCCTATTGCATTTGAAAGCTTAAAATAAATTTTTTTTCTTTCCAACTATTTTCTTTTACTTACTTCAACCAATTTTCCAAACATTGCAGAAATTGCATTTGGAATATGGCAATCAAAATGTAAGGGGGAAAAAGACATTTTATCTACCCAAATACTCTTTAAAATTAAAAATATTTTTTTAATTTTAAAAATTAATTACTTGTCCATCCCACAAAGAATAATAATTTCCATGAAAGAAAAGCATGCTAACAACTGAGGGGCGAACATCTAAATGGACAGTTACTGCTCCTACTTGTCCAGTTCTTAGTAAATTTGTTAAATTTGACGTTGATTCATCTTGGATATTTTTTATTATTAAAAATTAGCGGTAAAGCTTTGTGGGGATCGTCACGTTTTTACTCAACACATAAAACTTTTAACATCCGTTACATGTTTTTACTCAGTTATCTAATTTTAATGGAAAAGGAAGATCAATCTTGCTTAGATTTAAAATGCTCACTGGGCGAGGGTTTAAGAATACGAAGTACTTGTACAAGAGTAGAGCCCGGCCGCTCCAATGGAGAGAGTGAAAGACATGCCTTCAAGGAGGTTGCAGGATCAGTACCTCCTCAGAGTCCTTTCCCTTATTATAAGTTACCTTCTCCGTTCATTTCTTTCCATTGTTTAATAAGATAAATTGCTTCATCTCCACTCAATTTACCAGGCAAATAAAGTGTTGATTTCTATAAAATAATTTTTTCAATTAATTCAAAACCCCCCCCCCCCCAACCAACCAAAGTTCCACAAAGTACATTCACTCCATTTTTTAATATTTTTTCTACTTCATTATCATTTAATTGTAATTGCCAAAATGTTTCTTTTGGCACAATATCCATTCCTGGAAAAAGAAAATGCCCAACAGACTTGCTATTGGCTATAGCTTGAATTTCCTTTATTTCTTCATTTTTGGATGCCAACTTTAATAATTTATATAATTTATTTTGATAGCTTTAAAAACTAGTGTTGTTGACGACCAAGTTATGATAACTGTTACACACGGTTTTCGGTTAATCCAAATTTAAAAATCGTATTACCTATTTTGAGTTTTAGTTCAATATCAGTTTTCTTTTGGGGAATTTCCTAAAAATCACCCATTTTAGAAAAATAAAACATGGTCGCTAACAACTCTATCTTATACCTTTGCAAGTTCTCCATACAATTTTACTGGAAGGTCTTTATATTTAATTTCACAAATTAAATCACCCAAATAAACAACCTATAAATTAATTTAATTTTAAAAATATTTCTTCAATCCTTTTTAAACCTTTCCTCCATTTAATGAGGAAGAAATTGTATATGAAAGATAACCAATTATCTTTTTTTCTTCTTTAATTTCAATAACTAAAGCATGCACAAAACCTTCTTGTAAATCTTTTTCAATTTGGTCAACTTCAATTTCTGGTTTAACATTTTCAGAATTTATTAAAGAAATTGCCAATTGACGCATTTGTGTGGCATCTTTAATTTAAAATTTATTTAATTTAAGACAAATATAGTAGGGTCTAGTCGATCCAATTTCCGAAACATGAATTTATTAATTTATTTATTTTTTCCGAAATCCCATAAAACAAAGGTTATACTTATTGAAAACTCCCATTCTATTAAATGTTGGATGGATTAGATAAAAACTGAATAGGACATTAAATAGAGGAAAATTCGGGTGAGGTTATAATTTTGGGACAGAGTATTTTAGTAGGCAGATCTCAAAAAATAGCTGAAAAGCTAATACTTTTCTCGAAGAATAAAAATACCTTCTGGAACAGCATGTCTAATAATCATTTCTTCGTTTGCCTGATGAAAAGACTTCAACGGTTCTTTGCTTAAATCAAATGCCTTTAATTTGTTCGGTTCTAACAAAAGGCGACGCGATGCTATCGGCAACGTTTCGGCGCCATTAAGTAGACGAATATCTTTTTCTTGATTGGCAACAATTTCTTTATTATTTTCTTCTCCAATCGTTTCACCTAAATCCAGCATTAAAGCATTCTTATGCTTCATTGCAAATTTAGGATTATCAAACGAATGTTTTGATTGAACAGCCGGAAAAGATTTCCCTGAATTAAGCGCTTGAACGTGGAGATTCGTTGGCGATTTCTTCAGAGGCATATTATTATGCATCGGTGGCACAAAGGCTGAAGAGAACGCGGAAATCGGGGCAGTTGCACCTCCACCTCCATTTACTCCCCACACTTTTGCCATCATCATAAACATTAATCGAGTAAAGTTGCGTTGAGTAAATATCATTTTTGGGGGTTTTTAGTTGTTTGAATTTTGAATTTATTTTTGATTTTTTCCTCAATTAATTCCTCTTTTAAATGGAAAATATTTTGGGGGAAAGCTTGCACTTTGAACATTTCAAAAATTTTAAAAAGGAAGTCTGGTGATTGCCCTTTAATTTTAAAGGAAATATGTGAAAATAATTTAGCATTTCCTTAATGTTTTCAACGAATTAGCTAATTAAAGTCATTTACAAGAATTTTAAAATTATTTTTATTTCACGTGTATTTAAAATTATTATTTCATCATATTATGAAATAAATTTAAATTAAATTAAAAGTTTATTACTTAAAAGAGAAAGACCGATAATTGACCTTTATTTAAACTTTTCTAGACTTTTTATTTTAAATATTCTACATAAAAAATATTTTCTACTTTTTGTGGTTGGCGATCCTTTCAGAGGTAGATTATTCACATGGGGTGAATCAGACAAATTTAGGACTTGTAAACCCTGTGTCCGAACAGTTTGCTTTTGAGTGGTTCTGTCTTGCGAGTTTGTGAAGAACATCTAGTTATGGAAAGAGCGTTGATATAATATTGTAAACTCCATTAAACCAAACTTCTCTCTTTAGTAAATAGGACCACAAGTTTAATAAATGAGCTAAAATCCAAAAATATACGCATGTATATGCACCAAAAAAGCATATTAAAATATACACTAAAATCCCAAAATTCAAAGTCAATATTTTAAGTAAAAACGATAATTTAGTCTTTAAAATTGAAATTTAAGAGCACTTCTAAAAGATTCTACGGACTTTTAAATTATGAAAAAAAAATTTTGAAAAATTTTTAAGCCAGACAACTAGAGTTCAAACAACTAGAGCACAAAATTTTATAAAATACTATGCTAAAATTGCCTAAATATGCACCAATATGCACTAAAATGCAGAAAATGCTATAGGAACCGTGTCGCTAAATTTATACCGGCGTAAAAACATCATTTTTGAGCGTTTTAGCTCATATCCGCATACAAAATAGGTATGTTTGCCGCGCCCTAATAATAAATTATGGATCCAGCAAAAAACTTCAAATATAGTCTGAAAAGGGAAAAATGGGGGAAATAATTCCTATTATTAACGAAAATCTTTTTATTTCGAATTTATTGTTTATAATTTATTTTTTAATTTATTTTTATAATTTATTTTTCTTTTCATCTTTAATCATCAACCAAATTCATCAGAAAATTATTTTGTCCTGGATGTGGTTGCGCTGGTCCATAATCAGTAGCCAGTAAAATATTAATAAAAATAAGATTAATAGTAGCCCAAATAATTAGAGTAAAAATATTATTCATTTTCCAAAATAAGTAGGTATTCTTTATCTAAACTTTAAAATTAAATAATTAAGATTTTATCTTTTTTTATCCATATATTCTTGTGATGTGCCTTTGTTAGTGATATTATTAAATAAAAGCGTTTTAACGGAATTAGTGCCATGCTATAATAGTAAATTAATTTTAATATTCCTAAAGCATTTAAAACGCTTAGGCGTGTGGTAAACGATCTAAAGAGAAAGCCTTAATGGATGCCGTAGTCGAGATCCTATACGTGGTGAGCGAAAGCGCCTAGCAACAACTTTCAGAAGCTCGCAAGTTCGAATTCTGCCCGATGGCTAAACTTTTGCTAGACTCTTTCTATAAGAGAAACCAAGTTTTGTAGGGTATCCCTCAATTAAATAAAAATTTGAATTCTTTAATATTCAAGGCAAATAATACATATAATAAAAGATCAAAGCTTTATTTATATTAATATTTTAACAATCCACGTTTCGTAAAAATACTTTTTATTTGATGAATTTTATAAATAAATTTTATTAATTTTGGAGAAAACAAACAAATAAAATTTTAAAAATATAGCACATTTTATGTACTTTTTTATTTAATAAATTGTTTGATTATTTATCCAATTAATTGTCTTCTTAATTTAAAAAACCCTTTATGGAGAGTTATTGAAATAATAAGATAACCTTATGCGAGGGTTATCCCTCAGCAACTCTCAAACTCATTCTGTACTGAGTGATTTCAACGAGGGTTTGACACATTTCTAATTTCCATTTCTTTCGATCCTTATGGGGGCATATTTAGCCTTGATCCTCGGTGAGATTTTGGCAGGACCAAGAAGACTTTTATTTGATGTAATATCCTCAATTTAATGCTGTCCCTTATTAGGAACTGAAATTGAGAATAATCATTCTTATCCAATTTTGTCTATCTTCTATAAGCTATTAATTGACATATTAAAGATTTTCGAGAAAAAATATCAATATTTTTGAACATATTTTTGAAATTATTTTCAAATATTGCTCAAAATATTTCTGTATATATATTCATAAAAAATACACGTTGAAAAACTTAACAAAACAAATAAATTTTAAACTAAAAGTTGTTATGTATTAAACAAACTAGCAAAACAAATAAATATTATATAATAAAATTTTTTTATTATTTTTCTATTTTTAATTTTTAAATTTATTTTTGAATAACATGTAATGAATTTTGGAAAATATTAATTTATAATTTAATAAGTTCCTCAATTATTTGCCTTGAATATTAAAGAATTCAAATTTTTATTTAATTGAGGAACTTATTAAATTATAAATTAATATTTTCCAAAATTCATTACATGTTATTCAAAAATAAATTTAAAAATTAAAAATAGAAAAATAATAAAAAAATTTTATTATATAATATTTATTTGTTTTGCTAGTTTGTTTAATACATAACAACTTTTAGTTTAAAATTTATTTGTTTTGTTAAGTTTTTCAACGTGTATTTTTTATGAATATATATACAGAAATATTTTGAGCAATATTTGAAAATAATTTCAAAAATATGTTCAAAAATATTGATATTTTTTCTCGAAAATCTTTAATATGTCAATTAATAGCTTATAGAAGATAGACAAAATTGGATAAGAATGATTATTCTCAATTTCAGTTCCTAATAAGGGACAGCATTAAATTGAGGATATTACATCAAATAAAAGTCTTCTTGGTCCTGCCAAAATCTCACCGAGGATCAAGGCTAAATATGCCCCCATAAGGATCGAAAGAAATGGAAATTAGAAATGTGTCAAACCCTCGTTGAAATCACTCAGTACAGAATGAGTTTGAGAGTTGCTGAGGGATAACCCTCGCATAAGGTTATCTTATTATTTCAATAACTCTCCATAAAGGGTTTTTTAAATTAAGAAGACAATTAATTGGATAAATAATCAAACAATTTATTAAATAAAAAAAGTACATAAAATGTGCTATATTTTTAAAATTTTATTTGTTTGTTTTCTCCAAAATTAATAAAATTTATTTATAAAATTCATCAAATAAAAAGTATTTTTACGAAACGTGGATTGTTAAAATATTAATATAAATAAAGCTTTGATCTTTTATTATATGTATTATTTGCCTTGAATATTAAAGAATTCAAATTTTTATTTAATTGAGGGATACCCTACAAAACTTGGTTTCTCTTATAGAAAGAGTCTAGCAAAAGTTTAGCCATCGGGCAGAATTCGAACTTGCGAGCTTCTGAAAGTTGTTGCTAGGCGCTTTCGCTCACCACGTATAGGATCTCGACTACGGCATCCATTAAGGCTTTCTCTTTTAGATCGTTTACCACACGCCTAAGCGTTTTAAATGCTTTAGGAATATTAAAATTAATTTACTATTATAGCATGGCACTAATTCCGTTAAAACGCTTTTATTTAATAATATCACTAACAAAGGCACATCACAAGAATATATGGATAAAAAAAGATAAAATCTTAATTATTTAATTTTAAAGTTTAGATAAAGAATACCTACTTATTTTGGAAAATGAATAATATTTTTACTCTAATTATTTGGGCTACTATTAATCTTATTTTTATTAATATTTTACTGGCTACTGATTATGGACCAGCGCAACCACATCCAGGACAAAATAATTTTCTGATGAATTTGGTTGATGATTAAAGATGAAAAGAAAAATAAATTATAAAAATAAATTAAAAAATAAATTATAAACAATAAATTCGAAATAAAAAGATTTTCGTTAATAATAGGAATTATTTCCCCCATTTTTCCCCTTTTCAAACTATATTTGAAGTTTTTTGCTGGATCCATAATTTATTATTAGGGCGCGGCAAACATACCTATTTTGTATGCGGATATGAGCTAAAACGCTCAAAAATTATGTTTTTACGCCGGTATAAATTTAGCGACACGGTTCCTATAGCATTTTCTGCATTTTTGTGCATATTCGTGCATATTTAGGCAATTTTAGCATAGTATTTTATAAAATTTTGTGCTCTAGTTGTTTGAACTCTAGTTGTCTGGCTTAAAAATTTTTCAAAATTTTTTTTTCCTAATTTAAAAGTCCGTAGAATCCTTTAGAAGTGCTCTTAAATTTCAATTTTAAAGACTAAATTATCGTTTTTACTTAAAATATTGACTTTGAATTTTGGGATTTTAGTGTATATTTTAATATGCCTTTTTGGTGCATATACATGCGCATATTTTTGGATTTTAGTTCATTTATTAAATTTGTGGTCCTATTTACTAAAGAGAGAAGTTTGGTTTAATGGAGTTTACAATATTATATCAACGCTCTTTCCATAACCACCGCAAACGACAATTTAAGCTTAATTAGTGCCCATAGGGTTGCCGTTTCCGAGTCGGGCCGATGATCATTTCTTCGGACTTTATTTTGATCGAGTCAGGCCTGGACGAGTCTTTTTCTGGCCAATTTCTTAGGCCCGACTCGATCTTTCGGTCCGAGTCGGTCCATTTTGGTAACCCTACCCATTTTGCCAGATTTTTGATCAAAACTTTTAAAAATTTTTTAGGCTTTTATTCAGTTTTATTCGTGGACAGCTAATATTTATTAGAATTTTTTAGCTAAACATTTAGTACATTTGTTTCCACCTTTAATTAACTAATTCTTATTCTTCCTTTATATTTCCAATTTCTTTACTTTTTTCAAATTATATCATCTCCATCAGCATTGAACATATGTAAATAAAGCATTAAAAGCATGCCCTACTGCCAAATTTTCAAGCTGCGCAAACGCAGCTTGAGACAAATCGGCGTGTGTTGAATCACAACTTGGGCATTTGTCTTTGATGGGGACTGTGATACTAAGAATAAATTTACAGAAGAAATTGATATATTTAACTTTCTACCTTTTGCCTTTATAATCCACTTTGAGACAGATATTACGGCAAATTGGATCATTATTTGGATTCCCTCCAATCCATTGTGTATGGCTTATAGCAACCAGCATTTCAGTTTCCGCGTTAATCTGCTGGCCACAAGCACCAAATCCCTTATCGTTATAAAATGTGAATGAGCCTGTAAATTGTTGGTTTAACGGCACTCCATGGCTAAAGCTTGAAGAAATAATAATTACCAGAGGAATAAATATATAGTTGAACATTTTTGGATATATTTTTTAAATAATTAAAATATTTATTCAACAAATTAATAATAAAACACTGCGAAATATATTGCTTTTAGGTACTTATGGATAGCCCTCCCCCTTAGTTTGAATCTCAGGGTTTAGCTTAGATGTATTTAATAGTCAGAATTGATTCCTTCCTCAATTCCTTCTCTTTCGTTTCTATTTGTTTAATTTGGCTATTTTTAAATATAATTAAGATTCCGAGGCCTTTCAGGAATTAAACAAATTTTATTTATAAAATACTTTATTTACACTTTAATATTTATGTACAAATAAAATTATATATACAAGCGCAGTAGAAAATAAGTGAGGGGACAAATCAAAAGCCTAGCTAAATCTGATATCTATTAATGACCATTTGGAATGAGTATTTATAGGGGGACGTTTACAGGTCAAGGAAAACTAAAAAGTGTATAACAAATAACAGATAAGGATCGCGAATTGCGATAAACTCTTAGAACGGTCGGGATTCCTTTTAAGGAACGGTCAAAATATATTTGCATGTGAATGCATCGTGAATATTTGCATGTGAATCCATATAAACAAAAAAATTTTTTCCGAAGAGGTCAAATTTTTATATTTTGGTTAAATACAGAAAATAACTTTTTCTGATAAATACCTAAGTTAACGAAAAATAAAGATAATAAATAATGGAAGGAAGATTGAAATAAAGACAAAATTACATAAATATATACAAATGTTAAATTATAAATTTAATCAAATAAAATTTTATTTTTTTTTCCTTAAGTAAAATTGTAGCATTGACGAAAAGTCGTACCATCTTTTGTATAATGACCAACAGAAGGATAAGCTAATAGCAATGCTTTATCAAGAGTTGACTGTGTAGGTATTCCTACATGAAACTGGTATCGGTATTTTGAATGATGATACCAAGCAATAATATAATAGAAAAGCAAAACTAAAGTGTATTCGTTTAACACCCTTTTGGCCGTGCCAGTCTTTTAACCTATTTTTGGCGTTGCTGTCTTTTAATGCATCGAACTATCTTTCCGTTTACTTTGAATTTATTCAGAAAATATTAAACTAATTATTTAATTAATTTATACAAAAGAGAATTAAATATTCCATCAAAATAATTAACAGAAACAAAAGATGTATTCATAGGTTTATTTTTGTTCATAGTAATTCCAGATTCTACTTTATAATTTGTAATAAACCAATAAAAGTTTTGCAATGATTTGTTTAATTTTTTATCATGCAAAGGATGGCATTTATTTTTTGTTATACAACCAATCATAAATCTTTAATATAAAATTTATTTTTTTTTATTATTTTTAAATATTTGTAAAAATATTTTTAATTTAATTGTTCACTTAGAAATTAATTACTATGATTGTTAAATTGTCTTAACCAGATTTTCTTAAGGAAAAAAACAAATTTGGAATTTTCTAGTAATATTATTTTTTGACTGTCACAGTTACAAATAAATAATACTCTGACAATGATTGGAAATTAAAAAACCTCTATTCTTCCAACTAAAACCCGGCTAATTGAGCAACAGCCAGACTTAATCAACTATGACTTTTCTACCCCCATTTCTAGCGGAATTAAAATCCTTCCTTTTATTCGTTAAATAAAAAATCTGTTCAAAAGGTACATGTTTTTAGGGACACGCCCAAGTAGGCATTCACTTTAGCTCGATGAGAGAAATCGTTTAATACTAAATTTGGTAAAATTCGGAAATCTTGAAGCAAGTTATGGTTTTGCGCCGTTATGGCCGCGTGACTACTTGAGCTGTGCCCACGTTCTTAATACCAAATAATTTTCTAATTAAATAAATTTTATAAAATTTTATTTAATAAACTCATTACTTTTCACATTTACAATAACCATCTAAACATCCATTTTTCTCAGCTGTAGCACAACCAGAATATAAATCTTTACAATTTGAATAATCAAAATAATATTCTCTATTATTATAACTTTTTTCCATATCACATTTTAATTCGGTCGAGAAAAGGCAAACAAGTAATTCTTGGTAACAACTTTAAATTTAAAATTATTTTAAGAAAATTTTGAAAAAATAAAAAACCTACAAAAAACAATTATGAATGTAATCATTTATATTATCTCTAATTTTACATTCATCAACTGTTGGTGGATTACAATAAATATAATTTAATAAAAATATAAATGTTGAAAAGGACAAAAGCATTTCCTTTAAAATATTTTAAAATATTAGTTAGCATGTCATTTAAAAATTATTTTGAATAATAGAGATTGGACAAACGGCAAAATCAAATAGTTGATCAACTAATTTAAAAATTATTTGATATTTGAAAAAATCAAATTTCTTCAAAAACTCATCAGACAATTATATGATCAAATAAAATTTGATCAAATATTTGTTTGGCCCGATCTCTATTAAATAAAAGAATATAAAATAAAAATAAATATTGATAATATTCAAGATTTACAATACATTAACTAGGATTTAGTTCAAAAAATATTTTGCAAAAATCTCAAGATATGATATTTAAATTTATAGAAGAATTAAAAAATTTTTTTCAGTTTTTATTTTAAGTAAATAGTGGATCAACAATATCCAAAGTGACTCCTTCCGGTATAACAAATGTTATATTCTTGTAACCAAATTTAAAATAAAAAATAAATAACTGGAATAGTCGATAGTTGTTATACATAATCTGATCAACTATCGATAAAATTAATTAGGTAAAAGACAATAAATAAATTAAAAAAACATTATTCACTTTCACCTTTTTCTCCTAAACTAAAGAAAAAATAAATTTGTCAATTAAATTTTAAAATTATATTCAAATTAGAGACCGGCGCGGGACAGGATCCCGCGCGGGATTTTGCGGGATCCCGCGTCCGCAATCCCGCACTTTTTGTGATTTGCGGGATTTTGCGGGATGCGGGATTTTTGCGGGATTTATCCCGCAAATCCTGTCCCGCAAAAGTTTTGAAAAAAAATCCCGCATGCGGGATCCCGCAAAATATTTTGTATTTTGCGGGATTTTTGGAAAATTGAGTATTTTCTGTCTTGACCTCTAGAAATTCCAAAAATTTCGCCTGCGGCGCTAGAAAAGTGAGAATTTTGGCTACTCAGCCTTCCCTAAATTTCAAAATTTTTGCCTGTGGCGCTGATGAAGGAAGAAATCTGGATAAATAATCCCCCAAAATTTTCGCCTGCGCCGCGTTAAACATTTTGTTTTCGTCAAAATTAAATTGTCCAAATTGTTAGATCACGATATCCTTGTTAAACCACCGATATCAATTTTAGTTCACCGAAATTCACCATTTTTAAGTTTCTCAAACCACCAAAATCCTTTTTAATCCCCCGATATCTCCCTTGGTCCTCACAACTCCAACGTTATTTCCCTTAATCCCATAAATCCTCAGGTATCCATCCAACGCCTACAAATCCTCCAAAATCCTTTTTAATATTTCCAAATCCATAGATATCTCTCAACCCCCAAATAACTTAACTTCTAATCCTTCTATATCCTACATGTGGAGGATATTATAGTTGAGGATCTAAATTGAGGTGCAAAAGCAGATCCTCAGGTGTCGTGCCACGGGATCAGCAAAGGCTGGATCCTCAAAGGTCAATCCTAAAAAGTCGGGGTTTTGCATTAGAAAGTGGTAATATTTCATTTAGCTCACTAAGAAGTATCGTTAGCTTGTTTTTCAGACTAATCTTTACCGTCCTGCGTAATTTTTCGAATTTTTTTCAAAATTTTAAAAAATCCCGCAATCCCGCGCGGGATCCCGCAACTTTAAAATGCGGGATTTTGCGGGATGCGGGATTTTTGCGGGATTTATCCCGCAAATCCTGTCCCGCAAAAGTTTTGAAAAAAAATCCCGCATGCGGGATCCCGCAAACACGATTTTGCCGGTCTCTAATTCAAATCAACAAATTTATCATAATAAAATATATAATTAAAAAATAACCAGTTTTTGAATTAATTGACTATATTTATTCAAAAACCGGTCTTAATAAAATAAAAAATTTTCAAGTGGAAAGGTATATACACTAGTGATGCTCGGGTATCCCGACTCCCGACTCGGGAAAATTTCCCGAGTTTTTGGCCTCCCGATCCCGACTCCCGGTGTCAATTCCCGACTAAGTCGGGAAATTTTTACACCCCTAAGAATGGATTTTTCTGACAAAATTATATTTTCATTTATAAAAAATGAAGAAATCTGGCCTCTTGGTCTCCTAAAATTCCCAAAATTTTCGCCTGCGGCGCTGAAAGGGGAGGATTTTTAGCTTAAGGGTCTCCAAATTCCTCAAAATTTTCGCCTGCGGCGCTGAAAACTGAAGAATCTGTGGAGTTGTAGTATAGAAGATTTCGGTGATTTACTAGGATTATGGTGAATTTGAAGAGATAACGAGGGATTTGCAGTAATAAAGAGAGATATAAATGGATGATTAATGTTGCACAGGGGGTGTTAATACTATAGAGGGATATGAAGAGATATGTGGCTAGTTCACCAAAATTCCACCAAAATTGAACGTAAAAATATTTTTCTCTGTTTCACTCTCTTTTCCTCTATTTCACTCCAATGGAGAGATTCTAAGGACTTAAGGTCAATGGCAACAATTATAAATCAAAGCGCCAGCAATACCCCAGCAATACCCAACACCCCAGCAATACCCAACAAAAGCCCCAGCAATACCCAACACCGATTATCTCTGCGGTTATTAGGTTTTTTGGACAGGCTGTTGGCTTATCTTTCCAAATAATCGGGGAAATAAACTCTTAAGTTACCCTTAAAGATTGTTCACTATAGAGGAATATGAAGAGATATTTCACTCCAATGAGAGTCAAAATTTTTGGCTGCGGCGCAAAAAATGGAAGAAATCTGACTTCAAGACCTAAAAATTCTCAAAATTTTCGCCTGCGGCGCTAGTAAGGCTTCTTTACCTTTCAAAATTTTCAATATTTTTGCCTGTGGTGCAAAAAATCGGAATTTTTGGTTCCGATTTTTCCTAGGTCATTTCTTTTTTTTTTCCTAGGCCCGACTCCCTAGGTCATTTCCCGACTCCCGTTTCCCGATTCCCGGGGTTTTCCTTCTCCCGAGCATCACTAATATACACCCAAGATTAATTTGATATTTGAAAGGCACGATCAACTTTATTCTTGAATTTTATCCGTTCTGAAGTTCTGATTCTGCTGCTATGTGCATGCAAGGCAAATTCTTCTTTCTATACCTTAGTGGATTTTGTATACGGTAGCGCATTTGAATGCATGTAGTTGCTCGTGAGATGGCTTACGGATCATGGCTGCACGCAATTCAAAAAAGATTCCTCAACTCGCAATTGCCTTCCTATTTTTTGAAATACGGAACAAATATTTCAGATTAATTATTCACTCAGAATAATTATAATACATAATTAGTAGGTATCGGATTTTTAGGTTATAACCTATTTTTTCTGCGAAATAGTCCTGATGAATGAAAAACCTATTTTGGATGTTTTTGTGATTTTCGCACTTTTTGTCACCTATTTTGGGCATTTTTCATGAAAATTCGATTTTTTTTTAAATTATTTTTAATTTTTGAAAAAAATTTAAAGTTTTTCAAAAATTTTGTCAATTTTTCTTATAAGTTACATATGTCCAACCCTGCCTGGATCTTTGTCTCCTCATAATATCAGTAACATCCCTCCACCAATTAACTATACTAAATCGGTTATGTCACTTTTTTTACAGTATTTACAAAGAAAAGGGGAATTTGTTTTGACACGAAAATTTTTCTTTGTAAAAAATAAGAGAGAAAAAGTTGTTTTTCTCTATTTTGCATGAAAAAGTTAAGTGTAAACAATAACAACCAGCCATCTGCCATTTAAACGCGGCAGTTACCAGCCGTTTGCCTTTTATTCGCATGCAGTAAATTTTCAATTAATCGCAGCTATTTAGTCGCAAACTTAGAGTTAATGTTACACCAATTGAGTAAAATAGGGAAAACGAGGATACAGCGGATTAAAAGTGACAAATGGGGAGAAGGCTTAATTGGAGAAATACCGATGCGTAGAAATTATTTAAGGATATTTGTGGATTGATAGGATACAAGGAATTTTAGGAGATATCAGTAGTTATCCATACCACTTTTTAAAAAGTGGTATGGATAACTCCGATATCGGTGAATTTTGGTGATAAAGTTTCCGAGTTTTGTAGGTGGTTTAAGAGCATATGAGAAATGATATGAGAAATAGGGTGTTTTTGGGATCTTGGTTGATAAAAAGGAATATCAGAGATTTTAAGCAAAGTGATAATGAGGATACGGGGGATTAAAAGATATGTATATCAGATTCAAGAGGAAAATGTTGTGTGGGGATTCGTGAGATTAAGATGTATCGTAAAAAAATATCGAGGATCTGGAGGGATAAAGAGAGAGTGGAGATATATAATTCAGGGTACAGACTTGGTGGAATTAAAAGAGATTTCAGGGATGAGAGGGAATAAACGCTAAAAAGGATTCGTGTGATAAAAAAGGATATTGGTGAGTTAACGACAATTTTTTGCGTTTTATGGGTTTTTAATGTTTATGGGTTTTTAAAATTTTTTTAATGGGTTTCGGAGATGAGGGATATCAGGCAACTAGAGATTAAATGGATATATTGGATTTTCTGGAATTAATAGTGTGAGTAATTAGGTGTATTGTGGGAAATTAAAAAAATATTTTGTGCTAATGAAAAATGAAAGCGGAATTTCGGGATAAATAGAGATCTTAGGGATTTGAGAAAATGTGATATCGGAGAAAAAAACTAAAGAAATATCGGAGAATTAGAAGAGAAAAAAACCCACAAAGTTTTAATAAAGGGAATTAAGAGGTATGTACATCGGGGGTTTTGATTAGAAATATTGAGTTTTAGGAAGATATCGGGAAATTAGAGGAGTTAATTGGTATTTAGGTGGAAAATGACCGTCAAGGGAAATAAAAATGTTATTAGTGATTAATTGGTTTTTGGGGAATTAATGCGATATCGGTGATTTGAGGTGACAAAGAGAAATATTTATGTTTGAAGTAGGCTTAAAAGTGATATAAGGAGCATTTTTGGGGATTAAGTTGGAAAACAAAAATTTTGTGGTGAATAAAAAGATAACGAAGAGTAATATCGGGGCTCTTGGGCAAAAAAGAGTGAGGAGTGATATACTATAGGGATTCAGGGTATATAAGAGATTTGGTGGGGTTAAAGAAATATAGAGGATCGAGCGAACACTATATCGGGGATTGCGATATCGGAGATTAATATCGGGATTTGAGTAATTAAGAGTGATACAGAGAGTTAACGCAAATTGATGTATGGAGGCTGAAATGAAAGGAATACCATGGATTTAGATATTAAGAGGTATATAGGGGATTTTGCGGAATTAAGTTTGAGTAATTAAGGAGAAATCGTGGATTAGTTGGGGAATTAAAGGAATATCGTGACTTGAGCAAATATATCATGGATTTTGGGGATTAATAGGGATATAGGGGATTTGGCGAATAAAGAGTGAGAAATAAAGTTAATAAAGATATAGACTATTTTGATAAATTACGCTATGTGGGATGAGTATTTGAGGTATAAATATGTATATAGGGATTGTAAGAACGCATTAATGTTTGAAAGTGGCTCTGATGATTGATTGTAGATTTTTGGGCTTAAGATTGATATTGATGGATTTGGCGGATTAAGACGGGTTTTGGGGATATAGGAAAAATAAAATGAGATATCGTGAGCGAATTAAAAGTGATATCAAAGGATTAACAAAGATATCGGGGATTTGGGTAATTAAGAGGGCTATCAAGGATTGCAGTGATACGCAGCACAGAAAATAACAAAAATGAGTGAAGGCTATGTAACCTAATCATCGGAGATTAAGGGATTAATAGGCAAATTAGCGAAGTTCTTGGAAGAATTAAGAGAAATAACGAGGGATATGGTAATTAACAGGGATATCCGGGATTTGGTGGGATTAAGAGAAATATCGGGTATTTGATGAATAAAATGAGATATCGTGAGCGAATTAAAAGTGATAGTTAGAGTAGTTTAACTGGAGGGATATCGAGTGATAAAAAATTATAGTGTATTTATTGTTATATATCAAGGAATTTAAGAACATTTCGTTAAATTAGGGATAAAAAAGGTTTTTGGGAATGTGGGAATTGAACGTGATATAGGTGGATTAGGGACAAATAAAAGGGATATCGATGATTTACAGGTTAAAAGGGACTAAAGAGTGATATAATGTAGTTTAGAAGAGAAAAAAGGTGATATCTGGGATTTTGAAAAATAAAGAGTATATTTACGTCTTGGTAAAAAATGAGTGTTATAATATGGATAGAATTAGATAAGATAAGGTGAATCAAGTGTTAAGAGTGATATCCAGGAGTTTGGAAGTAGTGAGTTTTCGGGTGTTTTGGGAGGATAATGGGTGATATTTGTATTTTGGCGAATAAATATGATATCAGGTTAAGAGGGGATTAAGAAGAATAACAAGGATTAAGGGTGTTATCGTTTATTTTTGGCTATTAACAGGGATAAAAGGGGAGTTTGGAATAAAGAGTGATATCAAATGTTTTGGTGGGAATAAAAGGAGTATTATTTATGAAAATAAAGATTCAAAAGTGGGATTTGGGATAATTAGGGGTGATATCGGAAAAGTAATTAACAGGGATATTCTGTGTTTTGAGGGGATTTGGAATCGAATGATTTGGGAATGATTAGCAGATAGAGAACAAAGGGTGATATCAGAAAATGAGGGAGAGGTGGGTTTGCGAGGTGGATGGGGTTTAAAGACGTATTTCATAGGAATAAAGCGAGATATCCTGAGTTTTGGCGAATTAAAAGTGAGGGTTGAAGTAGTTTAACTGGAGGGTTGGCAAAGGGTGATATATAGGATTTGGGGGTGGTTAAGAGAGTATCAGATGATTTTGGCGATAAAATTGGGAAGAATGACAAAGGATACGGTGGTTAAATGGTAATGTCTGGGTCTTAGGGAAGAAGTTATAGTTGAAAGTGAGAGTGATTAAGTTAGATATTAGTTGATTTTGAAAGAAGGATTTTGGGTATAAGAGATGACAGAGGATTTTGAAAAAAAGAGAATACAATATCTGAGTTTTCGGAGATAAACGGTGACAACTGGGAAGTGAAAAAGGGATTTCGGATGGTGATATATCAGGAGATTTGGGATGGTGATAAGATGATTAAACGAGATATTGTAAGATTTTGGTGATAACTGGTGTGATTTGGCGCGATTAAGGATTAGTGTCTAAAATTTCAAAGGATTAGAGTCTAATGGGTGATTCAAGGATTTTGGGGTGATTAAGGGCGATATCAAATGATTTGCGAATAAAGAGTGATATTAGTGATTTGGGTGTGATCAAGAAAGATATCAGAGGATTTGAGATGGTCATTAATATGATTGCGGTGAAGAGAAATATAGAAGGATTTTAAGTCTAAAGGGCATATCTGTGAGTTTTGAGTGATTAATAAATAAATAAGAGCATCTGGGCTTAAGGATATATCTGGAATTTTTGCATAAATTTTGGGTCAGAGGCATCAATTGGTGAGAGAGAGAGAGAGTCCAGTAACGAGAGAGATGTTGGGGACTTAAGTCCGTCAAAGGTGAGGTTGATTAAAAAATTACCATGTGTTTTTTACAATGATTTTTTTAAAATTTTGTTAAGAAAATTAGGGCAAACAATTTAAATTTTGATCAAAATTCACTTTTTAAAAAGGCTAGATACGAGCGTTCAGGTGCCGCGAAGCGGCACCTGAACGCTCGTATATAATAATATTCATTTAAAAAATTACTATTCGACAAATTACAGTTCCCATCTTTTTCACATTTATATTTGTTTTTTGAAGTAATAGAACGATTGAAAAAATGTTTACAGCCTGAAAACAATATCTATATTAATCCAAACATCCTAATAAATCTATACCATCACAACAATTTACTCCATAAAAGAGATATCCACTAGCTATACGTTCACAGATACAACATTCTGTTGGATGTGGGTTGATGTTGCGTTTAGTTTTCAATTCGACAAATTACAGTTCCCATATTTTCTTCAATATCATTTAAATCTTCCAAATTTTGAAGGGTTTCATTTTCCATTACTGACCGTTTTCGATTTTTTAAATTTTTATTTTTATTTTCTTCAACTTTTTTATTCCCATTTTCTTCGTTATTTTCCTCAATATCATTTAAATCTTCCAAATTTTGAAGGGTTTCATTTTCCATTACTTCATTTAATCCTCTATTGATATAATCTGTCAATGACATATTAAAATTGAATTTAGTATTAAATAAAATTTAAAGTCCTGTGCAAACAATTTGAATTAAATATTAATTTTATTTTATTAAATTCTAGCTGGCTAGAATTAACGCTTGATTGACAGGAATGGGAAAGGAGAGCTTTCTATAATAGGGTTGTTGGTTTCAACCCTTCGGTCCAAGAACCAACAATCTTAAATGAGAGAGGTACTGGTCAATTCCATCCCTGGTTGTTAAGCATTTGCTTAAATCTTAATTTATCGTAAATGTCCTAATATATGCCCTGATTTAATTAAAGCATCTATTAGAAGCTTTTCATTAATCAGAGGGGAGTCGGAACAGTCAGAGTTGTCGGAAATCGAAAGGAATAAAACGTCGGAAATCGGAATTCCGACCCACCCCTGTCATTAATGTTCATACATATTGGAAAATAAACGCACAGGGCTTCTATAATATTAGTACATTTACATTATATAAAAACTTCTATACCAAAGTTAAAGGATTGAGTTTTTAATTTTGGTTCTGGAATAAAATAAATTTATTTACTCATTTTTAAATAAAAAATATTAATTTGAAATTATAAATTGAGTTAAATAAAAATGAAATAAAATCATTAAAATAAAATATTTAAATGTTTGTTCAGGTTAGATTTATGCTTTACGAAATAAAAAATAATTTAATAAAAGAGATTAAATACAGTGACGCGGACGCTTAAAAAATTTTTCGATTGTTGACAACGTTGCAACAGATGGATTATAATTCCATCAAAATTTTTCATAAAATTGAGAAAAGTATCTAATCAAGTCAATAACTTTGGGACTTTAAAAAAGTACATTGTTGTAATAGGGCATTCCAAATTGAATCTAACACGACATCCCTTCCTCCTTCTGTCCTTCCAATATTCTCTCAATAACCTCTCGACGACGTTTATCCATCAATTCGTTTATCTTAGCTAATGATGTTTTAGTCACTCCTTTAAACATAAATGTACTCATTCCAGATAAAATGCATCTATCTAATCGGCAGCTTTTACAGTTATTGCCAACTAAAAATTTTAATTTTTAATTTAATTGAAAAGATTTTTGGAATTTCCAAAAATATTACCTCATTTCCTAATTTGGTAAATCAGACAGAATTCCTTCTTAGCTACTATGTATGTATATTTATAACGAGTTTAGCGGTAGCGAGAATTAACTATAATAGTTAACGGATCCCTTATTGCGTCTAACAGAAATATAGTATAATCCCATTCCCTCCTCTAATTTGAGTTTAAACTTTATTAAAGGAAATATTAAATTTTTACTTACATTCAGATATGACGCAATTTCCTTCGTACAGGCACAAATAGAATTTTTGATTAATTGCTGTACGTCGAAAAAATTGACGACAACCTTAAACAAA
This sequence comes from Meloidogyne incognita, assembly GCA_036172945.1. Lineage (NCBI taxonomy): Eukaryota > Metazoa > Nematoda > Chromadorea > Rhabditida > Meloidogynidae > Meloidogyne > Meloidogyne incognita. The sequence goes on along the minus strand of JARQAC010000006.1, from coordinate 972,996 downwards.
ATGAGTAAAACTCAAAACCTTAGGAAAATCTTACGATCGCAACTAGCAGATTTAGCTTTATAAAACAAATAGCAACATGTCAAACGTCCACAAATATTGCAGTTCGTATTGATTCGACGAGAATTTTTCTCTTTATTGCCAGCTTGCTCTGACAATAATTGTTGATATATTATAGATTGTTGAGTTAAATCGTTAAATGACATTCTGGAATTTAAAAATATTTAAAGAAAGAGTTATTCTAAAATTATATATTGTGTAAATATCCTCGAAAAAATATCCTCGAGAAGCTTCGAAACACAGAACTATCATAAAGCTTTCAAGAAAAATCAAAGCTTTGATCGTTCCAGAAGGTTAACCCACGCTTTAATCAACTTATAAGGGCTAAACGAAGCTATAAAGGTTAATCAACTTATTCAAAATAAAATTTAATTAAAGCTTTGGTGATAAACTTGTTTTGAGTCTTGTCTATAATGTTAACCGTAATACTTTATATTTTAAAAATATTTTAATTTAAATTAAAAATGAAGGCAAGTAAGTAAGTAAAACTAAAATAAATGCCAATTTCCCAACATAAAATACTACCCATGGAAGACGCTAAATAAAATTTAATCACAAGCTACACAATGTGAAGTAATTGCGAAATTAAACCAGGGAAAGATCAATCTCGACAATTAATTTTTTAAAAATTTGTCTCGATAAGCCAAAAAAATTCGAGACCTGCTAAATAAACATTAGAAAAAAAAATTTTTTTTAACATTAGCTTATAATAAACATTAGCTTATAATTTTTTTAAACAATCCTTGAAGTACCTCAAATACTCTTAAGCTAATTTTACTTTGATTTTTATATCCTTGAAAGTTTTGGTACCGTCTATGTCATCAGTACAATGAATCAAACGAAACCGAATGTAAAATTCGATACTACTAAACATCTTACAGACTATCTTATAATAACAAACGTCTTACTGTTAACACTTAACTTTTTATTGTACTAGGTAAAGGCCTTTTCACCCTCCCTGTTACCGCTCCCTCCCTGAACGGTAAAAGGGAGGGAGAACATGCTCCTATAGCTCTTTCTTGTCCCTTGAAACTAATCATTTTTAATTTAAACTTTTAAGAGAAAAATAAGAATACCACTCACATCTATTTGCCAATAATCGTCTAGTCTCGTCTGTTTAAAATTCCTCGTTAATAAATTCGGGCAATTTTCTTTCAATTTAAAATTGATTTACTTTAAAAATTTAAGAGTGGAATAAGCTTCTAAGGATCATTTTGGCTTAACTCTCTCCTTGGTAAAATGATTTGATCGAGCCAATTTGATTGTAATATAGGTAAATACTTTAAGAAAACACAGGGATTAGAAGGAAAGTTGCTTGCTATGACATTAACCGGGAGGCTTTGAAGGTGGTAAATTTAGAGGGTAAAATTGCATGAGGGATTTGGGAAGTTATTTGATTTTTCTTGCGCTGAACTAATAGAACTAAAAAGAACTCATCTATCTCGAAAACGGGGTGAGCTAGCGGAAACTGCCTGCTGCTTAAACTATGAAACGCAAGGAAGTGTTGTTGAAGCAAACAATTTTATGACATGTTCGAGGTCCAAAAGCGGGCGAGAACGAGGCCAAAAGCGAAAATAGTCCGATTGCGAGCAAGTACCGAAGGGCCGAAGCGAAATCATCCAAAAGTGGGTGAGTTGCGAAGGGCTCAAAGCGAAACCAATCCAAATGTTAACAAATGCCGAAGGCCCAAAGCGAAATCAATCTTAAAGCGGGCGAGTGCGGACGACCTTTATTGGCCTTCTAAAAATTTTACTTCGCTAACAACGCTAAAGGAAAAATTTTAGCTTGAAAAATTTATTTCTCTTAAATTTTTTCTATCAAACCAAACAGTGTTGGGAAACACTGTTCGGAAACACATAAAAGGAGGTAACACATACTGGAACCAACTTGAAACCCCATGGAGCATCTGTTTCATCATAAGATGCTAATTTTTATTTTCGCATAGCACCCATTTATTATGTTTCTGTGAAAAAAACCAAGCAACAATAGTCGAGCGACTGAAACATAAGTTTACTTCGACCATTATGAGCCTTGCAATTAAATGGGGTTTAGTCAGATTGTGTAGCCAGGTGTGTGGAAACGATACTTTTAGCCTACAGTTATGGCCTACCGTATGACCTGTAGTAATTACCTCAATTAAATAATTACCTCTTTTCACTAAAGTGATAGGTTGAAACAATAATTACCCAGGTTAGTTATTCTAATAAATGCGGTATCTCACAAAAACAAAGGCTAACTTTAATCACAAATTTTTTTGTCTAATAACTCTTTTTTACCGTGATCAGGGGAATAATAATATTATTTAATAAGTAAAGCCTTTGCTGTAAACTTTTAAGAGAAAAATAAGAATGCCCCTCGCATCTTATTGTAAATAATCGTCTAGTCTCGTCACTCTAAAATTCCTCCTTAGTAAATTTACTTCTCGCGCAGTCACTTTAGGGAAATATTTCTTTTAATTTAAAGGCAGTAAATTGATTTATTTTAAAAATTTAAAATCGAATAAGCTCTTAAAATCATTTTGGTTTAACTCTCGACTTTTTAAGATGATTTAGTCAAGCCAATTTGATTGTAATATCTCTTGCCGAGTTCGTGTTTTTATATTATTTTAACTTTATTTTGTTCAATAAAAAACACGAACTACTACCGACATATTTTCAGCATTTAATCGGTAGTTACGGAATACCATCCTATAAAATTTAATTTCATCGGTATTTATCGTTATCGATATTTTTACAAAATTTCGGTTGTCTTTCTATATTTTTAGGTATTACGAACTAAACTTCCGATCACTAGTCCTTCTATTTTCAAAATGATTTTATATGAATTAGTTAACCTATTACAAATAGAATTAGTAGCCTTAGAATCTTAGTTAATATTAGGATGATTAGGAAAGTTCAGGAGATGAAATAGAATCCACCCATATCAATCTTAAATCTATCCATTAAATCCACCGATATCGCCCTAATATACATTTTGTATAAAATTTGTATGAAAGAAAATAAATAACCAAAGTTGATCAATTTTTATTTAAAAAAAGTTTTATTACAAAAAAATTTAAATTTAATCTCTATAAAATTAATTCCTTTTTATTTAATTCGTGTCATCTTACGGGAGAAATCCATTGACAACTACATCAAAAGTTAAATCATTATCCGTTGACCGAAGTTCTGAATTAAATAGAAATTAAGAGATTTATGACGAGTAATATCAGTTTAGTAGGGATGTTCAGAAAAAATTCTGAAACACAAGACTTAACTCTAAAGCATCTCAAAGAAATGTTTAGAAATACTGAGCGTACTTTATAAATAATTATATACTCCGTAAACTTTTCGGTTTTCCCCGTCTATTTTATAAAATTTCTTACATATAAATAACTTTGGAAATAAAATTTGGAAAAATAGGAAAAAATCCTAAATAATAAATTTAATAAATAATCTAACTTCTTATCGGCATGCCCAAACTTTTATTAGATACCGGTGTACATTGGTTTTTGCTAAAACATTCTATCATTGGCCTGAAATTTATCTAGTAAAACTTTAAAAATATTTATTAATTATCCTATAATCCTATAATAGATTGTCGGATCCGGATATCCGGATCCGGAAAAAGGCCGGATTTCGGTTCGAATCATAGAATTGCAAAAATGTAAGAAATCTGTCCAATTGGACCTTCTATCTTCACAAAATTTTCGCCTGCGGCGCTAAAAAATGAACGACTCTTGAACAAGAAAGACTTGTCCCACTAGCCCATTCAGTTGACCTACAGATTTGTGTCCGCTCGATTAATTCCCTTTTGTATATAGTTGAGGGCCCAAGGAGTGATATGGAGGGACTAGAAGTATCTAAGAGGGCTTTGGATATTGGCAGGGATATTGGGATTTTTATGATTAACAGAGATTAGCTCCATTAATTTTTCACGACTTGGAGGGATATCTGCGATTGGTGATATTAAGGTTGTTTCAAAGGATTGTGGGTGATATCAATGTTTTGGAAAGGTATAATATTAGGGCCTTTATAACGAAGAATGTCTTTTTTAATTTCTTTCAATCAAAACTTACATATAACAATCACACAATCCAATTAAACATTTATTTTTCTTTTCTTTAATAAAAGTAGCACATGTAGAATAGGTATATTCACAAGAATTATTCCCAAAATATTTTTGATTTGGGTCCGAATGTTGATCGCATGTATAGTTTATGTATAATTTGAAGATACATTCAAATACGTCTTTGAAACACCTTTTATTAAATATGTATTTTAATATGATAAAATTAAATAAATTTTTATGTTAAAAATGCACTGCGATTCATAAGTATACCTTTAATTATACATCTTAATTAGGGTTGGACACAACCGGTTATTAACCGGTTAATCCAATTCTAAAATACCTAGTTTCGGTTTTAAAAATTTTCTAAAAACGGTTAATCCCGTTATGTCCATTTTCTAAAAATCTAGGCATTTAATGCAAAGATTTATAAGGAAATTTATAAGAAAGCATTTAACGCATTAATATAATCCATTTACTAATACTAAAGCAGTTAATTCATTAATGCATTTTATGTTTATCCAAAAACTAGGGATTTCCGATAGAAAGTTCAAGATATCAAAAAGGGAAGAAAAAGGCTTTTTGGTCTTTTAAATCTAAAAAATTATTCCTCAACCATACTATTTTTGTGCCAGCATGTGCCTGGAGTGTTTTCCACCCCAGATTTATTATGCTTAAGCCTTTAAAAGGTTTTCAGATTATAATTTAAATGAATTTATTTTTAGAAACGATATTTCAGCCGTAAGGATGTATTTAAAAACAGGATTCATCATTAATTTTCATTAAAAAAATATTTTTTTAAATATTCGCCGTCCCGGTCCGGTCCTAAAGATCGAGTCGGGCGGCATCGAATTTTGGCTCAAAAAAGCCTCGGTCGTGCCGGACCGAAAAAATGAAGCACGAACAAAATGTCTCGAAAGTCGGCCTGATCTCGAAAGTCGGCCTGACCCTACATACATATTTCCTAAAAATATAAAAATTATTTACTTGCAGTCTCTAGATCCATAAATTCTACTCCCATTTTTCATAACTTTATTACATTCTTCCAAAGATGGGTTACCTCCATTTACTTTTAAAGTTAAACAGGATAAAACAATTAAAATAATTAATTTTTTAATTAATTTGTTAGACATTTTTTTAAAATTATTTTTAATGAAAAAGGAGAGATTACAAACTTAATAAAATTTTAGAAAAACGTCGTATTCCTATATTGGTAATTTATCATTATTTTTAAACAAAATTATTTTTCAATTGTTTTTTTTTGTTTTTTATTTTTTTAAATTAAATTTGGTTGGAATTTAAATTAATTAATGCATTTTTGATTAATTAATTAATTTTTAAATTACTATGATGTTATCTTAAATAAAATAAGGCTGTTTTTCATCAAAATAGATATCGATGGAAAAAAATAAGCAGTTGACATAAAAATCCAAATCAGCCCATAAAAAAAGTCGGATCTCATACTCAATACTCGGTGCTAAAATATTGCATTCAAAAATGAGGGATTACTAGGCGTATCATAAAAAAGATATCCCCTCACCCCCTGAGAACAAATTTTAAAACAAGTATCGAAAATAGAGGTGTATCTACTAGAGAATAAGTTTAGCAAAAGTTTAGCCACAGGGCAAGATTCGAACCTGCGAAAACGCTGACACTGATCTACCGGGGTATCGACATATGCTTTCTCTTTTCCTTTTTAGATCGTTTAACTACCTCCTAGCAAATGAGCATTTTAAATGCTGCTAGGTAATCATTAAGGCGCGGATTTATATGCAAGTAAAATCAGCGAAATATGCGCATAAAATATGCACCAAAAATGCAAAATATGCACAAAAATATGCAGTTAAAAATGAGAAAAATAGGTTATAAAACTTATAAAATTAAAAGAAAAACAACAAAATAGCCATTTATTAGTCAATTTTTGAATTATAAAGTATTTATTACACAACTTTACCATTTCTTCGTCATTTTGTATCATTTTTTGAACAAAAATGATGTGATTTTTTTATAATGTCGATATTTGACAGGTGCCCTGTAGTTTCGTCAGAGGTTAGTTTCGTCAGAGGACATTTTCGTCAGAATCAGTTTCGTCAGAGGCCTTTTTCGTCAGAAAACAGTTTCGTCAGAGGGTTATTTCGTCAGAGAAAAGTTTCGTCAGAAGTCCTTTCCGTCAGTAAGGCTCCCTTTTTAAGACTCTAATTAAACGGTGGTATTGTGACTTATAATAAGTTATTTGTTTCTGGATCGATTTGAACAAATAAGGTGTCATTCGAAGGAGCTCTAAAAGCTGATTTTTGGAATGAAAAATTCTATTTTATAAATGATAGCTCAACCGACCCAGCTCGACGAGTTGAATCGGTTCGGCGAACTGAGCTTCACTACACCATTTTCCAATATTCAGGTGTCTGAAACTCCGGTCCAGGAATGTCTGATTAACTTTTTCCACAACTAATTCGACTCCGTTCTTGAGCTCCTTCGAATGACACCTCATTTGTTCAAATCGATCCAGAAACAAATAACTTATTATAAGTCACAATACCACCGTTTAATTAGAGTTTTAAAAAGGGAGCCTTACTGACGAAAAGGGCCTCTGACGAGACTGATCTCTGACGAAACAACCCTTTGACGAAACTGTTCTCTGACGAAAAAGTCTACTGACGAAATTGATTCTGACGAAAATGTCCTCTGACGAAACTAACCTCTGACGAGACTACCGGACACGATTTGACAAAAGGGAAATCTCGCCCGACCCACAAAACGTCTCGCCCCAAAATGTCCCACCACCAAAATGTCTCATCTCAAAATGTCCAATAGAGTAAAAATACTCAATTCGTCGAAATATAAATTAAAAATGAGAGTTGGCACTGATTATTTTAAATCTGGGACTGATTTTTTTAGATTTTTTTGGAATTTTAGACTAAAAACGCAAAAATATGCAAAAAATATGCGTAAAAATTGTAAAATATGCAAAAAGCCACAAAAAGTCCAAAATATGCAAAAATATGCAAAATAAAAGTCACTCTAGACTCTTCTGACCAAGCTAAAAACACGTTTTTTGAACGTATTACGTTATGCCAAGCTTGCAAAAAAAAATATGCATTTGCATATAAATCCGCGCCTTAGTAATCATCCTTACCCTAGTTAAGACAATACTAACTTCATGTGTAACAATTAAGTAAAACTTCCAAATCCAGACAGAAAATAGCAAAATAATTGGATTGATTGATTCTGATAGCTTTACGAACAATAATGTTAAAATAAATGGTTTTTTTCTTGTTTTTGTCAACTGACTGGGAGGAAACTTCAACGGTTTTATTGGCGAATTCTGTGAAATTTTCATATATCCGGATCCAGAATCGATGTTCGAATCGAGAAGTTCGGATATCTGATCCATTATCTTTATTTACATAAAGCTCATCGAACATCCAATTTAATTTTAACTAATTTTTTCTTATTTTTTGTTTAAATTTTTAAAGTAATTTGTCATCCACTTGTGTGTTCTCTATATCTATTTTTTCTATCAAAATTTTAAACCCTCTAATGTTTTAAAAATCAATCCTCTCTTAAATGATTATAAATTGTTTAGTGATCAGACAGTAAAAAATTTCTAAAATATTTTTTGTAAACACATTACATCATTTATTTTTTTTTATTTTTAAATTTTCTTATTTTTCGAAATTCTCGTGATTAGTTTAATTAATATTTTTTAATTTGATAAATAAATTTAAAACTAAAATTAAATTAAAACAATATATAGGACAAAAAAACGTAAAAGTACTTTCTTTTAAAAATAAAAAAACTTCCTTTGTCTAAAACTTGAACCTAGATATGTGACCCTTTGTTGTAATTAACCTCGTAAAATACGAACACTTTTTCGACTGAACTCTAAGATTTTCCCTTAAAATGACCCTCGATTTAACCAGCTTTTCGGTCACTCTGAGTTCGTTATATCTGTAATCGAATAACTCTTTTCTCTCTCCTTCATTTAACTGTTATCTAAGCAAAAATTTTGTCAAATTTTCACTCAAATTTTAATATTTGTTTTAAATCTTTTTTATCAATTTTTACCCGTTTATAAAAATTAATTTAAAAAAATAAACAAACTAGGTAAATATGTACATATTTTAAAATATTTCAAAAATTCTTATCAAATTAAATTTAAATTTACCCAAAATATTTTTGAAGGGAGTGTAAAAAAATAAAAAAAATACTCACAAACACGAAAATATTTTTTCCTGCCAGCCTTTTTTACTTTTTTTAAATCGATTATTCTCTGTCTCTTTACTCATCTCTATTTATTTTTTGGCCTAGAATGTTGGCCAAAAAACTATTTTAAAAGGAACGAGACTCCATTTCCTAGAAATAAAAGCTTTTAGTTTGGAATTGAGATTTTATTTCAAAAATTTATTAAAAAATTTGCAAATTTTGAAAGATTTTTATTTGTATTTTCGTTTATTTATTGTAAAATTTTTTAAGAAAAAAAATTAAATGAAAGTGCCTCCTCCAAATTATCACGAAACAACACACGAACATATAAGTGTGTATCCACCAAATCCTCAAATAATGGAAAATTCACAAGTTACAATTCCTCAATCGACTTTAGCTCTTGGACCCTTTCCGCAACAGGTAAATTAAAATATTTTTTTGTGGATTTGCTTTTTGAATTTCGGCTAACAATCGTTAGCTAAGTATGCCAATTAAAGCTTTCGAAACTAAAAACTCGAGAAGCTTTAAGATTTTGGGGGATGTGCTTGGTGATTGACATTCCTTACCTCAATAAATTTTGTCATCATAACGTATTTTCTCTAATAGCCGCTCTATTTTTCAATCCCCTCTCAAAGGGCCGCTCTATTAGAGACGGCCGTTCAATACGGTATTTACTCGATTAATTGTCCTCCCCGAACGATATGTCCTTTCCAGCAAGATACTGTGATAATATTTACCCAAGAATACAAAAATCCTCAAAACAAAATTTCCGTTCAATTTTTAGGCCTATTGTCATTCATGTAGACAACAAGTTCAAACTAGTGTCAATTATGTTTCTGGAACATTTGCTTGGTTATTGTGCTTTTTATTTTTGCTTTTTGGGTAATTTTTAAATTAAAACAAAACTTTATTTTTTTTTATTTTTTAAAGACTCTTTTGTGGTTGTTGTTGTATTCCTTTTTGTGTTGACAGCTGTAAAGATGCTGAACATCGTTGCACACGATGCGACACTTATATTGGGACTTATCAACGTTTGGGGAGCAAATCAAGAGCTCCAAATGTTGTTATAGTTAAACAAGTTTAATGACAATTTTTTAATGATTTTTGGGTTATAAATGATTTTATTTGGGCAGCAGATTATAATAATTTCTTTAAAATTTTTTATAAAATTATAAAATGTGGTATTATATTTAACAATTACCGTATTTCCTCATGGCCGGCCATTCTATCTTTCAATCATCCTCCAAGGGGCCATTCTATTAGAGGGGGCCATTCAAATGGAGGTGGCCATTCTATAGAGGAAATACGGTAGTTGGATCACAAAAGTGGAATCTCTCTTTATTTCACATCCCTAAGCTTACCTATATTAGCTGATATAAGAAAAAAAGGACGATGTTACAGGGAGCTTCCACTGCGGATAAATTAAAAATTCATAGATTTACAAATCTTCAATTTTCTAATGCCTTTTTGCTTTTATTTTATGCTTTTTATCCAATTAACCCTTTAATTATTCAAGTCATTTATATCATTATTAAGATTTACTAAAGATTTGTTTGGATTATCTTTAATTAAATTTTGCCAATAGTTTAATATGTTCAGTTTATTAATCAGAAAAAATGCTTTTTGTTTGATTTATTTATAGTTTTAGAGCATAAAATTTTTTTTAATTAAAATTTTTAAAAATAATTATGATTGATTCTCTTCAAATTTTTATTTTTTCATTAATTTTCTTTAAATTTAAATTTAAAAATATTTTTGGGAGAAATGAGCGTGTCATCTTCTGATTATGAAGAAATGGTTTTGCTACCTCCAAGTTATCATGCAGCACCTCCCAGTTATGTTGAGACATCAGAAAGATCCCTTATGGAGCAAAACAACATTAGCAACACTCAAGAGAACATCCATCTACAGTCATATCTTCCTCAAGTGAGGACGAGTTTGTCTTCTAATAATGATGAACTACACTCTTCACCTCCCAGTTATCATGAGGCGCCTCCTGTTGAGACAGCAGAAACACACCTTTTAGACCAAAATGTTTCTAATACAAACGACACTCAAATGAATATTAATCAACAGTCAAATATTCCTCAAGTAAGGGAGAGTTTAATAATATAAAAAGTCAAATATTTGATCAAATAATTTAAAATTGTTTGATTTCCGCCTAAATATTTTTTATTTCCTAAAATATTATTATGATAATTTTTTGCTGGAATTTAGCAATGCTTTTTTCTTAACTAAATATTTAACCACTCGTTTAGCTTAACTGCTGCCAGATGAAACGCCCTAACAAAAACACTACATATAAGTACTATTACTCATACATGGAAATAGAAAAATCGCAGGATTTGAGGCCTTTGATTATTTTTAAGATTAGTGTCTCACAATAACCTAACTTAAAAAAATTAATCTTTAATCAAAAATTTAATTTTTGGCACTTGGCCAGTCCCTAGATTTTTGGCACTTGGCCAGTCCCTAGAATCATTATGTACTTAACTCTCTATTTTGCTTACAATTCTTCTAAATTAGTTGGCTAGTAGATGGGAAGAGTGGTAAATGTCCAGCTCGTCACCACATGTCCGCAAATGACTTTCAGAAAAAAATGCATTTTGCTGCATTCTTCTCCTTTCCTCTCCCTACCATAATTTTCCTCGGGTAATTAACTGATAAGTTGACAGTTTGGCGCGAATAACAAAGGTGATAGAGTTCTCAAATATATTTCAAGTAAATCAGGTGGATAAGAACCTTTGATTGGGTTATAATGTAATGATAGAAACCAGTAAAAAGCCATATATTTAGGTAATTCATTTTCTGATAAATGTCTCATTTGTCTAACGCATCTAAAACGCAATCTATTCCAAAAGGCCTCAATTTGTTGTGTATTTGCACCAGTCTTTGGACTGGTTGACTGTTCTATGCTTATATCCTATTTGCTCAAGTCCGTTATAGGCACGCCACTCATCAGAATAAATGAGCGTATTACGAGCTATGTGGCGCTCAATCAAAGGATGTAAAGTTGCTTTATCTCTCTTCTTTACAAAAAAAATCGGGTTTCAGATCTAAGAAAGAAACGTAAATAATTTTTAATTTATAGTTCTAACCCTCTTTGATGCTCTTTCTTCCATTCTTTATCCCTATACCATGATATCCCAAAAATCCAGGGCCCATCATCTCGATCTCAAGCGATTTGTCATCAAAAAACGGAATCCAGAATTTTTCAGTTGCAGAATTATTTGTTGGGCACGAAAGAGGCATTATTAATTAAAAGAATTGATTAATAAACATATAGTGGATCCATAGACATTTTTGCCTCCTTTGTTATTCGCGCCAAACTGTCAACTTATCAGTTAATTACCCGAGGAAAATTATGGTAGGGAGAGGAAAGGAGAAGAATGCAGCAAAATGCATTTTTTTCTGAAAGTCATTTGCGGACATGTGGTGACGAGCTGGACATTTACCGGGAAGAGTTACCTAAGTGAGATTCACCAACTTTGAATACACCTCATTTTGACGTACATTTTTCCCCCAAGGTTTACACGTACAACCGAGATCCGACTGTATATTTATTTTAAAATAATCTAACTATAAATTAAATTTTTATCAAATTTATAGCGTTATTGCCAAACGTGTAAACAACGAATTATCACTGGAATAATGGTTTTAAAATGTTTGTGTATATTGTGTATTTTAGCTTGGATTTTTTTGTATTTTTAAATTTAATTTTAAAAATATTTTTAAAAATTTCTATAGAATTATCGTCCGATTTGAAGATAAAAGAGGGAGACAATGCGAATCATTTATTCTAAAATTACTTAATTCAACAAAGTGTTTGGAACGAAATATTACAGAAAATAATAGTAAGTCTGAAAATATTTTTTTAAATTGTTTTACTATTGGAATATTTTTATTTTGGATTTTGGCTAGTAAACGTCAGGAGGATCCCCTTAAGCTCAAAAATTTAATTTTTGGCAAAAGCGTTCGAAGACCTATTATTCGAAGACCTAGTTTTTAAATTTAACAAATGAGTGATTTTCGGAATTTTCGACTTCTGCTTGCCCTTCATTTTGTTGTTATCTTTTCTTTTGCTTGTTCTTCAACTTTATCTATTCACTTCAGAATTGATTAACGCCCTTTTATATTCATTTAAAGCTTAATACCTGGATTTATAGAGCTTTGAATGTATATTCGGCCTGAGACAATAACTCCTAAACTTTGAAAATTCTTAAAGACGAATATTCCAATGACGTTAATTCTTCATACACAAACAAACAAACATTAGCTTTATCCATATTTTCACATATTGATAGTTTCTTTTCCCTTTTTTTCTCTTTTCTTTTTGTCAAAAAGAATGGCCAAGTGCTTGGCAAATAAGAAAAGCTGTTTCTTTTCCTTTGCTTCTAACATAGAAAGAAAGAAATCGTTTTTTAGTCTTAACACTTCTTTCTACATAATATTTGTTAAAATATCAAACTAAAATAGATTATTAGATCAATGTTCATTTCCGATCACTTTTTAAATATTTCAAAAAATGTTAATGTAAGAATAAAGGTTAGGAAAGAGTTTAGGATTCACAAGAAAGAAACAACAGTCTCAGTTCCTAATAGTATCTCAATCTTGTACTCTGTATTATCGCAAAGGGTGGTTTATTCAAAAATTCCTGATTATATTTGTTCTTTGGTTAATTCTCTATCATTTAAGATTTATTTGAACTCGATATCTTAAATTTGAATAAAGTAATGGCATAAAATGTGTGTCCTAAACTTTAATTTTTTTTATTAAAAATTCCAATGGAAAGACCAAATACGACTACACTTTATTCTTTATATTCACACATTTCATCTAAATAGTGTATAATTGATTAAATATTTTTATGCGGGTGAGTCATAAATTGTAAAAATAAAAAATAAAAATATTCCAATTAAAATTCTAACCATTTTATTTTAAAATAAATTGAAAAAATTCATTTTTCTAAAATAATTTTAGGGAGCTTGCCCAGCATGTAAAAGCAATAAGTTGATTAATACAGATATTTTTGGCATGTCTTATAATACAAATTATCGCTTTTTATAAAGTGATTTTAATTGAAATTTTATAATATTTTTGTAGATTTCTGGCTATAATTCTGAATGAATTCGTGAGATTTTGATGCTACCTGATATATAATTTTATTAAAATTGAGAAAAAAATTGGTGACTTTGTTAACTGCAGCAAGTGTTTATATGAAGTTTTTAATTTTATAAGAAAAAATATATGGAAGTATTAAGGTCCGGTCCAATATTTTATATTTTTCTGTGACTTCAGCATAGTGTAAAACGTTCAAAAAACATGGTTTTGGTATTTTCGACAAAATTCAGGATCAAAACAACGCAAGGTGCTCATCTATAATGATACTTATAACGACACATAAGTCGAAGAAATAAGGTTTCTTGGAACTTGTTTGATGGATTTTTTTATAAAATTTTCTCAAAAATTTATTTTTATTTTTGTTCTTTGATTTTTAAATAGAAAATAGAAAAAAAAATAAAAATTTCTTTTCATTTTTATTAATTGTTGAATAACAAAATTTATTTCTATTTTCTTTTAAAATATTCTTTAAATAATATTTAGATATTTAAAAAATTATTTCAAAAAATGAAGGTCCCTCCACCACCCAGTTATGACGAAACAACAGGGACAGCGCCTCCCCTAGACGACTCTACAAACGTTTATCCACCTATTCCGGAATTTAATGACCAAACTTTTCCACAACCTTTAATGGGTATTCCTCCTCAGAATGATGATGCTCCTTATTCACATCCACATCCTAATGTTGACCAATTTCTTGGACCTTTTCCGCAACAAGTCAAAAATTTTTTAATTTATTTTTGTTTGAGTTTAATTTTAATTATTTTAATTTATGTCTTTGGTTTTTTTAAAAATTCGAGAGGTTCCTTAATGATGAAAAACCTAATTTCTAAAAAATTTTTAAACTTTAAAACAAATTCTGAATACCTCTATAAAGTTACCTCCATTTTTTATGGTACATATATAAATTGTCGGTAATTGAAAACTCTTCTGACATCCGGAACTGAAACAATTTTTTTGATATTTTAAAATATCTAAGAAGTCAAAATTCATCCTTTTAAGTATTATACAAGCAAAAATTTTTTGGAATTTTAGAAGGCCAAGAAGCCAGAAATCCTTCGTTTTCTGCGAACCGATATACGCCCTTAAAATTCAGGATATCCGGAAAAATACCGAAAAAATCATCGGATCACCGGGCCAGTTCCCAAAATAATAGAGAACATTAGAGAGGGTTTTCAAAAGATTCTACTAAATTCTTTTTAATTAAAAATATTTTATTATTAGGCTTATTGCCCATCATGTAAACAACATACACTAACTGAAGTTAAATATGTTTCTGGTTTGCTTACCTGGATTTTGGTTTTTGTCTTTATAATTTTTGGGTTAATAAATACATATTTTTAAATCTAAAAAAATTTTTTTTTAAAGATTTGTTTGTTGTTGCTGTCTCATACCGTTTTGTGTTGATAGCTGTAAAGATTGCCAACATCGCTGTACACAATGTTATACTTATATTGGGACATATCAACGTGTTTTTGGAAGTACTCGAAGTAATCAAGGGAATGTTATTATTGTGAGACAAAATTAAATTGAGGGGAGGAAAAAATTTGAAGATATATTTTAATTGATAGGGACCAGGCTATTCAAATTTTGTTTGTGAAAATCAGAGCTTTGATCAAATTTTATCTAAGACTATGGCTCTGATGCCGCTTTCCTTTATGATCCAAAAGTTTTAAGCTCTTTTTGTTTTCTTACCCGCAGTCAAAAACTTGGCCGATGGTATATGATTGGTAGAGAAGAGGTCAGTAGTGGAGGTTCGGGTATCCGAAAACAAGAAAACCCCGGATATCCGGGAATTTTCGAATGCAGTTCCGGATATCCGAAATCTTCTGTTCTGATATCGGTTTCGTTCTGGGTATCCAGTGGTTTCCCAGGAATCGCTAACCTCTGTCTGTAGTAACGAAAAATAATTTGATCAAAGTTCTAATTTACGAATTTGGCCAGTCTCTTGTATTTTAAACAATGATGCAACTTTTTAATTATTTCAAAATTAGCCAGATTTATTTTTAAGTGACTTAAAAATATATTTTTAACTTGAAAGAATTGAATTATTTTTTATTATTATAATTAATCATTCTTTGCAATTTTCTATATTCAATTTATGATAAATATTTACCATCTTTACAGATTTAAAATTTGTGCGGTACCGTATTTGTATCTACTACCGAAAAATATTGATAAGAATGTTCAGTATTCCGTAACGTATTTAAAAAATTGATTGATTGCTTTGGAGGGATATCGAAGGATTTATAGGGATATAAGAGGAAATCACTGGGTTAAGTTGAATTTGGAGGATATCGGACTATTTGGAGTGATTAAGAGGATATCAATACTTTGGAGTGGATATATGTATGTATGAGGATTATGACGGATATTAGGCCTTTCCGACTTGTCGCTGGCTTAATCATGGAAATAACCAAATATTTTATAATATAAGTCAATATATATTACTCACACTTGATATAAAGTTGATAGACTAGTTTTTATGTGTGATTTTGTTATTGCGTTACTGTTTATTTTATTTTCAAAAAATTTAGGATTATTGAACCTATTTATGTGACACTTTCTAAATACTAAAACAAAAAAAATTTTATCAAATATGTAAGCGTTAGATTGTAAAAATTTAAAATAATATTACGAAACTATAGAAAAATTACAAAAATTCTAACACATTTCAATTACTTAAATTTACAATCGTATGGAAAGCTTTAAAGGAATTGGCACTATCACATTATACGCCAGGATTTTATTTTCCTTCTTTTTTTTTCTTATCCAAAAAATTTTTTTAAGGGTTGGACACTATGCGATACATACCCCCTAATCTACGTGTTAGAACCTTTGGTTCGATAATATGGGACTACTTGGGGACTACATTGAAGAATGAAAAAGTAGTACGCGCAGCCCTAATTAATTTCCGAATAAATTAACGTAATAAAACTGTTTTTGAACTTGGTCCTTTAAAAATTTTTAAATTAAAACTCATACCCCGACCCGAACCCCGACCATATTTTGCTCCCCCGACCCGTACGCCCGCCCCGAAACAATTCGAAAATCCCGTACCTCGATACAACCGCCCCCGAGCGTTCGGGGCGTAACCCTACATATGGCACAGACTAATTTCTGTCCGGTCGTCATTTTCGATATTTTTTAAATTTTTTATTAATATTTTCTCTCTCCTGCCGGATTATCTGGCATCACCATGTGTACTTTTTTGAGAAAGGAAAAAGAGGAACAAAATAAAATGGTGGCATATAATGCGATAATACCAGGGAATTTCTTGAATTTTCTTTGTCTGCTATAACGTAGTTTTATTTATTGAAATTGAATATTTCTGTTGTGTAGTGGTATCGCTATAGTATAAAAGCCAGTGAAAGCGTCAGTCTAGGGGGGATCATACTAGCGGGGCTAGTCACTGATCTCCGTCGTCTGTTCCAACCCTTTTGCCTTCGCCTACATTGTATATTTCTACGCCGGATAAATGTTGTTCTTGTGCACGTCAACATTAGTTAAACCTCGGACACCTCCGGTCGTAACAATGGCGCGGTCGACTACGGTTCCAGCTCGTCTACAAACGTCTACGATCGACAACAGCTTCAGAAGGGACGAGTGGCATTAGTGTAATGAGGCGAAGTGTAGTGAATTGCTATAAGCAATTAGTGAAGGAGGAGTGTGGACTGACGTCGTATTGTAGTGATCGGCAAGAATTGAAAATTAGTGCAGTGGACCTGTTAGATTGAGGCAAAAACCAGCCTAGTGGTCCTGAGTGCACAAGCCGATCGAAGTCTAAATCAAGTCTATCTGGCATTCACGAGCATGTAAGTCCAGACATTGAACATTGAAATTGAAAATTGAAATTAAACATGAAAAGTAGAAATGGCCATGAACATAAAAAAGTACAAAAAATTTGGCAGCAAAAGAACGCGTAAGCCCAATATAAAAGTAAATTCTAAATTTGGCAGCAAAAGAACGCGTAAGCCCAATGTAAAAGTCAAGTCAAATTTGGCAGCCAGTGAAAGCATAAGTCCAAAAGTAATTCGGCTGAGGTCAAAGACCAAGAAGCCTTCTCAATGAATCACCCAGACTACACATAGTGTATGTTCAGGAAAGTGTTGCGGTATCTAGTCTTTGAAAGAGGCAGGATGTATCAGACATCCTTCGAGTGGTTAATTAGTATTAGTATTCAAGTAAAGTATTCAACCACGAGCCATCCTAAAAGTACACAGAAAAACGGCACCGTACTGCGCACTAGCAGAAATGTTAGTGTTGTGGAGTTGAGTTCATTGAAATTCAGTAAAATATAAATTATACTTAAGCAGAGCCAAGATCGTAAGTAGATCCTCTGAGCCTGCAATAAAAAGTCAAGCAGTGCCAAGATTTAAAAGTGATCCTCTGAGCCTGCAGTAAATAAATTATTAGTTGATACACGAGCAGTGACAAGATCAAAAAGTGACCCTCTGAGCCTGCAACGAAACATTAAGTGAGCTTATGGACAAGCAGTGAAAAGTTCAACAAGTGTCATTCAAGGACGTGCGTTGCCCTGTTGTTCCTCTGAGCTTGCTGTAAACGTCAACAAGAACGACAACGAAAGCACTGTTACAACGATGACTGCCACCAAAGAAGAAAGAAAAGATGTGGATCAAAGATGACAAATTGTGATTATATAAAATTATATACTGTAAATTTAATTTGTTATTTTGTCCCTTTTGCCTTTTTGTCATCCCACATCTTTGTTTTTTGTTGAAAATGAGTGTTTGTTTAAGTGAGACAGACGCTCTGGCTTTTAAAGATTGTATCAATAGTCTAAAAGACTATAGTGATATTATCACAACATTATAAAGCTTCGGCTTTAAGTGAAGCCGAACCTTTTTTTCAAGGAGGGAGGTGTTGTGTAGTGGTATCGCTATAGTATAAAAGCCAGTGAAAGCGTCAGTCTAGGGGGGATCATACTAGCGGGGCTAGTCACTGATCTCCGTCGTCTGTTCCAACCCTTTTGCCTTCGCCTACATTGTATATTTCTACGCCGGATAAATGTTGTTCTTGTGCACGTCAACATTAGTTAAACCTCGGACACCTCCGGTCGTAACAATTTCATTATTCGAATCATCCATTTTCTCAACTTCTCTTGTAATTCCTTCCTTTTCTATATAAAATTCATAAATACTTTCATTTAGATATGGATCTATTGAAGCAATTTTATTATCTATTTTACAATTATTTGACAGCCGTTCATTATAAGCATTCATCTGTCCATCTTCAATAGCATCAATTTCTGTTTTTGTTATGTAAATTGATAGGGAACGTCTTAAAATTTTCAATATTTTTTTCTCCAAATCCTCCATCTTCTTAAAAATTTTAAATAAACATTTTTCCTCATTTTGCTTTTTAATTTTAACGTAGAATTTAATAAAACCGTCAATGAATGGGTTCGCAATAATTAAAAAATAATTGCCTGGATTCTCAAATTTTAAGCAAATTTCAATGTGAGAATATTGCTTTTCCTTTTTATATTTATTACTAGTCAGTGAAAATGGCTCAATTAAATTAGCTTTTCTAAACTTTCCTCTTCTCAAAATTTTTCTAGTTCCCTCCAAATTTAAAAAATATATTAATCTTGACAATTTATATTTCTTTTCAATTTTTGATTGTAATCTTGTTTTCACCCCATTTATGTCTATATATCTAATATTATAAAAATAAGCCCTTGGAATTTCTTCAAATGACAGTTGATTTGCGTCCAACTCGATTTGTGCATTAAATATTGGTATCAATGTCATTAATTCCTAAAAAATACATACTAGAGTTAGGAAATTTTAAAAAACTTGATCTTGACTTTAGGTAAGGAACATGACACTTGTCCTTTAGTCAAGGAAAAATTACCCTAAAAATGCCTTGATCTGAATTATGGATCCATGAAAAATCAAGGTCTGAGTCCAGATCCAGGCCGATCTCTAATTAATGTTATATGGAATGTTGAGGGATTTGTTACTGTCCGCTAGTATTGTATTGGATAAGTATTGTATTGGATAGATATCAAGGGAGTTGGATGCAGTGATGTCAAAGTTCCAGTTCCGGAACTAATTAGTTCTAGTTCCAGAACTAGAACTACTGAACTAATGATTATCTGGAACTAGTTTGGAACTAGAACTAAGGAACTAGTAAATGCCTGGAACTAGCTTGGAACTGGAACTAAGGAATTTCAAAAATGGAGTTCCGGAACTGGAACTAGAACTATAAAAATTAAAAATTAAGTTCTGGAACTGGAACAAGTTCCATAGAAATTTTGGAACTTTGACATCACTGGTTGGATGGCCACCCCTGATATGTATATTCCAAAATTCTTCCACAATAAAAATAATTTAAAAATTAATAACCTTTCGAGTATTTTTGTTATCCACAGAATCTAAACATATTATTATTCCCCATCTGTATCTTCTATAAATATCATTCCCAATTAGTGTTAATTTGTTCCTATCTTCACCTGTATTATTAACCTTTACAACCTTTGTGGAAATATCTTTAGATAAATCGCATTTATACATTTCTGGATTTACAAAAAATTTATTGTTCAAATTTTTTTCATTAATTTCAAGTAAAATTTCAATTTTATGTGGTCCACTTTCTTCTTCCATTTCATACAATTCCATTCTCAATAATTTTATTTTAAAACTTTTATCCTCATTTTTGTTATTTTCTGTGGATTCAACCAAAATTCGTTGATTATTTTTATAATCAGAAAAACAAAAAGAAAATATTAAAAATAATATTTGGTAAAAAAATAAAAATTTAATAAAAAACATTTGACAAAAAAAATATTTTTTAATTATTTAAAACTTAATGAATGGGCTGTTTTTATATTAATTTTTGTATTACATTAATAATTTTGAAAATATTTTTCTTTAATTAAATTCAAATGAAAAATAAATTAACACAAATTATAAACAATTATTTCAAAATAATTAGTCTTGTGTATTGCCTATATTTTGTACTTATTGGGTACAAAATTATGTCCTTTTCATCAGAGCTGTTTCGAAATTTCGATTTTCTAGTTTTTTTCCGATTTTCGAATTTTTAGGCCAAAAGGATGAAACTTGGAATCCACTGTAATTTCTTATCTTATTTGAGGGCCGTGAAGCCGGGTAAGATAAGATAAGAAATTACAGTGGATTCCAAGTTTCATCCTTTTGGCCTAAAAATTCGAAAATCGGAAAAAAACTAGAAAATCGAAATTTCGAAACAGCTCTGATGAAAAGGACATAATTTTGTACCCAAAAAGTACAAAATATAGGCAATACACAAGACTAATTATTTTGAAATAATTCTTTAAAATTTGTGTTAATTTATTTTTCATTTGAATTTAATTAAAGAAAAATATTTTTCAAAATTATTAAATGTAAACAATACAAAAATTAATATTAAAACAGCCTTTTTTTGGTTCTACTTGACTTTACGAGTCCAATCAGAAAATAATTGGATTTTTATTGCTATTCAAATTAAGGGTATGGTTAAAAAACATTTCAATATATTCGGGACCTACATACGCCCACTCGGACTTATTTATTAGCAGTGATGTCAAAGTTCCAAAATTTCTCTGGAACTAGTTAGAGTTCCTGAACTAAGTTTTTAATTTTTGTAGTTCCAGTTCCGGAACTCCATTTTTGAAATAACTTAGTTCCAGTTCTGGAACTAGTATCCGTTCATCTATACTTAGAAATAAAACTTTATAATTATTTTCATCCAAATAAATTTTAAAAACACAAAATTAAACAAAATTTTATTAAAATTTTGAGATCATAAATTAAATATTAAAAAAATACTATAAAAACAAATAAACTTTTTTTCAATAAATTAAAAAATATTTAAAATAAATTATCTCTTCTAATACCGCATTCGTTAATAAATCCGTTTATTGGTCTAGAAATTAAAATTTTAATTTTAAACTATTCTTCATTTATTCACCTATTAATATTTGTTGTTGTATATTGCATACTATTGCTATGTCTTAATTGATAAGGAGGTGCTGCTGTTGGGAATTTTGGTATAGCAATAGTAAAATTTGGTGGAGGGGGAGGTGGTGGTGATTTTGGGGGGTTTAGATGGACTGAAAAATTAAAATTTTAATAAATTAATATTCTTAAGTTTGGAGTATGTTTCATTGGATTCTTGTGCTAAAATTAACCGATCAGACGAAAATATTTAAGAAATTCAAGAACCGAGTCCAAAAATCAGACTAACTGAAAACCGAAATGTTTGAGGAGTATAAAATTTGGTTGAGAGAGGGACTAATTAATAAACTGTTATTTTAAATTTAAAAAAATATAAAAACATTTTTGTGTTTCATTATTTTCTTCAAAATTATCTAGCTGTACAATGCTCGAATAATAATCTTCTCCAGTAGATGAAGAGGAGGAGGAAGAGTTGTCATTTTCATTACCGTTATTAAGTTGATGTTCATTAGAAACCTTTTTTTAATTAGAATTAAATTTTAATTTATTTTGACTACACCCCGATGTACCGCGAGCTATAACTTTGTTCAAAATTGTCGAATCCGTGGCGCTCTAGTATGGTTCAATGCGGCTAGACCGGCTGAATCGAACGGCGCCACGGATTTGACAATTTTGAACAAAGTTATAGTTCGCGGCACACTGGCATGCTCCCATTTATTTTACCTTTAAATTTAAAAGTGATTCTCTTTTTTGATAATCAGTAGAATTTAAAAGAACTTTGGGGCAATTTGCACAACCATAAAAAGGGCAATGTAAACTATAATATTTAGGTAAATATTCTTTTGAATTATTTTTCAAAAACCTTTTAATCCCTTTTTCTTTCCCTTTTTCATAAATTAAAGATTCTATGTAAGTAGAACCTGTAGAATATAAATATGGTTGTTGTTGGGTACCGATAATTAATTTTGGAAAAAGAAGACTGTTATTGTGTTGATTTTGTTTGTTATTTATTTTTTGATTTTTTTGACTGAAAAATTTTGAGAAAATATTTTTAAATGTAAATTTAAAAAAATTATAAATATATGTATTATTTTGAAAAATAAGCCCAACTCAAATGTATTTGTCTCCATTTTATTATAAAGTTGAGTCGTCAGATATAGATATCCTGATCCGAAAAAGTGTCACTATCTCGGAATTGCCGTACATACCGTATTTTCTCTAAAATAACCCCCCTCTAGAGGTCGATCGAAAAAAAATAACCCCCGGGGGTTATTTTAGAGAAAATAAGGTACTCCAAGCGATGCCCTAAGCTTATATTTTTCAATGGGTCTCCTCAGATATGCCTATATTAGAGGTGGGATTTTATCAGAGTATTTACGGTATATGAAAAGTTAACATGAACGGATAAAATATAACAATATAGGAATGCAAGATGAAGAATTCAGTAAAGTGAAATAAGCCCCGGGGATTTATATTAAAAGTATCTTTTAAAAATAAATTCTACATTCGAACCCCAATAAAGTTGGAAAATGTTCAGTATTTCGGGAGGTTCGTTTGGGGTTATTATGTAATTACTGGGATTCGACTATAATTTTTTAAAATATATTAATCTACCTATAGCAACAACAACAATCATTATTATCAGATATAATACTCGTTCTTCTACTATTATTTACTTTTGTAGTACAACAAAAACAGTACAA
Source organism: Meloidogyne incognita (assembly GCA_036172945.1). Lineage (NCBI taxonomy): Eukaryota > Metazoa > Nematoda > Chromadorea > Rhabditida > Meloidogynidae > Meloidogyne > Meloidogyne incognita. The sequence continues at coordinate 949,919 of JARQAC010000006.1, read as the reverse complement.
AAGTAGAATAATACTTGTAAACATTAATAAAGATAAACCGCTAATTATTGTTGTTATAAAATTATTTTTAAAAATTTTTATATTTTCTTCTTTTTCGTTTTCTAAAAATGGTGATGATATAATATTTATATTTTCACATTCATTCATTTTCTGCTTTGAAAATAAAATTTAAAAATTATTTCAAATTTTAAAATTCACAAATTCAGACCATAATTTAATTAAAAATTATGATCAAAAAAAAGGTTATTTTATTCTAATTAATTGATTTTAGGTCTAAGTAAAAAGAAGAGACTGGATTGGGAGGTTGTATGAGAATCGCGATCTTGAAAACCGAGATATTTGTTCGAGACATCTTGGACCGGCTTCTAGTTACAAGTACCTAGTTATGACCAGAGCTGGCGAATTCTTTTTCTTCGATTTCGATTGTAACTAGATTTAAAAAATCGAAAAATTATTTCAAAAAATTACCTAATATTGTTCCTTTAATTTATCCTAGATTTAATTCTATTTAATTACTTAAGGTAAAATTAAAAAGAGGAAGAGTCAAAAATCAAAAAAATTTAAATTAAAAAAAATTTAAAAACCTTATAATTAAATTCGATTAAATGAATATTAATATATTCATTTGGTTCTTTACATAAAACTTTTTCTACAAAATTATCACCAGTTGATTTAATTTTTTGAAGAATTTGGGGAAGAAAAGAAATTAATTGACAATCACAATTCCAACGATTTCCTTTTGAAAAATAATTTTAAAAATATAATTTAATTATAAAAAGCATCGGTTTGGGTTGAGGGCGGCATGAATAAACCTCCATTTATGGGCGCTTCTTTTTAAGACTAATTTTTAGTGTTTATCCGGAACCGAAATTTTGACCGGAACCGGCTGGAACCAATTAAATTTCCGGATCCCGGAACCAGACCGGAACTTTTCTAAGTTCCGGTCCGGAACTCAAAGCCTTGGAACACCAAGATCTCTTAGTCTCAATGTCAAGCATCGACCGCCTGGAAACCAAAATATAGCCTCGGGAAGTCCCGAGTCCTTTGAATCAGGATCTTTGGATTAGTGGTGTAATCTATCGAGATTGAAATTACGTAAGGGTCTAACACATAATATGGACCCAGAAATTTTTTATTTGAATTTACCTTCCAATTTCAACATTTTAATTTTTTTCCAGTCCAAAAGCAAAACAGATAAATTAGATAATTGGCAATTAGATAAATCCAAATATTTAATATTTGTCTCCATTTTATTTTCTAAAAAATTTCCAAAAGCTTTTTGATCTATTTTTGAAAGAAATATTGAATTTGCAAGTGAAAGACTTTCTAAATTTGGAAGTAAACTGAAAGAGTTTTCCTAAAAATAAATTAAATATAAAATTATTTTTTAAATTTATTTATACTTGTATTTCTCTTAATTGAACCATTTCTTCAATTTTTAGTATTTTTAAAGTTGAAATATTAAGTGGAGGAATCTGAAAATTTTTTTAATAACAGTTTGGAGAATCTACTTTTAAAATAAGTAGTAAGGTCGGATCTCGATTTTTCTTACATCTTGGGGGGGGGTAGAAAAAGAGTGGATACAATATTGAGATGTAGGTATCGCTTATAGGTTCACAGATAAAAGCAGCTTTGCGTCTTGCGACAGAAAATGGCATCCAAAACAATGAGAGACAAAATATTTTTTGTTGTATAATTTTAATTTAAAAATAAAGCGGATCCTGTCTTATAAAGTGACCCATCTTTATAGGAAAGTCTTTTTCATAATTGAATGGCCAGCTAAACAATTAATTACTCAATTTAATAATCACTTAATCAACACCCATTCAATCAGAAGAAATATCTTAGAAAATTATTTAAAATAAATCTACCTTCATCCAAGAATTTCCAGAAAGGTCCAAAAATTCAAGTTTTTGAGGAAATAAATTTTTAATTTCAGTCTCTGTTGGAATTTTATTATTATTCGATTCGGATACAAAAGAAGAAAGCTTTAAAATATTTTTAAATTAAAGAAGAATTTTTTTTAATTTTACCAAATTTTTTTCAAGTCTCAATTCCCGTAATTCTCTCAATCCACTAAAAGCATCAGAGGAAATATAACTGATTAAATTTGAACTTAAATCCAATTTAATAAGTGAAGGTAATGAATGGAATAAATTGGAAGGTAACTAAAAAATTAAATTTAAATTCTTGAAAAACACTAAGAAAATATTATTTTAAAATTAAAATTTTTAATAATTTAATAAAGAAAAATTAGTATTTTTTCTCAACTCTTTAAGGTAAAATAAGAATTTTTAATTAAATCATAAAAGCATTGTTTGAGTGATTGAATTAAACACAAATGTTTGAGCAGGCCGATGTACCGCAGAGCTATAACTCCGTTCAAAATGGACGAATCCGGGATTAGTATAGTTGAATCGAACCATGCTAATGAGTTCCGGATTCGACCACTTTGAACGAAGTTATAGCTGTGCGATGCATTGGGATGTACCCCCCCCCCTAATCACAAAAATTTGATCATATATTTAATTTTACCATTTAGCCATCTCTTGATATAGAACTTGGCACAGGGGTTTGGCTTCACTCCAGAGCACAAATCAGCGTTTAGTTGTAAAAATGCCCGAAGCCCGACTCACCTATACACCCAAAAGTAAATTTAAAATTACCTCAGCTAATAAATTTCCAGTAAGCTTCAATTCTTCTAAATGTTCAATTCCTTCAAATAAACTTTTTTCAAAATTAATTCCTTCCTTTTTAATTTTTATTTTTTCCAATTTTGAAATTCTATTTCTCGTCAAATCCAATATTTTTAATTTATTTAATCCCAAAAATGTTTTTTCTGAGAGAAAATGTAGTTGATTGAAAGAAATATTTAATGATAATAGAGAAGATAATAATTGAAAGGAATTTGGAGATATTCTTTCTATTTGGTTATTTGATAAATCCAAATGCTAAAAAAATAGAATTTTAGAAAACTTATTATTTAAAAATCATTTTTAAATCAAAAAAGCCACCTTAATTAAATTATCACAACCCCATGTAAAAATGAAACTTATAGACCAGCTAAAATCCTAATGTAATTTATAATCAGAGATTAGATTGAGACGAAATCACGTTCCAAAAAAATTAGTCTCTAGTTAGTTACTACAATCATGCCTAACCGCTAGAGATGTCCAAGACTCAGGACTTTTCTTAAGCTTTTTTCGGTCTTGGTCTTTGGGTGTAGTCTAGGTCTTGAGTCTTGGAAATTTTTCGGTCTTGGACATCTCTACAAACCGCCATGCCTTAAAGGTGTTTTCTGTAGATTATCATATTATAAAAGAAAAAATAAAACTAAAATTCTAAACTTAATTTGAAAGTATAAAATAGTGTCTGATCTTTGATAGGCTATATCTCGGTTCTCGCGATCAATATTTCTCGAGCTATCAATCTCGATTGCCCCTTCTCAGTCCGGTCTCTAATATTGAGGGTCCTACACTTAACATCACCTTTCCTCCACTTAACATTAACATCACCTTTCGAAAGGGCTTAAATTGGAATCAAATTCATAAATTATCTCCTTACTTCCAGAGTTTGCTTTGATTTTCCCCTAATATTTTGTCCATTTCCAAACATCTGATCATCAATTAATTTTAACCGATTCCCCCTCAATGATAAATATTTTAATTTGCTCATTTGTGAAATAAATCCAGGCGGAATTAAATTAATTTGAGAGTCAGAAATATCCAAATGCTCTAATTCTAAAAATAATTTTTAATATTAACACAAAAATTGGGCAATTCTGAAAAATCCCAATGTAATTAATTACAAGATTAACAACAGGTATAGGTTCAGAAAAAATATGGTGAAAAATAGAATACCGTATAACATGTATTAATTGCCCTCAATTAATTGCCCTCAATCAAATATTACCCCACTGCCATTAATTAGATTAGAGCAATAATTACCCCCATCAAATGCCCTAAGACACGTTCAAATTTTAAATCTCGTATAATTACCCTCCCTCGATTAATTACTCCTTCCAGCGGAAATTCGAAACAATAATCACCCAGGGTAGTTAAGGATATACGGTAGTTTTACGGCATTAGAAAAACTTGAAATAAAATTTTTATTTCCCGTTAAATAAATTCCAATCAGAGTTATTTGGAAATTAACAAATAAAAAATACCCTGATATAAAGCTATTGAAAATGTATCTAATTTCAATCCGTTTGAATTCTTTATTGTTAATGATTTAAGCATTGGATTAAGTCTAGAAAATTTTAAAAATGTTTAAAAAATATTTTCTTCAAATTACAATATAGGAACAGCATTAATTCCCGAAAAATCACAAAATACAGTTAATAAGTCGTCATTACATTCACATCCTGGAGGACAAAATGCATTGCTGAATGTAGCTAATAAATAAAAAGTAAAGGCAATTTTTGTTGTTTTTTGAAAGAATTTGGAAAGAAATAACATTTTTAAATATAAATACTTAAAATTAATAATTATAAAACTCAAAATAAATCCAAAATAAATACACTTCATATAAATAAATTTTTAAATTGGTAGGCAAATGGGTGGGGGATATGGACAATATCTCCCCTAATTTAAGATACCTATCAAAGTATAAATTTTTTTTAAATTTGTGACAGAAAAATTTGATCAAATTAATAAAATAAAGTAGAATTAATAAGTAAATAGAGTACATAGTTTATTTTGTATATCAGTTAAAGATCTAACAGACTTGCGCGTGGATACGGATAATATCCGGACATCCGCAGATATATCCGGATACGGACGGATATGGATAGTATTTTTAAAAAATCGGACGGAAACGGATGCATACGGATATGGTAATGTTCGTCATAATTTTATCACGCAACACAGAAAAAGTGAATTTATTCGCCTACGGCCTTCCAAAATTCTCAAAATTTCAGCCCTTAATATAAGCCCATATACAGCTCACTCTATGTTACAATCTCAGCAAAGTGATCTATAAAAAATAGAAGCCCAAAGCTTCTAATAGAGCATTACTTTTTTAACATTAAAAATCCAAAAAAAAATTCTTTTTAAATAAAATTAACTTTAATTCTTTTTAAAATAAATAGCAATTAATTTCAAAATAAAATTTGTTTTAATAAAATGCTTGTTGCAATTGGAGAATATATTTTATTTATTTACGAGAGAATCCTCCCTCTCACTCCCTTAAAAATACGAAGAATGTCTCACTCAATTTTCTCCTTTTTCAATTTTATTTATTTTTAGGGGGGGGGGGTGGTCATATTATTTTTATTTTTGTTGTGTTCGTTATTTTGCTTCTTCTATTTTTGCTTTTTCCCTCTTGGGATTGTGAAAGCGATAAACACTCGTTTTCTCAATGTGTGCATGGACTAAAAGAAGCCCACCAAAAATCCAAAAGAAGCTTTAAATAGAGTAATAATTAAATATAAATTTAGATAAACTTAAAAATTATTTAATTTTTGGGGTAAATGAATGGAAAAAGAAATAACAAAATGAAAGAAGAATTAGGTTAAGGATTAAGTTAAAGCTTAAACACGCGTATAGCTGGGTTTCATAGCGGACCTTCGACCAGCCGCAAACTTTGAATTTCCGACTCAAAACTTTATGAAGTTGAGAAAACTTCCTGGTCGCCATTCTATTAGGCAGTAAGTCTGTCGGATCCGGATATCCGGATTCGAAAAAGGCCGGATAACCGGAAATTTTCGGTTCGTATATTGTGTCCGGATCCGGATTTCCGAAGATTCACAACTATCCGACAAACTTATTTGACAGGTTCTATAATATTTGTGCCAGTATTATTTTCCAAACTTAATCTATGATAAGTTTACAAAAAACCTACAATTTTTTTTGTAGAGTACAGGGTTGACAAATTCTAAAATAATATTGGTGAATTCCCAAAAAAGTCCGGATATAAGAACATTTTCGCTTCGGATATCGGAATAGGGGATTGTGTAGGGTCCTTCAACCCTACTCTAGAAGGTTGTTAAAATAATCGTTAATTTTTAATATATTTATGAAAATAGAGGTCGACGCGGGACGGGATCCCGATCCCAAAATTCCGGATTTTTTGATTTTCGGGATCATTCGTGATCCGGGATTTTTCCGGGATTTATCCCTCGGGATCCTGTCCCGGCATCGGTTAAGAAAAAAAAATCCCGACTCGGGATCCCGGAAGTACGATTTTGCCGACCTCTAATATGAAATAAAAATATATTTTACGTAATATTTTGAAAAAAGTTTCTTTTTCTTTTAAATATTTGTAGATTTACATAAAAAATTTATTTATTTATTTGTTTTGTTGTTGAAAATGAGCGCGCATTTTGTATTTATTTATTGTAACGGATTTTCGGCAGTCGTCCGTTACAGATATTTCAATTTAGCTGTTAAACATATGAGAGAGAGGGAATGAACAAATATTTGGATATTACAACAATATAAGGAACAATTAAATAAATTAATTAAAAAAAAATAAATTCTTATATAGAAGATAGTGCTATGCATTCACAAAAAATCATATTTTAACAGACGTTCGGCGTCAAGCCCTTATGGCAGATACTGATATTGTGGTTACATAAAATCAGCCATAGTTTGCCGCTATAAGATTTTTATCTTAGCGGAAGAGGTCGATCGGAATTCCGATTTCCGAGTTCCGAAAATTTATGCTGATTTCCGACTTTTGAGCCATTTCCAATATCCGACATCTCCGATTTCCAGCACCTTCGCATTTCCGATCGACCTCTGCTTAGCGGAAGATGCCGATTGTTGGTTACTGGGTGAGGGTACTCTCTAATTAAGGGGGCACCCCTATGCAAAGGTGAGGGGAGGGAGGGTACCCCTATTTTTAGAGGTGAATCCCCAAGATAAACCTTTTAGGATATATTGTTTCTGTGTTTTTACATAGAGGTCCGACAAATCTAAACATGTACAGAAGATTATTTCTAGGATTAAAATAAAATTAAATTGTTTGGTGTTGATATTATTAGACAGCTGGATAAACAAATGCGCGCAAATCAATTAATATGCGAATGTAATGAAAGAGTAAAGAATAAAAATAATTTATTTAAAAATAATAATATTTAATAATTACTCAAATTATTTGACAGAAAAAATAAACGAAAAAATACACTTAGAAATAATTATAGTAAAATAAATCTAGTCTATAAATTAAAAAAAAATGATTAGATCCAATAAAAACTATTAGGTAATTTATTTTAATAATACAGGCGAACCCCACTATAAGATGCATTAAATAATAGATTCACCTAAATTTAAAATAAGTACCCCTCAGTACAAGTAAGGTTGGCGGATCCGGATCTGAAAATTTGAGTTTGGATATCGTATCCGGATATTAGAAGATTCAAGGTTGCCGGGGTAGAGCCTTCAGGGTTCGGTTCAGATTTTTGCCACAAAAATCGTCGGGGCGGGGTTTCTTGGGTCGTTGCTACCCTACTTTTAATTGACTAAGAGATGCATTCTACTTAAAGAAACACCTCATTATTTGATAAAATTTTTCAACATAAGGGTGTATCTTAGACTTGAGATCCGACTTTATTTATTTATTTTATTGAGGGGAAACAACTATAAAAAAGGAAGGAAAAAGCCAAAGAAAAACGCCTCTATTTTCCAAATAAAACCTTAAAAACATATTATTTTAATTGGCACTTTAATCTAAAATAAAATGGCAGAGAATATCGCCATTTTAGTCATTTAATTGAAGGTCAAAAATAAATTTTTAACAAAACCTACAATTTTGTATTTTAAAAAATAATGCGGGGAAGACAAAAAACGATTTTTTATTTAAAAAAGGAGAAAAATAGGTTTGGCACGCAATTTAGTAATGCTTTTTAAATTATTTTTTATTGGTTATAAAAATATTTTTAAAGAAAAAATATTTTGGAATTTATAATATAATTGTTTTAAACTATTTATTAACACAATATTAGATCGTTACAAAGAAAATCCCATCAGAAAAACCCATTAGCCCATAAATCCGATTCATTTTCTATGTGTGAGCTCGAGTTTACTCATTAAGGGTGGGTTCATTAGGGTCAATAAGGGTCATTAAGGGTGTGTAAAAATTCCTAAAATAATTTTTAAAAGTTGAAAATAATTATAGCCACGGGGGCTTGAGGAGGGGGAACAAGCTTCGACCCTATAATGTCCCTAAATCTTAAGTTAGATTAGAAAAAAAGCTAATTCAGTATACAATATGGAAATGGAATCAACATGAGTAAATTGTGTCTAATAAAAATAAATTGAAGCAATCAAATTCTAATAAATTTAAACAATCAAAAAATATGTCCCTTCAACTACACCAAAAAATTTTTTTTAATTTTACCTCCAAAGAAAAAACATATGTCAACATAAAATGTAAAAAAGGATTAAGAAAATAAAAATAATTTTTAATTGCAAATTTATTTTTGAAAAATAAAAGCCAAAAATTAATTAAAAGAAAAATTTGGAAATGCGCAAAAATAAAACAAAAAAAAACAATTTGTAAAGAATGATAGAAAATTCATAAAAATTAAAAACGTATCTATAATTATATTCTCATTTTTCATTATTAATTTAGGTATACATATTTTGGCTAGAGAAGAGACAATAGATAAAATTTCTAATTTATTTTTTTGGGGGGGGGGGGGGGGTTAACGTAAAATTTTCTGTTTATTATTCATAAGTTAAAAGTAATTTTTTGTGATCAGAAAATGTTTTTGCCTTATTAAAATTTAGACAAATATAGGAACCATCGTACAGTAAAAACCGTACAAATTCCATTAAATTAATCATAAAATAATTAATAAAACATTTTTTAATAACCAGATAATATTTATCATGTTTGGGTCATGCCGCATTTTAAAAGCGGAAGACGAAAAGCGGAAGAAAGCGGAATAGAATAAAAATCGGAACGCGGAAGGGTTAAAAACATCTGAATTGCGAAAGACGGAAACGGAAGACAGCCTATCACTCATATTTATCCATAAAATGATACAAAGTTTGAAGAAAATTTTGGAATAAAGTAAAGTCTTAACAACTACGAAATCTGGGCCGGAAACAAATTAATGACCATATCTTTTTGATAAATATTGAAATTTAATTAATATTATTAAATTTTTTACGATTTTATAAATAAAAACAAAAAAATAGTAAAGCGAAAAGTCAGAAATTCTTATTATTATTACCCATATTTGTCAAGGCAGCAGGTGTTTAATTTATTTTAGAGGCCTTTCTAATTCTCGCTTTTTTTGTTTTTATGGAATTGATGAAAATGAATTTTATATTTGGAAGAATAGAATAACTGGAAGTAAAAAAAGAAGAAAAAGAAAGGTTTTTAGGAGGATTTGGGGAGGATTTGAGGTTGATTTCTTTTTCCTCTCCTGCTGGCTTTTCTCTTATAATTCTATGCAAAGTGTTCAATTTTTTGATGGAAGTGATGAGATGGAAATAAAATAAAAGAAGGAAGGGAGGGTGAAGGATTAACTGTTTTTGGATAGATTTTTAACTATTATAAGCCCTTCCCTCTCCCCTCCCTCTTTCCTACCCCTTCCCTTTTTAGAATATCCCCCTCCCCTTCCAAAATCTCCCCCCCCCCCCCCCCCAAACAGTCTCTAAACAATCTCTCCCTTTCTGCATGTCATCACTCTTTACAGAAAATCCTTGCTATTAAAATGGTTAGGATATAAATATTATAACATTCGCGCGCTGAGATAAATTTATATAGATAGGTTAGGGGATTGGGGAGTAAAGTGAAAGAGATGTTGAATAAAAAAGGAAATTTTATTATTTGAATGAAAAGACAATAAAAATAAATTATTTATTTGATGAAATTTGGAGATAGTTAAGGTTATTTTTTATTTTATTTTAGAAATTTAGAAGGTTTATTTTTACTGTATTTCATTCAATGAATGTTTGATAGACTTTAACAAATTTTTAAATGGTGGTAAGTAAAAATGACTGGGCAGGAAATTTTCTTTTCTGATCCTAAAAAGTCAGAAAAAATGTTAATCAAGAATATAAAGGGCCGCAAAATTTTCGAGTTAAGTATATTTCGGGGTAGGTTAGTAACGACAAAGGTGGTTCGGTTTAAAGTACGGTTATTCGAGTATAATTATTCAAAATTCTACTCGAATCTGTATCTCGTGACGAAAAAAGTCTGGGTCTCGGGTAGTCCAACCTTTCCTAAATTGGTCCTATAAAAATTCAAGTTGGTGTCATTCGACAAAACTCACAACTTGTCAAAGCATAACAACTTTAACTAGCTTTGGCTTTTTAAGAATCCATAGCTCTGCTTATAGACTAATTGTGTAAAAAATAATTTTTATTTTTATTTATATACAAACATTTTCTTTACTTTCTACAATAATTTTATGCATTTTGTGTCGGTATTATTAAAAAAGACACTTTTACAAAATTGCTGCAGATAATTATTTTTATTTTCCCCTTTAGCTAGGAATGCGCATAAAATTTATTTCAATAAAACAATAAAAAGGTAAGAAAAAAAAAGTTTTTACCCTTCGGGAAGGTAGAAGAACATCTTCTCCCTTTATTTTACCGCCAAAAAGATAAAAAAATATTTTTATAAAATTATTTTTTTTGCCTTTAAACGAAAAAAATTTTCTTTTCAATTGTTGACTTTTTCAAAAGCCGCACACACAATTTTATGTCCAAAGGCTTAATAAAGCCTTCACAAAATTAGAAAAATAAAAATAAATTTTGAGGGCATTTTGAGGAAAATAAAACAATTATTTCCTTCCATTTTATCCAAGTCTTTTATTTTAAGAAAATTTATAAAAGCAAAATACTTCCTTAGGGGATGGAAAGTATTTTTGCTAGTTTTTAGTTTTTAAAAATTGCTAGAAGGGAAAGTTGCCTCTGGGGATGGACTAAAATTGGAGTAGTTTTAGGGGAAAAATATACAAAAAAAAATAAAAAAATAAAAAGATTTTTTTTGGAAAATGGAAGAAAAATGGAAGAAATTAGTGCTGTATTGCATGTCAATTTCAGTAAAAAGCTACTATAGTAGGTAAATAAATAAATTTGTTTTTTTTGGTTGGCAAACAAATATTTTTAATTAATTAAAAAAATTTTTTTCAATTAAGGTAATGGGAAAATAAATTTTAAAATAATTATTTGATTTGAAAATTTATTTAAACAAAAGCAGAGAAATGAATGAGGGGCAAAACATAGTCCGAATATTAGAATAAAAACAGTAGGGTTGCCGTTTTCGATTCGAGCCGACGTTCGGTGCATTTTTTCGAGCTTGGGTTTTTTCGATTCGGTTCGTTTTCGAGTTTTTCGAGCTCAAAAGCCTCGGCTCGCTCCATCTTTCGAGTTTCGGGTCGAGCGAGCTGGCAACCCTAAAAAACAGCATTCACTTTTACAGGCCTACATATGTCATACATACATACATATGATAATGGGTATGAATCGGAAATTCAAGTACAAGAAAAATTCAAAACATTCTACACCTTCTAGAATATATAAGTAAACTCCCATAAGGCAAATGCTTGCCAATAGGCATCAGTGTCAAAATTCTTTATAATTTTACTTTTCGATTAGCATAAATTTTTTTTAATTTCTATGCTTTATTTTTAATTTATAAAAAGGAAAAAAATATTTAAGAAAAATTTTTTTCAAAAGAAAGGAATAAAAGGATAATCTTCAATTATCAAGAATATCCCCCAACACCCCCCCCCCCTCCTACACCTTTCACTCCTTTTTAATTTCCCCTTTCTTTCAACCTTTTTAAAGCCTTATTATTTTTTAGTATTTTCTCGGGTTTTTTGATCCTCTCAAAAAAAAAGAAAAATCTCATACAAAAAACGAATAAATTAAAAAAAGGAAGAACGGATTGGGAAACAAAAAAATATTCATAGCACGCTGTGAAATAAATTTTAGAATGAAAAATGGGCAAGTGACCGTTCATTCTCTCAAGAAGAAATGAAATAAAAATATGCAAATTAATAAAATATATTATTCTCTGTCAAGGGCAAAATTTTTTTTGAAAAAAATATCCGTTCAATCAAAAAATATATTCCAAAAATATAGTTCTGTAGTTAATATTAAAAATTTTTTAAAATTTCTTTTATTTAAAAAAGATTAATTGGAAAATTAAAAGAAATCTGACAAATACCCAAAAACCTCATTTAATGCAAAATATTATAGCAGCCCAGATTTTGGCTTCCGGTTAGCCATCTGCCTTTTTAAATTAAAAAAAGAAAATATGTATTCAATAAATAATTCTAAGAAAATGGATTTTAAAGAATTAAAAATATTCTCGAAGGATTACAAAAAGTGATCTAATTTTATTGTAAAGTCACCAAGGAAAGAAACTTCGAGATACTCATCTTGGGACTAAAATTGTTCGTTATTTTTCTAGAAATGATACTTTTACCATACGTTTCCCAAAAATTTTTTGTTCAAAAATTTAATCAGTTTTGTAGGGTGGCTTACGAAAAAGATTGAAATTATGAGGTTTTTGCGGAAGGAGTTGTTTATGGATAAAATAAAATAGCTTCTGTCTTAACACAAAAGTTAACAATAGAGTTTCTGGAAATTCTTCGGGTATCAGACACCGAACCGAGGAACCAAAAAATCCTGAGTTCCTGGTCTGGTTCGGTCCAAAAGACAACCCTAGTCTTAACACAAGAGTTTTTGCCCTTTTGTAATTCAAAAAATTAATTTAAATAAATTTATTATTTTAAATATTTGAAGGAAAATGAATTAAAATGAAAATAAAAAGCTTTTTAATATTTGCATATTTTCCTTAAATGTTTGTGTATGGGAAGAAAATAAAAACAAAATGAAGAAGCTAAATAAATATATTTTTCTAATAAAAAGCGATGATAGATGAATGGGCCAGAGGGAATATTGAAAGGAAAGAGTTTTGTGAATTTAGTGGCCGAGACTTTTTTTTAAATTGAAGGCAATTGATGTGGAATAATAAAATGAAGAGAATGGTTATTTAAAGAAGATTTGGGCCAATTTTGAAATTTAGAGCAATTTTGGGAAAGTTTGAAAATTTCAAAAATTGTTTGCATTATACATATAATAATCTAAAGAGGCCGGACTGGGAGAGTCCGGTCTATTGAATGATAAATGATAACTTTGCCTTTGATAAATCTCGACCTTGATAACCGAGCTTTTTATTCGAGATTTCGTCCCGATCGGTCACTAATCTAAAGGAACTCAATACAATTAACAGGCTATTAAAATTTTTTGAATATAATGAAAATTAATGCTTATATGTAGGGATTAGTTTTAGGCTACTTTCCAATACTTAAACGGTATAAAAGTACTAAAATAAACTGAAATATCAAAAAAACAATCAGGACAAGCTGTACAAATTCGTGGAATATCCACATGCAAAACATGTATTTAACACAAACATAAAAATTATAAGAAAATGATGACAACATTTAAAATTTAGATGACAACAACAAAATAATTTTTAAAGACCAGGAAATAACAATAAACAAATAAATACCCCTACAAGATATTTTGTAAATTATACTAAGGGAATGCAACAAATAAAGTAATAAAAATTAAACAAAATTCTTTTTTGAAAAAAATATTTTTGTGTTGTGATCAGAAAATGGAAAAAAGAAGGAAAAAACAAGAATTAAGACACAATCTAGTGATGTGGTTAAAATTTGAATTGAAATGGATAAGAGATTTACAATAAAGATAGTAAACTTTGAAGAAGAATAGAAAGTAGAACTTGGGGGAAGAAATGATGCTTAATTGGAATCAACCCTAGTTCGATTTTTCGGCATTCCCCGTTTCCCGTGCCACTCCTCCAGCGGGGAACGGGAAAAGAGTTTGCACTTAAATACCTATTTCTTTACCTAAATATATTCAAGAGAAAAAATTCTTACGATAAAAATAGCATTTTTTGGCAGAAAAAATATTTTGTGTTATTAGTTTTTTAAATTAATAAAATATTTAGAAAAAAAATCCTAAATATTGCTGTCAACATTTGACAAAAAATTTTTAAGAAAGTTAAGAAGATGTTGTATGAAATAGAACTTGGGGGAAGAAATTTGTAAGATTGTAAGGAAAATGAGGAAATAAATGCAAATAAATGCCAACACAACATTTGAAAAAAAATTTTTAAGAAAGTGAAGACGTGTTAAAGAATTGAATAAATTTTGTATATATATATAAACACAGGATGAACACAGAGATATCAATATCAATTACTTTCAATATTCAATAACACCAATTGGGAGAAAAGCCCAAAACAAAATGAAGAAATTAATTCAATTACAAATACTTTGGGCAATAATAATTGGGGTTAGCACGCAAACATGTCAACCCCCAACAACTCCCCCAATATGTACTTGCACATGGGAAACCTCTCCTGGCGTTACATCGACTGTTCAAATGACAACAGCAGGAACAACTAGTACAGCTGGCCCTACTACTGGATCTGTGACTCCAGCAACTAAAACCCTAAAAAGTACAAGTCGTACTAGAAAACCAGTAAAACGGATTGATATTGATGTCCCCATCATATTTTGGTGATATTTTGCAAATAAATAAGATAAAAAGCTTTTTAATATTTGCATATTTTCCTTTAATGTTTGTGATTGTGAAGAATAAAAATAAAAATGTTAAATATAAATATTTGTAATAAAATTGATATTGATGTCATGATTTTGAGATTTTGATTTAGCAGCAAAAACCACCTTGTCTCACAAAAAATTCTAGCAAACCAATAATTTTATCAAAAGTTACGATAAATTTTCAAAAAATCATGCGTTCCATATCCTCAAACAGTTTAAATAAGTTTACAAAAAATCCTTCAACAATTACAAACAGATAAAATCAAAAGTTTTTTGGAAATTTACAATGACATAAAATAGAAAAGAGAAAAGAATGATGGTAAAAAAGACAGTTTTCGACTTAGTTTTTTTCTATTTTTTATACTTATTGATATTTATGCTCACATAAATTTTTGTAAAATTTTAGCTGCCTTCTAGCTATGATAATCCGTATCGCATTATTTTTTGAAAAAATTTATAACTATGATAAAATTATTGGTTTGCTAAAATTTTTTGTAACAAAAGGTAGTTTTTGTTGCTGAATCAAAATATAGAAAGGTACAGTGTTTCCTCTAAAATAGTCCTCTCTCTCTAAAATAAGCCTCCCCCCCCTCTAGAGGTTAATTGAAAAAACAGCTCCGGGGCCTATTTTAGAGAAAATACTGTATTTTCTAAAATATATTTTCAATAATTTTGTATTAATATAAGAAAATATTCGAGATATCCCAAAAAATGTTAGTAATAAAATACCAAAAATATCACCCAAAATACCACATTAAAAAGGCAATTTTCACAAAACAATAAATTACATTACAAAATAAAAATGCCAAGAAAATAATCGCGGGTAAAGAATCTCATGCAGCGACTCCCCCACTTGTTATTTATGCCTTTTTTATGTTCATTCATTCCTTAAGCCCACCCTAAAATAGTAAAAAAAATACATTTTTTAATTCTCAATGTCGGGGTCATTTCTAACACTACTTCAAGTACATTACTATGCTTGTAAAGGGAAGGGGGTCTTTTCGGCGTTGACTAATTAAAAATTGAATTGAGTTAGTTGAAGAGTTTTAGTTGAGAAGAAAGATGAATTTTAAATTAATCTGACAGAAAAAAAATTTAAAAGAAAATAAAAATAAATTTATTTTTAATAAATAATAAGGTAATGGTATGAAAAAAGATTAATATTGGTGAAAAAAGGAGAAATAGAAGTTCAGAATTTAGAAAAAAAAGTTGCGCAGCAAGGCGAAAATTGCTGAAAGAGCACGTTTTTTTGTCAAGAAAGATATTAGTAGATTCCCAAATTGGCACTGTATTAGAGTATCAGGGATGGGCTGAAAAAAATATTAATTCTGGTGAAAAAGTCGCGGCTTCCGCCTTCCACAGAATTCCTGCTTTTTTTACCATTCTGTGTTCTGCTTCCGCTTTTTTAAAATGCGGAAGAGCCCATACTTGGTAACTAAATATCAACGCCTAAATAACCCAAACCTCTCCTTCCATTTATTCATCTTATAACACACTTAAGAATTCAATTTTAAATCCCATTGTAATAAAAATTGACTTAAAAATAAGTAAAGATATTAAGGAAAATAAAAAAAAAGTCATGATCTCAGATTAAGGTCAAATTTTTTGTTGAGAAAGAAATAAAAAATTAAGAAGAATTTTACAACATTAATTAAAATAGGAGTGTAGATAAGTATTGGTTTTACAACTTTGTTTTGGATAGAAGGGAATTTCGCCTCAGAATGGTAAAACCTTGAAGAAAGAGTGATTCAATTGGGAATTTTTTAATTTAAGATGATTTTAAAAAACAAAAAAAATAGAATCTGAAGATATTGGATTTAAGCAAATAAAGGAGACACAATTTTATATACTAGACAGTATTTCCTCTAATCAGCCCCATGGGGATGTATTTCTCCACTAACCTCTCAGACTGTGATGTATTAGAGGAAGTAAAGATATTAATAAAATTTAAACCCATCCAAATCTAGAAACACGAATTCGTTTTTTAACAGAAAGATAAAATTGCTATCCTAACGGTTATGGATTTGATTTACATTCCTCGACCAAAATACCAATAAGAAAAATTGAATTTTGTTATTGATATTAAAAATTTAAAAATAAATAATTTGTATAATTTAAAAAAGTAAAGAAAAGTCAAGTAAAGATTAAAAGAATTAATATCGTCTATCTACTCTGTTCGGCTATTTTTATGCGCATCTAAAAAAAGAGAGATGGCACTTCCGATAATGGAAGGAAATGGACGAGATTGAAACATAAAAAATAAATAAAATGGAGTAAATGGCCTTCGCCAACATCAAAAAATAAAAATAAAATTTTTTAGGTAGATAAATAATAAATAAAAATTTTCTTAATAAAAAATTCGCGAAGAGTTGGACTCCCATAATAAAGATTTTTTGTTGAAAGCTAAATAAACTTTTTAATATTCGTGTCCGTTGGCAGCATATTATTAACAGTTTTGGCTGGTTATAGTGATTTTTGAAAACGAAAAAAGCCATAATTATGTACTAGCCAAAATTAAAGAAAACTAGGTTAATCATTAGAGATCGAGCTGGACCTGGACCAAGGCCTCGGTTTTGACTGTCCCTAGAGTCCAGGTCCAGGCATTTTTTGACCTTCCTGGGTTTTTCCTGGATTACAGGCCCAGGATTTTAATAAATAAAAATCAGGATAAATTTTGTCAAATAAAAAGATATTAATTAAATTAAATAAAAAAACTTAAAAAATTTTTATTTCAAAAAATAAAATTATTTAATTTTGTATAATTATAATTTATTATGCTAATTGTTCTAAAATAAATAAGCAAAAAATTGAAATTTTAAAAGAATATTTTTCTTCGTTAAATTTATCTTGAAAAAGTTTCAAAGATATACTCCTCTAAGACTATCTAAAAAGGATCTCATCAACAAAATGAATCTTTTGGCTAAATAAAATTGCTATTTGCCTGCCTACAATTGAATTGGCCACCCAATTGCTCAAGTAGAGCAAAAAAATAATAAAGGAAAAAAAAGAAAATTGGATTTGGCCAAAGAACAACAACCAATAAATAAATGAATAAATTTTTTGAAAAGAAAATTGTCTTAATAAATATAAAAAATAAAAATATTTTTGTGGAAAAACCGGGGAAAAACTTGTAAAATTAGTAAATCAGGTCAAATAACTTCGACAAATAAAATTAAATAATATTTGAAAATTTAAATCTCAATAATCGAAAGATTTTAAAATGAGATCTCGTTTTTACCCTATCAAGAGTTCGGCCAATAAATTTAGAGAATTGATATTTTAATTGTTAGTTAGTCTTGAAGAAGAAAATAAGTTATAGGTATTTAAATCAGGGATATCTCGAGTTATCCGAAACACTATATCTTGACTTTTGTTCGACCAGTAATTGGAACCCCAATCCGAAGAAAGCTGTTGAAAACCTTGTCCGACTTTCGTATCCACCCCTAACACAACTTAACTAAATTAATAATAAAGATAGGGAATAAAAATTTAGAGGTCAGTTAATTTTGAAAAAAGGTAGGTATTTTTAAATTAAGTGTTTGGAAGTGTTTGAAGCTTGTAACAAAATTCGTACTGTACCTGTGTAAGAAGTACAAGTAGGCAGGTACGAGTACGAGGTAAAAAAGGCCTGTAAGAAAGTACGAATACGCGCAAATTTCAAAATTCCAAACACTGAGTATGTGTATAATATTTTATAAACAAATTTCTTTAACTATGAAAGGTTTTAACATTTTTTACCTGTAAATATAGTTTTAAATTTTATTATTAATTATATAATGGAAAAATAAAAATACTAAATGTAAAGGAGTGCTGACGTTTTTATAATTAATTCTTTTCTATTTTTGCATGTTTTGCGCGAAAATCTGAAAAGAGGAAAGAGCATTTGATAGATATATTAAGCAATTAAAGGAAGAAGGATGTCAAAAATTAAAAATCAACCAGTCTACTCTTATAATTACATATGTGGAATAAATCAATTAAATCCCCTACAAAAACAATTTTTAGTAATTAATTTTAAATCCAATTACATATGTATAGTAGATTTTGTAGTTTTTGTTCAGAGGAATTTAAAGAAAAATTACAAAATTAATGAAAAATTTAGATTAGTAAAATAAATTTAATCATAAAGATGTCATATAGTAAAGAGATTTTATTTTATTTAGTCCAACGATGTTAGACTAAATAATTCGAATCAGACTAGTTTGTCTAAAATTTTATTTTCATAAGCAAATGCTAAATTTAAGCATGTGTTAGACTATTAGGCTTGGTAGATTGAGGTTAAACATCAGGGCAGAGCAAAATCTGAAAATAAAAAGCGAAATGCGAAATTAGCACAGCCCTGTTACTCATATCATAATTAACCGAAGTATAGAGAGTATTTATTTAGTCCAAAGTATTTATTTAGTCCAAAAAGTATTTATATTGAAAAAACCCTAATCCCAATAAACGATATTTTTTATCAAGATCTCGCCTCGAAAGGTCTCTAATCTGAAGGAAACTATTATAAAATCAAATAATCAACAATGTATAAGAGTACTGAAATACAAGATTACTAAAAAATAAACTAAAATATCAAAAAAACAATCAGGACAAGCTGTACACATTCGTGGAATATCCACATGCAAAACAAGTATTTAACACAAACACAAAAATTATAAGAAAATGATGACAACATTTAAAATTTAGATGACAACAAAATAATTTTTAAAGACCAGGAAATAACAATAAACAAATAAATACACAATTTTTTAAAATTATACATATTAAAGGATTGTGACAGTAAATAAAGTAATAAAAATTAAACAAAATTCTTTTTTGAAAAAAAAATATTTTTGTGTTATTGAAATGTAGAAGAAAAAAACTACATCGAATTAAGACACATTTAGTGAAGGGATCAGATTCGAATTGGAATGGAAAGGGATTCGAGTTTGAATTTAAAATAAAAATATAGAAGGAAACAAGAAGGAAAAACATGGAAGAGGAAAAGGAGCTCATTTAGAAGAGGAACAGAAGTTCTGTGTAGTTCTGATCCACGAGAATAGGGAATTCCCGACTTTTTTGGTTTGGGAATTTTCGATTCCACAAATAAGAAGTAAAATTTTCCAAAAATCGGAAATTAATTTTTATGTCGCCTAATATATTCCAACAAGACAAATCTATGGAAATTGAAATTCTAAAAACCTTAATTAATTTTTAGACTATGAATTATATATTGAGTGTGTCCTAGTCAAGAAAAAAAACTTCTTGTGATAACGAAAAAATACTTCGTGTCAATAGTTTTTTAAATTACTAAAATTTTAGAGAGAAAAGTTTTAGGAAAAAAATCTCTAAGTACATAAATATTGTTGTCAATCTAAGGAAGGAAAAGAGGGTGTATGTTATGATAATATTAGACCAAAATTTAGCTTAAACACACTAAATGTAACGTGGAAAATAATTGTTGAAGCTATAAGAAAATAGTGTTTAAATGAAATGTTAAAGAAAAGGAGGAAAAAGTTGCAAAAAATTATTTGATCGTAAAATTGTAAGGAAAATGATGAAATAAATGCCAACGCAACATTTGAAAAAAAATTAAAGAAAGTTAAGAAGACGTGTCAAAGAATTGAATAAATTTTGTATATAAACACAGGATGAACACAGAGATATCAATATCAATTACTTTCAATTCAATAACACCAATTGGGAGAAAAGCCCAAAACAAAATGAAGAAATTAATTCAATTACAAATACTTTGGGCAATAATAATTGGGGTTAGCACGCAAACATGTCAACCACCAACAACTCCCCCAATATGTACTTGCACATGGGAAACCTCTCCTGGCGTTACATCGACTGTTCAAATGACAACTACTATAGCACAAACTATTACAACAACAGCAGGAACAACAGCTTCAACAAGTACAGAAAGCCCTGCTACTGGATATCCATCTGTGCCTCCAGAAACAACTGAATCACCGTCAAGCACTGCAGGCCCGTCAACTGGAGCACCATCAAGCACAGCTGGTACATCTACTGAAGCACCGACATACCCGGCTGGACCGACAACTGGAGCACCATCAAGTACTGCTGGTCCGACAACTGGAGGATCAACAGCTTCAACCAATACAGAAAGCCCTGCTACTGGAAATCCATCTGTGACTCCAGAAACAACTGAATCACCGTCAAGCACTGCTGGTCCTACAACTGAAGCACCGTCAAGCACTTCTGGCCCAACAAGTGGAGCACCGACAAGCACGGCTGGTACATCTACTGAAGCACCGACATACCCGGCTGGACCGACAACTGGAGCACCATCAAGTACTGCTGGTCCGACAACTGGAGGAACAACAGCTTCAACCAATACAGAAAGCCCTGCTACTGGAAATCCATCTGTGACTCCAGAAACAACTGAATCACCGTCAAGCACTGCTGGTCCTACAACTGAAGCACCGTCAAGCACTTCTGGCCCAACAAGTGGAGCACCGACAAGCACGGCTGGTACATCTACTGAAGCACCGACATACCCGGCTGGACCGACAACTGGAGCACCATCAAGTACTGCTGGTCCGACAACTGGAGGAACAACAGCTTCAACCAGTACAGAAAGCCCTGCTACTGGCAATCCATCTGTGACTCCAGAAACAACTGAATCACCGTCAAGCACTGCTGGTTCATCAACTGAAACACCGTCAAGCACTTCTGGCCCAACAACTGGAGCACCGACTAGCACAGCTAGTACATCTACTGAAGCACCGACATACCCGGCTGGACCGACAACTGGAGCACCATCAAGCACAGCTGGTCCGTCAACTGGAGCACCATCAAGTACTGCTGGTCCGACAACTGGAGGAACAACAGCTTCAACCAGTACAGAAAGCCCTGCTACTGGCAATCCATCTGTGACTCCAGAAACAACTGAATCACCGTCAAGCACTGCTGGTTCATCAACTGAAACACCGTCAAGCACTTCTGGCCCAACAACTGGAGCACCGACTAGCACAGCTAGTACATCTACTGAAGCACCGTCATACCCGGCTGGACCGACAACTGGAGCACCATCAAGCACAGCTGGTCCGTCAACTGGAGCACCATCAAGTACTGCTGGTCCGACAACTGGAGGAACAACAGCTTCAACCAGTACAGAAAGCCCTGCTACTGGCAATCCATCTGTGACTCCAGAAACAACTGAATCACCGTCAAGCACTGCTGGTTCATCAACTGAAACACCGTCAAGCACTTCTGGCCCAACAACTGGAGCACCGACTAGCACAGCTAGTACATCTACTGAAGCACCGACATACCCGGCTGGTCCGTCAACTGGAGCACCATCAAGCACAGCTGGTCCGTCAACTGGAAATCCAACTGTGACGCAACCGACTGATGCTTCAACAAACACTGCTGGTCCATCAACAGGAGCACCGTCAAGCACTGCAGGCCCGTCAACTGGAGCACCATCAAGCACAGCTAGTCAGTCAACTGGAGCACCATCAAGCTTAGCTGGCCCATCAACAGGAGCACCGACAAGCACAGCTGGTCCGTCAACTGGAGCACCATCGAGCACAGCTGGCCCGTCAACTGGAGCACCGTCAAGCACTGCTGGCCCAACAACTGGAGCACCGACTAGCACAGCTAGTACATCTACTGAAGCACCGACATACCCGGCTGGACCGACAACTGGAGCACCATCAAGTACTGCTGGTCCGACAACTGGAGCACCATCAAGCACAGCTGGTACATCTACTGAAGCACCGACATACCCGGCTGGACCGACAACTGGAGCACCTTCAAGTACTGCTGGTCCGACAACTGGAGCACCATCAAGCACTGCTGGTCCAACAACTGGAGCACCCTCAAGTACTGCTGGTCCGACAACTGGAGGAACAACAGCTTCAACCAGTACAGAAAGCCCTGCTACTGGCAATCCATCTGTGACTCCAGAAACAACTATAGCACAGTCAAGCACTGCTAGTCCAACAACTGTAGCACCGACCAGTACTGCTAGTCCGACAACTGAAGGAACAACAAGCACATCTGGTCCAACAACTGGAGCACCGACAAGCACTGCTGGTCCGACAACTGGAAAACCAACAAGCACAAAATATACCCGAGTTACACCTTGTCATGAATCAAGCACAGCTGGTCCGTCAACTGGAGCACCATCAAGCACAGCTGGTCTGTCAACTGGAGCACCATCAAGCACAAGTGGTCCGTCAACAGGAGCACCATCAAGCACAGCGGGTCCGTCAACTGGAGCACCATCAAGCACTGCAGGTCCGTCAACTGGAGCACCATCAAGCACAGCTGGTCCGTCAACTGGAGCACCATCAAGCACAGATGGTCCATCAACAGGAGCACCGTCAAGCACTGCTGGCCCGACAACTGGAGCACCATCAAGCACAGCTGGTCCGTCAACTGGAGCACCATCAAGCACAGCTGGTCCGTCAACAGGAGCACCATCAAGCACAGCTGGTCCATCAACAGGAGCACCATCAAGCACAGCTGGTCCGTCAACTGGAGCACCATCAAGCACAGCCGGTCCGTCAACTGGAGCACCATCTAGCACAGCTGGTCCGTCAACTGGAGCACCATCAAGCACAGCTGGTCCGTCAACAGGAGCACCATCAAGCACAGCTGGTCCATCAACAGGAGCACCATCAAGCACAGCTGGCCCATCAACAGGAGCACCATCAAGCACAGCTGGTCCGTCAACTGGAGCACCATCAAGCACAGCTGGTCCGTCAACTGGAAATCCAACTGTGACGCAACCGACTGATGCTTCAACAAACACTGCTGGACCATCAACAGGAGCACCATCAAGCACAGCTGGTCCGTCAACTGGAGCACCATCAAGCACAGCTGGTCCGTCAACTGGAGCACCATCTAGCACAGCTGGTCCGTCAACTGGAGCACCATCAAGCACAGCTGGTCAGTCAACTGGAGCACCATCAAGCTCAGCTGGTCCGTCAACTAGAGCACCATCAAGCACAGCTGGTCCGTCAACTGGAGCACCATCAAGCACAGCTGGCCCGACAACTGGAGCACCATCAAGCACAGCTGGTCCGTCAACTGGAAATCCAACTGTGACGCAACCGACTGATGCTTCAACAAACACTGCTGGTCCATCAACAGGAGCACCGTCAAGCACTGCAGGCCCGTCAACTGGAGCACCATCAAGCACAGCTGGTCAGTCAACTGGAGCACCATCAAGCTTAGCTGGCCCATCAACAGGAGCACCGACAAGCACAGCTGGTCCGTCAACTGGAGCACCATCGAGCACAGCTGGCCCGTCAACTGGAGCACCGTCAAGCACTGCTGGCCCGACAACTGGAGCACCATCAAGCACAGCTGGTCCATCAACTGGAGCACCATCAAGCACAGCTGGTCCATCAACAGGAGAACCATCAAGCACAGCTGGTCCAACAACTGGAGCTCCATCCACTGCTGGTCCATCAACTGAAGCATCGACAAGCACAGCTGACCCATATACTGGAAATCCAACTATAACATTAGCGACTGATGCTACAACAAGCTCTGCTGGTCCGACAACTGGAGCACCATCAAGCACAGCTGGTCCGACAACTCGAGCACCATCAAGCACAGCTGGTCCGACAACTCGAGCACCATCAAGCACAGCTGGTCCATCAACTGGAGCACCATCAAGCACAGCTGGTCCATCAACTGGAGCATCATCAAGCACAGCTGGCCCGACAACTGGAGCACCATCAAGCACAGCTGGTCCGACAACTCGAGCACCATCAAGCACAGCTGGTCCATCAACTGGAGCACCATCAAGCACAGCTGGTCCATCAACTGGAGCATCATCAAGCACAGCTGGCCCGACAACTGGAGCACCATCAAGCACAGCTGGCCCGACAACTCGAGCACCATCAAGCACAGCTGGTCCATCAACTCGAGCATCATCAAGCACAGCTGGCCCGACAACTGGAGCACCATCAAGCACAGCTGGTCCAACAACTGGAGCACCATCAAGCACTTCTGGTCCGACAACTGGAGCAACATCAAGCACAGCTGGTCCAACAACTGGAGCACCATCAAGCACTTCTGGTCCGACAACTGGAGCAACATCAAGCACAGCTGGTCCAACAACTGGAGCACCATCAAGCACTTCTGGTCCGACAACTGGAGCAACATCAAGCACATCTGGTCCAACAACTAAAGCAATTCCTTCAACTATATTGCCATCAACTCCGCAACGTCCTAGCCCTACTCCAAAGAGTTACCTTTATCGTTAAATATTTAAATTTGTTTTTCCTTTATAGAGTGCTGCAACTATATTAAATGCCAAGTTTGCAATAAATATCAGACGTGCAATGAATATAATTATCCAAATCCTTGCGTGTAAAGGAGGAATAATTAATAATTATTATTGTTAAAAGTATTTCCCTGTCTCTTTTATAATTCTATTTTTATTTATAATTTTCTTTTAACATTTTCGAGAATAAATAGTAAAATTTTTAACTTGCAGACTTCTTAGATTGTGATTTGGAACTTATGGATTTTCGTCTTTGTTTTGGGATTAATAAGTCTGTCTTGAAATTTTATGGTTTAGGTGTTGTGTCCGCACTTGCAGAAAGAACATAAATGAAAATAAATAACCCAGCATTGGGTTGGATGGTGGAAAAGTCGGTTGTGCTTCGTTCTGTGCTCATTCCATGATGGTTCAATTCCATCTCCCATTCAAACAATTTTTCCACAGCATGAACATTATATTAGGAAATTTTTAAATTGTTGTGCAAAGGTCTTTGATTATCAGAGAGTTACTAACCAATTCCTTGCATTTTTTCACTCTTCTCGCCCTCATATTTTTTTCTCTACTGTTTCCTTTTTTTTAATTTGCTATGCCTTCCAGGACTCCGTGGCGGGCTAACTCAAGGAACAGACAAATCAAGGAACGACCAACTCGTGGAACGACAAATCATGTAATATTTTAAAAATCGGAATTTTTTTTAAATCTGAATATTTTTAAAAAATAAGAATTAAAAAAAATTAGAATACTTTAAAAACAGAATTTAAAAAAATTCTGAAGAATTCTGATTTTTAGAATATTCCATGATTTGGTAGTTTCATGAGTTGGTCGTTTCTTGATTTGCCTTTTCCTTAAGATGCGTTGCCCCCCCCCCACCCAAATCATCAATGGACTCGAGTTTTTTGGCTTGACGTCTTGTTAAACCCATAAACATTCGAAACTGGAAAGAAAATCTAAACAAGATCAGATTTTTATTTCAATAAAATTTCTTTCTAATGGGTAATTCCAGCAAACTTTCTTTAAAAAATATTATTTTAGAATTTTAAATTTATATATTTTTCCTTATATCTCTTTAAAAAATATTCACAATGTTATCGCAAACGCGAAGAAAATTAAGAAAAAGAAACATGGAAAATAAGTGAGTAATTCAATTGAGGGAAATTGAATAGAGAATAATGAAAATAAAAAAAAAGTTGAAATTGATGAAGAGTTTTGCAAGAAAATTGCAGGAAATAAGGGAAAATGTCCAAAGATTATTTTTCTTTTTATGTATATTTTTAAAATGGAATAAAATTGAAAAAAAAATAAAATTTATTAAGAAAAGGGTTATTTTAAAAATAAATTTTAGGAAAATGAAGAATTTTTTTCAAAGATTTTTAAAATTTATGGAAGTTAAAAAATGTTAAGTAAATACACTTTTAAATTGTAAGGCACAAGCTTCTTCCTAGCCTAGTAAATACCTAAACTATCATTCGGTGGGAGCTTTTTTTCAATACAAGCATTGGAAAATGTTCACCAATTAATAAAAGAGTCAGAATTTAAATTGAGAAAATTTTTTAAAAATTGTTGTTTTTTTTCAATAAATACGGGAAATAATTTTTTAATATTTCTAAAAAATGAGTGGCTCTTTGAACTTATTTTTTTTAATTTTCTAAATTTTGAATATGTAAATATAAAAATAAAGCAAAGGCTCTAAGATGTTTTTAAAAATAAAATTTATTAACTTTACTTGATGTTTTCCTCAACTAATATGTATAAACCTTTTATTGCTTATTTTTCTTTCAAAAAATTCTTATGAATAGAGACGTTATAATTTAATTTATATATTTCTTAAAAAATTTTAAATAACATTAAATAAGAATAACTTGACAATTTTTTGTATATCTCCACATATTTTTAATAAAAATTTTTATATTTTTAATAAAAAATCATTTAAATAAATATAAAACTTTTAGATTTAAAAAATATAGAAGTATAACTAAATTGTGAAATTTTTAATGGTTTTGTGTTGTGATTACAAATTTAATCTTATACATGCTAAAATGCTTTATAATTTAATTTAATTACTTAAAAATATCTAATTGAATTAAATTGTCTTCTTAGATAATTGATAAATTAAATAAAGAAATTTAATTAAATTTTTATAAAAATAAAAAGGGGTTCTTTCGACTACAGTTAACGAATTCAATTGCCCTTAGTAATCATTTGCTACTTCTTACTGAGAGAAAGGGAGGCAGGTTAATCAAATGACAATTAATCAACAAAGTGTACTTAATGCAGTCTTACTCCAAGATTGCTCCAAGAGATTTAGTCGATATATTCTTGATGAATTATTCAATTGGGACCGGCCAGTATTCGGCTTTAGGCAATATAACTGTAGTCGGATTATCTTGTAGTGTCTGAATTTTCATTTTTCACTTAATCTAATGGGTTGACCCAAAAAGAATGAGCCCTTTGAATGAGCTAGATTTGAAAATGTACACTGGGAATTAATTCCTAGGGGCACTGAACTTAATGGATATCTGATATCGTACAATCCTGGACCGCGTTCAAGTTGCCATTGATGGTTTCACAGTTCAGGGACGACGTCAAGGCCAGGTTGATTTTCATCAGGACAACGCGCCTCCACGTTGTTCTGATGGAAACTCGTGCCCACATTACTGAAACACTCGGATGGGAAATTCTACCGCATCCGCCTTACTCACCGGACATTGCGCCATCTGATTATAACTTATTCCGGTCTATGAAAAATCATTTACATGAATTTCGGTTTCAAAACGATACGCAAATCAAAAATCGGGTAACTGATTTTCTAGAAGCAAAATCAGCTACAATTTTATATCAAAGAGGAATTTAAAAGCTACCCAGAAAATGGCAAGAAGTAATAGATAATGATGGGCAATACATCGTTTCTTGATTGTTTTTTAATTTTTTGTTATAGTGAATTATTTGCATTCATAAAGGGCTCATTCTTTTTGGGTCAACCCATTATATTACAATGACACGCTCTATTGGAACCTTTTTAAACGCTTCTTTTCCTCTATTTATCAACATGCGAATTAACTTCAGGTTCCTCATTCTTCTCAAGCATAACCGTACCGAGTGATCTCCCAGAATCTGATTTTTCTTGATATTTAAAAAGTTCGTAAACACCGCCGGAAGTATTTTCTGAATCTCCGTCTTTCTCTTCCTTTCTACTAATTTCCTCTTTAACCTCTCCTTCCCTATTTTTATTCATTTCCTCTTCGAGATTCTTAATCTCCTCCATAAAAGCATTCTCCTCGTCTTTCTCCTCATTATTCTCTACATCCTTCCCCTCATTATCCTCCTCGCCTCCCTCCTCATTTTCCTCCTCATCTTCCTCTTCATCTTCCTCCTCAGCCATATCTTCATCCAAAACATTTTTCATCTTCAAATCAACTTCCTTCCTGTGTGCTCTAGTCCTGTTTTTCCAACTTGTCTCAAACTTGACACTTTTACCTTTCAAATCAACTTGAACATTTAAATATTCCTCCAGATTTGGGAGAAGAATTTTATTATAAACCTCAGAAATATTTTCATAATCAGCTTTTCCTCTTTTTCTTATAGATATTGTGTTATCTGCTTTATCTATTGCATCTTTTATTTGTTCTTTTGCACTGCTTGATTTTTTAAACTTTTCGTCCATAACTTGTGCAAGAGCAAGAAATGCCCGAAACAGGAAAAGATTGTATGAACAACTTCGACGTTTGGCTGTTATTTAAGAAAGTATGAACGTACAGTGCTCCACATAACTATAGTTCCACCCAATATTTTTATGTTTTCAAGACTTTTAGGTAAAAAATTTATCAAACAACATTTTTACCATAATATTTGACAAAAAAATGATATATAAAAATAATTTGAGACAAATAAAAATATTTTCACTGAAATACAATCATTTTAAATAATTTGCTCATAAAGTACCTCCACATAACTATAGATCCACTTGTATTTTCAACAATAGGAGTGATCCGAAAAATCTACAAAAATTCCTGTAAACATATCTATTGATATTAATAGAAAATACAAAAGAAACGAAGTCCTAATATAATTCCTTCATCAAGATCTAAAAACCCGAAAATCAACGAAAAACCGGGGTAAATGTCTTTAAAAAATATTTTCGACCCCTTAAAGTAAGTATTAAATTTTTATTTTATACTTTTCTGAAAGCCCGTTAAATTTGCTATAAAACCACCAATTTTCATTTTGCAGAAAAATTTTTTCGCTGAGTTGTAGTACATTGAACGTTTAAGTTGTTAAAAAAGGGCATTTTATGGGGTAAATTTAATGCTTTCACATCCATGGAATTTAACCCTTAATATCTCCTAAGTAAAATTTTCTGATTTAATAACAATAAGGGTTTCCTGTAGCAAATTTAACGGGCTTTCAGAAAAGTATAAAATAAAAATTTAATACTTACTTTAAGGGGTCGAAAATATTTTTTAAAGACATTTACCCCGGTTTTTCGTTGATTTTCGGGTTTTTAGATCTTGATGAAGGAATTATATTAGGACTTCGTTTCTTTTGTATTTTCTATTAATATCAATAGATATGTTTACAGGAATTTTTGTAGATTTTTCGGATCACTCCTATTGTTGAAAATACAAGTGGATCTATAGTTATGTGGAGGTACTTTATGAGCAAATTATTTAAAATGATTGTATTTCAGTGAAAATATTTTTATTTGTCTCAAATTATTTTTATATATCATTTTTTTGTCAAATATTATGGTAAAAATGTTGTTTGATAAATTTTTTACCTAAAAGTCTTGAAAACATAAAAATATTGGGTGGAACTATAGTTATGTGGAGCACTGTATAATTAATTAAATAAAAATAAGCATGCTTCTTTATTTTATTAATAAAAGTATCAAAATTAAAAAAGCAGTTCCAGAATTGGAACCGGTTCCAGAGAAATTTTGGAACTTTCCCATCACTGGCTCTAACGACTCTGGATTGTTGACTCATTTCTTGCTAGCTTTCTACTATTTTAAAAATAATATCTAACCGACAGAATAAGCATGACTCTTGATGTTTGCAAAAAAGTCGTACAAATCCCTATACTTCTTATTTCTGTTGGATGTAAATTTACTAAACGCTTTTTTGAATCCTTTGATTTTCAAAGTATAACATAAATCCCTGCGTTTATTTTTAGTATATGTTTCCATAATTTTTAATATTTTTTTATAAATTCTATATGCTTTTACTTCTTTCCATTTAAATTTATAAAAATCTGTAAAATAATTATTAGAGTTATCCTCCAAAAAAAAATTTCAGTTATTTAGCCGAATAGATGGTACATACCATTTAACTAGTAAAAGTCTCGCGCAATTTTACCTTTCCACTGATTTTTGAGGTCAGACTGTTCAACTAATAGAGAGCTGTTGTCATTCCCAAAAATAGAAAATTAGGTTTTATTATGCCATGCTGTTGAAAATCTCACTGGGTGGAAGATTAAATAGAACCATCACGGAAAGGGACCTCCTATTCCACAGCACACACGATGATGGCTTATTTTTATTAATTTATATACTATTCTTTCTGCGAGCGAAACAGGTCTGTGTAGGTCAGGGATGTCTCGGGTTGAGAAAAGAATCTTGTCGGGTTATGATTTGAAAGATTTTTCAGGTCGGATTTTATATCGAGTCGAAAAAAGTCCTGTTTCTGGGTAACCCGAGACATCCCTAGTATCGGCATTATCCATATATTTAAAAATACCTCTTTCACTATAAAGTTCTATTTTTATATTATTTTTAATTTTATTTTCAAATACTTCATATCCTTCCTTATGCAATCCCCCAAAATCCTCAAACCATTTATTTATTCCATAAATTATCCTTTCTCCCGCATCTTTATAATCTAAGTGGGTGTTATTGAGTACACGTATTAATTCAAATTTTGATTCCAAACTTAAATAAAGCTCAACTATAACACGAAGAAGAAACATATCGTAGGCACATTCTGCTCTCCAAATTCTGCCTTTCTTCTCTGGGATAAAAATTTATAATTTAATTTGAGGAGGGTTTTTTTAATTATATAATAAAGCTATATAAATAGGGCTATTTATTTGTGAAATTTTAAAAATAATTCTAATGCATATAGCTATTTAAATCCTAAGGCTGTGCAGTAGGCGGCGCGGTGTAATGGATAACACATCAATCCATCATTCCGGTCTACTGAAGATGCTGGTCGCTCCCAGCCGCCGATAAACCTTTTGCACTAGCTAAAGGAGAGAAATAGCTTAATTAAATTTGTCAAAATTTAATTCTCTAATTTGCACTCATCATAGATCATTTTCTTCAACTGTCAGCAAAATTAGGTCCCGGGCAGAACTGCGTCCAAACTGGAAAATTTAATGAATGCGAAATTTTAACGCAGTTCTGGACTTCTGGTTTTGAAACTTTTAGGTTTTGGGGTTTTTTTTCGTAGACCTAAAAAACATTTAGGTTTAGGGGATTCATGGAAGGTGATGGGCAAGATTTCCGACTTCCAGGCATTTCCGAAAGTCGAGAATGGAGTTTTCTGTTGGTAATTATATTTAATTAAACAGAACCTTTTATAACAGGCATATCAAGTTTAGCATTGCAAAACAACTCATCAATCTTCTCAATTCCAGATCCTTTATATTTCATTCTTTTCGACTCCAAATCCTTTATATCTATATGTGTTTTAGTCATATGCATAAAATTTAAATAAACATTTGTATTTTCTTTTGCCTTATCTTCTTCTTTTTTATCTATATCTCCGTCTAAAATTTCATATAAAATTAAAATAGTTATAGTCTGTTGTAATTTTAATTTTGAGAAGGGTGATCGAAGATTCTTAGATCCGCTCGAGGAGGATCGAAGGGACATAGAAGAGGGAAGAGTTTCGTATGACATAGATAGATCCGTTTCCCTTTTTTAAGAGGCAGAAGGACCCATCCCTAATAGGTATTGTGTGAAACTGACTTTATGAGCGAAGGTCTTGGCCTTCAGTACAAAAGAAGCTGTAGATTCATGAATTCACTGATATACCTATATGAATTCAAGGTCCGGATAAACAAAATATCCTGTTCGCATATGGATCTGATTCACGATCAGAAATAATTTTTATTACAAAATTTACCAATTTCCCCAATTGTTGGAATTTTATCTCTTCCATGCAATGCAGAACAAATTTCATTTAGTTTAGCTTGCCCTTTCCAAATATCCATTAAAATATTTTTTGTTAAATCTTTAATAAAGAAATCTTTGGCTTTTTGACGTTCCAAATTGATAATAAATTCTTTTGCATTTAATAATTTTAATAAAAAAATATTTGTTAAAATTAACAATATTAATTTCTTTTTAGTTAACATTTTTAACTAGAAATTAAAAGAAAAGTTTAGAAAAAAACATCCATTATAAAAAAATTAAAAAAACATCCATTATTAAACATTTAACTCAATTTAAGAAAAGTGTTTAAAATTTTGGCTAGATATTAGGGTGGGGAGCTGTCAATGGGGAGCTGTCAATGCCAATCTCTTTTAAATTTTCGATTGAAAATTAACGACTCCATGTAAAATCATCATGATGTAGAATAGAGAATAAGAAAGGGGGAGAGCAAAGTGGGGCGCGATTGCCGATTTGTTGCGATGTCGCAAAGCGACCTTTATGCACACGTAGCTTAAGCAATACCCTCTAATTAAAATACACCATATTATAAGATAACATTTGACATGAGAAGTAATTGAAAAATTTAATAATTTTTAAGAAATTATAAAAAAGTATTTTTTAAATCGTCTGGCTTTTTATTAAGAAATCATTTTATTGCACTTTTTGTCGGCTTTTTTTTTAATTTTTTAAATACCTATACATAAGGGCATAGTCTACATGTCATGGCGCTTTCACATAAAAAGCGTCTTGCGTTTTGCGGCAAAAAATAGCATTCAGTTTGGATTTCAAAATTATTTAATTCTGTAGCTTGTGATTAATTATATTTGGCCTGCCATCCCTGGGTAGTATTTAATGATAAGAAATTGACAACGGATTTTTTGTTTTACTCACTTAATTGCTTTCATTTTTAATTTAAATATACCAAATCTAATAATAAAACTACCAAATCTAATAATAACATTTTTAATTTAAATATACCAAATCTAATAATAAAACTACCAAATCTAATAATAAAAAACGTATTCGTTCAAACTCAATGGAGAGCTCATCCTCTGAAAATACAATTGTGCCAGATACAATTGTGTCAAATTTATCACAAGAGCAGCTATCGCAGATAGCTGTTATGGTTTCGGAATTATTAAAACCTTCAATCGAGACAATAATTCGGACAACTGTTAGTGAAATTTTTAAGCAAAATTCTAATAACTTAAACAATGAAAATATTAATCTGACAAGCACTTCTAATCAAAACAACACACGTTGGGGCCAACCTCCATCATTTATTACAGACAACAATTTATTTTCGAAAATGGCGGCCTATGCTGCAGAAAATCCCGACACAATCAACAAAAAATCGAAAATAGCCGTTGTGGAAAAGATGCCTTTTATGAGTGAAGAAGACGACAAGCGAATTATTGAAGAAATTGTAAGTAAATGTAATCTTGGTGATAAACTTGACAAAAATACCCCACCTTTTCGGCATAAAACTAAATTTTCTCAAACAAATTCTTCTAGGCCTCAGCTCATAAAAATACCCTTTATAGATAATGTTTCTCGTAACTATTTTATTCAACAATTTCATAGCATTACTCGTAACATTTCCACAATTCCTAACAATGTATTTGCTCGCCGTGACCTTAGTCCTCCTGAGCTACAATTTTTATATCAATTACGTAGGCATGCCTACTCACTAAATAATTCGTGTGGTCTTTATAAATATGTTATATCTGATTTGCATATCAGAGAACTTAAAAATCCCCGTCCCCTAAAGAACAAAACTACACAATAGGGACTCGCGAACACCAGAGGTAAAAAAATAATAAAAAATGAAATTAGTGGAATATTAATCAACGCACGCTCAATGACTAATAAAACCAATGAATTGAAACTCATTCTAGATAAACACAAAATAGGCATAGCTTGTATTACTGAAACCTGGCTCAATAAAAATAATACCATCTATAATGATTTCTGCTTTAATAATCAATTTCAACCCTTATTTGCTCATCGAGAAAAACGCAAGGGAGGAGGCTGCGCTATCTTATTAAGGAATGATTTAACATTTAAGTGTATTTTTCAAGGTAGTAAATTTCAATGTGAACTTATCTGTATTAAATTACTAATAGTTCAACCAATTTTAATTATTTGTATATATAGGCCACCTGATTGCACAGTTAAAAATACAAGGAAATTATTAAAATATATCTATAATCTATTAAGCACTACTAAGAGATATATAATTCTGGGAGACTTTAATAGCCCTAATGTTGATTGGAATATTTTAACTGCTTCTGATAAGATTGGAAAGGTTTTACTTGAATTTATTAACCAAACTAATGCAATACAGAAAGTTAATAAGCCCACAAGAGAGAAATCTATACTTGATTTAGTTTTATCATTCCCTGATAAATTAGTTAGCACTAATGTTATCGAGAATTTTTCTACATCAGATCATAATATGGTTAAGTTCAAAGTATGTATTAATGAAAGATGCAAGAGAATAAAACAAAGCAAAGTTTTAGTAAGAAATATTAATAAGAAAAATCTGAACGAATGTAGTAAAAACCTGTCTAGTATAAATTGGGATTACATATTACCCTACTACTTTAGCATTGAAGAAAAATATTCTAAATTGACAACATGTCTATTAGGCGTATATGATAAAGTTATGCCACTAAGACCTATTAACAAAATAATCAAAGAAAAGTATTCTAGAGATATTACAGACCTTTATAACAGAAAACTTTTAACTTACAATGAATTAAAGAAAACCCCATCGAATATGGATATTAAATTGAAATATAAAATAATCTCAAAACAATTAAAAACAAAAATTCAATCACATCATCTTAAAAACGAGCAACTTGCCATATCGAAAGGCTATAATTCAATTCATAAGTTTATCAAGAGAAAAATAGGTGATAATGGGTATATAACATTTCTTACAGATTCTAATGATCGAATATACAAAGATAACTTAGAAAAGTCCAATATACTAGCTAAGACATTCTTAACTAATTTTAGCCATAAGGAGTTACAAGATGAAGTTATAACTGAAAATAATGAGCTCTCAATGCAAGATCTAGACCTAGATGTAATTCAGATTAGAGACCTATTAAGGAAACTTCCTAACAAAAATTCTACATCCCCGGATGGAATTCCTTATATATTACTGAAACATTCAGCTGAAGAATTAGCCCCTGTACTAACTGAAATATTTAGAATAATATTAGATAGTGGAAGTATTCCGAAAATATGGAGAACATCTATAATTATACCTATCCACAAAAAAGGTGACAAATCAGATCCTAATAACTATAGACCTATATCACTAACATGCACACTTTGTAGAGTACTAGAGAGACTAATTTGTATCGAGATAATAAAATTTTTGAATAAAAAATCTTATTTCTCTGATGACCAATATGCATTCCTAACTAACAGATCAACTTCTACTCAATTATTAGTAATGTTAAATGATTTCTACAGAGCTATTCAAGAAAATAAGTCTATTGATATTGTCTATATTGACTTTGCTAGAGCATTTGATTCAGTACCTATTAACAGAATACTCTATAAATTGAAATCAATCGGTATAGCTGGGAAGATATATACGTTTATTAAGAATTTCCTAGAAAACAGGACCTTTAGAGTTAAGATTGAGAATACCCTCTCTGATAGCTATCCAACCTTATCTGGTATACCACAAGGTAGTGTCCTTGGACCTCTGCTTTTTCTAATATTCATTAATGATTTACCAAAATATTTACCTGAAGGTATACATATAAAAATTTATGCCGACGACGTGAAACTATATATTGAACATAACAATAATTTAAGAACTGAAGTTCTATCCGAAGCTCTATCATGTATTGAACAATGGTCTATCCTTAATGGTTTATATATTTCGCTAGAAAAATGCGTTGTTCTCTACATAGGGAAAAATAATAATAAAAGAACATATAAGTTACTAGGAAAACAAATGAATGAAGTAGATAGTGTTCGGGATCTTGGTATTATAATTGATTCTAGTTTATCATTTTCCCAGCATTATGAAAAAATTATTAAAAATGCTTATTTCCTCACACACCAGATATTTAGAGTAATTAAAACTAAAGACATAAATAAACTTGTATTTTGCTACAAAACATATGTAAGGCCCTGTCTAGAATACGCAACAGAAGTATGGAATCCATCAAAACTGGAAACCTCCCACCAAATAGAGAGAGTCCAGAAATTCTTTACACGAATTGCCCTTAAAATTTGCTCCATTACACCTAGGAACTATGAAGAAAGATTAAAATTATGTAAGCTTAAGAAGCTAGCTGAGCGACGCTGTATTTCAGATTTATGTATGACATACAAGTTTGTAACTGGACATACACATCTAAGACCAGATAAATTCTTTATATTTGCGAAAAGAAATTTACGCAGGAAATATCTAATTCAAAATAAGGGGTACTCATTTAAGACAAAAAATAATTTCTTTATTAGGGTCATAAACATTTGGAATAAATTGCCTAGAGAAGTCATTGAGTGTGCAAATCATAAAAAATTTAGAGTATTAGCTAATTGTGTAGATTTTGGTCTTTAAGGGTTTTTAACATTATTTTTCATCAAATTTTTTTTTCATCAAATATAATCACATACATATATTTTTAATCACATATATTTTTTAATCACATTTATTTTTTCAAATATCATTTATTTTTTTAAGTTTTATAATTTTACCAAGGCATTTATTTGTATTGTTTTTTTTATCCATTGTAAGTGTACATGTTTGTATGTACCTTTTGGTGTTCGTTATAAATAAAATAAAATAAATTGGGGCTAACATTAAAGACAGACCTAAATATCTTGTTATATATTTTTTATATAATGTAAAAAATATCGGAGTGCATATTGGAGTGATTAATTGATATTGGAGTGAGGAACGAAGAAATTAAAGTTTATTTTGAGAATTTTATGGATTTTTGAAAATTTTCCTGGAAATTTCTTGATCCTAATTAAGATAAATTTAATGCTTAATTAAATTGTTTTAGCAGGATTTTAATTTAACTAAATTCAATTTTAATATGTCATCAACAAATTATTTCAATGAAATATTCAATGAACTAATGCAAAATGAGGACCATAATAATTCCGAAGATTTTATTGATATTGGAGGAAATAACGAAGAAATTAAAGTTGACAATCAAGAAGTTGAGGAAAATAAAAATTTAAAAAATCGAAAAAGACACCAAAGACTAAACGCAACCTCAACCCACATCCAACAGAATGTAGTATCTGTGAACGTATAGCTAGTGGATATCTCTTTTATGGAGTAGTTTGTTGTTATGGTAGATTTGAATGTTTATATTTGAAATTTGGATATTGTTTTTCAGGCTGTAAACACTTTTTAAATCGTTGTATTACTTCAAAAAACAAATATAAATGTGAAAAAGATGGGAACTGTAATTTGGCACATAGTAATTTTTTGCAATTAAATTACTTATGAATTTACTATTGAGTGTTATTGCATCATAGGGTGCGGTTTAACTAGTGGCACATGACTAGAATAACACGTTTATCCGCAGGAGGTCGCAGGATCGAAGCCTGCCCGAGATTAAACTTTTACCTCGCTCTTACTAGATTTAGGGGTTTTCATGAAAAAAATTTATTACGTAATAGATAAGGGGGCTATTGGAGTATTTGGAGGGATATAAGTGGATTTGGAGGGGTATCGAAAAATTAGAAAGTACATAGGAGGATTAGGGAGGATATCGGCGGATTAGAAGTGATATCAGTTGCTATATTGAAGTAGGCGATTAAGAGCGAGTTGGTAGGATAAAAAATTGCTTTTCAATGACTAATCATAGAAATAGCCCATGTTCCTTGGTAACTCGATGGCACATAGTAATTATTTGCAATTATAAAAAATTGCTTTTCAATTCTTGCAAATTAATTTGCAAGGAACCCTATAATTATTTTTAAATTTTTCCTATGCTTCTACATATTAGGGCATTTAAATAAAATAATAAAGCAAAATTAATTTTTAATAAACAAAAAATATTTAAAATAAATTATACAAATTATATTTTTTAATTAAAAAAAGGGAAGGAAGGCCATTTTAAAGGGGATTGAAATATATTTTGGAAATTAAAAAAAAATTATTTTTTAAATTTCCGATCCCTTAGAGATTAAAAAAATATTTTTTATTATTTTGTTAATATATATATTTATTTTTTCAATTAACAACACTTTTCCGCTGCGGACATAACAACAGAACCTACCAAACAATTAACAAAGCACAAGACAAATGCTCCGAGTGCCAAAAAGAAACTGTAGCTAATATCGTTGTCTTCAATTGTTTTGATATTATCCCAGGCTTTTAAAACTTCTGGAAAAAATAAATTTTTAATTAAATTATAACAAAAATTAGAATGAGAAGGGAAGCTTTCCTTAGCGTCCTCCCTTTTTATTTTGCTAAATTTGACGACCCCTTCTACATCAATTTCTCTCTAACGTCTGCAAAATTCAGACTGAAGGGTGACATTATATAAAGTTTTCATTGTATCCCCTTGGGGCTTAAAAAATCATTCCTTGTAATAAGGTACATTAAATAGAGGGTATAGTTTGGATAGCTACGCTCTACCTAGAGACCGTCAAGATAACAAACTTGGTAATTTATGGATATCCTCTCCCCTCCCTTTCCCCCTAGGTTGAGTCAGAGTTATTCTTTCCTTTTTTTAAGCTATACATAATGGTCAGACTTTCTCATTTAATTTTCCCTCAAACAGCTCAACGAGAAATTATTGGGGAAAAAATTCAAAGCAAATTTGAGACCTAAACAAGAATGAGGAGGGAGGGGGGAATATCCATAAAGTACCAAAAACTCAAAATAAATAAAAATACCAATATCTTTATCGTTGTTAAAGTAATAGATGACTAGTGCAATTAAAAGAAGAAATGCTGAAGCAGATGCCAATGAAGGCAATGGACGGAAAATTCCTCCTACAAAAAATATTTTTTGAATGAAAATTACA
This sequence comes from Meloidogyne incognita, assembly GCA_036172945.1. Classification (NCBI taxonomy): domain Eukaryota; kingdom Metazoa; phylum Nematoda; class Chromadorea; order Rhabditida; family Meloidogynidae; genus Meloidogyne; species Meloidogyne incognita. The sequence continues at coordinate 910,923 of JARQAC010000006.1, read as the reverse complement.
AAAAAACCTTTTCCAATACAACAACAAAATGTCAAAGCATTCCAAATAAAGGCAGCAATAGAACATAGAAGAGCAAGAATCATAAATACCAAAACAAATTTTTCATATGTTGGTTGATTCTGAAAAATAAATTTTTTTAGTAAGGGGAAGAATTTCTCCAGATTTCTGAGTAAATATTAGTTAAGGCTAGGATTTTTTAAATTTCAAGGTTAAAGAGATGTCTATCCAACACTATCTGAAAATAGGTAATTTTTCTAATTGTTCCGTCCCATTTGCTTTTGTTTGTTAAAATATACACAAGATGAAAAAATTTAAAAAGGAGGAAGAGAACTTACCATTATGAGACTTTCAGAGGGAAAAAGGAAGGAAAAAAAGAAAGAAAAAACTAGAAAAGTCACCAATTTAAAAACGCGATGGATAGAGGCTATTGCAATGAAATTTTGAATAAAATAAAGTCTATCTCAGAAATTAAGCAAATATGGTCAAGTTAGGCATGGGTCTTTACTGTTCCAAGAACCAAGACCTTTTATAAGGTTGTTAGCTCTTTCCGGATTTCAGACCCCGGATTTGGCTCAAATCCACAAATAAATACAAAAACACATACCTCCCACCACTTTTGACAATTAGCATCGGTCGCAGTCTTATTCAAATGCAACTCAGACTTCCCCAACTCCCACCCACACGAGAAAGGGAAAATCCCCAAAGAAATTGTTTGATTAATTATTTTGCTGCGGTCTTCGCCTTCTTTCACTTCTGCCTTTATTTTGCGCCAACCTAAAAGAAAAGAATAAAAATATCAAATAATTCTAAAGTAATAAACCTGGAGTAAACATTGAAGCTAAAGTTAAAGCAACAATAGCAAGAGCCAAAACCCCATAAATTGTTTGTCCAAGTTTGGAAATACACATTTTTTGTTGTTTTTAGGAAGTATAAGCGTTAAATAAATGAAGAAAAATTAATTTAAAAAATCTGAAAAACAAATAAAGGACGGTAAAGTTTGTACGGGACGAGATCCCGCGGGATTAATCCCGGTAATCTCGTTTTTCGCTAAAAACCCAGGATTTCAAGACGGGATCCCGTAAAATCCCGTACGGGGTGCCGTCCCGTGCCGACCTCTAAAAACAAAAACTAAACAATTAAAAAAAATTTACGAAATAAATTTTTACAAATTGGGAGCAAATGTCGAAAAATAAAATTATTTTGGCGTTGTGTTTTTTGAAGAATTTTTAAAAGTTAAATGATTGGAGATTTGTAATAGAGGTCAATCGGAAATTACGAAGATGCCGGAAATCGGAAATGACTTCAAAAGTCGGAACTTGGAAATCGGAATTCCGATCGACCTCTGATTTGTAAAAACAACAAAAACTAATTATTACTTGATGATCAAAAACCAAATAAAACGATAATTTATGGTGATTGTTATCAAGAAGTTAAATAAGATTGACAATTGTTTTTGTAAAATATTTTATATAGCATCTGTTTGAGCAGTAATTACTAGAGTTCGGACGGGATAGGATTCTGAACGGGATTTTGCGGGATACTGTCCTGAAATCCCGTGTTTTAAGCGACGGACGGGATTATCGGGATTTACGGGGTTAATCCCGCGGGATCCTGTCCCGTACAAAATTCTGAAAAAAATCCCGTTACGGGATCCCGCAAATGCGATTTTTCTCTACTCTAGGAATTATCAGTTTAACATAAAAAGCCCTACTTAAACATTTGCAAATGCTGCTAAGAAAAAAATATTTTTAAACATTTAAAATAATTTCGATAAAAATTTTATTGCTTTTATATAAAATAATTAAATGACTCATATTTTATTTTTGATTCAGCGAATATCAAAAGTTTTTTTGGAGGGGAGAGAAGAACAAACAAATAATAAATAAATAGTGTGTATTTAAAAAATTTTTTTAGTGTTCTCTCTTTCATTTAAGCGTTTTAACGATTTGTATTTTTTTTAAAATGGGGGGAAATTAAAAATTAAAAAAATTTTTAAATTTATTTTAATTGAATTAAAAGATTAAAAATAAAAAAGTGTCAAGTTATTATTAAGATTCCACCATCACCAATTAGATGTTCTCATTTGTCGTGACATGTTTTTTGGGCGGTACGACAATTGAGGATACGCACTTGAGAATATGACAAATGAGGATAGAAATGAAAAATAAAAAAAACTTGGAAAAGCAATAAAACTTGTATGGACCAATAAAAAAGAATTTATCTCTTTTCAGCGCCGCGGGTGAACTTTTTGAATTTCAGAAGGTCAAGGATCAAAAATCCCCTTTTTTATAATCCTCAATTGTCGTCCTAATTTGTCATATCCGCAATTGCGTATTCTCAATTGTCGCAACACCGTTTTTTGATAGATGTAACTTATTGTTATCAGTCAAACTGATTTATTTAGTAAACTAATATCGAGGCTCATCCTTGAATAATTATAATGGGTAATTATTTTCTTAATCTCCCGTCTGGAGTAAAGTTTTAATAAACTGAAGACGTCATTAATTGAGAGAGGGTAATTATGTAATCAAGAGTGGGGGGGGGGGGGGGGGGGTATTTTTTTAAAATTTTTTTTTTCAATAAAAACTTTAAAAAATTAAATAATTTGTTAGCGAATTTATTTTTTATTTATTTATTTGCCCTTTATTAATTGATTAATAATATTGGTTATTGAATTTTTAAATTTTCTCTATTGCCAATTTTGTAAAATCTGACAGCTATAATAATATTTTTTATTTTTTGTCAAAGCCGACATAGTCAATAATGTAGTTTGAGCATTTCAAAATTTTCAGACATATTTATTTTTGAATCTTATATGGCAGTCTTTCCTTTAAAAAAGACAAATAGCGCATTCATTCGTCAGTCGCTCGTCAGTCGCAATTCTTCTCTCCCTCTTGAGAGGGCCGTTAATTTAACTTTCATTTATTCAGATTATAGTGATTAATTCTACAGCAATTAAGATTCTGATAGAATCCCTAGATACCCACTAAAATCCGTAAATAAAGGAAAGTAAGATAAATGCGGAGGGTAAAAAAATAAAAAAAAATTTTTTAAAAATTCACTTAAAAAAATTCCCTTAAAACCTTTAAAAATTCTCTTTAAAAATCTTAATTTTTTGACTTTTCAGATTTAACTGAAAAAATGAAAAATAAAAATTATTTTTTATTATTTTTGTTAAATTTTTTGATTATTTCTCTTTTCTTTAATTATTGCAAAGCACCTCCTAAAGGAAAGGAACTAGGAAATATGGCTAAAAACCTTATTCGTAATAATCAAGAGGGAAAAAGGGCAAATAGAAAAAATAATTTTGAGAGTACTGCGGTCGTAATAATTTATATTAACTACATATTTCAAAAGCATACCCCCCAATTTTGCCCCATTTTGACTTGATCCACTTCATCCAAAGTTATTTCATTAAAATAAACTTTCCGGAAACGGTGATGAATTAAGTCTACGTATTTATGCGTAATTAAATCAACCACAAATGCTATGCATTTGGTTACCGACTTTTGCGGACACGCTCTTGCGGACGCCATTTGCGGACCCGATATGAATTTTTAAAAAACTTAACGGAGAAGACATGCTTTAGTGTAAAAGACCGACTCTTACGAATGTTTGTATCGGAATTCAACATTTAATTACGGTTGCCGTGGGTTCCCGAATTCTCCCGATCCAAATTTCTAGTTTCGCCGGATCCAAGTTTATAGTAATATTCACGCCAATTTATAAAATCAGTATTTTATCGGTATCTGAACCTGCCTCGGTATCGGTATCAACACCCATAATCTTTCTTGTACATACTACACTAAAGCAGCCATTAACAATACTATAGAGGCTTTTAAAAATTTTATTTTTAAAAAAATTTTGCATAAAATCAAAATAAATTTAAAAATTACAGCAAGTAAATAGCAACTTGGGAAAATTTAAAAATTATTATAAATCTGAAGGATCATCATCCTCTTTAACTTCGAATAGAGGAATGGGAAGTTGGAACCAAAGAAACGAACAATTTTCAATGAATTCAACATTTACTTACGGTTGTCGCGGGTTCACAAATTCTCCCGATCCAAATTCAATCTGAAACCAAAACTCGAAAAATTTAAGTAGACCTGACCCGTAATACGATCAAACTTTTTCCATCAACCCGCGACAACTGACTCAGATCATCCAAAAAATTATTCAACATCTAGAGGAAATGATCAGGGAAATGATAACTACTTTTACAATAAAAGTAAGAAATAGAATTTAAATTCAGAATTTAAAATGTTTTGATTTTCCTATACATATTTTTTAAACAAGGAGGCATTCCTTAGTAAAAAAGAATGGATTAAAATTAACGAATGGAGGTTAACGCAATCCGTAGTGTCTATGTTAGTTCTTGAAATTTATTAGAGATTGATATTTAGAAAAATTAGGATATCGATAACTGAGATTTTTAGAAAGATCTCGACTCGGGCTGTAATGTAAACAAAAGTAGAATGGCTGAACCCTCCCTAAAGATAGCAAAAGGTTTGGATGGGACTTTGTCTAATGAGATCTCCTATGCAATCTGCGATGCAACCGCGCTCACCTATAATAATCATCTTCATATAAGCTTTATCAGTTAGGCTAGGCTATGGGGAAAATTACCGCCGTTCTTGAATAATAAGCATTGTCAATTTATTAATAATTTTATTTCAACAGAAAAGGAGTTATTACTTTCCACAACATTACAAATACAAAAGGATATATTAGGTAATGTTAGTGATGATTTTAAAGGAGCAATCGGAGCTATTAAACAAGCTATTAATAATAAGGATGATTATAGTATTCATAGATTTTTTAATATTCAAAAAGAAAAAATTGGTCAAATATTAAATGAGGAATACAAAAGTAAATACCGTAAATGCTGAAATAATTACCCTGGGTAATTATTGTTTCGACCTCTCGCTGAAGGGGGTAATTATTAGGGCGGGGGTAATTATTTGAGAGAGGGTAATTATTATTTCGACCTCTATAATTTTATTTAATAATAAGCATATGAATAGGAATATAAAATATATTACCGAATTCAGATATAAATGTTGACGTTTTTACTGTTATTCTATATTCCAGTTAATATATTCCTACTTAAAATAACCCTAAATAATTATTTAGAGGATATAATCTTATTTAGAGGACTTATTTAGAGGATATAATCTATATTTCCCTAATATATTCCTATATAATGTACCCTAAAGTGGTGCCATACCAGCAATACAGCCGTCTTGGGATATATAAAGAAACATAGTCTATCACAAATTATATTAAAGGACATAGGAAATATCAGAGAATTTGGAGATATGCATAGAAGGATTAAGGCTTATCGTATAAATACCGTGATATCTTTTAACAACTTATTAATCTCTCATTATTTTCCCCAAATCTTCTTAATCTCTCGATAATCTCTTATTCCACAGAAATCCCCGATATCCTCCCAAAATTCTTTCAATCTATCAATTTATTTTTTTATGTTGATCCTATAATATTTTATAATTAAAATTGATAATGATTTTTAATATATACTTTTAAAATCAGTTTAGAGAAAAATAGGGGGTAATTATTTGAGAGAGGGCAATTATTGTTTCGATCTCTCGCTGAAGGGGGTAATTATTAGGGCGGGGGTAATTATTTGAGAGAGGGTAATTATTTCAGCATTTACGGTATTATTTTTCATAGATTTTTAAATTTTTTAAAAATTATAAATGAGAAAAAACAGAGTTTACAACGACCAAAATTTTTCGAATTTTTCCAAATCATGATAAAAATTTATTTGAGGATCAGACTTTTGAAAAAATCGAAATTTGAGTCAAAATTAAGCAGAAAATTTTGATCAAAATTCATTTTTATCAAATTAAAAAATTAAATTTTGATTACAACACAATTTAAAGAGACCCGCTCAAAGTAGAGGGCCACTTTAAATATGAAAATGGACATAAATAATTTTTTGTAATTTAGTCGACTATTCTCAAGATGTGTTGGAAACAACAATAAATGCTAAAAAAATTTTTGAAAGTGTTATGGAAAATTATTCTTTAGAAAATTTGTCAATGGAATGGGGATTAAGTAATGGAACAAAAAATTATCTTCGAGACGATAATATTAATAATATGAATGGAAATATTTTGGAAGAATTAAAAATATTTAGGTAAATCTAAAATTAAATTTCAACTCTTTACAAAGATTTAAATAATAAGAGCAAAAATAATTTTTTAATTGTTAAGCTAGAACAAAAAATTTTGAATTTTTGTTCAATTTTCAGCAGAGGGTAACGAAATTTCCGGTAATCGGAACTTTCGGAACTCGGAAATAGCTCAAGGTTCGGAAATTGGAATTCCGACCGAACCCTCCTATATTTTACATATATTGACAAGAAAATATCATTGTTTTCCTTTTATTTCTTATTTAAAACGGACTAGAGTTATCCCAATGTTACTTTCTAAGGTTTGTTTAAACAACTGCCAACGAAAAATGTTTATCATTTTTTGATCCGAACATAATTGTCTCGGTAATATAAGAAAACTAACATGCTCACGATACTGTCTAGACAATATTACCGATTATTTACAACCTTAACTAACTTTATCTTGGAGTAAAAAAAGTATCTATCAGTTTAGTAAAGTGGAATCTCTCTCTAACACGTCGCCCATTGTGACAAATTTCGTTAACATATAAACGAAATTGATGTAGAACATGGGAGGAGATTCCACAGTATTTTCATTTAATAGACAAAATGCCAATGAGCACCTTCCTTCTACAATTCAACAACTTGAAAAATATTTAATAGAATGTTATGAAGATTTCATAATATTTACACGAGATGAAAAATTATATATTATTAATTCAATAATTACTCAATTACAACTTTTTGTGCTTCGTGTTGAATTGATAATATTTTTATTGGAAGCACAAATATCTTTGGCGAATAATGGAAATTCGGGAATCGTAATATTTCTTATCAATTTAAAATTTTTTAATAAATATCTCAGTAAAAAAGAATACAATCAACCTTCATTTAAAAACACCCAAAATGGGTACACCCCAACCTGCCGCGAGGCCAACCTACCGCCGAAGTATAACTTCGTTCAGAGATATCGAATCCGGGAATTATTGTCATGGTTTGATGCGCCTCGATGAGATGAATCGAACCGTGCCAGGGCGTCCCGGATTCGACAATTTTAAACAAAGTTATAGCTCGGCGGTAGGTTGGCTATTGAATGGGAGAGCTACCTTAAAGATACCCTCCCCATATATGCGCGTACTTTCATTATAAAGGTAACAGCCTTAGGCTTTATCTAAAAATGAATATTTAAATTAAAAATATTTTTCCAAATTTTATTTCCATTTAATGAAAACTTGCTTAAAATAACTTTAAATAATACTAAATAAATATAGGTACTCGGAGCATTAGGAAGTAATTACAACATTATTTCCTGTCTCATCAGCGCTATAACTGTTGTTTTTAAAAAGACATCTAATAATACAAGTAGTTTAGATTGGAAGCGTGAAATTGCACCTTTGGGTTACAAAATAATGAATAAGGTTAGAAATAATAATTTTATAGTCAGTTGGAGAAACTGTTGATGAGAGTGCCCCCCCCCCCCATTAGGTTTATTTTCAAGAAAAAATTTCCGCGTTTTGCGATCGAAAATAATAAAACGACATTTTTGATTGCAAGATGCAAAGAGATTTTTATCGCATGGATTTTGAAAAATATATGTTACTGTAAACCCATTATCTTACACCGGTAAATGTCCAGCTCGTGTCCCGCATGTCCGCAAAAGGCATTCTGCAAAAAAGCCTTTTTTCTGCCTTTTCCTCTCCTTCTTAATTTTCCTCGCGTAGTCAAATGATGGGTTGACAGTTTGGCGCAAATAATAAAGAAAGTAACAGAAATTATAAATAAAATTTATATTATTATCCAAGTTTTAAATATTACAGTTTTCAAAATTTAAGTTCGATGAATAAAAAAATGAAGCATTTTCTAAAGTAATAAAAATTAAAAAAATTTTCAAAAAAAATTTTTAAAACGGTAGAAGCTTATGATGAGCTTTTAAAGAAAATTTAATGAAATTGTTTAAATTAAAATTTTCATTTCAACTTTCTGTTGTGGCTCTTTGGAGGCTTTTACCCTTTTAAAATACAGAATTGAAGTATATTTAAGATTTATGAATATTCTTTAAATTTTTATTTAATTATCAAGATAAAAAGCAAACTTTTTCAGATTTAAAAAAAAACTAAAATGTTTTTCTAATATCCAATTGTTAAACTTAATTTGTTAACTTAGTAATTTATTTAATCTTTTTAAATTATTAAATTTAAATTTTGAAAACTGTAATATTTAAAACTTGGATAATAATATAAATTTTATTTATAATTTCTATTACTTTCTTTATTATTTGCGCCAAACTGTCAACCCATCATTTGATTACGCGAGGAAAATTAAGAAGGAGAGGAAAAGGCAGAAAAAAGGCTTTTTTGCAGAATGCCTTTTGCGGACATGCGGGACACGAGCTGGACATTTACCTCTTACACCTTTAAACGTTCTGAATATCCCTGATTAAACATAACAGGTATTTATAATTTTCAAAAGTAAAATCTCGTTAAGTATAGTACTCCCCCTAATGTGTAGGACACAATTTTTTTTAGATTTAAATTTGAGTGACCGCCAGGGCTGCACGCAATTGCGGATTGCGAGTTGCGGAATTTTTTTTCAATTGCGTGCAGTCCTGACCACTGATTGGTAGATGGGCGAATTTCCTAATCTTCTGTTTTGGGTGCCAATTTTAGTTTCCTCCCTGATAACGTATAATTTAACGGTTTTTTTTTCAAAAAGAAATGGGCATATGCACTGATTGAAGGAAATATTCATTATTACAATGAATTTACTGGACATGAAGACAATACTAAAGTAGTTTCAATTGAAAGAATGGTTCTGCAAAATCTTGCTTTGTTTGAGTTATTCAATTAATATCGGACCAATTTAAAAATTTCCAGAGATTTTTGATTGATTTTAAGAAAATTCTAGTTGATTAAATTTTTTGATTATTTATTTTGTTTTAACTAAAATTTCATTTAGTAGTATTTTTTAAATTTCTTTTCCCCAATATTTTATTAGCTTCTAAATGTTTTTAGTTTCTATTTATTCTATTTAAAATTGATCAAAGTTAATTTAAAAAAATATTTTTTTTATTTAGCTAGTATTTTTAATTTAAATTCCATTTTTGATAAAATATTCTTGATGATTTTATAATTTAAATTTTTTAATTAAATTACCTCGTGTAATTAATTTTTTCAACCTTGCTGTTGAAGAGGGCAATTAACCGAGTGAAGGAAATTAATTAAATTTTGAAATTTGAACGTATCTGAGGGGGTAATTATTTTCTTAACATTATTTGCTTTAGTGAGTAGTTTTATAGATGATAATTAGTAATTGAAAAGACACGGCAGCTAGAAATATATGTAGTTTTTTAAAAGAATCTTTAGTATTTATTGTTATTTTAAATTTATGAAAGGCTAAAAACAAATAAAATCTAAAATACCGAAAAACTAAGGATTCTATTATTCAACTAGGTTAAAACAGGCCAGGGTTCTAAATTATTCAATTCAATTCAATTTATACGCAATAAAATACGTGACATTCAGATAAAACAATTATTTAAATATAAGTGAATCATTTGTATTTGATGGTCTGGGGAATAAAATAAAATAATTTTACTATGATAAATTTTTGTCAAAAATGTAAGATAGATTGAAGGAATTTAAGAGCTTAGGAAACAGATCGGTGGATGCTTTTTGAATATCTGAGGGAGTTTTCTATAGATATCTGGGATTTTAACGAAAAACGAGTTTTTCCGAATTGTGGTTGAACAAAATTATTGTTATTTTTGTTTATTTTTTTGTCGTAGTAGATGAAGTGGAGAAAGGGCTGAACAAATCTTGATTATAAAATCTTCTTTAAAAAATTTGAAATTAGCTCAAGAAGTTAATAGGAATTTATTAAGGGGTGATTTAATTAATTTATTTTAATGCATTTCTATTCGTTATTATTTTTTGTTTAATACTTTTCAATAAAATTTTGGCCCGAAAAAGACTCGATTGGCTGATTTGATAAAAATGAGTCTCGAAAAAATGACTCGAAGCCCCAGCCCTACTGTTATGTATATTTTTTCTTGACTTATTCTTATTTCGATTTTTCTCGAGTTGGAAAATTTTTAAGGATTCTGGCTTCTCAATTTTTCTTGACAAAGTCTCCAATAAGAAAATAAAATGAGTCATGCACCGTCATGCAAAAGAGTCATGCACCCCTGCAGATAAAAGAGATCATCAAAGTCCAGAAGAGCGAAAATCATGTAAAGACAACGTTCTGGCTAGGCTAATAATAAAAAGTAAAAAATATTATACGTATAAAACGATAGACAAATTAAAAGTCCAAATTTGTCAATAATCAAAACACAAAAATATGTAAATATAATTTTGCCTTTTGTCGGCTTTTATTTGATAAAAAAAGAAAAAAATTGCCTTTGATTGCCAAAAATTGCCCTATGAGATACATATTTATGAGATACATACACATTATTGCGTCTTTTTTAAAAATAATAGTTAGTTTTAAAAATTAAAATGTTAATTTTAATTAAAATTTTGTTACTTTTTGTTGCTGCTTTTCCTATAAAATTAGTTGAAGGAATGGAACACGGTAATAAAGTCTTTCTAATTATTTGTTTAAAAAACGCTTGCAATATATCAAGCGTTTGGAAGCTCTCAAAAAATTTTGGCCTCATATTAGTTTACATAAGGGTTCGAAAATTCGAACAGTTCCTATCAGTTCCAGGCTGTTTTGTGTTTCTTTTAAAAATAATTTATTTTGTTAAACTGTTAATAAATTTTACTTACAAAAATTTTAAAAATTTTTTATTTAAATATAAATAGGATTTATGCGAAGTGGTCAAAGACGGCCTTTGATTGAACTACCTGATAATCGAACAGTCTTTTGTTTGACAGAATTATCATTTCTGATAATTCTTTTAATAAATACTACTGATGATGATTTATTTGGTGAACCTGGTAATGTAACACAAGTCAAAACAGTTTATGAAATTCTTGAACAGATTGGTGAAGGAAAACTTGAGGAATTTGGACTCCAAAATGATCAAAATTTTGGACAAATTACTCCTAAATTAATTAATGTAAGGAGTTAGAATAAAAAAGAAATCCCTCAAAAAGTGTATCTAGGAACATAAATTACAGTTGTTTGTATATACCCACCTGGTACCAAACTCGTACCAAGCACGCGCAAAAGAAGTTACTATCTTAAGAAACACGAGTTATGGACCAAAAGTAAGGGGCATGGTCCAAAATTTCCAAACACTGCTTTGCACTGAAAAAATTGTACACTAGAATGAGAGGTCAATGAAGCGGGAAATTTATTGGCTGGTCTAAATTACTCCTAAATTAATCCTAGGATATTTAATCCGAGGATTTTTTTCCCAATCCGAGGATATTTACTTAAGTCAAATGTCTAACTCAATTTATGAGTTAGACATTGATACAAAATCTCAGTTAAAATGCTAATTTTCAGGTAATTAATTATTTTGAAGAGAAGCTTAATGCACATAAAACATCAGTAAATGGGAGAATAAATCAGCTTATTGAAAATTATAATGATGCTTTGAATGCAGGGAATAACTCAAGGGTTAACCAAATTCGGGAGGAGAAAATAAATTTTATTCTTGGAAGATTAAATGATTTTAATGAGTTAAAAACAGACGAGAATTACGAAGCTTTTTTAGGACAATATGGCCTTAGGAGGGGAGTTGTCAATAAAGATTACTTTATGGGATTAAGGTGAAAATTTTGGCTAAAATAATTAAAAATTACAAGACGCTTTAAGGCCATTATTTAACGTAAATAAAATTTTAATAAAGCGGAACCCACATTTTTCAAAATCTAGTCGGCTAATTGGAGTGTTTAAATGCCTAGGCGTAGAGCTTCGCCGGAAGTTCCGGGATTTTTTGGTCCCGGTTCCGGTCAAAAATTCAGTTCCTTTTCCGACCAAAATTTCAGTTCCGTGAAGGACTACTAGGCAACCTTCAGTCTCGTATGAATTCTAATTTAGTACCTATACGATCTGAATAAAATTTTAATATTAATTTAGTGATCGATTCATCGACCAATTTTTAAATGTTTTAAAAACACCATCAATTGAAGAAAATAATTTATTTATTTTCTTCCATGTGCTTGCAATTACACGAAAACTTATAATGTTGTTTGTTAGTCACAATACAAATAATTATATGTTTCTCTTAAATTCAATGAATTTGAGGTAATTTTAAAATTTAAATGATGGAGGAAGCACAAGGCTGTCGGATTTTTGGAAAATCTCTGATATCCGTATTCAAAAACGATATCGGTTCCGAAAATGAATGAAGAAAACTCCCCCTCTGTTTTTGAATAAACCCCTATTAATTTAGAGAACAAATCTCCATCGTGGAATATATAGAATCATTAGACACTTTTGAAATTCATGCAAACAATAAATTTAATAAAATAAAGAAATTGTTAATTTATAAAAATGTGGAAGTTATTTTCGACAATCATGCTGGTAAGCTTATTAATTAAATTTAATTTAATAATTTAGAGGGCGATTTTGTAAGGTGTTTTTTGAGTGACTAGTATTTATAAAGGACTTTTAATCAAAATTAATTAAAATTAAAAATTTATAACAAAATGACAAAGGTAGCAAAGGTCTTTGGTAGTAGCTCTCTGGTAGAGCACTTGTAAACGTCAAACTAAGTTCGAAAAATAAATTTAAACTCTTACTCTAATAAAAGATCTTATTAGATATACCAATCCTTATTTCTTTCAGAAGTTTGGAATGATCTTATTGGGAGTTTGGAATATGTTGAAGTCGGATTATTAGGTCGGATACGTTTTGAAATGAACGAAAATTATGAAAACACTGATAATTTTCAACCATACTTGAATTGCTGCGTATTTACATTCGCAAGTAATTATAAAATTATAAATAAATTCATTAATTATAGCCACATTAAGCTCCTCTTTAACTCCAGGGGGATCTATATACTAAACCAAAACCACTATCAAAACAAGAGCTTGTGTCCCTTATCTGAAACTGTATTCCTTAATTGTACATGACCTAGTGAGACGTAAGGTTCACTCTATTCCTCCACCTTCTCCCATCTTCCTGAAGTGTCATTTCCTCGAAAATACCTAGTTTCTGAGCCCCATTTTATAGACATCAGAATTATTTTAGATCTATCAAATAGCATTAAAAGTATGACTCCGGTCATCTTAAGCATGTTTCGAGCTGTCACTTTATAATTAAGACATAAAAAGTAGTTGAAAAAATTTTTAAATACATTTAATTTAAATTAGAATCTGATGATCAAAATAAAATACTCACACCTGATGAATTCGCAACAATAGAACTCTACCGTATTCTTCTATTTACCAATTTATACAATTTATATTTTCTTTATTATTTCTCTAATATTCAACAAAATCTTAAATCAAAAATAGAAGAACATTATATTAATCCACAATTGATAAGAACACAGTTTATTTATAACCCAACTATTACGGATTTGATAAAAAGCGCCGATGGTCAAATTTCAATCCCATCAATAACTCGTTTTGTAATCTTTCTTTTATTAAATGTCAAATTTGTTGTTTATTAGTCGATTTATTTTTTTGTTTTTTTAATTTTGGGAAAAAGCCTGATAAATAATTGCTCAAAAAATAATTCCTAAGGCTATTAGAATCCCTGGAAAAATGTTTTTTCTTAAAGAGAAACGGGAGACAATTCCTAAAATGAGAGATAACTCTAACTAATATTCATTAAGTATTTTAAATTTTATTCGAAGGTAATTGTAATTTGTTTTAACAATTAAGGTATATATTCCTGGCGGACCTGAAATTGGGGGAAGTAGTCAGCAGGCTGGTGAAGGAAGTCAGCAAGCTGGCGAAGGAACTAGTCAACCAGCAGGTGAGGGAAGTAGTCAACAAGCCCCTGAAAGTAGCAGTACTGGAGCAAGCAGACGCCGCCGACGAAATGGAAATGGAAACGGGAATGGTAACGGAGATGGAAATGGCAACCGAAGTGGCAGACGTCCTCGACGTGGAAGGGGAAATGGAAATGGTAAAGGTGGCAAATGAAAAAGTTTGAAGAAAAGATTTAAAGTTGAAAATAACTCCTAAAACGTAGTCATTTAGTTATTTAAATGTTAATTTTTATTATTTATTGGGTTAATTAGAGGGTGACTTTCGGGATACCTAGTTTTTTGTCTTTTATCTTTTAATGTCAATGACTCTTGTAGCCTAAATCATTCAATAAACCAAGCAAGAAGTAGGGGTTACCGGAACTCCCTCATATAGAAAACTACTAGAGTTGGGCGGGGGGACCCCGGTTTCCAGGAAAACTTCAAAGTTACATCATTAAAACGCAATGCATTTCTTAACCTTTCTTCACGTTTATGTCCTTAAAATGCACTTTTGTTATTTATTAAAATAGGGGATAATTTAAAAATTAAAAACACATGATTAAGTCAATTATTGAATGATAACCCTTATGTAATTTTTAGAATAAAAAGAAAATAAAATTTAGTCATTTCTTTCAATATTTTATAAAATTTTATTATTAAAAAGCATTTTTAAAAATAATTATTTTAAATTTATTGTAATACATATTTGTTTAGAAATATAATATAATAATTTATTTTTTTCCATAAGAATCCAGACAAAATATCCTCTCAATGGATATTTTAAAAATAATATTATTTTCATTTATTTTCCCAACTGAATCAACATTGTTTAACTCCCGTCATAAAGCTTTGACTAATTTTGGAAGAATAATAAGTAGTCAAATAATAAATAAAATGGAAAATATTGGGGAAAATAAATTAAATAAAAATATAAAAAATTTGAGTTTTTTGGCAAAAGAAAAGAATAAAATTATGGAAGTAAACAAAGATAAAAGTTATTCAAATTTTGGGCAAAATTTGAATAAAGGATTTATTAAAAGAATTGAATCCTCGTCATTTTCAACTCTGGCAAGAATGAAGTATTCAGAAAAAAATGGTTTTATTTATTATTGGATTATTATTATTATTTGACTAATTTTTTTTTGAAAATAGATAATTTAACCTTTAGCATAATTTAACCTCTGATCACCTATAGCAAAAAATATCGGGAAAATACCCTCCTAAAATACCCTCCTTGGTGTTGTAAAATATTAATATATATCTTCTCAATACGTCTGGAATCGTCTAGAATCCTGATTCGGTCTCGTGGGGTATTTTAGCCTAATTTGACTTCCGATCACTCTCATTCAGGCGTTGTTCAATCCAGTCGTAGATCACTAGCGGTAGCCTAAACAGTAGATATCGCAAGAGTTTTTTCCACCCTACGTTAACAAATCCTAAAATTCTGATCCAAAGGAAGATTTGATAACTTGAAATTTTCGGTTTGGATACGGAGATCTGTGGATTTCCATGCTCCTTCAACCATACTTCCCAGTCAACAATAATTATTTTATGTCACTAACTTATTTTTTATTTTACAAGATTTTGAGTTTGATCAAAACAATTTAAAAACTTCAATAAATACTTTATTAGAAGAAATTGAAATTTATTCAAAATCTTTTTTCGATGATTATTGTAATAATTCAATTAGAAGAAGTACACAAATAGTTTCTGGACGAACAATTTATGGAACTCATTTTTATGATAAATTACCAATCCCAAAACTTTCAGAAATTGATAGAAAAAATGTTTCGGATAAATTATTTAAGGCATTTTTAAATGAATGGAATAAAATTAGAAAAATGTTAGGAAAGGGAAGAGTTGAAGGTTATTTTAGATTCTTAAAATTAAGGTATACTGCAATGATACCTGAAATGACTTTTTTCAACCCGACATGAATAAAATTTTGAAAGCCCAATTCAAACCCAGACTCGGCTTTTTTCTCAACCTGACCTATCATTGGTGCATATTCTTACTTCAATTTGAGATACACACAATACAAGATATATATTGGGGATCCACCTTAGATCTACCTCACGTTAAGATACGTTTTTTATATTTAGTTGGCGTTAGGTTGAAGCCAATTGCGATACTGCCTATTTAGAATAAACCTCATCATAAGATAACAGTGATGTCTGACTCACTAATGAAATTTTTTTCAAATTTTCAATAAAAATATTAATTTAGTAATTCACCCCGAGGAATTAAGCGAAATTGCAAAAGCAGCTGACAAACAAATGGAAATAGACTTGTCTAAACATTTGCCTAAAAAATTATTTTTAAATTTCAATTCAACTTTTGCTGATATTTTTGTTAAAAATAATTTTTCTGATATTTTTTACAAAGATGATGAAATAATTGAAGAAATAATTGAATATATTAAAAATTTATTAATTTATTTGGATAAGGTATAGAATTAATTATAAAAAAATAAATTTAGTAATAATTAGGGTAGAACAGGATCGTAATCTCGACCTAAAATCGGGATCGGGATATATCTTTCGGTCTCGGGAGCAGAAAAATCGGGATTGGGATTCAAAAAACTGGGATAATCCAGCCCGATCCTGACCGGGATCCCGAACCCTAGTAATAATACACGTATGTAAAAATGTTTCGCTCCTTAAGACCTCGGACATCCGGGTCTCAAGTCCGAACTGAAAATTTCTGGAAATCCAGACTTATTCCAATCCTAAATCCACCAAACTTAGCAAATAATCAAAACTGCTGCCGTTTAATTTCTTTGATTTAATTTTCTAAATTTTTAGAATCTTGAAGACACTATAAACTCAATTAATCGAGAGTTTAATAAAAATAAAGAAATGTTAGTAAATAAACGAAATCGAAAAGAAAAAATTCGAAAAGATTTAATTAATCAAATAAATTTGTTTTATACGAGAATGATTTTATTAAAATTAATTTTGGAGGCTAAATTGGCTTTGAATAATTCAGAATGGGAAGAATTGGAAAAGGTTAACAAATAAATACATAAAAGATAAAACTAGTTTTTTTGATTTTTTAACAAATTAAAGCTTAGATACCCCAATTTAATTATTAAAAATAGGGTAGCTCCCCGCCCTCGACGATTTTTTTTTGGCTAAAACCGCGACCCGAACCTCAAAGGCTCTACCACAGCAACCCCCGTCCTTAACGCTACCCTAATTAAAAATAAGCTACCACAGGTAACAGATACCCCTCAGTTTAGAACCTTTTTTTTAATTTGGGTGAAAGTTTAGTGAATGAGACCATTTATTTGAGGTTTCTTGATTTTTCTGGCTTATCAATCTGATAGTAAATTATAGATTAACTGAAATAAATTGTAAGAAACAAACATTCTTAATAAAATTTTTAATTTAAAAACGATCCCAAAAATTTAAAAGATTCGTCAAAATTCAAAAGCTCTCCATTCCCGTTTACAACAAATGTCAAAAATATTAGCCTATATCGAAACAATAATTAATTATGCGAATAAAGAAGCTCAGATTTACAATAATAATCAAATTAAAAAACAAATAAAATCAAAAATTATAAACAAATATTTGGTAGAAGTCATTGAAATGGAATTATTTTCATTATTTCCCAATAATTTTTTGAATGAGAATTGGGCACGAAGAATAAATTTAAAAAAAGGAAATGAAGATTTGAAGATATTTACGAACAAGCAATTTATTTTTGATGATTTGGAGAGTGTTTTGGATAAAAAATTGTTGGAAGAAATATCTGCTTTAATTGTTTTTTATGCTCCGAAAATTTAAAAAATTAAAATAAATGAAGAAGATGATGATTTTTGTAATGAAAAATATGTAATATACCGTATTTACTCTAATTGAATGACATCTCTATTTGAATGACACTTTTTTGGGGTATATGAAAAATAAAATGACATTCTCCATTTGAATGACATCTCTAATTGAATGACATTTTTTTACATTTTTTATTTCCAAATCAAATAAAATTTTATTATACCTAATATTAATCTTATTAGTTTTAACAATGAATAACCCTGAAATTAATGGCGAAATAGACATAGAAACTATATCAGGGCCCGTAGTATAAGACGATGGAACATTGTAGCGGCAGAGCCGAGTTACCCTACGCCGCGGGTTTTGCGTCGCCGCTTTTTCTCAGTTCTCCCTATTTATGTCAAAATTTATAACTTTTTTAAAAATGGATTTAAAAATTTTATTTTTTTTGCCAAAATATAGATTGGAGTGTTACCTATGATTTGACAAAAAATCAAAAATTTTGTCCGATTTGTTTAAAAGTTATGAATTCTCTAGTAAGGTACTACTTTTTTATTAAAAAAACACTGAAAATTGAGGTAATTTTTCTAAAAATTCTCATAAATAGAGATTTAAGGGGAAAATTCCAAAAATTACATTAGTGATTAATCAATTTTTTAAATATTGAAAAAATTTAATAAAAAATTACTTAAAATTTTCCATTTTTGTGTCCAAGAATTGGTAATGAAAATTAGAATGACAGTCTCCTTTTGAATGACATCTCTAATTGAATGACACTTTATTGGGGTATATGAAAAATAGAATGACTGTCATTTAATTAGAGAAAATACGGTATTGTATAGAATGAATTAGAGATTGGATCGAGAAGAGACCTCGAACAAAAATTTTTCGGATATTTCATACGACAACCCGTACGAACTCCTCCCAGTCCGGTTTCTAATCCGGCAATATTATTTTTCCGGATAATATTTAATAATAATTTTTAATAACGCGATAAATTTTTCGTAGTTAGCTCGTCACGAAATAAACATAATATTACAAATTTTCCCTGTTCCAAATAAAAAATCGGCTCGAACTTCATAAAATCCGGAAAGATAAGGCTTAAGCCGCACACTAATTTTATGTACAGAACTATTTTAATTACTAGAAAATCACTGTTACACTTTAGAAAATTCTGAATAAAATTTCAAGAAAAATTAGTAAGATTAATAATCTCTCTTAATAATCTCAATCTGGAGTCAAGGGGAGTTTGAGGGCTAGAGACTTTCTACCCCTCATAATTTTATTCCTTCGAATTATTTCCTTCAAATCCATAATCTCTCAATACTTATCACTTCAAATTATTTACATACTTTTAAACCACCCTTAACCCCTCTAAATCCCCTTATATTAGAGGGATTAATAAAATCAAATTTTTATTAACTATTTACTAGTTAATTCAAATAAAAATTATTGAGTATAAGCAATTTTAAAAATTTAAAAATTAAATTTGAAAATGTAAAGCTATCCAAACTTTATATTTTATGAAATTAAATTTATTTAATAAATGTTTGTATTGGGCGAGAGTCAGGAAATAAAGATAAAGATTGATTAAAAAAAGAAGCCTTCCTTTAATTCCGACATAAAATAAAATTAAAATAAAATTAACAAAATTAAAAATGTATTTTTATTTAATTAATATATTTATTTTAATTAAATTAATTAATTCCCAAGATTTATTTACATCTTCTGCAGAATTACAACAATTAGTACATGTAGAAAAAGAAATTCCAAAAATTATAGAAAATTATATTTTATTGGAAAATAAACGTTTGGAAAATTTAAAAAGGTATTTTTAATAAAATTAATATTTTAATTTGTATAGTAGGGATGGGACGGGTCATCTTAACCCTTAAACCATGTCTTCTTTCATCGCAAAACCCGATCCGAAATCCGACCCCACCCTTTTCTCGATCTGTTCTATCTCTGATTTGTAGAGTTGTAACCTTTAATTTAAAAAATAATAAAGTATAATAAATTAAATATGCTTTATTGAATTTAAAAAGGAAAAAGTATCATGGGTAGTGCCCGGCGATGGACCGGAGCTGGCCGGATTTTTCCGGAGTCCGGATCCTAGCTTTAAGGTTTTTTCTGGACCGTATAACCCCGAATAATCCGGCCGGATCCTGTTCGGCTCAATTAACAAATCAGGAACCCGGAAAAATCGATTTTGACGGCCACAAATTATTTTATAAAGAATGTTTAAAAAATTATTTTAAATTAGTTAATAAATAATTTTCTAGTATAGCAAATAAATATTTAAAAGAAAAAAGTGAATTATTTGAATTAGAACCAAAAAGTGTTTTAAATCCTTTAATTGCTCTTAGAGTAATCAAAAATTTGACAAAAACTTGGAGAGAAATTAAAAAAGAAATTCAATCAGATTTGGCTGAAAATTATTTAAAAAATATTTCAAAGCAACGAGAAACTCGTTTTCCTAATGAGGTGGGGATTTTTTTTTATTTTTTAATTAAAAGAGGGGCATATATGTAGAATAGGAGAGAATGGAAAAATGAGTGAGAATCGTAGAAAAGATGATTCTGAAATTAGAGGAGAATGAGAATCTCTAGAATGAGAATCTCTAGATTAATTCAGGCATGGTTATGGATACGGATAATATCCGGATACCCGCGGATATATCCTTATACGGACGGATATGGATACTGGTTTTAAAAAATCGGAGGATACGGATATCGACCTCACGGATATATCCGGATATGGACACTAAAATTCGTGTCCATGGCTATGCCTAGATTAATCACTAAATACTCTCTCACTCGCTTATTGATGCCTCTCATAATATATATCCAATAATATTTTTATTTAAAAAAAAGGATGATTTAAATGGAGCATTTGAAGGATTATTACGTTTACAAGATACGTATAATTTAAAAACTAAAGATTTGGCTAATGGAATTGTTGAGGATATTAATATAAACAAACAAATGGATGGTTTTAGATTATTAAATTATATATAAAATAATATATTTATTTTAGCAAAAGATTGTTATGATATAGGTTTAGCTGCATATAATAAAGAGGTTAATTTATTATCAAAGAATTAATTAAGTCTGACCTTAAGATTACCTTTTTTAAAGTTCGGAAGGGTATCCGGAACCGAAAAACCCCGGATAGTCGGAAATCTTCAGTTTGATTATTGGTTACTGATACCTGAATATCCAAAAAAGAATGAAATCTATTAGCATGGCCGTCAAAATTACATTAATTTTCGCCTGCTGCCTGAAAAGGAAGAAATCTTGCCCTTGGCCTCTAAAATTCTTAAAACTTTCGCCTACGGTGCTAAAAAAAGAAGAAATATGTTTAGCGAAGGAAATGTCAAGGAATATTGGCATGATATCGAGGGATCAAGCGTAGTTGAGGGAACTGTCGGATTTTTAAGGATTAAGGGGATTTGGAAGGACCAGTAAACAAATTCTTAAGTTACATGATTTAGTCTTAATGAATTTAATTTAAAAAAGGATTATTATCACTCAATATTATGGATGGAAGAAGCAAATGAGCGTTATTATTCACTCGAAAAAGAATTTACAGAAATTAATAAATCTGATATTTTAAATATTTTGTCAATTTCCTTATATAAACAAGGAAATTTAAAGAGAGCTTTAATTATTAATGATAAATTAATTGAATTAGGTAAATGAATGAATTAATTCTTTAAAAAATATTTTCCCTTAAAAGATCCTTTATATCCAAACGCAACAAATAATTCAAAATTATATCAACAAGAGTTACTAGATAATGGAGTTGTTGAAGAAGATTTTCGAACAAATATACCTCCATTAAATAATTATAGATCATTAAACAATCCTATTCAAGAATTTTATGATCATCAAGTTTATGAAGAACTTTGTCGTGGTGAAAAAGAAATTGTTTGTTAATTAAAATTAATCAAAATAATTCAGGGGCCGGAGTTTTTCGGAGTCTGGGTTTAAAATTTCTTTTTACGATTTTCGAATTTTCCCGGGTCAGATTACTCCAAAAAATACGGTTGGATCTGGTCCGGCCAGGATGGCCCTTTCCAAATCACCAAAAGGGGGCATAGCTTCCCAAAAAGTGGGCAAAGTGGGCATTATTTCTAAAACATAAAAATAATTCAAATTTCAAATAAAAGTTAGCTTTAACCAGATTTCTTCCCTTTTGAGCGCCGCAGGCGAAAACACCCTGGGTCCGGCTCAAGCACAAAAATCCGTAATCTGGGTCTGGAAAAATCAATTTTGCCGGACATTAATAATTTCAATTAACTTCTTTTTTAGAATACAACAGAAATATCCCAGCTTTATTGTTATTACAAAATGGATCGTCCATTCCTTCGTTTAGCCCCAATTAAAGTTGAAATAGTTCGATATGAACCTTTAGCCGTTATATTCCGAAATGTTATTGGTGATGGAGAGATTGAAATAATGCAGAATTTATCCCTAAAAGAATTACATAGATCTATGTTTGAAGGCAAAATTTCCAACTTTAGAATCAGCAAAATGTTTTTTTAAATATTAATTTATTTTAATTTTAATTTTTAATTTTTAAAGTGCCTGGCTTTACACAGACACCCATCCTGTTGTTAAACAAATAGTTAATCGTGTAGAATTAATGACTAATTTAAATATGAAGTCTGCTGAACCTTTACAAGTAAAATAATGATTTTTAAAAAATTTAAAAAATTTTTGTAAAGGTGGCAAATTATGGAATTGGCGGACATTGTGAACACCATTATGATATTGTATGAGTTTGAAATAAAATAATTAAAATTATATTGTAATGGCTAAAACATGACATGACTAAAAATTTTTAACTCAAATTAAAATATTGTTGGACCGAACGCTCGGGGGCAGGTGTATCGGGGTACGGGGTTTTCGAATTGTTTCGGGGCGAGGTTCGGGACGGGAATAATGTGTGAATAATTGTTTCGGGAACGGGGTCGGGGCAACACTACTACTAACCAATAAATTTAAAAAATTTTCTCAGAAGTAGTTTTCACAGTAGTAGTTTTTGAAAAGAAAAATTCTCGGATCGGATTTCGGGTCGAAAAAAGACCGGGTTTAGGCTCTCGGGTTCTCGGTTAAACGACCCATCCCTGCTGTCTACATAATTTTATTCTGAAGTCCCACGGACAGCACACATACATAGTCTCTTTTGTCAGCGTATGCTAAAATTCCGTATTAGTAGAAAAATCAAGATAGGCATTTACTAGTGGACCAATATTCGTAAGGATTACCACAAATATTAATAATTTTAATTAAAAAATATATTTCGCAGGATTCTGGAACTTTAAACGAATATAGAATTGCAACAGCTTTATTTTATTTAAGTACCCCAGAAAAGGGAGGATATACAGTTTTTACTGATATAAAAACAATTGCTAAACCGACAAAGAATGATGCCATATTTTGGTATAATTTGTGGAGAAGTGGAGATGGAGATTTGAGAACAATGTTTTTTATAGAAATAATTTAAATAATTTTATTTATTAGGCATGCAGCCTGTCCCGTTTTGCTGGGTGATAAATGGGCCATGAATAGTTTTATACACGAAAGAGGACAAGAATTTATTCGTCCTTGTGGCTTAGATCCTTCAATACAAGAACGTTATGTTGGCGATTTGGGAGGTCCGGAACCTAAAAAATATCCAAATATATCTCCATATTGTAAAGAAGGGTTATATTGTGAATGAAGATGGAAATTTCTAAAAAAAATATTTGAGATAATTAAAATACATTTTTTTATATTTAAATTTTAATATTTGTACCTAATAAACAATATAAATAATTATTCATGGGCGTTTCTTGGTCCAGAAATCGGATTCTGGATTTCACTTTCATGTCTGATTTAATCCTGTCTTGTCTTAATCCGTTAAAAATCCCGGATTCCGGCAAAATTTAATTGGATTCCTGGATGAACTGGATAACAGGTGATTTGAGAGATTGGGAGGAATAAAATTGGGAGATTGGTGAAAAATTACGGGTAAATTTGTGCTCGGAGATACTCTGGGAAAATTCGGCAAATCTGGTTTGGAGCCTGCACCAATATTTAATATTTACAAAATTATTTTAATTAATGTAAAATCACTATTAATCTTTAGAAATTTTAAATAAAATTTAAAGAAAAAATGAAATCAAATTTCTCATCCTGTAGTTAAACATCGCAACACAATAAGTCCCAAGTTAACCCAAATACTTGCAATTAACATGATCTTCAAAATTAAAAAAAATTATCTCTCTTAGTCCATTTAAAAAATTACTTTTATTACTCCATCCCAAACCCCAACATCATTTGTTGGCCAAGGCCGCCGGTGGAGTGCGCATAATTTGAAGGCATCCACTCTAGCTTCTAATAAATTGTTGAGAAAGGCACAGAGCGGTGCGAGAGGAAAAGCGGGTGAAAAAAGGAGTACATAACCTTTAATTTTATGAAGAATTTTTCTATAATACCAAAATCTGGCCCTAATAAATGCAGAAAAATTGCAACAGGAGTCAATCTGAAATGCGAAGGTGCCTGAAATAGGAAATGGCTCAAAAGTCGGAACTCGGAATTGTCATTCAATAGCTCCTATCAGTAGCTCCAAAAGTCTCACTATAAGCTATCACAAATGCTAAATAGACCTCCATTTAAGGTGCTTATCTTAAATCGGGTGGGCATAGAATGATAAGAGCTGTCTACGAGATACCCTCAATTTAATAAACATCTCATTATAAGATAAGATTTTTATGCCTCAAGAGTTTATGTTATAGTGATTTAACCTAATTGAATAAACATTTCCAAATAATCATCCAAAGGCCGTCCATATTCTGATAATGCTGCTTGACGTTCCTCTTCACTAGGATTTTCTTCTTCAAAATTATTAGCTGCTTGCTGTGCCCTCCAATGACTAACTTTACGCTTTGCCTCTAAATTTCGAATAAAGGCATATTGCATTAAACGTAATTCGCCATAAATTAGAGGAACTCCAATTTCAGTAAAATTTTGAACGAATTGGCGTGTAACAAGTAAAGTAGCTAAACTCTTGAATAAAGAGAATTATTTGTGAATTTAATTTGAAAAAAAATTCATAGGATCTCACTATAAGACACACTTTATGGACTGTTAAGATACTCAACATGGCATATATTAAGGGTGTAGTTTAATTAGAGGGTATCGCTTTACTAGCCCTCCCCCACTCACCCTAATTTAAACTATTTTATATGTCTCTAGTATTGAGCGTATCTTATAAAAGAGGTTTTCCCATACTTGTTTTAGTCGTTTCCAATCACCAAGCCAAAACGCAATGTAAAATAAAGGGCAAAAAGAACTAATAGATTGAAATAAAGCCAATCTCGCGACCAACAGAAAATCGTTTTTTCTCTTCCCTCTAATCCATTCAGTTTCAGCACAACGTCTATAAATATATTCGGCACCCATACAAATTAAAGCTTGTAAAACAACTGGAGCTAAACTTTTCCAATTAGAACTTCCAAAATTTTCTCTAGACCAATCTTGTAGTCTCAATAAAATAATTAGTGTTATTAATAAAGAAATTAAAGAAAAAATCTCCAAAGGACGGCAAATATTTTTTAATAAATTTTGTCGAAATTTGAAAAGATTTTGATGAGCTAGAGGCTCTTTATTTTGAATTAAGGTTTGTTTTTGAATTTTCCAACTGTAGAGAAATCCGATAGCCCATAAACAATTAAAAATTGCGAATATTATGAAGGCGGAAAATTCAAAATTTTTTGTTGTTATTGAGGATGTTTGTAGATAAATTAGTGTTCCTTCAATTTAAAAATATATTGAATTTTTAAATAGAATTTTAACTGAATTTGAATAATTTTAAAACCGTAAATTATTAATCTCGGAGAATGAGCGATTTTTTAAATAAATCACTTAAAAATCCAGCATTTAAAACCTAAGCTAGAGGTTTAAAAAGAGAACCTAGCTCGATTGCTCAATAATAAATAGGTAAGTATATTTAAATTTAGTTATTGGTTTATCAATTGATGGGGAACAGTCTGATTATCATCATGGTAGTTGCACCGGAACCGGAACCTCTATTTGAAAAGGGTTTAAGCCGAACCACAAAACGCCCAATTCTTTGCACAATTGGGGAGATGTGTATTTATTTAATTTTTTAGGTAAAAATAACATTTGTAAAATCCAGGTCCGATCCTGTGTATTCAATTAATCTACCTATCAATGCCGGAGCAATCAAACATTTCGTATAATGTGTCAACCAAGCAAAATATAAACTAATCTCTAAACCAAAATATCCAGAAATTTGTTGAATGGGAGGATGTAAAAGTTCTGTAGGTGAAGAAAATACCCAATTAAGGAAAAGTTGGCTAAGATGATCAGGTTGATGCAATGGAATTAATGAATAAATAATTTTTGTTGATTTGGAAAGAAGGAATGGTACTGTAAAATTGTAAGAAAAATATGCATTTTAACTATTTTTGCGGGCAAATTTTAACTTTCCATTTACGTACATACAGACGGATTAATTTAGGGTGCGTTTCTAAGGTTTGTCGACCAACTGATATGGTAGCTGTCTAGACAATAGGTACTTCCTAGTTAAAAACCTTTCATTATAGGGTACACGGTTCCAAGGGTCTATCATCTAGAGAATTTGGACTGTCTGTAAATTAAATATGTCCGCAAATTCTTTCCCAAAATCTCAAATAAACAAACTTAAAAAAGTGCCAGTTGGAATGTTTAAAATAAATGGATTGTTGTCTAAATTAAATTTCAATTGCTCCTCTTTATCAGTTTTTGCCTGCTCCAGTAATCTTCTAATTTTAACTAATCTTTCAGTGGAATCATTTAAACTGATAAAAAATTTTTATTTAAAAAATCTAAAAGAGAATTAACCATTTATCATTTTTCAGGCTAAAAGCTAATGCATATCTGCGTCTTTTGCTTTGCTGGCGAATATCCACATAAAGTGATGGGAAATAATATGTTAACTAAAACTGGGGTTTAAATATTTAATTAAAAAAATTTTTTTTAATTTTGGCACATGTAAAGGATTAATATTTTGCGGATTTTATGCGGACAATCTTTGCGGACATTTTTATTAAATAAAATGAGGGTTTCTAGGTAAAATGAGGGTTCCTATTGCTTGTGGAACTCCACCACCTTATGGATCTGGTTGGCGGATCCGCATATCCGGATCCGAAAAAGACTGGATATCAAAAAATTTTCTGTTCGGATACCGGATTCGGATATCCGAAGATTTCCAACTATCCGACAACCTTACATGTGGAGGATAAGGGCCGACTGCTTATTCATCTTCTCCAACTAAAGAATATCCTGTCTTTTAGCAAATAGGTCTTTTAGTCTGCAAAAATTATCCGCAAATCTAACCCTTCTTTACTAATGCCAAAATCCCCAAACCATTTTTGCCAGATTTTCCGCATCATTTCTAGTCATTTTCTTCGAAAGGATGGCCAACACAGTTTCATTTGAAGATTCCACAGTTTCAGGCAAATCATCTGCCCATTTAATTATTTTTCTCATTTTTAACGAATTTTTAAAATAATTTTAACCAAAATTCAGAGAAATATAAAAAAATAAATTTTCACATTCGATTAAATTAAAAATAAAAAATTCGTCAGGTGTATTTCGAGAGAAATGATTTTTTGGTCACCAAAATAAATAAATTCATGTTCCTCATTTTGATTCTTTTTCCCCTAAATTTATTTGAAAGGGAAAGAAGGAAAAGAATTTTTAAAATGAACAGTTGTAAAAAAAGGATTATTCACACACACAACTAAAAATAGAAAGAATAAAATCAAAAAGGATAAACTCAAAATATAATAATTTTTTGATCAAGTTTCAAATTTAAAAATAAATATCTAAAATTAATTTAAAATATAACAGAATATATATACATATGTACCAGAAGTGTGTCGGAAATGACAAAGATGCCAAAAATCGGAACTATCGGAAATGGCTCAAAAGTCACAACTCGGAAGTTGGAAATTGGAATTCCGACCCAACTCTGATATGTACAATAAAGCAAACTGAATATACGTGGAAATAATTATGTAAGAGTACGTAGAATAGGGCAGAATGTTTAACTTTAGTGGACGCTGAAAAATGTATCAAGAATCTGAAAATTATAGGCACTCGTTAGTTATTGAATAAAAACTTAACTTTAAAATTAAAATATCGAAATTTTAACAATTTTTAAGACATTCTAAATATTTCATATTCAACGACTGTCTGATAATTACATATAATTTCCGGTTAACTTGTTTATTGATATACCTAGATTGTAATCGAGATTTTCACAATGAAATTTGTTTTTAAATTTTATTTATTTTCTTTATCTTGCCTTGTCTTCTATAACAATTCTGACATAAATACTTTCCAGGTTCTGCATGTCGATACCATTTTTTAAATTGAATTTTACCACAATTATAACAATGACGGTCGTGCTTAAGTGAAATTAAATATAACGTCTCCGCTCCGTTTTATCAACCATATGAAGGAAGAGAGATAAAGAATTGCCCCTTGAAACTAAGAATTGCACCCTAAACCTTCTGCAAGAAATATTTTACATCCCGCATGCACTAACTGCACCAAAGATTTAATTTCTAGCGTTTAGGAAAACTTAATATTATTTACATTTTCTTTTCCACGAGATTGCCTGAATTTTAGGCTTAAGCTGAATTAAGTAAGTGTGAACAAATAAACTGTGCGCCTTATGTCAGTTTATTTGACGAAACATGAGTGAACTGGAACAGGCGAAGGAGATCAGAGACTAGCCAGATTTGGGCAGATTAAGATAGATTTCTTTGGATTAAGAGGGATTAAGGAACAGAAGACGGAAATCCTTTCGTGTATCAGTTCACTGTTGATCCAATTTATCCTCCCAAATATTCTGATTTAATCTCCAGGGCCAGTTGACCTCTCGGGTATTAACTTCCTAATCACCATAAAACAAACCTTCTTAGTATAAAACCACAGTTTCAACGGTCTATGCCTTCCATAAGCTCGTTTATATTTGTCACAACGTTGGCATAAATATTTTTCATTTAGGTATCTATTCCAATGTGCAATTTGTTTAACTCCACAATTGAAACAACTTCGTTTATTTCCTTCAATAATTTCACCTATAATTAGGAATCTTAGTTTAAATTAGCTAAATATGGGGGTTAAACTTTCAAAAAATAAATTTATACTCAAAAAATAAATTTATATTTGATTTTATATCTTTTAAACTATCATATAAAATAGAGGTTTCATAAATATTCTTTTTAATAAAATTATTATTTAACATTACCTTAAATTTATTATCTAATTATTTCAAAGTTTTCAACAGATTGCGTTTAAAGTTCTTAGGATGTCGTAATTTATTCAATATAATGAAATGTCTAATCAAGAGCATTCTAATGTATCATGGCTATTTTGCAAAAAATAGTTATTTAACTTAAAATAGTATCCGTCAGATTAAATCATAAATTTAAAAGGGAATTATGATAGAATCTTGATTATTTTTAAATCCAGTCTTATACCACAGAGACCACTTTACTTTTTTCAGTGTCGCAGGCGAAAATTTTTTTAAGTTTAAGGCCAAAGGGTTAGATTTCATCCATTTTTCCTAATTCTAGTACGAAACGAAATTTTTGGATTCCGGAGCCGATATTCGAACAGAAAATTCCGGTCTTTTTTCGGATCCGGAATCCGACAACCTTAACATAGAGTACACAGCTGAATATAGGAATAAATATAGGAATAAACAATATATTCTAAATAATTTCTCTATTAGCAATTCCAATCACAACTTTCTTTTTTAATTGAACAAGTGTAGTATTTTCTGATCTATCTATTATTCCAACAATAAAAATATTCCTTTTATTGTTTAATTTAATTGGACACAAAAATGCATTTATGTTAATTCTAAAGCTACTATCATATAGATTATTACTTTTTACAATTTTTTTCAATACAAAACGCTCCGTTTGTGCAACATTTTTTAAATAAATAAATTCTCTTTTTCCCTTCCAATCATCCTTGATTTTTACTTGAACATTAACTGATTTTGATTCACTTTGAATAATCAACAGATTAATTAAATAGAATAAAGGAATGATAAATTTAATCATCCTAAATTTTGTTATAAATGATGAGACTTTATTATTTATTATTAAAAAGGTCTCAATTATATAGAGCTGACTCAAAATTAAACAGGTACAAAATGGTATAACAAAAATAACCTTTAGTAAGCAATTGACTAAAAGTGCAAATATAAAATGATGAAGAAATTGAACTTTCTTTGATCTTTTTAAGAAATAATAAAGAAATCGAACAAATTTGAACAAATTTCTTTATATTTTATTTAGGATTAATTTTTAATTTATTTTTAATTAATTTTTAATTTATTTTTAACAAAATTGGAAAGTTGGATAGCAGGATAATGACCTGGTTCCTTTTAAGAACAACCTAAGATCCAAAAAATATGGACAGTTTATGTTCCATGCATTAATTATTTGGGGAAATAAAAAAAGAAAATTTTTAGTCAATGCTAATCTCAGTTGCAAATTTATAATGTTTTAAGTTATTTAAATAAAATTATATCTGATAAAAAAGCAACTAAAAATAAAGTTTTAGACATTGATGCCATTTTCTATCCATTTTTTGTTGGGGGAAACTCGGTCGGTTAACCGGTTTTGTCCAACCCCAATTGACTTGCCTTAAAAAACAACTTTTAATTTGTTATGTTAATTAAATAAATAAAAAAATTAGCCTTAAAAATCCTTTGAATCAAAAATATCGTTAGCAAAATAAAAATATTTTTTTATTCAATATTTTCCTTTTACCAATTCCCAAAAGACTCATTTTAGGGCATCTGTCAAAGATTTATTTTTTTTAAATAAAAAGAAAAGATTTGTTTTGTTAAAAAAAAAATTTTTTGTTTTTGTCCAACTTTGCTCTCTTTTTTAATTTTACTGGCATTTCCTTAAATATATTTTTATTTTTGGATATTTCCTTAAAAATTAATTTATTGAAGTTTAAAAGGAATATGTTTTTAAGAAATTTTAATTTTTTAAATTATTTTTTTTTAATTTTTTAAATTTAAATTGCAAATATTTACAAAAAAATTAAATAGAAAAATTGTCTTGGAAGACTGGAAAAAATAATTCTAAATATGATGACCCTTAAATTAAAGTAATTTTTTATTATTTTCTATAAATTCTGATCAATGAAATTTTATTTTATCTTTATTTTCATATTTATTATATCCCATTCAGAACTCGGTTTTAAGTAGACCTTGTAACAAACCTTGTAAAACCGATGCTTAAACCACCTAATTAAAGTTGAGGGGTTCGAGTCGACGTTCAAGTCGTTTTTACGGGTTTCATTTATATCGGACCGGACCAACCGAATTATTTTCTGGCCAAAATTCGATGCCCAACTCAATCTTTCGGACCGGACCAGGCCCCCAGCCCTAGTCCTAATACATAGTAAACAATAAAGTTTTAAAAATCGTGTCTAAAATTGAGGGATATCTAAGACAAGGTCCAAAATTTAAAAACTAAAATCAGGGGCTCTAAAACAAAATTCGACTATTTTATAAAAATTCTGATTTATTTAAAGGTATTTTGATGAAATTTCTGATTCTACTAAAATTACAAATCCACCAACTATTCTGGTTTATAATGACGCACAATTAGCTATTACAGGTAAAATAATTAATTTTTTTAATTAATCTAATTTTAAAGATATTCATCTTTTAAATAATTCAATAGACAAAAATAACAATAATTATAATAAAAAACAATTATTTTATGTTAAATTGAGTTGTTCTGGTTCTGATAATAGAATATACCGGACAGAGTGTTCAAAAGAGGCAAAATGGGAAAATTTGGTTTTTTTAAAAAATTTTTAGAAAATTAAAGAAATTTTTATTAGAATTTCCTCTTCCCAGCAGACAAATCGTCTGAACTTAAAATTCGTCTAAAAATTAATTTTGGAGGGTCAAAGCTTTTTTGGGCATCTAGAAGGAGGAGTAGAAACTTGATTGGAGAAGCTAATATTCCTTTTGTAATTATTTTTAAATTTGAAAAATAATAAAAAATATACATTAGAACCTCATTAGAACACACAACTTATACAGTGTGTCCCCCCCCCCCTAATTTTTCCACACTAATTTTTAGCGATTTTGGTATGTTTCGGATTTTGTCTATAACCTTCGTTTTCTAAACGATTTTTCAACCCATGGGGGTATATAAAATGTTATTTCAACTCTACTAGATAACTTTAATTTATGATTTGGTTTTTTAAACATGGCTATTATGTAGGGGAGGGGGCTGTATAAACGATACTCCCAATTTAAGAGACGCCCCTTTATAAGGCAGATTTCCTGCCATAAGTGGGGTCCGATTAGTGAGATTCTACTGTGTTTTTTACATTAGTATTTGTTATTTTTAAATAGCTAGAAATGCTAGAACGAACTTCTGTTGATGGAAATTGGTATTTTCATTTAAAAATTTTTATGAAAAAATTTTTGCCTGGATTTTAAATATTTTTTCTATTTTCCATTATTTTATTTAAATCAAACAAATGTTAAAAAATATTTTTTTATCTAAATTTAAATAAAAATATATCTTGTTTAGCCATCATTTTGCCTTTTTACTACGTCCTCATTTTCAAAAAATGGTGGTGAAGTGCAAACTTATCCCTCCGGTAAAGCAACCTCTTGTTGGTATGTTTAGAAATATTTTTTAATGTCAATCATCTTTAGTCAATCATTTTTGACTTTTTTTTTTGTTTTTTTTAAAGTTAAAAGTTTTTTTCTCAATAAAAAATGTTCGAAATTTAACTGAAATAGTAGTATATACAATAGCTAAATCCTTATATGTATATTGGCTAGAAAGCTAGAAAGCCATGCGTGGATACCTTATTTTTATTTCCATCTGTTAATATACCTGCAGATTAGGAATTAGAGATCAGTCTGGATCTGGATCCAGTCTGGATTTCTCCTGAATCCAGATCAAGAATCCCGTCCAGATTAAATCCAGATCCATACTTTTTGAAAATACCGATCTTTATTAGGAATGTGCCGGATTCCAAAATATCCTTTAAAAATTTTTTAATCTGTTGCCTATCTTAATTTTTAGAAACATTAACAACATTAGGATATTCTAATTTAAATAAAAATTATTTAAATTCAACTTCAACTTATTCTTCTTCCTCAGAAAAACCCTCATCTATTTCATCAAGTAATTATTCAATTGATAACAATAATAATACCAAAATTAACTCAAAAATCGAAAGGTGTTTAGAAAAGTAATTTAGTTATCGGATATCGCTATAGTGTTACCTCTCGACAAGAAAAAATCTGAATGAGATTCAAGTGTGGTGGCTAGAATTGTTTCCCCGTCAAGGGGGTAGGGCCACTGAGAACAAGGACGGGGTTAGTGGAACGGGGAAAATCTCTGACATTCGAGGACGGGGAACAACCCTTGTGTGACACTATAGTGAGGTCGAATTCTATCAACTCAAATTACAAAAAATATTTTAATTCATTTTCAAGTTCACCACCCTCAAATTCAATGTCCGCCTCATCTTCCTCTTCTGATAATTTTAGCAAATTACCTAAAGGGTGGGAAATGCGAGTAGATGGACAAGGAAGAATTTTCTATATCGAGTTTTTGCTATATTTTTTATTAAAATTTCTTTTTCAAAATTATAGCCACATTCATCAAAAGACAGCTTGGACACCTCCAGTAAATTTTTATTTTTTCAATATTCAAGCATGATAGAAATTAATGTTTCCTGTAGCACATTAATTGTACAAAAAATATGACATTAAAATGAGGGTGACATACTGCATTTACTCTTCGATTGTCCTCCCTCAGATAATTATTACCCCTCCCCCCCCCCAAAAAAAAGATATAGTTGAAAATCTCACCTAAGATTTTTCTAAAAATATTTATTTTATATACTTAATTTACTCTAATAAATAGTGTATTTTGGAAGCACTTGAAGAATCTGAATATTTTAATAAAAATTCTGAAAATATTTGTGACGAAAATCGTGTTATCAGACAAACAATGGAATTTTCTAAAAATAATATTAACAATAATTTATCTATTCCACAAACACCAAAACAAATGGCTCTAAATATTTTGCTTAGCAAAGAATTGTTTAACCGCCTTTTGCAGTCGAATAATGTAGAGTTATCTTTTATGAATTTTTTAGATTATTAAAGCTAATTTTCCTAAGTATTTTTTAACAAAATACTGTCAATTATAGGATACACATCTGGGGCTGAAAATCGTGCCTTTTAAAGAAAGAGTGGTAATGTTAATTAGAATTGGCATATCTTGGAGTCTCTAAATATCCGGATCCGATATCTGAATCGAAAATTTCCGGATATCCTGAATCTTTTAGATACGGTTATTTGGATCCCAACCAGGGTTGCCGCCCGAAACCCGAAACCCGATACCCGAAACCCGAAACCCGGCCTTTTTTTGTACCCGAAACCCGATACCCGAATTGAAAATTTTCCAACCCGAAACCCGAAACCCGTACCCGATATTTTTTCCAACCCGAAACCCGTGACCCGAAATTGGTTAAAACCCGAAATTTATACCCGAAAACTTAGCCTTACCCGATTTTTTAAAATAAATTTATAGAAAGAGAAGGAAGGAAAAGGGAAAGAAATATTTATAATTTCTTTAATTTTTCATTATGTTGATCGGTGGTTGAGTGTGTAAGACGACTGCCTCGATATTTTCTGGGTTGGGTTCGAGTCCAGGGCTGGAAATAAGGCCTAAAAAATTTTTATTTTCAAAAATAAATGCCTTTAAACTTTGATTTTCATTTTAGATTTTTAAATTTATTTTTTTAATATTTTAAGCTTGAAAGAGCATTAAAAATTTTAATTTAGTCATGAATTTTGCAAAATTTTCGCCTGCGGCGCATAAAATTAAGAGTTCTAGGTTCATGATCAATTAAACTTAAATAAAAATTTTTGCCTGCGGTTCTGACAATTGAATTCTTTCACCTAAGACCTTAAAAAATTCTCAAAATTTTCGCCTCCGGCGGTGAAAAAGCTAGAAATCTAGCTTAAGGATCATCAAAATTCTCAAAATTTTCGCCTCCGGCGGTGAAAAAGCTAGAAATCTAGCTTAAGGATCATCAAAATTCTCAAAATTTTCGCCTGCGGCGCAAAAAATGGAAGAAATTACCAAGATATCCCTCTTAATCCCCAAATCCCACAATGTTTTAATCTCTTCAAATTTGCTTCTCTCTATATCACCCAAAATCCTATTATGCAATATAGCCTGCCTCCTTACAATTTAGTTCACCAATAGCCGAACACCCGAAAATAACCCGAATTTTTCGCCAAACCCGAAACCCGTACCCGAAATTTTTGCCAACCCGAAACCCGATACCCGAAATGAAAATTTTATAACCCGAAACCCGAAACCCGTACCCGATATTTTTTCCAACCCGAAACCCGTGACCCGAAATGAAAACGCTCCAACCCGATACCCGAAACCCGTACCCGAAAATTTTTTGTACCCGCGGCAACCCTGATCCCAACTCTAGTGGAAATGGAAATTTAATTATTTTTAAAATTAAAATTTATATTTTTTATTCAAGTTTGCTTATGAATTATACAATGAAAGTCGTATTTTAAAACATATTATACAGAGAATACGTCGAGAGCCAGAAAAATTTTCTCAATTTGATCAAAATAGAGAATTAGTAAAGTAAGTTTATTTTTATTTTTTGAAGAGAAAATCGGGTCCGATCACTCAGGCACGAACGTATTGGGTTTTTGACTCGTTTCAGATTTTGATGATACTCTGACCGATTCTTATTCAGTACTCGACGCGTTTTTGAGTAAATGGTACCAGAGAAAACATGCTAAGTTTTTTTTATTCTTGAAAAGAAAAGGAAGATTCTTTTCAAGCTACAACTACAATTCAATGTGATTTGTAGTCGCAAAATTTAGCCTAATTTATTTTAAATAACTTAATTTATATTTAAATAAATTTTCCAAAGTTTTAATATTTATTAAAATATTTAATAAATGATTAATAGAGAAGAAGTAACTAAAAAGTAAAGCAATAGGCTTTTATATAAAACAAAGAATATGATTGTGGGAGGGAAAAATAATTAAAAATACAGCGGAAGTGAAAAGAGAGAGGAAAAGTTTGTTGTTGTAACTTATGGGAAATTACAACAATGGACTTTGAATGGAAGAAATATATTGAAGATTAACTAAAAAATTAAATAAAAATAATTAAAATAATTATTAATTTAATTTAACTTCTGAATTGATTCTTAGTCCTCTCAATTCAGAACATTCTAGCCGATATTGGAACCATTATAACAAAAAATTCGTTAGAGCAAGATCCAAATTTCCCAACATAGACCTAATTCTTCAATATTTAATTTTCAAGTTTTATCAACTCATTCACTGATCGAACACAACCCTTACCTGCTGGATGGCAATTAACTAAACAGACAAATAGTCCAATGCCTCAAATACTTTTTGTGGACCATATTGGAAAAAATATTACACCTTTTGATCCCAGACTGGCATTTATTTGTTTAAATAATAAGAGAACCAGTAAACAAGAAAAATCAAATACTTGTCGAAGTGCGCCTCCATTGCGACGATTAAAGTTTGTAACCGTTAAAAATATTCATACACAGCACTTAATAAAGCTTATCTGAAATTGGATGGACTGAAATTAGTTGGGAAATATTCTAAACGATACCATTCTATTTAATAGACATCTCTATATGATACAAGTTTTCTAGCCCCAAGGATGTATCTAAAAATGAGATTCTACTATATTTAATTTATTTAAAAAATTAATTATCTATAATATACAGTAAGAATTCAACGACAACCTTTTTTGGAAATAATATAACAAACTCCCCGTTAATACAAAATCAAAGACGCTCTCAACAAATAAATAATGATCGGTTGTCCCTTGATGAAAATGTTTTAGGCCAACTTGAAAAAGTATTAAATGATCAATACAATCCTCAAATGGCTCAAAAAGTTAATTAATTACATAATTATTTCGTTGAAAATTTTTTTATGACCTTATACCCCTAAAAAATTCCGAAAAAATAATTCTTATAGATAAAAACCAAACTTCGATTAATCGCTAATTTGGGTGATAGAGCATTGTTGCGCTATGCTAACGATGTTGACGTAGCTAGCGCATTAAGTCTATTAGATCAATTAAATGAAAAAATATTGAAAAATAATGAAGAAGCACAGCAAAATGAAAATAATGAAAAAAATTTGAATGAAAGATTTTTGAAAGTTATTGAAAGTTTTCATGAAAAGTTGAAGCAATTGGGTTATGCAAAAAGTCAAAACAGATTGAGGTCGATTTTTAATTTATTGTGGTTATTATCTAGTACGGATTGGACTTTTGATTTTAAGTTAAAATCTGACTTAAGATATTATCTAGTTTTGGTTTATTTTTCGTGTATTTTTAGGCCTCTAGTAGAAAAGCTATTCGAAAAAGTCTAGATATCCGGAAATACTCGGTTCAGAGTTCCCAAAATTTGGCAATTCTAATCTCTAGCATTTTTTGACCATAAAAACTTGACATGTGTCAGTATTTCTGAAAAGTCAAAATTAACGGTATAACCTTATAAAGTGAATTGAGTCGGGGTAATGTGAATTGATACTAGCAACAACAGAGTTAACTAAATAAATAAATTTCCAAGGGAATTGATTAAAATATTCTTATTTTTCCTAATCCTAATTTATTTAAATTTACTATAGGTTTCGTTTAAGAAGAGATAATTTAATGGAAGATGCCTTCCAAAAAATTCTTTGTTTAAGTCCATCAAAATTACGAACATATCAATTAATGGTTAATAATTAATTTTGTTATTTTTCATTTTAAATTCTTTAAGGTAAATTTTGCAGAGGAGGATTGTTTAGATTATGGGGGTCCTTCAAAAGAATTATTTTTCCTTTTATCAAAACAACTTTTTAATCCAAAAAATGGTCTTTTTGAATATACTAGCATTAATTCTAATAGAATACAAGTAAATAAAATTAATTATTAAAATGCTACTTTATTCCTAGTATTGGGCTATTATTTGGGTTTTTAAACTGAAAACTTTCTATCATTTAGATCTTCGAAAGAATTATTTCCTCAATTGTATCTACATAAACCAGGGGTAGAATGGAATTCCGATTGCTTAGATTGGAAGACCTGTCTTAACATTACCTCCAAGTTTATAGGTTTTACTCTTTCCATCCCTAAAGTTGTGCATACAAGATATATACTTTATGTATATTTTTAACCAACGGTTTTCAGCTTGAAACAACAATTTTTATTTTAAATTTTCGCCTAAAGACGGCAAAGCTTTTAGAATATTGATATTTAAAATTTAAAAAATAATAAAATTTTTACATAGATCAGTCCAATGTCCAAATTTATTGATAATTATCTTAGTTGGATGGAATTATGTGGTAGAGTGTTGGGATTAGCTTTATTGGTATCTTTAATAATTTTAACGTTTTTCAAAGAATATTTTATTTAATTTTTAAAGCATCGTTGCCTTTTGGATTGTTTCTTTACAAAACCATTTTATAAAATTTTGGCAAAAATGTTTTTTGTCGTTTTTAAAAATTAAAAATTTTTTTTTAATTTTTTTAGCCCTTTAGAATTAAACGATCTTTTAGAAACAGATAATGAATTATTTAATTCTCTTAATTGGATAAGCAAAAATTCTGTAAATGTTGAAAATTTGGAATTAAATTTTTGTGTAACAGAAGAAGTGGCTGGAGAAGTAGTTTAATTTTAATAAAAAAAATTACTTAAAATTCTCTTAGAAAAATTTTTTTATTTTTGTTGAGTATCGAAATTAGAAAACTTTTTTAGTCTTAAAAAATATTTTGTTTAACCCTTCAAATTTATTTTATCGGAGAAAACGAGGTTGCGATAATTCTTAACACTATTGGACTTCAACTTTCTTTTTACCCTCATTTGTCAGAAATAAATTTATAATAATTTATTTTCAAAAGTAAAGCAGGAGTAATTTATGTGAGTTAAGTTAGCAATAAGTTAAGCTTCAAGAGTAACTCCTGTTTAAAAGTAAAGTGTAAAAGCAATAGTAAATTAGTTTAAATAATCCAAGAATAAAATTTGAATGGCATCGGAGTAGACCGCGCAAGTAGGGTTTTTGCCATATCAACCGGACCTGATGTAAACCTAACCATACCGATTTAAACCTAAATTTTGTTTTTAAAGATTTCTGATTTTGAATTACTTCCAAACGGCAAAAATATATTTGTAAATAATGAAAACAAAAAGGAATTTATTGAATTAATTATTTTATGGCGGTTAGTTAATCTTTAAATAACTTTAAAATTTTATATGAAATTTAAAGTGTTGAAAGAGGTATTCGAGACCAGTTAAAAGCTCTCCTATTTGGACTAAATGCGGTCAGAAAATTTTTGAAAATTTTAAAAAATAATTTTTTAGGTAATTGACCAATCATTGTTAACTGTTTTTGACTCAGAACCGTTGGAATTTGCAATTTCTGGGAATATTTTCATTGATATTGAGGATTGGGAGAAAAATACTGTTTATAAAGGAGGATATAGAGAAAATCATGTAATTTAAAAAATTTCTTTAAATCAAAATCAGACTTTACTCTTTTCCGGTTTTCAGAAAATTTTTAAGTTAAATATACATAAATACAGCATATAAGGGATGGGATCGCTTCCGTCCTACTCCAACTTTCGCTCTTGGCCCTTTCGTCTTTCGACTTTCGTTTTTATTTTCTTTCGTTTTCTTACGCCTTCTGTCTTTAATTTTTAATAATGCGGAAGGGCCCATCCATGATATATTATATAAGATCCTCAGAACTTTCATAAATCAAGGGGAAAATAGTGACTTTTCGGGTTGGAAAAAATTGCACAATGTTTGATGATTTACAGAAAATAAGTTTTAAAAATTATTTTTAATTTTAAGGTAATTATTCGTTGGTTTTGGCAATGTGTTCGGCAAATGTTCAATGCTGACAGGCTTAAACTTTTACAATTTGTAACTGGAAGTGCCAGTGTTCCCTTTGAGGGTTTTAAAGGATTGAGAGGTTCAAATGGGTTAAAACCTTTTTGTATTGAACGTTGGGGAAATGAAGTTTGAAAAATTTGATAGAGAATTAAAAATCTAAAAAAAAATTTTATTTAGGAGAGTCTCCCTCGCGCCCATACATGTTTTAATCGTTTAGATTTGCCTGCTTATTCTAACAAACAAAAAATGTTTTCGAAAATTATGGTAAAAATATTTTATTTTATTAAAAAATAATGATGTTTCTTTTTTCAGTTAGCCATTTCCGAGAGCTCATATTATGCGATTGAATAAAATTTTTTATAAAGTATTTTCTTTATCCATTTTTTAAATTTTAAATTTCTATCTACATTTTTTATATACATATGTAAATAAGTTTTTTTATTTTTTTTTGATTAGAGGGCGGATTTTTATTCAAATGCATTTTTTTGCAAACTTGTCAGATGTACATATAATGCACAAAAAAGTTTCCGCTCGCCCCAAAAATGGCCAACACCCATAATGTATCAACCCAAAAATATCCCACCCCAAAATGTCACACAGCCAAAACGCCTCATCTCAAAATGTCCAACAGGGTTAAAATACTCAATTAATAAAAATAGGTCTTTAAATTTTTTAGGGTTGTTGGCGGTCGAATAACCCAACCGAAACCGAAAACCGGGGGTCGTAAACCGGCCAAAACCGAGGGTACCGGTTTTTAACCGGTCGCCAACAACCTAATTTTTTTGACTGAATAAAGTAAAATTTCTAGGTAAAAATTGTATTTTTGCTGCATAATTTCGTGCATATTTTGGTTTACTTGCATATTTTTTTGCATATTTTGTCAAGGCCATCCCAGCCATATTGCTTATAAAACAAGTCTTGTTAGCTCAGTGGTAGAGCATTTGGCATCCTTGTTTTCGTGAAAAGTTATGTTTGTATCAGGGCTGGGCGAAATCTAAAAATAAAAGGCGAAATGCGAAAATCGAAACTTTTCGCGCTGAAAAATGTGAAAAATGCGAAAGATGCGAAATGGGAAATTAGCCCATCCCTGGTATGCGGAACCGGTACACCTCGTTTCGGCGCGCACACGCTCAACTGACCCCAACCGCTGGTATGTACCAGGGATCGCACCGACCCGATTCACGATTCCCGAAAATCGGGAATTTGATTTTCTGTCGGCGCGATCCCTGGTATGGCGTTTAAATAGTCTAACAAAAATATGAAGTAATACATTTAAAGGAAAACAATTTATATAATACACAATATTTCAAATAATATCGAAATTACATATACTATCTACTTGATTATCTTTCTTCTTTCTCTTACAATCTACCTAAATTTGATGCACAACACAATTAGCAACGATCTTCACTTGAGGCGTTTTAGGTTGACTAGGAGATTTTTTAGGTTTCTTAGAAGAGTTTCCAGATTGATTAGGGGATTTTGCAGGTCCCCGACTTTTCACGTCGGCTGCTTTACAATCGGACTGCATATTACGTTCAAATGTTCCGATATAAGTATTGCATTGACTACAACGATGCTCAACGTCTTTGCACGCGTCGAGGCATAGAGGGACTAGACAACAACCACAGCAGCAACTGAAAGAAATTTCTTTTTAATTTTAAAAATTCTGAGAATTTTACCAGCAGAACAGCAGAAGAAAGACTAACGCACAAGTAAACACGCCAGAAACATATTTGGTTTGAGTAAGAACTTGTTGGTCACATGTAGGGCAATAAACCTAAAAGGAGAAAATATTGCCTCCCTATCTTGTAAATTCACCTGTTGCGGAAATTGGCCAAGAACATTTGTTTTTTGGTCAGGAATATTCACTACTTGATGCTGCGGCGGCAAATTAGACTCTGCAGATTCCGAACTAGCACTTCCTCCGCCTATTCCTATTTCTACACATGGAGAACATTTTGATTGTTGAGTGCTGTTGGTTTTGATGCTGTAGTGCTTTTTGTGTTTTTTCCCCATGACAGAATTGAGTTTGGCGAGTTGTAGGGATAACAAAGGAATGAGTATAACAATGAATTTGTGCTTTTATACTAATTCAGAATATAACACTTGCTTTTGAATTGAATCGAATAAGAGAATGAAGGTAAGCATAAAACAGCATGGATATCAATTAAACTTAACGGAAAATTTTTAACCTATGAAAATTTTTAACCCCCTTTCATAGGTGAATATTTTAAAGAGGAGTGGGGTATATCAGAAAATTTACAGCATTTCTATCATTAAACAATTGCAATTGCCTTTGTCATTTTGTCGAATAAGGGAATGTCTCTTTAGCTCGACGAGAGAAATCGTTTAATCATAAATTTGGTAGGATTCGGAAATCTTGAAGCAAGTTATGGCTTTGCGCTACTTGGGCTGTACCCCTTATATGTCACAATCCGAATTCAATTTCAGTCCAAATTTAATATATGAATTAGGGTTGGACAAAACCGTTTAATTTTGAAAAAACCGTATACCGTTTATGCCGTTTATCAATTTCAAAAAAATTGATGAAAAATCATTAATTATGCTCATCATTCTTTATAAAAATTATAATTCAACTATAAATTCATCATATCGATGGATTTAGAGGGTAAAGGACAGGTGATTAAGAGTGATATCAGTGGTTTTGGATATTTGAAGGATTTGAATATATATCAGAGAATTGAGGTGGGATAACGGTAGATTATGAGTTATTAAAGGGGATCAGAGGATTAAGGGGATGAGGATTATTATATCTAAGGATTATGGTGATGTAATGGGATTTAGAAGGATTGAGGGGATTTGAAGGGAAATTGGGGATTTGAAAGGATAATAAAGATCTTGATTTTCGGCGCCGCAGGCGAAAATTTTGAGAATTTTAGAGGTCCTTAAGCCAGATATCAACCATTATCTGCGCCGCTGGTGAATATTTTGAAAAATTTGGAAGGCCAAGAAGCCAGAATCATTCTTTTCCAGCGCCTCGGACGGAAATTTTTATAATTGTGGAAGGCCTACAAACTAGATTTCCTCCTCTTTTGCGCGCAGGCGAAAATTTTTTGATTTTAGTGTGTCAGACGGCAAAAATTCACGTTTTAAGCCACTAATTATGGGAAAAATTAAACGAATTAAACGGCGTTTAGAAGGACCGTATACCGTTTATGCCGTTTATCTGGGACCCGTTTACCGTTTCGTTTAATTTTAGCAAAAATACCGTTTATCGTATACCGTTTACCGTTTAGCTAAACGGTTTGGCACAACCCTAATATGAATGAATAGAGACGATGGGAGAAGAAGGAAAAACCTGCGGACAAACATTTGCGGACATGTGGCGGTATAATGCGATAGTACCATATTATTTTTTAAATTAATTCATGAAATAAAAATAAAAAAAATATTTAATTGAGGAAGTTATTTTTAATTCAAAGCTAAGTAAACTTCAAAGTATTTAAATGTTTATTGTTAAAAGGAGGAATTAAAAATAATAATGAAATTGAAAACAAAATTTAAATAAATAAATTTTTTTTCTTAAAATAACAATAAGATGAGAAATTTCCACGACAACAATCTAATAATTTTGAGTGGAGATAAAAGCAACATGAGACTAAACGTTTGATCACTTATAAATTAAATGAAATTTTCTATTATCATGAAATACTTAAGTAGTTTTGAACTTCCTTTCTTCGACAAAAAGTGCATGACGGTCTGAAAATGCCGCAACCCAAAATCCGCAACCCAGAAAATGCCGCAACCCCCAATCCGCAACCCAAAATTTTGATTGTAAAATCCACAAACGCAATCCGTAAGTCAAAAAACATGCAATTTTACGCAATCCTCTTGCGTGCATACCTGTTGTTTAGACGAGATTCTGCGCTTCTTTTCAATGCTAATTTTAATGAAAATACATCATTAGGCTTGCTCATAAGTGATTAAAAAAAGGTTTAAAAAGGCACTTTTTTGGCGATGTCTGACCATAAAAAAGTCTAACCATTATGCACTTTCTGAGGAAAAAAAGTAACGAAATTCAAACTAAGAACACTAAAAATGGTCACTCACAACGTCCATTATTTATTTACCATTATTCTTTTAATAAATATCTCACCAATCCTTGGATGGCAGTTAAATGAACCATTTACAAGCTCATTTAGTTTCTATAGTGAAAAACGATTTAGTGATTGTGTAGGAAATATTGATGCGGAAAATGATTTGTTAGTTGCAATTAGCATTAAACATTGGAGCAGAGATAATACATTCTACTATATAGATCCACTTTGCCATGTTTGTCTTAAAGTTGATTACAACGGAAAATGGTAGAAATTCTTAATTATTATTTTAACTTTCAATTTTAAGTATAACAGTCCCTGTCAAAGATTTCTGCTACAAATGTCTAGCAACACACGCCCAATTGTCAAAACCGGCGTTTGAGAAGCTCGAAAGTTTGTCTGTAGGAAGCGTTCGAAATGCTACATTAACATTTGTCAAATGTGATGGTGTGGTAGATGGATACGAAAATAAAAAGTAATAAATATAAGTAATTGAAGATGAATATGAAGAATAAAGTATGAAGAATAAAATCACAGATAAAAAATCACAACAACCCCAAAAAATATCAAAAATTAATTTAAATTTCATAAAAATATTTCTTAATAAAACAATTCACTTTTATTATTTTTACAATAATTTCATCGAAGAAAAATCTAAAAAATTGTTTGATTGAGGAAATTATTATTAAATTGTAGCTTAGTAGACTTCAAATAAAATCAACAAATGTTCAGAAAGAAAAATTAAAGATCTTCCTAATCAACATCTTCCTAATTACTCGAATGTTAAAAATTTTAAATTATTCAAACTCGGATTGAACGATTGAATAT
Organism: Meloidogyne incognita; assembly: GCA_036172945.1. Classification (NCBI taxonomy): domain Eukaryota; kingdom Metazoa; phylum Nematoda; class Chromadorea; order Rhabditida; family Meloidogynidae; genus Meloidogyne; species Meloidogyne incognita. The sequence goes on along the minus strand of JARQAC010000006.1, from coordinate 866,186 downwards.
TCGACAAATTTTGACGAATGACTCAAAAAGAATATAAAAGTAATTGCTTTGAAGTCGAATTCAAATTCGATTTCTGCAGTTTTTCTTGCTTGAAGCAATTGAATCTGCTAATTATTCCGAGTATTTAAATTGATAGGTAAAAAATCTGGCAAATTTCAAAATTTACTCATCGCAAAATACAATGGCCCCTCCATTTGAATGGCCCCTTCTAATACAATGGCCCTTTGAAGGATGATTGAAATATAGAATGGCCGACCATTTAAAAGAAATTTTACGCTAAATTATATTTTTGAATGTACTATTTCCACGCAAAATTTAAAAAAAAATTATTTAAAGTTGCTAAAATAAAATAATGTGTTGGATAATTTTTAATAAAAATATTTTCAAATAAATAAATTTGTTTAAAATATTTATTTATTTATTTTCCGATTAAAAGTCGAGAGAAATATGTAAATATTTACAAAGAATAGTTTGGTTTTTAACGCCAACAATAAATGTAAAAATAATAAAAAAATTAAAATTAAATATATTAAAGTTGCGAAAGTAAATCAATATTTAAAATTTTGAAAATTTAAAAATTTTATTTGATTTAAAATTTAAAATGGGAACAGGCTAAGGTACCGCAAGCACACAGAATAGTCCTTTCGGCTTTATTTACCTCACCATGAAGAATTTTGTGTAAACCCACAAAGTCCTCAAATGCTTCCGCAATATTTTTCTCCTTTCTTCTTTTTATTCTATACATATCGTTAGTTCATGCTGTAGAAAAATTAATTGGATTGGAGATGGAAAATTGCGGAAAAATATTTTTTGACTTTGCGGGGAGATAATGCGATATTACCGTCATTTTTGATTCTCCTAATTGTAGTGAGTCTATTTTAAACATCCTATTTAAATTTAATTTTTTCAGCAAAAAAATATAAGCAAAAAATAAGTATAAATTAAAAATATATTTTCGCCAACACATAAACGAATTTTTATTTTCATTTTTTATATTTATTTTTTTTTAGTAAAGGAGAAAAGGGCTTTAAAAGAAATAAAAGACAACACATAATTTTATTAATAAAATTAAAATAAAATTAATATTAAATTAAAAATGTATTTTTATTTAATTAATTTATTTATTTTAATTAAATTAATTAATTCCCAAGATTTATTTACATCTTCTGCAGAATTACAACAATTAGTACATGTAGAAAAAGAAATTCCAAAAATTATAGAAAATTATATTTTATTGGAAAATAAACGTTTGGAAAATTTAAAAGGGTATCTTTTTAATTAAATTAATATTTAATTAGTAGAGGAGATATTAATAAAACTCTAATTAAGGGTAAAAAGTAGAGATTAGCTCCCCGTCTCAATCCCGACCCCCGACGAGATCTACACGGCAAACCCCGATCCCCGACATTTTCAATCACGAAGGATCAGGGAGCTACTATAGTAAAAAGTATATCTTTAAATGGAAGATCTAAACTTAATTGTAGATATGTAGTGAACAGGGGTGTCACATGTTGAGAAAAAAGTAGTGTCACTTAAACTCTTCCATGAACGCCTTAATATATATCTCACCCACTGTATTAAAATTAATCTACGAAAAATGTCAGCTCGGGGTTCTGGTGTGGATTTGGACAAGAAAATTTCTCGGGCTAAGTTTCGATACGAGAAAAGGAACATGTTTCAGGATAGGGCAACCACCTGATAACTCTGATGATTTAATAATATTTTATAAAGATTTTTCACGAAGAAACAATTAAAACAGTAAATTTGTAAATAATTTTTTAGTATAGCAAATAAATATTTAAAAGAAAAAAGTGAATTATTTGAATTAGAACCAAAAAGTGTTTTAAATCCTTTAATTGCTCTTAGAGTAATCAAAAAATTAACAAAAACTTGGAAAGAAATTAAAAAAGAAATTCAATCAGATTTGGCTGAAAATTATTTAAAATATATTTCAAAGCAAAGAGAAACTCGTTTTCCTAATGAGGTGGGGATTTTGTAATTATGTAAAAGAGGACATGATAAAAGATCAATGATAGTTGAAAATCCGTTATATACCCACAACTTGAGTGCCAGCCGAATTTAATTGGCTATGACTAATTTGGGCTTGATCCAATTCATATGAGTATTATAGTATCATTCGGAAGCCCTCGATAAGCGATATCATTTTTATGAGTAGATGATCAAATCTGATCCCTAATTAAAAAGTTATAACGCGATAAGTCCAGTTATTTAATGTTTTTCACATTTATTGTGTTATAACTTTTTAACAAGTGATCAGATATGAGTCATCAACTTGTGAAAAAGATACCGCTTAATGAAGGCTTTCGAATACTATAAGATTCAACGTATCGGATCAATTATTAAAAAGTTATAGCGGATCATAGTCGGTAGGCACTCAATTTGTACCATTATTTTTCCTCCATTCTTCCTTATAATAACAATATTTTAAAAAAAAGGATGATCTAAATGGAGCATTTGAAGGATTATTACGTTTACAAGATACGTATAATTTAAAAACTAAAGATTTGGCTAATGGAATTGTTGAGGATATTAATATAAACAAACAAATGGATGGTTAGATTTGATTATTAGATTTTATGAAATAATTTATTTAGCAAAAGATTGTTATGATATAGGTTTAGCTGCATATAATGAAAAGGTTAAAATTTTCTTAGCTTTAAAAATCATAATAGGGAAAATTCTTGATTGCGTGAGTGACACCTGAGTACTAGGTCCGAAGAGGGAGCTAGTATTTTGAAATAGTTGAAATACGCCACTTTTTTTAAATTTCTCTTACACACTCCTACTGATATCAACCATAATTATTAATTTGACCACAATTGGAAATCTGGCCACAACTGGCCACAACCTATTGTGGCCACAACTTTAAGGACTACGCCCCAAAAACCGCTCGAATCCTGCAGGTTAATCAGATAAATCCCGATCCACGTCTTCAATTCGGATACAAAGAAATAGACGTCGCTTTGTAATTTAAATATTAATTAATTAAAAAAAAGGATTATTATCACTCAATATTATGGATGGAAGAAGCAAATGAACGATATTATTCACAAAAAGAATTTACACAAAATAAAACTGATATTTTAAATATTTTGTCAATTTCCTTATATAAACAGGGAAATTTAAAGAGAGCTTTGATTATTAATGATAAATTAATTGAATTAGGTAAGTGAATGAATTAATTAAATTTTTTAAAAATATTTTCCCTTAAAAGATCCTTTATATCCAAATGCAACAAATAATTCAAAATTATATGAACAAGAATTATTAGATAATGGAGTTGTGAAAGAAGATTTTCGATCAAATATACCTCCATTAAATAATACGAGAATAAATAATGCTTCTAATCTATATCCTGCATACCGTAAAGCTTATGAAGAACTCTGCCGTGGTGAAAAAGAAATTGTTTGTTAATTAAAAGGGGGTCAACCGTATATATCCGCTGACCCTTTATATCAAAGCAAACATTATAATTTTAAATTTTATTAATATTTTTATAAGTAAATATCTAGAATGTTATTTTGAACATCGGGGACTGTTTTTGCACTAAGGGGAAGGAAAAAAGTGATAGCCAGGCACCCCATTTGCAAGTTAATAATAGAAAATTTGTAAGCTAGCAATACAAGCAATGGAAGCTAACCGGTACAAAACCGAGCCACCGTTGACTCCCATGAAGGGGTCAACAAGCATTCCTATAGGCTTGCTTTGACCCTTTTGAGCTTGCGAATAAATGGGTTGGTTACGTAAAGCAATGAGTTCCGACCAGATAATAAAAAAGTAAAGTATTTAATGTTGATATACATATGGTTTTAAGATACATAGTAGTTTAATACAGAGGAGGCCCAATAAAATCATTAAAAACAAATTTTCTAATTAATTTTTAGAATATAACAGAAATATCCCAGCTTTATTGTTATTACAAAATGGATTGCTCATTCCTTCGTTTAGCCCCAATTAAAGTTGAAATAGTTCGATACGATCCTTTAGCTGTTATATTTCGAAATGTTATTGGTGATGAAGAAATTGAAATAATGCAGAATATATCATTACCAAAATTAATGATATCTAGGGTTCAGGATGCTGCTACGGGAGAGTCAGTGCTTACAAAATATAGAATTAGCAAAAAGTTTGGTTTAAAATGTTAATTTATCTTTTCTATCCTTAAGTGCCTGGATTAACCAGAAAACCCATCCAATTGTTGAACAATTATATAAACGTTTAAAATTAATGACTAATTTAAATATGACGTCAGCTGAGCCGTTTCAAGTAAAATTAATAAATTTGAAAAATTTTTATAAATTTCATTTTAAAGATGAGAAATTATGGAATTGGTGGGCAATATGAACCTCATTATGATTTTGCTAGGGTCTGTTTTAATTCGTAAACTTTGATTAACACAAAAAACGCAAAAATGTACTACCAATATTGCGGACAAAGATTGGTAGTAATTTGGCCTTTTGCTCCCAAAATTCTCAAAATTTTCAATTGCGGTACTAAAAAATCCTCCTAACCCTTATATCTCAAAATAAATACGATACTCGTTGACATTTAGCAATTTTTGAAGGGAAGATGGCCAATTCCTAATTTCAAGACCGAGATAGTTAAAATGAGGATTTAACTGAAACTCAGTTTTTGTCTATTTTTATAAGATTGTAAATTTAAATGTTGTATTTGTAGGGACAAAGTGGGACGAGAAAATTTATTTTTTTAAACAAATCTCAAAATTCTGACAAGCCTCTAATTCTGATATTTAATTTAAAAATTTTAGATTTAAAAATATATTTTGTAGGATTTCGAAGCTATAAATTCAACAAAAGGGCATCACAATATGGGAATAGGGAATAGAATTGCGACAGTTCTTTTATATTTGAGTACACCAGAAAAGGGTGGATTTACTATTTTTAATCAGATAAAAACTATTGCTAAACCAACTAAACATGATGCGCTTTTTTGGTATAATTTGTGGAGAAGTGGAAAAGGAGATATAAGAACAATGTTTGGGTCTTTTTAAATATTTATTCAGTATTTATTTAGGCATGCAGCCTGTCCCGTTTTGTTGGGTGATAAATGGGTTTCCAATTCTTGGATACACGAAAGAGGACAAGAATTTATTCGCCCATGTGGTTTAGATCCATCGATACAAGAACGTTATGTTGGTGATTTGGGAGGTCCGGAACCTAAAAAATATCCAAATATATCTCCATATTGTAGAGAAGGATTATATTGTTAATGAAAATATTTGTGATATTTATCTATATTTGTGATAAATTTTCAATATTTTTGTTAATCTAAATTATTCTTTCAACCTTCGGTAGAATATTAAGCATAAATTATTTACCACTATTAAAAACTAATGCTTCCTTTGTATCTTTATCAGTATATGTTTAGAAGATATCATGCAAACAGAAAATCTTCCAACATTTATTGGAAGACTCAATACCAACTAGGATCTATTTACTGCAATCATATTAATCTGAGTTTTATTTTACTTTTTTATTGATGACATAATAAACTTGAAAAAATTAATTGTTTAGTTATGTGATATACTATTTATGGGACGATCTCATAATTAGGGGACGTAAGTATTACTTTTGGAACGCAAAAAGCTCATTGGACGCATACCCTAAACTAGAGCCCAAAATTTAATGAAATGTTTTATTAAGGAAGTTATTTTTAAATTAGCTTAGTAAACAGAATAAAATAATGAAAAATAATATTAAATGCTTAGAAAAAAGTTTAAAAACAAATTATTTTCTCATAAAATAACAATAAGATGAGAAATGTATTCCACGCATCATACAAAAATTGACAAATTTGATGGAAATAAAAGCAACTTGACATAAAATGCTTCATCAGAAAATAAAATTTCAATTATAAAATAACTTGGCAGTTTTGAAATTCGTTCCTTCTTTTTTGTTTCCTCAAAAAGCTCATAATGGTCAGAGTTTTAGTATTCCTCAATTCCCCTCTATTTTCTTTAGGTATGCTCAAATCTGATAAAAAACACCTTAATCCATTGAATATTACTTTAAGTCCAATTTATTAACAGGCTCGGTTTCAGTTAAGTAGTCCATGATTCTAAAGCGTTTCATGGTAAATGTCCAGTCTAATTACCTGTCCGCAAAGGGAATGCTCATTTTTCCTTCCCTGTTTCTATTTTTTGCGTGCTCACCCATTTTTCCTTCTTGCTGATACAGCATAATTTACCTTATCTCAAATAATTTCAAATAATTTACCTTATCTATTCATTGTTCTAAATTTAATTAATAGGGGGTGGGGGTAATTGTTTCAGCATATACAGTATAAACATTATTCATATGCACGGAAGTCTTGACATTAAAAGAATGCCTGAACATTGTCTAGTTTTTGAGAAAAGAAAGAAATTCAAAATAACCATTAACTTTAAGAATGTTCGCTCACAACGTTCATTATTTGTCTAACGTTATTCATTTTCTAATAATTATTTCCGCAATCCATGGATGGGAGTTAGACGAGCCATTTACAGGCTCATTGAGTTTCTATAGTGATCTACTATATGGTTGGTGTGTAACAAAACCGACTGATGCAGAACATGAATTGTTAGTTGCTGTTAGCACGACACTATTTAAAACAGGAATATTTCCAAGTCAAGATCCACTTTGCCATGTTTGTCTTAAAGTTGATTACAAAGGGAAATGGTAGAAATTTATAATTTTTATTTGAAATTTTAATTTTAAGTATCACAGTCCCTGTCAGAGATTTCTGCTATGAAAATGAATGTTCTGCAACAGACGCTAAATTGTCACAACCTGCGTTTGAAAAGCTTGAAAATTTATCAGTTGGAAGCGTTCGAAATGCTACATTGACATTTGTCAAATGTGATGGTGTAACAGATGGTAAAGTAAATTGAAGATATTAACTATTATATCCATAATGGAAGATGAATATGTATGAAGAATAATATTTAATAAAAGATATAAATAAATTTTAAAATCAATTTAAAAATTAAAAAAATAATAAATATTTTTTATGTCCATGAATAAAAATTATTTCTCTGCTCAATAAATCTTTATGGGTCAATTGTGCTTGCGCATATTATGCGCTATGTGTCAACAAAAAGTTTTAAACCATCCATAACTTTTTATTTTATTAAATTTATTTTTAGATTTTGTACTCCCAAAAGATTTTAATTGAAAAATTCATTATCAGAGTATCCAGTTGGGTGATTCGTCTCTTAAGTGGACAGACAGTCTTTTAAAACACCCTTATACTTTTAAATTTATAAGGTAGTTTAATTAGAATGTCCTTTATCTTAACTTTTTATCAATATCAACCCCCAACATCCTATAAGGTGAACATGGTATTTAAAATTAAATGACCAATCATTCTATTCAAGGCCAGTAATTCTAAACCATCCACCTCCAAAGAGGATTTGGCCGACCTTTAGCCGACATTTACCCGACTTTAGCACGAAGTCAGTAGTTTTCTTGTCACTTTTTAGCGAAATATTGAATTTAACCAATTTTATTTCGCCCACTTTGAAATAATCAAAAAACCCCCAATCATTAAATTTAAAAATAATTTAGCTAATTTTCCGCTTATTAGCTTGAAGAAAAACAAAAAAATATTCACATTTTTCATTCTTTATACCGGTTTTTCTCGTTGAGTTTGAATTCAATCGAATTTGACAGCATTTATATTTTATATTGGTTATTTCTTCCAACAATTTCTTATTCCTCAGATTTTCTCATTTTTCTCAATTTTCGGCCGTTTGCCGTTGAGAGAATAAGAGAGAAAATGCTTAATCCTCTTCTCGTGAATCGCGTTTACACCACCCATATATTCGCTTTAAAAATTAATTTTGGGGTAATTTTTGATTGAAGTTTATACATGTAAAGGTCATGATTAGATAACGGACGGGGAGGGTTATGATTACCTCGAAAAATTACCCAAAATTTTTGTTCGAGGTTTCGTCTCTGCCCGATCTCCGGTTATGAATAAGACAAGAGAATAGCTGATACATTCACTCATTTAATAGATTTTGAGGAAAAACTTGTGTAGCAAACACACAATTCCCGACCTAAAACCGACGAACTCGGAAGCCCCACTTTCCCTAAACTTTGCCTGAAGTTCGTGTTTTATTCTATCGGTTGAGACTATCCAATACCATCCAATAATAATTACAAATCATTTAAAAAAATTTAATTTTTCGTCAAATCATTTGCGAATAAATAGGCACGCAGTTCCGCCTCCCCCAACAAATTCTTTCCTTATTATTTTTTTTCCTTCCCCACAATTTTCCAAGTATTTTCTCCTTCAAAATGACCATTGTAACATCAAATGCACTTTTTTCTCTCTCCCCAAAAATTTTCTTTATACAAATTGTGGGCAAACCATGCAACACGCAAATCATTCTGTTCTTTGCTTTGCGCAGATCTTTAAGAGAGAAACTTGGTTTAAAAATTATTTATTCATTTCTGTCAGACATATTCTCCAGCTGACTTTTAAAAAAGCTTTTTTTAAATATGTATTTTCAACTTTTATTACAAATACTTAGTTTATTGAAATTCTTTAAATTAGTTCTGTTTACCTACTAGAAACCCATGGCTATTAGAAAAATACGCAAATATTAAAAAAAATACATTGACAAAAAACGCCCTGGGCCATATTAGGCTAATTAAAAGTTCGGAATTATTCGATAAAATCGGATAAACTTAAATCAAAATTTTATTTTTACTTTTTTTCAAAATAATTATTTAATATTTATTTTTATTTTAAGCCTATGTACAAAAATAATTTCTTATCTTTAAATATTGTCTGTTTATTATTTTTTTTTAATTTATCAATTCATTAAAAACAAAGAAAAATAACGAGCCAAAAAAGGCACTAAAAATTATTCCAAAATAATCAGAAAAAAACAATTTTTTTTCCTATTTAAATTAAAAATAAATTTGGCATATATTAATAAATTAATTTATTTTTAATTTTTCAAAAATTTTGCGTCATTCCAACAATTTATTTTATTTTTATTTTATTAATGTTCCACATTTACGTACATTTCCCCCCTCCATTTAAAATATATCCTTCAATAAATGCTTATATATTTTTAGTATTTTGTTGGAACGAGTTTTTGGACTTACAAAATTTATGGGGGAAGTGTATGAGCATTTAAAAAGAATAGAGGAAAAAGATCAAGTTTTTGATTGCAAAATTGTGCAATAGAGAGAAATATTACAATTTAAAGTTTAAAAATTATTAGGCCAGGAAATATAAGAGTGTGTGTTGTTCTTTAAATAATGATACTAATTTTAAATCTTTTTTTCTCATCTTTTTTTTGTTCGTCGTTTTCTTTTGACTGTTAAGGAGGTGTCACATTAGTATATTAAAACAAACGATTCTATCTATGTAGAAGTTCGCAATAATGATTTTAATACTATCAAAATTTTGGCACTATCTGAAATAAGGTCGGTAATCGTTTTTTTTCATTACTTTTTTCCATTACTTTTTTCCTTCCTTAATTATAAATAATGGCCAGTCTTTTCTTCCTCGTTCAATTCCACTCTTTTTACCTGTGGCATATTCAAATGAGGATAGACAAAAACACACACGGACAGACAAAACACGAGTGTTTTCTGTTCGTGTCCGTTCGTGCTTGTCTGGTGTTTTGTCTGCCCAAGTCCGTCCGTGTTTGTCTGTCCGAGTTTGTCCGTGTTTGTCTGTCCAAGTCCGTCCGTCTTTTGTCGGTCTGTGTCCGTCCGTGTTTTGTCTTTCCGAGTCCGTCCGTGCCTGTATTGAGTCATTCTCCTTTCCATTAATTCTTTTCTCTATCATTTCTTTTGATTATGCCACAGGCAGATATAATGGAATTGAACAAGGAGGAAAATGCTGACCATTCTGTCATATCAAGGAAGGAAAAAAGTAATGGAAAAAAGTAATGAAAAAAACGATTACCGACCTTATTTCAGATAATGCCAAAATTTTTGAGTAAGATCTCGTTATTATCAATTTCCTAATTGTCTACTTTTATAAATTTATTTTCCAACATATGCGCAATTCAACACCACCAATTCAACCCTCCTAGTTACTTTTGATATAATCTAAATTTATTGTCTCCCTCCCAAATCACCTTAAAGACATTTTGACAATTTTTAAATTTTATGTTAAGAAAATCATTGTTTACATTTATTTTTTATCACATTATTATTGTCTGAAATCGTCGCGCAGGTGCGTATTTTAATTTAATTTAAATTCAATTTAATCAAAATTATGTGAATAATTCTTATTTTTAATAAAAATATTTTTTTTATTTAGCAGCTTTCTCTTTTTTCTAATTTATACTTTATTCTCTTCTTTTTTTATTAAATAACAAAAAAAAGAAATTATTAAGGAAAATCAAGTTATTAAAGAACTCATCTCCTTTCTCGCCTAAGGGCTCGTAAATCTTCGCGAGTTTATTTTTTGGTGTTTTCTATGCGGGATAAAAACAACGATGCGCGATTTTATGCTAAACAAATAAAGCTTTAATTTATATCGAGAGGATGATTAGAGTACTAAAATTCTTTTAGGTTTAGCTAATTATTATTTTTCGAAGCTGCAGGAAAGAATTTTTTTATAAAATTCTTATTGCCTCTTAAGCGAATAAAATTAAAAGAAAAATTTGTAAAATTAAAAAGAACTTCCACTCTTCGAAACTTTTAAATTCTTTTCCGGAGGAGTATAAGGTTTTTTTATTGAACAAATCAGTTATTGTCGAGATATAGTAATCTGATAATTTTTTAACATTTTTTTCATTTAATAACGTGGTCGACGTAATTAAAAACTTTTAATATTTTCCTTCAAATTTCCTTCTTTAAATTAAATAAAAATCATTTATTAATTATTCACAAAAAAAATTTTTCTGGATAAAATATTTTTATTGAGCCATTTTTTCAATTAAAATTTAGACTCTAAACGTTAATTCATATTCCTAATTAATTACTTATCAACTTCAATCCATATTTATAAATTAAAAACACGTCTTTCTTTTGTTTTTTTAATTATTTTCTATTAAAATACTAATCAAATAAAAATTATTTTTTATTTTTTCGAGAATTATTTTAAATAATTATTTAATTTTTTGGAGAAATTATTTTTTAAAAATTTATTTTTCATAATTTACTTGGTCCTTATGTCAAATTAAATATGCAATGAATCTCTTTATAACGTCGAGCTTCAATCTGTCGTGTAGGACTTTACGGGGAAGGTTGAGTCCGTAACCTTTTTCTAAATCAATTTCTCAAACACCGAATAAAGAGTCTTTTACTTCTCTCTTTTACATAAAATAAATTAACAACAGAACGACCATTGAATGGGGAGGGGTTTACAATATATGGGAAGGGGGAATATTTTATGAGGTCAAAATAAGGGTGAGAGAAACGAGAGGAAATATAATACTATTTCTTTTTCGGTATGACATCCCGCCCGCTTCAGATGACGGCGTCCTCGACGTCAGATTCTTCAAAATTCGAACTGTTGCGGCTGATTCGAAAGGCTTGGGGTGGCGAAAGTAGTCCAAAGATATAATCTGAGATTGTATCTGAAATTCCTTCAAAACCCAGGTCGCCGAGACCGGTCTAAACTTTCTAATTTTGATGGGTACCCTAGTCTTTCGATGGATGTTTGGATAACTTGCTTTGTCTCCGGGACAAAATACAAGTCTTTCTTTGGTCTTGAATTCTTCATAAGTCGTCGTTTCTCTTTCAAAATGTGTCTAAATTGTCTAGAGGCTCTGATCAACGTGATCATGTCTTTCAAGTTAAGACGCCTCCGAACTCCGTGGAAAAATCGTCCCTTGATTTTTCGTTTTCTCCAACCAAATTTTTCTTGTTTCCTTGCTTTTCTTTTCATTTTTGCCTTAATTTTCTTTAAATGAGAAATTGTTAGAAGCTTCATCTTTGAATTAATCTTTTTCAAAATGGAATATTTTTCAGAAAAAGAATATTCCTCAAATTGTTTCTTCACATTTAATTTAGAATTTTTCTTAAAATTTCCATTATTCTTAAAACTTTTCCAAATTTTCTTTTCTTTCACCAAAGGTAATTTTCTTTTCAACCTTTTTGATAATTTCAAAACTTTAATATTTTGATCCGAAGAAACAATTAAATTTCCAACTTCAGTAAAACTTTCCGTTACAATATATTCTTTCAGTAACACTAATTCCTTCTCAAAATCTTTACCTTTCATTTCCAAAACATTTTGATCAATAAGCTCATAATCAATTTTCATTCGGCTTAATTCAGATGCCTTCTCCTTTCTTTTTTCCTTAAAATTTTCCTCAATAATAGGGTCCAAATCTTTTTCAAAATTCCAAAAATTTTTATTTCCAATTTCCAAAGAATTATCCTGGTTGCAGAAGTCAATACCAATTTTCATGCGACCTAATTCGTTGGCCTTTTCTCTCCTTAATAACTCAAAATTTTTCTCAACAGGTTCATCTCCTTCAGAACTTTGAACCATAATTTCATCACCATTTTCATCAATAATTCTAGTCTCAACCTTATTCTTTTCAAAGACATCATTTTTTCCTTCAAATTTATTCTCTTCCTCTTCAAATAAATTCATAGGAAGTTCAAAATCATCTTCCTTTTCAAAACCCAATACTAAATTTTCTTCCCTACTCTCTTCCTTGATAGTCTTTTTGGGTAAAATCGTCGGGGTAGGATTTTTCAAGTCTTCAACCATTTTAAATTCTTTCTCATCTTCAAATAGATTCAAAGGGAACTCAAAATCAGGCTCACCAAGATCCAACACAGAAGCCTTTTTCTCAAATTCTGCTTTGATTGTCTTTTTGATTTTACAATTTGTTGGTACAAGGATTTCCAATTTTTCAGCTTTCTCAAAAGGCTTAACCTTTTTCCTCTCTTTTGGTTCATTTTTGGGTGGTCCTTCAAAGAATTCCAAAACTTCAGAAGGGTATGAGACTTTTTCAAAAGGAATGCTAATTCTGTTGGAAAATTGTGGCCGAAAATTTTGACTCTTAGGTTGAGGTAAAAGTTTTTCATTTTCCTCACAATTCTTTTTCAATTGTTCAAACTTTGAATTAGTTTTCTTTTTAATTGGATCGATATGTTCTTCGACTTTGTACTCAGAGGGGATGAGTTGACAAAGGATGAAATGTTTAATCGATTTGTAATTGTAGAGTTTAGTCTTGATTGCAAGAATGAAGTAACTTTTTGCCTTTCCAAACAATTTGGATTTTAGAGCAAAAATTTTCTTCTTCTCTGGCCAATCTTCTAGATATGCATCGAATTTCTTGAAAAACTTTTTAATCTCGAAATTTCCTTCAGTTCCGTTTAGATCAGGAATTGTTTCTAAAAGAAGTTTTTCGATGTTGGATTGCGAAAAATTTTCGTTAACGAAATTAACGTTTTGTTCGATTTGAGTAGTTGGCTGTGGCGGAAATAAAGGATATGGAGAATACATCATTTGATGAGAAAAGGCAGTAGGGCATCCAAAGAAGAGATTTGGGACGCCATAATTTTGAATGTACATTTGCCCTCTTTGCTGATTATTCGTGGGAAAATTCATCATAGGGTAGGCTGTGAAAGGTTGAGGAAGGCAATATTGATTCTTGTTTTGTTGAGGTGTAGATTCCATTCTTTTTTGAGCCGAACCAAATTCAAATTTTATCCACCGGGGCTAAAATTTGATACGAAGAGAATTCAATCAACCCACCGAGGGAAAACTGAATTAAGATTTTTTTTTTAAAATCTCAAAAAAGTTGTCAAACGAAAACTATTCCACCGGGGAATAACTTTTCAAAAAAAAAATTTGTTGTTGTTGTTAAAAAAATAAATTTCTTGGTCCACCGGGGGCCAACGAAGATCAATAATAAAAACAAATTCAAAACAAAATAACCAAATAAAATCAATCTTTGGACTACTCTCTAGAACAGGAGCGCCATGTAGGACTTTTTTGGGGAAGGTTGAGTCCGTAACCTTTTTCTAAATCAATTTCTCAAACACCGAATAAAGAGTCTTTTACTTCTCTCTTTTACATAAAATAAATTAACAACAGAACGACCATTGAATGGGGAGGGGTTTACAATATATGGGAAGGGGGAATATTTTATGAGGTCAAAATAAGGGTGAGAGAAACGAGAGGAAATATAATACTATTTCTTTTTCGGTATGACAGTCGGACCGAAATGACATCTCAGTTATTGAGAATCGAGATTCTTTGAGATACCTATTTATTTCGATTTTTATACATACAATCCTCCGGGTCTGGTCTCTATTCTGGACAGCCTTAATTAAATATTAAACTAAAAATTTACTTTAAATGGAGTTATAGTTATGTAGCACTTATGTATTCAAAAATATTTAATAGTATTTCCAAGTTTTCATTAATTAAAGAGAAATTTTTTGAGTAATGTGAATAAAGATAATATATCATTTTAAATAGTTTCAGTTAAGTTAGGCTTTAAAATCATGGAAAAGTCGAGGTTGGAGTTATAGTTACGAAGCAGAGTCTATAAATAACAAAACTTTTCTTCGGTCCCTTCAAGTTCTAGATATTCGATTCTAGTTAAATTAACTTGTCTTAAGATATTATTTGAATTTTTTGAATAAATTATACGACTTTTTAAAGCTTTAGAAACAAAATAACCTTTAGTTTAATTTTATTTTTAAATTAATAACAAAATTAAAATTTTTTCTTCCAAATTTTAAATTTATTTATTATTTTATATACGTAATAATCTTGTTTTACAATAAATTTATTTAAATAAAAAATTTTTTTGCATAAATTTCAAATAAAAATATAAAGGAAATTAATAATTTCCTTGCAAATATTTCCATTTTTTCACTTTTATAATTAATTTACTTTCAAATTATTTTATTATTTTTTATTTCTTTTTAATTATTTTTGGAATTTATAAAAAATTTTAGAAAAAAATATTTTATTACCCTAATAAAAAAATTAGTATTTAAAAAAGATTGATGGGAGGGTTTTCAAAATTAGTACGTACATCAATTGAACAGCCTTTATTTATTTTAATTATTTTATTATTTGGAATATGGGCAATTGAAATATTTAGGTAATTCTTTCTAAATTATTTTGAATGCTTTTTAAATTCTCTAAAAAATTCTAAATTCAAAAAAAAGAGAAAATCACATGCGATTCTTCTTTTTTGCATTATCTTTTCGGTCGCAAGACACATGCGATTTCATTTAAGCATAATAGCATTAGATAAAGATCCTCATTTTTGCAAATTTTTTAAGAGGGAAACAAAATAATCTGCCTTTAATTTATAAGTCTGTAAAATCACAATTCTGAGATCCACTAACTAGATTTACTTTAAATTTTCTATGGGACAAAATCTAAATTTAATTACTCACGAAAATCCCGCTCTAGAATTTACAAAATACTGATTTTGTAATCCCGTACGGAAACCTAAGTGATCCCTCCCTTTGTCTACTGGCAATGTTATGTCTTAAAACCATCTTAAATGATAATTTTTGTTGTCATTTATCAATTTTATCAAAACAAATTTTTTTCTAAAAAAGGACAATAAATCGGACAACCTGGCTACTTCTCTTAACAACGGGAATTATTTTTCTATTACTAAAATTTAAAGATATGAAGGAAAAAATAAATATTCTTGGGGATTTTGTACATCGTTCTTGGCTAACTTTGGATAGGGACTTGACGTAATTTTTTTATTCAAAATTTTTTTAATTAATTAAAGATTAGCGGTCTTCGCCTTCTTGTAAAATTACGTTGGGATATGAGACGTCGAATGAGTGAAAACCGGGGACTTCATAAAATTTTTTTGGATGTTGTTCGTGCTAATCCAAATAAAATTTGTATTGTAAATATTGTTAGTTTTTTTTAATTAATTTTTAAATATGTTAATAATAAACATACATAGTCTTTAGAATTTTTAGAATTCTTTTAGGAATCTTCTAGGAAATTTTCCTAAAAACTAGGAATTTTTTTCTAAGAAATTTCCCCCATACATAGTAGATATTTTCTGTTCTAATTTTGGGGGAATTCCTGATCCAAAAATCAAAGTTCTCGTAGCTGTTCGAGATTTGTCTTGTAACACAAAAAAGACAGAAGTACATAGTAGAATTCTTGAACAAGATTGGAGTTTTTGAGATAATCCGAATTCATACATAATAAATTCTTTATCTAATTTGTAAGTAAAATGAAAATAAAATATCATTAAATGAATACATTTAAAGGGCTCAAATCGTTCTTACACTTTCTCTCAATTAAATTCTTTATCTAATCGTTTCGCTAATCATTTCCGAAATAATGGATTTAAACGAGGCGATGTTGTTGCTTTGTTTATGGAGAATGGGGCAGAATTTGTGGCTGCCTGGATTGGTTTAATGAAAATTGGGGTAATTACAGGTAAATTAGTTTTTTTTGATTCTTTGAATAAATTCTTTTAAATTAATTTGAGGAGACTTTGCATAACTTAATTTGAAAACTAAAAAAATTTCGCTTATACTTGTAATAAAAAATAAGATATAATTAGGGTTGCGCATTCTAAAATACAGATCTGAAGATCGTTCGGGTAACTGGACTTAGGTTCAGATGCAGGTTTCGTATCCGGATATCCGGGGATTTACTAGGATTCCCCAAATCTAGATATTAGTGAAGTTTCCCGTTTACTAATATATCTATTTTAGTTAACCGAGTCAGAATTAAAAGTCTTTGTCTAGCTTGAAACCTGCAAAAATTTACAAAATATTTATGAATTTATTTTGGATAAGAAAACACACTAATAATCTTATTTAATTATTTTTAAGCATGGATTAATTCCAACTTGCGCCTTGATTCTTTAGCCCAGTCTGTTTTATTTAAAAATTTATTTAAATTATTAAATTTCTAGTTGTTTACGTGTATCAGAATGCAAAGCAATTATTTGCTCAAATTCACTTTATCAATGTTGGCATTAAAAAATATTCTTTTAAAATTTTTTTTCAAATTTTAGTTTATCAAAAAACAAAAGATGCGGGTTTATTAAATTTACAAAATATTCAAGAATTTATAATTGACAATAAGAAAATGTTAAATAATTTTGATGATAGTAGAATATTAAGTTATGATTGGTTAAACAATGCATTAGATGAAGAACCGATACATGATGATACAATTAATTTTCATTCCCTACTTTGTTTTATTTATACAAGTGGAACTACTGGAATGCCTAAACCTGCTTGTATTAAACACTTTCGGTTGGGAAATTAACGGAAATTTTTTAATAGTAAAGTGGACTCTCTTAAATATTATACCCCTCGGGACCGAATTTAGTTGACATATTAAGGATATTGATTTGTATTAATATAATGAGAGAGATCAGCTAGCATTTAAACGCTTAATAGGCGTGGGTTTAAGATCATTAATTTGAAGAAAAAGGATTCGGTGCTCAGTCGGTAGAGCACATTCGCAGGTTGGGCTAAAGCTACATATCAAATATCGTTGCCTGCTTGGGGTTTTGATTTATGAAAATATTTTAAAATTAAATTTTATTAAATAATAAAATTTAAAGTTGTTATTCAATGGTTGTTGGTTGTGCTTATAGTTTTGGCCTATTACCAACAGATAAAATATATATTTCAATGCCTCTATATCACACTGCTGCCGGTATTCTTGGTATTGGTCAAGTGTTATTTAGAGGGGCTAGTTGTGCTATTAGACAGAGATTCTCTGCTAGTAACTTTTGGAAGGATTGTGTAGATTATGAATGCACTGTAAGTAGTTTTATTGGAGATTTTAAAGACAGATATTTTCCAATATTCAAAATTTAAAACAAAGAGTTTTGGACGGTAGCGAAGTAGAGGATATAAGAGTATATCCCCCTATATCCTCTTAATCCTCCCAATCCTTGATATTTTTTGACCCCTTCACCCTAATCATAAAGTATCTTCTTAACACTATAAATGATTTAAATAATCATTAAAGTGATCTCAGATGGATTCTTATCCATACAAGGGGGAAAACTGTTTTGATCCGCTAATAAGGTTTTCATCTACTATTACTTTTTATAGTTAATTATTTAATTTCTAGTCAAGCCAATATATTGGTGAGATTTGTCGGTATTTATTAGCTCAACCTATTGGCGAATATGAGAAAAAACATAAAGTTAGAATAATGTTTGGGAATGGATTGAGAGCAGAAATTTGGAAAGAATTTGTTGAAAGATTTAATGTTAAAATTGGTGAATTGTATGGGTCTACTGAAGGAACTTCTAATTTAGGTAGATAAAACAATGTCGATTTAGTTTTCCTTTTGAAGAGATGGTTGGGTTACTAGATTGGGCTGCTACATAGGAAGTGCCCCTTAATTCTCCTTATGATACGATACAATGTTTGAGCCCCAAGGGTGTGTTTTATAACGTCCATTTTGTTGCATATTTCAAAAATTAATTATTTATATAAAAAGTTAATGTTGATGGCAAGATTGGTGCTTGTGGATTTCTGCCTATATCTCCTATAACTGCATTAGTTCACCCTGTTCGGCTCGTTAAAGTTGATGATAATGGTGAAATTATAAGAAAACCTAATGGTTTGGCTGTTCCATGCAGACCTGGTAATTAATTAATGATTTTGTAGGGAAGTGAGTTAGTTAAGCTACTAGCATTTTAAACGCTTTGGGAAGGTTAAGATTAAAATAGTAAATTATCGCTCAGGTAGTTCAGCTTAACACAATTTACTAAATATAATTTACTAAAGGCATTATTAACTTTAATTTTTCTATTAATTTTATATTAAATTTTCAGGGCAAACAGGAGCCATGGTAAATTTAAAAAATTTTGTTATTTTTCGGATCTCGCATTTAAATACACCTCAATCAGAAAGTCACCGAGTTGGTGAGCGAAATTATATATACTACATAAAACTCCCTAATCTCTCCCTAGCTCACTAATAAACCTCCCTAATCTCCCTCCTCCCTAATAATAAAAGCTCCCCCTCCCCCTCCCAAAGCTCCCTAATTCCCCACAATTTACGAACACCTCATTATAAGATATTAGTTTTTGGCCTAAGGGTGTATCGTTAAGCGAGGTCGAACTTTTGAATAAATTTATTTTCCTGATAAAAAAGGTTTCAACAATTCGTCATGATAATCCTTTACTTGTCTTTGATGGATATTTAAATAAAACTGAAACAAGTTTTTAATTTTAAAGGAATTAAAAAAAATTATTTTTAAAGAAAAAAAAGTAATTCAAAATGTTTTTCGACATGGAGATAGTGCTTTCTTAACTGGAGATATTTTACATTGGGATAGACTTGGATATTTATATTTTAGATTACGTACTGGAGATACTTTTCGATTTAAAGGAGAGAATGTTAGCACTACAGAAGTGGTAAATAAATTTAAAAATTTAAATTACTGTTCGGAAATAAATTCCGGATAATGAGTAATTTGGATCTTGCACTCTTGCAGGCCAGAATCTAACCATTTTGGTGAACCTCCGGAAATTATGAAAAGCTCCGAACATTAGATCCGAAATTTTTCTATCCAGCACAGAGCAATAACTCAATAAACAAATTTACTTAAAAAATTTGTTAAAAGGATGAAAAAATATTTCATAAATACATATATGATTATAGATAGGATCGGTTCTAGAGATCGGATCCTTTCAAAGAGACAAGGTCACTAGGTCATTTTTAGAGATATCAATATCTAACCTTAATCAACCCGTAATCTCTTGAATAAAAATTTATAACCTAAATTCTTAAATTTACTTTTTAGGAAGGTGTTCTCCTCCCTTTAAAAAGTATTATCGATGCTGTAGTTTATGGAATAAATATTCCTGGTATTGAAGGTAGTATAGGAATGGCAGCGATTGTAAGAAATAGAATTGAACAAACACCTGATGAGGTTGATATTCTTGGAATTTTTTAAAATTAAATTAATTAAAGGAATTTCTTCATCAATTAAGCTCTCGTCTTAGAGCTGCTTTACCTCCTTATGCAATCCCTCGATTTATTCGTATTTGTAGTTCTGTTGACAGAACTGGTAAATTTTGATCTATAAAATATTTTTATTTGGCTATCTCATTATTAAAAATAAAAAAAAGTAGCAGCGAGTGAAAATAATGTGGTTTAGGTAATTGTCTTAGAAGGGTTTTAAAAAATTTTACAAATAAAGTCTGATCTAGATTGTAAGTACCTCCGGATGTGAAAAAGCTGTCTGAAAATGGGAGGAGCTGCCTTTCCTCTCCAGTACAACCGAGATCCGACTGTACATATATAGACTACGTATCAGATAATTAAAACTTGAAGATTAAAGATCCTCCATCTAAGACACACTTCTTTATAAGATATGATTTTTGCAGTCTCATAGGTATCTTATAATGATATTTGATTGTTAAGGTCAAAAAATTGTCTCCTAAAATATATTTTCAATGAAAATAAAACAATAATTCTTTAATAGGTACATTTAAATTAGTCAAAACAAATTTGCAAAGGTTAGCACTTGGCAATCCCCCAAGTATTTCTTTGGATGATCAACAACGGGTTTTCTTTTTTGATACAAAAATAAAGCAATATATGCCCCTTTGTGAGGATTTACGGCAAAGGATTGATGAAGGAAAAGTAGAACAAAAAGATTTAACTAAAATTTTTGCTTAAATTGTCATTTCAAAATTTTTATTTTGCCAAATTTATTAATTATATAATTTTTTTGCTCAAAAAAATATTTTTTAAAAATGATTTTCTTTGATTTTCTTTGCGAAGAAACTTAAGGAGATTAAATTTTTTTAGATCTACAGACGTACATTTTTGGATTTTGAAAGCCAATCGGTGCAGACAAATTTTGCACCCCAGTGTACATTTAAGGTTAATTGGGTCTCTTTAATGGCAAGGATGGGGAATTCGCGAAAACTGTTTAAACAAGATAATAAACAGGATAACTTTATAATTTTTTAATTTTTAAATAAAAAATATTTTTTTCATATTTTATTGTTTTTATATAAATATTTCTTATAGTATATATTTTCTTTTAGATATCATATCCATCCTTTAAGTTTCATAAGAAAAAATATATTTGATAGCAGGTGTTGTCGTCAAACCATCCTCTGTCAGGATTATTATTATAATCAAAATAGTCAAGAAACGGAAGCTCGGATTCCTCACGTTGGTATGATTTTGTTCTTGCAAAGTACGTGCAGGCAACTGAACAAAATGTTTTATGACGAACAATTGATGCTGTTTTAGTCAAATATTGGTCGACTAAAGATATGTTGTTTGATTTGAATTGACCAAGTAATTCTTTTAAAGCAAGGTAATATTTTTTTCTGAAATGAAAATACATAATTTTAAAATAATGAAAAATTTTCTGACAACGAGATCGAAAACAATTCTTCGAAATTTATCTAAAAATTTTTGCAACCCTAGTATTTTATCACAAAATATAAATTTTGCACTAACGAATAGAGTTGGGCGGTATCGGGATCCCGATCAGTATTGAAAGGTATTAGACTGGTTTCACCCCTAAGGATTGATTTCGCATTTGTTATATGGACGAAATTAGCCGCATGGCCTTCTAATTAATTAAAAACTTTCTTCACCTAATGAAACGAAGCTTAATGAAAAACGAAACGTTTTATGCAGGTCAGGTCCCCATATTGAGGGATATCATTCTATTATAGGAGGCTCCCTAGCAGTGGTTGGAAGCTCGTACCAAAATTCGTACTCGTACTCGTACCTGTGTACGAAGTACGAGTACGAGTACGAGCAAAAAAAATGGGCAGGTACGAGTACGAGTACGAGTACGAGGAAAAAAATAAGGCCTGTACGAGTACGAGTACGAGTACGAGAAAATAAAACAGGCCAAGTACGAGTACGAGTACGAGCAAAACCACTCGTACCTCTCGTACTTTGTCATTAAATTTTTGAAGGAAAAGTGAAAGGAATATTTATAATTTCTCCCTCTTTTCCTTTTGTTGGTCGATGGTTGAGTGGTTAGGTTGACTGACTTCACTCACTAGTATATTTTGGCAGTGATGGGTTCGAATCACTGGCTGGATTTGAGGCTTAGAAAATTTTTATTATCAAAAATAAATGTTTTTAAACTAGGATTTTTATTTTTACTTTTTAAATTTATTTTTTTATAAATATTTTAGACTTGAAAAACATTAAAAATTTTAATTTAATCAGCAATTTTTCAAAATTTTCGCCTCCGGCGGTAAAAAAGGAAGAAATTTGGCTATTGGCCTTCCAAATTTTTCAAAATTTTCGCCTCCGGCGGTAAAAAAGGAAGAAATTTGGCTATTGGCCTTCCAAATTTTTCAAAATTTTCGCCTCCGGCGGTGAAAAAGGAAGAAATCTGACTTAAGGACCTCCAAAATTTTCAAAATTTTCGCCTGCGGCGCAGAAAGGGATTTGATGGAAAATAGAGGCGTGTCGGGTTTTGAAAAATACACAAGTCTGGTTTTGGGTTGTAAAAAATACCGGGTTTCGGTTTAACTGACCAATCCTTGGAAGAAATATTGTCCTTGGACATAAAAATGCTCAAAATTTTCGCCTGCGGCGCAGGAAATGGATGAAATAGGGGGATTTATGGCTTCAAAACCTTCCAAGAATCGAAAATTATCGTATACGGCCCTAAAAATTAACAACTATATGCAGTTGACCCTAAAAATTTGCAAAAATCTACGATTTTTTGCTTTTTTCTCAAGTACGAGAAAGTACGAGGTACGAGTACGAGGTACGAGGCCAAAAATGGGGCTTGTACGAGTACGAGTACGAGTACGAGAAAAAAAATTAGGCAAGTACGAGTACGAGTACGAGGAAAAAATAAGGCATGTACGAAAGTACGAGTACGAGTACTAGGTAAAAAAAGGCCGGTACGAAAGTACGAGTACGAGTACGAGCAATTTTCAAAATTCCAACCACTGCTCCCTAGTGCCTCCAAAAAGTCCACCGATATCCCCGCTAATCCTCGAAGTTGATTTGAGGTATAAAGTTGAATTTGTAGTATATCCGTGGATGAAGATGATGTCGGAGGATTAAAGTGAATATCGATAGATTTGGAAGGTCTTCTCTTGGTTACTGTGATGTTTTTGCTCCTGACCGCAGTACCGGTATCGGCACTGCGGTATTAGCAAAAAATTGGAAATCCCGATACCGGGTTTGGCCAATCCCGATACCGAGCCGGTTCGGTATCGGGATCGGCATCATCATTCTAAAACCGATCTTAGGTCGGAATCCCGATACCGCCCAACTCTACTAATTATACGCAGTTTAGGTTATAAAATATTTCTATTTTTCGATTTTCAGTGCTGCAAGCTAAATTACAACTAATTAGTACACCTTTAAATAATATAATTATAGATCCTACTTTAAAACATTTATAATTTTAGGTTTAAGTTCTCCAACTCGTATTTGAAGTGATTTAGCAAGAAAGACATTATTTTTGTTAAATCTTGCTATAACAACATTAACACCACGTTGATTTAATACTATATCACAATAGTATTCAGGACAAATACTTATTCCTGTATATTGTTTTATTGATTCCTCTGATGGGTAAATTAAAATTTGTTTTTCAATTCTAAATTAAATGTTTTAAAAAAACAAAAAATCGCAATATTTTATAATTATTTTACTCTAACTCTTCCTAATTATCAAACAAACTCTTCTCATACTTTTTAATGTATCAAAAACGCAAAAACTATAAGTAAAAAAAATTTTCATCTTGACCTTTCAAAATTCTAAAAATTTTTGTAGGCGGCGCAAAAAAGTGAAAATTATGGCTTCTTGGCCTTAGAAATTCTTAAAGATGTCCTCTTATATCCCGGGAATGACTTCAAATTCACTGATTTCCCTTATCTTCCGTTATTTTCGAAACTCACCTGACATCTATTTTGTATCTAGTTAAATCACCTTGACTCCCCTAGATCCAATTTTATCCGTCTTAATCCCATGTATACCAGGGGTGTCGCTCGTCTCGTATCTCGTATTTTGCCACGAGACACGAGATATTTTCAATCTATTTTAGAGGAAATGTCAACTTGAAACCGCAACTTTACTGTTTGGTACATTTTTCCTTTTTGAGTGAAAAATATTGGATTTAAAAAATAAATGTTATTTTTGATCGTCGAATACAAGGAAAAATATTTGTGTAATAATGAGGAACAATAAAGTGTATAGAAACATGAAATCCAACCTTTTATGCCCAGTGTGTTTTAAGCTTTCATATAATAAATTAACCAGAGTATTAAATTGAGTATGAGGAATATCTCCAGTTCCAGGGAATTGTTTAATTGTATCGGCGATTATAAGTCTTTCGGCTGCTCCTGACATATTCTAAATATTTTATTAACAAATTAACTTAATGAAATTAATAATATAAATTTTATTTATAGAAATTATAATTTATTAGCGAAAAATTTTACTGAAAATAAAAACATTAAAAAGTTATTTTAACTTAATTAATCGACTATAAATAACACTAAAATTGAACCAGAGTAACTAAATTAAATATACCTATGTATCTATTTTTGATGTTAAAATATAATTTAAATTAAGTTTTAAAATATAGGTAATTTAAATATTTAATTCGATTCAATCAAATTCTATTTAAATATTTTGAATAAGGTTTAAAATTACCAATTTGGAGGGAATATAATTCGCAAGAAATTGCGATGTTCTGCTTACTTCATTTCCTACATTAGTTAAAAAAGCATCAAACCGTGCTTGATCGGTAGGAAACATGAATTTTCCACAAAGAGTACTGCGATTAGCTTTTAAAAATAAATCATGTAAATAAATAATTTTAAGTTTTAAAAAAATTTTTCTATAAAATTATTTTCAAAATAAAATAATAATTGAAATAAATAGGGGAAAATTTAAGAAAAGATAAAATATTTCAAAATATAAAATTAATTTTTAAATACGAAAAGCCGTTAATTTAAATATCTATGACGGGATATTTAATGATTAAAATTTAATTCGATATTCTCAGAATAATCAAACTAAAACACGCTTTATTATTAATTTTGTTTTAATTAATTATATAATAAAGCTTACTAGTCTTGAAAGCTCGATTTGAACAAGAGTTTCAAAAAATGATACATTATTTCTATTATATTTGTTACCATTGACAACAGCATCTGTTAAACACCTGAATAATATAAATTTAATTATTTTGTAAACAAAATTTTTCTATTCACAACACTATCTACAAAAATTATACCGGGAAGGATCTGGCAATTTTTTATGTTTGGTCACGCTGTATATATGTTCAATAGCTTTTCCGAAAGTTTCAAAATCTAAATAAAAGTATTAAATATTTAAGTAAGAATATTGTTGAAATTTTAAAAATTATTAAAGAATTTTTATTAAAAACTTTCATAAATTTTTTAAAATTTTTACTATAAAATAAAGCTGTTAAAACATTAAGAATTTTTGCTTGATTATTTATTGCAATAAAGAAGTCAAACTAGTTAGTATAGTACCTACTCCCAAACAATTATTTCACATTTATCCTCGAAATATCATAAAATTTTCTCCCATTTTACTTTGTCGTTATTCTTTTTTATAGAAAAATTAAAGAAATATTAAATTCTCTTTGAAACATATAATACATGCGTGGTGAGTATACATGTTTTTAACTTATTTGTTAGTTCGTAATAATATATGGTTGGCTTGGTTGGGAAATGGTTGGGAGATATCGGGGGATTATGAACAAAGGTTTAGGTAACGTAGAGGTTTGGGTCACCGGATGTCTACGGTTCAGTATAAATAAATATTTCGGGCCGGTTCGGATACATATAGAAGATTTTTTAGGAACCGACAATCTTATGCTTAACCCAACAAACTTTTTCAAAAATCGCAAAAATTGTCGAAAGAAGATATCAAAAAATCTCTAAAGAAGATTTTAAAAAATCTCGATCTCGATAATAGAGATTTTTATCCAAGATCTCGTCTAGATCCGGTCCCTATAGAAATCAAAAAAACTTCGACTGCGGTTTCGACTAAGATCAGTTGACCAGTGGTTTCGACTGCTATAGAATTTTGACTTACATCCTTTAAAACCACACTTATTCTGTCAAATCCACTTATATCCCCAGCTATATCTTTGATCCATATAAATCACCTTGTATCTTTTAGATTATTCACTCCTTGCCTTTGAATAATTTAGCAAAATATACTGATTGTGAAACCAATTTATTTTTAGATGATTTTTCAATTAAAATATTTAATAAACATTTAAAAAACTTAAGATCTAACAGATCTATTAAAATTTTAGATCTATTATTTTAAAAATCTCATTACGCAGTAAGCAAACTACACAAAACTAAACTAGTTCAGTTAGCTAAACTAAACTTTTTCTCTGTAATCATTTTAAAAATTATTGTAATAATAAATCTTGCCATTTATAATTAGCTCGATATCTTCAAGTATTTGAATAGTTTTATAGGCTGGCATTGAATAAACTGCATTTATAATTTCTTAAAGATTATCAGATTAATTGCATAAATTTTAAATTAAGAAATTTCATTAGAATGTGGTTACTAACAAAATCTCTAAAAACTGTTTAATAAAAGATTTTTTATATTGCAGCAAAATCCAAAACATTTTTAAAATTAAAGTTTCCGAATTAAAAAATTATATTAAAAGATTTATATCAAGGCTTCCCAAATTAGTATATAAAATTTTACTTTTTTTTAACTTTTTTTGATGAGCATTCCATGTCGTAATATTGAAATGATCCTCAAGATTTATAAAAATTTTTGTAATTTTTTCGTAAACTTTAGTATTGTCCAGGGAGCATCCAATTGATATACGTTTTCTCATATACTAATTATTAGAGTTTCACCGGAAGTTCCGGTGTTTTTGGTTCCGGTTCCCCTGTTGGTCTTAAAAATTTTTCCCTGTTGGACTTCCAAAATTCTCAAAATTTTCGCATGCGGCGCCAGAAAAGGAAGAAATCTAGCTCCTTGTCCACACAAATTCTCAAAATTTTTGCCTGCGGCACTGAAAAAGGAAGTTGAATGGTATATCAGAGGATTGGATGAAGGTGGATTTTGAGTTACATCATGTGATTTCAAGTGGTAATAGGTAATATCGAGGGATTTGGGTGTGATGTCGAGGGATTGAGCTGTGCAATGTAGATATCAGGGATTAGATAGCTGAGGATTTGGCCTTCCAAAACTTGGAATTTCTCACCAGGCCTTCCTAAATTCACAAAATTTTCACCTGCGGCGCTGAAAAGGAAGAATATGGTATTACTGAGAATTTGCATGAATTAATGGAGATTTGTAGTGATGTTGGGGGATTTCGATGTATCAATAGTTATAATGGTATATCGGTGCTTTGATATCTATGGATCTGGAGGGACTAAGGATAATTTGAAGAAATTCGGGGATCAAAGGATAACATGAAATTGGTGGAGTCGGCCATATCAAAGGATTTGGGTAGTTCGGTTCGGTTTTAGGTTCGGTTTCGGACCGAAAGTTTCGGTTCGGTTATTCGGATCTTCGATTAACCGAAGAATTTGGCAGAATATAATCGAAGAATTTGGCGAAACCGACACCCCCTACTTAAAAACAAATTTTTTTAAATTTGCTAGCAAAAGTTTTTTTAAAAGTTCCGGTTCCGGGAACCGGAACTTAAATTGTATCCGGTTCCGGGTCTGGAAAAAAAAACTGTCTGAAAACTGATTAAAAAGTCATTCGTGAGATTGACTCTGTAAGAACATATGAAAACTCTAAATTTGAGATCCTTCATTCAAACCATAGTATCTAAAAATATGTAAATCCATATAAATCCGTGCCTTATTTATCACATATGTATATTTATGCTTGTTTCCTAAAATGAAGGTAATGAAAATATACCTCAGCCATTTTTACGATCCCATTAGAACCACGGCAATAACTTAAAAGATCAATTATAGCTTCATTAGTTTTTGCTATTGAAGGATCTGTAAAGTAGAGAACTTCCTTGGCAAGTACATTTAATTGTAGAGTTATAAACTGAGGTGTATAAATTTATATTTAATTATTAAAGCAATTATTATGTCTATTATAATAGATTACAATGAAAATAAATTTAGGTAAAATATTCTTTTTAATAAATATTATGTTAAATTCCTTAGAAAATTTAGTCAAAAATCTATGTAGTTTCTGGAGGAATGTTAAAGGATTTGTCCATATTCATGAAATTTTAAAAGATTTTTAATGTAAATTAACATAAAAAATTTAATAAAAACATGAAGTTACAGCTAATTTTTACTAATTCGTTAAGCTTCAAATAATATTTTCTAAATACTCTTAAATCTGTGATTATTAATCCAACGTCCTAGTATATTATTATCCGTTTCTAATCTATTTAGTTTTTATAAAATTAGATAAATAATGCAAATGACAATTCTTAATTCAAAGAACAAATTTTGTATATTTTTTATTATTAGAGGGAGGGGGATTTTAGATTTTTAGAATAATTTATGATTTGTATAATTTAGAATTTTAGAGAATTTATACAAGTTTATTAATCTTATTTAAAAACATACATTATCAAACTCCCTTAACTCTGTATCCATTTCTTCGGCTTCGAAAGAATAAGTAATGCGTTCTGTAAGTCGATCGAATTGATATACCATATGATTATTCATTTTTTTGAGAGCTTTATATTCATCTGACTCTGTCTAATATGTAAGTAAAATAGTTATTTAATTTCTGATTTTTAATTTCAGATTCAGTTATTTAATTTCAGATTTTCATTTTAATATTCAGATTTTTTATTCTTACATATATGATTTTTATTGGTAGAATTAATAAAAGAAAAATTAATATCGGCTTACAGATATTAATTTTTTATTTTTTTCTATTGCAAAGGAAGAACTAAAGGATTTTTAGGTTCATTCCTTCGGTAACTGATATCAAAAGATTATTATGATCAGAAATCACTTTTAGAGACGCAATTTTAACAATATTTACTATTAACGATGAAAAATCGTTAATCTAACGATTTTCGTTAATCGTTAATCTTTACTTGGAAAATCGTTAATCTTTACTATGAACTTATCAAACATTAATGGGTATTAACACAAATTAAATTATTAAAATTTATTTAAATGTTCACCTTGCCTGTAATATCTAATGAGGCAGCCAATAAGGCTCCAAACGGAATTGCTAATTTTAAGAATGCTGCGCTTGTTTCCTTGATTAATTTTAATTTTTCAGCATAATCAACACTAGTTTCCGCTAATTTGTCGAATCTATTTGTGATTTCTTCGACTAGTTCCTCGGCTTAAGTTATGTATTTATTTATAATAAAATTTATAAAACTAATTTTACGAGTTTTTTTTAATTTCTATTTCATTTTCAGCAAGATCAAAAGAGTCGTAATCATTTAAACCAAGTGCTTTAATTTCATTATTTAACAGGAAATTCATTAAAATTAATATTAATAAATATTTCATTATCTTAATATAAAATAAATTTTATCGTGTTTTATTTAATAACTACTAGAGTTCGAAGATTGAAACATGCCGGATCCCGTTTTGGGATTACAAATTTTTTTATCAGGCCAGATTTTCCGGATCGAAATCTCGATTTTCTAGACCCGTATCAGGACTCGGATTTTCAAAAAAAATTTTTATAAAAATTTTGCATAAAATATGCGATTTAGTGAAATTGATTAAATAGCAGGACATTTAAACATTATTGACTTAAGACAATGTTTTTTGAGAAACATCAAAAGGGATATAGATGGATATGGTGGATATTCGGAAATATATTGGGATTCTATGGGATTAAGGTTGAATCGGTTAATTAAAGTGATTATTGAAAGATTTATAGAAATTAAGAAGCATATAATTAGGAGGGATATAGGAGATTAAGTTGGTACCGAGAGATTTAGAGTAATCGGTCATTTGTTGGATCAAGGGTGATATCGGGAGATTTGGGGGTTCTATCCACCTTGATCTCTGGAAATCTACGTTTATCAAATAAATCTCCGATATCCATCAACTTCTATATCCTTCAATGGGGTAGGGTATGATCTATCTGTCTGCCAAATTTCATCCCAAGTCCCACGGACACCTCACAGCCTCTCCTATGTGAGGTATAAGCAGTGTATCCATTTTTGCGCCGGAGGCGAAAATTTTTAGAAATTTTGTAGATCAAGATGCCCGATTTCTTCCAATTTCTTCCACTTCCAAATTTTTTTCGTTTTCCCTAATTTTGAAAAAAGGGGAAAATACAACCGGTTTCTAATATATAGGTCTCTAATACAACCTCAGAACTTTTGCCTACGCGTTTGCAGATGCTTCTATTTCAAAAGTTCGCAGGTTCGAATAATTCCAGTAGAAAAGATTTGAGAAAATATATTAATTACTATGAAAAGAAAATAAATTAATTTTATTAGTTGCTATAACAACTGTAATTTGTGTTAATAAAAATAAATGGATATTCTTAAAACATGGATTGGTAAAAAGTTATAAAAAAAAAGGATATTTTTCAGTTATTAGAACAATTTTAATTGGATTTAACTAATAAACAATTATTTAATAATATAAAATATATATAATTTAAAATTCATATCCTAGTTTAATTTTTTTATTAAGATTAAATTAAATAATATGTATAATGTTTTGGAAAATATCTTATAATATAAAAAATTTTCATTTAAAACGCTATCTAAAGAATTAATGTAACTTTCTTTAAATTTATAACCTTTTAAACATTTCTGAAATTAAAAAAATTTAATTAAACATTTTATTTATAAAAATATGCTCAGTATGAAAAACATTTTTTAATTTAAAATTTAATTTTTTGTACAAATGTTGTCATATGTTATTTTAGTTTTAGTTTTAATTTTTTATGATTAAATATCATTTTCCTTTTCAATTTGATGAATTTCCGAATTTGTTTTATTTTTACAATAGCATTTCTTTGAGCAAAATATAATGAAATTCTAACATTAATAATTTTTCTAAAAAATGTTTAATTTTAAATTGATTTTATTAAAAACGGCATAAACGGTATACGGATTTTCGAAATTAAACGGTTTTGTGCAACCCTAGTAAAAAACAATAATTTTTAATAGGTACATTTAAATTAGTCAAAACAAATTTGCAAAGGTTAGCACTTGGCAATCCCCCAAGTATTTCTTTGGATGATCAACAACGGGTTTTCTTTTTTGATACAAAAATAAAGCAATATATGCCCCTTTGTGAGGATTTACGGCAAAGGATTGATGAAGGAAGAGTAGAACAAAAAGATTTAACTAAAATTTTTGCTTAAATTGTCATTTCAAAATTTTTATTTTGCCAAATTTATTAATCATATACCTAATTTTTTTGCTCAAAAAATATATTTAAAAAAAATATTTACTTTGATTTTCTTTGCGGAACAGATGAAAATTTTTTGATTCTGGATTTTATCGCCTCCTAAAAAAGAAACACTTTACAGTAGTGAAAATATTTGTTAAGGTACCTCCATTTCCCGTTGACCCCCCTCCCCCCAATTTCATGTTGATCTCGATTAAGAAAAAGTTACAGACTTCGTTTTTAGTTACAGACTTCGTTCATTTAAAAATATCAATAAGGAAATTTAAAAAATATTGACAAACAAAACGTGTTTAAAATTGAAAAATTATTTTCTTGATAACATAAATAGTCTGCTTCCTCATACATGATACACAACTAAGAACAAACATTGTAAATCGAAAATACAAAAAATATCTGTTCCATTCAAATTAAACAAAATTTTCTTTTTAAACATTAACAATTGTATATCGATATATAGTTTTGGTTTGACATCGTTTTAGAAATGGTTGAGATGGGGCAAATTTTGTTTGTTAATTTTATGAATAATCGTAGCCACAAAAAATTACAAAGCGTTGTCAGCTGTTTGAATGGTTATGATGGCTAAAGGAGGAACAAATAGACATATAAACAATTTTAATGATAAAATTCAGCATATAAAGGATGATGGATTCAAGCAAATAAAATAAAATTTAAATATATTAACTTCAACAATGAAGTCGAAAACACTTCTTTTGTTAATAATATGTGCGAGCTTTATGGTAACAATAATCGAGACGACAATGTGCAGCAACACTCCGATTATTTATAAAAATTTGGTAAGATAGGGAAAAGGAAATTAAGCTGATTATAATCTTAAACGCTTATGCGAGGGTCTGTTTAGGCTCCGATCTCAAATATTTAAAAATCCGCAATTTTGAGCTAAAAAATCCGCATTTTCTAACAAAATTCCGCAAAGAATTATTAAACCCAAGAATTCAATTTTCTTCTACAACAATTGTTTTGAGAATTTTTAAGCACCGCAGGCGGAAATTTTGCAGATTTTTGAAGGACAGAAAACTTGATTTTTTTCAGAATCGCAGGCAAAAACAAATGAGGAAAATCCGCAAGTTCTGGTCTAAGATCTATTAAAAAAGAAAGAGCGCTTCGGTATCTAGTGCCTCGCTGATTATAGAAACAATTATTCTAATAAAAAACAATCTTCGCTCTATGTCTGCACGGTTACAAAATTTCCTTCTCCCATACTTTTTAAAGTACATATATCTGATTAAATAATATATTTAAGAAGGTACCATCAACAATTGATCTTGTAAAAGTAGGATTTGGAAAAGGATTTTTACCATGCAAGTATATTGAAATCAAAGGTGTGGTACTTGAAAGGACAATAGCTTTTGACGTTTATTTGATGGGAGATGGCGTGTTGTACAGAACTGCTAACATTCCATTCGCTTTCAGTTATCATCACTACACCGCTCCACCTGGACCTCGCGTAATTTAATAATTAAAATTGGTTGTTATATCCAAATATTTATTTTAGGTTGAACTTAATAATGAGACACAACTTAATGATATAACAAACCCCAGAAAGTGGGGACAGACTGAACGCTATCGTTTACATTTTAAAAAAGGCCAACCATTCATTTTGGAATTAGTTGCAGCGCCACACAATACAATAATTGTAATTATTAGGGAGTGGCAAAATATGCACGGAAAATCTCAAAATATGCGCATATATATGCACCGATAAAGCCCAAAATATGCACCAAATTTGCCGAAATATGCACTAAATATTCAGCAAAAATAATGAAAATGTGCTTTAAAAATCAATATATCAAGTAAAAAATACAAATTTAGCATTTAAATTGTAGTTTAAAAGCACTTCTAAAAGATTTTATCAACTTAAAATTCAACCAAAAAATTTTTTTTGAAAAAATTTTTCCCGAAAAATTTTACTAAAAAGTTTTTAAATTTTTATTAAAAAATTTTTTGCTCAAAAAATTCCAAAATTTTGTAAATTTTGCCTGATTTTTTCTAAAATTTCTCAAAAAAATGCCAAAATATGGACAAATTTAGGTATGATTATGCAAAATTTCTCAAAATATGCATCGATATGCAAATATGCACGGAAGTACTGAAATATGCAAAAACATGCTATAGGAACCCGGTCCCTAATGTTCGTACCGACGTAAAAACGCCGTTTTTGAGCGTTTCAGCTCATGGCATATCCGCATACAAAATATGCATTTGCATGTTTTGCCACTCCCTAGTAATTATTTATAAAATTTTTATTTCAAATTTATTTTTCCTAGATTTATGTTAATGATAGACGTTTTGCAACTTTCTCTCGTGGAGATTTGAGTAAAATTAGTCAATTATATATTAATGGGCTATACACAATTAAAATCAACTCTTTGATTTTGTGTACTAAAATCTTACCTACCACAACTCCTGCAAGGCCTCCTATATTGTGTCCCAAACCTATTGGTTTATATAATTTCGTTAGAGTATAGTGAATTAAAACAGATAAAAATCTTTAAAAATTTAAGAAAATTCCATCAATAATTAACCTTGTGGAGCAAGGATTTGAAATAGGATTTACAAATTATAAGTTTATTGTAATTCATGGGACACCTATTAAACCAACACGCTTTGATATTAGTCTGGCTAAGGAGGGTGTGCCTGAAGAAACTGCTGACATTCCATTTCATTTCAGTGCAGACTTTACTAAAAAGAAGGTAAGTGAATAGAATAGGAGTCGTCAGATATGTCAGTTAATCTCTTCAAATCTTCCTTAATCCGTCCAAATTTATTATCTTCTCAGATATACACTTTAAATTAGAGTGCGTCCGAGTCCGAGTATTTGAGAAAAACCCGAGTCCGAGTAAAGCCGAGTTTGAAAACCACGAGTAACGAGTCCGAGTTTTATTTTTTGACCCGAGCCCGAGTACGAGTAAAACGGGTAAAACGAGTAATTTTTATAAAACAATATTCTAAAATAATTTTACCAACAACAATACTTTTACTAAAAAATTAACATCAGTGCTGGGTATTGGGTTGACATTGATGCAGGGAATCATCATCCAAATCCCATTTATTTTCTTAATCCGCCTATATCCCTCTTAATCCAAAGAAATTCCATGATACGCCCATGATCAATGCTGGCTCCGGGCTCCGGGTGGAAAATGAATGGATAATATTATTTCGGGGGATTTGTGTAGGGTATGCGGATACGAGTGGGAGGAATGAGATGAATATCAAGGGATTAAGCGGGATTTGGGCTGATTATCATGGGATTTGGGTGTATTAAGAGCAAAATCTGGAAAAATTAAGAGCAAAATCTGTATTAAGAGCAAAATCTGGTATGTCGTCGAAAGGTAATCACGAGATCCGTAGCTCTATCCCTCTCTTTTCGCTCCGCTGGCTTAAATTTTATGAATTTCTGAAGGCCAAGAGAAACACCCAAGTTCCGGAAGGCCAGATCCTTCCTTTGAAATATCCGACTATCACTAAAATCCACCCAAGTCCATTCACATCCTCCAATATACACATAAGTCTTCGTTTTCAGCGCCGCAGGCGAAAATTTTGAGAATTTTCGAAGGCCAAGGAGCAAATTTTCTTCCCTTTTCAGCGCCGCAGGCGAAAATTTTGGGAAATTTGGAAGGCCAAGGACAGAATTTCTTCCTTTTTCAGCGCCGCAGGCGAAAATTTTGGGAAATTTGGAAGATCCTCAAGCCAAAAATCTTCCTTATTGCGCCGCAGATAGGGGCATAAAAATACTCGGTTTACGCCGAGTCTGCCGAGTATTAAGTTACCGAGTACCGGTAACGCCGAGTATTAAGACCCCGAGTAACGAGTCCGAGTAAAACAGCAAAAAACCCGAGCGAACGACACGAGTATACTCGTACTCGTTCGGACTCGGACGTACTCTACTTTAAATCCATCAAAATAATTTAATCCCAACTTATTCTCATAAATTTTTGAATAAATTAACGAAAGTAGACGAAAACGGCTTATTTTTAGAGAATATTTGCTTTAAAAAATTTTCTATTATACCCCCGTTCCCGAAGCCCGTCCCCGAGCGAATTTTGACCCCCGACCCCGCACCTCGCCCCGAAACTATTTGAAAACCTCTACCCTGACACACATCCCCAGAAGCTTCGGGGCCCAACACTAGCTTAAATTCATTATATATTCAAGGCTATTTGCGACACTTGGAAAAGAGGCGAAGGATGGACAAGAAAAGAGACTTTAGGAGGTTTTCCATTCACAGTTGGCCAATCATTCGAATTGGAATTTAGAGCTATGGAATATTTGAATAGAAATATGAGATACATAAATATATTTGGAATACATGTAATTAAATTAAAGTAGTTTTTGTAAGCAATCTTTGAAGAAAAGATTAATGCAGAACTACTTTGAAGTTTTTAATGATATAATTTTTATTTCAGGTATATGTCAACAAACAACCAAAATCAATTGTAATTTCTAACCGAAACGACTCGAGTAAAGTAACTCAATTGGTCATTAAAGGGGCAATTAAAGTAAGCTATGTTACACTTTGCCAATAAAGAGATTTTGATTAAATATTGAAAGTTTGTGATATTAAAAATACTATTTATATTTTGTACGTTCAATGCAAAAGAATAAAGCAATGTCGAATTCCCATTGTTTATCAATAAAAATTAATGATGGCAATTTGTCCCCAATACAAACATGGAATTTATGGCAATATTGTCGTTTACAGGCCCTTTTTTCTCCTCCCCAAGTTTATCCCCATACATGTACCAGGGAACGAGCCGTCACGATTCCCGAAAATCGGGAATTCCCGACGTTTTATGGTCGGGAATCCGATTTCACGAAATCAGGGATTTATTTCTTCTCGGCAATTCCCGTTTCCGATTCCCCAAATTCTCTGTTATCTGTTGGAGGCTTTCTCCTAAGAATTGGAGAACCATTTGATTTGGAATTAATTGCTGCTCCAAAGGATACAATTAATGTAATTTAATTTTGCTAGAATAATTGTCGGATTTCGAAATGAGAACTCCGATTTCTCAAGTTTTTGTAAATGTATATAATTTTATTTATCTTCACAATCTTCCCAGTCTATTTATCTGGGAAAAGCCAATTTTCTTTTCCTATAATTTACACAAACAATTACTACTCACTTCCCTATAAATATCGCAACTCTTTTATTACAAAGCGTTTCAGTTCAGTATTCTTTTCAGTTTCCCTTCAGTTTAGTCCTTATTCTTTAGTTCGCACTTTCCCAGCTAATCGTCAATAAATAAATTGTTCGTTTATATTAAAAGAAATAAAATTTTCTATTCTGTTAGAATTGATTGGAATTAAGATTAAGGAAAGAAAGTAAAGTTAATTTATCCGAAAATTGTCCATTTCGGAAAATAATTGTTACTTTTGTAATTTTTAGGTCAATGTAAACAACAAATTTTTTGTCAGCTTTACTTGGCATAATTTGGATTATGCCCTTCAAATTGTGATTGGAAAAGGAATAAAATTGAGAACTGTTACTTTTTGTAAATAAATAGAGAATTTACATTATAAAGTGAATGTTGCCAAAAATATTTTTTTAATTGTATGTTTAATATTGTAGAAAAAAGCATGAAATGCTGAGTTACTCATTTGTTTAATTTCGATAATTATTACGGAATAAAGAGTAACGCAAATAGAATGCGGATTTTTCTTCGCTATCTTGCATTTTTTCGTAAGGAGAACGCTCGCTCATTTCTACTTTTCAGTTATAATATGACTTGTTAAGTCGTATTATAGAATTGTGTCAAAATCGAGATTGAAATTCTTGTAAAGTTCGACTCAGTCAGGCTCGACGAACTTGAAAAAATCGAATCCGAGTATTACCTGATCCTAAATATCGAGGAATTCGAGTTTATCATTAAAAACACAAGTTTTTTCTAACCCAAATATTTAAACATATCAAAAAAGAAAAGATGACAACAAAATGTGTTTGTTAAACATTGAAAATTAAAAAAATGTTTCCTTGCAAATATAAAAAGATACTTCCTCACACATACATGCGCTACCTACTTCCTCATGCAACCTCATAAAACAACAATAATTATAACATTCTAAACTGAAAATATGAAAAACATGTGTTCCATTTAAACCACATTCCAACATTTCTCCAATTAATGAAAGATTGGGATATGACAACAATAAAAAAATTTTTTAATGAATTGAATCTTCTTAATCAATCAATAACAGAAATTGAAAAGGACGTCAACATTCCACAATTTGCACAACAAATGCTGCGACAAATGTCAGCACTGCTTCAACTGGCTGGTCCATCATTGGTGATCAAATTTCTATGACTGATGCCATTCAGGGATTTATCTTTTTTTTAAAGTAAACTTTTTTTATAAACTAATTTCTAATTTACTTTTTAGGGGGGAATTTAAGATGGTTTCCCGGGAATATCCAATTTCGGGAGTCTAAAATATCGAGAAGTTAATCAGAAACAATAATTCCTTCTATTCTAATCCAAATATTTAAAAATGTCAACGAGGAAGTTTACAAAATATTGACAAACAAAACTTGGTTAAAATTTAAAAAATCATTTTCTTATAATATAAATAGGCTTCTTTCTCATACATGATAAACAACTAAGAACAAACATTGTAAATTGGAAATAAAAAATATCTGTTCCATTTAAACTAAACAAAATTTCCTTTAGATACATTAACAATTATATATCGATATAACGTTTTAGTTTGACATCGTTTTATAAATGGTTGAGATGGGGCAAATTTTGTTTGTTAATATTTGTTTATGAATAATCGTGGCCACAAAAAATTTCAAAATTTATTAATTGTTTGAATGGTTTTGATGGGGAAAGGAGTAACAAATAGACATATAAACAATTTTAATGATAAAATTCAGCATATAAAGGATGATGGATTCAAGCAAATAAAATAAAATTTAAATATATTAACTTCAACAATGAAGTCGAAAACAATTTATTTGTTAATAATATGTGCGAGCTTTATGGTAACTACAATCGAGTCGACAATGTGCAGCAACAACCCGATTGTTTATAAAAACTTGGTAAGATTGAGAAAAGGGGATTCAGCTGACGCTTAAGCGAGGGTCTACGACATGGCTCCGATCTCAATTTTTAAAAATCCGCAATTTTGAGCTAAAAAATCCGCATTTTCTATCAAAATTCCGCAAAGAATCCGCAGAAGGACAGAAAACAGGAAGACAAACATGATTTCTTTCTTTTTCAGAATCGCAGGCAAAACAAATGAGGAAAATCCGCAAGTTATGGTCTAAGATCTATTAAAAAAAAGAGCGCTTCGGTATCTGATTATAGAAACAATTATTCTAATAAAAAACAATCTTCGCTCTATGTCTGCACGGTTACAAACTTTCCTTTTCCCATACTTTTTAAAAGTATATCTGATTAAATAATATATTTAAGAAGGTACCATCAACAATTGATCTTGTAAAAGTAGGATTTGGAAGAGGATTTTTACCAGACAAGTATATTGAAATCAATGGTGTGGTTCTTGAAAGGACAATAAAGTTTGACGTTTTTTTGATGGGAGATGGCGAGGTGTTCAACACTGCTAACATTCCATTCGCTTTCAGTTCATATCACTACACCGCTCCACCTGGACCTCGCGTAATTTAATAATTAAAATTGGTTTTTATATCCAAATATTTATTTTAGATTGAACTTAATAATATGACAAAACTTAATGATATAACAAACCTCAGACAGTGGGGACGAGCTGAACGCTATCGTTTACCTTTTAAAGAAGGCCAACCATTCATTTTGGAATTAGTCGCAGCGCCACACAATACAATAATTGTAATTATTTATAAAAATTTTTATTTCAAATTTATTTTTCGAAGATTTATGCTAATGATAGACGTTTTGCAACTTTCTCTCGTGAAGATTTGAGTAACATTAGTCAATTATATATTCGAGGGCTACACACAATTAAAATCAACTCTTTGATTTTGTGTACTAAAATCTTACCTACCACAACTCCTGCAAAGCCTCCTTTTTTGTGTCCCGAACCTATTGGTTTATATAATTTGGTTAGAGTATAGTGAATTAAAACTAGAGTTCAGCGGGATCGGGATCCCGGTCGGGATCGGGCGGGATTATCCCGGGTTTTTCGAATCCCGATCCCGATTTTTCTGATCCCGGTCCCGAAAGGTGAATCTCGATCCCGGTTTTGGATGATCCCGAGCCGGGATCCGGGATCGGGATCGGGATGTGCATCAGATCCCGATGAAAATCCCGATTTTATAAATTGACTAGAAGTCTGTGAAATAAAGTTAACAGAAGAGGGGAGGCTTGAAAGTAAGAAAAATTTTCGCCTGCGGCGCAGAAAATGGGAGAAATCTGGCTTATTGGCCTTCCAAAATTTTCAAAATTTCGCCTGCGGCGCAGAAAAGTGAAGAAATTTGGCTTCTTGGCATCCAAAATTCTCAAAATTTTCGCCTGCGGCGCAGAAAAGGAAAGTAATTGGGCTACATAACATCCTTTTCTACGGCGCTGAAAAATGAAGAAGCCCAATCCAATTTATCCCTCCCCGCAACCTCGGAAAGTACTATATCCCTCCTTACTCCACTGAACGGGGAAGTAAATCATGCGCGCTGTTCAGACTTAAACTCAATATTTCAGCTCTGCAGCTGAAAATTTTATAAATATTGAGTCGTACGGGAGGAAAATAAAAAGAAAATAAAAATTTGTAAGTTTTTTAAAAAAATTTTTAGTAAATACCGATCCCGATTTTTTAATCCCGATCCCGATTCGGGACCGGGATCGGGATCTCCATTCCAAATCCCGATCCCGATTTCAGCCGATCCCGATCCCGTGTCGGGATCCGGGATCGGGATCACCATTCCGAAATCCCGATCCCGGGTTTTTCTCTAAATCCCGATACCGCTGAACTCTAATTAAAACAGATAAAAATCATTAAAAATTTAAGGAAATTCCATCAATAATCAACCTTGTAGATCAAGGATTGGGAATAGGATTTACAAAATATAAGTTTATTGTAATTCATGGGACACTTGTTGCACCAACACGCTTTGATATTAGCTTGGCTGAGGATGGTGTGCCTGAAGAAACTGCTGACATTCCATTTCACTTCAGTGCAGACTTTACTAAAAATGAAGTAAGTGAGAATAGACTAGGAGTCTGGCAGTTATTCTAGGCAAGCTTAAAAGGAACAGATTTACATTTGGAATATAAAGATTTATATTCCTAAAGATTTACCACAAATGCTCTAATATAAGCTTTTTTACACAACATTTGAATAAAATTGTCTGAATCAAATTAAAACATTGCTTTTATATTTTCATTAATTATAAAGAAAAATAATTTTCCGAGTCCGGAAACTGGATTTTAGATCGAAATTTAGAGAATTTGAAGGGAAATCATGTGCTGCTTCGATCATGTGGTGCTACCACCAAATTATTATCTTTCTCTATATCCTTCTTAATAATAATATAAAACCATATTAGAGCATTTATGGATATTTTTAAATAAATATATATTCTTATTTAAAAGAGGCATTAGAATAGTTAAAACAATTTTTGTTTTCCTAAATTAGAGTTGCGCCCCGACCCCGTTCCCCGACACCCGAACGATTTTTTAGGTTTT
The DNA here is from genome assembly GCA_036172945.1 of Meloidogyne incognita. NCBI lineage: Eukaryota > Metazoa > Nematoda > Chromadorea > Rhabditida > Meloidogynidae > Meloidogyne > Meloidogyne incognita. The sequence goes on along the minus strand of JARQAC010000006.1, from coordinate 825,259 downwards.
CCCCGACCCGTTCCACGCCCCGAAAAATTCAATAACCCCGTCCCCCGACCCGAAAAACTTTCGGGATTGTCGGGGGTAAGACCCCCATAAAATTCCATCTTTTAGAGGAATTTAAAGAGAAAAATTTAGAAAATTCCCTCCCAGCTTACTTTGGACTTTTATTTTTGAAGGACACTTTAAATTAGTGTTAGGCAAATGGATTTTTCCGGTACCGGTACCGGTAGTACCGGAACGGGTTAAATTATTTTGAAGGATTTAAAGTTTAAATCCTTCAAAATAATTTAATCAAAATAATAAAATTATTTTGAAGGATTTAAAGTTTAAATCCTTCAAAATAATTTAATCCCAACTTATTCTCATAAATTTTTGAATAAATTAACGAAAGTAGACGAAAACGGCTTATTTTTGAAGCATTTTTACTTTAAAAAATTTTCAATTATACCCCCGTTCCCGAACCCCGTCCCCGAGCGAATTTTGACCCCCGACCCCGCACCTCGCCCCGAAACTATTTGAAAACCCCGTACCCCGACACACCCACCCCAGCAGCTTCGGGGCCCAACCCTAGCCTAAATTCATTATATATTTAAGGTTATTTGCGACACTTGGAAAAGAGGCGAAGGATGGACAAGAAAAGAGACTTTAGGAGGTTTTCCATTCACAGTTGGCCAATCATTCGAATTGGAATTTAGAGCAATGGAATATTTAAATATACCTATGAGATACATTTCAAATGGAATACATGTAATTAAATTAAAGTAGTTTTTGTAAGCAATCTTTGAAAAAAAAGCTATTAATGCAGAACTACTTTGAAGTTTTTAATGATATAATTTTTATTTCAGATATATGTCAACAAACAACCAAAATTAATTGTATCTTTTAACCGATACGACTTGAGTAATATAACTCAATTGGAGATTAAAGGGGCAATTGAAGTAAGCTATGTTACACTGTGTCCATAAAGAGATTTTGATTAAATATTGAAAGTTTGTGATATTAAAAATACAATTTATATTTTGTACGTTTAATACTATGGAATAAAGCAATGTTGAATTCACTGTTTATTAGTAAATATTAATGATGGCAATTTGTCGCCAATACAAACATTGACTTTATGGCAATAGTGGTCCAAAAGCTCAGTATTTTTTCCAACTTTTGATTATATAATATAAAGTCTACGAATTTATTCTGCCAATGTTTAAGACACAAAAATCAACCAAAAATTTTCCCTATGGGACCAAAAAATAGCCTTGAGCCTTGTTCATTTTTGGTCTTGAGTCTTGTGGTCAAGTCTTGGTCTTGGGGTCTAGTCTTGAGTCTTGGAAAATTTTCGGTCTCGGACAGCTCTATAGGACACCAACCGAACATTTACCACCAAAGTCCTTTGAAGCTTTTGCTTCTGCCACTTCCCTCTCTAATCTATCATCCTAAACCTTCTGAAGCCATCCAAATCCTTTTGAGGCTTTTCCTAATATGCAAATTTTTCCTATTTCCGAAAAAATTATTTTTCGTCTTACCAGAAAATGATATATATTTCTTTGTTTTTCTAATTTTTCCTTCCGATACCCTTCAAAGGATATTCATCCCACATTCTTCCCTATTTATTATTTAGATAATATATTTATAAAAATAAGATTTATGTAAATTTTTATTTTTGGTTTTTATTTTATTTTAATATTTTCTTAATAATTTAATTAAATTTTTAACACATTTATTTTCCATTTTTAGATATCCCCTACCCTATTACCAGAGTTCTTAATTCTTAAGGGTCATTCTACCTTAAGGATTTCCTCATTTTTGACTTTTCACTTTCTTTCCCTAGTTTCTAAATTTGCCATTTTGTAATATTTTAAATTTTTTGGTATTTTGTAATAAAAATGGGGGAAATGGGGGAAAAGGAAAGCTTTTATTTAGAGAAAAATAAATAAAATAAGAGTCAAAGAACAAACATTGTTTTATTTTACTTGTTTTATTTTTCTGTTCATCGACCAAATTTTCTTTCCTTTATTGAATTAGTGTAGTTTTTTATTTTAGTTGTATTACATAATCCCCTTTTTACTGAACAATCGTTTACTGTAAAGGAGAGATTTAATGAAGGGCATATCTAAGTTTGTTTATCCTGGGTGTAAATAGCTTGGCTTCATTTTTTGAGCGCAAAAGAAGAAAGTATTTTTAGTGTAAAAATCTTTTCAGTTATTTCCAATCCAATATTTTTTACCTAAATTTAAGATTAAGAAAGGGGTCGCGTCGCGGGAATAAAATAATAACTACAACGGTAAATGGATAATTCTCGGGTATTAGGAATCCAAAAATCCAAAAATTTTCGCCTGTTTTGTTGAACTAGAGGTACAAAGTATACAGACTTAAGGCCTAGCCAAAATTTAGTCACAAAAGAATCAAAAATACGGCTCGCGATACTTTGAAATAGGCATTCCTCTTACCACGTTTAGATGCACTACCAATGGAGTTAGTAATATGATAATTAAGGTTGCCGTTATCGATTCGAGCCGAAGTTCGGCGCATTTTTCGAGCCTGGGATCTCTTTGAGTGAGTCGTTTTCGAGTTCGGTTTTTCTAATTGAGCCATACGAGTCTTTTTCGTGCTAAACAGCCTTTGCTCACTCGATCTTTCGAAGCTCGAGTTGATCGAGCTTCGACTTCTAATGATAATTAATACTCGTAAAATTTTAAATTTTTATTTTCAGAAAATAATTTTATATATTAAAAATGCATTTTCTTTCGCCTGAAGTTCAACTAGATATATTTAAATGGTTAACTTTCAAGCAATTAATATCTGTTCAACAGACAAATAATTTCTATAAAATTTTTCTGAATAAATACGAGGACAAATTGGCACGGAAAAAATTTGATAAACTCGAAATTGTACACATTTTTATGATTATTTTCGAAAATTTTTATTCATTTAGCTTTATGGCAACGAGGGCAGTTCAAGTTATTATGAATTTTTCGAACCGGACCCCAAACTTTATGACATTCAAATAAGTGAACAACTCGAGAAAAAGGTGAAAATTACTATTAAGTATTTTAAAATAAACCAATTTTAGTGGAAATGTGGAATAGAGAACTCAATTCCAATGTTTTTAAGTGATTTTGATACAAACATGAATATTGCTGTTTGTGAATTAGAACAGGATTTTTATCACGGAGGTGAGTTTCCAATTATTTGAAGCTTCAATAATGCCTATGGACTTGTAATCAGGGTTGTTCCCCGGCGGGGGGGGGGCACGGGGAATTTTCTAAAAAAACTCAAATTCCTCGACTTTCGGGGACGGGGGATTCCAGTAGTTACAGAGTTACAATCCCACAGAATTGGGTAATAGTTAGGTAGTCGCCCTCCCTTTTTCCCGTTTAACCAGTTGAGATGTTTTGTTTGATATATAATTTATTATCATTCCAAAGAGCTTTTCGAGCTTGGTCGAATGATACCAAGATCGGCTAGATTTGATGATTCTTACCGACATTATGAGGCTAAATCCTCGTTAGGACAACTTTTGAGGGAATAAAGTAAACGGTAATAACTTTGTTCCCCTAAGTCAGATGTCGCTGATTTTAATGTAATTCGACTCAGCTTGAAGGGCTCTTTCGAATGATATATTATTTGCCAAATGAGAAGAAATTAAGAAAAAAACAGAGGAAAAAGGGGAGGGCAGGGCGACTTCCAAACTCTTAACAAAATTGTACTGCGGGAGCGGGAGGTTTCCACATTTCCGGAGAATTACTTAATATAATATTTAATATATAAAATTCATTTTATTTAGAGTCCTATTATTCGCAATTACCAAATTTGCCAAAAAATATCGAGGACATGAAAATTGCTCGTTATATACTGGAACAACTTTTTAATTGTTGTTTTGAATTTGTTCAGTTAGATAAAGTTATTTTTAATCCTCAAATGATTAAATTATTATTTGACGAGAACAAAACAAATATGCCTCTGCAAATTCATTGTCAAAGTGCTCACCTCTTTATTTTGAATAAATCTGATAATTGTTTATTGGAATTTATTTTAAATCATTTGTTTTCTAAAGAATTTACTGTGGATTTTTGGAAATACAACAGAAGAATGCAAAATATAAATATTTTATTTGGAATTTTGACTAAAGGAGAAGATAAATTTGGTGTAGTTTCGTGTCGACATGTTCAATCAGAATTCTGTAATGATATTATAAAGGTGGGGGTTGATGATTATTTCTATAAGTAAATACCGTAAAATCTAATAGAATACCCGGGTATCTATTTTCAATCACCTTCCATAGGGGAATTCTATTGGAGGGGGCATTCTAATAGAGATCTTACGGTATATGATTTTTAGAATAATTTCTGTTAGAGACCGGAGAGGGGTACGAGAGGCGTACGGGATATCTCAAAAAAGTTTTCTTTCCTTCTTTAAAAATGGTCAAAGAAAATAGGATTAAATTATTTTAAAAATGCTTGGTTTTATTTACTAAAATTTATTTGCTTTTGTTCCTCTTCTATAACCATTATTTGCTTTTTTTCCTTTTGAAAAAAGAAAGATGGAAAGGAGAAGAGAAGTAGAAGGGAAAGAAAATGAGGAGAGATAACGGAAGAGTACCAAATCTCGATAATCGAGATCAGGGATGGGACGGGTTGAGAAAAATTCCCGGATCGGATTTTGATCGGGTTTTAAAAATTTTCTTCGGATCGGATTTGTCGAAAAAAAGACCGGGTTTCGGGTAACCCGTCCCATCCTTGATCGAGATGTCTTGTTCGAAATCGAGATGTCTTGTATAGAAATTAGCTCGTTCGCTAATTTCTATATTAAAAAACCTAATTAATTTTAGCATATAGAAACATCAGAAAACATTTCGAAAATGGTGAAGGAAATTAGATTTGGTGATGTTAATGGAACTCTTAAATTAATCGAAAGTGCAGAAAATGTTGAAAAAAAAGTTGAAAAAAATATAAAATCAACAAAATATCAAATTTCAAATAAATGCAATCCACTAATGAAGTTTTCTGTTTATAATAAAGAGGTCCAAATTACGCGCCGTGAGCTAATTAAAGATGTGGAAATTAAAACAATTAATTGATTTATTTAATTTAATATTACATATTTTGCAAGCTACATTTTGTTTAAAATTTATTTTTGAATTGGCCAGTAAAAATTTGTTAAAAATTTATAGAAAATGTTTTTTAGATCTTTTATTACAGCAAAACAGTAGTAAACAATATATTATGCAGGCGATTTTTTCATTTTCCAGCATTTAAGGCACATAAACTAATAATGGGATTTTTTAGATGAATGGGGGAAAGGGTATTCAAGAAAGGAAATTTTTGTCTACAGTAGGGTTGTTGGTTTCAAACCGAATTTTTCGGTTCTTCAGTCCATTATGCAGGTTCGGTTTCGGTTAACCGAAGAATTTGGTGAAACCGACAACCCTAGTCTACAGCCTTCCAAAATTCTCATAATTTTCACCTGCGGAGCCGAAAAATTCGAACTCGAATATGACTGGAACTATTAGGTGCGGACATAATTAGTGGCCGTTTTTTAGATTAAATTTTTAGGGGTGTTGTTTCTTAAATATTCTTCTTTCTTATTAATCATCTTAAAGATCTGAATCTACTCTTCAATTTAATACCAGGAGAAAATTTGATTTTCGATAATTTCGAAAATTTTGACATTTTCGATCAGAACTCCCTGAATACCTACCCAAAAATTATCAAATGCTGGGATCTTTTAGAAAATACACTAACAAATGATTTATAATAAAAATAAAAAATATTTTCAATAAGCTTAATTTTAAAAATCCAAATTAAAACACGGCCACTAATTATGTCCGCACCTAATAGAATAAGAGGATTTCGAGCTTAGCTACTAAAGGAAAATAATTTAAAAATAGCAGAAATAACCGAGCTACACAAGATTGTTCGTATTCATTTGAATCTAATCAAAATATTTAAAAATATTACTAATAAGGAAGTTAAAAAATTATTGACAACAAAACGTGTTTACGGAACTAAAAATTTTAAAAGAATCCCTTGAAAATGAAAAAATAGTCTGCTTCCTCATACACGATGAACAACTAAGAACAAACATTATAAATTGGAAATACAAAAAATATCTGTTCTACCAAACAAAATTTTTCTCGTTATACATTAACAATTATATATCGATATAACGTTTTGGTTTGACATCGTTTTATAACTGGTTGAGATTGGGCAAATTTTGTTTGTTAATATTTGTTTATGAATAATCGTGGCAACAAAAAATTACGAAACGTTGTCAACTGTTCGAATGGTTTTGATGGGGAAACGAGGAATGTAAACTATTTAGCTGATAAAATTCAGCATATAAAGGATGATGGATTCAAGCAATTATTCATCATAATAAAATTTAATTGTTTAATAATGAAGTTGATAACACTTCCTTTGTTAATAATATGTGCGAGCTTTATGGTAACTACTATAGAAACGGCAACATGCAACGACCCGATTATTTATAATAATTTGGTAAGGATAGGGAATGAGGCTGGCTATTTTTTAAAATGATTAGGCTAGGGGAGGCCAGGGAATCTAGTAAAAGAGAAAAAAACATCTCAGAGTTATACTTTAATAAAAAAACAGCTTACATTAGCAATAACTTCTAATAAGCGAAGGATCGATCCCTGCCCGGTTACTAAACTTTAATTTCTCCTACGTTTTTAAACACATGACTGATTAATAAGGCTGTGATAGTTAGGCAAGTAAAATTAGTGAAATAGGCGCCTAAAATAGGCACCAAAAAGCCAAAAAAGGCACAAAAATAGGCAGATAAAAAAGGTTATCAGCCTATAAAATTATGATAAAAACAATAAAATAACCGCTTATTCGTCGTTTTTTGACAATTTTGCCATTTATTCGTCATTTTAAATCATTTTTTGAGCAAAAATGGTGCAATTTTTTAAAAATGTCGATAATTGACAAAAAGAAAATCTTGCCCAACCCACAAAACGTCCCACCCCAAAATGTCCCGCCAACAAAACGTCTAATCTCAAAATGTCCAACAGAGTAAAAATACTCAATTTGTCGAAATATAAATTAAAAATGGGAGTTGACACTGATTTTTTTTAGATTTTTCACTGATTTTTAGGCAAAATTTAGAAAAAAATCGCTAAAAAGGCAAAAATAGTACCGAAAATTCCAAAATAGGCAAAAAGGCTCAAAAAGTCCGAAATAGGCAAAAATAGGCAAGTTAAAAGTCATGCTAGACTCTTCGGACCAAGCTAAAAACAAGTTTTTTGAACGTATTACAACATCCCAAGCTTGCAGAAAAAATAGGCATTTGCCTATAAATCACAGCCTTAATAATTACATAATACTTTTAAAATTTTTTTAGAATTTACCAGCAACGATAAATCTTACACAACTAGCATTTGGAAGAGGATTTTTACCCAACAAGAGTATTGTAATTAATGGTGTTGTTCTTGCAAACCCAGACCTATTTGTGGTTAATTTGTTCGAAGATGGCGTGATGTACCAAAATGCTAACGTGCCATTCCATTTCAAACCGCTCTTCCGATACAATCCGACTCGTGTAATTTTATAATTAAAATTGGTTTTTATTTGAATTTATTTGAGGTTGTTCGTAACAATTGGATAAGAAACAGAGGATGGGGACCTGAGGATACTTATGGTGGCTTTCCTTTTAAGGCTGGTCAACCATTCATTTTGGAATTCGTTGCAATGCCAAGAAATACGATAAATGTAATAATTCAATTTTACCTCAATTTTTTAATTTTTCGTAGATCAATATCAATAATAAATATTTTGCAACTTTCTCTCGTGTGGATTTGAGTAAAATTAGTCAATTATATATTGATGGGCGAGGCACAATCCGAGTTAACTCTTTGACCTTGTGTCCCAATAAAGTTATAACTACAACACTAAGGCCAACAACCTCAACGAAAGAACCTACCACCACAACAGAAAAACCTACGACGACAACAGAAGAGCCTACAACTACAACAGAGGAACCAACTACAACAACGGAAGAACCGACTACTACACCTCCCAACCCTTGTCTTAATCCTATAGTTATACCGTATCCGGTAAACTTAATATCTTATTTTCGATTAATTAGTACAGAAATGCTGTCACAATTATATGTTTTACAATTTAAGAAAATACCGGCAACAATCGATCTTTTGAAACTAGGATTTGGAGAAGGATTTGCACCCCCTAAGCGTATTAGATTTACTGGTTTTCCTACTAATACAAGTGACCGTTTCATCATCAATTTGTATAGTGATGGGGTTCCAGGTAAAACTGCTACAACACTATTCCATTTCAACCCACGATTTAATGATAAGCAGGTGTCTAAAAAATAACTCGAGAAAAATTTTAAATATTAAAGGTAATTCGAAATACGTGGTCACCAATCACAGGATGGGGAAAGGAAGAACGCTATGGAGGATTTCCTTTTAAAGTCGGAGAACCCTTCGTTTTGGAATTTATTGCGGCACCAAAAAATACGATAATTGTAATTAATTTTGTTGAATTATTCATCAACTAGATATTTTAGGTCTACGTTGATTACAAACCTTTTATAACATTCTCACGGTATGATTTGAGTAAATTGAGTTCATTGGGGGTTAGCTTGGCAGTTGAGCTTAGCTCTGTGGTTTTATGCCATGATAAACCAATAAGCACTACGATTGAACCAACAACAACAACGGAAGAACCAACAACGACTACCGAAGAACCAACAACTACAACTGTAAAACCATCAACGAAAACCCCAACAACTACAACAAAGAAATCGTCTACTCCAACAACCAAAAAGCATATACCAACCACACCGATTCCTCAATATTGCCCGAAACCAATTGTCCTTAATAACTTGGTAAATTAATTTTCTGCTATTACAGTACATATTGTAATAATTTCCTGGATTTATATAATTTAGAAAATACCATCACTAATCAACCTTGTAGCTCAAGGATTTGGAAAAGGCTTTGCACCACCAAAGCGTATTATAATTCTTGGGACACCTACTGGGCGAACACGATTTGATATTAACCTTTGCGAGGATGGGGTGCCAGAAAGAAATGCTAACATCTTATTTCACTTCAATCCTCGCTTCACTGAAAATCGAGTAAGTTATAAAATTATCTATGACTAGTGAAGTTGGGCGGCCTTTACTAATTCAAGATAGTCAAAATCATTCATATCAAACACTCTTGGCACAGGATACATTAGTAGGCACAAACAAAGCACAGTTGAAGAATGACCAAAATGCACTGCTTATGTATATAGTAACAAGTCAGGCCTAAAGCTTAATTCGTGTTGCAAAGCTTTACTGTAAAAGACCCAGTTCCTCACTCCCAAAATCATTTTACTGTAAAAATCCACTTGTCTATAAAAGGACGGACAGATAGACACACCCTTATATAATTAGATCATTTAACAAGTATGAGAAATGTTTAAAGCTTTTCGTCCAATTTTTATACCTTTAAGGTTGTTCGCGACACTTGGATAAATGGCAAAGGATGGATAAGGCAAGAGACTACAGGAGGTTTCCCATTCACAGTTGGACAATCATTCGTATTGGAATTTAGAGCAGCAGCGAGGAATCAAATAAATGTATAATTTAATTAAAGAAATTTTTGTAAACAAGCTGAAAAAATGAAAGTTCTATGACAATATAATTTTTATTTCAGGTATTTGTCAACAACAAACCATTCGTAAATTTTGCACGATACGATTTGAGTAAAATTAGTCAATTGGAGATTAAGAATCAAATCCAAGTAAGCTCTGTTATTCTGTGCAAATAAAGAGAGAATTCTGATTAAATATTGAATGATGTATGTGATATCTAAATATTGTTAAATTGTAATTTTAATTTCGGAGAATAAAGCATGAACTGTTGAGCAAAAATTCGTGATGGCGATTGGCCTCGCCAATAGGTTAGAGCTCTAATTTATACCTAAAGTTCTGGAAAAAAAGATAGGAGGAAGGGTGTTAAATTAATTTGAGTTTTTTTTCAATGGTCTATTTTGGAGTAACTCTTGGGAAAAAAGTTTAAACACAAAAACTGTATAATCTATAAACTAAAGTTTGTTTCATAATTATAAGAGTAAGAATTTTTCATGTGTTAATTATACTTCCTGAGTTCCAATTTGGCCCTAATTTTTTCTATTAGTAAATATTCTAACGGTATACGGGTCTCAGATAAACGGCATAAACGGTATACGGTTTTTTCAAAATTAAACGGTTTTGTGCTACTCTAGTTATCATCTTCATCAATTAGTACCTATGCTAACGTTGGGAGTGTGTACCATTATTTCTATTCGTAATAAGGCCACATAAAATCCTTATGGGAATAAAGAGCTCACTCAGAGTTAATTTTTGTTGGCATTTGGTGGATTACCACCACTTTTATTAATAAACATTTTTAACTCAAAATTTCAAGCTTTAGTCTACAGCAGGGTTGCCGCCCGAAACCCGAAACCCGGCCTTTTTTTGTACCCGAAACCCGATACCCGAAAAGAAAATTTTCCAACCCGAAACCCGTACCCGATATTTTTTCCAACCCGAAACCCGTGACCCGAAATTGGTTGAAACCCGAAATTTCTACACGAAAACAGAAAAACATAGCCTCTCCTACGGCCTTATAAAATTTTTAAAATTTTCGCCTCCGGCGGTGAAAATTGAAGAAATCTGGCTTAAAGATCATCCAAATTTTTCCAAATTTTCGCCTGCAGCGCTGAAAACGGGAGAAATTTGAAGGCTTTAATGGAGATATAGCGGAGGGATATTAGTATATAGTGGGATTTTATCAAGGTGGGATTTTACCAATATGGTGGGACTTTACTAAGATATCCCTCTTAATCCCCAAATTCCACAATACCTCTTTAATCTCTTCAAATTTGCCTATCTCTATATCACCCAAAATCCTATTATGCAACATAGCTTGGCTCCTTACTTATTCACTAATACCAACCGAACAACCGAAAATAACACGAATTTTTCGCCAAACTCGAAACCCGTACCCGAAATTTTTGCCAACCCGAAACCCGATACCCGAAATGAAAACGCTCGAACTCTACTCGAACTCTACTTAAGATTTAAGATTTATCACCTGTAATTTTGACCTCATCTCTACTTAGCACCTCATACCTCGTACTTCAGAAAAAAGCAAAAAATCTAAAATTGATTTCTAATGCCGACACAAAATTCTGATTTTTAGGTCCCCCCTATTTTGTTCCCCCCCCCCCCCCCCCATTTTTTTGTTTCCTAAAAATTGTAAATAATGGTCAGACTTTCTCCTCCTTTGTTCTCCTATATTCCCTTGTGACATATTCAAAAATGAGACATTTATAAATAGAAAATTAATTTTATTCTAACAAGAAGCCACAGTAGAAAAGATCTGTTTCATTAAATATTACCGGATCTAAAATATCGAGGAGTTGTGCTTAACTTTAAAAGACAAATCGGTCAGCCTCTCTTCTAATCTAATCCGAATATATGAAAATATCAATAAGGATGTTTATAATATATTGACAACAAAACGTGTTTATGGAACTAAAATTTAAAAAATTATTCCCTTGAAAATAATAAATAAATAGTCTGCTTCCTCATACACGATGAACAACTAAGAACAAACATTATAAATTGGAAATACAAAAAATATCTGTTCTACCAAACAAAATTTTTCTCGTTATACATTAACAATTATATATCGATATAACGTTTTGGTTTGACATCGTTTTATAACTGGTTGAGATTGGGCAAATTTTGTTTGTTAATATTTGTTTATGAATAATCGTGGCAACAAAAAATTACGAAACGTTGTCAACTGTTCGAATGGTTTTGATGGGGAAACGAGGAACAAATAGACATGTAAACAATTTAGCTGATAAAATTCAGCATATAAAGGATGATGGATTCAAGCAAATAAAATTTAAATACCTATATTAACTTCAATGACACTTCTCTTGTTAATAATATGTTCGAGCTTTATGGTAGCAACAATAGAAACGGCAACTTGCAACGATCCGATTATTTATAATAATTTGGTAAGAATAGGGGGATTACAGTAGACTATTGTTTAAAATGATTAGGGTAAGGTACAGACTAGTAAAAGAGAAAAGACATCTCTGAGTTACTTTAATAAAAAAGAGCTTAGCTGCTAATAAGCCGAGGGATCAAAACTTTAATTTCCCTTACGTTATTAAAACTGTCTGATTAAATAATCTTTTAAATAATATTTTTAAGAATTTACCAGCAACAATCAATCTTGCACAACTACCATTTGGAAGAGGATTTTTGCCAGACAAGAGTATTGTAATTAATGGTGTGGTTTTTGCAAACCCAGACTTATTTGTGGTTAATTTGTTCGAAGATGGGGTGATGTACCAAACTGCTGACGTGCCATTCCATTTCAAACCACTCTTCCGATACAATCCGACCCGTGTAATTTAATAATTAAAATTGTTTATTATTTGAGGTATGTATAAATATTTGAGGTTGTTCGTAACAATTGGATAAGAAATCGAGGATGGGGACGTGAGGAAACTTCTGGTGGGTTTCCTTTCAAGGCTGGACAGCCATTCATTTTGGAATTCGTTGCAACGCCAAGAAATACGATATATGTAATTATTTATCAAATTTCTACCTCAATTTGTTTATTTTTCGTAGATCTATATAAATAATCAGTATTTTGCAACTTTCTCTCGTGTGGATTTGAGTAGAATTAGTCAATTATATATTGATGGGAGAGGCACAATTCGAGTTAACTCTTTGACATTGTGTCCCAATCAAGTTATAACAACTACAACACTAAGGCCAACAACCACAACAGATGAACCTACGACAACAGAAGAACCTACCACCACAACAGAGGAACCTACAACGACAACGGAGGAACCAACTACAACAACGGAAGAACCGACTACTACACCTCTTCCGACTTGTCCCTATCCTATCGTCATACCGTATCCAGTAAGACAATTTGCTTAATATCTTATTTTCGATTAATTAGTACAGAAATGCGGTCACAAATTTATCTTTAATAATTTAAGAAAATACCAGCAACAATCGATCTTTTGAAACTAGGATTTGAAAGCGGTTTTGCACCCCCTAAGCGTATTATTTTTGTTGGTTTTCCTACTAATACAAGTGACCGTTTCATCATCAATTTGTATAGTGATGGGGTTCCAGGTGTAACTGCTACAACACTATTCCACTTCAATCCACGATTTAATGAAAAGCAGGTATCTAGAAGATAAATCAGAAAAATCTAATTTAAATACTATTTAAGGTAATTCGCAACACGTGGTCACCAATCACAGGATGGGGAAGAGAAGAGCGTTATGGAGGATTTCCCTTTAATGTTGGAGAACCGTTCGTTTTGGAAATTATTGCGGCACCAAAAAATATGATAATTGTTCATTTTAACTACAAACCATTCATAACATTTTCACGGGATGATTTGAGTAAATTGAGTTTATTGGGTGTTAGCTTGGCAATTGAACTTAGCTCTGTGGTTTTATGTCCTGATAAACCAATAACCACTACAATTGAACCAACTACAACAACAGAGGAACCAACTACTACAACAGAAGAACCAACTACTACAACAGAAGAACCAACTACTACAACAGAAGAACCCGCTACTACAACAGAAGAACCAACTACTACAACAGAAGAACCAACCACTACGACAGAGGAACCAACTACTACAACAGAAGAACCAACCACTACGACAGAGGAACCAACTACTACAACAGAAGAACCAACCACTACGACAGAGGAACCAACTACTACAACAGAAGAACCAACCACTACGACAGAGGAACCAACTAAAAACCCAACAACTACAACTAAGAAACCAACTACTACACTTCTACCAACCACAACCCCTACAAAGCCTCCTCCATTCTGTCCTGAACAAATTGTTCTAAATAACTTGGTTTAGAGTATATATAAAATAAGAAATATTTTTTGAAAATTTTAAAGAAAATTCCGGCAACTATCGATTTTGTGAAGCTCGGATTTGGAACTGGCTTTAGACGCCCAAAGCGCATTATAATCTTTGGAACACCTTTAGCACAACCTACAGCTTTTAACATACACATTGGTGAACCTGGTAAATTGTTAGTAAATGCTAATGTGCTATTCCACATGAGTCCACGTTTTCATGAAAATAAAGTAAAAGAGATTTTGAAGATTACAAAAATCTTCAAAATTAATTTCCAGGTTATACGCAACACATGGATTGTAGGCAAAGGCTGGGAGAAAGAAGAGAATTATGGAGGCTTTCCCTTTAAAGTCGGAGAACCATTTGTTTTGGAATTAACTGATGGATCCGATAATTTAATAGCTGTAATTATTTTTTAATAAAATATTTTTTGACAATATTTGGTTGAATGTTAATTTTTTAGGTTAAAGTAAACAACAAGTCTTTTGTCAGCTTTGGACGATATAATTTGGATAAAGTTAGTCAAATGGAGATTGAAAATGGAGTCCAAGTGAGCTCTGTTATTCTATGTCCTGCACATAGACCCACAACTACAACTAAAAACCCAACAACAACAACGGAAGGACCAACAACTACTACCGAAGAACCTACTACTACAACAGAGGAACCGACTACCACAACAGAAGAACCAACCACCACAACAAGAAAACCGTCTACTCCAACAACCAAAAAGCTTATACCAACCACACCAATTCTTCAATATTGCCCGAAACAAATTGTTTTCAATAACGTGGTAGAACAATATTCTATGTTTAATTTTAAACAATTGTTTATTACATTATTGTAATAATTTCCTGGAGTTATTTTTATAATTAAGAAAATACCAGCAAGAATCAACATTACAGTTTTGGGATTTGGAAGAGGATTTACACCATATAAGCGTATTTTAATTCTTGGGACACCTACAGCACCAACACGCTTTGACATTAACTTGGCTGAGGATGGGGTCCCAGAAAGAACTGCTAACATTTTATTCCACTTCAATCCTCGATTCACTGAAAATCAAGTAAGATAATAAACTAGGCTATCATTAAGACAAGTGTTTTCTGAATTTTTTATCTATTTAAGGTTATTCGTGACACTTGGATAATTGGCAAAGGGTGGGTAAGACAAGAGCGTACAGGAGGGTTCCCATTTACAGTTGGTCAATCATTCGAATTGGTATTTAGAGCAGCACCAGGAAATACAATAAATGTATAATATTAAGTAGATTTTTAATTATATATAATTTTTATTTCAGGTATTTGTCAACAACAAACCATTCGTAGATTTTGCACGATACGATTTAAGTAAAATTAGTCAACTGGGGATTTCACATGCAGTCAAAATAACCTCTGTTATTCTGTGCAATTATTGAATGATGTATGTGATATAAAAAATATTTTTAAATTGTAATTTTGATGCTGTAGA
Organism: Meloidogyne incognita; assembly: GCA_036172945.1. NCBI lineage: Eukaryota > Metazoa > Nematoda > Chromadorea > Rhabditida > Meloidogynidae > Meloidogyne > Meloidogyne incognita. Next base: position 809,851 of record JARQAC010000006.1, on the reverse strand, counting down.
ATAAAGCATGAAATGTTGAGTTAACAATGTTTATCAATACAATTTTATAGTGTCGCGATTTGCTTCGCCAACATTTATACCTCTGTTATATATACATATCTACACTGGAGGTTGATCCGGGGTACGTTGTTTTCACATTGTTTTAGGGCAGGGTTAGGTAAACAATAAGTGAAAATAAAGTCCAAAATATGGTCGGGAGGGACTGGGCCACTAGGGCGCGGGGCCATTAGGGCGCGAGCTTATAAAACAGTGAGTTGCTTATCAAAAAAGATAAAATTTTGCAATAATAACTCTCATGCCTTTATCTACGTTCTCCAAAAATTTCAGAATTTTTGATCAAGAATTTCGGAAATTGTGGCCAAAAATGTTGATTTTCCGAAAAAACCCTAATTTTTCGCGGTTTATCGACTATAACTTCAGAAATATTCGATGAAAAATCCTGAAATTTCTGGAGTAGGTAGTCAATGATGTTAAAGAAATTTGAGAAAATTTTCATAAATTTCGATTTCGCCTAAGTGTCAGTTTCTAGTGCTGGCGCCCTAATGGCCCCGCGCCCTTATGACCCCAACCCTGGTCGGGAGCGTCGAGCTCTTTCGTATGAAATATTGTTTGTCTAAATCGAAGTATGGGAGATATGAAGGAATTTAACTAAATAAAAAATTTGGTTAAATTCCGTCATATCTCCCATACTTCGATTTGGACAAATACTTCATTCGAAAGAGCTTTAAACTAAATTAACTTAAAAATACCTGAAAAAAGACCCACAAGCCCTACATGTACAAACTCCATAATTAAAAAACAAAAAAGAAACACGGCTCTATTGGCTTTTAAAATAATTAATACATATTGTGAGGAAGAGAGAGATTTAGCTGGCAAGCATTTAAAACGCTCACTAGACAGGAGAGTGAGGCACTATTTTAAACGCTCACTCACTCACTTTCACCTTCTTAAAAGAGAATATGAAAGTCGATAGAACACCTGTACGTGGTGAGCGAAAGCGCCTAGCAATAACTGCCAGATCAGCTGAATAAACAAATAAATTTTCTAAACTAAAATTAAATAGCAGAAAGTTGAGTTGAGGACATGCATTAAACTTAATATGGGAGCAGGCCATTGTACCGCGAGCCAAACCGCCGAGCTATAACTTCGTTCATAATTGTCGAATCTGGGACGCTCTAGGATGGTTCGATTCAGCTCGCCGAGGCGAATCGAACAATACCAATGCGTCCCGGATTCGACAATTTTGAACCAAGTTATAGCTCGGCAGCACATTGGGCACGCGGTACAGCGGGGTATACTCAACCTGTATGATTGGATTTAATCAATTTTAGTTAGCTTTGAAATTCTCTCCTTTCTTTTTGTGAATTAATATTTCATAAATAAAATTTTATTTAAAAAACTTAAATTTATTCAAAACAGCTAATTAAACACACAAAAATTTAAATGAAAGAGAAAATTAACCCAAAAATAATATTTGCCATCAGGGATTTGCTTTCCTTTTTCAGCGCCGCAGGCGAAAATTTTGAGAATTTTGGAAGGTCAAGGAGATAGATTTCTTCAATTTTTGTCCCCAGATTAGATTATTTCGTCAAAAATAAAGCAAAACACAATGCGCTTATCCCTGTCCCCAATTATCTACTATCCAAATGTGTACTCCCCAAATGTCGGGAGCCTTCTGTACATGTATTGGAAAGAATTAGGGGAGGAAAAAATAGGGTCTGTAAACGAACTATTGCCATAAATTCGATGTTTGTATTGGGGACAAATTGCCATCATTAAGTTTTATTGACAAAAATGTATTATATAGTATTGAACGTACAAAATATAAATATTTAGTATTTTTAATATCACAAACATATGTAAAATAATTAATCAAAATCTCTTTTTGCACATGATAAGATATTTTACTACGATTGCCCCTTTAATCTCCAATTGAGCTATTTTACTCAAGTCGGTTCGGTTCAAAGTTAAAATTAGTGTACTGTCGACTATTATCTGAAATTAAAATTATATAATTAAAAATTTCAAAGTAGTTCTGTATTAATACTTTTTTTTCAAAGATTTCTTACAAAAACTACTTTAATTTAATTACATCTATTTCATTTGTCCCTGCTGTTCTAAATGTCAATTCGAATGATTGGCCAACTTTGAATGGAAGGATTTCTTTACTCTCTTTTCCTATCCATCCTGTACCTTTTGCCCAAGAGTCAGTAATAACCTTAAATATATAAGGAATTTAAACAAACAAAAATTGCTTTAACAAATTATTCTAATGTCTGTTTTAGATAAGAACATTATATGTAGATATCAGGGGTGGAGCTCGTCTCGTATCTCATGTCTCGTGTCTCGTATTTTACGGCACGAGCTCCACCCCTGATATATATTTAAATAATATACAGTAAATAATATACGCCCTGGGCTTATATTATTATTAAAAAGGATATAGAGAGATAAAGATAATTTGATAACAAGATTCCCCGCCCCTTCGATTACCCTTCGATCTAAAATCCAGTTTCTGGACCCGGAAAATTATTTTGCCTGACATTATTTCTCTTGGATGCTTAATAAAAATTAAAAACAATGTTTTAATTTGATTTAGACAATTCTATTAAAATTTTGTGTAAAAAAGCTTATATTAGAGCATGGTATATATTTAGGAATATAAATCTTTACATTCCGAATGTAAATCTGTTGCTTTTAAGCCTGGCAAGAATAAAATCCAGACTCCTAGTTAACTTACCTTCTTTTGAGAAAAGTCTGCACTGATGTGAAATGGAATGTCAGCAGTTTCTTCAAGCACACCATCATTAGCCAGACTAATGTCAAAGCGTGTAGGTGCAGTGGGTGTCCCAAAAATTGTAATAAGCTTTGGATATGTAAATCCTATTCCCAATCCTTGATCTACAAGTTTAATTATTGATGGAATTGTCTTAAATTTTTAAAGATTTTTATCTGTTTTAATTCACTATACTCTAACCAAATTATTTAATTCAATCTGTTCGGCACAAATTTGAGGAGGCCGTGGAGGAGTTGTGGTTGGTAGGTGTTTAGTACATAAAATCAAAGAGTTGATATTAATTTGTTCTGCCCCATCAATATATAAGTGACTAATTTTACTCAAATCCACACGATAGTGAGTGGGTTGACTTTAATATAGTACGTGGGTGCCGGCTTTAATATACAAATTTTATACCATTCGAAAGAGCTAGTCGAGCTGAGTCGAATGCCACCAAATTAGTCCGAGGAAAAATTTTTGAACCGAGTTATAGGTCCCTGAAATTTGAAAAATCATAGGGGACAAAGTTATGACAACTTTGTCAAATCAAGTCATCTTTCGTTGATTTTGGTGTCATTCGACACAGTTCGTCGACTTTTTCGAATGAGCTATTATTTCTTTTCACCCCAAAATGACCTTACTCGCTATTTCAATTTTTCGGGACCTATAACTTGCTTCAAAAATTTTTCCTCGGGCTAATTTTGTTGGCATTCGACTCAGCTCGACTAGCCCTTTCGAATGGTGGTATAACATTTGTATATTAAAGCCGGCACCCACTTACAAAACTTCAGCCGCGTAGGATGTAGACCATCGATTATTGATATAGATCTACGAAAAATAAATTTAAAATAAATAAATTAAGGTAAAATTGAATAAATAATTACAGTTGTTGTATTTTTTGGCGCTGCAACAAATTTCAAAATAATTGGTTGGCCAATGTTCAAAGGTGAACGAAGATATTTAACACCTACCGACCCTCTAGATTTAGACCAACTATCAAGTACAATCTAAAATAAATATTTGGATATAAAAACAATTTAAATTATTAAATTACCTGTGGACGGATTTGGTGGTGTGACTCGAACCTGAATGGCTCGTCGGCTCTAAGGTAGGTGCCTTCCATCAAATGTACATCAAAAGCTCTACGCACATTAGTAATTCTACCATTAATTTCAATATACTTGTCTGGTAAAAATCCTTTTCCAAATCCTACTTCTACAAGATCAATTTCTAACGGTAGCTTCTTAAATATATTATTTAATCAGATATATGGGAGGCTCTACTGGAGTTATAAGTCCAATCGCACTTTATGAGTCCAATTAAAATAATTTTGAATTTTTCTCGGTGTTACAAAGTTGAGGTATGGTTCCAAAACATTTCTTCGTTTTCGGGACCTACACCCACTGGGCATGGGACCAGGGCTGCACCCGCGTTCGCTGGGTTCTGGGCTCGTAACATACCGGATTTATTCTAATAGAACCACAGTGGTTCTATTTTTCAACCCTCCAATTCTGTGTGGTTATAGTAGAGACTGTGGTTCAAATAGAGACTGTGGCTTTATTTTTCAAGCTTTTTTTGAAAAATAGGAAAAATATTGGTAATTTTCTTGCCATATTCTCCAAAAATAATTATAATTTTTAATCAATTTGGTGGTTTCTCTACTCAAAATTCTCTAGATTTTCGACTGTGACGCATGATTTAACTAGAATGTCGATTTTCTATATTAAGAATTAACGCCCAACTCGGTTTCCTAGTAAGAAAACCTGGTAAATTTATCAATACTCCTACCTCGTTGTTGTATTAACGTCATAGGATTTGGGATGGAGGCATTATAAGGGATATTGAAGGATTTGAAAGGATATCGATGGGTTTTAAACAATTAGAGTTGATACACTAGTAGAGCGAGAGAATATGATTGATTCTAATTAATTTTGGAAAATTTCCCAACCTCTTAAGTCATCTTAATCATTCTCAATCTCCCAAATCCTCGTATTGATCAAATTCTCCTTATCTTCTTAATCCTCCCAAATCCTTCTATATTTCCTGCTAATCCACTTTATCACATATCATCATAATCCCCTGACACCCATAGCTCTCGTTAATTCTCCTACTAAATATGTCATGGGCTTTCCTGGATTTGCTAAAGTTAACAAGAATTATTTTTTAAACCTAAGGGTTACACTAGTATACCTAGTTAATCAAAAATAAGATATTAAACAAATTGTCTTACTGGATTCAATAGAACAATAGGATTGAGACAAGGGTGGGGAGGTGTAGTAGTTGGCTCCTTTGTTGGCGTCGTAGGTTTTACTGTTGTGGTTCTTGGCTTTCTAACTTGATTCGGACACAAAGTCAAAGAGTTAACTCGAATTGTGTCTTTCCCTTCAATATATAATTGACTAATTTTACTCAAATCCACACGAGAGAATGTTACAAAATGTTCATTATTGATATAGATCTTCAAAAAAATTAAGAAATTATGGTAAAAATTGGGTTAAATAATTACATCTATTGTATTTTTTGGCTCTGCAACAAATTCCAAAATGAATGGTTGGCCAGCCTTAAAAGGAAAGTTACCATACTTTTCCACAGATCCAAATCCTCTGTTTCTTATCCAATTGGTACAAACAACCTCAAGTTAATTCCAATAAAAACCAATTTTAATTATAAAATTACATAAGGTGGGCGTCTGAAGAGCGGTTTGAAATATAATGGCATGTCAGCAGTTTTGTACTTCACTCCATCTTCGAACAAATAAAACCCAAATAGGTATGGCTTTGCAAGAACCACACCATTAATTTCAATACTCTTGTTTGGTAAAAATCCTTCTCCAAATGATAGTTGTGTAAGATTTATCGTTACTGGTAAATCCTCAAAAATTTTTAAAAATTATTATTTAATCAGGCATCGTTTAAAAAATTAAGAGAAATTAAGGTTTTGTAACCGGGCAAGCATCGTTTCTTCGGGTTTTTAGATGTTATTTCTGTTCGTTTTCTATTAAGGGAGCTATTGAGATGCTCTTTTTCTTTCACTAGATCTTAGACCCTCGCTTAAGCGTTTAACTGAAACCTATTGTACTTTCCGAACTTCCCTTAGTTCCTGGATACCATTTTTTAAAACTAAGGGGTACACTAGTTCAGTTAATCAGAAATAAAATATTGGGCAAATTGTCTTACTGGATTAACAATAGGATTGAGACAAGATGGAAAAGGTGTAGTAGTTGGTTCCGCTGCTGGCGCCGTAGTTTCTTCGTTGTATGTTTCCGTCTCGATTGTAGTTACCATAAAGCTCGCACATATTATTAACAAAAAAAGTGTTTTCGACTTCATTGTTGAAGTTAATATATTTAAATTTTATTTTATTTGCTTGAATCCATCCATCCTTTATATGTTGAATTACATGTCTTTTGTTCCTCCTTTCCCCATCAAAACCATTCAAAAAGCTGACAACGTTTTGTAATTTTTTGTGGCCACGATTATTCATAAACAAATATTAACAAACAAAATTTACCCCATCTCAACCATACAAGTTAAATCAAATCTTTTTATATCGATAATTGTTCAAACGAGAAAAATTTTGTTTGGTAGAAAAGATATTTTTTTTATTTCCAATTTCATAGTTGTTTATCATGTATGAGAAAGCAGACTAATTATTTGCAAGGAAGTATATTTTTAAATTTTCATTGATTCTAAGCTCGCTCAATGTCAATATTTTGTAAGCATCTTTATCTATATATTAGAGAGACTAGCCAACTTGTTTTTTATTGTTACACTCAAACTCGACGATAATTTAGATCCGGTACTAAATTTCGTTTCTTATAGCCTACGGGCTTTGAGCCCCACCCCGTTCCCCGTAAACTCGGATTACCCCCGTCCCCCTTACACTCAGCCCCGTAATATCAAACCCTAGTTTAAACCAAAAAACAAATAAGGAAGTTAAAAGGCATGAATTGACAATAAAATGTGTTTAGGAAAATTTAAAATTTATATTCCTTATACAAACAAGAATTACAAAAAGGGTGCGACGATTTGGTAAATGAAAAATTTTCTCGATATGCATTAAATAATTTTATATGTCCAATAAATTTTTAATGGTTGACAATTAGGAAGTGACATTCCTTGCTTGATTATATTTATTTTTGTGTCTGTTAAAACGTTTTTAAATTAAAAAAATAACTGACTAAAAATGTAAACAACTCTACTTTTTATTTAAAAAATAATTTTTTGTCGCAACTGAAAAAGTTATAGACAGATAAAATTATAAACTTTAAAAAACTACTAGTCGGAAAATCTAGTATCCTATATGTTAAGGTTTATAGAAAATATTTCTTGAATAAATTTTGAAAATTTGATCAGAAAGTAATGCACATCCTAATCTATTAAAAATATTTGATTTGTAATTTTTAGGCCGAATATATATTTTTAAAAAGCAAAACTAAATTTTAGCTTAGAAAATAAGCTTAGAAGATAACTTTTTAATGGGCGATCAAACATATTCCTTATCTTGGTAATTGATAGCGCTTATCGAGGGTTCCCCGCGAGAAGCGCGGGATTTTCCACAAGTGTATTGCCGATCCCCGCAGGTTTGCTTAGTTTATTCTTGTTATCCACAGATACCCCCCATCTTATATCCAGATATACCCTTTAATCCCTTAAAATCCCCTTTAATTTCTCCAAATTCTCAATTTTTGAATAAATTAACAAAAATAGACCAAAAGCAAATATTTTTGTAACAAATTTTCTCTAAAAAATTTTAACCTCAAAACCCCGTACCCCGCCCAATTTTTGCTCCCCCGACCCGAACCCCATCCCGAAACAATCCTTAAACCCCGTATTCCGACACGTCCGCCCCCGAGCGTTCGAGGTGCAACCCTATTTCAATTTTATCTCCATTTGATAAAATTTTCCACAGCAAGCATACTAGATATAGGGCAAGATTTATAATCTGATTAGGAACCTATTCATGTTGTTCTGAATTTATTCTCGAAAATAATTATCTTCGTAATTATTGTTCAGTTTCTTATTAACAATAAAACTATTCCACAATAAAATGATTAAGGATATAAATTAAGCAAATTTCATCAGATTATATCAATTTTATATTATATTCACATTTCTCTTTATTTACATAGAATAACAGAGCTCACTTGAATTCCATTTTCAATCACCATTTGACTAACATACTTCAAATCATATCGGTAAAAGCTGGCAAAAAATTTGTTGTTTACATTGATCTAAAAAATTTTAAAAATCAAACAATTATTTTACTAAAATTAATTACACTAATTGTATATTTTAGTGCAGCAATTAATTCCAAAACAAATGGCTCTCCAGCTTTAAAGGGGAATCCTCCATAAACCTCTTCTTTTTCCCAGCCTTTGCCTACTATCCATGTGTTGCGTATAACCTGGAAAGAGATTAACTTATTTTTGTAAGCTTCAATCCTTTTTACTATATTTTCATTAAGACGTGGACTCATATGGAATAGAACATTAGCATTTACTAACAATTTTCCAGGTTCGCCAATGTGAATATTAAAAGCATTAGGTTGTGCTATTTGTGTTCCAAAAATTACAATGCGCTTTGGGGGTGCAAAGCCTGTTCTAAATCCGAGCTTCACAAAGTCGATTGTTGCCGGTATTACCTTAGATTTTTAATGTTGTTTAGGTTATTTTAATTAAAAATACTCCAACCAAATTATTTAAAACAATTTCTCCGGGGCAAAATGGTGTAGTAAAAGCCTAGGGACAAAGTTCTAAGTTTTCAGCCTAAGAGCCTAATTCCAACAAATAATTTCCAATCAAATTAAATAATATTTATTTTCCAATTTAAATTAAATCCAATAAATAAAGCGCCAACAATAATAAAAAGCAATAAGTAAGAGCCAACCAAAGAACCAAGAACTGGAACCAACAGAATAGAGTAGAGCTACCAAGAAAGCTAGCTCCTGGGGTTTTGAAGGGGGAGATTATATAGGCCAAAAAACTGGCGGGTAGACAAAGTTAAAAATAAACAACATTCCAAAAGTGGGCAAAAAATAGAAATTAATGAATGGCGGTTGGTACAAAAAAAGAGAATTAGACAGATGAACTTAAGAAAACAAAAGAAAGCTAATTTAAAAAAGTTAGAAATAGAAAAAATTTCTTAAACATAAAAGAATTACTAGACAGCAGATGCGGTTGAAAATAACCAAAGATTGGAATTTTAAAGAAAAACAATTTTAGAAAAATAAACTTAAAAAATTAAATTCTAATTGTCGCCTTTCGCGACAAATGGAGGAGGCTTTGAAGGAGTTGTGGTTGGTAGAAGTGTAGTAGATGGTTTCCCAGTTGTGGTTGTAGGGCTTTTAGTTGTGGTTGTCGGTTTAAGTGAAGGACATAGAATAACAGAGCTCACTTGGATTCCATTTTCAATTTCCATTTGACTAACTTTATCCATATTATATCGTTCAAAGCTAACAAAAGGCTTGTTGTTTACTTTGATCTAATAATAAACATTTAACCAATTATTGTCAAAAAATATTTTAAAATTATTACATCGAAATAATCAGCTCCCTCATATAATTCCAAAACAAATGGCTCTTCGACTTTAAAGGGAAAGCCTCCATGATTCTCTTCTTTTCCCCAGCCTTTGCCTACAATCCATGTGTTGCGTATAACCTGAAAATAAACTTACGTATTTTTACAATCCTCAAAATCTCTTTTACTTTATTTTTGAGAAAATCTGGACTTAAGTGGAATAGCACATTAGCAGTTACAAGCAATTTTCCAGGTTCGCCAATGTTTATGTTAAAAGCTGTAGGTTGTGCTAAAGGTGTTCCAAAAATTATAATGCGCTTCCTTTGTCTAAGGCCAGTTCCAAATCCGAGCTTCACAAAATCAATAGTTGCCGGAATTTTCTTAATTTTTTAAAATGTGGAATAGAACACTAGCATTTACTAACAATTTACCAGGTTCACCAATGTTTATGTTAAAAGCTGTAGGTTGTGCTAAAGGTGTTCCAAAAATTATAATGCGCTTCTTTGGCACAAAGAAATGAAAGCCAGTTCCAAATCCGAGCTTAACAAAATCGAGAGTTGCTGGTATTTTCTTTAAAATATTTTTAAATATTTGTATATACATATACTCTAAACCAGGTTATTTAGAACAATCTGGCCGGGACAATATTGAGGAGGTTTTGTAGTAGTTGTGGTTGGTAGAATTGTAGTAGTTGGTTTTGATGTCGTAGTTGTTGGTTCCTCTGTTGTGGTTGTTGGTTCTTCAGTGGTGGTGGTTGGTTCCTCGATTGTTGTTGGTTCCTCTGTCGTAGTTGCTTGTTCCTCTGTTGTGGTTGTTGGTTCAATTGTACTGGTTATCGGTTTATCATGACATAAAACCACGGAGCTAAGCTCAATTGCCGAGCTAACCCCCAATGTGCTCAATTTACTCAAATCATCCCGTGAAAAATTTACAAGTGGTTGGGAGTCAACATTAACCTAAAAAATAATATCTCCTGATTGATGAATAAATCAACTAAATTAATTACAATTATAGTATTTTCTGGTGCCGCAATAAATTCCAAAACGAATGGTTCTCCAATTTTGAAAGGAAATCCTCCATAATGTTCTTCTTCTTCCCATCCTGTGATTGGTGACCAAGTATTTCGAATTACCTTAAATTAATATTTAAATTAAATTTTTCTGATTTATCTTCTAGACACCTGCTTATCATTAAATCGTGGATTGAAGTGGAATAGTGTTGTAGCAGTTTTATCAGGCACGCCATCACTATACAAATTGATGGTGAAACGGTCAGTTGTATTAGTAGGAGAACCAACAAATCTAATACGCTTAGGGGGTGCAAATCCTTCTCCAAATCCTAGTTTCAAAAGATCGATTGTTGCCGGTATTTTCTTTAATTATTATAGTTGATCTATACCGACAGAAAATAAGATATTAAGCAAATTGTCTTACAGGATACGGTATAACAATAGGATAGGGACAGGTTGGAAGAGGTGTCGTAGTCTGTTCCTCTGTTGTTGTAGTTGTAGGTTCCTCTGTTGTTGTAAGTTCAGTTGTAGTGGTAGGTTCCTCTGTTGTGGTTGTTGGCCTTAGTGTTGTAGTCGTTATAACTGGATTGGGACACAATGTCAAAGTGTTAACTCGAATTGTGTTCATGCCAATAACATATAATTGACTAATTCTACTCAAATCCACACGAGAGAAAGTTGCAAAACGTTGATTATTGATATTGATCTATGAAAAAATAAAATAATTGAGGTAAAAATTGAATAAGTATTTACAATTATTGTATTTTTTTCCGCTGCAACAAATTCCAAAATAAATGGTTGGTTAGTTTTAAAAGGAAAACCACCAAAAGTTTCCTGAGGTCCCCATCCTCCGTTTCTTATCCAATTGTTACGAACAACCTTAAATAAGCTCCAATAAAATTCAATTTTAAGTGTAAAATTACAAGAGTCGGATTGGATCGGAAGAGCGGTTTGAAATGGAATGGAACATCAGCAGTTTGTTGCATCACGCCATCTTCGAACAAATTAACCCTAAATTCGTTTGGCCTTGCAAGAATCACACCATTAATTTCAATACTCTTGTTTGGCAAAAATCCTCTTCCAAATGCTAGTTGTGCAAGGTTGATAGTTGCTGGTAAATTCTTTAAAATTTTTAAAATTCTAAATATTTAATTAAACATAGGTAGTTTAAAAAATTAAGAGAAATTAAAGTTTTGTAAACAAACAGGCATCGATCTTATGGCCTATTAGAAGTTATTGCTAAGCTCTTTTTTATGGTAGCTCTGAGATGTTTTTTCTCTTTTACTAAATCTTAGGCCCTCGCCTAAGAAATCCCCTTTTTCCTATCTTTACCAAATTATTATAAATAATTGGATTGTTGCAGGTTGCCGTCTCGATTGTAGTTACCATAAAGCTCGCACATATTATTAACAAAAAAAGTGTTTTCGACTTCATTGTTGAAGTTAATATATTCAAATTTTATTTTATTTGCTTGAATCCATCCATCATTTATATGCTGAATTTTATCAGTTAAATTGTTTAAATGTCTATTTGTTACTCCTTTCCCCATCAAAACCATTCAAACAATTAATAAATTTTGAAATTTTTTGTGGCCACGATTATTCATAAACAAATATTAACAAACAAAATTTGCCCCATCTCAACCATTTCTAAAACGATGTCAAGCCAAAACGTTATATCGATATATAATTGTTAATGTATCTAAAGGAAATTTTGTTAAATTTAAACGGAACAGATATTTTTTGTATTTCAATTTACAATGTTTGTTCTTAGTTGTTAATCGTGTATGAGGAAGCAGACTATTTATTATTCGCAAGGAAATATATTTTTCGATTTTAGTTCCGTAAACACGTTTTGTTGTAATATTTTATAAACTTCCTTATTAATATTTTCAAATATTCGGACTAGATTAGGAGAAAGCGGAACGGCCCCATCATCGGACCAAAATTTTACGGTTGGGGCACTAGAGAGCTGAGCCACTAGAGAGCGGGCCACTAGAGTGCCCATAGTATAAAAACCTAAAAATTAGGGTTTCACCGGAACCGGATCCAATTTGAGTTCCGGTTCCCGGAACCGGACCGGAACTTTTCTAAGTTCAAGCCTGAATTGCTTAGGTTCTAAAACGCACGAAATACATACTTTCCGTGCTGGGTGCTTTCAAAAATGAGGACTTTCATTTCCACATTTTTCATATTTCGCGATTTTTCGTCCATATAATTTTGCACGTTAGTGACTCAACTGAGTCCCGGTCCTATAATCTAGCAAGGAATGGTACCGCGCGCTGCAGTTAAAAATTTTGAGAATTTTAATTTAATAAATATCCTAATAATGATAAAGTAAATATTTGCGAGGATGTATATTTTAATAATGATAAAGTAAATATTTGCGAGGATGTATATTTTAATAATGATAAAGTAAATATTTGCGAGGATGTACATATATGAAATTAAAAAAAAATATATTTCCTTCCAAACATATGATTAACAACTAAGAACAAACATTGTAAATTGGAAATACAAAAAATCTGTTCCGCTTAAACCAAACAAAATTTTCTCGTTATTGAACATAACGAAATAATAAAATTAAATAGTGATATAAATTAAAAAAAAATACAAAACTTATTGAATAAATTTTGATGAAGGAACACAATAGGTGATAAAATCCAGCTTATAAATGATGATAAATTCAAACAATTATTATATTAAAATAAAATTTAAAAATATTATCTTCAATATGAAGGTAAAAAATTCTTATTATTATCACGGAAACTATTAAAATTATAGTTGTTACCAATCCTTTTGTTAATAATATGTGCGAGCTTTATGGTAACTATGATCGAGACGGCAACATGCAATAATCCGATTATTTATAAAAATTTGGTAAGATAGAGAAAAGGTGATTTCTTGGGCGAGGATCTAAGATCTACTAAAAGAGGAAGAGCATCTCAGTAGCTACTTTAATAAAAAAGAGCCTGGCAATAACCTCTAATAGGCTGAAGGACCGATGCCTGTTACTGCCCGGTTACTAAACTTTAATTTCTCCTACTTTTTTGAAACCATGCCTGATTAGATAATATTTTTTTAAAAATTTTAAAGAATTTACCAGCAACTATTAATCTTACAAAACTATCATTTGGAAGAGGATTTTTGCCAAACAAGAGTATTGAAATTAATGGTCTGGTTCTTCCAAGAACAAACGAATTTGTGATTAATTTGTTCGAAGATGGCGTGATGCAGCAAACTGCTGACATTCCATTCCATTTTAATCCTCGCTTCCTAGTCAATCCGACTCGTGTAATTTAATAATTAAAACTGTTTTTATTGGAATTTATTTAAGGTTGTTCGTAACAATTGGATAAGAAACCGAGGATGGGGACGTGAGGAAACTTCTGGTGTGTTTCGTTTTAGAGCTGGCCGGCCATTTATTTTGGAATTTGTTGCAGCGCCGAATAACACAATAATTGTAAATATTTACCCAATGTTTACCTCAATTTGTTAATTTTTCGTAGATCTATGTTAATGATAGACATTTTGCAACTTTCTCTCGTGTGGATTTGAGTAAAATTAGTCAATTATATGTTAATGGGATAAACACAATTCGAGTTCACAATTTGACATTGTGTCCCAATCCATTAACAACTACAACAACAACGAAGGAACCAACTACTACAACTGTAGCTCATACAAGGTCTCCTCCATTATGCCTCGGACTAGTTGTGTTAGATAATATGGTTGCAGTATTTTCAATTAAAATAGCAACAAAAAATTTAAGGAAACCCCAACAGTGCTCCATATTGAAAAGCTCGGATTTGGAGGACCTTCTGCAACACCAATACGCGTTCGCATTATAGTTCGCGGAACACCTCTAGTACAACCTGAAAGTTTTAACATAAATTTTGGAACATCTGGTGAAATGTTAGTAGATGGTAATGTGCTATTTCACTTCAGTCCACGTTTCGATATCAAACAGGTAAGATATATAAGACTGTTAAAGGGGGATTGAAGCTAGGCAATATTTTTAGAAAACCTTTGCCTTTACAAAAAATATTTTAGGTCACACGCAACACATGGACTGTAGACAAAGGCTGGGAACAAGAAGAGCGATCTGGAGGCTTCCCTTTTAAAGTTGGAGAACAATTTGATGTGGAATTTATTATAAGTACTTCACCAATAAATACAATTGAGGTAATATTAATTGAATTTGTTGAATTTTAATTTTTAGGTTTATGTAAACAACAAATTTTTTACCAACTTTGCACGATATGATTTGAATAAAGTTACTCATATGGAAATTGAACGAGCAATCCAGATCAACGCTATTTATCTATGTCCTGGAACTGTAATAACAGACATACCTGATGAACCAACAACCACACGTCCGTGAACTAACGACCACAGCCGTTAACTACCAACCACAGCCGTACATGATGTGATGTAATTGTTTAAACAACTATAAAAAGCAAAAATATAAATAAAAAATACATAGAAGTTTCTTAAAACAAACAAATTTTTCTCGCTATAAATCAATTTATAACCAATTTATAATCAATTTATAACTAAGTAAAAATTTTAGTGTTGTAAATTAAAAAAATCTAAAATGTTATTTTCGTTTTCGTATATTTTCGATAACTATGAGTGAAACTAAACATTTAACAATTTTATCGATAAATTCCAGCATATAAATTCAAGTAATTATTACTTCATAACAAAATTTTAATATATTATTATTGGCTTCCATAATGAATTTTATAACACTTCTTATTTTAATTTGCTACAAAGATATATTGTCAAATGTATTTCTTAAAATTTTCTTTCGTAAAAATTTTGGAGAATCAAAAATTATTTCCTTGCGAATATAAAGGAAACTATTTCCTCATACAACAATAAATTTTAAATTATTATTATCATCTTTATATTTTTCAGTCGAGTATATTTTATAACTTCATAATAATTGGGAAAATAAGAATTTTTTGATTAGCAAAATTAAATTATCATCTTCATAATGATTAATTATAGAAAGGAGAAAATAGAAAAATGGACAGCAACCCTCCTCTTCTCTAGTGGTAACAATTAATTGACCTAAATTAATAATTATAATATGTGCTTATTTATATCTATTTAATTTTATCATTCCATGTAATTTTGTTTTTAAAATATTTTATCTGAGATTTTTAAATAAATAATATGTTTATTAAACTATTATTTTTTATTCTCACCATTATAAATTTGAATAAAAAAGTAAAATTGCGCCTTAACGGTATTTTTATTTAAATTACCTATTCTGATTGACTCGAGAATTTTTATCAATTTAAATTATTTTCTATTAATTTGAAATAAAAAATTGAAATATCGTGACTTTATAAGTTTTTATGAGTCTTTACTTTAAATTTTACAAAAATGACTTTTTTAATTCAGAAAATATAACAAACGCCTCATCAAATGCTTTTTCAACACCCCAAACAAATAATATTCTAGAAACACAAATTTTACCAATAAATTATACGAAAATTTATCAAAAATTATTGAACCAAATTTCAAATGTTTGTATATCCGATATACAGTATGAGGAATTGTATTCGTACAAATCAAAAGCTGGTCTTGTTTCTTGGTTTCTACCTTCGCTTCTTGGTGTCGGTATTAAGCAAATTGGATTAAATGAAATCCGTCATTGCTTCAATTTAAAAGAACAAAAAATAGATCTAATGGGAATTGTGAAAGAGGAATTTAAAGATGAGAATAAAACAGATATAGACAACAACACTTTAATCTATTTACAAGAACAGATTGAAATATATTCTTCGGATGAATTTGGGAATGCATTATTTTGGCCTGAGGATATTACTATTGCTGAACTATTTTTAGACAAATATTTTCCTCAAGTTAGAAAATTATTCAAATTGAAATATAAAGAGATGGATATTGAAAATAAACCGTTAAATAATGATACTATTGATAAAGTACTTGTCGAACTTATTTTGGCGTCTAATGAGATTAATGGCTCTTTTCGTAAATCAAATTCGAAATCAACAAGTGTTTCCCCATATTTTGGTTTTTATATTCATAATTGTTCTGACCCAAAAATCAAGGAGAAAATTAAAATTCAAAAACTATAATTTTATTAATATACTATTTTAAATTAAAAATAAAATGTAAGTCAAGTTTTTCTAGCTTTTTTTAAATTTTAAGGAAATTCAATAATGTAAATATTTTTTATTTTCTCAAGGCATTTTAAATCAAACGTCAATAATTGTATTATCAGTTCAGTGCAAAGCATTCCCATTTTAAAGGCAACCAAAAACTGAATTCACTGCTCTTTACTTAAATGTGTAATTATTTTCTTTGAAATAAATAAATCTCATACCTTTTTTTCTGCAAAACTTTTAAATTTTTTATAACATTCGTTTCTGAGTGAATCTTCTCTAACTGTACAACAAATTAGCTCCGTATGAGAATTGACTAAGGTGAAGGCTTTTTCAACGTTCTAATTAACTACAGTTATTAAAGCTTAGACCTTGCAAGATTTGTCCGTCCTTGTTTCGTAATTTGTTTTAATTTGAATAAAAGTTATATTTGCATATAACTTTTGGGGACAGGATTTAGAAATAAGTTGGCAAGCTAAATCTGGGACCCCTTTTTCAATTTTGGGAATATACTAAAAACTTGATGCAGAATGTATACTATTTTGTTAAAAAGGAGAAAATCTGAGCCTTTTGTTTTATTAAAAAATTTATTTGCAGGCAATATTATTCGTTTTATTAAACAGTTTATAGATAGCCAAAATTAAAAGAAAAAAACCTGCCTTCATGATAAAGGAATATGGCCATACAAATTTTATCAATCATCAACATTCTATTTTTGCATTTTTTTATTATTCAATTCTATTTAGCATTAACTATCAGCAGAATTATAAATAGCCTTACCCGCGTCATTCTAAATATCTATAATTTTTTTGATCAATAAATATCATTTAAAAAAGATTTTAAAGGAAAAATTTTGGGGGAATAAAAAAAAAATTTCCTTGCGAATAAAAGAAAACACTTCTTTATACACAAAAGCAAAGCATCAAGTTGGGAATACAAAAAATATCCATTCTAGTAAACCAAATAAAATTCTCTCACTATACATCTAACACTACGTGGTGTAAATTTACAAAAAAAACTAAAATAATTTTGATGAAAGCGATGAATGAATATAAGAAACATTGAGGATAAAAAATATATGTGTGTCTTAAACCATCGATGAAAAATTGTTTTAAACCATTTGGTAGCTTAAAATAACTTAAACATCTTTAAAAACCTTTAAGAAAATACCGGCAATAGTCGACTTTTGAAAGATCGGATTTGGAAGAGGCTTTGCACCATCCAAGCGCATTATAATTTTTGGAACGCCTTTAGCTAAACCTGAAAGTTTTAGTATCCACATTGGTGCACTTGGTAAATTGTTAGTAAATGCTGACGTTCTGTTTCACTTTAGTCCACGTTTTGATGAAAAACAGGTATAAATATAAGCTCTTGAGGAGCCTTATCTTACAAAAAAAAATTCTAGGTTATACTCAACTCATGGATTACAGGCAGAGGCTGGGAAAGGGAAGAGCGTTCTGGGGACTTTCCCTTTAAAGTTGGAGAACCTTTTGTTCTGGAATTTATTGCTACTGAAGATTCAATTGATGTAATTTTTAACAATAATTTGTTGAATATTTCTATTTAGGTCAATGTAAACAACAAATTTTTTGTCAACTTTGCACGATATGATTTAAAGTATGTTAGTCAAATGGTGATTGAAGGTGGAATCCAAGTGAGCTCTGTTATTCTATGTAAATGGAAAGGGATGTGAAGATACATAATAATATAAAAATGATAGAATTTAATATGACGTCTCTAAAAACAAATATTGTCAATATTCTAAATTTTTATAAATTGTTTGCTCAAAAAATATATTTTTATAAAGTTAATTTTTTAATTTTTTCTACGGATATATTAAGAGAAATCAAAACCTTATAAAGAATCCCAATTTTGTAAATTTGAATTAACCGAATTGAACCTATTTGGCCACAATCCGGACTTATATTTTCTGAATTTATTTTGGCACCTAAAAACCTAGAATAGGAAACTATTTCACAATTTTTCAGGCCCAAAATGTCACGCACTACTCATAAGTTTTGAATTGTACTAAAAAAAAAGTTGGATAAATTACATTTTTTGTAGAATTTAGGCAAATATTACACTAAATTAGAAATTTCTTCATAAAATTCATTTTTAATTCAAAACCTTCAAAACATCTTTATTTTAAATTTAAAATATTTCCTCAACAAATAAACTTTTTTCTCAACATTTACATATTCTAAACAAAATTTTCTATGGGCAAAAAACCCAATATAGTAGGTATAAATATACTAATTTTAATTATTTTAAATTCAATTACTTTTTTTAAACTTCATACACACGAAATATAATTTAACATTTATAATTTACAAAAATTTTATAAAAAATTGACTTGTTTTTTAAATTATTTTAATTTAAAAAAATCATTCAACTTTTCGGAAAACATAAAATACTTATAGTATTTGTGTGCCTTACTGAAGAACACTCTATGTTCATAACTTAGTCTTTGATTATTTCCTTTATTTCTGTGTAAAAAGGTTAATCTTAATGCACATTTTGCTTCGACAAAAATAGGAAAATGTTAAAAGACTAAGGGAAAATGGGGCTATTCTAAGGAAGAAATAAGAAAAACGCTCCTCCTTTTCAGCCATGATGATGACCACCATTTTTTTCTTCGATTACCTTTTTATTTTTAGAAAAATAATTTTAAATTCTCCACAATATTTAAATAAATTAATTAATTTGGAACTTATCAAAATTAAAAAAAATTCCTTATAAAATGGAAGGAGGACAAAACAATGATTTAATTAATCTTCAAAAAGAATTTAACAATCTTCAACAATTATTAGTTAATGAAAAAGTTAAGAATATTTTTCTTGAAAATGAATTGAAGGTAATAAATAAAGTTTGGGGGTTTTTGTAAGGTTTAGCGGGATCGCGCAGGATTACCCCGGTTTTTTTGAATCAAGATTTTTCTGATCCTGAGACATAAAGAAGAATCCCGATTCTAACTCGAGCCGAGATCTGGGTCGTCATTCCAAAATCCTGATTTTAGATTGGGATCCCGATCCCGCCCAACTCTAATTTTTTGTTAAATATTTTTTAATAATTTTAGAAAATTCAAAAAATAAATTCTAACAATGAAAATAAAATTGAAGAAATGAAAATAAATTTTCAAAAATTTATTGAAGAAAAATTTGTGAAATTACAAGCTGAGAAAGATGCCTGTTTGAAACAAAAAGACGTTGAAATTGATTCTTTGAAAGAAGAAATGAAGAAGGTAAAAATAGAGTTTCTTAGATAAATATTTTTTGTTAAATTTTAAATCTAAAACTTTAAAAATACCTAATTAATTAGGTAATTTGTTCATATCCTAACCAGTGCTTGGAGATTTCAGATTGCTCATACTCGTATTTCGTACCAAAGTACGAATACGAATTTTGGTACGAGCGTACCCCCCTCCACTCTTATAGGGGGGTTGGGGTAGTAATAGGGGAGTCATATCCTCAGGGGGAGGATATGGAACGATATGAACAAAAAACCTTTAATTTAAATAAAAAGGCAAATGAATTATTGAACAAAAAGAATGATGATCTAGCAGTTAAATTGAACAATTTGTATTGTAAATATGTGGTTAGTTTATAATTAAATTAAAAAATTAGGTATTCTCATTTAATTCACATACCACAATGCTTATTGGCCTCCATTTAAGGAATATCGAGGAATTAAAGGGGGCTGCCCTTCAAATACCGATCCCCGACACCTTTATAAAGAAATGAACTTTTAAATCAAGTTTTACCTGGATCAAGACGATTTTGAGAGAGAGGGTGATTTTGAGATTTAACGGGAATATCGTTGCATCGGAGAACGGGAGTTTAGTATGATATCGAAATATTAATGGATTTAAAGTGATATGTGTATTTAAATAACTATTATAAGTATTTTTGAAAATTTTCAAATTAATTTTCTTTTAGAATCTAAAAAAGGGTTCTTATAAATTTGGTTGTTGTATTGTTTGCCAATCTCAATTGGATCATGAAAATGTTTATATTTTGAAAAATTGTAATCATGCCTACCATCAATATTGTATTACTCGTTGGATTACTGAAGGGGTGAGGAAATTTATTTTTTAAATTCTAATACAGACTGATTAAAGGATATTATTATACCTCACCTCCCATTTCTTTTTTCCCCTTTACAGAGGTCGATCGGAGTTACGAAGATGCCGAAAATCGGAACTGTCGGAAATCGGAAATTTTCCAAAATTCCGGAAATCGGAAAGGAAAAAACGTCTGAAATCGGAATTCCGATCGACCTCTGCTCCTTTAGAAATGTCGGGAAATATGTCTGCGTCTCTTTGAATTCTTTGGGAATCATACTAAAATTATATGTATTTCCAACTCTTATTCTTAAAATTTTTAGTCAGAAAATTGCCCTTGTTGTCGAATTCCTGCTACTTTGAATGATATTAAACAATTTTTTGTCGAAAAAATAAGTGAAAGTTTTGATGATTTTGGCGATGAATTTACTCAAAGTTCAAGTAATATGACTAAAGCTGTGAGAAATTTAAGTAGTAAATATGTGGTTAGTTTATAATGAACTAGAAGTATTAAAAAAATTTTTTTTAAGAATTTTGTAAAAATTAAAAATAAATGGAGGGAAATTAATAGTGGATATAGTGACAATAAATGTATAAATAAAAACAAACAAATTGGTAAATGTATTGGAAATGAATTTGGAATTTTAATTAATGATGGAAATATTAATTATGTGGTTAGGAATGAAGGTAAAAATTAGTGGATTTTATTTTTGTAAATGCTGTATTTCCTCTAAAATAAGCCCTGGGTTTTTTCCGATCGACCTCTAGAGGGGGCTTATTTTAGAGGAAATACGATACTTATTTCAGGTATTCTACATGATGTAGTTTATACAGAAAATTCATTCGAAAGACCACAATATTGTTCCAATTATTCTTTATATTATTTTGAAATTAAATGTAAATCTAGAGGAGTGTTAAATAGTGATGCTAAATGGATGAATATTGGTCTTAAAAATTGTAGTACGGGAGAAGATATTAGGTTTCGAGCAAAGTATGCTACTATTTATAGCGAGAAAGATGAAGAATTTAAAATTGGCAATAATTCCTTCAATAATAATGATATTCTTGGATGTGGATTAGTTTATCCTCCAACTAATAAAATGTTTGGAGAATTTCCATATGTTTTCTTTACACAAAATGGAAATCAAATTGGTAAATATTTAAGGTACTATGCGTTTATATCCTCGCATTCTACTCTTTTCTGAATCTGATTGGTTATAACTTTTATGCTTAAACTATTTGATTCTTATATCATTCGAAAGTTCTCTATAAATTTATCTTTTTTCTAACTGGATGAACTTATCGACTTGTAACTTTTTAATGAGCGATCAGACGAATCATACATAAGATATCAAGTATAAAATAGTTAAAGGTCAAATGCGGGGATGTAAAAGCATAGTGTATTATATTTAATAAAAATTATTTTAAAAAATGCTCTTTTTTAAAGGTAAAGGTCTATTATTAAAGGAGAATTCTGAGGAATATATTCCATTTGGCGTTGTGAAATATTTATCAGTTGAAGCAAACTTTGGGAATGATTTGCAGGCTAAGCCGTTTAAATATGATATTTCGAAACATTTAGTCAAAGAATTTTATTGAAAATTTGTTTTTAATAAATTTTGATTTACCGTAAATTTTGGAATTTTCGCAATCGGGAATTCCCGGCCAAAAAACGGCGGGAATTCCTGACTTAGGGAAATCCTGGCTCCTGCCTTCCCTGATATATACCGGTCAGAGATGGGACTGGTTGTGAAAAAAGCCGTGCCGGATTATCGAAATTTTCTTCGGGTCGGGTTTTAGGCCCTAATAATGAACACTCCTAATGAGGGGAATTTCTTAAATGGGAGGAGAGATGATCAAAAATCTGAATTTCAAAATTATCCACTGCAGCGCTGGAAAAGTTATTTAGCTAAATTGCTAAATTTAGCTAAATTGCTAATTAGCTAAATTGCTAATCTAAATTATTTAGCTAAATTGCTAAATTGAAATCGTTTTTCTAGATCCAGAATAATCTAGTTAGATTTTTTCTTCGGGCCAGACGTAACTAAGTTTTTCTGCCATAGTTGGAATCATTAACGTTTAAACAACTTTGAAGATATTTTTGGCCCCCTTGTCGAAAATTCCCTGTAATTATTGCTTCAAACATTAAATTTTCTTATAAACAATTCTTTTTTATTCCACAATTATAAGTAATTCGAGCTTTCCCATTTTACAAGTATAAATTAAACTTCGTAAAAAATTATATATCATTCTTATATTATCTTCACATTTCTGTTTATTTACATAGAATAACTTTGCTCAATTGGATTGCCCCTTCAATCGACATTTGACTGACTTTACTCAAATCATATCGTGAAATGCCGAAAGCATTGCCGTTTACAATGGCCTAAAGAATAAAAAATTCAATAAATTATTGTAAAGGATTAATTACATGTATCCAATTATTTGATGATGGATATATTTTCAAAAAAATTGATTCTCCAACTTTAAACGGAAAGCCTTTAGGACGATAACGATATTCTACTTCCCATCCTTTGCCTACAATCCATGTGTTTAATATAAACTAAATAAGGCTCCTTTTAGATCTTAACATTATCATATTTCTTACCAGTGTTTCATTAAAACGTAGACTGAAGTGGAATAGAACATTAGCATCTACAAACAATTGGCCAGGTTCACCAATGTTAATGCTAAAACTTTCAGGTTCTGCTAAAGGTGTCCCAAGAATTATAATGCGCTTTGGTGGTGCAAAGCCAGTTCCATATCCGAGTTTCGCAAAATCGATTGTTAACGGTACTGTCTTAATATTTTAAGGATCCTTAAATTATCTCAATTAAAATCCTCTAACCAAATCCGTTACAATATGGTGTCCAGGACAGAATGGTTCTTTATAACATAATTGCACAGAGCTAAGCTCAACTGCCGAAGATACCTCCACTAGGCTCAATCTAGGTAAACTCGTTTTGTAAAAACTTAGAAATGGCTTTCCATCAATATGAACCTAAAAATAATATATTAAATATTCCTGTTGACGAATAAATCTATATTAAATATCCTCTAATTAATTACATGGAGTCCATTTTGAGGTGCCGAAATAAAATCCAGAACGAAAGGTTCTCCAATTTTGAAAGGAAATCCTCCATCACGTACCTCTGTCCCCCATCCATTGGATGGTGACCACTTGTTGCAAACTACCTTACATAAACAAATAGGTAAATATATAAATCGAATATTTTGAAGTTATTCTCGATTCACCTGCCTTTCATCAAACCGGGGATTAAAGTGAAATATAGTTAGCGCAGTTTCATTTGGTACTCCATCACTATACAAATTAATGATAAAACGTTCACTTGTATTAGTATATACGCCAGTAAATCGAATTCTCTTGTCTGGATTGATAAAACCGGGTCCAAATTCTAGCTTCCAAAGATCGATTATTGCTGGTCTACTCTTAAATTTTAAGACATAAATGTTATAGTTTAAGCATACTATTTAAAAAGGTAGTTTAAACCAAGGTTTCGATATGTGCGGATTTTTCTCATTTGTGGTTTTTTGATAGGGCGATGAGGATTATTTTTAAAAATGCGGATTTGCGGATTTTTGTTGTCTTTTGAAGATTATGAGGATTTTTTATATTTCTTTGTAGTTTTTAGTATGAAATGCCATTATTTTTCCGCTAAGTCCTTCTGAAATCCTCAAAATTTGGAAAGAAATCTGTCCTTTTTCAGATAATTGTTCGGATTTTCATAAGATTATCATTAGTAATAAAAATTGCACAATTCAATTGTTGAAGTTAAAAAATATAACGCATAAAGTAAATGCGGGTTTTTAAAAACTTCGAGATCGAAACCCTGGATTAAACCGAATTTCAGCACTAATTAATAGAAAATAAGATATATGAATCAAAAAATTGTCTTACCGGATACGGTATATCGATATGCTTGAATCGACAGAAAGGAGGTGGCGTAGTTGGTTCCTCTGCTTCGATTATTGTTACCATAAAACTCGTACATATTATTAACAAAAGAAGTGTTATCAACTAAATTTTGAATATTTTCTTGGTTAAACTAAAAATCTTATTAATTATTTACCTTCATTATTGAATTTAATTATTTAAATTTTAATTTATTTTAATAATTGCTTGAATCCATCCATCATTTATATGTTGGATTTTATCAATAAAATTGTTTACATGTCTCGTGTTTATTCATAGTCTTCATCAATTCTAATCGTCGAAACGTTTTGTTATTTTTTGTAATTTTACAACAACAAATTTTTTTCCGATATAAAATTGTTGGATGTATAACGAGAAAAATTTGTTTAGCTTAAATGGAATAAAAATTTTTTGTATTTCCAATGGTTGTTCTTATTTGTTTATCATTTACATATGACGAATTTGACAATTTTTTTTATTTTACAAGGAAACATTTTTCAATTTTAAATATTTTATGAACAAGTTTTATTGTCAATATTTTTAAACTTCCTTATGATATTTTGGTAAAATTCCGTTGTATTTTTTTGGAAATTATATTCCTTATACGGGTTGGGGTCATAAGGGCGCGGGGCCATTAGGGCGCCAGCACTAGAAACTGACACTTAGGCGAAACCGAAATTTATGAAAATTTTCTCAAATTTCTTTAACATCATTGACTACCTCCTCCAGAAATTTCAGAATTTTTCATCGAATATTTCTGAAGTTATAGTCGATAAACCGCGAAAAATTAGGGTTTTCTCGGAAAATCAATATTTTTGGCCACAATTTCCGAAATTATTGATCAAAAATTTTGAACTTTTTGGAGAACGTAGATAAAGGCATGAGAGTTATTATTGCAAAATTTTATCTTTTTTGATAAGCAACTCACTGTTTTATGAGCTCGCGCCCTAATGGCCCAATCCCCCTTATACATATAAGAATTAAAAAAAATGATTGTGTTCCATTTAGACGAAAATTTCCATCAATATACATTTGAACAACAATTATCTGTTGAAAAAAATTTCGATAAATCTTACTGAGTTTAAATGGTTTAAAAACGTATTTGAATTAGGAAACCATTAAAAATGTAAACAAATATTTTATTAATAAACCATATAAAGGATTATTTTAACCAATTATTTTTAATAAAATAAAATTATTTTTAATAATATTTATTTTAATAATGAAGGTAAAAATTCAATTTAATTTTGGAAAAATATTCAAATTTTAGTTTTCATCACTTCTCTTTTTGCACTTAGTCGACAGCGTTAGGGCAACTACAATTGACACCCCAAATGTTTATAAAAATAATTGTACGAATCCAATTGTTTTTAATGATTTGCCAATCCCATCAATTATCAATCTTGTAAAAGAAGGATTTGGAAAAGGATTTGATGTGCAAGAACGCATTATATTTAATGGGACAATCCTTGAACAGCCAGACCAATTTAAAATTAATTTGGCAGAGGATGGTGTGATGTACCAAACTGCTAACCAAACTGCTAACATTCAACTCCACTTCAATCCAAGATTCCAATTTAAACAGGTGTTAAAATTCTATCTTACTGGGATTTTAAATTGCTGGAATTTTTATTCTATATTAATTCTATATTAATTATTAATCGCGCTTCGCACACTAATTAAGTTAAAGTCTAGGAATAGTGCAATTTGACTTGAACACTGAGCCTAGAAAACGTACTCTCATATTGTCGTATCTTCGTTAATACCTTTAGTAACCCGATATTCCTTAATCCCTCAATATCTTCCAAATATCGTAATAACACAAATTCCACAATATCCAAAGATGTCTTTTTATAGGAGGAATGTTACTATTAAAATCTATTTAAGGTTGTTCGTAACACTTGGATCAAGAACATAGGATGGGGTCGTGAGGATATTTCAGGTAGTTTTCCATTTAAAGCTGGAGAACCTTTCATTTTGGAATTTGTTGCAATGCCCAGAGATGTAATTTATGTATGTTTATTCAATTTATTTTATTTAGAATTTATTTTTTGTAGATCAGTGTCAACAATAAATTTTTTGCATACTTCCGTAGTTATACTTTGAGCCAAATTAGTCAAATATATATTGCTGGGGTAAACACCGTTCGAATCAACTCTTTGACTTTGTGCCCCAATGCTTTGAAAGTTAGAGAATTACCATCAACAGAGGCACCAACAACGCCTTATCCACGTTGCCCTAAAACTATAGATTTACACAACGTGGTTAGAGGATTTTTTACTTAATAAAATTTTAAATTAAATGAATTAGATATTCATCAGTAGGGTTGTCGGTTCTTGAAAATCTTTGGGTATCCGCAGCTGGACCGTATCCGTCTTCTTTTCGAAATTTCATATCCGTATCTGCGGATACATTCGTAACTGTGAGAACGCTTGACTTGAATCATGCCTGAAAGAGCGAACCGAAAATTCTTGAGTTATCGTTACTTAGAAAATCTTTGGCATCCCCAACCAGATCAAGAGTGCCTCTTCAAAAGAGCTATTTATAGATTCAAAAATTTGACAAGATTAAAAATATTTAAAAACTTATCTTAAATGATTATCAAATTAAGCAAGTACCATCAACTATAGATCTTGTAAAAATCGGATTTGGGAAAGGACTTAAAGTACCTACACGTATGATATTTAAAGGAGTACCTCTTCCAGAGGCAACCGAATTTAAAATTATTTTTGGTGAGGATGGTATAATGTACAAAACTGCAAACGTGCCATTCCACTTCAATCCACGCTTCCAACCCGGACTGGTACTATATTCCTACATTTAGTATTAAAGGTTAAATTTGAGGTTTTTATGCACAGTTGGACGGTAGAATTTGGAATGCGTCGTGAGATTGGTTTTCGAAATCCATTCAGAGCTGGAGAACCATTTATTTTGGAATTTGTTGCGACGCCTAGAGATCCAATAATGGCAATTTTTCTATATTATCCTAATCTGGGTTTTAATTGAATTTTTCCTAGATTTATGTCAATAATAAATATTCTGCAAGCTTTTATTATTACGATTTGAAGGATGTTAGTCAACTATATATTGAAGGGTTTCGATTAGACTCTTTGATTATGTGTCCCAATGAATATTTATCAACTACAGTAAACACCTTACTATATTTGTAGAATAACAAGAAAAATCAAGCAAAATCCCTCAAAGATTTCTTCATTCTAAATGTAGATTGTGAAATTGTTTGAGAAAAATAATATTGTAAAATATTATACTATTTAATATTGTAAAATAAATAAGAATAAAATCTGCATCTTGAAAAATATTTTCTCAATCCCGATCAGCATAAATTAGGAAAAGTTCCGTCATATCTCCCATGCTCCGATTCGGACAAACAATAAGTCATTCGAAAGAGCTCTGCGAGATGAGTCGAACAACACCAAAATTACTTTCCGGACTCACATATAGGCAGAGATAAAGTTCCCGAAAATATAAATAGGGGGACCAAGCAAATTGTGGGGGTAGGAATTCGAATATGTAAATTATAGCTCATTCGAAGGGGGTTGAATGGCACAAAAATCACCGAGACTGAAAAAGATTCGACAAAATTAAGATAAACCCAACGCTTCGCACTCATTATAAGATTTGATTCTTTCTGTAAATCTAAGTAGTTGGCTTAATTATTTAAAAAAGTTAAAATCGTCAAGATCGTGATTGCAAACTTAGAATAAAATCTCGGACTCGTCTAGCCCGATGAGTCTGAAAAATTTAACTCTTGCATTATCAGATCTAAAATATTGACAAGTTCAAGTTTTGCATTAAAAACAATCGTTCAACTGAAATACTCGAGATCATTCAGAAGTTTTACTTTATTTCTAAGTATTTAAAAATTTTAATAAGGAAATTAAAAAGTATATTATTGACAAACAAAATGCATTTCGAAACATTGACAATTAAAAAAAACATAAAATAAATAGCCATATGATAAAAAAGACAAACATTATAAATTGAAAACACAAAAAATATCTGTTCTACCAAACAAAAATTTTCTCGTTTGAACAATTATCGATATAAAAAGTTTTGATTTAACTTGTATGGTTGAGAATGGGCAAATTTGGATTGTTAATATTTGTTTATGAATAATCGTGGCCACAAAAAGTTAAAAACCGTTGTCAGCTGTTTGAATGGTTTTGACGGGGAAAGGAGGAACAATAGACATGTAAACAATTAAATGATAAAATTTAGCATATAAATGATGGATGTATTTAAACAAATAAAATAAAATTTAAATATATTAACTTCAACAATGAAGTCGAAAACACTTTATTTATTAATAATATGTGCGCGCTTTATGGTAACTACAATTGAGACGGCAAGATGCAACAATCCGATTGTTTTTTGGAAGGGGTTCCAGCTGGTTAGCAATTAAAATAGTTGTTTGTAACACGCTTAAGCGGGTCGTCCTTAAGAAGATTAGAAAACAAAAGTTTTCGCTCCGTCAGATCAGTTTGTTAAGCAACTGCAAGGGTGTAACCGAGTTCAAGACTGAGAGAATTTATTAGAATGAGAATTTCCAAGGCTTTCTCTCTCACTTTCTTAAACTATATCGTATTAATATTTTTTAATTTTTAAGAAGTTTCCAATAACTTTTAATCTTGAAGAACTATTTGGAAAAGGATTTTTACCGAATAAGAGTATTTTAATTAATGGAGAAGTTCTTGCAAACCCACAGGATTTTGATTTTGAGGTTAATTTGTTCGAAGATGGTGTGATGTACCAAACTGCTAACGTGCCACTCCATTTCACTCCACGCTTCCATTTCAATCCACCTCGCGTAATTTAATAATTAAAAGTGTTTTATATCCATATATTCATTTGAGATTGTTCGTAACAATTGGTCAAAAGACAAAGGATGGGGACCTGAGGATACTTCTGGTGGTTTTCCTTTTAAAGCTGGCCAACCTTTCATTTTGGAATTTGTTGCAGAGTCAAATAATACAATAATTGTAATTATTTTAATTTACTAATGATCAAACGGTACCGTACTTTTTAAGGTATTTATAGGCAAAAAGCCGTATTTATATTCATAGAAAATTTTAAAAATTTTTCCGCACCGTATCCATATACCAATAAAAATTTCTTGATATTTATCCGTATTACAACCGGTAATACTAATTTTAACAATTGGATAAGGAATAGTGGATGGTAGTGATGTTCGGGAGTGAAAAAAAGCCGAGAGTCAAGACCGAGACCGAGACCGGGATCAACCCCGAGACCGAGTCTCGGATCGAGACCGAGAGTCGAGACCGAGAGCTCAAAAACCCGGGAAATTTCCCAACTCGGGAACCGAGACCGAGAGTCTCGAACATCACTAGTTGATGGGGACCTGAACAAGAAACTTTTGGTAATTTTAAATTTATTTTTTCGTAGATCAACATTAATAATAAACGCTTTGCAACTTTCTCTCGTGTAGATTTGAGTAAAATCAGTCAATTATATATTGATGGGATAAACTCAATTCTTGTTAACATATTAACTTTGTGCCCCAATCAAGAAATAAAGAGTTAGATTTAAAATAAAATAATTATCATTTAACATTGTAGAGTGCTGCAACAAGAAGCATTGTCAATTTTGCAACCAAAGTCAGATATGCGATATAAATATTTATCCAAATCCTTGCGTGTAACGGAGGAATAATTAATTTATTTTTTTAAATGCCATTATGCCCCTATAACTTTTAATTACTTTTGTACTATAATTTAATTGTTTATAGCCAGATAATTAAATAAATTTATTTGCACATTATTTTTAATTATATAAGTATGAACATAGATTTACAAAAAAAAATATTTTTGCGAGATGTAATGAAAATTGGGTAAAATAATAATATTGAAAGCTTCAACTTAATTTTAATATTTTTATTAGTTAAAATCAAAATTTAAAAAAAAAATTAAAAAAATTTAATTTTGAAGGTGAAGGTAGACGACATTTAAGGACCCAAATTTTACGGATAATTGACGTTAAATTAAATATAAAGTCGTTGACAAACAGGAGAGGTTTATAAAGACATGTTTACGGCCTAAAAACTAAGGGAATTTTGCAATAATGTATTAAAAGGACCAAAACCTTTTGAAAATATGGCCTATTTGCTTTGAAATGAGCTTGTGTTTAAACTTAGGTTTCTAGTCCCAGAAAAAGTTATGATCAATGTCTCGTGTCCACAAAAGTCGTGTAGCCAAAATGCACCTATATTTATTACATATACTAATACCGGTTTTATAAAATTTTAATTAATTATTTAAATTTATTTAATTCTTCTCCTTTCCAATAATTCTGGCAATTTACAAAAAGGCAGCAAAACTATTAATGCAACCACAATAGAAATTTTAATTGAATTTTGGCATTTTGTGCCAGATGAGCGAATATAAGGACTGGCTTCTGCAGAATCGAGAATTGAAAGTTCATAGTCTGTTGTTGTTAAATTATCTTGAAAAAAATTTTTTTTAATTAATTTAAATATTTATATATCCTCGATAAAGCTTAATTTTAAAGGATATTTCTTTAATACTAGATTTCTATGTATATTTTCCGATAACCAACTAGGTAGATGGCCAACTAGGTAGAACCAAACTAGGTACAGAACCAACTAGGTACAAAAAGTATTTCCTATAATGGTAGGTCTTTTCGAAAATTATTAACTTATTTTACAGTTGATCTCTGTAAATCCTTGGGGCTGAAAAAATCGTAGTGCGAGCATACCATAACTTGATTTAATTGTGCATTCTCATATCTTTTAATATGAAGTTTAATTATCAAATCTCGTTATAGTTAATTAATTTGAAGGGAGGTTTTAATAAATAAAATCGGTAATAAAAGGGTCTAACATGTATTCGTTAAAGGGCCCTTATATGTATCCATTAGAAATTTATACACAAAACTCACTAAAATGGCATTTTCTTATATTAACGCCAGATATTTGTCTTCCCAAAGCCGAATATCCTCCAATTAAAGGTTCTTCCAAAATACAAAGCTGTCCATAATCCATTTGTTGTCTCAAAAAAGCAAAGACCAGTTCCAAAATCCCTCCATTATTCCCTCCCAAAATAAAAATTTGTGAGGGAGGAATTGGGGCTTTTCCACCTTCAAGACTTGCTGTTAATCTTATAGGGAATTCAGCCCCCGCCTTCATTCGAAATTGGAGCATTTGAGAAGAAAAATCTGTCGCTTCTATCTCGCTAACGGTTGAATCCGTTCCTCTTCCGAATCTGTCTAAAGTTTTGAATAAACGACAGTCTGTCCCGGTAGTTTCGTTGTGCCGATTCATATTTTCCCATTCTACACAAATATAATACCAAGAAGCTTCTTGTAAATCGGTTATTGAAACCTTTAAAAATAAATATCCCATTAAAAAATATTTTGAAACGTTAAATTAAGGTTGGACATGACCGGTTATTAACTGGACCCCAGTTTAGGATTCGGTTAGTAGACGGTTTTCGATTATGGTTCGGTTAACCGTTTGAGATCAATCCTACTTAACTTTTATATATCAAGTCGATACTGATTAGAGTTCTCCTCAGAGGGAACTGACACGAGTTTCCTTATAATTCGACTCCCAAGATCTGGATTTTTCTCCAAAATCCCGATAAAAACTCTAAGTTCCGAAAAACTCTAAGTTCGGAACTCTATGTTCCGATATTTTAACTTCCGATTTAGAAAATTTTCCAGAAGATTTCCAATTTGTGACACCTTTCAGCATTTCAAAAGACCCCAACTTGTATTTTTCATTCTTGGTTTATTGACCAAACAAGGGGAAACACCGCTCAAACAATTATTTACTAATATAATTACTAATTAATTTACTTGTTTATCTTCATTAACAGAATCTGGATATAAAACTTTTGTTTGTGAAATAAATCCCTCATTTTGGCGTAAAGGAATGGCTGTCAGATATAATGTAGGTAATAAAGTTGGTGCCATATGATCTCGTAGGAAGTCATCTCTCAAAATTATTCGAAATCCAGTTTTAGTTGGGTCAACATAATTAATGGCTCTTTAAAAATTTTTTTTTGAAAATTTTTAAAAATTCCAAAAAAACCCCACTTTACTGAAAGAAATATTCTCTGATTAAATTTAACTGGAGCAAAACACCTAATAGGCAAAATAATTAGTAATGGCATTAATTGTTTAAATAAAATTCTTTTTAATATTTTTGTTGTTCTGATAATTGGGGAAGGGTATTTTTTATTAAATAATTTTTTTGATGAGGGTAGTTGTCTCATTTTTAAATTTAATTTTAAAAATCTGAATTTAAATTAAAATTTATAAAAAAATTAAAATTCATTCAACTCCCATTATAGATTCCTCTGGGATCAGGCCAGCCTACTGCGAGCCCAACCTACCGCCGATCTATAACTCTGTTCAAAGTTTCGAATCCAGGACGCCCTTGTATGATTCGATTCAGCTCACCGAGGCGCATCGAACCATCCCAATAATTCGCGGATTCGATACTTTTAAACAAAGTTATAGCTCGGCGGTAAGTTGGCCTCGCGGCAGGTTGGGGTGTACCCGATTCCCCTTTATGGCCAAAAAGATTCCACCTTATAGTGCGGTGTACCTTAAATACAAGGTATCGCTTAAGTACCTCTATATAATTTTTTACTCCCACCCATTAGCTATATAGAGGGTATCTTATAATGTGGTCCGCATTATAATAAATTATGAGAAAAAAGAAAAGAAAAGGCCAATGCTTTCCCTCAAAAGTCTCTATATATTTTTGACAAGTCCAGCTATAGACCCCTTTAGCTGGTCAAATTAGCATAAGTGCCCTTCTACGAAAAATACAAAGAAAGGAGATTGCCAATCTTTGAATTAATTTTATGAGTTTTTTAGAAAAAGTAAAGATTTTTTAATATTTTGAAAAATAACAAAATTGAAAGGGAACAATGGTAAAATAATTTAAAGCTAGGTATAAATAATAGGATAAAGCGAATAAAATTTCTGTGAATTTTTCCTCATTTTGTGATTTTTAAAAATCGAGATCGAAGCCCTGGGATAAAATCGAACCCCGAGTTTACATTAATAACTTTACATACAAAAATTTTAAATTTTTTGGTTGGAGAATGGGTTAGAGGAGGATTTTCGGGGGTTTACTTCTGTTAACCGAAACCCGAACTGGCAAATCGTAAAGGTAAAACTAAGTGCGGCTATAGTTTTTTCCAGAAAAAATTACGCGCATTTTTGAATTTTTAAAATTTTAGCGTTTTGTTTTTGCAATTTTGAGAATATTTAAATATCATTATTTTCTGCTCTATTTTTTACATTTTTTAACAAAATTTAATGTTGTTTGGGCAACTCCTTCATAAGTTATGAAGTTATCTAAAGTGCGGCTATAGTTTTTTCCAGCACTGTAGGTAAGGTTGGTGGATAGTTGGAAAATTTCGGTTATCCGGATCTGGATCCGATATCAAGATCCGAAATTTTGGATATCCGGATCCGACAACCCGAATCTAGAGAGCGTACAAATTTTTAAAGTTGATGCCTGGCTTTTTTATTAAATTTTAAAATTATTTTCAAATAACAAAATTTAAAAACAAAAAAAAATTTTTGTTTTAGCGCATAATTTTCACACATTAAAAAAAAAGCAATAATAAAGCTTTAGAGTATCTATTTTTCTAATTTTATTATGTATCTTCTTCTCCCCTTTCTAATTAATTAATGAAAGTGACCATTGGTCAATAGTCTCCTCTTTTGTTTCTTTCTGAATTTTTAATTTGGACATTGTTAGAAAATAAAAGGGAGAGAATAATTTATTTAAGAGCTTATAAAGTGATGGACATTGACACGATAAAATTGACAAGAATAAAAAAAGGGGGAAAAGCTTAAAATATTTTTAAAAGAAATTTTATATTGAAGAAGATTGACATTTTTAAAAAAAGTATTTAAAAGTTAATAATTAAAAGAAGTTTAAGGTCAAATATAATTTTTTAAAATGTGAAAGAAATACATATGGGCAGCACATTGTCAAAATTCTCCAGTTTACATTTATCGGAATAGAAAAGAACCGAAAACTCGAAACGAAAGGAAAAATCTGCGTACCTGTACCGATAACCCTAATCGAAAATTTACGGTATAGTGATTAGAAATGGGAAAAGCAAATGCTTGTTTTGAATTGATAAAGCGGGGGAAACAAAAATGTGATTCCTGGATTCAAAAATCAAACAGTTCTGTTGTTCAGATTACTGGCTTTCCAACTTTTCACAGTTAAACGGTTCCTGTGACAGTTCTCCCCATTATACCTATTCCTATCCGATTAGAGTCCTCTGTTCGATTGGATTTTTTCAACCTTCTTTTTATTTTTGCTGTCAAAAGTTAATGAAAAAATACCGCAACATTTCCGGCCTTTCTCTAATTTGCAATTAAATGTTTAATTTTTAAATTGCAAATTAAAATTATTCAATTATTTTACCAGAAAATATATTTACATTTTTGATGAATAATTTAAAATTTCACCTTTTTTCTTTTTCTTTGCGGGGAAAAAATCTTTCATTTAAAGCAAAATTAAGCTTTTGATTACACAAAAATTTGGACAAGAAAAGTCTTTAAAAAGAACGACACATTTTCGGGCCGTTATTTCCCCCAAATGTCGGCGATCATTTAGAAGGATAATACCTTTGCGCGAGTCTTTTTTGATGGCAAAGGCTTGGCTAAAACAATAAAAAGACAAAAAAAGATTAAAGAAACGACAGAAGGTGTAAAAATAAATGTTAAAATAAATTTGTAGATATTTATTTTGAGACATATATTTGAGATTTGACAGAAAAATGGAAGAGGGGGGGTGGGTATAAGAAAAATATGGGAAATAGGTATAGATGGTTGAAGATATACAAATCTATTATTTTTAATTTGAAGGTGTTGTTTCTGTTGTGTCCGCACTTGCAGAAAGAACATAAATGAAAATAAATAACCCAGCAATGGGTTGGATGGTGACACAGTCGGTTGTGCTTTCGGTTTGGGCCCTTTCCGTGATGGTTCTATTCCATCTCCCATCCACAATTTTTCCACAGCATGAACACTCGGACATGACAGTTTCCATTCTAATAATTCAACTTTTTATTTCGCGTTTAGAAAACTGTTCCGAATGGGAGCAGGCCAACTTACCGCGAGCCCAACTTACCGCAGAGCTATAACTTTGTTCAGAATTGTCGAATCCGGTACGCCTTGGTATGTTTCGATGCGCCTCGACGAGCTGAATCGAACTATACCAGGGTGCCCCGGATTCGACAATTCTGAACGAAGTTATCGCTCTGCGACGAGTTGGGCTCGCAAGTTGGGGTGTACCCGTTCCGAATTGTCAAAAATAAATAATGAATCTCATGATTTTAAAAGCTTATATTATACAAGAGCTTGGAGCGAGATATAGATCTCAAACAAAAATCTTGGTTACCAAGATTGCGATTTTTGACTTGATTTACGCTTTAATACATAGATAGTATTGAAAGCGTAGTTTAGGAAGCACCCTACCAGTGGTTGGAAGCTCGTAACAAAGCTTGTACTCGTACCTGTGTACGAAGTATGAGTACGGGTACGAGCAATAAAAGTAGGCATGTACGAGTATGAGTACTAGTACGAGGCCAAAGATAGGCAGGTACGAAAGTACGAGTATGAGCAAATTTCAAAATTCCAACCACTGCGCCCTACTATATTCAGTGGACATTTAAATCATGAGGGTATACTACATACATATAACGAAATTAGACTGGAAAAGATCGAAACTTCTTTCAGAAATCTTGGTTATCTACCCAGAATTAAGTTAAACTTTAAAATAAAAAGCTGTTAGATTTCCAGATATAATCTTTCGAAAAGAAATTTATGAAGAGTAAAAGCTTTAAATTTAAATTCAAAAATATTTTTACTCCCATGAGACGAAAATAATAAAAAATAAATATTAATTTTTTTATTTTTAATTGAGTATTTTAAACTTTAAAAAAGTAAATTTTAAAAATGCTAAGAAAAATATTTCTTTAAAATTGCTTAAAAATCTCAGAAAGTTTTTGTTAATTTAAAAAACAAATTATTGTCCTTTTTAGTAAAAAAAGTGCCAAATTATTATTTTTATATAATTGGACTTTCTTTTAGCTTTTTTCGTAAAAAAATAAAAATGCTGCGACGCATAAAACGTTAAATAAAAAAATTTTTTGGTAATGGTCAATAAAAGAAAATAATAAAAGAAAGTTTTGGCTAAGTTTTTAAGTTTTTGAGAAAAGTTGGAAAAATATATATTAAGTAAAAGAAAATAATTATTAATATTAATTAATTAATTGTTTAGGACAAAACACCGTCCAGACAATAAAATAAAATTTTTTTGCTTAGAGTCAAAATTAACTAAGCCCCAATAGCTAAGGATCTAAAATAGAGATCGGCATCGGACAGGATCCCCTAAGAGATTTTACAGGATCCTGTTTCAATATTCGTATTTTAAGAGACTAACGGCGATTATCGAGACTTGGCTGATTAATTGGGATCGGCATCGGCCCGTGAAGTCTTGTCACGTACAAAATTTGAAAAAAATCACGTTATGGGATTTTTTCAAGCTCTACATAGTCTGAAGATAATAAGATAACATAATATCGACATAAATCGAATTTACTACCTGTAAAAGTCGACTGTGTTTTTTCTAAGATGTCCGGACGGTATTTTGGTCGGACGGTGTATTTACACTCCCCCAATTAATTAAAAAGTTTTTTAATAAATAAATAAGAATAAATTTTGCTTTAAATAACCACACGAAAAAATAAAAATAAATTGTCGAGATACTTTTATTCATCACTTAAACTATTCATCATTTAATGCCATTTTACCATCTGCCAATGACACAATTTTTAGGAGGATTTTCTTTTCTCTTGAGAAAAGACAAGAAAATCAGTCAAAATTGTTTGACTGATTAATAAAAGGATTATAATGTCCAAATAAAATTTTTTTAAAAAGATCCCGAGAAAATTAAATTTTTATATCTTGATAAATTTAAAAGTAGACAAGAGTTTGAAGACAAAATTAATAGGAAAAGAAGATAAGGACGAAATCCGAACTATTTCAGACTTAAAATCTAAAGCTAATACAGTCAGACCTCCTTTACAGTCACCGATTTTTATGTTGCTTACATTTTACCATCAAATTTTTCCTTTACGTGGGTGACAATAACTGAGGTCTAACTCTAATATAAGTGAAAGTATTAAACTAGTTTCGAGCTTAAAAATAACTCCAAAATGTCTCCCAAAAATTTTTCCAGAAAATATAACTATATTTTTGTTTTATAAAAACATAATAAATAACATATTGTTTAAACAAAAACTAAAAAAAATAAAAATACTAGTACATATTTGGCCATCTGTCAAACGAACACAATGGACAAACAAGGGGAAAAATGACCAAATAAAACAAAAATGAAATAAATGTGACAGTTTTACTGAAGGAAAAAAGAGAGAGGAAGGAGAGGGGAATTAGTCAAAAATATATGGAAGAAGAGCGGCTGGTTGACAAGAAGAGATATAAATACTTCTTAACAAAATACATATGTATTTGTTTAAAGTATTTTGAAAAATCGGAGGGAATTTTTGAAAAAAGGAAGAAATTTGGTAATATTTAGTAAAGCTGTAGGAGTGATTTTTTAGGTAAAAAAAGAGAGAAATAATTTAAGGGCAATATAATATGATAATTTTATTAACTAGAAAATTATTTCAGATTTTTATAAAAGACAAACCCTTTAATTTCAAAATTAGAATAAACATTTTTATATAAAGCCGGACCTTACTATAAAATATGTTGAGGTCCGATTGTATAGGTAAATCTTTTATTCACACTCAATTTAAGACAGATTTTTTAGAAGTCAAATTAGAGTTATTTAAGCTTCATATACGAAGAGTTGAAGGTTCCTGGAAAATCTCCAGATACCGGATCCGGGACAAATATCAGCACCAAAAATTTCCGGATAACCTTACATTTTTCCTATTACAAGGTACGATTTTTTCAGTCCTAAGGGTGTATCAAAAAGTGAGGTCCGACTGTATAATTTTTGTATTTTTCTACAGAAAAACGTGCGTGTGGGGAGCATTCATCATCAATATAATTTAAATAAAAAAAAAGGAAAATAACCTGACAGGCTTTGCCTGTAATATTTTAACTGACCTTTACTTTTTAGGGTTTGTTATTTTCCGATTTATCACAATTCTTTCTATTTTTTTATTAATCGTTTTCCTTTTACCGATTTATCTTTTTTTAATATAAAATAAATCTATCTTTCCTTATAAATATGAACGGCCATCGTTAATCCCTTTCCGCAAGCAAATGACTTTTATCTTCATTTTTGCATCGCGCGAGAGTCGACGACACATTTATGTTTTTATATTTTTAATCTTTTATTTAATAAAGGTTTTTTATATATAAATATATTTCCGGCGTTCTTATTTTTACATAAATAGAGTCAAATATAATACACCTTTCATGGCTATTTGAGATTAAGCTTCTAGTAGGGGGGATGGAATGGGTTGAGGAAAAAGTTGGGTCGCGTCTCGGGTAGAGAAAAATTCCGGGGTTTCGGGTAGCCCGTGCCATCCCTGTTTAGTTGAAAAATGGTTAATTGAAGTCTACCGAAACGGAACAAGCAACAAAACTGGGGGGTCAAAACCGTGAATAATCAAAAGCCGTGGGTACCTGTCAATAATTAGCTATGTGCCACCAGTAGTTTCTAGTTCTGAATGTTGGGTAAAATTTTGAAATGTCTTTTGAAGGTGTGGGCAGTTTTAAAATAGTTCACTGGATGATGAAAAAATTTTTTCAGAAAATTAAAAACAGGAGCGAGTTCTCCCTTCTCATGGAAAATATATTGCTTTAATTTTTGGCAAAAATTCCCAACTTTTAATTTAAAAAATTTTTTTTCGATTTTTCCAAAATAAATTATGAAATCTATTTTTGTTTTTAAAAAGTTTTCTGTAAAAATATCCTTCAAAAATTTTCTCAATTTTTATTATTACATTTATCATTTTGGCAGGTTAAAGAAAAGAAGGTGATTTTGAAAAGGAAAGTGAAGGACAAAAATATAAAGAAAGAAATTTTTGGGTAAATACAAAATAAATAGGTAGAGAGCAATTACTGTAAAATATTAAAAATTTTAGAAAAATTAAAAAAATTAAATTATTGTTGGGCAATATTTAGGGATGGGTGGGATTACTCTAATCCTAAACCCATTCTTTTTTTTTCCCGAAACCCAAGCCGACTTTTTTCTCAACCCGGGACATTTATGATATTAAAACTTTAGAAAAATTTTTAGAAATACAAAAATTTTAATTAAAAATTGGTGGGCACTATCTAGGAATAGGTCGGGTTATCTTAAACCAGAAAACCCGAAACCCGGAACTTTTTTCAACTTTAAAAGGTCATCTTTCTCAACCCGGGACATGTCTGACACCCTCTAGAATTATTGGACACTATTCATCTATTGAAATCCGCGATTTTTAACAAGACAATAAAACCAGGATATGTCTCAATATACAATTAAATATAAAGCTATTAAAATAAAGTTTTTTTTAATTCCGCAAGCTGTGCGCCTAAATAAATGTCGGCGGGGAAATTATTTGCTTTTTTTAATTGTTTGTTTTAGTCAACCTTTTTAGGTAAAAATAAAATAAAATTTAGGATAATAAAATTTGTAAATTAAAACAAAACACAGCAGAAAAGGATTAATTATTGGATTGATTAACAAAAAGTCCTTGGAAAAAATCAGAAATAATATTTAAAAAATCATCAATAAAATTAGTACTTGAAGTTTTACAGAACCTGGGCAGGGAAGGGAATAAGGGAACGAGAACCGAAAGATTGTTAATTTTCTTTTTTGGAGTACGGTCCGGGACCGGTAAGACCTTTCCCAGGTCTGGGACCGGTAAGACAGTCTGGGACCGGTAAGACCTTTCCAAGTTTATCATGGACTTGAAAATCCGGGAAAAGGACCGGGAAACTGCACCTTTTCCCAAATCCCGTTCCTACCTATAAATAAAACTTTCACACATTTTTTTGCATTAAATATGAGAAATACTAATTATTTTAACAAAAAATATCGAAAGGAGATTTTGTGTTTTTAAAATAATAGTGATGATGATGAGCAGAACTTTCTCTTTCTACATACGAATATTTTTTACAACAACTAGTAATAATAATTGTGAAGAGAAATTTCATTTTCCCACAATTTTATTTTTTTATTTTACCGCCTATTTTCATTTTTAATAAAAAAATTTTTATAAAAATATTTTTTGGCAAAAAATTGTAAAATATATTTAGAGTTTGAATGTGGATAACTAGGGAAAAAATCATAAATAGTAGACAAACTTCGAATTTAGTTACCTCACGTGGAAAAAATCTTATATAGAAATAAGGGAAAATAGAGGGTATATAGTTTAGGCAGATCCATAGGTTTAAAAAAATTTTTAATTTAAAAACGAAATACGAAAGGTTAAACATAAAAACGCGAAACTTCCACACAACCAAATTTATCAAAAACATACCTTAAATCAGGTTGAATAAATAAATTCGAGGTCCGTTTGTAAAATAATTTTTGAACTGAGTAGGGGGGGGAGTAGAGTCAGGAATTTTTAAACACAATTTTCAAAAACATTTTTATTTTAAACGACCTCGACCGAGTTTTCGTGACTTAATTATACGGTTTCCAGATTACCAGGCCCTGAAACACATGTTCCGTGTTGGAACTCTACTAAATAGTTTATCTAATAGTAACCTATTTTCTTTAACCACTTTCTTTAAAAATTAAGAAATAGGTAATTTACTAAAATTATATAAAATTAAATAATAAAGTCAAGTTCCGGAAAAGTTTTTTTTAAAGTACAACAATTTGTGAAGGAAAGAGAGAGAATTGTTTTAAAATACATTTTTGTAAAATTTGCGCGAAAAGAGGGGAAAATTGAATATACTAAATAAGGATTTTGAGTAAAAAAAAATAAATTTGTTGGCGGAATTAAGAGGCGTTGGATTTCTTAAATTGGAGACTAATAAAAATTAGTGTTGTAGAGGTAAGTTAAGTAGACTGCCCTTTTTATTAAAAGAAAAGGTTCTCTCCTTCGTTTTTACTAAAAATAAATTTGCAGATTTTTAACAAAAATTAATTTAAAAATAAAAAATTTTTTTTGTAAACTTCAAAACAAAAATTAAATTACATGAAAGAAATAAATAAAAAATATTGGAAAAAACAATAGAATCTCGATAACAAGCCTACACCCTTCCCCATCTTTTTCCTTAAAACGTCTCTTTCCTTATTACGTTTGTTTGTACAGGGTATGGGTCGGATCAAGATAAAATGTCGGGTTCCAAGGAGTTTAGAGTTTCGATTGTCGGATACCGAAACTGATTTTAAAAGCGGAATATGAAAGGCAAAAGGTAGACAGAAAACGAGAAATTCCGCGGTCTGCACAACTCGGTCCCGAGCCCTATTAAGATCCGACAAACTAGGTAGGACAAAGC
Source organism: Meloidogyne incognita (assembly GCA_036172945.1). Lineage (NCBI taxonomy): Eukaryota > Metazoa > Nematoda > Chromadorea > Rhabditida > Meloidogynidae > Meloidogyne > Meloidogyne incognita. Next base: position 767,902 of record JARQAC010000006.1, on the reverse strand, counting down.
TAGTGCTTCTGGCCTTGATCATGGAAGACAATAATTTCGTCCGCAAATACCTGCAGACTAGCACAACAACAATTTTATGTCAACAATTATTATTGCATTAGTCTAAGTGGATTGTGGAATTAATGAGTGGAATAAGTAGAGAAAATACATAAAAATAAATTAATTAAAATCATTGAAAAGTAAAAAAATATTTTGTTATTAAAAATATATTTATTTTTTAATTTAATAATTTAATTTTATTTTTATTATTTTTTTTACCTAATTTTTTTAGAAATTTATTTTATTAAAAATTTTTTTAATTCTCTTTTTGCGACCCTCCCAGGCGCCTATCTTTACTACTAATAACTAATTATTTCTCTCATTAATCCACAATTTTTTAAATTAATCGGATTCGGATATCCGAAAATTTACAGCTATCCGACAACCTTACTTGTAATAATAGTTTGCAAATATTTTTGAACAAAAAAATACAGATTTTGCAAATTATTTTAAAAATTACATAAGCCCAGAGCCAAAGATTTTAAATACTTTAAATTTAAAATAAAATTATTTTTGAAAGAAATTCTATTTTTAAAGGCTCTTCTAAAATCCTTATTTTTACCTTCATTTAATTTATTTATTTAAAATAATTTTTCTCTATTAACTTCCTTTAAAAGTCATCAACTTTAAAATACTGTCAAGTGTGTACAACAAAACCAAGTATTATTTTTGGTTATTTCGGCGCTGTATTTGGGCGCGGAATTAATAATAACGTTAAAAAGGAATGTCTGCGCCGAAATAACTTTATATTTAATTTTATGTATAAGTGGGGGAAACAGAAAAGTGGACAGTCATTCAATCAGTGCCAAACACTTTTAAAAAGAGGTTAAAATTAAAAATAAAATGAGGAAAATTTTTTCTCGATTTTGTAAAGAAAATAAATTTTCTTTTGTGGTAAAAATAAATTTTAAAAATTAAATAAAAAATAAATTCAAATAAATTATTGAAGTTGGAATTTTGAAAAAATTTGGAGAAGAAATTGAAATTTTAAAATTAGAAAATGTTAGTAAATAAAAGAGGAGATTGAGAATTATTTAAGAGAGGGGCAATTATTTCCCCATATCCTGGGAGTTGTCTTGCTTTTTGTCCCTCGCCGTTCGCCAAAATTTTGCCTTTTTTGGAGCTACACCCTTCGTCCTCCGTTGTTTTTATTGAATTTCACCTTTTGATTTTTAAAATCTGTATACCTTAAATTTTCTAATAGAACCACATGTACGAGAGAGTTTTTCAACACTCTGGGGCCTTATATTAGGGAGTGAGCTTTTGTCAAGAGTGCTGGTCAGGGCTCACGCAATTGAAAAAAGGATCCCGCAAACTCTAATCCTCAATACTCGCAATCCTCAATTGCGTGAAGCCTTGGTGTGGTTCTACTTATTAGTATATTTATGAAAAATATTTTCATTTACTTTAAAAATTATTTTTGTTTCCAACAAAGATTTTTAATTGGAAAAAATAGTAAAAATAAGGAAAATAAAAAAGTTGAGAATAAAAAAGTTTTGTTGAAATTTGAGTAAATTTTTTGGACGATTTTTGTGCCTTAAATGGGAAAGAAACTCTTTAATTCTATTATATATATTTTTCTCATTTTTGTCCTTCTTTTAACAAAAGATTTAAATTTTATTTTCAATGGCACGCGCAACGAGGCATCACATTTTTTAAATGAGTTGAATGAAACAAAATAAAGAAGGCAAAAAATAAAGGTTTGGGTAAAGAATAGAGTGGTTTATGACTTTTTTCTATTCTTTACCTTGGTAGAAAATAAATCTGAAAATAAAAATCCTTGAAAATAATTATAATCGGAGCCTCAGTTTAAAATGCTCCATGGGGCTAGGAAAATGTATTATAATAAAGTGTATACTCATGGGTTTCTGTTAAATAGAGGGCATCGCTCAAGAAGTTCCATCCTGATTACGTGACCAAGTTTCTTATCTATTTAGTTAAACATTGTACCATATAAACAAAAAGTTGGCTAAGATACACCGACATAAATGTAAAAACAAAAAAAATAATATTTTTTATTATTTGACCAACAGGTGGACAAGCATAAATTAATTGGCTAGGGGATTTGTTATGGATATTTATGTATATATTTTTTGTTGGTTTTTGGCTTTATTTTATTTCTAATTGGACAGTGAAATTAATATTTCTATATTTGTTTGAATATTTTAGAAATAAAATATTTTCTAATTAATTTTCTAATAAATAGAGGAGGTAAATGTCCAGCTCGCCCCCCACATGTCCGCAAATGACTTTCAGCAAAAAATGCATTTTGCTGCATTCTTCTCCTTTCCTCTCCCTACCATAATTTTCCTCGGGTAATTAACTGATAAGTTGACAGTTTGGCGCGAATAACAAAGGAGGCAAATAAGAAAAATGGTTATTTACAAATAAATAAATAAAAATTAAAGAATATAAATCTGTGATAGAGTTCTCAAATATATTTCAAGTAAATCAGGTGGATAAGAACCTTTGATTGGGTTATAATGTAATGATAGAAACCAGTAAAAAGCCATATATTTAGGTAATTCATTTTCTGATAAATGTCTCATTTGTCTACCGCATCTAAAACGCAATCTATTCCAAAAGGCCTCAATTTGTTGTGTATTTGCACCAGTAGACATCTCTTAAATAGAGGTGTACATAATATAGAGTGTATCATATATTGAGATCCAACTATATCTTATATTGAGATCTAACTGTGTTTTAAAATTTATTTATTGGCTTTTACTTTTGAGGACTTTCTTTTTACTTATTTTTTATTGTCAAAACTCATTTCTTTAAATTTAATATCCATCATCATCCTTATTTATTTTCTTAATAAAAAAATTGAAGGATGATTGACAGATCATCCTCTCTATTAATAATATTTCTTGTCTTAAACAGGTCAGAAAAATATTATTACTTTTGCCAAAATACATGAGAGGAAGGGGATAGTATTTTTAAAAAATATTTTTTAGGATTAACTGAGACAAATTAACATCATTTTCCCTCATTTATTGAAGTAATTCAATTTTGTAATATTTTAATAACGAAAATCTATACATCTTTATCAGCTTTAAAAATGTTTATACGAAAATTTTAATGGAAATATTGTTCAATTTGAACATTTTAGAAGGGAATATAAGATAATGTATATTTTTTCTGTTATCTTTCTGAGGGATTTTAAGGAATTCTTTGAGGGTTTTTAGTTCATTAGATACAGTTAGACGACCAAACCCTGTATAGAAAGAGAGAGCCACCGGGCAGGATTCGAATGCTTTCTCTTTTATCCTTATGTTCGTTTAACCCTCGTCAACGCGTTTAACTGCTGCTAGGTGAATCATCCTTACAGTACAACACCAAATTCGTTGAAATTTACCCCATCAAATTTCGCAAAGTCATAATTTAATTTAAAAAATGGTGACAGATAACAGATAAACTATTCATTTAAATAACGGATATTTTAAATATAATATAAATGAGGGTCAGTTCATGAAATAATTGGGAAAATTTATCGAGGAGTTGGTAGAAAAGCAAAGTGGAGGGGAATTTGGGGATTTTCAGGGTATATTTAAATTTATGTACATTTGAGTAAAGTTGGCGGATTTTGGGAACTTCCCAGCTCACTCTCGTTTTTAAAAAGGATATCCTGGCTTTTTCGTATCCAAATATCCGCCAACCTTACAACTAAAGGATTTGGTTAAATAAAGGATTTGATCAAATGATTGATGAATTTTAAACTTCTTTGGGTATTTTAGGAGGGATACTTTTTAAAATAAATCAAATAAAAATAAAATCAGAATTCTCGATTGATAAACACTGGTGTAAGCTTTAAATAAAAATAATTTAAGAATAATTTATTATTAGGTTTTCTTTTATTTTATTTTTATTTTTTATTTTTTTATTTTCTTTTATTTTTTAAAAATTTATTTTTTTTCTTAATTTATTATTACCTTCTTCTCTAGCTCTTTAAATTTTTCTTCTGTAATTTCTAAAAAAAATATTTTGAAATAAGTTAATTAAAGGATAATTTACTTTCACGCCAAAATTTGCGATATCCAGACGAAAGAAAGGCTATATCATTTTTGCGTAATGCGTAAATAAATGAGGTAATGTGGTGGTGATGGTGAGCTAAAAAAAATTTTTATTTGAAAGGCTTTTGAATATTTTATGGAATTTATGGAGGATTAATGAGTGGAGTTTAAGGTTGTAAGGGTTCGGAGCGAAGTGAAATAGAATACGGAAGGGAAGGCGGAGAAGATAAAATAGACGGGCGGATCTGGAAGAAGCATGGGTCCTTCCAAATATTTGATCTCAGGGCTGAATTCAAATCTCTTAACTGACTGATCCTAAAAAAGACCCGAGACCCTGACTATTTTTCGACCCGAAACCCTACGCGAAAAAGATTTAGAAGCCCCGACACGGACCCCAACCTAACTTTTTCCCGACACGGCACATTCCTAGGCACAACACGGTAAAACCAAGGATTAAAACTTATGGATTAATCACGGCTCAATCATACTAATCGTGTTTAACTCTAATATATACCTATTCTTTACTTTTAAAATTCTTACTGTCTTCCTTAATGAAAGCAAAAGGTGTATAAGCTCCACCAACCATACGAGCAATAAATTCTAACAAACAAGTCTTAAATTTTATAAAATTAAAGAAAAATTTTCTTTAACTCAAACTTGTGTCCCTTTATCCACAATCTTCATACCCTTTCTAGTATCAACCAATTTTCTCTCTGCAACAGCCACAGCTGTCCACAATAAATTGCGAACATCTTTTGCACTTTCCAAACGTTTGCTAACTAATTCTGAGCTTTTTATCTTGTGTTCAGTTAATTTATGCATTACAATAGGCATGAAACCTTGTAAAAATAAATTAAAAATATTTAGAGAAATTCTTCAAAAAGAATTTCTTCAAAGCTTAATAAGGTGGGACTCCAATTCATGTTGTCCCCCCCCCCTCCCCCCCCCCCAATCCCCCTCCCCCTACCCCAAGACCTCCAATTCTTGTTTTTTCAAAGTCAGGCCAAACACTGTATAATGGAATAATGGAGGGAATATCTTCGAGACTTCTAACTCTTTCCAAAAAATATTTATCCGGGATATTTATTCAAAATAGTAACGTATAAAATAGAAACCGAACCTAGGAAATTTTCTTTAAAACCTAGGGTGTCGTACAAGAATCGAGACCGTTATCTCTAAAAAGATTCTAGATAACCAAGATTTTTGTTCGAGATCTCCTTTCATTCCTATGTTTAGGAAACAGACCTGGATGTTCTCCAAATGTTGGAATAACTAACTCATCATCCTCATCAGAATCAATAATTTCTTTATTTTTATCTTTCTTATTTTTTTCATTTTTGTGATGATGTTTTTTAATTTTGTTATTTTCAACTGTTCCATTTTTAATTCTTTGCTTCAATTCTTTATCCAAATTCTTAGTTTAAAAATTTATTAAGACAAATTACTTAATTATTTATACACCCCAATTTGAGATAATTCTTAAACTGCGCAAGGGCAACCTAAAGGGTGGTTGAAGTCAACTGAGCGCCAGCTAACCTTTATCAACTATAACTTTATTAGCCTTGATCCAATCGTATATTATTCGAAAAACACCTCTTTTTTCTTAACTTAAAAAATATCTTTTTCCGAGTGGATGGATCAAGCCTAATCACTCGTTAAAAGTCACTCATTAAAACTCTCACATTTATTAGTTTATAAGACTAATTTTTAGGTTTTTTTTCCTATCTTTCTGGACATCCCATTGTCTGAGAGGGACTTTCAAATAATATAAGATTCCCTAAGATTGAATCAAGGCTAAGATTTTATAGTTGATTAAAGCTAGCAGTTGGCCTTTTCCATGACAGAGCGATGCTGATTTTTAAGCCCCAAGGGATATAATAAGGTTCTTTTTAATTACCGCCTTCATAATAGCTTTCATTGCTTCCATCTCCTTCAATTCCTTTAATTTCTCTTCTTGTTTTTTATTTCGTTTTTGTAATTCTTTTGAAATTACTTTTTCCGTTACTACATTATTTTTAGAATTTTTCAAATTTTGTTTTTGTTTTTCTTTAGAAATTTGTTTTGAATTTTTTGATATATTTAGATTAGAATTTCTTTTTAAGGAATTAATTTGTTGTTTTTGTTTTTGCCCTCCTTTCTTTTCTAGCAACTGTCCGGCAGTTATTTGCCCGTTATTTAAACTGTTGCCAAGATTTAATATGTGATCAAGTGATGCGCTTTTTTTCTATTTTTTTGAAATTTAATTAAGAGAAAAGTTAAAAGTTTACATAACCCCGACAAGGCATCGATTCTGAGATAACATGAAACCTACCATAAGCATGTGGTTTGTGGTTATTTTCCGGTTTCCGGAAGTACTTCTACTATATATACTAAAGCACCTGGGCTATAGCTATTTCTCTCCTTCAGCTAGTGCAAAAGGTTATTCTGCGGCTGGGAGCGAACCAGCATCTTCAATAGACCGGACAGTTGTCCAGTCTACACCACGCCGCCTACTGCATGACTTTAGGAATTAAATAGTTATATGCTTTACATAAATAAGAAAACCCTCCGGTTTTTAGTCGATTGACTAAGTCATTTGATAACTAGGTCAACAATCCTTCGTCTTAGCTGATTCTATTTTTGGGAAAACCACGGTATATGAAAACATTCAATTAATAAATCGTAAACCACTGCCTAGTCTTCAAACTTACAACAGCACAATTAATTCCACAAAGTGCCACAAATAAAATTAATAACTTTAATAAATAATTTTTCCTGTTACTCGAATTGGAATCGAGTAACATTTTAAAATCTAAAAGAACAAATAAATTTTCTAAATTCAAACCCTCCTTTTGTAAAATAAAAATTTACTCTTAACAAATTTATCAATTGACTCAGCTACATTAATAAATTTGGATTGGGACCTTCCCTATATTCCGATTTTCTCTCTGCCTTGAGAGGTCGGGATGGAATCGGGAACGGTATTTAGCGTATTCCAGTCATGCCTCATAAATCTTTTTGTTGCTTACCGATTACCTGTTTCTTGTGATATAATAAAAGTTTTCATAAATGTCTAATTAAAGCCCGGGCTACTATTTTTCAACATGCCTCTTTGACTGGGCTTATATTAGATATGGGCTTCTATTAGAGACTGGGCTTATATTTTTAGATGGGCCTCCTTGGGTGGGCTTATATTAGATATGGGCTTCTAATAGAGCCGGACTTTAATTAGAGCATTTACGGTATATTGAAATTTTAAACCCATGTCCCATTAGAAGCCCATTCAATGAGACCCATTGAAAAATATAAGTCCATGATTTCTATTAGGTTACGGTAGCTTAGAATGACAATATTCAATTAAACGGTGCCATCTTCAAGGCGCTTGTTGCCGAAAAAGATTTTTGTTTAAAAACACTTTAAAATTTTTAAATATATTAAATAAATGTTAAGAAATTTATTGGCATCCATATTGGATTTTAATTTTCTCTTTTTCTATCCCTCTCTCAATCTCTCTCTCACTCCATCACTCAACAATTCCCAACAAATAAATCAATTTTTGATTTTTTGATTTTATATACGTATATATTAAATATTTCTATATTATAGAGAAAAAAAAGAAAAAAATTTATAGGGTCCTGCCAAAAAAGAGAGAAAATTTTGCCGCGCGTTACTCTCCCTTCATTAGCTATAGATTTAACAGTTAATCACTCCCTTCCCTTTCTAAATTAAATTTAAAGGTGTTTAAAGTTTAAAAAATAATTTTATAAGACCCTCGGATTCCTCCAAGTTTTTTTGAGGAAAAAATTTTTTTTGAAATTTCTTAAAATTTTCTCTTTTCCTTTTTGAGTTTGTTCGTATTCTAGAACCCAAAATCCGTGCTAAAAAATTGACGTAACCTCCAATTATTTTTTAAGTTGAAGAATATTTGAGTTTCTGTTCAACTGCAAAGAATCCGTTAAAAAATAAATAAATTTCTGAAAAAAAATTTTAGAAAAAATTTTCAAAAAATGTTTTGGCCCCGTCGTGGACAACTTCCTCTCTTAAGCTGTACTATTTTAATTTTTTCTTATTATTTTTCGAATGGATTTCAAATGCAAAAGGAAGGAATGGTCATCAAAGATACATTGGATAAAACCAAAGATAAATTAGAACCTTCCTGTACTTCAACAATTGTTGAAAATTTTAATGGTTGGAAATTTTAGGAAAAAACTTTTCTCAAATTTTTTAGATTTCAATGAACCAATAAATGTTTGGGCATCCCTCCAACTTTTAGGAATTGATGCTAATAGTACTTGTCAAGTAAATATAATTTTTTTAAAAATTATTTTTACTTGTTTTTTAAATTCAGCAGTGTTTGGAGCATGTTTTTGACGAAGCTTTTCGTTATAATACGGAGAAAGAAAACCAATATTTTGGTTATTAAGGAGTCAAAAAATTTTATTTTTATTTAAAAATTCTATTGACATTTCCTTATATGTACATTTTCTTTTCAAAATTTTCAAATTAATTTCTCTGTTTTATGTAGAGATAAAAATTTGTTTTGGTAAAACAAAAAGTCGAATCTCGATAGTACATCACCGTCAGTAAGGCTACTCCCACAATGACATCCGTGTCGAGTGTTTTGTTGAGTGTCAAGTGGTACGTGTTCTTCCTACAATGAAATAAAAAAGGCACGGACCAAAACACTTGACACTCAACATTGTAGGAGTTAAAGTTTTAAAAACATCAAACAATTTTCCATTTCCAATGTGGACGATTAAGAACTGAGATTGAGGGATTAAGTGATATATTCATGTAGTAATATCTCTTAAGCCCTCGATTTCTCTTCGAACTCAACCCCTCTTGATCGCTCGATATCACACCAAATCACTCAATATTTTGTTAAAATCTTAAAGACAGTGATTAAGGCATCTGTATAATGCCTTAATCACTCCCTTTTCTGCGCCGCAGGCGAAAATTTTGAGAATTTTAGAAGGCCGAAGGCCAAAAAAATTCACTTTTTCGGCGCCGCAGGCGCCAAAAACTTTGATTTTCAGCGCCGCAGGTGTAAATTTTTTGAATTTTGAAGCTCAAGAAGACAAATTTCCTCCCTTTTCTGCGCCGGAGGCGAAAATTTTTCTTACTTTCATGCCTCTCCACTTCTGTTAACTTTATTTCACAAACTTATAGTCAATTTATAAAATCGGGATTTTCTTCGGGATTTGATGCACATCCCGATCCCGGATCCCGGCTCGGGATCGGGATCATCCAAAACCGGGATCGGGATTCACCTTTCGGGCTCGGGATCAAAAAAATCGGGATCGGGATTCGAAAAACCCGGGATAATCCCGCCCGATCCCGACCGGGATCCCGATCCCGGCCAACTCTAATTAAAACGCAAATAAAATTATTGTAACAACTATTTAAAACAATGGAAACAAATGAAATAAAATTTATAAAATTTTGTTTCAAGGGTCAAATCTCCTTAAAATACCCGTCAGGGACGCTAACGTAACGACGAAAAATACGTGCTATCATTATTCTTCGTTCACTATCATAATTAACCGGAACCATCCTTTTTTCTTTAAATAATACAAAGAAACTAACAATTTCTTCATGATATTTTTATTTTCAAAAAAAATTTCCTCGTTAAATATTCCCCTCTCTCTCTCTTCAAAAAACCCTCAATGAGTCACCACTTTTCTTTTATTATCAGCCATATTTCATTTTCTTCTTTTCAGTTCCTTTATAAAGATTAAAAATAAACATTTTCTACCTTCAAAATACACATTTTTCTGTTATTTTATTGTAAACAAATTACAAAAACAAACATTAAAAAATAAAAATGTGTTGAAATATTTTACTATTTAAAGTGTTCAAATAAAATAATTGTTCGTCAAATTATTGAACGAGAAAATCGGATATTATTAAATCTGCTCCTTTTTTAATTTTATTTTTCATTTTTTTTATTTTTGTTGACACGAGAATTGTTGAAAATGTATTTTTATTTTCCTAAAATTTTGGAAAAAGAGTTTCGGGGCTTTTCAACAACTTACTAGGTTTTTTACGTCAAACGAATACTTTCAATTAGTGTTCGGCACGGTTTAATAATACCGCAGTACTCCCGAAAATATTGACTCGGTACTCCCGGTATTGGTATTGAAAAATACATTGCCGAACACTACTTTCAGCTAGAGATTTCAGACCAAGACCTCAAACAATCTCGGTCATCGAGATCGAGATTTTTCAGTGAGATCCATCTCAATTTTCCTAAGACCATCCCTGTCCGGTCTCCACTTTTAAGACTTTCAAATCCTCTACAAGATTGTTTGGTGAATCTCTCAAGAACTCTTCCCTCGAACTTCCATGTTCACCTTACAGAGACTACTATCGAACTCCCTCCCCAAAGAAAATCTTGAGTTAAGCCACTAATATTTCTGAACATTTTGATATTCAAGATTAATATTGAAAAACTTGAGTAAACATCAAAACTTAATTTTTTAAATTTTGTTTTTTTAATATTTTCTGTTAAAAATAGCTTAAAAATATGCCTTCAAAATTTATTCAAATTTTCGCTTTAATTTTGCTCTTTATATCCCTTTCTGAGGCATTTCGACAACAATCTGTTGGAATCCGAGGAAGATTAATGTGTGGGGATAAACCTGATTCTGGGACAAAAGTAAAACTTTGGAATAAAAAATTTGGTAAATATTAAATACTCAAAATTCTTGAAAAATATCTTCTTAGGAAGAGATGATCAACTTGCTGATGCTCGTACTGATGCTAATGGAAATTATGTGTTACAAGGAGGGAAAGGAGCTCTTCTTTCCATGGATGTTCATTTTAAAAGTATTTAGATATTTTCTTATACTATTTAAATTAGAGATCGGACTTGATACGATATGTCGGCCAAAAAGTATACCGGTAATATAGATTGAACCTCAAGTGCAATCTCTTTTTGATTTAGATAAGGTATCTTTTAGAATCTCTCCCTTCCTGTTCGAGTTATAAAATGGCACCCTTTCAGAAGTCTACTAATAAAGATAATAATTTTAACGATCGTACCCTGTTGGGTCCCATGACTAAAACATTCACTGAAAATGAGAAATTACTCCATTGAATCAACATCGTAGTCAACTCTTAGTTAATTAATATAAACTTTTCTTTAGTTTACACAGATTGCAACAGAGGTATGTTTCCCTGTCAACGCAAGATAGATTTAACTATTCCATCTGATTATGTAACAAGAGCCAGTGACGTTCAAAAATGGTTTGATGGGGGTGTTTTGAATATGGAATTTAAATTTCCAGATGAATCTACTTCTTGTATAAATTAAAGAATAATTTTATGTTTTCTACTTAAATTACTTTTTATAACTAATTACTTAAATGTTATTCACTTGATATCGCATTAAATAATTATTTTGTAAAGGCAATATTTTTTAAAAATTTTTATAAAATATTTATGCTAATACGTTAAAAATATACATATATTTTCTTCATAAAAAGGAATGTATTTTAAGTGTGACTAAGGATGTGTCTAAGTTTTGAGCTCTAGCATTATTTGACTATTAAAAACGTTAATAATATGCATGCTCTATATATCAATGGCATACGCAAAATATAGCCTAGGGGAACTATCAATAGCATTAACTATTGAATTTGATTATCATCCTCATTACTCGAATACAAACATCCAGCAACTTCCTAGTTGAAATTTAAAAATTCTAAACTCTTGCACTAAAACCATAAAAAGATAAGAAGGAAAACTTATAAAACTATAAAATATTAAATGTCACCCAGCTCAAATTGTCACCCAGCTCACCACTACTCACTCAATACCTCTTCATACCTAAAGCCACTGTACCATTGCCGCCGTACATGAAATTTTGATTAATTCAAACAACGGGGATCAAAATATATTTTAGAATTATTATATAAAAGTAATCTTAACATTTCATTATTACTTTAAAAATCGTTTAGAAACCCAAGTATTCAAATTTAAAAAGTGCAAAAACCAAAAAATTTATGAATAAATTACTCTGCGCCTGTGGTTATGATCGAATTTTCTTCCAATTTTAACCCTCCCATCGAGTAAAGACACGCCCTAATTAAATAATCTACAACATTTAGTACAGGTCAAACCTTAGAATTCATTCAAAGAAAAATGCAAACTTAAGAATACCCTGACATTTTTACTTATACCGAAACCCCACGACCTAATCGCCTGACCAGAAACCCGTTAATTGCTTTATTTAATCCAAAGAGATTACCTTAATTTGTTTAGCTAACCCTTTTAAATTTTGAATGAAAACCCCATTCCAAATAGTCAATAAATATATATCAATTAAATATCATTTAAAAATACCATCAACAATTCTTCATCACAATGCAATTGCAGTTTGTTCAAGCTCATGTTTAAGATAAGCAATTGAATCATTTGAATGTCCCTATAAAATTTTTGATTTTTTTTCGAAAATTCAAAAAATAATTTTAATTCATTTAATTATTTCCTAAAAATCAAATTTTCTAAACAAAATTCACACTCAAATTTGATTTTAGTTAGTCCCAAATAATCATTATTATTTTTAAAATTAGCTAACAAAAAATACCTCCAATGTAGATGCATCCCATTTAAAATTTAAAATAGCTGATGGCACAAGTCCCAATTCCAAGAATGTGGAGTTTTCTTTGTCTAAATCTATTCCGCTATAAATTAGAAAATTAAATATAAAATTATTAAATTAAAAACTAAACTTGTTATTGGAAGATGAAGGAAAAGTTAAAGTGAAAGAGCCATGTTCTAAGGCTAAATTTTTGAAAACAAATTCTCTTAGCGATTGGAATCGTTCATGAACATTGAAAATTGCCTAAAAAAATTTTAAAGATGTTTAAAATTTTAAATATGAATTTGAATTACTAAACATTAATATGCCACGTAGTTTTTTTATAACGTGGAAACATAAATCTTTAAAAAGTTCGAAATTTTCAGATCAGACACTAACAAGTTTGATAATTGAAAAGCAAGTTAATTCAAAATATTTTTAGTATTTTTTACAAATATTTAAAGATATATTTTTACACTCAAAATCAGAACTCTGAACCAAAAACAAAAAATATTCAAAACCGAAAATTTTTAAAAAGTTAGAAAACTGAAAACCTAAAGAAAAGGACTAGAATAAAAATAACACTGCAGCTCTACTCAAAATTCGATTAGGTGAGTTTTGTTTAAGATAAGGAATTGAATTTTTTTCCAAAAAAATCTCGTTTGTGGAAGAAAATTAAATTCCCTAATATTTTTTTCACATGATTTTATTTCAAAAATTTGCCCTATCATTTACTATCTATAAAGAAACCTGAATTAAATAATTGTTTGGAAAGCGGACACGGATAAGAGTATATTTATAAATAGTTGAAGAAGCAGCTGCTTTAATTGAATCCATTTCACGCATCTTTTGTGTTCGTAATGTTGTCATACGTTCTAAAGCTTCAGTACGCTGCTGTTGTTCACGAAGAATTTCATCAGCCGTTCGAGAAAAGAAATCCGGAGGGATTGGAATTTCAGGCAAAGGTTTGTTTGGATCGATAATAAAAACCTGAAAAATTCTAATTAAAATACCTTTGGATAATATTAATTGTAAAAATTCTTTAGTGGAGGAAATTTTAATTTAAAAAATTGCATTCTGGTTGCAAACGTTAGAGGATGGATTTTTACTTATATTATTCATCATCCACCGATTTCCAAAAAAATTCTTTAAACTCAAAATTTTTTAGCAAAAATTGGAAAAGGTAGGTTCTATAGAATTTTGCTTGTAAGGGAATTTCCTTTAAATAAATTAAAACTAGTATTTGTCAAATTTAAGGAAACTAGTATTTGTCAAATTTAAGGAAGTAATACAGTGCTAAACCTTGGAACAATCCAAAACTAACAAAATTTCTAACACCCCTAGTCCAATTAAATTAAAGTTATAAATTTTTAAACCTTTCGATCACGAAACAATTTAATAGCAATAGCTTTTCCCTCGAAAAGAACAGTTAACGATTGCTTAATTGATTCAATATTCAAACTATCCATAACTAGAAAATTTTCAGTTGCAGATTCTTCTTTACGAAAGCCAGTTGCTATCAAAGATTCAAATGCTCCAGTACATGGTGCTACTTTTTCCTTAAAAGTATATTTTAAATTATAATTTTAAAATGATGGAGCATTAAGAGGAAAAACAATAAAATTAGTAAAAAAAATTTAGAGAGAGAAAGACGAAATAATGCCTTATAAAAATTGGAGGTATGAAGACGTAGTGGCAAACCCCAAAAAGAAAATATCAAACATGCCTATCATTTCCTTTAACCCCTTTCATAAGCCTCCGCGGAAAGAAGCTTTTGCCGCTGCGGAGGGTAGGCCGGGCATGGTCTTGCCACACAATGACCATACTTCGCTGCGGTTGCTGCGAGCGAAGCGAGCGGCGGAAGAATCAAAACTAAATCTAAAATCCAAAAAAACCTGATAAACTTTATTAGAAAGTTTAATCCTTCTAAATTTTTGTTCATTTGGATTGTCAATAATATTTTGTAAATAACGTTGAATTGTATCCAATGCCGGGATTTTAACATTTTCTTTATTTAAAGTATGAATAATACAAGTAGTTGTATATAAAGGATCAGCTTCACCATCCTGAAGTTGCTCAAAAAGGCAAGAACCGATTGCATCCAGCATCTGTATTTAATAAAAAGATTATTTGGAAGTTTAACCAAAGTATTCTAAAAAGGTAATTTTTTATTTAAATTCTTGTTAATGCCAAAAATGGTGTATTATTTTTAAAAAGATTCATGGTTATCTTTCAAAGTCTTCCACAAAAATTAAGACTAGCTTTAAAAATAGGATAAATTCAATTTCCTATTAATATCTTGCAAAGCTCCGTTAGATAAACCCAAAAATCGACTTCACAAAAATTTTTGTTAACCACGAATTTGCGAAAGACTTGCCTATTCTGCTATTAATTTAATCAAAAAACCTCAGATTTTGGCAAAGCCTCGTCTTCCCCAAAAAGCTCACACGTGTATAAAACACTAGATTGTTCATTGTCAGCCTTTGGTATTTTAAGAGAAGTGTCGTCAACTTTTGTTCCCTTCATTTCTTCTGTCAATTTGCGTTGTTCTTCTTCCAATTCCTTCTTTGCCTAATAAAAATTTTAAAATTATTTTAAACGTTGGAAAAAATCAAAACCTGCATCTTAATAATTTTTTGCATTGGTAACAATTCTGATTGTGGTGCAGATTTAGCCATTCGTCTCTCAGCTGCCTGTGCTATTGTTGAAGCATCGGGTCGCGGAGGAGGCTAGAAATATAAAAAAGAATTTCTCATAAATTTTACTTTAGCTTGTTGTGATTGTTTTGGAGGAGAATGTTTTGGTAAACTGCTTGATTGGGTATTGTCATCTTTTAAAACATATCCAGGCCCAGCCAATTTAAAATTTTTGTCTGCCCTTTTCTTTTTAATGAATGCTTTGATTTTATCCATTTTTAAGCTTCTAAAAGTTTAAAGAAAATTTAAAAAATGATGACCAAATACCAATCGCCGAAATAACCTCCAAAAACTAGAAAACCCAAACTGTGGAAAAATACAAATTTGCTTCCCAACACGTGTTGTTTCAACAACAATAAAAGTTAACCTATCAACGTGTAAAGTTGTTAACAATAAACATTTTTGGTATTTCGGCGTTTGGTATTATGGCAACATTCCAAACATGGTGACTTGGTATTAACAAAAGCACGAACAAAAATAAAAAAAAATATAATGAAATATATAAAATATATCTTAACGATCAAAAATAAACATTTTCAACAAAACTTTATTTACTTTTTTTAAATACAACGAAATTAAAAGAATATAATATATAATTTTAAATCCCAGAATAATCTTCCTCAAATTTTTAAAATTTATTTAACCTTTCCTTTACTTTTAATATTTGTCTCTTCTTCCTCTTCCTCCTCGTCTTCATCTGACTCCTCTTCACTACTTTCACTAAGAGAGAAATTTCTGTCTTGAGCAGCAACCTCGTCCTCGCTGTAATGCTCGCCAGAATCAACTAAAAAAAGAAAATGATAAAATTTTTGAATAGAAGGGTTTCTTACTAAATTCAACCCCTCCAGCATCTTCCTCTTCGCCTTCATTTAATTTTGTACTTTCAGGCAACTGACCAGCATTTTTGAGAATACGAGCCTCATCCGGTGTGTATTTTAGAATTATGTCTGCCTTGAATAGAAAAATGTTTTCTTGGATAAGAAGTGAATACTTTATGAACCAATAAAATGAATACTTTTTTTCCTATTTCTCCACAAACAAAAAAAGATCCTAACGTGCAAAGAGGTGGGAGTCTCATAAAATTAATAGAGAACGGAAATTGTAAAAAAACCTTGACCTTGACTTTGGTTAAAGAACTAGACCAGATTCTTCCCTTTAAGTCAAGGAAAACCCAAGGAACAGAAAAGATGCCTTAATATCCAGATTAAGGAAAAGTCAAGGTCAAAGCCGCTCTCATTCTTCTCAAAGCCGATCTCATGAGATTAGATTTCAAATATTTAAGAAACTTTGTCTCAAAAGTAGGGTTGTATCAAGCTTCAGTCGAGGAATTAAACTTTCTGTAAACCTACACACTGGCTCTGCCTCATAGAAAATGTTCCTCGGGGTTCTCCCTACCCAAAGAGCCTTCCCAAAAATAAAACTATTGACTGAATTCATTATGGCTAAACCCCTCTACTACTAAAATCAAAACTTGATTTTAAAAACCTTTTCGTCTTGATAATCTCTAAGTCCAACAAGAATAATATCACCAGGTGTTATCCAAACTTTCTTCCTCAATTTGCCACGAATATGACATAGTCGCGATTTTCCATCAAAACAAAAAGCTGTCAGACGACCATTCCCAAGCATTTTCTGCACTTGTGCATAGGCTAAAAAGTTGTTTTTTTAACTTTTATTTGAAATTTTAAACCTTGATTTTCTCCATCTTTTTCAACTAATTCTCTCTTCAAAATGTCATTTTCATTCTTCCCTCGTCTTCGCTTTTTTCCTCCCTTTCCTTTGTTTTTTGGCATTGTTTAATAAACTTCGCGTTAATTAAATTCTAAAACTTGAATAGATTTTGATCTAAATAAAAAAGTTAATCAAATTTTGTTAAGAAGTAGAGAAATAAAAAATTTAGTAGTGTCTGACTGGATTTTAAACATTTCGCCAAGAAATATTAATAAAGGCGTAATTACAATCAGAGATAAGTACAATCAAAATCTGAGGTCTCTCCACAATTGAAGGATTCTAACGTTGACGGACTTTAATCGCTACATATCTTATCCCTATTAAACATTAAGATCAAACAATTAAGCTTATGAAAAGATAGTATGTATAAAAGGCTAAAGTTTTCCTTAAAATAATCTTTCTCTTAACAATCAACAACAAATCTACCTGCTGAAACAAATCCCATAACAACAATGAATCTTCTACCTGTCGAATCAAAACTTGACGTCTTCAAATGCCTCAACTTTTACCAATTAAACAACTTTCAACTGTCAAATCGCCATTTTTGTGAAGTGATTGTCAACTACAACAAAGAATTGGCTAGTAAAGTATTTTGTTCTGTTGAATTGGTTGCTAATTGTAAGGGTTTTTTGCTCTTTAATTGAGTATAAAGTTTTTGTTTTTCAGATGTTTGTAAAGAGTTGCAGTATGATCCTAATGAATTGGACTTGGCTTTGAGCGCTCAAAATGAATTAAAGGTAAATGATTGACTGTTATTTTGTTTAAAAATTCCCTTCATTTTTCAGTATCAAACAGCACTTCAAGAACGGATGCCTCTTTGGCTTGATCACAAAAGCAAATCTCATGTATCAATGGACGATGAAACGAATGAAATCGGAAATTTGCTGTTTGAATCAGGAGAAACACGTGAGCTTTTAAAACTCTTATCAGTTAACTTTTTCATTTCTAGATGGAACATTGCCTAAATTTCTTCGACTGAAATTAAAACGATATCCAGAAACAATTGAAGAAATGCTTGTTTTTCGTCACTGGCTTGAAAATCTTTCACATTGCTTCATTGAAAACTTCAAAGCTGAACAAGGCTTTATTAATCCGGACATTTTTGAATTGTTTTTTGGCGATTCTCCGTTGAAACTTCACACAAACTGTTTTTATCTGATTGATAAACACTGCGGGTTCTCTACTAGAGGATACGATCTTATGTACAATTATGTTGTTATTCACGGATATCGGGGCTTCTATTTCGAAGATTTTTGGCGGAAAATGCGTGGCGAAATGGTAAAAGAAGAAGAACGTTATTTTCAAATAGAGGATCCAGAGTTGGAGAATGAAGAAGAAATTTATAAAGTCGTGGAGTATAAAATGTTTCGTGTAGATGATCCACAAATTCATAAGATGATTTATTTTTGTTTTCCCACAGATTCTAAGAAAATGACTATTTGGCAAATGGGAGAAGTTGATGGATAATTTTGTTTTGTTGTGATTATTTGTATTGTATTTGTGTTGTGATTTTTTGTATTTATTGTATAAAAATGTTGTGTGTTGTATATTTAGGTTTGACGTAGAGGTCGGCAAAATCGTGTTTGAGAGATCCCGCATGTGGAATTTTTTAATTTTTGTGGGACAGGATTTTGCATGATAAATCCCGCAAAATCCCACATCCCGAAAATCGAAAAAAGTGCGGGAGCGGTATCCCCGCGGGATTCCGTCCCGCGCCGGTCTCTAATTTTTAATTAGAGACAGCGCCAAAAGTCTCACAAAATTCAAAGCTGCGGACAGATAAACAAACGAACAAAAATTCTAAAACTTAATATAGGATTTTCAGTCCGCGAAAGTGTTCACTTACAAATTTATCTTGGCCGTGATAAAAGGTACTAATTGATAAACTGGTGAAATGTATCCAATGTAAAAAATAAAAATCTTTAATCTTTTTGTCATTTCAATTCGAATAAAATACTTTAAAAACTTGGGAGAATAAAAAATAAAAATCTTGTAAGTATTTGCAAAAGATCTACTACAGAACATGTCGATCGATATTTGGAACATAATTACAAAAATGTTGTTTTAATTGAATATCAATTAGGTATATTTATTTTTTCTTCCTCACTCTCTCCTTATTTTCCCTCCTCAACATAATTTGCTTTCTCTTCCTTGTCAATTTCTTCTTCGTCCGTTACCTCCTCTTCACTTTCACTAATCGAAAATTTTCTCATTTGTGGCATAACAGCAATTTCCTCATTTTTATCCTTATTCTCTTAAGAAAAAAAATTTTTTTTTAATTTTCTTTTAATCACTCACCAAACAAAATTTCAATATCTTTATCGTTCACTTTCACCGATTCACTTATTTGCCCAGACTCCCGTAGAGCACGAACCTCGTCTTGCGTATATTTTAAAATTACGTCACCCTATAAAAATTCTGTTGAAAGGACTGTATATTAGAGAAGCCTGGGCCTGACTCTGGGTTTGATTTATTGACATGGGCCGGATCCTGGGCCTGTAGCTCCGGAAAAACCCAGGCCCAGGAAAACCCCAGGAAGGTCAAAAAATGCCTAGGCCTAGATTCTGGGTACAGGAAAAACCCAGGCCTTGGTCCAGACCCAGGCCGATCTCTAATGTAATTTAAAGAAAGAAGCACCATATTATCCTGATATTCTCTAAGTCCAATCAAAACAATGTCACCAATATTTATCCACGTAATTTTACGTAAACTTCCGCGAATACGGCACAGACGGTCTTTGCCGTCAAAACAAAAAGCCATTAGTCGGCAATTTCCAAGGAGTTTTTGAACTTGTCCGTAGACTAGAAAAATTTTTTAATATACAAGAAATCTTAAGAATAAAACACACCCTGATTGTCACCATCTTTTTCGATCAATTTTCTTTCACCAAATTTATTCTTGTCTCCACGTTTTTTCTCACATTTTCTTCTTAAATATTTTGGCATTTTTGTTAAATTTTTAAAGTCTAAAAAAATTATTTTAAAAAGGGGTGTCTTTCACAATTATTAATAAATATGACAAAGATTTTCAAGCTAATGCCCATATCAGCAAAATTAGATTCCTTAAATATTTAAATTTAATGACATTTTGCCAAACAATAAAAATACCAAACAATCTTGTTAAACAATCTTGTTAAAGAGTATAGGTATATCTTGAATGGGGGAAGGGTATTTTTTAGGACTCCTCCCCTCGTAGCCAACCAGATTTTAAAAAACTATACTAAAAGTTGCCGCGGCAGCTCAGTTGTAGATCAGGGCTGTGCGCCATGACGTTTTGGCGTCCAATTTTAGACGATTTTGGCGTTTTAGCTTGGCGTTTAGTTTGGCGTGTTTTAAGAATTAAAAAAATTGGCGTGTGTCTCGCCATGCGAAAATTTTGTTGCACAGCCCTGTTGCCGATGAGCTGAAAGCGTGTAATTGAAAGCCTGACAAACTTCAAGAAATTGCAAAAACTGCCAGACGGTTAAATTTTTGCTAAACTTTTACTAAAGAAATAACCTCTATTTAAAACTCCATTTAAAAAATTTAAAAAAAACATTTTATAAGACAAATAAACAAATAAAATATTTAATTATTTAATTAATTATCTAATAAATCATCCATTTTAATTAATTTGCTAGTACTTGAATGTTGTGTAGTTAAAGTAGATGGAGGCATTTGTGATGGTATTAATTGGTGTTGTTGTTGTTTTTGATTGTTTGGTAAATTATTTTGTTGTAATAATTGTTGTTGTTGTTCATCCTCGCTGAATAAAATCTTTAAAAAATAGAAAATAATTTTTAAAAATTTTTAAATTTATATCAGCTTTAGTGCCAAGATTAGTGATTTATGGATTTATTTCTCTCTGATTTTTTCTGAAATCATTAAGTATCAAAAATTTTTACACATATTGGAACGTTTTAGCTTCCAAGATACTTCCCAGGCAACTTGAAAGCATCTTGGAACCTTGCCCGCCCACGCGCACTGATAGCACGGTTTTTAAAATCAAAAAAAGGATGAAGGGAGTTAACATGCCTGAACATGTCTTAGGGGTCTACCCATCCGCCTTTTACGGATAGCTAGATCCAAGCTAAGTATTTATTTACCTTATTTTGCTGAAAATCCTCATTATCTGCCAATTTTGTTTGTTTTTCTTTTCTTTCTGTAGCCGTTTTTAACGGAGAATTTAAATAATAATAGTGAGAATAAGGCAAGAAATTATTTGGAAGTTGATTATCTTTAAGAAAAAAATTTCTTTATACTCAAAATTATTTCTATTCCAACCCTGTTTTTGTAAAAATTCATTCAAATAAAGTTCTCCAAAAGGCTCTGGAGGTCCTTCCAACTCTTCATTAAAATATTTATTGCCTAAGGGCATAAAAGTGCTTTGGGGATTAAAAGGATTTGTTGTTGTTTTATATGGGGAAGGCATGTAATTATTATTACAAACTCCACAACTTGCTCTACAATAATTTAACATAAATTCTGGAATTTTTTGACAAAAATTTAATTTTGCCCAATTTGGACAGCCAAAAATGTGCGAATCTCTGCAAAAGAAGGGTTGATTGTTGAAAGGTTGATTGGTGGATATATTGTCGTTATATTGAGTGGTTGTAGAGGTGCTATAAGGTTGGGTGGAGGAAGGGATTGGTGGTTGTTGAAATAAAGGGTTCCCTCCTCCATTATTGTAATAATTAGGTAAGTAATTCGATGTTGGACAGGGGACACCACAAGAAATTGGACAGTATGCAAGTGTGTTTGGACTGTAGGTACATTTGCCTGAACTTGCTTGTAATGCACAAGTTGTTGATTGGTCAATGCATTGTAGGGAAGGGCTTAAAATTTAAAATTAGGGTAGTATCAATATATGCATCAGAGGTGTGCCGAACATGATTTTAAAAAGCGAAAGGGAAGGGCCAAATACAAAAAGACAAAATTTTGTGAAAAACGAAACTTACACACCCCTTATCTCTAGGGGGTTCTTTTAAAAAAATTTTTGGGTCAACCTACTTATATCCTCCTGACTGCCCATAACCATATCCTGAAGGATAAGCAATGTCTGGCTGCCAATAAGAATTTATTCCGAATGGTGGCCCCTAAAAAATCTTAAATAGAACATTTATTTTTAAATTCCTTCACCTCATAACCACTTTGTCCATAATTACCATAAGGGGTCAAGTAAAAGTAACTGGACTTCCCGTATGGGGAAAATGAAGAAAAAGGTTGTTGACTTAGGGAAGAATAAAAAGGATTATTATTAGAATATCCAATTTGTTGTTGTCCATAATTAAATGCAAAAAATGATAAAAAGACAGAAAAATGAAGAAAAAAAAATTTCGTTATAAGATAGGAAAAAATTGAATACATCCTTAAAATATCATTAATTAATTCTTTATTCACCCCCCCCCCCCCATAGTATCTTAAATTGGGGCGTATCCAGTTGTTGAAACTGCATTATCTATTTAAATTAATACTCTATATGTGGGTCGAAAGGTACATGTCAAAGCTGGATTTATTTCAGCTTCCGCCTTCCACAGAATTTCGCCTTTTTTGAGCCACTTTCGCCTTCCGCTTTCTAAAATTCAAAATTCTCTAGCCCTTGTACATGTCTCTTTATCGAAAAGCATATTTTTTAGAAGCATTTTTTAGATTATTTTAGATAAAAGTTTCGTCTTAAGCTTTTCCTATCCCTATAAACTATATAAAAGAATAAACGACAAAATTAGATATAGAACTAAACGTCTAAAATTGCAAATAAATATTTATATGACATGTTTAAAAAACACTTTAACAATACATATTGAAGGACAAAAGTATATCAGAAGAGATAATCCTTTATTATAAAATAATACATGACAAAAATATAAAAAAAGGTGTTTTAGTTATGAAACTTGTTTTGAATGAAAAAAAAATATTTTTAGGCACAACCTGGAACAGACAGGAAAATTAACCAACAAAACGTAGGAAAGATAAGTTACGCAAGAATAATAATTTTTTATTAAATTTAAATTATAAAGTGGTACATTAAATTTGTTGATTTTTGATTCTATAGGAAATCAAGCTTGGCTATAGCTGTTTATGATAACATAAGTAACAGGGCTGGAGAATTTTGAATTTTTAAAAGCGGAAGGCGGAAGCGGTAGAAAGCGGAATAAAATAAAAAAGCGGCAGACGGAAGGCGGAAGCGGAAGGGCCAAAAAAGGCGGAATTCTGCGGAAGGCGGAACGCGGAAGCGGATCCAGCCCTGATAAGTAACTCTTTCCTTGTGCTTTAAAAAACAAATGTCCGGTCAAGTTTCTTTCGAGCCTTTCAGCAAAAATTAAAACGATTAGTCAGTGATTAGTTATTTGAGTGGTTTCAAGAATCATTGAGCCCTCAGGATTAAGTACCATACAATTATTTGCATTTTTTTTGAATCGGTCAGGCCCTATCTTATGACATCATTTCTTTTTTTATAATCATTTTGATAGACATGTTGAAATAAAAAGACTTTTCAACTAGGGTTGTCGGTTCTGGACCGAACCGAACCGAAGAATCGAGGATTTTTTGGTTCGGTTTCGGATATCTGAAGAATTTCCAGGAACCGACAACCCTATTTTCAACATAATTTTTTTCCTTTCACCAAAATTTCACCATAATTTTTATACAATTAAAAACCCATAGGTATCCATAATCTCATTGTTTTTTAAATTCATTTTAGTAAACAAATTACTTTTCTAATATTATTTCAACAATATTCTAGCTGTCTAGCTCAATTTTTGTGTTACTCGCACATTTTTAAAGAGAAAAAAAAACTATAGAAAAATTTAGAAATAAATGCTATTTAGATAAAGCTTAGAAAATAGTGCAGCAAAGAGACATGCATTAAAATAAAAAAAACATTCGTGTGCTGTTTTAGACTAACCCCACATATTTTGTGTGTGTTTTTAAAATAAAAGAGAAGAAGCATTCAATAAATTTTATTTTTAGTTTTGGCTTTATTTGATAAATTATATTGTCATTATTATTAGATTTGTGAGACATTTTAACCCCTATATAAACCAAGGATAGACCGAGGTATCCGAAATATGAAACGCGATCTTTTTTTAACGAGAAACCCGACCCTAAGAAAATTCCGAGAAAGCAGGTCCAAAGAAAATTCGAAACCCAAATTCGAAAACATCAACACGAAATCGAAATTTCGAAAATCCGAACTTGAAGCCCGATCCAAAATCGAATATCCGACACGAAACCCAACCGACATTTTTTCTCAACCCGGTCCATCCTTGATTTGAACTTAAATTTTTTTCAATAAAAAATCATCCTCGTTTTTCTTCTTTTGACGCCAAATCTAATTTAAACATAATCGAAAATTCGCCCCCTAATGAATCAACCAAATAATATTTATTTGGAAGAAAAGTGCGATGAGGAAGACGACGAAATTCAACAAATAATTTTAAACAATCAAAAAAATTTTGAGAGGGGAAATTTAAAGAAAATTTCTCAAAGTATTTCGGCACATGCTAACTTGGTTTTCTTTAGTTTTTTCAAAATTTAAAGAATTAAAAATTAAAAGGATTTCCAATTTAAACATAAAAAGCTTTTGGAATCGGATGGTAGAGATGAGGAGGTTGAGAATACGATAACGAACAATAAATTAAATTTCGAAAATGGTTGTCATGTTGAGGAGGAGGACAGCGATGAAGAATTGTATAATTTATTTTAAAGAGTCGAACCTCGTTATAAGTGACACCCTTTGGTAGAAATACCTCATTATGAGATGCGGGTTTTATAGTCTGTTGGTAAAGATGAGTCTGTTCTGTTACCCTCTATAAGACGAGTCTGTTCTGTTACCCTCTATTTAAGATACAACTCATAAGCTACACTCTATATAGCAATAACATACTTCTATTTAATATACACCTCATTATAAGCTACAAATTTTTAAGCCCCAAGGGGTGTCTCTTATAGTGAATTCCGACATGTATTTTAAAAATATATTAAACCGTTTTTCAAAACAGTTTCGCAGCACATTCTTCGCTAATTCCTCTACGAAAATCCAAGTCCGCATTAGCCGGGTTTACCTCTCACCTTGGTACCTCAGCTTCTCATTCAAAGCCGCTTCTCTGTTCAAAAATATTAAAAGAAGGTATTAATGACAGTCAAGAAGAAATTATGGAAATGATAAATTTGAGTAAAGGGGACATTTTACAGGTAAAATTTATTTAAATAGTTCTTTTGCATTCCTCAACTTAAGATTGCTTGAAAAGTTGACCCAAAACTTTCGAGACCCTCCAGAATTAGACCAAGGGGTATCCTTATTACCCCCTTACTAAGGGGCATACTAAGGTGTATCCAAAAAGGCCCCCTTGGTCTGATACCCCTTGGTCTAATTCTAAAGAGTATCAAATGATATCCGCTAATGTCCTCTTAAATGATCTCCGCTCAATAAATTTTTTCCATTTTTTCAGTTCCGCATCGAGGATGACCTCAAAAACAACCGGAAACATTCGGATAATTTAATTGGCGGTTCTCCATCACAATACTCCCCCATCCAAACTCTTCCCACATCTCCCGAACCGCATAGCCACCAACTGGAACAGGATTGTTGGTCAGCCCCAGCATGTCCAAACGACTCCCCAGATTCTTTTGAAATTGGGGAGGGTGATGAAGAATTTTCTAGAGATATGAAAATGTTATCGTCTGAAAGGCAAGACTTGAATTATCGAAAAGAAAGTAGCTGGTCGGCTCCCGGCCAATTTAATAGTGAAATTATTGAACATCCAATGCAAAATGAGAAGAAAGAATACAAACTTGAAGAAGAAAAGTTGAGGAAAAAGGATAATATTTTTACCGGTAATGAAAGCAACGATTTAATTCCTATGGCAGATGATGATGGATCCAATACACCAAATTATGCGTCCTTACATGGTGGATATCTGACTTTACCTCCCGGTTTTAAATGTCACTCAGCTGTCGATAATTCAAGTAATTAGATTATTAATACTTACAATCGAACCTGAATATAAGGCACAACGCAATTTAAATTTTTTTTTAATTTGGTTGGCCTAAGGGGGAGGAAGCTGCCTATACGATACCCTCCATTTAAGACACTAAGATATAGTTAGCAGGTCGGCGGATCCTAGAAAATCCCAGTGTATCCGAATCCGATAACAATACCGGAAATTTTCAATACCTGGACTTTTTCGAATCCTGATCCGCCAATCCTAATAGGCACATGGTGTATCTTATTGTGTGGTTCAACTGTATAAATCCCGCTTGAACTTAATGTTTGGAAAATATTTTTCTACTTCAAGAATTGTCAGATACAATGAACTCTTCATTCTCTTCCTACTTTTCTGACGACGAAGAAGACCAGAGCCCTGATTTGTTTCATTCCCAAAGACGTAAACGTCAACAATTAATGCACCATTCAGCGGCAATGCGTCTTTGTAGGCGTGGAAGTCCTCCTTTTGCCCAGGCAAGCGAAATCCGATTCCTATTTACAAATCTAATTTCTAGATTGATTTACTAAGCGAGTCTGAAATAAGTGATTTAGAGCAGCAAATAGCTAGCGGTTGTTTGGTAAATCGCGATCGGGTATTGACAACAAATTATGAGGGGGATGAGAGGACTAACAAGCATTCAAGCATAGATGATGAATATTCTGACCAGGATTTGGAAGATTTTAAGCAACAAAAACCTAGCGATAATGATGATAATGAAATGCATTCATTTGAGACTGAAAAATATCGGTATGACTCAGGGGTGGACCGGGTTATCCGAAAGCCGAAGCTAGCGGTTGTCAAGTATTTTCCTATCCGAAAAAAATTTTGAAATCTGATCCGACTTTGTCTCCCCTCAGCCTTCCCTTTTATGACTGGACTACTTGACTCTCGTTATACTGTAACCGAAGGGTTCTTAGTTAACCTAAAACTTGTTGTTATCATTTAAAAGAACTTTTATTTTTTTAAGTCATCATCATCTACCTCAAATGAGATTTCATTATTCAATGCCTGCAATTGTTAACTCCTTACAAGATTCAGTACCTGATAGGGTAAAATTTCGTCGATCTGACACTGAAGATTTTTTGATTGAACGGAAAGCTGGTGCCTCGAGTGAATGTAAATACTTTTTTTAATCTTAAATCCTAATTTAAAATCCTAAATAATTTCCCTTATTTATAAAACTAATTTAGGTAGTATAAATTTATTTCACATCCAGGCACATTATAGAGGATTTTACGAGTATTTTATTTTCCCCCATCTGCTATCCAACTACTTTTCTAAGAATATAACTAACCATCTCTCCTTTACAGTCTAAACTAATTTTAGTCGAGAAAAATCCTCATGACTTCCATTCCTAGCTTTATGTCTCTCCTTTTTGTGCCACTTTTAAGGAAAAATCGATTCTGGCAATTTTGCCGTCTTTTAAACTCCATTTTTGGTTGTTTAATTATCCACACATTTTAAAATAGACTTAGAAAAAATCCAAAAAATCCTTGAAAAAATTTCCCAAAAATTTCAGTATTCAACAATCAATCCCCCCTCAAACAGGATGATTTCTGCAACACCCAGACTAACCAAAATGTAACACCCTCAACTCTATCAGATTGTGAAACGGAAGATAAATTGCCTGCATTCAACCCAAATAATAGGCAACATTTGTCATTATCATTCACCTCTAAACGTCGCCAATTACCAAAAACACCATCCCCAGAGGATCCACTTGAACATATTGATATTGCCACTGCCTCTCGTGAACGCCTATTGGACGTTCTTAAACAAACTTATCAGCTGTTAAATTTAAGCAGGGAGAAAGAAAGTGGAAAGAATAAAATTTCATATATGAATTGTGAGGATCAACTAGATCATAATAGAGAGAAGGTACTTAAAGATAATCAAAAATTATACTATAGAGGTCCAAAAATTTTATTAGACTCAAGACTGATGTTTACCTATTTCAGAAAATAGAACATCTCACAACTCCAATTCTAAGTGGTTCCAACTTTTTGAAAGTTCCATGGTTTCCGAACAGAGTTCCTAAAACTGGTTCCAAAAACAGGGAAAGCACCATTGCTCAAGATTAAGGACACCCCCCCCCCCCCCCCCCCCCCCCAACCGAAATCACCCCACGAGAAGTCTTTTTCAATACCAAAACCCTAAGACATCTCTAATAAATAGACCTTATAAAATAATATTCACAGGATGAAACTAAACTTGTATTGCAATCTCTCCCTTCTCCCTCTGTACTTCGCGAAATTCAATCTAAATTGCCCAAGAATTGTTGTAGAGCTCAAGCCTTGGAGGACGAACAGCAATACACGTTCTCCTATGGAATGGATCATTCAACAAATGCCCGTTCAATTGGAAGACGTCGATTATTCTCAATTGAGGGGAGCTATTATGAAGACAATCTTCCAGGTGTGGCTGCACCGTTGGATGGTGATTATGAGTTCAGGACAGCAAGAGAAGACCACCAGCCTCTGAATGAATTGTACAGTCCAACAGAAAATGACAGGACTAAAGGTCCTTATTTTATGGCAATTTTAGAAGCATTCCGTTTCACTATAAGATATAACCCCTTGGATCTGAAAATTGTGGCTTATAATGGAGTGTATGTTGAATAGGAGGTATCGTTTGGAAGCTCTTCCATCCAATAAAGTCCGTTCCAAAATAGGTCCGTTCCAAAATTTTTGCTTTTCTAAAATTTTTTGTAAAATAGGGTAATTTTTGCTGCTGAATCAATATTTAAAGAAATTATTATATAAAAATTGACAAACCTAAGTTGACTTATCGGAAAAATTAGGGGGTGTCAACCTATTTTGGAACGGACTTTAGTCTACTGAATTTGAAAGTTGTATCCTAAATAGGGGGCTAACGTATTTTTGGCAGATCCACCACACAGTGGTGTACTGAATTGAGGTTATCTTATAGTGGGGGTATCTTAAGGTGTATTGAGTTCATCTTACAATTAGGTATTTATTTTATTTCATAATTAGGATATATTTTTGCTGATGGTGCCAAGAGTAGTTCCGGCATTTCTTCAAGTTGTTATACAAGCTCTTCACGGAGTTGCGAGCTTCCAGACTGTGATCAACAACAAAAAACCACCCCAAGAGAGAGGAGAACGTCCCCCCGATTAGACGACCCTTCAATCGTTCCTACCCACCGTGCCCAGTTCGAATTTATGCCTAGACATGCGGACGAATTGAGATTAGATCGTGGCGATGCTGTACATGTAAACGAGAAATTTAATGACCATTGGTGCTTTGGCCTGAATCTCCGTTCAGGGCAGCGTGGAATATTTCCTGAAGCTCTCATAGTTGAAATAGATTTGGTGGATGAGATTTGTAAAAAGGTTCTCCCTGAAACTAAAATGAGGTTGGAACGGGACACTTTTTATTTGACAATGCTTGCTTCTGTTGAAGTTGCCCATCACAAAGGAAACGATATTTTGGTTCAGGCGATTAATAAGGTTTATATTTTGATACTTTAAGTGGAGTCCGGAATTTTCTACATACCGTATTTCATACCGTAATACCGAAGAATACCGATACCGAAAAGTACTAATAACTGTCGTTGAACCAAGACGTCTGTCGGTATTCCATACCGTACTAACGATACAGTATACCGATACCAAAAATACTTTCGATACTACGGTACCGTCCGTGCTCTAATATTACGGTTTTCAACTCTTAAAATAAAAATTTTGTTAGGTCTGTTCAATGTATCTTCAAAAGGATGAGATCCTTGTACCTCAAACGGTGAGCACCAAAAATATTTTTTGAATTATTATTTAATTTTTAAAGGTTTTAATGGAAATTTCATTCCGTGGAATTCATGTAATTGACAAACGGAAAAAGGACGTAATTTCAGAAAATATTTTCAAATTTTAATCAAAATAATTTCCCAAAAACAGATATTTCGTTGCCCTACTTTTGACTATTTTTACAGCCTACAAAACATCTCTTTTTGTGGTGCACATCCAAAAGAATTACGGTAATATCTATTACAGTTGGACCTTACCCTAAGAAATTAATGAGGGATACCTTAAATAGGGTGTAGGTGAAAGAGGACTTTGGATTTTAAAAAATCGTTTGATATTTAAACGTTATGTTGGGGAAGGTTTTAGATTTTGGAGTGTTTAAAGAAAATACCTTGTTTTTAGCCAGTGTTACCTTAAATTTGGGGTGTCAAATATTTTGGCGGCTTTCTCCTCTGGCTAGTCAATTAAAAAATATTTTATATTCCTCATTTCATTATCTTACATTGGGGGATTTTATAGTTAGATCCGACTACTTTACAAAATTAAAAATTATTTTTTAAAAAAAAGATATTTTGGCTTTATCACCAAACACCCCATTTTGCCTCGCTTTGCTTGCCACGTATTTCTTTCTAATGAATCTACTCAAGCTATTGTTGAAGGTTAATTAATTAACTTTAAATATTTAATTATTTAAATATAGCTATTGGACGTGCTTTTAAACGTTCCTATGATGAGTATATGGCTTTTGCCCATCCAACGGAAGATATTTTCTTAGACGAATAATTTTTTGTAAAATCTTTTTATCAATTTGAGAGATATATTTCAGTCATTCCATTTGGTTAGGGTTGACGGTGATTAAAAAATCTTAGGATCAGAGGTGGGTCGGAACATTCAGAGGTGTCGGAAATCGGAACTTGCTCAAGTCGGAATTTGGAACTCAAAATTTTTTCGTAAATCGGAATTCCGACCCTCCTCTGCTTCGGATACCTAGAACAGAACTGAAGAACCGGACCAAAAATTCTCGATTCTTCGGTTCGATTCCAACAAAACCGACAACCCTAAACATTTGTTTAATATGTTTTTCTGTTTTTGTATAAAAAGTTTGATTAAAAAATCAAAAACAATCTTAATTATTTGAGTTAATAAAGGATTGTTTTTCGCTAGTGGGGGAAGGCTTCAGAAAAAATTTTTGGGAAGACAGCGGCAGGGAGGGAGAGGAGACTGGAAATCCTCAAAAAAAACTCAAATTTTGCAACTTTCAGGAACGAGTATAATCCCAATCCGGGAGAATTGGGGTCCCTTCTTCTATTTTTCCCCTGGATTGCCCTAATAAGTACCCAAATATCTGCTTTATTGTCTGAAATAGTCACGCTCTTGTTTACATTTTTAATTAATTTTATTTAAATTATTCTTCATAATTATACCAATTTAAGTCTTGAATTTATAAAAAGGTCGATTTATTTTTATTTATTTAGCTGTTTATATTGACAGATTCTCGGACTTTTTGAGAGAAAATTTTATTTAATTACTTACTCTCTAATAAATTTTCCCCTCAATTTTATTTTAGTATGAGTTGGCAATATTAGGTTATTGAAAGGTAACCATGGAAATCATATTTTCTATTAATTAATTTTAAAAAGTATGAGAAGATTTAGAAAATTGTAAACAACTTTTCTCTTTAATTGGCAAAAACATTTTCAGTCAAAATACCTATGAGAACGAGTCAAAACACCTTTCACCTTATTAATGTAAAATACCGTATTTCTTCTAATATTTAGTGCGACCGGTCGGTTTATTTTTCAACCATCCTCTAGAGGGTTGGTTTATTAGAAGGGGTTGGTTTATTAGAAGGGGTCGGTCTAGTAGAGAGAGTCGCACTATTAGAAGAAATACGGTACCTATGTTTTTTTACTTTTAAACAGACAATCGCTTATGAAATACTGCAAGCTTAAAATATCATATTTCTGGGTTCACCCTACAAGTCCTAATACATAGAATTAATTACCAGGGATGTGTATCATGTAAGGTTGTCGGATAGTTGGAAATCTTCGGATATCCGGATCCGGATCCGGTATCCGAACCGAAATTTTCGGATATCCGGATCCGGATCCGATATCCGGACCGAAAATTTCGGATATCCGGATCCGATATCCGAACCGAAAATTTCGGATATCCGGATCCGGAACCGAAATTTTTATTTTAAAAATTTTCGCCTGCGGCGCTGTAAGGTTGAGTCCCAATGGAGGATATAGAGGGATTAAGATAAATTATGATGGATTTGGTAAGTTAACAAAAGTATTGAGGGAATCTAGGATTAACAGGTTATCTATGTGAGGAATGAGTTATTTTGGGGAATTAATGGAGACATCAGGTATTTTCTTACATTTAAGATTGGTGGATTAAAATCTGGTGGTTGGGAATTACGAGAGATAATGAGAAATTTATTGATTAATTCCCTATATCCCCTCTAATCCCAATATTTTTTAAGGACGTATCTCACATTTTCAGCGCCTCAGGCGAAAATTTTTTGAATTTTGGAACTCAAGAAGATAGATTTCTTCCTTCTTCGGCGCCGCAGGCGAAAATTTCAAAAATTTTGGAGGTCAAGAAGCCAGATTTCTTCCATGTTTTGCGCCGCAGGCGAAAAGAGTTTTGGAAAGCTCCTGAGACAAAAATCTTTAATTTGCAGCGCCGCAGGCAAAAATTTTTGGAAGTTTCTAAGATCAACGGACCAGAGTTCTTCCATTTTTCCCTAATTCTAGGATCCGAACCGAAGATTTCGGATATCCGGATCCGGATCCGGTATCCGAACCGAAAATTTCTGATATCCGGATCCGGATCCGATATACGAACCGAAGATTTCGGATATCCGGATCCGGATCCGGTATCCGAACCGAAAATTTCCGGATATCCGGCCTTTTTTCGGATCCGGATATCCGGATCCGACAACCTTAGTATCATGTTCTCTAGGAATGTGTGTTATGCCGTTTGGCGTTTAGCGTTTGGCGTGTTTTAAAATTTTGAAAAATTGGCGTTTGCGCGCCACGCAAAAATTTTGGCGCACATCACTGTTGTTCTCTTCTGAGTTGTTTTCAATGAGTTGATCTTTTGGGTTGTCTCATATTTTAATCGTTAGTTAATTATTATTTGTTAGACTATAGTTTCCGAAAAATATTTTTGATGTTGTAAGGCGGATATCATCCTGAAATCACGTGAACAATGTTGTCGCTATAAACTTTGCTCTAAGCAACGGAAGTTCCCAGAGAAAAGGCAAAGAACGCCACAAACGGCCATTCCCAGAGAGTTATTAGCTGCTTATTATCTAAGTTTATTATCGCCACTAACTTATCCTTGGGAAAGCAATAAGGAAGTAGGCTGGTGCATATAAGCTCTAATGTAATAGGCAAAGGCAGATCACTTCTTCATTCATTCAACAGAGTTGCCGGCCGGCCAATCCATCGAGTCTTATAGGGAAGAGCTCTCCCTATATTCCCCCACTGCGAGCATTCACCTATTTCTATACTCTGCGGAGTTCACACATGTCTGCAGCATGCGCGACTTTGCTAATAACATCAACTAAACAACGAGGCACTGGGGAACGGGACCAACCGCTTTACTATGTTTTGAACTAACATAAAATTTTTTATTTTTTTTCCTAAAATTAAAATTTCTTTTAAGATTTTTTAATTTTTTTTTAAATGCCCCAAGAAATTATGGAAGTTGTGGAACAAAATCAAACAATTGACTTAACAACCGACAAGGATGGAGGGGTTTTGAAGACTATAATAAAGTAAGGAAGGAAGGGAGGTTTTGAAAATATTTTCTTTTTAAAGGCAAGGAATTGATTTAAATAAACATCCAAGGAAAGGCGACACAGTTTTTATTCATTATACTGGGACAATTAAGGAAACTGGAAAAAAGTTTGATGATAGTAGAGCTCGTGACCAACCTTTTTGTTGTTCTTTGGGACGTGGACATGTAAATTAAATTAATAATTTTTTTCTTAAACTTGTCTCTATAAGTTCTCGAACTAGCCAAAAATTTAAAGGCCCACAAACCCTTCGAAAATAGGCTCCATACGGGAGAAAGCCCGAAAATTGGTAAGGAAAGGGTAATTCTTCAGTTTAGACCCCCCCTCCATTTTCCGGAGTCCCTGACCATTTTGAGTTTTCTCTGACTATTTTGTCTCAGCTCAAAAAGTTCTTTCGAATGATATAGCCTTAACAAAATAGCAGATGCCGCAATGAGATTTAGAAAACGGTGGGGGGTCTAAACAAAATTGCCGAGGAAAGTGACCTTGCTCTACTTGATAGAAGCAGTTAGTCTGGATCCCTTCCAGACAGTTCGTCTTGATCCCTTGTTAGTCGAATTCGGGAAGCTAAGAGGGAATTAGGGAAAAATGAAAAAGTTCAAAAAAGAGGGCTCATAATGGTCAAAATTGCCACAAACTATTTAAAAAAAAATTTTGCAATTTTTCTTTTCAGATAATTAAAGCTTTGGATCTTTGTCTTATCACTATGTGCAAAGGTTTTTTTATTAAAAATTAATTAAAAAAAATTTTTTTTTATAAATTTAGGGGAGGTTGCACGTTTAGAATGTCTTCCAAAATATGCTTATGGACATTCTGGAACGCCACCAAAAATTCCAGGAAATGCAACGTTAATTTTTGAGGTATTAATTAAATTTTTGAGTTTATTTTAAATAATTTAGGGGGAATTTACTTAATTTTCTTTAAAAATGCAAGGGAGGGAGGATCTATTTATTAGAATTTAAAACGTTTAGAAAAATTTTAATATTATAGAGAAGGCAAGGGCTAGATAAGGTCTCGTTCCCAATAGTCTTTATTTCACCTTTAATTTGGTTGGACAGAACTATCAGGATATCATCGGCAAATCCGACTTCTTTCCGTGACTTAATTCTTGCAATATCTGAATTTGATTTTTAAGAACCCTTTTGTTTTCTTTTTTAAAAAACCTCTCTTCTTTTCTTTAAGATTGAACTTCTCAGTTTTGAAGGGGAAGATTTAAGTCCTGATCGTAATGCACTAATTACAAAATCAATACTCAAAGAAGGAAAAGGCAAGTATGATTGTCCTCCTGAACATGGAAAAGTTAGAGGTTTTTTAATTTTTTATTAATTTAATTTAAAAAAATTTTCAAGTTCATATTTGTGGAAAAACTGGAAAAGGCAAGATTTATATTATTAAATTAATTTTTAGAAAATCCGCAAATTGTGTCCGCAAAAAAATGCGGACAAATATTTGCGGACACTTGTATTAGTTTCCCCTTATCTTTAAAAATTCACCTAATTTAGGCGAAAACGAACGCATTTTTTACCAAAAAACACATTTGGAATATACTCTGGGTGAAGGATTGGAATTTGGTTTGCCTGTAGGTATTGACATGTTCGTTTATTTTTTAGAAAATTTTGAAAAAAAAAATTTAATTTTTAGAGCAATTCGAAGAATGAATAGAGGGGAAAAAGCAATTGTTACTTTAAGAGGACATTTTGCTTATGGATTGGAACCACCCCCATATTATCAATTAGATAAAATGGCTGAAGTGAATTTTACTATTTTCCTTAAAGGATATGAAAAGGTTTGGAAATTTTTTTGAAGTTTTTGAAAATTTTTATGAATTTTCTCAAATTTTTAAATTTTTTAAAATTTTATGAGGATACCTTGAGTCAGTAGAATTTTCAAAGAAAACTTTTTAAATTTTTTTCTAACAAGGGAACCACTCGAACTGTGTGTAGAAAATTTTAAAATACCATCGTGCAAAGCCAGAAATTGGTAATAGGTTATCGACCATGCTCTACACGATGGTATGCTTTTTATTTAAAAATTTTTACTCACAGTTCGAGTGGTTCTCTTTGTAAGATTTGAAATTTTTTAAAAATTTTTTGAAAATTAATTTTCTTTATTTTTTAATTTTTAGATGAGAGCAAATTGGGAATTAAATGACGAAGAAAAACTTGAAAGAGCCCAAAATTTTAAAGATTTGGGAAATGAATTTCTTAAAGCTGGGAAATATAATGTTGCTTTAAATAAGGTTTTTTGTTAAATTTATTTTAAAATTCTTCATTTTTTTAAAAGTATTCTGCAATAATTTATTTAATGGAACATGCAAAATCTATGAAATCTGAAGAAAAAGGAGGGAAAGAAATGGCTGAGAATTTTCAACAAATGTTCTTTTTTGGGTTGTTAAATAGTGCTCTAGCAAGTCTTAAAATGGGAGATACACTTGAAGCAATAAAATTTTGTGACAAAGTTTTGGAGAAAAATGCAACGAATGTTAAGGCTTTGTATCGAAAAGCACAGGTTTTTTTGCTATTTTTAAAAGCAAAAATTTTATTTTTTTCAACATTTAGGCATATCAACAAAGACAGGATTACGACGAAGCTATTAATTATTTCAAAAAAGTTTTGGAAATTGAACCAGAAAATAAAGGTTTTTTATACAATTATTTAATAATTTTTTAAACGGGACAAAGCCGGTCTACTTCGGGGATTGACTGAACTTAAAAGTCTCAGTTAGATTGATTTTACCATCATTCTTCACAGATCAACTGATTGCACTTTTGGTCAAATGCAAGGGGTAGCCAGGGGGACGATTTCAATAGGGGCTAAAATGAGGCATTTATTTTGGCGCTTCAAACGCAAATTTTGTTGTACATTCTGCAGCGCCTACCTTTTTTGTTTTTCACATATTTTAACTGTATCTGATCTCAAAAAACATTCCCATATTTCATAATAATTTAAAATAATTTTTCTTTTTTAAGCTTCTGCTCAACAAATTATTGAATGTAATAATCAAAAACTTGCAGTTGCTGAACATCAACGAAAAAAATTTAAAGGAATGTTTGGTTAAATTATGAGAGAGATATACAAAAGAAGGGGTATTTAAATTATTTCAAAAAAAAATGAGCTTTCTCTTCAACTTTTTTTTGGGCATTTTTATGGTTTCCATAATATTTTTTTGGTTGACTCTTATTAAAATACTAGTCATAAATTATATTTAAATTATTAAACATGTTGCCGTTCAAATTTATTTTCCAGAAAACCTTTTGTTGTTTTTTAATGGCCTTGGATCAAGAATCTAGCCGATATAGCAAATAAATTCTCGATTTTGGGAATGGGATTTCCAACCCAAAAAATTTCAGTAATTCCTGATTTTCGAAAATCGGGTCGGCTAGATCCACCCTGGATTATCTAAAAAAAATTTTTTGTTCAGTCTATGGTCATTTAGTTTAAAACTCTATCCATTACAAGGGAGTAGCCAGTCCCCCCTACCTTTAGACCCCCTAAAATCCGACCCTGATGTCTTTGATCCATTAGCTAATTTATACAAATTTTGGATTGTTATGGAGGTTTTTCTGAAATTTCTTTTAAATGAATTGAATTTACATTGATATACTCTTTTCTAGGATTGTCGGTTTCAAACCGAACCGAAAAAACCGAAGATTTTTGGTTTGTCGGTTTCGGTTAACCGATGAATCTGGTGAAACCGACAACCCCCAACTCTTCTCTCTTTAAATTTATGTAAAAAATATTTTTTTCTTTTTGGGTAAATTTTAAAAAATAAATCTTTCTCAAACTTAAAATTCAAAATAATTTGGAGGAGTTTCACATTCATTTTCGTAATAATCAAAATTTTTTTCGTTTCTTATTTCTGCTTCAGAAGCACAATCATCAAACATTTCTGTTAGGGCATAAGAGTGGGGAGGTTGAAGTAAATTAAATTGATTTATTTGGTTAGTTGGAGAAGGATTAATGATTGGAGACCAACGACGTTTACGTGAATATTGATCCTTAAAAATTAATTTTTTGGTTTTTATAAATTGCAAGGAAGAAATGAGATCCAGCTAACATTACGTTTACTAGGGATGGGAAATTAAAACCTTTCACTTGATCTTGACCAGGTCCTTGACCTTGCGTCCTGTAAAATGCCAGATTCTTTCCTCTGGATCCAAGGAAAACCAAGGTCTGGATCCAGATCCAGGTCGATCTCTACCGCTTACTAGGTAGCGCCCCGGTAGCTCAGTAGGTGGTGAACGAGTAACTGTCAAGAGGTCGTAGGACCTTAATGCCTGCCCGGGGCTACTCTATCTTTGCTAAAAAATTTTTTCAATTAACCTCACGCCATTTTGTCCATTCAGTTTGTGTATAAACATTTTTCTTATTTTTTTGTTTTGTCTCCTTTTCTTTTTCATTATTATTTAGTTCATAATTAGTTAATGCTGGTTGTTGAATTAATCCAACGGGGAAACATCCAAACAAACTTGTCAATAAAGGGCTCCCCCCAAGCGTAGAAAATGTTTGGGCAAAACGGAGATTTTCGCTCATTGAATTTGCAAGTGCCTATTTTTTGGAAAATTGTTTAAAAACGAAACCTCATCACCCTCTTGGAGCTAAAAAATCGTATCTTATGACTTATTCTAGAAGGAGGGTATCTTAATGATGTTGATTTAAAATAGAGTATCTCAGCCTACTCACCAAAGTTTGAAAATCGTATCTCTTAAATAGGAAGTACCCCTTATAAGGAGGTTATCTTATATGGAAGGTATCCCTTACGCAACTCCTCCCCATTATATGGTCAATCAGAATTTATAAAGCTCTGAATCTTAAAATGACGTTAAGACTAGAGACCTTTGATCGAGACGAGATCTCAACCAAAAATCTCGGTTATAGAGACCGAGATTTTTTCGAGATCTCGATTCTCGTACGACCCTCCCAGTCCGATCTCTAGTTAGAATATTGGGCTTGACGTATAATAAGGTTAGTAGTTAACCCCCCGTCCGAGTCGTGGGGGCAGAGGGGTCCGCAAAATTAATCCCTAATTAATTCCATGTAATTACACCACTAATTAAGCATAACCAAAAGGTGTAGGGACATTCCGAACTATCCCAAGAGTCTTATCAAAGATAACTGATTTAAGAAAAGGGTCCGCAAAATTAATCCCTAATTAAGATCAATTAATTATTTTACTAATTAAGCATAACCTAAAGGTTTAGGGACATCCAGTACCATCCCAAAGGGCCTTATCAAAGATAACAGATATAAGAAATGTTCCGTGAAATTAACCCTAATTATTTCCTTGTATGTAATTACTTCCTAATTTTTTAGTAATTAATTAGGAAAATCCGGTACCAATCTTGGAGCCTGTCAAACCAAAAGGTTTAAGTCCCTGTCCCCAAAAATTAAAATTTATTTTTCCTCTTTTCCTTTTCAAAAATTTTCTTTTGATTTTCTTCTATTGTAATTTTCTCGCAGCGTGCGTGTAGTTTTCTTTTGTAAATTTTTTTAGGTCAGCTTAAAAACTTTTCCTTTTCTTTGGAATTTTTTTAAATTTTCCTTTTGAATTTTTGTTCGCGCAGTGTGCGAACATCTTTATTTTTTAAAATTTTCTTTTGTAAAATTTCAGGTCAACTTAAAATCTTTTCCTTTTTCTTTTGAATTTTTTAAAAATATTAAGGTCATCTTAAAATCTTTTCCTTTTTCTTTTGAATTTTTTAAAATTTTTCTTTTGTAAAAAATTTTAATAAAAAATTTTTTAACTTATTTAAAAAATTCTAGGTCATCTTAACCTTAATAGGTATTTCTTTCGTGAACAAAAGAAATAAAGTTCAAAAAATTTATTGAATAAAATTTTTTGGATAGAAAAGAAAATAAAGGATTAAATAGTTAAAATAAAAAGAGTTTAAATAAAAATTAAGGTTAAAAATGTTTTTGATGGAAAAAAATAAAGAAAATAAATTGGAAAAAATAGGAGTAATATTAAAATATTGTACTGATTTCCTTCATCTGCTACAATCTATCACCTTTGCCTACATTGTTTTTATCTCTTGCTTTTTAATTCGGTACTACAACATCTCTCTTAAATAAAATTTTATAAAATTTTCCAAAAATTAGGTCAATTTTTCAAGGTTATTATTAAAAATTTTAACCTAGTTATGAAATTTTTAAAAAATCCAACTGTGTTTAATTTTGAAAATCCTTTGAATAAGTGGAGCTAGAACGAAAGTATAAAAAGAGAATGATTTTATCTGAAAAATCATTCTACTGTTCAACATCTACTACTTCGAGACAAAACTCCTTTTTTTCTATTTTATTTTTCAAAATGTTTCCCCCACCACCCAAAAAATTTAAGAATTTTTCCATTTCCAATATTCTAGGTTCCCAAACTAACAATCAATATGTAAAGAAGCTTGGTCATGAGACCAAGTTTAACCAGAAATTTAATTCGTCTAAGGTCTCATCTAAGTTCCTTATTTCTGACCTACCGAATGACCCTGAATCCCTTTTAGCTGGGATCTTCCAAAATACCATCGACGAAGCTCTTAAAGAGAGTCGTCAATGGGGGGTTGAACCTGAACAACTAGGTTGTATAATATCGAGTCAACACCTCGACTCGGATGTCTGGATCCCAGTCCGAGAAATCACCCCCAACACGATTGATTCAATCCTGAATCAATTCCTAAAGGTCGCCCAGAGTAAGAAACAAGATAGTGGTATGTTGTGGGGGGCACCTTTTCAAGTCTCGGTATCCACCATCCAAAGAAGTAACACCCCTCGTCGAGTGCACGGCCGTGGAAGAAATTCTTCATCAAAACAAATCAAAATCAACGACAAATCTTTAATTAAAATCCGCAACGACGATAATTATTGCCTCTTCTATTCTTTGATTTCAACTTTCATCTATGCAACATGTTTATGGCCTAAATGGAAATTCTATGACTACTTACACAACAGATTTGGTATGGCTAATCAATTCAAGAAAGATACAATGGATCTTATGGAAGCTGTTGGTGCACCAGTCAACAAAGACAGCTACGATGCAGAAGAATGGATCCCATCTGTGGTTGAATATTGGAATTTACTTAATAAAGGATGGTTTAAAGTTTTTATATTTGGGGATTTAGGGGAAAAACCTATTTATAAATATGGCCCCGATAATTATGATACACCTATAATTTTGTTTTATAATAAGGAACACTTTGATGGGGTTCGTAGGGCTTGTGACCTTTTTGGGCAACCTTATTGCCTATCCTGTGAAAGCGTTTATGATAAGAAGACTAACCATGCAATCTCGTGTAAATCAAGATGCCCTAACTGTTCAAGGGTTGGCCCCGGGTTTCCATGTAAAAATATAAATGATTTCTTTAAATATTGTAATGGTTGTGGGAAAGACTTTAGAAATGAAAACTGTTATAACCATCATATCACCTCAAATTTTTGTAGTTCCTCTAAGAAATGTGTAAAATGCGGGGTTATCTGGGATGTTAAGGATAATAATAGGAATGGGAGGGAGGGTCACGTTTGCTCCGAACGCTATTGCACAACGTGCGGTAGCTACCACGATCCCAAGCGTGGGTGTTACATCAAACCCCTTGTCATCAAACCCCCAAAGACTTATCGAATTATCGCATTTGACTTTGAAACCATGCAATATCGTGAAGGGGATAAGGGTAAAATGCACGATGTTAACTTTATAGGGGTAAAGGTAAATTGTCCCGAGTGTATCACTAATGGACCTAACCCTGATTGCAGTGTTTGTGGGGAACATAGAACGATAACCTTTTCTACGAGACCTTTCCAAAAGACACCTGTTGACATTCAAAATGTCACAGAGAATCCCTTAGAAGAGTTTGTGACATGGATTATCGATTCTACCGTGTCAGACACGGTTGCCTTCTCACACTTTGGGGGAAGATTTGATATGGTATTAGTTTTTAAGGAATTGTTTCTTAGAGGGTTGACACCAGACATGATTAAAAAAGGTAATAAGTTGTATGAAATGAAGGTAAAAGTTGGTAAAAAGAATTGGGTTATCTTTAGGGACACTTTTAATTTAATGCCCATGTCCCTTGCTTCCTTGGTCCCTGCCTTTGCACTTAGTGTAGAGGACAAACCCTTCTTTCCACACATGGTAAATAGACCGGAAAATTATGGTAAGGAAATTTTCCCTGTCAAGGATGATTACTTGGCTGATGGAATGATGCCCGAGAAGAGAGCGCAATTTGATAAATGGTTTGCTGAACACAAGAATGAACCCTTCAATTTGGATGAATCCCTGGCATCATATTGTACCAACGATGTGGAAATTCTGATGGCTGCTCTGGTTGCATTTCGCCGCGAATTCTTGGAGGTTTCAAATGGATTGGACGTGCTGAGGGAAGCAATGACAATCGCCAGTGCTTGCATGAAGCACTTCAGAACTAATCATCTACAATCTCAACATCTTGGAATTGTTCCAGAGAAGGGCTACGACAACGCAGACAACCAGAGTTTGCTTGCTCTTCGATTCCTTGCCTGGTACGCTGAGGAACACAATGTAAACATACGTAATGCTTATTCTAAAGAAGGGGAAAAGAGATTTGGGAATTATAAGGTAGATGGGTGGGTTGAAGAAAATAAATTGGTTATTGAGGTCAATGGGTGTTGTTGGCATGGGTGTAAAAAATGCTTTCCTGATGATGAAATAAGGCTTCCCAATGGGGTTTCTGCGGGGGTTCAAAGGGAAAGGGATGAAAAACGTTTGGAATTTATTGAAAGTTTTGGAGTAGAAGTGGAAGTTTATTGGGAGTGTGAAATAAGGGGGATGCTTTCAAGGGATAGGGTTATGAGATTAAAGTTTAAAAATTATTTGGACAATGGACCGATCGATATTCGATCGGCATTCTTTGGGGGGAGAACCGGACCACTAAAACTATTCCATAAAACGGGGGAGGGGCAAAAAATTTCCTATTATGATGTGACCTCCTTGTATCCGTTCATCAATGTGTCAACACGATACCCAATTGGTCACCCTGTCGTCCACATTTTAAACAACGATGTCAACTGGACTCAACCATCTGACAACACTTATGAATTGGCTCTTCTAAAAGTCTTTGTAATACCTCCACGCAGCATCGACATACCAGTCCTGCCTATGAAAGTTGGAGACGACGATGAAAGACTTCTGTTTCCACTTTGTTCCACTTGTGCAAAGGAACATCCACATGGGGATGTGAATGAAAACTACACTTGCAAACACTCAGACCAACAACGGGGATGGGTATCAACATGCACATCAATTGAGTTGAATGAGGCATTGAAGGAAGGATATGTGGTCACCAAAGTCTTTCGCGTATTAGAATATAAAAATTATGACGACAACCTCTTTCGTCCTTACATCCGTGAATTTATGGCACAGAAAATTCACGCGAGCGGCTTTGACAACGACATCAAAGGAGACCAACAGAAGGAAGAAAACTTTATCAAGGAGTGCAAAGAAAAGTTTGGAATCATCATCGACCGAGAGAAAATGAAGGTTAATAAAGGTAAAAGGACACAAGCCAAATTATGTCTCAACAACTTATGGGGCCGTTTCTCTCTTCGAAACTTTGGATTGTCTCAATGTGTAGTTACGGACGACCCTGCAGTCTACACCAAATACTCAAACGACCCTTCGCTTATTATCAACTTTTTTGAAGAATTAACAGATGATCTACTTTTAATTTCATACACCAAAAAGAAGGAATTTGTGGAAGAACATGACTCATCAAATGTCATCATCTCCTTATGGACTACCTCAGCAGCGAGGATCCACTTGCTTCACGCCATGCAACAGGTTGTGAGGACTCCTGACTGCACTTTGCTCTACACCGACACGGACTCCTTAATCTTTTCACACCCAATTGACAACTGCCCTCTTCAACTTGGTCCTCATCTGGGTCAATTCACTGATGAGTACCCGAACTTCAAAATTTTGGAATTTTGCTCTGGTGGCGCAAAACAGTATGGACTGAAGATGGAAAAGAAGGATGCACCTAGCAATGAACCTGTCTTCGTGCTCAAAGTGCGTGGGATGACTCTGAATTGGGATGCAATCAATAATCAAGGAATGCGGTATGACACGTTTAAAGAAAAAGTGTTCAACTTTGCTGAAGGTGATTATGATCCAATTATTGTTTCTTATCCAAATTTTTTACGTCCATCTGTTAAAGATGGATCAGTTACCACTCTTCCTCTTAAGAAAATTTATAAGCCCTACGTCGGAAAGGGAGTAGTCCGCCCTTCTGATTTTTCTGTATTGGACTTTGGATTTGTTAATTTGTGATTTTTCCCAACTTGGAGATGGAAAGTAGCCAGGGGTATGGGCACCCAAACTCTATACCAACCATCGTAATGTTGCGAGTCACACCTCTCATTGACTTGTCGATGATTATCAAATGTGTTATTCACATATTGTGAGGTAATCCTCGCATTGAAAATCGGTGGTAGCGGACTTGAGTAAATTCTCAAGTCCCTGGTTGAGTTTGGTGATGTCTGTCGAATGGCGAAGCCATTCTCCTTCCCTTTTTATATTCACTATTTTTATTCATTATTTACACATTATTGTATTTTAATTTTATTCGTGATAAAAATTTTAAATATGTTGTTTAAAAAATACAGAATTAAGAAAAATTAAGATAAAATAAATTACCGAATTAAGAGTAATATCTTTACAATTTTAGGGGTAAAATTGCATAATTAAGGAAAAATTTGTACATTTTTTAAAAATACATTTACATAATTAAGTGTAAAGTGCGGAATTAAGGAAAAGAACATTACAATTTTAGGGGTAAAA
Source organism: Meloidogyne incognita (assembly GCA_036172945.1). Lineage (NCBI taxonomy): Eukaryota > Metazoa > Nematoda > Chromadorea > Rhabditida > Meloidogynidae > Meloidogyne > Meloidogyne incognita. Next base: position 723,527 of record JARQAC010000006.1, on the reverse strand, counting down.
TTGCGGAATTAAGGAAAAATATTACATATTTATCATTTTTCAATGTATATAGGGTATATACAAGGGGGTACATATACATATAGGAGGCATAGATATCTTTACCATTTGTCCTGACTTAGGTCTCCTCTATAAATTTCATCATCATCTTCCTTGTTCATAAATATTGTTGGACTTCCAAGTGATGAAATTGATTCAGATTTTGATTTATCTTCTTGTAGTGTTAAACGTCCCATCTCTACTGCTAAACGATTTATCTTATCCATGTGTTCTTCATCAACGAACTCCAATACTTCCAAAGGATAGAAACGATCCTTCTCAAACGGTCTGCGATCAATAACACAATTCAAATAAGGATTGCGCAGACGAATGCGATGTCTTGTGTAAAAATGTTGTGATATAGTAACATTATATGGTCGTCGAAGTCGTCCATAGGCGAAAATTCTGTTTGCACCCTTTCTTGTCAAACCTCCAAATAAAAAGGTTTTTCTTTGACAATTTCTGTTTAAATATGTTGTCTGGACTTTTCGATCCAAAAATTCTTTCATAACTCGTATACGAGTTTGAGGATTTACTAGGTGTCCGCTTAGACTAAGAACTGAACATTCAAGGAAGCGAGCGATTTCATCGATTACACGGACCATTTTGATGAATGACTATAGAAAATGAAGAATGAAAATTTTTCAAAGTCTTATATATGCCTCGGATCTCTTGATTTCATAATCTTTTATTTGACCTAGTTACATTTTTAATTTGTTTCCTACTCCCTGCTGTGAGGTGTGATCTATTTAATCGACCTACATCTTAAAATACAGTTCATTATTAAGATGAGCGAGGAGAATTTCGAAATCATAAGATTTGTCAAAGGCATTCGCGAATATCGCGAATTTAAAATAAGAACATATGTGCATTCAATTAATGATGCGCTAAAAAATCACATTCAACTTGACATGGGGGCAAGACTTAGTATTCTCATCAATTACTTTAGAGCAGGAAAATGGTGCTCCGACTGTCTAGCTTTTGTTGTGAAACAAATGCAGGATGAAATATTTCTTCCTAAGGATGAAAAATCCTTTGTATACGCTTTCTATCTATGTCCAGAATGTGCAGATATTACCAAGAACTATCTCGATAATTTATAATTTTTTTCACAATTTTTTGTACAAATAGATCTGGATCATTTTGTTTATCTAATAAAGTTAAATATTCATTAAAGTTGTACCCCTTTGAAAGAAAATAGGCAAATGAAATACAGTGGTGGGCACAACAATTTGAATAAGGGGACTGATATGTCCTTACATTTCTAGTTACAATAGAAAAATTTTTTAAGAACGAATCTATAATACAAATACTTGTTGGTAGGTTTAGACTATCAAAATAGATTGCCTTTATTTTATCTTGTACGTATATAGAAATCCAATGTGAACCTTCGAATCCTTGAGGGTCCAAATTTACAATCAATACTTTTCCTTGCATTGGCTGAGGAAGATCATTACATGGAAAACATCCTTGAAAGATTGAGTTGTGTAAGGGTTGGAGTTCAATATCGTTGCTATTTGACTGTTGTACATTATTTTTAGGAATATTAGTTTTTAGCCAAAAGACTGAGCGCAGTTGATAAATAACTAGGCTTACAAAAAGCATAATATATAGTCCAATCATACTCCAACAAAAAACATGACTGTAAAGACTGTTGTCTTGTGGTCCTTCTTTACATAATTCAATTGCTGGGAGAGTTAATATTGGTGGACTTGGAGCAGAAATTCTTTCAATTGTGTAATTTTTTTCAGGGTATCCTGCTCTTCTCAAAAATTTTGAATATTCTGGAATCTCTTCTAATTTATCCATAGCTTCTTTAGTTAGCTCAACACTCGGAGCAAACAAACGAATTAAAAATAAAGATAGTAAAATTCTTTTCATTTTTTTCAAATGGTTGTATCACTTGCTATGGTTCGGTTTTTATCCAGCATTATAAGGGAGTCTGCCTCGCCCATCACAATGAGCATAGCTCCACCGTCTGGAACCGGTTGACTAAATTTAATATGCACAGCTGTGGTCCCATTTTTGATCAAGTCAAATGTTCCACTATTATCGTCACCACTATTAGTTAGGTTAAATACATATATGCAATGTGTCTTTCCATATTGTTGGTAAGTGATCCCATTATTTTCATTGGAATTTATTAAACCTGTACCTTCATTCATATCGTGGAAGGCTCTAACATATCTCCCATTCTTATAATCAAAGTCATAGGGTGCCTGGGGATAAGGTCTTCCATTAGCAATAATACTAATTTCTCTGACATTAAAATGTTGAAAGTTGAACGGACTTCGCCCAATATTCCCAACATAGTCTGAATTTGCAACTAGTCCTAGCGTGAGTCTTCTAGGAATTTGATCCATGAATAGGTTTGCATTAAATTCATAACGACCTTGACTTATAAAAAGAGGTTTCATCATTGTTTTTCTTATAGCGTAACGAGCGGGTTTAGTTTCTAACTTTCTTGCAATATCTAAAGAGAGTCCGTCCATCAGGTCGACCTTTTTCACATAGAGCTTACAGCTTACAACTTCAATCTATGTAATTTTGACTACTATGAATTTTAAAGTGGTATGGCGTATCTGATAGAGGATTACTGGGTAGGATTTCAAAGTTTTTGGACGATGATATACTTACATTAGTAGGTGGAACTTGGAAAAAATCTAGTGCATTTGTTATAGAATTTATACTATCGCGATCAATTTTATGGAAGGACATTTTAATAAAATCCAAAGGTATCAGATCTTAATCTTTTTCTTTTTATAACTTTTTGATGACTGGGAACTTGTTTCCTTTTTATACCCCTTCCAGCTCCAAATTGTTTGGGTAAGCCTCCTTTCTCTAGTACTGTGTCAATTCCCTTCTTTCCTTCCGAGACTAGTGCTTCTTTTACTGGTTCTCCTTGAATAACCCTACTGAGTGCTCGATGACCTGTATTTAGGGCTTCCTCTGATACAGTAGTGCCTACTTTTTTCATAATTGGAAGGAAATATCTCCAAAGACCTCTCATAATGTCTCCAACTCCGGCTCCTTTTTGTCCATATCCTCTCTGAAAAGGAGCTGCTCCTTTGAAATATTCATCTGAAATTCCATCTCCCCTCATTGGGAGAAAATCATCATAACTTACAGTGTTAGTGTCAAATAAAATGTGAACCATTTTTCGTTAGAATGAAATTTAGAAATTTATGACCTTCTTAAATATGAGGACCAGTAGCACCGTCCCAAATTCAAATGGTACTAGTCGTCCGTTATCCATTGTTCTAAGTTCAATCTCAATCTCATTAACTTCCTTTGGTAGGACCCTTGCGTAAATGGGTGAATCGTAAATTTTTTCATAATATTCCCCAGGTGTTGCTCCTGCAACAGAAACAACTCTCAATAGCGAGCTGAGTGAGTTACCGATAATCATATTTTCGGTAAGTCCTTTAGAGTATACAGCAAAACTTGAAAATCCTCCGCGTAAATCACAACCATATTTTGCCACTTCATTATTTCGAACCATATCAGGGTTTTCAAATCCTAACACATAACCAAGTTGGTTTGAAAAGGAAAGATACTTTATCTTTGGATGATTGAACTTGACTTTAAATCTTTCAAAGTCAACGTGATAAAATATTTCTATTGCATCAATAATTTGTTTTTGGACTGATGAATCTATTTTGTCCTTTTTTAATCTACCATACTGTCGCAAAAGTGCTGGCATATTTGGTAAATAGTTTATTCTGGCTTGTCTTGTTGGTGTTTTTCCAAGAATTTTTGTTAGTACTTGTTCCATTTCTTCAGTCCACAGAGGATCTTTAAAAATAGCTTCAGGTTCAGGAAGTTTTGGAAGTGTAGGTGAACTAGGTGAGGATTGCCCTTCGGTTGAAGAAGGAGATAGAGATCTTAATTCTTCTTCATTATTTTGTTTTAAAGGCAGAGGAGTGGGTAGAGAAGGTTGTGTTGGAGGTTGAGGAGTCGTAAGTTGAGGGGATGATTTTGGTCTTTGAGGAGGTTGAGGTGGAGTTTGAGAAGTGGGTTTTGGAGGTTGAGGTGGAGTGGGTTTTGGAGGCTGTTGTGGAGTTTGAGGAGTGGGTTTTGGAGGTTGAGGTGTTGTAGGCTTTGGAGGTTGAGGTGGGGTTTGAGGAGTGGGTTTTGGAGGTTGAGGTGTTGTAGGCTTTGGAGGTTGAGGTGTTGTAGACTTTGTGGATTGAGGTGTAGTTTGAGGAGTGGGTTTTGGAGTTTGAGGAGTGGGTCTTGGAGGTTGAGGAGTGGGTCTTGGAGGTTGAGGTGTTGCAGGTTTCGGAGGTTGAGTTGTAGTTTCTGGTGCAGGTTGTGGAATGGGTTTTGGAGGTTGTGGAAGTTGTGGTGAGGGTTGTTGCGAAAGTTGTGGTGTAGGTTTTGGAGGTTGAGAAGTGGGTTTTGTAGGGTGCGGAAGTTGTGGTGAGGGTTGTGGAGAAAGTTGTGGTGTAGGTTTTGGAGGTTGTGCAAGTTGTGGTGAGGGTTGTTGTGGAAGTTGTGGTGTAGGTTTTTGAGGTTGCGGAGTCGGTTTTGGAGGTTGTGGAAGTTGTGGTGAGGGTTGTTGCGGAAGTTGTGGTGTAGGTTTTGGAGGTTGAGGTGTTGTAGGCTTTGGAGGTTGAGGTGTTGTAGGCTTTGGAGGTTGAGTTGGAGTTTGTGGAGTGGGTTTCTGAGGTTGAGGTAAAGTTTCTGGAGTGGGTTTTGGAGGTTGTGGAGTCGGTTTTGGAGGGTGTGGTACTGGTTTTGGAGTTGGAGATTTTGTTTTGGGTGGTGGAGGTTGAGGAGTAGGCTCTGGAGGTTGCGGAGTGGGTTGGATTGGCTGTTTAACTAGTTTTTCTTTTTCCTTTTCGGGTGCTGGTGATTTGCTTCGAGAGGAGGTTTTGAGTTCCTCTTCGTCAGATGATAGAAGTGGAAGATTTTTAAGTTCCTCTTCGTCGGACGATAGAGGAGGGAGTGATTTAAGTTCACCTTCAGGCGATAGACGTGGGAGCGATTTAAGTTCACCTCCAGGCGATAACTTACGTTTAGGCCTGCGGACTTTGGGTTTTTCAACCAATGTTTCTGGTAAATCCAAAGGCGAAGATTCTAATGTATTACTTTGGTGTTGTAAAGTAGCTATTATGAATTGCAGCAACTCTTCTGTTGAAGTATGTGAACCTCTAGGGATGGGAACACGGATAACACTAGCCTGTCCATCATTTCTAATAAAATGGATGTCAATCCATTGTTCATCTAAAGTACCAATAGTTGAAGGCCACGAATAAGGGTAGCTAATGCTATGAAGACCACACACCCAGTCACCAGAAAAATATAAGGGTTTTGGTAAATGGACTCTAAATTTGTTTGGTTTGTTATCGGGGTAATCGGGAACATTGCTTGGAAGATAGACAAAAAATGTGTTTGACATTTTTACTTGTAAATAATGGAAAACTCTTTTCTTTTATACTATCTGCGTCTCATGAATCCACTCTCTTTCGGGGTATCCCATAAACTTTACTAAAAGATCATATGTTCCATCTGGTCTCTTTTTCTTTTTCACAACTTTTTCAATTCTATATTCAGTATCAGCATCCTTACGAACGCGAGCTAATTCCTCGTTATAGAATGATCCTTTAAACATTTCACCCTTTTCATCTTGGACTTTGTAGCGAATGGGATCAACATTATCTTTAACCCTTTCAATTTGCAATATTTCATCTCCCCAGTTTGGGATGTATCCCTTTTCGAATACTCCTTTCCCTACGCTCATTCTGATATAATCTCCTTTCTTTAACTTGGGTCTCATCTTTTTATTTGAAAATACGTCACCATATATCCTTTCCCATACATCTTGAGCATTATCAAAATTTATATCTATAGGTCGCATACCATGTACTCTACTTTTTGCTTTATTTATTCCCTCGATAATTTTGGGAAGGACTTGAACCCAATCCAGAGTTTTATTTTGGGCAAAGTACCGATAAATTCTTTGTTTAATATTACGTATAGCTCTCTCAGCCAATGAGGCCTTAACGGTAGAGTGAGTTGCCTCTAATTTTTGAATCTCCTCCCTTTGGAAAAATTCTTTCATTAGAGAATTTTTAAATTCTCTTCCCTTATCTGAAAATATACGATGAGGTTTCATAGGCATTTGTTTTAATAATAAATCAAATGCTGTTACCATATTCTCTCCATTTTTTGATTTTACTGGGACTCCAAATATTCTTTTGGAAAGGACATCGATTCCTAATAGTAAATATCTATTTCCTTGATTATGTCTTGATAATTTTTGAAAATCTGCAAGATCAACTTGAACATCTGTCATAAAACCTGCAGGTATAGTTTTTGCCCTTTTAAAATGAATTCGCCTCGGGCGCATCAATGTGTATGTCCTATGACCCTCCAAATAATCCTGTATAACTCTTTTAGGAATATGTTTGAGGACTTTTCTCGCCTCTCTCCAGAGTCTATCTACACCTGAAAATGCTGCGGGAGATTCAGGATTGTTGTAAAGATTTTGTAAAAGTTTTGTATAGTCTGCCATTTTTATCTCCATAATGCTGGGCTGAATCTATTTATAGGCCTTCGTCTACCTGACGGTTTTCGCTGTGCCCATCTAACTGTGTTAAATTTTTTGGGAGAATATTTTCTTTTCTTGAACTTGGGAGTTTTTATTACTGGCACTTCCTCTTTTGTGGTAATATTTTCTGTTTGTAATGAAGAGGGTAGCCCTTCTTTTAACGTTGACGTCGTATCAGATAGACTGTGAAAAGAGGGAGATGAGAAATCTTGAGTCCACATATCATCTTCTTCAGTTAAGCTTGTTGCAGGACGAGCCGTGATACCTTTTGAACTAGCCACCATCTCGACCTTGACCGGTCTATTCAGTTGTTCATTTCTTAGCTGTAGATATCGTCTAAACTCCTGATTATAATTAATATTTTTTGCACTAGGGGTCTCTTTTTTACGTTTGGTTTTTTCTAACCCACGACGAATAAAATCCAAGTTTTGTTCACCCGTGTCATGAGTTGTAAGTCCTTTGTAAATTTCCTCTGGGACTAGAATAAATTTATTTGCCATTATTAAAATTGAGTTTAGTTGAATTTTGGTTCTTTTATAGACGCGCTCCCTATCATCCTTGCCACTTCAACAAGTATAGGTGTAAGGAGGGCGGCAAACACTCCGACACCTCCACCTTTTTGATTTATAACATGTCTTGCTCCTCTTTCACTTCTGACTCTGCTCATACTACGAACAAATTCTGAATAGGGTAATAGACGTTTCTTTTGCTGGGTAGTTAGATGGAACCTGGACTTTACAATATTAAGACAAATCTCAGCTATTGCTAAGAGCTGATCTGTATTTGAATGTCTCAATAGTCTTTTACGTTTTCTTTCAGATTTTGTCTTGGATAATAATTTTAAAAAATCAATGTTTTTATGAACTAGTTGGCTAACCATTTTTTGGAATAAAGATAAGTTTCTCTTCGTCGTCCTTAAATATGTTTGTTCTGAGACGGAGAGTTGGATCTGATGATGCGTGCATGTCTATGACCAAATATCCATATGGATGTCTGGTTGCTTGGCGATAAGCATCGAGGAAATAGTCCAATTGTCTTGGAAATAATTGTACACCTATGTTTCTGACAGAAAGCATAGAGTTGGGGGATCTCATTATAATAATGTATTGAGAGTTTTGGCGTGCAACCTTAATTTTGGGGTCAAATAAATTTTGTGCAACAAAAATTATAGAAAAATTTTGGTGATGGGACTTTTTAGTAAATAATTCTGATAAATATTTTTCATTAATAGAGAGGAGCAAATCGTCTAGAATCAATAACAAAGGCTTTGGATATTTTTTAATCAACTCCTCTGGAGGGACACCCGCAAATACACCGACTCCTGATTTTTGTAAAAGGGGTACAATATTGTTCATTTCACCAAAACAATATAGTATTGATTTTGGACTGGGGTCGATAAGTTCGTTAGAGTCTGCAATGAATTTTAAAAGAAATGTACTTTTACCGCTGGAACTAGGGCCAGCTAAAATCATTCCAAAAGGAAGTTTAAATTTTAATTCTTTATTAGAAATTAGATCCATAATGAATACAAAAATACATAGGAAAATCACTTAAATATGTTTTCAATCTGTTGGTATTCCAGTTACCGAAGCATTTAAGCTTTGGAAGAATTCGTCTAAATCCTCTTTTGATGGAAGTGAATCTGTGGGTTGAGATGTTTCCTCTGGTAATGTGCTGGGGATTTGGGTTGGTTGTGGTGTAGCAGACTCGGTCTTAGGACAAGGAACCACAGTTTGTGTTGTAGCATTGTAGGGTACATTAAAGACTCGTCCCTTGTTTTTTACTTTGAAAAAACAATGCCCAGGCAAATCGAACAATGAGTCAAATGGAGCAAAACGACTTCCTTCAAATCGTGTGCAATAGACCACCACTCCTTCTTTGACTATTATAAAATCTAGTTCAACTTCTGTGCTTTTACAGGTACGACACTTCCCACCCTGGTCATAGGGGATAAAACGAGGTGTATTAAAGCGCGGACTGGAAATTGTGATTCCGCTAGGGGTTAAGTTAAATTCCACCTCATCTTAATTAATTACTTTTAGGAATTATTATCTCCTTTTATACTACTCTAGGACTATTAGACGGGAAGTAAAGCAAAGGGTTTGAAAAAAATTGAAAACCCAAGCAAAGCTCTAGGACTATTAGACGGGAAGTAAAGCAATTTTTTTTAACATCTTTTTTTCTCTAACTTAGTACTATTTCCATTTTTCCATATTTTTATCCCTATTTTTCCATTTCCTATTTTTTAAGGTCAATATTTTCCATTAAAAGAGAACATTTTTTTTCTAGATTAGAGATTACCTAGAAATTTTTTAACAAAAGAAAAATTAAAAAATACAAAAGAAAAAGTTTTCTAGGTCAGAGATGACCTTAAGAAATTTTAAAAATTACAAAGAAAAGTGAAAAGTTTTTAAGTTGACCTACAAATACAAAAAGAAAACTACACGCACGCTGCGCGAAAAAATACAATAGAAAAATTACGGAAAAGGAAAAGGGAAAAAATAATTTTAAATTTTGGGGACAGGGATCTAAACCTTTTGGTTTGGTGGGTCCATAAATTGGTACCGGATTTTCCTAATTAATTACTAAAAAAATTAGAAAGTAATTACATACAAGGAAATAATTAGGGTTAATTTCACGGAACATTTCTTATATCTGTTATCATTGATAAGACTCTTTGGGATAGTACTGGATGTCCCTAAACCTTTAGGATGACTTTAATTAGTGGTGTAATTACATGGAATTAATTAGGGATTAATTTTGCGGACCCCTCTGCCCCCCACGACTCGGACGGGGGGTTAACTACTAAGGTTCTACCATATATTTAATTAAGTACCGTAATTATCGGCAGATAAAGCAATATATTTCCAAAAGTAATGTTTGCATTACAATTTTGCCGGTATTCCTTTAAATTTAAAGTGTTTTCTTTTTCAATTTTTTAAAATTCAAAAATACTTTAATAATTTGAAATAAAGTTGTGTATATTCTATCCCGTAAAGAATAAATTTTGTTAGAAGCAACTTCTGATAAGTCCCTTGCCACTTAATTATAAATAAATTAGACGTTGATATTTTCAAAAAAACAAACTTGGATTGAGCACAAGAATGGCAGAAACACAAACATAAAAATCGAAAGAAAATTATTAAAAAATTAAAAAAAAATTTACAATTTCCTCCTCGCTCAAATGAATTCTACGGAAAGGTGTAACAAGTTCATTAAGTAAACGTTCCACTAAACCGTTGTCGAGATGGCTAAAATATAAGGGGAATATAAAAAAATTTTAAACCTCAAAATTTCCCCTCTCAAAAATCAACCTATCTTCAATAGACAACTCTCCAATTCCAATATTACAACCCTCCAACTTTATTTTTAAAAATAGTCTAGAGCGACCCCCGTATAAAATAGCCCCTTGGGCTTAGTAATGAGGTATCTTATAATGAGGTGTATATTAAATAGAGAGTGTACCTTATAATGAGTTATATGTTAAAGTGTATCGCCTTGTCAGCTCCCTCACCCAATCCTGACCAAGCTTTAAAGAATTGTATTCTATACCGGGTATATTTTTAACCAATTTTATCCTGAGGCCCAGCCATAATAAATTTTAAAAAATTCAATTACTATGCATCATTATAAGCTTTGCTAATATTTCTAGGGACATAAGCGAAATTGCAAAGGCAAAGCATATCTTCATTTTGAGTAACAACTGCTGTTCGGGCCGAACATTTGAATAAAGTTAAAGGTCCAAAACAAGATTTAACAAGAGAAATTCTTCAAAAAACACTTAATTATTCACCCTAAAATCCCCCTTCCCCACCCCTCCCAAAACTTTACCTATCTTCAATAGACAACCCTCCAACTCTGTCAGCCAAAGCCTCTACCCAATCAACGGCTGCAATTAGGCGTCGATACACAACAACGAAAAATTCTTCGTTTTTGGCCATTCGATAGGGTTCATAGCGCATCTTTTTTATGTAAAATTTTTAATTAAAAAATGATGTAACCCACAAGATCAACCCTCAAACGATCAACCTATAAGTATCCGAATTGAAGCTCAGGGCTTCTATTTTAAATAAGCATTGAGTGGGTTTCTGTTAGCGTAGGGTTTCTATTAGAAAATGACCTGCTATTAGTAATGGGGCCTCTGTGGGATTTTATTGGAGATGGGCTTCTATTAGTATTAAATGTTTTTCCATGTTGATCACCAGCAGGCTGATCTTGTGGGTTTTCCCTTCTAAAGTGCAAAATTGATTTCTCACCTCGGTTCGCCTTCCCATCAATTTTTTAGGTTCTTCAATAATTTCTCTAATTGTGTTTATTCGTAATGGATAAATGTCTGCAGCATCGTGGGTAGTGTCCCCGTGGACAACCTTAGAAAAAAAATTTTTTTGAAAAAATTTTAAAAATTTTGAAATTTTCTGAAAATTTTTTTCTGAAAAAATCCTTGAGAGAGATCTAGAAAATTGCGAACAAAATTAAAAATTTTCGGCTTTTTGTGAGAGAAGAGAACACAACTTTTGCTTCAATATTTTGTAGAGTCATTAGCATTGTGCGCAAATCAACAGGCAATTTTTGACTTAAATTTTTTGTTTTCTCGTTAGTCACGTCGTTGTTGTTATTTGTTGTTTTTTCATCAATTGAACTTAAACGTCTGCGAATTGGTGAAAGTGAAAATCGGTGTGTTTCTAATTGTTGTTTTCCGGTTAGTGAACGGTCAGGGCGAACAGCTGTATTTTTTAGGAATATAGTCGGAGCTCATAAGATACCCCCTTGGGGAGAAAATATCGTGTCTATAATGTTGGGTATCCTAAATGAGGGCTAAGATAATTCAAAATTTGGTTAGTCAGTGTGGGGGATGGGGGCTGTATAGATAATACCCTCTATTTAATAAACACCACTATAATATACACTCAATAACCCTCAATACTAAATGCTAGGGTAGGAGCCCGGTCCGGTCCGAAAGATCGAATCGGGCATCGAATTTTGGCCTGAAAAAGACTGGGTCGGTCCGACTCTTGTACCTTCAATACTAAATCCCTCCTATCTAAAATTCACTGGGTGGCAGTGATACCCTTTATTTAACGTACATTTTATTATAAAATACAATTTCCATCCCCTAACGGTTTATATTATAATGAAGTTCTGACTGTAATTTAGGCATTTTATTTTCTAATCTTCTAGGCAAAAATCCCTCCCTAAAAGGAAAATAAAAATACCAGCAGGATCCATCCCAACATCCAAACATTTTTGGAGACGACAAGCTCGGCAAGAAGTTCGTTCATCTTATTAAAATTTAATTTAAATTTACACTCAATATTTCCCCCCTACTTTTATCAATAATACAATTATTGTTGTGAAAGCATTCGTATTCATTTAATTTTTTGAGTGCTCGACGGAAGAAACCCTTTTTAGAAGGAAAAATATTTTTCTAATTTTTAATTGAAATTTTAACGTTTACTTTACATCCAAGACAAGCCAAAACGCCATAATGCATTTTTGGATTTTCTTGTCCACAGACCAAACACTTGGGGGCGTTTTTCTGTATTATTTATGATTAATTTTAATATTAAAATTAAAAAATAGACTATTGTTGATGTTGAAGCCTCATTTGAAATTTGTTGGGTAGACTGATTATTATTTTGCATTTTTGACGTCGTCAGAAAATTATATTAAGTAAATATTCTAATAGACGCCCATCTCTATTAAAAATCCCTATTAAAAATTAGCCATCCTAATAGACGCCCATCTCTAATAAAAGTACCTATCAAAAATTAACTATTCTAATAGACGCCCACCTTCAATAAAAACCCAAAATTCTAATAGACGCCCATCTCCAATAAAAGCCCAAAAGTATACCCCCGGGCGTTTATTGGAATAAAAAATATTTTTAAAATTTACGGCCAAAAGTTTAAGGCCAAAAATTGTGAATAAAAATAAAGATTAAATAAATAGAAAAGAGAATAATGAATTTGTTGAACTCTCCAAAATATAATGCGGTACATAAAATATTTTTAAAATGTCTGCGGAATAAAACAAAATCAAAATAAATAATAACAATAAAGTTTTTTTATTGTTGATATATAAACATAAAAATCACGAGAAATGTTTAAATAATATTTTTATTTAACCCCTTTTATTAATTTTTGGAGTAAATAATAACAGAATTTTTAGCTATTTGAAACGTTTAAAACGTGTAAATACAGGGTGGGGCAAAAGTTCGGCGACAAATGTTTTTAAGAAAATCTATCGTAGAAAAATTTATTTAACATAAAAAAATGATAAAATATAATCAATAGGATATAATAATCATTTTATTAAAGTAATTGCTTAAAATGACACCCCCTGACTGAAATACACCCATCCAAACGCTTACGGTTGTGACTCACAATGGTCGCGCATTGTTCATCGGATATTTAGTTCCAGGCCCGCTCAAAACAACTTTCAGTTCCTCCTATATTGCGTATCGGATTCAGCATACTTTTTGCTACAAGATTGCCCAAATAGAATAATCCACGGATTTAAATCCGGTGAGTTTGAGGGCCAGATATCTTTCCACCAAAAGCCAGGAAACAGCTCCTCGCAGAGCTGGGTTGGTGTTTTGGCTCCATGCGCGGGTGCCCAATCTTGCTGAAGCGAGAACTAGTTTTCAACAAAATGCTATAATGCCCATGGATGCAAAACCCCCCTCAGAATGTCATTTTTAGAATGTAGCATTAATTTTAACATTTCATCACTCCAGCTGCGACCAGGCGATAATAGAATCACGATTCTTTGCCATTCTGTAAAATTTTTGCTTTATGAGATAGGAAAAAATTTTCAAGATAAAATGTGTAGAGCGCGAATCATAGAATATGGGAAATCTAAACAAAAAGCAAAATATAAAGTAAATTTTAAGAAAGGACAAAATAAAGTTTGTCGCCGAACTTTTGCCCCACCCTGTATTGATGGGAAATAAAAATTATTTTTTTGGAAAAAACAAAAGTGAAAAAAATATTTTCTTATCGATGACCAAGTTGGATATTTCGTTGGGGGAATTTAAAAAAAATTCTTTTAAAAATTTTTCCTGAGAATTTATGTAAAGTTTCTGAGATTTAACTAGCAAATCCAACATCCTACCGTATTTTCTCGACTAATTCCCCTCTCTCGAATAATTTCCCCTCTCGATTAATTCCCATGCTAGAGTTGGGTTGAAAAAATAATTCCCCACCCCCCAAATACTTTACTGCACGTTCTAATGCCACAACTCGAAAAATTTCCTCCCTCTATTAAAATACCCCAGGGGAATTAATCCAGAAAATACGGTATATCAAAAACCTTAAATGATTTTGTTGATTCCAAATTTCCTGATTCCAATCAGACTTTTTGGAAGGAGAGCTAATTAAAAATAAATTTAACTATAAAAAAAATAATATTTTTTTAACTATAAAAAAATATTTTTTGAATTCACATAAAGGGACGACTATTTTGATAAATCAATAAAATAAAAAATAAAAACTACTAATAGTATTAAATATTAAATAATATTATGAATGTATTTTTGCAGTTTTTAAAAATATTTATTGATCTTTGTTGACCCGTCATATTTTTTAAATAAAATTTGATTAAAATCGTTCACTCTATTTAATAAAAAAAAATAATTCAAAATAAATTTTTAGCTGTTCTAGTTTTTTATTCAAAATTAAAAATATATCAATGAGGTATAGGGATGATCGAAAATCAGGGACAGCCCTTCAAGCTAAGTTGGTTAAAACTAAAATCAACGTAATCTGATTTAAATTACCAAAGTTATGACCGTTTATTTTAATCCCTTGCAGCGGCAGAAGCTTTTCCAACGAGGATTTAGCCTCTTAATTTTGTTCAGAATCATCAAATTTAGCCGAGTTTATACACTGCTCCACATAATTATAAGTCCCACAGTCCACCCGTTCTAGAAGACACACATTTTGGTCTAAAAATTTTTAAAATAAAAAATTAGCCAAAAATCTATACACATCTTATCAGTTATTCACTAAAAGGTGTGTATTTAAATTTTCAGAAAATTTGGATCATTAGAATTGAAAAAATCTAGAAAAAACGGGTGGATTTATAATTATGTGGAGCAGTGTATATGTCAAGCAAAAAGGCTCAAAACGGTCAGGGAAACAGGAAAAAAGAGATCAGTCAGCCAACTATTATCACATTGGTTGACTTTGGAATGCCTTTAGAAGAACAAAAGGATAATTTAAAAATTTTCGTTTCAAACACATTTTGAAACAAATTTTAAAAACTTTATGCATTAAGAATCTTGCCTTACATATTTTATATTTTTAAATATATTTAATTTTTTTGTCGATATATATATTAGAACAATTAAAAGTAGAATCATATTGTGAAGCCATTGATTTTGAATTTGATTTACGAAAGGAATCATTAATCTCATCAGACATTAAACTAAATTGGTCAAGTGCTATATCAATAGTAACATTATTAAAAGGTTTATTTCCAATTTCCATCTCTTTAAATCTCAATTTGAATAATTTTCTGACTTGAGGGAAATATTTGTCTAAAATTTGTTCAGCTACAGTAATATCCTCAGGCCAAAATAATGAATTCCCAAGTTCAGTGGAAGAATAGAATTTTATCTGTTCTTGTAAATAGATTAAAGTTTTGTTATTTTTATCCGTTAAATTCGCATCTTTAAAGTCTTCTTTCACAATTTTCATTAAATCTATTTTTTGTTCTTTTAAATTGAAGCAATGACGGATTTCGTTTAAGCCAATTTGCTTAATGCCATGATCGAGAAGAAGAGTTAAAAACCAAGCGACAAGGCCAGGCTTTAATTTACACGAGTAAAATTCTTTATATTGTATACTAGATATACAGTAATTCGAAATTTCATTCAATAATTTGTGATAAATTTTTGTATGTATAGTTTAAAATTTGTGTTTCTAAAATATTTGTTTGGGTTGTTGAAAAGACATTTGTTGAGGCGTTTGTTGTATTTTCTGAATAAAAAATCATTACTGTATGATTTAAAGTAGAGTTGGGATGCATCGGGATTAGAGACCGGACTGGGAGTATCGTAAGAGAATCGAAATCTCGAAAAATCTTGATTCTCGATAATCGAGATTTTTGATCGAGATCTCGTCTCCGAACATAAAATTGGTATTTTGGGATGATGATGCCGATACTGATACCGCCCAACATTAATTTAAGGTTATATCCTTATCATAAAATCTTATACGGTTATTTTAGACTTATTTACAAATAAATTTCAAATTAATTATTAAAAAATACCGTTAAGGCTCAAGTTAACTTTTCTATTTAAATTTATAATGATAAGAATAAATAATAATATTTTAATAAACATTTTATTATTTAAAAATCTCAGAGACAATAATTTAAAAAATTATATGAAATGATAAAATTAATATTGAAAATAAACGGGTACAGGGGCCTATGCAAATTATATGAAGTTTCTGATATGACATGTCATATTTATGACATGTCATATGTAGCTGTCCAAATTGTATCATATTTACGATATGATATCATATTTATGATATCATATGCCGCATATGACACGGGGATATGACGGCTACATATGACGGCCACATATGACGCCGTATCATATGCAGCCGTCATATGTAAATTATTCTGTCCAAATTAAAATATGATATGACCGGAGCAGGACGAATAGGCGCGGCCGAATAGGCGCGGACGAATAGGCGCGGCCGAATAGGCGCCAAGACAAATAGGCGCGAGACGAATAGGCGCGGGACGAATAAGCGCCCGAAGTTATTTTTCCTATATATTTTTTTTGATTTTCTGTTCTGATTTTTTGTTCGGATTTTTGTTCTGATGTTCTGATTTTTTTGTTCTGATTTTTGTTCTGATGTTCTGTGTTAGGTATTGGCTTAGTATAAAAGCCTTCCTATTATTCAGTCGCCGTCTTAGTCTATTGTCGCAGTGTTATTCTATTCTATTCTGTCTCCAACGTATTCGGCGCTTAGCCATATTCCTATTGTTCGCCCTTATTGTATTTCGTATTGTAGATAAAACACAGTCGTTAGTTACTGTTTATCTTGTTGTTATTCTTGTTAGTACGTTGACATACAAGTCACGTACATAACAGTGGCGCGGTCACAGTTGTATTCGAGCCAAAAAGGTATTCTTATTCGGACATTATTCAATTCTAATTGTATATTCTAGATCCTAAATGGACACAGAAGCAATAAAAATTCTGAACGAAATGCTGAAGTCAACCCAGAATTTCATAGCGGGTCAGCAAGCAGAAATGAAGGAAATGAAGAAAGAATTCGGCAAAGCAAAAGCCAAAGATTCAGAAGAAGAAAAGTCTGCCGAACTATATTGCAAATTAAATTCTGTGATTCAAGAATTCGAGTTTGATCTGGAAAAGGGCAAAACATTCGCTTCCTGGTTCGAGAAGCATAAATCATTCTTTGAGAACGAAGGTAATTCTTTGGCCGAAAATGTGAAAGTCCGATTATTAGTCGCAAAATTAGGGGGTAGTGAATATGCTAAGATTTCACAGAAAATGATGCCCCAGAAGTTAGATTCGATGAGATTCGATATTCTCATTCAAGAGTTAGAAAATGAATTCAGCGACCCTCGGTCTAAAATAGTTAAACGATTTGAAGTTATTAAGTTAAGATGTCCCTGTGTTGAGAAAGTATTAGATTTTGGGACCCTAGTTAATTCGGAATGTGAAAAGGCAGAAATGGCCTTAACTGTAGAAGATTCGAAAATTCTTATTTTCATTGCAGGCATTCCTGAAGAAGCCAATGATTTGCGTCAAATTTGTTTGCGATTCGTCGAACGACATTCAAATTCGGATCAATGCACATTCAAGCAGTTATTGGAAGAATGTCGCAGTTATTTAGCAACAAAGGCAGAAGCCAAGGTTTTTGAGAATATTCAAGAAAAGGTAAAATTTGAGCCTGATTATTCATTCGAAGTAAATAATGTTAGTAAAATTCCTATTCAGGCTCAACCGATTCAAAATTCGAAAATGAAAGATAATTCAGAAAATGAATTTATTAGAAACAAGTACCAAAAGAAGTTCAACTACAATTCGGGAAATCAGAGATTCAACAATTATTCGGATTATTCAGAGAGCCAAAACAAATTCAAAGACATTCAGTGCTTCAATTGTGGTCGTTTTGGACATTACGGACGTGATTGTCGTAAGCCTAAAGGTTGGTTAAACCGATTCAATAGACCACAGATTAATCATGTTTCTATTGATCCAGATTCGTCAGGAACCTTTTGTGGTATTACCGACATCGTGAATCCAAATTCTATTCTGATTAAACAAAAATGGATCACGCAAAAATTGAAATTGAATGAAAAATTAGTCGAGATGATCGTTGATTCGGCAAGCCAAATTAATATTCTTAATGAAGAGATTTGGACGAAAATCGGCAGTCCCGAAGTATTCAAAGTTGATTATTCAGGCATCGGCCTAGGAAAGACAAAATTCGAGATTGAAGGGAAATTCAAAGCAATTGTAGAATTATTCGGAATTACGTCAGAAGAAGAATTCCATTTAGTCAAAGGAGATGTCAATATTTTGGGCTTGCCAATCTTGAATAAATTCGGAACGAATTCTACGATTTTAGCAAAATTCATTCCAAAAGAAGGATTCAATTCTCCAAAACAGAAAAAATGGCGTAGTCCTCAACCATTCTTGAAAAACGAAGAAAGTCCATTCTGGAAGAAGAAAATATTCAAAAACGAAGAAACGCCCAAAAGATGGCATAAGAAAAGCCGATTCGCCAACGCTGAAGAAGTGTTAGTTAAAAACACAAACAAGAACGGAAAAACCTTATGGCTGCCGGGAAAATTAGTCAACAAAGTAGGCCAAAAGTGGAGAATCGAAGTTCCACGTCTCAAGTGCATTGTAAGTCGCGAAGAATGGCATATTCGAAAGAAGTATTGGTTAGAGAAAAACCAATCAGATTCTGATAATTCTATTGATGAGAAAAGCGTAAAGCTCAATCAACTATTCAATAAAAATATCAATTCGAAGAAAAACGATTCAGAGATTCAAGAAGATAATTCTAAAAACAGTCCAGAAGAAGATTCGATTGATGTTTTAGACGAGCCTAAGCCAACCGATGAGAAGAATGATGACGAGGAAAAGATGAGTGGTATTAGCATTGATGCTTGAGGGTTTGAGATAATATTTTTGTTGTGATAATATTTTTTTGTTTGTATTTTTTGTATTGCCCCACTTTTGTAATTATTGTATTTTGCCCCTTTGTATGTATTTTTTGTTTGTTTGGAGACACTATTCGGAGTATTATTTGATTCAAGTGTAAGTTATTCTCATTAAAAGAGGGAGGTGTTAGGTATTGGCTTAGTATAAAAGCCTTCCTATTATTCAGTCGCCGTCTTAGTCTATTGTCGCAGTGTTATTCTATTCTATTCTGTCTCCAACGTATTCGGCGCTTAGCCATATTCCTATTGTTCGCCCTTATTGTATTTCGTATTGTAGATAAAACACAGTCGTTAGTTACTGTTTATCTTGTTGTTATTCTTGTTAGTACGTTGACATACAAGTCACGTACATAACATTCTGATTTTTTTTCTGATTTTCTGTTCCGATTTTTTCGTTCTGATTTTCCCGGCCTACCCTCCGTATCAGCACAAAAACAGTTTTTCCGGCGAAGATTCAGTTGGTCATAACTTTGTTCAGAATTATTCAATAAATCTGATTTTGGTGTCATTCGACTCAGCTCGACGAGCTCCTTTTTTCTTTAAAAAATGGGGTACCTTACTCGATGGCTTATAATAAATTTATTTTTAAATGAAAATTTTTAAAAATTATATCAAAAGATAAAGCACACTCTAATCTATCTAAAAATACTTAATTTTGAATTTTTAGTTTAAATTCCACTTTATTTTTTAAATTTTTATCCAATCTCCTAACATCACAAATCTCTAGACCCTCTAATATCCAACTTAATCCCTCTAAATCCACCGATATCCCTTCAATCCCTCCAAATTTTATACCAATAGCTAGAGGAGAATGTTATACATACTAAAGATGAAAATCAGAATTTTATCTTAATTTTCCTAGGACTTATAAAATTTACAAGACGCTTAATCGAAAAAATATTTTCCCTTTTTCTCCAAAAATAAAAGGACTATTTGAGATAATGAGTCCCTTTTTCTCCCAAAAATGAGGTACTTTACGCGAGAGCTTCTAGTAAATTTATTTTAAAAGAAAAATTCCCGAAACTTATATCAAAAAATAGAGCACACTCTAATCTATCTAAAAAAATTTTATTTGGAATTTTTAAGTTGAATTTGGATTTTTAAAAAATTTTTTAAAAACGCATGTATCCACTAAAAAGTACATATATGCGCATATGATTTTTGCTAGGAGGACGTATCATATCGCAGATATACACGGTTTAATTTGAACGCAGATATGACATGTCAGTGGAAAAATCATACGCCGCGTATGACATGTCATAAACTTCATATGAAGTTTCTGATATCATATTTATGATACAATTTGGACAGAGATATGACGGCTGCGTATGACATGTCATAAATATGACACGCGCATATGACGGCCGCATATGATTTTTCATATGACACAATTTGAACAGAAACTTTACATATGACGTGTCATAAATATGACATGTCATATCAGGAACTTCATATAATTTGCATAGGCCCCAGCCCAAAAGGGCGCGCTGCCATAACGGCGAAAATCTCAACTAGCTGGAAAATTTCTAGCCCTTATCAATTTTGATACCACTCTCTTTAGCACGATGAGTAGATTCGTTTAATCCTGAATTTGCTAAGATTTGGAAGTCTTGAAGCAAGTTATGGCTTTGCGCCGTTATGGCGCGTGCCCTAAAATAGTATTTACTAGATATATAAATTTAGGTCATCTGCGGTAGGATAGGAGGAGGGTGCTGTTGTCCACTTTATTATTTTCACATTTGTTAATTAATATGGAAGATATTGCAATTTTGCTAATAAAAAAGTTTCTTATTTTCCAAATTTTCATAAGGTTATAAACAATAGTTTTTTAAAAACCATCATAAAAAACATTGGTTAGAGAGGGATAATGGTACTCTCGAAAACAATAGTTTTTTAAAAACCATAATTGGTTAGAGAGGGATAATGGTACTCTCGAAAACAATAGTTTTTTAAAAACCATAATTGGTTAGAGAGGGATAATGGTACTCTCGAAAACAATAGTTTTTTAAAAACCATAATAGGTTAGAGAGGGATAATGGTACTCTCGAAAACAATAGTTTTTTAAAAACCATAATAGGTTAGAGAGGGATAATGGTACTCTCGAAAACAATAGTTTTTTAAAAACCATAATTGGTTAGAGAGGGATAATGGTACTCTCGAAAACAATAGTTTTTTAAAAACCATAATTGGTTAGAGAGGGATAATATTACTCTCGAAAACAATAGTTTTTTAAAAACCATGATTGGTTAGAGAGGGATAATGGTACTCTCGAAAACAATAGTTTTTTAAAAACCATGATTGGTTAGAGAGGGATAATGGTACTCTCGAAAACAATAGTTTTTTAAAAACCATGATTGGTTAGAGAGGGATAATGGTACTCTCGAAAACAATAGTTTTTTAAAAACCATAATTGGTTAGAGAGGGATAATGGTACTCTCGAAAACAATAGTTGTTTAAAAACCATAATTGGTTAGAGAGGGATAATGGTACTCTCGAAAACAATAGTTTTTTAAAAACCATAATTGGTTAGAGAGGGATAATGGTACTCTCGAAAACAATAGTTTTTTAAAAACCATAATTGGTTAGAGAGGGATAATGGTACTCTCGAAAACAATAGTTTTAAAAAACCATAATTGGTTAGAGAGGGATAATGGTACTCTCGAAAACAATAGTTTTTTAAAAACCATAATTGGTTAGAGAGGGATAATGGTACTCTCGAAAACAATAGTTTTTTAAAAACCATAATTGGTTAGAGAGGGATAATGGTACTCTCGAAAACAATAGTTTTTTAAAAACCATAATTGGTTAGAGAGGGATAATATTACTCTCGAAAACAATAGTTTTTTAAAAACCATGATTGGTTAGAGAGGGATAATGGTACTCTCGAAAACAATAGTTTTTTAAAAACCATAATTGGTTAGAGAGGGATAATGGTACTCTCGAAAACAATAGTTTTTTAAAAACCATAATAGGTTAGAGAGGGATAATGGTACTCTCGAAAACAATAGTTTTTTAAAAACCATAATTGGTTAGAGAGGGATAATGGTACTCTCGAAAACAATAGTTTTTTAAAAACCATAATAGGTTAGAGAGGGATAATGGTACTCTCGAAAACAATAGTTTTTTAAAAACCATAATAGGTTAGAGAGGGATAATGGTACTCTCGAAAACAATAGTTTTTTAAAAACCATAATTGGTTAGAGAGGGATAATGGTACTCTCGAAAACAATAGTTTTTTAAAAACCATAATTGGTTAGAGAGGGATAATGGTACTCTCGAAAACAATAGTTTTTTAAAAACCATAATAGGTTAGAGAGGGATAATGGTACTCTCGAAAACAATAGTTTTTTAAAAACCATAATTGGTTAGAGAGGGATAATGGTACTCTCGAAAACAATAGTTTTTTAAAAACCATAATAGGTTAGAGAGGGATAATGGTACTCTCGAAAACAATAGTTTTTAAAAACCATAATTGGTTAGAGAGGGATAATGGTACTCTCGAAAACAATAGTTTTTAAAAACCATAATTGGTTAGAGAGGGATAATGGTACTCTCGAAAACAATAGTTTTTTAAAAACCAGAATAGGTTAGAGAGGGATAATGGTACTCTCGAAAACAATAGTTTTTTAAAAACCATAATTGGTTAGAGAGGGATAATGGTACTCTCGAAAACAATAGTTTTTTAAAAACCATAATAGGTTAGAGAGGGATAATTGTACTCTCGAAAACAATAGTTTTTTAAAAACCATAATAGGTTAGAGAGGGATAATGGTACTCTCGAAAACAATAGTTTTTTAAAAACCATTATTGGTTAGAGAGGGATAATGGTACTCTCGAAAACAATAGTTTTTTAAAAACCATAATTGGTTAGAGAGGGATAATGGTACTCTCGAAAACATTAGTTTTTTAAAAACCATGATTGGTTAGAGAGGGATAATGGTACTCTCGAAAACAATAGTTTTTTAAAAACCATAATTGGTTAGAGAGGGATAATGGTACTCTCGAAAACAATAGTTTTTTAAAAACCATAATTGGTTAGAGAGGGATAATGGTACTCTCGAAAACAATAGTTTTTAAAAACCATAATTGGTTAGAGAGGGATAATGGTACTCTCGAAAACAATAGTTTTTTAAAAACCATAATTGGTTAGAGAGGGATAATGGTACTCTCGAAAACAATAGTTTTTTAAAAACCATAATTGGTTAGAGAGGGATAATGGTACTCTCGAAAACAATAGTTTTTTAAAAACCATAATAGGTTAGAGAGGGATAATGGTACTCTCGAAAACAATAGTTTTTAAAAACCATAATAGGTTAGAGAGCGATAATGGTACTCTCGAAAACAATAGTTTTTAAAAACCATAATTGGTTAGAGAGGGATAATGGTACTCTCGAAAACAATAGTTTTTTAAAAACCATAATAGGTTAGAGAGGGATAATGGTACTCTCGAAAACAATAGTTTTTTAAAAACCATAATAGGTTAGAGAGGGATAATGGTACTCTCGAAAACAATAGTTTTTTAAAAACCATAATTGGTTAGAGAGGGATAATGGTACTCTCGAAAACAATAGTTTTTTAAAAACCATAATTGGTTAGAGAGGGATAATGGTACTCTCGAAAACAATAGTTTTTTAAAAACCATAATAGGTTAGAGAGGGATAATGGTACTCTCGAAAACAATAGTTTTTAAAAACCATAATTGGTTAGAGAGGGATAATGGTACTCTCGAAAACAATAGTTTTTTAAAAACCATAATTGGTTAGAGAGGGATAATGGTACTCTCGAAAACAATAGTTTTTTAAAAACCATAATTGGTTAGAGAGGGATAATGGTACTCTCGAAAACAATAGTTTTTTAAAAACCATAATTGGTTAGAGAGGGATAATGGTACTCTCGAAAACAATAGTTTTTTAAAAACCATAATTGGTTAGAGAGGTATAATGGTACTCTCGAAAACAATAGTTTTTTAAAAACCATAATTGGTTAGAGAGGTATAATGGTACTCTCGAAAACAATAGTTTTTTAAAAACCATAATTGGTTAGAGAGGTATAATGGTACTCTCGAAAACAATAGTTTTTTAAAAACCATAATTGGTTAGAGAGGGATAATGGTACTCTCGAAAACAATAGTTTTTTAAAAACCATAATTGGTTAGAGAGGGATAATGGTACTCTCGAAAACAATAGTTTTTTAAAAACCATAATTGGTTAGAGAGGGATAATGGTACTCTCGAAAACAATAGTTTTTTAAAAACCATAATTGGTTAGAGAGGGATAATGGTACTCTCGAAAACAATAGTTTTTTAAAAACCATAATTGGTTAGAGAGGGATAATGGTACTCTCGAAAACAATAGTTTTTTAAAAACCATAATTGGTTAGAGAGGGATAATGGTACTCTCGAAAACAATAGTTTTTTAAAAACCATAATAGGTTAGAGAGGGATAATGGTACTCTCGAAAACAATAGTTTTTTAAAAACCATAATAGGTTAGAGAGGGATAATGGTACTCTCGAAAACAATAGTTTTTTAAAAACCATAATTGGTTAGAGAGGTAGAAGGGTACTCGCGAAAACAATAGTTTTTTAAAAACCATAATTGGTTAGAGAGGTATAATGGTACTCTCGAAAACAATAGTTTTTTAAAAACCATAATTGGTTAGAGAGGTATAATGGTACTCTCGAAAACAATAGTTTATTAAAAACCATAATTGGTTAGAGAGGTATAATGGTACTCTCGAAAACAATAGTTTTTTAAAAACCATAATTGGTTAGAGAGGTATAATGGTACTCTCGAAAACAATAGTTTTTTAAAAACCATAATTGGTTAGAGAGGTATAATGGTACTCTCGATAACAATAGTTTTTTAAAAACCATAATTGGTTAGAGAGGTATAATGGTACTCTCGAAAACAATAGTTTTTAAAAACCATAATTGGTTAGAGAGGTATAATGGTACTCTCGAAAACAATAGTTTTTTAAAAACCATAATAGGTTAGAGAGGGATAATGGTACTCTCGAAAACAATAGTTTTTTAAAAACCATAATAGGTTAGAGAGGGATAATGGTACTCTCGAAAACAATAGTTTTTTAAAAACCATAATAGGTTAGAGAGGGATAATGGTACTCTCGAAAACAATAGTTTTTTAAAAACCATAATTGGTTAGAGAGGTATAATGGTACTCTCGAAAACAATAGTTTTTAAAAACCATAATTGGTTAGAGAGGTATAATGGTACTCTCGAAAACAATAGTTTTTTAAAAACCATAATTGGTTAGAGAGGGATAATGGTACTCTCGAAAACAATAGTTTTTTAAAAACCATAATTGGTTAGAGAGGGATAATGGTACTCTCGAAAACAATAGTTTTTAAAAACCATAATTGGTTAGAGAGGGATAATGGTACTCTCGAAAACAATAGTTTTTAAAAACCATAATTGGTTAGAGAGGGATAATGGTACTCTCGAAAACAATAGTTTTTAAAAACCATAATTGGTTAGAGAGGGATAATGGTACTCTCGAAAACAATAGTTTTTAAAAACCATAATTGGTTAGAGAGGGATAATGGTACTCTCGAAAACAATAGTTTTTAAAAACCATAATAGGTTAGAGAGGGATAATGGTACTCTCGAAAACAATAGTTTTTAAAAACCATAATAGGTTAGAGAGGGATAATGGTACTCTCGAAAACAATAGTTTTTAAAAACCATAATTGGTTAGAGAGGGATAATGGTACTCTCGAAAACAATAGTTTTTTAAAAACCATAATTGGTTAGAGAGGGATAATGGTACTCTCGAAAACAATAGTTTTTAAAAACCATAATTGGTTAGAGAGGTATAATGGTACTCTCGAAAACAATAGTTTTTTAAAAACCATAATTGGTTAGAGAGGTATAATGGTACTCTCGAAAACAATAGTTTTTTAAAAACCATAATTGGTTAGAGAGGTATAATGGTACTCTCGAAAACAATAGTTTATTAAAAACCATAATTGGTTAGAGAGGTATAATGGTACTCTCGAAAACAATAGATTTGTAGAAACCATAATTGGTTAGAGAGGTATAATGGTACTCTCGAAAACAATAGTTTTTTAAAAACCATAATTGGTTAGAGAGGTATAATGGTACTCTCGATAACAATAGTTTTTAAAAACCATAATTGGTTAGAGAGGTATAATGGTACTCTCGAAAACAATAGTTTTTTAAAAACCATAATTGGTTAGAGAGGTATAATGGTACTCTCGAAAACAATAGTTTTTTAAAAACCATAATTGGTTAGAGAGGGATAATGGTACTCTCGAAAACAATAGTTTTTAAAAACCATAATTGGTTAGAGAGGTATAATGGTACTCTCGAAAACAATAGTTTTTTAAAAACCATAATTGGTTAGAGAGGGATAATGGTACTCTCGAAAACAATAGTTTTTTAAAAACCATAATTGGTTAGAGAGGGATAATGGTACTCTCGAAAACAATAGTTTTTAAAAACCATAATTGGTTAGAGAGGGATAATGGTACTCTCGAAAACAATAGTTTTTTAAAAACCATAATTGGTTAGAGAGGGATAATGGTACTCTCGAAAACAATAGTTTTTTAAAAACCATAATTGGTTAGAGAGGGATAATGGTACTCTCGAAAACAATAGTTTTTTAAAAACCATAATTGGTTAGAGAGGGATAATGGTACTCTCGAAAACAATAGTTTTTTAAAAACCATAATTGGTTAGAGAGGGATAATGGTACTCTCGAAAACAATAGTTTTTTAAAAACCATAATAGGTTAGAGAGGGATAATGGTACTCTCGAAAACAATAGTTTTTTAAAAACCATAATAGGTTAGAGAGGGATAATGGTACTCTCGAAAACAATAGTTTTTTAAAAACCATAATTGGTTAGAGAGGGATAATGGTACTCTCGAAAACAATAGTTTTTTAAAAACCATAATTGGTTAGAGAGGGATAATGGTACTCTCGAAAACAATAGTTTTTTAAAAACCATAATTGGTTAGAGAGGTATAATGGTACTCTCGAAAACAATAGTTTTTTAAAAACCATAATTGGTTAGAGAGGTATAATGGTACTCTCGAAAACAATAGTTTTTAAAAACCATAATTGGTTAGAGAGGTATAATGGTACTCTCGAAAACAATAGTTTATTAAAAACCATAATTGGTTAGAGAGGTATAATGGTACTCTCGAAAACAATAGTTTTTAAAAACCATAATTGGTTAGAGAGGTATAATGGTACTCTCGAAAACAATAGTTTTTAAAAACCATAATTGGTTAGAGAGGTATAATGGTACTCTCGATAACAATAGTTTTTAAAAACCATAATTGGTTAGAGAGGTATAATGGTACTCTCGAAAACAATAGTTTTTTAAAAACCATAATTGGTTAGAGAGGTATAATGGTACTCTCGAAAACAATAGTTTTTTAAAAACCATAATTGGTTAGAGAGGGATAATGGTACTCTCGAAAACAATAGTTTTTTAAAAACCATAATTGGTTAGAGAGGTATAATGGTACTCTCGAAAACAATGGTTTGTTAAAAACCATAATTGGTTAGAGAGGTATAATGGTACTCTCGATAACAATAGTTTTTAAAAACCATAATTGGTTAGAGAGGTATAATGGTACTCTCGAAAACAATAGTTTTTTAAAAACCATAATTGGTTAGAGAGGTATAATGGTACTCTCGAAAACAATAGTTTTTTAAAAACCATAATTGGTTAGAGAGGGATAATGGTACTCTCGAAAACAATAGTTTTTTAAAAACCATAATTGGTTAGAGAGGTATAATGGTACTCTCGAAAACAATAGTTTTTAAAAACCATAATTGGTTAGAGAGGTATAATGGTACTCTCGAAAACAATAGTTTTTAAAAACCATAATTGGTTAGAGAGGTATAATGGTACTCTCGAAAACAATAGTTTTTTAAAAACCATAATTGGTTAGAGAGGGATAATGGTACTCTCGAAAACAATAGTTTTTAAAAACCATAATTGGTTAGAGAGGTATAATGGTACTCTCGATAACAATAGTTTTTTAAAAACCATAATTGGTTAGAGAGGTATAATGGTACTCTCGAAAACAATAGTTTTTTAAAAACCATAATTGGTTAGAGAGGTATAATGGTACTCTCGAAAACAATAGTTTTTTAAAAACCATAATTGGTTAGAGAGGTATAATGGTACTCTCGAAAACAATAGTTTTTTAAAAACCATAATTGGTTAGAGAGGGATAATGGTACTCTCGAAAACAATAGTTTTTAAAAACCATAATTGGTTAGAGAGGGATAATGGTACTCTCGAAAACAATAGTTTTTAAAAACCATAATTGGTAAGAGAGGGATAATGGTACTCTCGAAAACAATAGTTTTTAAAAACCATAATAGGTTAGAGAGGGATAATGGTACTCTCGAAAACAATAGTTTTTAAAAACCATAATAGGTTAGAGAGGGATAATGGTACTCTCGAAAACAATAGTTTTTAAAAACCATAATTGGTTAGAGAGGGATAATGGTACTCTCGAAAACAATAGTTTTTAAAAACCATAATTGGTAAGAGAGGGATAATGGTACTCTCGAAAACAATAGTTTTTTAAAAACCATAATAGGTTAGAGAGGGATAATGGTACTCTCGAAAACAATAGTTTTTTAAAAACCATAATAGGTTAGAGAGGGATAATGGTACTCTCGAAAACAATAGTTTTTTAAAAACCATAATTGGTTAGAGAGGGATAATGGTACTCTCGAAAACAATAGTTTTTTAAAAACCATAATTGGTTAGAGAGGTATAATGGTACTCTCGAAAACAATAGTTTTTAAAAACCATAATTGGTTAGAGAGGTATAATGGTACTCTCGAAAACAATAGTTTTTTAAAAACCATAATTGGTTAGAGAGGTATAATGGTACTCTCGAAAACAATAGTTTATTAAAAACCATAATTGGTTAGAGAGGTATAATGGTACTCTCGAAAACAATAGTTTTTTAAAAACCATAATTGGTTAGAGAGGTATAATGGTACTCTCGAAAACAATAGTTTTTTAAAAACCATAATTGGTTAGAGAGGTATAATGGTACTCTCGATAACAATAGTTTTTAAAAACCATAATTGGTTAGAGAGGTATAATGGTACTCTCGAAAACAATAGTTTTTAAAAACCATAATTGGTTAGAGAGGTATAATGGTACTCTCGAAAACAATAGTTTTTTAAAAACCATAATTGGTTAGAGAGGTATAATGGTACTCTCGAAAACAATAGTTTATTAAAAACCATAATTGGTTAGAGAGGTATAATGGTACTCTCGAAAACAATAGTTTTTTAAAAACCATAATTGGTTAGAGAGGTATAATGGTACTCTCGAAAACAATAGTTTTTTAAAAACCATAATTGGTTAGAGAGGTATAATGGTACTCTCGATAACAATAGTTTTTTAAAAACCATAATTGGTTAGAGAGGTATAATGGTACTCTCGAAAACAATAGTTTTTTAAAAACCATAATTGGTTAGAGAGGTATAATGGTACTCTCGAAAACAATAGTTTTTTAAAAACCATAATTGGTTAGAGAGGTATAATGGTACTCTCGAAAACAATAGTTTTTTAAAAACCATAATTGGTTAGAGAGGTATAATGGTACTCTCGAAAACAATAGTTTTTTAAAAACCATAATTGGTTAGAGAGGGATAATGGTACTCTCGAAAACAATAGTTTTTAAAAACCATAATTGGTTAGAGAGGGATAATGGTACTCTCGAAAACAATAGTTTTTTAAAAACCATAATTGGTAAGAGAGGGATAATGGTACTCTCGAAAACAATAGTTTTTTAAAAACCATAATAGGTTAGAGAGGGATAATGGTACTCTCGAAAACAATAGTTTTTTAAAAACCATAATAGGTTAGAGAGGGATAATGGTACTCTCGAAAACAATAGTTTTTTAAAAACCATAATTGGTTAGAGAGGGATAATGGTACTCTCGAAAACAATAGTTTTTTAAAAACCATAATTGGTAAGAGAGGGATAATGGTACTCTCGAAAACAATAGTTTTTTAAAAACCATAATAGGTTAGAGAGGGATAATGGTACTCTCGAAAACAATAGTTTTTTAAAAACCATAATAGGTTAGAGAGGGATAATGGTACTCTCGAAAACAATAGTTTTTTAAAAACCATAATTGGTTAGAGAGGGATAATGGTACTCTCGAAAACAATAGTTTTTTAAAAACCATAATTGGTTAGAGAGGTATAATGGTACTCTCGAAAACAATAGTTTTTTAAAAACCATAATTGGTTAGAGAGGTATAATGGTACTCTCGAAAACAATAGTTTTTTAAAAACCATAATTGGTTAGAGAGGTATAATGGTACTCTCGAAAACAATAGTTTATTAAAAACCATAATTGGTTAGAGAGGTATAATGGTACTCTCGAAAACAATAGTTTTTTAAAAACCATAATTGGTTAGAGAGGTATAATGGTACTCTCGAAAACAATAGTTTTTTAAAAACCATAATTGGTTAGAGAGGTATAATGGTACTCTCGATAACAATAGTTTTTTAAAAACCATAATTGGTTAGAGAGGTATAATGGTACTCTCGAAAACAATAGTTTTTTAAAAACCATAATTGGTTAGAGAGGTATAATGGTACTCTCGAAAACAATAGTTTTTTAAAAACCATAATTGGTTAGAGAGGTATAATGGTACTCTCGAAAACAATAGTTTATTAAAAACCATAATTGGTTAGAGAGGTATAATGGTACTCTCGAAAACAATAGTTTTTTAAAAACCATAATTGGTTAGAGAGGTATAATGGTACTCTCGAAAACAATAGTTTTTAAAAACCATAATTGGTTAGAGAGGTATAATGGTACTCTCGATAACAATAGTTTTTTAAAAACCATAATTGGTTAGAGAGGTATAATGGTACTCTCGAAAACAATAGTTTTTTAAAAACCATAATTGGTTAGAGAGGTATAATGGTACTCTCGAAAACAATAGTTTTTTAAAAACCATAATTGGTTAGAGAGGTATAATGGTACTCTCGATAACAATAGTTTTTTAAAAACCATAATTGGTTAGAGAGGTATAATGGTACTCTCGAAAACAATAGTTTTTTAAAAACCATAATTGGTTAGAGAGGTATAATGGTACTCTCGAAAACAATAGTTTTTTAAAAACCATAATTGGTTAGAGAGGGATAATGGTACTCTCGAAAACAATAGTTTTTTAAAAACCATAATTGGTTAGAGAGGTATAATGGTACTCTCGAAAACAATAGTTTTTTAAAAACCATAATTGGTTAGAGAGGTATAATGGTACTCTCGAAAACAATAGTTTTTTAAAAACCATAATTGGTTAGAGAGGTATAATGGTACTCTCGAAAACAATAGTTTTTTAAAAACCATAATTGGTTAGAGAGGTATAATGGTACTCTCGAAAACAATAGTTTATTAAAAACCATAATTGGTTAGAGAGGTATAATGGTACTCTCGAAAACAATAGTTTTTTAAAAACCATAATTGGTTAGAGAGGTATAATGGTACTCTCGAAAACAATAGTTTTTTAAAAACCATAATTGGTTAGAGAGGTATAATGGTACTCTCGATAACAATAGTTTTTAAAAACCATAATTGGTTAGAGAGGTATAATGGTACTCTCGAAAACAATAGTTTTTTAAAAACCATAATTGGTTAGAGAGGTATAATGGTACTCTCGAAAACAATAGTTTTTAAAAACCATAATTGGTTAGAGAGGTATAATGGTACTCTCGAAAACAATAGTTTATTAAAAACCATAATTGGTTAGAGAGGTATAATGGTACTCTCGAAAACAATAGTTTTTTAAAAACCATAATTGGTTAGAGAGGTATAATGGTACTCTCGAAAACAATAGTTTTTAAAAACCATAATTGGTTAGAGAGGTATAATGGTACTCTCGATAACAATAGTTTTTTAAAAACCATAATTGGTTAGAGAGGTATAATGGTACTCTCGAAAACAATAGTTTTTTAAAAACCATAATTGGTTAGAGAGGTATAATGGTACTCTCGAAAACAATAGTTTTTAAAAACCATAATTGGTTAGAGAGGGATAATGGTACTCTCGAAAACAATAGTTTTTTAAAAGCCATAGTTGGGTGGGGAGGTCTAATGGTACTCCCGAAAACAATAGATTTTAAAAACCATAATTGGTTAGAGAGGTATAATGGTACTCTCGATAACAATAGTTTTTTAAAAACCATAATTGGTTAGAGAGGTATAATGGTACTCTCGAAAACAATAGTTTTTAAAAACCATAATTGGTTAGAGAGGTATAATGGTACTCTCGAAAACAATAGTTTTTTAAAAACCATAATTGGTTAGAGAGGGATAATGGTACTCTCGAAAACAATAGTTTTTTAAAAACCATAATTGGTTAGAGAGGTATAATGGTACTCTCGAAAACAATAGTTTTTTAAAAACCATAATTGGTTAGAGAGGTATAATGGTACTCTCGAAAACAATAGTTTTTTAAAAACCATAATTGGTTAGAGAGGTATAATGGTACTCTCGAAAACAATAGTTTTTTAAAAACCATAATTGGTTAGAGAGGGATAATGGTACTCTCGAAAACAATAGTTTTTTAAAAACCATAATTGGTTAGAGAGGTATAATGGTACTCTCGATAACAATAGTTTTTTAAAAACCATAATTGGTTAGAGAGGTATAATGGTACTCTCGAAAACAATAGTTTTTTAAAAACCATAATTGGTTAGAGAGGTATAATGGTACTCTCGAAAACAATAGTTTTTTAAAAACCATAATTGGTTAGAGAGGGATAATGGTACTCTCGAAAACAATAGTTTTTTAAAAACCATAATTGGTTAGAGAGGGATAATGGTACTCTCGAAAACAATAGTTTTTTAAAAACCATAATTGGTAAGAGAGGGATAATGGTACTCTCGAAAACAATAGTTTTTTAAAAACCATAATAGGTTAGAGAGGGATAATGGTACTCTCGAAAACAATAGTTTTTTAAAAACCATAATAGGTTAGAGTGGGATTATGGTACTCTCGAAAACAATGGTTGTATAAAAACCATCAATGGTCAGAGAGTGATTATGGTACTCTCGAAAACAATAGTTTTTAAAAACCATAATTGGTAAGAGAGGGATAATGGTACTCTCGAAAACAATAGTTTTTTAAAAACCATAATAGGTTAGAGAGGGATAATGGTACTCTCGAAAACAATAGTTTTTTAAAAACCATAATAGGTTAGAGAGGGATAATGGTACTCTCGAAAACAATAGTTTTTTAAAAACCATAATTGGTTAGAGAGGGATAATGGTACTCTCGAAAACAATAGTTTTTTAAAAACCATAATTGGTTAGAGAGGTATAATGGTACTCTCGAAAACAATAGTTTTTTAAAAACCATAATTGGTTAGAGAGGTATAATGGTACTCTCGAAAACAATAGTTTTTTAAAAACCATAATTGGTTAGAGAGGTATAATGGTACTCTCGAAAACAATAGTTTATTAAAAACCATAATTGGTTAGAGAGGTATAATGGTACTCTCGAAAACAATAGTTTTTTAAAAACCATAATTGGTTAGAGAGGTATAATGGTACTCTCGAAAACAATAGTTTTTTAAAAACCATAATTGGTTAGAGAGGTATATGGTACTCTCGATAACAATAGTTTTTTAAAAACCATAATTGGTTAGAGAGGTATAATGGTACTCTCGAAAACAATAGTTTTTTAAAAACCATAATTGGTTAGAGAGGTATAATGGTACTCTCGAAAACAATAGTTTTTTAAAAACCATAATTGGTTAGAGAGGTATAATGGTACTCTCGAAACCAATAGTTTTTTAAAAACCATAATTGGTTAGAGAGGTATAATGGTACTCTCGATAACAATAGTTTTTTAAAAACCATAATTGGTTAGAGAGGGATAATGGTACTCTCGAAAACAATAGTTTTTTAAAAACCATAATTGGTTAGAGAGGGATAATGGTACTCTCGAAAACAATAGTTTTTTAAAAACCATAATTGGTTAGAGAGGTATAATGGTACTCTCGAAAACAATAGTTTTTAAAAACCATAATTGGTTAGAGAGGTATAATGGTACTCTCGAAAACAATAGTTTTTTAAAAACCATAATTGGTTAGAGAGGTATAATGGTACTCTCGAAAACAATAGTTTTTTAAAAACCATAATTGGTTAGAGAGGTATAATGGTACTCTCGAAAACAATAGTTTTTAAAAACCATAATTGGTTAGAGAGGTATAATGGTACTCTCGAAAACAATAGTTTTTAAAAACCATAATTGGTTAGAGAGGTATAATGGTACTCTCGAAAACAATAGTTTTTTAAAAACCATAATTGGTTAGAGAGGGATAATGGTACTCTCGAAAACAATAGTTTTTTAAAAACCATAATTGGTTAGAGAGGTATAATGGTACTCTCGAAAACAATAGTTTTTTAAAAACCATAATTGGTTAGAGAGGGATAATGGTACTCTCGAAAACAATAGTTTTTTAAAAACCATAATTGGTTAATGAGGGATAATGGTACTCTCGAAAACAATAGTTTTTTAAAAACCATAATTGGTTAGAGAGGTATAATGGTACTCTCGAAAACAATAGTTTTTTAAAAACCATAATTGGTTAGAGAGGTATAATGGTACTCTCGAAAACAATAGTTTTTTAAAAACCATAATTGGTTAGAGAGGTATAATGGTACTCTCGAAAACAATAGTTTTTTAAAAACCATAATTGGTTAGAGAGGTATAATGGTACTTTCGAAAACAATAGTTTTTTAAAAACCATAATTGGTTAGAGAGGTATAATGGTACTCTCGAAAACAATAGTTTTTTAAAAACCATAATTGGTTAGAGAGGTATAATGGTACTCTCGAAAACAATAGTTTTTTAAAAACCATAATTGGTTAGAGAGGTATAATGGTACTCTCGAAAACAATAGTTTTAAAAAACCATAATTGGTTAGAGAGGTATAATGGTACTCTCGAAAACAATAGTTTTTTAAAAACCATAATTGGTTAGAGATGTATAATGGTACTCTCGAAAACAATAGTTTTAAAAACCATAATTGGTTAGAGAGGTATAATGGTACTCTCGAAAACAATAGTTTTTAAAAACCATAATTGGTTAGAGAGGTATAATGGTACTCTCGAAAACAATAGTTTTTAAAAACCATAATTGGTTAGAGAGGGATAATGGTACTCTCGAAAACAATAGTTTTTTAAAAACCATAATTGGTTAGAGAGGGATAATGGTACTCTCGAAAACAATAGTTTTTTAAAAACCATAATTGGTTAGAGAGGTATAATGGTACTCTCGAAAACAATAGTTTTTTAAAAACCATAATTGGTTAGAGAGGTATAATGGTACTCTCGAAAACAATAGTTTTTTAAAAACCATAATTGGTTAGAGAGGTATAATTAGAGAGGTATAATGGTATAATTTTTTGGTACTCTCGAAAACAATAGTTTTTTAAAAACCATAATTGGTTAGAGAGGTATAATGGTACTCTCGAAAACAATAGTTTTTTAAAAACCATAATTGGTTAGAGAGGTATAATGGTACTCTCGAAAACAATAGTTTTTTAAAAACCATAATTGGTTAGAGAGGTATAATGGTACTCTCGAAAACAATAGTTTTTAAAAACCAATATTGGTTGGGGGGGTATAATGGTACTCTCGAAAACAATAGGTTTTAAAAACCATAATTGGTTAGAGAGGGATAATGGTACTCTCGAAAACAATAGTTTTTTAAAAACCATAATTGGTTAGAGAGGGATAATGGTACTCTCGAAAACAATAGTTTTTTAAAAACCATAATTGGTTAGAGAGGTATAATGGTACTCTCGAAAACAATAGTTTTTTAAAAACCATAATTGGTTAGAGAGGTATAATGGTACTCTCGAAAACAATAGTTTTTTAAAAACCATAATTGGTTAGAGAGGGATAATGGTACTCTCGAAAACAATAGTTTTTAAAAACCATAATTGGTTAGAGAGGGATAATGGTACTCTCGAAAACAATAGTTTTTTAAAAACCATAATTGGTTAGAGAGGTATAATGGTACTCTCGAAAACAATAGTTTTTTAAAAACCATAATTGGTTAGAGAGGGATAATGGTACTCTCGAAAACAATAGTTTTTTAAAAACCATAATTGGTTAGAGAGGGATAATGGTACTCTCGAAAACAATAGTTTTTTAAAAACCATAATTGGTTAGAGAGGTATAATGGTACTCTCGAAAACAATAGTTTTTAAAAACCATAATTGGTTAGAGAGGTATAATGGTACTCTCGAAAACAATAGTTTTTTAAAAACCATAATTGGTTAGAGAGGTATAATGGTACTCTCGAAAACAATAGTTTTTTAAAAACCATAATTGGTTAGAGAGGTATAATGGTACTCTCGAAAACAATAGTTTTTTAAAAACCATAATTGGTTAGAGAGGTATAATGGTACTCTCGAAAACAATAGTTTTTTAAAAACCATAATTGGTTAGAGAGGTATAATGGTACTCTCGAAAACAATAGTTTTTTAAAAACCATAATTGGTTAGAGAGGGATAATGGTACTCTCGAAAACAATAGTTTTTAAAAACCATAATTGGTTAGAGAGGTATAATGGTACTCTCGAAAACAATAGTTTTTTAAAAACCATAATTGGTTAGAGAGGTATAATGGTACTCTCGAAAACAATAGTTTTTTAAAAACCATAATTGGTTAGAGAGGTATAATGGTACTCTCGAAAACAATAGTTTTTTAAAAACCATAATTGGTTAGAGAGGTATAATGGTACTCTCGAAAACAATAGTTTTTAAAAACCATAATTGGTTAGAGAGGTATAATGGTACTCTCGAAAACAATAGTTTTTTAAAAACCATAATTGGTTAGAGAGGTATAATGGTACTCTCGAAAACAATAGTTTTTAAAAACCATAATTGGTTAGAGAGGTATAATGGTACTCTCGAAAACAATAGTTTTTTAAAAACCATAATTGGTTAGAGAGGTATAATGGTACTCTCGAAAACAATAGTTTTTTAAAAACCATAATTGGTTAGAGAGGGATAATGGTACTCTCGAAAACAATAGTTTTTTAAAAACCATAATTGGTTAGAGAGGGATAATGGTACTCTCGAAAACAATAGTTTTTAAAAACCATAATTGGTTAGAGAGGTATAATGGTACTCTCGAAAACAATAGTTTTTTAAAAACCATAATTGGTTAGAGAGGTATAATGGTACTCTCGAAAACAATAGTTTTTTAAAAACCATAATTGGTTAGAGAGGTATAATTAGAGAGGTATAATGGTATAATTTTTTGGTACTCTCGAAAACAATAGTTTTTTAAAAACCATAATTGGTTAGAGAGGTATAATGGTACTCTCGAAAACAATAGTTTTTTAAAAACCATAATTGGTTAGAGAGGTATAATGGTACTCTCGAAAACAATAGTTTTTTAAAAACCATAATTGGTTAGAGAGGTATAATGGTACTCTCGAAAACAATAGTTTTTTAAAAACCATAATTGGTTAGAGAGGTATAATGGTACTCTCGAAAACAATAGTTTTTTAAAAACCATAATTGGTTAGAGAGGGATAATGGTACTCTCGAAAACAATAGTTTTTTAAAAACCATAATTGGTTAGAGAGGGATAATGGTACTCTCGAAAACAATAGTTTTTTAAAAACCATAATTGGTTAGAGAGGTATAATGGTACTCTCGAAAACAATAGTTTTTTAAAAACCATAATTGGTTAGAGAGGTATAATGGTACTCTCGAAAACAATAGTTTTTAAAAACCATAATTGGTTAGAGAGGGATAATGGTACTCTCGAAAACAATAGTTTTTTAAAAACCATAATTGGTTAGAGAGGGATAATGGTACTCTCGAAAACAATAGTTTTTTAAAAACCATAATTGGTTAGAGAGGGATAATGGTACTCTCGAAAACAATAGTTTTTTAAAAACCATAATTGGTTAGAGAGGGATAATGGTACTCTCGAAAACAATAGTTTTTTAAAAACCATAATTGGTTAGAGAGGTATAATGGTACTCTCGAAAACAATAGTTTTTTAAAAACCATAATTGGTTAGAGAGGGATAATGGTACTCTCGAAAACAATAGTTTTTTAAAAACCATAATTGGTTAGAGAGGTATAATGGTACTCTCGAAAACAATAGTTTTTTAAAAACCATAATTGGTTAGAGAGGTATAATGGTACTCTCGAAAACAATAGTTTTTTAAAAACCATAATTGGTTAGAGAGGTATAATGGTACTCTCGAAAACAATAGTTTTTTAAAAACCATAATTGGTTAGAGAGGTATAATGGTACTCTCGAAAACAATAGTTTTTTAAAAACCATAATTGGTTAGAGAGGTATAATGGTACTCTCGAAAACAATAGTTTTTTAAAAACCATAATTGGTTAGAGAGGTATAATGGTACTCTCGAAAACAATAGTTTTTTAAAAACCATAATTGGTTAGAGAGGTATAATGGTACTCTCGAAAACAATAGTTTTTAAAAACCATAATTGGTTAGAGAGGGATAATGGTACTCTCGAAAACAATAGTTTTTAAAAACCATAATTGGTTAGAGAGGGATAATGGTCCTCTCGAAAACAATAGTTTTTAAAAACCATAATTGGTTAGAGAGGTATAATGGTACTCTCGAAAACAATAGTTTTTTAAAAACCATAATTGGTTAGAGAGGTATAATGGTACTCTCGAAAACAATAGTTTTTAAAAACCATAATTGGTTAGAGAGGTATAATGGTACTCTCGAAAACAATAGTTTTTTAAAAACCATAATTGGTTAGAGAGGTATAATGGTACTCTCGAAAACAATAGTTTTTAAAAACCATAATTGGTTAGAGAGGGATAATGGTACTCTCGAAAACAATAGTTTTTTAAAAACCATAATTGGTTAGAGAGGGATAATGGTACTCTCGAAAACAATAGTTTTTTAAAAACCATAATTGGTTAGAGAGGTATAATGGTACTCTCGAAAACAATAGTTTTTTAAAAACCATAATTGGTTAGAGAGGTATAATGGTACTCTCGAAAACAATAGTTTTTTAAAAACCATAATTGGTTAGAGAGGTATAATGGTACTCTCGAAAACAATAGTTTTTAAAAAACCATAATTGGTTAGAGAGGTATAATGGTACTCTCGAAAACAATAGTTTTTTAAAAACCATAATTGGTTAGAGAGGCATAATGGTACTCTCGAAAACAATAGTTTTTTAAAAACCATAATTGGTTAGAGAGGTATAATGGTACTCTCGAAAACAATAGTTTTTTAAAAACCATAATTGGTTAGAGAGGTATAATGGTACTCTCGAAAACAATAGTTTTTTAAAAACCATAATTGGTTAGAGAGGGATAATGGTACTCTCGAAAACAATAGTTTTTTAAAAACCATAATTGGTTAGAGAGGATAATGGTACTCTCGAAAACAATAGTTTTTAAAAACCATAATTGGTTAGAGAGGTATAATGGTACTCTCGAAAACAATAGTTTTTAAAAACCATAATTGGTTAGAGAGGTATAATGGTACTCTCGAAAACAATAGTTTTTTAAAAACCATAATTGGTTAGAGAGGTATAATGGTACTCTCGAAAACAATAGTTTTTAAAAACCATAATTGGTTAGAGAGGTATAATGGTACTCTCGAAAACAATAGTTTTTTAAAAACCATAATTGGTTAGAGAGGGATAATGGTACTCTCGAAAACAATAGTTTTTTAAAAACCATAATTGGTTAGAGAGGGATAATGGTACTCTCGAAAACAATAGTTTTTTAAAAACCATAATTGGTTAGAGAGGTATAATGGTACTCTCGAAAACAATAGTTTTTTAAAAACCATAATTGGTTAGAGAGGTATAATGGTACTCTCGAAAACAATAGTTTTTAAAAACCATAATTGGTTAGAGAGGTATAATGGTACTCTCGAAAACAATAGTTTTTTAAAAACCATAATTGGTTAGAGAGGTATAATGGTACTCTCGAAAACAATAGTTTTTTAAAAACCATAATTGGTTAGAGAGGTATAATGGTACTCTCGAAAACAATAGTTTTTAAAAACCATAATTGGTTAGAGAGGTATAATGGTACTCTCGAAAACAATAGTTTTTTAAAAACCATAATTGGTTAGAGAGGGATAATGGTACTCTCGAAAACAATAGTTTTTTAAAAACCATAATTGGTTAGAGAGGGATAATGGTACTCTCGAAAACAATAGTTTTTAAAAACCATAATTGGTTAGAGAGGTATAATGGTACTCTCGAAAACAATAGTTTTTTAAAAACCATAATTGGTTAGAGAGGGATAATGGTACTCTCGAAAACAATAGTTTTTTAAAAACCATAATTGGTTAGAGAGGTATAATGGTACTCTCGAAAACAATAGTTTTTTAAAAACCATAATTGGTTAGAGAGGTATAATGGTACTCTCGAAAACAATAGTTTTTTAAAAACCATAATTGGTTAGAGAGGTATAATGGTACTCTCGAAAACAATAGTTTTTTAAAAACCATAATTGGTTAGAGAGGTATAATGGTACTCTCGAAAACAATAGTTTTTTAAAAACCATAATTGGTTAGAGAGGTATAATGGTACTCTCGAAAACAATAGTTTTTAAAAACCATAATTGGTTAGAGAGGTATAATGGTACTCTCGAAAACAATAGTTTTTTAAAAACCATAATTGGTTGGAGAGGTATAATGGTCCTCTCGAAAACAATAGTTTTAAAAAACCATAATTGGGTAGAAAGGGTTAATGGTACACTCGAAAACAATAGTTTTTTAAAAACCATAATTGGTTAGAGAGGGATAATGGTACTCTCGAAAACAATAGTTTTTAAAAACCATAATTGGTTAGAGAGGTATAATGGTACTCTCGAAAACAATAGTTTTTTAAAAACCATAATTGGTTAGAGAGGTATAATGGTACTCTCGAAAACAATAGTTTTTTAAAAACCATAATTGGTTAGAGAGGTATAATGGTACTCTCGAAAACAATAGTTTTTAAAAACCATAATTGGTTAGAGAGGTATAATGGTACTCTCGAAAACAATAGTTTTTTAAAAACCATAATTGGTTAGAGAGGGATAATGGTACTCTCGAAAACAATAGTTTTTTAAAAACCATAATTGGTTAGAGAGGGATAATGGTACTCTCGAAAACAATAGTTTTTTAAAAACCATAATTGGTTAGAGAGGTATAATGGTACTCTCGAAAACAATAGTTTTTTAAAAACCATAATTGGTTAGAGAGGTATAATGGTACTCTCGAAAACAATAGTTTTTAAAAACCAAAAATGGTTTGAGAGGTATAATGGTACTCTCGAAAACAATAGTTTTTTAAAAACCATAATTGGTTAGAGAGGTATAATGGTACTCTCGAAAACAATAGTTTTTAAAAACCATAATTGGTTAGAGAGGTATAATGGTACTCTCGAAAACAATAGTTTTTTAAAAACCATAATTGGTTAGAGAGGTATAATGGTACTCTCGAAAACAATAGTTTTTTAAAAACCATAATTGGTTAGAGAGGTATAATGGTACTCTCGAAAACAATAGTTTTTTAAAAACCATAATTGGTTAGAGAGGTATAATGGTACTCTCGAAAACAATAGTTTTTTAAAAACCATAATTGGTTAGAGAGGTATAATGGTACTCTCGAAAACAATAGTTTTTTAAAAACCATAATTGGTTAGAGAGGTATAATGGTACTCTCGAAAACAATAGTTTTTAAAAACCATAATTGGTTAGAGAGGTATAATGGTACTCTCGAAAACAATAGTTTTTTAAAAACCATAATTGGTTAGAGAGGTATAATGGTACTCTCGAAAACAATAGTTTTTAAAAACCATAATTGGTTAGAGAGGTATAATGGTACTCTCGAAAACAATAGTTTTTTAAAAACCATAATTGGTTAGAGAGGTATAATGGTACTCTCGAAAACAATAGTTTTTTAAAAACCATAATTGGTTAGAGAGGTATAATGGTACTCTCGAAAACAATAGTTTTTTAAAAACCATAATTGGTTAGAGAGGTATAATGGTACTCTCGAAAACAATAGTTTTTTAAAAACCATAATTGGTTAGAGAGGTATAATGGTACTCTCGAAAACAATAGTTTTTTAAAAACCATAATTGGTTAGAGAGGTATAATGGTACTCTCGAAAACAATAGTTTTTTAAAAACCATAATTGGTTAGAGAGGTATAATGGTACTCTCGAAAACAATAGTTTTTTAAAAACCATAATTGGTTAGAGAGGTATAATGGTACTCTCGAAAACAATAGTTTTTTAAAAACCATAATTGGTTAGAGAGGTATAATGGTACTCTCGAAAACAATAGTTTTAAAAAACCGTAATTGGTTAGAGAGGTATAATGGTACTCTCGAAAACAATAGTTTTTAAAAACCATAATTGGTTAGAGAGGTATAATGGTACTCTCGAAAACAATAGTTTTTTAAAAACCATAATGTGGTAGAGAGGTACAATGGTACACTCGAAAACAATAGTTTTTAAACTACCATAATTGGTTAGAGAGGAATAATGGTACTCTCGAAAACAATAGTTTTTTAAAAGCCATAATTGGCTAGAGAGGTATAATGGTACTCTCGAAAACAATAGTTTTTAAAAACCATAATTGGTTAGAGAGGGATAATGGTACTCTCGAAAACAATAGTTTTTTAAAAACCATAATTGGTTAGAGAGGGATAATGGTACTCTCGAAAACAATAGTTTTTTAAAAACCATAATTGGTTAGAGAGGTATTATGGTACTCTCGAAAACAATAGTTTTTTAAAAACCATAATTGGTTAGAGAGGTATAATGGTACTCTCGAAAACAATAGTTTTTTAAAAACCATAATTGGTTAGAGAGGTATAATGGTACTCTCGAAAACAATAGTTTTTTAAAAACCATAATTGGTTAGAGAGGTATAATGGTACTCTCGAAAACAATAGTTTTTTAAAAACCATAATTGGTTAGAGAAGGATAATGGTACTCTCGAAAACAATAGTTTTTTAAAAACCATAATTGGTTAGAGAGGGATAATGGTACTCTCGAAAACAATAGTTTTTTAATGGTACTCTTACCATTAAAGTACTCTTACCAAAAAAAATATACTCTTACCATTAAAAATAATACTCTTACCATTACTATTACCATTAAAAAACAATAGTTTTTTAATGGTAATAATGGTACTCTCGAAAACAATAGTTTTTTAAAAACCATAATTGGTTAGAGAGGTATAATGTACTCTCGAAAACAATAGTTTTTTAAAAACCATAATTGGTTAGAGAGGTATAATGGTACTCTCGAAAACAATAGTTTTTTAAAACCATAATTGGTTAGAGAGGTATAATGGTACTCTCGAAAACAATAGTTTTTTAAAAACCATAATTGGTTAGAGAGGTATAATGGTACTCTCGAAAACAATAGTTTTTTAAAAACCATAATTGGTTAGAGAGGTATAATGGTACTCTCGAAAACAATAGTTTTTTAAAAACCATAATTGGTTAGAGAGGGATAATGGTACTCTCGAAAACAATAGTTTTTTAAAAACCATAATTGGTTAGAGAGGGATAATGGTACTCTCGAAAACAATAGTTTTTTAAAAACCATAATTGGTTAGAGAGGTATAATGGTACTCTCGAAAACAATAGTTTTTTAAAAACCATAATTGGTTAGAGAGGTATAATGGTACTCTCGAAAACAATAGTTTTTTAAAAACCATAATTGGTTAGAGAGGTATAATGGTACTCTCGAAAACAATAGTTTTTTAAAAACCATAATTGGTTAGAGAGGTATAATGGTACTCTCGAAAACAATAGTTTTTTAAAAACCATAATTGGTTAGAGAGGTATAATGGTACTCTCGAAAACAATAGTTTTTTAAAAACCATAATTGGTTAGAGAGGTATAATGGTACTCTCGAAAACAATAGTTTTTTAAAAACCATAATTGGTTAGAGAGGTATAATGGTACTCTCGAAAACAATAGTTTTTTAAAAACCATAATTGGTTAGAGAGGGATAATGGTACTCTCGAAAACAATAGTTTTTTAAAAACCATAATTGGTTAGAGAGGGATAATGGTACTCTCGAAAACAATAGTTTTTTAAAAACCATAATTGGTTAGAGAGGGATAATGGTACTCTCGAAAACAATAGTTTTTTAAAAACCATAATTGGTTAGAGAGGGATAATGGTACTCTCGAAAACAATAGTTTTTTAAAAAACCATAATTGGTTAGAGAGGGATAATGGTACTCTCGAAAACAATAGTTTTTTAAAAACCATAATTGGTTAGAGAAGGATAATG
Organism: Meloidogyne incognita; assembly: GCA_036172945.1. Taxonomy (NCBI): domain Eukaryota; kingdom Metazoa; phylum Nematoda; class Chromadorea; order Rhabditida; family Meloidogynidae; genus Meloidogyne; species Meloidogyne incognita. The sequence continues at coordinate 679,384 of JARQAC010000006.1, read as the reverse complement.
GTACTCTCGAAAACAATAGTTTTTTAAAAACCATAATTGGTTAGAGAGGGATAATGGTACTCTCGAAAACAATAGTTTTTTAATGGTACTCTTACCATTAAAGTACTCTTACCAAAAAAAATATACTCTTACCATTAAAAATAATACTCTTACCATTACTATTACCATTAAAAAACAATAGTTTTTTAATGGTAATAATGGTACTCTCGAAAACAATAGTTTTTTAAAAACCATAATTGGTTAGAGAGGTATAATGTACTCTCGAAAACAATAGTTTTTTAAAAACCATAATTGGTTAGAGAGGTATATTGGTACTCTCGAAAACAATAGTTTTTTAAAAACCATAATTGGTTAGAGAGGTATAATGGTACTCTCGAAAACAATAGTTTTTTAAAAACCATAATTGGTTAGAGAGGGATAATGGTACTCTCGAAAACAATAGTTTTTAAAAACCATAATTGGTTAGAGAGGGATAATGGTACTCTCGAAAACAATAGTTTTTTAAAAACCATAATTGGTTAGAGAGGTATAATGGTACTCTCGAAAACAATAGTTTTTTAAAAACCATAATTGGTTAGAGAGGTATAATGGTACTCTCGAAAACAATAGTTTTTTAAAAACCATAATTGGTTAGAGAGGTATAATGGTACTCTCGAAAACAATAGTTTTTTAAAAACCATAATTGGTTAGAGAGGGATAATGGTACTCTCGAAAACAATAGTTTTTTAAAAACCATAATTGGTTAGAGAGGTATAATGGTACTCTCGAAAACAATAGTTTTTTAAAAACCATAATTGGTTAGAGAGGGATAATGGTACTCTCGAAAACAATAGTTTTTTAAAAACCATAATTGGTTAGAGAGGTATAATGGTACTCTCGAAAACAATAGTTTTTTAAAAACCATAATTGGTTAGAGAGGTATAATGGTACTCTCGAAAACAATAGTTTTTTAAAAACCATAATTGGTTAGAGAGGGATAATGGTACTCTCGAAAACAATAGTTTTTTAAAAACCATAATTGGTTAGAGAAGGATAATGGTACTCTCGAAAACAATAGTTTTTTAAAAACCATAATTGGTTAGAGAGGGATAATGGTACTCTCGAAAACAATAGTTTTTTAATGGTACTCTTACCATTAAAGTACTCTTACCAAAAAAAATATACTCTTACCATTAAAAATAATACTCTTACCATTACTATTACCATTAAAAAACAATAGTTTTTTAATGGTAATAATGGTACTCTCGAAAACAATAGTTTTTTAAAAACCATAATTGGTTAGAGAGGTATAATGTACTCTCGAAAACAATAGTTTTTTAAAAACCATAATTGGTTAGAGAGGTATAATGGTACTCTCGAAAACAATAGTTTTTTAAAAACCATAATTGGTTAGAGAGGTATAATGGTACTCTCGAAAACAATAGTTTTTTAAAAACCATAATTGGTTAGAGAGGTATAATGGTACTCTCGAAAACAATAGTTTTTTAAAAACCATAATTGGTTAGAGAGGTATAATGGTACTCTCGAAAACAATAGTTTTTTAAAAACCATAATTGGTTAGAGAGGGATAATGGTACTCTCGAAAACAATAGTTTTTTAAAAACCATAATTGGTTAGAGAGGGATAATGGTACTCTCGAAAACAATAGTTTTTTAAAAACCATAATTGGTTAGAGAGGTATAATGGTACTCTCGAAAACAATAGTTTTTTAAAAACCATAATTGGTTAGAGAGGTATAATGGTACTCTCGAAAACAATAGTTTTTTAAAAACCATAATTGGTTAGAGAGGTATAATGGTACTCTCGAAAACAATAGTTTTTTAAAAACCATAATTGGTTAGAGAGGTATAATGGTACTCTCGAAAACAATAGTTTTTTAAAAACCATAATTGGTTAGAGAGGTATAATGGTACTCTCGAAAACAATAGTTTTTTAAAAACCATAATTGGTTAGAGAGGTATAATGTACTCTCGAAAACAATAGTTTTTTAAAAACCATAATTGGTTAGAGAGGTATATTGGTACTCTCGAAAACAATAGTTTTTTAAAAACCATAATTGGTTAGAGAGGTATAATGGTACTCTCGAAAACAATAGTTTTTTAAAAACCATAATTGGTTAGAGAAGGATAATGGTACTCTCGAAAACAATAGTTTTTTAAAAACCATAATTGGTTAGAGAGGGATAATGGTACTCTCGAAAACAATAGTTTTTTAATGGTACTCTTACCATTAAAGTACTCTTACCAAAAAAAATATACTCTTACCATTAAAAATAATACTCTTACCATTACTATTACCATTAAAAAACAATAGTTTTTTAATGGTAATAATGGTACTCTCGAAAACAATAGTTTTTTAAAAACCATAATTGGTTAGAGAGGTATAATGTACTCTCGAAAACAATAGTTTTTTAAAAACCATAATTGGTTAGAGAGGTATATTGGTACTCTCGAAAACAATAGTTTTTTAAAAACCATAATTGGTTAGAGAGGTATAATGGTACTCTCGAAAACAATAGTTTTTTAAAAACCATAATTGGTTAGAGAGGGATAATGGTACTCTCGAAAACAATAGTTTTTAAAAACCATAATTGGTTAGAGAGGGATAATGGTACTCTCGAAAACAATAGTTTTTTAAAAACCATAATTGGTTAGAGAGGGATAATGGTACTCTCGAAAACAATAGTTTTTTAAAAACCATAATTGGTTAGAGAGGTATAATGGTACTCTCGAAAACAATAGTTTTTTAAAAACCATAATTGGTTAGAGAGGTATAATGGTACTCTCGAAAACAATAGTTTTTTAAAAACCATAATTGGTTAGAGAGGGATAATGGTACTCTCGAAAACAATAGTTTTTTAAAAACCATAATTGGTTAGAGAAGGATAATGGTACTCTCGAAAACAATAGTTTTTTAAAAACCATAATTGGTTAGAGAGGGATAATGGTACTCTCGAAAACAATAGTTTTTTAATGGTACTCTTACCATTGGTTAGAGAGGTAATCTTACCAAAAAAAATATACTCTTACCATTAAAAATAATACTCTTACCATTACTATTACCATTAAAAAACAATAGTTTTTTAATGGTAATAATGGTACTCTCGAAAACAATAGTTTTTTAAAAACCATAATTGGTTAGAGAGGTATAATGTACTCTCGAAAACAATAGTTTTTTAAAAACCATAATTGGTTAGAGAGGTATAATGGTACTCTCGAAAACAATAGTTTTTTAAAAACCATAATTGGTTAGAGAGGTATAATGGTACTCTCGAAAACAATAGTTTTTTAAAAACCATAATTGGTTAGAGAGGTATAATGGTACTCTCGAAAACAATAGTTTTTTAAAAACCATAATTGGTTAGAGAGGTATAATGGTACTCTCGAAAACAATAGTTTTTTAAAAACCATAATTGGTTAGAGAGGGATAATGGTACTCTCGAAAACAATAGTTTTTTAAAAACCATAATTGGTTAGAGAGGGATAATGGTACTCTCGAAAACAATAGTTTTTTAAAAACCATAATTGGTTAGAGAGGTATAATGGTACTCTCGAAAACAATAGTTTTTTAAAAACCATAATTGGTTAGAGAGGTATAATGGTACTCTCGAAAACAATAGTTTTTTAAAAACCATAATTGGTTAGAGAGGTATAATGGTACTCTCGAAAACAATAGTTTTTTAAAAACCATAATTGGTTAGAGAGGTATAATGGTACTCTCGAAAACAATAGTTTTTTAAAAACCATAATTGGTTAGAGAGGTATAATGGTACTCTCGAAAACAATAGTTTTTTAAAAACCATAATTGGTTAGAGAGGTATAATGGTACTCTCGAAAACAATAGTTTTTTAAAAACCATAATTGGTTAGAGAGGTATAATGGTACTCTCGAAAACAATAGTTTTTTAAAAACCATAATTGGTTAGAGAGGTATAATGGTACTCTCGAAAACAATAGTTTTTTAAAAACCATAATTGGTTAGAGAAGGATAATGGTACTCTCGAAAACAATAGTTTTTTAAAAACCATAATTGGTTAGAGAGGGATAATGGTACTCTCGAAAACAATAGTTTTTTAATGGTACTCTCGAAAACATAAAAAACCATAATTGGTTAGAGAGGTATAATGGTACTCTCGAAAACAATAGTTTTTAAAAACCATAATTGGTTAGAGAGGTATAATGGTACTCTCGAAAACAATAGTTTTTTAAAAACCATAATTGGTTAGAGAGGTATAATGGTACTCTCGAAAACAATAGTTTTTTAAAAACCATAATTGGTTAGAGAGGTATAATGGTACTCTCGAAAACAATAGTTTTTAAAAACCATAATTGGTTAGAGAGGTATAATGGTACTCTCGAAAACAATAGTTTTTTAAAAACCATAATTGGTTAGAGAGGTATAATGGTACTCTCGAAAACAATAGTTTTTTAAAAACCATAATTGGTTAGAGAGGGATAATGGTACTCTCGAAAACAATAGTTTTTAAAAACCATAATTGGTTAGAGAGGGATAATGGTACTCTCGAAAACAATAGTTTTTAAAAACCATAATTGGTTAGAGAGGTATAATGGTACTCTCGAAAACAATAGTTTTTTAAAAACCATAATTGGTTAGAGAGGTATAATGGTACTCTCGAAAACAATAGTTTTTTAAAAACCATAATTGGTTAGAGAGGTATAATGGTACTCTCGAAAACAATAGTTTTTTAAAAACCATAATTGGTTAGAGAGGGATAATGGTACTCTCGAAAACAATAGTTTTTTAAAAACCATAATTGGTTAGAGAGGTATAATGGTACTCTCGAAAACAATAGTTTTTTAAAAACCATAATTGGTTAGAGAGGGATAATGGTACTCTCGAAAACAATAGTTTTTTAAAAACCATAATTGGTTAGAGAGGTATAATGGTACTCTCGAAAACAATAGTTTTTTAAAAACCATAATTGGTTAGAGAGGTATAATGGTACTCTCGAAAACAATAGTTTTTTAAAAACCATAATTGGTTAGAGAGGGATAATGGTACTCTCGAAAACAATAGTTTTTTAAAAACCATAATTGGTTAGAGAAGGATAATGGTACTCTCGAAAACAATAGTTTTTTAAAAACCATAATTGGTTAGAGAGGGATAATGGTACTCTCGAAAACAATAGTTTTTTAAAAACCATAATTGGTTAGAGAGGTATAATGGTACTCTCGAAAACAATAGTTTTTTAAAAACCATAATTGGTTAGAGAGGTATAATGGTACTCTCGAAAACAATAGTTTTTTAAAAACCATAATTGGTTAGAGAGGTATAATGGTACTCTCGAAAACAATAGTTTTTTAAACACCATAATTGGTTAGAGAGGGATAATGGTACTCTCGAAAACAATAGTTTTTTAAAAACCATAATTGGTTAGAGAGGGATAATGGTACTCTCGAAAACAATAGTTTTTTAAAAACCATAATTGGTTAGAGAGGTATAATGGTACTCTCGAAAACAATAGTTTTTTAAAAACCATAATTGGTTAGAGAGGTATAATGGTACTCTCGAAAACAATAGTTTTTTAAAAACCATAATTGGTTAGAGAGGTATAATGGTACTCTCGAAAACAATAGTTTTTAAAAACCATAATTGGTTAGAGAGGTATAATGGTACTCTCGAAAACAATAGTTTTTTAAAAACCATAATTGGTTAGAGAGGGATAATGGTACTCTCGAAAACAATAGTTTTTTAAAAACCATAATTGGTTAGAGAGGGATAATGGTACTCTCGAAAACAATAGTTTTTTAAAAACCATAATTGGTTAGAGAGGTATAATGGTACTCTCGAAAACAATAGTTTTTTAAAAACCATAATTGGTTAGAGAGGTATAATGGTACTCTCGAAAACAATAGTTTTTAAAAACCATAATTGGTTAGAGAGGTATAATGGTACTCTCGAAAACAATAGTTTTTTAAAAACCATAATTGGTTAGAGAGGTATAATGGTACTCTCGAAAACAATAGTTTTTTAAAAACCATAATTGGTTAGAGAGGTATAATGGTACTCTCGAAAACAATAGTTTTTTAAAAACCATAATTGGTTAGAGAGGTATAATGGTACTCTCGAAAACAATAGTTTTTTAAAAACCATAATTGGTTAGAGAGGTATAATGGTACTCTCGAAAACAATAGTTTTTTAAAAACCATAATTGGTTAGAGAGGGATAATGGTACTCTCGAAAACAATAGTTTTTTAAAAACCATAATTGGTTAGAGAGGGATAATGGTACTCTCGAAAACAATAGTTTTTTAAAAACCATAATTGGTTAGAGAGGTATAATGGTACTCTCGAAAACAATAGTTTTTAAAAACCATAATTGGTTAGAGAGGTATAATGGTACTCTCGAAAACAATAGTTTTTTAAAAACCATAATTGGTTAGAGAGGTATAATGGTACTCTCGAAAACAATAGTTTTTTAAAAACCATAATTGGTTAGAGAGGGATAATGGTACTCTCGAAAACAATAGTTTTTAAAAACCATAATTGGTTAGAGAGGGATAATGGTACTCTCGAAAACAATAGTTTTTTAAAAACCATAATTGGTTAGAGAGGGATAATGGTACTCTCGAAAACAATAGTTTTTTAAAAACCATAATTGGTTAGAGAGGTATAATGGTACTCTCGAAAACAATAGTTTTTTAAAAACCATAATTGGTTAGAGAGGGATAATGGTACTCTCGAAAACAATAGTTTTTTAAAAACCATAATTGGTTAGAGAGGGATAATGGTACTCTCGAAAACAATAGTTTTTTAAAAACCATAATTGGTTAGAGAGGGATAATGGTACTCTCGAAAACAATAGTTTTTTAAAAACCATAATTGGTTAGAGAGGGATAATGGTACTCTCGAAAACAATAGTTTTTTAAAAACCATAATTGGTTAGAGAGGGATAATGGTACTCTCGAAAACAATAGTTTTTAAAAACCATAATTGGTTAGAGAGGGATAATGGTACTCTCGAAAACAATAGTTTTTAAAAACCATAATTGGTTAGAGAGGGATAATGGTACTCTCGAAAACAATAGTTTTTTAAAAACCATAATTGGTTAGAGAGGGATAATTAGAGGTAATAATAATTAAAGAGTAATACAATAGTTTTTTAAAAACCATAATTGGTTAGAGAGGGATAATGGTACTCTCGAAAACAATAGTTTTTTAAAAACCATAATTGGTTAGAGAGGGATAATGGTACTCTCGAAAACAATAGTTTTTTAAAAACCATAATTGGTTAGAGAGGGATAATGGTACTCTCGAAAACAATAGTTTTTTAAAAACCATAATTGGTTAGAGAGGGATAATGGTACTCTCGAAAACAATAGTTTTTTAAAAACCATAATTGGTTAGAGAGGGATAATGGTACTCTCGAAAACAATAGTTTTTTAAAAACCATAATTGGTTAGAGAGGGATAATGGTACTCTCGAAAACAATAGTTTTTTAAAAACCATAATTGGTTAGAGAGGGATAATGGTACTCTCGAAAACAATAGTTTTTAAAAACCATAATTGGTTAGAGAGGGATAATGGTACTCTCGAAAACAATAGTTTTTTAAAAACCATAATTGGTTAGAGAGGGATAATGGTACTCTCGAAAACAATAGTTTTTTAAAAACCATAATTGGTTAGAGAGGTATAATGGTACTCTCGAAAACAATAGTTTTTTAAAAACCATAATTGGTTAGAGAGGGATAATGGTACTCTCGAAAACAATAGTTTTTTAAAAACCATAATTGGTTAGAGAGGGATAATGGTACTCTCGAAAACAATAGTTTTTTAAAAACCATAATTGGTTAGAGAGGGATAATGGTACTCTCGAAAACAATAGTTTTTTAAAAACCATAATTGGTTAGAGAGGGATAATGGTACTCTCGAAAACAATAGTTTTTTAAAAACCATAATTGGTTAGAGAGGGATAATGGTACTCTCGAAAACAATAGTTTTTAAAAACCATAATTGGTTAGAGAGGGATAATGGTACTCTCGAAAACAATAGTTTTTTAAAAACCATAATTGGTTAGAGAGGGATAATGGTACTCTCGAAAACAATAGTTTTTTAAAAACCATAATTGGTTAGAGAGGGATAATGGTACTCTCGAAAACAATAGTTTTTTAAAAACCATAATTGGTTAGAGAGGGATAATGGTACTCTCGAAAACAATAGTTTTTTAAAAACCATAATTGGTTAGAGAGGGATAATGGTACTCTCGAAAACAATAGTTTTTTAAAAACCATAATTGGTTAGAGAGGGATAATGGTACTCTCGAAAACAATAGTTTTTTAAAAACCATAATTGGTTAGAGAGGGATAATGGTACTCTCGAAAACAATAGTTTTTAAAAACCATAATTGGTTAGAGAGGGATAATGGTACTCTCGAAAACAATAGTTTTTTAAAAACCATAATTGGTTAGAGAGGGATAATGGTACTCTCGAAAACAATAGTTTTTTAAAAACCATAATTGGTTAGAGAGGGATAATGGTACTCTCGAAAACAATAGTTTTTTAAAAACCATAATTGGTTAGAGAGGGATAATGGTACTCTCGAAAACAATAGTTTTTTAAAAACCATAATTGGTTAGAGAGGGATAATGGTACTCTCGAAAACAATAGTTTTTTAAAAACCATAATTGGTTAGAGAGGGATAATGGTACTCTCGAAAACAATAGTTTTTTAAAAACCATAATTGGTTAGAGAGGGATAATGGTACTCTCGAAAACAATAGTTTTTTAAAAACCATAATTGGTTAGAGAGGTATAATGGTACTCTCGAAAACAATAGTTTTTAAAAACCATAATTGGTTAGAGAGGTATAATGGTACTCTCGAAAACAATAGTTTTTTAAAAACCATAATTGGTTAGAGAGGGATAATGGTACTCTCGAAAACAATAGTTTTTTAAAAACCATAATTGGTTAGAGAGGGATAATGGTACTCTCGAAAACAATAGTTTTTTAAAAACCATAATTGGTTAGAGAGGTATAATGGTACTCTCGAAAACAATAGTTTTTTAAAAACCATAATTGGTTAGAGAGGGATAATGGTACTCTCGAAAACAATAGTTTTTTAAAAACCATAATTGTTTAGAGAGGTATAATGGTACTCTCGAAAACAATAGTTTTTTAAAAACCATAATTGGTTAGAGAGGTATAATGGTACTCTCGAAAACAATAGTTTTTTAAAAACCATAATTGGTTAGAGAGGTATAATGGTACTCTCGAAAACAATAGTTTTTTAAAAACCATAATTGGTTAGAGAGGTATAATGGTACTCTCGAAAACAATAGTTTTTTAAAAACCATAATTGGTTAGAGAGGTATAATGGTACTCTCGAAAACAATAGTTTTTTAAAAACCATAATTGGTTAGAGAGGGATAATGGTACTCTCGAAAACAATAGTTTTTTAAAAACCATAATTGGTTAGAGAGGGATAATGGTACTCTCGAAAACAATAGTTTTTTAAAAACCATAATTGGTTAGAGAAGGATAATGGTACTCTCGAAAACAATAGTTTTTTAAAAACCATAATTGGTTAGAGAGGGATAATGGTACTCTCGAAAACAATAGTTTTTTAAAACCATAATTGGTTAGAGAAGGATAATGGTACTCTCGAAAACAATAGTTTTTTAAAAACCATAATTGGTTAGAGAGGGATAATGGTACTCTCGAAAACAATAGTTTTTTAAAAACCATAATTGGTTAGAGAGGGATAATGGTACTCTCGAAAACAATAGTTTTTTAAAAACCATAATTGGTTAGAGAGGTATAATGGTACTCTCGAAAACAATAGTTTTTTAAAAACCATAATTGGTTAGAGAGGTATAATGGTACTCTCGAAAACAATAGTTTTTTAAAAACCATAATTGGTTAGAGAGGGATAATGGTACTCTCGAAAACAATAGTTTTTTAAAAACCATAATTGGTTAGAGAGGTATAATGGTACTCTCGAAAACAATAGTTTTTTAAAAACCATAATTGGTTAGAGAGGGATAATGGTACTCTCGAAAACAATAGTTTTTTAAAAACCATAATTGGTTAGAGAGGGATAATGGTACTCTCGAAAACAATAGTTTTTTAAAAACCATAATTGGTTAGAGAGGGATAATGGTACTCTCGAAAACAATAGTTTTTTAAAAACCATAATTGGTTAGAGAGGGATAATGGTACTCTCGAAAACAATAGTTTTTTAAAAACCATAATTGGTTAGAGAGGGATAATGGTACTCTGAAAACAATAGTTTTTTAAAAACCATAATTGGTTAGAGAGGGATAATGGTACTCTCGAAAACAATAGTTTTTTAAAAACCATAATTGGTTAGAGAGGGATAATGGTACTCTCGAAAACAATAGTTTTTTAAAAACCATAATTGGTTAGAGAGGGATAATGGTACTCTCGAAAACAATAGTTTTTTAAAAACCATAATTGGTTAGAGAGGGATAATGGTACTCTCGAAAACAATAGTTTTTTAAAAACCATAATTGGTTAGAGAGGGATAATGGTACTCTCGAAAACAATAGTTTTTTAAAAACCATAATTGGTTAGAGAGGTATAATGGTACTCTCGAAAACAATAGTTTTTTAAAAACCATAATTGGTTAGAGAGGGATAATGGTACTCTCGAAAACAATAGTTTTTTAAAAACCATAATTGGTTAGAGAGGGATAATGGTACTCTCGAAAACAATAGTTTTTTAAAAACCATAATTGGTTAGAGAGGGATAATGGTACTCTCGAAAACAATAGTTTTTTAAAAACCATAATTGGTTAGAGAGGGATAATGGTACTCTCGAAAACAATAGTTTTTAAAAACCATAATTGGTTAGAGAGGGATAATGGTACTCTCGAAAACAATAGTTTTTTAAAAACCATAATTGGTTAGAGAGGGATAATGGTACTCTCGAAAACAATAGTTTTTTAAAAACCATAATTGGTTAGAGAGGGATAATGGTACTCTCGAAAACAATAGTTTTTTAAAAACCATAATTGGTTAGAGAGGGATAATGGTACTCTCGAAAACAATAGTTTTTTAAAAACCATAATTGGTTAGAGAGGGATAATGGTAATCTCGAAAACAATAGTTTTTTAAAAACCATAATTGGTTAGAGAGGGATAATGGTACTCTCGAAAACAATAGTTTTTTAAAAACCATAATTGGTTAGAGAGGGATAATGGTACTCTCGAAAACAATAGTTTTTTAAAAACCATAATTGGTTAGAGAGGGATAATGGTACTCTCGAAAACAATAGTTTTTTAAAAACCATAATTGGTTAGAGAGGGATAATGGTACTCTCGAAAACAATAGTTTTTTAAAAACCATAATTGGTTAGAGAGGGATAATGGTACTCTCGAAAACAATAGTTTTTTAAAAACCATAATTGGTTAGAGAGGGATAATGGTACTCTCGAAAACAATAGTTTTTTAAAAACCATAATTGGTTAGAGAGGGATAATGGTACTCTCGAAAACAATAGTTTTTTAAAAACCATAATTGGTTAGAGAGGGATAATGGTACTCTCGAAAACAATAGTTTTTTAAAAACCATAATTGGTTAGAGAGGGATAATGGTACTCTCGAAAACAATAGTTTTTTAAAAACCATAATTGGTTAGAGAGGGATAATGGTACTCTCGAAAACAATAGTTTTTTAAAAACCATAATTGGTTAGAGAGGGATAATGGTACTCTCGAAAACAATAGTTTTTTAAAAACCATAATTGGTTAGAGAGGGATAATGGTACTCTCGAAAACAATAGTTTTTTAAAAACCATAATTGGTTAGAGAGGGATAATGGTACTCTCGAAAACAATAGTTTTTTAAAAACCATAATTGGTTAGAGAGGGATAATGGTACTCTCGAAAACAATAGTTTTTTAAAAACCATAATTGGTTAGAGAGGGATAATGGTACTCTCGAAAACAATAGTTTTTTAAAAACCATAATTGGTTAGAGAGGGATAATGGTACTCTCGAAAACAATAGTTTTTTAAAAACCATAATTGGTTAGAGAGGGATAATGGTACTCTCGAAAACAATAGTTTTTTAAAAACCATAATTGGTTAGAGAGGGATAATGGTACTCTGAAAACAATAGTTTTTTAAAAACCATAATTGGTTAGAGAGGGATAATGGTACTCTCGAAAACAATAGTTTTTTAAAAACCATAATTGGTTAGAGAGGGATAATGGTACTCTCGAAAACAATAGTTTTTTAAAAACCATAATTGGTTAGAGAGGGATAATGGTACTCTCGAAAACAATAGTTTTTTAAAAACCATAATTGGTTAGAGAGGTATAATGGTACTCTCGAAAACAATAGTTTTTTAAAAACCATAATTGGTTAGAGAGGGATAATGGTACTCTCGAAAACAATAGTTTTTTAAAAACCATAATTGGTTAGAGAGGTATAATGGTACTCTCGAAAACAATAGTTTTTTAAAAACCATAATTGGTTAGAGAGGGATAATGGTACTCTCGAAAACAATAGTTTTTTAAAAACCATAATTGGTTAGAGAGGGATAATGGTACTCTCGAAAACAATAGTTTTTTAAAAACCATAATTGGTTAGAGAGGGATAATGGTACTCTCGAAAACAATAGTTTTTTAAAAACCATAATTGGTTAGAGAGGGATAATGGTACTCTCGAAAACAATAGTTTTTTAAAAACCATAATTGGTTAGAGAGGGATAATGGTACTCTCGAAAACAATAGTTTTTTAAAAACCATAATTGGTTAGAGAAGGATAATGGTACTCTCGAAAACAATAGTTTTTTAAAAACCATAATTGGTTAGAGAGGGATAATGGTACTCTCGAAAACAATAGTTTTTTAATGGTACTCTTACCATTAAAGTACTCTTACCAAAAAAAATATACTCTTACCATTAAAAATAATACTCTTACCATTACTATTACCATTAAAAAACAATAGTTTTTTAATGGTAATAATGGTACTCTCGAAAACAATAGTTTTTTAAAAACCATAATTGGTTAGAGAGGTATTGTTGTGACTCCAAGTACACAACAGAAGTTTATCACGAAGAAAAGACAATGAAGATGTAGATTGGGGTTGTTGGGATAGGAGTGAAGGGGCTGAACTAACTCTTGGCTAGCTTTTATACTATTCTACTTAAGGGCTTACACCCATACACAACACCTCCCCCCTTTGAAAAAAAGGTTCGGGTTTTACTTAAAGCCGAAGCTTTACAATATAATTACACTTTCGCTAGCCAACAACAACAAAATAAAATATACATACAAATATTTAGGGAAAATGGGGGCCATAGGAAATAAGCAAAATACAACATTACAAACAAAATACAAAACAATAATTATATTTATATATTTATGTTCATCTATATTTTTTTTTTGGCTCATCTATATTCTTGGCTCATCTACATTTGCATTTTGTCGTCGTCGTTTGCTTCTTTCATCTTAGCTTTGATCCCATGGTGGCCATCCTTGTTGTTGCTGCTGCCGCTGATCGCACTTTCACTAATACTTTCATTGATAGCTTCATCGAGTTCTAAGTTTTTCAGATCCTCATTCAGCTTCTTCTTGTTATCACTGTACGTATCCTTTCTAATTTCTTTGTACGTACGCGTCACTATACTTTTTAGTATAGGCACTTTCACTTTCCATGCATTGAATGTTTTTCGAACCACTTCACCTTTCAACCATTCAATATTGCCGGTGCGATTGTTGGTATTTTTGATAATCACTTTGGTTCCCTTCGGCAATATGTTCACTTTTTGTACTGATCCTTTTCGGAATTTACACTTCTTTTTCCTGGAGCTTTTGACTTCTTCATTTTCACTGATTTTATGCAACACTGGCAATCCAATGATGTTTTTACTTCCTTTCACTACATGCATTTCGACGATAATATCTTTATCTTCAATCTCCATAATGCACTTCCATTTCCCTTCAATTTCGAAGTCTTTATCGCCGAATCCTTTGCCTTTGTATTATTCAACTGGGTTGAATAATGCAATTGAGTTGGATAGACATCCTTTGCCAAAGCCTAGTGAAATATGGGCTGAGATCCATGGAAGTAAAGTGTTTTCGCAATTAGATCTCAGAGATGCCTATTTACAAATTGAGTTAGACGAGCAATCTAAAAAAGTGGCGTGTATTAATACACACAAAGGATTGTTTGAAGTACAAAGATTGCCGTTTGGAGTGAAATCAGCACCAGGAATATTTCAGAGATTGATGGATAAATTGATAAGTGGAATTCCTGGAGTGTTTGCATATTTAGATGATTTAATAATAGTGTCTAAAAATATTGAAGATCATAAAGTGCAATTGTTTGAAATATTTGATCGAATTGAAAAGTGGGGATTAAAAATACAGTTAGAAAAGTGTAATTTCTTTAAAGAAAAATTGAAATTCTTAGGCCATATTGTATCCAAAAGTGGAATTGAGCCCGACCCAGAAAAGAAAAAGAAAATAAGTGAATTGACACGTCCAAGAGATGTTAAAGAATTGAAGTCTTTTATGGGTACAATTAATTATTATGGGCGCTTTGTTAGTGAAATGCATAAGTATAGAGGGCCATTAGATAAATTGCTTAAAAAAGAAGTGAAGTGGGAATGGGGCCAAGATCAAGAAAAGGCTTTCCAAAGTGTTAAAAAAGTGCTAAATTCTGATCTAATGTTAACGCATTTCGATCCAGAATTAGAAATAATAGTGACAGCGGACGCATCGAATTATGGAGTGGGAGCAGTGATATCACATAAATTTCCAAATGGAAAGGAAAAAGTGATTGAGTACGCAAGTAAATCATTGAATGATGCAGAAAAGAATTATAGCCAAAGATGAAAGAAGCTGAAGAAGAGGATAAACAGATGGAGATGTAGATGTGTAAAATAAATAAATTTGTGATAATATTATTGTTATATTTTTGTTTGTAATGTTGTATTTATTTTTTTGTTCCCATTGTCCTTATTCCCCAAATTTTTGTATGTATTTTGTTGTTGTTTGTTTGGCTGGCAAAGTGTTGAGTTATTGTAAAGCTTCGGCTTTAAGTGAAGCCGAACCTTTTTTTCAAGGGGGGAGGTGTTGTGTATGGGCGTCAGCCCTTAGAGTGATTAGTATAAAAGCCCAGCCAATAGTTAGTTCTCTCTCCCAGTTTTAGTTCTTCTACCTATCTTCACCTGCTCTGTATTTCTTTGTGTGCGATAAACCTTTTGTTCTGATCTCTTCGTAAGCGGGGTCATAACAGTGGCGCGGTCGACAGGACTTCTTTTTGGTTTCGACAAATCGCATAGCTAGCTGGCGCAATGACTGTTCTTCACTTGGCAGACCTGAAATATATATGAGGATTTTAATTTCCTCAATACTCAATGCCATCTGGGCTTTTTCACATTGGGCATTAACTCTACTCCCAAACTCAATCACATCTTCAAGACCCTGGCATTTCAGATTTAATGCCTCATATCTCTTAACTAACTGAGATTTAGGGTCCCCAAACTCCCTTTTCAATTCACTAACTAAGTCCCAAAATTTCATTTCACTAAGCTTAGTTGGCAGCAATTTCCGTTCAATACGGGCGTACTCCTCACTACCTAACTTACTTAATAGCAATCGGACTTTAGAGGATTCTGGCAGGGCCTTCCCCTCCTCCTCAAAGTAAGATTTATTCTTACTGAACCAACTATCGAAGGTAATGTCCCGTGGGATGTCTACACTAAACTCACTAATCAAACTGCTCAACTTACAATAGATCGAAGTTTCGATTTCTTCTTGTCCATTTCCAGCCTGTTTTTTGAGCACTCGTGCAAGCATCTCTTCGAACTTCTCCTGTTGAGCGTCAAGGATACGTTGCAAGTCCAACTTGTTCATTTTATCTAAATGAAATTTTTTTTTTTTTTTACACTAACACTAAACTTTTTCACTTATACTTTGTACTAACACTTACTTTTTATAGTCGATCGTTTGTCGGCTAATTCTTCCTTTTGCAGCTGTTGTCGATCTTTTGTCGAGAACGCTGGGTTTTTGTAGCTGTTGTCGATCGTTTGTCGAGAACGCTTGGTTTTTGTAGCTGTTGTCGATCGTTTGTCGAGAACGCTGGGTTTTTGTTGTTGTAGTCGACGGCTGTTGAAGCTGATGCCGACTGTAGGTTCGTTGGTTCCGATACTGGACAGAGCTTGCGTTGCTGTTGTCGAGACCGGTTGCGACCGCGCCAATTCTGTTGTGACTCCAAGTACACAACAGAAGTTTATCACGAAGAAAAGACAATGAAGATGTAGATTGGGGTTGTTGGGATAGGAGTGAAGGGGCTGAACTAACTCTTGGCTAGCTTTTATACTATTCTACTTAAGGGCTTACACCCATACACAACAGGTATAATGTACTCTCGAAAACAATAGTTTTTTAAAAACCATAATTGGTTAGAGAGGTATATTGGTACTCTCGAAAACAATAGTTTTTTAAAAACCATAATTGGTTAGAGAGGTATAATGGTACTCTCGAAAACAATAGTTTTTTAAAAACCATAATTGGTTAGAGAGGGATAATGGTACTCTCGAAAACAATAGTTTTTAAAAACCATAATTGGTTAGAGAGGGATAATGGTACTCTCGAAAACAATAGTTTTTTAAAAACCATAATTGGTTAGAGAGGTATAATGGTACTCTCGAAAACAATAGTTTTTTAAAAACCATAATTGGTTAGAGAGGTATAATGGTACTCTCGAAAACAATAGTTTTTTAAAAACCATAATTGGTTAGAGAGGTATAATGGTACTCTCGAAAACAATAGTTTTTTAAAAACCATAATTGGTTAGAGAGGGATAATGGTACTCTCGAAAACAATAGTTTTTTAAAAACCATAATTGGTTAGAGAGGTATAATGGTACTCTCGAAAACAATAGTTTTTTAAAAACCATAATTGGTTAGAGAGGGATAATGGTACTCTCGAAAACAATAGTTTTTTAAAAACCATAATTGGTTAGAGAGGTATAATGGTACTCTCGAAAACAATAGTTTTTTAAAAACCATAATTGGTTAGAGAGGTATAATGGTACTCTCGAAAACAATAGTTTTTTAAAAACCATAATTGGTTAGAGAGGGATAATGGTACTCTCGAAAACAATATTTTTTAAAAACCATAATTGGTTAGAGAGGGATAATGGTACTCTCGAAAACAATAGTTTTTTAAAAACCATAATTGGTTAGAGAGGTATAATGGTACTCTCGAAAACAATAGTTTTTTAAAAACCATAATTGGTTAGAGAGGTATAATGGTACTCTCGAAAACAATAGTTTTTTAAAAACCATAATTGGTTAGAGAGGGATAATGGTACTCTCGAAAACAATAGTTTTTTAAAAACCATAATTGGTTAGAGAGGGATAATGGTACTCTCGAAAACAATAGTTTTTTAAAAACCATAATTGGTTAGAGAGGTAATTAGAGAGGTAATTAGAGGTAATAATAATTAAAGAGTAATACCATAATTGGTTTTTAAAAACCATAATTGGTTAGAGAGGTATAATGGTACTCTCGAAAACAATAGTTTTTTAAAAACCATAATTGGTTAGAGAGGTACTCTCGAAAACAATAGTTTTTTAAAAACCATAATTGGTTAGAGAGGTACTCTCGAAAACAATAGTTTTTTAAAAACCATAATTGGTTAGAGAGGTATAATGGTACTCTCGAAAACAATAGTTTTTTAAAAACCATAATTGGTTAGAGAGGTATAATGGTACTCTCGAAAACAATAGTTTTTTAAAAACCATAATTGGTTAGAGAGGTATAATGGTACTCTCGAAAACAATAGTTTTTAAAAACCATAATTGGTTAGAGAGGGATAATGGTACTCTCGAAAACAATAGTTTTTTAAAAACCATAATTGGTTAGAGAGGGATAATGGTACTCTCGAAAACAATAGTTTTTTAAAAACCATAATTGGTTAGAGAGGTATAATGGTACTCTCGAAAACAATAGTTTTTTAAAAACCATAATTGGTTAGAGAGGTATAATGGTACTCTCGAAAACCAAAAGTGGAATTGAGCCAAAAGTGGAATTGAGCCCGACCCAGAAAAGAAAAAGAAAATAAGTGAATTGACACGTCCAAGAGATGTTAAAGAATTGAAGTCTTTTATGGGTACAATTAATTATTATGGGCGCTTTGTTAGTGAAATGCATAAGTATAGAGGGCCATTAGATAAATTGCTTAAAAAAGAAGTGAAGTGGGAATGGGGCCAAGATCAAGAAAAGGCTTTCCAAAGTGTTAAAAAAGTGCTAAATTCTGATCTAATGTTAACGCATTTCGATCCAGAATTAGAAATAATAGTGACAGCGGACGCATCGAATTATGGAGTGGGAGCAGTGATATCACATAAATTTCCAAATGGAAAGGAAAAAGTGATTGAGTACGCAAGTAAATCATTGAATGATGCAGAAAAGAATTATAGCCAAAGATGAAAGAAGCTGAAGAAGAGGATAAACAGATGGAGATGTAGATGTGTAAAATAAATAAATTTGTGATAATATTATTGTTATATTTTTGTTTGTAATGTTGTATTTATTTTTTTGTTCCCATTGTCCTTATTCCCCAAATTTTTGTATGTATTTTGTTGTTGTTTGTTTGGCTGGCAAAGTGTTGAGTTATTGTAAAGCTTCGGCTTTAAGTGAAGCCGAACCTTTTTTTCAAGGGGAGGTGTTGTGTATGGGCGTCAGCCCTTAGAGTGATTAGTATAAAAGCCCAGCCAATAGTTAGTTCTCTCTCCCAGTTTTAGTTCTTCTACCTATCTTCACCTGCTCTGTATTTCTTTGTGTGCGATAAACCTTTTGTTCTGATCTCTTCGTAAGCGGGGTCATAACAGTGGCGCGGTCGACAGGACTTCTTTTTGGTTTCGACAAATCGCATAGCTAGCTGGCGCAATGACTGTTCTTCACTTGGCAGACCTGAAATATATATGAGGATTTTAATTTCCTCAATACTCAATGCCATCTGGGCTTTTTCACATTGGGCATTAACTCTACTCCCAAACTCAATCACATCTTCAAGACCCTGGCATTTCAGATTTAATGCCTCATATCTCTTAACTAACTGAGATTTAGGGTCCCCAAACTCCCTTTTCAATTCACTAACTAAGTCCCAAAATTTCATTTCACTAAGCTTAGTTGGCAGCAATTTCCGTTCAATACGGGCGTACTCCTCACTACCTAACTTACTTAATAGCAATCGGACTTTAGAGGATTCTGGCAGGGCCTTCCCCTCCTCCTCAAAGTAAGATTTATTCTTACTGAACCAACTATCGAAGGTAATGTCCCGTGGGATGTCTACACTAAACTCACTAATCAAACTGCTCAACTTACAATAGATCGAAGTTTCGATTTCTTCTTGTCCATTTCCAGCCTGTTTTTTGAGCACTCGTGCAAGCATCTCTTCGAACTTCTCCTGTTGAGCGTCAAGGATACGTTGCAAGTCCAACTTGTTCATTTTATCTAAATGAAATTTTTTTTTTTTTTTACACTAACACTAAACTTTTTCACTTATACTTTGTACTAACACTTACTTTTTATAGTCGATCGTTTGTCGGCTAATTCTTCCTTTTGCAGCTGTTGTCGATCTTTTGTCGAGAACGCTGGGTTTTTGTAGCTGTTGTCGATCGTTTGTCGAGAACGCTTGGTTTTTGTAGCTGTTGTCGATCGTTTGTCGAGAACGCTGGGTTTTTGTTGTTGTAGTCGACGGCTGTTGAAGCTGATGCCGACTGTAGGTTCGTTGGTTCCGATACTGGACAGAGCTTGCGTTGCTGTTGTCGAGACCGGTTGCGACCGCGCCAATTCTGTTGTGACTCCAAGTACACAACAGAAGTTTATCACGAAGAAAAGACAATGAAGATGTAGATTGGGGTTGTTGGGATAGGAGTGAAGGGGCTGAACTAACTCTTGGCTAGCTTTTATACTATTCTACTTAAGGGCTTACACCCATACACAACAGGTATAATGTACTCTCGAAAACAATAGTTTTTTAAAAACCATAATTGGTTAGAGGTATATTGGTACTCTCGAAAACAATAGTTTTTTAAAAACCATAATTGGTTAGAGAGGGATAATGGTACTCTCGAAAACAATAGTTTTTTAAAAACCATAATTGGTTAGAGAGGGATAATGGCACTCTCGAAAACAATAGTTTTTTAAAAACCATAATTGGTTAGAGAGGTAATTAGAGAGGTAATTAGAGGTAATAATAATTAAAGAGTAATACCATAATTGGTTTTTAAAAACCATAATTGGTTAGAGAGGTATAATGGTACTCTCGAAAACAATAGTTTTTTAAAAACCATAATTGGTTAGAGAGGTACTCTCGAAAACAATAGTTTTTTAAAAACCATAATTGGTTAGAGAGGTACTCTCGAAAACAATAGTTTTTTAAAAACCATAATTGGTTAGAGAGGTATAATGGTACTCTCGAAAACAATAGTTTTTTAAAAACCATAATTGGTTAGAGAGGTATAATGGTACTCTCGAAAACAATAGTTTTTTAAAAACCATAATTGGTTAGAGAGGTATAATGGTACTCTCGAAAACAATAGTTTTTTAAAAACCATAATTGGTTAGAGAGGGATAATGGTACTCTCGAAAACAATAGTTTTTTAAAAACCATAATTGGTTAGAGAGGGATAATGGTACTCTCGAAAACAATAGTTTTTTAAAAACCATAATTGGTTAGAGAGGTATAATGGTACTCTCGAAAACAATAGTTTTTTAAAAACCATAATTGGTTAGAGAGGTATAATGGT
Organism: Meloidogyne incognita; assembly: GCA_036172945.1. Lineage (NCBI taxonomy): Eukaryota > Metazoa > Nematoda > Chromadorea > Rhabditida > Meloidogynidae > Meloidogyne > Meloidogyne incognita. Next base: position 658,636 of record JARQAC010000006.1, on the reverse strand, counting down.
ACTCTCGAAAACCAAAAGTGGAATTGAGCCAAAAGTGGAATTGAGCCCGACCCAGAAAAGAAAAAGAAAATAAGTGAATTGACACGTCCAAGAGATGTTAAAGAATTGAAGTCTTTTATGGGTACAATTAATTATTATGGGCGCTTTGTTAGTGAAATGCATAAGTATAGAGGGCCATTAGATAAATTGCTTAAAAAAGAAGTGAAGTGGGAATGGGGCCAAGATCAAGAAAAGGCTTTCCAAAGTGTTAAAAGTGCTAAATTCTGATCTAATGTTAACGCATTTCGATCCAGAATTAGAAATAATAGTGACAGCGGACGCATCGAATTATGGAGTGGGAGCAGTGATATCACATAAATTTCCAAATGGAAAGGAAAAAGTGATTGAGTACGCAAGTAAATCATTGAATGATGCAGAAAAGAATTATAGCCAAAGATGAAAGAAGCTGAAGAAGAGGATAAACAGATGGAGATGTAGATGTGTAAAATAAATAAATTTGTGATAATATTATTGTTATATTTTTGTTTGTAATGTTGTATTTATTTTTTTGTTCCCATTGTCCTTATTCCCCAAATTTTTGTATGTATTTTGTTGTTGTTTGTTTGGCTGGCAAAGTGTTGAGTTATTGTAAAGCTTCGGCTTTAAGTGAAGCCGAACCTTTTTTTCAAGGGGAGGTGTTGTGTATGGGCGTCAGCCCTTAGAGTGATTAGTATAAAAGCCCAGCCAATAGTTAGTTCTCTCTCCCAGTTTTAGTTCTTCTACCTATCTTCACCTGCTCTGTATTTCTTTGTGTGCGATAAACCTTTTGTTCTGATCTCTTCGTAAGCGGGGTCATAACAGTGGCGCGGTCGACAGGACTTCTTTTTGGTTTCGACAAATCGCATAGCTAGCTGGCGCAATGACTGTTCTTCACTTGGCAGACCTGAAATATATATGAGGATTTTAATTTCCTCAATACTCAATGCCATCTGGGCTTTTTCACATTGGGCATTAACTCTACTCCCAAACTCAATCACATCTTCAAGACCCTGGCATTTCAGATTTAATGCCTCATATCTCTTAACTAACTGAGATTTAGGGTCCCCAAACTCCCTTTTCAATTCACTAACTAAGTCCCAAAATTTCATTTCACTAAGCTTAGTTGGCAGCAATTTCCGTTCAATACGGGCGTACTCCTCACTACCTAACTTACTTAATAGCAATCGGACTTTAGAGGATTCTGGCAGGGCCTTCCTCCTCCTCAAAGTAAGATTTATTCTTACTGAACCAACTATCGAAGGTAATGTCCCGTGGGATGTCTACACTAAACTCACTAATCAAACTGCTCAACTTACAATAGATCGAAGTTTCGATTTCTTCTTGTCCATTTCCAGCCTGTTTTTTGAGCACTCGTGCAAGCATCTCTTCGAACTTCTCCTGTTGAGCGTCAAGGATACGTTGCAAGTCCAACTTGTTCATTTTATCTAAATGAAATTTTTTTTTTTTTTTTTTTACACTAACACTAAACTTTTTCACTTATACTTTGTACTAACACTTACTTTTTATAGTCGATCGTTTGTCGGCTAATTCTTCCTTTTGCAGCTGTTGTCGATCTTTTGTCGAGAACGCTGGGTTTTTGTAGCTGTTGTCGATCGTTTGTCGAGAACGCTTGGTTTTTGTAGCTGTTGTCGATCGTTTGTCGAGAACGCTGGGTTTTTGTTGTTGTAGTCGACGGCTGTTGAAGCTGATGCCGACTGTAGGTTCGTTGGTTCCGATACTGGACAGAGCTTGCGTTGCTGTTGTCGAGACCGGTTGCGACCGCGCCAATTCTGTTGTGACTCCAAGTACACAACAGAAGTTTATCACGAAGAAAAGACAATGAAGATGTAGATTGGGGTTGTTGGGATAGGAGTGAAGGGGCTGAACTAACTCTTGGCTAGCTTTTATACTATTCTACTTAAGGGCTTACACCCATACACAACAGGTATAATGTACTCTCGAAAACAATAGTTTTTTAAAAACCATAATTGGTTAGAGAGGTATATTGGTACTCTCGAAAACAATAGTTTTTTAAAAACCATAATTGGTTAGAGAGGTATAATGGTACTCTCGAAAACAATAGTTTTTTAAAAACCATAATTGGTTAGAGAGGGATAATGGTACTCTCGAAAACAATAGTTTTTAAAAACCATAATTGGTTAGAGAGGGATAATGGTACTCTCGAAAACAATAGTTTTTTAAAAACCATAATTGGTTAGAGAGGTATAATGGTACTCTCGAAAACAATAGTTTTTTAAAAACCATAATTGGTTAGAGAGGTATAATGGTACTCTCGAAAACAATAGTTTTTTAAAAACCATAATTGGTTAGAGAGGTATAATGGTACTCTCGAAAACAATAGTTTTTTAAAAACCATAATTGGTTAGAGAGGGATAATGGTACTCTCGAAAACAATAGTTTTTTAAAAACCATAATTGGTTAGAGAGGTATAATGGTACTCTCGAAAACAATAGTTTTTTAAAAACCATAATTGGTTAGAGAGGGATAATGGTACTCTCGAAAACAATAGTTTTTTAAAAACCATAATTGGTTAGAGAGGTATAATGGTACTCTCGAAAACAATAGTTTTTTAAAAACCATAATTGGTTAGAGAGGTATAATGGTACTCTCGAAAACAATAGTTTTTTAAAAACCATAATTGGTTAGAGAGGGATAATGGTACTCTCGAAAACAATATTTTTTAAAAACCATAATTGGTTAGAGAGGGATAATGGTACTCTCGAAAACAATAGTTTTTTAAAAACCATAATTGGTTAGAGAGGTATAATGGTACTCTCGAAAACAATAGTTTTTTAAAAACCATAATTGGTTAGAGAGGGATAATGGTACTCTCGAAAACAATAGTTTTTTAAAAACCATAATTGGTTAGAGAGGTATAATGGTACTCTCGAAAACAATAGTTTTTTAAAAACCATAATTGGTTAGAGAGGTATAATGGTACTCTCGAAAACCAAAAGTGGAATTGAGCCAAAAGTGGAATTGAGCCCGACCCAGAAAAGAAAAAGAAAATAAGTGAATTGACACGTCCAAGAGATGTTAAAGAATTGAAGTCTTTTATGGGTACAATTAATTATTATGGGCGCTTTGTTAGTGAAATGCATAAGTATAGAGGGCCATTAGATAAATTGCTTAAAAAAGAAGTGAAGTGGGAATGGGGCCAAGATCAAGAAAAGGCTTTCCAAAGTGTTAAAAAGTGCTAAATTCTGATCTAATGTTAACGCATTTCGATCCAGAATTAGAAATAATAGTGACAGCGGACGCATCGAATTATGGAGTGGGAGCAGTGATATCACATAAATTTCCAAATGGAAAGGAAAAAGTGATTGAGTACGCAAGTAAATCATTGAATGATGCAGAAAAGAATTATAGCCAAAGATGAAAGAAGCTGAAGAAGAGGATAAACAGATGGAGATGTAGATGTGTAAAATAAATAAATTTGTGATAATATTATTGTTATATTTTTGTTTGTAATGTTGTATTTATTTTTTTGTTCCCATTGTCCTTATTCCCCAAATTTTTGTATGTATTTTGTTGTTGTTTGTTTGGCTGGCAAAGTGTTGAGTTATTGTAAAGCTTCGGCTTTAAGTGAAGCCGAACCTTTTTTTCAAGGAGGAGGTGTTGTGTATGGGCGTCAGCCCTTAGAGTGATTAGTATAAAAGCCCAGCCAATAGTTAGTTCTCTCTCCCAGTTTTAGTTCTTCTACCTATCTTCACCTGCTCTGTATTTCTTTGTGTGCGATAAACCTTTTGTTCTGATCTCTTCGTAAGCGGGGTCATAACAGTGGCGCGGTCGACAGGACTTCTTTTTGGTTTCGACAAATCGCATAGCTAGCTGGCGCAATGACTGTTCTTCACTTGGCAGACCTGAAATATATATGAGGATTTTAATTTCCTCAATACTCAATGCCATCTGGGCTTTTTCACATTGGGCATTAACTCTACTCCCAAACTCAATCACATCTTCAAGACCCTGGCATTTCAGATTTAATGCCTCATATCTCTTAACTAACTGAGATTTAGGGTCCCCAAACTCCCTTTTCAATTCACTAACTAAGTCCCAAAATTTCATTTCACTAAGCTTAGTTGGCAGCAATTTCCGTTCAATACGGGCGTACTCCTCACTACCTAACTTACTTAATAGCAATCGGACTTTAGAGGATTCTGGCAGGGCCTTCCCCTCCTCCTCAAAGTAAGATTTATTCTTACTGAACCAACTATCGAAGGTAATGTCCCGTGGGATGTCTACACTAAACTCACTAATCAAACTGCTCAACTTACAATAGATCGAAGTTTCGATTTCTTCTTGTCCATTTCCAGCCTGTTTTTTGAGCACTCGTGCAAGCATCTCTTCGAACTTCTCCTGTTGAGCGTCAAGGATACGTTGCAAGTCCAACTTGTTCATTTTATCTAAATGAAATTTTTTTTTTTTTTTTTTTTACACTAACACTAAACTTTTTCACTTATACTTTGTACTAACACTTACTTTTTATAGTCGATCGTTTGTCGGCTAATTCTTCCTTTTGCAGCTGTTGTCGATCTTTTGTCGAGAACGCTGGGTTTTTGTAGCTGTTGTCGATCGTTTGTCGAGAACGCTTGGTTTTTGTAGCTGTTGTCGATCGTTTGTCGAGAACGCTGGGTTTTTGTTGTTGTAGTCGACGGCTGTTGAAGCTGATGCCGACTGTAGGTTCGTTGGTTCCGATACTGGACAGAGCTTGCGTTGCTGTTGTCGAGACCGGTTGCGACCGCGCCAATTCTGTTGTGACTCCAAGTACACAACAGAAGTTTATCACGAAGAAAAGACAATGAAGATGTAGATTGGGGTTGTTGGGATAGGAGTGAAGGGGCTGAACTAACTCTTGGCTAGCTTTTATACTATTCTACTTAAGGGCTTACACCCATACACAACAGGTATAATGTACTCTCGAAAACAATAGTTTTTTAAAAACCATAATTGGTTAGAGAGGTATATTGGTACTCTCGAAAACAATAGTTTTTTAAAAACCATAATTGGTTAGAGAGGTATAATGGTACTCTCGAAAACAATAGTTTTTTAAAAACCATAATTGGTTAGAGAGGGATAATGGTACTCTCGAAAACAATAGTTTTTAAAAACCATAATTGGTTAGAGAGGGATAATGGTACTCTCGAAAACAATAGTTTTTTAAAAACCATAATTGGTTAGAGAGGTATAATGGTACTCTCGAAAACAATAGTTTTTTAAAAACCATAATTGGTTAGAGAGGTATAATGGTACTCTCGAAAACAATAGTTTTTTAAAAACCATAATTGGTTAGAGAGGTATAATGGTACTCTCGAAAACAATAGTTTTTTAAAAACCATAATTGGTTAGAGAGGGATAATGGTACTCTCGAAAACAATAGTTTTTTAAAAACCATAATTGGTTAGAGAGGTATAATGGTACTCTCGAAAACAATAGTTTTTTAAAAACCATAATTGGTTAGAGAGGGATAATGGTACTCTCGAAAACAATAGTTTTTTAAAAACCATAATTGGTTAGAGAGGTATAATGGTACTCTCGAAAACAATAGTTTTTTAAAAACCATAATTGGTTAGAGAGGTATAATGGTACTCTCGAAAACAATAGTTTTTAAAAACCCATAATTGGTTAGAGAGGGATAATGGTACTCTCGAAAACAATATTTTTTAAAAACCATAATTGGTTAGAGAGGGATAATGGTACTCTCGAAAACAATAGTTTTTTAAAAACCATAATTGGTTAGAGAGGTATAATGGTACTCTCGAAAACAATAGTTTTTTAAAAACCATAATTGGTTAGAGAGGTATAATGGTACTCTCGAAAACAATAGTTTTTTAAAAACCATAATTGGTTAGAGAGGGATAATGGTACTCTCGAAAACAATAGTTTTTTAAAAACCATAATTGGTTAGAGAGGGATAATGGTACTCTCGAAAACAATAGTTTTTTAAAAACCATAATTGGTTAGAGAGGTAATTAGAGAGGTAATTAGAGGTAATAATAATTAAAGAGTAATACCATAATTGGTTTTTAAAAACCATAATTGGTTAGAGAGGTATAATGGTACTCTCGAAAACAATAGTTTTTTAAAAACCATAATTGGTTAGAGAGGTACTCTCGAAAACAATAGTTTTTAAAAACCATAATTGGTTAGAGAGGTACTCTCGAAAACAATAGTTTTTTAAAAACCATAATTGGTTAGAGAGGTATAATGGTACTCTCGAAAACAATAGTTTTTTAAAAACCATAATTGGTTAGAGAGGTATAATGGTACTCTCGAAAACAATAGTTTTTAAAAACCATAATTGGTTAGAGAGGTATAATGGTACTCTCGAAAACAATAGTTTTTTAAAAACCATAATTGGTTAGAGAGGGATAATGGTACTCTCGAAAACAATAGTTTTTTAAAAACCATAATTGGTTAGAGAGGGATAATGGTACTCTCGAAAACAATAGTTTTTTAAAAACCATAATTGGTTAGAGAGGTATAATGGTACTCTCGAAAACAATAGTTTTTTAAAAACCATAATTGGTTAGAGAGGTATAATGGTACTCTCGAAAACAATAGTTTTTTAAAAACCATAATTGGTTAGAGAGGGATAATGGTACTCTCGAAAACAATAGTTTTTTAAAAACCATAATTGGTTAGAGAGGGATAATGGTACTCTCGAAAACAATAGTTTTTTAAAAACCATAATTGGTTAGAGAGGGATAATGGTACTCTCGAAAACAATAGTTTTTTAAAAACCATAATTGGTTAGAGAGGTAATTAGAGAGGTAATTAGAGGTAATAATAATTAAAGAGTAATACCATAATTGGTTTTTAAAAACCATAATTGGTTAGAGAGGTATAATGGTACTCTCGAAAACAATAGTTTTTTAAAAACCATAATTGGTTAGAGAGGTACTCTCGAAAACAATAGTTTTTTAAAAACCATAATTGGTTAGAGAGGTACTCTCGAAAACAATAGTTTTTTAAAAACCATAATTGGTTAGAGAGGTATAATGGTACTCTCGAAAACAATAGTTTTTTAAAAACCATAATTGGTTAGAGAGGTATAATGGTACTCTCGAAAACAATAGTTTTTTAAAAACCATAATTGGTTAGAGAGGTATAATGGTACTCTCGAAAACAATAGTTTTTTAAAAACCATAATTGGTTAGAGAGGTATAATGGTACTCTCGAAAACAATAGTTTTTTAAAAACCATAATTGGTTAGAGAGGTATAATGGTACTCTCGAAAACAATAGTTTTTTAAAAACCATAATTGGTTAGAGAGGGATAATGGTACTCTCGAAAACAATAGTTTTTAAAAACCATAATTGGTTAGAGAGGGATAATGGTACTCTCGAAAACAATAGTTTTTTAAAAACCATAATTGTTTAGAGAGGTATAATGGTACTCTCGAAAACAATAGTTTTTTAAAAACCATAATTGGTTAGAGAGGTATAATGGTACTCTCGAAAACAATAGTTTTTTAAAAACCATAATTGGTTAGAGAGGGATAATGGTACTCTCGAAAACAATAGTTTTTTAAAAACCATAATTGGTTAGAGAGGTATAATGGTACTCTCGAAAACAATAGTTTTTTAAAAACCATAATTGGTTAGAGAGGGATAATGGTACTCTCGAAAACAATAGTTTTAAAAAACCATAATTGGTTAGAGAGGTATAATGGTACTCTCGAAAACAATAGTTTTTTAAAAACCATAATTGGTTAGAGAGGGATAATGGTACTCTCGAAAACAATAGTTTTTTAAAAACCATAATTGGTTAGAGAGGTATAATGGTACTCTCGAAAACAATAGTTTTTTAAAAACCATAATTGGTTAGAGAGGTATAATGGTACTCTCGAAAACAATAGTTTTTTAAAAACCATAATTGGTTAGAGAGGTATAATGGTACTCTCGAAAACAATAGTTTTTTAAAAACCATAATTGGTTAGAGAGGGATAATGGTACTCTCGAAAACAATAGTTTTTTAAAAACCATAATTGGTTAGAGAGGTATAATGGTACTCTCGAAAACAATAGTTTTTTAAAAACCATAATTGGTTAGAGAGGGATAATGGTACTCTCGAAAACAATAGTTTTTTAAAAACCATAATTGGTTAGAGAGGTATAATGGTACTCTCGAAAACAATAGTTTTTTAAAAACCATAATTGGTTAGAGAGGTATAATGGTACTCTCGAAAACAATAGTTTTTTAAAAACCATAATTGGTTAGAGAGGGATAATGGTACTCTCGAAAACAATAGTTTTTTAAAAACCATAATTGGTTAGAGAGGGATAATGGTACTCTCGAAAACAATAGTTTTTTAAAAACCATAATTGGTTAGAGAGGTATAATGGTACTCTCGAAAACAATAGTTTTTTAAAAACCATAATTGGTTAGAGAGGGATAATGGTACTCTCGAAAACAATAGTTTTTTAAAAACCATAATTGGTTAGAGAGGGATAATGGTACTCTCGAAAACAATAGTTTTTAAAAACCATAATTGGTTAGAGAGGTATAATGGTACTCTCGAAAACAATAGTTTTTTAAAAACCATAATTGGTTAGAGAGGGATAATGGTACTCTCGAAAACAATAGTTTTTTAAAAACCATAATTGGTTAGAGAGGGATAATGGTACTCTCGAAAACAATAGTTTTTTAAAAACCATAATTGGTTAGAGAGGGATAATGGTACTCTCGAAAACAATAGTTTTTTAAAAACCATAATTGGTTAGAGAGGTATAATGGTACTCTCGAAAACAATAGTTTTTTAAAAACCATAATTGGTTAGAGAGGGATAATGGTACTCTCGAAAACAATAGTTTTTTAAAAACCATAATTGGTTAGAGAGGGATAATGGTAATCTCGAAAACAATAGTTTTTTAAAAACCATAATTGGTTAGAGAGGTAATTAGAGAGGTAATTAGAGGTAATAATAATTAAAGAGTAATACCATAATTGGTTTTTAAAAACCATAATTGGTTAGAGAGGTATAATGGTACTCTCGAAAACAATAGTTTTTTAAAAACCATAATTGGTTAGAGAGGTACTCTCGAAAACAATAGTTTTTTAAAAACCATAATTGGTTAGAGAGGTACTCTCGAAAACAATAGTTTTTTAAAAACCATAATTGGTTAGAGAGGTACTCTCGAAAACAATAGTTTTTTAAAAACCATAATTGGTTAGAGAGGTACTCTCGAAAACAATAGTTTTTTAAAAACCATAATTGGTTAGAGAGGTATAATGGTACTCTCGAAAACAATAGTTTTTTAAAAACCATAATTGGTTAGAGAGGGATAATGGTACTCTCGAAAACAATAGTTTTTTAAACACCATAATTGGTTAGAGAGGGATAATGGTACTCTCGAAAACAATAGTTTTTTAAAAACCATAATTGGTTAGAGAGGGATAATGGTACTCTCGAAAACAATAGTTTTTTAAAAACCATAATTGGTTAGAGAGGGATAATGGTACTCTCGAAAACAATAGTTTTTTAAAAACCATAATTGGTTAGAGAGGGATAATGGTACTCTCGAAAACAATAGTTTTTTAAAAACCATAATTGGTTAGAGAGGGATAATGGTACTCTCGAAAACAATAGTTTTTTAAAAACCATAATTGGTTAGAGAGGGATAATGGTACTCTCGAAAACAATAGTTTTTTAAAAACCATAATTGGTTAGAGAGGGATAATGGTACTCTCGAAAACAATAGTTTTTTAAAAACCATAATTGGTTAGAGAGGTATAATGGTACTCTCGAAAACAATAGTTTTTTAAAAACCATAATTGGTTAGAGAGGGATAATGGTACTCTCGAAAACAATAGTTTTTTAAAAACCATAATTGGTTAGAGAGGGATAATGGTACTCTCGAAAACAATAGTTTTTTAAAAACCATAATTGGTTAGAGAGGGATAATGGTACTCTCGAAAACAATAGTTTTTTAAAAACCATAATTGGTTAGAGAGGTATAATGGTACTCTCGAAAACAATAGTTTTTTAAAATCCATAATTGGTTAGAGAGGGATAATGGTACTCTCGAAAACAATAGTTTTTTAAAAACCATAATTGGTTAGAGAGGGATAATGGTACTCTCGAAAACAATAGTTTTTTAAAAACCATAATTGGTTAGAGAGGTAATTAGAGAGGTAATTAGAGGTAATAATAATTAAAGAGTAATACCATAATTGGTTTTTAAAAACCATAATTGGTTAGAGAGGTATAATGGTACTCTCGAAAACAATAGTTTTTTAAAAACCATAATTGGTTAGAGAGGTACTCTCGAAAACAATAGTTTTTTAAAAACCATAATTGGTTAGAGAGGTACTCTCGAAAACAATAGTTTTTTAAAAACCATAATTGGTTAGAGAGGTATAATGGTACTCTCGAAAACAATAGTTTTTTAAAAACCATAATTGGTTAGAGAGGTACTCTCGAAAACAATAGTTTTTTAAAAACCATAATTGGTTAGAGAGGTACTCTCGAAAACAATAGTTTTTTAAAAACCATAATTGGTTAGAGAGGTATAATGGTACTCTCGAAAACAATAGTTTTTTAAAAACCATAATTGGTTAGAGAGGGATAATGGTACTCTCGAAAACAATAGTTTTTTAAAAACCATAATTGGTTAGAGAGGTATAATGGTACTCTCGAAAACAATAGTTTTTTAAAAACCATAATTGGTTAGAGAGGTATAATGGTACTCTCGAAAACAATAGTTTTTAAAAACCATAATTGGTTAGAGAGGTATAATGGTACTCTCGAAAACAATAGTTTTTTAAAAACCATAATTGGTTAGAGAGGGATAATGGTACTCTCGAAAACAATAGTTTTTTAAAAACCATAATTGGTTAGAGAGGTATAATGGTACTCTCGAAAACAATAGTTTTTTAAAAACCATAATTGGTTAGAGAGGTATAATGGTACTCTCGAAAACAATAGTTTTTTAAAAACCATAATTGGTTAGAGAGGTATAATGGTACTCTCGAAAACAATAGTTTTTTAAAAACCATAATTGGTTAGAGAGGGATAATGGTACTCTCGAAAACAATAGTTTTTAAAAACCATAATTGGTTAGAGAGGTATAATGGTACTCTCGAAAACAATAGTTTTTAAAAACCATAATTGGTTAGAGAGGTATAATGGTGCTCTCGAAAACAATAGTTTTTAAAAACCATAATTGGTTAGAGAGGGATAATGGTACTCTCGAAAACAATAGTTTTTTAAAAACCATAATTGGTTAGAGAGGTATAATGGTACTCTCGAAAACAATAGTTTTTTAAAAACCATAATTGGTTAGAGAGGTATAATGGTACTCTCGAAAACAATAGTTTTTTAAAAACCATAATTGGTTAGAGAGGTATAATGGTACTCTCGAAAACAATAGTTTTTTAAAAACCATAATTGGTTAGAGAGGGATAATGGTACTCTCGAAAACAATAGTTTTTTAAAAACCATAATTGATTAGAGAGGTATAATGGTACTCTCGAAAACAATAGTTTTTTAAAAACCATAATTGGTTAGAGAGGTATAATGGTACTCTCGAAAACAATAGTTTTTTAAAAACCATAATTGGTTAGAGAGGGATAATGGTACTCTCGAAAACAATAGTTTTTTAAAAACCATAATTGGTTAGAGAGGTATAATGGTACTCTCGAAAACAATAGTTTTTTAAAAACCATAATTGGTTAGAGAGGGATAATGGTACTCTCGAAAACAATAGTTTTTTAAAAACCATAATTGGTTAGAGAGGTATAATGGTACTCTCGAAAACAATAGTTTTTTAAAAACCATAATTGGTTAGAGAGGTATAATGGTACTCTCGAAAACAATAGTTTTTTAAAAACCATAATTGGTTAGAGAAGTATAATGGTACTCTCGAAAACAATAGTTTTTTAAAAACCATAATTGATTAGAGAGGTATAATGGTACTCTCGAAAACAATAGTTTTTTAAAAACCATAATTGGTTAGAGAGGTATAATGGTACTCTCGAAAACAATAGTTTTTTAAAAACCATAATTGGTTAGAGAGGTATAATGGTACTCTCGAAAACAATAGTTTTTTAAAAACCATAATTGATTAGAGAGGTATAATGGTACTCTCGAAAACAATAGTTTTTTAAAAACCATAATTGGTTAGAGAGGTATAATGGTACTCTCGAAAACAATAGTTTTTTAAAAACCATAATTGGTTAGAGAGGTATAATGGTACTCTCGAAAACAATAGTTTTTTAAAAACCATAATTGGTTAGAGAGGTATAATGGTACTCTCGAAAACAATAGTTTTTTAAAAACCATAATTGGTTAGAGAGGTATAATGGTACTCTCGAAAACAATAGTTTTTTAAAAACCATAATTGGTTAGAGAGGGATAATGGTACTCTCGAAAACAATAGTTTTTTAAAAACCATAATTGGTTAGAGAGGTATAATGGTACTCTCGAAAACAATAGTTTTTTAAAAACCATAATTGGTTAGAGAGGTATAATGGTACTCTCGAAAACAATAGTTTTTAAAAACCATAATTGGTTAGAGAGGTATAATGGTACTCTCGAAAACAATAGTTTTTTAAAAACCATAATTGGTTAGAGAGGTATAATGGTACTCTCGAAAACAATAGTTTTTTAAAAACCATAATTGATTAGAGAGGTATAATGGTACTCTCGAAAACAATAGTTTTTTAAAAACCATAATTGGTTAGAGAGGTATAATGGTACTCTCGAAAACAATAGTTTTTTAAAAACCATAATTGGTTAGAGAGGGATAATGGTACTCTCGAAAACAATAGTTTTTTAAAAACCATAATTGGTTAGAGAGGTATAATGGTACTCTCGAAAACAATAGTTTTTTAAAAACCATAATTGGTTAGAGAGGGATAATGGTACTCTCGAAAACAATAGTTTTTAAAAACCATAATTGGTTAGAGAGGTATAATGGTACTCTCGAAAACAATAGTTTTTTAAAAACCATAATTGGTTAGAGAGGTATAATGGTACTCTCGAAAACAATAGTTTTTTAAAAACCATAATTGGTTAGAGAGGTATAATGGTACTCTCGAAAACAATAGTTTTTTAAAAACCATAATTGGTTAGAGAGGTATAATGGTACTCTCGAAAACAATAGTTTTTTAAAAACCATAATTGGTTAGAGAGGTATAATGGTACTCTCGAAAACAATAGTTTTTTAAAAACCATAATTGGTTAGAGAGGTATAATGGTACTCTCGAAAACAATAGTTTTTTAAAAACCATAATTGGTTAGAGAGGTATAATGGTACTCTCGAAAACAATAGTTTTTTAAAAACCATAATTGGTTAGAGAGGTATAATGGTACTCTCGAAAACAATAGTTTTTTAAAAACCATAATTGGTTAGAGAGGTATAATGGTACTCTCGAAAACAATAGTTTTTTAAAAACCATAATTGGTTAGAGAGGTATAATGGTACTCTCGAAAACAATAGTTTTTTAAAAACCATAATTGGTTAGAGAGGTATAATGGTACTCTCGAAAACAATAGTTTTTTAAAAACCATAATTGGTTAGAGAGGGATAATGGTACTCTCGAAAACAATAGTTTTTTAAAAACCATAATTGGTTAGAGAGGTATAATGGTACTCTCGAAAACAATAGTTTTTTAAAAACCATAATTGGTTAGAGAGGTATAATGGTACTCTCGAAAACAATAGTTTTTTAAAAACCATAATTGGTTAGAGAGGTATAATGGTACTCTCGAAAACAATAGTTTTTGAAAGACCATAATTGGTTAGAGAGGGATAATGGTACTCTCGAAAACAATAGTTTTTAAAAACCATAATTGGTTAGAGAGGTATAATGGTACTCTCGAAAACAATAGTTTTTTAAAAACCATAATTGGTTAGAGAGGTATAATGGTACTCTCGAAAACAATAGTTTTTTAAAAACCATAATTGGTTAGAGAGGTATAATGGTACTCTCGAAAACAATAGTTTTTTAAAAACCATAATTGGTTAGAGAGGTATAATGGTACTCTCGAAAACAATAGTTTTTAAAAACCATAATTGGTTAGAGAGGGATAATGGTACTCTCGAAAACAATAGTTTTTTAAAAACCATAATTGGTTAGAGAGGTATAATGGTACTCTCGAAAACAATAGTTTTTTAAAAACCATAATTGGTTAGAGAGGGATAATGGTACTCTCGAAAACAATAGTTTTAAAAAACCATAATTGGTTAGAGAGGTATAATGGTACTCTCGAAAACAATAGTTTTTTAAAAACCATAATTGGTTAGAGAGGGATAATGGTACTCTCGAAAACAATAGTTTTTAAAAACCATAATTGGTTAGAGAGGTATAATGGTACTCTCGAAAACAATAGTTTTTTAAAAACCATAATTGGTTAGAGAGGGATAATGGTACTCTCGAAAACAATAGTTTTTTAAAAACCATAATTGGTTAGAGAGGTATAATGGTACTCTCGAAAACAATAGTTTTTTAAAACCATAATTGGTTAGAGAGGTATAATGGTACTCTCGAAAACAATAGTTTTTTAAAAACCATAATTGGTTAGAGAGGGATAATGGTACTCTCGAAAACAATAGTTTTTTAAAAACCATAATTGGTTAGAGAGGTATAATGGTACTCTCGAAAACAATAGTTTTTTAAAAACCATAATTGGTTAGAGAGGGATAATGGTACTCTCGAAAACAATAGTTTTAAAAACCATAATTGGTTAGAGAGGTATAATGGTACTCTCGAAAACAATAGTTTTTTAAAAACCATAATTGGTTAGAGAGGGATAATGGTACTCTCGAAAACAATAGTTTTTAAAAACCATAATTGGTTAGAGAGGTATAATGGTACTCTCGAAAACAATAGTTTTTTAAAAACCATAATTGGTTAGAGAGGGATAATGGTACTCTCGAAAACAATAGTTTTTTAAAAACCATAATTGGTTAGAGAGGTATAATGGTACTCTCGAAAACAATAGTTTTTTAAAAACCATAATTGGTTAGAGAGGTATAATGGTACTCTCGAAAACAATAGTTTTTTAAAAACCATAATTGGTTAGAGAGGTATAATGGTACTCTCGAAAACAATAGTTTTTTAAAAACCATAATTGGTTAGAGAGGGATAATGGTACTCTCGAAAACAATAGTTTTTTAAAAACCATAATTGGTTAGAGAGGTATAATGGTACTCTCGAAAACAATAGTTTTTTAAAAACCATAATTTGTTAGAGAGGGATAATGGTACTCTCGAAAACAATAGTTTTTTAAAAACCATAATTGGTTAGAGAGGTATAATGGTACTCTCGAAAACAATAGTTTTTTAAAAACCATAATTGGTTAGAGAGGGATAATGGTACTCTCGAAAACAATAGTTTTTTAAAAACCATAATTGGTTAGAGAGGTATAATGGTACTCTCGAAAACAATAGTTTTTTAAAAACCATAATTGGTTAGAGAGGTATAATGGTACTCTCGAAAACAATAGTTTTAAAAAACCATATTTGGTTAGAGAGGTATAATGGTACTCTCGAAAACAATAGTTTTTTAAAAACCATAATTGGTTAGAGAGGGATAATGGTACTCTCGAAAACAATAGTTTTTTAAAAACCATAATTGGTTAGAGAGGTATAATGGTACTCTCGAAAACAATAGTTTTTTAAAAACCATAATTGGTTAGAGAGGGATAATGGTACTCTCGAAAACAATAGTTTTTTAAAAACCATAATTGGTTAGAGAGGTATAATGGTACTCTCGAAAACAATAGTTTTTTAAAAACCATAATTGGTTAGAGAGGGATAATGGTACTCTCGAAAACAATAGTTTTTTAAAAACCATAATTGGTTAGAGAGGTATAATGGTACTCTCGAAAACAATAGTTTTTTAAAAACCATAATTGGTTAGAGAGGTATAATGGTACTCTCGAAAACAATAGTTTTTAAAAACCATAATTGGTTAGAGAGGGATAATGGTACTCTCGAAAACAATAGTTTTTTAAAAACCATAATTGGTTAGAGAGGTATAATGGTACTCTCGAAAACAATAGTTTTTTAAAAACCATAATTGGTTAGAGAGGTATAATGGTACTCTCGAAAACAATAGTTTTTTAAAAACCATAATTGGTTAGAGAGGGATAATGGTACTCTCGAAAACAATAGTTTTTTAAAAACCATAATTGGTTAGAGAGGTATAATGGTACTCTCGAAAACAATAGTTTTTTAAAAACCATAATTGGTTAGAGAGGGATAATGGTACTCTCGAAAACAATAGTTTTTTAAAAACCATAATTGGTTAGAGAGGTATAATGGTACTCTCGAAAACAATAGTTTTTTAAAAACCATAATTGGTTAGAGAGGGATAATGGTACTCTCGAAAACAATAGTTTTTTAAAAACCATAATTGGTTAGAGAGGGATAATGGTACTCTCGAAAACAATAGTTTTTTAAAAACCATAATTGGTTAGAGAGGTATAATGGTACTCTCGAAAACAATAGTTTTAAAAAACCATAATTGGTTAGAGAGGGATAATGGTACTCTCGAAAACAATAGTTTTTTAAAAACCATAATTGGTTAGAGAGGTATAATGGTACTCTCGAAAACAATAGTTTTAAAAACCATAATTGGTTAGAGAGGTATAATGGTACTCTCGAAAACAATAGTTTTTTAAAAACCATAATTGGTTAGAGAGGGATAATGGTACTCTCGAAAACAATAGTTTTTTAAAAACCATAATTGGTTAGAGAGGTATAATGGTACTCTCGAAAACAATAGTTTTTTAAAAACCATAATTGGTTAGAGAGGGATAATGGTACTCTCGAAAACAATAGTTTTTTAAAAACCATAATTGGTTAGAGAGGGATAATGGTACTCTCGAAAACAATAGTTTTTTAAAAACCATAATTGGTTAGAGAGGTATAATGGTACTCTCGAAAACAATAGTTTTTTAAAAACCATAATTGGTTAGAGAGGGATAATGGTACTCTCGAAAACAATAGTTTTTTAAAAACCATAATTGGTTAGAGAGGTATAATGGTACTCTCGAAAACAATAGTTTTTAAAAACCATAATTGGTTAGAGAGGGATAATGGTACTCTCGAAAACAATAGTTTTTTAAAAACCATAATTGGTTAGAGAGGTATAATGGTACTCTCGAAAACAATAGTTTTTTAAAAACCATAATTGGTTAGAGAGGGATAATGGTACTCTCGAAAACAATAGTTTTTTAAAAACCATAATTGGTTAGAGAGGTATAATGGTACTCTCGAAAACAATAGTTTTTTTAAAAACCATAATTGGTTAGAGAGGTATAATGGTACTCTCGAAAACAATAGTTTTTTAAAAACCATAATTGGTTAGAGAGGGATAATGGTACTCTCGAAAACAATAGTTTTTAAAAACCATAATTGGTTAGAGAGGGATAATGGTACTCTCGAAAACAATAGTTTTTTAAAAACCATAATTGGTTAGAGAGGTATAATGGTACTCTCGAAAACAATAGTTTTTTAAAAACCATAATTGGTTAGAGAGGTATAATGGTACTCTCGAAAACAATAGTTTTTTAAAAACCATAATTGTTTAGAGAGGTATAATGGTACTCTCGAAAACAATAGTTTTTTAAAAACCATAATTGGTTAGAGAGGTATAATGGTACTCTCGAAAACAATAGTTTTTTAAAAACCATAATTGGTTAGAGAGGTATAATGGTACTCTCGAAAACAATAGTTTTTAAAAACCATAATTGGTTAGAGAGGTATAATGGTACTCTCGAAAACAACCGTCTTTTAAAACCCACAATCGGTTAGAGAGGTATAACGGTTCTCTCGAAAACAATAGTTTTTTAAAAACCATAATTGGTTAGAGAGGTATAATGGTACTCTCGAAAACAATAGTTTTTAAAAACCATAATTGGTTAGAGAGGTATAATGGTACTCTCGAAAACAATAGTTTTTAAAAACCATAATTGGTTAGAGAGGTATAATGGTACTCTCGAAAACAATAGTTTTTTAAAAACCATAATTGGTTAGAGAGGTATAATGGTACTCTCGAAAACAATAGTTTTTTAAAACCATAATTGGTTAGAGAGGTATAATGGTACTCTCGAAAACAATAGTTTTTAAAAACCATAATTGGTTAGAGAGGTATAATGGTACTTCTCGAAAACAATAGTTTTTTAAAAACCATAATTGGTTAGAGAGGTATAATGGGTACTCGGAAAAACAAATAGTTTTTTAAAAACCATAATTGGTTAGAGAGGTATAATGGTACTTCTCGAAAACAATAGTTTTTTAAAACCATAATTGGTTAGAGAGGGGATAATGGTACTCTCGGAAAACAATAGTTTTTTAAAAACCATAATTGGTTAGAGAGGTATAATGGTACTCTCGAAAAACAATAGTTTTTTAAAAACCATAATTGGTTAGAGAGGGTATAATGGTACTCTCGAAAACAATAGTTTTTTAAAAACCATAATTGGTTAGAGAGGTATAAATGGTACTCTCGAAAACAATAGTTTTTTAAAAACCATAATTGGTTAGAGAGGTATAATGGTACTCTCGAAAACAATAGTTTTTTAAAAACCATAATTGGTTAGAGAGGGATAATGGTACTCTCTCGAAAACAATAGTTTTTTAAAAACCATAATTGGTTAGAGAGGGATAATGGTACTCTCGAAAACAATAGTTTTTTAAAAACCATAATTGGTTAGAGAGGGATAATGGTACTCTCGAAAACAATAGTTTTTTAAAAACCATAATTGGTTAGAGAGGTATAATGGTACTCTCGAAAACAATAGTTTTTTTAAAAACCATAATTGGTTAGAGAGGGATAATGGTACTCTCCTGAAAACAATAGTTTTTTAAAAACCATAATTGGTTAGAGAGGTATAATGGTACTCTCGAAAAACAATAGTTTTTTAAAAACCATAATTGGTTAGAGAGGTATAATGGTGGCTTCCTCCTCTGAAAAACAATAATAGTTTTTTAAAAACCATAATTGGTTAGAGAGGTATAATGGTGCTCTCCGAAAACAATAGTTTTTTAAAACCATAATTGGTTAGAGAGGTATAATGGTACTTTCGGAAAAACAATAGTTTTTTAAAAACCATAATTGGTTAGGAGAGGTATAATGGTACTCTCGAAAAACAATAGTTTTTTAAAACCATAATTGGTTAGAGAGGGATAATGGTACTCGAAAACAATAGTTTTTAAAAACCATAATTGGTTAGAGAGGGATAATGGTACTCGAAAACAATAGTTTTTTAAAAACCATAATTGGTTAGAGAGGGGATAATGGTACTCTCGAAAACAATAGTTTTTTAAAAACCATAATTGGTTAGAGAGGTATAATGGTACTCTCGAAAACAATAGTTTTTTAAAAACCATAATTGGTTAGAGAGGGATAAATGGTACTCTCGAAAACAATAGTTTTTTAAAAACCATAATTGGTTAGAGAGGTATAATGGTACTCTCGAAAACAATAGTTTTTTAAAAACCATAATTGGTTAGGAGAGGTATAATGGTACTCTCGAAAACAATAGTTTTTAAAAACCATAATTGGTTAGAGAGGTATAATGGTACTCTCGAAAACAATAGTTTTTTAAAAACCATAATTGGTTAGAGAGGTATAAATGGTACTCTCGAAAACAATAGTTTTTAAAAACCATAATTGGTTAGAGAGGTATAATGGTACTCTCGAAAACAATAGTTTTTTAAAACCATAATTGGTTAGAGAGGGATAATGGTACTCTCGAAAACAATAGTTTTTTAAAAACCATAATTGGTTAGAGAGGGATAATGGTACTCTCGAAAACAATAGTTTTTTAAAACCATAATTGGTTAGAGAGGGATAATGGTACTCTCCTGAAAATTAAATAGTTTTTTAAAAACCATAATTGGTTAGAGAGGTATAATGGGTACTCTCGAAAACAATAGTTTTTTAAAAACCATAATTGGTTAGAGAGGGATAATGGTACTCTCGAAAACAATAGTTTTTTAAAAACCATAATTGGTTAGAGTAGGTATAATGGTACTCTCGAAAACAATAGTTTTTTAAAAACCATAATTGGTTGAGAGAGGTATAATGGTACTCTCGAAAACAATAGTTTTTAAAAACCATAATTGGTTAGAGAGGTATAATGGTACTTTCGAAAACAATAGTTTTTTAAAAACCATAATTGGTTAGGGAGAGGTATAATGGTACTCTCGAAAAACAATAGTTTTTTAAAAACCATAATTGGGAAGTAGGAGAGGTATAATGGGGTACTCTCGAAAACAAATAGTTTTTAAAAACCATAATTGGTTAGAGAGGGATAATGGTACTCTCGGAAAATGTAATAGTTTTTTAAAAACCATAATTGGTTAGAGAGGGATAATGGTACTCTCGAAAACAATAGTTTTTTAAAAACCATAATTGGTTAGAGAGTGGATAATGGTACTCTCGAAAACAATAGTTTTTTAAAAACCATAATTGGTTAGAGAGGTATAATGGTACTCTCGAAAACAATAGTTTTTTAAAAACCATAATTGGTTAGAGAGGTATATCGGTACTTCTCGGAAAACAATAGTTTTTTAAAAACCATAATTGGTTAGAGAGGTATAACAAAATGGTACTCTCGAAAACAATAGTTTTTAAAAACCATAATTGGTTAGAGAGGTATAATGGTACTCTCGAAAACAATAGTTTTTAAAAACCATAATTGGTTAGAGAGGTATAATGGTACTCTCGAAAACAATAGTTTTTAAAAACCATAATTGGTTAGAGAGGGATAATGGTACTCTCGAAAACAATAGTTTTTAAAAACCATAATTGGTTAGAGAGGGATAATGGTACTCTCGAAAACAATAGTTTTTAAAAACCATAATTGGTTAGAGAGGGATAATGGTACTCTCGAAAACAATAGTTTTTAAAAACCATAATTGGTTAGAGAGGTATAATGGTACTCTCGAAAACAATAGTTTTTAAAAACCATAATTGGTTAGAGAGGGATAATGGTACTCTCGAAAACAATAGTTTTTAAAAACCATAATTGGTTAGAGAGGTATAATGGTACTCTCGAAAACAATAGTTTTTAAAAACCATAATTGGTTAGAGAGGTATAATGGTACTCTCGAAAACAATAGTTTTTAAAAACCATAATTGGTTAGAGAGGTATAATGGTACTCTCGAAAACAATAGTTTTTAAAAACCATAATTGGTTAGAGAGGTATAATGGTACTCTCGAAAACAATAGTTTTTAAAAACCATAATTGGTTAGAGAGGTATAATGGTACTCTCGAAAACAATAGTTTTTAAAAACCATAATTGGTTAGAGAGGGATAATGGTACTCTCGAAAACAATAGTTTTTAAAAACCATAATTGGTTAGAGAGGGATAATGGTACTCTCGAAAACAATAGTTTTTAAAAACCATAATTGGTTAGAGAGGGATAATGGTACTCTCGAAAACAATAGTTTTTAAAAACCATAATTGGTTAGAGAGGTATAATGGTACTCTCGAAAACAATAGTTTTTAAAAACCATAATTGGTTAGAGAGGGATAATGGTACTCTCGAAAACAATAGTTTTTAAAAACCATAATTGGTTAGAGAGGTATAATGGTACTCTCGAAAACAATAGTTTTTAAAAACCATAATTGGTTAGAGAGGTATAATGGTACTCTCGAAAACAATAGTTTTTAAAAACCATAATTGGTTAGAGAGGTATAATGGTACTCTCGAAAACAATAGTTTTTAAAAACCATAATTGGTTAGAGAGGTATAATGGTACTCTCGAAAACAATAGTTTTTAAAAACCATAATTGGTTAGAGAGGTATAATGGTACTCTCGAAAACAATAGTTTTTAAAAACCATAATTGGTTAGAGAGGATAATGGTACTCTCGAAAACAATAGTTTTTAAAAACCATAATTGGTTAGAGAGGGATAATGGTACTCTCGAAAACAATAGTTTTTAAAAACCATAATTGGTTAGAGAGGGATAATGGTACTCTCGAAAACAATAGTTTTTAAAAACCATAATTGGTTAGAGAGGTATAATGGTACTCTCGAAAACAATAGTTTTTAAAAACCATAATTGGTTAGAGAGGGATAATGGTACTCTCGAAAACAATAGTTTTTTAAAAACCATAATTGGTTAGAGAGGTATAATGGTACTCTCGAAAACAATAGTTTTTAAAAACCATAATTGGTTAGAGAGGTATAATGGTACTCTCGAAAACAATAGTTTTTAAAAACCATAATTGGTTAGAGAGGTATAATGGTACTCTCGAAAACAATAGTTTTTAAAAACCATAATTGGTTAGAGAGGTATAATGGTACTCTCGAAAACAATAGTTTTTAAAAACCATAATTGGTTAGAGAGGTATAATGGTACTCTCGAAAACAATAGTTTTTAAAAACCATAATTGGTTAGAGAGGGATAATGGTACTCTCGAAAACAATAGTTTTTAAAAACCATAATTGGTTAGAGAGGGATAATGGTACTCTCGAAAACAATAGTTTTTAAAAACCATAATTGGTTAGAGAGGGATAATGGTACTCTCGAAAACAATAGTTTTTAAAAACCATAATTGGTTAGAGAGGTATAATGGTACTCTCGAAAACAATAGTTTTTAAAAACCATAATTGGTTAGAGAGGGATAATGGTACTCTCGAAAACAATAGTTTTTAAAAACCATAATTGGTTAGAGAGGTATAATGGTACTCTCGAAAACAATAGTTTTTAAAAACCATAATTGGTTAGAGAGGTATAATGGTACTCTCGAAAACAATAGTTTTTAAAAACCATAATTGGTTAGAGAGGGATAATGGTACTCTCGAAAACAATAGTTTTTAAAAACCATAATTGGTTAGAGAGGTATAATGGTACTCTCGAAAACAATAGTTTTTAAAAACCATAATTGGTTAGAGAGGGATAATGGTACTCTCGAAAACAATAGTTTTTAAAAACCATAATTGGTTAGAGAGGTATAATGGTACTCTCGAAAACAATAGTTTTTAAAAACCATAATTGGTTAGAGAGGTATAATGGTACTCTCGAAAACAATAGTTTTTAAAAACCATAATTGGTTAGAGAGGGATAATGGTACTCTCGAAAACAATAGTTTTTAAAAACCATAATTGGTTAGAGAGGTATAATGGTACTCTCGAAAACAATAGTTTTTAAAAACCATAATTGGTTAGAGAGGTATAATGGTACTCTCGAAAACAATAGTTTTTAAAAACCATAATTGGTTAGAGAGGGATAATGGTACTCTCGAAAACAATAGTTTTTTAAAAACCATAATTGGTTAGAGAGGATAATGGTACTCTCGAAAACAATAGTTTTTAAAAACCATAATTGGTTAGAGAGGGATAATGGTACTCTCGAAAACAATAGTTTTTAAAAACCATAATTGGTTAGAGAGGTATAATGGTACTCTCGAAAACAATAGTTTTTAAAAACCATAATTGGTTAGAGAGGGATAATGGTACTCTCGAAAACAATAGTTTTTAAAAACCATAATTGGTTAGAGAGGTATAATGGTACTCTCGAAAACAATAGTTTTTAAAAACCATAATTGGTTAGAGAGGGATAATGGTACTCTCGAAAACAATAGTTTTTAAAAACCATAATTGGTTAGAGAGGTATAATGGTACTCTCGAAAACAATAGTTTTTAAAAACCATAATTGGTTAGAGAGGGATAATGGTACTCTCGAAAACAATAGTTTTTAAAAACCATAATTGGTTAGAGAGGTATAATGGTACTCTCGAAAACAATAGTTTTTAAAAACCATAATTGGTTAGAGAGGGATAATGGTACTCTCGAAAACAATAGTTTTTAAAAACCATAATTGGTTAGAGAGGTATAATGGTACTCTCGAAAACAATAGTTTTTAAAAACCATAATTGGTTAGAGAGGGATAATGGTACTCTCGAAAACAATAGTTTTTAAAAACCATAATTGGTTAGAGAGGTATAATGGTACTCTCGAAAACAATAGTTTTTAAAAACCATAATTGGTTAGAGAGGGATAATGGTACTCTCGAAAACAATAGTTTTTAAAAACCATAATTGGTTAGAGAGGATAATGGTACTCTCGAAAACAATAGTTTTTAAAAACCATAATTGGTTAGAGAGGGATAATGGTACTCTCGAAAACAATAGTTTTTAAAAACCATAATTGGTTAGAGAGGTATAATGGTACTCTCGAAAACAATAGTTTTTAAAAACCATAATTGGTTAGAGAGGGATAATGGTACTCTCGAAAACAATAGTTTTTAAAAACCATAATTGGTTAGAGAGGTATAATGGTACTCTCGAAAACAATAGTTTTTAAAAACCATAATTGGTTAGAGAGGGATAATGGTACTCTCGAAAACAATAGTTTTTAAAAACCATAATTGGTTAGAGAGGGATAATGGTACTCTCGAAAACAATAGTTTTTAAAAACCATAATTGGTTAGAGAGGTATAATGGTACTCTCGAAAACAATAGTTTTTAAAAACCATAATTGGTTAGAGAGGGATAATGGTACTCTCGAAAACAATAGTTTTTAAAAACCATAATTGGTTAGAGAGGTATAATGGTACTCTCGAAAACAATAGTTTTTAAAAACCATAATTGGTTAGAGAGGGATAATGGTACTCTCGAAAACAATAGTTTTTAAAAACCATAATTGGTTAGAGAGGGATAATGGTACTCTCGAAAACAATAGTTTTTAAAAACCATAATTGGTTAGAGAGGGATAATGGTACTCTCGAAAACAATAGTTTTTAAAAACCATAATTGGTTAGAGAGGTATAATGGTACTCTCGAAAACAATAGTTTTTAAAAACCATAATTGGTTAGAGAGGGATAATGGTACTCTCGAAAACAATAGTTTTTAAAAACCATAATTGGTTAGAGAGGATAATGGTACTCTCGAAAACAATAGTTTTTAAAAACCATAATTGGTTAGAGAGGGATAATGGTACTCTCGAAAACAATAGTTTTTTAAAAACCATAATTGGTTAGAGAGGTATAATGGTACTCTCGAAAACAATAGTTTTTAAAAACCATAATTGGTTAGAGAGGGATAATGGTACTCTCGAAAACAATAGTTTTTAAAAACCATAATTGGTTAGAGAGGTATAATGGTACTCTCGAAAACAATAGTTTTTAAAAACCATAATTGGTTAGAGAGGGATAATGGTACTCTCGAAAACAATAGTTTTTAAAAACCATAATTGGTTAGAGAGGTATAATGGTACTCTCGAAAACAATAGTTTTTAAAAACCATAATTGGTTAGAGAGGGATAATGGTACTCTCGAAAACAATAGTTTTTAAAAACCATAATTGGTTAGAGAGGTATAATGGTACTCTCGAAAACAATAGTTTTTAAAAACCATAATTGGTTAGAGAGGGATAATGGTACTCTCGAAAACAATAGTTTTTAAAAACCATAATTGGTTAGAGAGGTATAATGGTACTCTCGAAAACAATAGTTTTTAAAAACCATAATTGGTTAGAGAGGTATAATGGTACTCTCGAAAACAATAGTTTTTAAAAACCATAATTGGTTAGAGAGGTATAATGGTACTCTCGAAAACAATAGTTTTTAAAAACCATAATTGGTTAGAGAGGTATAATGGTACTCTCGAAAACAATAGTTTTTAAAAACCATAATTGGTTAGAGAGGGATAATGGTACTCTCGAAAACAATAGTTTTTAAAAACCATAATTGGTTAGAGAGGTATAATGGTACTCTCGAAAACAATAGTTTTTAAAAACCATAATTGGTTAGAGAGGGATAATGGTACTCTCGAAAACAATAGTTTTTAAAAACCATAATTGGTTAGAGAGGTATAATGGTACTCTCGAAAACAATAGTTTTTAAAAACCATAATTGGTTAGAGAGGGATAATGGTACTCTCGAAAACAATAGTTTTTAAAAACCATAATTGGTTAGAGAGGGATAATGGTACTCTCGAAAACAATAGTTTTTAAAAACCATAATTGGTTAGAGAGGTATAATGGTACTCTCGAAAACAATAGTTTTTAAAAACCATAATTGGTTAGAGAGGGATAATGGTACTCTCGAAAACAATAGTTTTTAAAAACCATAATTGGTTAGAGAGGTATAATGGTACTCTCGAAAACAATAGTTTTTAAAAACCATAATTGGTTAGGAGAGGGATAATGGTACTCTCGAAAACAATAGTTTTTTAAAAACCATAATTGGTTAGAGAGGTATAATGGTACTCTCGAAAACAATAGTTTTTTAAAACCATAATTGGTTAGAGAGGGATAATGGCAATTTCGAAAACAATAGTTTTTTAAAACCATAATTGGTTAGAGAGGTATAATGGTACTCTCGAAAACAATAGTTTTTAAAAACCATAATTGGTTAAGAGAGGTATAATGGTACTCTTTCGAAAACAATAGTTTTTAAAAACCATAATTGATTAGAGAGAGGGATAATGGTACTTCTCGAAAACAATAGTTTGCAAAAACCATAATTGGTTAGAAATTATAATGGTACTCTCGAAAACAATAGTTTTTTAAAAACCATAATTAGTTAGAGAGGTATAATGGTACTCTCGAAAACAATAGATTTTTAAAAACCATGATTGGTTAGAGAGGGATAATGGTACTCTCGAAAACAATAGTTTTTAAAGCCATAATTGAATTAGGAGAGGGGATAATGGTACTCTCGAAAACAATGGTTTTTAAAAACCATAATTGGTTAGGAGAGGTATAATGGTACTCTCGAAAACAATAGTTTTTTAAAAACCATAATTGGTTGAAGAGGGGAGTAATGGTACTCTCGAAAACAATAGTTTTTTAAAAAACCATAATTGGTTAAGAAATTTATAATGGTACTCTCGAAAACAATAGTTTTTTAAAAAAACCATAATTGGTTAGAGAGGTATAATGGTACTCTCGAAAACAATAGTTTTTAAAAACCATAATTGGTTAGAGAGGTATAATGGTACTCTCGAAAACAATAGTTTTTTAAAAACCATAATTGGTTAGAGAGGGATAATGGTACTCTCGAAAACAATAGTTTTTAAAAACCATAATTGGTTAGAGAGGTATAAATGGTACTCTCGAAAACAATAGTTTTTAAAAAACCATAATTAGTTTAGAGAGGGTATAATGAGTACTCTCGAAAACAATAGTTTTTTAAAAACCATAATTGAATTAGAGAGGGATAATGGGTACTCTCAAAAAACAATAATTTTTAAAAACCATAATTGGTTAGAGAGGTATAATGGTACTCTCGAAAACAATAGTTTTTAAAAACCATAATTGAATTAGAGAGGTATAATGGTACTCTCGAAAACAATAGTTTTTTAAAAACCATAATTGGTTAGAGAGGATAATGGTACTCTCGAAAACAATAGTTTTTAAAAACCATAATTAGTTAGAGAGGTATAATGGTACTCTCAAAAACAATAGTTTTTAAAAACCATAATTGGTTAGAGAGGGATAATGGTACTCTCGAAAAACAATAGTTTTTAAAAACCATAATTAGTTAGAGAAGGTATAATGGTACTCCTCGAAAACAATAGTTTTTTTAAAAACCATAATTGGTTAGAGAGGTATAATGGTACTCTCGAAAACAATAGTTTTTAAAAATATAATTGGTTAGAGAGGGATAATGGTACTCTGAAAACAATAGTTTTTTAAAAACCATAATTGGTTAGAGAGGTATAATGGTACTCTCGAAAACAATAGTTTTTAAAAACCATAATTGGTTAGAGAGGTATAATGGTACTCTCGAAAACAATAGTTTTTTAAAAACCATAATTGGTTAGGAGAGGTATAATGAGGTACTCTCGAAAACAATAGTTTTTTAAAAACCATAATTGGTTAGGAGAGGTATAATGGTACTCTCAGAAACAATAGTTTTTAAAAACCATAATTTAATTTAGAGAGAGGTATAATGGTACTCTCGAAAACAATAGTTTTTAAAAACCATAATTGATTAGAGAGGTATAATGGTACTCTCGAAAACAATAGTTTTTAAAAAACCATAATTGGTTAGAGAGGGATAATGGTACTCTCGAAAACAATAGTTTTTAAAAACCATAATTGGTTAGAGAGGGGATAATGGTACTCTCGAAAACAATAGTTTTTGAAAAACCATAATTGGTTAGGAGAGGTATAATGGTACTCTCGAAAAACAATAGTTTTTTAAAAACCATAATTGGTTAGAGAGGGATAATGGTACTCTCGAAAACAATAGTTTTTAAAAACCATAATTTAGTTAGAGAGAGGTATAATGGTACTCTCGAAAGCAATAGTTTTTTAAAAACCATAATTGGTTAGGAGAGGGATAATGGTACTCTCGAAAACAATAGTTTTTAAAAACCATAATTAGTTAGAGAGGTATAATGGTACTCTCGAAAACAATAGTTTTTAAAAACCATAATTGGTTAGAGAGAGGTATAATGGTACTCTCCGAAAACAATAGTTTTTTAAAAACCATAATTGGTTAGAGAGGTATAATGGTACTCTCGAAAACGTAGTTTTTAAAACCATAATTGGTTAGAGAGGGATATTGATACTCGCGAAAACAATAGTTTTTTAAAAACCACATAATTGGTTAGAGAGGTATAATGGTACTCTCGAAAACAATAGTTTTTAAAAACCATAATTGATTAGAGAGGTATAATGGTACTCTCGAAAACAATAGTTTTTTAAAAACCATAATTGGTTAGAGAGGGATAATGGTACTCTCGAAAACAATAGTTTTTAAAAACCATAATTGGTTAGAGAGGTATAATGGTACTCTCGAAAACAATAGTTTTTTAAAAACCATAATTGGATTAGAGAGGTATAATGGTACTCTTTCGAAAACAATAGTTTTTTAAAAACCATAATTGGTTAGAGAGGGATAATGGTACTCTCGAAAACAATAGTTTTTTAAAAACCATAATTGGTTAGAAGAGGTATAATGGTACTCTCGAAAACAATAGTTTTTAAAAAACCATAATTGGTTAGAAGAGGACCAAACCATTTTCTCAAAAGCAATAGTTTTTAAAAAACCATAATTGATTAGGAGAGGTATAATGGTACTCTCGAAAACAATGATTTTTTAAAAACCATAATTGGTTAGAGAGGTATAATGGGTACTCTCGAAAACAATAGTTTTTTTAAAAACCATAATTGGTTAGAGAGGGATAATGGTAAATTCTCGAAAACAATAGTTTTTTAAAAATATAATTGGTTAGAGAGGTATAATGGTACTCTCGAAAACAATAGTTTTTTAAAAAGTATAATTGGTTAGAGAGGTATAATGGTACTCTCGAAAACAATAGTTTTTTAAAAACCATCATTGAATTAGAGAAATTATAATGGTACTCTCGAAAACAATAGTTTTTTAAAAACCATAATTGGTTAGAGAGGTATAATGGTACTCTCGAAAAAACAATAGTTTTTAAAAACCATAATTGGTTACAGGGGTATAATGGTACTCTCGAAAACAATAGTTTTTTAAAAAACCATAATTGGTTAGAGAGGTATAATGGTACTCTCGAAAACAATAGTTTTTAAAAACCATAATTGGTTAGAGAGGGACAATGGTACTCTCGAAAACAATAGTTTTTTAAAAAACCATAATTGGTTAGAGAGGGATAATGGTACTCTCGAAAACAATAGTTTTTTAAAAACCATAATTGGTTAGAGAGGTATAATGGTACTCTCGAAAACAATAGTTTTTTAAAAAACCATAATTGGTTAGAGAGAGTATAATGGTACTCTCGAAAACAATAGTTTTCAAAAACCATAATTGGTTTAGAGAGGGGATAATGGTACTCTCGAAAAACAATAGTTTTTTAAAAACCATAATTGGTTAGAGAGGTATAATGGTACTCTCGAAAACAATAGTTTTTTAAAAAACCATAATTGAATTAGAGAGGTATAATGGTACTCTCGAAAACAATAGTTTTTTAAAAACCATAATTGGTTAGAGAGGGATAATGGTACTCTCGAAAACAATAGTTTTTTAAAAACCATAATTAGTTAGAGAGGGATAATGGTACTCTCGAAAACAATAGTTTTTTAAAAATATAATTGGTTAGAGAGGTATAATGGTACTCTCGAAAACAATAGTTTTTTTAAAAACCATAATTGGTTAGAGAGAGGATAATGGTAATTTTCTAAAAAACAATAGTTTTTAAAAACCATAATTGGTTAGAGAGGTATAATGGTACTCTCGAAAACAATAGTTTTTAAAAACCATAATTGGTTAGAGAGGGATAATGGTACTCTCGAAAACAATAGTTTTTAAAAACCATAATTGGTTAGAGAGGTATAATGGTACTCTCGAAAACAATAGTTTTTAAAAACCATAATTGGTTAGAGAGGGATAATGGTACTCTCGAAAACAATAGTTTTTAAAAACCATAATTGGTTAGAGAGGGATAATGGTACTCTCGAAAACAATAGTTTTTTAAAAACCATAATTGGGTTAGAGAGGGATAATGTGGTACTCTCGAAAAACAATAGTTTTTTAAAAACCATAATTGAATGAAGAGAGGATAATGGTACTTTCTCGAAAACAATAGTTTTTTAAAAATATAATTGGTTAGAGAGGTATAATGGTACTCTCGAAAACAATAGTTTTTTAAAAACCATAATTGGTTAGAAGAGGTATAATGGTACTCTCGAAAACAATAATAGTTTTTAAAAAAACCATAATTGGTTAGAGAGGGATAATGGTACTCTCGAAAACAATAGTTTTTAAAAACCATAATTGGTTAGAGAGGTATAATGGTACTCTCGAAAACAATAGTTTTTTTAAAAACCACATAATTGGTTAGAGAGGTATAATGGTACTCTCGAAAACAATAGTTTTTTAAAAAAACCATAATTGGTTAGAGAGGTATAATGGTACTCTCGAAAACAATAGATTTTAAAAACCATAATTGGTTAGAGAGGTATAATGGTACTCTCGGAAAACAATAGTTTTTTAAAAACCATAATTAGTTAGAGAGGGATAATGGTACTCTCGAAAACAATAGTTTTTTAAAAACCATAATTGGTTAGAGAGGTATAATGGTACTCTCGAAAACAATAGTTTTTTAAAAACCATAATTAGTTAGAGAAATTATAATGGTACTCTCGAAAACAATAGTTTTTTAAAAACCATAATTTGGTTAGAGAGGGATAATGGTACTCTCGAAAACAATAGTTTTTTAAAAACCATAATTGAATTAGAGAAGGTATAATGGTACTCTCGAAAACAATAGTTTTTAAAAAACCATAATTGGTTAGAGAGGGATAATGGTACTCTCAAAACGACAATAGTTTTTAAAAACCATAATTGGTTAGAGAGAGTACAATAGGCACTCTCGAAAACAATAGTTTTTTAAAAAACCATAATTGGTTAGAGAGGGATAATGGTACTCTCGAAAACAATAGTTTTTAAAAACCATAATTGGTTAGAGAGGATAATGGTACTTCTCGAAAACAATAGTTTTTTAAAAACCATAATTGGTTAGAGAGGTATAATGGTACTCTCGAAAACAATAGTTTTTCAAAAACATAATTGGTTAGAGAGGTATAATGGTACTCTCAAAAACAATAGTTTTTTAAAAACCATAATTGTTCATTGAGAAGTATAATGGTACTCTCCGAAAACAATAGTTTTTAAAAACACATAATTAGTTAGAGGATAATGGTACTCGAAAAACAATAGTTTTTTAAAAACTATAAATTGGTTAGAGAGGTATAATGGTACTTCTCGAAAACAATAGTTTTTAAAAACCATAATTGGTTAGAGAGGTATAATGGTACTCTCCGAAGCAATAGTTTTTTAAAAAACCATAATTGGTTAGAGAGGGATAATGGTACTCTCGAAAACAATAGTTTTTTAAAAACCATAATTGGTTAGAGAAGGTATAATGGTACTCTCTCAAAGCAATAGTTTTTTAAAAACCATAATTGGTTGGATGAGAAAGTATAATGGTACTCTCGAAAACAATAGTTTTTTAAAAACCATAATTGGTTAGAGAGGTATAATGGTACTCTCGAAAAACAATAGTTTTCAAAACCTATAATTAGTTAGGAGAGGTATAATGGTACTCTCGAAAACAATAGGTTTTTATTAACTATAATTGGTTAGAGAGGGATAATGGTACTCTCGGAAAACAATAGTTTTTTAAAAACCATAATTAGTTAGAGAGGTATAATGGTACTCTCGAAAACAATAATTTTTAAAAACCATAATTGGTTAGAGAGGGATAATGGTACTCTCGAAAGTAATAGTTTTTTAAAAACCATAATTAGTTAGAAGAGGTATAATATGATACTCTAAGAAACAATAGTTTTTTAAAAACCATAATTGGTTAGAGAGGCATAATGGTACTCTCGAAAACAATAGTTTTTAAAAACCATAATTGGTTAGAGTAGGTATAATGGTATTCTCTCAAAGAAACAATAGTTTTTTAAAACCATAATTGGTTAGAGAGAGGATAATGGTACTCTCGAAAACAATAGTTTTTAAAAACCATAATTAGTTAGAAGAGAGGTATAATGGTACTCTCGAAAACAATAGTTTTTTAAAAACCATAATTGGTTAGAGAGGATAATGGTAATGTCTCGAAAACAATGAGTTTTTTAAAAAACCATAATTAGTTAGAGAGGTATAATGGTACTCTCGAAAATAATGAGTTTTTTAAAAACGCAATTGGTTAGAGAGGTATAATGGCACTCTCGAAAACAATAGTTTTAAAAACCATAATTGAATTAAGAGAGGGATAATGATGCTCTCGAAAACACATTAGTTTTTTAAAAACCATAATTGGTTAGAGAGGAGTATAATGGTACTCTCGAAAACAATATAAGGCTTTTAAAAAACCATAATTGGTTAGAGAAGGTATAATGGTACTTCCTCGAAAACAATAGATTTTAAAAACCTATAATTGGTTAGAGAGGGATAATGGTACTCTCGGGAAAACAATAGTTTTTTAAAAACCATAATTGGTTAGAGAGGGATAATGGTACTCTCGAAGCAATAGTTTTTAAAAACCATAATTGGTTAGAGAGGTATAATGGTACTCTCGAAAACAATAGTTTTTTAAAACCATAATTAGTTAGAGAGGGATAATGGTACTCTCGAAAACAATAGTTTTTAAAAACCATAATTGGTTAGAGAGGTATAATGGTACTCTCCCGAAAACAATAGTTTTTTAAAAACCATAATTAGTTAGAGAGGTATAATGGTACTCTCGAAAACAATAGTTTTTTAAAAACCATAATTGGTTAGAGGGATAATGGTACTCCTCGAAAACAATAGTTTTTAAAAACCATAATTGGTTAGAGAGGTATAATGGTACTCTCGAAAACAATAGTTTTTTAAAAAAACCATAATTGGTTAGAGAGGTATAATGGTACTCTTCGAAAACAATAGTTTTTAAAAACCATAATTGGTTGAGAGAGGGATAATGGTACTCTCGAACACAATAGTTTTTTAAAAACCATAATTGGTTAGAGAGGGATAATGGTACTCTCGAAAACAATAGTTTTTTAAAAACCATAATTGGTTAGAGAGGTATAATGGTACTCTCGGAAAACAATAGTTTTTTAAAAACCATAATTGGTTAGGAGAGGTATAATGGTACTCTCGAAAACAATAGTTTTTAAAAACCATAATTGGTTAGAGAGGGATAATGGTACTCTCGAAAACAATAGTTTTTAAAAAACCATAATTGGTTAGAGAGGTATAATGGTACTCTTCGAAAACAATAGTTTTTTTAAAAACCATAATTGGTTAGAGAGGGATAATGGTACTCTCGAAAACAATAGTTTTTAAAAACCATAATTGGTTAGAGAGGTATAATGGTACTCTCGAAAACAATAGTTTTTTAAAAACCATAATTGGTTAGAGAGGTATAATGGTACTCCTCGAAAACAATAGTTTTTTAAAAACCATAATTGGTTACAGAGAGGATAATGGTACTCTACAAAGCAATAGTTTTGAAAAACCATAATTGGTTAGAGAGAGGTATAATGGTACTCTCGAAAACAATAGATTTTTAAAAACCATAATTGGTTAGAGAGGTATAATGGGCCCTACTCTCGAAAACAATAGTTTTTAAAAACCAGTAATTGGTTAGAGAGAGTATAATGGTACTCTCGAAAACAATGAATTTTAAAAACCATAATTGGTTAGAGGAGTATAATGGTACTCTCGAAAACAATAGTTTTTTAAAAACCATAATTGGTTAGAGGAGGTATAATGGTACTCTCGAAAACAATAGTTTTTAAAAACCATAATTGGTTAGAGAGGTATAATGGTACTCTCGAAAACAATAGTTTTTAAAACCATAATTGGTTAGAGGAGGGATAATGATGCTCTCGAAAACAATAGTTTTTTAAAAACCATAATTGGTTAGAGAGGTATAATGGTACTCTCGAAAACAATAGTTTTTTAAAAACCATAATTGGTTAGAGAGAGGGATAATGGTACTCTCGAAAACAATAGTTTTTTAAAAACCATAATTGGTTAGAGAGGTATAATGGTACTCTCGAAAACAATAGTTTTTAAAAACCATAATTAGTTAGAGAGGTATAATGGTACTCTCGAAAACAATAGTTTTTTAAAAAACCATAATTGGTTAGGAGAGGTATAATGGTACTCTCGAAAAACAATAGTTTTTTAAAAACCATAATTGGTTAGAGAGGTATAATATGGTACTCTCGAAAACAATAGTTTTTTAAAAACCATAATTGGTTAGAGAGGGATAATGGTACTCTCGAAAACAATAGTTTTTAAAAACCATAATTGGTTAGAGAGGTGATAATAGTACTCTCGAAAACAATAGTTTTTTAAAACCAATTGGTTAGGAGAGGTATAATGGTACTTCCTCGGAAAACAATATTAGTTTTTCTTTAAACCATAATTGGTTAGAGAGGTATAATGGTACTCTCGAAAACAATGGTTTTTAAAAACCATAATTGGTTAGAGAGGATAATGGTACTCTCGAAAACAATAGTTTTTTAAAAACCATAATTGGTTAGAGAGGGGATAATGGTACTCTCTGAAAACAATAGTTTTTAAAAACCATATAAATTTAGTTAGAGAGAGGGATAATGGTACTCTCGAAAACAATAAAAGATTTTTTAAAAACCATAATTGGTTAGAGAGGGATAATGGTACTCTCGAAAACAATAGCGTTTTTTAAAAACCATAATTGGATTGAAAGTATAATGGTACTCTCGAAAACAATAGTTTTTAAAAACCATAATTGGTTAGGAGAGGGATAATGGTACTCTCGAAAACAATAGTTTTTAAAAACCATAATTGGTTAGAGAGGTATAATGGTACTCTCGAAAACAATAGTTTTTAAAAACCATAATTGGTTAGAGAGGGATAATGGTACTCTCGAAAACAATAGTTTTTTAAAAACCATAATTGAGTAGGAGAGGTATAATGGTACTCCTCGAAAACAATGGTTTTTAAAAACCATAATTGGTTAGAGAGGGATAATGGTACTTGAAACAATAGTTTTTTAAAACCATAATTGGTTAGAGAGGTATATCGGTATTCGAAAACAATAGTTTTTTAAAAAACCATAATTGGTTAGAGAGGTATAATGGTACTCTCGAAAACAATAGTTTTTTAAAAACCATAATTTGGTTAGAGAGGATAATGGTACTCTCGAAAACAATAGTTTTTTAAAAACCATAATTGGATAGAGAGGGATAATGGTACTTCTCGAAAACAATAGTTTTTAAAAACCATAATTGGTTAGAGAGGGATAATGGTACTCTCGAAAACAATAGTTTTTTAAAAACCATAATTGAGTTAGAGAGAGTATAATGGTACTCTCGAAAACAATAGTTTTTTAAAAACCATAATTGGTTAGAGAGGGATAATGGTACTCTCGAAAACAATAGTTTTTTAAAAACCATAATTGGTTAGGAGAGGTATAATGGTACTCTCGAAAACAATAGTTTTTAAAAACCATAATTGGTTGAGATAATGGTACTCTTGAAAACAATAGTTTTTAAAAATCCATAATTGGTTAGAGAGGTATAATGGTACTCTCGGAAAACAATGGTTTTTAAAAACCATAATTAGTTAGAGAGGGATAATGGTACTCTCGAAAACAATAATTTTCAAAACCATAATTAGTTTAGAGAGGTATAATGGTACTCTCGAAAACAATAGTTTTTAAAAACGATGATTGGTTAGAAACATAATGGTACTCTCGAAAACAATAGTTTTTTAAAAACCATAATTAGTTAGAGAGGTATAATGGTACTCTCGAAAACAATAGTTTTTTAAACCATAATTGGTTAGAGATATTAATGGTACTTTGAAAATGTCAATAGTTTTTAAAAGCCATAATTGGTTAGAGAGGGATAATGGTACTCTCCTAAAAACAATAGTTTTTAAAAACCATAATCGGTTAGAGAGGGATAATGGTACTGAAAACAACAGTTTTTAAAACCAATAGTTAGGAGAGGTATAATGGTACTCTCGAAAACAATAGTTTTTAAAAAACCATAATTGGTTAGAGAGGTATAATGGTACTCTCGAAAACAATAGTTTTTTAAAAACCATAATTGGTTAGAGAGGGATAATGGTACTCTCAAAAACAATAGTTTTTTAAAAACTCATAATTGGTTAGAGAGGTATAATGGTACTCTCGAAAACAATAGTTTTTTTAAAAACCATAATTGGTTAGAGAGGGATAATGGTACTCTCGAAAACAATAGTTTTTTAAAAACCATAATTGGTTAGAGAGGGATAATGGTACTCTCGAAAACAATAGTTTTTTAAAACATAATAATTGAGTTGAGAGAGGGGATCATCGGTACTCGAAAACAATAGTTTTTTAAAAACCATAATTGGTTAGAGAGGGATAATGGTACTCCTCGAAAAACAATAGTTTTTTAAAAACCATAATTGGTTAGAGAGGGATAATGGTACTCTCGAAAAACAATAGTTTTTAAAAACCATAATTGGTTAGAGAGGTATAATGGTACTCTCGAAAACAATAGTTTTTTGAAAACTCATAATTGGTTAGAGAGGGTATAATGGTACTCTCGAAAACAATAGTTTTTAAAAACCATAATTCTGGTTAGAGAGGGGATATTATGGTACTCTCGAAAATTTCAATAGTTTTTAAAAACCATAATTGGTTAGAGAGGGATAATGGTACTCTCGAAAACAATAGTTTTTTAAAAAACCATAATTGGTTAGAGGTATAATGGTACTTCCTCGAAAACAATAGTTTTTTAAAAACCATAATTGGTTAGAGAGGGATAATGGTACTCTCGAAAACAATAGTTTTTTAAAAACCATAATTGGTTAGAGAGGGATAATGGTACTCTCGAAAACAATAGTTTTTTAAAAACCATAATTGGTTAGAGAGGTATAATGGTACTCTCGAAAACAATAGTTTTGAAAAAACCATAATTGGTTAGGGAGAGGTATAATGGTACTCTCGAAAACAATAGTTTTTTAAAAACCATAATTGGTTAGAGAGGGAATAATGGTACTCTCGAAAACAATAGTTTTTAAAAACCATAATTGGTTAGAGAGGGATAATGGTACTCTCGAAAACAATAGTTTTTTTTAAAAACCATAATTGGTTAGAGAGGTATAATGGTACTCTCGAAAAACAATAGTTTTTTAAAAACCATAATTGGTTAGAGAGGGGATAATGGTACTCTCGAAAACAATAGTTTTTTAAAAAACCATAATTGGTTAGAGAGAGGATAATGGTACTCTCGAAAACAATAGTTTTTTAAAACCATAATTGGTTAGAGAGGTGAGTATAATGGTACTCTCGAAAACAATAGTTTTTTAAAAAAACCATAATTGGTTAGGAGAGGTATAATGGTACTCTCGAAAACAATAGTTTTTTAAAAAACCATAATTGGTTAGAGAGGGATAATGGTACTCTCGAAAACAATAGTTTTTAAAAACCATAATTGGTTAGAGAGGGATAAATGGTACTCCTCGAAAAACAATAGTTTTTTAAAACCATAATTGGTTAGAGAGTGGTATAATGGTGTACTCTCGAAAACAATAGTTTTTAAAAACCATAATTGGTTAGAGAGGGATATTAGTACTCGAAAACAATAGTTTTTTAAAAACCATAATTGGTTAGAGAGGGATAATGGTACTCTCGAAAAACAATAGTTTTTTTAAAAACCATAATTGGTTAGAGAGGTATAATGGTACTCTCGAAAAACAATAGTTTTTTAAAAACCATAATTGGTTAGGGAGAGGTATAATGGTACTCTCGAAAACAATAGTTTTTTAAAACTAATTGGTTAGGAGAGGTATAATGGTACTTCGAAAACAATAGTTTTTTAAACCATAATTGGTTAGAGAGGGATAATGGTACTCGAAAACAATAGTTTTTTAAAACCATAATTGGTTAGAGAGGGGATAATGGTACTCTCGAAAACAATAGTTTTTTAAAAACCATAATTGGTTAGAGAGGGATAATGGTACTCTCGAAAACAATAGTTTTTTAAAAACCATAATTGGTTAGAGAGGTATAATGGTACTCTCGAAAACAATAGTTTTTTAAAACCATAATTGGTTAGAGAGGGTATAATGGTACTCTCGAAAACAATAGTTTTTTAAAAACCATAATTGGTTAGAGAGGGATAATGGTACTCTCGAAAACAATAGTTTTTTAAAAACCATAATTGGTTAGAGAGGGATAATGGTACTCTCTGAAAAACAATAGTTTTTAAAAACCATAATTGGTTAGAGAGGGATAATGGTACTCTCGAAAACAATAGTTTTTTAAAAAAACTATAATTGGTTAGAGAGGTATAATGGTATTTCCTTGAAAAATAATAGTTTTTTAAAAAAACCATAATTAGTTAGGAGAGGTATAATGGGTACTCTCGAAAACAATAGTTTTTTAAAAACCATAATTGGTTAGAGAAGGTATAATGGTACCTTCTTTCGGAAAACAATAGTTTTTTAAAAACCATAATTGGTTAGGAGAGGGATAATGGTACTCGAAAAGGCAATAGTTTTTTAAAAACCATAATTGGTTAGGAGAGGGATAATGGTACTCTCGAAAACAATAGTTTTTTAAAAACCATAATTGGTTAGAGAGGTATAATGGTACTCTCGAAAACAATAGTTTTTTAAAACCATAATTGTTAGAGAGGTATAATGGTACTCGAAAACAATAGTTCTT
Organism: Meloidogyne incognita; assembly: GCA_036172945.1. Classification (NCBI taxonomy): domain Eukaryota; kingdom Metazoa; phylum Nematoda; class Chromadorea; order Rhabditida; family Meloidogynidae; genus Meloidogyne; species Meloidogyne incognita. Next base: position 619,486 of record JARQAC010000006.1, on the reverse strand, counting down.
TAAAACCATAATTGGTTAGAGAGGGATAATGGTACTTCGAAAACAATAGCTTTTTAAACCATAATTGGTTAGGAGAGGGATAATGGTACTCTCGAAACAATAGTTTTTTAAAACCATAATTGGTTATGGGGAGAGGTATAATGGTACTCTCGAAAACAATAGTTTAAAAACCATAATTGGTTAGAGAGGTATAATGGTGAGACTCTCCTGAAAACAATAGTTTTTAAAAACCATAATTGGTTAGAGAGGTATAATGGTACTCTCGAAAACAATAGTTTTTTAAAAACCATAATTGGTTAGAGAGGGATAAATGGTACTCTCGAAAAACAATATAGTTTTTTAAAAACCATAATTGGTTAGAGAGGGTATAATGGTACTCTCGAAAACAATAGTTTTTTAAAAACCATAATTGTTTAGAGAGGGGATAATGGTACTCTCGAAAACAATAGTTTTTAAAAACCATAATTGGTTAGAGAGGGATAATGGTACTCTCGAAAACAATAGTTTTTTAAAAAAAACCATAATTGGTTAGGAGAGGGATAATGGTACTCTCGAAAACAATAGTTTTTTAAAACCATAATTGGTTAGAGAGGTATAATGGTACTCTCGAAAAACAATAGTTTTTTAAAAACCATAATTGAATTAGAGAAGAGTATAATGGTACTCTCGAAAACAATAGTTTTTTAAAAACCATAATTGGTTAGAGAGGGATAATGGTACTCTCGAAAACAATAGTTTTTTAAAAAAACCATAATTGGTTAGAGAGGGATAATGGTACTCTCGAAAAACAATAGTTTTTTAAAAACCATAATTGGTTAGAGAGGGATAATGGTACTCTCGAAAACAATAGTTTTTAAAAACCATAATTGGTTAGAGAGGGATAATGGTACTCTCGAAAACAATAGTTTTTTTTAAAAACCATAATTGGTTAAGAGAGGTATAATGAGTACTCTCGGAAAACAATAGTTTTTTAAAAACCATAATTTAGTTAGAGAGGGATAATGGTACTCTCGAAAAACAATAGTTTTTTAAAAACCTTGTAATTGGTTAAGAGAGGTATAATGGTACTCTCAAAAACAATAGTTTTTAAAAACCATAATTGGTTAGAGAGGGATAATGTGGTACTCTCGAAAACAATAGTTTTTTAAAACCATAATTGGTTAGAGAGGGATAATGGTACTCTCGAAAACAATAGTTTTTTAAAAACCATAATTGGTTAGAGAGGGATAATGGTACTCTCGAAAACAATAGTTTTTAAAAACCATAATTGGTTAGAGAGGGATAATGGTACTCTCGAAAACAATAGTTTTAAAAACCATAATTGGTTAGAGAGGGATAATGGTACTCTCGAAAACAATAGTTTTTAAAAACCATAATTGGTTAGAGAGGGATAATGGTACTCTCGAAAACAATAGTTTTTTAAAAACCATAATTGGTTAGAGAGGGATAATGGTACTCTCGAAAACAATAGTTTTTTAAAAACCTTAATTGGTTAGAGAGGGATAATGGTACTCTCGAAAACAATAGTTTTTTAAAAACCATAATTGGTTAGAGAGGGATAATGGTACTCTCGAAAACAATAGTTTTTAAAAACCATAATTGGTTAGAGAGGGATAATGGTACTCTCGAAAACAATAGTTTTTAAAAACCATAATTGGTTAGAGAGGAGATAATGGTACTCTCGAAAACAATAGTTTTTAAAAACCATAATTGGTTAGAGAGGGATAATGGTACTCTCGAAAACAATAGTTTTTTAAAAACCTTAATTGGTTAGAGAGGGATAATGGTACTCTCGAAAACAATAGTTTTTTAAAAACCATAATTGGTTAGAGGGATAATGGTACTCTCGAAAACAATAGTTTTTTAAAAACCATAATTGGTTAGAGAGGTATAATGGTACTCTCGAAAACAATAGTTTTAAAAACCATAATTGGTTAGAGAGGGATAATGGTACTCTCGAAAACAATAGTTTTAAAAACCATAATTAGTTAGAGAGGTATAATGGTACTCTCGAAAACAATAGTTTTTAAAAACCATAATTGGTTAGAGAGGGATAATGGTACTCGAAAACAATAGTTTTTTAAAAACCATAATTGGTTAGAGAGGGATAATGGTACTCTCGAAAACAATAGTTTTTAAAAACCATAATTGGTTAGAGAGGGATAATGGTACTCTCGAAAACAATAGTTTTTTAAAAACCATAATTGGTTAGAGAGGGATAATGGTACTCTCGAAAACAATAGTTTTTTAAAAACCATAATTGGTTAGAGAGGGATAATGGTACTCTCGAAAACAATAGTTTTTTAAAAACCATAATTGGTTAGAGAGGGATAATGGTACTCTCGAAAACAATGATTTTTTAAAACCCATAATTGGTTAGAGAGGTATAATGGTACTCTCGAAAACAATAGTTTTAAAAAACCATAATTGGTTAGAGAGGTATAATGGTACTCTCGAAAACAATAGTTTTTTAAAAACCATAATTGGTTAGAGAGGGATAATGGTACTCTCGAAAACAATAGTTTTTTTAAAAACCATAATTGGTTAGAGAGGTATAATGGTACTCTCGAAAACAATAGTTTTTTAAAACCATAATTGGTTAGAGAGGGATAATGGTACTCTCGAAAACAATAGTTTTTAAGCATAATTGGTTAGAGAGGATAATGGTACTCTCGAAAACAATAGTTTTTTAAAAAACCATAATTGGTTAGAGAGGTATAATGGTACTCTCGAAAACAATAGTTTTTTAAAAACCATAATTGGTTAGAGAGGGATAATGGTACTCTCGAAAACAATAGTTTTTTTAAAAACCATAATTGGTTAGAGAGAGTATAATGGTACTCTCGAAAACAATAGTTTTTAAAAACCATAATTGGTTAGAGAGGGATAATGGTACTCTCGAAAACAATAGTTTTTAAAAACCATAATTGGTTAGAGAGGGATAATGGTACTCTCGAAAACAATAGTTTTTAAAAACCATAATTAGTTAGAGAGGGATAATGGTACTCTCGAAAACAATAGTTTTTTAAAAACCATAATTGGTTAGAGAGGGATAATGGTACTCGAAAACAATAGTTTTTTAAAAACCATAATTGGTTAGAGAGGGATAATGGTACTCTCGAAAACAATAGTTTTTTAAAAACCATAATTGGTTAGAGAGGGATAATGGTACTCTCGAAAACAATAGTTTTAAAAACCATAATTGGTTAGAGAGGGATAATGGTACTCTCGAAAACAATAGTTTTTTAAAAGCTATAATTGGTTAGAGAGGGATAATGGTACTCTCGAAAACAATAGTTTTTAAAACCATAATTGGTTAGAGAGGGATAATGGTACTCTCGAAAACAATAGTTTGCAAAACCATAATTGGTTAGAGAGGTATAATGGTACTCTCGAAAACAATAGTTTTTTAAAAACCATAATTGGTTAGAGAGGGATAATGGTACTCTCGAAAACAATAGTTTTTTAAAAACCCTAATGGGTTAGAGAGGCATAATGGTACTCTCGAAAACAATAGTTTTTAAAAACCATAATTGGTTAGAGAGGGATAATGGTACTCTCGAAAACAATAGTTTTTTAAAAACCATAATTGGTTAGAGAGGGATAATGGTACTCTCGAAAACAATAGTTTTTAAAAAACCATAATTGGTTAGAGAGGGATAATGGTACTCTCGAAAACAATAGTTTTTAAAAACCATAATTGGTTAGAGAGGTATAATGGTACTCTCGAAAACAATAGTTTTTAAAAACCATAATTGGTTAGAGAGGTATAATGGTACTCTCGAAAACAATAGTTTTTAAAAACCATAATTGGTTAGAGAGGGATAATGGTACTCTCGGAAAACAATAGTTTTTTAAAAACCATAATTGGTTAGAGAGGTATAATGGTACTCTCGAAAACAATAGTTTTAAAAACCATAATTGGTTAGAGAGGGATAATGGTACTCTCGAAAACAATAGTTTTTAAAAACCATAATTAGTTAGAGAGGTATAATGGTACTCTCGAAAACAATAGTTTTTTAAAAACCATAATTGGTTAGAGAGGTATAATGGTACTCTCGAAAACAATAGTTTTTAAAAACCATAATTGGTTAGAGAGGGATAATGGTACTCTCGAAAACAATAGTTTTTAAAAACCATAATTGGTTAGAGAGGTATAATGGTACTCTCGAAAACAATAGTTTTTTAAAAACCATAATTGGTTAGAGAGGTATAATGGTACTCTCGAAAACAATAGTTTTTAAAAACCATAATTGGTTAGAGAGGTATAATGGTACTCTCGAAAACAATAGTTTTTTAAAAACCATAATTGGTTAGAGGAGTATAATGGTACTCTCGAAAACAATAGTTTTTTAAAAACCATAATTGGTTAGAGAGGGATAATGGTACTCTCGAAAACAATAGTTTTTAAAAACCATAATTGGTTAGAGAGGTATAATGGTACTCTCGAAAACAATAGTTTTTTAAAACCATAATTGGTTAGAGAGGTATAATGGTACTCTCGAAAACAATAGTTTTTTAAAAACCATAATTGGTTAGAGAGGTATAATGGTACTCTCGAAAACAATAGTTTTTAAAAACCATAATTGGTTAGAGAAGTATAATGGTACTCTCGAAAACAATAGTTTTTTAAAAACCATAATTGGTTAGAGAGGGATAATGGTACTCTCGAAAACAATAGTTTTTTAAAAACCATAATTGGTTAGAGAGGGATAATGGTACTCTCGAAAACAATAGTTTTTTAAAAACCATAATTGGTTAGAGAGGTATAATGGTACTCTCGAAAAACAATAGTTTTTTAAAAACCATAATTGGTTAGAGGTATAATGGTACTCTCGAAAACAATAGTTTTAAAAACCATAATTGGTTAGAGAGTATAATGGTACTCTCGAAAACAATAGTTTTTTAAAAACCATAATTGGTTAGAGAGGGATAATGGTACTCTCGAAAACAATAGTTTTTTAAAAACCATAATTGGTTAGAGAGGTATAATGGTACTCTCGAAAACAATAGTTTTTAAAAACCATAATTGGTTAGAGGTATAATGGTACTCTCGAAAACAATAGTTTTTAAAAACCATAATTGGTTAGAGAGGGATAATGGTACTCTCGAAAACAATAGTTTTTTAAAAGCCATAATTGGTTAGAGAGGTATAATGGTACTCTCGAAAACAATAGTTTTTTAAAAACCATAATTGGTTAGAGAGGTATAATGGTACTCTCGAAAACAATAGTTTTTAAAAACCATAATTGGTTTAGAGAGGGATAATGGTACTCTCGAAAACAATAGTTTTTTAAAAACCATAATTGGTTAGAGAGGGATAATGGTACTCTCGAAAACAATAGTTTTTAAAAACCATAATTGGTTAGAGAGGGATAATGGTACTCTCGAAAACAATAGTTTTTAAAAACCATAATTGGTTAGAGAGGGATAATGGTACTCTCGAAAACAATAGTTTTTAAAAACCATAATTGGTTAGAGAGGGATAATGGTACTCTCGAAAACAATAGTTTTTAAAAACCATAATTGGTTAGAGAGGGATAATGGTACTCTCGAAAACAATAGTTTTTTAAAAACCATAATTGGTTAGAGAGGGATAATGGTACTCTCGAAAACAATAGTTTTTAAAAACCATAATTGGTTAGAGAGGTATAATGGTACTCTCGAAAACAATAGTTTTTAAAAACCATAATTGGTTAGAGAGGGATAATGGTACTCTCGAAAACAATAGTTTTTAAAAACCATAATTGGTTAGAGAGGTATAATGGTACTCTCGAAAACAATAGTTTTTTAAAAAACCATAATTGGTTAGAGAGGGATAATGGTACTCTCGAAAACAATAGTTTTTAAAAACCATAATTGGTTAGAGAGGGATAATGGTACTCTCGAAAACAATAGTTTTTTAAAAAACCATAATTGGTTAGAGAGGGATAATGGTACTCTCGAAAACAATAGTTTTTTAAAAACCATAATTGGTTAGAGAGGTATAATGGTACTCTCGAAAACAATAGTTTTTTAAAAACCATAATTGGTTAGAGAGGGATAATGGTACTCTCGAAAACAATAGTTTTTAAAAACCATAATTGGTTAGAGAGGGATAATGGTACTCTCGAAAACAATGGATTTTTAAAAACCATAATTGGTTAGAGAGGGATAATGGTACTCACGAAAACAATAGTTTTTAAAAACCATAATTGGTTAGAGAGGGATAATGGTACTCTCGAAAACAATAGTTTTTTAAAAACCATAATTGGTTAGAGAGGGATAATGGTACTCTCGAAAACAATAGTTTTTAAAAACCATAATTGGTTAGAGAGGGATAATGGTACTCTCGAAAACAATAGTTTTTAAAAACCATAATTGGTTAGAGAGGGATAATGGTACTCTCGAAAACAATAGTTTTTAAAAACCATAATTGGTTAGAGAGAGGATAATGGTACTCACGAAAACAATAGTTTTTAAAACCATAATTGGTTAGAGAGGGATAATGGTACTCTCGAAAACAATAGTTTTTAAAAACCATAATTGGTTAGAGAGGGATAATGGTACTCTCGAAAACAATAGTTTTTTAAAAACCATAAATGGGTAGAGAGGTATAATGGGACTCTCGAAAACAATAGTTTTTTAAAAACCATAATTGGTTAGAGAGGGATAATGGTACTCTCGAAAACAATAGTTTTTTAAAAACCATAATTGGTTAGAGAGGGATAATGGTACTCTCGAAAACAATAGTTTTTAAAAACCATAATTGGTTAGAGAGGTATAATGGTACTCTCGAAAACAATAGTTTTTTAAAAACCATAATTAGTTTAGAGAGGGATAATGGTACTCTCGAAAACAATAGTTTTTTAAAAACCATAATTGGTTAGAGAGGTATAATGGTACTCTCGAAAACAATAGTTTTTAAGAAAACCATAATTGGTTAGAGAGGTATAATGGTACTCTCGAAAACAATGGTTTTTAAAAACCATAATTGGTTAGAGAGGGATAATGGTACTCTCGAAAACAATAGTTTTTAAAAACCATAATTGGTTAGAGAAGAGGTATAATGGTACTCTCGAAAACAATAGTTTTTTAAAAACCATAATTGGTTAGAGAGGGATAATGGTACTCTCGAAAACAATAGTTTTTTAAAAACCATAATGGGTTAGAGAGGGATAATGGTACTCTCGAAAACAATAGTTTTTAAAAACCATAATTGGTTAGGGAGAGGTATAATGGTACTCTCGAAAACAATAGTTTTTTAAAAACCATAATTGGTTAGAGAGGGATAATGGTACTCTCGAAAACAATAGTTTTTTAAAAACCATAATTGGTTAGAGAGGTATAATGGTACTCTCGAAAACAATAGTTTTTTAAAACCATAATTGGTTAGAGAGGTATAATGGTACTCTCGAAAACAATAGTTTTTTAAAAACCATAATTGGTTAGAGAGGGATAATGGTACTCTCGAAAACAATAGTTTTTAAAAACCATAATTGGTTAGAGAGGTATAATGGTACTCTCGAAAACAATAGTTTTTAAAAACCATAATTGGTTAAGGAGGTATAATGGTACTCTCGAAAACAATAGTTTTTAAAAACCATAATTGGTTAGAGAGGGATAATGGTACTCTCGAAAACAATAGTTTTTAAAAACCATAATTCAATTTAGAGAGGTATAATGGTACTCTCGAAAACAATAGTTTTTAAAAACCATAATTGGTTAGAGAGGTATAATGGTACTCTCGAAAACAATAGTTTTTAAAAACCCTAATTGGTTAGAGAGGGATAATGGTACTCTCGAAAACAATAGTTTTTTAAAAACCATAATTGGTTAGAGAGGTATAATGGTACTCTCGAAAACAATAGTTTTTAAAAACCATAATTGGTTAGAGAGGGATAATGGTACTCTCGAAAACAATAGTTTTTTAAAAACCATAATTGGTTAGAGAGGGATAATGGTACTCTCGAAAACAATAGTTTTTAAAAACCATAATTGGTTAGAGAGGTATAATGGTACTCTCGAAAACAATAGTTTTTTAAAAACCATAATTAGTTAGAGAGGGATAATGGTACTCTCGAAAACAATAGTTTTTAAAAACCATAATTGGTTAGAGAGGGATAATGGTACTCTCGAAAACAATAGTTTTTTAAAAACCATAATTGGTTAGAGAGGGATAATGGTACTTCTCGAAAACAATAGTTTTTTAAAAACCATAATTGGTTAGAGAGGGATAATGGTACTCTCGAAAACAATAGTTTTTAAAAACCATAATTGGTTAGAGAGGGATAATGGTACTCTCGAAAACAATAGTTTTTTAAAAACCATAATTGGTTAGATAGGGATAATGGTACTCTCGAAAACAATAGTTTTTAAAAACCATAATTGGTTAGAGAGGGATAATGGTACTCTCGAAAACAATAGTTTTTTAAAAACCATAATTGGTTAGAGAGGGATAATGGTACTCTCGAAAACAATAGTTTTTAAAAACCATAATTGGTTAGAGAGGGATAATGGTACTCTCGAAAACAATAGTTTTTAAAAACCATAATTGGTTAGAGAGGGATAATGGTACTCTCGAAAACAATAGTTTTTAAAAACCATAATTGGTTAGAGAGGGATAATGGTACTCTCGAAAACAATAGTTTTTAAAAACCATAATTGGTTAGAGAGGGATAATGGTACTCTCGAAAACAATAGTTTTTAAAAACCATAATTGGTTAGAGAGGGATAATGGTACTCTCGAAAACAATAGTTTTTTAAAAACCATAATTGGTTAGAGAGGGATAATGGTACTCTCGAAAACAATAGTTTTTAAAAACCATAATTGGTTAGAGAGGTATAATGGTACTCTCGAAAACAATAGTTTTTAAAAACCATAATTGGTTAGAGAGGGATAATGGTACTCTCGAAAACAATAGTTTTTAAAAACCATAATTGGTTAGAGAGAGTATAATGGTACTCTCGAAAAACAATAGTTTTTAAAAACTACATAATTGGTTAGAGAGGGATAATGGTACTCTCGAAAACAATAGTTTTTTAAAAACCATAATTAGTTAGAGGAGGATAATGGTACTCTCGAAAACAATAGTTTTTAAAAACCATAATTGGTTAGAGAGGATAATGGTACTCTCGAAAACAATAGTTTTTAAAAACCATAATTGGTTAGAGAGGGATAATGGTACTCTCGAAAACAATAGTTTTTAAAAACCATAATTGGTTAGAGAGGGATAATGGTACTCTCGAAAACAATAGTTTTTAAAAACCATAATTGGTTAGAGAGGGATAATGGTACTCTCGAAAACAATAGTTTTTTAAAAACCATAATTGGTTAGAGAGGGATAATGGTACTCTCGAAACCAAAAGTTTTTAAAAAACTAAATTGGTTAGAGAGGGATAATGGTACTCTCGAAAACAATAGTTTTAAAAACCATAATTGGTTAGAGAGGGATAATGGTACTCTCGAAAACAATAGTTTTTTAAAAACCATAATTAGTTAGAGAGGTATAATGGTACTCTCGAAAACAATAGTTTTTTAAAAACCATAATTGGTTAGAGAGGGATAATGGTACTCTCGAAAACAATAGTTTTTTAAAAACCATAATTGGTTAGAGAGGTATAATGGTACTCTCGAAAACAATAGTTTGGTAAAACCCATAATTGGTTAGAGAGGGATAATGGTACTCTCGAAAACAATAGTTTTTAAAAACCATAATTGGTTAGAGAGGGATAATGGTACTCTCGAAAACAATAGTTTTTAAAAACCATAATTGGTTAGAGAGGTATAATGGTACTCTCGAAAACAATAGTTTTTAAAAACCATAATTGGTTAGAGAGGGATAATGGTACTCTCGAAAACAATAGTTTTTTAAAAACCATAATTAGTTAGAGAGGGATAATGGTACTCTCGAAAACAATAGTTTTTAAAAACTATAATTGGTTAGAGAGGGATAATGGTACTCTCGAAAACAATAGTTTTTTAAAAAACCATAATTGGTTAGAGAGGGATAATGGTACTCTCGAAAACAATAGTTTTTAAAAACCATAATTGGTTAGAGAGAGGTATAATGGTACTCTCGAAAACAATAGTTTTTTAAAAACCATAATTGGTTAGAGAGGGATAATGGTACTCTCGAAAACAATAGTTTTTTAAAAACCATAATTGGTTAGAGAGGTATAATGGTACTCTCGAAAACAATAGTTTTTTAAAAACCATAATTGGTTAGAGAGGGATAATGGTACTCTCGAAAACAATAGTTTTTAAAAACCATAATTGGTTAGAGAGGGATAATGGTACTCTCGAAAACAATAGTTTTTTAAAAACCATAATTGGTTAGAGAGGGATAATGGTACTCTCGAAAACAATAGTTTTTTAAAAACCATAATTGGTTAGAGAGGGATAATGGTACTCTCGAAAACAATAGTTTTTTAAAAACCATAATTAGTTAGAGAGGGATAATGGTACTCTCGAAAACAATAGTTTTTAAAAACCATAATTGGTTAGAGAGGGATAATGGTACTCTCGAAAACAATAGTTTTTTAAAAACCATAATTGGTTAGAGAGGGATAATGGTACTCTCGAAAACAATAGTTTTTTAAAAACCTTAATTGGTTAGAGAGGGATAATGGTACTCTCGAAAACAATAGTTTTTTAAAAGCATAATTGGTTAGAGAGGGATAATGGTACTCTCGAAAACAATAGTTTTTAAAAACCATAATTGGTTAGAGAGGTATAATGGTACTCTCGAAAACAATAGTTTTTTAAAAACCATAATTGGTTAGAGAGGGATAATGGTACTCTCGAAAACAATAGTTTTTTAAAAACCATAATTGGTTAGAGAGGTATAATGGTACTCTCGAAAACAATAGTTTTTTAAAAACCATAATTGGTTAGAGAGGGATAATGGTACTCTCGAAAACAATAGTTTTTTTAAAAACCATAATTGGTTAGAGAGGGATAATGGTACTCTCGAAAACAATAGTTTTTAAAAACCATAATTGGTTAGAGAGGGATAATGGTACTCTCTCGAAAACAATAGTTTTTTAAAAACCATAAATTGGTTAGAGAGGGATAATGGTACTCTCGAAAACAATAGTTTTTAAAAACCATAATTGATTTAAGAGAGGGATAATGGTACTCTCGAAAACAATAGTTTTTAAAAACCATAATTGGTTAGAGAGGGATAATGGTACTCTTGAAAACAATAGTTTTTTAAAAACCATAATTGGTTAGAGAGGGATAATGGTACTCTCGAAAACAATAGTTTTTAAAAACAAAATTTAGTTAGAGAGGGATAATGGTACTCTCGAAAACAATAGTTTTTTAAAAACCATAATTGGTTAGAGAGGGATAATGGTACTCTCGAAAACAATAGTTTTCAAAAACCATAATTGGTTAGAGAGAGGATAATGGTACTCTCGAAAACAATAGTTTTTTTAAAAACCTTAATTGGTTAGAGAGGGATAATGGTACTCTCGAAAACAATAGTTTTTTAAAAACCATAATTGGTTAGAGAGAGGGGATAATGGTACTCTCGAAAACAATAGTTTTTAAAAACCATAATTGGTTAGAGAGGGATAATGGTACTCTCGAAAACAATAGTTTTTAAAAACCATAATTGGTTAGAGAGGGATAATGGTACTCTCGAAAACAATAGTTTTTAAAAACCATAATTGGTTAGAGAGGGATAATGGTACTCTCGAAAACAATAGTTTTTAAAAACCATAATTGGTTAGAGAGGGATAATGGTACTCTCGAAAACAATAGTTTTTAAAAACCATAATTGGTTAGAGAGGGATAATGGTACTCTCGAAAACAATAGTTTTTAAAAACCATAATTGGTTAGAGAGGGATAATGGTACTCTCGAAAACAATAGTTTTTTAAAAACCTTAATTGGTTAGAGAGGGATAATGGTACTCTCGAAAACAATAGTTTTTTAAAAAACCATAATTGGTTAGAGAGGGATAATGGTACTCTCGAAAACAATAGTTTTTAAAAACCATAATTGGTTTTAGAGGGATAATGGTACTCTCGAAAACAATAGTTTTTAAAAACCATAATTGGTTAGAGAGGGATAATGGTACTCTCGAAAACAATAGTTTTTTAAAAAACCATAATTGGTTAGAGAGGGATAATGGTACTCTCGAAAACAATAGTTTTTTAAAAACCATAATTGGTTAGAGAGGGATAATGGTACTCTCGAAAACAATAGTTTTTAAAAACCATAATTGGTTAGAGAGGGATAATGGTACTCTCGAAAACAATAGTTTTTAAAAACCTTAATTGGTTAGAGAGGGATAATGGTACTCTCGAAAACAATAGTTTTTAAAAACCATAATTGGTTAGAGAGGGATAATGGTACTCTCGAAAACAATAGTTTTTTAAAAACCATAATTGGTTAGAGAGGGATAATGGTACTCTCGAAAACAATAGTTTTTAAAAACCATAATTGGTTAGAGAGGGATAATGGTACTCTCGAAAACAATAGTTTTTAAAAACCATAATTGATTAGAGAGGGATAATGGTACTCTCGAAAACAATAGTTTTTAAAAACCATAATTGATGGAGAGAGGGATAATGGTACTCTCGAAAACAATAGTTTTTAAAAACCATAATTGGTTAGAGAGGGATAATGGTACTCTCGAAAACAATAGTTTTTAAAAACCATAATTGGTTAGAGAGGGATAATGGTACTCTCGAAAACAATAGTTTTTAAAAACCATAATTGGTTAGAGAGGGATAATGGTACTCTCGAAAACAATAGTTTTTTAAAAACCATAATTGGTTAGAGAGGGATAATGGTACTCTCCCGAAAACAATAGTTTTTAAAAAACCATAATTGGTTAGAGAGAGGATAATGGTACTCTCGAAAACAATAGTTTTTAAAAACCATAATTGGTTAGAGAGGGATAATATGGTACTCTCGAAAACAATAGTTTTTAAAAACCTTAATTGGTTAGAGAGGGATAATGGTACTCTCGAAAACAATAGTTTTTAAAAACCATAATTGGTTAGAGAGGGATAATGGTACTCTCGAAAACAATAGTTTTTAAAAACCATAATTGGTTAGAGAGGGATAATGGTACTCTCGAAAACAATAGTTTTTTTAAAAACCATAATTGGTTAGAGAGGATAATGGTACTCTCGAAAACAATAGTTTTTAAAAACCATAATTGGTTAGAGAGGGATAATGGTACTCTCGAAAACAATAGTTTTTTAAAAACCATAATTGGTTAGAGAGGGATAATGGTACTCTCGAAAACAATAGTTTTTTAAAAACCATAATTGGTTAGAGAGGGATAATGGTACTCTCGAAAACAATAGTTTTTTAAAAACCTTAATTGGTTAGAGAGGGATAATGGTACTCTCGAAAACAATAGTTTTTTAAAAACCATAATTGGTTAGAGAGGGATAATGGTACTCTCGAAAACAATAGTTTTTTAAAAACCATAATTGGTTAGAGAGGGATAATGGTACTCTCGAAAACAATAGTTTTTAAAAACCATAATTGGTTAGAGAGGGATAATGGTACTCTCGAAAACAATAGTTTTTAAAAACCATAAATTGGTTAGAGAGGGATAATGGTACTCTCGAAAACAATAGTTTTTTAAAAACCATAATTGGTTAGAGAGGGATAATATGGTACTCTCGAAAACAATAGTTTTTTAAAAACCATAATTGTTTAGAGAGGGATAATGGTACTCTCGAAAACAATAGTTTTTTTAAAAACCATAATTGGTTAGAGAGGGATAATGGTACTCTCGAAAACAATAGTTTTTAAAAACCATAATTGGTTAGAGAGGGGATAAATGGTACTCTTCTTCGAAAACAATAGTTTTTTTAAAAACCATAATTGGTTAAGAGAGGGATAATGGTACTCTCGAAAATAATAGTTTTTTAAAAACCATAATTGGTTAGAGAGGGAGATAAAATGGTACTCTCGAAAACAATAGTTTTTTAAAAACCATAATTGGTTAGAGAGGGATAATGGTACTCACGAAAACAATAGTTTTTTTAAAAACCATAATTGGTTAGAGAGGGATAATGGTACTCTCGAAATACAATAGTTTTTAAAAACCTTAATTGGTTAGATTGAGGGATAATAGTACTCTCGAAAACAATAGCTTTTTTAAAAACCATAATTGGTTAGAGAGGGATAATGGTACTCTCGAAAGCAATAGTTTTTTAAAAACCATAATTGGTTAGAGAGGTATAATGGGTACTCTCGAAAACAATAGTTTTTTAAAAACCATAATTGGTTAGAGAGGGATAATGGTACTCTCGAAAACAATAGTTTTTTAAAAACCATAATTGGTTAGAGAGGGATAATGGTACTCTCGAAAACAATAGTTTTTTAAAACCATAATTGGTTAGAGAGGGATAATGGTACTCTCGAAAACAATAGTTTTTTAAAAAACCATAATTGGTTAGAGAGGGATAATGGTACTCTCCGGAAAACAATAGTTTTTAAAAACCATAATTGGTTAGAGAGGGATAATGGTACTCTCGAAAACAATAGTTTTTTAAAAACCATAATTGGTTAGAGAGGTATAATGGTACTCCCTCGAAAACAATAGTTTTTTTAAAAACCATAATTGGTTAGAGAAGGGATAATGGTACTCTCGAAAACAATAGATTTTATAAAAACCATAATTGGTTAGAGAGGTATAAATGGTACTCTCGAAAACAATAGTTTTTAAAAAACCATAATTGGTTAGAGAGGGATAATGGTACTCTCGAAAACAATAGTTTTAAAAACCATAATTGGTTAGGAGAGGGATAATGGTACTCTCGAAAACAATAGTTTTTTAAAAACCATAATTGGTTAGAGAGGTATAATGGTACTCTCGAAAACAATAGTTTTTTAAAAACCATAATTGGTTAGAGAGGGATAATGGTACTCTCCGAAAACAATAGTTTTTTAAAAACCATAATTGGGTTAGGAGAGGGGATAATGGTACTCTCGAAAACAATAGTTTTTTAAAACCATAATTGGTTAGAGAGGGATAATGGTACTCCTCGAAAACAATAGTTTTTTAAAACCATAATTGGTTAGAGAGGTATAATGGTACTCTCGGAAAACAATAGTTTTTTAAAAACCATAATTGGTTAGAGAGGGATAATGGTATACTCTCGGAAAAAACAATAGTTTTTTAAAACCACCATAATTGGTTAGAGAGGGTATAATGGTACTCTCGAAAACAATAGTTTTTTAAAAACCATAATTGGTTAGAGAGGGATAATGGTACTCTCGAAAACAATAGTTTTTTAAAAACCATAATTGGTTAGGAGAGGGATAATGGTACTCTCGAAAACAATAGTTTTTTAAAACCATAATTGGTTAGAGAGGATAATGGTACTCTCAAAACAATAGTTTTAAAAACGCAAAGGTAATTGAAGAGGATAAGACGTGTACTCTCGAAAACAATAGTTTTTTAAAAAAAAAACCATAATTGGTTAGAGAGGTATAATGGTACTCTCGAAAACAATAGTTTTTTAAAAACCATAACTGGTTAGAGAGGGATAATGGTACTCTCGAAAACAATAGTTTTTTAAAAACCATAATTGGTTAGAGAGGGATAATATGGTACTCTCGAAAAACAATGAGTTTTTTAAAACCATAATTGAGTTAGGAGAGGGATAATGGTACTCTCGAAAACAATAGTTTTTTAAAAACCATAATTGGTTAGAGAAGGGATAATGGTACTCTCCGAAAACAATAGTTTTTTAAAAACCATAATTGGTTAGAGGAAGGTATAATGAGTACTCTCGAAAAACAATAGTTTTTTAAAAACCATAATTGGTTAGGAGAGGGATAATGGTGAGACTCTCGGAAAACAATAGTTTTTTAAAAACCATAATTGGTTAGAGAGAGGATAATGGTACTCTCGAAAACAATGAGTTTTTTAAAACCATAATTGGTTAGAGAGGGATAATGGTACTCTCGAAAACAATAGTTTTTTAAAACCATAATTGGTTAGGAGAGGGATAATGGTACTCCTCGAAAACAATAGTTTTTTAAAAACCATAATTGGTTAGAGAGGATAATGGTACTCTCGAAAAACAATAGTTTTTTAAAACCATAATTGAAGTTAGAGAGGATAATGGTACTCTCGAAAACAATAGTTTTTAAAAACCATAATTGGTTAGAGAGGATAATGGTACTCTCCCTGAAAACAATAGTTTTTTAAAACCATAATTGGTTAAGGAGAGGGATAAATGGTACTCTCGAAAACAATAGTTTCTTAAAAACCATAATTGGTTAGAGAGGGATAATGGTACTCTCGAAAACAATAGTTTTTTAAAAACCATAATTGGTTAGAGAGGGATAATGGTACTCTCGAAAACAATAGTTTTTTAAAAACCAGTAATTGGTTAGAGAGGGATAATGGTACTCTCGAAAACAATAGTTTTTTAAAAACCATAATTGGTTAGAGAGGGGATAATGGTACTCTCATGAAAACAATAGTTTTTTATAAAAACCATAATTGGTTAGAGAGGGATAATGGTACTCTCTGAAAACAATAGTTTTTAAAAACCATAATTGGTTAGAGAGGGATAATGGTACTCTCGAAAACAATAGCTTTTTTAAAAACCATAATTGGTTAGAGAGGGATAATGGTACTCTCGAAAACAATAGTTTTTTAAAAACCATAATTGGTTAGAAAGAGGGGATAATGGTACTCTCGAAAACAATAGTTTTTTAAAAACCATAATTGGTTAGAGAGGGGATAATGGTACTCTCGGAAAACAATAGTTTTTTAAAAAACCATAAATTGGTTAGAGAGGGATAATGGTACTCTCGGAAAACAATAGTTTTTTAAAAACCATAATTGGTTAGAGAGGGATAAATGGTACTCTCGAAAACAATAGTTTTTTAAAAACCATAATTGGGTTAGAGAGGGATAATGGTTACTCTCGAAAACAATAGTTTTTTAAAAACCATAATTGGTTAGAGAGGGTATAATGGTACTCTCGAAAACAATAGTTTTTTAAAACCATAATTGGTTAGAGGGATAATGGTACTCCTCGAAAACAATAGTTTTTTAAAAACCATAATTGGTTATAGGAGAGGGGATAATGGTACTCTCGAAAACAATAGTTTTTTAAAAACCATAAATTGGTTAGAGAGGTATAATGGTACTCTCGAAAACAATAGCTTTTTAAAAACCATAATTGGTTAGAGAGGGATAATGGTACTCTCGAAAACAATAGTTTTTTAAAAACCATAATTGGTTAGAGAGGGATAATGGTACTCTCGAAAACAATAGTTTTTAAAAAACCATAATTGGTTAGGGAGGGATAACGGTACTCTCGAAAACAATAGTTTTTAAAAACCATAATTGGTTAGAGAGGGATAATGGTACTCTCGAAAACAATAGTTTTTTAAAAACCATAATTGGTTAGAGAGGGATAAATGGTACTCTCGAAAACAATAGTTTTTAAAAACCATAATTGGTTAGAGAGGGGATAATGGTACTCTCGAAAACAATAGTTTTTTAAAAACCATAATTGGTTAGGAGAAGAGGGATAATGGTACTCCTCGAAAACAATAGATTTTTTTTAAAAACCATAATTGGTTAGAGAGGTATAATGGTACTCTCGAAAAACAATAGTTTTTTAAAAACCATAATTGGTTAGAGAGGGATAATGGTACTCTCGAAAACAATAGTTTTTTAAAAACCATAATTGGTTAGAGAGGGATAATGGTACTCTCGGGAAAACAATAGTTTTTTAAAAACCATAATTGGTTAGAGAGGGATAATGGTACTCTCGAAAACAATAGCGTTTTTTAAAAACCATAATTGGTTAGAGAGGGATAATGGTACTCTCGGAAAAACAATAGTTTTTTAAAAAAACCATAATTGGTTAGAGAGGGATAATGGTACTCTCGAAAACAATAGTTTTTTAAAAACCATAATTGGTTAGAGAGGATAATGGTATCTCGAAAATAATGATTTTAAAAATACATAATTGATTAGAGAGGATAATGGTACTCTCGAAAACAATAGTTTTTAAAAACCATAATTGGTTAGAGAGGGGATAATGGTACTCTCGAAAACAATAGTTTTTTAAAAACCATAATTGGTTAAGAGAGGATAATGGTACTCTCGAAAACATAATGGTACTAATGGTACTCTCGAAAACAGTTTTTAAAACATAATTGGTTAGAGAGGGATAATGGTACTCTCGAAAACAATAGTTTTTTAAAACCATAATTGGTTAGAGAGGGATAATGGTACTCTCGAAAACAATAGTTTTTTAAAAACCATAATTGGTTAGAGAGGGATAATGGTACTCTCGAAAACATAATGGTACTAATGGTACTTCCGAAACAGTTTTTAAAACCATAATTGGTTGTGAGAGGGGATAATGCAATTTCGAAAACAATAGTTTTTTAAAAACCTTAATTGGTTAGAGAGGGATAATGGTACTCTCGGGAAAAACAATAGTTTTTTAAAACCATAATTGGTTAGAGAGGGGATAATGGTACTCTCGAAAACAATAGTTTTTTAAAAACCATAATTGGTTAGAGAGGGATAATGGTACTCTCGAAAACAATAGTTTTTTAAAAACCATAATTGGTTAGAGAGAGGATAATGGTACTCTCGAAAACATAATGGTACTAATGGTATTTCCGAAAACAGTTTTTTAAAACCATAATTGGTTAGAGAGGGATAATGGTACTCTCGAAAACAATAGTTTTTTAAAACCATCCAATTGGTTAGAGAGGGATAATGGTACTCTCGAAAAAACAATAGTTTTTTAAAAACCATAATTGGTTAGAGAGGGATAATGGTACTCTCGAAAACAATAGTTTTTTAAAAACCATAATTGGTTAGAGAGGGATAATGGTACTCTCGAAAACAATAGTTTTTTAAAAACACAGGCAATTGGTTAGAGAGGGGATAATGGTACTCTAAAGAAAAACAATAGTTTTTAAAAACCATAATTGGTTAGAGAGGGATAATGGTACTCTCGAAAACAATAGTTTTTTAAAAACCATAATTGGTTAGAGAGGATAATGGTACTCTTCGAAAAACAATAGTTTTTTAAAAAACCATAATTGGTTAGAGAGGTATAATGGTACTCTCGAAAACAATAATAGTTTTTTAAAAACCATAATTGGTTAGAGAGGGATAATGGTACTCTCGAAAACAATAGTTTTTTAAAAACCATAATTGGGTTAGAGAGAGGGATAATGGTACTCTTCCGAAAACAATAGTTTTTAAAAACCATAATTGGTTAGAGAGGGGATAATGGTACTCTCGAAAAACAATAGTTTTTAAAAACCATAATTGGTTAGAGAGGGATAATGGTACTCTCGAAAACAATAGTTTTTTAAAACCATAATTGGTTAGGAGAGGGATAAAATGGTACTCTCGAAAACAATAGTTTTTTAAAACCATAATTGGTTAGAGAGGTATAATGGTACTCTCGAGAAAAACAATGAGTTTTTTAAAAACCATAATTGGTTAGGAGAGGGATAAATGGTACTCTCGAAAACAATAGTTTTTTAAAAACCATAATTGGTTAGAGAGGGATAATGGTACTCTCGAAAACAATAGTTTTTTAAAAACCATAATTGGTTAGAGAGGGATAATGGTACTCTCGAAAACAATAGTTTTTAAAAACCATAATTGGTTAGAGAGGGATAATGGTACTCTCGGAAAACAATAGTTTTTTAAAAACCATAATTGGTTAGAGAGGGATAATGGTACTCTCGGAAAACAATAGTTTTTTAAAAACCATAATTGGTTAGAGAGAGGGATAATGGTACTCTCGAAAACAATAGTTTTTTAAAAACCATAATTGGTTAGAGAGGTATAATGGTACTCTCGAAAACAATAGTTTTTTAAAAACCATAATTGGTTAGAGAGGGATAATGGTACTTCTCGAAAACAATAGTTTTTAAAAACCATAATTGGGTTAGAGAGGGATAAATGGTACTCTCGAAAACAATAGTTTTTTAAAAACCATAATTGGTTAGAGAGGGTATAATGGTACTCTCGGAAAACAATAGTTTTTTAAAAACCATAATTGGTTAGAGAGGGATAATGGTGACTCTCGAAAAACAATAGTTTTTTTAAAAACCACCATACAATTGGTTAGAGAGGTATAATGGTACTCTCCGAAAACAATAGTTTTTTAAAAACCATAATTTGGTTAGAGAGGGATAATGAGGTACTCCTCGGAAAACAATAGTTTTTTAAAAACCATAATTGGTTAGAGAGGGATAATGGTACTCTCGAAAACAATAGTTTTTAAAAACCATAATTGGTTAGAGAGGGATAATGGTACTCTCGAAAACAATAGTTTTTTAAAAAACTTAATTGGTTAGAGAGGGCTAATGGTACTCTCGAAAACAATAGTTTTTTAAAAACCATAATTGGTTAGAGAGGGATAATGGTACTCTCGAAAAACAATAGTTTTTTAAAAACCATAATTGGTTAGAGAGGGATAATGGTACTCTCGAAAACAATAGTTTTTAAAAACCATAATTGGTTAGAGAGAGGATAATGGTACTCTCGAAAACAATAGTTTTTAAAAACCATAATTGGTTAGAGAGGGATAATGGTACTCTCGAAAACAATAGTTTTTAAAAACCATAATTGGTTAGAGAGGGATAATGGTACTCTCGAAAACAATAGTTTTTAAAAACCATAATTGGTTAGAGAGGGATAATGGTACTCTCGAAAACAATAGTTTTTTAAAAACCATAATTGGTTAGAGAGGGATAATGGTACTCTCGAAAACAATAGTTTTTAAAAACCATAATTGGTTAGAGAGGGGATAATGGTACTCTCGAAAACAATAGTTTTTAAAAACCATAATTGGTTAGAGAGGGATAATGGTACTCTCGAAAACAATAGTTTTTAAAAACCATAATTGGTTAGAGAGGGATAATGGTACTCTCGAAAACAATAGTTTTTTAAAAACCATAATTGGTTAGAGAGGGATAATGGTACTCTCGAAAACAATAGTTTTTTAAAAACCATAATTGGTTAGAGGGGATAATGGTACTCTCGAAAACAATAGTTTTTAAAAACCATAATTGGTTAGAGAGGGATAATGGTACTCTCGAAAACAATAGTTTTTAAAAACCATAATTGGTTAGAGAGGGATAATGGTACTCTGAAAACAATAGTTTTTAAAAACCATAATTGGTTAGAGAGGGATAATGGTACTCTCGAAAACAATAGTTTTTAAAAACCATAATTGGTTAGAGAGGGATAATGGTACTCTCGAAAACAATAGTTTTTTAAAAACCATAATTGGTTAGAGAGGGATAATGGTACTCTCGAAAACAATAGTTTTTAAAAACCATAATTGGTTAGAGAGGGATAATGGTACTCTCGAAAACAATAGTTTTTTAAAAACCATAATTGGTTAGAGAGGGATAATGGTACTCTCGAAAACAATAGTTTTTAAAAACCATAATTGGTTAGAGAGGGATAATGGTACTCTCGAAAACAATAGTTTTTAAAAACCATAATTGGTTAGAGAGGTATAATGGTACTCTCGAAAACAATAGTTTTTTAAAAACCATAATTGGTTAGAGAGGGATAATGGTACTCTCGAAAACAATAGTTTTTAAAAACCGTAATCGGTTAGAGAGGGATAATGGTACTCTCGAAAACAATAGTTTTTTAAAAACCATAATTGGTTAGAGAGGGATAATGGTACTCTCGAAAACAATAGTTTTTTAAAAACCATAATTGGTTAGAGAGGGATAATGGTACTCTCGAAAACAATAGTTTTTAAAAACCATAATTGGTTAGAGAGGGATAATGGTACTCTCGAAAACAATAGTTTTTTAAAAACCATAATTGGTTAGAGAGGGATAATGGTACTCTCGAAAACAATAGTTTTTTAAAAACCATAATTGGTTAGAGAGGGATAATGGTACTCTCGAAAACAATAGTTTTTTAAAAACCATAATTGGGTAGAGAGGGATAATGGTACTCTCGAAAACAATAGTTTTAAAAAAGCCATAATTGGTTAGAGAGGGATAATGGTACTCTCGAAAACAATAGTTTTTTAAAAACCATAATTGGTTAGAGAGGGATAATGGTACTCTCGAAAACAATAGTTTTTTAAAAACCATAATTGGTTAGAGAGGGATAATGGTACTCTCGAAAAAAATAATTTTTAAAAACCATAATTGGTTAGAGAGGGATAATGGTACTCTCGAAAACAATAGTTTTTAAAAACCATAATTGGTTAGAGAGGGATAATGGTACTCTCGAAAACAATAGTTTTTAAAAACCATAATTGGTTAGAGAGGGATAATGGTACTCTCGAAAACAATAGTTTTTTAAAAACCATAATTGGTTAGAGAGGGATAATGGTACTCTCGAAAACAATAGTTTTTTAAAAACCATAATTGGTTAGAGAGGGATAATGGTACTCTCGAAAACAATAGTTTTTTAAAAACCATAATTGGTTAGAGAGGGATAATGGTACTCTCGAAAACAATAGTTTTTTAAAAACCATAATTGGTTAGAGAGGGATAATGGTACTCTCGAAAACAATAGTTTTTTAAAAACCATAATTGGTTAGAGAGGGATAATGGTACTCTCGAAAACAATAGTTTTTTAAAAACCATAATTGGTTAGAGAGGGATAATGGTACTCTCGAAAACAATAGTTTTAAAAAACCATAATTGGTTAGAGAGGGATAATGGTACTCTCGAAAACAATAGTTTTTTAAAAACCATAATTGGTTAGAGAGGGATAATGGTACTCTCGAAAACAATAGTTTTTTAAAAACCATAATTGGTTAGAGAGGGATAATGGTACTCTCGAAAACAATAGTTTTTTAAAAACCATAATTGGTTAGAGAGGGATAATGGTACTCTCGAAAACAATAGTTTTTAAAAACCATAATTGGTTAGGAGAGGGATAATGGTACTCTCGAAAAACAATAGTTTTTTAAAAACCATAATTGGTTAGAGAGGGATAATGGTACTCTCGAAAACAATAGTTTTTTAAAAACCATAATTGGTTAGAGAGGGATAATGGTACTCTCGAAAACAATAGTTTTTTAAAAACCATAATTGGTTAGAGAGGGATAATGGTACTCTCGAAAACAATAGTTTTTTAAAAACCATAATTGGTTAGAGAGGGATAATGGTACTCTCGAAAACAATAGTTTTTTAAAAACCATAATTGGTTAGAGAGGGATAATGGTACTCTCGAAAACAATAGTTTTTAAAAACCATAATTGGTTAGAGAGGGATAATGGTACTCTCGAAAACAATAGTTTTTTAAAAACCATAATTGGTTAGAGAGGGATAATGGTACTCTCGAAAACAATAGTTTTTTAAAAACCATAATTGGTTAGAGAGGGATAATGGTACTCTCGAAAACAATAGTTTTAAAAACCATAATTGGTTAGAGAGGGATAATGGTACTCTCGAAAACAATAGTTTTTTAAAAACCATAATTGGTTAGAGAGGGATAATGGTACTCTCGAAAACAATAGTTTTTTAAAAACCATAATTGGTTAGAGAGGGATAATGGTACTCTCGAAAACAATAGTTTTTTAAAAACCATAATTGGTTAGAGAGGGATAATGGTACTCTCGAAAACAATAGTTTTTTAAAAACCATAATTGGTTAGAGAGGGATAATGGTACTCTCGAAAACAATAGTTTTTTAAAAACCATAATTGGTTAGAGAGGGATAATGGTACTCTCGAAAACAATAGTTTTTTAAAAACCATAATTGGTTAGAGAGGGATAATGGTACTCTCGAAAACAATAGTTTTTTAAAAACCATAATTGGTTAGAGAGGGATAATGGTACTCTCGAAAACAATAGTTTTTTAAAAACCATAATTGGTTAGAGAGGGATAATGGTACTCTCGAAAACAATAGTTTTTTAAAAACCATAATTGGTTAGAGAGGGATAATGGTACTCTCGAAAACAATAGTTTTTTAAAAACCATAATTGGTTAGAGAGGGATAATGGTACTCTCGAAAACAATAGTTTTTTAAAAACCATAATTGGTTAGAGAGGGATAATGGTACTCTCGAAAACAATAGTTTTTTAAAAACCATAATTGGTTAGAGAGGGATAATGGTACTCTCGAAAACAATAGTTTTTTAAAAACCATAATTGGTTAGAGAGGGATAATGGTACTCTCGAAAACAATAGTTTTTTAAAAACCATAATTGGTTAGAGAGGGATAATGGTACTCTCGAAAACAATAGTTTTTTAAAAACCATAATTGGTTAGAGAGGGATAATGGTACTCTCGAAAACAATAGTTTTTTAAAAACCATAATTGGTTAGAGAGGGATAATGGTACTCTCGAAAACAATAGTTTTTTAAAAACCATAATTGGTTAGAGAGGGATAATGGTACTCTCGAAAACAATAGTTTTTTAAAAACCATAATTGGTTAGAGAGGGATAATGGTACTCTCGAAAACAATAGTTTTTTAAAAACCTTAATTGGTTAGAGAGGGATAATGGTACCCTCGAAAACAATAGTTTTTAAAAACCTTAATTGGTTAGAGAGGGATAATGGTACCCTCGAAAACAATAGTTTTTTAAAAACCATAATTGGTTAGAGAGGGATAATGGTACCCTCGAAAACAATAGTTTTTTAAAAACCTTAATTGGTTAGAGAGGGATAATGGTACCCTCGAAAACAATAGTTTTTTAAAAACCATAATTGGTTAGAGAGGGATAATGGTACCCTCGAAAACAATAGTTTTTTAAAAACCATAATTGGTTAGAGAGGGATAATGGTACCCTCGAAAACAATAGTTTTTTAAAACCTTAATTGGTTAGAGAGGGATAATGGTACCCTCGAAAACAATAGTTTTTTAAAAACCTTAATTGGTTAGAGAGGGATAATGGTACCCTCGAAAACAATAGTTTTTTAAAAACCTTAATTGGTTAGAGAGGGATAATGGTACCCTCGAAAACAATAGTTTTTTAAAAACCTTAATTGGTTAGAGAGGGATAATGGTACCCTCGAAAACAATAGTTTTTTAAAAACCATAATTGGTTAGAGAGGGATAATGGTACCCTCGAAAACAATAGTTTTTTAAAAACCTTAATTGGTTAGAGAGGGATAATGGTACCCTCGAAAACAATAGTTTTTTAAAAACCTTAATTGGTTAGAGAGGGATAATGGTACCCTCGAAAACAATAGTTTTTTAAAAACCATAATTGGTTAGAGAGGGATAATGGTACCCTCGAAAACAATAGTTTTTAAAAACCTTAATTGGTTAGAGAGGGATAATGGTACCCTCGAAAACAATAGTTTTTTAAAAACCATAATTGGTTAGAGAGGGATAATGGTACTCTCGAAAACAATAGTTTTTTAAAAACCTTAATTGGTTAGAGAGGGATAATGGTACCCTCGAAAACAATAGTTTTTTAAAAACCATAATTGGTTAGAGAGGGATAATGGTACCCTCGAAAACAATAGTTTTTTAAAAACCTTAATTGGTTAGAGAGGGATAATGGTACCCTCGAAAACAATAGTTTTTTAAAAACCTTAATTGGTTAGAGAGGGATAATGGTACCCTCGAAAACAATAGTTTTTAAAAACCATAATTGGTAAGAGAGGGATAATGTTCCCCCCGAAAACAATACTTTTTCAAAAACCTTAATTGGTTATAGAGGGATACTGGTCCCCTCGAAAAAAAAAGTTTTTAAAAACCTTAATTGGTTAGAGAGGGATAATGGTACCCTCGAAAACAATAGTTTTTTAAAAACCATAATTGGTTAGAGAGGGATAATGGTACCCTCGAAAACAATAGTTTTTAAAAACCTTAATTGGTTAGAGAGGGATAATGGTACTCTCGAAAACAATAGTTTTTTAAAAACCATAATTGGTTAGAGAGGGATAATGGTACTCTCGAAAACAATAGTTTTTAAAAACCATAATTGGTTAGAGAGGGATAATGGTACTCTCGAAAACAATAGTTTTTTAAAAACCATAATTGGTTAGAGAGGGATAATGGTACTCTCGAAAACAATAGTTTTTTAAAAACCATAATTGGTTAGAGAGGGATAATGGTACTCTCGAAAACAATAGTTTTTTAAAAACCATAATTGGTTAGAGAGGGATAATGGTACTCTCGAAAACAATAGTTTTTTAAAAACCATAATTGGTTAGAGAGGGATAATGGTACTCTCGAAAACAATAGTTTTTTAAAAACCATAATTGGTTAGAGAGGGATAATGGTACTCTCGAAAACAATAGTTTTTTAAAAACCATAATTGGTTAGAGAGGGATAATGGTACTCTCGAAAACAATAGTTTTTTAAAAACCTTAATTGGTTAGAGAGGGATAATGGTACCCTCGAAAACAATAGTTTTTAAAAACCTTAATTGGTTAGAGAGGGATAATGGTACCCTCGAAAACAATAGTTTTTTAAAAACCTTAATTGGTTAGAGAGGGATAATGGTACCCTCGAAAACAATAGTTTTTTAAAAACCTTAATTGGTTAGAGAGGGATAATGGTACCCTCGAAAACAATAGTTTTTTAAAAACCATAATTGGTTAGAGAGGGATAATGGTACCCCCAAAACAATAGTTTTTTAAAAACCTTAATTGGTTAGAGAGGGATAATGGTACCCTCGAAAACAATAGTTTTTTAAAAACCTTAATTGGTTAGAGAGGGATAATGGTACCCTCGAAAACAATAGTTTTTTAAAAACCATAATTGGTTAGAGAGGGATAATGGTACCCTCGAAAACAATAGTTTTTAAAAACCTTAATTGGTTAGAGAGGGATAATGGTACCCTCGAAAACAATAGTTTTTTAAAAACCATAATTGGTTAGAGAGGGATAATGGTACTCTCGAAAACAATAGTTTTTTAAAAACCATAATTGGTTAGAGAGGGATAATGGTACTCTCGAAAACAATAGTTTTTTAAAAACCATAATTGGTTAGAGAGGGATAATGGTACCCTCGAAAACAATAGTTTTTTAAAAACCTTAATTGGTTAGAGAGGGATAATGGTACCCTCGAAAACAATAGTTTTTTAAAAACCTTAATTGGTTAGAGAGGGATAATGGTACCCTCGAAAACAATAGTTTTTTAAAAACCATAATTGGTTAGAGAGGGATAATGGTACCCTCGAAAACAATAGTTTTTTAAAAACCTTAATTGGTTAGAGAGGGATAATGGTACCCTCGAAAACAATAGTTTTTTAAAAACCTTAATTGGTTAGAGAGGGATAATGGTACCCTCGAAAACAATAGTTTTTTAAAAACCATAATTGGTTAGAGAGGGATAATGGTACCCTCGAAAACAATAGTTTTTAAAAACCTTAATTGGTTAGAGAGGGATAATGGTACTCTCGAAAACAATAGTTTTTTAAAAACCATAATTGGTTAGAGAGGGATAATGGTACTCTCGAAAACAATAGTTTTTTAAAAACCATAATTGGTTAGAGAGGGATAATGGTACTCTCGAAAACAATAGTTTTTTAAAAACCATAATTGGTTAGAGAGGTATAATGGTACTCTCGAAAACAATAGTTTTTTAAAAACCATAATTGGTTAGAGAGGGATAATGGTACTCTCGAAAACAATAGTTTTTTAAAAACCATAATTGGTTAGAGAGGGATAATGGTACTCTCGAAAACAATAGTTTTTTAAAAACCATAATTGGTTAGAGAGGGATAATGGTACTCTCGAAAACAATAGTTTTTTAAAAACCATAATTGGTTAGAGAGGGATAATGGTACTCTCGAAAACAATAGTTTTTTAAAAACCATAATTGGTTAGAGAGGGATAATGGTACTCTCGAAAACAATAGTTTTTTAAAAACCATAATTGGTTAGAGAGGGATAATGGTACTCTCGAAAACAATAGTTTTTTAAAAACCATAATTGGTTAGAGAGGGATAATGGTACTCTCGAAAACAATAGTTTTTTAAAAACCATAATTGGTTAGAGAGGGATAATGGTACTCTCGAAAACAATAGTTTTTTAAAAACCATAATTGGTTAGAGAGGGATAATGGTACTCTCGAAAACAATAGTTTTTTAAAAACCTTAATTGGTTAGAGAGGGATAATGGTACTCTCGAAAACAATAGTTTTTTAAAAACCATAATTGGTTAGAGACGGATAATGGTACTCTCGAAAACAATAGTTTTTTAAAAACCATAATTGGTTAGAGAGGGATAATGGTACTCTCGAAAACAATAGTTTTTTAAAAACCATAATTGGTTAGAGAGGGATAATGGTACTCTCGAAAACAATAGTTTTTTAAAAACCATAATTGGTTAGAGAGGGATAATGGTACTCTCGAAAACAATAGTTTTTTAAAAACCATAATTGGTTAGAGACGGATAATGGTACTCTCGAAAACAATAGTTTTTTAAAAACCATAATTGGTTAGAGAGGGATAATGGTACTCTCGAAAACAATAGTTTTTTAAAAACCATAATTGGTTAGAGAGGGATAATGGTACTCTCGAAAACAATAGTTTTTTAAAAACCATAATTGGTTAGAGAGGGATAATGGTACTCTCGAAAACAATAGTTTTTTAAAAACCATAATTGGTTAGAGAGGGATAATGGTACTCTCGAAAACAATAGTTTTTTAAAAACCATAATTGGTTAGAGAGGGATAATGGTACTCTCGAAAACAATAGTTTTTTAAAAACCATAATTGGTTAGAGAGGGATAATGGTACTCTCGAAAACAATAGTTTTTTAAAAACCATAATTGGTTAGAGAGGTATAATGGTACTCTCGAAAACAATAGTTTTTTAAAAACCATAATTGGTTAGAGAGGGATAATGGTACTCTCGAAAACAATAGTTTTTTAAAAACCATAATTGGTTAGAGAGGGATAATGGTACTCTCGAAAACAATAGTTTTTTAAAAACCATAATTGGTTAGAGAGGGATAATGGTACTCTCGAAAACAATAGTTTTTTAAAAACCATAATTGGTTAGAGAGGGATAATGGTACTCTCGAAAACAATAGTTTTTTAAAAACCATAATTGGTTAGAGAGGGATAATGGTACTCTCGAAAACAATAGTTTTTTAAAAACCATAATTGGTTAGAGAGGGATAATGGTACTCTCGAAAACAATAGTTTTTTAAAAACCATAATTGGTTAGAGAGGGATAATGGTACTCTCGAAAACAATAGTTTTTTAAAAACCATAATTGGTTAGAGAGGGATAATGGTACTCTCGAAAACAATAGTTTTTTAAAAACCATAATTGGTTAGAGAGGTATAATGGTACTCTCGAAAACAATAGTTTTTTAAAAACCATAATTGGTTAGAGAGGTATAATGGTACTCTCGAAAACAATAGTTTTTTAAAAACCATAATTGGTTAGAGAGGTATAATGGTACTCTCGAAAACAATAGTTTTTTAAAAACCATAATTGGTTAGAGAGGGATAATGGTACTCTCGAAAACAATAGTTTTTTAAAAACCATAATTGGTTAGAGAGGGATAATGGTACTCTCGAAAACAATAGTTTTTTAAAAACCATAATTGGTTAGAGAGGGATAATGGTACTCTCGAAAACAATAGTTTTTTAAAAACCATAATTGGTTAGAGAGGGATAATGGTACTCTCGAAAACAATAGTTTTTTAAAAACCATAATTGGTTAGAGAGGGATAATGGTACTCTCGAAAACAATAGTTTTTTAAAAACCATAATTGGTTAGAGAGGGATAATGGTACTCTCGAAAACACTAGTTTTTTAAAAACCATAATTGGTTAGAGAGGGATAATGGTACTCTCGAAAACAATAGTTTTTTAAAAACCATAATTGGTTAGAGAGGGATAATGGTACTCTCGAAAACAATAGTTTTTTAAAAACCATAATTGGTTAGAGAGGGATAATGGTACTCTCGAAAACAATAGTTTTTTAAAACCATAATTGGTTAGAGAGGGATAATGGTACTCTCGAAAACAATAGTTTTTTAAAAACCATAATTGGTTAGAGAGGGATAATGGTACTCTCGAAAACAATAGTTTTTTAAAAACCATAATTGGTTAGAGAGGGATAATGGTACTCTCGAAAACAATAGTTTTTTAAAAACCATAATTGGTTAGAGAGGGATAATGGTACTCTCGAAAACAATAGTTTTTTAAAAACCATAATTGGTTAGAGAGGGATAATGGTACTCTCGAAAACAATAGTTTTTTAAAAACCATAATTGGTTAGAGAGGTATAATGGTACTCTCGAAAACAATAGTTTTTTAAAAACCATAATTGGTTAGAGAGGGATAATGGTACTCTCGAAAACAATAGTTTTTTAAAAACCATAATTGGTTAGAGAGGGATAATGGTACTCTCGAAAACAATAGTTTTTTAAAAACCATAATTGGTTAGAGAGGGATAATGGTACTCTCGAAAACAATAGTTTTTTAAAAACCATAATTGGTTAGAGAGGGATAATGGTACTCTCGAAAACAATAGTTTTTTAAAAACCATAATTGGTTAGAGAGGGATAATGGTACTCTCGAAAACAATAGTTTTTTAAAAACCATAATTGGTTAGAGAGGGATAATGGTACTCTCGAAAACAATAGTTTTTTAAAAACCATAATTGGTTAGAGAGGGATAATGGTACTCTCGAAAACAATAGTTTTTTAAAAACCATAATTGGTTAGAGAGGTATAATGGTACTCTCGAAAACAATAGTTTTTTAAAAACCATAATTGGTTAGAGAGGGATAATGGTACTCTCGAAAACAATAGTTTTTTAAAAACCATAATTGGTTAGAGAGGGATAATGGTACTCTCGAAAACAATAGTTTTTTAAAAACCATAATTGGTTAGAGAGGGATAATGGTACTCTCGAAAACAATAGTTTTTTAAAAACCATAATTGGTTAGAGAGGGATAATGGTACTCTCGAAAACAATAGTTTTTTAAAAACCATAATTGGTTAGAGAGGTATAATGGTACTCTCGAAAACAATAGTTTTTTAAAAACCATAATTGGTTAGAGAGGGATAATGGTACTCTCGAAAACAATAGTTTTTTAAAAACCATAATTGGTTAGAGAGGGATAATGGTACTCTCGAAAACAATAGTTTTTTAAAAACCATAATTGGTTAGAGAGGGATAATGGTACTCTCGAAAACAATAGTTTTTTAAAAACCATAATTGGTTAGAGAGGTATAATGGTACTCTCGAAAACAATAGTTTTTTAAAAACCATAATTGGTTAGAGAGGGATAATGGTACTCTCGAAAACAATAGTTTTTTAAAAACCATAATTGGTTAGAGAGGGATAATGGTACTCTCGAAAACAATAGTTTTTTAAAAACCATAATTGGTTAGAGAGGGATAATGGTACTCTCGAAAACAATAGTTTTTTAAAAACCATAATTGGTTAGAGAGGTATAATGGTACTCTCGAAAACAATAGTTTTTTAAAAACCATAATTGGTTAGAGAGGGATAATGGTACTCTCGAAAACAATAGTTTTTTAAAAACCATAATTGGTTAGAGAGGGATAATGGTACTCTCGAAAACAATAGTTTTTTAAAAACCATAATTGGTTAGAGAGGGATAATGGTACTCTCGAAAACAATAGTTTTTTAAAAACCATAATTGGTTAGAGAGGGATAATGGTACTCTCGAAAACAATAGTTTTTTAAAAACCATAATTGGTTAGAGAGGTATAATGGTACTCTCGAAAACAATAGTTTTTTAAAAACCATAATTGGTTAGAGAGGGATAATGGTACTCTCGAAAACAATAGTTTTTTAAAAACCATAATTGGTTAGAGAGGGATAATGGTACTCTCGAAAACAATAGTTTTTTAAAAACCATAATTGGTTAGAGAGGTATAATGGTACTCTCGAAAACAATAGTTTTTTAAAAACCATAATTGGTTAGAGAGGTATAATGGTACTCTCTAAAACAATAGTTTTTTAAAAACCATAATTGGTTAGAGAGGGATAATGGTACTCTCGAAAACAATAGTTTTTTAAAAACCATAATTGGTTAGAGAGGGATAATGGTACTCTCGAAAACAATAGTTTTTTAAAAACCATAATTGGTTAGAGAGGGATAATGGTACTCTCGAAAACAATAGTTTTTTAAAAACCATAATTGGTTAGAGAGGGATAATGGTACTCTCGAAAACAATAGTTTTTTAAAACCATAATTGGTTAGAGAGGGATAATGGTACTCTCGAAAACAATAGTTTTTTAAAAACCATAATTGGTTAGAGAGGTATAATGGTACTCTCGAAAACAATAGTTTTTTAAAAACCATAATTGGTTAGAGAGGGATAATGATACTCTCGAAAACAATAGTTTTTTAAAAACCATAATTGGTTAGAGAGGGATAATGGTACTCTCGAAAACAATAGTTTTTTAAAAACCATAATTGGTTAGAGAGGGATAATGGTACTCTCGAAAACAATAGTTTTTTAAAAACCATAATTGGTTAGAGAGGTATAATGGTACTCTCGAAAACAATAGTTTTTTAAAAACCATAATTGGTTAGAGAGGGATAATGGTACTCTCGAAAACAATAGTTTTTTAAAAACCATAATTGGTTAGAGAGGGATAATGGTACTCTCGAAAACAATAGTTTTTTAAAAACCATAATTGGTTAGAGAGGGATAATGGTACTCTTGAAAACAATAGTTTTTTAAAAACCATAATTGGTTAGAGAGGGATAATGGTACTCTCGAAAACAATAGTTTTTTAAAAACCATAATTGGTTAGAGAGGTATAATGGTACTCTCGAAAACAATAGTTTTTTAAAAACCATAATTGGTTAGAGAGGGATAATGGTACTCTCGAAAACAATAGTTTTTTAAAAACCATAATTGGTTAGAGAGGGATAATGGTACTCTCGAAAACAATAGTTTTTTAAAAACCATAATTGGTTAGAGAGGTATAATGGTACTCTCGAAAACAATAGTTTTTTAAAAACCATAATTGGTTAGAGAGGTATAATGGTACTCTCGAAAACAATAGTTTTTTAAAAACCATAATTGGTTAGAGAGGGATAATGGTACTCTCGAAAACAATAGTTTTTTAAAAACCATAATTGGTTAGAGAGGGATAATGGTACTCTCGAAAACAATAGTTTTTTAAAAACCATAATTGGTTAGAGAGGGATAATGGTACTCTCGAAAACAATAGTTTTTTAAAAACCATAATTGGTTAGAGAGGGATAATGGTACTCTCGAAAACAATAGTTTTTTAAAAACCATAATTGGTTAGAGAGGGATAATGGTACTCTCGAAAACAATAGTTTTTTAAAAACCATAATTGGTTAGAGAGGTATAATGGTACTCTCGAAAACAATAGTTTTTTAAAAACCATAATTGGTTAGAGAGGGATAATGGTACTCTCGAAAACAATAGTTTTTTAAAAACCATAATTGGTTAGAGAGGGATAATGGTACTCTCGAAAACAATAGTTTTTTAAAAACCATAATTGGTTAGAGAGGGATAATGGTACTCTCGAAAACAATAGTTTTTTAAAAACCATAATTGGTTAGAGAGGTATAATGGTACTCTCGAAAACAATAGTTTTTTAAAAACCATAATTGGTTAGAGAGGGATAATGGTACTCTCGAAAACAATAGTTTTTTAAAAACCATAATTGGTTAGAGAGGGATAATGGTACTCTCGAAAACAATAGTTTTTTAAAAACCATAATTGGTTAGAGAGGGATAATGGTACTCTCGAAAACAATAGTTTTTTAAAAACCATAATTGGTTAGAGAGGGATAATGGTACTCTCGAAAACAATAGTTTTTTAAAAACCTTAATTGGTTAGAGAGGGATAATGGTACTCTCGAAAACAATAGTTTTTTAAAAACCATAATTGGTTAGAGACGGATAATGGTACTCTCGAAAACAATAGTTTTTTAAAAACCATAATTGGTTAGAGAGGGATAATGGTACTCTCGAAAACAATAGTTTTTTAAAAACCATAATTGGTTAGAGAGGGATAATGGTACTCTCGAAAACAATAGTTTTTTAAAAACCATAATTGGTTAGAGAGGGATAATGGTACTCTCGAAAACAATAGTTTTTTAAAAACCATAATTGGTTAGAGAGGGATAATGGTACTCTCGAAAACAATAGTTTTTTAAAAACCATAATTGGTTAGAGAGGGATAATGGTACTCTCGAAAACAATAGTTTTTTAAAAACCATAATTGGTTAGAGAGGGATAATGGTACTCTCGAAAACAATAGTTTTTTAAAAACCATAATTGGTTAGAGAGGGATAATGGTACTCTCGAAAACAATAGTTTTTTAAAAACCATAATTGGTTAGAGAGGTATAATGGTACTCTCGAAAACAATAGTTTTTTAAAAACCATAATTGGTTAGAGAGGGATAATGGTACTCTCGAAAACAATAGTTTTTTAAAAACCATAATTGGTTAGAGAGGGATAATGGTAATCTCGAAAACAATAGTTTTTTAAAAACCATAATTGGTTAGAGAGGGATAATGGTACTCTCGAAAACAATAGTTTTTTAAAAACCATAATTGGTTAGAGAGGGATAATGGTACTCTCGAAAACAATAGTTTTTTAAAAACCTTAATTGGTTAGAGAGGGATAATGGTACTCTCGAAAACAATAGTTTTTTAAAAACCATAATTGGTTAGAGACGGATAATGGTACTCTCGAAAACAATAGTTTTTTAAAAACCATAATTGGTTAGAGAGGGATAATGGTACTCTCGAAAACAATAGTTTTTTAAAAACCATAATTGGTTAGAGAGGGATAATGGTACTCTCGAAAACAATAGTTTTTTAAAAACCATAATTGGTTAGAGAGGGATAATGGTACTCTCGAAAACAATAGTTTTTTAAAAACCATAATTGGTTAGAGAGGGATAATGGTACTCTCGAAAACAATAGTTTTTTAAAAACCATAATTGGTTAGAGAGGGATAATGGTACTCTCGAAAACAATAGTTTTTTAAAAACCATAATTGGTTAGAGAGGGATAATGGTACTCTCGAAAACAATAGTTTTTTAAAAACCATAATTGGTTAGAGAGGGATAATGGTACTCTCGAAAACAATAGTTTTTTAAAAACCATAATTGGTTAGAGAGGGATAATGGTACTCTCGAAAACAATAGTTTTTTAAAAACCATAATTGGTTAGAGACGGATAATGGTACTCTCGAAAACAATAGTTTTTTAAAAACCATAATTGGTTAGAGAGGGATAATGGTACTCTCGAAAACAATAGTTTTTTAAAAACCATAATTGGTTAGAGAGGGATAATGGTACTCTCGAAAACAATAGTTTTTTAAAAACCATAATTGGTTAGAGAGGGATAATGGTACTCTCGAAAACAATAGTTTTTTAAAAACCATAATTGGTTAGAGAGGGATAATGGTACTCTCGAAAACAATAGTTTTTTAAAAACCATAATTGGTTAGAGAGGGATAATGGTACTCTCGAAAACAATAGTTTTTTAAAAACCATAATTGGTTAGAGAGGGATAATGGTACTCTCGAAAACAATAGTTTTTTAAAAACCATAATTGGTTAGAGAGGGATAATGGTACTCTCGAAAACAATAGTTTTTTAAAAACCATAATTGGTTAGAGGGATAATGGTACTCTCGAAAACAATAGTTTTTTAAAAACCATAATTGGTTAGAGAGGGATAATGGTACTCTCGAAAACAATAGTTTTTTAAAAACCATAATTGGTTAGAGAGGGATAATGGTACTCTCGAAAACAATAGTTTTTTAAAAACCATAATTGGTTAGAGAGGGATAATGGTACTCTCGAAAACAATAGTTTTTTAAAAACCATAATTGGTTAGAGAGGGATAATGGTACTCTCGAAAACAATAGTTTTTTAAAAACCATAATTGGTTAGAGAGGGATAATGGTACTCTCGAAAACAATAGTTTTTTAAAAACCATAATTGGTTAGAGAGGGATAATGGTACTCTCGAAAACAAAAGTTTTTTAAAAACCATAATTGGTTAGAGAGGGATAATGGTACTCTCGAAAACAATAGTTTTTTAAAAACCATAATTGGTTAGAGAGGGATAATGGTACTCTCGAAAACAATAGTTTTTTAAAAACCATAATTGGTTAGAGAGGGATAATTGTACTCTCGAAACAATAGTTTTTTAAAAACCTTAATTGGTTAGAGAGGGATAATGGTACTCTCGAAAACAATAGTTTTTTAAAAACCATAATTGGTTAGAGAGGGATAATGGTACTCTCGAAAACAATAGTTTTTTAAAAACCATAATTGGTTAGAGAGGGATAATGGTACTCTCGAAAACAATAGTTTTTTAAAAACCATAATTGGTTAGAGAGGGATAATGGTACTCTCGAAAACAATAGTTTTTTAAAAACCATAATTGGTTAGAGAGGGATAATGGTACTCTCGAAAACAATAGTTTTTTAAAAACCATAATTGGTTAGAGAGGGATAATGGTACTCTCGAAAACAATAGTTTTTTAAAAACCATAATTGGTTAGAGAGGGATAATGGTACTCTCGAAAACAATAGTTTTTTAAAAACCATAATTGGTTAGAGAGGGATAATGGTACTCTCGAAAACAATAGTTTTTTAAAAACCATAATTGGTTAGAGAGGGATAATTGTACTCTCGAAACAATAGTTTTTTAAAAACCTTAATTGGTTAGAGAGGGATAATGGTACTCTCGAAAACAATAGTTTTTTAAAAACCATAATTGGTTAGAGAGGGATAATGGTACTCTCGAAAACAATAGTTTTTTAAAAACCATAATTGGTTAGAGAGGGATAATGGTACTCTCGAAAACAATAGTTTTTTAAAAACCATAATTGGTTAGAGAGGGATAATGGTACTCTCGAAAACAATAGTTTTTTAAAAACCATAATTGGTTAGAGAGGGATAATGGTACTCTCGAAAACAATAGTTTTTTAAAAACCATAATTGGTTAGAGAGGGATAATGGTACTCTCGAAAACAATAGTTTTTTAAAAACCATAATTGGTTAGAGAGGGATAATGGTACTCTCGAAAACAATAGTTTTTTAAAAACCATAATTGGTTAGAGAGGGATAATTGTACTCTCGAAACAATAGTTTTTTAAAAACCTTAATTGGTTAGAGAGGGATAATGGTACTCTCGAAAACAATAGTTTTTTAAAAACCATAATTGGTTAGAGAGGGATAATGGTACTCTCGAAAACAATAGTTTTTTAAAAACCATAATTGGTTAGAGAGGGATAATGGTACTCTCGAAAACAATAGTTTTTTAAAAACCATAATTGGTTAGAGAGGGATAATGGTACTCTCGAAAACAATAGTTTTTTAAAAACCATAATTGGTTAGAGAGGGATAATGGTACTCTCGAAAACAATAGTTTTTTAAAAACCATAATTGGTTAGAGAGGGATAATGGTACTCTCGAAAACAATAGTTTTTTAAAAACCATAATTGGTTAGAGAGGGATAATGGTACTCTCGAAAACAATAGTTTTTTAAAAACCATAATTGGTTAGAGAGGGATAATGGTACTCTCGAAAACAATAGTTTTTTAAAAACCATAATTGGTTAGAGAGGGATAATGGTACTCTCGAAAACAATAGTTTTTAAAAACCATAATTGGTTAGAGAGGGATAATGGTACTCTCGAAAACAATAGTTTTTTAAAAACCATAATTGGTTAGAGAGGGATAATGGTACTCTCGAAAACAATAGTTTTTTAAAAACCATAATTGGTTAGAGAGGGATAATTGTACTCTCGAAACAATAGTTTTTTAAAAACCTTAATTGGTTAGAGAGGGATAATGGTACTCTCGAAAACAATAGTTTTTTAAAAACCATAATTGGTTAGAGAGGGATAATGGTACTCTCGAAAACAATAGTTTTTTAAAAACCATAATTGGTTAGAGAGGGATAATGGTACTCTCGAAAACAATAGTTTTTTAAAAACCATAATTGGTTAGAGAGGTATAATGGTACTCTCGAAAACAATAGTTTTTTAAAAACCATAATTGGTTAGAGAGGGATAATGGTACTCTCGAAAACAATAGTTTTTTAAAAACCATAATTGGTTAGAGAGGTATAATGGTACTCTCGAAAACAATAGTTTTTTAAAAACCATAATTGGTTAGAGAGGTATAATGGTACTCTCGAAAACAATAGTTTTTTAAAAACCCTCTCTAACCAACCTCTCTAACCCTCTCTAACCTCTAACCTCTCTAACCCTCTCTAACCAATTATGGTTTTTAAAAAACTATTGTTTTCGAGAGTACCATTATCCCTCTCTAACCAATTATGGTTTTTAAAAAACTATTGTTTTCGAGAGTACCATTATACCTCTCTAACCAATTATGGTTTTTAAAAAACTATTTTTAAAAAACTATTTTTTTAAAAAACTATTTTTTTTTAAAAAACTATTTTTTTACATATATTTGTCTTTTTTTTCCTTAAGTTTTAATTTATTAAATGTTTGGTGAAATAAAAACAAATTTTTTAACAAAATATACAACAAAACAATTATTTCACCAAACACTCCAAATACATAATTCTATTAAATTAATTTATTTTACAAAAAATTTTTCTTTTTACATATATTTGTCTTTTTACATATATTTGTCTTTTTTACATATATTTGTCTTTTTTTCACCACTATTAGTGTATTTTTTATACCGTGTGGTTGCTCATAAATAAATAAATAAATATTGTTTTCGAGAGTACCATTATCCCTCTCTAACCAATTATGGTTTTTAAAAAACTATTGTTTTCGAGAGTACCATTATACCTCTCTAACCAATTATGGTTTTTAAAAAACTATTGTTTTCGAGAGTACCATTATCCCTCTCTAACCAAACAATAGGAAAGAAGGGTTTGTCCTCTACACTAAGTGCAAAGGCAGGGACCAAGGAAGCAAGGGACATGGGCATTAAATTATAAGTATCCCTAAAGATGACCCAATTCTTTTTACAAACTTTTACCTTCATTTCATATTGCTTATTACCCTTTTTAATCATATCTGGGGTCAACCCTCTAAGAAACAATTCCTTAAAAACTAATACTATATCAAATCTACCCCCAAAGTGTGAGAAAGCAACCGTGTCTGTCACGGAAGAATCGATAATCCATGACAGAAATTCTTCTAAGAGATTCTCTGTGACATTTTGACTGTCAACAGGCGTATTTTGGAAAGGTCTCGTAGAGAAAGTAATAGTCCTATGTTCCCCACAAACACTACAATCAGGGTCAGGTCCATTAGTGATACACCCGGGACAATTTACCTTTACCCCTATGAAGTTAACATCGTGCATTTTACCCTTATCCCCCTCACGATATTGCATGGTTTCAAAATCAAAGGCGATAATTCGGTACGCCTTTGGGGGTTTAATGACAAGGGGCTTTATGTAACACCCACGTTTGGGATCGTGGTAACTACCACACGTTGTGCAATAGCGTTCAGAACAAATATGACCCTCCCTTCCGTTCCTATTATTATCCTTAACATCCCAGATAACCCCGCATTTTTCACATTTTTTGGAGGAATTACAGAAATTTGAGGTGATATGGTGGGTAAAACAATTCTCATTCTTAAACTCTTTCCTACACCCATTACAATGTTCAAAGAAATTATCTAAATTTTTACAAGGAAACTCGTGGCCAACCCTTGAACAGTTAGAACATCTAGATTTACATGAGATAGAATGGTTTGATTTTCTATTATATACGCTTTCACAAGATAGGCAATAAGGTTGGCCAAAAAGGTCACTAGCCCTACGAACCCCGTCAAAGTGCTCTTTATTATAAAACAAAATTATGGATGTATCAAAATTATCAGGACCATAAATATAAATAGGTTTTTCCCCCAAATCCCCGAATATATAAACTTTAAACCATCCTTTATTCAGTAAATTCCAATATTCAACCACAGAGGGAATCCATTCTTCCGCATCATAGGTGTCCAGGTTTAGAGGTGCACCAACACTTTCCATAAGATCCATTGTGTCTTTCTTGAAAATATTAGCCATTCCCAATCTACTATGCATATAGTCGTAGAATTTCCATCTAGGCCATGAGCACGTTGCATAAATAAAGGTGGCAGCAAGAGAGTAGAATAAACAATAGTTGTCGTTGTTGCGAATTTTAATTAAAGCGTTGTCATTGATTTTAAGTTGTTTTGATGATGAATTTCTTCAACGTCCGTGCACTCTTCGGGGGGTGTTAGTTCTTTGGATGGTGGAAACCGAGACTTGAAAAGGTGCCCCCCATAACATACCATTATCTTGTTTCTTACTCTGGGCGACCTTGAGGAATTGATTCAGGATTGAATCAATAGTGTTGGAGGTGATATCCCGCACTGGTATCCAAACGTCAGAATCGAGATTCTGACTCGAAATAATACAACCTAGTTGGTCCAGTTCAACCCCCCATTGACGATCTCTTCAAGAGCTTCGTCTATGGTACTTTGGAAGATCCCTGCTAGGAGGGATTCAGGGTCATTGGGGAGGTCAGAAATTAGGAACCTAGTAGAGACTTTGGACGCATTAAATTTTCGGCTAAACTTGGTCTCGTGACCAGAGCTGCGTCGAAATAAAAAAATCTTCGAAATTCGGAAATCGAAAATCGAAAGAAATCCAAAAATATCGAAATCGAAAATCGAAATTTTCTGAAAAAATTCGAAATTCGGAAATCGAAAATCGAAAGAAAAAAACGTCGAAAATCGAAAATCGAAAGTCGAAAATCGAAATTTTTAAAAATAAATAAAAGAGTATTAAATAATCCGCAATATGGAGATTTAAGGGTTAATCTTGAGACATAAGGAGATTCAATTGATTAAGGGTAGTCTTAAGGGATATCATCCTCCGAATTCTACATACTCATTGATACCCGTGATATCCCATCCACCTATATCCCTGTTATTAGTGTAAGGCAAATGGATTAATTAAGAGGCTCGAGTGGAAAATCTATGATAATATTATTTAGATAGATTTGGGTAGATTAAGGGTGATATTATATGATATCAGGCGAAGAAGAGGGATATCAAGGGAAGAAGAGGGATATCAAGGTGGATTAATGGGATATCGTTGTGTTTACATAATATGTATGTTATTCTCGTGATCTTCTTATCCCTTATTCTTATCCCTCCATCTTTCTTAACCTTTTTTTGCGCCGCAGGCGAAAATTTTGAGAATTTTCAAAGATCCTTAAGCCAAAAATCTTCAATTCTCTGCGCCGCAGGCGAAAATTTTGAGAATTTTGAAAGATCCTTAAGCCAAAAATCTTCAATTCTCTGCGCCGCAGGCGAAAATTTTGAGAATTTTGAAAGATCCTTAAGCCAAAAATCTTCAATTCTCTGCGCCGCAGGCGAAAATTTTGAAGATTTTGGAAGACCAGAAGACAGATTTCTTCATTTTTTGGCGCCACAGTAATAAAATCTTAAGAGAGAAGATAATGCAATTTTGCAAAAAAATCGAAAATCGAACGAAAATCGAAAAAACTAAAATTATCGAAATCGAAAATCGAAATTTTCTGAAAAAATTCGAAAATCGGAAATCGAAAATCGAAAGAAAAAAACGTCGAAAATCGAAAATCGAAAGTCGAAAATCGAAATTTCGACGCAGCTCTGCTCGTGACCAAGCTTTTTCACAAAGGGATTATTGGTTTCAGAACCTAATAAATTTGAAATGGAAAAATTCTTAAATTTTTTGGGTGGAGGAGGAAACATTTTTAAAAATTTTGAAAGTAAAAGAAGTTTGTTTTATCAGGAATGAAGCAGTTGTTGAACAGTAGTATGATTTTTCAGTTAAAATCAATCGGTTTTTTATACCTGCAGAGGCTCCACCTATTTTAGGTTATTTTCAAAATAAATCACAGCTGGATTTTTAGAGAAATTTCCTAACAACGGATTAAAATTTTTAATCTAGGTTAAAATTTTTAATAATAACCTAGAAAAATTGACCTAATTTTTGGAAAATTTTATTTAAGAGGGTTGTTCTAGTACCGGGTTGACAAACAAGAGATAAAACATGTAGAAACAATGTAGACGAAGATGGTTTGGTTGGAGCAGAAGAAGGAAATCAGCACAATATTTAAATATTTCTCCCTATTTTAACCTCTATTTATTTCTCATTTTTAATTCTTATTAATTTCCATTTTTTATAATTATTAATTCACCTTTTTATTTTATTCAAAATCTTCTTATTTTTACTATTTAATCCCTTTATTTTCTTCCCTAGACAAAAAATTTTTTATTAAAATTTTTCATTTCTTTTGTTCACAAAAGAAAAAGTTTTTTAGGTTAAGATGTTCTAAATTTTTGAAATAAGTTTTAAAATTCTTTAACAAAAGGGAAAATTTTTTCTAGGGTAGAGATGACCTAAAAATCCAGAAAATACAAAAGAAAAAAGGAAAAATTTTTGCTGACCTTAAAATTTTTTAAAACAATTCATGTGAAAAGGGAAAAGTTTAAAAATTCAAAAGAAAAATTTTAAAAAATACAAAAGAAAAAAGGAAAAGTTTTCTAGGTCATAAAACTTTAAAAAATTCAAAAGAAAATTGAATAAAGAAATGAACGCATGCTGCGCGAAAAATTACGGAAAAGGAAAGGAGGAAATAAATATTTTTAATTTTTGGGGGAAAGGGACCTTTTGGTTTGACGGGTCCCAGGATTGGTATCGTATGGTTTATTAATGGACTAATTACATTAATTAAAGGGTAATTACAAGAAATTAATTAGGGATTATTTACATAGACCCTTTTTCTTAAATCAGTTATCCTTGATAAGACCCTTTGGGATGGTAACGGATGTCCCTAAACCTTTAGGATGATTTAATTAGTGAAATAATTACATGGGATTAATTAGGGATTAATTTCACAAACCCCTCTCCCAAAGATCAAATTAAGATAACCCCTACACCTTTTGGTTGATAAAACCCTTTGGGATGGTACCGGATGTCCCTAAACCTTTAGGTTGGGCTTAATTAGCGAAATAATTACATGGGATTAATTAGGGATTAATTTTGCGGACCCCTCTGCCTCCAACGACGGGGGCGTTGGGTTAACTACTGCCAAGAAGGCAAAAATCTTCCTTTTCCTGCGCCGCAGGCGAAAATTTTGTGAATTTTAGAAGGCGGTAGGCCAAAAAAATTCACTTTTCCACCGCCGCAGGCGAAAATTTTGAGGATTTTGGAAGGCCAAGCACTAGATCCAAAGAGCCGGCCGAGCAGGACGTTATTATTTATGACACCCGTCTCCATCGACCATGTTTGCTTCCGAGAGTCATACGGCCTTCCTCGTAAAGCCCGAACCCTATTTTTTGCTTTCTAGCATAGATAACGATCCCATTGACTAGATTATTAAGATTTTTTGTTTCTTTTATTGCATTTTTATATTTACATTATACCTATAATTCAGGGAGTTTTGAATTTTTGAAAAAGTCCCTGGCCCGAAGGGCCAGAGATACAGGGCTGGGAGTTTGACATTCGGGGGGTAGTTTGGTCCGGGCTATTCAGGAAAATTATGAATTTCAAAAAATAATTGCCCCATGGTACCTAAATTGCAAAAGTGCCGGGGCTATCTCGGGACTGGGGGGTTATAGCGAAAAACTTCTGCTGGGAGGATCGTGTACCACTATTAGGGGATGCTAAATGCAAAAAACTCGGACCCGAAATTCCAACTTGAAGGGTACTTATGCCTTCACAAATGATTATGCCCCCGGGGCTTCAAACTCTAACTCATTTTAGGGACGAGTTAGAGGTCTGAAACTTTTTGCATCCGGGGTTCTAATAGAAGGGGCATTTGGGAAAAATACGGAAGTTTTGAAATAATTGCCCCATGGTACCTAAATTGAATAGGTACCGGGGGTATCTCGGGATTGGGACGAGATAGAAGAAAAGTTCCAACGGGAGGCACGCACGTTGGGAGGTGTCGCGTTTGCGACGAGAAAAAGAATATTAAAAAATTATGAATCACATTTAAATTATTTTGTTTGATTCATATTTAAAAATTTTATTTCGATTTCATTTTTTGTTCCACCCCCAAAATAATCATTATAAAAGACAAAAGCCTATACCAAACACATTCATTCAACATTCATTCTTTTCAACATTCAACTTAATTTCCCTCTTCTAAATCTATAGGCTTTTGTGCTCCCCTTTAAAAGAATTTGAAGAATAAAAGAAATTGGAA
Source organism: Meloidogyne incognita (assembly GCA_036172945.1). Lineage (NCBI taxonomy): Eukaryota > Metazoa > Nematoda > Chromadorea > Rhabditida > Meloidogynidae > Meloidogyne > Meloidogyne incognita. The sequence goes on along the minus strand of JARQAC010000006.1, from coordinate 575,404 downwards.
AAACTTGTGTTTATTTTTTATATTTAGGTGTTCAGGTTATTTAATTTTTGCCTATTCAATTTATATTGAATAGAAGACAAAAAAGTTAGGAAAAAAGACATCTCTTTTTTGTACATGGTGCCACGACCGACTTAGGATCGGAAAAATTTTAATTTTATTTTAGTTACCGATATTGGATCGGAACTTTTTAAATTTGGAAATTTACTTGAAGAAATTTGGAGTGAAAATTTTTTTTGGTAGATTAATTTACTTGTATTGGAGTGATTTAAACTTGGATTGAAAAATTTTTTTTTGGGAAATTTATTTAAAGGAAATATTTAGAAATGTCTGTCGTTTTAAGGTCGACAATGAAACCTGCGATTAAAAGGTTAATTGAGTATTTGGGCGAGTTGCGTCCGTTAGTAGATGCCCAGGAAAGAACCCAAGAAGGGATTGATAAATTAAGGGCTGATATAGTTAAAATTAAACGTGTTTTATCATTTCTGGATTTAAAAATTGATCATTGGCAGAAGATTATTAAGGGGTTACCAGCTGACGAAAGGGCAGCTGAGGAACAAATTTTTAATAATTTCTCACAAGGAGAAAGACATATTGCCGAATGGATCGATTCAGGCAGAGAAATTGCAGATGAAATTGACATTCTGCTGGCAGATGCTATTGAAGATAGCACGGCTTACTCAGAGGAATTGGGAGTAAGACCAAGAAATGAGGAAAGAAATGATCAAAGGAATGAAGCAAATAATGCTTTTAGGAATGATTACCAGGATAATTTTATGGGGGCACCCCAGCATTTACCAAAGGCCAGATTACCCGAATTTTGGGGAGATCAATTAAGATGGCCTGAATTTTGGCAGGGATTTGAACGGACAGTTGATTGTCTTAGAATTGATGACGGGCTAAAAGCCCATTATTTACTCCAATGTTTAAAGGGGAGAGCACATAGAGCAGTTTTAGGCTATAGGCCAATTTCGGAACATTATGCGCCATTGAAAGAAGCGCTAATTAGACAATTTGGAAATCAAAAAGCCATTAGGGAGACATTACATGCAGAATTAATTGGTTTACCGATGGCCAATGAATCGGTAGGATCTTTACGTGCATACCTTGAAGAGGTAGAGCGAATTTGTCGATCATTAAATGCCATGGGGCATTTGGAAGATAAGGAAATTGTATTAATGGCAATTAAGAATAAACTACCAAGGGGTGTAGTATTAGAATTATTAAGAATGGAAAAGGCGGATAAAGTTGAATGGAATGTCGAAATGTTAAGAAAAGGATTATCGGAACTTGTAGAGTTAAGAGAAGAAGCACAGAGGTGCACACAGACTCTCAGTTCACGTATGGGCCTGCAGAGAGGCAATAATTGGAATAATCAAAGGAATTTTAATCCAGGAAAATTTAATAAGGATTTTGGCAGTCGAGCAGAACAAGCAAGAGTGTTCTCGGTTCAGACTGGTAATAATGGAAATAAATTTAAAAGACAAGGATTATCGTGTTGGTTTTGTCAGAAACCACATTTAGCAAGTAATTGTGAGCAGATAAAGTCTCCGTTCCAAAGGATGAAAATTTTATCGGAGCAGAATAGGTGTTTATCGTGTCTAAAAAGGGGCCACACTAAAATGAATTGTCGGCAAAAAATGAAGTGTAATAATTGTGGAATTAGTGGCCATAATAAGATTGTATGCACAAAAGGATTTGAAAAGACTAGGAAAGAGGAAAATAAAAATCGTTATTTGGATGAAGAAAGAGTCCAAAAAGTTGATCAAGTACTTTCATTAGGGAAAGTAGAAGATAATATTTTATTAATGAAAGCAGATGTTAACATTTCCTCAGGCACAGAAAAGGTTGTTAGTGCTAGGGCACTCTTTGATTCAGGGTCAACCGTCAGCTTTATTACTGAGGATAAAGCGGATGAATTGCAATTAAAAAAGGCTCATAAGACAGATCTGGACGTTTTACCATTTCTCCATAATGACCCAATCAGAATAAAAACATCAAGGTTTTTGATTCAAATCAAGTTGGATGATGGAAGTTTTGAGGAAATTATGGTACACAAGATTGCTAGAGGCATGATGCCAAGGATTAAATGTGCCGAGCTGACGACAGGAAAGATCAGCGTCGGAAATATTGTGCCAGATATTTTGATTAGTATGAAACATTTCTGGCGATTTTTCAGGCAACTTGTTCCAATTTCCAAATTTTTATTTAAAGTGGAGACCACGGTCGGTCCGGTGATTTGTGGAGAAATGGAGCAGAATAAACTTGTGGAATTTAAAAGTAAAGGACTTCCAGTTGCTGTTATAGGAGTAAACAATCAAAGAGAAGAGGATTCTTTGAGTAATTTCTGGAGCCTTGAGGCAATTGGAGTTAGAGATGACCCTGGAACAAAGGATGATGAAGTAGCTATGAAAGCATTTAAAAATACTGTAAAAATGGGAAATAATAGCAGATATATTGTGAGTTGGCCATGGAAATCTGAAAAGGAAAGTTTACCTTCTAATTTTAAATTGGCATATAAAAGATTTATTGGACTGGTAGAAAAATTAAAGAAAAATCCCGAACTTTTAAAGGAATATACTAGAATAATCCAGGATGATATTAATAGAGGTGTACTGGAAATAGCCTCAAAAACTGACGGGATTGAACATTTTTTACCCCACCACCCAGTCATTTCTCCGAAAAAGGTTAGGATCGTTTACGATGCTTCGGCTCGAATTAGAGGAGGAACAAGCCTAAACGATCATCTATATCGTGGACCGATAATAATGCCGGATTTAGCAGGACTATTGATTAGGTTCAGGATCCCAAAAATTGCATTATGGTCGGATATAGAAAAAGCTTTTCATTGTCTTGAACTAAATGAGGAAGACAGGGAAGTGGTTAAATTAATTTGGTTAAAAGATGTAAATGCTCCTATTTCGGTTGACAATGTCCAATATATGCGGTTTAGTAGAGTACCGTTTGGAGTCATCTCAAGTCCATTTTTACTGGCGGCAACTGTGAAACATCATCTGGAAAGTTGGGATGATCCCTTAGCTGATATCGTAAAAAATAATTCTTATGTCGATAATATACTGGTAGGAACTGAAACAACAGGAGAAGCTTGGGAAGCTTATAAAAAATTAAAAAATGTATTTAAATTGGCAGATATGAATTTAAGGGAATTTATAAGCAATGACCCGAAATTAAACAATCAATTCCCTGAAGAAGATAAGCTGGGAAAAGAAAAGCCAAAAATACTTGGAATCCCTTGGAATATTGAAATGGATGAAATCTATATTGACTTTTCGGTTGAGAATAAACAAGAAAAAATTACTAAAAGGAATGTGCTTAGGCAAATGGCAAGTATATTTGATCCCTTAGGTTTAGCTGTCCCTAGTTTATTGGATGCCAAATTATTTTTCCAATCATTATGGGAGGCTAAAAAAGGTTGGGATGAGTCATTAGAAGCAGGAGAAATAGAAAAATGGCAAGAAATAACAAAAGTATGGGAAATCCCTCCGATTGAAATAGAAAGAAGGATTACCATTAGTGGTGGAATTTACCAATTACATGTTTTTTCAGATGCTTCTAAAAATGCATACGCAGCTTGTGTTTACCTCAGGACTGAATTTAATGACAAAATAATGTCATTTTTGGTATATGCTAGGAGCAGACTTAGACCCAAGAAGATGCCCATTAGTATTCCAAGGATGGAACTTTTAGGTGTATTAATAGGAACTAGAGCAATTAAATTTGTTGAAGAACAAATTAGGATTGTAATTTCGGAAAAATATTTATGGTGTGACTCTAAACCCGTATTATTTTGGATTAAAACAGGAAAAATAGATGAAAAATTTGTTGAAAATAGGGTTAGAGAAATTAAGAAAAATACTGGATTAAAAATTGGATATATACAGACGGAAGATAATCCAGCAGATTTAGGTACCAGAGGTTGCACCCCAGAGGATCTTAGAAATTCTACAAAATGGTGGAATGGTCCTGGCTGGATTAAGGAACCTCCAGAATATTGGCCAAACGAATTAAACTTCGTTAATGAACCCGATTTAATAGATGAAGATAAACCCTCAGAAACCGTTCTCCTTACCGAAGTTAAGGATAGAGATGAGTTTATTGAATTTTCACACTGGAATAATTGGCATAAATTAGTACTATGTATTTCATTAGTAATAAAGTTTACTAAAATCTGGATGAGTAAGTGTAACTTTAAAAATTCAGGAGAATTATTGGAATTATTTGATACTAAATTAATAATACGTCCTCAGGAAACTAAAAGGACCGAAAAATTTATTTATAAATTGGCTCAATTGTCTTGGAAACAGGAAATTGATAAGAATTTACAATTGGAAAAGGACTCAGATGGAGTATGGCATGTTAGGACACGCATAGGTAATTGCGATGTTTATGGTGACTTTTCACATCCAATTTGGCTTCCTAAAGGATCTCCATTGGTAAAAATACTTATCCGGAAGGAACACGAGGATTTAATGCATTCTGGAGTTGATACAACATTAGCTAATTTTCTAGGTAAATTTTGGTCACCTTGTGCTAGAAGGGAAACTAAAAAGGTTATAAAGGATTGTAAAAAATGCCAAAAGATGGAAGGACCCAAATTTGCATTACCGGAGATGCCAGAACTTCCCAGTGAAAGAGTAAAAAGATCTAGGAGTTTTGAGTTTATAGGTGTTGACTATCTTGGTCCATCTATCTGTAAAATTAATGTAGAAAAGATGAAATTCTGGATTGTTATTTTTACATGTTTGGCAACAAGAGCGGTGCATTTGGAAATTTCTTTAGACCTTTCGGCCTCGTCATTTTTACACATTTTCAGGAGATTTATAGCCTTAAGAGGATGCCCAAAGAAAATTTTGTCGGATAACGGTACACAATTTAAGGCTGTTGCAGATATATTAGGTGCAACAATTAAAGGAAAGTGGAATGAAAAATCGATTAGAAAGGATGAATTTAGGCTTAACAAATTTCTATTAAATAAAGGAATTGACTGGAAATTTATCCCCGCGCTCAGCCCCTGGCAAGGAGGTGTATATGAGCGTTTGGTAAAACTGGTGAAAGATGCCTTTAAGCGATCATTAGGAAGCTCGATTTTAAATTTGGAAGAATTAAAAACATTTATAAAGGAAGTAGAGAATGCTATTAATTGTCGTCCAATTACCCACGTTTCGACAGAAACAGACGGAATTTTGGCAATCAGACCTATTGACTTTTTAATACCCGAACTTGAAATTAACTCGTATTCACTCGAAGATAGTGATTCGGAGGAATTTTTAATAGGTAAAATTAGTACAGCCAAACAATTACAGGACAGGTGGAAAGCAACTCAAAAAGCTTTCGATAAATTCTGGAATAATTGGGTAAAATATTATTTAACTATTTTAAGAGACAGATCTGGTTGGAACCATCAAAAAGGAAAATCTGTAATAAATAGGCAACCTCAAGTAGGGGAAATTGTGATTATCCAACAGGAAGGCCAACCTAGAAACACTTGGCCTCTAGGCAAAATAATCGAATTAGACGGAAACCCAGCGAGGAGCGCAAAAATCCAACTTGGAAAGAAAACATGGATAAGGCCCATTAATAAATTGTTCCCATTAGAGGCAGAATTTGAAAAAATTGAATTAAATAAAGACAATAATCTGGAAGAGGAGAAACAGGAAAAGACCGAAATAAAGAAAAAGGTACAAACACATCCAATGATTACCCGTTCAAAGGCAGTTGCATTAACTATTATACAATTAATCGGATTATTTACTTTTGGATTTTGTGTAAGAGATAATCCACCCAGAAATTGTAGGGATTGTAAATTATCTTGTACTGAATTCGGAGTTATGGCTCAGGCTAACCCATGGATTAGGAAAATCGAAATTTGCTGTATGCAAAGTTGCCTTGTAAATTCTGAAGGAACAAGGAGTTTACATTTCCAATTGGCCAAAGAGAGAACGACCTATAATTATTCCTGTACTTCAAACTATTGGGAAAGAGATAGAAAATATTTTGACTGGATAAATTGCCCTCCAATAAATCCATGTAAAAGAGTTTCTGGAATCCGTGAAAGGATTATTAATATCCATTGTGAATCGACAGAAGCTTTAGTAATATTTGGAATTGGTATTGGATTTTTATTGAGTATATTTATTAGTATTTGTATGTTTATCTGTAAAATTGCATTTATATTGGGAAAATTATTTGCAATAATTTGGTGGATTTTAAAATCAATATTTAATCTATTTAAAAGGAAACCTATAAAAAAGGATGACACTAAAAAATCATTTTTGCCACATTCTGGAAGAGATTTTAAAAATAATAATAGAAAAAGGAATAGACGTTTGCATAGGCTAGGGTTATTGGCAATTATTTACTATTTAGTACCATTAATCAAAGCGGATATAGAAGTTGTCTCCGTACAAGCAAAAGCAGAAGATTGTTTCAGGAAATCTGGAAATTCCTTCTGTAAAATAAGTACAGTAAATACCATAACCCTTTTACCGGATGGACAAACCGCCTCTTTTACAATAAAAAACAATAATGGAATAATAATAGGAGAACTTGAATTTATAATGAAAGGTCTTTCTATAACTTGTAATCAGGAAGTTTTGAGCTATTTGCGCTCATATGAAACGAAAATAGAGTCGGTTAAAAGGTGTCCGACTGAAGGGACTTGTAAGGCTCAAAAATGTGGCAACATTAAAACAAACGAGGTAGTTCAGGAATTAGAAGAATGGTCTAAAAACCCAGGTAATGCGTTCTGTATGGAAGGACAAGCCCTATGGGGCTACAAATGTGGCCTCCCTGGAACTACGTGTTATTTTTATCAAATCTTTGCCGTACCTAAATCCAACGAAGTATATGAACTGGTAACATGCCCGACGTGGGATTACGTCATAGAAGTAGAGATGGCTCTTATATTTAATGGACACAAGGAAAAAACAAAATTTTCTCTTTATCCAGGAGTAACAGTACACTGGAAGGATTTAAAAATTACTTTATGGGATTTAACACCGCCACTAGCCCCAATATTAAATAGTCAATTTATTGTTGGAAATTCAGGAGTGGCGTTAGTTGAAAATTTTAAATCATTTCTTGATTGTGGGAAAGAAGCCAGGAATTTTTCTAATTGTAAACTTGACACATCTGTTTGTAAAGAGTGTTGGGAAGATAGTGAGTTAGAAAGAGTATCTTGTTCTTGTAGTGATTTATCGATAGAAGAGATTATGAAGGACCCACAAAAATCTTTACCTCTAGATATTAAAAGGATAAAATTACGTAATAATGGAAGGAAAATTCTAAGTGAAACCCATTATTTGCCAATACAAGTAATGGTCAGGATTCAAAATTGGACTATTGCATCAAATGTTGATATAACTAAGTGTAGAGTAAATCCCATTAAACTATCAGGCTGTTACAATTGCCGAGGGGCAATTTTCAGGTTTAACTGTATATCCGATATGGGTGATATTTTGGCCGAAATAAAATGTAAAGGAAATATATTTACAGGTCATTGCTCAAAGAGAGGAGTTGAGCAATACGTAGTACTCTCTTTTGATAGAGCCGATATTGACGAGAATTGCGAAGTCATCTGCCCAGCAGGTATAACAAGATTTTCGATGAGAGGAAAACTGGAGTTCTTTCTAGCGGAAAGAATAAAGGTTGTAGTGAAAAATGGAACCCCCTCTATATATACAAACAAAGGTGATGGTAGTAAATGGATTATAGATCTTTTAGGAAATTTAAAGTTAATTGATTTTAATGAGATAATTTGGCAAATAATTAATTGGAAAATTATATTTATTATATTTTTATCCTTTATTTTACTTTATTCTCTCATCCGATTATTCATAAAACTTTCCCCCATTTTTTTAGGTTACAAAAAGGTTTCAACCTTTCTTGCCCTATTTTTATTTTTTGGCTTAGGAGGATGTGTATGCACACAGGAGAGAGAAAAAAGATTACATAATCTTGAAGGACAAAGTATATTATTAATGAATAATCATTCTTATAAAAATTTGGTTTTTAAAGGAAAGGAAACCATCCCATTCTATTCACTTTCAACATTTTCCATAAAAATTATAAAAATAATGCCCAACATTGCCTTTTCCAAATTTTGTTCAAAAATACTAGGATGTGATGAAGATCAGGTGGGAATAATGCTTTATTCGTCGACGGAAGCAAGGCTTAAAATTTCTCGGGCTATCACTCAGGTAGAAGGAGAAAATCAAGGATTAGGAGCTTGGATAGGAGCACCTACTGATAAAGGAATGACAACCCCTATTTCAGGTGTAGGAGAGTGGATTTTAGTTAGGGATATGCCCGTAGATTCAATTAAACCAATTAATATCGAACCCCCATGGTTTGCAGCTTATTCAGCCTATACTAAGGAATCAATAAACTCTCCTCAATTTCAGGAGCAAATTGATCTTTTGACAGGACCAGGAATTTTACCAGATCACCCTTGGCGTGATTTTGAGGAATTCTATCCACTGTCTTGTTTAGTGATTGAAAAGGATGAAGAAATTCAGGTTAGTGAAATGATCGTACCAGAAATTAGTACTGAAGAAATTGTGAATAATTTAAATATTCAGGAAAATGTGCAGGCTTCTGATGAACCAAAGGAACAGGAAATTAAAATAAAAATGGATGTTAATTCTGGAACTGGTAAAGAAGTAAGTCTTAAATTTTCTGAGGAGAAAAATTTGATACTAAATGTTAAGGTGGAACCGGAAATTCATGAATGTTCTACTGGAAAGACATTAACTGTGACTGATTTTCATGTCAGGATTGAGATTAAAAAGAATTTACTGGTTGGAATGTTAATGTTTTGTCTATTTGGTGTTTTAATGGCAGCCCCAGGAAAGTATTCTCCTCTTTCTACTTTACCTGAAGATCAATGGGACAGTCTTTTGGATGAAATTGAGGCTTTTGAACCCCAAATGGTATTTGAAAATATAGGAATTCAACCCACAAATCTTTCTAATCCCCAAATTCAGGTAGAAAATGTAGGAGAAGAAAATTTTAGTCAAAATATTCAGGAAGGTCCAAGAACCCCGCCGGAAAACAATCAGGAAGAAAGGGAAGCCAAAAGGGCTAAATTGGAATCCCTTTTTGAAAGTTGGTTAGCAAACCGTCCCACGACTGGTTCAAATGTTTGTTCTACATCGGCACTCGGGGGACAAACAACACATATTTCTGGACCATCATCAACATCAACAAATACATTTATTCCATCAGCCACTTCAGCAATTGGAACAACGTCTACAATACAATTTGCCTCGACTCCAAGTTTAACAACACCCCGTCCGTTAGCAAGTTATAAAATTCCTAAAATTAGAAAAGAAGAGATTGGTGGATCTCCAAATTGTTATAATAAACGACCACACACCAATTATGTAAAAAGTTGTTTTTTATGTGGCAATAAACAACATCTGGCTAAAAATTGCCCTTTAGCCAATTGTGGTCAACAAAATAATGAAATAGCGCCTTCTCATCAAAATAACAGCATTCCACCAAATGCTGCTGAAAACTTAGCAAGAGATTTAACTGAACTTGCACAACGACACCCAGCGCCTTTAGCAACACTTCTTTTTCAACTCGCTCGTGTTCTTCTTCTTACAACACAAGCAGCACGACAACAATAAATTTTGGCGCCCCGAGTGTCGCGTTTGCGACGAGAAAAAGAATATTAAAAAATTATGAATCACATTTAAATTATTTTGTTTGATTCATATTTAAAAATTTTATTTCGATTTCATTTTTTGTTCCACCCCCAAAATAATCATTATAAAAGACAAAAGCCTATACCAAACACATTCATTCAACATTCATTCTTTTCAACATTCAACTTAATTTCCCTCTTCTAAATCTATAGGCTTTTGTGCTCCCCTTTAAAAGAATTTGAAGAATAAAAGAAATTGGAAAAACTTGTGTTTATTTTTTATATTTAGGTGTTCAGGTTATTTAATTTTTGCCTATTCAATTTATATTGAATAGAAGACAAAAAAGTTAGGAAAAAAGACATCTCTTTTTTGTACAGGAGGTGAGGATATTAATGGAAAAAAACCCTAACCCGAAATCCCAACTTGAAGTGTAGATATGCCTTCCCAAATATCCCAAAATCCCAGTTTCGGAAATTTCGAAATTTACGAAACTGATCGACAAATCTCGAGTGATATGTCAAATGAAAGCTCTCAGTGAGCTGAGTCTGGAAAAATTTAGTTTAAATTTTTCGGACCACTTTGGACCAAGTTACAGTAGCCCAAATTTTCAAAATATTTTTATGTAAAATTGGGAAGGGTGGCTCCAATTGTCAAAAGTGAATTAAAACGCGTTTTCGATATCCTATGTTGTAGAGCGTCCCCTGGCGCTCCGAAAAAGGTATAACATGTCGGGGGTCCATTTGAGTCTAAAAAAGTTATGGCCAATGTTCGCAAATGTCGCGAAAATTAAATTGACTCTAACTTTGTCGAAAATTTTTTTAGAATTTTTCTGACACCGGATTTGGACTCAGCGCGTGTCAGAGTACCATATAGGCCGTTTTATAGGTCAAAATTCGGAAATTTTGTCCCTTCGAATTTTTCAAAAGGGATTTTTTTAAAAATTTTTTTAGAATTTTTCTGACACCGGATTTGGACTCAGCGTTTTTTTTTTTTTTTTGGACTCAGCGTTTTTTTTTTTTTTATCCTATGTTGTAGAGCGTCCCATAAATCCCCCAATCCCATAAATCCCCCTTTTGGGGGATTTATGGGATTTTTTAAATTGATATAACTTTTAATGGGATGGTTATTTTTGAATGGGTCTTGCTTTATAAAATCAAGCAAAAAATTAGAAATTTTTTGAGCCCAAAAAATTTCGAAAAAATCCGAAAATGGGGGTGTAGGGGTAGAATTTCGAAAAACCCAAAATTTCGAGGTTTTTTGAAATTTTTTCGAGTTTTTTGCCGGCGGTTCGGGGCATAGGTATTTTTCCTGGATAGAGCAGATTTTTCTGCATATTATGGGATTTTAAAATTTTTAAAAATTTAAACTTTGGCCGAAATATGATTTTTTACAAATTTCACTGATTTTTTGAGGCAGAAATTTCAGGCCAAAAAATATTTTTTCCAAAATGGATATAAATATGGCAAATGAGATATCATTCGAAAGCTCTCATCGAGATTATTCTAAAAATATTTTTTTCGAAATTTTTCGATACATTTTGACGAATGTACAGAGATTCGAAAATTTATGGGGGTGAGTACCGTAACCGGAGAATGATGGGAGGGAGTGAGGAAAATGATTGACAGGTGAAATGATGACAGAGAGGCGAAACTTTTCTGCGTCTCTGACATGCGGGGCAACCCGTAGAAGAAATTAAAGGGAAATTTTGTATATGGGGGAAATTTTTGTGGGAGGGTAAGCTGGATCCTGTTATGGATCCGAAGCAGAAGCATGCTTCTGCTTCATGTTTCGAGTTTCAACTTTCGAAACTCGAAGCAACTTTGCTTCAAGTTTTGAATTTTCGAAACTCGAAGCAAATTTGCTTCAAGTTTTGAATTTTCGAAACTCGAAGCAAATTTGCTTCAAGTTTTGAATTTTCGAAACTCGAAGCAAATTTGCTTCAAGTTTTGAATTTCGAAACTCGAAGCAAATTTGCTTCAAGTTTCGAAAATTCAAAACTTGAAGCAAAGTTGCTATATGTTTTGAAATTTTGAAACCTGAAGCAAATTTGCTTCGAGTTTTGAAATTTTGATTTTTGAAGAAAAAACTTTAATTTTTGAAATTTTTGCTTTTTGAAGCAAATTTGGGTCAGTTTTTCAAGGATGAGGGCCGAAGGCCCGAGTCTCAACCCATCTAAGAGGCAGAGTAGTGGTTGGCGAGGGCCGAAGGCCCGAGCTTCAACACATCTAAAAGGCAGAGTAGTGGTCGGCGAGGGCCGAAGGCCCGAGCTTCAACCCGTCTAAAAGGAAGAGTAGAATTTGGCGAGGGCCGAAGGCCCGAAATTTCATCCCATCTAAAAGGAAGAATAGTTGGCGAGGGCCGAAGGGCCGAGCTTTTAACCCATATAAAAGGCTTATCAATTGTCCACCGAGGCCGAAGGCCGAGGAGTTTGGAGGCGAGGGCCGAAGGCCCGAAGCAACGCTCGGGCCAAAGGCCCGAGCTTTCAACCCATCTAAAAGGCATAGCAATTGTCCAACCGAGGAAGAAGGCCGAGGAGTTTGGGGGCGAGGGCCGAAGGCCCGAGCTTCAACCCATCTAAAAGGAAGAGTAGAAGTTGGCGAGGGCCGAAGGTCCGAGCCTCAACCCATCTAAAAGGAAGAGTAGTTGTTGGCGAGGGCCGAAGGCCCGAGCTTCAACCCATCTAAAAGGCAGAGCAATTGTCCAACCGAGGCCGAAGGCCGAGGAGTTTGGGGGCGAGGGCCGAAGGCCCGAGCTTTCAACCCATATAAAAGGCTGATCAATTGTCCACCGAGGCCGAAGGCCGAGGAGTTTGGAGGCGAGGGCCGAAGGCCCGAGCTTTCAGCCCATCTAAAAGGCAGAGCAATTTTCCAACCGAGGCCGAAGGCCGAGGAGTTTGGAGGCGAGGGCCGAAGGCCTGAGCTTTCAACCCATCTAAAAGGCTGATCAATTGTCCACCGAGGCCGAAGGCCGAGGAGTTTGGAGGCGAGGGCCGAAGGCCCGAGCTTCAACCCATCTAAAAGGCAGAGCAAAGACTCACCGAGGCCGAAGGCCGAGGATTTTGGGGGCGAGGGCCGAAGGCCGAGGAGTTTGGAGGCGAGGGCCGAAGGCCCGAAGCAACGATCGGGCCGAAGGCCTGAGCTTTCAACCCATCTAAAAGGCAGAGCAATTGTCCAACCGAGGCCGAAGGCCGAGGAGTTTGGAGGCGAGGGCCGAAGGCCCGAGCTTTCAACCCATCTAAAAGGCAGAGCAAATGTCCACCGAGGCCGAAGGCCGAGGTTGGAGGCGAGGGCCGAAAAAAGAAAAAAAGTTTGGAGGCGAGGGCCGAAGGCCCGAAACAACGCTCGGGCCGAAGGCCCGAAACAACGCTCGGGCCAAGGCCCGAGCTTTCAGCCCATCTAAAAGGCAGAGCAATTTTCCAACCGAGGCCGAAGGTCGAGGAGTTTGGAGGCGAGGGCCGAAGGCCCGAGCTTTCAACCCATCTAAAAGGCTGATCAATTGAAAAGAAAGGCTGATCAAAAAAGGCTGATCAATTGTCCACCGAGGCCGAAGGCCGAGGAGTTTGGAGGCGAGGGCCGAAGGCCCGAGCTTTCAACCCATCTAAAAGGCAGATCAATTGTCCACCGAGGCCGAAGGCCGAGAGGTTTGGAGGCGAGGGCCGAAGGCCCGAAGCAATGAAAAGTCAGGGCTAATCTTTGCCGGCGAGGGCCGAAGGCCCGAAGCAATAAAAAGGCAGGGCAATTCTTTACCGGCGAGGGCCGAAGGCCCGAAGCAATGAAAAGGTAGAGCTAATCTTTTCTTCCAGCATATTATCTTTCTAGCAGCGCGCGCTTTCTAGCACCCCATCTAAAAGGCAGAGCAATTGTCCAACCGAGGCCGAAGGCCGAGGAGTTTGGGGGCGAGGGCCGAAGGCCCGAGCTTTCAACCCATATAAAAGGCTGATCAATTGTCCACCGAGGCCGAAGGCCGAGGAGTTTGGAGGCGAGGGCCGAAGGCCCGAGCTTTCAGCCCATCTAAAAGGCAGAGCAATTTTCCAACCGAGGCCGAAGGCCGAGGAGTTTGGAGGCGAGGGCCGAAGGCCTGAGCTTTCAACCCATCTAAAAGGCTGATCAATTGTCCACCGAGGCCGAAGGCCGAGGAGTTTGGAGGCGAGGGCCGAAGGCCCGAGCTTCAACCCATCTAAAAGGCAGAGCAATTGTCCACCGAGGCCGAAGGCCGAGGAGTTTGGAGGCGAGGGCCGAAGGCCCGAGCTTTCAACCCATCTGAAAGGCTGATCAATTGTCCACCGAGGCGAGGGCCGAAGGCCCGAGCTTTCAACCCATCTTTCAACCCATCTAAAAGGCAGAGCAAATGTCCACCGACATTTGCTCTGGAGGCTCGGGCCTTCGGCCCTCGCCTCCAAACTCCGAAGGCCGAGGAGTTTGGAGGCGAGGGCCGAAGGCCCGAGCTTCAACCCATCTAAAAGGCAGAGCAATTGTCCACCGAGGCCGAAGGCCGAGGAGTTTGGAGGCGAGGGCCGAAGGCCCGAGCTTTCAACCCATCCCTGAAGGCAGAGCAAAGACTCACCGAGGCCGAAGGCCGAGGAGTTTGGAGGCGAGGGCCGAAGGCCGAGGAGTTTGGAGGCGAGGGCCGAAGGCCCGAAGCAACGATCGGGCCGAAGGCCTGAGCTTTCAACCCATCTAAAAGGCAGAGCAATTGTCCAACCGAGGCCGAAGGCCGAGGAGTTTGGAGGCGAGGGCCGAAGGCCCGAGCTTTCAACCCATCTAAAAGGCAGAGCAAATGTCCACCGAGGCCGAAGGCCGAGGAGTTTGGAGGCGAGGGCCGAAGGCCCGAGTTTCAACCCATCCAAAAGGCTGATCAATTGTCCACCGAGGCCGAAGGCCGAGGAGTTTGGAGGCGAGGGCCGAAGGCCCGAAACAACGCTCGGGCCGAAGGCCCGAAACAACGCTCGGGCCAAGGCCCGAGCTTTCAGCCCATCTAAAAGGCAGAGCAATTTTCCAACCGAGGCCGAAGGTCGAGGAGTTTGGAGGCGAGGGCCGAAGGCCCGAGCTTTCAACCCATCTAAAAGGCTGATCAATTGAAAAGAAAGGCTGATCAAAAAAGGCTGATCAATTGTCCACCGAGGCCGAAGGCCGAGGAGTTTGGAGGCGAGGGCCGAAGGCCCGAGCTTTCAACCCATCTAAAAGGCAGATCAATTGTCCACCGAGGCCGAAGGCCGAGAGGTTTGGAGGCGAGGGCCGAAGGCCCGAAGCAATGAAAAGTCAGGGCTAATCTTTGCCGGCGAGGGCCGAAGGCCCGAAGCAATAAAAAGGCAGGGCAATTCTTTACCGGCGAGGGCCGAAGGCCCGAAGCAATGAAAAGGTAGAGCTAATCTTTTCTTCCAGCATATTATCTTTCTAGCAGCGCGCGAAGCGCGCCCCAAAGCCGTTAGGCTTTCCAACGGGCACCCCAAACTAAACAGCCAGAGTATCCTAATGGGAATTGCATACGTAAGTTACCGCCATCGCATACGTAACCCACAGCTAGTTATCTATATATAATAGTAACGAGGCAGTCAGCTAAAAAAAAGTCCCCAGAGCTTTTGAGTGGGTGTATCGGGGTGGGGAAAAAAGTATTAGATGCGCAATACTATGTAGTTTTCAGGAAAACCTCCAAAAGTTGGGGTCAAGAAGCGAAAAAAAGAGTTATTTTGAAAAAACATGAATTTTCGAAACTTTGACGTGAAATTTGAATGTAAAGATGAAGTCGGGGGAAGTTGGGTCAGTTACAAGGTTAAATCTACACTATATGGAGAATATGATAGAAAAAGAGTTGGAGTCGTTCTGACAACGGGAAGGGTAGATGTGCTGTCCACAAGAATTTATGTCAAAGTGGTAACTTTGGATTTAAGGTGTTTAGAGGGGTCTGAGCAAAAAGTGGTTGGGAGAAAAGTTGTAGAGCGTGGTGGATTTCTTAAGAAAAAAGTTGGTTTCAAGTTGATTGCATTAACGGAAAAAAAGATATGGAGTAAAAAGTGCATTTTTGAAGAGGTTGCATAAAAGTGACCTTAACTATATTTTGTTTTTGCGTTAGAAGGAAAGTGTTGGGAGATGAAAGATAGAGAATTAAATTCTGCATCGAATAAGCTTTGTTTTATGTTTTTTCGACTTTTTTTGAAAAAGTTATGAATTTTTTAAGAAATTAAAATTTTGGGGAAAATTTTTTAAATTTGACGATCTAGACCGTCCGATCTGGAAAGTTAAGCAACGTTGAGCTGTTTTTTGTAACTTTCGAAGTATTTGTCGGAAAAAGATGATTAAGGTGTCATTCGACGTGGAAAAATCAGGCGAATTTTTTAAAAATATTTTTGAAGGGGTCACTTGAGTCTGAGGGTGGGATATTTGAGTCTGAAGGTTAAAATCAGTGGAAATAAATTTTAAAAATTGTAAAAATTAAAGGGAATATTAAAAAATGAGTTTTTACTAAAAAGGACACTTGAGTCTCATTTATAACTTTTAGTCTAGGACTGAAATTTTATAAAAATTTTATAAAAATGAGGCAATTAATTTATAAGTTAATTTTACGTTTAATCTATCTTGAAAAATTAAGAACGCGCCGCAGAAAACGCGTTGCCGGAGGCAACCGCCAGAATTAAAAATTATTTTTTTAAAATTAGGAACGCGCCGCAGAAAACGCGTTGCCGGAGGCAACCGCCAGAATTAAAAATTATTTTTTTTAAATTAGGAACGCGCCGCAGAAAACGCGTTGCCGGAGGCAACCGCCAGAATTAAAAATTATTTTTTAAAAATTCGGAACGCGTTGCTGAAAACGCGTTGCCGGAGGCAACCGCCAGAATTAAAAATTATTTTTTAAAAATTCGGAACGCGTTGCATATAACGCGTTGCCGGAGGCAACCTCCAGAATTAAAAATTATTTTTTAAAAATTCGGAACGCGTTGCTGAAAACGCGTTGCCGGAGGCAACCGCCAGAATTAAAAATTATTTTTTAAAAATTCGGAACGCGTTGCAGATAACGCGTTGCCGGAGGCAACCGCCAGAATTAAAAATTATTTTTTAAAAATTCGGAACGCGTTGCAGATAACGCGTTGCCGGAGGCAACCGCCAGAATTAAAAATTATTTTTTAAAAATTCGGAACGCGTTGCAGATAACGCGTTGCCGGAGGCAACCGCCAGAATTAAAAATTATTTTTAAAAAATTCGGAACGCGTTGCCGAAAACGCGTTGCCGGAGGCAACCGCCAGAATTAAAAATTATTTTTTAAAAATTCGGAACGCGTTGCATATAACGCGTTGCCGGAGGCAACCGCCAGAATTAAAAATTATTTTTTAAAAATTCGGAACGCGTTGCTGAAAACGCGTTGCCGGAGGCAACCGCCAGAATTAAAAATTATTTTTTAAAAATTCGGAACGCGTTGCAGATAACGCGTTGCCGGAGGCAACCGCCAGAATTAAAAATTATTTTTTAAAAATTCTTAAAAAAATTTATGTAAAATTGGGAAGGGTGGCTCCAATTGTCAAAAGTGAATTAAAACGCGTTTTCGATATCCTATGTTGTAGAGCGTCCCCTGGCGCTCCGAAAAAGGTATAACATGTCGGGGGTCCATTTGAGTCTAAAAAAGTTATGGCCAATGTTCGCAAATGTCGCGAAAATTAAATTGACTCTAACTTTGTCGAAAATTTTTTTAGAATTTTTCTGACACCGGATTTGGACTCAGCGCGTGTCAGAGTACCATATAGGCCGTTTTATAGGTCAAAATTCGGAAATTTTGTCCCTTCGAATTTTTCAAAAGGGGTACCCCTTTTGGGGGATTTATGGGATTTTTTAAATTGATATAACTTTTAATGGGATGGTTATTTTTGAATGGGTCTTGCTTTATAAAATCAAGCAAAAAATTAGAAATTTTTTGAGCCCAAAAAATTTCGAAAAAATCCGAAAATGGGGGTGTAGGGGTAGAATTTCGAAAAACCCAAAATTTCGAGGTTTTTTGAAATTTTTTCGAGTTTTTTGCCGGCGGTTCGGGGCATAGGTATTTTTCCTGGATAGAGCAGATTTTTCTGCATATTATGGGATTTTAAAATTTTTAAAAATTTAAACTTTGGCCGAAATATGATTTTTTACAAATTTCACTGATTTTTTGAGGCAGAAATTTCAGGCCAAAAAATATTTTTTCCAAAATGGATATAAATATGGCAAATGAGATATCATTCGAAAGCTCTCATCGAGATTATTCTAAAAATATTTTTTTCGAAATTTTTCGATACATTTTGACGAATGTACAGAGATTCGAAAATTTATGGGGGTGAGTACCGTAACCGGAGAATGATGGGAGGGAGTGAGGAAAATGATTGACAGGTGAAATGATGACAGAGAGGCGAAACTTTTCTGCGTCTCTGACATGCGGGGCAACCCGTAGAAGAAATTAAAGGGAAATTTTGTATATGGGGGAAATTTTTGTGGGAGGGTAAGCTGGATCCTGTTATGGATCCGAAGCAGAAGCATGCTTCTGCTTCATGTTTCGAGTTTCAACTTTCGAAACTCGAAGCAACTTTGCTTCAAGTTTTGAATTTTCGAAACTCGAAGCAAATTTGCTTCAAGTTTTGAATTTTCGAAACTCGAAGCAAATTTGCTTCAAGTTTTGAATTTTCGAAACTCGAAGCAAATTTGCTTCAAGTTTTGAATTTCGAAACTCGAAGCAAATTTGCTTCAAGTTTCGAAAATTCAAAACTTGAAGCAAAGTTGCTATATGTTTTGAAATTTTGAAACCTGAAGCAAATTTGCTTCGAGTTTTGAAATTTTGATTTTTGAAGAAAAAAACTTTAATTTTTGAAATTTTTGCTTTTTGAAGCAAATTTGGGTCAGTTTTTCAAGGATGAGGGCCGAAGGCCCGAGTCTCAACCCATCTAAGAGGCAGAGTAGTGGTTGGCGAGGGCCGAAGGCCCGAGCTTCAACACATCTAAAAGGCAGAGTAGTGGTCGGCGAGGGCCGAAGGCCCGAGCTTCAACCCGTCTAAAAGGAAGAGTAGAATTTGGCGAGGGCCGAAGGCCCGAAATTTCATCCCATCTAAAAGGAAGAATAGTTGGCGAGGGCCGAAGGGCCGAGCTTTTA
Source organism: Meloidogyne incognita (assembly GCA_036172945.1). NCBI lineage: Eukaryota > Metazoa > Nematoda > Chromadorea > Rhabditida > Meloidogynidae > Meloidogyne > Meloidogyne incognita. Next base: position 556,635 of record JARQAC010000006.1, on the reverse strand, counting down.
ACCCATATAAAAGGCTTATCAATTGTCCACCGAGGCCGAAGGCCGAGGAGTTTGGAGGCGAGGGCCGAAGGCCCGAAGCAACGCTCGGGCCAAAGGCCCGAGCTTTCAACCCATCTAAAAGGCATAGCAATTGTCCAACCGAGGAAGAAGGCCGAGGAGTTTGGGGGCGAGGGCCGAAGGCCCGAGCTTCAACCCATCTAAAAGGAAGAGTAGAAGTTGGCGAGGGCCGAAGGTCCGAGCCTCAACCCATCTAAAAGGAAGAGTAGTTGTTGGCGAGGGCCGAAGGCCCGAGCTTCAACCCATCTAAAAGGCAGAGCAATTGTCCAACCGAGGCCGAAGGCCGAGGAGTTTGGGGGCGAGGGCCGAAGGCCCGAGCTTTCAACCCATATAAAAGGCTGATCAATTGTCCACCGAGGCCGAAGGCCGAGGAGTTTGGAGGCGAGGGCCGAAGGCCCGAGCTTTCAGCCCATCTAAAAGGCAGAGCAATTTTCCAACCGAGGCCGAAGGCCGAGGAGTTTGGAGGCGAGGGCCGAAGGCCTGAGCTTTCAACCCATCTAAAAGGCTGATCAATTGTCCACCGAGGCCGAAGGCCGAGGAGTTTGGAGGCGAGGGCCGAAGGCCCGAGCTTCAACCCATCTAAAAGGCAGAGCAATTGTCCACCGAGGCCGAAGGCCGAGGAGTTTGGAGGCGAGGGCCGAAGGCCCGAGCTTTCAACCCATCTGAAAGGCTGATCAATTGTCCACCGAGGCGAGGGCCGAAGGCCCGAGCTTTCAACCCATCTTTCAACCCATCTAAAAGGCAGAGCAAATGTCCACCGACATTTGCTCTGGAGGCTCGGGCCTTCGGCCCTCGCCTCCAAACTCCGAAGGCCGAGGAGTTTGGAGGCGAGGGCCGAAGGCCCGAGCTTCAACCCATCTAAAAGGCAGAGCAATTGTCCACCGAGGCCGAGGAGTTTGGAGGCGAGGGCCGAAGGCCCGAGCTTTCAACCCATCCCTGAAGGCAGAGCAAAGACTCACCGAGGCCGAAGGCCGAGGATTTTGGGGGCGAGGGCCGAAGGCCGAGGAGTTTGGAGGCGAGGGCCGAAGGCCCGAAGCAACGATCGGGCCGAAGGCCTGAGCTTTCAACCCATCTAAAAGGCAGAGCAATTGTCCAACCGAGGCCGAAGGCCGAGGAGTTTGGAGGCGAGGGCCGAAGGCCCGAGCTTTCAACCCATCTAAAAGGCAGAGCAAATGTCCACCGAGGCCGAAGGCCGAGGAGTTTGGAGGCGAGGGCCGAAGGCCCGAGTTTCAACCCATCCAAAAGGCTGATCAATTGTCCACCGAGGCCGAAGGCCGAGGAGTTTGGAGGCGAGGGCCGAAGGCCCGAAACAACGCTCGGGCCGAAGGCCCGAAACAACGCTCGGGCCAAGGCCCGAGCTTTCAGCCCATCTAAAAGGCAGAGCAATTTTCCAACCGAGGCCGAAGGTCGAGGAGTTTGGAGGCGAGGGCCGAAGGCCCGAGCTTTCAACCCATCTAAAAGGCTGATCAATTGAAAAGAAAGGCTGATCAAAAAAGGCTGATCAATTGTCCACCGAGGCCGAAGGCCGAGGAGTTTGGAGGCGAGGGCCGAAGGCCCGAGCTTTCAACCCATCTAAAAGGCAGATCAATTGTCCACCGAGGCCGAAGGCCGAGAGGTTTGGAGGCGAGGGCCGAAGGCCCGAAGCAATGAAAAGTCAGGGCTAATCTTTGCCGGCGAGGGCCGAAGGCCCGAAGCAATAAAAAGGCAGGGCAATTCTTTACCGGCGAGGGCCGAAGGCCCGAAGCAATGAAAAGGTAGAGCTAATCTTTTCTTCCAGCATATTATCTTTCTAGCAGCGCGCGAAGCGCGCCCCAAAGCCGTTAGGCTTTCCAACGGGCACCCCAAACTAAACAGCCAGAGTATCCTAATGGGAATTGCATACGTAAGTTACCGCCATCGCATACGTAACCCACAGCTAGTTATCTATATATAATAGTAACGAGGCAGTCAGCTAAAAAAAAGTCCCCAGAGCTTTTGAGTGGGTGTATCGGGGTGGGGAAAAAAGTATTAGATGCGCAATACTATGTAGTTTTCAGGAAAACCTCCAAAAGTTGGGGTCAAGAAGCGAAAAAAAGAGTTATTTTGAAAAAACATGAATTTTCGAAACTTTGACGTGAAATTTGAATGTAAAGATGAAGTCGGGGGAAGTTGGGTCAGTTACAAGGTTAAATCTACACTATATGGAGAATATGATAGAAAAAGAGTTGGAGTCGTTCTGACAACGGGAAGGGTAGATGTGCTGTCCACAAGAATTTATGTCAAAGTGGTAACTTTGGATTTAAGGTGTTTAGAGGGGTCTGAGCAAAAAGTGGTTGGGAGAAAAGTTGTAGAGCGTGGTGGATTTCTTAAGAAAAAAGTTGGTTTCAAGTTGATTGCATTAACGGAAAAAAAGATATGGAGTAAAAAGTGCATTTTTGAAGAGGTTGCATAAAAGTGACCTTAACTATATTTTGTTTTTGCGTTAGAAGGAAAGTGTTGGGAGATGAAAGATAGAGAATTAAATTCTGCATCGAATAAGCTTTGTTTTATGTTTTTTCGACTTTTTTTGAAAAAGTTATGAATTTTTTAAGAAATTAAAATTTTGGGGAAAATTTTTTAAATTTGACGATCTAGACCGTCCGATCTGGAAAGTTAAGCAACGTTGAGCTGTTTTTTGTAACTTTCGAAGTATTTGTCGGAAAAAGATGATTAAGGTGTCATTCGACGTGGAAAAATCAGGCGAATTTTTTAAAAATATTTTTGAAGGGGTCACTTGAGTCTGAGGGTGGGATATTTGAGTCTGAAGGTTAAAATCAGTGGAAATAAATTTTAAAAATTGTAAAAATTAAAGGGAATATTAAAAAATGAGTTTTTACTAAAAAGGACACTTGAGTCTCATTTATAACTTTTAGTCTAGGACTGAAATTTTATAAAAATTTTATAAAAATGAGGCAATTAATTTATAAGTTAATTTTACGTTTAATCTATCTTGAAAAATTAAGAACGCGCCGCAGAAAACGCGTTGCCGGAGGCAACCGCCAGAATTAAAAATTATTTTTTTAAAATTAGGAACGCGCCGCAGAAAACGCGTTGCCGGAGGCAACCGCCAGAATTAAAAATTATTTTTTTAAAATTAGGAACGCGCCGCAGAAAACGCGTTGCCGGAGGCAACCGCCAGAATTAAAAATTATTTTTTAAAAATTCGGAACGCGTTGCTGAAAACGCGTTGCCGGAGGCAACCGCCAGAATTAAAAATTATTTTTTAAAAATTCGGAACGCGTTGCATATAACGCGTTGCCGGAGGCAACCTCCAGAATTAAAAATTATTTTTTAAAAATTCGGAACGCGTTGCTGAAAACGCGTTGCCGGAGGCAACCGCCAGAATTAAAAATTATTTTTTAAAAATTCGGAACGCGTTGCAGATAACGCGTTGCCGGAGGCAACCGCCAGAATTAAAAATTATTTTTTAAAAATTCGGAACGCGTTGCAGATAACGCGTTGCCGGAGGCAACCGCCAGAATTAAAAATTATTTTTTAAAAATTCGGAACGCGTTGCAGATAACGCGTTGCCGGAGGCAACCGCCAGAATTAAAAATTATTTTTAAAAAATTCGGAACGCGTTGCCGAAAACGCGTTGCCGGAGGCAACCGCCAGAATTAAAAATTATTTTTTAAAAATTCGGAACGCGTTGCATATAACGCGTTGCCGGAGGCAACCGCCAGAATTAAAAATTATTTTTTAAAAATTCGGAACGCGTTGCTGAAAACGCGTTGCCGGAGGCAACCGCCAGAATTAAAAATTATTTTTTAAAAATTCGGAACGCGTTGCAGATAACGCGTTGCCGGAGGCAACCGCCAGAATTAAAAATTATTTTTTAAAAATTCGGAACGCGTTGCAGATAACGCGTTGCCGGAGGCAACCGCCAGAATTAAAAATTATTTTTTAAAAATTCGGAACGCGTTGCAGATAACGCGTTGCCGGAGGCAACCGCCAGAATTAAAAATAATTTTGTTTAATTAGGAACGCGCTGCAGAAAACATGCGGGCCGAAGGCCCGCATGTTTATTTTATGACTTAAATTCAAAAATTTATAACTTTTGAAGTATTAGTCGTAGAAAGATGTTTGAGTTGTCATTCGATGGGGAATTGAATGGGGAATTGAATGACTATATTTTCAAAGGTGTCACTTGAGTCTGAGGGTTGGACATTTGAGTCTGAAGTTTTCAAATAGTGGGAAATTGATTCAAATTAATTTAAATCAGTTGTAATAACGCTGGAGTCAGCCTTTATACCCAAAAGCTATTAAAACTACTCAGCAATTCGCGCCGAACGCTGGTTTTTATATATATATATAAAAAACCCCAACTTGCCCCTATTTTTGGGGGTAAAATCCCTTTCAAAAATTCCGCCGGCCGAAGGCCGGCGGCTGGAATTTTTTGAAGGGTACATTTGTCCTGCAACTTTTTACGCTCTATTCAGGAAAACTATAACCTCGGCACTGAAACGTCGTTTTCGCACTGAAACGGCCAAGGGTGGTTTTTCAAACGGGAATAACTCGGGAGGCAAAAGTTGGATCAAAAAGTGTCTGCTGGGAGGCGATTAAGTTGGGAAAGGTACTATATCGTAGGAAAAATTTTGGGACCATTGGGTGGACGTTTGAGTGCGATGTGCCGTCGCGAAAATTGTACACCTCGTCCAAAAATGACACATGGTGTACGACGAAACTCACCGACAATTCGTGATCTATGTGCCATTCGATAGAGCTCCATGAGTTGGTTATGGGAAAATTTGGTTCAAATTTTTCTGACAATTTTGGGCAAAGTTATAGAATGCCAAAGGGTCAAAATGTCCAAAACCCCTAACGTGAAGGGTGGCTCCCATCGAATGTAATTATAAAAGTGGTTAAACTTGGGCAAATGGTTTCAACTCTTTTTTGGTATAATAGGGCACTAAATGTACTACAATTTTGTTGGGGGACACTTGAGTCTGAGATTTTTTTTGACATAGTTATGGGCACCAAAGTGACCTCGCCAAAACCGACTTTTTAACGCGTGAATTGAAACTCGATTTGAGTATCCTATCTTGTAGAGCGTCGCCTGAAACCTCTAAAAATATATACTTTGTTGGGCGTACACTTGAGTCTCAGAAAGTTATAGTGCAAAAAGTGGCATTTTTGGGGCCAAAAGTGGTCGGTTTTTTGAGTGTAACTTTTTTTAAAAAATTTTTAAAAATAAACGGACTTCAGATTCGTGCTCAACACATATTGGAGCACCATAAAACATATTTTTCTCGAGGTCGAATTTTTGACCCATTTTTGAAGGCCCCTTATCAAATTTTTTGGTGAAATTTAAATCGAGTGTAACTTTGTTGATTTTTGTCGTAGCCAAACGAATTAAAGCTTATAAAATAGAGCAAAAAATTACAAATTTTTTGAGCTATTTAAATTTTTGAAACTTTTAACCCGAGGCCTGGTAGGGTCGATTTTTTGAAAATTCAAAATTTATCGGTTTTTTAAAATTTTCTAAGGTATATCGAGGCTGAGGGGCGTTATAAATATTTTTATAAAATAGAGCAGAATTTTTGCTATATATTAAGCTTTTAAAATCTTTCAAAAGGGTTTATTTTTGGGGAGTAATGATTTTTTGAAAAATTACGTAAATTTTTCGGTCGAAATTTTCGGCCAAAAATTTATTTTTTCAAAATGACTTAAAATAGGGAAAATGTTATATCAATCGAAAGCCCTTATCGAGCTGAACATGAAAATATTTTTTCTGGAATTTTCTGACCATTTTGTCCAAAGTTACATAAGGTCGAAATTTCAGGTGTGGGGGTTTCGGAGCCAAAGGCCCTCAAACGGCGGGCCGGAGGCCCGCCGTGCGAGGGCCGAAGGCCCGAGCTTAAGATCCATCCCAAAACGAATCGCGAGGGCCGAAGGCCCGAGCTTAAGATCCATCCCAAAATGGATCGCGAGGGCCGAAGACTTAAGATCCATCCCAAAATGGATCGCGAGGGCCGAAGGCCCGAGCTTAAGATCCATTCATAAATGGATCGCGAGGGCCAAAGGCCCGATCTTAAGATCCATTTATAAATGGATCGCGAGGGCCAAAGGCCCAAGCTTAAGATCCATCCCAAAATGGGTCGCGAGGGCCGAAAACCCGGAGCAGTGAAAAAGCATGGCTAAACTATACCGGCGAGGGCCGAAGGCCCGAAGCAATGAAAAGGCAGGGCAAAACTTTACCGGCGAGGGCCGAAGGCCCGAAGCAATGAAAAGGCAGGGCAAAACATTACCGGTGAGGGCCGAAGGCCCGAAGCAATGAAAAGGCAGGGCAAAACTTTGCCGGCGAGGGCCTAAGGCCCGAAGCAATGAAAAGGCAGGGCAAAACATTACCGGCGAGGGCCGAAGGCCCGAAGCAATTAAAAGGCAGGGCAAAACATTACCGGCGAGGGCCGAAGGCCCGAGCTTAAGACCCATCTAAAAATGGATCGCGAGGGCCGAAGGCCCGAGCTTAAGATCCATCTCAAAATGAACCGCGAGGGCCGAAGCAATGAAAAGGCAGAGCTAAACTTTATCGGCGAGGGCCGAAGGCACGGAGCAATAAAAAGTCAGGGCAGATCTTAATGTTTCTAGCAGCGCGCGAAGCGCGCCCCAAAGCCGTTAGGCTTTCCAACGGGCAGAGCAAAATTTAAACCCAAAGCAAAATTAAACTGCCAGAGTATGCTATTCGTCGCCATACCCCAATGGGCACAACTAGTTGGTAATTTAAAACTTTTGGTGTAAATGCTTGAAAATTTCACTACGAGGTAGTGAAGTTCAAAAAATCATAACTTTAAGAATATCACCCGTATATAGCTATACCTGGTATTAAAATGAAGAGTAGATTCAGATCTAGGCTGTACTTTAGTACGTGGGTGCAGGCTTTAATTTACAAATGTTATACCATTCGAAAGAGCTCGTCGAGCTGAGTCGAATGCCACCAAAATTAGATCTAGGAAAAATTTCTGGACCGAGATATAGGTCCCTGAAGTTTGAAAAACCATAGGGGGGACCAAGCACTTTTTTGGGGTGAAAAATTCGAAAATGCAAATGATACCTCATTTGAAAGAGCTCCTCGAGCTGAGTCGAATGACACCAAAATCAACAAAATCCGACTTGATTGGACAAAGTTCTGATCTTTTCTTTTAGCTCCTTACCTATGGCATCTGTGGAGATTTTTGCTGCTACAGAGGCTCCAAATACGTCCAGAACAAGGGAGATAAGAATAGGTTTATGTTACGAGCCCAGACCCATCGCCCGTAGACTCCCCGCGAGGCGCGTGCCGCAAAACCCCGCGCGAAGCGCGGGGTTTTGCACAAGCGCCTCGCCGACGCTCCATAGGTTTAGGTTTTTTGTTTTTTTGTGTCATAACTTTTTCTAATCTTGTTCAATCATGGTGATATTGGTCTCATTCGACTCAGCTCGTCGAGCTCTTTCGAATGAGGTATTATTTGTATAAAAAATTTTTTATTTCAAAAATCGCCCCTTTGTATCTTAGGTTTTTAGGGGGTTTATATCTCGGTCCAATCAAGTCGGATTTCGTTGATTTTGGTGTCATTCGACTCAGCTCGATGAGCTCTTTCGAACGAGGTATAATTTGCATATTCGAATTTTTTACCCCAAAATTGAGCTTACTCCCCCCTATGGTTTTTCAAACTTCAGGGACCTATATCTCGGTCCAGAAATTTTTCCTAGATCTAATTTTTGTGGCATTCGACTCAGCTCGACGAGCTCTTTCGAATGGTATAACATTTGTAAATTAAAGCCTGCACCCACGTACTAAAGTGACCCCCAGATCTATATGTTTATTAATAATGAAAAAGAAAATTTGTAAAACAACACCCCTAAAAATTCAATCGAAAAAAACGGCCACTAATTATGACGCGACCTAATATTTATTGTGTAAAAATGTTGGATATTGTATATTTACTAGGGTTAGAAACAAACGGTTTGTCGAACCGGAATCGAAAACCGGTAGTCGAAACCGGCGATAACAAAAATCGGTGACCTGCGATCTCCTGTAAGCTTGTTGCTAGAGGTCGGCAAAATCGCATTCCCGGGATCCCGTAACGGGATTTTTTTCAACATTTTGTACGGGACGGGATCCTGCGGGATTAATCACGGAAATCCCGGTAATCGATTTCCAGCGCTAAAACCGGGATTCCTTGACGGGATCCCGTAAAATCCCGTACTGGGTACCGTCCCGTGCTCTAATTATTGCTATTTGAAAAATGAAGGCTACCGTATACCAGAAAATGTAACATTATGCCACAATAAAATATTTTTTCTAAAAATTCTAAATTTAAAATTCTTTTCACTTTATCATTTTCAATATTAAATATTCGTTTATTTAAGAAACAAAAATTAAATTTTTACATTTTTTAAAATTCTCCTTTTCCCTCGTTTATTCAAGTCCAAAGTTGCCTCAACAAAGGATTTGCAATATTTCTATTTAAACTGGGCATATTCTCCCCATTTTCTTGTCTGTTTTGTTCATCCGATACCCGAACAAGACGATAATTTGTAGATTTGGGTTTTGTAGGGGAATTAAATAAAAGGGAACGAACATCATTTTTTGTTTTTATTCCCCCAAATTTTTTAATTAAAGAATTTGAGACTAAACGAATAAGTAAAGGGTTCTCCAATATTCACACAAAACACAACTTCTCCAATATTCACATCTCCAATAACGTTTGTTGGCAGCACCATTTTTGTATTTTACATAAATAAATCCTTCAAAAACTAATTTGTCGGCATTTTTTGTTGATTTGACAAAAGATGCCATTAACCTCTAAAAAATAAAAATATTAAAGAACACCAAATAAAAACCCTACAGATCGATTTCCTATTGATCGCCAGTGAAAACAATTAATTCATCTACTATCTCACTGTCTCTCTTGTTTTTGCATACTCTCTTTAATTATTACCGTGTCCCGACAAAATAGCACGGAACAAAATGGTACCGTGACAAAAACAGACATAATGGTACTGAACGATAAAAAAGACAAAAGGATTCTAAGGCTGAGAATCGACAAAATGTTACTAAAAGTAAATATTGACAAAATAATACTATGGGTAAAAAAGACAAAATGGTACCATTGGTAAAAATAGATGAAACAGTACAAAACGAAAAAAAGACAAAATGGTACTATGGGTAAAAAAGACAAAACAGTACAACGTCAAAAAAAAGACAAATTGGTACAAAACTTATTTTTTTCGGTTTTATTCCCAAAATTGCCTCAACAAAGGATTTCGATATTCCTCAGTTGTTGGAGCAAACCGCTACATATCCTTACACTCTGTCCCAAAAATATACATCCACCTATATTTTGTGTCATAAGTCCGTAAGTTGTTAACGGATTTGAATGAAAGTTTAACTCATAATGCAAAAAGACATTTTAAACCAATATTTAAAATTTGAAAAAATTCTAATAAGGTACTCAATACTTACAACTATTTTTTTGTAAAATAGGTGTCCCATAAATATACATCCACTTTACAAAAAAGTTATTTCCGATTATAGGAAAAATCTACAAAAATTCCAGTAAACTTATACATTGATATTATAAAAAAGTAAAAAGAAAGTAGGTCAATATCTTAACCCGAAGCCGAGATCCTGAGACCTCGAAAATCAACGTAAAACAGGGTTTTTCAAATTCAAAAAATATTTTCGACCCCTTATGGATTACTGTAAATTTTGATTTTGGGCTCATTCGAAAGCCCTTGAAATTTGCTACAAAACAGCAACAATCTTATTTTTCAGAAAAATTTTTAATCAGAGAAGCAGGCATTTAAACTTTTAATGCCGAAAAAACGCCTAAATGCCCCATAAAATTAGCACCGGGAAATTAACGACCTACGTCTGTCAACCAAATTTTTTCTCAAATACTAGATCAAATTTATCTTATAGTAAATTTTATGGGCTTTCGAATGATCCTAAAATGAGAATTTAAAAACGACCATAAGGGGTCGAAAATATTTTTTGAATTTGAAAAACCCTGTTTTACGTTGATTTTCGAGGTCTCAGGATCTCGGCTTCGGGTTAAGATATTGACCTACTTTCTTTTTACTTTTTTATAATATCAATGTATAAGTTTACTGGAATTTTTGTAGATTTTTCCTATAATCGGAAATAACTTTTTTGTAAAGTGGATGTATATTTATGGGACACCTATTTTACAAAAAAATAGTTGTAAGTATTGAGTACCTTATTAGAATTTTTTCAAATTTTAAATATTGGTTTAAAATGTCTTTTTGCATTATGAGTTAAACTTTCATTCAAATCCGTTAACAACTTACGGACTTATGACACAAAATATAGGTGGATGTATATTTTTGGGATAGAGTGTATTAATCAACAAAATCGAGTCTTGTGAAAAGATAGTATAAAAGGCTCAAGTTTTTTTGACTAAATCTTTCTCTCATCAATCAACAACAAATCTTCTACCTGCTAAAACAAATCCCTTAACAACAATGAATCTTCTACCTGTCGAATCAAAACTTGACGTCTTCAAATGCCTCAACTTTTACCAATTGAACAACTTTCAACTGTCAAATCGTCATCTTTGTGAAGTGATCGTCAACTACAACAAAGAATTGGCTAGGAAAGTGTTTTGTTCTGTTGAATTGGTTGCTAATTATAAGGGTTTTGCTCTTTAATCGAGTATAAAATTTTTGTTTTTCAGATGTTTGTAAAGAGTTGGAGTGTGCTTCTAATGAATTGGACATGGATTTAAGCGAAGAAGACAAATTAAAGGTAAAAATTGGGGTGCCATATAGCCTAAAAATTCTCATTTTTTAGTATCAAGCAGCAATTCAAGAACGGATTCCTTTCTACCTTGATCACAAAAACGAATCTGATGCAGGCGATAAAACGAATGGAATTGGGAATTTGTTGTTTGAATCAGGAGAAATAAGTAAACTTTTGAGTGTCTGTGTTGTTTCCCTACCATACCCAATTTTTCAGTAATGTACAAAATGGACAGTTATTTCTTTGATATTTTTTGGTTAATTATCTTGCACTGATTGGATCGTGCTACAGAGAAAGTTTGTGAAATTAAACAAAAAAATGACTGTCCATTTTGTGTATTGTGGGAAAAAATTGGATAGGGGAGGGAAACAACACAAGTTAAACTTTTGAAGCTTTTATCAGTTAACTTTTTTAATTTCTAGATGGAACATCGCCCAAATTTCTTCGTCTCCAATTACAACAATATCCACAAACAATTGAAGAAGTGCTTGTTTTTCGTTTCTGGCTTGAAAAACTTTCACATTGCTTCACCGAAAACTTCAAAGTTGAACAAGGCTATATCAATCCGGACATTCTTGAATTATTTTTTGGCGATTCTCCGTTCAAATTCCACACAAAATATTTTTATCTGGTTCACAAAGAATTCGGTTTTTCTAGAGAATACGATTTTATGTATCATCACGTTGTTATTCACGGATATCGAGGCTTTTATCTTATTGGACGGAAAATGCATGGCGAACTGTTAAAAGAAGAAGAACGTTATTTTCAAATGCTGGATGAGGATGACGAAGAATTTTACAAAATTGTGGAATATGAAATGTTTGCTGTAGATAATCCACAAGAACATAAAATTATGTATTTATGTTTTCCTATTGGTTCTAAGAAAGCGCGCATTTTGGGGATTAGATGTTATGATTTTTTGCATTAAATTTGTATTGTATTTGTGTTGTGATTTGTATTTATTGTGTAAAAATGTTGGATATTGTATATTTACTAGGGTTTAACACAATCGAAAACTGGTGGTCGGAACCGGGGATACCGGTGACCGTTAATTCTGAGACTTCCCGCAAGTTTATTGCTAGGCTAAAAATGAATGTTAACTGTTGTGTCCGTACTTGCAGAAAGAATGTAAATTTAAATAAATAACCCATCATCGGGTTGATGGTGGCACAGTCGGTTGTGCTTCGGTCTGGGCTCGTTCCATGATGGTTCTATTCTATCTCCCATCCAATGGATTTTTCCATAGCATGAACGTCTCGAATATAATATGTATTTAACGTTATACCAGAAAATGTAACATTATGCCACATTAAAATATTTAGAGTTCGAACCCGGGCCGGGCCCGGGACCGGGTTTTCCGGGCCCGGTAGCCCCGAACCGGGTATTTTTGAGAAAATCCGGTTTTTCGGGGTTTCCGGGTTTTCGGGGTTTTAGCCCGGAAAACCCGGCCCGGGTCGCATCTGAAAAATCCGGGCCCGGTCCGGGTCCAACTTCGAGTAAATTTTATAAAATATTCTGACTTTTTGGTGAATTCTTGCTCCTTAAACGTCCAAAAATTGAAAAATTTTCGCCTGCGGCGCTGATAAAACAAACTTATTATTCAAAGAACTTACATCCCCTTGTCTTATCCCTTAATCCTTCAAAATCATGGCTGGGCGTTGAGATATCGAGGATTGAGGCATCCTAATGGAGATTAGAAGTCCCGCAAATAAAGTAAATCTCCCGATAATATTTAAACCCAAATTTATCCCGCAAATAAAGTAAATCCTCGATATCCGCCTTAATCCTACAAATCCACATTAACCCCACCAAATCGCAGATTAAATAATTATAGAGAGGAAAACGAGGAGTTAGAGGTATATCTAATCCCTGAAAGAGACTATCTGTTCCCTGAAAATCCCTATTAATCCTTCCAGATCCTGTATCGACACAACCGCAAGTCGATACATAACATATAGATGGAAGATAAAACAAATTTTAATTATTTTCTATTCAAAATAAGAAAAATTTCAGCGAAAATACTAAAATTTGACCATTTTTTAAATTTTGAAAAAACCGGGTCCGGGCCCGGGTGTAAAAAAACCGGGTTTTCGGGGTTTCCGGGTTTTCGGGGTTTTAGCCCAGAAAACCCGGCCCGGGTCGGGGCGGAAGAAAAAAACCCGGATACCGGGCCCGGCAAAGTGAAAAGTTCGAACTCTAAAAATATTTTTTCTCAAAAAATCCCAAATTCAAAATTCTTTAAACTTTATCATTTTCAATATTAAATACTCGATTATTTAAAGTTAATTTTTTACATTTTTTAAAATTCTCCTTTTCCTCTGTTTTTCAAGTCCACAGCTGCCTCAACAAAGGATTTGCAATATTTCTATTTAAACTGGGCATATTCTCCCCATTTTCTTGTCTGTTCTGTTCATCCGATACCCGAACAAGACGATAATTTGTAGATTTGGGTTTTGTAGGGGAATTAAATAAAAGGGAACGAACATCATTTTTTGTTTTTATTCCCCCAAATTTTTTAATTAAGGAATTTGAAACTAATCGAATAAGTAAAGGATTGTTGTTATTGTCGGTTAGGGAACGTCCATTGATGGAGCTGCTACGCTTTTCTTTGAAAAAATTTTAGAAGAAAGGGAATTTATCTTACCTTCATTTAAAAGTTCTGTTGCCAAATCCAATGATTTTTCAAGTTCGGGAAGACGGTTTAACGGCAGATCCGCAAACCTACATAGTTAAAAATGGATTTTTATTGCGGAGAGGATTAAATTGTGTTTTAGAGGAATTAAGGCTCATAACGTTTCCAACATTTTAGAATACCTTTATTTAAAGTAACCTTATTTATGGTTCCGAATCGACAATCATAATTACTCTCACTTTTAGTAGATACCAGGGTTGTTAGTTCTTGGAAAATCTTCGAATATCCGGTACCAAACCGAAGAAACGAGACGAAAAATCGTAAGTTCTTCGGTTCGGTTCGGTCCAAAACCGACGACTGATCCCATGTTTGTAAAAAAAGGAAGGAACCAAGGAACCAAACAGAAAATCCTTGCTTCTTCAGTTCTGTTCCACTGTTAACTTTTTTTTAATTTTAGGAGAAAGGGAAACGAGGAAGTTAGATAATCTAATAGTCATCAATCATAAATTTTTTAATTCATTAAAAATTAATTTAAAAACTAACTCATCATAAAAATACAAATTTTCAGCAGCTTCTCCTTCCAAAAATGACATCAGAAAAAATAAAAATACATTTTTTTGCTAAAAATTATTTTCTGTTAGGGAAAGATAAAAATTTTATTTTTCAGAAAAATTTTTTGAACCCAATTTATTTTTATTTTTTGTTATTTTTGTAACGCCTCCCCTACCCTTTAATAATAATTAAATGGATAGACCCAATTATTTTTTTAAATAATTTTTTTGAAAAAATTTTGAGTGAAAATAACAGATAAAATTCCTTTTTTAATATTAAAAAAAAAGGGTTTTTTGTGGGTTAAATATGGCAAAAAAAAATTTATAAAATTTTTATTAAAATTTTATTAACACCTGTCAATTTTTTTAAAAATAGTTTTTTTAGAATTTTAAACTAATTTTTTTTAATTAATTTTGGATATAGTTTAGTCGAGGGCCTGCACCGAACCGGGACAAATGATACGTCAATCGATTCGTCTCGGCGAGCTGAGTCGAACGGTACCACTCTCTAGGTGCGGAAATGCCTGTGGACCGAGATATAGGTCCCTGAAATTTAAAAAACCAAAGGGGGGAGTAAGCACTTTTTTGTGGTGAAAAAATCGATTTTCTGAATGATAGCTCATTCGAAAGAGCTCCTCGAGCTGAGTCGAAAGACACCAAAATCACAGTGATTGGACAAGTTTGAGCCGAGATATAGGGCTCGAAATGGTCAACGTAAACCTATGGAGCGTCGGCGAGGCGCTTGTGCAAAACTCCGCGCTTCGCGCGGAGTTTTGCGGCACAACGCCTCGCGGGGAGTCTACGCCTCGCGGGGAGTCTATTTCCTTATCATTTTTTCATTTTTCCTCCATTTTCTCCCTTAATTTTCATGAGGCAAGTATTCAAAAGGATTATGAGGTCGGAATAAATTGTTGATTGTACTCAAGAAGCCAGATTTCTTCCTTTTTCAGCGCCGCAGTCAAAAATTTTTGAAATTTCAGAAAAAAATCCCCCCCCCCCCCAAAATGGCGAAAAGGAAAAAATTTGGGGAAGGGCTGGGGCAAAAAAAAAGTGAATTTTTTTGGCCTACGGCCTCTGAAATTTCAAAAATTTTTGCCTGCGGCGCTGAAAAAGGAAGAAATCTGGCTCTCCCCCCAATTTGACTACAACAATCGGCACTTAATGTAGTATTGCTTAAAGTATCCCATTCTGGATTTTGATGGTCTAATCCTCTTTAAAATAGATTTAAAAATAATTTAAAAAAATATTCACAAAAATAAGAATTTTATTTTTAATTTTAACCGATAAAAATTAACCCTCAGGCTTCACGAAAAAATTAAAAAATTACGTATAATTTTTAAAAAATCCCCTACAAATAAAACAACGATATTTGACTAAAAATCCACGAAAAAATTTTAGAAAAAATCTGGACAAAAAATCGGCCGTGCTAGTCAATAATCCGATTCTAGAGAACCCCAAAAACCATATCTCTCATAACATGTGTCGAACCCGGGACCCTTCTAACTCCCAAACTGACACGTAAACCAATACACTAGTGATGTTCGAGACTCTCGGTCTCGGTTCCCGAGTCGGGAAATTTCCCGGGTTTTTTGAGCTCTCGGTCTCGGTCTCGGTGTTTTAGTCTTGGAAAACGAGACCAAATTTACACCCCTAATGCCGGAAATTTTTGATCATCTAAACTTCAAAAAATTTTTGCCTGTGGTTCTTACAATTGATTTTTTCTATTAAGGCCTTCCAAATTTTTCAAAATTTTCGCCTGCGGCGCAAAAAGAGATTTTATGGAAGAGGGTTTCGGGCCGGGTTTTGAAAAATTCACAGGTCGGGGGTTCGGGTAAAAATACTCCCTCTTAATCTCTCGACTCTCGGTCTCGACTCTCGGTCTCGGGTCGGGACTCGGTCTCGGGGTCGATTCCCGGTCTCGGTCTCGGCTCTCGACTCTCGGCTTTTTTTCACTCTCGAACATCACTACAATACACCACTGCAGTGACGACGCAACTTTCTTTTCTTTTTGAATTAACCCATCAGTAATAATCGACTCCTGTTCAGCTCTATGCATTATAAATTCTTTTTCTTCAACTAAAATAAAAATTATAATTTAATCCAAATATTTTTACATGCCTGCAAGGCTCTTTAAATGCTCTTTTGGAGAAATTTCATTTTTCTCATTTTTAAATTTTTCATTTTTTTCAATTTTATTTTCATCATTGATTTCCTCAGTTCTTTTAATTCTTAAATTTTGTAAGCGTTTTTGAAAGTCAATAGGTCCAGAAATTGGAGCAGTATCTACAACATAAGTAGTTGAATCAGCTAGACGATTTATCCTTGAAAAAAATTTTCTAATTAAATAAAATAGAGCCGGAAGGGATTTTCTTAGGAGCATTCCGGGAATTGTAAAAATAAGTATTCCAGATCTAGAAAAATTCCGGACCGGAAAAAAATTTTCCGGATCCATTCGGATATATTAGACACTTCAACTTTTTATTATAAAATTATTTCCCATCGAGCGTGATCGAACCTCCTTCCAGTTTCCACCAATAACTCTAAATTATCCCACTACACCAAAGTAGACAAAACGGCATTTCTCTTGTGGTGGTTTTATTGGCTGGATATTAAACATTCCGAAAATATTTCAGAAAACATTAGACACCTCAACTTTTTATTATAAAATTATTTCCCATCAAGCGTGATCGAACCTCCTTCCAGTTTCCCCCAATAACTCTAAATTATCCCACTACACCAAAGTGACAATTCTCTTTTGGATAATTGCATTGACGGGGCGGTAGGTGTCTTCTATGAAATTTTGAATTTTTTTTTCAACTCACTTTTGAAACAAATTTTTTGAATTATTATTTCCTTCTTTATTTACAGAATTGTTACTAGACAATTTTCTTCTTTGTTCAATAAATTTAGCCTCACTACTAGGTCTTCGACGGCATCCAGTCGATTTAATCTGACCAACTAAAATTACATCTTCCCCATATTTTGGAGCAAGTAAAAGAGCAGCACCACCCCCATTTCCGCCTATTATTGTTGTTGTTCCAGAACGGTTAAAGCCTATTTAAATTTGGAGTTAAATTAAACAAAAATTAATTTTTTGTTGGTTTTATTAGGGTTTTATAGGTTTCCTCTCAGTGAATAAATTACTAAGTTAATCCTTAATTAAGTTTAACAATTGGATATTAAAAAAATATTAGAAAAACATTTTAGTGGTTTTTCCAATCTGAAAAAGTTTGCTTTTTTTTATTACAAATAATTAAATAAAAATTTAATGAATATTCATAAATCTTAAATATACTTCAATTCAAATTTTAAAAGGGCAAGAGCCTCCAATGAGCCACATCAGAAAGTTGTTCGATTTATTTAATAAGTGAAATTTTTAATTTAAACAATTTTCTGATTGCCGGTAATAAAAATTATTTAAAAAATTATCAAATTTTCTTTAGAGGCTATATATAAGCTTCTGTTGTTTTAAAAATTTTTAAATTTTTATCAAACTTAAATTTTGAAAACTGTAATAAACTTGGATAATAATAAAAATCTTATTTAATAATTTCCATTACTTTCTTTATTATTTGCGCCAAACTGTCAACCCATCATTTGAATAGGCGAGGAAAATTAAGAAGGAGAGGGAAAGGCAGAAAAAAGGCATTTTGCAGAATGCCTTTTGCGGACATGCGGGACACGAGCTGGACATTTACCAAAAAATCTATCCTAAAAATTATTTAAAATTTTAAACAAATATTTTGGTAATTAATTTTAAAAATAATTTAATTTAAAAAATTTTTCTCTTAATTGTCAACGATTGTTGGTTTTTCAACTTTTTATTTGTCAATGAATTCTTATGGACTTAGAGATTGGGAATTTGATTGGTTTTATGGTGTTGCTTGTGGTTCTTAAATTTATTTTTGGTACTTTATTTTTATTAATTTGTGACAAAGAACCTAATGTCTGAATTTACAAGTAGCTTTGGTTAAAGTCCTTTACCAAAACTTAGGCGTTATATTTAAAGGGGTGGAGGAAGTTTTTGAAGAAGAAACGAAATTCAAAAATTTTAATAAAAATAAATTAAAATAAAATTCAATATACCATAATTCGGTACTTTGTTCATATCCCGCCCCCACCCCTATTTGAGCTCAGATTAATTTTCCCTTTATTCTTTTCTGCCTCTCAACTTTCCTCCTTTATTAATATTAATTTTTGCCCTTAGTTTGATTTTTGCTGTTACCGTCTATTAATTCCTTCCTAATAGCTTGCCTATTACTTATCGTATTTGAGGGAAATGAATGATTGACAGTAAAGAAAAGTAAGCTGAGACTCAAATAGAGGGAGGGGCGGGATATGAGCATTCTTTTAAAGTAAATTTTTATTTTCTTTTCCTCATTTATTTCTTATTGTTTATAGGCGAGACATAAATTCTTTAAAATTTTCTCAAATTTCTTTAAATTTCTTTAACAAGTAGTTGCATCAGCTAAACGATTTATCCTTGAAAAAAATTCTTTTAAATAAAATAGAGCCGGAATGGATTTTCTTAGGAGCATTCCGGAAATTGTAAAAATAGTTATTTCGGATCCAAAAAAATTCCGGACCGGAAAAATTTTTTCCGGATCCATCCCGAATATATTAGACACTTCACTTTTATTATAAAATTATTTCCCATCGAGCGGGATCGAACCTCCTTCCAGTTTCCCCCAATAAATTAGGAATTATCCCACTACACTAAAGTGGCCAAAACAGCATCTCTCTTGGGGTGGCTTCATTCGGAAAATATTTCAGGAAACATTAGACACCTCAACTTTTCATTATAGAATTGTCTCCCAACAAAAGGGGTCGAACCCAGGACCTCTCTAACTCCCAAACCGGGACCTAAACCAATAAACCACTGCAGTCACAACTGGGATATTTTTATTTTTAAATTTACCCATCAGTAATAATCGACTCCTGCTCGGCTCTATGCATTATAAATTCTTTTTCTTCTACTAAAATTAAAATTATAATTTTTATAATTTGATCCAAATATTTTTACATGCCTGCAAGGCTCTTTAAATGCTCTTTTGGAGAAATTTCATTTTTCTCATTTTTAAATTCTTCATTTTTTTCAATTTTATTTTCATCGTTAATCTCTTCTGTTCTCTTAATTTTTAAATTTTGTAAGCGTTTTTGAAAGTCAATAGGTCCAGAAATTGGAGCAGTATCTCCAACATAAGTAGTTGAATCAGCTAAACGATTTATCCTTGAAAGAAAATTTTTTAATTAAATAAAATAGAGCCGGAATGGATTTTCTTAGGAAGATTCCGGAAATTGTAAAAATAAGTATTCCGGATCCAGAGAAAAATTCCGGACCGGAAAAAATTTTCCGGATTCATTCGAATATATTAGACACTTCAACTTTTTATTATAAAATTATTTTCCATCGAACGGGATCGAACCTCCTTTCAGTTTCCCCCAATAAATTAAAAATTATCCCACTACACCAAAGTAGCCAAAACGGCATTTTTTTGGGGTGGTTCCGAAAATATTTCAGAAAACATTAGACACCTCAACTTTTCATTATAAAATTGTCTCCCATCAAAAGGGATCGAACCATTCTCCCTCACAAATTAAAAATTATCCCACTACACTAAAGTGAGACCATTCTCCTGTGGTCACTTAGGGGGTGGCATTTTCAACTCACTTTTGAAACAAATTTTTTGAATTATTATTTCCTTCTTTATTTACAGAAACATTACTAGACAATTTTCTTCTTTGTTCAATAAATTTAGCCTCACTACTAGGTCTTCGACGGCATCCACTCGATTTAATCTGACCAACTAAAATTACATCTTTCCCATATTTAGAAGCAAGTAAAAGAGCAGCACCACCCCCATTTCCGCCTATTATTGTTGTTGTTCCAGAACGGTTAAAGCCTATTTAAATTTGGAGTTAAATTAAAAAAAATTAATTTTTTGTTGGTTTTATTAGGGTTTTATAGGTTTCCTCTCAGTGAACCAAATTTTCAATATTTGGTATCAGCAATTTTCCTAAAGTGTTGGGAATCAGTTAAAAATCGGTCATTTGTATTTAAAATTAATCTTTTCTTTATTGATGCCCTCATTGAAAAATGCCACAGAGAAAATTGAGTGAAATTGAGGAAGGGAGAACTTTTGACCTTTTCGTACAAAATGAGTCCGATAAAATGTCCGCAAAAACTACTTTGGGATAACCAATAAGAGTCCACCCCTGAAGACCTACACCTTCTAGACCAACACCCTGAGGACCTACACCTGAAGACCTACTGACCCTATAGACCTACACCCTGAAGACCTATTTACCCTGAAGATACAATTTTTTACTTTTTATTTATTTACAAGTCTAATCGGGGGATTAAAGGAGGTAAAGAGGAACTAGGAGGAATTAAGGGGGAGATCGATGGATTTGAAGGTTTTATATGGGTTAAATTGGGATTAAGGGGGATACCGAGGATTTTGAGGTTTTAAAGTGCATAGAGGGATTTATCGGGATAAAGAGGATCTTCTGATATCCTCGATATCCCCTACTATAGATAATTTGAGTTGATCAAAAAGTTGTAGGTCTTCAGGGTAAATAGGTCTTCAGGGTGTAGGTCTTCAGGGTCAGTAGGTCTTCAGGGTGTAGGTCCTCAGGGTGTAGGTCTTGGGGGTGTAGGTCTTCAGGGTTGACCCCACCAATAAGTACCCAATTTTCTGATACACGTGATTCTCCTATTGGTAAAAATATTATTTTTTAATTAATAATTATAATTTTATAAATATTTAATTTTAACCATTAGCCCGGCTTGATCCCTGTTGCTGATTCCTAATCGCTTCTAAATTTAGACGTCTGGACGGCCTTCCACCACGGCCACCAACTCCTCTTCTTCCTCCTCTCCCTCTTCCAAAAACATTTCTTCTATTTCTGCCTGGATTGTCCTTAAAAATAATTAAAGAATTAATTCCAGAATTTTGCTGCGATTTTAAAATTAAATTAATTTATTATAAATTTTGATAAACTTTACGTCATCTAAATCGGTGGCACGACAATTGTACAGTGGGACGATTGTACAGTGAGACAATTGTACAGTGGACAATTGTACAGTGGACAATTGTACAGTATTCAGAGATTTTTTTAAAAAAATTTAATTTTGCGATAATCGGTAAGAAATATATATACACATGACCCAAAGTATCGAAACCATATAATCAACATTAAATTTTTTAAATTTTATTATACAACATTGGGAAGTTGTTCAATGGCGGGGAAGCTTATTCTGATCAAAAATTTCAATTAATTAACCGAGAGAGTGATCGATTGATCAATTAATCTCTAAAGGGAATCTTGATTGATCACTAAGGTGCTCGATATCTGTGTCGTTTATCGCTCTCGTTTAATCACTCTTCCGTTTGATCATCACTCGGTTTCCGATTTCGATATTTCTCAAGGTATCACGACTTATGCGCCGCGACATTTGCGCCGCCATAATTTAAAAAAAATAATATCTACAGTCGGACCTAATTATAGTGTACTCCTTAAAAAATGGTATCCAGGAGCTGAGGAATTTCAGGAAGTACAATATTTCGGGAAGTACAATAGCCCTCTCTAATAAATCGACCCCCTAGAGGAAGGTTGAAAAATAAACCGATCCCCTAGAGGGGTCATCTTCAAAGAACTTGACTTTTTCAAATCAGGATATTTGGTCTGCTACCCCCCCTGTTCAGGCATGATTTTCTGCCAGAAGAGGGTGCATTATAGTGTAGGGTTGTCGGGTCCAGATATCCGGATCTGAAAAAGGCCGGATAGCCGAAAATTTAGGTCGGATATCTGATCCGGATCTTGATATCCGAAGATCTCCAAATATCCTACATCTTCTATAGTGAGGTCCGGCTGTAGTTTTTCATAATTATTAATGATAGTGGAGGCGCAAAAGTCGCGGCGCATAAGTCCCCCGGCGCAAAAGTCGCTCGGCGCATAAATCGCGGCGCAAAAGTCGCGGCGCATAAGTCGCGGCGCAAATGTTCTCGGCGCAAAAGTCACGGAACCTTTCTCAACATTTCCGATTTTCACTTTCCAGGATGATCACTCACCTGATTGATCACTCTTGGTTGATCCCCTTCGAGGTTGATCACTCACACGATTGATCACCCAATTCGCTGATCATTTCAACGAATTGAAGTTTGTCCGTCATTGGAACAACCTCCCCATGTTGTATAATAAAATTCAAAAAATTTAGTGTTGATCATATGTTTCGACACTTTGGGTTAACATTAAATTTTTTAAAAAAATCTCTGAATACTGTACAATTGTCCACTGTACAATTGTCTACTGTACAATTGTCTCACTGTACAATTGTCCCACTGTACAATTGTCATGGAGCCATCTAAATCATCATCTTCATCAAGACTCGGATTGCTTGGATTAAATGTCTGAAATTTTAGGAATAAGCAAAAAATTAAAATTGCACTCAGTGAATTACATTAATTTTTAAATTCAAACAGATTTTTTAATATTTAAATCAATGCAAATAAATTAAATTCACTAAGTGCATGAACAAAAAAGTAAATTACTCTTCCATGTTGATGCTCATATTTTAAAGAAATTTCAAAACGCCCACCAGGGAGTCTTCTCATTTTCATGCGTGCTGGACAAGGAGGATCCAGCCCAGGTATCTCCTGAAAATTTTTTACAAGTTTCTAAAGCATGAGAGTACAGCCCAAAACGGCACGGGCCAATCGAAACGGCGCAACCCCAAAACGTTGCAAACCCTTATTACAAAATTTGTTTATTAATTTTATTGATCAGTGTAACATTCAAAGGGCGGTTAGTGACTCGTGTCCGCTCGCTAAAGCTAAAACGATCACAAATAGGGATTAACCGATTACGCATTAATAAACTGATCACCATCTGTTGATCAATTGATTACTCTCAGATTAACACTCTGTTGATAATTGACCATTGGGTGACTTGCGCCGCTTTGGGTCTGCATCGTTTCGTTAGTCGGTGCGGCGGTCCGTCGTTTTGGGCGTTTCATGACAATAAAATTAAAGGAACAGTTATAAGATTAATTTAAAAAAAAGTCCGGGCAACATCCGGCACAACTTACATTGCATGTATAATAAGATGGTTGGCCATGCCTGAAATAAAACCGGTGTTACGACAATTGCAGATACGCAATTGCGGATCAGGGATGGGACGGGTTGAGAAAAAAGTCGGAGCGGGTTTTGAAATTTTTCTTCGGAACGGGTTTCGGGTCGAAAAAAAGTCCGGGTTTCGGGTCGGGTCAGTTAAAAATTTGAACATAAAGCCAAATTTCTTGGAGAGGTTGTGGGATATCGTTGATTTGCGGGAATAAGAGATAAGCTGTTTCCTAGTTACGGCTGTCAGTTTCAGATTTCTGACGGTTTCCGAGCCATTTCTAGTGTGATGATACTGAAAACCAATGAATTTTAAATTTATTTGAGATTTTATATCCGCAACTGTCGTCCGCAGTTTTGTCCGGAATTGTTATATCTCAATTGTCATATCCGCAATTGCTTATCCGAAATTAACGTACCGCCAACAATGCCAGTTGTTTAATTGAACCCAAGCATCAAAAGCTTGTTCTGAAAAAAACATTCGATCAAAAATATATTGAATAACCATTTTAAATTTTTCCTCAAAAATTTTTGAAAAACTGTACAAATATTTTGTTTTTGTGGAAAAGAATGGGAGAAATTTTTAAAAAAATAAATCGCCTCTGACGAAAATTTTAAAAAGGAGGAAATGTTTAAAAAAACCCTCCCTCGGTGTAGCTAAACGTTTGGATATACTTTAGCCGGTGGGCCACTCAGAAACGGGTCAAAATATATACCATTCGATTCGTCTCGGCGAGCTGAGTCGAATGGTACCATTCTTTTTTTGTGAAAATTCCTACGAGACGAGATATATGTACTTAAAAATCGAAAAACCATAGGGGGGACCAAGCACTTTTTTGGGGTGAAAAATTCGAATATGCAAATAATAGCTCATTCGAAAGAGCTCGTCGAGCTGAGTCGATTGACACCAAACTCAACGAAATTCGACTTGATTGGACCGAGATATAGGCTCTGAAAACAGTTAATCCAAAGGGGTGATTTTTGAAATTAAAAATTTTTTAACCATATTATAGCTCATTCGAAAGAGCTCGGCGAGCTGAGTCGAATCACACCAAAATCACCGGGATTAAACAAGTTTAGACAAAGTTACAACACAAAAAACTAGCAGCATAAACCTATGGGGCGTCGGCGAGGCGCTTGTGCAAAACTCCGCGCTTCGCGCGGAGTTTTGCGGCACGCGCCTCGCAGGGAGTCTACGGGCGATGGGTCTGGGCTTGTAACATAACCCTATTCCTATCACCCGTACTCTGGACGTATTTGGGGCCTCCGTAGCAGCAAAAATCTCCACAGATGCCATAGGTAAGGAGCTAAAACAAATGCTCATAACTTTGTCAAATCAAGTCAGATTTCGTTGATTTTGGTGTCAATCGACTCAGCTCGACGAGCTCTTTCGAATGAGCTATTATTTGCATATTCGAATTTTTCACCCCAAAAAAGTGCTTGGTCCCCCCTATGGTTTTTCGATTTTTAAGTACATATATCTCGGCTCGTAGGAATTTCCGCAAAAAAAGAATGTACCATTCGACTCAGCTCGCCGAGACGAATCGAATGGTATATATTTTGACCCGTTTCTGAGTGGGCCACCGGCTAAAGTACAGCCAAACGTTTGCCTAGCCACTCTACCATTACCATCCCAAAAACCTGTCGAATAAAAATGGCCAACCCAAAACGGCCCCATGAGCAAAAACCCCCAAAACGGCCCCGTGAACAAAAACCCCCAAAACGGCCCCATGAACAAAAACCCCCAAAACGGCCCCATGAACAAAAACCCCCAAAACGGCCCCATGAACAAAAACCCCCAAAACGGCCCCATGATCAAAAAACCCCCAAAACGGCCCCATGAACAAAAACCCCCAAAACGGCCCCATGAACAAAAACCCCCAAAACGGCCCCATGAACAAAAACCCCCAAAACGGCCCCATGAACAAAAACTCCCAAAACGGCCCCATGAACAAAAACCCCCAAAACGGCCCCATGAACAAAAACCCCCAAAACGGCCCCATGAACAAAAACCCCCAAAACGGCCCCATGAACAAAAACCCCCAAAACGGCCCCATGAACAAAAACCCCCAAAACGGCCCCGTGAACAAAAACCCCCAAAACGGCCCCGTGAACAAAACCCCCCAAAACGGCCCCTGAACAAATTTCCCCAAAATGGACCAACAACCAAAAAGGCCCAATATACAAAAACCCCCAAAAAGGCAGCTATAAAAATATATATGTCAAAAACAAATATGCAAAAACTAGAAAACTTTAAAAATTTATTCTTAAGCTTTTAAAATTTACGCAAAAAACGGGGAATATACATATAATCGAAAATAAATATAGCATTTCAAAAGATTAAATATCAAGGGCGTAGGCAGGGGTTCTGTTTCAGAGGAGCACAGAAGCTCAAAACAAGCAAAGGCTGTTACTAGCCCATTAGTCTTACTACTCCAAAAGATGGCTCGCGGTCCACTGGCTTTTCTGAGATTAGATTACTTTATCTACCACTAAAGTAATAAAGTAATGCAAAAAAGAAATATACGACAAAGGAAAATGTCGGTCAACTGGCTAATTTTTGAAAAATAATACAAAAAATAATTTTTGTATGTATCCCCCCACCCAGAAGCCCCCCTGGCTACGCTCTTGCTAACAATAAGTATAATTATAATTAACAAAAAAAACTTAAAACTTCAAATCAGTCACGCTTGTACATATAAAGATAACCAAGAGATTTAGGCGGATTTTGAGATATTGCAACCTGAATAATAATTTATAAAAAGAATTTATAGGACAACTCTTTGAAGGCAATTAGGTAACTATTTTTAATGGGTACAGCCCAAACAACGCGCGGCCATAACAACGCAAAGCCATAAATAGCTAGAAATTTGTAGCCCTTATTGATGTCAACACCAATCTCTTGAACTGGATGAGAGGAATAATTTGTTAAGATTCGTAAATCTTGAAGCAAGTTATGGCATTGCGTTGTTATAGCCGAGTGTTGTTTTGGGCGTGTCGTGTTTCTAATACCTAATTAAAGTATTTAATGCTTATTTGAGTATTTAATTCTTATCTTACTCTTATTTGATGCCAAAAAATTTTTTCTCGATAAAATTATCATTTTAAATAAATTTTCACCTTTTCATCGTTGAAGATATACCAAAAACCATCATCTCGTTTAACATGAGCAACATAATGACCAGAATGTGGAGACGAACCCATATGAGAAATAAAAGCACACAGTTTGTATTGTCCCGAACCATTACGTACTTCTTTGGGTGGAATACCTTTAAAAATAATTTTAAAAAATTTCGAAAAATCAGATATATAATTTGTATTAGGGTTGGTCATACCGGTTTTTGAACAAAAATTTTGATATTTCTTGACAAAATTAACCGTTTTTTTAAAACAAAAATGATTATTTTTTAAAAAATTCCCTTAAATAAAATCAGTATTTAACTGAAACTCAAAACCTAAAACCCATAAGTATTGATCGATGGTTGTTTCTACCCCTAGTTTGTTATAATGACATAAAATCAAAATTCTCTAATTAAATATTAACCTTTAGATTCAGTAGTTGGAGCCCCTGTTGATTGAGAAGGAAGTGGCTCGTTTAAATCCGCATCATCCATATGTTGTAATATCCAATTGGCTGCACTTTCGAGTCCTGCATTTTTGGTATGAATAGAAGCCTTTATTGATGCATTTTCAGTAAAGCCCATATCCATTAACTGAAAAAATAAAAAAATGAATTGGAAATGTTAGAATAAATATGGTTAATCAAACTAAATTATTTAAATGACGTAGACAATTGGAAAATATAAACCTAAGACTCCCATATTATAACTATCCTATAGATAAAGTTGCCCGAAAAACTATCTAATCACAAAAGCATGAGATCAATAAGATCAAGAAATTAGAAAATCTAATTTTTAAGTCTAAACAATTCTAAACCTGCAAAACAATCTCTTGATTCACATCTGGATTCACATCAGGAAAAGGTTGTTCATCTGGTTGAATTTTCCCTTCAGAATAAAAAGCAGTCAAATCAATAGAATCGTCCATTTCAACATCCACATCCAATTTTTTTATTTGATAGTTGTCAAGGTAAGTGAATCTCTGAAAAGATAAATAATATACATAAACAAAACTCAAAAAATGCCTGAATTTGTAGAATCAAAAAGTCTGGAAAACTGCCCATTTTTAGCTCTTGAATAGCTTTGCCTTTTGCTTTTAAAACTGGAGAAGTGTAATCATCAATATTTTCTTGAGAAAATGCTTTTGATAAGCAGCTTTGTAATTGAACAAATTTGCGAGTAGAACCACCAACTTGGACTGGAGACTGGAATAAAAAAAAATTTTAAGAAAATTTCAACGGAGAGAGGATTTCCCAGAGTAGGGAATAATTGACTTAATTTCCAACGAGAAAAAATATGGAAAATTTGATAAATCCCGAAAAGACAAGAAAGTGACATTTGGTTCATAAACTTTAAAAATTTTTAAAAACAAACATCTCTGCATTCTTGTAAAGGCACAGGTAAAGCAAGTATAGTTTCTTCTCTCTTTGAGTATCTAACACATCCAGACAATTCATCCACAAAACGGGACACCAAGTAAAATCGAAAAGAATTCACAGGATTTAATTCTCCTTTCACATTGTTGTCAATTTTGTCAAATAAATGGCGAATATATTCTTCTGCATCTTGTTGTTTTGCTGTAGAAAATTCAACATGTCCACGTCCTGCTAAACGTCGAAAAACTAATGGGCGTATTCCATTTTCTTTTTGTCCTTCTTTTGAATATTCACCAGATTGTAATGATTTGACAATTTTTGCTAATTGACAATTGAAGTCTTCATAAGAGTTTAAAGGTGAAATTTTGTTGAATAAATTTTCAGAATTATCTCCGTAAACTTTCAAAAAGTCAGGTACGTTGTAAAGCATTTGTAACACCTAAAAATAAAAAGTAATTTGATTTTAGGTAAAATATGCATTTATTCATCCCTCACCCCAAGAAAACCCATAAATTAGGAAAAGGACCCTTTCGGTAATAAACAAAAAATTTCAACAAAAAATTCAAGATGCTAAAGTTCCAAAATCCTAATCATTAATAAAGTTTAAAGAGCATATACCGAATTAATGTAGCAAGAAGAGCCCAAATTAATCAATCCAGTAAAACCAGAGCCATAAACATTTTTTAAAGATGCTCCCTCTTCTTGAATAGTAGAGAATTCATGCCTAAAAAATAGAAAAAAATAATTTTTAAAAAATTAAAAAATATACTTAAGATTTGCATCCAATTCCAACTCAAGTGTTGTTTTCTCAGTCTTCGTAAATTTATCAATTGAAAGTCCAAAATGTGCCAAATGTTTTCCTAACAATGGATCGCGAACAGGAGCGTCTTCAGAATAACTGTAAATATCCCCATCACCATCAGCAATTGTACCCAATATGACCACCAATGGATAACCAGTTTCTTCGTAATGAGTTTTCTAGGAATTAAAAAAATAATACAGATTGATTTCTTTTTCTGGAACAAAATTTGAGACCCTAATCTTAACTCAACTTGGCTATGTCAGAGAATTAACTTTCAATCTTACTAAAGCTTTTTAAATCTAAAAATTCTCATTAGATTAATCTGTGTGAGACTCCTAACTTCTGACACACACACTGGGTAGAAATAAGACTTCCAATTAGATTAGGTAGTGTCATTAGATTTGCCCTATTAGATTGGCAAGAAAAAGCTAAATAAATAAAGTAAACTAACTGCATGTCCATTCCCTTTAACGCCACTCATAGGAGCATATCGTCCACACATGATAACACCATCACTAAGATTCAACCACAAATTCTCTTTAAGTTCACAACCAGGCTTGGCACAAATCCAACCATCATAAGACATTTTGCCTTCGAATGGAATCTAAAATTAAAGAGTGAAAGCTAGATAAGGCGTTAATGAGAGTAAAAGACAATCAATACGTGAAATCGAAGCCCATCCTAGAAGCCCAGAAAGCCAGCTTTACATTCCCGAAAAATAAGTAAATAATAAAGAGCGAGCTGGTCTGGATCCAGACTTTGATTTTCCCTGGATCCAGAGTCCAGATCAAGGCATTTTTCAGAGTTTCTTGATTTTTCCTAGACTCAAGTTCAAGAATCTAGTCAAGGCACCAAACCGAAACCATCGTCAAAGGTCAAGGTCATGGTTTTTTTTGAAAATTTCACTCTCTAGTAAATGAGAACCTATAGAACAAATAAAGTCGCTCATGTTTTGGCTAATAAAGAGTTGGAGTTTCAACATGAAAATTGGGACTTCAAAGAACTAGGACAAGTCCATAAACTAGGAAGAGCCAAGTTAATCAAACAAAAACCTGTTCAAGCTTTTCGGCAGCCTTTGAAATCTGACGTTCTTCTCCATCCCATTCACTGACGCCACTTTGCAGGCGTTGTTGTAATTCGGCACTAATGTGAGCAATGACCATATCCACAATTTCACGCAGCTTGTCTCCAATATCATTTTCAATTTTGATGGGAACTTCAATATGTGGATGCAAACAAAGGCTGTAGTCTGAACTGATTTTGTCTTCTGCTTGAGAAATGCACAATCGTTGAATCTCAAAATAAGCCAAATTAGGAAAGAACAAATATACTTAAAAAACCTTATCTTTCGGCTCCTCAGAATCCTCAATAACCACTTTGGACTTCTTAATGTTTAAAAACAAACGGAACGACGTCTTCTTCACATAAAGGTCAAGATGTTTTGCACAAACGCCAACAAAATCAAGTAACGAAATGAAGAGTCCACCTAAAATTTGAGAGTAAAAGACTTTAAAAAGGTAAACCTGGCGAAAAAGCTGTATCAAAACAATAGAAACACTCATCCTTGTAAACTTTATCGGCACTTTCCGGCCCTTTCAATTTAAATGAACCCTCAGAAATATATTTTTTTAATTCAATTAAAAGATTATCTTCAGTCATCTAAATTTATAAATTTTAAGTAAATTCAAGAAAATTAGTCTCCGGACGTAAAAATTACTTTAAAGTAATAAAGAATAATAAATAAAATGAAAGGGAAGTAAAAACAACAAAAAAATTTAAAAAATTTTGAAAAAAACGGCATAGGTTCCTCGTCCGTAGCGTAAAGTCTGATTCAACAAATTTGGCTTTTATAGTAAAATAATCAACATTTTAAAATTTGCGGATCTTATTTTGGCAAAATGTATTTTATTTGTCATTTTCTCATTAAACTCTCATTATTTACGTTATATTTTTTATTTTACTTAACAACTTTCATCGTTGTGAAATTTCTCCTCTTGTCTCGCCCTCCCATATTTTCTGCACTCTCTTGCTTCTGTACTCTCTTGCCCAAAACGGCGCGCGGCCATAACGGCGCAAAGCTATAACTTGCTGGAAAATTGTCTGGCTTTTGTCAATTTTGGTACCAATCTCCCTGGCTCGATGAGAGGAATCGTTTGATACTAAATCTGGCAAGATCAGGAAATCTTGAAGCAAGTTATGGATTTGCGCCGTTTTGGCCGCGCGCCGTTTTGGGCGTGTCCCGCGCCGTGAAATTGTCAAAAAATGAATGTTTTTGAGTCTATTTTTACCCACTTATCAAAATTTCCCTCTTCGAAACTTAATTAATAATTTATTACTCATCTTTAATATGTTTTTAAGGGTTGAATGTCTTTCATTTTTAATATTTTTAAATGAGAAGCCAGTCAAATGTTGTTAATATCGATCAACAAGAACGACCAAATAGAGATACTAATTCAAGCACATCTGAAGATTCAGAAGAAAGTTTGCCTGATTCATCTGGTTTTTTTTAAAGTTTATCTTTAAATAATGAAATTAATTTTAAGAAGAAGCTAGAGCTCCATTAACAAGGCGACCCCAATCCGTTCAAGAAGATGAAATTCTCCATGATGTTAACGAGGAAGAAAATGAAAATGCTCGCGATGACCAGCCTTTTACTAAAGAATTGACTAAAAGCAAACGCAAAATTCCTAAAGAACGACGAAAGACTGGGGTATATTTTTATTTTTTTTAATTGGATAAGGGACTTTTGATTGTTTCTTTTTTTGTAACCTCTATGAGCCAGCTAAAATTTCTCCATCTGTTTTCTTGTCTTTGGCTAAATGTTTTTTTATTAGTCATTCCATTTGTTTAACTCGGTCAATTTGTTTAACCAGTTACTACTGGTAAGGTTGTTTCAAATACGGGGAATGCTTCAAATAGCAACTTAGGATGACAGGAAAAGTTGACCCTAAACCTAAACCATTTTGACCGCCTTTTTGGTAAAACCGAGTTTTGTCGTATCAACTTCTGCACTTAAATTTTTCCGTTTATCCAAATACTAAGTTTTCCCTTTTTATTTTTCCCAAAATTAATGGCAGTTTTTTATATTTATTTTTAGTATGCCTTCCTTCTACTTGTTTTTGCTGGATTTTTAAATGATTTTATTCTCTCCTATATTCACGAATTGATTCCTGAATCGCCTCCCCTTCCTGATTTTGCATTTTCAATTTTGCCTTATTGGCCTTGGGCGTTGATTGTTTCTGAAGTTTTGATGATTTCTTCCTTTTCTGTAATGCTCACAGTTGCAATTCTTCATAAACATAGATGGCCAGTTCTTCGGTTTGTTTTAATTTTATTTTGAAAAATTCTGAAAGATTTATAAGATTACTTGAGGAAATTTTCTAAACCTTTTTTCTAAACTTTCTCTTCTAAACCCCTAATCTTTTCTTTTTTTAATAATCATTTTTCTAATTTCTTAGCCGAATCTTTACAATTGGATTTTTACTTTATCTTGGTCGTTGTGCTACCATGGCAAGTTTACTTTCTTTAATTAAGTCCTGTGAGACCGTGGGATTTTTTCTTGTCTTTAATTTGCTATCAGAAAAGTGGGCAGACCATCCACTCAAGACCATGGCTGAACGAAAAAATGTTAGAAATATTCTACTAAAGATCTATCTTTTATGGACCTTTTTATGAACCCTGCGTAAACTGGGCTGTGACCTTATTAGAGTGTATATATTAAATTCCTTTTATTATTTTTTAAATAAAAAATTTTTTCAGTTTGTTACTCAAGTTCCAGTTGCTGATCCAAATTATTATTGCTCTCCAAAATTAAAACCTGAAGAAAGAACTGTATATTTTATAATTTTATTTGTTTTAAATTCTAAAATTTAATTTTTTAGTTTTGGAATATTTTGGTTCGTGCATTATCCGTCTTAATTGGACTTGGGCTTAAAATAAATGGAAGGCATACGCTTTGTGGTGATTATATTTATAGTGGTCATACTATTGTACATGTTTTGTGTTATCTTTTTATTAAAGAATGTGAGGGTTCATTTTTCTTAATTTTTGATGGTCAATAGACTTTTTTGCTAATCTTACCTAAAAAATATTTTAAAAAATTTTTTGTACCTTAATGCTAACCTTTGTGATTTTGATAATTCTGTCGTTATCATTTTGTAAAAAAGAAATTAGGTTTTTATTAGGGCTGGTGGTTTACAGAAAATCGACTGATATCTTAATTGTTGATTTTCGATAAACCAAATATGCCTTTATATTTTTTTGATTTAAATCTTTCAAATTTTTTATATGAAAAAAATAAAAAAATTCTTCAACTAACCATTATTTGAAGATTAAACTAAAAATAAAGTTTTCGTTTTTAGACAGTCCTAGTCGTTGGCTTCCTCTTCATATTTTGGCATTTGCTTTTTCTAGTGTTGGTGTTTTATCATTGCTTTTTTCGCGAGGACATTATAGGTTTGTTTTAATTTTTAGAAAATATTTTTTGAATAAAGTTTAAACAAAACTGAAATTTTAGCAAAAAAAAAAGAATAAATTGGAGGTAGAGTGGTGAAATATTTCGTTCTTGAAAAATGATTATAAATAAGGGAAATTTAAAAAAATTATGACAAAGAAAGGAGAATTCGAAGAAAATGATTCATATTAATAAAATTCCAAACGCTTTCAAACGTTAAATAATTTTTAGTAAAATTTTTTAAATTGAAAATTCGAAATTTGAAAATTTTTAAAATTTTTCTAGTATTGATGTAATAATTGCTTATTGGATTACTACGCGTATTTTTTGGTTTTATCATACACTTGCTGATTTTGATGAGCTTCGGGTTTAATTTTAAAAAATTTTTTTAATTTAAAATTATTAATTTTCAGCACAGCTTTAATGGCAGAAATCGTTTTGTAAATGTTATTTGGTATCCTCTATTTAATTTTATGGAGCAATCTGTGCATAGACCGTTACCTAGAAAGTTTGTTTTTCTTATTTAAAAAATTAAAAAAAATTTTCTTTAAAGATATGAATTGCCTTTTAAACTCCCTGCTGGTTTAATTCGTTATTGGCAACAAAGACGTGGACTGTCAAATTCTGCAGGATACTTAATTGTTTGAGAACTTTGGTATTTTTACTATAATTAGGAAACAAAATTATTTTTAAATTAAAATATTGATTATGAACAAGAGCGCATCCATGAAAAATTTTTTAATACAAGCACCTTAATATGTTGAATATACCGAGAACCTTAATCGAGAAACCTTAAAATTTATCCGATATTTTATTTTCTACAGTTTGGGTGGGAGGGAGGGTTCCTGCTGGATGCGCTCTTTTCCCTTAATTTTGCTCATTTCTTCTCTCATCCGGCCTAACTACTTTAAAAAATTATATTACTTTAAAACCTATATATTTAGATAGAACTTTGTTTTAAAAATTTGTCAACATTTTAAGAGCGGTTTAATTAGAATATTGGGGTTTTTAATATCTTTAGGTAAAAGAAAATCAGTAATTTTCAGGAAAGAATACTTTTTATCGTAAAACGAAAGCGGTCATTACTAGAGTGGGAAAAACATGCAAGTGCATGTTTTGTAGGCGAATATGCCATGATGAGAGAAGCTCAAATGAAAAATGACACTAAAAATGTAAATTATTCTAAAAACCAAGAAAATGCAAAAAGATGAACAGCAGATGTTTTTCCACAACCTTTATTGCCAACAAGTAGAAGAGGTTCACCACAATTGTGCAGTTAATACTATTTGTTAAGAGATGACAATATTTGTCATAATTAATATTTGAATTATCAAAATATATCGTTAATTCGAATTTTAAATTTGGTTTGATTTCGAAATTAATTAAATTTAAAAATTTTTGAATTAAAAAATTTTTTTTGTTTTTTATTATTCTTACAAAATTCTTAATATGATTCTAAAATAATTGTAAATTATTTTTAAGTATTTCTCGGGACTCGATCCCAATGCACTATTTGCCGGAGGAAGAGGTGGTGGCCGAGGTCGTGTGGTGGACGTGGTCGTGGTGGTGGTGGGCGTCGGGTTGCTAACGCCCGAAATCCTGGAGAGTTTGTTGGGAAGCCGTCTAAATTTGCTCAGGTAATTATTTAATTGATGTCTGTTAATTAAAATGTTGTAGATTCAAGTTAACAGACATCAATTAAATAATTACCTGAGCAAATTTAGACGGCTTCCCAACAAACTCTCCAGGATTTCGGGCGTTAGCAACCCGACGCCCACCACCACCACGACCACGTCCACCACACGACCTCGGCCACCACCTCTTCCTCCGGCAAATAGTGCATTGGGATCGAGTCCCGAGAAATACTTAAAAATAATTTACAATTATTTTAGAATCATATTAAGAATTTTGTAAGAATAATAAAAAACAAAAAAAATTTTTTAATTCAAAAATTTTTAAATTTAATTAATTTCGAAATCAAACCAAATTTAAAATTCGAATTAACGATATATTTTGATAATTCAAATATTAATTATGACAAATATTGTCATCTCTTAACAAATAGTATTAACTGCACAATTGTGGTGAACCTCTTCTACTTGTTGGCAATAAAGGTTGTGGAAAAACATCTGCTGTTCATCTTTTTGCATTTTCTTGGTTTTTAGAATAATTTACATTTTTAGTGTCATTTTTCATTTGAGCTTCTCTCATCATGGCATATTCGCCTACAAAACATGCACTTGCATGTTTTTCCCACTCTAGTAATGACCGCTTTCGTTTTACAATTTGAAATTCTTTACTCTAAAAACAAAATATTCTAATTATCCTCTCAATTTTATATTTTTCTATCATTTAATTTTATCCCGATGTTTTTAATATTTTAGTTTTATTGCAATTCTTTACATTATTATATTTAATAGTCTATTATATACAAATTTATAGATATGAAAATTAATAAAAAATGTTTGTGAATTTTAATTCCTATATTCATGGAAATCCACAATGAACTTCAAACGACATTTCCAGTAATCTACATTTCCCCCCACGCCATAAATACCATTCACGAGCAACATCACCAAATTGTTTGGGTAATGCTTCTCTTGAAGTGTCATAAGAAAAATATCTTATACATTCTCGACTCCAACTTGGCACCTTTTTGGGGGAATTTAGAATTATATTTTTATAGCTAAATTCTGTTTAGAACTGGTCATTCAGTTTTCGATTTCGTTCGTTTTTAAATCCCGAATTTCGCTTTTTAGCCCAAAAAACACAGGTTCTGGTTCGGTCTATCGAGAACCCTAGCTGGATCCAACCTGAAACCAAATCGCATTTAAAAACTAATCACCTTCGATATTACAGAGTCTCTATCAGCTCCACGACATTCAATATTACAAGAAGTTCGTCCTTCTATTTCTCCTTTCATTTAAAAATTTTAAAGCGTTTTTAAGGGGGTTTCGAAGAATTTTCTTCAAAAAATTTACCTGTTTCAAGCTTAAAACTTTCCTCGTGACATTTTGCCAGTTTAGGCTTTTCCTCCTTTCCAACAGTTAAATAACACTGGCCAGAATGTTTTCCATCCTTACTAGGACTGCAATAAAGTATTCGACGTTCTTTAAAAAATTTTCTTTGATTTTTTAGAAATCCCTCAAAAACATACTCCATTCAATCAACATATTTTTAAAAATATTTTCCTCAGCATTTAAAGCATAAATAAAATTAAAAAGAAAGGAAACAGTTAATATTGAATACATTTTTAAAAAAATAATAAATTAATGATTAACCAAAAATAATAATCAGAAGAAATAGGGGGAGAGATTATTAATCATTTTCCTTTTTTGGATGTTTGGAGGAAACTAGATATTTTTATCAATTTATTGGAAGCATGTGTTGGTCAGTTTCTGTCACATTAAAGGTTGCAATGATCTGAGAGAATGTTTCTTGCTAAAATAAATCACCTCCCCAACGATAAACATTAAATTATCGTAGTGATTTGTAAGGTCGTTGATTTATAGGATGGTGATCTTTTGGGTTAAAATATAATTTTCTATTTTCCCTTGTTGACAAAATGTAAATTTTCCCGTTAACTGGCGAAACGAGGAAATTCATTTTGGCAACTTTTCTTTATTGTTTAAGCCGATTTTTTTATTTACTTATTTTAAGAAATTTATTTTTTTGGAATAAAATGTAAAAATAATGCCTCCGACAACATTAACAAGTTCGCTCCATCCGAGCAATCGAGATGCAATCGCATGGTTAATTTATTAATTCTTAATTTAACGTTACTTTTTGAAGGAATGAAAAAGGATTAATTTCCTTTGGATGTCATTCAACTTTGGTGCTTTTTGACACTTGTAAACTAGAAGTCTTTCAAACACTAGAACAACACACTACAGCAATTAATTTGGTAAAAATAATTTAATATTGGCAGACCAAATTTTAATTTGGCCGGGGTGATTGTTCGAGTTTTTGGATTGAAGTTTTGGGAACCACTGGGGTTGTGTATTTCTGCACTCGGTGTGGGTAGCTAATATTCCCAGTTGGAAATCGGATATCCAGATTCGATATCCGAACCGAAAATTTTCGGATATCCGGCCTTTCTCGGATCCGGATCCGAAAACCTTACAAATTAGTGTATACAAGTGAGTCCGACTATGTATTTGTAATAGGCCCCGCGATTTAAATGTTGTCTCTATGGAAAAAGATTTTTTATTTTTCTAGGTCTGTTGGAAACCTCCTATTGACCTTCTCTTTCGAATAAAATCAAAATATGTTGACAACGACAATATTCGTTATTGTAGTGATATTAATGTTGGCTGTGCTTCTTCAGATATTAGCGGCAATATTTTTATTTGGGATATTCAATTAGGAATTGTTGTTGCTTCTTTACGTTATTTGACTACAAATGTTAATGGTTTTATTTTTGTTCATTTTTAAAATAATTTTAAAATTGGGTAAATTTAAAGCTCACTATAAGAGGTTTGATATCCTTTGGGTCTGAAACATCAAAATTTTATAGTGAGGTTATTTTAAGTAGGAGTATCGTTCAGTTGACTCCCCTATCCATTGACTAACCAGATTTAAAGAGGGTGTACTCTAAATGTATGTGTTTTCAGGATTGGGGATATCTAAGTTTGGGATATCTTATAGTGATTTTCAACTGTTTTCCTTTTTGAAAATAAATTTAAAAAAAATTTTTAGATCTCAAATGGTTAAATTGGCCATATTCAGATTACAACCTTTTATTAAGTATTCATTCCAATTCAACGCTAATTCTTTGGAATATTGACAAAAAGGAACGAATTTGGGAACACAAATTTAATGTTAGCATTTATAAAATTAGTATGGACCCTTTTGACCAAACAAAAGCTGCAGGTTTGTTTATAAACTTTTTTGAATTTTTGGGAAAAGTGTGTTTTTGAGAGTGTTTTTTGTGGATTTATTCTTGCTGATTCTTTACAGACTTCAAATTCTCTGTCAGTTTTTTGCGGGTCTTGTTCCTTTCTGTTCCTATAATTTCTAAAATTTTTTAAAATTCCATAAGTGGCCTCTTAACGGTGATATTTGTCGAGCCTAACGTACCACAAAAACGTAACTCGATAAAATTAGAGTTTGAGTTTGGTTCATATATTTGGTTCATATGCATATTTTAGTTCGGCGACCCATAATTAGGTTTTCAGAGACATTAACCCAATAATAGTGTATCATGTTTAACTCATTATTTTTTATATTAAATTTAAATTTTTTTATTAAAGTAAGCTCTATTGGTTCTAGTCTAATCCTTTTGGAAAAACTTTCATCTCTTCACTGGTCTGATTCTAAAATTACTTCAATGTCACTCGAACCTCGAACAATTCCAAATTCCTCTACAAAATTAAATAATTCTTCTTCAATTATTCAATTAAAATATCATTTGGCTTATCCACAACTCTTATTTGTTCTATTTCCGACAGAAATTTGTTTGGTTGAAACACAGCATTGTCAAGTTATTTTTAGTTCAATTATTGATACAGGATCGCCTTTAGTTCAGGTTTCTATTTGAATTTCTTTATTTTGATTTTTTTGGGGAAAATTTTTTAAAGGATTTTGAAGTCTTGCGGGTCTAGGATTTAATTTTTTTTAGAATTACCATGATTTTTTATTAAACCAGATATGGGCCGAGACATTCGCAAGACTCTGATCTTGGAAATTTAAAAGAAATAAAATTCGTGGATTAAAAGAAAAGACGTCGGGAAAGGTGGGAAATGGAGTTCTTTACTCACCTCTGATTATTTTTAGGCGGGTCTGAACTCCGATAGGTAAGTGAAAGTTCAGGACCTGTTGTCTAGGTAAAGTTTCAGGTTATAGTTAGTCGTGGGCGTGCCTACCTTTTAACAAGATATTCTCACCAACTTTAAGATTTTTCTTGCATTTTCCCTTTGTTTTATCCTTTTTTGGATTCTTTTCCTGCCAATATTTCTCTTTTAAAATTTTTTATTCAATTTTAAAAAAAAGATTCTTCCCTGTGCCGAAAAAGATGCTTTCTTTTTAATTCATCAAAATGGGACTTGTTCTTTTCGACTTGCCAATTTTCACTTTTCTGATGAAAAAATGATTTCCGAATTGGATTATGAAAGGAAATGTTCAATAGATTCAATGCAAAGACAATCAATTAGATTAAGAGTTATGGGAGCTTCTATATGTCCAACAACTAATTCTTCTTTTGTTTTGTTAATTAATTCTGGAAAATTGTTAATTTATCAATTGGTTTATTTTCTTAATAAAAAAAAGGAAAAATTATTTTTAGGAAGATGCTCGTCAAGAAATTGAACCTTATCGTATTGGAATGATTAACGACTTTATTGAATTAAATGAAGAATGTCAAATGCGTGTTGCTAGTAAATCTGGACAGCTTAGGTTTTTATTTTTAAGAAATAAAAGTTGGGAGATGGGGGTCATTTGCTCCCTTTCTGTTTGCTAATTCAAGAAAAGTTTGTTGTTTTTAGTCAACAAAATTGTTAAAAATAAAGTTGGTCGTGATCCTTTTTAAATAAAGCGGAGGTTTTTCTCCCTAGAAAATTTTAAAATTATCAAAATTCTTTTCAACTCTGAACTTGAGAAAGGGACTTGATTTCTTTCGAGAAAATCTGAATTGCAATTTGCTCCTCAAATTATAATTTCCCCTCATCTTTTTGATTTTATTTTTATACATTTTTGGGCTGACTTGCTTTTTGAATTAACCTAGAAATGATTCTCTGAGCTTCAGACTTTCTACAGGTCCAAATGTTCTTCCCCAATATTTATTTTCAATTTTTTAATAAAATTTTCCCTAATTTTTTAGATTAACTCAATATGGAATTTATTCACCATTAAGTACCACAATTACAGTTATTAGAATGCGTCCAATAGATTTATTAAATACTTCATCTGAACCCAGTCTAATTTTTTCTTCTAAAATTGGTCAATTAGCAGCAGTTGGTAGCTCTACTGGAATTATTCATTTAATTAATGTTTGTGGAGAAAAAATTTGTAAATTTAAAGATTTACAAATACATAGCTGCCCTGTTAAGTAAGAAATTATAAAAAAAATTTTAATTTTTGAAATTTTTTTAAAGATGTTTGGAATGGGCTGGCCCAAATGCTATTGTTTCTGCTGCATATATTGCTTCTCTAAGTTCTTCAAATACTGTTCGGAATGATATGTTTGTTTTTTAACGGAGGAGATTTTTTATTTTTTTTTATTTCTTTAGTTTTATTACTGATATTCGAACTGGTTGGAAACGTCGGCTTAGGCCAGAACGAGAAGAATCTCCAATTGAGGTTTATTATTAAAGAAAAAAAAATTAATTTTTGTGGCTCTAGGTTTTTCTACGGGCACTAGATCTGGGACAGTCAACTTTCTTGATTTAAAATTTTTTAGTTACGTATCTGGGGTGCTGGAACAGCTTTTAAAAGGCCGAGGCTAAAAGCAAAAAAAATTTGACCCAAAAAGCTATCTAACTGACTTTTGCCTTATTTTGCTTATGTCTCTAAATTCAAAAATGTTTCGAAACCTAAGGCATAATTTTTTAGTGCTTCCTTGTTCTATCCTTCTCTAGGCACAAAAATTTTTATTTTTAATGAAAAAAATTAATTATTTTTTAGACAATTCGTGTGTCTCACTACAACAGTTATTTGGCAATTTCTTTTCGTCAAAATCCTCTTGAAATTTGGGATTTGGGTACTCAACGACTTTTAAGAAGAATGAATAAACGTTGTCCTATAATTTTGGATATGTGTTGGAGTGGAAAACATCATCAATCTAAAATTGTTAATGAAAGTAAAACGAAGATTTTTCGAGAAAATTTGGTTGTTTTGGATAATGATAATCACCTGTAAGCAATTTAAATATTTTTTTAAATTTAATCGTGTCGCTATAAGTTACCTTTGGGTTAGGATTAGTATCTCATGGTGAGGAGTGTTACCTTATAATTGAGCGGAGTTTCGTTTGAGCGGATCTTCCCTACTTAATGACCAACCGATAAAACGTTTCTTAATTTGAAGTCTATTTAGTAGTGTTGGCGCTTCCTAGGAAATCTTCGGAGTGGGAGCCAATCTCGCCGAACCGGTAATTTCGGATATTTGGACTATTTTCGTTTCAGGATATTCGGAATTGCCTACCCTAATATCTAGTTTTGGGTATATTTTAGAGTGGGGGCTGACAAACTTTACTTATAAAAAATTTAATGAAAAATTAATATTTATATAGATATCATGTTGTTGTCAAAGGACTTCATGTTCGTGATGGAAAAGAAGTTAGTACACAATGGAAAAGTGGTGCAGCATTTTTACGTTGTATGGTTTGGAAGGATGATGTTTTGGCTTTTGGTGATAGTGCTGGACGTATTGGTGTTTGGGTTTTGGGTGATAAATCGCATTGTAGACAATCTGGATTGGGAAATTCTACTAGAGGACCTGTTTTAAGAATTGTGTTTTCAAAATTGGCTGGAGATTTTACTTTGGCTGTAGGGTTTTTTTAAATTAATTTTTTAAGGATTTTAAATATCCCTATCTTTCGAATATTTAAGAAAAATTCTTTTCTTCAAAATTTTTAAGAAAAATTCTTTTCTTCAAAATTTGTTTGCCACTGGGTGAGGGAAGATGTCTTTAGAGAGATTTTTGTTTGGGTAGATCCTTTAAAGTATTTTTAAAAGCCGAGATCATTTTTTGAAATTATCAGCTTTAAGTTAATTTTCTATTTTAAAATCAGGTCGTAGACTAAAAAACATTTTTATATTTAAAGGCACAACACCCAACTTCATTAGTTATTTGGGATACAGAAAGACTACATACAGTTTTTGTTTTGCAACGTCCTGGATTAAGTGTTATTGATATTGATATGTGTGGATTAACTCCTGGTATTTTATTTAAATTTTAAGAAGGGTTTTTAAATAATGTAACATTATTGGGGAAGGTTGGGTCATTTTTTGCGGATTTTTTCCTGGGTTTCCGTGTATAATTTTTTGCGTACGAAATATGTGTTAGAGACAATGATAATCCCTTCATCATAAGATGCTTACATTAAATAATTTTTATTTTTTCAAAGTTTACATTACTTCTGATGGAATGCTTCGTTATGCTATTTCTGATACTGGAAAAGGTTCAAATATTTCTTTGAGCGAATCAGGTTTATTTTTAAATTGAAAATTAATTTTTTTATAATTTTTTAAAGATTGTCCATTTTTAATTCGTTCAACACACTCAAATATTTTACAAAATTTAGTTTGCTATATCTCCAATTTGCAACAGAATTTACTTCAAAATTTATTTAAAATTGATGACAATTATTACAATTATTTGCTTAAAAAATTGGAAAAATTTGAACAAAATAAATTGTTAAAAATTGGGTTTTTGAGTCAATTTATTGGATTATTATCCTTAACAAATCTTATTAAAATTGTTGAAAATGCTTCAAATAAAGATGGATTGACTGATAAATATTTGTCAACAAATTTAATTCAATTTTGGTCAAAAAATTGTTTTCAGGTTTTTTTTTGGATTTTTTAAGTTTTAAATTTTTTAAAAATATAGAAGAGAATGGAATTAATTGTTCGTCTACTTCTTTCAACTTGTAAAAATGAAAATCATTTGGAACAAGCAATTGAAAAATGTATAATTATGAAAAAGGTTTTAATTTTTATTTTTAAAAATTGGTATGGCATAAATTTGTAAGGAAAAAGGTTCATCATACCCTGTTAGGTATCAGACAAAAAACAAAAGTGGGTATGTGTTTATACTATCAGCCTATCTTTGCTCTTGTAAATCTCGTATTACCTGGTTTTCCGGGTTTTTATCTGTACACTTTTATTTCGTTTGATTACAGTTTGAATCTGTTTTTGCTAAAAAAATCGGCAGGGTCTTCCTTACCCGGCGATTAATTAAATCACGAATTTATTTTTTATGTCTGCTAGATTTTTCTACTTTTAATTAACCTGAGTATTACCCAAGTTTGACTTTAAAATTTAAGAATTAAAAATTAATTTGAAAAAATTAATTTAAAAAAATTTTTTATCTTTTAGAATGAACTAGCTATTTATTATTTGTTAAATAGTGACAAAACAATTAATAATTCAAAAACTAAAGATGATATAAAATTTAATTCTTTTCGTGCTTGTCTTTTATCTGCTAAT
Source organism: Meloidogyne incognita (assembly GCA_036172945.1). Lineage (NCBI taxonomy): Eukaryota > Metazoa > Nematoda > Chromadorea > Rhabditida > Meloidogynidae > Meloidogyne > Meloidogyne incognita. Next base: position 513,616 of record JARQAC010000006.1, on the reverse strand, counting down.
TTTGATAGTGAAAATTCAAAATGTTTGGTTAAATTAAATGCAACAAATTTAATTGCTTCGAATTTTATTTCTGGTTTGAATTTTTTAAATTAAAAAAAAATTTCTTTTGAAGAAGGTATTCAATTGCTTTCTTTAATTGACCAAGGATTGGATGCCTGTAAATATTTAATTTCACAAGGATTGTGGAATATTGCTATAATTTATTCTAAAGTTTGTTTTTTTTAAATAAAAAATAGGTTTCTTTTTTGTGTTGCCAAAATTTTTGAAAAATTTTATCCGCGAGTTTTTAGTATTAGAGAAAGGACTAGAATGGTCGGACGATAATTGTGATTAGGTAATATCTCCAAAAATTATCGGTAACCAAATTTCTGTTCCAGATCTTTTCTGAGTCCTATCTCTATTAATTATTTTATTAAAGATAATACAAGAGACTTGTCTGGGTCTCTATTAATTTTTTTATTAGAGATACTAGAGAAAACGGACAATATTACTATTTTGGAGACTTAAATATCAACAAAAAAATTTTTTTCTGGAGTATCCTCAAGTCCTCAACATTTTTTATCCTTTAACTAAAGAAACTCAAATTATTCATAAATAAGTATCTCGTTACTTTAAACTCAAGTTTTTCATTTTTTCAATGAAAATGAGGTCTGGCCCACCTTACGCTTTTAAATATTCCAACACACATTATACCACATTTCTACCTCATATCTACAAATTTAATTGAATTTTTGTTTCCGACCATAAATAAGTAAATTGATAAAACTTGCGGAATTTTAGGAGTGTAAAAGGAAAAAAAAAGCTTTAAAAAATCACTTATTTATTTTTTTAATTAAATTTTTAATTTTAAGATTTATCCAAATTGTGATTTTGTTGAAATATATACAAGATATGCTGAATATTTAATTACAAATGGATTAGATAAAAATGTGAGGAATATTTAAAATTTAAAATTTTTTTATATTCTAGAGTTTGGCTTTAATGATATTTGCAAGTTTGGGAAATTGGCAAAAATGTAAGACACTTATTGAAGCCGAAGAAGAAGAAATGTCTCCAAATAAACAATTAATTAAACAAATAATTGATGTAGCTGTTAATTGAAATTATAATTGGATACACAGTGGCGGAAGGGAAAGTTTTTTAGTAAATTTATTGGGATATTTTGCAACAATTGATGAATCATTGTTGTCAACAAAAATAGATTGTTCAATCTATCATCCAAAATATTTCTGCATTTTTTAAAATTCAAATATAATTCTCTCTTTTCGACAGGTTTGTTTTTAAATTTTTTTTCTTGTAAAATTAAAAATGTGGGGGGAATGGTTGTTATTGTTCACATTTTTATGAGAATGAACCCTAAAAATTAATAATTCAAAAGCAATAACTCCGAAACTCAAAACCAATCAACACAACTTGAGTAATCTCTGGAGAAATATATTTAAAATTTTTAATTTACTCAATAGTTGTACAATATTGTAGCATTTTTATCAACAACTTCAAAAGTCTCAGAAATCCTCGCCATCCGCCAAGATATACTTAAATTTAATTTACAAATACTTAATTTACAAATGTAAGCCCAAGAAATAAATTACCATTCCACCATGCTCATGTTCATTTCTTTTTGCAACGTCGACGGTCCCATTATCCAATCTGATAACACGGAGAGCACATTGACATCCAGCCACTTCCTAGTTACAAAAAAAACTAAAATATTAAAAATAGTGAAAAATACAACGCATTGCCAGTACACCGCATTCAGCCTTGGAATGCTCCAGTAGTTTTCCCAGTTATTGGCCTGGGGGGCCCACCAGTTGTTGAATGCATGTATATTTTGAAAAAATTCAAAATCCCGGAATAAACTCCCGCGGATCATGTTAAATAAATACTAAAAAGGATTAATGTATTAAAAAATAAATCAGAGTTGAAATTAAGGGCGTTAGGAATTCGATGAATAAAAATTTACGCAGACGAAATCTCAAGTTTAAACAGCACCCAAATGTAAAAAATCTCCATTTCACTCAATCCTAAGTCGGGACTCCCACCAGGCTAAGCCGATTCTTTGAGTTACATAAAATATATTAGAGAAGACAAATCTCTTAAATCTCTTCTCTGATATATTTTATGTAACTCAAAGAATCGGCTTAGCCTGGTGGGAGTCCCGACTTAGGATTGAGTGAAATGGAGATTTTTTACATTTGGGTGCTGTTTAAACTTGAGATTTCGTCTGCGTAAATTTTTATTCATCGAATTCCTAACGCCCTTAATTTCAACTCTGATTTATTTTTTAATACATTAATCCTTTTTAGTATTTATTTAACATGATCCGCGGGAGTTTATTCCGGGATTTTGAATTTTTTCAAAATATACATGCATTCAACAACTGGTGGGCCCCCCAGGCCAATAACTGGGAAAACTACTGGAGCATTCCAAGGCTGAATGCGGTGTACTGGCAATGCGTTGTATTTTTCACTATTTTTAATATTTTAGTTTTTTTTGTAACTAGGAAGTGGCTGGATGTCAATGTGCTCTCCGTGTTATCAGATTGGATAATGGGACCGTCGACGTTGCAAAAAGAAATGAACATGAGCATGGTGGAATGGTAATTTATTTCTTGGGCTTACATTTGTAAATTAAGTATTTGTAAATTAAATTTAAGTATATCTTGGCGGATGGCGAGGATTTCTGAGACTTTTGAAGTTGTTGATAAAAATGCTACAATATTGTACAACTATTGAGTAAATTAAAAATTTTAAATATATTTCTCCAGAGATTACTCAAGTTGTGTTGATTGGTTTTGAGTTTCGGAGTTATTGCTTTTGAATTATTAATTTTTAGGGTTCATTCTCATAAAAATGTGAACAATAACAACCATTCCCCCCACATTTTTAATTTTACAAGAAAAAAAAATGTAAAAACAAACCTGTCGAAAAGAGAGAAATATATTTGAATTTTAAAAAATCCAGAAATATTTTGTATGATAGATTGAACAATCTATTTTTGTTGACAACAATGATTCATCAATTGTTGCAAAATAGCTTTAAAAAATAATTTTCCGCCACTGTAACTTTAATATAAATTGATTTTAGAAGATTTTTACCTTCGACCTAGTCTTACACCTTTCTACTAGTTCCGATTTTATAAAAATTTTCTTTTTTCGGTTCCTGATAACCGAATATTTTTTAATATCCGATAACCCTACCTAAATATTTTTTTGATTTTTAAAAAATTCCCAAAATTATATTTAAATTTCGGGGGCTTAATTTTATTTTTGACTCTAGTAATTATTTTGTTAATATAAATAATTAAAATTAAATTTATTTTAACATTTTATTTTTTTCCATTTAAATAATTTTTTTACTAAAAGCCTTTGGATATTTCTGAATCAATAGATAAATATATTTTTTAAATCCCTCTCTCTTTTAGGATTAATTTTTTTAATTTAAAAAACACTCATGTATTTAATTATTTTAAAAATATTTTTCTTTAAAATCCCTTCTTCCTTTCCTCTCTCAATAAAAAAATGTAAAAAATAATATAGAAAGGCTGGAAAATTCAACAAAAAAATTTTTATTTTTAATTTAAATTTTTCTTAAAAATTTATGGGCTGTGCATTTAGCAGCACTCAAATTTTTTTGGTTGATTCATCAAAACAAATTGAAAAGAAAGGAGGAAATAACAACATCACGAACAACAACAATAATAATTTTGTTCGTTCTCTTATTTTTCATGCGCGGCAAGGCTTCTCTCTTTTAAATTTTTTTTAATTTTAAAAATTAATTCTCTTTTGTGTCGGAAAAAATAAAAATTTAAAATGAGTAACTTTAGTCTTTCACCTGTCTGAGCTAAGATTTCTCCTTTAAAATGACTCGATATCCCTTCGAGTTTGTTACAATATTCGTAATTTTAATGTGATTTTAATTTTGTGCTCGATGACTCTATTACATTTTATGGATCCAGTGAATTTTTTCGTTCCAATTTGCCCAAGTTATTCACGAAAAACTGGGGGAAAACTCATTCCAGGACACCACAACTTAATAATTCAGAAAAAACTTCACCCCAGTCAATACATCCAACCTAAACCTACCAGTCATTCAACTTGCTGTCTTCAGCCACCTTTTCATTTTCTTGTTTTTTTATTTTTTTTTGTCTTTTTCCTTTACTAACCTATTTAGTTAGTGACAAGCCTAATAAAAACAAAAAAAAATTTTTCCCCAAAAAAAAACAAAAAATTTAAATAGGCTTTAACCGTTCTGGAACAACAACAATAATAGGCGGAAATGGAGGTGGTGCTGCCCTTTTACTTGCTTCAAAATACGGGAAAGATGTCATCTTAGTTGGCCAGATTAAATCGAGTGGATGCCGTCGAAGGCCTAGCAGTGAAGCTAAATTTATTGAACAAAGAAGAAAATTGTCGAGTAACAATTCTGTAAATAAAGAAGGAAATAATATAAGTAATTCAAAAAATTTGTTTCAAAAGTGAGTTGAAAAAAAATCATTTCAAAATTGGATGGAAGACACCTCAACTTAACCGCCCCGTTAATGCAAACACCCACAGGAGAATGGCCACTTTAGTGTAGTGGGATAATTTTTAATTTGTGAGGGAGAATGGAGACTGGTTCGATCCCTTTTGATGGGAGACGATTTTATTATGATGAGTTGAGATGTCTAGTCTTTTCTGAAATATTTTCGGAATGTTTAGTATCCCCACTAATAAAACCACCCCAAGACAAATCCTTTTTGGCCACTTTGGTGTAGTGGGATAATTTTTAATTTATTGGGGGAAACTGGGAGGAGGTTCGATCGCTCGATGGGAAACAATTTTATAATAAAACGTGAAGTCCGAATATATTCGGAATGATCCGGAAAACTTTTTTCCGGTTCGGAATTTTTTTCTGGATCCGGAAACTTATTTTTACAATTTCCGGAATTCTCCTAAGAAAATCCATTCCGGCTCTATTTTATTTAATTAAAAAATTTTTTTTCAAGGATAAATCGTTTAGCTGATTCAGCTACTTATGTTGGAGATACTGCTCCAATTTCTGGGCCTATTGACTTTCAAAAACGCTTACAAAATTTAAAAATTAAAAGAAATGAAGAAATTAACGATGAAAATAAAATTGAAAAAAATGAAGAATTTAAAAATGAGAAAAATGAAATTTCTCCAAAAGAGCATTTGAGCCTTGCAGGCATGTAAAAATATTTGGATTAAATTATAAAATTATAATTCTAATTTTAGTAGAAGAAAAGGAATTTATAATGCATAGAGCTGAGCAGGAGTCAATTATTACTGATGGGTAAATTTAAAAATAAAGAACTTTAATTGTGACTGCAGTGGTTTATTGGTTTAGTGTTAGGTTTGGGAGTTAGAGGTGTCCCGGGTTCGACCCCTTTTGTTGGGGATATGGTTTTTTAGGTTCTCTAGAATCGGATTATTGACTAGCACGGCCTATTTTTTGTCCTGATTTTTTATAAAAAAATTTTTTCTTTGGTTTTTTCAGTCAAATATCGTGTTTTATTTCAAGGGAATTTTTTTATTTTTTATTTTTTTCGTGAAGCCTAAGGGCTAATTTTTATCGGTTAAAATTAAAAATAAAATTCTTATTTTTGTGAACTACTCCATTAAATAACCAAATATTTAAATTATTTTTTAAATTTATTCTAAAGAGGATTAGACCATCAAAATACAGAATGGGATACTTTAAGCAATACAACATTAAGTGCCGATTGTTGTAGTCAAATTGGGGGAAGAATAGGTTTACAACAACAATTACATGATGGGGATGTTAGTGAAGCTAGCTTTGTTTTGGTTAAAAGAAAATTGAAGGTAAAAAGAAAAAACATTTTTATAAATACCCCTTGAGGCAAAAAAATCGGTGCCTTATAATGAGGTGTATCTTAAATGGAAGGTATCGCTTGAACAACTCCCCCATCCAACGGGCAACCAAATTTAAAGGGGACGTCCCCTAGTGCACCCAATATTGGGGTAAATAGAGGGTAAAATATTTTTTTACCCTCTATTTAAGAGACAGCTTATTATAAGATACAAGATTAAAAATTATCAAAAAAGCACTCTATAAGAGATCCAAAAAATTTTCTTCCTTAGATAGCTTGGGAGCATCACCAAATCCGTCAAATACGCAAACAAAGATAACAGAAAATAATTGCTGTGATACAATGCTACAAACACCTCAACAAATAAAAAATATTGAAAGAAGATTAAGTAATAATTGGATACCTGAAATTACTAAATTAAATGATGAAAATTAAAAAAATAAAGAGAGAATGTGCTTTTTTTTATTAAAATAATCCATCAGGAAAGATTGCTGTTATAGAGAGATGATTAGCCATAAGAGACATGAAAAGGGACCGGAATTTTGAAAAATCCACAACTGGGAAACGGAAACTTATATGTGACAGGCCAAGTTAAGGAACAAGGAAAAGCCGGGAATTGCCGGTTCAGGGTTAATCCCGGCGCAACTTTAAAAAACAGGGAAAAATGACCGAAAAGCCGAGAAAAAGGTCCCGTTCCTTTAATCGTCACATAATTTCTAGAATAGAGGGATCATTAACCATAGACGATTTTTTTAAGGAATTCTTAAAAGGAATTTTTAAGGAATTCTTTCAAAGAATTCTTAAAAAACAGGAACTTGTGATAAATTAAAAATTAACAATTTTAAAAATTCCTTTAAAAAAAGTTATTTTTAAAAGAATTTTAAATAGATTTGACAGGTGTAAATTAAATATTTTAATAAAATATATAAATTTTTTTTGCCATATTTAACCCACAAAAAACCTTTTTTTTAATATTAAAAAAGAAATTTTTTCTGTTATTTTCACTCAAACTTTTTTTTCAAAAAAATTATTTTAAAAAATAATTGGGTCCAATTAATTATTATTAAAAAGGAAAGGGAGGCGTTACAAAAATAAAAAAAAAATAAAAATAAATTGGGTTCAAAAAATTTTTATTTTTCTGAAAAATAAATTTATTTATTTTTCCCTTACAGAAAATTAATTTTTAGCAAAAAAAAAGAAAAATGTATTTTTATTTTTTATTTTTTCTGATGTCATTTTTGGAAGGAAAAGCTGCTGAAAATTTATATTTTTATGATGAGTTAGTTGGTTTTTAAAATTAATTTTTAATGAATTAAATAATTTATGATTGATGACTATCCGATTAGCTTCTTAAGTTTCTCTCCTTTTCTCCTAAAAATTTAAAAATGGTCGACAGGAACAGAACTGAAGAAGCAAGGATTCGATCCCTCTTGGGTTCGGTCCCTTTTGGTATACGGGACCGACCCGATCCCTTTGGGTATACCCCAAACTTTGTACCCCAGTAAGGTAACATCGACATTTCGGTTTTGTTCTTAGGTAATTTTATCCGATAAACGTGGCTTCGGTTCTTTTGTCCTATTCTTCCAGGAAAAGATAATTAGAGAAGATATTTGAAAACCCTTCTTTTTGATACTCCTTTGTGGTATCTACCAGGGTTGTTGGTTTTGGATCGAACCGAAAACCTATGATTTTTCGGTTCGGTTCTTCGGTTCGGTTTCGGATATCCGAAGATTTTCCAGGAACCGACAACCCTATCAGTGAGAGATACTACCATATAATTATGATTGTTGATTCGGAACCAACTTGAACTTTCCTTTAGGGAAGGAAATTTAATCTTATAATGATGTTACTTTAAGTAGAGGTATTGTAAAATGTGGAAACGTTATGAGCCTTAATTGCTTTAAAACATAATTTAATCCTCTCTGCACTAAAAATCCTTTTTTAAATAGGTTTGCGGATCTGCCGTTAAGCCGGCTTCCCCAACTTGAGAAATCATTGGATTTGGCAACAGAACTTTTAAATGAAGGTAAGATAAATTCCCTTTCTTTAAAAAATTTTTTTTCAAAGAAAAACGTAGCAGCTCCATCAATGGACGTTCCCTAACCGACAATAACAACAATCCTTTACTTATTCGATTAGTTTCAAATTCCTTAATTAAAAAATTTGGGGGAATAAAAACAAAAAATGATGTCCGTGTCCGTCTATTTAATTCCCCTACAAAACCAAAATCTACAAATTATCGACTTGTTCGAATATCTGATGAAAATAACGGACAAGAAAAGGTGGAGAATATGCCCAGTTTAAATAGAAATATTGCAAATCCTTTGTTGAGGCAACTGTGGACTTGAAAAACAAGGAAAAAAGGACAAGTTTAAAAAATGTGAAAATTAAATTTTCGTTTCTTAAAGAGTCGAATGTATAATTTTAAAAATGATAAAGTGGAAAGAATTTTAAATTTGGAATTTTTTAGAAAAAAATATTTTATAGTGAGGAATATCGAAAAATATTTTAAGAATATCGAAATATCGAAAATATCGAATATCGAAATCCTTTGTTGAGGCAATTATGGGCATAAAACCGAAAAAAAGAAGTCTTGTACCAATTTGTCTTTTTTTGACGCTGTACTGTTTTGTCTATTTTTATCAATGGTACCATTTTGTCTTTTTTTAACGATGTACTGTTTTGTCTATTTTTATCAATGGTACCATTTTGTCTTTTTTTAAACGATGTACCATTTTGTCGATTCTCACCCGTAGAATCCTTTTGTCTCATTTATCATAAGTACCATTTTGTCTGTTTTTGTCTCGGTACCATTTTGTCAGTGCTATTTTGTCACGACACAGTAATTAATTAAAGAGAGTACGCAAAAAGAAGAGAGACAGTGAGATAGTAAATGAATGTTTTCACTGGCGATCAATAGGACATTGATCTGTAGGGTTTTTATTTGTTGTTCTTTAATATTTTTATTTTTTTAGAGGAATGGCATCTTTTGTCAAGTCAACAAAGAATGCCGACAAATTAGTTTTTGAAGGATTTATTTATGTAAAATACAAAAATGGTGCTGCCAATAAACGTTATTGGAGATGTGAATATTGGAGAAGTTGTAAATGTTATGGTTTTGCTGTAACTAATGCAAATAATGAAGTAACTGTAACAAAACAACACAATCATGGGCCTTCGCCTAACAGAATTGAATTGGCTAGAATTAAAGACAGAATTACCCAGGCTGCTATTAATTCTACTTTATCTCCTAGAGAAATTGTTAATGAACAATTGGCTGGAATTAGTGAACAGGCTAAGGTTTTTTCTTTGATTTTTTGAGGGTTTTTAAGGAGTCCGACTCTCGCTCGAATCTGGCCGTTTATTCGCAGATACAGGAAACTAAATGAAAAGGGTGTCGTTGGACAGGGTTTCGGATAACTGGGTTGGCCCAGTCTCCCCTATTCACCTTTGAGAACCTTTGAATTATTTCTAAGACTAACCCAGAAGATCAGCTTCCCAAATATCAACATTTAAGTCTATTTTTCTTTTACTTTGGTTCGTAAACGAAATGGAAAATTTTCTTGCTCTGGCCGTGTTCCGTAAGTATGGAAATAAAGGGCAGAAAAGGAGTAAAATTGGAAAATTTGGGTCCTTTTCATGTGTTTAATTTTAGTGTATTTAATTTTTAATTTCCAGGCAACACTTCCCAAATTTGTCAATCTCCAAAAAACTGTTGGTCGGAAACGCTATGCTGATGGATATCGAATGCCTTTGCCTAATTCTCTTTCAGAAATTGAAATTCCCGAACAATTGAGGCGAACAAAAACTGAACTTCAAGAAGATTTTATTTTGGTAGATACAGGGCCTGCTGATCCAAATCGAATAATTCTTTTGGGTTCTAGAACAGATGTTGCTAGGTTGGCAAGTTGTGATGTTTGGATTTGTGATGGAACTTTTAAAAATGGTGGAAATGTTCAAACATTATATCAACTTTGGGTATCTTTTTAGTTAATTTTTTGCTGAAAGTCCGCAGTTCTAGACTTTAAATAGGGAGACTTTGTAGTTTTTTTTGTATTATAAAATATTTTCGGCTCGGTAATTTAAAGATTAATGGGCTTCTATGTCTGTTAGATTAGGCAATGCTGTGGAAAAATGAAAGAAGAGGGAAAAGGGTCTGAAACGTGTAAGGTTATCTAGTGGTCAGTAAATAAGAACAAATTTCCGAAAAACTTCAACTTAAAAATTTTTTAAAGATAATTTTTGGTCGTTTTGGACGTTCTTTTGTTCTTCCATTTATTTATATTTTAATTCCTTCAAAAACAACAGACTTTTATTTGAGATCCATAGAACTTTTACTTGTCAAAATTGATGAAATAAATCCTGGTTCTCGTCCACAAACAATAATTATTGATTTTGAAAAAGTTGAAGAACAAGCTTTAAGAAATGCTTTTCCTTATGCAATAATTCATGGATGTTTCTTTCATTTTAAGGTTTTTTATTTTCTGAAGAATTTTTAAAATTAATTTTTATAAGGAATCTATATGGAGAAAAATACAAGAATTTGGTTGGGGATTACAACATCAAGAAGAAGATGGTTTTCTTAAATATTTAAAAATGTTTGTTTGTCTGACCTTTGTTGATCCAGGTTTTTTTTAATTTTATTTTGTGTTATTGTTGCTTTAATTTGGCTTGCGTGATTTTTATTTATTTTTTCGATTCAAACAAAATTATAGTAAACTGGATGGAAAATCCAATTTTTAATTATCTTAAAAATATGTTAGTTTGGATGAACTATTATTCGACCCGGGTCCCTTCACTCCTAACCTTTCAGTTTCACAACTAGTCATCAATGTGCATTTGTTTCTGCTTTTTTGTTTGTTGATTTTAAGTTTTAAAATCAAAGATTCAATCCCCATAAACGTTTTAAGGTTTAATCGATTTATTTTTAATTTAAAAAACTAACCTTTTTTTCTAAAGCATATGTTCGCGCCTCGTTTCATCGATTAGCTCAAATGTTTCTTGAAGTTTTTAGCAATGGCGATCTGGAAAGTCCCCATTTTGCTTTTATTGATTACATGGAAAGAACTTGGGTTGGAAGAGAGTTAATGCCTCCAAGATATCCGCCAACAATTTGGAATAATAAAGATATAACAATTGAACAGTTGCCGAAATCTTCAAATTCTGTTGAATCTTGGCATAATACTTTTACTGGAATATTTAATAGACATTCTTCAAATCCTTATAATCTTGTTAGGGCACTTTTGGATAAACAGGTTTTTTTATAATATTTCTGGGATGGGATTTGGGGAGTATTGACTAGGTAATGCATTCAAATTTTGAAAATGAGTAAATTTTCCATTGTCTTTTGACTAAAAAATATTTTTGAGAATCAGATGATGTGATTTTATACCTCCTTTTGAATATTTTTTTTATTCTAACAATAGGCGCTCTTTTATGTCAACGTGGTTTGGAAGAGGAAATTTAAAAAAAAATAATTTTTAAATTAAATAAGTAATTGTTTCGCTCAAAATTATTTTTCATTATTTTTTTTGAATTGTTCCTCTTTTTTCTTCCTATCTTTTTCCTAAAAATATTTTTTAATTTTCTAAAGGCTCGTGTTGATACAATTGCTGTTCGTATATCATCTGGTGCTGTAGTTCAAATGTTTAGTCGACCTGAATATCGACGGGATAATCAAAACTTGCTGAATGTTTTAAGAGGTGTTGGGGGGCCTAGAGATCCTATTGAATTTTTGACTGCTTGTTCGAATTTTATTAATTTTTAATTGAAAGATTTTTTATTTTTAACGAATTATTTTTATAGCTAATTTTGTATTTTTTTTAATTTTTTTAAATTTACTGGTCCTTTGTTTCTTAATAAATATTGTGTCTTTTTATTTTAAAAAATGATCACAAATTTATTAAATTAATTGATTATTTATCTGTTTAATATTTTTTGTTTAAAAAATTTTCAAGTAATTTTAGTTATTTTTTTAAGGAATGGCAGAATTTGTTGAAAAATCATTGGAGGAATTGCTTCCAGTCTTTGAACAACTCAAATTGGTTCAATTGTTTTCTCCTGATGAAGTTTGCGATTTTATTAAGAATTGTCGTGATTATGAGTACAAATTGTGCAAACAGGTTTTTTTGTTAATAAATCATTGGAGGATGGAAAGGGATTTTGGGTTGGGGATTTTAGAGAAAATGTGGGAAAGTGGAGTTTTAGAATGGAACGTGAATACTTTTAAGCCCTATTTAGATTGGACTTGTGACTAATTTTTGGTACAATCCGTTCTCTACATGATTCCTCGAGAAATTTAATTTCGCAATCACATTAATCAAATCCCTTAAATTTCTTCAATATTTTTCCGTTAAAATTTTACATTTTAATAGACTAAAGTTGCCAAAGACTTTTTGGCCTATGCAGCATATTTAGAAGAAATATTAGATTTAATTGTTGAACGTCGAAAAGAATTAAAGTTTTTACATCGTTATGATCAAATTGATAGACCATTAAAACATAAATGTGCTCATCTTTATCGAATATGTGCCGCTAGATTTAAGATTTGTTTTTCTTAAATTTTTATATAAAATAGCTGAAAACTGATTAAGATTCTCTGAAGATTTTTTTCAAGTCTTCCATCTCATCGAGAGTCGTTGATAGCTCAAATTTTAGATTTATTTATTATGGATCAATGGATTGGGCCTTAAAAGTAGAGAAGACCGTTACTGTCATGGTCATGTCTAGTTATAACTCCAATCCAGAATTCATTTTATATAAATCTAAAATTTGGTATTTTGATGGCTCTAACTAATATACCTAACATGTCCAAAAAGCAGCATTTTAAAAATTAGTTCGAAAATTATTTATTAAAGATTAGTCAGTAGACCTTCGTTAAAGAAGAAAATATTTATTCGACAGGTTTTCAGTCGAATAAATTTAATCCCATTCCAAAATTTTATTTAAAAGATTATTTTTTTAGAAAATGGAATATCATAATAAAGAAATTGCTTTTCTACACAATGCAAAAATGCGCAAATTATGCAGTCAGGCTTATACTCGTTTACTTCAAGTAATTTTTTTCTAATTAAAAATCTTTTACTTGTCTCATTTCCAGATTTATGCCCATTTACCTGAAAATCATGTAAGAGCTGCTCGTTTTGAATTTTTTGATAATAATAGTGCAGAAAATGCTAGAACATTAATTTTAATGGGTTTGAGGAAATTTCCACAATTTATTCCTCTGTGGGTGACACATTTTAAAATTGAATTACGTTATGTGGCAAGGTTTGTTTTTCTTATTTTTTGAGTTTTTTGACTTTACTTGTCTTTGAGAAAATTTAAAAAATGGAAAAATTTTCGAATTTTCTGAAATTATGGAAAATTCCCAAAAAATTAAAAAAAATTTTTTTTTAATTTTTTAGATTACTTGAACGAAGAGAATTTTTAATAAAAACAAATGATCGTAGCAGTCATATACATTCTATAAATAATGAAGAGATTAAAAAATCATTTGATCCTATCAATACTGGAGATGATGAATTTTTAAAATTGAGTCTTGCAAAAGTTGTTTTTGAAATGGCTGTTAAAACAATTCGGGAAAGGGGACAAAAAGCAGGTTTTTATTTTTTAAAATTATTTTTTAACTTAATCCGCCATTGAAATAAAAATTTCAAATAAGGAACCTTTAACATTTTTTTCTCATTAATAAAGCTTCAACAAAACTTTTTGTTAGAAAGGGTGCCACCTGCGAGTCTAGTGGCGTTCTAAATAATTTTTTGGACTTTCAATTGAGGCTGACTGTAAAAATTTTAAAAAATTCTTTCTGGCCCTGAATATCCCATGCCTCTTGGCTTGATTTTTCTGACTAAATCGGAACATTTCGGCCCTCTAAAAATAAACATTTTTCAAGTTAAATTAATTTAGGATTAATTCGTCAATTTATTCAAATAGCTGAAGATTGTGGTGAATTTACAAAAGAGTTGGTTTTAAGTATGCGTGAATATATGAGTATTTATGGACTTGAATTGGAGGAAGAAATTGACCAGATGGAGGTTTTTTTTGAATTTTTAAAAAATTAAAAAAAAATCAAATTTAAAGGTTCCAAATGAAGAATTATTTGAAATTGACACAAAAAGAATGGGAATTGATGAAATAAAAAAAGAAGAAAATATAGTTAAAGTTGAAAGGAAAAGTGTTTTGGATGGTTTTAATCCTGATGATCCTGAAATTAAAAAGGTTTTTTTAGTTATAATTTAATAAAAAAATTTTAAAAATTTATTTTTAGTTACTTGAAAAGGCTACACTTACAGAAGTAGGTTTTTAAAAAATTATAAAATTTTTCTTATTTTTTTTTTTGGCGAGAAAATTTTCATATATTTTCATTTAAATATGTAAAATGTATTGTTAATAATTTTTGTGGTTTCTTCCTATTTTTCTCCATATTTTAATGATGGTTATTTTAGTGTAGTGGTAAATTCTGTGTTTTTTAAATCAATAAGCATTGGTTCGAATCCACATTGTGATCCACATAGCTTTTAATCCAATAGGTTTAGGTTCGAATCCACATGTGGAAAAATAATATTGTTTTATTGTAAGAAAGTTGAAGGGAATTCGTTTTTTAATAATTTAATTTTTAATTGTAAAATTCTTTTTTTTCAAAGGATTATGATTCAAAACCTTTGGATGAAGTATTAAAACGTTCAAAAACACAAGAGAAAAAAATTAGAAAATCTCAAAATTCTCAAACGGCAGGGGAAAGTTGGTTTGGATTGCCTGCTTCTGAAATGGATGAAGAGAAACGGAGAGATTTGGAATTGATACAAATGAGAAATATATTGGATCCAAAGCAGCATTACAAGAAAAGTGACAGAAATGTTTTGCCTAAATATTTTCAGGTTTTTTTTAAATTAAAAAAATTTCTTTTTACTGACGTAAGGGGCCGGTCATTTATGGGTCCTGTCCTTATAGATAAATTGATAATTTTAATTATTGGCAATATAGTAGTTTGGTCTTCACTCTCCCCATTCTTTTTTAAAAGAAATAATCTAGACAAGCACATCCTGACTTCTTTTTAAGGCAATATATATATTTGCGGTATTCCACAAGCTTCCCTTCTCCCTTCCCGTATTTATTTTTTTATAAATAATTTTATGCTAAAAATCTGTTTTTTTTTTATTTAAAAAAACCCCCAGACAAGAAATTGATTAAATTCGTTTTATTAAAAAATTTTTTTCTTTTAAAAACAGATTGGTCAAATAGTTGAATCTAGCGCCGATTTTTATTCTGCTCGTTTAAATAAAAAACAACGTAAAAATACATTAGCAGAAGAATTAATGAATGATCACGAAATTATTGCTAAAAACAAAAAACATTATGCAAAAATTATTCAAAAAAGGGAAGCAACAAAAGGTGTTGGGGTATTTAAAAAGTCTGGTTATCTGCCTAAACATAATAAGAAGAGACGTAAAAATTTTTGAGGTTTTTTTAAATTTAATTTAAATTGTTAAAATATTTATATAAAATGTTTTTAACAAATTTTTTGGTCTTTTGAAAAAGATAAACAATGATAACAAACAAAAAAAAAGAAAAAATTTTTTTAATTTATTTTTAAAACAATTTTATATAAAATTTTAGAAATTAACTTAATAGATAGTTAATTTTTGTGGTAGTTAAAAAAAATTGTGATTTTTCTAATGGGAGCTAAATTTTTATTTTTGCTTAGAGTTCAGGACTAAATGATGATTTTTCGGTTACATAGGCTCCGGATATCCGAAGATTTTATAAACTCAAGACAACTCTTCCCTTTTCTTGTTGGATTCATTAATATTTATCAAACACGCTCTAAATAATTTTCATTTTTTTTATTTAATTTGTCTGTTGTCTGATTTTTTTAATTTAAAAAGGGCAAATTAAGAAATTTTTTTAATATTTTAAAAATCAATTAATCCATAAAATGGGAAATTTATATTTAAAAATAAAAATGCTTTTAATTTTAATAAAAATCTTTCAAAATAAAAATAAATAAGAATTTATTTCAAAAAAATTTTTTTTGAAATAATCTCTCTTTTGTTTTCCCTTATTTTTATTGTTTTTGTCCTTAAACGGCAGCTGTAAAAATAAAAAATGATTTTGACGTTTCTATGAAGAAAATTTTTTTGGAGAAAAAATCGTTCGCTTCTTTCTGCTACATTTTTTCTTAGTTAAATGAATAATTTTATGAATTTTTAATTTTATAAAACATAATAGCATAGTACATCACGCCTTACTCTTAGATAGCCATTGGGGCTGAAAAAATTTGTACCTTATAATTAGGTGTTTTTAAACCGAGAGGGTTAGAGAAACCAATCCTCTATTTAATAAACACTTCATTATAAGAACGATTTTTTCTGTTACATTTTCTCTGTTGTCAAAAAAAACTTTTAGATGCCTTAAAAAACTTTAAAAATTTCTTTAAATGTTTTTATCTTTTGGATTAATTTTCATCATTTTTATCAACTTTATTCATTCGATAGCAGATACCCCTTTATTGTTATCATTAAAAGGAAGATTTAAAAGGGAACAACAATCTCTTACATATCCTCCAATTTATCATATTTGTGGAAATTTTCCAAATTTTGTTTATTCTTTACTACGTAAGAGAATTTAAAAAATTTAGTCTGAGTTAATTTCCAACCCTCCTTCATACATATTGGAAAAAAACTTTAAAAATTGGAAAAAAACTTTAAAAACACTCGAGATCACCCTCTAAAAGATCAAAATTTTCTAAAGTACCTAATATGTTTAAGGTGTTATCCTCCTAGGTCTTTTTCTCTCCTGATTCTGGTTGGAACCAGAGGTGGGTCGGAATTCCGATTTCCGGCGTTTTTTCCTTCCGATTTCCGAAAAAAAGTTTGATTTGCGATTTCCGACTTGAGCCAGTTCCGATTTCCGGCTCTCCCGATTTCCGACACCTCTGACTGTTTCGACCCACCTCTGGTTGGGACCCATCCTCCTCAACCACCAAATTCATAAAAAATCCTGATACATTGAAATCTCTCGGACTGACTTTTACTGACATGAGGGAAGGAGTTGAGGGAGAAGGGAGAGTCGTAACTGAGAGATTCTACTGTATCTTAAAAATATTTTTCTTTCCCAGCCTGTCAAGTTTGTCGAAATGGAGGGCGTTCTCTAAATTTACCCTGCACATCCCCAATTCAATGTGTTATTTACTACACACAAGGAGCCACAGAATGTATAGACAGCCAATGTTGCACGGCTATTTCTTCTCTAGAAACCTCAAATGTTCAGCCCTCCATACATTTTGAACAACAAAATGGGCAACAACAAAATTATTTGATGGAAGAAAAAGTTGAAGGTTTTTTGTTAAGGGAGGATTTTTAAAAATTCCCGTTTAAGGTTATTGTCCAAATAATGAACGTTCCAAAATCCCTTGCAGGTTAGTTTAAGATAATCGTGTTTCAAAGGCCAATCTCCTAGAGGGCCAACACCTTCAATGTCTCTCTCATCAATTCCTTCAAACCCAACCCACTGGATCAAAGCCCTTGGAAACTAAAGATAGCTCTAGAAATCTGTTGACCTCTAATCCACTAGTTGATCTTCGAGGTAAACACCTCCATCTTGGGTTCTAACTTCTGAAAAAAATTTTTCTTGCAAAAGGAGAAGATTACTCATTTCACATGACGAGACGTAAAGAAATTATTTTTTCAGTGCTGCAGGGCATTGTTCTCCTTCCCAAGATTGTCTAAACGGAATATGTTGTCCAAAACGCGACAACAACTATTTAGGTATATTAATTAATTAAGAATTCTGTCAAAAAATTTTTTAAAGAGGCTTGTGGCGGTCAAATAGCTATAGAACGTTGTGATTCTGGAACGTGTTCAAACGGATTGGTTTGTACAGCCTCTCAATATTGTTGTCAATGTAAAGTTGGCCGTTCTACTGGATATTGTAATATGGTAAGAAAATACAGACTAGGCCATGGACAAGGATTTTAGTATATTCATCTAACTTTTTAAGTCATATCCATCCAGGATACATCAATTTTTCTCAAAATGGACAACATTACGGATATCTGCGGATTTCGGGCAAATATCCTTGGATAGCTGCGGATATCCGGATATTGTTCCTATCCATGACCACGTCTGAAAAAAATAATAAAAATTTTTTTAGGGTGTTTTAAAAATCAATTAATCCATAAAATGGGAAATTTATATTTAAAAATAAAAATGCTTTTAATTTTAATAAAAATCTTTCAAAATAAAAATAAATAAGAATTTATTTCAAAAAAATTTTTTTTGAAATAATCTCTCTTTTGTTTTCCCTTATTTTTATTGTTTTTGTCCTTAAACGGCAGCTGTAAAAATAAAAAATGATTTTGACGTTTCTATGAAGAAAATTTTTTTGGAGAAAAAATCGTTCGCTTCTTTCTGCTACATTTTTTCTTAGTTAAATGAATAATTTTATGAATTTTTAATTTTATAAAACATAATAGCATAGTACATCACGCCTTACTCTTAGATAGCCATTGGGGCTGAAAAAATTTGTACCTTATAATTAGGTGTTTTTAAACCGAGAGGGTTAGAGAAACCAATCCTCTATTTAATAAACACTTCATTATAAGAACGATTTTTTCTGTTACATTTTCTCTGTTGTCAAAAAAAACTTTTAGATGCCTTAAAAAACTTTAAAAATTTCTTTAAATGTTTTTATCTTTTGGATTAATTTTCATCATTTTTATCAACTTTATTCATTCGATAGCAGATACCCCTTTATTGTTATCATTAAAAGGAAGATTTAAAAGGGAACAACAATCTCTTACATATCCTCCAATTTATCATATTTGTGGAAATTTTCCAAATTTTGTTTATTCTTTACTACGTAAGAGAATTTAAAAAAATTTAGTCTGAGTTAATTTCCAACCCTCCTTCATACATATTGGAAAAAAACTTTAAAAATTGGAAAAAAACTTTAAAAACACTCGAGATCACCCTCTAAAAGATCAAAATTTTCTAAAGTACCTAATATGTTTAAGGTGTTATCCTCCTAGGTCTTTTTCTCTCCTGATTCTGGTTGGAACCAGAGGTGGGTCGGAATTCCGATTTCCGGCGTTTTTTCCTTCCGATTTCCGAAAAAAAGTTTGATTTGCGATTTCCGACTTGAGCCAGTTCCGATTTCCGGCTCTCCCGATTTCCGACACCTCTGACTGTTTCGACCCACCTCTGGTTGGGACCCATCCTCCTCAACCACCAAATTCATAAAAAATCCTGATACATTGAAATCTCTCGGACTGACTTTTACTGACATGAGGGAAGGAGTTGAGGGAGAAGGGAGAGTCGTAACTGAGAGATTCTACTGTATCTTAAAAATATTTTTCTTTCCCAGCCTGTCAAGTTTGTCGAAATGGAGGGCGTTCTCTAAATTTACCCTGCACATCCCCAATTCAATGTGTTATTTACTACACACAAGGAGCCACAGAATGTATAGACAGCCAATGTTGCACGGCTATTTCTTCTCTAGAAACCTCAAATGTTCAGCCCTCCATACATTTTGAACAACAAAATGGGCAACAACAAAATTATTTGATGGAAGAAAAAGTTGAAGGTTTTTTGTTAAGGGAGGATTTTTAAAAATTCCCGTTTAAGGTTATTGTCCAAATAATGAACGTTCCAAAATCCCTTGCAGGTTAGTTTAAGATAATCGTGTTTCAAAGGCCAATCTCCTAGAGGGCCAACACCTTCAATGTCTCTCTCATCAATTCCTTCAAACCCAACCCACTGGATCAAAGCCCTTGGAAACTAAAGATAGCTCTAGAAATCTGTTGACCTCTAATCCACTAGTTGATCTTCGAGGTAAACACCTCCATCTTGGGTTCTAACTTCTGAAAAAATTTTTCTTGCAAAAGGAGAAGATTACTCATTTCACATGACGAGACGTAAAGAAATTATTTTTTCAGTGCTGCAGGGCATTGTTCTCCTTCCCAAGATTGTCTAAACGGAATATGTTGTCCAAAACGCGACAACAACTATTTAGGTATATTAATTAATTAAGAATTCTGTCAAAAAATTTTTTAAAGAGGCTTGTGGCGGTCAAATAGCTATAGAACGTTGTGATTCTGGAACGTGTTCAAACGGATTGGTTTGTACAGCCTCTCAATATTGTTGTCAATGTAAAGTTGGCCGTTCTACTGGATATTGTAATATGGTAAGAAAATACAGACTAGGCCATGGACAAGGATTTTAGTATATTCATCTAACTTTTTAAGTCATATCCATCCAGGATACATCAATTTTTCTCAAAATGGACAACATTACGGATATCTGCGGATTTCGGGCAAATATCCTTGGATAGCTGCGGATATCCGGATATTGTTCCTATCCATGACCACGTCTGAAAAAAATAATAAAAATTTTTTTAGGGTGCTTGCCCTCCCGGTTATCAATGTCAAAATGGATATTGTTGCCCTTCTTGTCCAGATAATACAATGACTTTTGGTGTTTGTACAGCGGGGGATTCTACAAATTATAATCTGCAATATACAAATGGACAAAGACAACTGGGCTGTCCTATTGGTAAATTCTTATTTTAAAAGAAAATTAATTCGTAGAGTCCTTTAAGAGACACCCCACTATAAGGACCCTCCAAGGGGAACCTCTTATAACGATGTCTGAGGCGTTTAAAAAAATCTTTAATTAAAAACCTCCTTTTATTAATTTTAAAAAATCTTTCAATTTTTTAAGGTTACAAATGTTTAACTGGTGATATTTGTTGTAAACAATAATCAAGAATTTTATTTGAAATCTTCAATAATTGAAGGCTTTATATGCATTACATTATTTCTGTATTCCATTGTTGATTTTAATCCTTTTCGATTAACCCGGTTAATATCTGCAGGATTTAATGTTATCAATTCTGGTTGAATCTAAAGAAAAAAAAAGATTTTTTAATTTAATTTAACAAATAATTAAAAGGAAATCTATTGAAAGGAGATAGATATTTTGGAAATTATTAGAGTGCCGAATATTAGTCCAACATATATAAGTCAAGGGCGTAACCAAAATATCGATTTCAGATGGATTTCATTTTCCCTCCAAGCCCCCTAAATAACCAAAATGTTTAACCCAAAGTAAATTTAAAAAAAAATTTTTTTTTGCTTACTAATAGTGGCTCCCCTTATAAAAAAAATTTTTTTTATAAAAACAAACCTTATCAAGTAACATTTTCACTTCCCTCTCTTTTCTTTGTTGTTTTGATTCAAATGGATTTGCTCGTAACGAATCAAAATTTGCTTGTCCAGCGCCGGGTATTAAAAGACTTGACAACCCTAAAGTATGTCCAACACCCAAAACATCTTCGTATGGACAAAATTTTAAATCTGTAATTGCTCCTTCACATTTATGCATTAAATAGGGTGTGGTAGATTGACCCAAATGTGGGTTTTTGAGAATCTTAAAAAATATATTGATTGTGAGTGATTAAAAAAATTTCTTTTTATTTTTAATAACAAAGCTTACTTATTGCATGATATTTAATCGTTTGGTTCTTTGTTCATACACCCCCCCCCTCTCCCACCCTAATGACACCCCCCCCCCCTATTTGATTCTCTGATTAATTAGGAACAAAAATAGAAAGGAAGCAAGTAATACGCCAATTCCGTTCAAAATTACATTAAAATTTTGATTGTTAATACAAATTCAATTATGTATTCTTTAAGAACTAAGTACCAATCGTTTAAACCAAAAAAAAATTTGACAAAAAATTTTAGAAAAAAAATTCCCAAGAATTCAAAAAAATTTCTTTTACTCAAAATCATTAAGAAACCTGCAAATTATTTCCAGAATTAACCGCCAAAAAATTTCTTTGACTAAAAGCAACATGTGAATAATGTACTAAAGGACCAGAATAAACAGCCAATTCATTATAATTCTTTCTCAAATCCCATATTCTTAATTTATTGTCCAATCCACTCGTTGCCATATAATTTCCATTTGAATTTATAGAGATACCCAAAATTGGCCCTTTATGTGCAAACATTTCAATTAACGGTTTTTGAACATTTGGTGACCACATTGTTATTAAACCACGAGAATTTCCTCCAACAATTATTGCATTTGACTGATTTTGTGTTAGAACGTTTAAAACACCACATTTTGTAGGAAAATTGGCTACCTAGTTAATTTAATTTTCAATTAGATTTGAGGAAAACGAAACTTGTTTGCCAACAGAAACATCTAGCCATGTAAGGAATGTGTTTCCACCCTAAAATTTAAAAAAATATTAAAAGAAAAGTGGGAAAATTTTTGAAAGTAAAAAATAAGAAATCAGTTCATTCCGAGGAAACGAACTTAAGGAACGGGTTGGGTTACCCAAAATCCGATCAGAAGAAAATTTTAAAGGCCTGACTCGAAAATCGAGTCTTATACACGCTAACGTTTTAAACATTTTCTTCTTTACCCAAAAGCGGGGAAATAAATATTTTTTTCTTTAGCCAAAAACGCGGAAAGCGACCCTGAAATAGTGTTAGGCAAATGGATTTTTCCGGTACTGACGATAGAACCGAAAAGTACCGGTCCAGTAATGACGGTAGTACAGCGGTAATACCGAACCGTGCCTAACACTACCCTGAAATCCCACATCTTGGATAAATTATCGTTAAATCCATTTTTGACTATTTTAACGTAATGCTTCGATGACGTGACTTTTGTTAAAAATTTTAAAAATTAAATATACCGATCCAACAAGCAAAAAATGCCTAGGTAAAAACTCCAATCTTCTAATATCAAACATTGATTTTATACAATGCAATTCTGTCCCATTTCTGTCATAAATTCTTAACCAACGTTTTTGGGCTACAGCAAACATTGTTTCTGTGTGAAGCCATCTAATTTTCTATTAAAATTTAAACAAAAAATTCAAACACACTGAATATCCCGAACAGTTTCCATTACATTAATTTCAGTTATTAAATCTTTAGTCATCCAATCGAAAGCAGCCACATGTCCTTTACGTCCACCTAACAACATATAACGTCCATTTAGAGTGTAGTCAAGATTGTATGGTCCAAAACGAAGATCAAGAGAAAAATGCTTTGAAAATTGAAAAAACTACTAAACTTCTTGCTTTTAGATTAGAAACAAGACAGGCCGACCCTGGTGCCATTTACGTTTGAAAAATCAATGGGTGATAGTTAATCGACTTGGCACCACCCAATAGTCTAGATTTTTGAGGACTAGCAATTCCACGAATTTTTTCTCCGTTAGTCAAAATCGTTCGAGGTCGGAGTTACAATTTGTATCAGAGTCGGCTTTAGACGGGACAAGTATATACAAAAATATATTCTTTTAAAAAATACTTTAGTTGCACTAGCAATATCCACAGCATCACAAATTTCAGCCTGTTTGGTCATACATGTTGGAACTCCATCATCTGCTTCAATATACCTTCAAATGAAATTTCTTTATGAAAATAATTCAAAAATCAAAGAAAACCCTTCTTGTTGAGTATCAAGAATTTCAGCACGTGCGACCCTCTCCACCCTTTCAAAAAATCTTCCCTTCTTTTTTGTTAGACGTTTTTGGGCGACTATTGTCCTTGCCTTTTCCTGTAAAATAAAAAATTTTTAATTAAAAAATTCTAAACAAACCGGAATTAAAAGTTCAGCCCCAGTATCATATTCATTCAACTTTTCTTTAGGAATGTCCAACTGTGGAGGGAAATTATCAGGCTTTCCACGAATCAAATCATTTGGGATTGGAGGACGATTATGGCGAAAGTTTCTTCTTTTCCCAATAAAGTGTTTTCTATGTTGACGATTATTAATCTGCCTTCTTGGCTCTTTCATTTTATCTGATATTTAGTAAATTTAAAGAGAAAACGAAAATGAGAAAATTTTATCGGCAATGTCAGAAAGAAAAATTAAAAAAAAAGTTAACTTAAAGCTACAAGGCTTGGGAACATTAGTTAACTTATTGCCATTAGATATCGGCCTGGATCTGCATCCAGACCTTAATTTTTCCAAGGTCAAGAATCAAACAAAATTCCCTATCTCTACTTGACGCACCTTCTTTGGTTTTACGTCACTTTTTGAAAAAAGGAAGCGATTTCCAAAGAATTAAAACTTTGATTGACAAAGACAAGAAAACAAAGAAAACCACAACGACGGAAAATAGCTAATTCTGTTAAATAAAATATTTTTCAAGGTAAAAACCGTTAGACAAGAAAAAAATTAATCAAAAACATTTTATAATATTCATCAACAAGAAAATGAACGCATTAAAATTAACAAAAATGCTTTCAAATCATTTCTAGGCTTCCTCTGTCTTGGTTGCTCGAGTATACACCAATTGAGCTCCATGCTTCACCACAACTTTAATTAATCCTTTTTGGTGCAATTCGCGAAGACCAGCACGCGCTAGAGAAGCTCGGACCTAAAAATTATTTTGAAGTGACTTAAGAGAACCACAAGACATTCTCAAAAAACCTTGAGACGTTCAGAAACAACGCTAGGAGTGATCAATTTGACAGAAACAATTTCCTAAAAAAAAGGTCAATTATCAGAAGAAAACCCCCCAAAAACCTTGTAAAGTTTGTCAAATGTCGCCTGGTCAAAAAGTACCATGTTCTGCAATTTGTCCCGAACCTTTCCTTTCGACCACTTCTTCTTCTTAGCCTTTCCGCTTCCTCCGGCTGGCGTGTCCTTCTTTTTTGCGGGCGCCGCTTTTCCTCCTTTAGCGTCCGCTTTCCCACCTTTTGTTTTTGGTGGCATAATTTAATTTATATTTCTAAGAAAAATTAAACATTAATATGAAAAACCGATGAAAAAATAACTTTTACATTAAAAATTAAAATGAATCTTAATAAGAAATGTAAATAAAATTAAGAGTGTTGGAAAAGATGCAGAGACAAAACATTTCGCCAAATAAAATAAATCACAACAAATTTAAAACATTAAAAGAGCCGGGTCAGTTGAGTACTGCCGGAGATTGCCAAATTTTATCCAAATCTTTTATTTTTTAATTTTCCCTTAATTTTCTTTAAAGAAGCAATGACGGACAACACAAAACAACCCAACAACAACGACAATTTAGTTCCCGATCCCTCAATTCTCACCGATTTGGAAGCCCATGCCAGATCAATCGCCTCAAATTTGGACATGACTTTAAGGGATTTGAGAGGTTCTTTACACGGAATGAGCGATTTAACTAGCGAATCTATGCAAGTATTTAATAATATTGTGACTTCTACTTGTGATCAAGTAGATTCTGCAATTCGTTCGACTTATGCAATGTTGGCTAAAGCTGAGGAATTTAGTGAATCGATGAATGGAATGCAAAATATTTTTCAACAAATGTAAGGGAAAATAATTTTTTTCTGGTAAAGGTTTGGATTGTGTATTCTCTTTTTAGTTTTTTTCAAAATTTAGCTTTCCTTCAAAAGGGCTCATAATGGTCAGATTAACAAAGAACTTCGTTTTTTATGCTTTTTTGATTAAAAAGATGCCAAAGAAAATGTAGATGGATTTCGGGAAAAATTTTAAAAAATGGAGAGGGGAGGGGGAGAAAACACAAACTAAGCTTTTACCAATATTTTTTAAATTAAAATTGAATTTTTGAGAAATTTTGGAAATCTAACTCCATAACCATTTTTCCTTTAAAAATATACTAGAAATAAAAACGGCCCTCCAAATTTCTTTTCTTATCTTTTAAAAAAAATTTTTTTCAGAAAAGATGTTAAGCAGCTACTCAACGATTTTGAATTGAAATTGACATCAAATATAGGACAACAAAAATAATTTTTTTGAAAAAAAAATATATTTTAAATTATTTAAATTTGTACAAAATTTAAAATAAAAAAGGTTTTACGATTTTATATTTATTTTTAAATTAATTAAATTTCAAAAATTAAAAAAATAGTTAAGGAGATTATTGCACAAATGTAAAAAAAAATATTTTTGAAAAAAGTGAGGATTTTTCGTTAATTTAACGTGTAGAATTAATTCAAGTATTTTGGGGAGCTGGATAAAAACACCAGTTTTTTCACAATTGGGAAAAAAATAATTTTTAGAAAGGGCATCAATTTTCTAAAATAATTCCTTTAAAAAATATCCCCCCCCCCTAACAGGCCCGTAGCCTTCAAAATTTCTCAAAATTTTCGCCTCCAGCGATAAAAATTCGGCACAGAAAAATTTCCTCCCTTGCCCTCCCGTAAAAAAATCCTAGCTACTGGCCTCCCCCCCCCCCCCCCCCCCCCCCCATCTCCTAAAAAACTGGTGTTCCAAAAATTTTTTGACTAAAAAACCTCAAATTTCCACCACAATTTTAACATCTAGTTGTTTCACTTTCAGCCAAACTTGTAATACTTTCACGTCTATGTCCCATTTTTGGATATGTATGTTCTTGCATTTCATCTCCCCCTCCTTCTAATTCTACTTGTAATGTCATTTTTTCTAATGCCAATAAATGACGTTTCCATATAGGTTCTGATTTTTTTAATGATCTAAAAAATTTTCTTAAAATTTTTTTTTGTAAAAATTTTTCTAATTTGGGTAGAAATTCTTGTTTTTAAAAAATTATATTTTGTAAACAAAATCGCTTTTAAACGAATTTTCATCTTTTTTAGTTTTTTTTTCGCTTTTCTATTTTTTAAAGAAAAAGCGAAAACCAATTGTGAAAACAGGGGTAAAAACTGAAAATAAAAAATAACGACTAAAACTTCTTATGGATTAAGCAAAATTTACCCCCAAAAACTCCAGAAAAAATTTTCTCCAAAAAAAAATAAAATAAAATAAAACTTACTCTCTTTGTTTTTCAATAATATAATGACTTGTCCACATTTTATAAATTAATTGTGTTGACATTTGCTAAAAATTCGTCTTAAAAAATTAAAAAAATCATCTTTTTTAAATTAACCACGTCAGCGTGTTGGGCAATTAAACGAAGAATAAATAATCCATCAGTTTTTAAATATTTTACAATAAATTTGGCTACACATTGTTGAATTTCTTTAAAGAAAATTTTAAATAAAAAAAAATTCGAAACAAACGCTTTGGTTGTAAAATATTTGGATCTTTATCAAATAATGGTTCACCAGCCATTTCTAAATGATTAAAAATAAAATGCTCGGCAGAAGCTGTACTTAAGTAGCCATAAAACCTTTAAAATTAATTTAAAAAAAATTTTTTTTAACTGGATTTCGGGTAATCCGACCCATCCAAGGTATTAGACTAATTCCCAAATAATTTAGGCCATATTATTTATTGTTCGTCGATCGTTATTGAATTTCGGACATCTATAGGAATCAAACTTTTCGGGATTATGACTGGGATTCAAAGAACCAGAAAGGGTGTCCTGATTTAATTCCAATCCCAACCGATCAAATTTTGTTAGGATCCCTCAACCGGTCGACCCCAAGAACCATTTTCAATTAAAAAAAAATTTTTTTTAAACAAACCAAGCACTAATATTAGCCAAAGTAATAATTGCCAAAACTGTATACCATCCCCACAAAAGCATAAAAGCTTTTTCCATAAAAACGTTTAAAACTAAAACACATTGAACTGTGTGGTTAACTGATTGTCCCATTTCTCTGACCTTTAAAAGAAATTTTTTTTTTAATTTTCAAAAAAATTTTTTGAAATTTTGCTCAAAAATTTTTCAAAAAATTTTCGAAATTTTGAAAAAAAATTTTCAAAAATTTTTTGAAAAATTTTCCTTCTTACATCAAAATCACACCAAGTAACTCTAGGAAATACTCCAGATTCCTTCCAAAAAGTTGAATTCCAATGTAACAAATTTCTCCAAAATTCAAACCCAAAATTATCATTTGACCCAAAAAGATAACTTTAAAAAAATTTTTAAAAATTAATTTAATAAAAACTCTAACCGATTAAGAAAATTTAATTGTCCTGTTACATTAATAAAAAATAAACATTTACTTAATAAATATACAAGTGTTACATAATAAGCAGAATATTTCATATTTAATAGACGAAAAAATCTGTGAGGGCGAATTCTTCTCTGAAAAAAAAGGAAAAAATTTTTGATTAGAAAACTAATTAAAAACAGGGAAGGTGTCCACGAGTTATCAAAAATCTGATACCGAAACCAAAAATCAGGACTTTTTTCGGCCCGAACCCCGATCCGAAAAATTTTGAAAACCCGACTCGAAATCGTATTCGATTTTTTCCCTCCACACCTGCCCCATCTCTGTTTGTCAACAACCAGTTATTAATTAATCTTTTATTCTTAGTAATATTTTTAGAGACCAGGTTCTCATTTTAATCAAATCACCTAGTCTTGAAAGGAACTTAAAGAATTTTTCTTTTACCGGATTTTCTCTTTTTAAAGAAAAATAAATTTTTGTATGCCCCAAAAAAATATCCCCAAATAAAATTAAATAAAAAATATAAACCATTTCCAATCTTCTATGAAATTTTAGAACTTTCTGCAAATGGTTGCAAAGAGAATTAATATTATCCGCTCTAATTGTTGGATCACTATTTGCTTCACTAGTTGCTATTCGTAGAATTTCGCCTACTTTCATTCCTAAAATTTATTTTTTTAAATTAAATTTTAAGAAAGCAAAGGATTCGAGTTAAAAAGTCCTTAATGAAAAATATTTTTGAAAATTAAAAAATTTTGTCCGCAAAAAACTTGCGGATCCAAAATTTGTCCGCAAAAAACTTGCGGATAAAAAGGAATTTCCTGTCTAAAATTCCAAATCATTCCCTAGGATTACCAAAAGTTCAAAAAAACCTGATTGTGCATGAAAGTATTTCCAAATTAGAGCAGGCACTTTAAAACACCCCGCTTGAAAAATTAAAAAGAAGGGAATCCATTGATAATAGCTAATTCTCCTTTCTCTTCTTTCCTCATCGCTTATATTCACTATTATTTGTTCAGCTTTATCTATAGCTACAAAATAAGTGTTGGCCGTATAACAATAATTTTCTGTGTACTAAAAAATTTTAAAAAAGAAAATTTTTACAATCAAACCTCCCTATAACTTGTGGCCGAAAAATCCTCTTATAATGGGGTGTCTTTTAAATAGAGGATAGAACTAGCTATGAGATACACCCCTATTTAAAATACGTTTCTTAAAATTTGGTTAACCTCTAGGTGGAGGGAGCTGCCTAAGCGACATCCTGTATTTAAGATAGCCTCATTGTAGGATAGCCCAAGCAATACCCTCTATTTAATAGACCACATCATAGACCAAATGTCTCTTGAATAGAGGATAGAACCCTATTAAGTTGCTCCCTTATTTAAGATACGTTTTTTAAAATTTGGTTGACCTCTAAGTGAAGGAAGCCTGTATTCGAATTAGGAAAGACCAAGCCTCATTGTATGATAGCCCAAGCAATACCCTCTATTTAATAGACCTCATTATAAGGTATCTTCTATTTAAAATACCCCTTATTATAAGATATAATTTTCAACCCAATGTGTAACTATAAGTGAGGTATAAATAATTTAAAAAAATACATCAGTCCAAGACGAAGAAAATCCAGCAGGCGTCATACATTCAATAGGTCTACCTCCAAATTGTTTATAACTTAACAGAATAGCCAGGCCAATCAAAAAATTAAAAGTAAAATAGGAATGTAAATTAGCTATTATATCTTGTACTGGTGGACGATTACTTGAAAAATTTTTTTAATTTTCTTATAAAAATTTAAAAAATAACCTGAATGGAACGGTACTCAAAACACGTAGAATCGACATTTTTTAATTTAATTAATATTTAAAATGTATTTCCTAAAAATTTCTTAAAATATTTAAAATTATTTCTTAAAATCCTCAAACAAAATCCACTTAACCATAATGTCTTCTGATCAAATGTCCATTTTCCTATCGTCTTTTTGTGAGACATTTCGTCCCAAAAAATTGAGTTAATTTAAATAGTTAAAATAATAAAATACCTATAGTAGAAAAACTCTAGTAAAAGAAAGTAAATTTAAAATTTTTTATAATTTACCTAGCGAAAAAAATAAAGTTGCACGAAAAAAAATTTTTTTTTAATTTTAACAAAACATAAGATTCTTCCTTTTCTTTTTTCTTTAAAAATAAGCCACGCGTTCCTTCTTCCTTTTGTTCTCCATCTTCTCTTCATATTCTAATTCCAATACTTTCCGTTGAATTTTAAGGTTGGAAATTTGTTCTTCAGCCAAAATTGTCTAAGAATAAATTTTTAAATTTTGATTAAAAAAGAGTAGTTAGACCTGAATTCGAAAATATTCCAATTTAGCCTTTTTCAACTCAGTATCCATATCTTCACCAGGTTTCAACGCAACAGAATCTTAAAAAATAAAAATAAATTTTGGGGTACATTGAATCTTGTAGGTCTATTAGAGAGCAATGTTCTCCCATACAAGTCAACTCCACTTAAAGTACCTACAAGACCCTTCTAGGTATCCCCAAACTATAAACGGAGTTGACTTCATTTTCTTTGCATTTATCTAATATATTTTGCTTACAATTAAAATTTTGTCCGTCCCTCAAAGTTGGAGGAATCTGGTACTTTTTGAAAAGTTTCAAGACCTTATACCCCAAAGGTATGCCGAAACTAAATTTAAAAGAGCAGACGAATACGAAAAAGGTGAAACTGGCTACACTACCCCCCACCCCACATCCATTTACCATTGCTATCTTCCCCCAAAAATCATTTTAAAAATAAACATTACCCTTTAAAGATGGAGGCTTTTGTTGTTCTTCCATCTTTTTACTATTAATTTCTACCAAATTATTAAACAATAACTGTTCTGTACTAAAAATAAAATAAAAATGAATTAATGAAATGTGACAAAATGATAAAAAAAAAAGGTTAGAATCTCGGTTTTTTCAATTTCCCTTTTCCTCATTTTTTTCATCACCCTCGAAAAAAGAGGAAAAATGCTTTTACCATAATTTTGAGGTTTGCCGGTAACGAGTCTGTTGATTCCTACTATAATTTCAATTCTACTTCTAATCCCGGATCCGAATTCGAACTCGAAGAGGAGGGCTATTTCTAGAATGAACCCTGACAAGATGTGAATAGCCCCATTAATTCTCAAACAAAATCCACTTAACCACACTGTCCAATTGTTTTTCGACCAATTGTCTTATTTTCCTATTGTCTTTTTGGGACACTTTGTCCTCATGAAAGAGTAAAAAAGTAAATTCAAAAAGAAAAAGTAAATAAAAAATCAAATTATTTGAATAAAATTGAAGTTAAAATTTAACATTTTTATAATTTAAAAGAAATAAAATTGCACAAAAAAATTATTATTTTTCTTTAATTTTAATTTAAATATAAATTCTTGGCTTCATCCTTTCCTTCTCCTCCTCCCTTTTCTTTTCCATTTTTTCCTCATATTCCATTGCCAACAATTTCCCTTTAATCTTAGAGTTGGAAACCTAAAAATTTAAATTTTTTAAAAAGATTTTTTGATTGAAAAAAAAGTAGTTAGACCTGAATTCGAAAATATTCCAATTTGGCCTTTTTCAACTCAACGTCCAAATCTTCGCCAGGCTTCAATGCAAAAGAATCTTTAAAAAATAAAATTTTTTGGTATCATTAAGCTTTCCCTTTTCTAATTCAGAAATAGCAACAAATGCTCTCTCATACAAGTCAACTTCGCCTAAAATACCGACAAAACCTTCTAATAGTTATCCCCAAACTAGTCACTAGCATTAAGGATCAAAATCGCATTTTCAGGATCCCGTAACAGGACTGAGTTTCATAAGATCGGCAAGGGAAGGATCCCTCCCGTGCCGATCACTATAAACGGAGTCAACTTCATTTCCTTGTCAGTCTTCCAAAGTTGGGGGAATCTAGCTGTTTGAAACATCCCAGAACCCTTACACCCCAGAGGTCTACCGAAACTTCTTTTAAAAAGCGAATACCGAAAGGCGAAACACAAAGACGAAATTTGCAACGTTTCACTCCCTCAAAAATTATAAATAACAAAAATTACCCTCCAAAGATGGTTGAGGATTTTGTTGCTGCTCCATCTTTTCAGAATTATTTTGAGACAATTTCTGTCCTTCTTTATTAATTTCTACCAAATTATTAAACAATAACTGTTCTGTAATTTGTAATAATTGTTCAGAATTAATTTGAGACTAAAAATAAAAATGAATTTGAGTGACGCGACAAAATGTCAAAATTTCCTCTTGTGACATTTTGTCGAATTGGTGTTTTGAAGATTTTACTTGTATAGGCAATTTGTCCAACAAACTTTTAAGATTTTCGAAACATTAATTCGACAAAATGTCACAAGAGAAATTTTTGACATTTTGTCACACTTCACGAAAAATTTATATTAATGAGCAAACTCCAAGAAAACCTTACCAATTCATTATTATCTTCAGTCTGAGCTTCAATTTTTTGTGCCAATTTATTATTAAAATCTTCCTCACATTTAATTTTCTTACTTTCCTTTTCTTTTTCCAATTTAAAAAATAATTTATAAAATTCAGTATTTTTATGTTTAGATTTTAAATGATAAACTAAATTTGTCGTTGTAAAATTGTTAACACTAAAAGTATATTTCTTCTCTTTATTTTCGATACATAATTTGCATATAGCTTCTTTATTGTTGCCTTCTAAACGTTGAAATAAACCGATTTGCCAATTTGTTGCTCTCATTTAATTTTTTTTCTTTAACTTTAAAAAATAAAAATTAAAAGTTAGAAAATACTTTTAAAAAATTTTTTTATCAGATAAAAAGGGGTCACTTTAGTACGTGGGTGCAGGCTTTAATTTACAAATGTTATACCATTCGAAAGAGCTCGTCGAGCTGAGTCGAATGCCACCAAAATTAGATCTAGGAAAAATTTCTGGACCGAGATATAGGTCCCTGAAGTTTGAAAAACCATAGGGGGGAGTAAGCTCAATTTTGGGGTAAAAAATTCGAATATGTAAATTATACCTCGTTCGAAAGAGCTCATCGAGCTGAGTCGAATGACACCAAAATCAACGAAATCCGACTTGATTGGACCGAGATATAAACCCCCTAAAAACCTAAGATACAAAGGGGCGATTTTTGAAATAAAAAATTTTTTATACAAATAATACCTCATTCGAAAGAGCTCGACGAGCTGAGTCGAATGAGACCAATATCACCATGATTGAACAAGATTAGAAAAAGTTATGACACAAAAAAACAAAAAACCTAAACCTATGGAGCGTCGGCGAGGCGCTTGTGCAAAACTCCGCGCTTCGCGCGGGGTTTTGCGGCACGCGCCTCGCGGGGAGTCTACGGGCGATGGGTCTGGGCTCGTAACATAAACCTATTCTTATCTCCCTTGTTCTGGACGTATTTGGAGCCTCTGTAGCAGCAAAAATCTCCACAGATGCCATAGGTAAGGAGCTAAAAGAAAAGATCAGAACTTTGTCCAATCAAGTCGGATTTTGTTGATTTTGATGTCATTCGACTCAGCTCGAGGAGCTCTTTCAAATGAGGTATCATTTGCATTTTCGAATTTTTCACCCCAAAAAAGTGCTTGGTCCCCCCTATGGTTTTTCAAACTTCAAGGACCTATATCTCGGTCCAGAAATTTTTCCTAGATCTAATTTTGGTGGCATTCGACTCAGCTCGACGAGCTCTTTCGAATGGTATAACATTTGTAAATTAAAGCCTGCACCCACGTACTAAAGTACAGCCGATAAAAATGATAAAATGATAAGATAAATTATTTAAAAATTAAAAACTATCCCAAATCAAGTCATTTTGCACGAGCGGGGTTCGAACCTCACCCCCTCTCCGTTACAAGTCGGAAGTCTTACCTACTTAACCAGACACTACCTTATAAAGGGAAAATAAATAAACATTTAAATATGTAAATTGGTGAGCTGCCTAATTCGATAAATGAATTTTATAAACTAAATTTTCTAATTAAATTTTTAACAAATTATTTTAAAAAAATTATTTAAAAATATTTAATATTAAGTAAAATAAATTATTAAATGAAAAAAGGGAAGAAAAATATAAATTTATATTAATTTAAGAGGGGAAAACCAATCAATGGACAATTAGTTGGTTTATATAGAGAGAAGGAATAAATTAATTGTATACACAAAAAAAAACTTTATTTGTTCATTGGTTAGAGAAAAGAATAAAAAAAATAGTAAAGGAAAACAAATAAAAAATATAAATAAATAGTAAAAGAATATTAAAAAATTGTTTAAAAATTTTTAATTTTTAAACATCAGCAGAAACACTAGGAGTGCCTGTGCGGCTAGCAAAATTGCTGCTGTTCACTATATTATTGTCTGCCTGAGGGCCAAGATGAGGTAAAGGTTGAAAACGTGGAGGTGAAAGTGTTTCTAATTAAAAAAAATATTTTTGGATTTTTAATAAATTTAAGGGTCTTGCAGACAAATCTCCCTCCTCCTAATCCCTGTAAATTCACGGTGACACGACTCGGGCACAGTGATCCATTTGCACAGTAAGGCAATTGCACAGTGGGCATCTGCACAGTAGACATTTGCACAGTAATTTGTGGTTAAGTGGATTTGTGTTAGATTTTACTCATTGTTATAAGGGAATAAAATGTTATTAATTATTAATATTTTATAATAACTTTACTAAAAAATCTTAAATTGTATTAAAATTCATAATTTCTTCTTTTATTTCAAATCGTTTTTCAATTTTTTCAAATCAGAATATTCTTCACGATTTTCGGGAATCGGGTCGGCGCGATCCCTGATAAGCGATCCCTGCATCAGAACTCAGATTTTTTAGAAGGGGTATCCAAAAACTTCTTTCTTGTTTAAAAATGTTGTTAAGACTCAGGGTAATTATTACGCTAGTTAGATTTTTTATTTGTTTGATTCTTTTTGTGATTTATAGATTTTTCTTATAAATCTTATTTCTGGAGAAAACGAACTTTTTATGACTCAACCTAGCTAATAAAAGAAGAAATTATGAATTTTAATACAATTTAAGATTTTTTAGTAAAGTTATTATAAAAGATTAATAATTAATAACATTTTATTCCCTTATAACAATGAGTAAAATCTAACACAAATCCACTTAACCACAGATTACTGTGCAAATGTCTACTGTGCAGATGCCCACTGTGCAATTGCCTTACTGTGCAAATGGATCACTGTGCCCGAGTCGGAGCGCCAAATTCACGGCTCACATTTTTTTTTAAAAATTCCATGCCTCAAAATTCACGATACAAAACTTAACAGAAATTCATGATTTTCGTATTAGCAGAATCTTTTATGTAGCAGGGAAGAGTCGGTTTATCCCAAACCCATGGGTTTATAGTCTTTCATCTTTTTTCGATTTCGTTTTTTATATTTTTTCCGTCTTTCCTTTTTAAAAATTTTTTTAAAATTTGTTCTGGAAGACAAAGAAAACCCCCCCATTTTAGCCAAAAACAACTAACTTCTCAATTTTCCACCATTTTGAATTACAGGAAAACGTTGTTGTTGTTGTTGTCCATTAAATACTATATCATTTGGAATACTTGCAGTACTTGCATTAATACTTCGAGGGAATGGGGAGGGAGGGGGTGAATTTAAATTAATTTCATTTTTGTTATACGAGGGGGGAATTATTTTTATATTATTATTTTTCGTTTCTTCTTTTGATGAATTTAATGGAATTAATTCTGGGCGGTTATTAAAAGTTGATTTTAGGAGGGTTGACTCGTTACTTCTTTTTGAAGAATGAAATTTGTTTTGGTTATTATCTTGTTTGGAGTTTCTTTAAAATAAATTTAGAATTAAAAAGACTGTCAGTTCTCACTATAAGATACCCCCTATACTAGTTACACACCTCGATTTTTTAGACGCCCTTTTTAAGAGTTGGTTGCCCACAGGGTGGGGGAAACTGCACAAGCGATACCCTCAATTTATGATACATCTCAGTGGGAGGTAGAGGATGGGCCGGGTTACCTGAAACCCGATCTGAAGAAAATTTTGGTAATCCGACCCGACTTTTTGCCTTCTTAATCCCTCTAACTGACCCAACTCGAAGCTCGGACTTTTTTCGACCCAAAACCAGCTCCTAAGAAATTTTTGGAAACCCGACCTTTTTCTCAGCCCAACCCATTCCTGACATGGTACCCTCTATTTAATATACACCCCATTATAAGGTATCCCCTATTTAACATACACCCCATTATAAGAGACAATTTTTCCAGCCCCAGAATAGTTTATCTTATCGTAAGATCCACTTAATTACCTTCTCGAAAACAGCAAACAAGTTAACAATAACAACAATAAAACGAACAAAATACCAGAAACAAGACAAAGAATAATAAATCCATTATAATAAAAAGTTGAGACAACTTCCTTCACAAAAAATTTTAATTAAAACTTAAAATTTAAATTACCCCATATAACACTCCTCCCTGTTCATCAGCACAATAAGCATTATTTTTAACACCAAAAGGACAATTTTGACAATTGGTGACCTTATAAAGAATTTTATTTTAGTGATAGAAAAAGACCAAGAATTTTCTCAACTAAGGACAAAGAGTTTGATCACTTCAAGACCGAGACCGAGCACCCTTAAGAGATTGAAACTTGATCCTTAAGAGAGGTTTTGATTTGTCTTTGAATGTCCGGAATCGAGGAACTAAACAGAAAAATTCTCGGTTCCTTGAGTCAGTCCGATTCTTAGCCAACAACCCTTATCTTGTCTTAAAACCGCACTTCCACTAAAAGGATTACCTACCCAATATGACCATGGGCCTTGGATGCCCCTAGAACTAATCTATTTATAAATATAGAAAATCGGAGCCCCCGGAAACCAAGGACATTCATGATATTTTTAGTTAAAAATAAATTAATATTTACATCCAAATTTCCCCCATTTGTCCATTTACACTGACTAAAATACCCAGTTTTTACATTCTCACAAATTGCATTATTTGTTGTAATCGAGGTTGTATTACAATTTAAATCACAGCCAGGACCCATTAAACGTCTACCATCTCTACTTATTCCTCCGGCACACGAAACAGAATAAGTAAATGACAATCTAAAGAATTTATTTGTTAAATTTTAAAAATCTGTGTGGAGGGTTTTTTAAACAAGTTGCTCTTTGAGATCATTAAGGTGTTATTCCCATAAAACTCGAAAATCGAAAAAAATCAGAAATTTCGGAAAATTCAGAAATTTCGTCAAAATCGAAATATCGAAGTCGAAAAACGAAATTTCGTCGAAATAGAAATTTGAAATCGAAAACTCGGCTAACAGTGAATCCTAGCGA
Source organism: Meloidogyne incognita (assembly GCA_036172945.1). Lineage (NCBI taxonomy): Eukaryota > Metazoa > Nematoda > Chromadorea > Rhabditida > Meloidogynidae > Meloidogyne > Meloidogyne incognita. The sequence continues at coordinate 476,592 of JARQAC010000006.1, read as the reverse complement.
GCTACCACGGTGTTTACTTGGCCGATACCTCTGCATCGACAAAGAGGTGGAGGTCAATTAGTCATAACCTTCAGGGAATAGCTTTGCCATATTCCCTTTAGCTGTGCCATATTCCCTGAAAGTTATGACTTTATTGACTTCCTCCTCTTTGTCGAGGCAGAGATATCGCTCAAGTAAACTCCGTGGTAGCTCGCTAGGTCAAGCACTGTTAGCAGAGTTCGCAGGTTCTATTCCTTCCACTTGGCTCCTTCGCCTTTAACTAAACTCAAATAAAAATTCTCTTACTGAGTTCCCAATATTTCCCCAATAAGGTTAACACTTTGCTGTCCACGAATATCCGAAGAATATCCAGAAAATAAATTTAAAGGTTGAATAAAACTGTCAACAAGGGTTACAGTATTTGTCTCATATAAACTTCCATCGGAATCAATTTGAGGTCCCAAATTGTAAACTAGAACGGCTATAGCAGACTTTAAATTAATTTTGAATTTTAAATTTAAAATTAATCGAAGCTCGCTATAAGATACCTCCTTTGAAGTAGAGAAATCGTTCTTATAATGAAGAATTTTAAATGGAGGTTTATCTAATATTGGGTAAATCTAAATAGAAGGTACCTTAGAATGAGGTCTCTTAAATAGAGGGTACCTTATACTGAGGTGTATCTTAAATAGAAGAACAGCTAGTATTGGGGGGTCTCTTATAATGGAGTTTTACCCTCTATTTAAGAGACGACTGATTTTTCAGCCTTGAGGGTCTCTTATAATGGAGTTTTACCCTCTATTTAAGAGACGACTCATTATAAGAGACGATTTTTCAGCCACAAGAGGGTATTTTATAGCGAAGTTCAACTATATTTTAAAACTAACAGGTTGAGAATCAATCAAAAACTTTTGTGGCAATTGTTCAAAATTAAGTTGGCCTGCTTGGTTAAGTGGGTTATAAATTGTTTGTAAATATTTAAGAGAAGAACTTGAAAAAAATAAAAATTATTTTTATAAAAAAATAATTTTCTACCTAGCAGAAAGAACAAAAATTGTTAAAGATGTAAGGCAATTGTAACCATTACGTTGTGGACTAGCCTAAAAAATATTTTTTGTCTTTTATGAATTCGCCTGCTTTAAAATTTTGGGGAATAAACGATTCCCCAAAATTATTCCCCAAACGTATCTTAATAGATAAATCTTAATTAATCTTACTTGATGTTGTGAGGAAAAAAAGGGAGAGATCAAGCTGACTAACATTTTAAAAACACTTACAAGACAGGGTTTAAGTTTTAAAGGGGAAAGTAATGGCCCTGGTAGCTAGAGCAATTGTGCGTGGTGGTGAGGGCTTCACTCCAGGCATTCCACCCTTATGAAATTAATCAAAAAATTCTAATCTTGCCTGAATACAATGCTCACCAAAAGAACCTTTAGGGCATGTACACAGCCTCCCCTGAGGGAGTCTAAAGTCTGGATTGGAATATCCACGCAATTGAATCTTTAATTAAATTTAAATTAATTTTCCTCTCATTAAAATAACCTCAATATTAACATTTTCTAAATTTGACGGCATTTTTAAATTTGAAATTAAAGGTAAATTATTATTTAAAGAATTATTTCCCCCTTCCTTTATTTTTTCAACATTTTTTGATTTTAATAAATTTGAATAATTAAAAGAATTTTGTTTTTGTTTTGATGTTGAGTCAAAATAGTCAAAAGAATTTATTGGAGGAATTAAAAGAAAAATTAATAAAATTAGTATATTTTTTTGTTGAAGTGTTGGTGACATTTTTATAATAATTTTTTAAATTAATAAGGAACAAAAATAGAATTTTAATTAATTTTAGTCTATAAAAATCTTATTAAAATAAATCATTGCCGGACATAATTATAAGATTGCTGGCTGGAACAGAAAAATTTTAATTAAGCTTTTATTGAGGTGTCTCTTAAATAGAGGGGAGGACCTCACTACAAGATACAACCAATTTTAGTTACACCTTTGTTTAATATACATCCATTATAAGGTTCCTTCTATTTAACATAACCCTCATTATAGACACAATTTTTAACCCCAAAGGATTACCTTATAGTGAGGTTAGGCTATAAAAAATTTTTAAAAAATTTTTGAAATAAGAAGGAGTCAAAAAGAAGGAATAAAAATATTGTTGTTCTTTTAGCATTTATTTATTTTAAAATGACTCATTTTTTCAAACAATTCATGGGATAAGGAAAGGAGGAACATAGAGAGAACATTCATCTTTAATGTATATTTTAACATTTAAAGTGTTATTTTTAAAAAAAAATATTTTTTTTTCAAAAAATTATTTTTCAAAAAGCTTCTCTAAAGGGAAAAGAAATATTGGGAATTTATTAAAAATAAAGTTCTTCAACGGGGTTGAAGAACCAAGGATTGGTTCCTCAGTTTTGAATACCCTAAAATTTTCCAAAAAAAAAACAACAAATTTGGTTCCGTCAAGTCGGTCCTAATTTCGACCCCAAGTGCCGGCCTCAAAAATTTTAATCAGAAAAAAAAATTTTTTTAAAACAATTTAAATTAAAAATCAATAAAGTCAAAAAAATTTAATTGTATTTTTTTATAATCCAAAAGCTTTTTTATTCCTCGCTTAAAAATTTGTACAAAAAATATTTTTAATGAAAGCTTTTTTAATACCCTCTTCTTTTTCTTATCTGTACAAACAAAAATAAATATTTACTCTATTTTTGCGACAAGAGTTGGGGGGTTGGGGATGTGGTTAGTGTAGTGGTGGTGTGAATCACCTTCGTCTTTCCACAAAAATTTTCTTTAAAAAATTTTGTGGAAATATTTAATATTTATTCGAGGTTAAAAACAAAAATCATTTCTTTAAAGGTTAAACCCTTGGAAAAAAAATATATTTTTTTTTAAATTAAAAATAGGTAGATTTTAAAGACAACTTGAGAAGACAAAAGGAATTAATTTAATTTTCCCGTATTTTTTTTTTCAGAAATTTAAAGAAAGGCAGAGGAAAATGTTTAAATTTCAAAAAAATTTTGTAAGGAATAAAATTATTTTCCCAGCATGGCCTTGAATCAAGGCATCCTTTTTCTGAGCCAGGGTTCCCAATCCAGGGTCTTTAAAAGATTTTCAGATTTTTCCGCACCAGATTAATACGAAAAATCCATCCGACCGTGATTCGTCCAGTAACAGAAAAAAAATCCCAAAATTAGGTTTGCGGACCCGGAAGAATGGCTTTATCTATTATTAAATAATTTGTAGTTAATTAAAGTAAATAAATGGTGTCTTTCAGTGAAAGGCTCTCTTTTTGTTGAAATATACATAAATACTGATCGAGAATATTTTAACGTTATCAACAAAATATTATTGATAATTAAAAAATGAATACTAAAATTACTCAGATAAAGCTACTAAAATTTGCAAAAACCTTTTTAAAAAAAGTAATTTAAAAGAAGTAATTTTCTCCAAAAAAATCTCACAATAAAGGAAGATTAAATTACAAACTCCCAAAAAGTGTGAACTATTATCCCGTGTGAATTTTTCTCAAAAAAAATTTTTTTTACTTTTAAAATTTTTAGAAGAAAAAATAAAAATATCTTCTAAAAATTTTAATTAATTAATATATAAAAATCCAAAAACAAACAAAAAAAAAATCCTACAATTTTAAAGTCTTTCCAATTCTCTCCCATTTTTTCACAAAAATATTTTTTAAATACTATTTATTGGTTTTCCACAATAAGCAGCCAAATTAGCTTCACGGAATGCTTCGGAGAGGGTCTAAAAACAAAATTTTAATTTTATAAACTAAAAAATTCAAACCGGATGTGGATGACAAACTCTAGCAATATCTTCACATGATGCTCCATATTCTAAAGCTAAAGTAGCCTCAGCAATCATCTCACCTGCATTCTAAAATTTGAAAAACTAAATAAAATTTAAATATGTAAGACGAAAAGCGAAATTCCAATTTTCCCCAAAAAATGAAACGATTAGGAATGGGTGAGGGTTTTTATCACTAGAGCTGGGAAAAATATGCAAAATTAAAAGATTGAAAGGAAAATAAATACCTAAGGGATCAATATGAAAAAGGAACCCAAAAGGACTCATTGTCAAACAACCAATTTTGCATGTTTTCCCTAGCCGTATTTATATAAAAAATTCAGGACAATAAGATTCTCAAAATTCTGTCTAAAATTTTCCTCTGTTCTAACTATTAAAAAAAAAGTAGAATTCAAGACGATCTACTATACTTTTAATTTGTAAAAATAATTTAAAAATTAACTTTCGTTTGGGACGAAACGTCTCATTTAAAAAATAATTTTTCAAAAAAATAAAATAAACAAACCGGTCCAATAATATGAACACCCAAAAGTCGATCAGTATCTTTCTCTCCCAAAACTTTAACAAAACCTTCAACATCATTATTTGTTTTTGCACGAGAATTGGCGATAAAGGGAAATTTTCCAATTTTGTAAGAAACTCCCTTAATTAAAAAATTAAGAAAAATTAAAATTATAATGTCAGAACTCGTTATAAGATACAAAATTGGGACTAAAAAATCGTATTTTATGAGGTGTATCCCTACATCATTGGTGGGAGAGTAAGTATCGCTTTAGGCAACCATCCCATCAATCGCCTCGTAATGCCAAAACGTCAAAATACCAGCAGTGTAAATGACACAAAATTGAATAACGAAATTCAAAGAAATTTTTAGGCGTAACGAGTGCATCTTATAACGAGATCGACTTCTTATTTAAGTTTAACCTCTTGTTTAAGCTGCTCTTCAGACTTTCCTACCCAAGCAACTTCAGGATGTGTATAAACAACAGAAGGAATTGCATCATAATTAATATGAACAGGACCACCAGCCATACCCTCAACAGCAACAATTCCTTCATCCTTTAAATTTTTTTCAATTGAAAATAATTTTTAAATTATCAAAAAAACCTCAGCTTTATGTGCCAACATCGGCCCTTTAATTACATCACCAATTGCATAAATTGAAGGAACATCAGTTTGAAAATTATCATTTACTTGAACTCGTCCTTTATCGTCCAAATTTAATTTTACATTTTCTAATCCAAGAGATGTTGTAAAAGGCCGTCTGCCTATACTAACTAACAAAACATCACAATCAAGCTGAAAATAATTTAAGTGAATAAAAAATAAAATAAATACGCGTGAACTCCGATTTTAGATACCTCCAGTAAGATAACTCAATTTAATTACAATTTTAGATAGAGACCGCTATATGTCCAGGAACAGTGCCGGATTCTTGGCCCCGGCTCTGCCATTTAAAGTCTTGGCTCCCAAGCTATAGGTCCCCGACTGATTTACCATAGGTCCCCGACTGATTTTGGAAAAAGGAGCTGCCCAAACAAGACCTCGTAAAATAGGGCTTTAAAAAGAACCTCCTTAGGTTCAAAAACGACATATTAACAATTTAAAATTAAAAACCGTTTGTTCCTTTCCATCCTTCACTCCTTGAACATTCACTTTAATTTTTCCATTTCCTTCTTTTGTAGCACTAACAACTTTGGTTCCCAAAAGAAAATTAAATCCTTGCTTTTTAAGAAAACGTTGAAAATTTTTTGAAACTTCTCCATCAATTCCTACACCTCCAACACTATCCATAAATTCTACTGCTGTTACTTGTGACCCCAATCTTTGCCATACACTTCCCTATAAATATAGCTATAATTTTTGTGGAAGGAATTTTTAGTCTAAAATTTTATTAGAAAAATCCGCAAGTTTTGTCCGCAAAAGTTTTGTCTGTAAAAATAAAGAATAAAATACCAGTTCAAGTCCAATAACCCCTGCTCCAATCACAACAATCTAAAAATTAACAAATTTAAAATAGTATGCGAACATTTTTTAAACCTTTTCAGGAACTTTTTTGAGTGAAAGAGCCCCCGTAGAAGATACAATCTAAAAACTTATAATTGAAAACAGAAAAATTAAATTTTTAACTTGTTCCTCGTCAATATCAATCCCTGGGAATGGCGTAACTTCAGAACCACTAGCAATTAAAATTCTTTTTGTTTTGACAACCTCGACAGACCCATCCGCCTTTTTTACTGTTACCTAAAAAATTTTAATTATTTTTATTTGTTGAACTTAAAAAACCTCATTTGTCCCTGTTATAGTTCCAATTCCTTTAATATGTTCAACTTTATTCGCTTTAAATAGTGAAGCAATTCCACTTGTCAAAGCCTTCACAGATGTAAGTTTAGCTTTCATCATTTGATCCAAATTTAGTGTTGTAGTAACTTCAACTCCTTAAATTTTGAAAGAATCTATTAAAAATATATTTGAAGAAAAGGACAGAATTTACAGAAAAAAATTTTTTGGCTAAAATTGAAAAGCAGAGAAGAAAAAAGATAAATGACGGATAAATTAAAATCTTCCTAAAATCGAAAAGGGTTCGAAGCCCTGATCCCGACGCAAGGGCGTAGCTAGGGGGTCGATTTCAGGGGGGGCTAAAGTTGGGTGTGCGCCAAAATTTTGGCGTTTACTCTGGCGTTCTTAACGCAAATTTTTTTTGAACTAAATTTTTATTTTTTCAGCGCCGCAGGCGAAAATTTTGTGAATTTTAGAAGGCCGTAGGCCAAAAAATTCACTTTTCCAGCGCCACAGGCGAAAATTTTTTAAAATTTGGACCTCAAGAAGATAGATTTCATCCTTTTTTAGCGCCGCAGGCGAAAATTTTTTGAAATTTGGACCTCAAGAAGATAGATTTCATCCTTTTTTAGCGCCGCAGGCGAAAATTTTGTGAATTTTAGAAGGCCGTAGGCCAAAAAATTCACTTTTTTTACCCAAACCCTTCCCCAAATTTTTCCCTTTCTCCCATTTCGGGGGGGGGGGGGCTTCAGCCCCCCCCCCAGCCCCCCCTGGCTACGCCCTTGTCCCGACGGTTTTAAAATTCCGGAACAATTACCGCCCAAATAAGGGAGATCCAACTGTAAGGATACCCAAAAGTAATCAGAAATAACACTAAAAACTAGAAAAACGACACAAAATCCCCACCCTAAAAATATTTGAAAATCAAAAAAACCTCGAGAATTCAAATCTCCATGTTTAGCCATATGATAAAAATGAGAATTATTGAGTAATGCTTTGGAAGGAATACAACCAACATTCAAACAAGTACCACCCAAAGTTTCATTCTTTTCAACACAAACAGTCTTCATTCCCAATTGAGCAGCTTTTATCGCTGCAACATATCCGCCTGGGCCAGAACCGATAACAACCAAATCTGATTCTGAAAAAGAGAAATTTAAAAAAAATTATTCAAAGAAATAAACCTTGTCCAGTAGCTAATGTTCGAAATAAAAATTTGACAACTCCTCGTTTATTAAATATTGTTGAATGTCTCGGGAACATTTTTCTTTAAAATTGGAAAGTCAAATAAGCTGAAAAATTATATGATAATTAGGTAGAAAATGGCGTGACACACGTTCACAACGTGAAAAAATCACAAGAAAATGGATGTCTTACGTAAAATTTACGTAAAAGATGTTTTACGCCAAACTGTGCTAGCGCCGAAATGGTCGCACCAAACTGGCTCTTTAAGATTTTACTCTTTAATTCGTCCTTCCCCAATTCGTCCCACAGTACAAAATTCCCTAATTCGTCCCAACCCGTTTTTCTTAAATTTAGGTAATAAATTTAATTTTTAGTGGATCTTATTTATTTTTACGTCTTAATTTATTAAGTTTTTCTTGAAGTTTCTCAATTTTTGTTAAAAAATGGTTTTCTTTATTTGTGACAATTGTGGAGAATCTTTAAAGAAAAATCAAGTTCAAAAACATTCTTCAAAATGTAAAAATGGCTCTTTTTCTTGTATGGATTGTCAAGTTGTATTTACTATTAATAATTATGATCATCATATTAAATGTATTTCTGAAGATGAAAAATATGGAGGCGCTAATTATACTGCTAAAATTAATAAGGTTTATTTTTTGTTCTTTAAATTTAAAGAATACAAATATTTGGAGACAACCTTGAAGTAATTATGTAAGGGTCGAACCTCATTTTAGATAATTCCGAAATTAGCTGCAAAATTTTGATTATTTTTTTCAGCTTTAACTCTTTTCGATTTGGGGGTCAGGGCCAAAAAAAGCAAAAAATTGGCAATAGGTTATCGACCCTATTTTACACGATGGTGCAAAAAAAGTACAAAATTTTCACATACAGTTCAAGATGTTCTCTTGTAAGATTGTCTGTTCGGAACAGAACAGAGCCGTGATTTTTGGCTTCACTTTAACGTTTAGGTTTCGTGTATACGAAGATTTTTCGAGAATCGACTATCCTAGTGGCCTAAACGATTCTCCTTAAAAAATCCCTCATCTTTAAAAGATCCCTCATTTTTTAAGGAGAATCGTTTAGGCAGCTAGCTCCCCACTAGGATAGTCGATTCTTGAAAAATCTTCGTATATCCGAAACCGAATTGCTAAAGTGAACTTAAAAATCATGGATCCTCATTTACGGTGTAATTCCAGCCCAGGGGTTGATATTCCTTATATTTTTCTCTAAATTTTTTCTTAAAATCTTTTTTAAATGTCATTTAACAATATTTTCATATTTTTTAAATTTAATTTTTTAGGGAGAAGTAAAACAAGATAGTTGGGTTAATCAAGTTCGAGCTGCTATTAAATTTGTTAATGACCCGCAATTAAAAGGTTTGCTTAGAAAAGTACAAGGATATACAAATATACCCAGAAAAGAATCTAAATTTATTAATTTTCTTCAAAATTCATTAAATTATAAAAATTATGGGCTTTGTAAAAAGGCTTGGGAAGCAATTAAAGATGAAGCAGAAAAATTAAAAAATAAAAAGGTTGAGAAATGTGAAGGCAATAAAACTGAAGTAATTTATAAGGAAGTTGAAGAAGAAAAGAAGGTTGTTGAAGAAGAAAGGAAGGAAATTGAGGAGGAAAAGAAGGAGGAAGAAAAGCAAATTAAGGAGGAGAAGCTGGTTGTTGAGAAGGAGAAAATTGGAAAAGAAGATCAGGTTGAAGAGGAAAAACCAATGGAGGAGGAAAATCAAAAAAAGTTTTTAATTTTTATTTTTTTTAATTTTGAATTAATAGAATGGGAGAGATTTGTCCTCTCTTACACTAATTTGCAAAAACTTCTTACGAAGCTTGGGTATAGAATGAGCGGGTTGGAATATGGGCTTTTAACGGCACTCCATGGGCTTTTAAAGAGGGAATCTATTTTTAAAAAAACTAAAGGCTTAACGGCACTCCATGGGACATAAGGGCGTCAATATATACTAGTATGCTTTCACAAAAAAACCCTCACATCTTGTGTTTTAAAAATCCTCAAAGCGATCCTTGTCATGTTTTTTTTCACATAAATTTATTTCAAAATTTAACATCTTTTAATTTTTAGAATTTCTGATATTCCATTAAAATCAATTTTAAAAAAGAAGAAAAAAGAGGGCAAAAATGAAAATGGTGGTAAAAAATTTGAAGAAAATTTAATTGGAAGAAGTAATGAACCAAAAATGTTTCCAACTCGTATTGTTTTTAATGATAGTGATGATGATTGAATTTAGTATATTTTGTTATTTATTCTCAATTTGTTAATAGATTTTAAAAAATTAAAGAAAAAATCTCGTTTCTTCTCGTCTTATTTTTGAATTTTTTTTTGATGGCTTGCCAACTTGCCAATTTATTTTTTTAAATTAAATTTAAATATTTTTTAGAAGATTTTTTAAAATATTACCAACTTTTCTCTTTAATGGATGATGATATTTCTTCTGTTATTTGCAATGAAATTGTTGAAAAAATAGAAGATGAACAACAACAAAATTTAATTTCTACTAATGAATGTCAACCTTCAACCTCCTCAACAACCTCTAATTATCAAAATTCAAATACTATTAATTTAGATCATCCTTCAATTCAGTGGAAAAAACCAACAAAATCAATGTTTATAGTCCAAAAATTAATTCGAAAAGGAATATCGCCTAGAGGCGTCCTTTCAATTTTATATCCAATGTATTCTATTCCAACAAATATACCTGACATTTGGATTTTACAACTTTTACAAGAATTGTGTGAAATTAGAAGTAGAGATAAATTGCCGCAATGGAATACTTTTGAAGATGCTGTTGAATTAATTAGGTTTTCTTTTTATTTGAATTTATTGGGTTGGTATTTAATGGAATAGGGAATATTTTTGTTGGTAAGGCAGGGCGTTATCTGACCGATTTACACTGGCAACATTACTCTATTGGGGGTGAGGGGCAACTCAAGGAATAACAAGTCAAGTACAAATCAGGGATCGACAAGTCAAGGAACGACTAACTCATGGATTGGTCGTTCCTTGATTTGTCTGTTCCTTGAGTTAGCCCGAAACGATCTATTGGATTGGCCTGATTATTCTGGACTTGATCCAATTTTTTTCTCAACCCGGCCCATCTTTTCTTTGTTACGATGAAGAGAGAGTTTGCCGGGTCATTTTCAATTAACTCATTTATTGTTCGCACCTTTGTCGTTAACTTTCTAAAATTTTAAATTGAGGCTTTTTCATTTTTGATATTTTTTGGTAAATTAAAAAAAAATTTTAGACGTAGCAAATCAATAATGATTATATCAGGAGCTGGGATTTCTGTCAGTTGTGGAATACCTGATTTTCGTTCAGAAAAAGGAATTTATGCTCGATTAAAGGATGATTTTCCTGAATTGCCTGATCCTCACTCAATGTTTGATATTGACTTTTTTCGTCGAAATCCTCGACCATTTTATGCTTTTGCAAAGGTATTTGGAAAAAATATTTTTTAAGAATTTTTTGTGTAGTCCTTTATGGTTTTGTTTTCGGTTACCTGCCTCCTTTTTTCGTTTTTCTTTTTTCTTTTCCAAAATATTACAGATGGTCAGGGGTCCATAATGGTCAACTTTTTCTTAAATTTTCAATTTTTTTAATAAAAATTTTTTTAATTTTTAGGAAATTTTCCCTGGCCAATTCCGTCCTTCAATTTCTCACAAATTTATTAAATTTTTGGAAGAAGAAGGAAAACTTTTGAGAAATTATACTCAAAATATTGATACTTTGGAACGTCTAGCGGGAATAAATAATTTAATTGAATGCCATGGTTTATAGAATTTTAATTTTTTATAAAGTTTTTTAAAGGTTCATTTGCACGTTCAACTTGTTTAAATTGTAAAAATGAAATTGATTCAGAAGAAATTCGTGAAAATGTTTTTCAAAAGGTTTGTTTTTTTTTTGAGTGAACCCAAACCCTAACGTTAAACCAAACTGCAAAATTATCAAAAATGATCCAGATCGAAAGAAGAAGAGATTAGCCTGGCAAGTATCGATTCTGAAACCTCTTGCCAGTTAGACGTTGCAGAGTCTCCTCTCATTTACTATAGAGTCTCTCATTAAGATCTTATTGTTAGATCCCCGACTAGCCAGCTGGATCTCCCCTTCTTATAATTACAATATTCAAAAGTTTTTTTTCTTTAGAAAGTCGCCTACTGCCAAAAATGCAAAATTGGTGTAATCAAACCAAATATAATATTTTTTGGAGAAGATTTGACTGACCAATTTCACAATCAAATGGCTATAGATTCAACAAATGTTGATTTATTAATAATTATTGGTTCCTCTTTACAAGTTCGCCCAGTTAGTCTAATCCCCTATAATATTGACAATTCAATTCCTCAAATTTTAATTAATCGAGAATTGCTACCCAATTATACAGCAGATGTAAAATTACTTGGAGATTGTGACAAAATACTTTGTTTATTGGCGATGAGTTTAAAAGGACAAATTTGTGAAAAAATGTTTCAAGGTTCCTTTTTTTATTAGAAATTTTTTTGAAAAGTTGGGTTAGTTTAAATAATCTAGGTGACAATGAGCTCTTTTTCGATGGTAACTTTTCTTGGCTTTCACTTTTCGAGTAAGTCTGGGATCAAACGGAGGCTCTAGACATACGGATTCTTTCCTCCCAATTGTGTAAATATGATGGATATCCTATAAGTCGTTATGGACCAGGGATGGGCTGTCTTCTGACCTACACAGAATTCTATTTTTCTTTACCCTTCGTGCTTACGTATTCCGCTTTTAGAATGCAGCAGGGCCCTTTTCTAAACGGGTAAAGATGGAACTCAACTGACATGGGCTGTTCCATTTTAATTTTTTGAATTGAAAAAATTTTTTTTCGCAGAATTAACCTCTCGTCCTCACAATTGGAATAATTTGTTATTAGAACATTTACAAACTTCTTTATTAAAAGAAAACCAAATTTTAACAAATGATTTAAATATTGAACAATTTAAAAAATTATTTAATGAACAACCAAATATTAAAAAAATAAAAATGGATAATGAAGAAGTTGAGGAAAAAATTTGGGCTGGAAATTATTTACCTGTTGAAAAATATTTACCCGAATTTAATTCTATACTTTTGGTAAATTTTTTTTAAATATTTTTAATTTAAATAATAAATGTGGGGGCATTTTTGAGGAAGGATACTTATGGACAAGAAGAGGGAAAGTTGGGGAATTGAACGTTAAACGTTAGAATTTAGAATATTAGAAGGTTAGGATTGTAGATCATATTTGAAGTATCCCTTGTTAGACCAGGGAGCGCATCTGTCAAAACGTTTAAATACCAAATCATCGAAAAGCCGCCAAAATACCAAACCATGTATTTGACATTGTAACACCAAATAATAATAAAAAAAATTTTTTTGTTGGGTTTGGTATCTGGCATTACATATAGAGGCATATACCTGTTAGGATATGTTAGTCCACAAAAAAATTTTAAAAAACTTTAAATTAATTTTTTAGGTTCCACCCAATATAAACGTCTTCAAAGGAGCACAATTATTTTATGATAAAGATCAAGATATTTTTGTACCAAAAGCTGGTGTTGAACAACAAAATTTAGACGATGATTATGAAAATCTTGTTCATCCTTGTGAAAAATCTTCATCGTCAAGTGAATCATCAATAATTTCAGAGAAGGGAGGTTCTTTGCCTTGTGATGATAATTCTATTACAGACTTTTGTAATAATAATGACGATGCTTCTGGTTAATTTTTAAATTATTTTTATGTTTATTAGGAGTTTTGGGGATAACAGAATATGAGGGATTGTGGACACACGTTGGTCCTTCCGAATTTTTAAAAACTGAAGAAAAATAAGTAAAAAAGTAAGCGGAAGGGGGATCCCATCTTTGTTTTACTCTATTAAAAAATTATAAAATTTAATTTCGTGAGTGTTCCTTGTAAAAGTATTTTACTATACATAATGTTTGGTCATATTTTTAATGAAATATAAAAAATTTTTTTGAAAGAATTTTTTGTATAATTTTCAAAGAATCTTTTCAAAAAAAATTTCTAAAATTTAGCTAAAAATCAGAGAAGGTCAATAAGTTGTCCACCAGAGGGAATTAATGAAAAATAGATGTGTGGATATAAATAAATTTTAATTTTGTATATTTTATACCTCTCTTGTGAAATGATATTTTTGTATATTTTTTAGACATAAATATTTTAGAGATTATTTTAAATTTTATTTTTATTTGTTTATTCGTCAAAAAATATTTTTAAAATTTTTTAAATTTATTTTTAACCAAAATTTTTAAAATTAATTTTGACCCCAAAATGGAAGAAGAATTTTGTTCGAATACTTCATCACCTTCTGGACTCCCCTCATCTTCTTCTACAGCCACAAATAGTTTGGTTAGTTCAGAGAAGAAAGAAAAAAAGTATTTTTAAAGGCTTAATTAAAATTATATATTTTTTTGTTCTTGTAGGAATGAGCGCTTTCGATATGGAAATTTTAACCGTTATTATGGTGTGAGAACGAAAGGATTTGATCACGACCCGTTAGTTACAAAAATTTTTTTTTAATTTTTAATAAGTCTTGAATATACCCCCAGTGAGCTCAAAGATTTATAACGAGATGTATATTAGATTGGAGATACCAAATCCATAAGAGTCTCCCGAATAAGGTTGGCGGCTCCAGGTACCGGGACCGAAAAGTGTCCTGATATCGGCTTCGATTCTGGATACTTGGAGATTTCCCATGAACCGCCAACCCTCATCTCGAACTGTATCATACAACTTTATACTTTTTTGGTACCAATCGCTAGTACATCATCGATTTACTCTCGAAAATTTTCGTTTTTTGGATAGTGATATGAAACTAAAAAAGGTTTTGGGGCTTCAAAATGTGCCAAAATTGGGGGAGAGTCCAATCACTAAAAAAATTAAATAATCTTTCTCCTTCTTTAGCCGTTTGGATATATTACCAAAAGAGTGGTTTAATAAAAAAAGAATTTTGGATGTTGGTTGTAATGCTGGACATTTAACTTTGGAAATTGCAAAAGAATTAAAACCTTCATGGATTCTTGGAATTGATATTGATGATCATTTAATTGGTGTTGCTAGAAAGAATATTAGACATTATTTTGAATGTAATGATGATGAAAAAGGACAAGAGGTTTTAATGTTCTTTTTTTAAAAATCAAGTAAGAGGTCATGAATTGAACTTGAAATCTCTTGACAGCGATATGAAATTAAAAACCTGCTACCTTTTGGCAGTACTAGGCGATAGCACGTTTATGTTGCTCTACCGACTGATTAGGACCTAACTAACAAAAGTTTTCATTTAGATCTTCCTTTCCAGAGAAATGACTGAAGTACCGGAAATTGGGGCGAAAATCGAATTTTATTTTTAAATAAATGTGGGGGACCTTTCAAGACCGAATTCCATGAAAAGTTTTAACATAGACCCGAATCTCAGAGGCATTTCAATATAAATTAATCTGTTCCAATTTTTATCATTTAAAAGTTTATTGGAAAATTCCCAGCATCAATAAAAAATTACAATGTTTGGTTTTCTCGAGAGAATTATGTATTAGAATCTGATGAGTATCTTGAAATGATACGAGAAGAATATGACGTTATTTTGGCTCTAAGTATTTCAAAATGGATACATTTAAATTGGGGGGATGAAGGAATTAAAAGATTTTTTAAAAGAACTTTTAAACATTTAAATAGAGGTTTGTTTGTTTTTGGATTTTATTATAAAAGATAATAGATACACCTAGGGTACTTTGTCTTAAAATTCAGTTGATCCTTGGGTGGGTGAGCTCCCTAAGCGACTCTCTATTTATGATTCCCTTTTATAAGGTATTTTTTATTTAAGATAAAAAATCTCGTTTTTAATTCTACCTTCTTCTACTATTTGACATAAAAGCCTTTATTTGACTTAAGTACATTTCGCAGAAAAATACCCTCTATTTGTAAATATAACTTATGATTAATTCAGGTGGACGCTTACTATTAGAATTGCAGGATTGGTCAAAATATTACAAACGAGCAAAAACAACGGTTTAAATTTTAAATAAATTTTTTAAAAATTTATTTTTTTCTTCAGCCAGAAATGTTTGAGACTTACAAAAATATTAAATTCAAACCCGACCAATTTAAAAATTATTTAATTGATGAAGTTGGATTTGTAGAATGTCAACAATTAGGAATTCCTAAAGCTGTGACACGAGGTTAATTTAAAAAAAAATTTTCGATTTTCAAAATTAAAAAATTTTAAGGGTTCGAGAGGCCTATACTTGTCTTTCAAAAAGCAAATAATTTAAATAGTAGAAAGCGACAATTAATTGAAGATAAACGAGAAAATGACCAAAAAGTACCGGAAAAGAAATTTTGTTGATTTTTTTGAAGTTGTAATTTATTTCTGATTACCAATTTTGTTATCCTAATATATTTTTTAATTAGTTTTCTAATACGTCAAAAATTTAAACTGTTAAAAATCGAATTATTCTAGGACAAATTAGACTAAAGATATTTTTTAAAAAATATTTTAAATAAAATTTTTGGATTAAACCAAAAATTATAAAGTCAGCAAAAGAGCAACAATTTTATCGTAAAAGGAGTAAAGAGAGAATTTATGAAAATCTGAAAATGTCAAAAAATAAATAAAATTAAAACAATTAAACCAACGTCAATCAGATTTTCAAACAAAAAATATTTTTAAATAAAATGGAAAATTGGAACGTTTAATTTTCTCTCAAGTCTTTCTCCTTGCATTTCCATCCAAATAACTTTAAAATAGCGTTGGTGCTCCATAAACACTTCAACGGTCACGCTTATCAGGACAATCACGGCTGATATGACCTGAATTTAATTTTTATTTTTGAGGAGGATAAGTGAGGAGTTATGAACTTAAGTGTCCCCATTCTTCCCGTTTTCTCCCTTTTGCTTTTAACATACCATCAAACTAAAAAAAAGGAAGGAAGAAGACTAAGTCCCCAACCCAAAGAAAAAATTTCTAACCATCCTGTCCGCAATTGTAACAATTACGATTGCCACCACCACCTCCACCGCCACGACGGCCACCACCTCCTCCACCGCCTTCAGGACAATCACGAGACATGTGGCCATACTTGTTACCTAAAATAACATTTTAAAATCCTTTCCAAGATTCATATGTATTTACAATTGTAACATTTCATATCCCCTCCACGTCCTCCACCACCACGGTCATCACGTCCTCCACGATCACGACCTCCGCCGCCGCCACCACCGTCTCCTCCTTCACAATCACGAGCAAAGTGTCCAAAACCGCCGCAGTTATAACCTGATATAAACTTAATTAAAAGGGGATTGTTAGGGAAATTCATAGGAGAATTCCAAAAAATTTTCTCCCTTGAGGATAAAGAACCCAAAAATTGGAGCTAAAAACCAACCAAAAAACCCTTATCTCCCAAAATAAAATTAGTCAAAACCATACACTTGCCGCCGCCGCCTCCTCCGCCACCACCACGTCCTCCACCACGGTCATCACGACGTCCGCCTCCACCTCCATCGCCTCCACTTCTGCATTCACGTGCAAAATGTCCATAGCGTCCGCAGTTGTAGCACTTGGATTGTCCTCCATCGCCGCCTTAAAATTTTCAAATAAATTCTTTGAACGTAAAAAAATAAAAAAAACCTCCTCCGCGTGGACCACCTCTTCCGCCGCCACCACCATCATTGTTCGGACATTCCCGCGAGATGTGCCCCTTAAGTTGTGCCGTTGCAAAACACTCCTCCCCCCTTTACAACTCCAAACACTAAACACCCAAAAATTCAAAAACCGTTTCATGGCAGCGATAGCACTCCACTCCTGAGCTCATATTGGTCAATAAGATTTGTCACTGTTCCAACACGTCAAAAAAAACTTCAAAACTTCGCCTCTTCGTCCTCTCGTCAAACTTCACCACGTACAAGCACAAAAACTTAAACTGTTAAATTTTGGGAATTAGAATTTTTAAAAGGGAATGGAAAGAAAATTGGGAATTTTATAAGGATTAGGGGATTTTTTGACGTTAACTTTCCAAATAACAGCCTCAAAATACAAATTAAACAACTTATTCCTAATAATACATAGGGTATTGGACGTGTTTTAAAAAAATCTCGTTTCCTTGGTTTCTATATACGAGCGTTATTTATTAAAAGAATAAATTAGAAAATAACGGAAATTACGTAAAAATCCCCTTTTACTATTAAAAAACATTGGCAATATTTCGCCATTAAAAAATAAAAACAGCAATGAATAGATAAATCTAAATGACGGAAATTTCAAGGCAAACATTGCTTTTATAAGTGAATAAATTAAGGAGGAGTGAGAATATTCTAGCAGAAAAAATTACAAATTGAGAATGGAGAAGTGTATAACCCTTGTAGAATTAGAGAAAATATTGAAGAAAATAGCATTGAAAATGAGGAAAAGAAACAGAGTGATGTGCAAAAGTTTTGAGAAGAAAAGGGATACGGTAGCTAAACAATTAAATTTTTAAACTTTTTAAATCCTTTCCGTTTGGGCGCAAAACTTTTAGGCGGCGAGGTAAAATTGAGGAATTTAGGGTCTATTAGGCGGTGGATTTTCGCTGATATTTTGTTCAAATGATAAAATGTACTTAAATCAAAACTCTTAATTAAATCGGGTTCGGCTAAAATTAGAAAATTAACAAGCCAAGAAATGATGGCGCCCAAACAAACACGTTCAAATTTAAACCTTTGCAATAAGCAATTTTCTCATTAAGATTCTTTGACCTTTAGCTTTTATACATATTTCTTTTAATGTAAAATTTAATCTTTTGTTTAGATCAAAAGAAAAAAAAATAAAGATGGGAAAGAATACATATTTTTTTGAAAAATATTACATTTTTTAAAAGATATTTTTTAAACAAAATTTTGAATAATTAAACATTAAATATCAAAATTTTTAAAATAAAATTCTTTAAATATTAGCTTTATAACAGAAGGCTTAAATAATTTACATAGATAAAAACTATTGACAACTTCCTGGATCACACTAGGCTTGTTTTAGTTATCCTACTCAATCTCGCTACGTCAGATAGTGTTATTAGCTTGCTCGTTGACCTTACAAATTAGTAAATTTTAAGAGTAAGAAATGTGGATTTGGAGGAATTTAAAAATAAAGATTTCTCAATCAATTTTTGATTTTACTATTAAATTTTGATTTTATCAACTAAAAATATTAAAATAAAATAAATATCCCTTTTAATCTTTTTTATTTCAAAATAAATTTTACAGAAAAATTTAAAATATTTGTTCATGTAACCTTTTTTTTCTTACCTGAAAGATTTTTAGCTTTTTAAAAAGAATAAAAACAAAAAAAATTTTTATTTAAAAAAGCCTCTCATATTTCATTTAAAAAATTTAAAGCGCAAAGGATTGTGAAACGGCATTAAATCGACATTTCTTTTCTTTGCTTTTTCGTTTTTTCTTCACAAATTTTGGCTACTTTTTGATTTTTAGAAACAACTCGTGATTGAATTAAGTTGCAATAGAAATATTTTTCTCTGATTATTTAACAACTTTTTACAATTTGTAATTTTTTTACAATTTGTAAAACTTGGTCTCCTTATTTAACAGACAACTATCTAAAAATCAGCCTTTTACAATTTGTAATTTTATTTTTTACAATTTGTAAACTTGGATTCCTTGTCTAACACTGTCAATATCTAAACATCAACTTTTTACAATTTGTAATTTTGCTTTCTACAATTTGTAAAACTTGGTTTCTTTTAATTTCATTCCACAAAAATGATTTGGGGAGGGAATACAATAGGTGAAGAAGATGAGGACGATGAAACCATTCAAGACAACAACAATAATCACGAATTACCAGCATCTAATCAAATATATCCAGTTAAAAGTCCCCCCATCGGTTCCAGATTTATTGGAAAAGTTGCGATTATTACCGGTGTGTTTCCTAGTAAAGGACTATTTTTAAATTAATTTTTTTGTCAAGAATCAAATTGTGCAATAGACAGGGCAACAGCTATTTTATTGGGAAAAGAAGGGGCAAAAGTAACAATACATGGAACTGTTGAGAAAGAATTGAGGGTAAAAGAATTTAAATTTTATTAGGTTCCCCGGATCTAACTTATTTAATTTCTTATTAAATCTCCAAATTCTTTATTTGGGTTTTAATCTATTTATCTTATATTAAACTCTTATTCAAAGTTAATTTTTAGAAAACAAGTTTATAAATTTACTTTAAAAAATATATAGTTTCAGTTCAGGAGAACATAGAAAGGGGTAGGATTAAATGGTTTATATAGAGTGGCATATGGGGCGGGAAAGGTCAATGTATATGAGTTATAAAATAAATATGATTGGGAAGGTATTTAAAATAAACAAAGAAGGAAAGGTTGGTAAATTTAAATATAAGCTTGAAGGAAGTAAAATGAGAGGAAGTTAAAAGGTTAACATTTTAATAAAGAATATTTAAATATGATTGAGGGGAATGGGAATTAAAGATAAGAAAAATTTTTAAACAAAATATAAATATTATTCAAATAATAATCCATCAAAACCAATACACAACACTCCTCCCTTCCTCAATTTAGTATCCACGACGATAGTAGTCACGACGATGTCCACCACCATTACTTCCACCTCCATATCCGCCACGGCTATGACGATATGGGCTAAAGCGTTCATTTGCTCTCTCACGCTCTAATTGGCGTAAGAGGAAAAACAATCGAGCATCTCTGGCACTACGGCCGACTCGCGGTCGCCCGCGGTCATTTCCACGTCCTCTCGCCTCACGGCGGTTTTGTGGCCCATCTCTCGCATCAATACGGTTGTTTTGCTGATTTTCTATAGGAACATGTCGTTGAGCATTTTGTTGTTGTTCCTCATTTACTATAGGCTCTCCCTCAACTTCCTCCTCTTCCGGACCCATAACAGAAACAGAATCAGAGGAAATCTCGCTTTCCGCGGATAAGGCTTGAACTGCATTTTTTAATTCCAAAATGGAGTTCTCAATCTCAATAAAACGTGGATTTACTTGTTGTAAGATTTCTTTTACTACTTCTTTTGATTGATCTACAATAGCTTCACGAATAAAATCGTGAGTTTTTTTAATAACCTCTTTAATTTGCTCGTTCTCTTTTTGAACTAGTTCAAAAAGGTTATTGTTCTTCTTTTTGTTGTTGGAGGTTGTTGTTGTTTTTTGCCCACCATCTCCTCCTTCTCCAATAATTGTGTCGTTTCCCAAAATCTGATCAATCTCCATTGTTGTCATTATTTGAATATTTGAAGCAGAGAAAAATTAAATAAATTAATTTAAATTTTAGATTGAACTATAAAAATTACAAAACAAATGGTAATTAATTTTTAAAAAAAACGAAAGGGGATTAATAAGAGGGATATATGGGGGGGGGGGGGGGGGGGGTAAAAGTTGAAAATTAATTAAAAAATAAAAGTATTTTATGTACAAGATTTTTTTGGCTTTTTCTACCCTAGAAGGGCGGCGAATTTCTGAGTCCGCTTTTCCGGACTCGTATTTGGTCTGTATGAGCTGTTTTTTCAGAACCATCTTCCAGCTCGACTTTATATACATTCTCTCCTGAGCGGTCTTTAATTATTCCCGCCTCCCATTTTGTCTTTTCTCCATAATTCCTAACCCAAATTAATTCATTAATTTCAAATATTTTTTGTTTTGGGGGACTTTTCTCCTTTTTCTCCTCACAATCATTTAAAAAAGGGTTTAATTTTGATGACTGAACTTTTATTAAGTCGAGCGGTGTTTTAATCTCTCGTTTAAGAAAAAGCTTTGCCGGCGATTCCCCATGAAGGGAGTTGTGCGGTGATGCTCTATATTCAAGCAAAATAGTTTCTTGGGCAATTTCTAAAGGGATTGAACTGTCTAGCATTTTCTTTATGCCGTTTTTAAATGTTTGAATAAACCTTTCTACTAAACCATTACTTGGTGGATGATAGGCAGGAGATCTTAGGTGTTTGATTCCATATTCTTCCAAAAAGGAGTCAAATTCAAACGAAACTAGTTGTCTCCCATTATCACTAACTAGGGTGTTTGGCGGTCCAAATGTTGAAAATATTCCTCGCAATTTTTTAATAATTGCGGCAGAATTTGTATTTTTAATTTCAAAAACCCAAGGAAATCTTGAATATGAATCTATAACAACTAGAAAATTTTTCCCTAGAAATGGGCCTACTAAGTCAATATGAATTCGTTCAAAACATGTTTTTGATTCAGGCCATTCATAATATTTACTTAATTTAGGCTCCTCAGGCGCATTCTTTTGACATACCTGGCATAATTTTACAAAATCTTCAATATCTCTATTAATATTAGGCCACCAAACATATTTTCGTGCTTTACTTTTACACCTTACTATCCCAAAATGACCATTATGTATTAAATTTAAAATAATGATTTTTAATTTTTCAGGTATAATTATTTGGGATTCTGAACCTTTTTTAATTAATTTTCCATCAACAAATAATTGGTCTCTTATTTGGTAATAAGGTGCGGTTTCTTCATTTGATTCAAAATTATACCAATTTTCTTTTATAGCTGTATGTATTTTTATTAAATTTTTATCTTTTTCCGTCTCATTTTCAATAATTTCTCTATTTATTTTTTCAATTGTTGAGGCCATTAAATATGGGGGTTCCTCTTTAGGCATTGTGTCTTTTATCGAATTCCAACTAACGGAGATTCGTGATAAAGCATCAGCTACTTTATTGGCGTTCCCTTCCACATAAACAACTTCGGGTTCTATTTCTTGTAAAGCCATAAGCCATCTATTTATCTTAGTATTAGTACTAGCCTTAGAAAATAAATAGGTTATTGGTCGGTGGTCGGTATATATTTTTAATTTTGATCCATAAATTATGGCCTTAAAATGAGTAACTGCATTATAAATTGCAGCTAATTCTCCGTGGGTTGCGGGTAATTTGGTTTCTGGTTCACTTAATGTTCTCGACCAATAACAAACGGCGTGTAAATTTATATCATCCTCACTTTGCATTAAAGCGGCTCCATACGCTACATTAGAAGCGTCACTAAACAGATGAAACGGTTTTTCAAAATTAGGTGGCTGTAAACAGGGGGCTTGTGTTAATTTTTCCTTTAATTCATTAAAAATATGTTTTTCTTTTTCACTCCAAATAAATTTTGGGTTTCGTCCTCTGGTTAATTTATTTAAAGGATTGGCTAATTCTGCAAAATTTGGGATAAATTTGCGAAAAAATGAAGCCATTCCCAAAAATCTTTTTACATCTTTTATGTCTTTTGGCTCTGGGAATTTATTTATTACTTCACAATTACTTTGTGCAGGCTGATATCCCTTTTTATTTAATTCGAGCCCCAAATAAGTACATTTGTTTTGTAAAAATTCACATTTTTCACCTTTAAGTTTTAATCCATTTTTATACAATCTATCTAGTACAATCTCCAATGTTTTCATATGGGTCTCAAAATCGTTTGTATGGACTAGAATATCATCTATATAAGCTGTAACATTATTTATACCTTTCAAGATTTTATCCATTACCCTCTGAAATATACTTGGCGCATTTTTCAGGCCGAAAGGTAAACGCTTCATTTCATATAAACCCCATTCTGTAATCAATCCACATTTATGTGAGCTTTCTCGGTCTAATGGTATTTGCCAAAATCCTGAGGCCAAGTCTAATCTACTATACCAACATTTTCCAGCAACCTTATTTATTACTTCATCCATTCTAGGTAATGGGTATGGGTCCGTTATGGTAACCTTATTTAATGGCCTAAAATCTACACAAGGGCGTAATTTTCCGTCACTTTTCTGAACAAGGACCAAATTACTAACCCATGGTGTATTACTCTCCTCAATAATTCCAGTCTCCAACATTCTCTGAATTTGAGCTTTAAGCTCAGATCTGTATTTTTCAGGCGTTCTAAAAGCTCTCGATTGAATCGGTATTTCAGTATTTGTTAAAATTGTTGGGGCAGTTATCTTACATTTACCTAAATCAAAGTCGTCTTTCGCAAAATTCTCCTCATTTTTTAAAATAAATTCGGTAAATTTTTGTTTATCTTGAGGGTCCATTAATTCAATTTTAGAAATTATGCCTTTGATTTGTGCAGAAAAGGCTAATCGATTTCCTTTCTCTTGAATAAACACTTCAGGGTTATAAAGGTTTATTAATTCTCCAGTTCTAAAATTTAAGGCAAACGGGAGCTTTTTTAACGTTTCTCTTCCAATTATTCCACTATAAGATCCATTTTTATTTACTTCATCTTTAACTACAGTTACTTTTGTTTGGATTTCAATATTTGCTATTTTTATCTTTATTTTGGCTTGACCTAATGCTGGGATTATGTTATTGCCAATTCCAATAACACCGGAGAAATCTGGTTGATAAAGGTCAGTTACTTTTAATCTTCTTGCGGTTTTCTGCCCAATTAATGTAACATGAGCGCCAGTATCTAAAAGACAGATTAATTTTATTCCATTAATTTCAACTAATATGCGCATATTTTCATCGCATTCGAAACCAGCAATCATAATCTCCGCATTTTTAATTTCGGGAATTTTTTGTTTTTCTTCTTCAAAGTGCTGAGAAGGCCATCTTTGTGAAATGGGTAGGGTTTTACCATATTTACCAGGTCTACTCTTAAATTCATTAAGGGTTATTTCTTCATTTTGTTCTTCTCTTTTAGTTCTATTTCTTTTAGAAATATATTGAAAAATCCTTTCTCCTACATTTAAATATCCAATAGTTTGTGCTAAAATGGCTGGGAGTATAAATTGGACCAAAAATTGTAGGGTAACATAGCAACAACAGATAAATACCCATACTTGATTTATTGAAAAAATTCCTCCAGTTAAAAATGCAAAAAGTCCTTTTGCAACGATATTTGCTGCGAATGCTTCTGTTCTTGTACTAGGGTTTTGCCATAACGATCCTTTACTGGTTAATCGCGTGATTTCATGGGTTATAGCAGCTGTTTCGATTGTCTCCGAGAAGTGTTCGGGTGAATAAATTTCTGTAAGGTTAGTTAAAATCTTATTTTTAAAGATAGTAATTCCCATGTCTGGTAGATCAATCTTTCCAAAACGAGCTATTTTTTTAATACCCTCTTCAGAAATCTCTTTCTGATCTCCTGTTGATTGATCATAAAGGATCGTTCTGCCGTTTAAAGTAACATACATATATTTATTTATCTCACAATCAGATTCTCCTGCACTCGAATGAATTATTAGGGTCTTAGTATCCAAAAATCCATGCTTTTCATGTCCATGTAAATTAAAGGAAACAGGGAGTCTATCAAAACAAAAGCCTAGTCTCCAGTTAAAATGTATCTTCTGATCTTGTATTGGGTAACAGGGTCTAATTTCCATGATTTTTTCTGTCACTAACCTCGCTGTTATATAATCAATTTTTAAAAAGTATCTCGCTAACAAAGTAGGATTAGCGGCTGCCAAAGCGAGAGTTTGATCAGCTACTGCCTGTAATGTATTACAAATTTGGCGTACTGACTCTATAAACAATTTTTGAGTTGTTCGTGTAAGTTTTGTACTTAAAGCGGTTAGCTGAGACTCTAGTTGTGGTGAATAAACTACTCCTGTTAACTTTACTACGTCTGATTCAATTAATTTACTGCTTACCGCTTCCCTTTTATTGCGGGAGTTTTCACTTCTATTAATTAAATTTAAAACAATTTTATACTCATCCTTTGAGATAGCATACCCTTGGTCAGTAATTATCATTTCCTTTTGACCACAATCAATCTTTTTAGTAATATTTTCAAAAGTTAATGCGAACTCATTAAATTCGGATATCCAAATTCTCGAAGCGAATTCTCCATGCCAATTGGCTATGGGTATAAAAGCGCACTGTTGGGTTTTATCTGGCGTCCATACCAGGCTTCCCTGGCTACATTTGCATGTGCCCGATTTATAATTACATTCTGGGCAGCTCCCAATTGGGGTATTTAAAGAATCTACTCCGAAATGGGTAAATACGACTGTTTCATAAACGTAACAGTTTATTACTTCTTTGGTTGACCAAGCTATCCCAAGTGGCCAAATATTCCAGCCTACTTCTAAACTATTGTTTGTAGCCCTTAAATTCCCATTTTTCTCAAATAATTTTCCGGCTTGTGAATTATTGGTCTCTTTCATTTTAGTACATAGGGAGATTGGAACATTTATATTTTCAGTTTCTATTTCTTCATATTGGGATCCAAAAATACCTAATCTCCTAGAAATTTTACTTTTAATGCATTTGCAAACAGTGGCCGGTGTTTTATATTCTAATGTATTAGCTCTGTAAACATACAAATTTAGTGATACAGGTGATTCAGATGGTTGCCAAGATGGACAAATAGGGTCTTCCGGGAACTTCCATAAGGAGGTAGGTGAATTATTTAGGCAAATCATGGGATTTTGAGCAACAGCACAGCAAAGTACGGATAAAAGAGCAATAAACATAAATAAAATTGGGCTTACAGCTTTAATACCCGGACTTGATCTGCGTTGAAAACGAACGCGCGGCGATGAACCTCTCTCAGAAGACTGGCTACTTTCTCTCGAGTTTGAATTTCCTCGGCGATTTTGATAATTACCGTAATTTCTGTAATTATTTTGACTCGATGCTTGTCTATTATTATATTGTCTATAATTATTTCCCTCCCGTCTGTTTGAGTATCTATTATTATTTTGATATCCACCATTATAATTGGGTCTTGCATTATTGTCATACCTTGGTCTATTTTCAAAGTTTCGAGGACCATAGTTTACTCTCGGATCATAATTACTGTTTCTATTCCCACTAATATTTCTTGGGTTTTCTGTACAATAACGAGCAATATGACCTGGTTTTCTACAACTGTAACAGGTAACAACGTCGGGTTTATTTTTAGAGACAACAAGCGCGTCCACCTTCTCTGCTAGTTCAGTCATTGAAATGTTTATAGCAGGCTTTCTCGCAGACAGTAGTAATTCAAAATGCTGTGCCAATTCATAAGCTCCTACATAATCTGTGGGTCTCTGCGATTTTACCTGGAATTGTAGTTCGGGGACTAATCTATCCAAAAATTCTTCTAAGAGACGCTTTTTAATACTTTCCTCGGCATCGCCACTAAGGGCAGTCCTCACAGCTTCATTCAGTCTATTAGAAAAATCAAAGACCGGCTCTCCTGGGGCTTGTTTACAAATCGACAGGGTTTGTCTAGCAATAATTTTCGTATTACCATTTTCGAATCTATTCTTTAAAAATATAATCGTGTCTTCCAATCTAGTCGGAGCGGGGTTTATTGAATCATATACGGTCCTAGCCTGGCCATTTAAACAAAATCTTAAGCGCGCTAATTTTTGCTCTTCCGTAAGCGGAGTGGTTATTAAGCTCAGAATATCCTTAAATTTTTCTATCCATTTAGAAAAAGAGATGGATGGATTCCCGTCATATCCCGAAATGAAACTCCCTCCATTAAGAAATGGGTCCCCCATTTTAATTTCTGCTCCTAAAGTAAGATCTAAATCAGCCTCTTCATTTATTTCAATTTCATCCTCAGATTCGTTTTGGGGTACAACTAAATTTAAATTTCCTTTAAAATTATTTTCCATATTTTTTAAAGAATTTCTCAATTTTGTGATGGAACCTTTAGTCCCTGACAAACTATTTTTATTGCTTTTAACGTTCTCCTCAATTTGGTCAATTCTTTTTTCAAGGGTGCGGAACGAATGCGCAACCGTCTTTTCGAATGTTCTCAAACGAGTTAAAATCGTTTGGAAATTGTTTAGCTCTGTAGCAGTGAAAAATTTAGGATCAAAATCTGATCCAGCCATTTAAACAATTAAAATTAAAAATGTAAGAACTACAAAAAAATTTATTAAAAAAACAATTTAAAATTACTCAAAAATTTCCAATACTTCGTCCGTAGACGGTTCTAATTTTACTTCGGTTTGCCCGCACACAGCTCAGGACACCGGATTTTTATTTCTCAAGGGTTTGCCCGCACACAGCTCAGGACACCCAAATGTATTTTTCAAAGGATCGCCCGCACACAGCACAGGACGCCTGATTAAAAGCTTTTTAAATGGGGCTCGCCCGCACACAGCTCAGGACACCCGAAAAATTATTTTTTTTTTTAAATACACTTGAGGGGTCCGCACACAGCTCAGAACTCCCTTATTTTTCAATAAAATGATCCGCACACAGCTAAGATATTTCACACAGAAATATCCTTATTAATTTACTTTTAGTTTTTGGATCTCCGTTTATCGCGACGGGTCGTGGCACCAGTATTAGGTTCCCCGGATCTAACTTATTTAATTTCTTATTAAATCTCCAAATTCTTTATTTGGGTTTTAATCTATTTATCTTATATTAAACTCTTATTCAAAGTTAATTTTTAGAAAACAAGTTTATAAATTTACTTTAAAAAATATATAGTTTCAGTTCAGGAGAACATAGAAAGGGGTAGGATTAAATGGTTTATATAGAGTGGCATATGGGGCGGGAAAGGTCAATGTATATGAGTTATAAAATAAATATGATTGGGAAGGTATTTAAAATAAACAAAGAAGGAAAGGTTGGTAAATTTAAATATAAGCTTGAAGGAAGTAAAATGAGAGGAAGTTAAAAGGTTAACATTTTAATAAAGAATATTTAAATATGATTGAGGGGAATGGGAATTAAAGATAAGAAAAATTTTTAAACAAAATATAAATATTATTCAAATAATAATCCATCAAAACCAATACACAACAAATTTCTAAACGAGAAACATTTTGTAGGAAACAATAGTTAAAATGGTTAGAGCAGGAATTAGTCAAGATAATATTCTTGTTGTTCAAGGAGTTATTGAAAATGATCAGGTAATTGAAATATTGAGAAGATAAAATTGGATATAACAATTTTTTGGGGACCGGTTTTCAGCTCTAGCTGTTAAATTAAACACAAATCCACTTAACCATGCTTACACAAAATTGTGTTAAATTAATTAATAATTAAACTTGAATTATATTTTACAATTGTAAAAAAAGTTTATTTTTTAAGAGAAAGTTTATTTTAGATTGTAAAATAAGTTTATTTATAAAGAAAGTTTATTTTAAATTAATGAAAAAATAAACTTTTTATAATTGTAAAAAAGTTTATTTAAAAAAAGTTTATTTTAGAATTGTAAAAAGGTTTATTTTTAAAGGAAAGTTTCATTTACAATTGTACATAAAAAAGTTTACTTAAAAAAGTTTATTTTTAAAAAAGTTTATTTACAATTAATAAAAAAATAAACTTTTTTTACAATTGTAAAAAAGTTCTATTTTTACATTTCCTTTTTTACAAATATCACTAGGCGGGAATTTAAAACAAGTATCACTAGGCGGAATAAAGTTTAATAAATATTAAATTTACAATTGTAATTTAAGGATATTTTATAAACAATTTTAGACCCTAAAAAACCTTGTAGACAAAACTTACAACAAATTTGGCAGAATTGATATATTGGTAAAATTAAAAAAAGTAACAAAAATTAAATTGAAGTATTTTTAAAAGGTGAACAGTGCGGGGGCAATCGGCAGAACTCAAGGCAACAATTCTCCAGCTTCCTCCATTTCCAACAAATTAAAACACAATATAAATAGGCAAAATAGTGGAAGTGTTGATAGTGATAGGGAAGAAAATGATTTATTGGAAGATGATGGAAAGCCTAGTGGAAGTTTCAGAAATTCACTTGCTAGCAGGCGTCGGTGAATATTTTTTAATTATTTTTACAAATATCATTAGGTGGAATTTTATTTTTACAAATTATAAAAAAAAGTTTATTTTTATTTTCCTCTACAATTGTATTTTTTACAATTGTAAAAGAAGTTTATTTTTATTTTTACAAATTGTAAAACAAGTTTATTTTTATTTTTACAAATGTTGTTAGCAGGCGCAATTATTTTTACAAATTACCGTATTTTATTTTTACAAATTGTAAAAAGTTTATTTTAATGCTTCATACTTTTACACATGCTAGCAGGCGTATTTATAATTGTAAAACAGGCGTAATTTTACATTATATATTGGCAGGCGTAATTATTTTTAAATGAATTTATTTTTTACAATTGTTGTAATTAATTTACAATTTGTAATAGGCGGATTTTATTATTTTTACTGATAGGTTTAATTAATTTCTCTAAATTTCTCTCATATTCTAATGTTCTTTTTTACTTTTTTCAGCTCTTCACATTTCGATTCACACTTTGACACACTTTTTAATATAAATCTCAAAAGCATAACAAAACTTACTCGGTTATGTGTTCCTTATTTAGAGAAACAAAAGGGGGCAGTTGTTAATGTTAGCAGTTTTGGTGGCCAACAACAAGTAAACATTTCTTATTAAATATAGGGGGACAACTCACCGTCTGACACCGAAATATTGTCTTAAATACCTTTACGTAACCAAACCGGACTTGGGGGTCTATCAAGATATCTGAAAAAAATTCAATTAAGATTCGTGTCATTTTGTCAGTCACTGGGGTAAGAATAATGATCTCCCTATAATTTTAGTTTAACTAGGATATTTTGGTCGGACGTCTGTCTCATTCACCCAATTTTTAACTTCAATTCAAATATTTTCTTTTCAGTTTTCCGACTATGCTTATTACAATACTTCAAGAGTTGCTCTAGGTTATTAAAATTATTCCCCAAATTTATCAAAAATTCCAGATAATTATTGCCGTTCAATAGCCATTAAATATGCTAAAAAGAATGTTAGGGTAAACAATGTTAGTCCGGGGTTTATTACCAGCGAATCTGCAGATGAAGAAAGCACTGTTAATAAGGTGCTTCTTCTAATTTTAAGTCCCCCTCCCTTCAAAAAAATTTTTTTTCAAGTTTTATTTAAATTGGATAAAAGAACACGTCCCCATGGCAAGGGGTGGTACGGCAGAAGAAATTGCTAAAGTCATCGCTTTTTTGGCTAGCGATGATGCTAGTTATGTGACTGGGGCTACTATTGTGGCTGATGGAGCTGTTTCTATATTTTCGAAACCAGCCGATTTCTTTTAAAAAAATTTTTTAAAAAATAATTAAAGATTTTCCCCAAATATAATTTCCCTTATGTATAAGGATTAGTGATTTACTAAAAACAATTCTTGAAAACAATAAATAATCTAAAAAGATATATATATACAGTTAAACCTGTTGACCTATTTTTAACGAAATCTTCGAAATAATGAGAATATTTTCTTCTATCCCTTCGGGTTTATTATATCGAGAGAGGCCTTATAGTAGAGACCGGACCGAGGCGAGATCTAGATCCTCGTACGACACTCCCAGTGCGATCTCTACTTTATAGAAATTAAATGACGTCTACATATTTTAAATCACAAATCTAATAAAACAAAAAATATATTTAAATTCTCTCTGTATTAAAAAAATTTTTTTTTAATTTCCTTCCCCCTCAAATGCTGACAATTCCCCCCACACAAAATGCTGATATATTGACAATTATAAAAATTTAGAATTTGATCCAATTTTAAAACAAATAATAATTATCAGCAAGAGGGAAAACAACAATCCTTTACCTACCATTACAATTATTTTTGTCGTAAATTTTAATTATGTTTTGAATAAAAGTTTTCCTAAAAATATTTTTTTCTAATAAAAATCTTTAACAGAGTGAAATACGAAATTTCGAAAATTAATTTTTTAAAAAAAAAATAAAATTGGCGAGCATACCCCCTAGTTAGCACCTTTATAAATGACGATAAAAAAAAAGAAAAGGAATTGATCTTTAGGGTAAAATAAAATCAAAATTGATTAATTTTATAGTGAATTAGTAAGGAAATTTTTTTTTGTTTAATTTATTTTGAATTTTTTATTTTAAAATTTATTTTTTCTTAGTCAATCTTTTGTGTTCAAAACAAGTTTTTTTCTTTTTAAATTTTTCAATTTATAAAAATTTAACCATTTAAAATTTATTTTTAAAAATTAAAAAAAAATTTTTTTTTAATTTTTTTTGTTTCATATTTTTTCTCCTTCTTTTCCCTCTCATATTTACGTTGCTAAGAAAGCAAGTTTAATTACCTTTATTTTTTTCTAAAATTATTTTTTTTTGTCTGTCTTAGGTTATAAAAGGTTGTTTATTTTAGCGTTCTCGTGTTCTTCCCCCTTTCTTTTTAACAAACCAATTGTTTCGAAAAAAATTTTAAAAATGAATATTATTTTTTTAAATAAAAATTTTCGTTTTTTTAATAAAATAAAAAACAAATCTTTTGCCTTGATTAATTACAAAAAAGCTCCTTTAATTTTGCAACAAGCTTGGAAGTGTACAGACAATAAAGGTAGAATTTTTAATAATTTTAATAAGGGACACGCCCAAAAGGGCGCGCGGCCATAACGGCGCAAAGCCATAACTTGCTTCAAGATTTCCCAATCTTACCAAATTTAGTATTAAAAGATTCCTCTCATCGAGCTAAGGAGGATGGTATCAAAATTGATAAGGGTCAGAAATTTTCAAGCAAGTTATGGCTTTGCGCCGTTATGGCCGCGCGCCGTTTTGGGCTGTACCCTTTTAATAAGGAATACTTTGGAGTGAAAAAGAGGGAAAAGAAACAATTTATTTATTAAATTGCTGATTAAATAAAAAAAAACGTGTCGAATGACTTTCTGCCGGTCACTGCCCCATTTAGTCGCGAGAGAATCCCCTTTAAAAAAATTTTTTTGTGACCGCAAGGGGAAGTAACCAAATTTTAGAAGGATCAAATGTTGTCGGGTTTGGGGGCATGATGCATTTAATCACGAGCTCCTAAACCCTACCAAATTTGAAAAGTTTTTTCGTTTTTAACTTAATTACCTATGTCTTTGCGATTAAATGGACAACCGCTCCTTTAATTTTTGCAATCTTTGAATTTTCTTTTAAAAGATAACAAAAGAAATATGTAATTTTATTTTTTTTTCATTTTTCTGAAAAAATAAAATTATTTTTTAAAATCAATTATTGTTTATGTTCACTCTCAGAAATATCTATCTTGTTTACCATTGATTTACCACGTGGATTTTGCTTTTATCCTTCTTCCTTTCAACTTTACATATTGTCGAATATTTTTGTTTTCAATATTTTTCTATTTTTCTTCTGGGTACAGCCCAAAACGGCGCGCGGCCATAACGGCGCAAAGCCATAACTTGCTTGAAAATTTCTGACCCTTATTAATTTTGATACCATTCTCCTTAGCTCGATGAGAGGAATCTTTTAATACTAAATTTGGTAAGATTGGGAAATCTTGAAGCAAGTTATGGCTTTGCGCCGTTATGGCCGCGCGCCCTTTTGGGCGTGTCCCTTTTTCTTCTATTTGTTATTTAAATTCTCCTCATTATTTTAAAACTTTTCCAATTAACTTCTGTGTACCATCGATTTGTACACCAAGTAGCTAATCAAAGTGTACGGCGGTATAACTTGGATATATTTTAGAGGTCGGTAAAATCGCATTCTCGGGATCCTGTAACGGGATTTTTCCCGAAATCCCGGTAATCCCGTTTTTTGCTGAAAACCCGGGATTCTGGGACAGGATCCCGTAAAATCCCGTACGGGATCTTGTCCCGTGTCGACCTCTAATATTTACAATCGAAATCCGACTTATTAATTCAGCGATTTTTCTCGTTTTTTTTCTCTTTTTGAAATTTTTTTCTCAATTTTTAGACTCGATTCTTCATTCTTCTCAACAACTTTTATCAGAAAAAATGTCAGAAAATCTCAAAAAAATAAAATTTGATTTAACAAATGGAACAACTTATCAAGAAGAACCGGAAGAAATATTTCAGCCTCCAACAATTAAAGAAGCCCACATTTCTGGATTGTCTAAATATCAAGAAATGTATAATAAATCAATTAAAAATCCTGTCGAGTTTTGGAAATCTGTGGCAGAAAAATTGTTTTTTGAAAAATTTTCTGAAAAGGGGCTTGAATGGAATTTTGATAAAAGAAAGGGAGAGGTTTGTTTTATTTTTTGATTATTTTTGTGGGATCAAAGAAAAATAAAACTGAGTTACTGTAATTGTGGACAATTTTGGTTAACTTTGGACCCAGAACTTTTTCGAAATTTTTTCTTTCGATTTTGACTTTTTGGCGATTTTCTCAATTTCCGATTCTCCAAGATTTTTTTCGAAACGGCTCTGCTGGTAATATGGTGGCAGAGAAGAAGTTAGGTTCATAAAAGCCTATTTTATTTAGGGACCCCTTTTTTCTGCCCTTTTTCCCTTCCAAAATTTTTCAGTTTTGTAAGGGAGAAGTTTATTTCCCAAGAGTCCGCAATTTTTGTCCGCAAGTCTCTAATGCCGCGCTTACATAAAAATCGCGCGCGACTTTAATAACTAACTTTAAACTTTAAATAACTAAACTTTAAATTTATTTTAGATATTTATTCGTTTTATGAATGGATCTAAAACAAATATTGCTTATAATTGTTTGGAAAGAAATATTAAAAATGGACTGGAAAATAGAATAGCCTATTTTTGGGAAGGAAATGAACCTGGCGATGAAAAATCAATAACTTATGGAGAGTTATTAAAAGAGGTTTTTTAGCAAATTTAATTTTTTCTTGGTGTTTTAATGACAATTTTTGCTGAAAATGGGTTGGGTTATTTTTCGATATGTTCCCAAAAGTCCGCAAAAAATTTTTTTGTCCGCAAGTCTTTTCCGCAAAATTTTTTTTTCAAAAAAATTTTCCGAATAAAAATCAATTTTTATTTAAATATAGGTGATCAAATTTTCTTCTATTCTACGCTCTAAAGGCGTGAGAAAAGGAGATGTTGTAGCAATTTATTTACCAATGATTTTGGAATTAATTGTTGCAATGTTGGCATGTGCTCGTATAGGTGCTATACATTCTGTTGTTTTTGCTGGATTTTCTGCGGATTCTTTAGCTTCAAGAATTACACATGCTAGATCTAGAATTTTGTAAATTTCTTTTAATAAAAATATTTTTTAAACTTTTTACATGTCTACAAATGACAATTCGGTTAATTGTCCAATTTTCGGTGAATTGTCGCGGAATTCGAGATTTTTTTTGATAATTCTTGGTCCCTTACAAACTAAATAGTTCTTTTATTGAATTGTTTTAGAGCCTAACTTCTAATTAAAAAATAATTATTTTCCTTTGAAGAATCACAGCAGATGGTTGCTTCCGCGGCAATAAATTAATTGACTTAAAATCTTTGGCGGATAAAGCAGCCAATATTTGTACTCTTCGAGGAGAATCTTTGGATAATATTATTGTTGTTGAACATTTAAAGGTTTTTAAATTTAAAATTTTTTTTTAAATTTTTTTTTCAAAGAAAATTCGAATACCCGAAGGAGCACAAGGAATTAATTTAAAATTGGAAAAAGGACGAGATTCTACATGGGATTATGAAATGTCTTTACAACAAGAGACAAATCAACAGACAAATTCAAATGTGGAATGGATGGAAGCAGAAGATCCTTTATTTATTTTATATACTTCTGGATCCACTGGATCACCTAAAGGTTTTTATTTCTGTCTAGTGGAACTTTCATTGGGGGGAAACTTTGCTTAACAGTTCCAAAAAAGGGAACGGGTCCCTGATGGTTTAAAACGACGGTTTCTTGTGTTGGTCGGTTCCAGAAACCGAGTTTGGGTTAGAGATTTTCTGAACTGTGTGAGATGGAATAGTATCATCGAGGAAATTCCCGACGGTTTCAAACCGACAGTTCTGGTGACAGGCGGTTCCACGAACCGTTGGAGATCGAATAACCCCCGTCGAGAAAAAGAACAACTGCCACCATTTAACATTTTTTCTAATTTTCAAGGTATTCTTCATTCTACTGCTGGGTATATGTGTTATGTTTATATGACGACAAAGGTCTTTTTAATTTTCAAAAAAAAATTTTTTATAAAATTTTTATTTCAGTGTTCATTCGATGCACAACCAGATACAGATATTTATTGGGCAACTGCTGATTGTGGTTGGATAACTGGGCATTCCTATGTTGTATATGGACCTTTATTGAATGGTTTGACTTCTGTAATTTTTGAAGGTGTTCCGAGTCATCCAGGTTTTTTTATTTATTTATTAAAGGCTCGAGTCTAGTTTTGAGTCCAATTAGGTTTTACTAGTCCAATGAAACTTTTTAGGTCATTCCCCTCATAATCTAGACAATAATCATCAATTTTCTATAAATTTTCCTTTTTTTAAAGATCATTCTCGTTTTTGGTCAATTATTGAAAAATATCGAGTTACCAAATTTTATACAGCACCTACGGCTATTAGGTAATTTAGTATTTTTTAGAATAATTTTTTTAATTAAATTTTTCGTTTTTTCTAAGAGCTTTAATGGCATTCCCAGAAGAATTTGTAACAAAACATGATTGTTCTTCACTTAAAATAATTGGGACTGTTGGAGAACCTAGTTTATTTTTATTATTTTTTAAAATTTTTGTTTATTTTTAAAGTAAACCCAACAGCATGGAAATGGTTATATAATGTTGTGGGTAAAACAAAATGTGCTGTTGTTGATACTTATTGGCAAACTGAAACGGTAAAATTATAAGAAAATTTTTTTAAGTAATTATTTTTTTATTTTTTAAGGGTGGGCATGTGGTTAGTTATATTTAAGTTTAAATTTAATTGTGAAAATTTTTCAATTTTTTTTTGTGAATTAAAATTATCATTATATTTTTTATATTGTTCCAATGCCTGCTGCAATTCCAACTAAACCAGGCTCTGCAACACTTCCATTTTTTGGAGTACTTCCAAAATTGGTTAATATTGAAGGGAAAACATTAGAGGTTTTTTTTAAATTTTCCGACAATAAGGATTGGTTTTTTCTTATAATTATTCCTCGATTAAGGGGGATGGGAGAGGTGAGCCTAAGGAAAAATTTTTTGTGAGGTAGTATGTAGCTGGGAGGGACAGAGAATTTTCAAAATAAAAATTAAATTCTGTGACTTTAGGGGCAATCAAATCTCACTGCATTTTCTAAAATATTTTAATTCAAATTTAAAGGGACCTGGAGAAGGAAATTTGTGTTTTTCACAGCCTTGGCCAGGAATTATGAGAGTAAGAAGAAAAATAAAATTTTTTGATTTAAAAATCTTTTAAAAATATTTTTTTTTAGTCTATTTGGTGTGATCATGAACGTTTTGTTACTAATTATTTTAGTGCTTATCCTGGAAATTATTTTACTGGAGATGGTGCACGTAGAGGTTTTTTATTTAAAAATTTTTTCTTAAATTTAATTTTTTAGATGATGATGGTTATTATTGGATTACTGGTAGAACAGACGATTTAATGAATGTTTGTTTTTACAGTTAGACCTCTTTATAAGTTATACCCAGTGCTCACCCACTTAAATTTGGTTGCTCACTAGGTTGTGGAGCTTCCTAAGTGATATCCTCTATTTAAGTGATACCCTCTATGTCAACCTCATTATAAGATAAACCCACACATCTATTTAAGGTACGTTTTTTTTAATATGGTTGGCTAGGTAAATGTCCAGCTCAGCGTACACATGTCCGCAAAGGGAATTCTGCAAAAATGATTTTTTGCTGCATTCTTCTCCTCTCCTTCTCTCTACCATAATTTTCCTCAGGTTATCAAATGATAAGTGACAGTTTGGCGTCGCTTCTGTGTTTATTCTTTCTTTTAAATATCAGTATTCTTTCTCTTAAATATCAATATTCTTTTTCTAATTATTAATATTTTGTATTTTAATTATCAATAATGCCTCTTTCGTGTCCAACAAATAATTCGGCAAGAGAACAGTTTTGGATTCATTTTTTTGATCACAAATCGCTTGACATCGCAAAAAGTAAACAATCCCAACTTCTTATTATTGAATATCTGCAAGAGTTTCGACTTCTAAAATCAGAAATGAATTGTCATAGATGTTCGTCGAAGATGGCTATTAAAACTTCTTTTATTATTTTTACTTCTTATATTATTTATATCTACTTCCTTTATTGTCTACGCCAAACTGTCACCTATCATTTAATAAGCTGCGGAGAATTATGGTAGAGAGAAGGAGAGGAGAAGAATGCAGCAAAAAATCATTTTTGCAGAATTCCCTTTGCGGACATGTGTACGCTGAGCTGGACATTTACCGGTTGGCTATTCTGGGTGGGAAAAGCTGCCTAAAAGAGATACCCTCTATTCAAAATACACTTTATTATAAGGTACTCCCTATTTAAGAACACGTTGAAAGGTACCGATTTTCAATCCAACGGTGTTATCCTTATAGTGAGGTTATTTTAATTTAAAAAAATTTTTTTAAAAAGGTATCAGGCCATCTCCTCTCTACAAGCGAAATAGAATCAGCTTTAGCTTTGCATCCAAATGTTGTTGAAGCTGCAGTTGTTTCTGCTCCACATCCAATAAAAGGACACTTCCCTTATGCTTTTGTTGTATTATCTAATGATAAAAGATTAACTGAAGAATTGGTTAAAGAAATTAAATGTGTTGTTAGAGACAAAATTGGGGCTATTGCTATTCCTGATATTATACAGGTTTTTGTTTTTTCTCTAAACTTTAATTGGAATTTTTTATTAAAATTGGGAGAACCCAAACTTTTCTTATTTCGAAACTCAATTCAAGGAAAATTGAAAATACCCGAAATTAAGTTTGTTGGCGACTAGTTAATTTTGCCGGTGGCGGCTCAAATAGTATATAAGGGCGTTTGGGCCGCTATGGAGAAAAATTAACCGGTCACCAACAACTATGCCCGATACTTTCTTCTCAACTCTTCCGTCCTTTCTCGTAACTTATTTATTTGATAAAATATCTAGAGATGAGGGCGCCCTTGTGATTTATGGGAGGAATAATAATTTTCAAAACCATCGAATTTAAAATAAAATTTCCTTTTTTTCAGCAAGCTAATGGATTACCCAAAACTCGTTCTGGAAAAATTACAAGACGAATATTAAGAAAAATAGCCGAGGGTGACAAACAAGCAGATTTGGGTGATATTTCGACACTTGTAGATGAAACAATAATTGAACATTTGTGGGAAAACAGACTAAAAGAAATAAGGACAACTGGATAAATTTGAAAGAGGGTTTTTTTAATAGATTTATAAATTAAGTAAGAATATATAAAAAAAATATTATTAGAGGGGGCTGACAAATTTTTGAATTTTTCAAAAAAAAATTTTTTTTATTTTTGGTTTGGCTTTTTTTAGGTGAAAAAAATTTTTTTGAAGAATTTTTAAAATTTTGAAAAAAAATGTTTTTTTGTCACCCCCCAAATAAATTATATAAATAGACACTTAAATTTGCCCAATGAGAAGATTTATATATATATAAAAATATTTTTTATTTTAATTTAAGTATTATTTTTTATTTTCTGCCCAAACATTTCCATTTTTACTTAATTATTAATTAGTTTTTAAGTAGGAAATTCGATTGTATAGAATTAATTTAATTTTTTTTTAAATTTTAATTGACTTTTTTCTCTATTGATCATAGAGTTGTTTGTAATGAAAAATAAAATTTTGGACAAAAAAAACCGACGGAAGATTAAAATCGAAAATTTTCGAGTCAACTTCTTGATCAAAAAATATATTAAATTTTTTCTGTAATTTTTTTTCTCCCAAAAATTTATTATAGAGCCAGTATTAGTCTTATAAATCGTACAAACATATAGTTTTGTTTAAAAATTTAATTGACTAAAATAAAATTAAAAAAAAAATTTTTTTTATTAGAAAATATTTTTTAATTTAAATTCAGATATTTTAATATTTATTTTCTTTGTTAAATTTAAAACAAAAAATTTTAGAAAGTTTTTGTAAAGAAAATGGCAGTTGATATTTCAAAAATGCATCCGTATAATAGTCCGGTAATTATTTTTTAATTTTGTAAAAAATTTTTTTATTTGATTTTTAAGGTAAGCCCTTCACTTTTTCCTCATTTGACAATTATTCTACTTGGAATTGGTTTGATTTCTACTGCCTACTTTTTTGTTAATGGAGTGAGTTTCTTGGTATTCTTAATTGTAGTTTAAACTGCTTTATAACGACACTCCCCTTAGGCTTGATTTTTTGACGTAAGGTTTGTGGATGAGATGAGGAAGAGGGTACCCCTTTTTGAAATTATCTCTAGGATGTGTCACAATTTCTTAGTTTTTGGTCTGAGTTAAGAATGTGAGGAATCTTTTGACCATATTTTGACAGACTTGTATTTAAAAAAATTAATTATTTAAAGGTAACTAGTACAAAAAAGACTCGAAGTATAATCAAAGAATTGGTTATTGCTTTAATTGCATCTGGATTTTTGGGTTTTGGAGCTCTTTTTTTGATGCTTTGGGTTGGGATTAATATATAAATTGAAACAAGAAGAAAATTGTTGCAATAAAACTAATGGAAAAATTACGATTACTTTAAAAAATTACCTATATTATAGGTAGATTAAATTATATATACCTTGTTGTTTATCTAACTTAAATAAATAGTAAAGGGATTTAAAAATTTGTATTTAACTGACTAGAATTTTTAAAAATTGAAAAGCCAACGAGGGTTAAAGCATCGCTCTAGGCATCTCCTCTTCGGTTAGGGGAAGAGTATCTAAAAGGTCCTATTAATACACAACTCCTATTTAATAACTGCCTGAGAGAAGAGATTTTTTTCCTTCAATTATTAAATTAATTAATTATTAAACCAATAATTTTATAAAACAACATTTTTTATCAATTTAAAATTTATCAGTTTATATTTAAAAAAATAATTACATAAAAGAAAATATATTACATAATTAAATATCAAACCAAATTTTTTAAACAAAGTTTTTGTTGGCTTTACCTCCCTGAGAATAATGCCTGTGTCATGTGTGTAATTGAGGTGTGAGGAAAATAAATGAAAGAAAAATATGAAAATTTTTAAAAATAAAATTGAAAGATTCTTAATTTTGTGTAGGATATGTAGAGAGAAAATAGAAAATAATTTTAGAAAATGAGTAAATATAATTAAATAGGAAAGAATAAATTTCCGTCTAAAAAGACTGAAGAAAAAATATTTAAATTATAAATATGTATAATATCGTTTTTGGAATGTATATAAATAAATATTACACAGTTAAACCTCGTTATAAAATAAACCCCTTGGAACGAGAAAAATTAAACCTTATAATATTATCTTAGATTGGAGGTAGCTCTTACATTAGACGGTACCCTCCATCCAGTGGCTAACCAGATTTAAAGAGAGAGTATATATTAAAATAGAGGTATACCTTGAGGTACACTTAGGTTTTATCATATAACGAAGTTAGACTATAAAATAGTAAAAATATGAGAGGTCAATATTTAAAAATAGCTAGCGAGGTCAACTTTTTAATTTAAATAATCAAGTCCTCTAAAATAATTTTTAAAATATTCTAACCATAAAATAAACTACGAATATGGCATCTTTTTTAAAAAATGTTTTTTAGTCACGTTGCAAAACATTTCCGTCTAAAAAGATTTTTTAGGTGAAATGTTGTTTCGTTAATTGTCATTCTTTTAGGTAGAATAATATTCTGAAATTGTAAAGTTTTAGGTTTTATATTTTACAAATTGTAATTTTATTATTTAAAGGAGATTACAACCGGAAATAATCAGAATTTGTAATAACCGGGATTTGTATTTCCGGAAAAAATCAGAAATTACAATTACATTTCCGGAAAAATAAATCAGAATTTGTAAATTCTGGAAGTAATCAGAATTTGTAATTTACAATTTCCGGAAGGAAAAATCAGAATTTGTAATTTACGAAGAATAATCAGAATTTGTGTTTTCCGTAAAGTTTAATTTTAATTTATTCCAACTTGTTTTTCTCTCACCTTTTCAACAATGTTCGAAACTTGTTCTGTTTTAATTTTAATATTCTCTTCTTTTGTTTTAACAATTCTCCTTCTGTCACGTAATATTCTTGCTCTTACTTTACTAGTTTTAAAAGTCGATTGTTGTTGATTTTTAATATTTTTAGTTTTCAACATTTCATTTCTAGCCCAATCAATAGTTCTCGAGTCTATACAATCACTTACTGTAAATTTTAATTTTTTAAAAATTTTTCCCCAATTTAAAGACACACCAGAAGGAAAATGAACAAGTGGGCGAAACTCGAAACACGAAATTTTGACATTATTTTCTTCCAACAATTTTTTCCCATTCTGTTTATTATTGTTGTCATTGTGGGCACAACGAATATGATCTCTCAAAGTTCCCACTTTAGAAAAACGGAGAGAACACCCCTCAAACAAACATTTATGAGGGCGAGATTTTGGAGCATGTCTGACAACTAAATGGTTAAGTAACCAATCTAGCTTCTTTTGAGCATCCCCGCGACGAGGAAATTGTTCACATTTACGCCTTAAAAAAATTTTTTTTGAAAATAAAAAAAAATTTTTTTCTACCATTGACAACGAAAACGTTCTTTTGTATTTTCAATAGAAATAAAACTTCCACATCTTCGCCTCTTAATCCCACCACTCTTTTGTTGCTTTTCCATTTCGCGTTGTTCAGCAAGAACCCATTTTGTAAGGGTGTCAATGTGTGCCTAGAATTTAAAATAAATTAATTCTGATTTCTGTATTTTATGTGTGATTTTGTATTTTCTGATTTTTGTGTTTTCTCGTTATTCTGAGTTTTTTTTAGAAATTCTGGTT
The DNA here is from genome assembly GCA_036172945.1 of Meloidogyne incognita. Lineage (NCBI taxonomy): Eukaryota > Metazoa > Nematoda > Chromadorea > Rhabditida > Meloidogynidae > Meloidogyne > Meloidogyne incognita. The sequence goes on along the minus strand of JARQAC010000006.1, from coordinate 434,686 downwards.
TTTGTGTTTTCTGAAATTCTGGTTTGTATTTTCTGATTTTTGTATTTTCTAAAATTGTGATTTTCGTATTTTTGTTATTCTGATTTTTGTGTTTTCTGAAACTCTGGTATTTGTATTTTCTAAAATTCTGGTTTTTGTGTTTTCTGATATTCTGATTTTTGTATTTTATTTTGTATTTTCTAAAATTGTGATTTTCGTATTTTTGTTATTCTGATTTTTGTGTTTTCTGAAACTCTGGTATTTGTATTTTCTAAAATTCTGGTTTTTGTGTTTTCTGATATTCTGATTTTTGTATTTTATTTTGTATTTTCTAAAATTGTGATTTTCGTATTTTTGTTATTCTGATTTTTGTGTTTTCTGAAACTCTGGTATTTGTATTTTCTAAAATTCTGGTTTTTGTGTTTTCTGATATTCTGATTTTTGTATTTTATTTTGTATTCTCTCGTTATTCTGATAAATTAAATAAATATTCACCGAAATTAAATGATCATATAGCCCATCCTCGTCACAAAACATTTCTTTACAATTAACCCATCGACAAGGAACCTTCCCACTTTTAAGTTTTTGTAAAGTTTGTTGGTCAGATTGATTAATATCTTCTTCATTAATTAAATCCTCTTTTTTATCTAAATTTATTTGGCTATCATCACAAGAAAATATTATACTTTCTTCATATTTATTTATCTCAATCTCCTCTTCTTCTTCTTCTAAAGGAGTTGAAGAATCATTATTATTTGATGAAGAACATAAAAAGTCTAATGAAGAGGTTGAAGTGTTGTCCTTTTCTTTTTCCTCGTTGATTTCTGTTGTTTTTGTGTTTTCCTGAAATTTAAAATAAATATTCTGATTTTTGTATTTTTTGTTAAATAATAATTCTGGTTTTTTGTATTTTTATTTAATAATGATTCTGGTCTTTGTATTTTATTTGTTTTTGTATTTCTTGCTTTATAATTATTATTCTGGTTTTTGTAGTTTATTTTTTTTTTAATTCTGATTTTTGTATTTTTTTTAATTTTTGTATTTTCTTCTGATATTTCGGTTTTTGTATTTTATTTTCATTTTTAAAAATTCTGATTTTTTTATTTCAGTTTTATTTTAATTAAAAATCACCATTAAATTTTCAACATCATCAACCGGAAATATTTCAATCTCATTTTGTATCGACCTTTTTTCTTCTCCTTTTTCGGCTTCTGTTTTATCTTCCTTAATAAATTCAATTTGGTTATCTATTTCATTTTTATCATATTCGATAATTATAATCTCTTGTTCTTGAGAATTTGAAGAATTAGACGAAGAAAAACAAGACTGATCTGATTGGTTAGTTGATGTATTTTCGTCTATTCTGGTTTCTGTTTTCTCCTAAAAATTTTGTATTTTTATTTATTCATTTTTAAATTAATTTTTCTGTTTAAAATAAAAATTCTTTTAAAATTCACTTTTACATTTTCAAGAAGCTTTTGTTCATCAGGAAATATTTCTTTGTTATTTACACTCTGCCATTCACCCATCCCATGTTTAGATTGAAAATCTTCTTTATTCTTCCTAAATTCCTTTAAAATTAATATTTCAGCATCTAAAGAACATGAAGAATCATCAGGCGATGAAGGAATGCCAGAAGATGATGAACTGTCGACAGCAGATATTCCTGCTGAATTTAAAGAAACATGGGAAGGACTGGGAGAGAAATCGCCAAATTGCTGTAAAAATTAAAAATGGGTTAGAGATTGTAGAAACTTTACAATCAATAATTAGTTGTAAAATCTGTTAGATCAGAAACAGGTTGTAAAACTTATTTTTATAGGGGACAAGTTTGTAAAACAATTGCACTAAAAACAAGTTGCAAAGATAACTTGTTTAAAAAAGGTTGCAATAAAATTTAAAAAACAAGTTTGAATGAGAAATAAGCTTATAAAACAAGTTTGAAAAAGTTCTAAAACAAACTTGTTTTGCAACTTGTTTTAAAAAATGTTATAAAATCAATTTGTAAAACATGTTTGTATGAAAAATAAGTTTATAAAACAAGTTTTAAAACAAACTTGTTTGCAACTTGTTTTAAAAAATGTTGTCAATTTGTAAAACATTTTTAAAAAAACTCACCGAAAATACAAAATTATTAAAACTCATCGGCAAAACTTCTCTAGTTGGTTGGAATTGCAGAGAATTGTTGTTTTGAGTATTAAATAATGCGGAAGGCGTTGATTGCACTTGTTGATTAGTATTTTGAGTGAAATGTTGCATAAAATTTGCTGCAGCTGCTGTGAATGGGTCAAACATAGTTGGAGGTTGGGGAGGAGGACATTGTTGTTTAAAATGAGGAGAGTAATTTTGAGTCTGAAAAAAATTTTGAGATTTGTTGGAGGTCGTTGAAAATAAATTATTTGGAGGCAGTGAAGAAAAAATTGAATTTGAGGTGGGAAATGAATGAATATTATTGTTTGTAGCATTGGAAAAAGAAGAATGTTGGAAGTTTTGTTGAATGTTTTGTTGAATGTTTTGTTGTTGTTGTTGTTGAGGCCTAAAAACATTGTTGTTGTTAATTAGATGTTGTTGTTGAATGATGTTGTTGCATAAATATTGTTGTTGTTGCATTAAAGTTTCTTCGTAGACTATCTGAACATGTCAAGTTTTTCAAGTTTATTTTATTGTTTTATTTAAAGTTTATTTTTTGTTTTGATGTTTTTATTCAAGTTTTAAAACAAGTTTTATACCCATGTTTTTCTTCAAGTTTATTTTGTTTTATTCAAAGTTTATTTTTCATGTTTTAATTAAAGTTTTAATAAAACACAAAAGTCCGCAACTATTATCCGCAAGTTTAAATTAGATATTTTTTTATATAACCTTCTGTCCATATGCAATTTCTTTGAAATACAAATCCAAAACACTCATCTTGATAAATTTCTAAATAATATCCAAAACAGCTAGCAAAATAGAGCAAAATAAAAAATATACTACAAATAAACTATACACAAAAACTGAAATATTAAATTTAAAAAATAAAAAAAATTTTTAAATAAATTTAAAAATCAATAAATCAAAAATAAAAATTTTAATTACGTGTAGTGTATAAATAGATTTTATTGTATAAAAAAATGGAGAGCAAACAAATAGACTCTCATATGATAAAATAAAAAAACGATTCAAAACATGTTTTAATTTTTAAGAAAAACATTTAAAGTTGTTTCAAGTTTTAAAACAAGTTTTGTGTTTTATTAGAACTTGAAACAGATTGTAAAAACATTCGAACTTAAAATCAACTTGTTTTTCTTGTATCAGCAAGACAAAAACAAGTTTATTTAAAACAAGTTTATTTTAAGTTTAAATGTTTTTACAATTTGTTTCACATCTTAATAAAATACAAAAATTGTTTCAAGTTTAAAATAAATAAACTTCCTTCAAAAATAAAATTGCATTAAATATAATTTTTTTTAATTTTGTAAAAATCTTTTATGCAAATTTAGAATATTATTTTTATTTAAATTTATAGTTACATTAAATTAGCAATTAAATGAGAAAATCTAGCTTTTACAATTTTTGCATTATTAAAAAAAATTTTTTGAAGCCTTGAAAATAAAAAATCGGACCAAAAAGACCATGAAACAAGCTACAGAAAAATAAAAGAAAAACACGTGTTTAAAAGAGTAATTTGTAGAAATTAACGAACACAAACTAGCTACTAAAGAACAAAAACAATGGAAATAAAAAATTTTATTTATAGAATTAAGAGACTAATTTTACAATTATTTGATAAACATTTTAATAAAGAATTGCTTCAAGTTTTAAAATAAACATGTTTTTCTCGTATTAATAAACTTGGATTGTAAAAACATGTCACAAATTGTAAAAAAAATATTTAAATAAATATTGTTTTAAATAAACTTGTTTAAAAGAATTTAAGTTTGCAAACTTAATAAACTTGCAAAACTTAAAACTTACTTTAAATTATAAAAACTTAAGAACTTAAGTTTGTAAACTTAAGGAATAAAACTTTTCCTTCTTTATATACTATGTACCGGATAAAATATTTGGCAGCATCATCATTTCTTCTAAAAATATTTTAAAAAAATTCAGTTTAAGTTTAAAGAAAAATTTTAATATTTAGCGAATATAGGTCTATTTAAATATTTAAATGACGACAATAATTTTTAAAAAAAAAACTTAAATAAAAGTAAAAGAAAATTACGTAAAACTTGACGTACTTTAAGATACAAATACACACTCAATTTCTTTAAAAAAATTTTTTTAAATTATTACCTAACTTAAATTATAAATTAATTGGCTAGTATATTTACAAAAATTGTATGGTTCTTAATTCTTGCCTTTTTTTTTGTTTTTTTTTTTTTATTTCTTAGAGTATGCGCAGTGAGAAAGCGTTCAATAAACACGAACATATTTTATTTAATTTTTATTTTTTTATTTTTTATTTTATTGGGAGAAAACTTTTTAGTTAAAGAAATATTAAATTAATAATTTATTTTAATTTAATTGGAAGCCCAATAATAATTTTTTATTATCGCCTCTAATAATTTGAATGGGGGAGGTTACATATAACACGCATTACCGAGGGAGGGTTGTAGATAAAAGCTTATTAATTAAAAGATTTTTTTACAAAATACTTTTATTTTAATTTTAAAGTATTCTTAAGAGTTTGTATTTAATCCGTTTCAGAAAGAGAAATTAAAAAAAATTTTTTTGTAGTTTTAGTAACGACAGGGAGACAGAGATTTAAAATTACCGGAAATTGGATATAATTAATTACACACACAAAAGTAACCACAAAAAAAGTTGATTAATTTTACGGATTAAAAGGGACAGACAGATTAATTAAAATGGATTTTGAGAAAAATTAAAAAAATAAAATAGTAATTGAGGAAAAGTAGGGGACTAACCTAATTTAAATTAAAAAAAGTAAGCTGATTGAGGAAATTAAATGATAAAATTAAAAATAAAATTAAAAAAAATTTTTTTATTCTTTATTTTCTAGACGATTTTAAATTTTCTTATAATAAAATATGTAAAATAAAAATTTATATTCTCGTGGCAGCAATGAGGAAGAAGGTAGAGAGGTGAAAAGGGAATGTGTGTGTGAGTGAGTGTTAGAGAAAGAAAGGTGTGACTTTAAATGAAAGGCTAGAAAAAATTATTTTCAGAAAATTATATTCTGAAAAAAATTATATAGGTTATTCTGAAGAAAAAAAATTTTTAAAGTTTTCAAAAAAAAATTTCCTAGGCTACTTCTCAACTCAAATACAAAAAGAGAGAAGGAGAAAATATTTTATGTTTCAAGTTTCTTCAAAACTTGAAGCATTTTTGTTTTACAAACCTAAAATTGAAAGAAATTAAAACTTGGATAAGTTCTACAAACTTGATACTTTTACAAACTTGATGAAAATTTTAAAACTTGAAGCAACTTAAAAATAAATAAAACTTCAGAAAATGCTTCAAGTTTAATTAGATTTTTAATTAAAACTTGAAGCAAATTATTTTTAGTTTTTAAAAATTGTATAAAGCAAGAAAATGGTTTTTACATTATTTTTTATAGTATGTATGGGTAAAATATTAAAATAAAATTTCCATTTATTATATCTGTTGCCAATATACACTTTAAAAGTTTGCAGCGGGAATTTAAGCCGTAACGCGTAAAGGATTACATTTTAAAAAAAAAGTAAAGATTAAAGAAAATGAAAAACAAGGAAAGAATTTGATAATATTGTGAATTATAAAAAAGAAAGAAAAAATTAATATCGAAAAAAATTTTTTTAATTTAAAACGTCTAGAAGGAGAAAATAAATTTAAAAATTAAATTATAGGGTGTCAGCTTTTAATTCAAGTTTATTTCCTTGTTTCCAAGTTTTACAAAAAAATTCAAGTTTTAAATCTAAGTTTATTTTAAATTCAAGTTTAATTATTTATTTTTCAAGTTTTATGTAAAACACAAAAGTCCGCAACTATTATCCGCAAATTATCTACTATTGATCTTATAATTATAAAATAACACTTTTTTGGGAAAATTTTTTGGGATAATAGTTGCACAAATTAATTTAATTAAATAATCAGAATTAAAAAGAAAACCCAAAATAGACACGTTTAAAACTTTTTCCATTTTAGGTTTTGCTTTACCTTTTTAAACAGCTGCAAATTTTATTGATTAATTTAATATAGTTTGAGGTATTAATAAAAATAAACTTGAAATTAAACATAAAAAGAAAAAGAAAATAAACTTTTTTATAAACTTGTTCTGCCAAGTTTATTTAAAACAAGTTTTCAAGTTTAAAACAAGTTTTCAAATTTTAGAATGTTTTCAAGTTTTTGTTAAATAAATAAACTTTAAAATAAACTTGGAAATAAATTAAAGTTTTTATTAATAAAACTTAGGTTTATTTAAATAATTATATGTTTTGTTGCAAAATACAATTATAAATTAAAAATTATAGCTTTAATTAAAAGAAAAGTTGGAGGAGGATAATATAGGTGTGAATTAAAAATGACTTTTTTTGTTGAGTCATTTTTGGCTTTTAATATTTTTTAATTATAAAAAGCAAAATTTAAATAATTAAAAATCAGAAGATTAATTGAGAAAAATTAATTTTTCTAATTAAAAAATTTTTTTTCTATTTTTGTAAGAATAATTTGCAAAAAAAAAATAAAGAAACATGCAAAAATAAATTAATATTCAAGTTTATTTAATTAATATTATAAAGTTTGTTTTTCAAGTTTATTTTAAAGTTTGTTTTAAATGTTTAAAAATGTTTTAATTCTACACATGTTTTTAAGTTTATTTTCAGGTTTATTTTTAAGTTTGTTTGTTTTAATGTTTGTTTAAAACGTTTATTCAGGTTTTCTATGTTTTTAAGTTTGTTTTAAGTAAGTTCATTTCAAGTTTATTTTCAAGTTTGTTTGTTTTCAAGTTTATTTACGTTGTTTTATATGTTTTAAGTTTGCTTGCTTTGTTTTTTAAAGTTTGTTTTAATGTTTTGTTCAAATTAAATATTCCATAACCTTTAATAAAACAGAAAAAAGGTTGGGAAAAGTTAAGGGTAAATGAAGGGGAAGAGAAAGATGTGTGTAGTTAGAAATGACCTCAAATCGATGGGGAGAAAAAAAATCGAATAGAAAAATGAATGCGCGAGAGGGGAAAAGCCAATAATTTTTTTATCATTTATTGATTAAAAATTAAATTTTTTAAAATTAAATTTATATAGGTTAGGGAACGGTAGTTAATAGAGGAGGGGGGAGGGAGGGGGGTCTACTTGACCCCCCCCCCCCAAAATTTTTTTAACAAAATTTAAAATCCTTTCCTCTGTTCATTCCTCACTTTAGGACCAACTCCTTATTTAATTTCCTCCTCAAAAATAATTTCCAAGACTTTTATTTACAGTAGCAATGCCGCAAATGTCGCGTCGCCGTTTTAGATCGATCTAATAAATTTGGAAGGAATTCACACACACACAGTTTTGTCTAAAAAGGAAAAGAATTAAAAAAGAAAACCGAAAAAAGAATTAAAAATATTAAAAAATATATAACGGTCGCGTCACCTCAATGACGAAGAGAAATGGAATTAATTTGTAAAATGGTCAAAGTTCAAAATGGTCAGAAGGACGAAAAATCTCGTAGGGTGTGCTTCTACTAGAAATTGTGCTTCTATTAAAAGAAATAAGGTAAATGGAAGCTCAATGAGTAAGAAAAATAAAAAATTTAAAAAAAATTTTTTTTTAACGGTCAAGGACCATAATGGTCAGAAAGGGAAAAATAAAAAGATGACTAAGCGGAGGCTTAGTTAAAATAAAAAAAATTTTTGAAAAATTTTGTTTTTAAAATTACTAATATTTTTTAATTATTTTTTAAATATTTTTCTAAGAACCACTCAAAAAAATTATATTAAAAGGCCAAGAAGATTAAAAGAAAATTTTTTTTAATTTTTTATTGCGTAAATAAGCAATTAGTTGGAATTAAAAAGAAAATAAAAGGGTAAGGAGGAAAATGTGTTGAAGGAAGAAAAAAATAATTTTTTTAAAGATTAAAAATAAAATACAAACTTATTAAAATACAAAACTTGAGGGGACACCAGAGGAAAAAATGATAAAAAAATTTTTTAACAGAAATTAATTCAAAAATTAGGGTTTGTTGTGTGCCGACACTAATTTGGAGGGTTTGAAGGGAAAATATGAAGGAATAAAGGTACCATTCCATTGGGGGTTGAAATAATGCTCTGTACGATTCGGTACTGAAAAAATCCATTTTTGATGGACAATAATTAGGAGGGTGTTTGTTCTTTTGTGTTTGTGGCCTTTTCCTATATGTAGATGATGTTTCTATTCCATCTCCCCTATCCAATTAAATTTTTCCACAGCATAAACATAATTTAGCACTTTAAATTGGGGGGTGTCTTCTCTAGACTTAAAACCGAAATTTCCAAGTCTTTCAGTTCCTCGATTCGTGCTTTCCTGTCCAATTCCGAATATTCAAAGAAATTTTCTAAACCAATTAATTGGTAGGTCAATAAACAAATACTTTTCTAGACTCAAACAACCCTTTCCCGAATACGGTAATTTCTCATTGAAAGCTTCTGTTAATCTTTTTATTCGTTGGTTTAGCAGTGTTTGTGTGGAATTTGTGGGTGGTCTTTGTGTTCTTGTAATGGTCAAAAGCTTTAAAAAATAAATAAAATATCAATTTCATTTCGGACAAATAAAGAATTTTTTGTGAATTTTAATTTGGAAAAGAGATAAAAATAAAAGAAAAATGTTAGAGAAAGAAAAAATAGTGTGGGAATTTGAGAGAAAAAGAAAAAATAGAGAAAATGAATTTTAGAGGGAATTTTTGGGAAAATCTTGAGAAATTTTTCCTTGTTCATCTAAGGACAGAAAATAAAAGTCTTAAAAAATAACCGAAAAAAAAGAAAATTGGTAGCCAAATTAAAAATTAAAAAAAATTTTTCCTTCTATTTTTGGCATTTTTTTCTTTTGGTCATTTTTCCTTTGAAACAGAAAGTATTTTGGTCTTTTTGTTGTTGTCTGCCCTTGTAGAAAATAAAAACATCGATTTTATTTGGAGGAAAATGAGGAAGTTATAAAAAGAAGAAAAATTAGAAAAAGAAAAAATATGAACGCCCTCTCTCTCTTTCGTTAAAAGGGGACATTTGAGTATATGGTATGGATTGAAAGGTTTTTTTTTAAATTTTATAGGGAATTTAGACAAAATCGTCGGTACGATGTATAAAATAAAATTTGGCTTTGTTAGAATCTTCAGTTCACCAAATGATGGGGCTTGGCTCGTGAGTATCAAGAGGATTAGAGGAAAGGAGCACCTTTTCTGCAAGGCAGCAAAAATCAGTGAATTGTCTGTTTGGTGAATTGTCCGTCAGTGAATTGACATTGTCAGTGAATTGTATGTTTGGCGAACTGTCCATTTTAATAAGGAAATAATCAGAATACACCAACTAAATTGTGTTTTTGTTTTTTTATTGTCTTTTCTGTTTTTTTTTTCTTTCATATATAACAATAAATATGTACAACATATATACCTTTGCGATGTACTTTGACTGACGAGAAAAAAAAAGAGGAAGAAAATTAGAAAAAAGAAAAGAAAGAAGAAAAGAAAGAAGGAACAAAAAAAGGGGGGATTGGTGGTCATTCTTTTTACCTTAATTGGAAAAGGAAATGAATGACTGGTTGACCTTTCTGGTCCACTTCAAAATCTATTTTGTTTTCTGTGTAAATGGTCAGTTTAAAAATGGTCAGTCGCTAATGTAAATTTTATTGTGGGAAAATTTTTCTGACCTTTTTTTGTACTGACCATTTTGAAAAAAAAATAAAAAAATTTTCATGTGAATTGCTGGACGAACTTTTTTTAAAGGATTTTAAGAAAAATCAGACCTCTAAAACTCTTTTTCACCAATTTCTCCAGAATGTAGGCACTAGCGTTGATCTAAAGAGTAGTTGATCTCTAGGGTTAAAAATTCATTTTGTCTTGATTTTTTTCTTTTTTCAATTTTCTTTTTTTTGTTTGTTTTACTCTAATTGCCAAATCAGATTAAAAAATTGAAACTATTTTTATCTATTCAATATTTGTTTAATTAAAATTTTTTTTTGTTAGTTGATAAAATCAAAAATCTTAAAAAATTTTTTTTCTTATTTAAACTAGAACATATTTAAATATTTAAGCATTTTCTCAAGTGGTTCCCTTTCGTTAAAAAAATTTTTCTTTTTTTCTGTTACTTTTTTTATTTACCCAAATTAAACATTCTTTTTTTGTCTGTCACGTGCCAAAATTTTTATTGAATTACTTGTACAGTCAAATCTTGGTAACACAAATTACTGTTAACATGAAATCGTTCATGCATCACACCAATCCGGTCTCGATTTGTGTGTTTTTAGTGTCTGATTCTCTCCCGTTTTTGAATCCGTTTTTGAGGTTGACATGTTATCGAGAGGATTCCAGTTAAATATTATTTAAATAAATTTTAGCCTTTATTTAAAATTATCGATTTTTAAAAATCCTCTAGAATTATAAGAAAACTGGTCTAGACTCAAATGTCACCCTTCTATGTAAGACTCAATTAGTCTGTTCGATAAAATTTTTTTATTTTTTTCCAACAAAAATCAGATAAGATTATTATTTTATTGAGAGAGTTTTTACATTTTGATTATTGGTTTCTTTTACTATGTATTTTTATTTTATACATTATTTTAAACTAAATGTGATACATGTAATCATTTGTGTTATTTTAATGTCTTTTATTTTTATTAAAGTCCCCCCCCCCCCTTTTTTTTTAAACTTGTTGGTAATTTATTCGGTCACCTTTTATTTTTTTAAATTTATTTTTTAATTGCTCTATGATAGAAAAAAACGTATGAAAAAAGCGTCATATGTAGATTAAACAAAAAAATTTTTTAAATATTTTTTTATCATTTTTAGGGGCTTATAAGCAGTTGATCTGAAAGGTTTAAAAACCTCTCCTATTTTCTATATATTATTTATTAATTTTTTTTGAAATTCCGAAGTGTTAAAAATTTTCATTTACAAACCTAAATGATAAACTTTGTTAAAAAAAGTCCGCAAAATTTGTCCGCAAAAATTTGCGGACAAATTTTTTTTGTCCGCAAATTTGAAATTTCTTTTTCAAAAATCTTTTTCTTTAATTTTAGATTTATTTTTTATATAAATATAAAATGTTTTATAAATTTATATGCAATAAACCAACCACAACTAATGTCTCAACTTGAACTTTTGCTTCAAGGTGCAATAAACAAGTCTTCAATTGGCTAACAGGGCACAACTTTTAAACAATTCTTTTTTGATTTTTTATTTAAATTTTTGTGTGTGACTTTCTTGAAAGGGACAAAGTTTTGGTTAGAAATTCAGGTTTATTTTTCTATTATTTAAAATTGGGTTGAAATTGGTGTAGTTGATACTTGGCCGGATTTGGGGACCGTATCAAGGGGTTGGGCTGACGAAAACGGGAACCTTAAGCTTTCATAATTTTCTCTGTTAGACAGGGGTTAACGGTCAACCGAAACCATTTTTGCTAATTCTTCTAGTGAGTCGATGGACATGAGTCTGGCGAACTCGAATGGTCTCCCACACAATATTTATGATTTATTTGCTAGGAAAAAATGGGACACTATTACCCTTTAATAACTTTGCTTTTTAGTCCCATCAAACGTCTTTCACAATTTTTCGTAAACTTGGAATAAAATCGCAAGCCGGGGACGACGAGCCCGACTCCCCATTAACTGGCAACATAAGAGAAATAGTATCGAGGCGTGAGTCTTCTGAATCAACTCCTTTGCTTGCTGCTGAAGAAGGTTTTTTTTGAAAATAAAAATAATTATTGTTCTTGTGCTTTGGATAAGACGGGTTAGAATGGTAAAATACTATGGGTAGTAGACTAGGTCTAAACCTAGATAGAATACTTTTTGATTAGCACACTCGATGTGAAATTTAGATTAGAAGTATGCCATTAGGTTTCTATCGGGTGCTTGGTCTACACTTCTCGTGGAACTGCCTATAGCATTTTTCGGATGGAACTGCATACGAAAATCCGAAAAAATGCATCCGAAATATGGATCCGAAAACTTTCCAAAAATTAAAAAAACTTTTCTACAAGATGCTATAAAAAATTTCTTAAGAATCCACATTTAATCAACCCTCTTCGCGGCTTTATAATTCAATGGCTGTTGGCAGTTCCTCCCAATCTTTACCTTTTGATAACGAAGAAAATCTTCGTCAAGAACATATTAATGCTGACAAATTATCCAAAACAGCCCATTATTTTATTCGAAATTCTGTCCCAAATATTCCACAAAATATTGTTGAAATGGAAGAAGGAAATGATGAAAATAATAATAATTTGGATGGTGGTGAACAACCACATCATGCTGAAATTGAATTGCAAGATGAAACTTTAAATATTTTTGGTTATCAACGTTCAATACCTAGAACTGTAAGAAATTTTTCTGAATTTTTTATGGGGGGTTTTAATGGGGGTTTATTGAAAGAAAATAGAATAGGAATTAATTTGGGTAAGGTTTTAGGTTAATATTCCAACAAAGGGAACTTTGTGTCATTTGATGGATTATTTAATTTTTTGGTATCAGGGATGAGACTGACTGAGAAAAAAAGTGGGCGGGTTTCGGATCGGGTTATCAGAGATTTCTGATCGGACGGATTTTGAGTCGTCAAATTTTCCGGGTTTTTATCTATCACGTTTCTGGCGTTTAAAATATTTTTCCCTAGCCATGAAATATCAAATGTGGAATATCATATTTTTTTCAAAATACTTTTAAAATTTTCTAGTTTGGTATGTGGCTTCTCACAATCTCTACTGTTGGTATTTTTCGACTTGTATTGCATTGGTACCCAGAATGGTTTGTTTTGTTCACGGCTCGTAAAACTTCTCTAGCTAATTGTGATCATATTTTAGTCAAGTAAATTTTAAAATTCTAAAAAATTTTCAAAAAAAATTTTTTAAAGGGATGATCATCTAAATATTGCTTTTCGTCCAATAAAAATAATTGATTCAAAAAATGGCGGATTTATTCTACCTAAAGGAAATGGGCAAATGTATCAATTGGACAAACTTCGTTACTTTACTTATCGAAAATTGAAATATTTTTGGTATCCGCAAAAGAATTGTTTTGTTACAATTTCCCAATTAGAATCAGAGGTTTTTTATTAAAGAAATTTTTTTTTTGAAAATTTATAGTTGCCTGTTAATTATTTTCATCATTGTGTTAGTTCACAAACTGGTTTATCTGATAATTCTGTTGAACAAAGGTTTAGAAATTTTTTTTTGTTATTATTTTTTTGTTAAGATGTGTAAGCATTTTTTAGATAGAATTGTCGGTTCTGAGCTTACTTTTTTTTCGTTTGACCGAATAATTTGCTGAAATTGTCAATTATATTTGTAAACATTCTTGTAAGGCATTAGGGATTTTACAAGATGCCGACAAATATTGTTGTAGATTTGGGTAAACTCTTCAAGTTAACCGAATGTAAATGAGCAGGTTGAAATTGACAATTTTATTACACACAGAAAATTTTTTTAAGTCTTTAGTAATTTAAATTCTTTATTTTCAGATTATTCACATATGGAAAGAATTTAATAGAAGTTAAAGTTAAACCACTTGTTGTTTTACTTTTTAAAGAAGCAATTACTCCATTTTATATTTTTCAAGTTTTTAGGTTTTTTAAAAAATTTTCTTTTCTATTTATAATTCTAATTTAAAGTGTAACTGTTTGGTATATGGATAATTATGCTTATTTTGCGTCTATAATTGTTGCAATGTCTGTAATGTCAATAGGTTTGGATGTTTATCAAATACGTAAACAGGAAAGAAAATTGAGGTTTTTTTTAATTTGTTAAGCTTTTTTAAAATATTTTTTAGAAGTATGGTACACACAGACGATCAAGTACAAGTATTGCGTAATGGTGGTAAAGTGGAAGATATTTCGAGTGCTAATGTAATGATTTTCGCTATTTAAATTTTATGTCTTTTTTTTTCTGATACTTAACAGGAATAAGATGGGTAAAGAAAAATGTCCGGTCGGGTTTTGAGTAGGAGTTCCAATATTTTTCAATCGTGTTTTGGATTTCGGTCGAAATAAAAACCAGGATTTTGTGTTGACTACTAGGACTGTCAGCATTTGTGAAAAAAATTTGTTTTAAAATCCAATACCGAAATCCACAAATACAAAGAACTACTCGATCTGTTGTTGAAAATAGCCCTCTCCCATTCCGTTTTTATTTTTTTCTTCCCCTAACATAGATTTCTAAAATTCGATTATTTTTTACAATAATTTTACTTTTTTAAAATTTATTTTATAGTTGGTTCATGGTGATATTCTATTAATTCCGCCTCGTGGTTGTATTCTTCAATGTGATGCTGTTTTAATGACTGGAACTGTTATTGGTAATTTTTTTAAATTATTATATTATTTTAACTTTAAATTTAAGTAAATGAGGCAATGTTAACCGGTGAATCTATGCCTATAACAAAAGTTGCAATGCCAGAAACTGATGAAGAACATGGTGAAACACAAATATTTTCATTTAAAGAACATTCTAAACATATTTTATATTGTGGAACTCAAGTTTTGCAGGTTTTTCTTTCCTTTTTTAAATTTGAATACATAAATTGAGTTATGAGAATAATTACCTATTCTAAATTGGCAGGAATCGAACTTTCGACATATTTGATTTAAGTCTTGTGTGTGTCCCTAACCCCCAAGTTTTTTACCATGCGAACTATTGTGGGAATGACTTCTTTCTTACAAATTTTCAACTATCTATTAAATTTTTAAATTCTACATAGATTGGGGGCTTTTCTTCTTTATATCTTTCCTTCCTCACCATAATCTACATTCCTATTCTACAATTAAATATTGCAAATCTTAAGATTTATAATTCAAAAATTATTTTTTGGGAATTGGCCAAGCCCGTTCAATTAAATTCTTTTTTAAATTCCAGACTCGTTATTATCCTGGAAAACATGTCCAAGCGGTCGTTCTTCGAACAGCCTATTCAACCTTAAAAGGCCAACTTGTTCGTTCAATAATGTATCCAAAACCTGTTGATTTTCGTTTTACAAAAGTAAAAATTTTTTTATATATTTTTTTAAATTTTTGCTTTTTTAAAAGGATTTATTTAAATTTGTTGGATTTCTTGCTTGTATTGCTGGGCTAGGCTTTCTTTACACAATTTTGGTAATGATTTCTCGTGGATCTTCTGCCTGGAAAATTATTATTCGTTCATTGGATATAATTACAATTGTTGTTCCTCCAGCACTTCCAGGTTTTTTTTAAATTTTTTAAATTGAAAAAATATTATTTTAGCTGCAATGAGTATTGGAATATTTGCTGCACAAATGCGTTTACGTGCAAAACAAATTTTTTGTATTTCGCCATCTACTATAAATACTTGTGGAGCTATTAATACGGTAAATTATCTTATTTTTTATTAAATTGAATAGAATTTTACCACATAGCTTCTAACTAGTGAGCATACCACTTTACCGCAAGGCATGAATCCTCCGTTCCACAATCTGGCCACTTTCCGCTCCCATAAGGTGTAACCAGCTTTTTCTAGACTGGGAGAAATTTTAGCTGTGGTAAAAAATAAATTTACCCTTACGGTTCCCTATAAATTTTTTCCTAAAAAGGTATGTTTTGACAAAACTGGCACACTTACTGAAGATGGCCTCGATTTTAATTGTTTCCGAGCAATATTTCCACGTAAAGATTTGCCTGAATTTGGGAATGAACTACACGATTTTTGTACTGATGAATTGCCAGAAAATGGTGAATTGCTTAAAGCTGTAGCTACATGTCATAGTTTAACACGGTAAATGATTTTAATTTTTTTAAAAGCCACGTCTTGTAATTTGCATCAGAAAAAGAACTGCGTAGATTTAGGCGAGACCAAGTGAGTTTTGTCATTGTTGTAGCTGGTTTTCCCTGTGGTAGCTAACGTTGACTTTATAACAAGGCCCAACTGTATTATAAATATTTTTGTAAACTTTAGAAAATTATTTTTTTTATAATTTTTAGGATTGATAAAGTATTAAATGGTGACCCTCTTGATTTGGTTTTATTTCGTAAGACTGGTTGGATTATGGATGAGGCGTCAGAAAGGATTGGTGATGAAACTGCACAATTTGATATTTTACAGGCTTCTTTATATTTTAATTTTCTTTTAATTTAAAAATTTTCTCTCCAGCCAACAGTTATTCGTTCACCTCCATTACATTCTTCTGTGGAATCTGAAGTTGAACTTGCTGTAATTCGTCAATTTACTTTTAGGTTTGTTAAAGAATTTAATTATTTAATGAAACATTTCAAGTAGGGATTAAACTTATTTTTAGGCAGCAAGGGAAAAAATTTTTTAAACAGGGAGTGAACTAATTGGGCAGGAACCCTTGACCTCCTCAAATATTTTATTTTGAAAAAACATAAAAATTATTTTTTAAAGTTCTCATCTTCAAAGAATGTCTGTTCTTGTTCATAATTTAAGTGATGAATCACATATCCATCATTTGTATTGTAAAGGTGCTCCAGAAAAAATAGCTTCTTTATGCCTTCCAGAAACGTTGCCTTATGGATATCAATCTTTTGTTGATAATTATGCTCAACAGTTTTGTTTTTTATTAAATTTTATTTAATCTCATTTTTAGATGCCCCCAAAAATTCTTACTTTTTTCTTTAGTTTAGTTTGGTCTGTGGATGTTGATTAGGCGTTCTAACCTTCGTATAACGTTTTTTAAGATATTTTTAAGCTACAACCTTATTTAGGATTCTCTTTAATCAAAAGTTTTTCAACCCTAAAAGGGTATCTAAAAATTATTTTTTAATAATTATTTTTAAAGTGGTTATCGTTTAATTGCCGTTGCTTCTCGTCGCCTTAATTTAAATTATGTAAAAGCACACAAAACTAAACGTGAACATTTGGAATGTGATTTGGTTATGTTGGGATTAATTGTTATGGAGAATAGATTGAAGCCACAAACCATTGGAGTTATTAATCAATTAAATAGGTTGGTGTTTTTGCAAGAAAATTTTTCTTTCTTTTCTCTCCCTTTTTAAAAAATAATTTTTTAATTTTAGAGCAAATATTCGAACAATAATGATTACTGGAGATAATATACTTACTGGTATATTCTTTTAAGAATAATTTTGAAAAAAAATTTTTTTAAGCAATGAGTGTAGCACGTGAATGTGGCATTATACGCCCAAATAAAAGATCTTTTTTGTTGGAAGCTGGAGATACAAAATGTAGAGATGGAAGAACACATTTAGTATTAAAACAATCTGTTAGTTCTTCTGATGATGTTGTGAGTGAAATTTTTGAAAATATTTTTTCTAATTTGAAAAAACTTTTTTAAAAGTTGGAACTCGAAGAAGATACTTTCTCTTGTTGTTATGAACAAAATCAACAACCAGCAAAAACTGCGGAGTCTTCATATCATTTGGCAATTTCTGGTCCGACTCTAAGTTTGTCTTTTTAATTTTTTCAAAAAATTTCTAAAATTTTTTCTTGAAATTCTTTTAATTTTCAAGGTGTTATATGTGAAGAATATCCAGAAATATTGGAGCAATTAATTTGTGTTTGTGATGTTTATGCAAGAATGTCGCCTGATCAAAAACAATTGGTTTTTAAATTATTTTTAGGACCAAATTAATTTTTTTTAAAAGTTGGTTAATCAACTTCAAGATGTTGGATATACAGTGGCAATGTGTGGGGATGGAGCTAATGATTGTGCTGCTTTAAAAGTAAATTTGTATATTTCTTATGAGCGGATTTTTTTTATTTTTAAAATTTTTTCCTCGGAAATAGAGAGGGAAGAATACGAAAGAAATTTATGGAATAGAAAAAAGTCAGCAAAACTAAAAAATCCGCAAAACATTTTTTTAGTATTTCCACACTTTTATTAACTTCAATAAAATTTTTTAGGCTGCCCATGCAGGAATTTCTTTATCCGAGGCAGAAGCCTCAATTGCTGCTCCTTTTACTTCTAAAACGCCAGATATTCGTTGTGTTCCAACTGTAATTCGTGAAGGAAGGGCAGCTTTGGTTACTTCATTTGGAGTTTTTAAATATATGGCTGGATATTCTTTGACACAATTTGTTACAATAATGCAGCTTTATTGGTTAAATACTAATTTGACTGATTTACAGGTTTTTTAAATTTATTAATAAATTCAGTATATAAGATACCTCCCAATACTAGCCTCACCTATGTTTAACGTACGATTTTTAAAAAGTTAGTTGGCCATTAAGTGGGTAAGCCTCCCTAAGTGATGTTTCCCATTTAAGCTAAGCTTTTTTGGCATGCTTTCATAATATAAAATTGCATGATACCAAAAACTTCAAAATACCGAACCTCCAAAAGACGTCGAAATGCCAAAAATTTTTAATCTTAAGGATGTATCTTTTATAATGAACTTTGACTGTTATTTTGATTAAAAAATTAATTTTCTTTCAAGTTTCTTTATATTGATTTGGCACTTGTAACACTTGTTTCTCTCTTTTTTGGTTACACTCCAGCTTGTGAACGTTTAGCAAAAATACCTCCACCAACTCGACTATTATCTTTAGCTTCTATATTTTCTGTTATTGGGCAATTAACAATTATATCTTTCTTTCAAGTAAATAAAATTTTTTTTGAAAAATTTTGAAAAAAATATTTTTTAAAGGTTTTTACTTTTATTTATACAAGTATGCAACCATGGTTTGTATTAAATTTAATTTCAAAATTTTAAAATATAAATAAAATTTACATTAAAATAGCCGTCGTTTAAAGGCATTTTTTTAATAAAAAAATTTGCAGGTTTATCCCTTATGCAACCCCAGCTGGACCAGAACCAGATGATAGACGTTCAATGCAAGGAACAGCTGTATTTTGTGTCTCAATGTTTCAATATATTACTTTAGCAATTATTTATAGTAAAGGATTTCCTTATAGAAGAGCTATTTTTAGGTTTGTTTTTAAATTTAGAATTATTTAAAAAATTTTCAAAAATTTTTTTTCTTGTTTTTATAGTAACAAACCTTTGTGCCTTTCTCTTTTTGCTGTTGGAATATGTTCTTTAATTATTTGTATAGAACCACCTCAAATTATTATTGAATGGCTAGAATTTGGTTTAATTTTTATTTTTTTAAAAATAATTTAAAAATTTCTTTTTAGACCCAATTCCATATATTGAAGATCGTTTATTTATTCTAATTTTTGCCTTGTTAAGTTCTGTGCTTTCTTATTTGTATGAAAAATTTGTTATTGATATGTTGATATTAAATATTCACGAAAGGTTTGTTTCTTTTTTTTTATTTAAAAGAAAAATTTTGAGGGGAAGGGCTAAATTCAGAAATGGTCATACACAAGGTCGGGTCGGATCTTCAAATTTTTTTTGGGTCGGGTTTTGAGGTGAAAAAATCCGTAGTTTGGTTATATTCGGTAATTAACCCATCCCTGATACATTTTGACGTCAAAAAATGTTTTATTGTTTGCAAGGGTAGGAATCCGATTCTCCCGACATTTTTGTAATTCTCAATATTTTTCTCTTTTTTCTCATTTCATAGTTTTTTTTGTTAATCCCCGCAAATGTTTTCCTTGTTAATCTCTTTTATTAAATACCCCAAAAATTTCCTATTTTTTATAGACATAAAAAACAAAAACAATTGCTGTCTGGTTCATCATCTTCCCATCGTTTTGAACGTATACTTTTATCAATTGGAAACGAACCAAATTGGTTACGTATATTAACTGGTGGTTCAACATCAATGTCTGCATTAAATTCTTCTTTTAATGGGCAACAACAACAAACAAATTCTTATAGAAATTCTTTTCCAATAAATAAACAACAAAATGGGGAAGAGGAGGAAGAAGGCATTTTTGTTGGTAATAGACGAAGAAAACATTCATCTACACAAAATAATAATTCTACAACATCTTGTAATGACTCGCCACCAAAGAAAATTACCGTTAGTTTTGAGTTTTTTTTAAAATTATTTTTGAAAATTATTTAGACAAAAATTTGCGGACAATAAATTGCGGATTTTTTAAAAATTTTTAAAATTAAATTTATCTTAAAATTTCCTTTAAATTATTTCGAAAAATCTGCAAATTTTATCCGCAAGAAATTCTTTGTCCGCAGAAACCTAAATTTTTTTATTCTTTTAGATTGTTGTTAATGAACATTGTGCTGATGATGATAACTCAAAAAAATCAATTGTTTTAAATTTAACCGACAACCCTTGAATTTTGAGGTTTTTTTCTTCATTTTGTTTTTTCACATTTTTATCCGTCCTTATGCCCAAAATGACATTG
Source organism: Meloidogyne incognita (assembly GCA_036172945.1). Lineage (NCBI taxonomy): Eukaryota > Metazoa > Nematoda > Chromadorea > Rhabditida > Meloidogynidae > Meloidogyne > Meloidogyne incognita. Next base: position 414,365 of record JARQAC010000006.1, on the reverse strand, counting down.
CAATTTTTTCTAAAGAATTTTCTTTTGTTTTTTTTCAATTTTCTTTAAAAAATTTATTTTTGTTTCTTCAGAAAATAATGCTTTATTTTTTAAGTTTTTTACAAGTTTTTTGCGGACTTTTTTTGCGGAGTCCGCAAAATATTCATAAATTTATTTTTCTTCTCCTCGATTTTTCTCCTACGTTAAAAATTCCTTTTTCATATTATAGATATTCTGAATAATATTTAAATTGTTTCTTTTTTTATTATTAAAAATATCAAAATTACCCGAATATTATCTTTATCATTTTTTGAAAAAGTTTTTAATTATACCAAAAAAATCAATAAAAATTTGTTTCTTCTATTTTTTCTTCTTCTCTTTAACACCCAAATCACTTCCTTTAATAAATTTCTTGGTAATTCCCATATCGACAAGCAGTCTAGTAACTTCGTTTATCTTTAAAATTAAAATTTTTTAAAGAAATGGGGGTAAATAAAAACTTATAGAAAATTTTCCAAATTTTTTTTATATTTTTAGATTGTTGCTAATGAACACTTAAACCAAAGTTTTAAGCGGAATTAAGCTCGAAAATAATTTTACGCCTAAAAAGAATGACCCTGGATTTCAATCCATTTCTCTTCAATAAAAATTCCCATAAAAAATTTAAAAAACCTCATTCCCTTGAATTAACAGTTGAGGTCCTTCACAGCCCAAAACATTTGGAAATATCGACGTTCCAGTTCCTTTAATTTCTTTTGCAATATCTTTTGCTTCAATACCAAAAGCAGCAAGGTTATTAACTAGTGTTACAATTTTATTTCCGCTACGTTTTTCTACCTTGAAAAAAATTTTTGTAATTAAAAGATAGTAAAAAACTTCGGTATAAGAACTTCCTTGGGGCTAAAAATTGTCTCTTATAACGAGGTGTTCTTTAAATAGAGGGTACCTTAAAATGTGGTCTCCCGAATAGAAGATATTGTTTAAACAGCTTCAACTGAGTTGTGTGTCTAATATGAGGTGTCTTTTATAACGAGGTTTTACTCTCTATTTAATGAACATCCCGTTATAAGGTACGATTTTTATGCCATAAGGGGGTATCTTATGAGGTTTCTGATTATTTTTAAAATTTTTAGAAAATCTAACCTTAAATTCAATATTAGGCACTTTTCCTCTATAAATTAATTCTCTTCCTCCCGCTGTTTTTACAAGTACAGCCTTTGTCATAGCTTCACATAGTTTTTGTATAAGTGTTTTTACTGGAAATGTTTCAGGCAAAAAATATTTTACAACCATTTGAAGTGTATCATCATCCAAAGTAATGTCTTTTCCATCATTTAAAATTAAATTCTAAAATTAATTTTAAATTTTTGTGGACTTTTTACTATTTTTGCGGACATTTCACCTTAATTCCCTTAATTACTTTCTCAAGGAAGAAAAATTCAAAGGAAGAAAATTTGTATAAAAACTAAACAAAAACATAAATAAAATTCAAATCTATGAGACTAAAAGGCAACTAGTGTCCTCAAGAAAAGTCCAGAATTGCACTACGAATGTGAAATGGACTTGGAGATTTATGTATTGAATTGTATTCATTATTTAATATATACAATTTATGTATTAGAGTCCCAGTAAAAGTCCAAAACCCCAAAAAAGTGGCCAGCCCCGGGAGGGGGGGGGGGGGGGGGGGTTTGATCCACCAACTAAAAAACATTTAATTGATCTCAAACCTTCTCTTTTGAATATTCTAAAAGAATTGAACGAATTTCTTGAATATTAACCAAATCACCTCTTCGATGCCCTCTACTTCTAAAAATAGGCATAACTTGTTCTGTTAAAGAAAACATTTGTTCGTAAATATTTATTGATGTTTGAGAAGGTAAATGTTTTAAATCAGAATTTGAAAAATCTTCATCAAATGGTAAAGCATTTTGAACATATGGGTGATCAAAGTTTATCTTTAAAAAATTTAAAAAAATTTGTAGCATTAAAAGCTTTTTTTAGGAAGAAATAAAACATAAATCATCAAGTAGAAAGGCTTTTTCCACCAATAGGTATCGAACCCACACCCTCCATAATCGAAAGTCGGGGGCTCTAACTATTACACCATATCAACAACATATTAAATAAAATTTTAATTACATTTTCAATAAAATTAATACTTTTGATTGTTTTAACTTTAACTACCCATCCATTTTCATTATTATTAATTTCTTCTAAGAATGTTGTAAATTTTTTATAACTAAATTAAAAAAAATTAATTTTTAAAATAAAAAAAAAATAGAAAAAAACCTTGTTCTTTTAATTTCCAATTTCTTCCCAACCGGTATATTTTTAATAATATAATTTGCATAAAATTGACCAGCATCAAATGGAAATTTACTTGCCGGTGTTAATTGATATTTTATTGCAGAAAAGAAAATATTGAAAAGCTGGGGGAAAAATAATAACAAAATAAATTAATTAAAAAATTATCATAAAAATTATTTGAAGAAATATCTTTAAAGAAGTCTGAAAAAATCATGCGGATTTTCAAAATTTTTTACTCATCCGAAAAAAGAGATAATTTTCTATTATTTTTTCTTATACCCCTATATATTTATTAGACTGGTAACAATCAAAATTTGTTGAATTTTCTTGAAAATTTTTAGATTTGCGGAAATCCGCAATTTTTTGCGGACTTTTTTAAATTGCGGACAAAAATTCCAGCTACGTTCAGCCGATAGACAGAAGTCATTCCCGTTTTCCAATATGCAATACCCCAAAAATTTTAAAAATTAAAAAAACCAAATTATCCATTTCTTCGCTTGACAAAGAAGTTTCTTCAATTTTTAACAATTCTTCTGCTTCATTCTTTAATTTCGAGGATATATTTTCCGCGCTTAAATTTATTAATTGATCATCTTCTTTAAGTATAGATTTTCCCATAAAATTCCAAAGTGACATATACTTAAAAAAATTTTTTTTAATTTTGGAAGGTTTTAGGCAAAAAATTTCACTTTTTCGACCGTCCCTTTCCCCAATTTTCCCAATTTCGGGGTAAGTTTTTAAAAGAAAAAGTTCCCCTTGAAAGTGAGTTTTTCTTATCTAATTCCCCGTTATATTGCTTACATATAACAATCAAATTTTATTAAAAATAACCAAATTATCAGTTTCATCATTTTGAGAAGTTTGTGGATTTAAAGCAGCATGTACACAATCTGACATAAATTGAGGAAATGAACGTCTTGAACCAGATTCCCTTTGAAAAATTATTTTTAAATTACCTAAAAAATGGTGCTTTTTCTTCATGTCTCAAAAAAGTCCGCAAGTTTTATCCGCAAAAATAATTAACTTCTCTTATAAAAGAGGGGTTGTTTTTTAAAATATATAGACAATCGGACTTTTGCAAGACTTAAAAGGAAAAAAGACCAAAATAACTATTTAAAATAATATACCAAAGAAAATCGCCAAAAATATGTAAAATTTCAACACCTACAAAATGAAAAAAATTATTTTAAAGAGAATAAAAAAGATAAATTAGAATCTGAATACTTAATACTTAAAAGTAAATTTAAAAAAGTATAAAAATATTTAGTTTCGATTTTGGAATATCTAAAAAAATAAAAAAATTTTTTTTCAAAAACATAAAAAAACCTTTTCCTTTTTGTCCCGTTTCTATTTTCTCTTTCAATTCATCAGAAGAAAATAAAACTTTTCCAACAGCTAAAGGCCCACAAATAGTATATCCATTCCCTTCTTTATTTTTACAAATCGTAGAAATTCCAACAGGACAATTTTCTTCAAATTTTGGAAATTGATTAATTAATTCAATTCCAGGGATCATTAAATCGGCACCTTTTTTTAAAAATCCAAAAGTTGAATGTTGAATAAATAAAATTGGAAATATTGTTGGAAAAGACCACAGAAAATAAACTTGAAAAAAATAAAAATTTTAAACGTATTTATTGGGGAAAAGAAAAATTTTTTTGAAATAAGGACAGAAAACTCTACCAAAAATTCTTAAAATCTAATTAAATCTTAAACGAAAAAAAAATGAAATTGCTTCAAAAAATATTTAAAAAATAGTTAGATATATTTCAATAAACAAAATAAATATTGAACTCTGTCTGCTTATCAAAACAAATCCTTATGGGTTTAAAATTTAATTTAGAACGGACGTAAGCTTGCAAGACTAATTATAACTAACAGAGCGAATGAATTAAAAAACCTTCAAAAATTCAACAGAGATCATCTTAAAAAATTAAAAAAATTCAAACCTGAAGGAAAAAAATTTACTTTATCAGCACCATCTTGAAAAATCATTGGTTCTTTTTCTAATAAATAAATTACGGCATTAGATCCATAGGTAAATTGAACTTTTAATTTTACAAGTTGTTGTTTATTGAAGCAATTGGAAATAAATTCGGGGAATAATAATTTACTTAAAAATTAAAAAATTTTTAGAAAAAAATTAAAAAATAAAAACCTTTCAGAATATTTAAGTTTTGAACTATTTTTAATTTGAAAACGATGCTTTGTAAACATTTTTTCCATTTTTTCTTTAAAAAAATTTTTTTATTAGAAAATCTGAAAAAATTTTTAAAAAATTATTAAATATGAGAAGTTCTTAAAAATAATATCGAGTAGCTTTACATAAATCTTTCATTAAAAAAAATAAATTTATAGTCGTTTTATTATCACCAAGACTAAGGATAGTTCAAAAAACCACGTTTAAACCCGATTTTAGGATTTTCAATATTTTTCAAAGATTTTTTTTATTTTTTTTTCATTGGGGAAATTAAAATAAAATAATCGATTTTTTCTCCTAATTTCTTTTTTTGGTAAAAATCAGTTTGGGTTAAAAAAACTAATAAAAAAAATTTTTGGTTTCAAAAAAAAAATCTTGAACTACCCTAAACGAATGAAAAAATTGAAATAAAAAATTAAATAAAAAATAAAATTTTTTTTAAATTTAATCATTTTTCTGCCCAGGAAAACTAATAGAATTATTTGATGATGAATGTGAAGAAAATAGGCGACGACGAGGTTTTTTAGTAGCTATTGATAATTGTTTAAGATTATTTGTAAAACTAATTTCTGAAGGTGTTAAATGACGCTTTCTTAAAAATAAAAAAAAATATTTAAATTTTTATTTTATTTTCAAATTTTTTGTAGAGGGACAAGGGCGTATTTTTGAATCGGATTTATAAGGCTAAAATGGGATGTGCGCCCAAAACTTTTCAGTCGAATATAAATAGTAAGGGAAATTGAGAAAATTATTTGGGGCCGAAAACCAAAAATTTCGGCCTCCAGTCCCTTACAATGAACTGAGAAAAAAATAGGATCGTGTTTCTGATCGAGTTCCAAAATTTTTCTTCATATAAGGTTTCTTATTTAAGGTCAAAAATGACAATGTTTCGAGTAACATTCCCTATACCCTAACATTAAGGTAAGTTAAAAAACCTGTTATTAGTTGTTGAACTACTTGGCTTTGTCAAATCGTCATCTTCCCCCAAATTTTTATTTTTAATACATTGTTCCAAAATTTCTCTATTTGTTATTATTTTATTTTCATTTCCCTCTTCTTTCAAAAAATTTAATTTTCTTTTTCGTTGTTGTGATTTTTCTAATCTAGATTCTTCTTTTAATAATAATTCTGATAATTTTGAAGCTAATGAAGTATTTTCTTTAAAATAAAAAAATTAATTTTAATGAAAATGTCTTTCCAAAGTGAAGTTAAAGAGTCATAGAGATTACTTGTGGACACACCCCTTGGGACTGAAGAATCATCTTACAATGTGGTATATCTTAAATTAGAGTTATCGCGTCCATGAAAATCGCATGTATCTTGGCGACAGAAAATATAACGGAAAAGAAGGTCGTGTAGGATTTTGCCCCACGATCCTTTGAATGTTATTTTTTGTCGCAAGACGCACACAATTTTTTCGTGAAGGTATTTTGGGAAGTTGGGCTCATGTCAGTAAAAAACGCATATCCTAGTCTACTATAGTATTGGGTGTATCCTAGTGAGGTCTGACAAAAATTTAAAAATAGTCAAAAAAACCTGAAGATATTTTACTCAAAGGTGTTTGTTTAACAACTTCAAAAGAATCTTCAACTTCCTTATTTTGCGACTTTTCGGGAGTTTCTGGAATTACTTGAAGAAGTTTACGTCTTGCTTTTGATTTTAATTTGGTTGGATTAATTGGTGAAGATTTGTGTATTCGACGTTTTGGTTTATCTTAAATGAAAAATTTTTTAAAATTTTGAGCATTTAAATTAATTTTTTTTCAGTTATGTCAAAAAATTCCGGCCCCCGTCCGGCCCCGTCGTTTGTCTTATCTCCTAATCCCTCCAAATCCCCCATAACCTTAACAACCAGGCAAAAAAAAGCCATATCCGTGGATAACGATTAATTTAGAAGGAAATTCAAAAAAATTTTCTCAAAAAGATTTTCTTCATTATCCAAATTAAGAAAAATGGACTTAATTCCCAAAATTGACTTAACTACCCTATGCCTAATCCTTAAAAATAAAATTTAACAAAAAAACCTTTTTTCTTGTCCAGCTTTTGTTCCTCCTTTTGTCCAACTTCATCTTCAATTTCCTTCAAAAGTTGTTCCATACGATCAGGTTTTTTGTCATTATTGGTGGAAGTATTCATTGAAGTAATGGAAATGTCCATTTGTTGAGAGGTTGTTGAAGAAGATTGCTCCATACTATCATTCTGTGAAAAAAAATTTTTTTAGTAAAGAGAAGATTAGAAAATTTGAGAAATTTCCAAATTTAATTATCCGCAAAATATGTATGTAGCTGCGGACATATTTCAACAACTTTTTATTCGCTATATGAATGAATTTAGAAGAGTCCGAAAATTTCTAGTAAAATTTTGAAACAACACTAATAAAAACAGAAAAATCAAATTTCGGCTTATCCCCCATTCACTTCAAATCACCCCTATGATTACCCTAACAATTAAACAAAAGAAAACCTTGTTGTCCTGTTTATTAGCCATTGCAATATAATTAACAATCCCAACCTCCATCTCTCTTCCACCAACACAATTTAAATGTAAACGAACATTTTTATATTTAATTATTTGTTGACAATCAATACAAGTAAATAAATAATTTTTACATTTTATCAAATGTTTTTTTATTTGTTGTAATTTATTTAAAGATTCGTTGCAGTTGTTACAAATAAAAGCCCCCATTATTTTTTTAACTGATAAAATCTAAAAAAATTAAGAAAAAAAAATAAAATTACAAAAAAAAAAAAGACCGCGTGGGTAGCTTTTAAAAAGCAAAAGCGCGGTTGGGACAATAGAGTCTAGCCTTTTGAGTCTCGTAAAAATTTTGAATTTTCTGGAAAGATGAGAAAAATAAATTTTCTTTGAGTGATACTCAAACTACTTTTTTATTTTTTAAATACAAAAACACAATGCCAGTAATTTTATTTTGGAAAAATTGTTGAAATATTTCCGACATTTGGAAATCCTTCTCTAATAGATAAAATGGAACACGGCCGCATATCCGTCAAAAGGGTACAACGGCTAAATCAAGACAAAAAGGTACAACGGGTAGAGAAAGACAAAAGGGAATTCTAAGAACGTACGAGAGTAAATGTTGTTACAGTTTTTGTTTCAGTTTCTTTTAAGTACTCATAATAAGTGCCTATCTTATAAAAATATTTAAACATGAAATTTATAAAACATCGAAAAATAAATTTTAAAAAATAAAAAAAAAACGAATTAATTCCATTGTAAATTTAATTGTTCAAAATATTTTTTTCCTAGTTGTTCAGTTGGTGGTATTGAAGTTAAATGATTTTGCCTTCCACTTCTATTGAAATTTATATAACGTCTAAAGAAAACAAAAGCCGTAGAAATATAAACAAGTTGAAGCTGAAAGAAAAAATTTCGGTGAATTGTCTTTTAGGTGAATTGTCCCCTTTCCCTTATATTTTAAACTTACAACAGTAATTAAATTATAATTAGCCAAAAATACACTAAACGGTATAACATATTGAAATGAACGCAGAATAATTACTAAACCAAAATATATCGAATTAGTTAATCCATAAGCGATGTCTAATGGAAGAATGAAACGTATAGCTAATAAATTCTCGTGGAATTGATAATTCTCTGCTAAACTGTAGCCGTTGTTATTTAATTGTTGGTTGCTACTAAAACACGAAAAAAAATAAATTATCATTTTTTGGGTACTATTAGAAGTACTAAACAATTTTTTAAATAGAAATCTTTTTCGGTGAATATGCCTATCTACAGAGAGAAGGAATGCCTCGGAAGCCAAAAATCTTCAAAAAAATTTTCGCGAGTGGAATTCCAACAGATAGATCTCTCTTATGTTTAGGGCTGATCATTTTTATTTTTCTAGAGCATAATCAAAAGCTTACGGCTTCCAAATAAAAATTTGACCCCTTTTTTCGGTGAATTGTCTGTTTTTAGAGTTAAAAATTTAAAAAAATTTTTTCAAATTTTTTTTTCAAAAAACAAACTTGCTAAAAACCATTCTTCTCATTTTTCCATTCTTTCTCAACAATAAATAATCCCCCAATATAGTTAAAGATAAAATAAAAAGATTAAAATAGGTCTGATAAATGGACAGTATATTGCTTCTGTTTGTTACTGTCTTTAAAAATTGAGGGGAAAAATTTTAGAAAAATATTTTAATTTAATTACAGCATTATATGCCAACATTTTATTCCATTCCATATTATAATCATCCAAAACAATATAGGCATAAAATACAAAATAAAGTAAGGAAATTGTCATCTAAATAAATAGGAAAATTAATTTTAGCTTCTTGGTTCTCTAACAATCAGAACCTAGAAAAACTAAAAAATCAACTAAGGGAATGTTATAATTCCTTAACCCACTATACACGCCATAGTGTCCCTTTGGACAATATATTGCTTTACTCAACTTTTCAAGGAATGAGGTCTTTGCTACTTCCTTTTTATTTCTTTGAACATTCTTCCGACTTTTTAATGCGAAAGGCCAGGGTTGTCGGTTCATGGAAAATCCTTGGATATCCGGAACCGAACAATCCTCGGTTCTTCGGTTTGGTTCGGTCCAGAACCAACAACCCTAGTAAAGACTCATCCCTGCATAAGAGGTCTAGGTTTATTAGGTTTATTTTTTTATTCTATTAAAAGAAGGATCACTCTTAATGATTTCTTCTCAAAATTCCTTTAGATTATCCACAAATTCATCTCAAAAATATTAATCAACCAACTTACAACGATTATTACAACAAAAATTCCAAATTTCCTATCTTCATTTTCATATTTTCTAGCCAATTTAGTAGCTCTCCAGCGTTCCAATACCGCGCAAAAATGGAGGAGAGGCATAGCACACGAAAAAACAAAGCCAAAACAGCCTCTAGATAATAAGGAATACCAGAGGGGGCAAAGCATTGAACAGGGATTTGTTCCGTTTGGATCGGAAAGTGTTAAAAACTTGAAAAGATGTTTTTGATTAGTCTCCATCGGAAAATAAAAAAAATTTTCTTACAATATGGCGAAGTTCGGCAAGAAAATACCCAGCAACAATATTCATTGAACTCAGCACAATAAATACATAAATAAGCTAAATATAAAAAATCACTAGACGAATTACTTTTGATTTAGAGGGATAGGAGTGGGATCTACTAAAGGAAGATAAAAGTCAATTCAACTTCAAAAGTACGGAGACCACCCACTACCTCTAGACCAAGATTAAAATTGGTGTGGACAAGGTCATGTTACTTATCCTCGTCGAGCCGATTCTGTCGATGACAACTTCAAGCTAAGATATTTCCAAGGTATGACTCCGTAGTAGAGTGAGTGTGACCTACAGGCATATCCTCTCCCCCTTTTTCTATCCAATAATAAACAAACTTTTAAATTTCCATGTAAAGCTAGCCGATACTTTTTATAATCCAAAAATAAAAATACAAAAAGAATGACAGGAATAGTGTTAAATATAAGCATAATTGTTCTAGCTATTTGTGCATATTTAGTTAAAATAATGTCTCTAGCAAGAAGACAATCAGAGGAATTATTATCCATTCTTTTAAACTTTTTTTTTAAAATTAATTTTAAAAAATTCTGAAAATTTAAAGGTTATTTAAATATTTTAAAATTGTTTTAGTTAAATTTGTGAGGTTATTTAAATAGGTAAAGTTATGTACCTAGGCGTTTCTTCAAAGAAACTAAAAAGTCACGAATAATTTAATTTTGTATTTAAAAAAAGTCTGGTCACAGATAAAATAAATTCTTTTTTTTTTGGTTCAAATTTTATACTAAAACCGTAGAAATAAATTGAATTCGAGGGCACACAGTTTATATTAAATAAATTATTTATTAGTATTCTCTTATAAATTATTAGTACTAATTAAAGGGTACACCCCACCCCCAACTTACCGCGACCCAACTCGTCGCAGAGCGATAACTTCGTTCAGAATTGTCGAATCCGGGGCGCCCTGGTATAGTTGATTCAGCTCGTCGAGGCGCATCGAAACATACCAAGGCGTACCGGATTCGACAATTCTGACCAAAGTTATAGCTCTGCGGTAAGTTGGGCTCGCGGTAAGTTGGCTAGTCACGAATAAATAATTAGAGTTTATATTTTAATATTCTTGTCTTGAATAATTTTTTTTTTTAATTTGGTACACAATTTTGACTAAACACCATAGCAATAATAAATTTAAGTTGGACGTAATTAATCACGAAAATTTTTTTTCACAAAATAAACCAAAAATGCTTTTAAATTAAAAATATTTTAATTACCTAGACTACCATATTTATTTAGAAGATTAAAGGGAACAGATGCTTATTATTTAAATAAAAACAGCTGTTAAAAACTTTTTTTTTAAATTAATTAAAATAATAAAGAAAATTAATTAAAAGAAATATTGTTTTTATAAAAAATGGATGTTAAATACAAAATTTCCGGAAATGCTTGTGTTTTTAAGTTATTTGTGTATTTTTATAAAAGAAAATATTTCAGGAAAACTTTCCGGAAATATTAATGTATTTTTAAATAGCGTCCAAATGTACCTATTTATAAAACTTTTCCGGAAATTGTGTATTTTATAATACAAGTAAATATTTTTCCGAAACTGTTTGTATTTTTTTAAATTATATACCTATGTATTTTTAAATATTAGGACGTCCGGAAAACTCTCCCAAAAATAGGTATATGTTTCCGGGACACTATATGTATTACTCAGGAATAAATTCTCTTGAATTAATAATTTATATCACAATATCCATTTTATAAATAGACTAAAAATCTATTTATATCTTTAATATAAACTTAAAAATTTAATAAAGCTTTTTATACAAACAAATATAAAAATCATAAAATATTTAATAATAATGTTATAAAGGTCTACCAATCTTTCCTAAATAATAAGCCCAATAACCAATATTAAAGACAAGATAAGACATAGGGAATAAAACTGAAATGTCTAAATTTAATTTGTTTTTAAATTAATTCTGTATTTTCCTGGAAGGCTAGTATTTTTAATATGTATTTTTGTATTTTCCGGAAAAGGCTTGTATTTTTGTTTCCGGAAAAGGCTTGTATTTTTGTTTCCGGAAAAGACTTGTATTTTTGTTTCCGGAAAAGACTTGTGTTTTTGTGTATTTTATAAAAATAACATTTCCGGAAAAGTATTCCGGAATTTCTGTTTCGATATAATTAAAATTTAAATAAAATACATAAAAACACTTACTCATGGAAATTCTGTCAACTTGTACAGAAGTAATTGTCCAATCCCTTTCAGAAGTAAATGGATTTAATTTATGTAAGCGATTAGAAAATTGTCTAAATAACTTGCGCCACCAACGTATTTCCTTTAAAAATACAAAAAATAATTTTTTTAGTAAAAAGAATTATTACATGGACTGGAGGAATAAGTAGAGAATTGTCTTCTTCTGAAAATTTATTTGAAATAATTTAAATGTGTTTTTGGAATGATCTTTCGGAGTTATTGGACATGTCTATCTAATTAAATATGTACATATTTTTGTTTTCCGGAAAGTTGTATTTAATGTATTTTTGTTTTCCGGAAAGTTGTATTTAATGTATTTTTTATGGACTGTAATTTTGTATTTCGTTTTCCGGAAGTACAATTAGTTACCTAGGTATTTGTTTTCGGTAAATTGTACTTGTGTATTTTTAATTTCCGGAATTGTATTTATTGTATTTTTGTTTTCCAGTAGGTTTAATTACCCGTGTATCTCGTTTCCGGAATTTTATTTTATGTATTTATGAATTAATTTCAATAATTGTATTTTTTTTTATTTGTGTTTTCCGGAATTGTGTATTTTATTTTCAGAAACAACTATTAAATCGGGTACACCCCAACTTACCGCGAGCCCAACTCGTCGCAGAGCTATAACTTCGTTCAGAATTGTCGAATCCGGGGCGCCCTGGTATGGTTCGATTCAGCTCGTCGAGGCGCATCGAAACATACCAAGGCGTACCGGATTCGACAATTCTGAACAAAGTTATAGCTCTGCGGTAAGTTGGGCTCGCGGTAAGTTGGCCTGCTCCCATTAAATCATTACTCTAACCATGTCTTGTAATAGAAGTATTATTAGCCACACTATTTCTATTATTTTCCGTTGTAGTTCCTCTAAATATTGCCGATTTTTTGTCATTATTTAATAAATTAGTATTTGTTGTTGTTTTTGTATTATTATTAATATTATTACAAATTGTTTCCGATTTTATTTGATTTAATTTTATTTTTTCATTGTTGTGAATAGGCGAATTTCCCCCTCCTCCACCTCCTCCCACACTCGAAGGGGAATATGTTGGTGAAGGTATTGGGGAAGCAGAATTGCTTTCCTTTCTGATGGGGGATAACAAGAACCTTTTCCTAACAACTCCAGTACTTCCCACCATTCCTCCATCTGAATGGTCTGGATGGTTGGAAGAATCAAAATTTGTTGTCTGTTTTCGTGTCTTTCTTTAAATATTTTAACCTTTAGAAAAATTAAAAAAAAATTTTTGTGCCTTATTTGATTGAGCCAATGACCGAGCACTTTAGAACCGATCTGTCTTTCACGTTCCCAGCGATTTAACTTGAAAAAAAATTTTTTTTTCAAAAATTAATATTATGAGTAACCTGGCATATTATAGACAACTCAACAAGTGTCCTTTTAATTTTAAAATATTAATTAAAAAATTAAAAAAATACATACAAAAATATAAATATAACAGAAAAGATCATCCAAACATCGAGGCACTTTAATTTTAAAATTTTGAGGTAAACTAATATAAGAATAAAATATTAAATTATACCTTTATGTAGCTGACTCGGGGTAAATGCCTGAAAATTATTAAAGGCATTATTAAATTATATTTCCGGAATTAAAATACAGGGTGCGGCAAATTTTGCGCCACTTTTGTTTTTGCCATAACTTTCTTCACATTCGATGAAAATTGCTAATTCTTTTTTTATTTTATTCCCAACACTCTAAGCAAATTTTTGGTACCAAAAAATAGAAATTTGGTTCAAAGAGAATAAGCATATACCCGTCTGAAGATCGAAACGCATCAAAAAATATTTTTTATGCCAAAGTTTACTTTACCATAACTTCGCTCAATTTCATCCAATCTTACTAATTTTGGTACCAATCGACTCGTCTCGACGAGGAGCATCTACATGGTCTATAATTAGATTTTTGAAAATTTCACCTAAAATAGCAAATTTAGAATCTGGTTCCTAATCTATCATTCAAAGGCCAATATCTCAGCTCAAGAACAAGATAGTAATCACTTAGTTTTGACGTCATTCGAATCAGCTTAAAGAGCTCATTCGAATGATATAAATTTCACCCATATTAAACATATAGCCTTTAAATCAGACTACTTTTGGTCCAAAAAATTTTTCCAAAACTTTAAGAAAAAATAATCAAATTAATTTCCAAAATTTAGAGAATATTTTGGTATCAAAAATTTGCTTAGAGTGTTGGGAATAAAATAAAAAAAGAATTAGCAATTTTCATCGACTATGAAGAAAGTTATGACAAAAACAAAAGTGGCGCAAAATTTGCCGCACCCTGTACTTTATGTATTTTCCGGTAATGATTTTTTTCATTATTCTTGAATTTTTATTCCTTCCGGTAAAAATATATGTACTACCTATGTACTTTTTTGAATTGTATTTTTCTGGTGTTTATTTTTTCCGGAAAAATACACAAATGTATTTTCCGGAAAAATACACAAATGTATTTTCCGGAAAAATACACAAATGTATTTTCCGGAAAAATACACAAATGAATTTTCCGGAAAAATACACAAATGTATTTTCCGGAAAAATACACAAATGTATTTTCCCAAATTAATAAAACATATTTTCCGCAAGTGTTTTCAAGTCAATTTAATATGTATTTTAAGTTAGTATTTTTATTTTTTTCCGGAATAAATTATTATATTTTCTGAATTATCTCTTATGTATTTTCTGAATATTTTACTACTTAAATATGCCTAAAAATATTTTTCTAATTTAAAATTTTCAAAAAAAATTTTTTTTTAAGTTAACCTAAGAACATTTCCAAATTGAAAAGTTAAAGCTAAAAGTGAAGAAACGCCAAGTGTAATTCTCGCAGATACAGAACGAACATCAAAGAAGAACCCTACCCACGAGCTAATGACTGTTAAACTTGTTGGGAAGTAGGATTGAAAAAGGTAAAAGCCGTAGCGTCTAGCGAATGTAAATTTTACTTGAGCACGGTCCTAAAATTAATTTTTGAAATTAAAAAAAATAAATTTAAATTAACCCATATTCCATTAGGGTATTCTAATCTTTCGTGATCTGTCCCCCATCCAATTAAATCAAAATCTGGCAGTTCTACTTTTTCCATCATCTCAAAAGAAAATTTTTTTTTAATTTAAAAATTTTGATTTTTTAAAAACCGTAACAGGCGTTTCATGCCAAACAAGCCTAACTTCCTCAGTATTGAAGGAGTATGACTCGAAAATTAAATGACAAACAATGGAGTCAAACGGAAACATTTTCTTTAATTTAATTTAAAAAAAATTTATGAAAAATATTTTTATTAAGATTTACCAAATCCATTTTACATGGTGCTCTTACATTTAACCTAAACATTAAATAAAATAAAATATAATATTTAATGTTTCCGGAAAGATTTTAAAAATTGTAAATGAGTTTGTAAATGTATTTTTTATGTATTTTCAGGTAAAGAAGAGTTGAATTTATTTTCCGGAAAATACATATATATACTGTTGTGTATGGGCGTCAGCCCTTAGTCATAACATATACCAGGGCTGGAGAATTTTGAATTTTAAAAAAACGGAAGACGGAAGACGAAAGCGGAAGACCCAAAAAAGACGGAAGTAGGCGGAAGACGGAAGCGGAAGACCCAAAAAAGACGGAAGTAGGCGGAAGACGGAAGGCGGAAGAAAATCCAGCCCTGATATATACGCATTTTCCGGAAACAATTAAAAAGGTTGATTTTCCGGAATATAAGGTTATATTTTATATTAAATGAGTGTTTGTATTTTCCGGAAAATACAAACTTATATTTAAATAATAATTAGTAATTAAAGGACCTAAAATTAGACCAGACAAGTCCATGCTCGTATAATATCACAAACTAAAAATTAAAAGTATAAATTTAATATTTTTAAAATTACAGTATTTTCAGAAGGGCTGCGATGAATTGATGAGCCTCTCGAATTAATTATGCCTAAAATTTTATTTAAAAAATAAAAAAAAATTTTTTTTTACAAGTGTCAGGTGTCCAGACCCTCGCGCGAAAATCGCTTCTAAAAATTTTGAAAAAAATTTTTTTTTTATTTTTTCTTTTTACTTTAGGGTGATATTGGTAGTGCAAACATTTAAGTGTTTAAAACTTAAACGAGGATCCATCCTTTTTAAAAATATAATTAAATTAAAACTGTAATCAAATTAACCATATTTCGCTGTACATTAAATCGAGTTCTAAAAAATTTTTTTTAATTAAAAAAATATATTTTTTAATTACCAAAATCAGCTGTAATTTCTGATATTTTTGAAACACCCTAAAAATAAAAGATTAATTATAGAAACAAGACAAGTCTTATTCATAACCGAAAAAGGTATACACCGTTATTTCCTAAAAGGAGTTATAGTAACGTGTGGATAAAATTGCCAGGCCTTGTCCCAGGGTTCAATTAACCTCAATTTAGGACACATTTCTAAAGGTGATTAGCTGTGGAGCTGCCTAAGAGATACGTCCCAATTTAAAATTCAACTATTTTTCCTGGGTATTTTTCAGTCCCTAATGAGAGAGGTTTCTTGATATTTGCAAGATTTTGATATTTGCAAGATTTTAAAAATTTTCTAAAATTTAAATTTAGTTACCTGTACATGTAATTCTATAGTAACATTAACACCTTCCGCTTCAGGTAAAAGACTTAAAAAAAAATTTTTTTTAATTTTCCAAAATTTCAAAAAATTAACTGAGTATCATAATCCCTCAAAATTTGTTCAATAATATTTCCCAAATTAATCGAATTTCGAGTACACCGATTAGAGTCGATTAAAGTAGTTGTGGTTGTTTTTAAAAATAAAAATTGGATTAACAAAAATATAAATAAAATTTTTAGAAAATTAAAAGAAAGAATTTGGGAGGAATTAAAATTAAATAATAATTTATTTTTAATTAAGGGGGGAGATGGTTGTTGTTGATAATAATAATTTTTATTTTTAATATTTTTTAAAAATAAAATTTTTTTGGTGGAAGGAGTAAATTCATTTAAATAATTTAATATTTTTGTGGAATGGTTTTTAACAGAAAAATTATTTTTTGGAGGTTTTTGAAGGTGTTGAGTGTCGGTTGGAAGAGTTAGGTTGTTATTGTTGTTGGAAGAAGAAACACAAGAAACACTAGGGGGGATTTCCTCAAGCTTTTGTAATTTGTTCATTCTCTATTATTCACTAAATAAAAAGAAAATTTTTTAAAGATTTTAAATTTTTATTAATGAAAAAAATCTGAGAGATTTTATTATTTTTGAAGGAATAATAGAGAAAGATTTGTTCTAATAAAAATAAAAAAAGAGTAGGGGAGGGGGATTTATGGGTTAATGATTTTTATCGATATTGTTTAAAAAAGAGAGAATATAAAATTTTGTTTTAAAAACAAAAAATATTGAATTTTATTTTTTTAAGTTAGAAACTGAAGAGATGGCTCGCTCGAAGATCCCGAAAAATTTAAAAAAATTTTTAAATTTTCTTGAACGGTTTCTTCGATTAATATAAACTAGAAACCGGATCGAGACGAGATCTCGATCGAAAATCTAGGTTATCGAGATCGAGAATTTTTCGAGATCTCGATTCGCATACGACACTCCCAGTCCGGTCTCTAATATAAATACAAGTTATCGAAAAATACCGAAAAAAAATTATGGAAATGATCCGGACAAGATTGAAAATGGATAAGAGTTAAAAAAAAGGCAAAAACTTAGGTCTATGAAAAAAATTCTTGGTTAAAAAATTTTTTTAATACCTTGAAAAATTATATAGCTCTGACTAGTTATTATTTTAAAAATAAAAAAACGACAGATTTTTATAAAATAACATTGTCTATAAGCTATTCAATAATCTTTCAAATTTTTTTTTTATTTTTTCGTAGCAATAAATGAAACCCTTTCTTTATTTTATCCTTCATTTTAGGGCATCGAGGACACTTTAAAAAAGTAAAAAAAAAATAAAAAAAAAAGAGAAAGGTTTTCAAAAAAAACTTTTTATTTATTTTCTTCTTTATCCCCATACACAATTTATTTATTTATTTATTCCCTATTCATTGATAAAAAAAAAATTTTTTTTAAACGGCATTTACTCATCCCCCTCCTCCTTTCCTTTGCCTGCTGCTAACATCAAAATCCTCAAGAAAAAAATTTTATTAGGGCAATTGAATTATTGACTGTTTAGAAGAAATTGGAAAAATAAATAAAAGATTTTTTAAGTAAGTGATAAAAGGGTGGAAAAATTAAATAAAGAAAAAATAAATAAATTTAACAATTTAAATTTAAAATTAAATTAAAAAATGTATTAAAAAAATTTTTTTTTGAAACGGTCCTGGTCAGATTTCCTTTTTAAAATGCCTCCCAATTTAATTTATAATCTCCTTGATATAATGAGCTTTTGATACAGTCCCTTTATCATGTAAGGATGATTCACTTAGAGCATTTAAAACGCTTAGGCGGGGGTTAAAAGGATAAAAGAGAAAGCGTCATCCCGGTAGCTCAGTTGTAGAGCTCCTACCAATAATTGCAAGGATTGCTGCCAGCAAGTCAAAAGGGTATTTTAATAAATATTGTGTAAGACTGCCAGAAATTCGGATCAAAAAGCCCAAAAATCTTAAAACATCTAAATCGGATCACAAAGAATCTAACAAATATCTACCAGTAAAGATTTTAGAGTTCAATTTGGTAATAGTGTCGTTTACCAGCCCCATTTTTTCCTCCCAATTTTCTACCCTATGTTTGTACGGAATGGTCAAATTTTCCCCTTTCTTTCATCAAATTTGCCTTTCCATATTTTGCCTAAAAACAAAACAAAAAGATTAATTTGTGATATTTAAAAAAGTATTAGAGTAATGAGAAGAATCATTTTCCCAATTAATAAAAATGGAAGAACTAAAGAATTTCAAACCTATTGATTTATATGAAAAATTACGTTTGAGTGATAATGATTTCGATGCATGGCTTGAGAAGCTTGGACTTCTTCATGGAAAGAGAACTTGTTACAAATGTGGGGGTCGAACTACAATAAGTGTTAAGAAAGTCGAAAGATATGGATGTTGGCGGTGTACAACCAGAAATTGGCAACAACACTGGAATCAAGCTGGCAACAACACTGGAACCTATAAAAGTTATCTCCCGGAATTTCTTTGGCGAAAACGATTTGGCAATATTGAAAATGTTTTTTATAATTTTTGGCATCATGTCTCACTTTTTTATCCTTGTGAAAGAAATGAATAAAAAATTAATCTTTTTGTTTGTTTTTAGGCAAAATATGGAAAGGCAAATTTGATGAAAGAAAGGGGAAAATTTGACCATTCCGTACAAACATAGGGTAGAAAATTGGGAGGAAAAAATGGGGCTGGTAAACGACACTATTACCTTCAATTTTTTAAATAAAATTTTATTATTTTCAAAATTCAACAAATATAATAAAAAAAACTTTTCTCATTTTTCAAAAAATAAATTTAAAAAATCTTTTTTAAAAGTGTGGCAAATGATGCTTTTCTTTTCTTTTTATTTTTTTTTATTTTTTTTTAAATTGCCGACTATATACTTTTCAAAATCTCTCCAAAAAAAACTAACGGCTGCTACTCATTTTTTACTCATAAAAAATATTTTTTTTTCTTCTCTCATTTATCCTCCCAACTCTTCATAATATCCCCCCAAGTATTTCTTTCTTCCCCCTATTTGTTTGTGTGTAAATCGATAGGTCTTCTTTTATTTTTTTAAGCCTAGAGGGGAAAAGAATGGAAAAATAAAATAGAAAAAAAAATTAAGAAAAAAATAGTCTGACCTTAAAAGATACAGTTGGATCTAACCTTGTTGGAAAATTTTGTATCTTATAATGGGGGGTATATTAAATTGAGAGTGGCCCCTCTAATTCCCCTAGTGGTCCCTCTAATTTAGGAAAAGAATTGAAAAATCAACCGATTTTTAACCCCACTACCAGACCCGACTTTTTTCTAATCCCGACACATCCCTAAAGTGTATCTATTTGTAAAAATAAATTGATCATAAATTATATTTATTTATTTTATTTAAATTATGAAATCTAAAGGTTCATTAATATCGTTAGTTAGTTAAAAGAATAAAACATTTAAATAAAATAATTATTTTTATTTATTTCCCTGACTACATTCAGTCACTTTCCCTGAGTTTTAAATAGAGGTAAATATATCAATTTGTTGATTTTTCTTTTGATTAACCGTTGATGGCACGAGCACGGGCTCTGAAAAAAAATATTTTTATTAATTTATTAAAAATAAAGAATAAATTGCCTAGCAGCATTTGCTCTAGCTTCTGCTTCAATTCTCTGAAATTTATTTTTAAATAAATTAATTTTTTATTTGTTTTTTACTCTTGCTCTAGCTTCTGCTTCAAGTCTGCGTGCTCTTGCTTCCGCTTCCAAGCGAGCTCGACGAGCCCTATTTTCAGCTTCAATGGCACGGGCGCGTGCCCTAGCTTCAGCGGCAATTACAGCGGCAGAACGATAAGGCTCTGGATCGGCTAAAACACCAAATGAATGCTGGAAAAATTAAAATATGATTTTAATTAAAAAAATAATTTTTTAACCTTTTCATTATAATGTTTATCTAACAATAATATTAGTGTAATAAGCAGAAAAATATTTAAAGTAAGGGGCTTCATTTAATTTGTATTTCTATCTATTTTTGTAAAAATAATTTTTATTAGTTGTGAAAACATACAAACAATGTTTGTTAGGAATAAAAACATCTCGAACAAAGTTTATTAAACAAAAACATTGCAAAAACAATGTTTATTAAATGTTGCTCTCCTTAACCGTTTACCAAACAAAAACATGTTTTATGTTTATTAAACTCAACAAATTATAAAAACAATGTTTATAAAGCGCAAAACATTATAAAAATGTTTATAAAACATAAAAATGTTTACAAAAACATCTCCAAAAACATTATGAAAACATTATAAAAACAAAGTTAACTGAACAAAAACATTAACAAAAACATTTATAAAAGATGTATAAATCATTCAAACAAACATGTTTTAATAAAATTTTTAAGGTTGTTTAAGTTTTAATAAGTTTCAAAAAAAGGGAAAAAAGTTTTAAATTGTTGCAAATGAATTAATCTAAATAAATTCCAACTTCTTATAAAGCAACAAAGTTTATTTTACCAAAACAAGTTTAATTGTTTATAAATTTTTATAATTAATTCGCAACTTTTAAAGAATAATATAAGTTTATTTAAAAAATACAAGTTTTTGCTCTTTATTAAAATTAAAATTGTAGAGAAAAATTAAAATAAAAACATGTTTTAATATCGGAAATTCCAAAATTTATGCCCCTTTATTCTCCTTTATTCTCCGAATTAACTTTTTTTGCCTTAGGCAACCGAATAAAAAATAATTTATTATGTCTGTGCGACAAAATGGCCTCCGACAAAATGGTCGCGACAAAAAGGCCTTGGCCGACAGTTTATTTTAATTTGAATTTTTACTTTAGGGTAAATTGTTTATTTATGCTCGAAATGGTCAGACAAAATAATTTTTAAATTTTTTTTTCTATTTTTTTAAAATTTTTTATTTAGTCTAAATTAAAGTAAAATGACTACTTCAACATCAAATCAACAACAGACTGTTGCCCAAAAAATTTTATTTAACGAACTTTGTAACGTATTTCAAGAAATTAAATCAACATATAGAGCAACAAAACATTTTGTTTTTAACAAATTTTTGAGACGTTGGAGGGATGAAATGATTAAAGAAAATGTTGAAGATGGGTTTATTGAATATAGAACTGATGATACTTTTTACCCTGCTTTGCGTTTATTTGTGCCTAGTAAAGATGTGAAGGTTAGGGAATTTAGAATTAAAGAGGTTTGTAATTTTGAATTTATTTAACTTGTAGGATAGTGTGTTGTAAGATATAAGTGAATGAAATCAGTTTACTGACCTGGTTAGGGATCTCGGCTTTAAGTCCATTGAGAACCTAGCAAATTTAATTAATGACTGGACTCTGAAATTTGGTTAACTGACATGGCTCGATCCTTGGGAATTCAGAAAACTCCAAGAAATTTTAATTCCTTGGTAGTAAGGATAGGATGAAGTACAGGAGGAATACAGGCCTCTGCTCGGTCAGACATTTAGACCTTCGTTCATAAAATTGACAGGCCTTTTGACAGACCTTGCAAAAAATCCGAAAGTTTTATTCGTAATTTAATATCTATTAAAAATTAATATTTTTATGAAAATAGTATATAAGAGAATATCCTCTTGAGTTTACTGAGTTAAATTGACCGCGTATCTTTATGAAAAATTAAAAAATTTTTTTTAAATAATTCTTTTCATTTTTAAAGGCAAAACTCAATCAATTAGTTTGTAATTCAATTGCTGCAATGCCACTAAATCCTGTACCTACAAATTATGATTTATTGGTTGAAAGACTTGTAAATATGTCTTCAGATCGTTTCCCTGTTAATAAGGCAAAATTGACAATTTGGGAAGTTAATGAATTTTTGGATAGAATTAAATACCCCAACAGCGTTGATATTCGTTTGTTTTTTTGGTTTCGAATTTTTTGTGCTCGGATCAAGCCATATACCCAGGAAAAACTCTAACCTTAACCCAGACTCAGCTGCTGGCAATACAATTTGTTTTAATTTAATATTTGTCCGCAAAAATTCTGTCCGTAAAAGTTGTCCGCAAATAAATTCGCTCACTTTTAACACAGACATGATTTTTTAAAAATAATTTCAGAAGAAGAAGCAATGGATAAACTTTGTCGGCAATGTACTCCAAACGAACTTCGATTTATTTTTCATATTATTTTGGGTAATATAGAGAGATATATAGACATGTCTGCGCATACTTTAATGAGAACATTCCATGCTGAAGCAGATAATTTATGGAAGGTTTTTTTGATTTTTTAAAGATTAAATAAAAATTTTTTTCAAAAGGAAGGTGATTCACTTCAATTAATTTGTGAAAAATTTGCTGACCCAGAAACTGAAAATTCAATGAATTTGACTGGACATTTGTTATGTAAACCGTTTAGACCAATGCTTTTGAAGCGTTTAAATTACAATAAATATTGCTTGGCAAAGGTATTTTTTAAAATTATATTCATTTTTTTCTTATTGGATATGATATTTCAAATTTGATTTTTCTCATTCTTTCCCAAAAATTTTGATTTTCCAACTTTCGAGCTTCCATTTGTTTTATTGGTCTAGTTTTGGTCTCATCTTCATTTTTAATTTTTGTCTTTAGCTTAAGGTACCTAGTTATGCCGCCCCAAGCCTAACATACCTAAGTTGCTACCAGTGTTTGGAAATTTAAAATTTGCTTGTAATACCCTTGTATAGCCTTGTTTTTCTTACATTTTCCTGGCTATTTTTCTTCCCGAGCTCATATACAAATACTATTTCAATAATAGTTGGTACAAGCTTCCAAACACTAGTCCTCTCTAATCTTTAACTTTAAAAAATTTTTTTTATTAAAGATAATTCGTTATTGTCAACGTCCATTCTATTTGGAAACAAAATATGACGGAGAACATTTAATAGTCCACAAATATGAAAAAATTAATTATAAATATTTTACAAGAAATGGTGTTGATTATACAAATAAATTGGGGAGGCATTATGAATTGCTATTTTCTAAGAGAATTCACAAATATTTTAATGAAGAAATTGTTGATTGTGTTTTGGATTGTGAATTACTTATTTGGGATAATAATTTAAATTGTTTTGGTAAGAGAAAAAAGTTCTTTTTAAATTAAAATACATAAATTTATATATTTGCGGACAAATTTAAAATTTGCGGATAAATTGGAACTTGTTGGAATTGGAATATACCAGTCACTGATGGATTTTAATGATACATTCTGCCTTAAAATTATTTATTTAATGGTTTTTCTAACCCTTCGAGGTCTAAAGGACCGAGAGTTTCCGTGTTTAGACTTTCCTAGGTTTTAGCCAAAAAGAGGTCTGGGATTCGGGGTTAAGGTTCAAACTCCAATTTATTTCATAATAAATTTAAGTGTCCGCAAAATCAAATTTTTTTCAAAAAATTAATTAACTAGACTTTTAATTTTTAAATTTAAAGTTGGAAAAAATAGGCGTGCTTCAGATGGAAATGTTTATGACCCAAAATATATGGACGATGATTTTTTTGAGAATAATAAAACATTTGAAAGAAGTATAGGTATTTAGATATTAATTAATTAAAAAATAAAAAAAAAGTAAAATTTTTCAGCAGTTTTTGATATTCTTTATTTAAATGGAAAATGCCTTATAACCGAAAAATTAACATTAAGTGAACGTGTAGAATTGCTTGAAAATATTTTTGTTGAAGAAGATTTGTCTACAATATTTATTTCTACAAAAAAATTAATTAATAAAGCGTTCGTTTTTTAGTCATTTTTTTATTCTTAAATTGGGAAAAATTCGCAAAAATTTTGTCCGCAAAATTTTTGCGGACTTTTTAATACAAATTTTTTCTTTTATAGCGAAGACTTTGTCAATTATTATAAAAACGCAATGTCACAAAACGAAGAAGGAATTGTTGTAAAATCATTAAATTCACTTTATCGTCCCGGTAGCCGTGCAGAAAAGAATGGATGGTTTAAAATTAAGCCAGATTATGGAATTCAATCAGTTTTGGATTTGGCGGTTGTTGGGGTTAGAATTGAGGCTGGACACGATAGAAATCGTCTAAAATCTTTTTTGGTAGCTGCGAAAAGTTGTAGTAAAAATGGAAAGGAAGCAACTACGAGTGATGGAAAATTTAAATTTAAAATGGTATAAAATTTAATTTAAAAATGGTCATGACAAAATGGTCAATTGAATAAAGTTTCTTTAAAAAATTTTTTTGGGATTCTGCATCTCCTATTTTGGGAGGAGGGAAGCGGCACCCTTATCTAACTGGAATGTTGTCAAAAAATATAAGTCCACAAAGTCTTGTCCGCAAAAAATTTTTGCGGATAAAAATTTAAAAAAATAAATTAAAAATTGTCAAAACTCAAATTGTCAATTTTTTTTATTTATTTCTAGATTGCTGGTATCACTTCTAGACTTAAAGCTTTAGACTTTCAACGGCTTCGTTCAACTATTGGTAATACTTCTGAATTATTATTTAAAAGACCAGAATGGATAGAAGAATTTGATGACACTTCAAAAAATGCAAATAATTATCGTTTTGTTTTCTATGAAAAAATACAGGTTTAATTAAAAATTGGAAACTGAAAAAAATAGTCCCAGCAAAAGTTTTGCTGACAAAATTTTTGAAGAACGCCTTTAAAATTTAAAATTATTTTTTTTTAAAGGTGGTAGAAGTTAGAGCTTCTGGTTTAATTAACGGAAAACTTCAATTTCCTGCAATTGTTGGTGTTAGACATGATAAAATAGTTGGAATATTTTTTATTTATTTTTAATTTTTTAAATTAAATTTTAGCTTGAAGAAGTCGATTCTGTTATAGATGTTGCAAATTTTGATGAAGTAGGAAATTTTTTCTCCTTTTTTTTAAACGTATATTTCATTTTTGTTGACATAATTCCGTCCGTAATTATTGTCCGCAAAAATTCGCGGACAAAAGTTGCGGATTTTTAAAAATAATTCTTCTCTCATTGAAAAACACCTTCTTGACAAGAATAAATGTAAATATGAAAAATCCGCAAATTTTGTCCGCAAGTATTGTCCGCAAAAATTTTTGCGGACAAAAAAATTTGAAAAATGTTCTTAAAAATTTAATTTTTTTAAACAGCGCCTTCGTTCTCGTCCAATGATAGACGAAGATGATGAACATGAAGCAAATATAATATTAAATAAAAAAAGAAAAATGCAACAAATAAATTTAAAATCCTCAATTAAATTGATAAATTCAAGAGAAACAGAAAAATTAAGAAGAGAAGAATTTCAAATTTGTAATAAATTGGAAAATGTAAAAGTTTGTGTTTTGAATGCTAATGAAGGTTATACTACACAACAATTACAAAAAATATTAATTGAATTGGGGGCTGTTCCTATTGCTAATCCAAGTAAGTTTGGGGAAAGTGGAGAGGGTTTTTATTAGAAAGGATTTTTTAAAATATTGTCCGCAAATATGACAATATTTTTGTGCAAAAGCTCTTTTTTAGTCGTGAAATTTAGGGTTTTTTTAAAATATTTCTTTAAATTTCAAAAAGTTGTTAACTATTTTTTTCCTTTTTGACGACAAAATTTGCGGATTTTAATGGCTAAAAAGAATGTTTATATTAGCAGTTTTTCTTATTTTTTTCTAGTCTAATTAAAAAATGAGTAATTTTTTAAAATTAAATTCATATTTTTCAACATTATGTCAATAAAAAATCCGCAAATTTTCTCCGAAAATTTTTAAAATTTATTTTAGCAAAATAATTCATTTTTATTATATTTAAGCAAATAACACAGCATTTTTGGTGGCAATGAATCCAAAAACTTTAAATTGTATAGCTCATGTTAAAGCAGATAAATGCCAGTAATTCTTTTTAAACTTAAAATAAAATATATTTAATGTTTATTTTTTTAGTATTGTGCATGGAAATTGGTTATTAAAATGTAAAGAAGAAAATAGATTGATACCTTGGTATTTATTTTTTTAAATTATTTATTTTTGGTATTCTAATAAATATGTTAGAATTTTATTTAAATTTTTGCGGAGAAGGTGAGAGTAGCTCTTAAAACAATAAATGGCTAACTGGCTAAAAAAATCCGCAAATTATGTCCAAAAAAAGTTTTTTAATTAAAATGTCCTCATGTTTTGTTGGCAAAAAAATTTTCTTACTATTAAAAAATCCGCAAATTTTTTTTCCAAATTATTAACTTCTTTTTTTAAAGGAAATCTTCCGATCTAATCCATTTTTGTTCAACTTCCAAATTTAATTTATTTTCAACTTCTGAAGACAATTTAATTGAAATGAGACAAAATAATAATAAAATAAATGGAGAACAACAACAACAAAAATTAAATTTAAAAAGAAAACAAAAAGAAGTTTGTTCCTTAAATATTGTTCCTAAAAGGAATTTAAAAGAGAAAGCATTTGAAAGGGAAAGCGAAGAAGATGAAAATGATGAAAATGAACGATTTTATGAACAATTAGCTAGGGAAGCTGAAGAAGTTGAAATTGAGGTTTTTATTTAAAAATAAATTTGTTAAAAAGTTGAATTGGTTTTAAAGAGACAAATCTCATTATAAGGTACCCCCTTAGGACTGAAAATTGTACACATAATGAGGTCCATTTTAAATTTGGGGCATTTGAGAGTAAGCTCCTCCACCTAATTTTTATTTCCCCACTCCTTAAACAAATTTAAAAGAACGTATTTTAAATAGAGGTGTGTCTAGTATTGAGGGTTTCTTAAAAGGAGGTTCGCATATATTATACAATTTAGTCCATAGCTAGACATTATTATAATTACCTTTTTTGGGATATTTTGTATTTAAGACTTAAAATAATAAAACTGGAAGTGAAGGAGGGGCGTCCGCAAATATATGTCCGCAAAAAATTTTTCTGTCCGCAAAATTTATTTTTTATATTAAAATTAATTTATTATTTTATAATTATTTTAGATAAGAAATCAAGTAGAAAATCAATTAAATAGTGATGATTGTCAACCTGTTGAAAAAGGGAATTTATTTGCTGATTATGTCTTTTATTTACACAACTCCTTGCAACAACAACAAAAATCAAAAATTCAAAAATTAATTGAAATGCAAAATGGAAGGATTGTAAATGAATTGGATAGTTCAATAACACATGTAGTTTTGGATAAATTGTAAGAATTTGAGAGGTCTTGAGTCCAATGAAGCCTTGCGAGTCCAATGAAAAGTTATGGGGACAAGAGAAACAAACAATACCCACTAAAAACTACTAAAAAGTTTCATTGGACTCTTAAGCTAAACCGTCTATTTTTTTTTATAATTTATGAAGACGTGTGTGAATTGATTTTGGGAGGGGGGGGGGGTAATTAGATTTTTTAAAATTAGAAACCCCTTTCATAACTAATCGAGGAAATCCACTCATACACCATTGTAATCATTTACTAAACCATAAAAAAAAATTTTTTTTATTAAAGAAAACGTGGAGAAGAACAATCTTTATTTGATTTTAATGAAAAACAACAATTTTTATGTAACTTTGTAAGTATTCAATGGATTAATAAAGCTATAGAAGAAGAGGATCGTTATCGTTTACCTGAAAGTATTCATGAATTTATTGAATGATAAAAAGAATTTTTTGAAGAAAAAAATTTTTTTTTGAAATTATATATTTATTTTTTGACTTGATTTAATTTATTTTCACAGATTTTTATGTGATGACTCCCAGAAAATTTAATAAAAATTTTATTTCTTAATTAGAGTATTAATGAACAATCATAAAATTCGAAAATCTAAAGAGTCGGAAGGTGGGGGAATGGGGAAGTTGGGTCCAATCATCCACAAGAAGTAGTTAAGTTAGTACACTCATGGAACACAGTCTTAAAATTCTCCTTAAAATTTTTGGGGAAGTTTGAGGGGTGGATGTTAATTTATTATTACTATTTTTATTTTTCATCATTACATATAGGTAATTAAAATTTATGCCAAAAAATCTAATTATTAAAAACAAATTTTTTAAACAAAGCAGCAGCATTATTTAAAAGACAAATTTTAAACGAGTCTTGAAAAAGTTGAAAGATTTTGTTTGAATAATGGGCGGGGCGGGGGGGGGGGTTTGTGATACTTTATGTCTGTTAATAATGAAAGTATTTTTTGTATATAAGAAAATTAACGCCAAGGCCGTCTATTAGTACCAGAATTTATTGCAGATTTCGTCTCTAAATTATTTTTATTTTTTTGATGTTTCCTCCAATCGGGCAAAACCAATTTCTTCTCTAAAGTTCGTCTTCTACTTTTTGCGGAATTTAGGGGAGGAGTGAGCAAAGTAGAACGTGAATGTGTACTGTGAATGACTGTTGGGCTTGTGGGAATCCATGGAGTTATAGACCTTTCGCTGTTGGCACGTCGTTCAAAGTCGAGAATTCGAAAAGCAAGGCTTCGCCTATATTTGCGTTCTTCCTCCTATTTTAAATTTTAGGGAAAGTTTTTTTTTCAATTTTTCACCTTCATATTCATCCACAAAGAATAAGCTTCTTCAGCAATTCTTGCTTTTGCTTTACTCTGTTCACGGCGTTCCTCTTCTTTACGCTCCTCCTCTTCTTGTTTTAGGGCATGTTGGGCTCTCATACGTTCATCAGCCATTTGAATCCTTTAAATATTTTTTATAAATCAAAAACACAGTTGGACCTCACTATGAGTATGCCCTGTGGGCAGAAAAAATATTTTATAACGAGCGGCATCTAGCATGGTGGGCCGGGTTCAGAAAAAATTAGGGCCGAGTTGTGAAACGAATTTCAAAATTTTCTTCGGATCGGGGTAGAATTGGAAAAACCGGGTGTATCCATTTTCGGGTAATCCAGCCCTTTCCTGCTACCCAATGCTAAGGGTCTCTTAGATTTTTTCGATTATTTTCACACCAACCAAGCATGAAAAGCAGCTTCAGCTTCCCTTCGTTTTTGCTCCTTGTTTTGTTCAGTTTGTTTAGCAATACGTTGTTCAACACTTTTGGCCCGTTCCTTTTGTGTTCTCCTTCTTATTTCGTCTTGTTTCTTCCAAGATTGGAATGTTTGTTGTGCTTCTAGTTGTTTTTGTTCTCTTAGAAATTTGTGATTTTTCTTTATTTAAAAACTCTAAAAACTTTTTTTGTTTCTCTTGTTCAGCCTTTTTTTGAGCCTTTAATCGTTCTGCTGCCTTTTTCTCACCCAAACGTCTTTCCAATTCTGACTTCCAACGATTAAAATTTTTTGCAGCAAGTTCTCGTTTTTCTGATTTTTGTTGTTCTAGAGCAGTCTTTTCAGCTTCTTCACGTTCTTTTTTAACTTTTTGTTCGGTTTGTTTCTGTTTTACCCAGGCCTGGAAATGTTCACTAGTAATTTCTTTAAATAATAATAAATTACTAACCCGGTATGTCCCAGAATCTTCCTCCTTTCGAGGCGCTACAAGACTTGAACTTCGTTTTCTATAAGCCTGTGTATTGGCCCTTTGTCTTCCACTAGCTGATAGAAGGCAAAATCTAAATTTATTAGATACTGTTAAATTGAAGCTCCGGAGGTTTTATTTTCAAGTTATTTTTAAAAAGTGTTTATTATTCGATGGGTCTTCTCGAATGGGGGCTTGTACTGTTGAATTGAAGCTTTGGACTTCTAATTTTCAAATTATTTTTAAAAGGGGGTATATTCGATGGGGTATTTTTACTGGACTTGTATGAGAATTAAATTTTTCAAAAATAAAAAAATTTCTTATTGCCTTTCACTACTCGATCCAAACCCTAAAGGAACTTTTTGTTGAAGAATAATGCTTGTTCCTTCTTCTGATTTTTGTTGTTGTCTTTGTTGAGAAGCTCGACGTTGTCGTTGATGAAACTCATCAGATATTTTTGAATTTTGTCCATTTAATAGGTCCCTTTCATTTGAATTAGTTGAAGATGATCCAGAATTTTTTCTGGATTTATTCACAGATTTAAGATTTTCTTCTTCCTCTTTATAGTTTAATTGTTGTTGAAGTTGTTGAGCCTTCAAAAAAAATTTTTTTTTTAATTTAGTAAAGCAGCTGGGCTATAGCTATTTCTCTCCTTTAGCTAGTGCAAAAGGTTAATCGGCGGCTGGGAGCGAACCAGCATCTTCAGTAGACCGGACTGATGTGTTAGCCATTACCACGCCGTCTACTGCATAGCCTTAGGAAATAAATAGCCATATGCTTTTTAATTTTCAAAAAATTCCAGAAAAATATTTTTTTACCTCAGCTTCCGTCTCTTGTGATGATTTTGAAGCCGATAAAATTTGTGGAGGTTGAGATAGGGATAAATTTGAAGAGCTAGAGGAGGCAGAAGACTTCAAAACAATTTTATTTTTATTAGTGTTTTCCTCAAATTTATTTTTTACTAATTCCAATTGTTTCTCAAAGCTTTGCTCTGTTGAATTTTTCCTTGTACTAGAAGGTTGGGAATTTTGGCCTTCAGAAAAAATTTATTTAAAAATTTTTTAATAAATTGAAAAAGATGCCTTGATTATTATTAATTTTCTCCCTCCTTTCCCCACTATTGGTTGAATTACTTCCAACTTTGGAGGGCACTTTTCTGTTGCTTCCACTAATATTTTTAACTATTTTTTCGTTGTTGCTGTTTTCGCTTGATCTACGGCTAATTAAACTGCTTGTAGGAATTATTGGAGGTAGGGGGGCTTTGTTATTTGTTGTTACTTCGGTGTTAATAATACTTGAGCGAATGGATTCGTGTAAACTTCGGGTACGTAAAATAGCCAAATCCCTTCTAAAATGAAGGATTAATTAATTTATAACCCCTCCAAAAGACTTACAAACGCTTCGTAAAGTCGTCGACCTTTTCTTCCTTTTTCCCCTTTATTTCTTCGTCTTCCATTTCCTCCTTTTCTTCCTTTTTGTCTTCCTCATCATCAGACTCGTCAAATTGTTCAGAACTATACCTTTCGGGGTCGCTTAATGCTGGATAGCCATTTTGCCTTTTTGTTGAAGACGAGGCTGAGATATTGCCAGAACGGTTGATTGAAGAAGCTGGAGGCGTTCCCGAAGCTTTGTGGCGCTGATGGGTGTAGGATGAATTCGAGGAAGATGATGAAGTAGGGATAACAAATTCGCTGTTACGACTGGACTGATCACGTGTCCACACATCCACTACGTGTGGTTGTCTGCCTTAAAGGAAAAAATTTTTTCCCTCTGTTGGGGGTTTAAAATTTTAGAAACCATTTGTGTTCGGCACAAATCTTTGTCTCGTAATATTGTTATTCTCCTCTTCAGCAGGAGTTGTTGTTGTTGTTGATTGACTTCCAGGGCGTCCTCCTCTCCTCGTCCCCGGACGTTCCATTTCTTCACTGCTAGGTTTTGACAGAGTCAACTGATTTTGTAAATAAATTTTTGGTTGTTGTTGAGGGGTAACAGTAGAAGATGAACCACTACGGGATACATTTGTGTACATTATGAACAATTTATTTTTGAAAAAATGACTTTATTTCTTAGTTTATTTCTTAATAATGAATTGAAGAAAATCTTTTTTTTGATGCAAATTATTATCCTTTTTCGTCTTTTAGTAGGTCAAAAATACTAAAAATGTCCTTTACTCAGCACAGGTGTTTCCTAGCAACGGGATGCTATACTAGAAAAATTTTAAAAATGGGTGTTGCAATTTGGATGTAAATAAATTTAAGTTTAAAAAATGTGAATAAAAAAATAATTTTTGTCTGAAAATTTAGAAAAAAATAATAAAAAAATAATATATAATTTATTCGACTATTATAACACAAATAAAATTTGAGCAAGATAAATTAAATATAATAAGCATGTTTGTGGGAAAATTTTGTGATTTCATTTGTTTAGGTTACAACATGTTTGGTAAAGGAAAGTTTAAAATAATGTGTGCAAACTAAACAAATGCAATTCTGTGGGCTAAAAACATCTAGAACACAATTGATATGAAAAGTTTGAAAAACATTCTCATATTAAGTTTTAAATAATTGTAAAACAAGTTTTAATTAATTGTAAAACAAGTTTTAAAGTTGTTTTCAAACTTTATAATCAAGTTGTGTTGTGAAAACTTGATTTTATTAAAAAACAAGTTGGAAAAGTTTGAAAACAAGTTGGGAAACAAATACAGTGTATATGTAAAAGAAAATATTTAAATAGGTCAAACACGTTTTTCTTGTATTTTAACGATCACAACATGTTTTTGTTAGTGTTCTAAAAATTAAAAAAACATTAAACATGTTGTGTTTATTTAATTACCACAGGGCTGATTTCTTGTTCTCACTAATATTTATGTTTGTGTTAACGAAAAGTTTAATTACTCCAGAAGCCTCCCCACAACGATTTCTTTAAATTAAAAATTAATTTTTAAATATTAAAATTTATTTATTTTTACATTGCAACAATTTTATATTGACTAGCATCATTAATTTGTAAATCATAAATTCGCAAAGATACGCATTGGCCGTTATCTTTATTATTGGCCTTTAAAATAAAAATTTTTTTTATTTTTTTCCCAATATTTTCTTTTATTTTTAAGGCAAAATTTAAAAAAATAATTTAAAATTGGGTAATTTTAAAAATTTACTAACTTCATATTTTTTAGTGTTAGGGATTATGTGTTGTTCAGAATCTTGGACAATCCTATACCAACTAGAAATTAAAAAAATACTATTTTTAAAATTAATATTTTATTTTTACCATATAACAGTTTCATCCCCAAAAACACTAAAAATTAAATCGACAAAACGCTGTCCTTGTTTTGCATAAATGGTTGATTGTTTAGCGGAAACAGTAGGTGGTTTTTGTTCAATATTGTAGTTAAAATTATTTTTTTCTTTAAAAGAAAAGATTTTTTTTATTTAATTTTTTAATATTGGTAAACGATTTTTTTGTAATTTTATTTTTTAAAATATTTTTTAAATTCATTTACCAGTAATTTTTAATTCAAATATACACTTTGCAGTACCAACTATAATTTAAAAATATTTTTAAAAATTATTTTTTAATTTAATAACATTTATTTTCTGCCAAGCATTTGTAATCCCCTGAATCTGTAGGAAATGCATCGAAAATTGTAAGCCGAGAATCCTTCCCTACACGATCTAGAATTTTTTTTTAAATTTTTAAAATTAAAAATTAAATTTCCAACCAATACGATAAGCATTTAAATGGTTATTAGTTATTTCAACGCGATTTGGTGTAAACCATTTAATTGTTATTGGTTCTGTGCCTAAAATAAGCATTTTAATAAAAGTTTTAAATTTTTAAGCTTAAGTTTATTTAGTTCTGAAATTCAGGTTTAATTGTAAAGTTTATTTGTTCTGTTTATTCTGATTTTATTTTCTTAAGTTCACCTTTCTGTTGTTTTTCTTTTTTTAAGTTTAAACTTAAAGTTTATTCTGGTCTTGCCTTAATTCTGTTTTTAAGTTTAAACTTAAAGTTTATTCTGATTCTGCCTTAATTCTGTTTTTAAGTTTAAACTTAAAGTTTATTCTGATTCTGCCTTAATTCTGTTTTTAAGTTTAAACTTAAATTTTATTCTGATTCTGCCTTAATTCTGTTTTTAAGTTTAATTTTAAAGTTTATTCTGATTTTCTATTTTTAAATTTTTACTTAAATTTTATTCTGTTTTTGCTTTAATTCTGATTTTATTTCTCAGAAATACCTTCTATAATCTCAGCAAGTAATACTATTTCTCTTTGACTAACTCCATTATCTCCAATTTCAATTTGGTGTCGTAAACGAACTTTAGATTCAATAAACTTTAATTTAAAAAATATTTTTTAATTTTTTATTAAATTCTAAATATTTACTTTAGGAGAAAGTAAATCATCCTCTCGAATTGCTTTATTAACTAACAAATTCATTTCCGAACGAATTGTGCCGGAAGAATTTTCAGCAATAAACTTAAGTTAAGAAAATTAATGAGTTTTTATTAATTTTACGATGTAACGTCCAGAATCGAGTGACGAAATTTTGGAAATAGATAATTTGGATAGTTCACCATCAAATGATAGAACTGTTTTTATGAATTGATTTTTAAATTAATTTTAATAAAGAATGAAACTACCTATATGGTCAGAATTTGGGGTTATCCTTGTGTTATTGTGAAGCCAACAAATTGAAGGGATTGGATTGCCTATTTATTATTTTAAATAATTCTGAAACTTAATTTAAGATCTTTTTGTAAATTTAGTTAGTGACTGTAGATGAGGGGTGGGACAGCTAAAGGGAATTTGAAAATAAAAATCGAAAACATGGGCGGATATTTGGAGGGGGGGGGGGAGTTGAAGCAGCTATAAAGGGAACTAATTCGAAAATAAAAATAGAAAATTTGGGCTGATATTTTAGGGCACAAATTTTCCAATCCCGAAGTGTCTCTTATGTTTGGATCCGACTGTTGTATTTTTAATTAAAAATTCATTCTCACGGACCTAATACACGACATTCCGCAATAAATTGATCGCCAGAAATTGCCTGAAAATTTAGAAAAATAAATCACTAAACAATTTCAATTGTATACTTTAGCTTCATGAGGTAAAGCTTCAATAATTTCTGGTGCCATTTGCTCAGAACGCGATTTTTGGCGTTTCATTCTTTGATTAATAGGCGATTCAGTTTTAATTAAACTTTCAGTGCTAGATTTTGGTGTAGCTAGTTCAACAACTTGTACATTTGCTGAACAGAAGGCTACACCCTCTGTATTTTTTGCTGTACAATTGTATAGACCACTATCAAAGATTGATAGTGAGTGGACCTCCAAAAGGAAGAAATCGCTGAAATTTTTGGAATTTAGGGAAATAGGAAGGGGGAATAACAACAAAAAACTTGCCCGTCCTGAAAAATAGAATATTTGCTTCCTGTTTCGAGCCTAATACCATTTCTATCCCAATAAACTTGGGGTGTAGGATTTGCGCTAATTGCTGCTTTTAGTCTGGTTTTAAATTAAAAAATATTTTTAGAAATATTTTTCTAAAAACACCTTAAACTCTTTCCTTCCGCGACTTGTTTATGAGGTTTTGGTCGCGCAAAGAATCTTGGTCTGCATACTCTAAAATAATTTAGATAAGGGGAAATAATAAAAAATGTTAGTAAAACAACTTTGAATTTCGTTGTTCTATCGCTGCATTAATTATTTGAAGTGCTAAACAATTAAATAAATAATCAGAAAATTTTAATAATTAAAAGTTCTTTACTCTTTTTCTGTCTTTGTTCTTTATTTGTATTATCATCAAGTTCTTCGTCATTTAACTCAAACTTTTGTTGCTCTCCATCAGCCCCTATTTGTAAAAGGATATCGGTTGTATTTATTCCATTTGTTGTTGTTGTTTCTGTTGAAAGTTGATTTTGTTGTTGTTGTACTTGAGAGAGAAAAAATTATAAAAAAAAATAATTTTAGAAAATTTTACTACCATCTTCATCTATATTAATGCTTGCAAGTGTTGTTGATGATATTGTTGATGCTGTCGACATTTTTGCATTTTTCCGTCGCATTCTTTAAAAATTAAAATTAAGTTTTAATCTTGAGAGAATAAGTAAATTAAAAATCAGAATAAGCCTGAAGAGACAGATTATTAAACAAAGAATCTAAGCTTAAATGAGAGTTTAAGAAATAAAATAAGGTCAAGTTCATGGACTAGAAATTAAAAAAAAATTTATTTGCACTTAAAGGAGTGAACTGACGAAAGAATTCGTTGCAGGTTGGCTATAATTATAAATTGCCAGCTGTTTAATAAAAAGGAAATAATTTAGGAAAGAAATTAGACGTAAGGAAATAGACATAAAAATAAGGGTAAACAACCTGCAATAAATAGCAAGTAACTTAATACTTTAGCTTAAATGTTTAAAACTCATATGTTCATCTATTTTTAACTTTGGTTTTAAAATTACGAACATTTTTGTTTGAAACTTTGAATTTGAATCTACTGCGTTTGTGTTGATGGTTGTGTTGTTGATATCTGTGTTGTTGATATCGTCATTGTAGTTTTTGTTGTCATTGTTCTTGTTTTCAGTGATGATTTTGTTGTCGCTTTTGTTTGTGTTATTGTTTTCGTTGATGTTTTTGTCGTCATTGATGTTGTTTTTGTTCCTTTCATTGATGTTTTTGTCGTCATCGATACTTTTGTTGTTTCTGATGTTTTTATAATTATTGTTGTTTTTGTTTTCATTGATGTTTTTGTTGTCGTCGATGTTTTTGTTGTTACTGATGTTTTTATAATTGTTGTTGTTGTTTTCATTGATGTTTTTGTTGTCGTCGATGTTTTTGTTGTTGTTTTCATTGATGTTTTTGTCGTCGTCGATGTTTTTATTGTTACTGATGTTTTTATAATTATTGTTGTTTTTGTTGTCGTCTATGTTTTTGTTGTTGTTTTCATTGATGTTTTTGTCGTCGTCGATGTTTTTGTTGTTGCTTTCATTGATGTTTTTGTTGTTACTGATGTTTTTATAATTGTTGTTTTTGTTTTCATTGATGTTTTTGTTGTTGATGTTGTTTGTGTTGTTGTTATTGTCTTTGTTGTCGTTGATGTTTTTGTTGTCGTTGTTTTTGTTATTACAGATATTTATGTTTATGTTGTCATTAGAAATGTTTTTATCATCATTTATGTTTTTGTTGTTTATAATATCTAATTCTACTTTACTATTATTTTTAACTAATTTTGTATTAACTAAACAGTCTTTATCTCCATTCTTTATTATTGTAGATTCGGGAATTTTATCCCTGCTGCTGTTGTTGATGCAAGAGTTTTCATCTTCTGGAAGCTACAAATTTATATCAATTTTAAAAATCTACATGTTAATCTACTTTAGGGAAAGTTGTTAAGTATAAAAATTGTTATTGTATAAAAATTGTTAATTGTTTCTCAAGGCATTCTAGTACAAAACAAGTGTTAGTTTTTAAGATTATAATAGGACCTTCTTTTCTGATACACCAAAATTTTTCATTTTATCCTCTAAAGAAAGTTCGGAAACTAAAATTGAGACTGAATCGCTGCCATGTTCATTTTGAATTAGGGCGGTATATGTCCCTAAAAATTAAATATTCTCTTGACTTGAACTATTTTCTACCTTCATGTTCAGGCGGTGTAAATTTCAAAATTTCTAACATAAACTCATTTAATTCCAAATCCTCATTGTAATTTATATTTAATAGAATAAACTCATCCGCTAAAAATTCCTTCCCGTTTCGAAGCCACTTAAGTTTCGGAAGAGGAAAGCCTGAGAAAGATCCACTTAGGCAGATACGTGAGCCTTTGATGGATTCCTTTGAGAAATAAAATTAAAAAACTAGGGGATCTTCCAATCTTACAGCATTAGGTTTTGGTTTTTTAACAAATTTTGGTGGTGTTTTTTGTGCTTCTTGTGGCGGTACTTTTCCTACGGGTTTGCGCCCAGTATCGGTTGTTTTTGTTTCAATGCCAGCTTTAGGCAATTCGCCTTTTTCCTTAAATTGAAATAATTTTAGTTAATTTTTTGGTTAATTTTAAATTTTATTTAAAATTTTAACAACATACTCTAACAGACAAATATGCTTGGGTTGAAGGTTTTGACTGTTCCCGGTTACTAAGTTCAAGTTCGAGTTTGTAGAGACCTTAAGATATCAATTTAATTTCACTCAAATGGAATATTAAATTAACCCTCATCTGCCTTTTCAATTTTATTGATAACAAGTTTTGCTTCTCCTTTATTATCCAATAGTGCCTTATGCTTCAATGTTCGAGCATTTAAAAGTTTTCCGTCTTTAAACCTTTAAAAGAGTAAACAAAATATCAGAATTAATAATCAGATTTGCACTTAAACTTGAAAATAAATAAAAAATCAGAATACTAATCAGAATCAAGCTTGAACTTGGAAATAAATAGAGAATCGAAATTATTAATCAGAATTAAGCTTGAACTTAAAAATAGATGAGAATCAGAATTAATTAATAATCAGAATTAAGATTGAACTCGAAAATGAATTAAAAATCAGAATTAAAAATTAATCAGAGTTAAACTATTATTAAGATCAATCTTAAAAATTAATTATAAAACAAAGGTTTACCATTTTGCACGCATTAATGTATCACGTGTGCTTTTCTCCAACTTTGCCACCATTTCAACACGTAGTTGCCCTTCGACTGCCTCAATATCATTAAGTGGGACCTCGAATCCAACAGAAGAATACTTTTTAATTTCTACTCCTTGTTCGTCTTGTTTTTTACTTTTTTCTACTTTAATTTCATCTTCTTCACTTTTTGTTTCTTCTTGTATCTTTTTCACTGATTTTACGTCCTCCTTTTCTTCTATTTTTTCTTTTTCTAATGATATAGGGGATTTATCTTCAATATTTTCCTCAATTTTATTTGTATCAACTTCTTTTTCTGTTTTGGTCTTCTTCTTTAGAATTTTAGTTCTTATAGGTTTTACTTCAGCTTCGCTAGTTTCTTCCACTTTTTCTTCAAGTTTTTCTTCCTTCTCCTCTTTCTTATCCTCTTCCCGCTCCTCCTCTTTCATTTCCATTTCTTCCCCTTCCAATTTATCAAATTCTCCTCTAAACTCATAGCTAGATGATGATGAAGGCCTTTGTTCTTCCATTTCCTCTTTAAATTTTAATTTGTCTTCTTTTCGTTTTTCTTCTCTAGATTTTTTATCCTCTGCAAAACTAACACGTCGGCCACTGCTTCCACCTTCTTTAGATATTGACACCTTTTTTCGCAAACTTTTCATTGGAGAATGGAAACCATCATCGTCTTGGATTCCTGTTTTGAAGAATTTTTTGAGAATTTCTGATTTTTTCCAGAATTTTTTTCAGAATTTTTTTCTGATTTTTTCAGAATTTTCCAGAATTTTTTCACAATTTTTCCAAAAATTTTTGAGATTTTTTTACTTACCAGAATCCAGCAAACTCTGAACAGAAGATGAGGTAGAAGCATCCGAATCTTCTGGATACCGATGTTGTTCCATTCTTCTTTCTAAACGAGACTTGCTGCCTCCTTCATCAAGCACATTTTGTACAGTAATAAACACTTCTTCGCTTTGTGTCCCAGCTTCACTATTCATAACTCCCGGTAATTTAGCTACAATTCTATAAACGTAACGTCCAGTTTCATAAATTGAACGGTCAATAAATGTTGTTCTTTCAATATTGGCAACTTCTAACCAAAAATCGGTTTCACTACTAGCTGATAAACGTCTCCTTTCAATGCCGTAAAGCATAGCTCTATCAACTTGTTCCCAACTAAGAATAGCTTTTGTTTGGAGACCGTCAGTGCTAACAGTTGGTTTACTTGAAAAAAATTTTTTATGAATATTGAATTGGGTATTAGGGTTGTCGGTGTCGGGTTCTATTCCGGATATCAATGATTTTCAACAACCCTATTTGGTATTATTAGGTTTTTACCTTGGTCTCTCCAATGGTGGAAGAGTTTCAGAAATCTTCCTTTGTAGAATCTCAGTTGAAGATAAACGTCTTCTAATACCTTCAATCATCCTTTCCTCTTCCTCATCATCAGATTGCTCTTGTGGTAAATCAACATCAATAGCTTTACTCGGTTCTGATTCCCCAATTTCATTAAATGCCAAAACTCTGAAAGCATAACTTTCACCGGGATAAAGCCCTTGAATTGTATAAACATATTCTCCAGTATCCGTCTTTATTCTCTCAGCAGTTTTTCGTTGTAATTGCCTCCATCTTTGTCTTTCTCCAGTTTTTCTTTCAACAATAAAGCTTTCAATAAATTCTTCCCCTTTATAAGACGAATCAGATTCAGCAATATTCCAATAGAGATCAACAGAAGAGGAAGTTATGTTGCGAACATGTAAATTGATGGGAGCAGAAGGAACGTCCAAAACTTTCAAGTCGATGTAGGAAGAATCCTCTCCAAATTCGTTTGAAGCTCGAAGCCATATCTAGATTTGAGGAATAATTTTTTTCAAGAATAATATTCTCACCCTTCCACTATGCGATCTTTTCAAACTTCTTATGTTTATTGTATGAACTTCACCACAACCAACACCAGCATTTACAACTACTTGTTTTGCATCATTTATAGGGTTATCATTAAGAAGAATTGAAAGTTTTGGTGTTGGCCAACCTAGAAGATTTGCCGTTACAGTAAATTCATCGCCTCCAATTTTAACTATCCGTTCCTCATGGTGATAACGGCGCAACTAAAAAATGTTTTTGAGAGGTATTATTGAGGGGAAGGTTTCAGACTAACCTCAATTTTTGGCGAAACTTCAAATCTCAATTTAGCTGGAGCACTCTTTTCGCCCCCTTCCAATGATATACTGTACTCTCCAATATCAGATTCATCAAAATTGTAAATTTCAAGCAGTGCTTTAGTACCCTCAAAGTATGCAAAACACTTTTTACATTGTAGAGGTAATCCATCTTTGTACCAAACAACATCTTCTGCACTCTTAGAAAGATCGGCATAAAGTTGGATTTTCTCCCCATAATGGCAAATTATCCTTCCTTGAGGGGAAAACACAATACGAGCTTTTTCGGGTCTAACAACAATTTCTGTTTGGACTTTCTTATCGGAGCCTGTAGCTGTTTCAATTTCACATGTGTATATGCCTGAATCTTCTTTCATCGCTCCATAAAGAATTAAACGTCTCTTATAGCCTTGTTGTTCCAATGAAATTCTATTTGTTGTCTCACCAATATGGCGCTTATTTCTGGTCCAACTAACAGAAGCTTCGGGGTCGGAAACTTCACATTCGAGAACAACATCTTTCCCTTCTGTAGCTGTTATCTTTTCCGCGAAGGAGTTGATAAAGTGGGCTTGTACTTTTCCCATACGAATAAAGGCTTTTGTTTCAATCATTCCATATTCTGAATATTTTTAATTTAAAAAATCAAATTTTTAATTTATGTAGGTACGTCGGACCTTATTATAAGATACTCCCTTAAAGTTGAAAGAATATTAACTATTAATACCCCTAACTGACCTGACTCGAAACCCAAC
This sequence comes from Meloidogyne incognita, assembly GCA_036172945.1. Lineage (NCBI taxonomy): Eukaryota > Metazoa > Nematoda > Chromadorea > Rhabditida > Meloidogynidae > Meloidogyne > Meloidogyne incognita. The sequence goes on along the minus strand of JARQAC010000006.1, from coordinate 373,101 downwards.
CTGTGACCCGGACTTTTTTCGACTCGAAACTCGACCCTACTTTTCTCAACACGTAGCATCCCTGTTGGATGGTATTAGGGCGTATCTTATAGTGAGGTACGATTATAATAATCTCCCATACCATTACTAATTTGGCACGTATAATAACCCTCATCATTTTCACCCATTCTGTGTATCACCAATTTACTTGCATAACCTTCATTACTTATAGAAACATTGTCATATTCGGGAGAGGGTACAATCTCTTCACCATTCTTTAACCATACAAAGAGAGGTGCAGGTTCACTAACAGCACAAATTTCTAAACAAACTTCCTCTTTTTTGGGTATAAGGGCATCACGCAAAGTTTTGGTTAATATTGGAACATTGAAACCAGAAATTTTAATTATGTCACTTTCGTCTGAAGCTGAAATTTCTTCTTTTTCTGTTTCTCCTGTAGATCGTAAAACAACGCGAACTTTGTAGGGCACTCCCTCCTTTAGTTCATCTTCAACGATTGCAGGTGACTGCTTGTACTGCTCGAGAACTTCATTCCACAGATATGTTCCCTCAGATCGGTACTATATATAAAAATAATATTATATTAAAGCTCAATCTCATTATAGGAGCTAAAAGTCATTCACTAGAATGAGATTAGACTGTGTTTTTATTAAATTTGTTACCAGGGAGAATTCTTTCCCAACCACTAGGGTAGCACAAAACCGGTTAACCGACCGCTTAATTTTTCCTTTGGCGGGTCAAATAGAAAGAATAAGAGCATACGCATCGCCACAGGGAAAAATCAACCGGTCGGCTAACCGGAAAAAAATTGAAAAAAATCCGGCATTTCCCAGGAGACGCGAACACGTGTGCCTCCAAGTATAACCGGTTTTGTGCTACCCTACTAAGCACTATCCTTAGGTACTCCCTCAACTAGTGACCAAATAAATAGAGTTGTATACATTAATGGGGTATACTATAAGAGAGCTGACTGTAATCTAAAATTGCTTTCTAAATTTACACACTTGAACAACAAAATATTTTGGCCCAGCAATACTTCCAAGCCATTCCGGCATTTCCCAGGAGACGCGAACACGGGTGCCCCCAAGTATAGTAACTTTGGGTGCAGACATTTGCTGATGTTGAGCTGCATGACTAGCTATAGATTGTTCATCTACTTGAAGAGGTTCAGATATAATATTTGAATCAGAATGTCTATAAATTGAATAAAATTAAGACAAAGATTTTCTAAGAAACACTCACAATCCAGCATAATTTTGTGCTTCTACTTTAAAAACACATCCATTCTTGCTTGCATCCAAAAATTCATCAACCCAGAAATTTTCAGTAAAAACTGTAGATTCATTCAATTTTTGCCAATCAGAACCAATTTTGCAGAAAACATCATAACCAAACAAAGGACTACCTCCAGTGTCCCAACATTCATCCCATTCAAGTCTTACACTTCGTTCATATGTATGTGAAATACGTGGAGCTGAGTGCATAACAGGGGCAGAGAAGGGACTGGAAAATATAGAAATTGAATTGAAAAACACGAGAAATACACTAACGTTCCAGTAGTTATCTGTGCCAATTTGGAGAACTCTCCAACTCCAAATCTGTTAGTTGCAGCAACACGGAATACATAATCTGTATCATAATCCAAGTCTTCAATAAATATTTCTAGTGAATATGCAGAAAGCTGTCCAACACGCTTTAAAAATTATTTTTTTGTGAAATTTTTTGAATTCTCTTGAAATTTCTTCGTAAAAATTTTTTGAAATTTCTTGTGAAATTAAAAAAATTTTTTTCCACCTGCCAAACTCTTCTATTTGTCCCCTTCTTCTCTATAACATAACCAGTTATTCGTTCCCGTTCGTCACTAACACCTGTAGCTAGAGGTGGATTCCATTTTAAGAAGCAATAATCATGCCCAACTTCAGTCACCATCTTTTTAAATTTTTAAAAATTTCTAAAAATTTTTCAAAATTTTTTGTACCAGCCCAGAAGGTGCATCAGGTACATCCCTAACATAAACATCATATTCTAACGAATCCTCCCCATATTCGTTAAACAAAACAAGTTTATAAATTCCTCTATCATGTCGACTTAATTCTCTTCTAGTTACTAACACACTCTCTTCTAAAATTGTAACTGAAGTTCTCAATTCTGGTGTTAACAATTCATTATTTAAATACAAATCGACTTCAGGTTCTGGTAAAGATTTTAGACGGACTTTAAGTGTTAAATTCTCGTTTGCATCAATTACAATACGTTGTAATCCAATATCGGTAAATTCCATTGAGGGTTTACCATGTATTTCTAAAATTGTGGAAGATTCAACTTTGTCTGCGCTAATAGTGTATCGGCCACCAAGTTTGTAATCTATTTCTCTTACCAATAAGCTACCTTTAAAAATAAACTTGTTTTAAAACATTAGTAATTTTTAAGTTTAAGCTTGGATATATTTTTAAATAGACTTGATTATTCGGTTGTAAATAAACTTGAAAACTTAAGTTTATTAAATAAACCTTTAAATCTGTTAAGAACAAACTTAAATAAAAAATAAATTTTATTGCTTAAGTTTAAAATTAAGTTTGTAAAACTTGTATAAACTCATTGTAAAACAAGTTTTAGAAAAGCTTCTAAAATTTACAAATTGTAAAAACTTAACAATTTAAACTTAACCCAAAAACATTCTACAAATTGTAAATTTATCTTTAAGTTTTTCAAAACATTTTAGTAATGTTCGAATAATTAAATTACAATCTTAAACTAAACAACTTACATATGCATCCCTCATTTATAATTTGATAAGTATTATCTGTGAATAATGGTTGTCCATTGTGATACCAACTAATATTTTTAGCACAATCGTGGGTTAAAATAGCAACAATTGTAGCTGTTGTATCCCCAACATTTGCAATAACTTTTCTTGGTAATTTCTCTGCAAATTCGACAGGAACCTCTTCAATTGTTAATTTGCTTTGATGAGTTTGCCCCTCCAGAGTAATTGAAACTTTTAATCCACTATCTTTTGGAACAACATTTCCAATTGTTAATTGTCTAATATAAGCATAATTTTGTATAGAACATCTTCCATCGTTAAATTCATTTAATGATTTCCCATTAATTTGCCAGTCAACGGTATCACTTTCATTAAATAATTCACATTCAAACACTACAGTATCCCCTCGTGAAGCATATAGTTGAGAATCAGGCAAGGAAACAAAGCCTGAATTTTACAAAATAATGTTTTTTTGGTTCCCTCATATTTGATTAATAGCAGATTTTATCTATAAGGCTTAATATTAAGTTCTGTCAATGAAGCGTTATTGGCTAAACGTGGTTTTAGCCTTGTGATAAACTCTGATATTAGTAAAATTTGTTTCACCTTTCCGCATTGTACGATGTCGAGTAGCTCTAGGAAGCTCCTCAAACGCTTGTACTTCATCAAGTTGTAATCTTTGCATACGACGTTTATTCAAAAATTCTTCAACATCGTCAAACTCAACTTTTGACTCCTCATACTTGCGGGGAGTCAATTCCCTCGGCTTTTCATCCTCCTCTTCAACAAATTCCCATTCCTCTTCTTCGTCTCCAATAGCTTTTCTTGTTTCTACTTTTAAAGCGCCAGCCATAACAAATTGGTCGTCAGCAGTCAATGATTCGCGCACCTTCTGATCATCTGGCAGTTCATCCTTATCAAATGTTTGTTTCTTCATAGTTTTACGTTTCATTGTCATTTTGTCAACATCATCTGCTTCATATTGCATTTTTAGCGCTGCTTCTGCTTTTTCTTTTGCCGATTTTTCAGCAGCTACTTTTTTCTCCTACAAAATTTTTATATAAAATTATTTTAAATTCTGATAATTAAATATCCGACCTCTTCCTCCTTTTGCTTTTTCACCATCTCCTCCTCTTCCATCTGTTTCTTCCGCTTCTCTTGTTCTTCTTTCTTAGCAGCTTCTTCTGCTAAAGCTTTAGTCTTAGCTGCTTCCATTTTTCTAACTAATTCCTCTTGTTCTTTCCTTGCATTTTCTTCTTCCTCCTTCCTCTTTTTCAACCTGGATTCCCTTTTTTGATGGAATTTTTCCATTTCTTTTTCTTCATCCTTTGAGGGCCTTTTTTCTTTCTTTTCTTTTCCGACTTCATCAGGACCAACCTCTCTTTGTGGTGTTTTCTTTTTCTCAGCCTCTTTCCTCTTCTTTTCAGCCTCTTCCAAGTCCTTTCGACGTATCTCTTCCATTTCCTTTTTCTTCTTTTCCTCTTCTTTACTTAAAGGCTTTTCTTCCTTTTTCTTTTCTATAAGACCTAATTTTAGCTGTTTCGCTTCCTCACGTTTCAAACGCATTTCTTCAAGAGCTTTTCGTCTTTCTTCTCTATCATTTGTTAAAAAAGGATCCTTCCTTTCATCTAAGGCTTTCTTTCTGGCAGCTTCAGCCTCTTCATTGGCCTTTTGTTCTGCTAATTTCTTCTCTTCCAAGGATTTCTTCCGTTTTTCTTCCTCCTCCTGCTTCCTCTTTTGTTCATCATCTATCTTCTTTTGAGCAGACTCCTTTCTCTTCCATGCCAATTCATCCATTTTTGCCTTTGCTTCATCAGCTTCTGCTTTTGCCTTTTCTTCAGCTTCACGTCGTTTCTTTAAGGCTTCTTCACGTTCCTTCTTTCTCTTCTCATCATCATCTTTCTTCGAATCATCGAGTTTCTTTGGAGGCTCTTCCTTTACGTCTTTCTTCTTTCCTTCCTCATCCTTCTTCTTAGCCAATAATTCATCTCTCCTCTTCTTAGCTTCATTTTCCTTCTTTTTCTTCTCTTCATCTTCCTTTAATTTTTTCTCTTCCGCCAGTTTTTTGGCTTTTTCCTTTTCTTCCTCCATCTTTTTCTTCATCAAGGACATTGGTTCCTTTTTAGTTTCGGGTGTCTTAGTTTCCTCTTCTTTTGGTTGTTTTGCAGGGATTTCTTCCAACTTTGTCTTCTCTAATTTTTCAAATTGTGTTGGCAAATCTTCCTTAACATCCTTGATTCTTTCATCTTCCAAAACGAATTTTTTAACACCCGTATCAACTTCCTTTTGTTCTTCTAAGGCTTTCTTCCTGGCAGCTTCAGCCTCTTCATTGGCCTTTTGTTCTGCTAATTTCTTCTCTTCCAAGGATTTCTTCCGTTTTTCTTCCTCCTCCTGCTTCCTCTTTTGTTCATCATCTATCTTCTTTTGAGCAGATTCCTTTCTCTTCCTTGCCAATTCATCCATTTTTGCCTTTGCTTCATCAGCTTCTGCTTTTGCCTTTTCTTCAGCTTCACGTCGTTTCTTTAAGGCTTCTTCACGTTCCTTCTTTCTCTTCTCATCATCATCTTTCTTCGAATCATCGAGTTTCTTTGGAGGCTCTTCCTTTACGTCTTTCTTCTTTCCTTCCTCATCCTTCTTCTTAGCCAATAATTCATCTCTCCTCTTCTTAGCTTCATTTTCCTTCTTTTTCTTCCCTTCATCTTCCTTTAATTTTTTCTCTTCCGCCAGTTTTTTGGCTTTTTCCTTTTCTTCCTCCATCTTTTTCTTCATCAAGGACATTGGTTCCTTTTTAGTTTCGGGTGTCTTAGTTTCCTCTTCTTTTGGTTGTTTTGCAGGGATTTCTTCCAACTTTGTCTTCTCTAATTTTTCAAATTGTGTTGGCAAATCTTCCTTTACATCCTTGGTTCTTTCATCTTCCAAAACGAATTTTTTAACACCCGTATCAACTTCCTTTTGTTCTTCTAAGGCTTTCTTCCTGGCAGCTTCAGCCTCTTCATTGGCCTTTTGTTCTGCTAATTTCTTCTCTTCCAAGGATTTCTTCCGTTTTTCTTCCTCCTCCTGCTTCCTCTTTTGTTCATCATCTATCTTCTTTTGAGCAGACTCCTTTCTCTTCCTTGCCAATTCATCCATTTTTGCCTTTGCTTCATCAGCTTCTGCTTTTGCCTTTTCTTCAGCTTCACGTCGTTTCCTTATGGCTTCTTCACGTTCCTTCTTTCTCTTCTCATCATCATCTTTCTTCGAATCATCGAGTTTCTTTGGAGGCTCTTCCTTTACGTCTTTCTTTCCTTCATCATCCTTCTTCTTAGCCAATAATTCATCTCTCCTCTTCTTAGCTTCATTTTCCTTCTTTTTCTTCTCTTCATCTTCCTTTAATTTTTTCTCTTCCGCCAGTTTTTTGGCTTTTTCCTTTTCTTCCTCCATCTTTTTCTTCATTAAGGACATTGGTTCCTTTTTAGTTTCGGGTGTCTTAGTTTCCTCTTCTTTTGGTTGTTTTGCAGGGATTTCTTGCAACTTTGTCTTCTCTAATTTTTCAAATTGAGTTGGCAAATCTTCCTTAACATCCTTGGTTCTTTCATCTTCCAAAACGAATTTTTTAACACCCGTATCAACTTCCTTTTGTTCTTCTAAGGCTTTCTTCCTGGCAGCTTCAGCCTCTTCATTGGCCTTTTGTTCTGCTAATTTCTTCTCTTCCAAGGATTTCTTCCGTTTTTCTTCCTCCTCCTGCTTCCTCTTTTGTTCATCATCTATCTTCTTTTGAGCAGATTCCTTTCTCTTCCTTGCCAATTCATCCATTTTTGCCTTTGCTTCATCAGCTTCTGCTTTTGCCTTTTCTTCAGCTTCACGTCGTTTCTTTAAGGCTTCTTCACGTTCCTTCTTTCTCTTCTCATCATCATCTTTCTTCGAATCATCGAGTTTCTTTGGAGGCTCTTCCTTTACGTCTTTCTTCTTTCCTTCCTCATCCTTCTTCTTAGCCAATAATTCATCTCTCCTCTTCTTAGCTTCATTTTCCTTCTTTTTCTTCTCTTCATCTTCCTTTAATTTTTTCTCTTCCGCCAGTTTTTTGGCTTTTTCCTTTTCTTCCTCCATCTTTTTCTTCATCAAGGACATTGGTTCCTTTTTAGTTTCGGGTGTCTTAGTTTCCTCTTCTTTTGGTTGTTTTGCAGGGATTTCTTCCAACTTTGTCTTCTCTAATTTTTCAAATTGTGTTGGCAAATCTTCCTTTACATCCTTGGTTCTTTCATCTTCCAAAACGAATTTTTTAACACCCGTATCAACTTCCTTTTGTTCTTCTAAGGCTTTCTTCCTGGCAGCTTCAGCCTCTTCATTGGCCTTTTGTTCTGCTAATTTCTTCTCTTCCAAGGATTTCTTCCGTTTTTCTTCCTCCTCCTGCTTCCTCTTTTGTTCATCATCTATCTTCTTTTGAGCAGACTCCTTTCTCTTCCTTGCCAATTCATCCATTTTTGCCTTTGCTTCATCAGCTTCTGCTTTTGCCTTTTCTTCAGCTTCACGTCGTTTCCTTATGGCTTCTTCACGTTCCTTCTTTCTCTTCTCATCATCATCTTTCTTCGAATCATCGAGTTTCTTTGGAGGCTCTTCCTTTACGTCTTTCTTTCCTTCATCATCCTTCTTCTTAGCCAATAATTCATCTCTCCTCTTCTTAGCTTCATTTTCCTTCTTTTTCTTCTCTTCATCTTCCTTTAATTTTTTCTCTTCCGCCAGTTTTTTGGCTTTTTCCTTTTCTTCCTCCATCTTTTTCTTCATTAAGGACATTGGTTCCTTTTTAGTTTCGGGTGTCTTAGTTTCCTCTTCTTTTGGTTGTTTTGCAGGGATTTCTTGCAACTTTGTCTTCTCTAATTTTTCAAATTGAGTTGGCAAATCTTCCTTAACATCCTTGGTTCTTTCATCTTCCAAAACGAATTTTTTAACACCCGTATCAACTTCCTTTTGTTCTTCTAAGGCTTTCTTCCTGGCAGCTTCAGCCTCTTCATTGGCCTTTTGTTCTGCTAATTTCTTCTCTTCCAAGGATTTCTTCCGTTTTTCTTCCTCCTCCTGCTTCCTCTTTTGTTCATCATCTATCTTCTTTTGAGCAGATTCCTTTCTCTTCCTTGCCAATTCATCCATTTTTGCCTTTGCTTCATCAGCTTCTGCTTTTGCCTTTTCTTCAGCTTCACGTCGTTTCTTTAAGGCTTCTTCACGTTCCTTCTTTCTCTTCTCATCATCATCTTTCTTCGAATCATCGAGTTTCTTTGGAGGCTCTTCCTTTACGTCTTTCTTCTTTCCTTCCTCATCCTTCTTCTTAACCAATAATTCATCTCTCCTCTTCTTAGCTTCATTTTCCTTCTTCTTCTTCTCTTCATCTTCCTTTAATTTTTTCTCTTCCGCCAGTTTTTTGGCTTTTTCCTTTTCTTCCTCCATCTTTTTCTTCATTAAGGACATTGGTTCCTTTTTAGTTTCGGGTGTCTTAGTTTCCTCTTCTTTTGGTTGTTTTGCAGGGATTTCTTCCAACTTTGTCTTCTCTAATTTTTCAAATTGTGTTGGCAAATCTTCCTTAACATCCTTGATTCTTTCATCTTCCAAAACGAATTTTTTAACACCCGTATCAACTTCCTTTTGTTCTTCTAAGGCTTTCTTCCTGGCAGCTTCAGCCTCTTCATTGGCCTTTTGTTCTGCTAATTTCTTCTCTTCCAAGGATTTCTTCCGTTTTTCTTCCTCCTCCTGCTTCCTCTTTTGTTCATCATCTATCTTCTTTTGAGCAGATTCCTTTCTCTTCCTGGCCAATTCATCCATTTTTGCCTTTGCTTCATCAGCTTCTGCTTTTGCCTTTTCTTCAGCTTCACGTCGTTTCTTTAAGGCTTCTTCACGTTCCTTCTTTCTCTTCTCATCATCATCTTTCTTCGAATCATCGAGTTTCTTTGGAGGCTCTTCCTTTACGTCTTTCTTCTTTCCTTCCTCATCCTTCTTCTTAGCCAATAATTCATCTCTCCTCTTCTTAGCTTCATTTTCCTTCTTTTTCTTCTCTTCATCTTCCTTTAATTTTTTCTCTTCCGCCAGTTTTTTGGCTTTTTCCTTTTCTTCCTCCATCTTTTTCTTCATCAAGGACATTGGTTCCTTTTTAGTTTCGGGTGTCTTAGTTTCCTCTTCTTTTGGTTGTTTTGCAGGGATTTCTTCCAACTTTGTCTTCTCTAATTTTTCAAATTGTGTTGGCAAATCTTCCTTAACATCCTTGATTCTTTCATCTTCCAAAACGAATTTTTTAACACCCGTATCAACTTCCTTTTGTTCTTCTAAGGCTTTCTTCCTGGCAGCTTCAGCCTCTTCATTGGCCTTTTGTTCTGCTAATTTCTTCTCTTCCAAGGATTTCTTCCGTTTTTCTTCCTCCTCCTGCTTCCTCTTTTGTTCATCATCTATCTTCTTTTGAGCAGATTCCTTTCTCTTCCTTGCCAATTCATCCATTTTTGCCTTTGCTTCATCAGCTTCTGCTTTTGCCTTTTCTTCAGCTTCACGTCGTTTCTTTAAGGCTTCTTCACGTTCCTTCTTTCTCTTCTCATCATCATCTTTCTTCGAATCATCGAGTTTCTTTGGAGGCTCTTCCTTTACGTCTTTCTTCTTTCCTTCCTCATCCTTCTTCTTAGCCAATAATTCATCTCTCCTCTTCTTAGCTTCATTTTCCTTCTTTTTCTTCTCTTCATCTTCCTTTAATTTTTTCTCTTCCGCCAGTTTTTTGGCTTTTTCCTTTTCTTCCTCCATCTTTTTCTTCATTAAGGACATTGGTTCCTTTTTAGTTTCGGGTGTCTTAGTTTCCTCTTCTTTTGGTTGTTTTGCAGGGATTTCTTCCAACTTTGTCTTCTCTAATTTTTCAAATTGTGTTGGCAAATCTTCCTTAACATCCTTGATTCTTTCATCTTCCAAAACGAATTTTTTAACACCCGTATCAACTTCCTTTTGTTCTTCTAAGGCTTTCTTCCTGGCAGCTTCAGCCTCTTCATTGGCCTTTTGTTCTGCTAATTTCTTCTCTTCCAAGGATTTCTTCCGTTTTTCTTCCTCCTCCTGCTTCCTCTTTTGTTCATCATCTATCTTCTTTTGAGCAGATTCCTTTCTCTTCCTTGCCAATTCATCCATTTTTGCCTTTGCTTCATCAGCTTCTGCTTTTGCCTTTTCTTCAGCTTCACGTCGTTTCTTTAAGGCTTCTTCACGTTCCTTCTTTCTCTTCTCATCATCATCTTTCTTCGAATCATCGAGTTTCTTTGGAGGCTCTTCCTTTACGTCTTTCTTCTTTCCTTCCTCATCCTTCTTCTTAACCAATAATTCATCTCTCCTCTTCTTAGCTTCATTTTCCTTCTTCTTCTTCTCTTCATCTTCCTTTAATTTTTTCTCTTCCGCCAGTTTTTTGGCTTTTTCCTTTTCTTCCTCCATCTTTTTCTTCATTAAGGACATTGGTTCCTTTTTAGTTTCGGGTGTCTTAGTTTCCTCTTCTTTTGGTTGTTTTGCAGGGATTTCTTCCAACTTTGTCTTCTCTAATTTTTCAAATTGTGTTGGCAAATCTTCCTTAACATCCTTGATTCTTTCATCTTCCAAAACGAATTTTTTAACACCCGTATCAACTTCCTTTTGTTCTTCTAAGGCTTTCTTCCTGGCAGCTTCAGCTTCTTCATTGGCCTTTTGTTCTGCTAATTTCTTCTCTTCCAAGGATTTCTTCCTTTTTTCTGCTTCCTCTTCCTTTCTTTTATGCTTATCACCTAAGGCTTTTGGCATATCCTTCTTAATATCTATCGGTACTTCAGTAGAAGATTCTATTTCAACATTTTCCGGAACAATTTCTCCAACTTCTGATAGAATTTCTTCATCCTTTTCTGAAATCTTTATTCTGTCTTTCTTTTCAAGTGTTTCTTTAGGTTCTTTTATCTTTTCTTCAGTCCTTCCAAAGTCTTCGTGTTTTGGTTCTCTCTCAATTACGTCAATTTCCACTTCAGCACCCAAGAAGTCTTCCACTTTCTTCAGATCATTAAGCAACTCAGGCAAAGATTTTCCTTCAGGATGTATTTCATCAAGTAGTTCAAATGAGGATTTTTGTGCTTTTTTAAGGCGAGAGCTTTTATCTTCCTTTTCTGTTTCATCTTCGGAAATTTTTTCTTCAAGATTTACATCTTGAGCAAAGCTGACTTTTTGTTTTTCTTCTTGTGGTTCCGAAGCTTCTTTTATTTCCAAATCCTTTTGAGATGAGAGATCTTTAACGTCCTCCTTCTTTCCTTCCTCCTCTCTTTTCTTCGCCAGTAACTCATCCTTCTTCTTCTTAGCTTCATCTTCCTTCTTTCTCTTCTCTTCATCTTCCTTTATTTTCTTCTCTTCCGTCAGTTTTTTGGATTTTTCCTCCTCATCTTTTTTCTTCATTAAGCTGGGTTCTTTCTTTATTTCTTCATCTTTCTTCTCATCCTTTACTTTTATTTTATCTTCTACTGGTTTATCTTTCTCCATTTCTTTCGATTTTTCTTCTTCGAATTTAACTTCAATTACCTCTAATTCTTTCGAGGTTGGAGAAATCTTTACAGAAGGATCACCATACAATGAATTGATTTCCTAAAAACAAAAATTGTAGAGATAAAAAAATTCTTTAAAGCTTGCCTTTGGTATAAACAAAGCACTAGGAATTTTCTTTTTCTTCTTTTCTTCATCCCTTTTTTCTCCTGAAATTTTGGGAGAATCGGGAGCAGTTTCTTCTTGTTGGATTTCTGGTTGTTCTGTTTAAAAATTTTTTAAATAAATATGTATTATTTTTTCAAAACTTTTTTTCTATCTTGTACCTATTTTATTTTAAATATTTTTTTAATTTAAAAATTTTTAATTTTTTGTTAAATTAGCTAAAATAGACTAAAAATAGAGAACATAAAACATGCTTAAAAACAAGTATAAAAACAAATATAAAAACATAATTTTGCAAAACAAGTTATAAACAAAACATAAAACAAGCATAAAAACAACACACCTTTAACAAAAACTTGTTTGTTTAACAAAGAAACATTGGATAAAACATTAGACAAAACATTCAAAACAACATGTTTTGTAATTATTTCACCAAAAACATTAATTGCCTGAAGAACAATAGTATCTCCAACTTGTACGAGTTTTAGACTTTTTTGTAAGAGAGTTACTCCAAGTTTGTTTTGTTGTAATCGTTCAAGTTTGAACTGAAAAACAAAAAACATTCAAAACAAGCAAAACATTTAAAACAAACTTTTCTCCAAGGCTCTATTATTTTACAATTTCCACTTTGTTTTTCTATCCACATTTCTATATGAGGTAAAGGATCTCCTTTAATTACAAAATTTAAAAATTCTTTTCCGATTAAATTTAATTCTAAATTTTCTGCTGGTTTTTCAATTATTTTTGGGGTTTTATTAAAGTTTTGAGAAGGCGAGTCTTGTGTTGTTTCAATGTTATTTGTTGTAATTTTAATTTGTTTTAATGTTTTATTGGTGTTTGTTGATGTTTTTGGTGTTGGTTTGTCCTCTTCATTTTGCAAAACATCTAGTACAAAAACAATTGGTTTATACAAAGAAAAACAAGTTTGCCCTAAAGATTCAACACTAAATGAAGTCTTACTAAAACAAGTTGATCTTATGGGGGTTAAGACAAAATACCTAAATTTGAAGCCATCTTTTTCTCTAATTTCAATGTAATTTTTGATTTATCAAATCCGCCCTCATTGCTAGCAATAAAAACATAATCTCCAACAAGTTCAGTATCAAAGTTGGGAAATATTAACATAATTTCCCAACAATCACCAATCCGATCAACAAGAAATCGACACTTGGAAGGGTCATCACCTAGATGCATATCGTTGTGATAAATTGACATCTGAATTTCTTATTTTCTCAAAAACGATTTTTTATAATCAACCTTTGGCTCTACAGCTGAGACAAGTTCCAAATGAACAAATAGCCTTTTATTTAATTCTGCTACAATTTCTCTCTCTTTCGTTAAAAATTTGGGAGGAGAAATTAAAGAAGGGTCTTCCTCTCTCTCTTCATCAGCTTCTTCTTCCTCCTCCTCGGAAGAGCAATTAAAAGGTGAAAAACAAAATTCTTTTGATTCTTCAATATTGAAACGAACAGACTTCTTTAATGGACATGCTTCTATTGCTTCAATTCTCCTCTTCATTTTTTTCTCATCAAATTCGAAAATTGTAACATTTGGGGGTGGAAGTACTTTCAAAGGTTTAGCACAGTCATATTCAAAATGTCTTGATAATAAAAACACTTCGATAGCTTCATCTTCAGTTAGAGACTTTTGGAATGTTTCTGATAAATTTGTAAGTGAAGATGGGCTAAAATTAGTAGTAGATAATTGAGACTCTTTATCCTCAGTTTCATGTTTGTCTATGAGTTTTTGTATTATTTGTTTAACTAAAGTGTTGCTATCTGCTAGGTTCTCGTCTTGCTTTTCGATTTTTTTAAAATAATTTATTGGTCCATTAATTTCAGTTACTAATTTCGTTGGTTTTAAATCTTGAACATCGAATTTTGTCTCAGTTTTATTATCTTGAAACCTTGTTTCTTGAACTTCTAATTTTGTTTCAGCTTCATTCACCTGAAACTTTGCCTCTTGGATATTGAGTTTTGTTTCAGCTTTATTCTTCTGAAGTAGTAGAGCTTCGAATTTTTCTTCTGCTTTGTTCTTCTGAAGCATTACTTCTTCGTCGAGTTTTGCTTCAGCTTTATCCTTTTGAAACTTTGCTTCTTTAACTTCGAGTTTTGTTTCAGCTTCGGTCTTCTGAAGCAGCACTTCTTTAACTTCAAGCTTTGCTTCATCTTCATTCTTCTGAAACTTTGTTTTTCGAATATCAAGGGTTGCTTCAGCTATTAACTTTCGTTTATCTTCAGATTTATGTGTTGTCCCAGAGTTTGCTTCAGATTTAGTACTTGTTAATTTGAATTTGATTGGGTTTGAAGACTCGTTGTCTCCTTTTCTATTTGGTTTTCTATAATTTTTTTGTCTTATCATTGTTTCAGATTCAATTTTTTCTGGTTTGATTGCCTCAGCTTTAGTAATTGCTTCAGATGTAGTAATTGCGTTAGTTGCTTCAGATTTAGTAATTATTTCGGTTGCTTCAGATTTTGTATTTGCTTCAAGTTCAGTAAGTGCTTCAGTTTTATTAATAACTTCAGATTCAGTAATTACTTTCGATTTACTTGCTTCAGTTTTGTGTGCTTCTTTCTTCTTTGTTTTTGTTTTATTTGTACTTTCTTCCGATTTACTTAATTCTTTTTTATGTGTTTTTGCTTCAGAACAAGTAATATTAATTATTTCTGATTTACTTTTCACAGTTGCTTCTTTTTTACTTGTTTCATACTTCGTTCTCATTACTTCTTGCTCTTCTATTTTAGTTGCTTTTTTATTTTCAGATACCTCTAATAAACTCTCCGTTTTTATTACATTTTTATTTGAGACACATTCTTGCCTATTTGAATTCTGCTTCATCTCTTTCTTTTTCAATTGTCTTGCTTCAGAATTTTGATTTACTTCCTTCAACTCAGAATTGTCTTTCAAAAATGTTTCAAAATATGCTTCTTCAGAATGCTTCATTTCTAAATATATATTTGATTTCTCTGATTCAGAAATATGCTTCAATTCCAAATCCGATTTCATTTCATTTATTAATTTTGCTTCATTTATTTTCTCTATATCCTTTAAATTTGATTTGATTCCCGTTTTCTCATCAACAGCTTGCTTTGCTTTTTCTAAACATGCCTGCTTCAACTTTAATGGTTCAACGACTGATTTAGTTGCTTCAAGTTTTTTTGTTTCAGATTTGATTACTTTCTGTTCTCCTGTTTCAGATTTACTTGATTCGAGTATTTTTGCTTCATCTTTACCTTTCGCTTCATCTTTACCTTTCGCTTCATCTTTATTTTTTGCTTCATCTTTATTTTTTGCTTCACCTTTACTTTTTGCTTCATATTTACTTTCTGATTCATCTTTATTTTTTGCTTCATCTTTATTTTTCGCTTCATCGTTACTTTCTGCTTCATCTTTATTTTTTGCTTCATATTTACTTTCTGCTTTGTCCTTGCTTCCTGAATTAATTAATTTTGTTGCTTCACCAATTGCTTTATTATTTGTTTCATCTTTTTTCTCAAAATTTTTAAATTTTTCTCCACTCTTTAACGATTCAAAAACATTTTCATAAGCATAATTATTTGCTTCAATATTTTGTAAATAATTTTTAATAAAATCTGTAGATTTTTCTTTCTTTATTAAATTTTTAATTTTTGTTTCCACACACATAGAAGAGGATTCTTTATTTTCAAAAATTAAATCTTGAGTAGTTATTTCATTTTTAATTTTTTTGATTTTTGTTTTTGGCATTGAATGTCGTCTTAATTTGTTGACAACTTTAATTAAAAATAATATTTTTTAAATTTATAAAAATTAGGGGTTGCTCATAAGTAGAGGTAATGGATCAAGAAGTATAGACTGATAAAAATCTTGTTTGAAGTTTAAAAGGTTATCGAGATTAAACCAAAATTTCCGAATAATCGAGTATTTTTTCTTTAATTTTCCAAAATTATGGAATTTAATTTTTATCAAGATTTCTTCTTTTTTGGTTAAATTTAGGGATTAAATGAGCAACTTTCTAATTTATTTATTATTAAAAATTAAGAATAATTTAATTAAATTTCGACTTACTAACATCAAAATTAACCCTATAAAATGTATAAAATGAACCGTCATATTATTTTGTTAATATGTTTAAAAAAATTAAAAAAAAACAGCAAAAAACATGTTAATATAAAATAAAACAAAAATTAATTGTGCTTAATATTAAATATTTAATTTATAAATTAAAAATATTTTTTTTGTATAATTCATAATATTTTTAAAATTAATTTCTATTTAAATAATACTTTTTAAAATTTTTGTTATAATTTCTAAATTTTCTGAGAATATTTTCAATATTTTTTAAAATTATTAACATACCACCAATAGCATTTTCAACATCAATAATATCTAAAAATATTTTTTTTAATTAAATTAATTTATATAAAGATTTAATTATATGTTTAAAGAAAATTAATAAGTTATTTTTCTTGTTTTTCTTCCTATTTTTGTTTGCCCACACTTTAACTTGTAAGCTTCATATGATTTTTAAAAACGATAATAGAATAGTTAAAATAAATACTAAAAGTTAATAGAGATATTCAATGTTTACTTAAAGTAAAAAATTATATCTCTCTCTCTAATGATTGATTTTATTAAGTAAAAAATGTTGTAAAAATAGAAGGATAATGGAAAATTTCAAAAATTTTAAATTTAGAAAAAAATTTTTTTTCTGATACTAAAAGGGATAAGCTCAACCCCCTTAAAGCGTTCAACTTTCAGTGTTGACATTTTATTTTTAATTTAATAAACATCCATTTTTATTACTAATTTCACCAAGAAATTTAGAAAATTTTTGTCGTCACCTTTCTCTTCCTGTGCAAGCTTGTCCTTCACTTCCGGCACTTTTGCTAAACTAATCCTTTCAGAAATGTCCTAAAAATAATTTTGAAAATTTTTAAAAATTTCCCAAAAACCTTCAAGTTAGGTGAAATAGGTAAAATAGCTTCAATTTTATCATCTTTCTTCAAATCTTCCAAAATTACATCAACATCCATAAAGTCTTCTTCTGCTAATTGAACTGATGTTTCACTTTCTGCATACTCGATTTGTTCTAGTTCGATTATTCCGTCAGTGCTAGAAGCTTCTTCACCTGCTTCAATGTCAACATCAACGTTTAGGTATTGAGTGCCTAAGAAAGATTTTAAAAAATTACTTAAGTTGACTTCACACATCAACTTCGTTATAAGGCAGTCGGACCTCATAATAAGATAAACCCAATACATTATTATAGGGTATACCGTATTTTCTCGATTAACTCCCCTGGGGAATTAATATTTCAACTCATCCGTGAGATGGGGAATTATTCGAGAAATGGGAATTATTCGAGGGAGGGGAATTATTCAGGTTTTGACATGTGAACGTGCAGCAGGGTATTTGGGGTTGGGGAATTATTGTTTCAACCCATCCCTGGCATGGGGAATTAATCCAGGGTTGAGAATTATTTATGAAAATACGGTAATACTAGACATCTCTCAATTTAAGATATATTTTTAAAATATTGTTGAAAATTGGGTGATGGAAGCAGCTGCTTAATTGATACCCTCGAATTAAAATCTTGCTACAAGATAGAATGTATCTTGTATCTTGCTACAAGATACAACCAACAATAAATCCTTCTAGATTTCAACAAAAAAGTTTTCCCACCTCTTGGACTCTTGTCCCGACTAATTTTATTTATATCAAGTTGCGAAGGTGTTTGAACAGTCAATTCTTCCATTTCCTCGCCCTCTTCTTTTTGCTTCTTTGCTTGCTTCTTTACTTTTCGTTTTCTCTTTTCTGGTGCTTCTTCAACCTTTTCAGAAATCTCTTGAGTAATCTCTTCTGGTTTAGCTTCAGTAAGCTCAATTGAAGCAGAATCAAAGTCAGAATAAACAAATATTAATTCATTAGATTCTTCTTCTGGTTCACGAATCAAATGCTCCTCCATTTCGATTTCATTTATTTTCATATCGGAATTGAAGCAAACACCGATCCCTATGCGTTCAGTCTTCATTTTTTTCTGACGGAAAATTTTTGAGATTTCAGTGAAGTAATCTTGGTCATAATCTTCTTTACATATAAGGCAACTGAGTGGGAATTCAGATTGTTCATGAAGAGGTGAAAGAGACACATCAAGCTCTATGGAATTTCTAATTTTTGATAGTTTCTTCATGGATAATTCAGCCTTCTGCCTGGCTTCAGTTTCAGCCTTCTTTTTAGCATCATCTAACTTTTGCTTCTCTTGCTTCTGTTGTGCTTCAAGTAAAGCTTTTTGTTTTGCCTCAGCATCGGCTTTCTGCTTTGTTTCTAATTCAGCTTTTTTCTTTGCTTCAGGTTCTGCTGCTTTTTGTTTTGCTGCCTCGGCTTCAGCCTTCTGCCTGGCTTCAGTTTCAGCCTTCTTTTTAGCATCATCTAACTTTTGCTTCTCTTGCTTCTGTTGTGCTTCAAGTAAAGCTTTTTGTTTTGCCTCAGCATCGGCTTTCTGCTTTGTTTCTAATTCAGCTTTTTTCTTTGCTTCAGGTTCTGCTGCTTTTTGTTTTGCTGCCTCGGCTTCAGCCTTCTGCCTGGCTTCAGTTTCAGCCTTCTTTTTAGCATCATCTAACTTTTGCTTCTCTTGCTTCTGTTGTGCTTCAAGTTCAGCTTTTTGTTTTGCCTCAGCATCGGCTTTCTGCTTTGTTTCTAATTCAGCTTTTTTCTTTGCTTCAGGTTCTGCTGCTTTTTGTTTTGCTGCCTCGGCTTCAGCCATCTGCCTGGCTTCAGTTTCAGCCTTCTTTTTAGCATCATCTAACTTTTGCTTCTCTTGCTTCTGTTTTGCTTCAAGTTCAGCTTTTTGTTTTGCCTCAGCATCGGCTTTCTGCTTTGTTTCTAATTCAGCGTTTTTCTTTGCTTCAGGTTCTGCTGCTTTTTGTTTTGCTGCCTCGGCTTCAGCCTTCTGCCTGGCTTCAGTTTCAGCCTTCTTTTTAGCATCATCTAACTTTTGCTTCTCTTGCTTCTGTTTTGCTTCAAGTTCAGCTTTTTGTTTTGCCTCAGCATCGGCTTTCTGCTTTGTTTCTAATTCAGCTTTTTTCTTTGCTTCAGGTTCTGCTGCTTTTTGTTTTGCTGCCTCGGCTTCAGCCATCTGCCTGGCTTCAGTTTCAGCCTTCTTTTTAGCATCATCTAACTTTTGCTTCTCTTGCTTCTGTTTTGCTTCAAGTTCAGCTTTTTGTTTTGCCTCAGCATCGGCTTTCTGCTTTGTTTCTAATTCAGCGTTTTTCTTTGCTTCAGGTTCTGCTGCTTTTTGTTTTGCTGCCTCGGCTTCAGCCTTCTGCCTGGCTTCAGTTTCAGCCTTCTTTTTAGCATCATCTAACTTTTGCTTCTCTTGCTTCTGTTTTGCTTCAAGTTCAGCTTTTTGTTTTGCCTCAGTATCGGCTTTCTGCTTTGTTTCTAATTCAGCTTTTTTCTTTGCTTCAGGTTCTGCTGCTTTTTGTTTTGCTGCCTCGGCTTCAGCCTTCTGCCTGGCTTCAGTTTCAGCCTTCTTTTTAGCATCATCTAACTTTTGCTTCTCTTGCTTCTGTTTTGCTTCAAGTTCAGCTTTTTGTTTTGCCTCAGCATCGGCTTTCTGCTTTGTTTCTAATTCAGCTTTCTCCTTTGCTTCAGGTTCTGCTGCTTTTTGTTTTGCTGCCTCGGCTTCAGCCTTCTGCCTGGCTTCAGTTTCAGCCTTCTTTTTAGCATCATCTAACTTTTGCTTCTCTTGCTTCTGTTCTGCTTCAAGTTCAGCTTTTTGTTTTGCCTCAGCATCGGCTTTCTGCTTTGTTTCTAATTCAGCTTTTTCTTTGCTTCAGGTTCTGCTGCTTTTTGTTTTGCTGCCTCGGCTTCAGCCTTCTGCCTGGCTTCAGTTTCAGCCTTCTTTTTAGCATCATCTAACTTTTGCTTCTCTTGCTTCTGTTTTGCTTCAAGTTCAGCTTTTTGTTTTGCCTCAGTATCGGCTTTCTGCTTTGTTTCTAATTCAGCCTTCTCTTTGCTTCAGGTTCTGCTGCTTTTTGTTTTGCTGCCTCGGCTTCAGCCTTCTGCCTGGCTTCAGTTTCAGCCTTCTTTTTAGCATCATCTAACTTTTGCTTCTCTTGCTTCTGTTTTGCTTCAAGTTCAGCTTTTTGTTTTGCCTCAGCATCGGCTTTCTGCTTTGTTTCTAATTCAGCTTTTTTCTTTGCTTCAGGTTCTGCTGCTTTTTGTTTTGCTGCCTCGGCTTCAGCCTTCTGCCTGGCTTCAGTTTCAGCCTTCTTTTTAGCATCATCTAACTTTTGCTTCTCTTGCTTCTGTTCTGCTTCAAGTTCAGCTTTTTGTTTTGCCTCAGCATCGGCTTTCTGCTTTGTTTCTAATTCAGCTTTTTTCTTTGCTTCAGGTTCTGCTGCTTTTTGTTTTGCTGCCTCGGCTTCAGCCTTCTGCCTGGCTTCAGTTTCAGCCTTCTTTTTAGCATCATCTAACTTTTGCTTCTCTTGCTTCTGTTTTGCTTCAAGTTCAGCTTTTTGTTTTTCCTCAGCATCGGCTTTCTGCTTTGTTTCTAATTCAGCGTTTTTCTTTGCTTCAGGTTCTGCTGCTTTTTGTTTTGCTGCCTCGGCTTCAGCCTTCTGCCTGGCTTCAGTTTCAGCCTTCTTTTTAGCATCATCTAACTTTTGCTTCTCTTGCTTCTGTTTTGCTTCAAGTTCAGCTTTTTGTTTTGCCTCAGTATCGGCTTTCTGCTTTGTTTCTAATTCAGCTTTTTTCTTTGCTTCAGGTTCTGCTGCTTTTTGTTTTGCTGCCTCGGCTTCAGCCTTCTGCCTGGCTTCAGTTTCAGCCTTCTTTTTAGCATCATCTAACTTTTGCTTCTCTTGCTTCTGTTTTGCTTCAAGTTCAGCTTTTTGTTTTGCCTCAGCATCGGCTTTCTGCTTTGTTTCTAATTCAGCTTTTTTCTTTGCTTCAGGTTCTGCTGCTTTTTGTTTTGCTGCCTCGGCTTCAGCCTTCTGCCTGGCTTCAGTTTCAGCCTTCTTTTTAGCATCATCTAACTTTTGCTTCTCTTGCTTCTGTTCTGCTTCAAGTTCAGCTTTTTGTTTTGCCTCAGCATCGGCTTTCTGCTTTGTTTCTAATTCAGCTTTTTTCTTTGCTTCAGGTTCTGCTGCTTTTTGTTTTGCTGCCTCGGCTTCAGCCTTCTGCCTGGCTTCAGTTTCAGCCTTCTTTTTAGCATCATCTAACTTTTGCTTCTCTTGCTTCTGTTTTGCTTCAAGTTCAGCTTTTTGTTTTTCCTCAGCATCGGCTTTCTGCTTTGTTTCTAATTCAGCGTTTTTCTTTGCTTCAGGTTCTGCTGCTTTTTGTTTTGCTGCCTCGGCTTCAGCCTTCTGCCTGGCTTCAGTTTCAGCCTTCGTTTAGCATCATCTAACTTTTGCTTCTCTTGCTTCTGTTTTGCTTCAAGTTCAGCTTTTTGTTTTGCCTCAGCATCGGCTTTCTGCTTTGTTTCTAATTCAGCTTTTTTCTTTGCTTCAGGTTCTGCTGCTTTTTGTTTTGCTGCCTCGGCTTCAGCCTTCTGCCTGGCTTCAGTTTCAGCCTTCTTTTTAGCATCATCTAACTTTTGCTTCTCTTGCTTCTGTTTTGCTTCAAGTTCAGCTTTTTGTTTTTCCTCAGCATCGGCTTTCTGCTTTGTTTCTAATTCAGCGTTTTTCTTTGCTTCAGGTTCTGCTGCTTTTTGTTTTGCTGCCTCGGCTTCAGCCTTCTGCCTGGCTTCAGTTTCAGCCTTCTTTTTAGCATCATCTAACTTTTGCTTCTCTTGCTTCTGTTTTGCTTCAAGTTCAGCTTTTTGTTTTGCCTCAGCATCGGCTTTCTGCTTTGTTTCTAATTCAGCTTTTTTCTTTGCTTCAGGTTCTGCTGCTTTTTGTTTTGCTGCCTCGGCTTCAGCCTTCTGCCTGGCTTCAGTTTCAGCCTTCTTTTTAGCATCATCTAACTTTTGCTTCTCTTGCTTCTGTTTTGCTTCAAGTTCAGCTTTTTGTTTTGCCTCAGCATCGGCCTTCTGCTTTGTTTCTAATTCAGCTTTCTTCTTTGCTTCAGGTTCTGCTGCTTTTTGTTTTGCTGCCTCGGCTTCAGCCTTCTGCCTGGCTTCAGTTTCAGCCTTCTTTTTAGCATCATCTAACTTTTGCTTCTCTTGCTTCTGTTTTGCTTCAAGTTCAGCTTTTTGTTTTGCCTCAGCATCGGCTTTCTGCTTTGTTTCTAATTCAGCTTTTTTCTTTGCTTCAGGTTCTGCTGCTTTTTGTTTTGCTGCCTCGGCTTCAGCCTTCTGCCTGGCTTCAGTTTCAGCCTTCTTTTTAGCATCATCTAACTTTTGCTTCTCTTGCTTCTGTTTTGCTTCAAGTTCAGCTTTTTGTTTTGCCTCAGCATCGGCTTTCTGCTTTGTTTCTAATTCAGCTTTTTTCTTTGCTTCAGGTTCTGCTGCTTTTTGTTTTGCTGCCTCGGCTTCAGCCTTCTGCCTGGCTTCAGTTTCAGCCTTCTTTTTAGCATCATCTAACTTTTGCTTCTCTTGCTTCTGTTTTGCTTCAAGTTCAGCTTTTTGTTTTGCCTCAGCATCGGCTTTCTGCTTTGTTTCTAATTCAGCTTTTTTCTTTGCTTCAGGTTCTGCTGCTTTTTGTTTTGCTGCCTCGGCTTCAGCCTTCTGCCTGGCTTCAGTTTCAGCCTTCTTTTTAGCATCATCTAACTTTTGCTTCTCTTGCTTCTGTTTTGCTTCAAGTTCAGCTTTTTGTTTTGCCTCAGCATCGGCTTTCTGCTTTGTTTCTAATTCAGCTTTTTTCTTTGCTTCAGGTTCTGCTGCTTTTTGTTTTGCTGCCTCGGCTTCAGCCTTCTGCCTGGCTTCAGTTTCAGCCTTCTTTTTAGCATCATCTAACTTTTGCTTCTCTTGCTTCTGTTTTGCTTCAAGTTCAGCTTTTTGTTTTGCCTCAGCATCGGCTTTCTGCTTTGTTTCTAATTCAGCTTTTTTCTTTGCTTCAGGTTCTGCTGCTTTTTGTTTTGCTGCCTCGGCTTCAGCCTTCTGCCTGGCTTCAGTTTCAGCCTTCTTTTTAGCATCATCTAACTTTTGCTTCTCTTGCTTCTGTTTTGCTTCAAGTTCAGCTTTTTGTTTTGCCTCAGCATCGGCTTTCTGCTTTGTTTCTAATTCAGCTTTTTTCTTTGCTTCAGGTTCTGCTGCTTTTTGTTTTGCTGCCTCGGCTTCAGCCTTCTGCCTGGCTTCAGTTTCAGCCTTCTTTTTAGCATCATCTAACTTTTGCTTCTCTTGCTTCTGTTTTGCTTCAAGTTCAGCTTTTTGTTTTGCCTCAGCATCGGCTTTCTGCTTTGTTTCTAATTCAGCTTTTTTCTTTGCTTCAGGTTCTGCTGCTTTTTGTTTTGCTGCCTCGGCTTCAGCCTTCTGCCTGGCTTCAGTTTCAGCCTTCTTTTTAGCATCATCTAACTTTTGCTTCTCTTGCTTCTGTTTTGCTTCAAGTTCAGCTTTTTGTTTTGCCTCAGCATCGGCTTTCTGCTTTGTTTCTAATTCAGCTTTTTTCTTTGCTTCAGGTTCTGCTGCTTTTTGTTTTGCTGCCTCGGCTTCAGCCTTCTGCCTGGCTTCAGTTTCAGCCTTCTTTTTAGCATCATCTAACTTTTGCTTCTCTTGCTTCTGTTTTGCTTCAAGTTCAGCTTTTTGTTTTGCCTCAGCATCGGCTTTCTGCTTTGTTTCTAATTCAGCTTTTTTCTTTGCTTCAGGTTCTGCTGCTTTTTGTTTTGCTGCCTCGGCTTCAGCCTTCTGCCTGGCTTCAGTTTCAGCCTTCTTTTTAGCATCATCTAACTTTTGCTTCTCTTGCTTCTGTTTTGCTTCAAGTTCAGCTTTTTGTTTTGCCTCAGCATCGGCTTTCTGCTTTGTTTCTAATTCAGCTTTTTTCTTTGCTTCAGGTTCTGCTGCTTTTTGTTTTGCTGCCTCGGCTTCAGCCTTCTGCCTGGCTTCAGTTTCAGCCTTCTTTTTAGCATCATCTAACTTTTGCTTCTCTTGCTTCTGTTTTGCTTCAAGTTCAGCTTTTTGTTTTGCCTCAGTATCGGCTTTCTGCTTTGTTTCTAATTCAGCTTCGTTCTTTGCTTCAGGTTCTGCTGCTTTTTGTTTTGCTGCCTCGGCTTCAGCCTTCTGCCTGGCTTCAGTTTCAGCCTTCTTTTTAGCATCATCTAACTTTTGCTTCTCTTGCTTCTGTTTTGCTTCAAGTTCAGCTTTTTGTTTTGCCTCAGCATCGGCTTTCTGCTTTGTTTCTAATTCAGCTCTTTTCTTTGCTTCAGGTTCTGCTGCTTTTTGTTTTGCTGCCTCGGCTTCAGCCTTCTGCTTAGCTTCAGTTTCAGCCTTCTTTTTAGCATCATCTAACTTTTGCTTCTCTTGCTTCTGTTTTGCTTCAAGTTCAGCTTTTTGTTTTGCCTCAGCATCGGCTTTCTGCTTTGTTTCTAATTCAGCTTTTTTCTTTGCTTCAGGTTCTGCTGCTTTTTGTTTTGCTGCCTCGGCTTCAGCCTTCTGCCTGGCTTCAGTTTCAGCCTTCTTTTTAGCATCATCTAACTTTTGCTTCTCTTGCTTCTGTTTTGCTTCAAGTTCAGCTTTTTGTTTTGCCTCAGCATCGGCTTTCTGCTTTGTTTCTAATTCAGTTCTCTCTTTGCTTCAGGTTCTGCTGCTTTTTGTTTTGCTGCCTCGGCTTCAGCCTTCTGCCTGGCTTCAGTTTCAGCCTTCTTTTTAGCATCATCTAACTTTTGCTTCTCTTGCTTCTGTTTTGCTTCAAGTTCAGCTTTTTGTTTTGCCTCAGCATCGGCTTTCTGCTTTGTTTCTAATTCAGCTTTTTTCTTTGCTTCAGGTTCTGCTGCTTTTTGTTTTGCTGCCTCGGCTTCAGCCTTCTGCCTGGCTTCAGTTTCAGCCTTCTTTTTAGCATCATCTAACTTTTGCTTCTCTTGCTTCTGTTTTGCTTCAAGTTCAGCTTTTTGTTTTGCCTCAGCATCGGCTTTCTGCTTTGTTTCTAATTCAGCTTTTTTCTTTGCTTCAGGTTCTGCTGCTTTTTGTTTTGCTGCCTCGGCTTCAGCCTTCTGCCTGGCTTCAGTTTCAGCCTTCTTTTTAGCATCATCTAACTTTTGCTTCTCTTGCTTCTGTTTTGCTTCAAGTTCAGCTTTTTGTTTTGCCTCAGCATCGGCTTTCTGCTTTGTTTCTAATTCAGCTTTTTTCTTTGCTTCAGGTTCTGCTGCTTTTTGTTTTGCTGCCTCGGCTTCAGCCTTCTGCCTGGCTTCAGTTTCAGCCTTCTTTTTAGCATCATCTAACTTTTGCTTCTCTTGCTTCTGTTTTGCTTCAAGTTCAGCTTTTTGTTTTGCCTCAGCATCGGCTTTCTGCTTTGTTTCTAATTCAGCTTTTTTCTTTGCTTCAGGTTCTGCTGCTTTTTGTTTTGCTGCCTCGGCTTCAGCCTTCTGCCTGGCTTCAGTTTCAGCCTTCTTTTTAGCATCATCTAACTTTTGCTTCTCTTGCTTCTGTTTTGCTTCAAGTTCAGCTTTTTGTTTTGCCTCAGTATCGGCTTTCTGCTTTGTTTCTAATTCAGCTTTTTTCTTTGCTTCAGGTTCTGCTGCTTTTTGTTTTGCTGCCTCGGCTTCAGCCTTCTGCCTGGCTTCAGTTTCAGCCTTCTTTTTAGCATCATCTAACTTTTGCTTCTCTTGCTTCTGTTTTGCTTCAAGTTCAGCTTTTTGTTTTGCCTCAGCATCGGCTTTCTGCTTTGTTTCTAATTCAGCTTTTTTCTTTGCTTCAGGTTCTGCTGCTTTTTGTTTTGATGCCTCGGCTTCAGCCTTCTGCCTGGCTTCAGTTTCAGCCTTCTTTTTAGCATCATCTAACTTTTGCTTCTCTTGCTTCTGTTCTGCTTCAAGTTCAGCTTTTTGTTTTGCCTCAGCATCGGCTTTCTGCTTTGTTTCTAATTCAGCTTTTTTCTTTGCTTCAGGTTCTGCTGCTTTTTGTTTTGCTGCCTCGGCTTCAGCCTTCTGCCTGGCTTCAGTTTCAGCCTTCTTTTTAGCATCATCTAACTTTTGCTTCTCTTGCTTCTGTTTTGCTTCAAGTTCAGCTTTTTGTTTTTCCTCAGCATCGGCTTTCTGCTTTGTTTCTAATTCAGCGTTTTTCTTTGCTTCAGGTTCTGCTGCTTTTTGTTTTGCTGCCTCGGCTTCAGCCTTCTGCCTGGCTTCAGTTTCAGCCTTCTTTTTAGCATCATCTAACTTTTGCTTCTCTTGCTTCTGTTTTGCTTCAAGTTCAGCTTTTTGTTTTGCCTCAGCATCGGCTTTCTGCTTTGTTTCTAATTCAGCTTTTTTCTTTGCTTCAGGTTCTGCTGCTTTTTGTTTTGCTGCCTCGGCTTCAGCCTTCTGCCTGGCTTCAGTTTCAGCCTTCTTTTTAGCATCATCTAACTTTTGTTTCTCTTGCTTCTGTTGTGCTTCAAGTTCAGCTTTTTGTTTTGCCTCAGCATCGGCTTTCTGCTTTGTTTCTAATTCAGCTTTTTTCTTTGCTTCAGGTTCTGCTGCTTTTTGTTTTGCTGCCTCGGCTTCAGCCTTCTGCCTGGCTTCAGTTTCAGCCTTCTTTTTAGCATCATCTAACTTTTGCTTCTCTTGCTTCTGTTTTGCTTCAAGTTCAGCTTTTTGTTTTGCCTCAGCATCGGCTTTCTGCTTTGTTTCTAATTCAGCTTTTTTCTTTGCTTCAGGTTCTGCTGCTTTTTGTTTTGCTGCCTCGGCTTCAGCCTTCTGCCTGGCTTCAGTTTCAGCCTTCTTTTTAGCATCATCTAACTTTTGCTTCTCTTGCTTCTGTTTTGCTTCAAGTTCAGCTTTTTGTTTTGCCTCAGCATCGGCTTTCTGCTTTGTTTCTAATTCAGCTTTTTTCTTTGCTTCAGGTTCTGCTGCTTTTTGTTTTGCTGCCTCGGCTTCAGCCTTCTGCCTGGCTTCAGTTTCAGCCTTCTTTTTAGCATCATCTAACTTTTGCTTCTCTTGCTTCTGTTTTGCTTCAAGTTCAGCTTTTTGTTTTGCCTCAGCATCGGCTTTCTGCTTTGTTTCTAATTCAGCTTTTTTCTTTGCTTCAGGTTCTGCTGCTTTTTGTTTTGCTGCCTCGGCTTCAGCCTTCTGCCTGGCTTCAGTTTCAGCCTTCTTTTTAGCATCATCTAACTTTTGCTTCTCTTGCTTCTGTTGTGCTTCAAGTTCAGCTTTTTGTTTTGCCTCAGCATCGGCTTTCTGCTTTGTTTCTAATTCAGCTTTTTTCTTTGCTTCAGGTTCTGCTGCTTTTTGTTTTGCTGCCTTGGCTTCAGCCTTCTGCCTGGCTTCAGTTTCAGCCTTCTTTTTAGCATCATCTAACTTTTGCTTCTCTTGCTTCTGTTTTGCTTCAAGTTCAGCTTTTTGTTTTGCCTCAGCATCGTCTTTCTGCTTTGTTTCTAATTCAGCGTTTTTCTTTGCTTCAGGTTCTGCTGCTTTTTGTTCTGCTGCCTCGGCTTCAGCCTTCTGCCTGGCTTCAGTTTCAGCCTTCTTTTTAGCAACATCTAACTTTTGCTTCTCTTGCTTCTGTTTTGCTTCAAGTTCAGCTTTTTGTTTTGCCTCAGCATCGGCTTTCTGCTTTGTTTCTAATTCAGCTTTTTTCTTTGCTTCAGGTTCTGCTGCTTTTTGTTTTGCTGCCTCGGCTTCAGCCTTCTGCCTGGCTTCAGTTTCAGCCTTCTTTTTAGCATCATCTAACTTTTGCTTCTCTTGCTTCTGTTGTGCTTCAAGTTCAGCTTTTTGTTTTGCCTCAGCATCGGCTTTCTGCTTTGTTTCTAATTCAGCTTTTTTCTTTGCTTCAGGTTCTGCTGCTTTTTGTTTTGCCTCAGCATCGGCTTTCTGCTTTGTTTCTAATTCAGCTTTTTTCTTTGCTTCAGGTTCTGCTGCTTTTTGTTTTGCTGCCTCGGCTTCAGTCTTCTGCCTGGCTTCAGTTTCAGCCTTCTTTTTAGCATCATCTAACTTTTGCTTCTCTTGCTTCTGTTGTGCTTCAAGTTCAGCTTTTTGTTTTGCCTCAGCATCGGCTTTCTGCTTTGTTTCTAATTCAGCTTTTTTCTTTGCTTCAGGTTCTGCTGCCTTCTTTTTAGCATCATCTAACTTTTGCTTCTCTTGCTTCTGTTTTGCTTCAAGTTCAGCTTTTTGTTTTGCCTCAGCATCGGCTTTCTGCTTTGTTTCTAATTCAGCTTTTTTCTTTGCTTCAGGTTCTGCTGCTTTTTGTTTTGCTGCCTCGGCTTCAGCCTTCTGCCTGGCTTCAGTTTCAGCCTTCTTTTTAGCATCATCTAACTTTTGCTTCTCTTGCTTCTGTTTTGCTTCAAGTTCAGCTTTTTGTTTTGCCTCAGCATCGGCTTTCTGCTTTGTTTCTAATTCAGCTTTTTGCTTTGCTTCAGATTCTGCTGCTTTTTGTTTTGCAGCCTCGGCTTCAGCCTTCTGCTTAGCTTCAGTTTCAGCCTTCTTTTTAGCATCATCTAACTTTTGCTTCTCTTGCTTCTGTTTTGCTTCAAGTTCAGCTTTTTGTTTTGCCTCAGCATCGGCTTTCTGCTTTGTTTCTAATTCAGCTTTTTTCTTTGCTTCAGGTTCTGCTGCTTTTTGTTTTGCTGCCTCGGCTTCAGCCTTCTGCCTGGCTTCAGTTTCAGCCTTCTTTTTAGCATCATCTAACTTTTGCTTCTCTTGCTTCTGTTTTGCTTCAAGTTCAGCTTTTTGTTTTGCCTCAGCATCGGCTTTCTGCTTTGTTTCTAATTCAGCTTTTTGCTTTGCTTCAGGTTCTGCTGCTTTTTGTTTTGCAGCCTCGGCTTCAGCCTTCTGCTTAGCTTCAGTTTCAGCCTTCTTTTTAGCATCATCTAACTTTTGCTTCTCTTGCTTCTGTTTTGCTTCAAGTTCAGCTTTTTGTTTTGCCTCAGCATCGGCTTTCTGCTTTGTTTCTAATTCAGCTTTTTCTTTGCTTCAGGTTCTGCTGCTTTTTGTTTTGCAGCCTCGGCTTCAGCCTTCTGCTTAGCTTCAGTTTCAGCCTTCTTTTTAGCATCATCTAACTTTTGCTTCTCTTGCTTCTGTTTTGCCTCAGCATCGGCTTTCTGCTTTGTTTCTAATTCAGCTTTTTTCTTTGCTTCAGGTTCTGCTGCTTTTTGTTTTGCTGCCTCGGCTTCAGCCTTCTGCCTGGCTTCAGTTTCAGCCTTCTTTTTAGCATCATCTAACTTTTGCTTCTCTTGCTTCTGTTTTGCTTCAAGTTCAGCTTTTTGTTTTGCCTCAGCATCGGCTTTCTGCTTTGTTTCTAATTCAGCTTTTTTCTTTGCTTCAGGTTCTGCTGCTTTTTGTTTTGCTGCCTCGGCTTCAGCCTTCTGCCTGGCTTCAGTTTCAGCCTTCTTTTTAGCATCATCTAACTTTTGCTTCTCTTGCTTCTGTTTTGCTTCAAGTTCAGCTTTTTGTTTTGCCTCAGCATCGGCTTTCTGCTTTGTTTCTAATTCAGCTTTTTTCTTTGCTTCAGGTTCTGCTGCTTTTTGTTTTGCAGCCTCGGCTTCAGCCTTCTGCTTAGCTTCAGTTTCAGCCTTCTTTTTAGCATCATCTAACTTTTGCTTCTCTTGCTTCTGTTTTGCCTCAGCATCGGCTTTCTGCTTTGTTTCTAATTCAGCTTTTTTCTTTGCTTCAGGTTCTGCTGCTTTTTGTTTTGCTGCCTCGGCTTCAGCCTTCTGCCTGGCTTCAGTTTCAGCCTTCTTTTTAGCATCATCTAACTTTTGCTCCTCTTGCTTCTGTTTTGCTTCAAGTTCAGCTTTTTGTTTTGCCTCAGCATCGGCTTTCTGCTTTGTTTCTAATTCAGCTTTTTTCTTTGCTTCAGGTTCTGCTGCTTTTTGTTTTGCTGCCTCGGCTTCAGCCTTCTGCCTGGCTTCAGTTTCAGCCTTCTTTTTAGCATCATCTAACTTTTGCTTCTCTTGCTTCTGTTTTGCTTCAAGTTCAGCTTTTTGTTTTGCCTCAGCATCGGCTTTCTGCTTTGTTTCTAATTCAGCTTTTTGCTTTGCTTCAGATTCTGCTGCTTTTTGTTTTGCAGCCTCGGCTTCAGCCTTCTGCTTAGCTTCAGTTTCAGCCTTCTTTTTAGCATCATCTAACTTTTGCTTCTCTTGCTTCTGTTTTGCTTCAAGTTCAGCTTTTTGTTTTGCCTCAGCATCGGCTTTCTGCTTTGTTTCTAATTCAGCTTTTTTCTTTGCTTCAGGTTCTGCTGCTTTTTGTTTTGCTGCCTCGGCTTCAGCCTTCTGCCTGGCTTCAGTTTCAGCCTTCTTTTTAGCATCATCTAACTTTTGCTTCTCTTGCTTCTGTTTTGCTTCAAGTTCAGCTTTTTGTTTTGCCTCAGCATCGGCTTTCTGCTTTGTTTCTAATTCAGCTTTTTGCTTTGCTTCAGGTTCTGCTGCTTTTTGTTTTGCAGCCTCGGCTTCAGCCTTCTGCTTAGCTTCAGTTTCAGCCTTCTTTTTAGCATCATCTAACTTTTGCTTCTCTTGCTTCTGTTTTGCTTCAAGTTCAGCTTTTTGTTTTGCCTCAGCATCGGCTTTCTGCTTTGTTTCTAATTCAGCTTTTTTCTTTGCTTCAGGTTCTGCTGCTTTTTGTTTTGCAGCCTCGGCTTCAGCCTTCTGCTTAGCTTCAGTTTCAGCCTTCTTTTTAGCATCATCTAACTTTTGCTTCTCTTGCTTCTGTTTTGCCTCAGCATCGGCTTTCTGCTTTGTTTCTAATTCAGCTTTTTCTTTGCTTCAGGTTCTGCTGCTTTTTGTTTTGCTGCCTCGGCTTCAGCCTTCTGCCTGGCTTCAGTTTCAGCCTTCTTTTTAGCATCATCTAACTTTTGCTTCTCTTGCTTCTGTTTTGCTTCAAGTTCAGCTTTTTGTTTTGCCTCAGCATCGGCTTTCTGCTTTGTTTCTAATTCAGCTTTTTTCTTTGCTTCAGGTTCTGCTGCTTTTTGTTTTGCTGCCTCGGCTTCAGCCTTCTGCCTGGCTTCAGTTTCAGCCTTCTTTTTAGCATCATCTAACTTTTGCTTCTCTTGCTTCTGTTTTGCTTCAAGTTCAGCTTTTTGTTTTGCCTCAGCATCGGCTTTCTGCTTTGTTTCTAATTCAGCTTTTTTCTTTGCTTCAGGTTCTGCTGCTTTTTGTTTTGCAGCCTCGGCTTCAGCCTTCTGCTTAGCTTCAGTTTCAGCCTTCTTTTTAGCATCATCTAACTTTTGCTTCTCTTGCTTCTGTTTTGCCTCAGCATCGGCTTTCTGCTTTGTTTCTAATTCAGCTTTTTTCTTTGCTTCAGGTTCTGCTGCTTTTTGTTTTGCTGCCTCGGCTTCAGCCTTCTGCCTGGCTTCAGTTTCAGCCTTCTTTTTAGCATCATCTAACTTTTGCTTCTCTTGCTTCTGTTTTGCTTCAAGTTCAGCTTTTTGTTTTGCCTCAGCATCGGCTTTCTGCTTTGTTTCTAATTCAGCTTTTTTCTTTGCTTCAGGTTCTGCTGCTTTTTGTTTTGCTGCCTCGGCTTCAGCCTTCTGCCTGGCTTCAGTTTCAGCCTTCTTTTTAGCATCATCTAACTTTTGCTTCTCTTGCTTCTGTTTTGCTTCAAGTTCAGCTTTTTGTTTTGCCTCAGCATCGGCTTTCTGCTTTGTTTCTAATTCAGCTTTTTTCTTTGCTTCAGGTTCTGCTGCTTTTTGTTTTGCTGCCTCGGCTTCAGCCTTCTGCCTGGCTTCAGTTTCAGCCTTCTTTTTAGCATCATCTAACTTTTGCTTCTCTTGCTTCTGTTTTGCTTCAAGTTCAGCTTTTTGTTTTGCCTCAGCATCGGCTTTCTGCTTTGTTTCTAATTCAGCTTTTTGCTTTGCTTCAGGTTCTGCTGCTTTTTGTTTTGCAGCCTCGGCTTCAGCCTTCTGCTTAGCTTCAGTTTCAGCCTTCTTTTTAGCATCATCTAACTTTTGCTTCTCTTGCTTCTGTTTTGCTTCAAGTTCAGCTTTTTGTTTTGCCTCAGCATCGGCTTTCTGCTTTGTTTCTAATTCAGCCGTTTTTTTTGCTTCAGGTTCTGCTGCTTTTTGTTTTGCAGCCTCGGCTTCAGCCTTCTGCTTAGCTTCAGTTTCAGCCTTCTTTTTAGCATCATCTAACTTTTGCTTCTCTTGCTTCTGTTTTGCTTCAAGTTCAGCTTTTTGTTTTGCCTCAGCATCGGCTTTCTGCTTTGTTTCTAATTCAGCTGTTTTCTTTGCTTCAGGTTCTGCTGCTTTTTGTTTTGCAGCCTCGGCTTCAGCCTTCTGCTTAGCTTCAGTTTCAGCCTTCTTTTTAGCATCATCTAACTTTTGCTTCTCTTGCTTCTGTTTTGCTTCAAGTTCAGCTTTTTGTTTTGCCTCAGCATCGGCTTTCTGCTTTGTTTCTAATTCAGCTTTTTCTTTGCTTCAGGTTCTGCTGCTTTTTGTTTTGCAGCCTCGGCTTCAGCCTTCTGCTTAGCTTCAGTTTCAGCCTTCTTTTTAGCATCATCTAACTTTTGCTTCTCTTGCTTCTGTTTTGCTTCAAGTTCAGCTTTTTGTTTTGCCTCAGCATCGGCTTTCTGCTTTGTTTCTAATTCAGCTTTTTCTTTGCTTCAGGTTCTGCTGCTTTTTGTTTTGCAGCCTCGGCTTCAGCCTTCTGCTTAGCTTCAGTTTCAGCATTCTTTTTAGCATCATCTAACTTTTGCTTCTCTTGCTTCTGTTTTGCCTCAAGTTCAGCTTTTTGTTTTGCCTCAGCATCGGCTTTCTGCTTTGTTTCTAATTCAGCTTTTTTCTTTGCTTCAGGTTCTGCTGCTTTTTGTTTTGCTGCCTCGGCTTCAGCCTTCTGCCTGGCTTCAGTTTCAGCCTTCTTTTTAGCATCATCTAACTTTTGCTTCTCTTGCTTCTGTTTTGCTTCAAGTTCAGCTTTTTGTTTTGCCTCAGCATCGGCTTTCTGCTTTGTTTCTAATTCAGCTTTTTTCTTTGCTTGAGGTTCTGCTGCTTTTTGTTTTGCTGCCTCGGCTTCAGCCTTCTGCCTGGCTTCAGTTTCAGCCTTCTTTTTAGCATCATCTAACTTTTGCTTCTCTTGCTTCTGTTTTGCTTCAAGTTCAGCTTTTTGTTTTGCCTCAGCATCGGCTTTCTGCTTTGTTTCTAATTCAGCTTTTTTCTTTGCTTCAGGTTCTGCTGCTTTTTGTTTTGCAGCCTCGGCTTCAGCCTTCTGCTTAGCTTCAGTTTCAGCCTTCTTTTTAGCATCATCTAACTTTTGCTTCTCTTGCTTTTGTTTTGCTTCAAGTTCAGCTTTTTGTTTTGCCTCAGCATCGGCTTTCTGCTTTGTTTCTAATTCAGCTTTTTTCTTTGCTTCAGGTTCTGCTGCTTTTTGTTTTGCAGCCTCGGCTTCAGCCTTCTGCTTAGCTTCAGTTTCAGCCTTCTTTTTAGCATCATCTAACTTTTGCTTCTCTTGCTTCTGTTTTGCTTCAAGTTCAGCTTTTTGTTTTGCCTCAGCATCGGCTTTCTGCTTTGTTTCTAATTCAGCTTTTTTCTTTGCTTCAGGTTCTGCTGCTTTTTGTTTTGCAGCCTCGGCTTCAGCCTTCTGCTTAGCTTCAGTTTCAGCATTCTTTTTAGCATCATCTAACTTTTGCTTCTCTTGCTTCTGTTTTGCCTCAAGTTCAGCTTTTTGTTTTGCCTCAGCATCGGCTTTCTGCTTTGTTTCTAATTCAGCTTTTTTCTTTGCTTCAGGTTCTGCTGCTTTTTGTTTTGCTGCCTCGGCTTCAGCCTTCTGCCTGGCTTCAGTTTCAGCCTTCTTTTTAGCATCATCTAACTTTTGCTTCTCTTGCTTCTGTTTTGCTTCAAGTTCAGCTTTTTGTTTTGCCTCAGCATCGGCTTTCTGCTTTGTTTCTAATTCAGCTTTTTTCTTTGCTTCAGGTTCTGCTGCTTTTTGTTTTGCAGCCTCGGCTTCAGCCTTCTGCTTAGCTTCAGTTTCAGCCTTCTTTTTAGCATCATCTAACTTTTGCTTCTCTTGCTTCTGTTTTGCTTCAAGTTCAGCTTTTTGTTTTGCCTCAGCATCGGCTTTCTGCTTTGTTTCTAATTCAGCTTTTTCTTTGCTTCAGGTTCTGCTGCTTTTTGTTTTGCAGCCTCGGCTTCAGCCTTCTGCTTAGCTTCAGTTTCAGCCTTCTTTTTAGCATCATCTAACTTTTGCTTCTCTTGCTTCTGTTTTGCTTCAAGTTCAGCTTTTTGTTTTGCCTCAGCATCGGCTTTCTGCTTTGTTTCTAATTCAGCTTTTTTCTTTGCTTCAGGTTCTGCTGCTTTTTGTTTTGCAGCCTCGGCTTCAGCCTTCTGCTTAGCTTCAGTTTCAGCATTCTTTTTAGCATCATCTAACTTTTGCTTCTCTTGCTTCTGTTTTGCCTCAAGTTCAGCTTTTTGTTTTGCCTCAGCATCGGCTTTCTGCTTTGTTTCTAATTCAGCTTTTTTCTTTGCTTCAGGTTCTGCTGCTTTTTGTTTTGCTGCCTCGGCTTCAGCCTTCTGCCTGGCTTCAGTTTCAGCCTTCTTTTTAGCATCATCTAACTTTTGCTTCTCTTGCTTCTGTTTTGCTTCAAGTTCAGCTTTTTGTTTTGCCTCAGCATCGGCTTTCTGCTTTGTTTCTAATTCAGCTTTTTTCTTTGCTTCAGGTT
Source organism: Meloidogyne incognita (assembly GCA_036172945.1). NCBI lineage: Eukaryota > Metazoa > Nematoda > Chromadorea > Rhabditida > Meloidogynidae > Meloidogyne > Meloidogyne incognita. The sequence goes on along the minus strand of JARQAC010000006.1, from coordinate 339,074 downwards.
CTGCTGCTTTTTGTTTTGCTGCCTCGGCTTCAGCCTTCTGCCTGGCTTCAGTTTCAGCCTTCTTTTTAGCATCATCTAACTTTTGCTTCTCTTGCTTCTGTTTTGCTTCAAGTTCAGCTTTTTGTTTTGCCTCAGCATCGGCTTTCTGCTTTGTTTCTAATTCAGCTTTTTTCTTTGCTTCAGGTTCTGCTGCTTTTTGTTTTGCTGCCTCGGCTTCAGCCTTCTGCCTGGCTTCAGTTTCAGCCTTCTTTTTAGCATCATCTAACTTTTGCTTCTCTTGCTTCTGTTTTGCTTCAAGTTCAGCTTTTTGTTTTGCCTCAGCATCGGCTTTCTGCTTTGTTTCTAATTCAGCTTTTTTCTTTGCTTCAGGTTCTGCTGCTTTTTGTTTTGCAGCCTCGGCTTCAGCCTTCTGCTTAGCTTCAGTTTCAACCTTCTTTTTAGCATCATCTAACTTTTGCTTCTCTTGCTTCTGTTTTGCTTCAAGTTCAGCTTTTTGTTTTGCCTCAGCATCGGCTTTCTGCTTTGTTTCTAATTCAGCTTTTTCTTTGCTTCAGGTTCTGCTGCTTTTTGTTTTGCAGCCTCGGCTTCAGCCTTCTGCTTAGCTTCAGTTTCAGCCTTCTTTTTAGCATCATCTAACTTTTGCTTCTCTTGCTTCTGTTTTGCTTCAAGTTCAGCTTTTTGTTTTGCCTCAGCATCGGCTTTCTGTTTTGTTTCTAATTCAGCTTTTTTCTTTGCTTCAGGTTCTGCTGCTTTTTGTTTTGCAGCCTCGGCTTCAGCCTTCTGCTTAGCTTCAGTTTCAGCCTTCTTTTTAGCATCATCTAACTTTTGCTTCTCTTGCTTCTGTTTTGCTTCAAGTTCAGCTTTTTGTTTTGCCTCAGCATCGGCTTTCTGCTTTGTTTCTAATTCAGCTTTTTTCTTTGCTTCAGGTTCTGCTGCTTTTTGTTTTGCAGCCTCGGCTTCAGCCTTCTGCTTAGCTTCAGTTTCAGCCTTCTTTTTAGCATCATCTAACTTTTGCTTCTCTTGCTTCTGTTTTGCTTCAAGTTCAGCTTTTTGTTTTGCCTCAGCATCGGCTTTCTGTTTTGTTTCTAATTCAGCTTTTTTCTTTGCTTCAGGTTCTGCTGCTTTTTGTTTTGCTGCCTCGGCTTCAGCCTTCTGCTTAGCTTCAGTTTCAGCCTTCTTTTTAGCATCATCTAACTTTTGCTTCTCTTGCTTCTGTTTTGCTTCAAGTTCAGCTTTTTGTTTTGCCTCAGCATCGGCTTTCTGCTTTGTTTCTAATTCAGCTTTTTTCTTTGCTTCAGGTTCTGCTGCTTTTTGTTTTGCTGCCTCGGCTTCAGCCATCTGCCTGGCTTCAGTTTCAGCCTTCTTTTTAGCATCATCTAACTTTTGCTTCTCTTGCTTCTGTTTTGCTTCAAGTTCAGCTTTTTGTTTTGCCTCAGCATCGGCTTTCTGCTTTGTTTCTAATTCAGCTTTTTGCTTTGCTTCAGGTTCTGCTGCTTTTTGTTTTGCAGCTTCGGCTTCAGCCTTCTGCTTAGCTTCAGTTTCAGCCTTCTTTTTAGCATCATCTAACTTTTGCTTCTCTTGCTTCTGTTTTGCTTCAAGTTCAGCTTTTTGTTTTGCCTCAGCATCGGCTTCAGTTTCAGCCTTCTTTTTAGCATCATCTAACTTTTGCTTCTCTTGCTTCTGTTTTGCTTCAAGTTCAGCTTTTTGTTTTGCCTCAGCATCGGCTTTCTGTTTTGTTTCTAATTCAGCTTTTTTCTTTGCTTCAGGTTCTGCTGCTTTTTGTTTTGCTGCCTCGGCTTCAGCCTTCTGCTTAGCTTCAGTTTCAGCCTTCTTTTTAGCATCATCTAACTTTTGCTTCTCTTGCTTCTGTTGTGCTTCAAGTTCAGCTTTTTGTTTTGCCTCAGCATCGGCTTTCTGCTTTGTTTCTAATTCAGCTTTTTTCTTTGCTTCAGGTTCTGCTGCTTTTTGTTTTGCTGCCTCGGCTTCAGCCATCTGCCTGGCTTCAGTTTCAGCCTTCTTTTTAGCATCATCTAACTTTTGCTTCTCTTGCTTCTGTTTTGCTTCAAGTTCAGCTTTTTGTTTTGCCTCAGCATCGGCTTTCTGCTTTGTTTCTAATTCAGCTTTTTGCTTTGCTTCAGGTTCTGCTGCTTTTTGTTTTGCAGCTTCGGCTTCAGCCTTCTGCTTAGCTTCAGTTTCAGCCTTCTTTTTAGCATCATCTAACTTTTGCTTCTCTTGCTTCTGTTTTGCTTCAAGTTCAGCTTTTTGTTTTGCCTCAGCATCGGCTTTCTGCTTTGTTTCTAATTCAGCTTTTTTCTTTGCTTCAGGTTCTGCTGCTTTTTGTTTTGCTGCCTCGGCTTCAGCCTTCTGCCTGGCTTCAGTTTCAGCCTTCTTTTTAGCATCATCTAACTTTTGCTTCTCTTGCTTCTGTTTTGCTTCAAGTTCAGCTTTTTGTTTTGCCTCAGCATCGGCTTTCTGCTTTGTTTCTAATTCAGCTTTTTTCTTTGCTTCAGGTTCTGCTGCTTTTTGTTTTGCAGCCTCGGCTTCAGCCTTCTGCTTAGCTTCAGTTTCAACCTTCTTTTTAGCATCATCTAACTTTTGCTTCTCTTGCTTCTGTTTTGCTTCAAGTTCAGCTTTTTGTTTTGCCTCAGCATCGGCTTTCTGCTTTGTTTCTAATTCAGCTTTTTTCTTTGCTTCAGGTTCTGCTGCTTTTTGTTTTGCAGCCTCGGCTTGAGCCTTCTGCTTAGCTTCAGTTTCAGCCTTCTTTTTAGCATCATCTAACTTTTGCTTCTCTTGCTTCTGTTTTGCTTCAAGTTCAGCTTTTTGTTTTGCCTCAGCATCGGCTTTCTGTTTTGTTTCTAATTCAGCTTTTTTCTTTGCTTCAGGTTCTGCTGCTTTTTGTTTTGCAGCTTCGGCTTCAGCCTTCTGCTTAGCTTCAGTTTCAGCCTTCTTTTTAGCATCATCTAACTTTTGCTTCTCTTGCTTCTGTTTTGCTTCAAGTTCAGCTTTTTGTTTTGCCTCAGCATCGGCTTTCTGCTTTGTTTCTAATTCAGCTTTTTTCTTTGCTTCAGGTTCTGCTGCTTTTTGTTTTGCTGCCTCGGCTTCAGCCTTCTGCCTGGCTTCAGTTTCAGCCTTCTTTTTAGCATCATCTAACTTTTGCTTCTCTTGCTTCTGTTTTGCTTCAAGTTCAGCTTTTTGTTTTGCCTCAGCATCGGCTTTCTGCTTTGTTTCTAATTCAGCTTTTTTCTTTGCTTCAGGTTCTGCTGCTTTTTGTTTTGCAGCCTCGGCTTCAGCCTTCTGCTTAGCTTCAGTTTCAACCTTCTTTTTAGCATCATCTAACTTTTGCTTCTCTTGCTTCTGTTTTGCTTCAAGTTCAGCTTTTTGTTTTGCCTCAGCATCGGCTTTCTGCTTTGTTTCTAATTCAGCTTTTTTCTTTGCTTCAGGTTCTGCTGCTTTTTGTTTTGCAGCCTCGGCTTGAGCCTTCTGCTTAGCTTCAGTTTCAGCCTTCTTTTTAGCATCATCTAACTTTTGCTTCTCTTGCTTCTGTTTTGCTTCAAGTTCAGCTTTTTGTTTTGCCTCAGCATCGGCTTTCTGTTTTGTTTCTAATTCTGCTTTTCTCTTTGCTTCAGGTTCTGCTGCTTTTTGTTTTGCAGCCTCGGCTTCAGCCTTCTGCTTAGCTTCAGTTTCAGCCTTCTTTTTAGCATCATCTAACTTTTGCTTCTCTTGCTTCTGTTTTGCTTCAAGTTCAGCTTTTTGTTTTGCCTCAGCATCGGCTTTCTGCTTTGTTTCTAATTCAGCTTTTTTCTTTGCTTCAGGTTCTGCTGCTTTTTGTTTTGCAGCCTCGGCTTCAGCCTTCTGCTTAGCTTCAGTTTCAGCCTTCTTTTTAGCATCATCTAACTTTTGCTTCTCTTGCTTCTGTTTTGCTTCAAGTTCAGCTTTTTGTTTTGCCTCAGCATCGGCTTTCTGCTTTGTTTCTAATTCAGCCTTCTCCCTTTTCTACAGTTTTTGCCGCCTTTTGTTTTGCAGCCTCTGCTTCAGCCTTCTGCTTAGCTTCAGTTTCAGCCTTCTTTTTAGCATCATCTAACTTTTGCTTCTCTTGCTTCTGTTTTGCTTCAAGTTCAGCTTTTTGTTTTGCCTCAGCATCGGCTTTCTGTTTTGTTTCTAATTCAGCTTTTTTCTTTGCTTCAGGTTCTGCTGCTTTTTGTTTTGCTGCCTCGGCTTCAGCCTTCTGCCTGGCTTCAGTTTCAGCCTTCTTTTTAGCATCATCTAACTTTTGCTTCTCTTGCTTCTGTTGTGCTTCAAGTTCAGCTTTTTGTTTTGCCTCAGCATCGGCTTTCTGCTTTGTTTCTAATTCAGCTTTTTTCTTTGCTTCAGGTTCTGCTGCTTTTTGTTTTGCTGCCTCGGCTTCAGCCATCTGCCTGGCTTCAGTTTCAGCCTTCTTTTTAGCATCATCTAACTTTTGCTTCTCTTGCTTCTGTTTTGCTTCAAGTTCAGCTTTTTGTTTTGCCTCAGCATCGGCTTTCTGCTTTGTTTCTAATTCAGCTTTTTTCTTTGCTTCAGGTTCTGCTGCTTTTTGTTTTGCAGCCTCGGCTTCAGCCTTCTGCTTAGCTTCAGTTTCAGCCTTCTTTTTAGCATCATCTAACTTTTGCTTCTCTTGCTTCTGTTTTGCTTCAAGTTCAGCTTTTTGTTTTGCCTCAGCATCGGCTTTCTGCTTTGTTTCTAATTCAGCTTTTTTCTTTGCTTCAGGTTCTGCTGCTTTTTGTTTTGCAGCCTCGGCTTCAGCCTTCTGCTTAGCTTCAGTTTCAGCCTTCTTTTTAGCATCATCTAACTTTTGCTTCTCTTGCTTCTGTTTTGCTTCAAGTTCAGCTTTTTGTTTTGCCTCAGCATCGGCTTTCTGTTTTGTTTCTAATTCAGCTTTTTTCTTTGCTTCAGGTTCTGCTGCTTTTTGTTTTGCAGCCTCGGCTTCAGCCTTCTGCTTAGCTTCAGTTTCAGCCTTCTTTTTAGCATCATCTAACTTTTGCTTCTCTTGCTTCTGTTTTGCTTCAAGTTCAGCTTTTTGTTTTGCCTCAGCATCGGCTTTCTGCTTTGTTTCTAATTCAGCTTTTTTCTTTGCTTCAGGTTCTGCTGCTTTTTGTTTTGCAGCCTCGGCTTCAGCCTTCTGCTTAGCTTCAGTTTCAGCATTCTTTTTAGCATCATCTAACTTTTGCTTCTCTTGCTTCTGTTTTGCCTCAAGTTCAGCTTTTTGTTTTGCCTCAGCATCGGCTTTCTGCTTTGTTTCTAATTCAGCTTTTTTCTTTGCTTCAGGTTCTGCTGCTTTTTGTTTTGCTGCCTCGGCTTCAGCCTTCTGCTTGGCTTCAGTTTCAGCATTCTTTTTAGCATCATCTAACTTTTGCTTCTCTTGCTTCTGTTTTGCCTCAAGTTCAGCTTTTTGTTTTGCCTCAGCATCGGCTTTCTGCTTTGTTTCTAATTCAGCTTTTTTCTTTGCTTCAGGTTCTGCTGCTTTTTGTTTTGCTGCCTCGGCTTCAGCCTTCTGCCTGGCTTCAGTTTCAGCCTTCTTTTTAGCATCATCTAACTTTTGCTTCTCTTGCTTCTGTTTTGCTTCAAGTTCAGCTTTTTGTTTTGCCTCAGCATCGGCTTTCTGCTTTGTTTCTAATTCAGCTCTTTTCTTTGCTTCAGGTTCTGCTGCTTTTTGTTTTGCTGCCTCGGCTTCAGCCTTCTGCCTGGCTTCAGTTTCAGCCTTCTTTTTAGCATCATCTAACTTTTGCTTCTCTTGCTTCTGTTTTGCTTCAAGTTCAGCTTTTTGTTTTGCCTCAGCATCGGCTTTCTGCTTTGTTTCTAATTCAGCTTTTTTCTTTGCTTCAGGTTCTGCTGCTTTTTGTCCTGCTGCCTCGGCTTCAGCCTTCTGCCTGGCTTCAGTTTCAGCCTTCTTTTTAGCATCATCTAACTTTTGCTTCTCTTGCTTCTGTTTTGCTTCAAGTTCAGCTTTTTGTTTTGCCTCAGCATCGGCTTTCTGCTTTGTTTCTAATTCAGCTTTTTTCTTTGCTTCAGGTTCTGCTGCTTTTTGTTTTGCAGCCTCGGCTTCAGCCTTCTGCTTAGCTTCAGTTTCAGCCTTCTTTTTAGCATCATCTAACTTTTGCTTCTCTTGCTTCTGTTTTGCTTCAGGTTCAGCTTTTTGTTTTGCCTCAGCATCGGCTTTCTGCTTTGTTTCTAATTCAGCTTTTTTCTTTGCTTCAGGTTCTGCTGCTTTTTGTTTTGCAGCCTCGGCTTCAGCCTTCTGCTTAACTTCAGTTTCAGCCTTCTTTTTAGCATCATCTAACTTTTGCTTCTCTTGCTTCTGTTTTGCTTCAGGTTCAGCTTTTTGTTTTGCCTCAGCATCGGCTTTCTGCTTTGTTTCTAATTCAGCTTTTTTCTTTGCTTCAGGTTCTGCTGCTTTTTGTTTTGCTGCCTCGGCTTCAGCCTTCTGCCTGGCTTCAGTTTCAGCCTTCTTTTTAGCATCATCTAACTTTTGCTTCTCTTGCTTCTGTTTTGCTTCAAGTTCAGCTTTTTGTTTTGCCTCAGCATCGGCTTTCTGTTTTGTTTCTAATTCAGCTTTTTTCTTTGCTTCAGGTTCTGCTGCTTTTTGTTTTGCAGCCGCGGCTTCAGCCTTCTGCTTAGCTTCAGTTTCAGCCTTCTTTTTAGCATCATCTAACTTTTGCTTCTCTTGCTTCTGTTTTGCTTCAAGTTCAGCTTTTTGTTTTGCCTCAGCATCGGCTTTCTGCTTTGTTTCTAATTCAGCTTTTTGCTTTGCTTCAGGTTCTGCTGCTTTTTGTTTTGCAGCCTCGGCTTCAGCCTTCTGCTTAGCTTCAGTTTCAGCCTTCTTTTTAGCATCATCTAACTTTTGCTTCTCTTGCTTCTGTTGTGCTTCAAGTTCAGCTTTTTGTTTTGCCTCAGCATCGGCTTTCTGCTTTGTTTCTAATTCAGCTTTTTTCTTTGCTTCAGGTTCTGCTGCTTTTTGTTTTGCTGCCTCGGCTTCAGCCATCTGCCTGGCTTCAGTTTCAGCCTTCTTTTTAGCATCATCTAACTTTTGCTTCTCTTGCTTCTGTTTTGCTTCAAGTTCAGCTTTTTGTTTTGCCTCAGCATCGGCTTTCTGCTTTGTTTCTAATTCAGCTTTTTGCTTTGCTTCAGGTTCTGCTGCTTTTTGTTTTGCAGCCTCGGCTTCAGCCTTCTGCTTAGCTTCAGTTTCAGCCTTCTTTTTAGCATCATCTAACTTTTGCTTCTCTTGCTTCTGTTTTGCTTCAAGTTCAGCTTTTTGTTTTGCCTCAGCATCGGCTTTCTGCTTTGTTTCTAATCCCGCCCGTTCTTTTGCTTCAGGTTCTGCTGCTTTTTGTTTTGCAGCCTCGGCTTCAGCCTTCTGCTTAGCTTCAGTTTCAGCATTCTTTTTAGCATTATCTAACTTTTGCTTCTCTTGCTTCTGTTTTGCCTCAAGTTCAGCTTTTTGTTTTGCCTCAGCATCGGCTTTCTGCTTTGTTTCTAATTCAGCTTTTTTCTTTGCTTCAGGTTCTGCTGCTTTTTGTTTTGCTGCCTCGGCTTCAGCCTTCTGCCTGGCTTCAGTTTCAGCCTTCTTTTTAGCATCATCTAACTTTTGCTTCTCTTGCTTCTGTTTTGCTTCAAGTTCAGCTTTTTGTTTTGCCTCAGCATCGGCTTTCTGCTTTGTTTCTAATTCAGCTTTTTGCTTTGCTTCAGGTTCTGCTGCTTTTTGTTTTGCAGCCTCGGCTTCAGCCTTCTGCTTAGCTTCAGTTTCAGCCTTCTTTTTAGCATCATCTAACTTTTGCTTCTCTTGCTTCTGTTGTGCTTCAAGTTCAGCTTTTTGTTTTGCCTCAGCATCGGCTTTCTGCTTTGTTTCTAATTCAGCTTTTTTCTTTGCTTCAGGTTCTGCTGCTTTTTGTTTTGCTGCCTCGGCTTCAGCCTTCTGCCTGGCTTCAGTTTCAGCCTTCTTTTTAGCATCATCTAACTTTTGCTTCTCTTGCTTCTGTTGTGCTTCAAGTTCAGCTTTTTGTTTTGCCTCAGCATCGGCTTTCTGCTTTGTTTCTAATTCAGCTTTTTGCTTTGCTTCAGGTTCTGCTGCTTTTTGTTTTGCAGCCTCGGCTTCAGCCTTCTGCTTAGCTTCAGTTTCAGCCTTCTTTTTAGCATCATCTAACTTTTGCTTCTCTTGCTTCTGTTGTGCTTCAAGTTCAGCTTTTTGTTTTGCCTCAGCATCGGCTTTCTGCTTTGTTTCTAATTCAGCTTTTTTCTTTGCTTCAGGTTCTGCTGCTTTTTGTTTTGCTGCCTCGGCTTCAGCCATCTGCCTGGCTTCAGTTTCAGCCTTCTTTTTAGCATCATCTAACTTTTGCTTCTCTTGCTTCTGTTTTGCTTCAAGTTCAGCTTTTTGTTTTGCCTCAGCATCGGCTTTCTGCTTTGTTTCTAATTCAGCTTTTTTCTTTGCTTCAGGTTCTGCTGCTTTTTGTTTTGCAGCCTCGGCTTCAGCCTTCTGCTTAGCTTCAGTTTCAGCATTCTTTTTAGCATTATCTAACTTTTGCTTCTCTTGCTTCTGTTTTGCCTCAAGTTCAGCTTTTTGTTTTGCCTCAGCATCGGCTTTCTGCTTTGTTTCTAATTCAGCTTTTTTCTTTGCTTCAGGTTCTGCTGCTTTTTGTTTTGCTGCCTCGGCTTCAGCCTTCTGCCTGGCTTCAGTTTCAGCCTTCTTTTTAGCATCATCTAACTTTTGCTTCTCTTGCTTCTGTTTTGCTTCAAGTTCAGCTTTTTGTTTTGCCTCAGCATCGGCTTTCTGCTTTGTTTCTAATTCAGCTTTTTGCTTTGCTTCAGGTTCTGCTGCTTTTTGTTTTGCAGCCTCGGCTTCAGCCTTCTGCTTAGCTTCAGTTTCAGCCTTCTTTTTAGCATCATCTAACTTTTGCTTCTCTTGCTTCTGTTGTGCTTCAAGTTCAGCTTTTTGTTTTGCCTCAGCATCGGCTTTCTGCTTTGTTTCTAATTCAGCTTTTTTCTTTGCTTCAGGTTCTGCTGCTTTTTGTTTTGCTGCCTCGGCTTCAGCCATCTGCCTGGCTTCAGTTTCAGCCTTCTTTTTAGCATCATCTAACTTTTGCTTCTCTTGCTTCTGTTTTGCTTCAAGTTCAGCTTTTTGTTTTGCCTCAGCATCGGCTTTCTGCTTTGTTTCTAATTCAGCTTTTTGCTTTGCTTCAGGTTCTGCTGCTTTTTGTTTTGCAGCCTCGGCTTCAGCCTTCTGCTTAGCTTCAGTTTCAGCCTTCTTTTTAGCATCATCTAACTTTTGCTTCTCTTGCTTCTGTTTTGCTTCAAGTTCAGCTTTTTGTTTTGCCTCAGCATCGGCTTTCTGCTTTGTTTCTAATTCAGCTTTTTTCTTTGCTTCAGGTTCTGCTGCTTTTTGTTTTGCAGCCTCGGCTTCAGCCTTCTGCTTAGCTTCAGTTTCAGCATTCTTTTTAGCATTATCTAACTTTTGCTTCTCTTGCTTCTGTTTTGCCTCAAGTTCAGCTTTTTGTTTTGCCTCAGCATCGGCTTTCTGCTTTGTTTCTAATTCAGCTTTTTTCTTTGCTTCAGGTTCTGCTGCTTTTTGTTTTGCTGCCTCGGCTTCAGCCTTCTGCCTGGCTTCAGTTTCAGCCTTCTTTTTAGCATCATCTAACTTTTGCTTCTCTTGCTTCTGTTTTGCTTCAAGTTCAGCTTTTTGTTTTGCCTCAGCATCGGCTTTCTGCTTTGTTTCTAATTCAGCTTTTTGCTTTGCTTCAGGTTCTGCTGCTTTTTGTTTTGCAGCCTCGGCTTCAACCTTCTGCTTAGCTTCAGTTTCAGCCTTCTTTTTAGCATCATCTAACTTTTGCTTCTCTTGCTTCTGTTTTGCTTCAAGTTCAGCTTTTTGTTTTGCCTCAGCATCGGCTTTCTGCTTTGTTTCTAATTCAGCTTTTTTCTTTGCTTCAGGTTCTGCTGCTTTTTGTTTTGCAGCCTCGGCTTCAGCCTTCTGCTTAGCTTCAGTTTCAGCCTTCTGTTTAGCATCATCTAACTTTTGCTTCTCTTGCTTCTGTTTTGCTTCAAGTTCAGCTTTTTGTTTTGCCTCAGCATCGGCTTTCTGCTTTGTTTCTAATTCAGCTTTTTTCTTTGCTTCAGGTTCTGCTGCTTTTTGTTTTGCTGCCTCGGCTTCAGCCTTCTGCCTGGCTTCAGTTTCAGCCTTCTTTTAGCATCATCTAACTTTTGCTTCTCTTGCTTCTGTTTTGCTTCAAGTTCAGCTTTTTGTTTTGCCTCAGCATCGGCTTTCTGCTTTGTTTCTAATTCAGCTTTTTTCTTTGCTTCAGGTTCTGCTGCTTTTTGTTTTGCAGCCTCGGCTTCAGCCTTCTGCTTAGCTTCAGTTTCAGCATTCTTTTTAGCATTATCTAACTTTTGCTTCTCTTGCTTCTGTTTTGCCTCAAGTTCAGCTTTTTGTTTTGCCTCAGCATCGGCTTTCTGCTTTGTTTCTAATTCAGCTTTTTTCTTTGCTTCAGGTTCTGCTGCTTTTTGTTTTGCTGCCTCGGCTTCAGCCTTCTGCCTGGCTTCAGTTTCAGCCTTCTTTTTAGCATCATCTAACTTTTGCTTCTCTTGCTTCTGTTTTGCTTCAAGTTCAGCTTTTTGTTTTGCCTCAGCATCGGCTTTCTGCTTTGTTTCTAATTCAGCTTTTTGCTTTGCTTCAGGTTCTGCTGCTTTTTGTTTTGCAGCCTCGGCTTCAACCTTCTGCTTAGCTTCAGTTTCAGCCTTCTTTTTAGCATCATCTAACTTTTGCTTCTCTTGCTTCTGTTTTGCTTCAAGTTCAGCTTTTTGTTTTGCCTCAGCATCGGCTTTCTGCTTTGTTTCTAATTCAGCTTTTTTCTTTGCTTCAGGTTCTGCTGCTTTTTGTTTTGCAGCCTCGGCTTCAGCCTTCTGCTTAGCTTCAGTTTCAGCCTTCTTTTTAGCATCATCTAACTTTTGCTTCTCTTGCTTCTGTTTTGCTTCAAGTTCAGCTTTTTGTTTTGCCTCAGCATCGGCTTTCTGCTTTGTTTCTAATTCAGCTTTTTTCTTTGCTTCAGGTTCTGCTGCTTTTTGTTTTGCTGCCTCGGCTTCAGCCTTCTGCCTGGCTTCAGTTTCAGCCTTCTTTTTAGCATCATCTAACTTTTGCTTCTCTTGCTTCTGTTTTGCTTCAAGTTCAGCTTTTTGTTTTGCCTCAGCATCGGCTTTCTGCTTTGTTTCTAATTCAGCTTTTTTCTTTGCTTCAGGTTCTGCTGCTTTTTGTTTTGCTGCCTCGGCTTCAGCCTTCTGCCTGGCTTCAGTTTCAGCCTTCTTTTTAGCATCATCTAACTTTTGCTTCTCTTGCTTCTGTTTTGCTTCAAGTTCAGCTTTTTGTTTTGCCTCAGCATCGGCTTTCTGCTTTGTTTCTAATTCAGCTTTTTTCTTTGCTTCAGGTTCTGCTGCTTTTTGTTTTGCTGCCTCGGCTTCAGCCTTCTGCCTGGCTTCAGTTTCAGCCTTCTTTTTAGCATCATCTAACTTTTGCTTCTCTTGCTTCTGTTTTGCTTCAAGTTCAGCTTTTTGTTTTGCCTCAGCATCGGCTTTCTGCTTTGTTTCTAATTCAGCTTTTTTCTTTGCTTCAGGTTCTGCTGCTTTTTGTTTTGCAGCCTCGGCTTCAGCCTTCTGCTTAGCTTCAGTTTCAGCCTTCTTTTTAGCATCATCTAACTTTTGCTTCTCTTGCTTCTGTTTTGCTTCAAGTTCAGCTTTTTGTTTTGCCTCAGCATCGGCTTTCTGCTTTGTTTCTAATTCAGCTTTTTTCTTTGCTTCAGGTTCTGCTGCTTTTTGTTTTGCTGCCTCGGCTTCAGCCTTCTGCCTGGCTTCAGTTTCAGCCTTCTTTTTAGCATCATCTAACTTTTGCTTCTCTTGCTTCTGTTTTGCTTCAAGTTCAGCTTTTTGTTTTGCCTCAGCATCGGCTTTCTGCTTTGTTTCTAATTCAGCTTTTTTCTTTGCTTCAGGTTCTGCTGCTTTTTGTTTTGCAGCCTCGGCTTCAGCCTTCTGCTTAGCTTCAGTTTCAGCATTCTTTTTAGCATCATCTAACTTTTGCTTCTGTTTTGCCTCAAGTTCAGCTTTTTGTTTTGCCTCAGCATCGGCTTTCTGCTTTGTTTCTAATTCAGCTTTTTTCTTTGCTTCAGGTTCTGCTGCTTTTTGTTTTGCTGCCTCGGCTTCAGCCTTCTGCTTAGCTTCAGTTTCAGCCTTCTTTTTAACATCATCTAACTTTTGCTTCTCTTGCTTCTGTTTTGCTTCAAGTTCAGCTTTTTGTTTTGCCTCAGCATCGGCTTTCTGTTTTGTTTCTAATTCAGCTTTTTTCTTTGCTTCAGGTTCTGCTGCTTTTTGTTTTGCAGCCTCGGCTTCAGCCTTCTGCTTAGCTTCAGTTTCAGCCTTCTTTTTAGCATCATCTAACTTTTGCTTCTCTTGCTTCTGTTTTGCTTCAAGTTCAGCTTTTTGTTTTGCCTCAGCATCGGCTTTCTGCTTTGTTTCTAATTCAGCTTTTTTCTTTGCTTCAGGTTCTGCTGCTTTTTGTTTTGCTGCCTCGGCTTCAGCCTTCTGCTTAGCTTCAGTTTCAGCCTTCTTTTTAGCATCATCTAACTTTTGCTTCTCTTGCTTCTGTTTTGCTTCAAGTTCAGCTTTTTGTTTTGCCTCAGCATCGGCTTTCTGCTTTGTTTCTAATTCAGCTTTTTGCTTTGCTTCAGGTTCTGCTGCTTTTTGTTTTGCAGCCTCGGCTTCAGCCTTCTGCTTAGCTTCAGTTTCAGCCTTCTTTTTAGCATCATCTAACTTTTGCTTCTCTTGCTTCTGTTTTGCTTCAAGTTCAGCTTTTTGTTTTGCCTCAGCATCGGCTTTCTGCTTTGTTTCTAATTCAGCTTTTTTCTTTGCTTCAGGTTCTGCTGCTTTTTGTTTTGCAGCCTCGGCTTCAGCCTTCTGCTTAGCTTCAGTTTCAGCCTTCTTTTGAGCATCATCTAACTTTTGCTTCTCTTGCTTCTGTTTTGCTTCAAGTTCAGCTTTTTGTTTTGCCTCAGCATCGGCTTTCTGCGTTGTTTCTAATTAAGCTTGTTTCTTTGCTTCAGGTTCTGCTGCTTTTTGTTTTGCAGCCTCGGCTTCAGCCTTCTGCTTAGCTTCAGTTTCAGCCTTCTTTTTAGCATCATCTAACTTTTGCTTCTCTTGCTTCTGTTTTGCTTCAAGTTCAGCTTTTTGTTTTGCCTCAGCATCGGCTTTCTGCTTTGTTTCTAATTCAGCTTTTTTCTTTGCTTCAGGTTCTGCTGCTTTTTGTTTTGCTGCCTCGGCTTCAGCCTTCTGCTTAGCTTCAGTTTCAGCCTTCTTTTTAGCATCATCTAACTTTTGCTTCTCTTGCTTCTGTTTTGCTTCAAGTTCAGCTTTTTGTTTTGCCTCAGCATCGGCTTTCTGCTTTGTTTCTAATTCAGCTTTTTGCTTTGCTTCAGGTTCTGCTGCTTTTTGTTTTGCAGCCTCGGCTTCAGCCTTCTGCTTAGCTTCAGTTTCAGCCTTCTTTTTAGCATCATCTAACTTTTGCTTCTCTTGCTTCTGTTTTGCTTCAAGTTCAGCTTTTTGTTTTGCCTCAGCATCGGCTTTCTGCTTTGTTTCTAATTCAGCTTTTTGCTTTGCTTCAGGTTCTGCTGCTTTTTGTTTTGCAGCCTCGGCTTCAGCCTTCTGCTTAGCTTCAGTTTCAGCCTTCTTTTTAGCATCATCTAACTTTTGCTTCTCTTGCTTCTGTTTTGCTTCAAGTTCAGCTTTTTGTTTTGCCTCAGCATCGGCTTTCTGCTTTGTTTCTAATTCAGCTTTTTTCTTTGCTTCAGGTTCTGCTGCTTTTTGTTTTGCAGCCTCGGCTTCAGCCTTCTGCTTAGCTTCAGTTTCAGCCTTCTTTTAGCATCATCTAACTTTTGCTTCTCTTGCTTCTGTTTTGCTTCAAGTTCAGCTTTTTGTTTTGCCTCAGCATCGGCTTTCTGCTTTGTTTCTAATTCAGCTTTTTTCTTTGCTTCAGGTTCTGCTGCTTTTTGTTTTGCAGCCTCGGCTTCAGCCTTCTGCTTAGCTTCAGTTTCAGCCTTCTTTTTAGCATCATCTAACTTTTGCTTCTCTTGCTTCTGTTTTGCTTCAAGTTCAGCTTTTTGTTTTGCCTCAGCATCGGCTTTCTGCTTTGTTTCTAATTCAGCTTGTTCTTTGCTTCAGGTTCTGCTGCTTTTTGTTTTGCTGCCTCGGCTTCAGCCTTCTGCTTAGCTTCAGTTTCAGCCTTCTTTTTAGCATCATCTAACTTTTGCTTCTCTTGCTTCTGTTTTGCTTCAAGTTCAGCTTTTTGTTTTGCCTCAGCATCGGCTTTCTGCTTTGTTTCTAATTCAGCTTTTTGCTTTGCTTCAGGTTCTGCTGCTTTTTGTTTTGCAGCCTCGGCTTCAGCCTTCTGCTTAGCTTCAGTTTCAGCCTTCTTTTTAGCATCATCTAACTTTTGCTTCTCTTGCTTCTGTTTTGCTTCAAGTTCAGCTTTTTGTTTTGCCTCAGCATCGGCTTTCTGCTTTGTTTCTAATTCAGCTTTTTTCTTTGCTTCAGGTTCTGCTGCTTTTTGTTTTGCTGCCTCGGCTTCAGCCTTCTGCCTGGCTTCAGTTTCAGCCTTCTTTTTAGCATCATCTAACTTTTGCTTCTCTTGCTTCTGTTTTGCTTCAAGTTCAGCTTTTTGTTTTGCCTCAGCATCGGCTTTCTGCTTTGTTTCTAATTCAGCTTTTTTCTTTGCTTCAGGTTCTGCTGCTTTTTGTTTTGCAGCCTCGGCTTCAGCCTTCTGCTTAGCTTCAGTTTCAGCATTCTTTTTAGCATCATCTAACTTTTGCTTCTCTTGCTTCTGTTTTGCCTCAAGTTCAGCTTTTTGTTTTGCCTCAGCATCGGCTTTCTGCTTTGTTTCTAATTCAGCTTTTTTCTTTGCTTCAGGTTCTGCTGCTTTTTGTTTTGCTGCCTCGGCTTCAGCCTTCTGCTTAGCTTCAGTTTCAGCCTTCTTTTTAACATCATCTAACTTTTGCTTCTCTTGCTTCTGTTTTGCTTCAAGTTCAGCTTTTTGTTTTGCCTCAGCATCGGCTTTCTGTTTTGTTTCTAATTCAGCTTTTTTCTTTGCTTCAGGTTCTGCTGCTTTTTGTTTTGCAGCCTCGGCTTCAGCCTTCTGCTTAGCTTCAGTTTCAGCCTTCTTTTTAGCATCATCTAACTTTTGCTTCTCTTGCTTCTGTTTTGCTTCAAGTTCAGCTTTTTGTTTTGCCTCAGCATCGGCTTTCTGCTTTGTTTCTAATTCAGCTTTTTTCTTTGCTTCAGGTTCTGCTGCTTTTTGTTTTGCTGCCTCGGCTTCAGCCTTCTGCTTAGCTTCAGTTTCAGCCTTCTTTTTAGCATCATCTAACTTTTGCTTCTCTTGCTTCTGTTTTGCTTCAAGTTCAGCTTTTTGTTTTGCCTCAGCATCGGCTTTCTGCTTTGTTTCTAATTCAGCTTTTTGCTTTGCTTCAGGTTCTGCTGCTTTTTGTTTTGCAGCCTCGGCTTCAGCCTTCTGCTTAGCTTCAGTTTCAGCCTTCTTTTTAGCATCATCTAACTTTTGCTTCTCTTGCTTCTGTTTTGCTTCAAGTTCAGCTTTTTGTTTTGCCTCAGCATCGGCTTTCTGCTTTGTTTCTAATTCAGCTTTTTCTTTGCTTCAGGTTCTGCTGCTTTTTGTTTTGCAGCCTCGGCTTCAGCCTTCTGCTTAGCTTCAGTTTCAGCCTTCTTTTTAGCATCATCTAACTTTTGCTTCTCTTGCTTCTGTTTTGCTTCAAGTTCAGCTTTTTGTTTTGCCTCAGCATCGGCTTTCTGTTTTGTTTCTAATTCAGCTTTTTTCTTTGCTTCAGGTTCTGCTGCTTTTTGTTTTGCAGCCTCGGCTTCAGCCTTCTGCTTAGCTTCAGTTTCAGCCTTCTTTTTAGCATCATCTAACTTTTGCTTCTCTTGCTTCTGTTTTGCTTCAAGTTCAGCTTTTTGTTTTGCCTCAGCATCGGCTTTCTGCTTTGTTTCTAATTCAGCTTTTTTCTTTGCTTCAGGTTCTGCTGCTTTTTGTTTTGCTGCCTCGGCTTCAGCCTTCTGCTTAGCTTCAGTTTCAGCCTTCTTTTTAGCATCATCTAACTTTTGCTTCTCTTGCTTCTGTTTTGCTTCAAGTTCAGCTTTTTGTTTTGCCTCAGCATCGGCTTTCTGCTTTGTTTCTAATTCAGCTTTTTTCTTTGCTTCAGGTTCTGCTGCTTTTTGTTTTGCTGCCTCGGCTTCAGCCTTCTGCTTAGCTTCAGTTTCAGCCTTCTTTTTAGCATCATCTAACTTTTGCTTCTCTTGCTTCTGTTTTGCTTCAAGTTCAGCTTTTTGTTTTGCCTCAGCATCGGCTTTCTGCTTTGTTTCTAATTCAGCTTTTTGCTTTGCTTCAGGTTCTGCTGCTTTTTGTTTTGCAGCCTCGGCTTCAGCCTTCTGCTTAGCTTCAGTTTCAGCCTTCTTTTTAGCATCATCTAACTTTTGCTTCTCTTGCTTCTGTTTTGCTTCAAGTTCAGCTTTTTGTTTTGCCTCAGCATCGGCTTTCTGCTTTGTTTCTAATTCAGCTTTTTCTTTGCTTCAGGTTCTGCTGCTTTTTGTTTTGCAGCCTCGGCTTCAGCCTTCTGCTTAGCTTCAGTTTCAGCCTTCTTTTAGCATCATCTAACTTTTGCTTCTCTTGCTTCTGTTTTTCTTCAAGTTCAGCTTTGTGTTTTGCCTCAGCATCGGCTTTCTGTTTTGTTTCTAATTCAGCTTTTTCTTTGCTTCAGGTTCTGCTGCTTTTTGTTTTGCAGCCTCGGCTTCAGCCTTCTGCTTAGCTTCAGTTTCAGCCTTCTTTTTAGCATCATCTAACTTTTGCTTCTCTTGCTTCTGTTTTGCTTCAAGTTCAGCTTTTTGTTTTGCCTCAGCATCGGCTTTCTGCTTTGTTTCTAATTAGACCTTTTTCTTTGCTTCAGGTTCTGCTGCTTTTTGTTTTGCTGCCTCGGCTTCAGCCTTCTGCTTAGCTTCAGTTTCAGCCTTCTTTTTAGCATCATCTAACTTTTGCTTCTCTTGCTTCTGTTTTGCTTCAAGTTCAGCTTTTTGTTTTGCCTCAGCATCGGCTTTCTGCTTTGTTTCTAATTCAGCTTTTTTCTTTGCTTCAGGTTCTGCTGCTTTTTGTTTTGCTGCCTCGGCTTCAGCCTTATGCCTGGCTACAGTTTCAGCCTTCTTTTTAGCATCATCTAACTTTTGCTTCTCTTGCTTCTTTGCTTCAAGTTCAGCTTTTTGTTTTGCCTCAGCATCGGCTTTCTGCTTTGTTTCTAATTCAGCTTTTTTCTTTGCTTCAGGTTCTGCTGCTTTTTGTTTTGCAGCCTCGGCTTCAGCCTTCTGCTTAGCTTCAGTTTCAGCCTTCTTTTTAGCATCATCTAACTTTTGCTTCTCTTGCTTCTGTTTTGCTTCAAGTTCAGCTTTTTGTTTTGCCTCAGCATCGGCTTTCTGTTTTGTTTCTAATTCAGCTTTTTTCTTTGCTTCAGGTTCTGCTGCTTTTTGTTTTGCTGCCTCGGCTTCAGCCTTCTGCCTGGCTTCAGTTTCAGCCTTCTTTTTAGCATCATCTAACTTTTGCTTCTCTTGCTTCTGTTTTGCTTCAAGTTCAGCTTTTTGTTTTGCCTCAGCATCGGCTTTCTGTTTTGTTTCTAATTCAGCTTTTTTCTTTGCTTCAGGTTCTGCTGCTTTTTGTTTTGCAGCCTCGGCTTCAGCCTTCTGCTTAGCTTCAGTTTCAGCCTTCTTTTTAGCATCATCTAACTTTTGCTTCTCTTGCTTCTGTTTTGCTTCAAGTTCAGCTTTTTGTTTTGCCTCAGCATCGGCTTTCTGCTTTGTTTCTAATTCAGCTTTTTTCTTTGCTTCAGGTTCTGCTGCTTTTTGTTTTGCTGCCTCGGCTTCAGCCTTCTGCTTAGCTTCAGTTTCAGCCTTCTTTTTAGCATCATCTAACTTTTGCTTCTCTTGCTTCTGTTTTGCTTCAAGTTCAGCTTTTTGTTTTGCCTCAGCATCGGCTTTCTGCTTTGTTTCTAATTCAGCTTTTTTCTTTGCTTCAGGTTCTGCTGCTTTTTGTTTTGCTGCCTCGGCTTCAGCCTTATGCCTGGCTACAGTTTCAGCCTTCTTTTTAGCATCATCTAACTTTTGCTTCTCTTGCTTCTTTGCTTCAAGTTCAGCTTTTTGTTTTGCCTCAGCATCGGCTTTCTGCTTTGTTTCTAATTCAGCTTTTTTCTTTGCTTCAGGTTCTGCTGCTTTTTGTTTTGCAGCCTCGGCTTCAGCCTTCTGCTTAGCTTCAGTTTCAGCCTTCTTTTTAGCATCATCTAACTTTTGCTTCTCTTGCTTCTGTTTTGCTTCAAGTTCAGCTTTTTGTTTTGCCTCAGCATCGGCTTTCTGTTTTGTTTCTAATTCAGCTTTTTTCTTTGCTTCAGGTTCTGCTGCTTTTTGTTTTGCAGCCTCGGCTTCAGCCTTCTGCTTAGCTTCAGTTTCAGCCTTCTTTTTAGCATCATCTAACTTTTGCTTCTCTTGCTTCTGTTTTGCTTCAAGTTCAGCTTTTTGTTTTGCCTCAGCATCGGCTTTCTGCTTTGTTTCTAATTCAGCTTTTTTCTTTGCTTCAGGTTCTGCTGCTTTTTGTTTTGCTGCCTCGGCTTCAGCCTTCTGCTTAGCTTCAGTTTCAGCCTTCTTTTTAGCATCATCTAACTTTTGCTTCTCTTGCTTCTGTTTTGCTTCAAGTTCAGCTTTTTGTTTTGCCTCAGCATCGGCTTTCTGCTTTGTTTCTAATTCAGCTTTTTTCTTTGCTTCAGGTTCTGCTGCTTTTTGTTTTGCTGCCTCGGCTTCAGCCTTATGCCTGGCTACAGTTTCAGCCTTCTTTTTAGCATCATCTAACTTTTGCTTCTCTTGCTTCTTTGCTTCAAGTTCAGCTTTTTGTTTTGCCTCAGCATCGGCTTTCTGCTTTGTTTCTAATTCAGCTTTTTTCTTTGCTTCAGGTTCTGCTGCTTTTTGTTTTGCAGCCTCGGCTTCAGCCTTCTGCTTAGCTTCAGTTTCAGCCTTCTTTTTAGCATCATCTAACTTTTGCTTCTCTTGCTTCTGTTTTGCTTCAAGTTCAGCTTTTTGTTTTGCCTCAGCATCGGCTTTCTGCTTTGTTTCTAATTCAGCGTTTTTCTTTGCTTCAGGTTCTGCTGCTTTTTGTTTTGCAGCCTCGGCTTCAGCCTTCTGCTTAGCTTCAGTTTCAGCCTTCTTTTT
The DNA here is from genome assembly GCA_036172945.1 of Meloidogyne incognita. NCBI lineage: Eukaryota > Metazoa > Nematoda > Chromadorea > Rhabditida > Meloidogynidae > Meloidogyne > Meloidogyne incognita. Next base: position 319,778 of record JARQAC010000006.1, on the reverse strand, counting down.
AGCATCATCTAACTTTTGCTTCTCTTGCTTCTGTTTTGCTTCAAGTTCAGCTTTTTGTTTTGCCTCAGCATCGGCTTTCTGCTTTGTTTCTAATTCAGCTTTTTTCTTTGCTTCAGGTTCTGCTGCTTTTTGTTTTGCAGCCTCGGCTTCAGCCTTCTGCTTAGCTTCAGTTTCAGCCTTCTTTTTAACATCATCTAACTTTTGCTTCTCTTGCTTCTGTTTTGCTTCAAGTTCAGCTTTTTGTTTTGCCTCAGCATCGGCTTTCTGCTTTGTTTCTAATTCAGCTTTTTCTTTGCTTCAGGTTCTGCTGCTTTTTGTTTTGCAGCCTCGGCTTCAGCCTTCTGCTTAGCTTCAGTTTCAGCCTTCTTTTTAGCATCATCTAACTTTTGCTTCTCTTGCTTCTGTTTTGCTTCAAGTTCAGCTTTTTGTTTTGCCTCAGCATCGGCTTTCTGCTTTGTTTCTAATTCAGCTTTTTCTTTGCTTCAGGTTCTGCTGCTTTTTGTTTTGCAGCCTCGGCTTCAGCCTTCTGCTTAGCTTCAGTTTCAGCCTTCTTTTTAGCATCATCTAACTTTTGCTTCTCTTGCTTCTGTTTTGCTTCAAGTTCAGCTTTTTGTTTTGCCTCAGCATCGGCTTTCTGCTTTGTTTCTAATTCAGCTTTTTCTTTGCTTCAGGTTCTGCTGCTTTTTGTTTTGCAGCCTCGGCTTCAGCCTTCTGCTTAGCTTCAGTTTCAGCCTTCTTTTTAGCATCATCTAACTTTTGCTTCTCTTGCTTCTGTTTTGCTTCAAGTTCAGCTTTTTGTTTTGCCTCAGCATCGGCTTTCTGCTTTGTTTCTAATTCAGCTTTTTTCTTTGCTTCAGGTTCTGCTGCTTTTTGTTTTGCAGCCTCGGCTTCAGCCTTCTGCTTAGCTTCAGTTTCAGCCTTCTTTTTAGCATCATCTAACTTTTGCTTCTCTTGCTTCTGTTTTGCTTCAAGTTCAGCTTTTTGTTTTGCCTCAGCATCGGCTTTCTGCTTTGTTTCTAATTCAGCTTTTTCTTTGCTTCAGGTTCTGCTGCTTTTTGTTTTGCAGCCTCGGCTTCAGCCTTCTGCTTAGCTTCAGTTTCAGCCTTCTTTTTAACATCATCTAACTTTTGCTTCTCTTGCTTCTGTTTTGCTTCAAGTTCAGCTTTTTGTTTTGCCTCAGCATCGGCTTTCTGCTTTGTTTCTAATTCAGCTTTTTCTTTGCTTCAGGTTCTGCTGCTTTTTGTTTTGCAGCCTCGGCTTCAGCCTTCTGCTTAGCTTCAGTTTCAGCCTTCTTTTTAGCATCATCTAACTTTTGCTTCTCTTGCTTCTGTTTTGCTTCAAGTTCAGCTTTTTGTTTTGCCTCAGCATCGGCTTTCTGCTTTGTTTCTAATTCAGCTTTTTTCTTTGCTTCAGGTTCTGCTGCTTTTTGTTTTGCAGCCTCGGCTTCAGCCTTCTGCTTAGCTTCAGTTTCAGCCTTCTTTTTAGCATCATCTAACTTTTGCTTCTCTTGCTTCTGTTTTGCTTCAAGTTCAGCTTTTTGTTTTGCCTCAGCATCGGCTTTCTGCTTTGTTTCTAATTCAGCTTTTTTCTTTGCTTCAGGTTCTGCTGCTTTTTGTTTTGCAGCCTCGGCTTCAGCCTTCTGCTTAGCTTCAGTTTCAGCCTTCTTTTTAGCATCATCTAACTTTTGCTTCTCTTGCTTCTGTTTTGCTTCAAGTTCAGCTTTTTGTTTTGCCTTAGCATCGGCTTTCTGCTTTGTTTCTAATTCAGCTTTTTTCTTTGCTTCAGGTTCTGCTGCTTTTTGTTTTGCAGCCTCGGCTTCAGCCTTCTGCTTAGCTTCAGTTTCAGCCTTCTTTTTAACATCATCTAACTTTTGCTTCTCTTGCTTCTGTTTTGCTTCAAGTTCAGCTTTTTGTTTTGCCTCAGCATCGGCTTTCTGCTTTGTTTCTAATTCAGCTTTTTTCTTTGCTTCAGGTTCTGCTGCTTTTTGTTTTGCAGCCTCGGCTTCAGCCTTCTGCTTAGCTTCAGTTTCAGCCTTCTTTTTAGCATCATCTAACTTTTGCTTCTCTTGCTTCTGTTTTGCTTCAAGTTCAGCTTTTTGTTTTGCCTCAGCATCGGCTTTCTGCTTTGTTTCTAATTCAGCTTTTTCTTTGCTTCAGGTTCTGCTGCTTTTTGTTTTGCAGCCTCGGCTTCAGCCTTCTGCTTAGCTTCAGTTTCAGCCTTCTTTTTAGCATCATCTAACTTTTGCTTCTCTTGCTTCTGTTTTGCTTCAAGTTCAGCTTTTTGTTTTGCCTCAGCATCGGCTTTCTGCTTTGTTTCTAATTCAGCTTTTTTCTTTGCTTCAGGTTCTGCTGCTTTTTGTTTTGCAGCCTCGGCTTCAGCCTTCTGCTTAGCTTCAGTTTCAGCCTTCTTTTTAGCATCATCTAACTTTTGCTTCTCTTGCTTCTGTTTTGCTTCAAGTTCAGCTTTTTGTTTTGCCTCAGCATCGGCTTTCTGCTTTGTTTCTAATTCAGCTTTTTTCTTTGCTTCAGGTTCTGCTGCTTTTTGTTTTGCAGCCTCGGCTTCAGCCTTCTGCTTAGCTTCAGTTTCAGCCTTCTTTTTAACATCATCTAACTTTTGCTTCTCTTGCTTCTGTTTTGCTTCAAGTTCAGCTTTTTGTTTTGCCTCAGCATCGGCTTTCTGCTTTGTTTCTAATTCAGCTTTTTTCTTTGCTTCAGGTTCTGCTGCTTTTTGTTTTGCAGCCTCGGCTTCAGCCTTCTGCTTAGCTTCAGTTTCAGCCTTCTTTTTAGCATCATCTAACTTTTGCTTCTCTTGCTTCTGTTTTGCTTCAAGTTCAGCTTTTTGTTTTGCCTCAGCATCGGCTTTCTGCTTTGTTTCTAATTCAGCTTTTTTCTTTGCTTCAGGTTCTGCTGCTTTTTGTTTTGCAGCCTCGGCTTCAGCCTTCTGCTTAGCTTCAGTTTCAGCCTTCTTTTTAGCATCATCTAACTTTTGCTTCTCTTGCTTCTGTTTTGCTTCAAGTTCAGCTTTTTGTTTTGCCTCAGCATCGGCTTTCTGCTTTGTTTCTAATTCAGCCTCTTTCTTTGCTTCAGGTTCTGCTGCTTTTTGTTTTGCAGCCTCGGCTTCAGCCTTCTGCTTAGCTTCAGTTTCAGCCTTCTTTTTAGCATCATCTAACTTTTGCTTCTCTTGCTTCTGTTTTGCTTCAAGTTCAGCTTTTTGTTTTGCCTCAGCATCGGCTTTCTGCTTTGTTTCTAATTCAGCTTTTTCTTTGCTTCAGGTTCTGCTGCTTTTTGTTTTGCAGCCTCGGCTTCAGCCTTCTGCTTAGCTTCAGTTTCAGCCTTCTTTTTAACATCATCTAACTTTTGCTTCTCTTGCTTCTGTTTTGCTTCAAGTTCAGCTTTTTGTTTTGCCTCAGCATCGGCTTTCTGCTTTGTTTCTAATTCAGCTTTTTTCTTTGCTTCAGGTTCTGCTGCTTTTTGTTTTGCAGCCTCGGCTTCAGCCTTCTGCTTAGCTTCAGTTTCAGCCTTCTTTTTAGCATCATCTAACTTTTGCTTCTCTTGCTTCTGTTTTGCTTCAAGTTCAGCTTTTTGTTTTGCCTCAGCATCGGCTTTCTGCTTTGTTTCTAATTCAGCTTTTTTCTTTGCTTCAGGTTCTGCTGCTTTTTGTTTTGCAGCCTCGGCTTCAGCCTTCTGCTTAGCTTCAGTTTCAGCCTTCTTTTTAGCATCATCTAACTTTTGCTTCTCTTGCTTCTGTTTTGCTTCAAGTTCAGCTTTTTGTTTTGCCTCAGCATCGGCTTTCTGCTTTGTTTCTAATTCAGCTTTCTTCTTTGTTTCTGGTTCTGCTGCTTTTTGTTTTGCAGCCTCGGCTTCAGCCTTCTGCTTAGCTTCAGTTTCAGCCTTCTTTTTAGCATCATCTAACTTTTGCTTCTCTTGCTTCTGTTTTGCTTCAAGTTCAGCTTTTTGTTTTGCCTCAGCATCGGCTTTCTGCTTTAGATCATCAATTACTATCTCTCCCTTACTTATTACTTTTTCAACAAATTCAATTGTTTCATATAAAAATATTTCGAGCATATCTGTCGTTTCATAATTAATTTCTACTTCAAGAGTGAAGTCTGACAGCAATTTCGTTTCTTTTTCTTCCATTTTTACTTCTTCCTTCTCCTTTATTCCAACTTGAATTAATTCTGAAACAACCTCCTCAAATGATTCATACAAATTTACATCCAAAACATCAACATCCTCAAAATTAATATCTACCCTCAAATTTACTTCTTCTGCTTCAAATGTCACTGATTTCTTTACTTTTCTTTTATCTCCTTTTATTGTTATTTCTTCAGTCTCTTTTATTGCTTCTAAAACTCCTATTTCGATATGTGCTTCTGAATCTATTTTCTTACAAGAGATGAATATATCTGCTTCATTTTCACACATTTCGTCTAAAAAATTTTTTAGTTTTAGTATTTAAAATTTGCTTCAAGTAATTTAATAAAAGTTTAAATGAGATACAGTAAGCAAATTTTGCTTTAAAATTATGCTTGAAACAAGCTTGCTTCAAAATTTAGATTCAAACTAGCTTGCTTAAAGTCATTTTTGCTTCATGGATGCTTGAATTAGCTTCCTGAAAAATCTTGAAGCAAATCAAAAGTTTGAAACAATTTCAAAATTTTGCTTCAACCAGCTTGCTTGAAATTTATTTAACCCACCCGATTCTGTTGTCATTCTACATTCAGTTGAAGCTCTCCCATATTCATTTATACCCTCACAAGTATAACTCGCTTCATCACGAAGATTTATATTTAGTATTGTTAAGCGAGTAGTTCCACTTGACATTACCGTATCGATAATGTATTTACTAAAAATGATATTCTGATTCTTTATAAATTCTGATTTTTTATAGAATTCTGATTTTATTAAGAATTCTGATTTTTTAAGTTCTGATTTTTTATAAAATTCTGATTTTTTTAAATTCTGATTTTTAAAATTCTGATTTTTATTAAATTCCAAACTCACTCTTCATTCCCAACAATAATTGACGAGTCCTTTTTCCATATTAACCGATTAGCTCCAACACACTTTGCGGATAGTGTGATGTTCTGTCCCTCCTATTTTTAAATTTAAAATTTTCCTTTTAAAACAATTAGAAATAACACACATTTAAATACAAACTCGGCGCCAACGACACAATAAAGAATGGGGGGACCCCTCCAAATGAACTTGGGCGTGTTATTGTTGTAGGACGATGGCCCCTCCTTTCATCTAATCTTTCCAAGACTGTAGAGAGACTTTCGCGAGACATTTTTCTTTCTCCTAAGGAGAGTTTTGAGGTTGGTTTTTGTTGTTTTTTGCGGCCATAACGTGCTGAGTAGAAGGTTTTGAGGGCATGTTCTGCTACACCTTCCGATTGAGGCTCTTCTACTGCTTCAAGGGCAATATCAACATTAATCTCATTATTGCCTGAATTTTAATGTTAAAATAAATTAACGTATTCCCCATTTTACGGTAAAACCCCCAATGATAATACAAAAAAATCAAGTACCGTAATCCTCAAATACCGTAATCCCCAATTTTTTCTAAAAATTATTTTCTACCTAAAACTCGAATAGTGCCACTTCTACTTGTACTCATTCCAGCACTCGAAAGAAGTTCACAATGTATTTCTTTTCCATCCCATTCAATCGGTACCTTTTGAGCGACTAAGTATGAGGTGTCATCCTCAACAATACAATCAACAAATCTTGAAAAACAAATAATTTTTAACGGTCTCCCCAATCTCCTTACTTATTTCCCAACACGGGCTCGTTGCCAATCCACCACGTAACTGTTGGGGTTGGAAAGCCTTTGAATGTGCATTTTGGAAATACTTGACGCTCTACACCTTCAAGAAGCTCAATTGGACTAGGAGGTAATTCTTCTAGGAACTGCGGCTTCTGATAGGATTCGGTCGTTGAAAGTTGTTTCTTCTCAGTGCTCTCCACTATAAATATTAAATTGTTTAGAAAAACTATCATAAATAGGGGGTATCGAGTAGGAATTTAGGAAGAAAATTTAGGTTTATCTAGTATTGTGGGTATTTTAGGCTCTGGTAGTTTAGTAGTCCAATCAAAGCTTATGAGTCCATTGGAGTGATTGACTCCATTTTTAGCTCCTGATTGACACTCTATTTGGGCATTCCTTCTGTTACAGAAATGTCGTTTAATCACAATAAAATCACCTTTCTCTAAAAGGAAATCAGCCACAATCACTTCTATATTCGCACATTCCTGATTTTTAACAATTTCCAATTTTGCCCCACAACGTGCTGAAAATTGTGCTTGGAATAATTGTTCCAATGAAAATAAGTCTGAAGTTAGTTTTTCCTGCAAACCAAGTTTAAACTCCTCCAGTTTTTGGAGGATTGAGGATTTTGCAGGGATTTTTCTAGAAATTCCAGAAGCATTTGAACGATCCATTTCCTACAAAATTTTCAGAGAAATTCAGAAGAATAGGTACTGTATCTCTCTCACCAATATTTGTGCTTCCGATTCACCCTTCTCCAAGACCTGCACAAAAGACAGATCAGCAGCGATTGTTTCGGGTTCAAGGCGAGACTAAAACATTAAATTTACACTTAAACATCTCCAATCCATTATTAAACTAGCCTTTCGTCTTATCTTATCTCCTTTTCCGGAATCTCTCATTTCATCAGAAATATCCTCAGTCCGTTCAGAAATGTCAGAAAGAGGTTCCGCTTCGGATTTTTCCAAAGGAACTTAATTTAAAATATTTTCTCGAAGCTTTTTTTACACATCCTATACCTTCAGGCTTTAATCTGACTAATAACTGAGAATCCAAATTCTTTTCCTCTTCAATTCCTTTCGTTTTATTCTCTCCAGATGAGGTAAAATAGCCTTCTGATTCTATTAGACTTTGTTCATTCTTATCTGTTTCTGGTTGTTTTTCTGATTTTTGAAGCAACTCTTGTTTCTGCAGCAATTTATTCTCTTCAAATTTTTGAAGCATTTTACTACCCATTTTAATATTTCTCTCAACATTTAAACTATTAGTTTCCAATAAATACACATTAAAAGCAACTACATGAGGTGGAAGATTCAGAAATACTCCCAAAGTTATTTTGTTGATTTTCGGCTTTCCTCCATAGGGGATAGGCTGTGCTGGTGGATGTTGTTCTGGTTTACGGTCGGGGGTCCTTTCTTGTTCAACAACTACAATTTGGATTTCTGCCCTTCTACGGGAAGGTGAACGGCTACTTTGTTGTTGTTGTTGCTGTTTTGCTGCAATTTCATCACGATGTTGCTTCACTTTCTGTGCAATTTCTAATTGTCGTTTTGCCTCAAGTTCAGCTGTATCCGCAGTAATATTTTGATTTTCATGAATGTCCTTAATAATTCCCGTTCCATTAACCAAAAACTCATCCTTCTCCGATGAGACAGCTTCCTGGACAATTTGTTCTTCAACAGGCTTGTCCCTTCGTCCTTCCTCCTCATTCTTCTCTTCCTTCCCAACTTCAATAGGTTGTTCAGTTAAAAACCCTTCAACAGTTCTTAAACGATTTACAAGCTCTAAAAGTTCCATATCCTGCAAATTAACATTATCCAACTGTTGCTGTGAGGGCCTTCTTTGGGATAAACTTTTAGTACGTTCTTCTTCTGAAATATCTCCCCCGATTCCTATTTTCTCTTGAATCTTTCCCTCAACAGGTTCTTCAATTTTCTTAGCCTCTGAGGTCTCCTTGCTGATTTCTACTTCCTTTTCCGATTTAGAAGCAACTTTTTCCTTCTCTTTAATCTTTGAAGCAAGCAATGACAAAACTTTTTTGTTCACACTTTCTACTTCAAACATCTAAAATTTTTTTGAAAATATCAAGATTTCTATAAATATTCACCTGTATATTAGCCAGTATATTTAAATTATCTGACATTTTATTATTAATTAAATCAATTTCTATCAAAATATCTCCTTCATTCTCTTTTTTTGCTTCGGTTTTCTCTTTTGAAGCAATTTTCTTTTTATCAACTTTCTTTTTATTCTTTTCGCTATCAACCAATTTTTGAGTAGCCTCTTCGAGAGCATTAATAAATATATTAGCAACCAAATTATCCGCCACACTTTCAGCTACTTTGATAAGTAATGAATAGGTTTCTAAACAAAAAATTTAATTTATGGGTTAAACTAAAGATCGGATTGAGATGATCTTTGACGAGAATCGATATCTCGAAAGAACCTAGATCTAGATAACCGAGATTTTTCTATATGTCTCAGTCCTGTCTCTAATTTGGACTAACCTTCCTGTTTCTCAATACTAATTAAATCATTGTTTAAGCTTTGCTTTGCCTCATTATTTTCTTTTGCTTTATTAGATATTTTCTCAGATTTCTTTTCACTAGTTTCAACGCCTTCTAAATCTCCATTCTCTTTAACTTCTTTTACTTGTTTTTTCTTCTTTTCTAATTTCTTTGACTTTTCTTCAATCTCTTCCTTTCCCTTTTCTTCCATTTCTTCAGTTAATTTTTTATTATCATTATTTTCATTTGAAGGATCAAAGGTATAATCGACTATCACTTTTGTTCGTTTAATATCCTTTCCTAATTTATTCACAGCATGAACCTCGACTTTAAAATTTAAAAAATTAATTTTCAAATCATTTCTTTACCAATTCCATCAACTGCTTTGGCAAAAGATATTTTTTCGTTATTTTCACCAACATGTTTAATTTGTACTTGATCATTCGATTTTATTTCGAAATTGTTATGTTTCCATTGAAATTGTGCTACAAAAATGAGTTTTGTTTAAAAAATTACCTACATTAGAGCCACTCCTAAATAGTGCCCCCCTTTGGGGGATGGTTGAATAGTTGAAGCCTCATAGGGCTTATAGGCAACACGGTATTTTTATTTACCTTCAGGTCTAGCCTCTGCTTTAACATCTAATTCAAAAGGCATATTCTCTCCTATTCTATAAACCTCTTCAAATTCTGAAATAATTTTTGGAGCTATATCAATTCGTTTAACCGCGTCACTTTCCTCTTTTGTTTGACGCTGTTTTTCTGGTTTAAAAATTGGAGGGGGTGTTGGAGATTTTAGAAGTAGGGCACGAGAACGTTGCATAAATTCTGGTAAATCTTGATCACTTTGAGGTGGAACTTCTACAAGTACTCGACATTCGTAGGTAGCCATTCCATGATCATTTTGAATTACTGCTTTGTAAATACCTTCTGTTGGGTTTAATATTGTGCTGAAAATTGAATTTTTGTAGTAATAATGTATTAGTAACAATGGATTAGTGCTTATACCGTACTACCTCTAATAGGATGCTCGGGAATTCCGCTATCAATTACCTTCAAAGGGGTATTCTATTAAGTGGAAGCAGAGGTGAATCGGAAATGACAAGGTGCCGGAAATCGGAACTGTCGGAAATCGGAAATGGCTCAAAAGTCGGAACTCGGAAGTTGGAGAGAACTTTCGATTAGAGAGTCTTCGGTTAAATACTTAGAGGAGATTGGAGGTAATACTTACACTTTCTCATGATTCCTTTCCAAATTCTCAACAATCACTGTATTTCCATTTGGATGTAATTCAAAATTCTTTAAATACCAACGAATAGTGCAATCACTTTCCGAATCCGCTTTCAACTCTAAAACAAGCGGAAGTCCACCTGGAACAAATATTCGACTCTCTGGAGCTTGAACTATTTCGGGTCTCTAAAAATCTAAATTTTAAGGAAATCCCTCCAGCTTTCCTCTACCTTTTGTTGTAAAATGTGAATCTGTTCTACTTCCCTCATTGGTGCTTCTTCAATTGTTTGTGTACTCACAAAAAATTTATTATCGCCGTTCGCATCCTTTTCGTTCAAAAATTCATCCTCCTCCTCAGAATCTTGTTCAAATAATTCTTGGCGTTCTACTCTTTTTTGAATTATTTTTGTTACTGTTTCGGAATCGTCTACAAAGTTTTCAGCAATCGTAGACAAGACATCATCCGAGATTGTGGCCTAAAATCCTCGGTAAACAAATCCTTTAATAACCCCTACCAGTGTTTCACATCTCCCCGTTCCATACGCATTGGAAGCCTCCGCTACATAAATTCCTTCCTTAGGTAACCCACCTTCACCTCCACTCTCTACTAACAATCTAGATTCATTATGTTCAGTAAGTACTCGATATTCATTTTTCTCCAACTCCTCAGCCAGTCCTTTTCCGTTAATAAACCAATTTATTTGAGCTGGGGGATAAGCTTGGCAAGCAACGTGTAATTCTAGTGTTTTTTGCATTTGTTTTGAAAGGCAAATTGTTGGGGGCGGAAAAACGACAAAATTAGGTATAATTGGTGTTCTGTCGGCATTGACACTTTCCTTTTCTGGAGTTGCCATTTTTGGGCGGACAATTAGAGAGGACTCAAATTCTAAAAAAATTCCTGATTAAAGGGAAAAATTTCTCAAAATTCACCACTATCCCCCCTGGAACTTTCTCCAGAAGCTTTCCTTTTTGGTAGACTAGTAGAACGATGTACTACAGTGGTTGTGTGAATTGTTGTTTTGGTGCGTGAGCCAGAAAATCTTTCTCTTGACCCTCCTCTGCCTTCACTACTTATAGGGGGAAGGGTTGTTTCTCGTAGAAGATTTGAATGAATGTTGGAAATTGAATTTAAATCTTGATAAAATAGAGTTTTGGTTAAATATTTCACATTTTACCTGATATTCTCTCAATAAACCCTGTACTTTTGGCAATTCCTGCCTCATTTTTGGCAACACAAGTATAACCTAAATTTTATAATACTTTAAACACCAATATTCAAAGCCTACGTCCAGGCTTTGCTCCCTTGAAATGGGCAACACATTGTCCCGCTTTTGGTAAAAAGAATGTTGCGTTTGCTGAATCTATTGGAAATACGTCTTCTGATGTACTTGTTGAGATTATTTCAGCAATAAGATGACCATCCAGGTACCAAGTAAAACTAGAAATGAAGGGCAAAGATAACTGGACACAAGACCATTTGAATCATGCTTCATGAAGGAGGGGAGGGTTCGAATGGATATTTTGGGGTTCGAATGGACTTCTGGTTGTTCTCAGTACCAGTCTTCTTTTCAGTTGACTTAGCACCGTTAAATAGAATAAAATATTTAAAAATGGCAAAATATAAAAATGTCGACTCATACGAAATGTCTCAAATGACAACTATTCAAGAAGTTTACCTGACAGCAACAGGTCTAACTTCAACATCAAATACAGCAGTTTCCGAGTTAATCAAAACTAAATTGGGCACATCAGTCAAAAATCTGGGCGGCCTCTTTGTACTCTTTGAATGTGTTGTAGTTGGTTCTGGGGTAGGGGGTGGGGAAAGTATTCCAATAATTAAATTGCTCGTTTCTTCTGTTTGTGTTTGAGAATCTTTTAATATAATTTACTTTAAAAATTTCAATTTTATAAAACCATTTATTTTAATATAGCCATAAGACTTTGAAATGCCTGCTGAATTTTTTGCTGCACAGGCATAAATGCCTTCTAGGGGGTCTTAAATTTAAAAAAAAAAAATAATTTTTTTCTTAAATTAAATTTCCCAACTTTGTATATTCATTATGCTAACATTTCCATTTGTTTTTACTGTAAATATAGTATTTTCTCCCCTTATTTCGTTGACTGGTTTATCATTGCAAAACCTATTAATAAACATATTTTTTTATTTTAATTAATTAAAACCATTCAAATTCAGCAACAGGCCAACTTTGTACTTCTGCAACCAAGGTTATCCTGTCTGTTGATTTTAACCGATATGCTTTTATTCTCTTAAAATGTATTATCAATTAAATTTTGAAATAAAGTTTCGAAGTAGATTCGCTACCTAAAACCTCCTTTTGAAAGACTGTTTCCGGTAAAATCATTTGTTCGAAAATAGGATTTTGGGTTTCGCTTAAAGTCCGATTTTTTGGATTACTCCGAACCGTAAATAATCCTGAGATCACGAAAAATCTGAACTACTAGATCCGGTTCGGCCCCGAATACTAGTTGAAACTTAAAGGCCTCAGCCAAGTATAGGTCCCTTTCGCATCTAAGCCAAGCAGGCCAAATAAAGTTCCTGTTCATTTTAGTTTATAGTATTACCCAATAATTTTAAATTTAAAAAATTCCGGCATTATAACAGAACGCCAAAAAATATTGCAAACTTTTTTAATATAAAAATTTCCTTTCTCTTTTTCACCTGCTTAAATTTTGGAGGATTAACAACCACAAAAGATTTAATTTCCGAAGTAAAATGTTCTTCTGTCTTTAAAACGTCACTTTGCCCTTCATTTTCAATTAAATGGGTTTGTTGTAGAGTTAATGAGGCAGAATTATCATCCACAATACTTGTAGATTCTGAATTGTCTTCTTCTGAAGGGAGGAGATGGTGAGAAGAAATTCCTTTAAGAAAAAAAATTTTTCGATTTTTTTGAAGAATTTTTCGTGTCCTCATATTCTGCCAATTCCATATTTCGTGTCGGACTAACGGACAAAACGAATGACAAAACACGGTCGGACAAAACATGGAACGACCAAAATAAGGACCATACCAAAGCACGGTCTTACCAGAATACGGAATGTTCCAAGTTTTGGCATTCATTGTTTTACCCCTCAAAATGCCCCTCACCCCCACATTTTGCCAACACCGCCTTATTGGCAAAACGTGGAATTTTATCCTTATCGGAATCATATGGAAGCGGAATCCTTCTTTCATTTTTCCCCTTACCATTCCTTTTTGTGTCTCCATTCTGTTTGTTTCCGTTTTGTATTAATGCTACTTGTTGCCCGTTTGTTAATTCGTGTTGATTCTGATTTTGTTTCTTTTTCTGATTTTTATTTATTTCCCTCTCCTTTTTTGTAGGGGAAAACATGTTTGTTTGTTTGGTTGTTTTTAATAAAATATTGTTGTGCTGGTATACATTTAATTAATAGAATAAAATACAATATTTAGGTATTTAACCGGTGTACGGAATTTTCGTCTCTGGAAATTTCGTCTCCAAGGTTTTTCGGAATATTCCGCTAGAGACGAAAATTCCGAAAAACCTTGGAGACGAAATTTCCAGAGACGAAAATTCCTGCACTCATTTAACCTATTTAAAAATATAAAAATATTTTTAAAAACAATTTTTATTTGGACCATACATATTTATATTAATTATAAATCCAGAAAATTAGAAAATCCGAGGAGAAGGTCAGTGGATAGGAAAAATCAGGCTTGGTAATGGATACGGATATAGATAAGTTCAAAATGCCTGTGGATATCCGTCTGTATCCGCCGTAAATATACGGATACGGAAACCAAAATCCATGTCCATTACCAAGTCTTGGAAAATCAAAAATCGACAAAAACTCAGAAAAATGTGGAAATCTCAGAAAATCGGAAACCCAAAAAAATCAGAAAATTCCAGAAAAACCCCCACTAAATACTTATATAATTTCTATCTTATTTTTGGTTTCTTAACACTAAAAATTCAATCAAATGATTTATATTGTTTTTAATGTTTTCAACGGCTGGCTTGAAAAAATATATTTTTCTAAAACAAATGTTATATCTACCACACGTTTGCATGTTCTCATTCACCAAACTATTATTTTCTTTATTTTTAGTCAATCGGAGGCGTTTTGTTAAAAAGAAAAAAAATTTTTTGAGGGAAAAAAATAAAACAAAAGTTCATCCTTTCCCTAATTAAATGGGCCTTTTAAGTGCTGCTAATAGGGTGCTAAGTTGGTTGGAGAGTCACTGTGATTCAAGGGAAATTCAAACACTATTTACAGGACCATCTCTCAAGTTGAAGCAGTTTATTGGTGTGGAAGGGGGTGAATGCAAGAGGCAATCGTGAAAACGCAATGCGGTGATTAATGGACTTAAGTACGGGGAAATTCTCTTCTCGTCTGGCAAATAAAATAATCAGAAGTTGGTAGTAGAAGCGGTTAACAGTTTTTGCTTTGGAAAACTCTCAGGATCTTTTCTGGGGAGAGTTTGGCTGCTTTATCTTAAATCTTTTTTGAATTATTTTTTTTAATTTTGTGCTCATTTTAAGCTTTAAAAAATTTTAAAAAAAAATAAACTTGTGATGGCCAGCTTCTCTCTTTTTATTTTTTATTTTTTTTCTCTCAACTTTTTTACTTTTATCTTCAAAAAAATATCCATGGCATCGATCCGTGGATTAACTGTGAAAATAAAAGAAGCATTCCTTCATTTCATTCATTCTTTTCTCTCACTTGTCAAACATTAACCAAATGTTAAGCAAAAAAATAAAATAAAAATCGACTAGAATATAATAACGTTATAGTATTTTTTAAATTTTTTTTAAAATATGAGGAACCGATTAATTGTTCTTGGAAAAAATTTAAAAAAAATTTTTTCTGACTATAAAATTTTAGTAATTTTTTTAAATTCAAATCTGCAGCCTAAAGAAAGAGAATGACGCTTATTTTGAAAAAAGGATATACAGAACGATTACTCGAATTGGAGGAAAACCAAGAAAGTTATTTATGGCCCAAAATATGGCCCAGATATTAAATCCTCTTTATTCGCCCTTTTTAGCTAATTTTGGCGTTTCTAACCAGGGCTGTCCGCAAGTGGAAAAAGTTACAGCAACCGCAATTTACGTATCTGCAATTGCGGATAGCCCTGGTTCTAACACGCAGAGCTGTGTACATATCTTCATAGATTTAGGGAGAAAATTTAGAAGTGCCTTTCTGATAAACTTTTTATACGTTCTTCTTCTAAAATATCTTCACTATCAACTTTTCTTCAACAATCTGTTCAATTTTCTTAGCCTCTGAGGTCTGCTTGCTGCTTCTATTTTATTTTCTGATTTTTGGCGTACATCAGGCTATTACAAGCCAATTAAGCTATTCATTTTCTAATTCAAAAATTTCTAAAAATCTCTCTAAAAAATCTCTTAATCTAGCCAGTAAAACTTTTTTCTTAAATACATTTTTAAGACAAACGGCATGGAAAACAAAAAATGTCTTTCCATTCCTATCGAATTAAATAAATCTGTAAAAAATTGTTCTTTTTTATTTATAAAAAAAATTGAGAATGTCCAAATATGTAGATGATTAAAAAATATATAACATTTGTGGGCACAACAACCATAAAGCTTTCCATAAATTCAAAAAAAGTTTCAAGTTGGTGTTTTCACACAAATGTTATATATTTAGGAAGAACAATACAAATATATATACGAGTACATAAATACAACTGGAAAAAAAAAAGAATTTTTCTAAAATTTTCAATACCTTTCTAAAAAACCCCTCCAAAAAATATTTTTTTTATCAGAAAAAAATATTTTTTCCCAGTTGCATTTTCAAAAAAATAATAATAATCATAAAATTAAAAAAAATAGAGAGAGAAGTGGTGGGGGGTCAGGAGAGCTGCTTATTTTATTTTTATAAATTACTTAAAATGAAAGGCGCTTGTTTATTTAAATAAGTTTTGCCTTAATGGCCAAAAAAATTTAATTAAATTAAAAAAAAATTAAAAAAAGAGGTCAACAACTTTTTTTCATTCAAATCGCACCATTTTATATATAAGAGATGCAACCAACAGAAACAAAACAAATTATTTAAGATCCATATTGACGGCAATTGCAGCAACTAAGGCCGCACCAAGAACACTGCCCTCTTCAACAATACAGAGTTCCCACTAAAAAGAAAAGGAAAAAATTTTTTTAATAATTTTTTAAAAGTGTCAGGATATTAGGGACGAGTCGTGCCATAATTCAAAAAAATTTTAAAAAACAAAAGACATCCCCTCTATACATGTCAAGATACCCATAGTGTCACGAATTGAGAAAAAGTCCAAAAAAAGTTTCGGGCAGTGTTTCGGGTCGGAAATAGGACTTTTACGAATCTATTAACGACTCGTGGACAAGACCCAATAATAACCCCTTCCAAAATTTACAAAATAAACAAACGTCAATATTAATCGGTGCCATAGACTTCAAATAATTTTCCAACATTTCTTGATATTGCGGGTGGAACTGAATAATTGCACCACCAAGACCAATTTTAATCTTCCTGCGTCCAATATGTCGAAGTAATGCAGAGATGGCTTTAAAAATTTTTTGTAATTAATTAACTAATCAAAAATCTCTCAACTCGGGAATTTTGAATCTTAAAAATATATACTTCGTTTCCCCTCATCACTCTCCACTATTTGAAGTAAAAAAAAGAAGTGATAAGGAAAAAAGAAATTAGGGAGGGGGTTTGAAGATTATAATTTTGAAGATTAACGCGACTCCCATTTTTTTTATTAGTTTTCTCAAACCTTACATTTGATAAAATATTTTTGGATGCCCCTTCTATCAATTAAGTAAATGATAAAAATGAAACTTTTTCTATTGAATTTATAAATACCCCAAATTTATTTTCTCGCAAAAAGAATTTTTCCAATCAAAAAAAAAAAGAAAAAAAAACCTGCAGCAACAACGCCAGCAGAACGTTCAGACGCGGCAATACAAACTTCTTGCATAATAAAATAGTCAATACTACCGTGGTTCTGAACTTCCATTTCATCGCAAATTTTACGGCAATTTTTACGCATTTCTCCAGGTTCACTAGAAAAAATTTCAAAAATTTTTTTAAATTTTTTTCAAAAAAACCTAAATATTTCACTAATATATTTAGCTGGAAATCCATCAACTTTCTCCAAAGCTTCAACTTTCTCACCACAAAAAAGAATTTTATCTTTGGTAAGTTTAAGCAGAATCCTTCGAATTAATTCGCCCAAATAAAGAGCACCAGTCAATTTGTCAATACTTTAAAAAGAAAAAAAAAATATTTTTCAAAAATTTTGAAGAAAAACATTTAAAAAAACATACACTTGTTTGCCAACGTGGACAGAAGCTGCGTCAACTTCCCGATCAAATTCGGTCATAATGTCGTCCATTTCTTTCTAAATTTTGTAAAAAATGAATGAATGATTCAAAAAAATTAAAAGAACTAATCCAAGGACATGTAAAAATTTTTTTAGTAAGTCTGAGTTTAGGAGACAAACAAATTGTCAAAATTTAAGTATTTTTTTATTATGATACTTTACAAATAAACATTAGGAAATTTTTAGAAGAAATCGAGAAAACCTCAAACTCTTTTTTGGATTAATCGAGTTACAAGGACAGCTAAAGTTTCTAGACCAACCCGTTATTTTCACTATCCCTGTGGCTCTGTCAATAGCGACTAACAATAACAGCTCTTTTCTCTTATAATTTTTTTATCCATCCACAAACCCCAAGTGTTTTAAATAAGCCTAGCCATAGCCCCAGCTTTTTCTCCCTCCAAAAATAAAATTAAAAGAAAAACAAACTCGACGTCCAAATTCTTCCCATTCAGTCACTACAACCATTTTCTCATGTCTGTAGTTGAACTCCTCTGGGTCAAACTTTTTAATATTCTTAACATCCTCTAAATATGCAGAATTGCAGCTTAAAATCAAAAAAAAATTAAAAAATTTTATTTCAAAAAAATACCCATATCCAATAACACAAGCAGCAATACATTCATCTCCATATTTTGCATGTGATGCTGCAAGTTGTCCAACAGTGTCATTCATAATGGCTTTGACTCTGCCCTGAAAAAGAAATTATTTTGTTAGAATTTACGAAACAATAGCAAGAGACCCAACAAAAAATTGAATTCCGGAATTGTTGTGGAAGATTTAGGGAAGATTTGGGGTCTAGAGGTGGTCAAGGGGAGAATAGGAGAGGTCCAAAATCTTTTAGAGGGTAATATACATTCACCAAGTCTTTTAGACAAAGGTTTCAAAAATGCCCTAACCCTTTCCATTTCCAGTCTCAAAAAAAGAATAGAGGGAAGGGAGCAAAAAAGGTAAGAATCATAGAGCAAATCCAAACCTCTCTAATAGACACAAAAAAAACACAAAAAAATTCCAAACCTTAACAGTCATACTCAACTCCAAAGCATCATCCAAAAGAGTAACCATATCCTTTTGCAAACAGTCTGGGATATTATAACCTTTTGTCCACCAAAGAAGTCGAGCTTCACGAATAGAGGTTAATTCGCAAGGAAACGAGAAAACGAAGCCAATGTGAAATGTTTGATCTTCAACTTTGGCATCGCGCAAAACCTTTAAAAACCAACAAAGTTTTTTAACGATTTTAATATCTCAACATCTATGGGGGGTAAACAACATTAAGGTGCAGAATATGACAAGGAATCATTCCTCACTTATCTGAAGGAGGTAAAACGATAATTCCCCTTCTCGCCTTTTTACATAAGTAAAGGAAGAATAGGAAGGCAAGGAAAGGACCATAGCCGAATTTCTCCCTGATATTGCCACTGGTATTGCTAACCTCCCCCTTGCTTAAGCACCCCTCCCGCCCCGTTCAAGCGATAATGACCTAACCCATTTTCCAGTCCCTTTTTCGTTTCCTCCAGGTAAATTGGTTTACCTATAGGACTTAATCTAGTATCGGAACTCTACCAAAAAAATATAAAAATAAAAAGAAAACCTTCTTCAGCGAATTGATAATAAAATTAAAAAGCTGCTCCCCAGTTCCAGTCATCACCTGTTTAGGCACAACAAAATTTTGAATGTCTTTAACAGGCTCATGCCCTGGACCTTCAAAAACAACCAAAAGAATGCGACAATTTTTGCCGCTTAAGTCAATAGCACAATAATTGCCAATCTCTTTAAAGTAAAAAAAGTTATTTAAAAACCCCAAAGGAACTGTAAGGAGTTTTAAAAAATGTGCAAAAGTGGGTGCCGTTTACAAGAGGGAAAAGCAAGAAATATTCACATTTGTGAGAAACCCGTGTAATGTCTTCCAGAAAAAAACATTCGGCACCTGTAAAGACTGAGGACTTGTAAAGACTTCTCTTGCGGAATTTTCCCAGTTTGCCGTTAAGGTGCCCTCAGCCAAACATTCTTGGGGAGAAAACAACACAGCATTCCGTTGTTTCCCAAAAGTAATTGAACGGAAAAGGCAGCCCCCCCCCCAACAAACCAAAAAAACCCGTCGACCCTCAGCAAACGGCGGACACCCCTGCCCCTACAAATACCCAAAAATTAACACTGAAAAAATACCAGTCCCATCAGGCAAAGCTGGCACAAAAGACGGAAGCATTCCAATCGACGATTGACGTCCACTTCCACTTTCCAAGCCTCTCTTCATTGCAGCAACCATATCATCAGAAATTACTTTCAAGCGGTCAACTGGCACACGAAATTTCTTGACGATATCGCGAACTTCAACTGGAAGTTGTTGTTCTGTTGGATAGTCCATCCTTGCTTTGTGTCAACTAAAAAATAAAATTTTAAAAAATTCCTGAGAAATTGTCACGTTTTTCTTTAAAAAGTTTTCCCGCACTTCCCCCTTCCTCCTTTCTTGTTTACCACACTCAAAATGAGGTCAATAAAAGGACAAGAAACAAACAAACAGGAAAAGTAGCCCCTTAGTGACGCAACCTCACCCCTCCTCCCTCCCACAATTTATGGGAAGGTGTTTGTTTCCTATGAGGAGTTTTAACTGAAATATGGGGGAAGTAAACGAGTCCCTCATTTTGTTTAACACGTTTTAATAAGGTTAATAAGGACAACAAAAAATAGCCCCTTAGTGACGCAACTTCCTCCTCGACAATTTATAGGGAAGGTGGTCCTTTGAGGAATTTCAGAAATAAAATTTTTGAGGAAGTAAATAAGAGAAGGAAGTAGGAACTTAATTTTAAAGGAAAATCGCGACGTCTGAAACCTTCAAGGAACCTTTTTTAAATTTGTTGTCAAATAAAGATGTTTTCCGAAGAAATAAATAAAATAATTTATTTAAATAAGGATAATAAATACAAATTAATTATCCTAAAAATAAAAAAAATAAAAAAAATTAATTTAAAGTTTTCGATCTTTTGGAAAGCCAAATAAAAATTAAAAAATAAATTATTGAACAAAACTAGTCAATAAACAAAAAAAAATTCTTTTTTTGATAGATAAACGAAGAGAGAAAGAGAAAAGAATGGTTTGTGTGTGTAAATAAATATACCTACTACTGACTACCTAGCTTTTTCAGAGAATATATTTTTATTGCTAAAATTGCTGCTTTATGCAAAAAAGCGTTTGAACGTCACTCAAGTGTTTTTTTCTTTTTAAAAATCTTCTGAAAAAATTTTTATGAAAAATTTTCCGAGAAAAGACAAAAAAGAAAGCAAAAAGGATCCTAGTGTTGTTTACCCCCCATGGCCCACTTCCCGAAAATTTTAACAAAAAAATTAATTAGTTAATACTGTCAACGTTCAGGGCAACTTCTACCATTTTATTCTACTTCCATTACACTTCCCCTTTTACTTTTACCTACACAAGTCCTAAGGTGAATATCAAAAAAAGGGTTAAAGTATTAAAAAAGAAGAAAGGAAAAGGAAATTTAATTTTCTATTGATTAACAGTTAACTTAACAATAAACAAAAGGTTAGGAAGACTAGAAAGATTCTCTTTAAGGTTCTATTAAATAAAACAGCTAGCTAGAAGTACCTAAAACGACCACAAACAAATTTAAAGAAAAAAATTTTTTAGTGTAGTTTACCCCCCATGGTCTTCCAAAAAATAAAAAGAAAATGGGCTCTCTCTTAACTAAAATTAACACAAAAATAAAATTAAATTATTAAAATATTGATAAGATTGGTAAGAATATAAGAAGAGAGGCAAAAGATTACTAGGTAAAAAGCGAATGCTGTGCCCAATAAAAATTAATAAAAATGGGGACGAGAAAAATAAAAAAAATGTTTAAAGAGAAAAAAATAAAATAAAAGAAAATAAATTAGAAGAAAAGAAACAATTTAATAAGTACGTAAAAATAAAAAGAGAAAAATATTTTTGAGTTTAAAAAATAGAAAATCAATTAAACAAACTAATTAGAGTCTTATTCTTATTTTTATAACCAGTTCAGACTCTAATGAACTTTTTTTTGAAATTTTTTGAAATTTCTTTACAAGACTCAAAAATCCTTTTCCATTCGAAAAATTATTCGGTTATTTGAGTATTGGGAAGAAAAATCAGAAAATATTCCATTAGAGTCTAAGGCAAAAAAGACAAATAAGAATTGTTGGGAGAGAGACGGGGAGAGTTATGTATTTATAGAATTTTCCCCACGGGGAGTGGTTGAGCAATTTTCAGAAGAAAAAGATTTCTCGACACTTACACTCTATTGTACCTACACCCTTTTTTAGGTTGATTGGCCACTAGGTCTCGCTGTTTTTCTAGTCTCGTGGTTTTTGCGAACTGGCAAAAGATAATGAGAAGAAAGATGAGAGAGAAGATAATTTCCTTTTTAACACTTCTTTCCATTTGAGTCTGATCTTGTTATTTACTACTGAAATTAGGTTCAGGGAAGCTCTCTAACAGGGCCGGGCCTTCCGTCTTCCGCCTTTAATCTTCCCTTTCTTTTTTTGGCCCTTCCACATCCCATTTCCGTCTTCCGCTTTTTAAAACGAGCAAAGACCTATTCCGGCTCTATACCGTATACCACTTTGCCATATGTAGGAAAGGGAGAGTTCCGAAGAAAATTTGTAGGAGGGTTCGACCACTTTTTTTTTAAATTCAAATTAAGGGATTAAATTAAGCTTAGGGATTAAATACACTATTTTTACATTAATGTATTTTAAACTTTTGGACTCTTAAAAAAAATTTTTTTAATACCTTTATAATTTTCTTATATGTTAGAATATAGGAGAATAAATTTTCTAAATAATTTATAGCAATAAGGGATTAGAAAAAAGCATATAATTATGCTTAAGCAAAAAAAAAGGGGGTGGGGAAGAAGCAGAAGGAACAATTCTTTTTTTTTTAATTTGCAGCTGCAGTTAAATAAAATATTTATTAAAAGAAACTTTTAAAATTAAAAAAAAAAAATAAAATTAGTGAAGAATTAGTAGGAGACGATTGATTGAACAAGCTCTGAAGACTAAATCTGTCAGACAATCATTGTTTGTTAAATGTTCCTCTATTATCGACAGAGAATGTCTGGAAGCAGGGATGTGCCTCCTGAGTACCCAAAACCTGGTCTTATTTTCACCCGACCCGACTTCCTTTTTCTCAACCCGGCCCATTTCTGATTGGAAGTGTCTAAAATTGGAGGCAAAAATCAGAATTCTGACCCACCTCTCATTTTTGTAAGTTGATAGGTTGTAGAGGAGGACTGAACCTAAAAACATAAAAATGTGCTGACTTTTAGGCAAAAATTCTAATAAAAATAATAAAAAACGGCTGGCAGAAGAAAATTTTTCCACGACTTTTTCTTTTAAAATAAAGGACTCAAAGAACTACAAAAAACATTACAAATAAAAAATAATGCAAAAAAAAAAATCTTGAGGACGACGACCTCGTGGGGGGAAAGATGATGAGTGTGTGGTGGGCAATGGAAATGTAAAAAAAATAAAATAAAAAGCGTGCTATTGCGTACTAACATGTAGCTTTGTAATGTACTTTGGACCTTAAAAGCTTTCAAAAAGATGGGGAAAAATTTTTTTTAATAAAATATATCATTGGAAAGCCTTCTAGAAGTGCTGTTGGAGGTACCTCTCCAACAGACTTTATACTCGAATTTAGATGTGTACCTTCAATATTAGATACTAGAGATCGAGCTTGGCCTGGACCAAGGCCTGGACCAAGGCTTTTACCCTGACCAAGGTTTTTCCTGTACCCAGAGTCCAGGCAATTTTTCCCAGGCATTTTTTGACCTTTCTGGGACCAAGGCAATAAATCAAACCACAGAGTCCAGGAATAGGCTTTTCAAAAATCTCGATCTCTATTAGACACTAACTCCAAGAATTGTTTGACTACTGGACGGGGAATGCTGCCCTAAATAATACCTCTCTATTTAATATCCTCTTCCTACCTAATAATAAGAGAGGTTAGAGTTAGGTTAGAGTTCCCTAAGAGGGGGTATCCTTAAAATAAGGTTCAACTGTAATATTCATTTTTATTATTTTTTTCACTAAATTAGCGTCGAATTTTCGACATTTGCGACAAGATTACAAACTTGTAAAAATTCTGATTTTTCCAATAAAAATTCTTTTCAAACTTTTTTAATCAATTTATTCAATAATTCTAAGTTTTATTTATTTAATAATTCTGAAAAAGTTTTAAAAAGAAAATTCTGATATTTTATTTGTAAAATTCAGAACAAATAAGAAAAAATACAAAAGTGAATGAATTTATAAATACTCTAACAAAGGAAAGATTTTTTAAAAAATAAATTAAGAGAGGATATATAAATAAAATATAAAATTTTTTGGGCTTTATCAATAAATTTAAAATGAAAAAAATAAAAATAAAATTTTTTAAATGCAAAAAAATAAAAAAATAAATTTTTAAATGTATTTTTATATAGGGGTCGTCAAGAAATATAAAGTCTCAAAAACAACAGAATAATAAAAAGTTTATGTTTGTTTGTATAAACACCCGCATCAAAACAATGTTTGTGTGTTTTTATTTTAAAAGAAAAACACAAAAGTTTATTTGTTTTTCTCTTGTTTTTCTGATGTTTATTTGTTTGTTTATTTGTATAAACATCAGCATCAAAACAATGTTTGTGTGTTGTGTTTGTGTGTTTTTGTTTAAAAGAAAAACACACAAGTTTATTTGTTTTTCTCTTGTCTGTTTGTTGTTGTTTGTTTGTTTGTTGTTGTTGCTTATACTATATACTATATAATTTTAGAGAGACGAAAAAGAAGTCATAGAAATGTTGTTGTCATCTTAAAGAAAAATTATTTTAAGAAAAAAATTTTTTCCTATTCAAACTTTTTATTTGTAGCAGCAGCTATTTGTGCAGCAGCTAATGCTTGTCCAAATTCAAAACTAAACCCGCCCATCGGTGTCTTTAATGAATCTGGAGAACGTTGAGCAGCAGTCAAAGCAGCCGTTAAAGCAGCAGCACTGCCTGGAAGTAAATTGCCTGTTGAGAATTTTGGTGTTTGGAGTGCTGCCATTTGATTAACAAATGGAAATGGTGATTGTACATTTAATGGAAGTCCTGTAAAAGAGAAAAATGAATACAGTCCACATTATAATATACCCCCTAAGATACCCTCTAAGAGACATCTCATTATAAGTTACCCCCAGTTTAAGATGCCTCATTATAAGACAAATTTTCTCGGCCCTACGGACGTATTTTTAAATTAGGTCTGAGCCGAGTAAATTTTCTAATTAAAAATTAATTACCAGGTGAAGATAAAATAGCTAATGTATGGGCTATAGCCATATTGGAAGAAGGTGGAAATTGAAATAATGATTGTTGTTGTTGTTGTTGAAGATGTTGTTGTTGTGCAAATGGAGTATTTGGACCGTTTGTTAAATGATTAATCATTGCAGAAATCACAGCAGAATTGGAGAAGTTTTGCTGTGGTGTTCGAACCTTTAAATTGTTAAATTATAAGGATTGTAAAACTATTAGAATTATGAAAAATAAAGAGAGAAAATACTATCAGAATTGTAATATTTTTTATTTTTTACAATTTGTTAGTTTGTAATTTCAGAATTTGTAAATTCTGAAAAAAATTTTAAGTAAATAAAAGCATTTTTTAAATTCCGGAAAATCAAGTTTGTAATTTCAGAATTTGTAAATTCCAGAAAATGTTTCAAGTTTATATTTTCAGAATTTGTAAATTCTGGAAAATGTTTCAAGTTTGTATTTTCAGAATTTATAAATTCCGGAAAATGTTTCAAGTACCTGATTTCCTAACGGAGTAGATAAAGCACTATGTAATTGACTATAGAAACTTGTATTATTATTATACTGAGTTGTTTGCGAAGTTGTAACAGCATTTGCAATAGAAGCATTATTAAAAGCCAAATTCTTTGATCTATTAAATATTTCATCATTATTTTGTTGAGTATTATTAGGGAAATTAAAAAGTGGAGTTGTTGTTGATGTTGTTGAAACTGGGATATTTGTAGATGTTATTATTGTTGTTGTTGATGATGGAGTTAATGTTGAATTAATGGAATTATTTATGCTTCTACTATTATTGTTTAAATTGTTGCTGGTTGTTGTTGAAACTAAAGGAAATAAAATATATGTAATTTCTAGGCTTCTGATTTTTCTTCTGATTTCTGATTTTTTCTGATATTCTTTCTGATTTTTTTCCTAAAGGTTTAGGACGTCTGCCGTTAATTTTAATATTAAAAAATTATTTTATTAACCATTTGGACTCAAACTAGCAACAAAATTTGTTGCCAATTGAAACGCTGCTGCAGCCTGTGTGAAAGGTGAAGCAAGTCCAGTTCCTGCTAAAGGAGACGCTCCTCCAGTATAATTACTTAACGCTGAAATTGCTGCAGAAAGTAAAGGACTATTTTGAGGATTATTTTGATGCTGTTGTTGTAGAGCAAAAAGTAGAGGGGAAGATGCTACCATTTGATTATTTAAATTATTTAAAAGTGAAGAAGAATTTTGAGGAATATTGTTGTTATTGCAAGAAATTAAATGATTGGTAGATGTATTTGAAGAAGTCCCTACTCCTCCCCCAGTAGTTGTTGATGTACTATTGCTACATGAATTTGTGTCTGTTGCATTATTTACACAAGTTAGGTCAAGAGGGTGTGGACGAGCACGACGGCAAAGAGAAGGACCTTTTTAAAAATAAATTTTTAAAAAATATTTCAGAATAATGTGAAGTACCTGTATTTGATGTGCAACCAATTTTGGGTGCAGACCCTTGATGTTGATCATCCTGGCTACTATTTCGACGCTGGTCGATGGAAGCCATTGATGAATAGGAGTCTAATATAAAATTAATTTTAAAAAATTCTGATATTTAATAATCAGAATTATAAATTCTGATCTATAAAATTCTGATTTCAAAAATCGGAATTTTATAAATTCAAAAATTCTGATTTTTATGTCTGATTCTCATCAGAATTTGGGAAAAATTCTGATTTTAATAGGTACATTGTAATTAAAATTCTGATTTAAAAAAATCACCATTATTATTAGCAATATCAACAGAAGCTGAAAATGCTGTTCCCGAATTTATCCAGGATACATGTCTTCCATTAGATGGCGAATGTTGCTTTACTGGCAAATTATTCTGGTGTTTATCTGAAGGACTTCTGCGTTTCCGTGTTCCCTTACTACTTCCATTAACCATTAATTTTTCAGTATTTGAAGGTAACATTGGAGCTGAAACATATTGTTGTTGTTGTTGAAAACAAGAAGATGAAGGCTCCATTTTTATTTGACAAATGTTTGTTCCGTTAAAAGAACTAAGGCAGCTTCCACTACTAACACCGCTACTACTTTCAACACTACCAGAAGGGCTATAACTATAAAAAGCAATATATTCTGAGTAATATATTCTGATTTTAATTTAAATTCTGATTTTATAAAATTACAATTATATGTAAAATTCTGATTTTTTAAAATTAATTCTGATTATAAAATTACAATTTTGTAATATTCTGGTTATTTTTTAATTCTGATTTTTTAATTCTGATATTAATATTGCAGTTGTAAATTTTTTTCAAATGCAAAATTCTGATACTTTAAAAATTCTGGTTTTTATTGTTACAATTGTAATAAAATTCTGAATTTTTAAATAATTCTGATTTTTATAAAATTACAATTTTGTATTATTCTGATTCTTTATAAATTCTGATTTTTAAATAAAATTACAATTGTAATTAAAATTCTGAATAACAAAAATTACCTGTCCGATGGAGAAGGCGTTAATATACTGTTATTATGTCTATTACCAGAAGCATTCCTTTGATGTTGCATTGGTGTTGGTGCAAGGGTTGTTGAGCCTGTAAACAATTTTTTTCTTAATTTATTAAAAAATAATTGCTTTTTTACATTCAAAAGCCGATAATCTATCCAAAGCAGTTGTATTATTTGTTGTTTCTGATTTTTTATTATTATTAACTAATAATTGTAATTGTTGTTGTTGTTTTGCATTCATTAATAATTCTGAGTTTGGACGTGATTCTCCACTTTCTAACATTTTCCCTCCTCCCCCATTCCCTCCATTATTTTCCATAACAAAACGATAAACAAATTTTTGTCCAATAACTTTTTTAATTATATTTTTGTCATAATAATAACGAAGTGCTCGACTTAATTTGTCATAATTCATGTTTGGTTTACTTTTACGAATGCCCCATAAACGAGCAACTGCTTCAGCATCGTGAAGCTTAAAAGAGAGAAATTATTTTAACTAAAAATTCTGATTTATAAAATTCTAAAAATATAAATTCTGATTTGTTAACTTCTGAAAATAGGATTTCTTATCTATTCTGATTTTTAAACTTTCATTTTTACAAATTCTGATTAAATTTCGAATTTTACCTTAAATTCCCCTTCATTATTAGTCCATTGTATTAAATGAGGATGCTCGTTGGCAGTTAATAATTCCAACAAAAATTGCCAGAGAGTAACATTGGAGTCATTTGTTGATAAATTATTACGTTCAGAATTTAAATTAAAACAAGTTGAATTGTCTTGTGTACTAGTAGAAGAACCAAAAAGTGCCGAAACTGCTAAAGAAATGGCTGAAGATGAAGAAACTGGTGAAACTAAGTTATTATTTGTGTTGTTATAGTTAGTTATTGTAGGTGGTAGAATTTCTGCTGTAAAAATAATAAATGTACGTATTTTAAAATTACAAATTCTGAAAAATGGAAGTTCTGATTTGTAAAATTGTTTAATTTAATTTTTACAAATTCTGATTTAAAAATTCTGAAAATAAAAATTTTGGTTTCTGAATTCTTAACATAGAAATTCTGACTTAAAATTCTGAAAGTTCTGATCTGTAAAATTCTGATTTAAAATTGTAATTTTCTGATATAGGTATGTAAATTTTTTTTTATTTAAAATGTAAATTTGTAAAATTTACATTTTACAAATTCTGATTTACAAATTCTGATGAATTTGCAAAATTATATTTTTGGGGTCACTTTAGTACGTGGGTGCAGGCTTTAATTTACAAATGTTATACCATTCGAAAGAGCTCGTCGAGCTGAGTCGAATGCCACCAAAATTAGATCTAGGAAAAATTTCTGGACCGAGATATAGGTCCCTAAAGTTTGAAAAACCATAGGGGGGACCAAGCACTTTTTTGGGGTGAAAAATTCGAAAATGCAAATTATACCTCGTTCGAAAGAGCTCATCGAGCTGAGTCGAAAGACACCAAAATCAACGAAATCCGACTTGATTGGACCGAGATATAAGCCCCCTAAAAACCTAAGATACAAAGGGGCGATTTTTGGAATAAAAAATTTTTTATACAAATAATACCTCATTCGAAAGAGCTCGACGAGCTGAGTCGAATGAGACCAAAATCACCATGATTAAACAAGATTAGAAAAAGTTATGACACAAAAAAACAGAACCTAAACCTATGGGGCGTCGGCGAGGCGCTTGTGCAAAACCCCGCGCTTCGCGCGGGGTTTTGCGGCACGCGCCTCGCGGGGAGTCTACGGGCGATGGGTCTGGGCTCGTAACATAAACCTATTCTTATCTCCCTTGTTCTGGACGTATTTGGAGCCTCTGTATCAGCAAAAATCTCCACAGATGCCATAGGTAAGGAGCTAAAAGAAAATATCAGAACTTTGTCCAATCAAGTCGGATTTTGTTGATTTTGGTGTCTTTCGACTCAGCTCGATGAGCTCTTTCGAACGAGGTATAATTTGCATTTTCGAATTTTTCACCCCAAAAAAGTGCTTGGTCCCCCCTATGGTTTTTCAAACTTTAGGGACCTATATCTCGGTCCAGAAATTTTTCCTAGATCTAATTTTGGTGGCATTCGACTCAGCTCGACGAGCTCTTTCGAATGGTATAACATTTGTAAATTAAAGCCTGCACCCACGTACTAAAGTACAGCCATATTTTTTGTTATTCATTCTGATTTGTAATATTTTTACAAATTCTGATTTTAAAAATAAACACCTTTAGTAGTCAACGAGGGCGGCGAAGAAATAGCATTAGAAAAATGACAACCATTGCTACCATTTATTACAACAGTTTTGTGATTAATTAAGCTTGTGCTATTACGACGTTGAGATAAAGGAGAAGAGTTGTGATCCATGGAATTCTGCTTAAATAAATATTTTAAAAATTTATTAGGAATAAAAATCAGAGATAAAAATATTTTTAAGGGGCGAATCGACCTTCTTTTTTACTATAAAATATTAAAAAACAAAAAGGCATAAAGTACTTTCTACATTTTTTACGTATTATTTATAATCCTTTAGTAGTATAGCGCGATAGAGTGTGGAAAAGTTAAAATGTTAAGCCAGAAAAAATTTTTTTAACGATAACTATGTGTAATGAACATATAGTATATCCGCAAAGGATTAAAAATAAAAATATTTATGTATTTATTTGTGAAGAATGTTAAGAAAAAAAGAGGAAGGGTTCAAGACAGATATTAAGGGGGCGGTTTTGTCAATAAACCTAAAAACAGTCAGAATTACAAATTCTGTTTTGCTTAAGATTACGAATTCTTATTTACTTAAAATTACAAATTCTGATTTATTTTTAATTATTGTTTTCCGGAATGTTTCGTTATATTTTCCTCTTCTTTCTATATTCTGAGTTATATGTATTTTTCCGGAAAGGTTTCAAGTTTTTAAGATAAACTTGATAAAATTAAATTAACTTGCCTGTAACATCCCCTCTCCTTGCTGTTGTTGACTTTGCAATTGTTTCAACGCAATTCTTTGATTTTGCAGAATTTCAAGTTTTTTGTCAGCATCTATAACCATCTCTGTTTTTGTTAATATTCCACTATTACTATAACTTCTTCTACGCCTTTCTTCTTCCTCTTCTTTCTCTTCCATTGATTTAAATTCCAAATTTTCAAATTTACGTAAAGGAGGTAAAAGAGGTTGTTGTTGCTGTTGTGTCATTGATGCTCTCCTTTCATTAAATTGTTGTTGAGAAGAAATTTGGGGTTTTTCATAAAAAAGTAATTCATGATGTTGTAAACTTGCTGGTCTATTGCTAACATTATTACAACTATTTAATCGATCAACAGCAAATTTACAAGCTGAAGCAGACGAGGCCCGTCGAAGTTGAGCAGTAGGACGTTCATGAAAAGAAGAATAATTGGGGGAAACAAATTTACTTGTTGAATTATTTAAAAATGTTGAAGAGTTTGGATTGAATACTGATGTTGATGTTGAGGAAGGAATGCTGTTATTATTATTAGAAACATTGTTGTTGCTGTTATTATTGTTGAAGTTGTTCATCTTAATTTATATAAAGTATTATGTATTTTTGAAACATAAACACAAAACAAATTAAATAAAAACAAAAACACAATTACAAAAAACAAAAACACAAAACAAATACAACAAAATCAGAATTTGAATAAAACAAAACACAAACAATAAAAACAAGCACACAAAAACAATAAACAAATAAAAACACTAAACAAAAATGATAATTTAAATAAAACACAACAAAACCAGAATTCGAATAAAACATTAAAATATAAAAACAGAATTTAAATAAAACACAAAAAATTCGAATAAACATGACCAGAATTAAATAAAACAACATTTAAATAAAACATAAAATCAGAACTTAAACAAAACAACAAAACACACAACAGAAAATAAACTTGATCAAACCTGAACAGGCGGTCGTAATGAAGAAGGATTACAATGAACTGTTGTTGTTGGTATAGTAAATTGTTGTTGTTGTTGAGGTTGTGTTGGTGGTAATCTTGCTGCCATTAATGGGAAATGCGACATCTCTAATATTTTTTATTTTAATAATTTTTGGGCAAATTAAAAATTTTTAAAATTATTATAATAACTAAAAAAATTATTTTTTAATTAAAATTAAAATTTAGATTAATTAGCGGAAATGAGTAAAAATGAATTTAAGTAGAAGAAATTAATAAATTGGATAAAAAATAATAAATTTTAATTTTATTAAAAATTTTCTGCAAAAATAAATTTTTTTTAATTATTAATTAATTAAAAATAGAAAAAAAATTTTTTAATCGAAAAAAGAAATTTTTTTAGAAAAAATTGAAAAAAACTTTTTTAAATAAAAATCCTAAATAATAATAAACAACCGATTAAAATATAAAAAGGAACTTTTTTTTAAATTACGTGTTCTTAAAAAATAAAAAATAATAAAAAAATTAATTTAAGTAAAATTCGCTCACAAGGCAACAAAAAAACAAAATAAAAATTTTAAATTAAAGGAAATATAAATAAAATAATATAAATACTTTTAAGGCAAATACATATGTGTTCATTAAAGAATATTATTATTAATAATAAAAAAATAATATTTATTTGGTTGCGTGGAATTTTTAAATCTCCTGTCTTTATTTAAGCAGGCAATTAGGAAGAAAGTTAATGATGAATAATGTTGAAATAAATAACAAGTAAAATACAAAAGAAAAAATACAAAAAATTAAAACTTGCTCAGCAAAATACAAAAAAACCAGAATTAAAATAAAACACAAAGCAAAATTATAATAAAAACACAAAATCAGAATTTAATTAAAACATTTAAAGAAAGCAATATATAAAACACAAAAACAGAATAAAAAGATAAAACAAACTTTATCAAAGAAAACAAAACTTGTTTTCAGAATATAAAATAAAACAGGAAACGGTATGTGAACAAAACATGAATAAACCAAAATACAAAACACACAACATAAAAGAGAAAAAGTAAATGTTTTTAGAAAAAAACAAAAGCAGAAATAAAAACATGAAATACTATAATAAGCAAAGTAAAGAGCAGTTAAAGTTTATTAACTTACGTCATTAAACATGGAAACGGAAAAAATGTAAAATAAAAGGAAATAAGGGAAATTATTTTTTAAAAATTTAATTTTTAATATTTTTTATTAAGATTTTAATAAAATTATAATCTTTTATTTTTAATAAAAAACAAAGAAATATGATATAAAATTTAAAAAAATTGAATTAGCGTCGCATTACAAGAAAAAATATTTTTAACAACAGATTTGTGATGCTTTAATATTTATTATTCATTTTTTGACCATGAAACGGAAATTAATTTCGAAGTAATGTATTTTTGATTTTAAAACATCAAAACATTAATTAATGTTTTAAAACAAAAATACAAAACATCAATTTCAAACAAAACATAAAAACACAATAAAAACACAAAAACAAAGTTGAAATTAAAGTTGGAAAAAACAAACAAACAAAACACGAAAATCAGAATAAAATCAAAACATAAAAACAGAGTTTAAATAAAATGTTGGTACAAAAATCAGAATAGAATTAAAACATTTAAAAATCAGAACTGCAAACATTTTTGTGTCTTAGACCAGAAAAACTAAAACACAAATTTTCTTTTAATATTAAAAATGAAGTCACACAAACAATAAAATAAAACGGCGCTGATGGCCACCAAAATATTTTTTTAAAATACATCTAGTTAACTAACAAAAACGAGCAAAAAAGAATATATAAAATGGACGTTTGAACGGAAAGAAAAACAATTTTAGAGTAAAATGGGCGGAAAGGGGCGGCCGATATAAAAAGTTTTGAAAAATGCGTGAGAAGGTATAAAGAGATAAATGGAGGTCGAAGAGAAAATAAAAAATATATTGTAGAAAAGGTAAAAAAAAAGGTAAAAAATGTATTTTTAAATATTTTTTTAAAATAAAATGTTTTTAAAAGATCAAAAAAAAATTTTTTAGGGTATCCATATTAATACAAAATTAGTTTTCTTTAATTTATTCCTACCTAGCAGGGATCCTGCTAACATAAAAAAATAAATTCAAGCTTTGAGTATCGCTATTCTCGAATCAAAAAATATTGGAATTCACGATCTTCTTGAATTTTAGGAAAAGTTACGGATGGCAGGACCTTTGATAGATATTTAGAAAGCTGGAACAGAAGCCTATTGAGAAATAGGAACAAATAGGAATTATTCTTTAAGACAAGATAAAAGCAAAACCTCAATTCTTTAAAATCAAGAATAAAAAAATTCTGAAGCAAAAAAAAATACGGAAATTAAAAAAAGAGGTAATTGAAAATATTAGTTGGACAAATTAATGTTGTTGTTAGTCAAATAAATTAAATATATAAAATTAATTAATTAACAACTTGGAGAGATGAGTAAATTAAAGAGTTTAATATTAAAAAAAGAGACCAAACCTTAATTTTTTAACAATTTCCGTTTTAGAGAAGGCAAATTAGTAATTAATTACTTGATTATATGTTTGATAGATTTCTTAAGAAATTTAAAAAAAAATATATTTTTTTCTCTCACTAATTTAATTAAATTAAACAAAGATTGTGTAATTGATAGAAAATAGTGGAGAAAATTTGTTTATATAAAGATGTAAAAGAATGACGAAATTGATTGTTTAAGCTCAAAAATTTTAATTTCTTAATTGGTATTTTAATTTGCAGGGGAGGGGTAGAGAGAGGGAAAATATTCTGAAGGGTCTCACCAAGCTTAATATCCATAAAATTTTGCTCGTTATTGAGCAATATGCTTCCAAATGTAAATGAGTTTCAGGAAGTTTATAAAGTGATTCCCGGAAGTTTCCAAATGAGCTAGGCGTGCATATAGAAAATAAATAGCAAATATAAAAAATAAATTGTCAATTTTGGGGGTCGAGATTCCCGACTAAGAAACACTGGGAATTGACAATATTCGAGAATTGAAACGTCAGGATCCATGATAATAAAAATGTTGGCAAATGAGTGAGGGCGTGGGAGGGGGAGGGAGGCATTAAATAAATAAGGGAATTTAAAAAATTTAAAAAATCGAGGAGGGGAGGGGGGGGGGATAATTAACAAGTTAATTAGTAATAAAAAACAAATAATTTTTAAAAACAAATAAAAAAATTTCTCAATTAAAATAAATTTAAATGAAGAAACGGATTAAAAATCGACGTGAGCGAGCGGGGGAAAAATATAAAAAATTGAAACGGCAGGGAATTTAAAAAATCGAAAAGAGGAAAAAAAGAAAAAGAAAAGTTTGGCGCACGCATATGAATAAATACATACATGTACATATATTTATTTACGTAAGTGTCAATACTGGGAAATGAAAGAAAGAAAGAAAAATAAAAAAATAGTGAATGCGGTTGGCAGCAACTAGAGATATAATGGAGGGAAGGGGAAACGTGACTAAAAATAAAAAAAAAGAGAAAAGGTCGGTGTGTTTTTTTATTTTTGTATTTGCCGTATCCTTACAGAGCTTTGTGTCATGGATTAAAAAAAATTATTTTGGGACCAAAGGGTATTGATGGCAAGTCAAACAGAATCAACGAATCCCGGCTTAAATAACATTATACCTTTCCCTTTTAAATTTAAACTTCCTCCTATTTAATTATTTTTATGGTCAAGTGTGGACGTCCGTATTTACGAGAGAACGGATTTTTATCCATAAAATGGAATTTATCAAGTATTTATGTTACTTGTGCAGTTTCCCCCAAATGGTCCATTTAATTGACTAAAATATTAAACAAATTTACTTTTTAGTCGATTTTTAACTAACAATGAATGAAGCAGAAATCCAAAAAATCCAAAAAAAAATCCGGAAAAAAATATCCCGGTGAGAGGTGTACTCAAATGAAATAATTTTCAGCATTAATAAATTTATATAAATTTTCTCAAAAATAATTGAGCCTATTAATTCTAAAAGCTTCATATTTTTTTCTTTTTTCCTTAAGCACTTAGAACATTTTTAAAAAAATCCTCAGCCTTCCTTCTACACTTTAACATTTTTCCTTTTTTATTTTCTTAAAAAACGTTCACCCAAGCACACGCGTTTTGTTGTGTGTGTGACGCTATATGAATGTTGGCATTCCAACAAACAGAAAATATAAATAAATGAATGAGTGCCAACATTTAAATATGCTCTTTTTCGTTTTTCTTTTTCTTTCCTTTTTTTCAATTTTTATTTTCTAATTGACAGTTTTTAGTATTTGAATTTTGTTTCTCTTTTTGCCTTCCTTTCCTTCCCCTTTCTCCTTATTTTTCCCCTTTCTTTCCTTTTTTTGGTTTCCTACTCTGCTAAACATCCGGTTTTCTGGACGTTTAGCCAAGCTCCCCTCCCCTTCAGTTTAATTTATACTCCCTCCCATTTAAAAATTTATTTTTTTTTCTGGTCGAGTAGATAGACCAAAAAATTATTTAAATATGTATAAATATAAATGATTCCAACGTTAAATTTAAATAAAGAGGGGGTATTTAGAGGTAGGTATTTATTCAGGCGGGGGCGAATAAAAGAGAGGGATAATGAATGAGAGAAGCTAATTTTTTGAAGTTAATGAATGAGGGGGGTTTTGAAGTAATTTGTTAGCAAATAAAATTGACAGCTAGTTAATAATAATTTTTTTGAAAAAAAATAAAAATTATTGTGAGCGAGTGAAAGGGAAGTTATGAGTGAATTAATGAGAAAATATTAAAAATTAATTAAATAAAAAAAATTAAAAAAATATATAAAAAAATTAAAAAAATTTTCATTTAATACATGTTTTTAAAATAGAAGAAATTTTTAAAAATTAATTGTTTAAAAATTTATTTAATTATTTTGAAACATTAAAAAATGAGGAAGAAAATTAAATTAAGAAGTATATTGATAAGTAAATTTAATTTGTTTTTTAGCGCAATGCACTTTAAAGAAAGACATGACCGGATAAAGGGCAATTTTCAAAATCTATCCAGACAAAAATTTAAAAAAAAAGTAAAAAAACGGAAGTGCTATTAAAAAATAAATTAAATAGACTTGAAATTGAGAAGGAATAATAATTGTAAAATTAAAATAAAAAAAGTTTGAATTTAATAGTAATTGTAAAATAAACTTGAAATTCTGAAATAAATTGTGAACTTAATTGAAAAAATTAATGAGTAATTATAATTGTAAAAATCAGAATTAAAAAAACCAGAATTTGCGAAAAAATCAGGATTTTGTAAATCAGAATTTTAAAATCAAAATTTGTAAAAAGAATTTGTAAAAAAATTCAGAATTTGTTCTGTGAAAAATTATAATATCTAAAATCAGAATTTGTAAAAAATCAGAATTTGAGAGAAACAGGTGGCATATTTTGTGGCATATTGCACATCAAAATTACTTATTATCTATTTATGGGTATGCATTAAAATCTCAGTGGGTGTCAACAAAAATGTCGGTCAGTTAGTTATTTTACACACATAAAATAACCAAAAACCCACGCAATCACACATTATTCTGCTACAAATAAAAATGCCAAATCTGGCTTGAACAAAAAACATTAAAAAAACATTAATTTATTTTTTTATTGTTATACAGATTTTTTTGATAAAATTACGCAAATGGTGGATATTAATTGTTTTTATATTTTTTATTAAAATTTATTTTTATCAAACAAATTTTTAAGTGAAAATAGTTTTCAACGTAAATTTATTTTAATTATTTTACAATTGTTTTATTTTCAATTAAAATTCTGAAAAAAAAATCTGAAAATCGTAAATTATAGAATTTGTAAAAATCAGAATTTTTAAGAAATCAGAATTTATAAGAAAATCAGAATTAGTAAAAAGTCAGAATTTGTAAAAAGTAGAGTTTAAGAGAATTCTGAAAATATTACGGTTATTTGCATAATTTTGAAAACAATTCTGAAAATTATCTGTAGCATTTACCTAATATTAGTGAACCTATGTATTATTATTTTTTTCTGAAAGGGTAGTAAATAAAAAAATTTTTTTGCAAAAAAAAAACAATCCCACAACATTTTCTAACATTTTTAGAGAAATGCTGGAAAAAAAAACAAAACACAAAAATAACTTAAAAATATAATAAACTAAGTTAACCCGAAAAAGGAAAAATGATGAAAAAAGAGAGAAAAATTAGCATACAAAATATTTTTTTAGAAAAAAATATAAAATTCGTTAGAAATCTGTTAAGCATTGAGGCGTAAATACTAAAAATAGGTTGAAGGGGTAAGTGAAGGATTTTCCAAATTTTATTGCAAAATTTATTGCAGCAATATCAAACTACATAAATAACATTAAGCAAAATATCAGAAGCTTGAAATAAGAAACTTGAAGCAAGCTTCTTGCATAACGCTAAAAATGTTTAACATAAGTAGCAGATAACGAAGAAGCTGTTGGCCTAAGGCATTAAATATGCGTAGGTGTCCTTCTATTGTGCTTAAAAAATATGAAAAAAAAATCTTCGAGGTGCTAAAAAAGGAAACACATAAAAGAGTAGCAGAACACATTATGTAAAGTAAAAAATAAAAGAATAAATTTGTAAAGCTTAAATAAAAAAATATATAGTATAAAGAAGGACGGAAACTTAAAGATAAAATAGGAGAAAGACCAAAGATAATTTGAGATTGCTAAAAAGGAATTTTTTACAAATTCTGATTTAAAAAAATGATTTTGATAATTATATGTAATTTACAATTTGTAATATTTGCAAATTCTGATTGTACAAATTCTGATTTAATTAAGTTTACAAAACAAATTCTGATTCTAAAAATAATTAAATCTACAAATTCTGATTAGAAAAATAGTACGTTGTTTATAAATTCTGATATTTACAATTGTTTATTAATTACAAATTCTGATTTATAAATGGTTAGAAATGGTCGTTTATAAATTCTGATTTGTAATTTGTTACAATTCAGATTTTTACAAATTATAAGTTTACAAATTAAAATTCTGATTTTTATAAATTCTGATATTTACAATTGTTTATTAATTACAAATTCTGGTTAATTAATTCGTTTACAAATTCTGTTATCTACAAATTCTGATATTAAATTAAATACTTAATTTTACCGGCCATTCCCTAATAATACGTATAGAAATTACAATTAGATTAAAATTCAAGCTTATACAAATTAAATATTAAAAAAAGAGAAGAAATGTGAGACACTGACAAAAATATATTTATTTTAGTCACATCCGTTTCTTAGAACAGCAATATATTTATATTTTTCTTACTTTGCGCGAATTCGCGTTGGCGGTTGTAATTGATGGTTTTAAATTAATAAGTGCGGCAAAGAATAAAAGTGTTCGCTTAATTTGTCGTTATAATATCTCTCAAATTTATTCTTTTTTTAGTTATTATCAGTAATATATTCCCAATTATATAAAGAGAAAAAAGAAAGAAAAAATTGAAGAACATAAAATAATTAATGATTTTTTGCTTCTGCTTTACGTTAAAAAAATAATAATTATTATTTGCAAAATACCTGTTATATAACGAATTATTATGATAAGAGACAGTAATATTTGTTATGATATTTTTTTGTTAATTTTAGAAAATAACTAAGAATCTAAAAATTGAAAAATACAACATAACAGTCTTAAAATTCTGATTTTATAATTATCAGAATTTGTAAACTTGAAGCATTTGTAAACTTAAAGCTTTTTCCTTTCAGAAAAAGAATAAATTTACAAATAATTCTGATTATGAAATTACAATTCTGAGAATTATTCTGATTTACAAATTCTGGTTTCTCATATTCTGATTTGTAAATATAAATATCAGACATTAATAAATTTCACAAATCAGAATTAGTTCTGATTTGTGAATATAAGACGGGCAAATAAAGAAATTCTGATTTTTTACAAATTCTGATTTTTTACTACTACTGATTTTTACAAATTCTGATTTGTAATAAAATACATGTATTTATTTGTAACATTAATTATAGTCTATTTAGAATAAATTTGAACAGCAATAGCCTCAAAGATTTGTAAAAAAAGTAGGACTATTAAAATGTTTGTATATTAACATAGCCAAATATTAGGTCAACCATTTTATAACTAAGAAAGAGAGCTAACCGGTGATCTTCGAAAGAAAATTAGAAAAAAATTTTTTTTTGAAAGAGAAGTTCGCGGAGTCGTGACGTGTAGGTAGAGGGACACATTTTTATTTTCTTTTTTTTTCAGTTTGTTCATCACAAAAATTCTTTTCTTTTTTAATTTAAAGCGTAAATTATCGCGCAATGTTTAGAAAAAAAGACGGACGCAAATAAGATTTTTTTGTTTGAGAGAAGTATTTTAAGAAAGATGTGCGGAACAGGGAAAAGGGAAGGGCGGTTATATTTAACGGAATTTTAAAAATTACTAAAAGTTTGTGTCCAAAAATATTTTTTAAGAAACAATTTTTTTAAATTTAAATAAAGTATATATCGTAAATATTCTAATTAAAGCCCTGGGCGTCTATTTTTCAATGGGAGTTTGGGTGAGCCTACATTAGATTACGATTTAATTAGAGCATTTACGGTAATCTCAAATTGAATATAAAATTAATTTAAAGGCAGAAAAAGAGCTGAAATTGAAATTCTGACTTCCGGCTCTTCAAGTTCCGTCTTTTACACAAAAATATTTCTTGTATTTTATCTAAAAAATTTTACAATAATTTCTTTTCTTACGATTTTCTAAATTCCTGTCCTCGGACATTTGGAATAATTGGTTTCCTACCTTCCGAGTTCCGTTTCGGAAGAGTAACTGAACTGGAAAGATTGTAAAAATATATAAGAAAAAAGTGATAATAAATATAAAAGCCGATAAACAATTAAAAAGAGTTTAAGGAAGTAAAACTGATAAAATAAGAAATTAAGGGGTGGGAAAGACAAAAAAATAGATTAAAAAAAATAAAGGCGCGAAGAGGGAAAAGGGAAGTGAGAATTTTAAGTAATTTTCATTTTAATTGTGAAATAATACATAAAATTAAAATTTGTTTTTGAAATCTAGACAACAACGAAACAGATAACTCTTGGTAATTAACTCTCTCCTCTCTTTCCTCTAGAGCTTAAGGTTGGCGGATTCGGATATTTAGATTTGAAAAAATATATTAGTAGATTCTGTTCGGATATCGGATCAGGATATACAAAGATTTCCCAGGATATGCCAAACTTAATAGGGTTGAGAAAAAAAGTCGGGCCAGGTTTCCAAAATTTTCTTCGGATTGACTTTCAGATCAAAAAAGACCTAGTTGCGGATATAGGGTTTCGGATAACTCGACCCATTCCTATTCTATAGTCTTTCATCATAGTTCTTCTAAAGTATCTTAAACTATTTTTTAATTAAATAAATTTTAAAAAATTAAATTATTTAAATAAAAAAAATTATATATTATTTATGTATTTAATAGTATATTTTACGTAATTTAAGTAATTTAATTTATCTCTATAAACTCTTTTCACTCTATTTATAAGTACATACAATTATTGGGCGTGGTTTTTAACATTTTTGGGAGGTCTGTTTCTTATGCCCCCCCCCCCCAATTAAAGACAAAAATCAGAAATGACAGGTAGACTTTCTTATAAAAACAAAATGATTTAATTAAAAGTGGTAAATTAAAAAATAAAATAATTTAAAAAATAATTTTTTTGAATATTCTATTATTTGAAACATAGCGTAGTGATTTAATTAAAAAATAAAAATTTAATTAATCAGAATAATAATTAATCAGAATAAATATCAGAAAATAAGAGAAGTACAAATCAGAATAAGGAAATCAGAATAAAAAATCAGAACAAATAAAAATTAGTAAAAGAAATCAGAACAAACCAGAATAAAATCTGAACAATCAAAAAAAATCAGAATAAAATCTGAACAAATCAGAAAAAATCAGAACAACTCAGAAAAAAATCAGAACACACCAGAATAAAAATAAAATCAGAAAAAAATAAATAAAAATCAGAATATCTTTTACAAAAATAGTAGGTGCTGATATTGGACAGGTTACCGCCTACACATAAAATATTATTATTAATTTAATACAAAAATTATTAACAGAAATTTATATACATAAACTTCAAGGTCTTAAAATGACTAATATTTAAAATAATAAACTAAATAAATTTATTTTTAAATAATTATTTTACGTTGATGATTGCGTAGGCGTCTTTTTACATTTTTAATGAAGAAAAAAGTTGTTTTATTGAAAAAAAACTTTTTTAGCAATTTAAATGTAGTAATTTTGTAAAGAATCTTTAAACTAAATAAAATTAGTTAGTGTTGTGACGTAAAGTTACTTTTAATGTTTCCTATTGAAAATTCTGAAAAAATAAAAATTCTGAAATCAGAATTTATTTAAAACTTGTTGGAAATTCTGATATCAAGTTTAAACTAAAGAAAAATTCTGAAACTGTTTTAATGAAATTATGAAGAAAATAAAAATCAGAATTTTTCTAAAACTTGTTTATAACGTGAAATTCTAATAAAAAGATTTTTGAAAAAGAATACTTACATAAACGGAAAAATACAAAAATACAAAATAAATTCAGAAATCAGAATTTTTTAAAACATGTTTATGAAATGAGAAATTCTGATAAACAAGTTTTATTTAAAGAAAACACAATGTTTTAAAGAAATTCTGAAACGGAAAAAACACAAAATTTAAATTAAACATGAACACAAAAAACACATTCTGAAATTAATAAACATTTAAAATAAAGCCTTAAATGGTAGTAGTACAAGTAAAAATACATTTAAAAAACCCCCAAGAGAAAGTTGCCTATAGCTGCACTCAACATGAAGTCTACAAAAAAATCTCTCAAAAAATTTTACCGCCAAAAACACAAAATTATTTTTCTTATTTTACTGCCCAAGGCTTCCTCATTATTGTACTACTTTTGTAAATAGTTTAAAGAATCGCCAAAATAAAAAGGGAAGGCGGCAAAAAATTTTATTTATCAAAACGTAGGGCATATTTGCGTGAGGCTAAGAATAATAATGAATTTTAAAAGAAAAAAAAATATAAATGTTTCTAAGTTGCATTATCTAGCCAAAAAATTATATAAAAGGTATAAGCCGACAAAACAATGCCCCCAAGTTGATAATTTATGATTAAGTATTTTTTGGGAGAAAATTAGAAGGAAAGGGAAAATAAATAAAATTGGGAAGAAATTCAGGTAAATTATTTAATAAATTGTGTTTTAAAGAAATTCTGAAAATGTTTTGAAGAAATTCTGAAAATGTTTTGAAAAAATTCTGAAAATGTTTTGAAAAAATTCTGAAAATGTTTTGAGGAAATTCTGAAAATGTTTTGAAAAAATTCTGAAAATGTTTTGAGGAAATTCTGAAAATGTTTTGAGGAAATGCTGAAAATGTTTTGAGGAAATTCTGAAAATGTTTTGAAAAAATTCTGAAAATGTTTTGAGGAAATTCTGAAAATGTTTTGAGGAAATGCTGAAAATGTTTTGAAAAAATTCTGAAAATGTTTTGAAAAAATTCTGAAAATGTTTTGAAAAAATTCTGAAAATGTTTTGAAGAAATTCTGAAAATGTTTTGAGGAAATTCTGAAAATGTTCTGAAAAAATTCTGAAAATGTTTTGAAGAAATTCTGAAAAAATTATGATATTAAGTAAAGAAAACACAAATTCTGAAATAAAATTCTGAAACGGAAAAACACAAAACTTAGCAACATAAAACACAAATTATTCTGAAATTAAAAATAAAATAAACTTTGTTTCACAACATAAATTTAAGAATACAAATAAACACAGACTTACATATTCCTCTAAAAATCATTTATTTTTTTTTCTGTTTATAAAAATCTTAAATAAATTATTTGTTTTTGCTATGTGAGAAAACAAAGCTTTTTATAAGGAACTGGCTGATGTGAGAATTAAATATTTTTTCTATTATTTATTTTAAAAAATGTGCCGGAGAAGAGTAGATCCTCAACCAAGTAAAAAGAAAGTTTTTACGCGCGACTGGCAAGTTTCTTTTTCCAGAGTTTTTATACTGGGGAAAGGATGATTGGCTGGGAGAAGGAAGAGGAAA
The DNA here is from genome assembly GCA_036172945.1 of Meloidogyne incognita. Lineage (NCBI taxonomy): Eukaryota > Metazoa > Nematoda > Chromadorea > Rhabditida > Meloidogynidae > Meloidogyne > Meloidogyne incognita. The sequence continues at coordinate 277,090 of JARQAC010000006.1, read as the reverse complement.
AAGGAAGAAAAAGGACAACAATGGAAGAATAAAAAATAAAGGAGAGGAAGATGCTCTTTGGGAAAGAAAAAAAAATTCCGGAGGCATTTTGATGGAACAGGAACATGAGGAGGGAAGGGGAGGGAGTGATCGCCTCTGCAACTGCCAACCAAATTTCTCCAATCGCCAAAATATAAAAGAGGAAATCTAAGTGAAAGTGCTATTGGAGGAATAGCTAATTTCCTCTCTCTTTTTTTCCTTCCAAAAAATCCTTCAGAATTTTCAAGCCTGTTGTCCAGTGGACGTGAAAAGAGTCGCGTGAAGATTACTAAGAGAGAAGTACGCCAAGTCCGTCTTTTTTTGTTTTCATGTCCATTTTTCTTTTCTTTTTAATCTTAAAGAGGAAAATAAGGAAAACGGAAGAAGGATAAAATTATGAGGAGGAATAATGGAAAAGAATTTTTTTGGAAAAATAAAAAAACGTTAAAAAACTGAAAGGAATACAAATTGAAGATGATGAAAATCACACTGACGAAGAATGAATAACTTAGGAAGTGAATAAATGGAGGAATAGGGGAGGGTAGGAGGTGTTTTTTAGAAGGAGAAGAAGTTCAAGGAAATCGTGGAATGGAAGTTGAAGAAAAATGGAAGAAAAAAAGAAATGGAAGTAAAAAGAAGAAAAATGAGTGAAGCAAATGAAGAAAGAGAAAGGGGTAAAGATGGGAGGAGGAAGAGTAAAAGGGAAGAGGGGAGGGAGAAAGGAAGTAAAATTATGAAAGACTTGAATACGGAAGAGGAAAAATGAGGGAAGAATACGGAAGAAGAAGAAAGGAAGAGTTAATAAAATATGCTTAAAAAGACACAAATTATATAAAAATATCCTCCGGCTACTACTTTCATAATTAAAATTAGTAGATATTCCCTCCCTCTCTCCAGCCGGTTGGCGTTATTATTATTATATTCAAACCGGTTGGAAAGCGGCAAGTCTCTCCTTTCCCTTTCTTTTTGAAGTTCTTCTGCCCTTGGATTTTTTATATCCTTCAAATATCCTCTTCCATAATTTTTTTCTTCCAAAAAATAATTTGCATTTTTTCCTTTAAAAAGAAAAATCTTTTACTCATCTTTTCCACTTTTTGCGCATTAGAGTAGACTACTACTCTAATGAACGGAACAAAAAAGTGAATTAGAGAGAGAGGAGATCTTTCCGTTTTCTTCCCCCAATAATAATACAACTTTTTTCCTTTTATTTTCTTCCCAAGTTTATTTATATCCGGCTATTTATTTTTAATAAATTCAAGTTTATTTTAATTAAAAAATAGACTTTCTTTTCTATAATTAATAAATAAACTTGAAACTTAAATTAAACCTGACTTAAATAAACTTGAATTAAACAAATTTAAGATCAAACTCGAATTAACTTAAATTTGAAATTAAACTTGAAACATTAATTATGTAAATTAGAAGCAAAACAGAAGAGATACATATATGTATAATTAGACTATCAGAGCTTCAAAACCGATCAGATTTTTTTAAAAACTAAAAGAGTACATATCTTACGGACGAGTTTATCGCCTTATAAATTTAATAAAAATTAAAGAAAAATAAATTTATTATTTTAATTAAATAAAAAATAGAAAATTTTGAAGGTTGTTTTACCCTGTTTTACCTATAATTTTTTGTGTTTTTATCATTTTTGGGTGGTTTGAACTTTTTTTGTTTATTTATTTGATGACTTTTGGTCTTAAAAAATATTTCTTTTTTTCCTTTCTTTTTATTTTTGGTCATTTATTTTTTTATTTTACTTTTTTTCCTGTCAGCCCGGGAAAGAGTAGAAGCAGGTGATAATAATGTGTAAAAGGCAGGTGATTATTTTTGGAGAGAAAATAAAAAAAATTTTTATTTTAGAGAAAATTAATAAAGAGAAGGAATTGAAGAGAAAATTTTTTGGAAGTATAGAAAAAATAAAAATATTATTAAATTAATTTAATTATAGAGAGGTAATTGAAGTAATTAAAATATTAAAGCAGGCGGAATTATGTAATTGAGAAACAGGCGGAATAATTTAAATAGGCGGAAAATAATATGGTAGGCGGAATTTGTATATAATCCGCCTGCTTCATTTCATGTATTGAAACAGGCGGAATTATGGCGGAAATATTCTGATATTTAATAATCAGAATATTTACTTGAAACAGGCGGAATTACTAAAGAAGCGATTCGCTTATTAAATAAACTTGAAAAATTAAATAAACTTGAAATTAAACTTTAATTAAATTAGAAGCAAAATACAAGGAAAAAATTTAAAAAATTAAAATTATTAGTCATTTTTAAATTAAAAAATTAAACTTTTAAAAAATACATTGAAAAAGGATTATTTAATTTATTTAATTGAAAAAAGCGATTTGACGGCAATAAGCAGCTCATCCTTTCCACCCCCACTTTTTTTTGCCTTTTCAAAGCTGTCGATAATATGTGGAGGTGGAAGAAGCAAAAGAAAAAAAATATCAGAAAAAAAAGAAAAACATTGTTATATAGACAATGAAAAATATAAAGCTTGGCTGGCGCGAATATACACGCAGAATAAACAGAATGACAACAGAAGAAAGAGAAAAAGAAAAGAAAGGGAAACAAAGTTGGAAGTGAGAGAAACCGGAACAAAACCTGATCAGACACTTGAAAAAAAAGTTTTAAAGTTGCGATTCTGGTCAGTTAGAATTAAACTTGAATTTCAGAATCAGAAACTTTAAAGTTCATTTATTTAAAGTTGCAATTCTGATTTTAAATAAACTTGAATTTTATAGTAAACTTAAGTCTATTAAATAAAACTTAAGTTTATTATTTTAATAATCAGAAACTTGTAAAGAAAAAATGTTTCAAAATGTTTCAAGTTTCAATTCTGATTTTAATTAAACTTAGGATTTATTAAAAAAGGGAAATTGAAGCAGGCGGAATATTTTAATGAAATAAATTTAAAAAATATTAAATTCAAGTTTTAATTTAGAATAACTCTGACGCTTCTGTTTTACTCCGGTAAAAAGCAATATATTGCAGTAAAATAAATATTTTGTATATTCAGCTTTAATTTTATTTTTTTTTCTAATTTTTATTTTTACTTCCCCCGAAAAATATTTTTAAAATAAAAAAATTTAATAGAAAATAATTTTTTCCTTTTTAGGGAATAAATTTTATAAAAAATTGAAGGAGGAAAAAAAGCAAAAAAAGTTTGAAATAAAAATTATAAGAAACTTGAAACTTTTGGAAAGTTGAAGCAGGCGGAATTAAAAATAAAAAAATCAGAATTTATCAGTTTCAGAATTTAAATTAAAAAAAAAATTAATTTTTTTTTCTAAAGGTAATAAATCGAATTAAAGCTTTCTCCCTTCTCTCTTTAAAAATCGATTTTGATTGGAAAATTGATTTTAATGTTGGGTAGTTGGTAAATAGGGGAGAGGATAGAGAGAGATTGATGTTTTTATTTGAAAGTTTGTTTGATGCTGGAGGGGATTTTTTAATTTTTGAAGGAAATAAGGGGAGAAAAAATCTTTTTTTTTAAATTTTGGAGGGAGAAAAGAAACAAAATTTTATAATAAAAAAATTAAAAAAGGATAAGGGGAGAAAAAAGGTAGAAAAAAATCAGACTTGGTAATAAACATGGATTTTGGTATTCGGATATTTACAACGGATATAGACGGATATCCGCAGGCATTTTGAACTTATCTGTATCCGTATCCATTACCAAGCCTGGAAAAAATATTGAAAGATCATTCTTGAATAATATAAAAATTATAAATCGAGAGATACCCTTGGCTCTGTTTTTTTGTTCGAGATTGTTGGGGATACACGCCGAACAAACAAAATTTTTTCCTGGAATTTTCAAGGAAATATTCATCGCGAGTATCCGCAATTTAAATTGAGGATTAACAAAAAAAAATAACTAATTTTTTCAATTAATTTTTAAAAAATAATCAAAGTTAAGGGTATTAAGGTAAGGGTATGCCAGATTTAGCCTTTGATATCTCGCCGAATTTTGCTTTTTTGTGGGTCTTTCGCTCTTCACTTTAAAATTAGTTTAGGCACCCTCCTATATTTATTTAAATAAAATAAAATTTATTTTAGAGGAAAAAAATTAATTTAAATTAAAATAATAAAGAGTTAATGTTTGTGTTACCACAAAAATAAGATTTATATTTATTTAAAAAGGATGGAAAAAATTTTTTTTTCAATTTTATAAATATTGATTGATTGTGTGTGTGCAGAAGCTGTGCAGAAGCGGAACTAAATTTATAAACCCAAAACAATAATGAGAAAAAAATTGGGAGAAAGGAAAAAATTGAAGGATTATTTTTATTTAATAAAAAAATTATGATGAGGGGCAAAACATCTTCCAGACAAGGGCATTGCGTTCTGGATCAGAGATGGGCACAGTGTGAAATAAGGGGGTCGGGTTATTAGAAGGGGTCGGTCTAATAGAAGGAGTCGCACTATTAGAAGAAATACGGTATTTCCGGAAGTTTTTATATTTGATTTTATAAAGTTTCCGGAAAGTTCTTCATGTTTTAGCTCTTGATAAAGGTTCCGGAAAAAGTTTATTTCCGGAAAGATCGCCCACCCCTGATCCAGTCCTTGATAATTTTGTTTCGTTTTTGAAACAAAATAGAAAAAAAACTTTTTTTCCGGTTCGATTCAAAATATGCCCTAGTCCGGCCAGTTTAAGTAAAAGAAAAAAAAAGCAAGAAATTTTTTTGAAGGGAAAATGTGTGTGTCAAGATTAGTTACAATTTTGCAGACGTATCTTTGTAAAAACAAAAATTGTTTTTTAAATAAATTGGCCAAATTTTCTAGTATTAGCAGAAAAATTTTTTGGCCGAGAAAATAAACTTTGAAAATTGTAGCAAGAAAATTAAAAAAAATTTTTTGGCAAAAAAAGGAAAATCGAAAGGTTTAAATAAAATAAATATTATTCTCGGCCCAAAATTATTTTTTTAAAGGGGGAATCGGTCAGCTTTATACAAAAAGGACAAAATAGGGAAAGAGAAAAATTGTTTCGTCTGTCACAAGTTTGATTGTGGAGGGGAAATTTAAAAAGAAAAATAAGAAAAAAAGGCATTTTTAGGTTTCGGTCAATTTAATAAAAAAATGGATGAAAAATAAGGGAAGAGGAAGAGAAAGGAAGAAAAAAATTTTTTTAATATAAAATTAAAAAAAAACTACAAATCAACTCGAATAAAAAGAGAGTAATGAGAGAATTCCTCTTCCCCCATCCTACAACACTAGAAATAAGCCACGCCCACTTGTTCCGGTTACTTCTTAATTAAATAAAAGTTTAAGTAATTCAATTAAAATATTCTTTTTATGACAGTCAAACTCCATTATAAAATATCCCCAATACTAGACACACCTCTATTTAAGAGACTTTATTTTAATTTACTTAGATTGATCATTGGATGAGGAGATGTATAAGCAATATACCCTCCAATTTAAGCTACACTTCATTAAAAAGACACCCCATTTCGGACACCCCCTATTGGGAAAGACCCCCTGTTTGATAAGGCACGACTCATTATAAGGTCCCCAAATTTAAGCTACACCTCATTATAAGGTATAGTATTTTTCTGCCCTATAGGGTACCTCTTTATAATGAAGGTTTGACTTTTATTTTTTAATTTAAAAAATTTTCTAACAAATCAAAAAATATTTATTAATGACCCAAATATGTCTAATAAATATTTTACCTTCAAACATTAATTTAGACAAAAAATTATTTTTATTTTTTTAATATTTTACACCTTCTCTCCAATCCCCATTTTTAAATTCTTCTATCAATTTTTTTGTTCAATTCACCTTCAGTTTTTTATAAAATTCCTCCCTTTTCTCCCCAAAAAATTACAACGGTTTTTGTTGTTTTTACCACACCAAAACCTTTCTAAACAAAAAAAAATTTTTTTCGATTTTTGTTGGCGGGGGTTTTTTTTATTGCGCGGGCCAATTCACTGTTTTTTGTCGCAATATACCGCTTTTCTTTTTTAAGGTGAAATAAAGGTAAATTGGGGGAAAGAATTAATTTTGTATATAATAAATGATACGGACAATGACTGACACAAAAAAGGGTTAAAAATGAAAAAAATTTAATTAAATATTTTTTATTAAAAATATTTTTGAGACAGTTTCGGGGTGTGGATATAATAGGGACGGTCTAGAGTAAGAAAAAGAATAGGGTCGGGTTCGGGTCGAAAAAAGGCCAGGTTTCCGATATCGAGTGACCCTACCTAAGGGTGCTGTTCAAAGCTCGTTTCGAAGTTTATTTTTATCGAACTAGGACACCCATTATTTTAAAGTTGTACATTTTTTATGGTTAAAAATGTTTACGGTGTCCAATCTTTAATTCGGAACGAGTAGGTAGGTCCATTTTGAGAACCCTAATAAAAATATAAATTTAATTCGAATTAAATTTTAGATTGAATTTTGCTTTGCTCAGGGCTGGCTAGTTGCCTTGTAGTCTAGTCTACTACTAGTTTTTTCTGGTTTTGTATTAAGCTTTTCGATCTAAAGGAACCAAAATTACCCTCCTTGGCATTTTACATTTTATTTGAGATTTTTTGAGGGGACAGAAAAAAGGAGGATAACGGTAGATCAGTCCCTCTAATCCCCTAAAGGTAAAAAGGATTAACTAACCCTCTTAACGCTCCCATTCTTTATTTTATTTAAAATTGAGAACAGTTCCGCTTATTAACATAATAATAATAATATTAAAATACCTATATTAAATGCTTATTAAGGGAAACAGTTGGGGGTGGTTGTTGCTGTTGACTAAATAACTAAATAAAAATACTCCCTCCCCTCCATCCAAAGCGGTGTTTAAAACCACCAACTGTGTGCGGTCGCGGGCTTTTTTCTTCTTCAACACAATTTAACTATTTTTTTTGTTATTTTGACCCTTCTCAAATCAGATTATTGTCAAAAATAAATAAATAAATAATTTTTATTTAATTTAATTAATCACAAAAATATTTTAAAAAGAATTTTTGTAAAAAATTAAAAAAATTGGGAGGAATTATATTGGAGGAATTATATATTAAAAAAAAAGTATAATAAAGCGGCTTAACTCATCCTAGAAAATAGCCAAAAAAGATTGGATGGGATTTGACCCAGAGAGCTCTCCCAAGTTTATTAACCCTGATCAACTATTCCACCACAGACTGCTAGTTTTATTTTTTTGTTTTATTTGCCAGACTGGGAGGAAACTTTGTCAGCCTTGAAATTAGGATATCACCCCTCCCCCGACCCGACCTCCGTTGAATTCTTGAACTCATCCTAGAACCCGATCGGAACCCCGAAGGCTCTACCCCGACAAACCCCGATCTCTGACGATCCTGCTCCCGAAGGATCGGAGTGCTACCCTACTTTAAATAGTCAATTTTAAACATTTTAATAATTAGAAAGAATTTAGGGATCAGACAATTTTTAAAAACAAAAATTTTAAAGGTTAATTGAGTGATTTAGGTTACTAATTGAGAGATCAAACTTAACAAAAAATTTAAAAAATAAAAATTCTATACACTCTTCCCCCAACTTGCGGAACATTTTTGACAGCCTCCAGCAAAAACGGGAGACATGAATATTAAAAAAGCTTCGAATGATATGTATGTATTTGTTGATGATCGTATCCCTTTATTATTGTTCGGCCCTCAAGGACAAATTTATTTTAAAAAAATAAAAGTAACAGTAATTTCTTAAAAAAAAAGGGTTTATATTTTTATATTTAAAAGATTTGCATAAATATTTTTATTAAAATCAAGGTCATTAAAAAATTATTTTTTTATTTTTTGGCGCGCGACACTTATGACCTTTTACATTTTATTTTTATCCCTCATTGCGGTAAACAACAGGGCGGGAAAACAAAAGAAAGAAAGAAAATCTTTAAAAATAAAAGATTAAGAAAATATTTTGGATTATAACAGATTAAACATAAAACTAAATATAATTCTTTTAATAAAAATAGTCAACAAAAATAATAATAATAAGATTTTATTAGAATGGCACTTTTAATTAGAGTTCAGCGGGATCGGGATCCCTGTCGGGATCGGGCGGGATTATCCCGGGTTTTTCAAATCCCGATCCCGATTTTTCAATCCCGGTCCCGATTCGAGATCGGGACCGGGATCGGGATCCCCAGCCCAAATCCCGATCCCGATTTCGGCCAATCCCGATCCCGTGTCGGGATCCGGGATCGGGATCACCATTCCTAAATCCCGATCCCGGGTTTTTGTCAAAATCCCGATCCCGCTGAACTCTACTTTTAATAGAATAGAACCAAAAAATTTTTTTTTAATCATGCGGAATTATAATTAAAATAAGGCTGTCCACAACAATAAGTACACAAGTACGTTTGAACCTCCCTACAGACCTCCAACTTAAATCACATTTAGAAAAAAAACTCATTCAGTAACGGTATTTAATGAAAGTAAAAGTGCATAAATCAGTAATCGTTCTTTATAAAAATAAGGAAAAAAATTAAAAAAAATCACAAAAGATTTAATTACCAAATACGTCATAAAATGAATTTAGAATGAAAGAGAAAACAAAATTGAATTTAGAGCTTTTTTTGAAATTTTGATTTCTCCGAAGATTTATTTGTTTCAAACCAACTCTGTTCTGAATGGGATAAACTTAAGGGTATTTTTTGTGATTTTTAGGTTTTGGAAGTTTAATAATTTACCAAAAAAAATATTTTTAGATAATTAGCTACAATTTACTGTAGAAATAAAATTTAATTCCTTTATAACAATAAATTTGCCAAAAATTCCAAATAAATTCCCTTCCTCTATTAAGAGAGGAGAGGTCATAACGGAAACATGCTCTATTCAAAAAATCTTTTCTACAAGTTTTAAGGTGTTTTCAATTGTTTAGTAGAAAAATAGGGTAGTAGATAGATTAGTTAAAGTATAAGAAAAGAAATCGTAAGATAAGTGAAAGCAGATGTGTTTTTTAATAATAAGAAGAATATAATAGTTAAGAGGTATGTACTTAAAAATATTATTTAAAAAATTATAATTGTTGAAAATATTATAGTATAGTAGATTTTTATTTTAAAAATTTTTTTAAAGAAAATAAAAAAAATAAAAAAATACAGCAGAATCTCTATATAACGACACATGGCCTCACTTTGCACTTCTTCCATCATCACCTCAATTAGGTTATATGGGAAGGTTACGGCCTGATCTGACTCTCGATCCCAAGTCACTCCCTCTAATGTTTAAAAATATATCAGAACCTCTGTATAACAACACTAGATCCCTTCTCACTTTCTTCCAAACACCACTTCAATATGGCTCCGAGGAGCAGGTTTTAGCCTGATTTAATCTCGATAATAACAACCCCCACCCCTCTGGAATAATTTTACTTCTAATGTTACTAAAATTAGGCCAAAGTCGTTATATCGAGATTATATTACAATTAAAAATAGGCGGAATTTTCTAAAAAATAAAATTATTTATTAAAATATGTATCGTCCCTAGAAATTATGCAATGACAAGAAATGCTGCTTTAAATTTAGCTTTATATTTTTTTAAACTTAAAAGTTTGCCGACAATACTAGAGAAAGAATAGATGGTGAAAAATAAACGGCAGAGAAACACACAACAAAATAAACTGGGTTAAGAAAAAATTAAACTTGGATTTAATTTAAAATAAACTTGAAAAGAAACTTGCTTCAAGTTGCTTTTAAAGTTTGTTTCTTTTATTCAAGTTTATTTAAATAAAGTTTATTTTGCACCAGGTCTTGGAATAAGTTTATTTTACAAAAATTCAAGTTTATTTTTTCAGGTTTATTTTTTCAACAAGTTTATTTTTCTATTACTAACTATAATTAAATAAACTTTGTTAAAATAACCATGCTGTAGATTAAAGGTGACCCTTTCTTAATCGGTTTATTTTCTATTTAAAAAGAACAAAAAACAGTGGAATAAAGAATATTATAATGAAAAGGTAGATATTGGAATATTAAAAAGAAAAATAAAAATAATTTGACAATGATCGATGTATGGGAAGTTGAAGTAACTAAAAAATATAGAGGTAGGTATGTGTTCAAAAGCGGAAGAAAAAAATAGATGGATTTTGCTTTAAAAAATTTTTTTTAAAGAAATTAATTAAATTTAGAGGAAATTAGATGGATTTTTAAACTAAATTAATTTTTAATTAATTTTTAAAAATTATTGGTTAAACGAGGAATATACCACAAAAAGAAAAATATTTTTTGGCATAAAATATTTTTTGGCATAACTAAGATGACTTCAAAGACCCATCAACATTTTTTTAAATTTTTGTCTTAAATTTCCTACAAAAATGCTGCAAATTCTAATCGAAGCCTAGGGCATTCTCCGTAGGTTTATCCTGCACGAGGTGGACGTATAAGCGAGCTCTGGCCATATAGATATTTTCTTTAATATTTTTAAAATCGAAAAATACTTATTAAAGTTGTATTTAACCTTCTATCATTCTTCGGCAGAATAAAAGATTAAAAACATTTTTAGTCAAAAGCGGAAGAAGATAAGAAAGAAAAGAATGATTTTGGAAGGAAAGGAAAATGATGACTGATCTTCTTCTGTTTTTTTTTCTTTCTGGCGCCGTTAAAAAATATATTTTTTGGTAAGAATGGCATTTTACCTTGTTGTTATTTTAATAAAAATAACAACAAAAATTTACATATATTTTTACAAGTCCCCACAGACTTTTAGAAAATCAAAAAATATAAGTGAGGGGAAGTTTTTAAATATTAAAAAAATATTTAAAAAATCAATTTAAAAAATAAATCTAAAATTGGTTGTAGACTTTCAAACATAATTTTTAAAAAAAAAAGTAAGGATGGAAGACAAAAATTAAAAAATAATATGTATGTATCTAAGGCTGGAAGTAGTTGAAGACCATCGTCATAGGGCCCACAACTGCAAAATGTTAATAAATTTTCGGAGGTTAACAAGCATAATTTAAACTGGACATAATTTCTTCTTAAATAAATCTGAGAAATATATATTTTTAATTATTAAGTAGGGTTGGACACTACCGGTTTTAAAACCGAAATTTTTGAGATTTTTCGCCAAAAATTAACCGTTTTTAGAAAATTTTAAAAACCGAAAACCGGAAATTTATAAAAATGAGTGATTTTTTATAAAAATCCCCCAAAATAAAACCGGTATTTAACTAAAACTCAAAACCGAAAACCGGGTCTTTAAAATTTGGATTAACCGAAAACCGGGGGTACCGGTTAATAACCGGTAGTGTCCAACCCTATTATTAAGCTTTAAGAATAGGCTCATTTTAAAATAGAAGAACATCGACATCTGTCAATTTCTCAAAAAGTTATGGACGTTTCTCGACCAAATTTTCTAGTTTGTAATACAATACAATTCTCATAGTTTGCTGTTAATTTTTTAAAAATATTTTTATGTTAAAACAAACAATAAAATTTGCATTTATTTTTATGTTAAATTTATTTTTGGTGTTTTTATTGATTAAAAATATTTTTTTAATTTTTATGCCAATAATTGTAGAACAATTGCTATATTTAATAAATCATTTTTAAAATTTTTGAAGTTATTTTTTATTTTTTTTAATTTTTATTTAAGAAAATCTTTTTTATCATTTCAATTAAAATTTGTTTTTAACAAAAAATAATTACTAAAAACAATTTTAAACAAAAACACTATTAACTATACAAACAAAAAATATTCTAGTAGCAAAGAAAGTTCCAAAAGAAAAAATTAAATTGCCCTTTAATCTCCTTTTTATTTTCTTTAAATTTGTTTAGAAAAATTTTTTTTTATTTTCACGGAATGCTTCATTTTAATGGGGAAATACTGACACTCTTGGGTGATAAAAATTTATAAATTAAACATTTAGTTTCTCGAAATCAAAACATTTTTTCTTCTGAAGGAGTGTGTGAACGAAGAATGGACCTATATTTTAGTTAGGCCTCCCAATAAATATTCCTCAATTTAAGATTATAATAGCTGCGTAGTTACTGGGATGTTAACGATACCCCCCCCCCTCCAATTTAAAGTATCCATGATTATAAGGGTGCCTTTTTTCCAGCCCCCAGAGGCTATCTAAAGGAGATTAGACTGTATACCCAAACCATATTTTTAATAAAAATATTTATTTTTCAACATATTTCAATTAAAATAAACTTTTTTCATACATTTTTCTAATGTTTCTATTAAATAATTTATTTTTACATTCCAAAATGATCTTCACAATGCGGAACCATTATTTTTTGTATTCTCTTGTGCGCATCTTTACAGCCTGTTTTTGAGTGTTCCCCCCTCTTCTTCCCTTCTTCTTCACTTTTTTAAAGAAAGGGAGGAAAAATAATTGAGGAAAAATATATTTTCACGTCTTTTTAAATACCTAAATTTTAATTTTAAAAAGGAATGGATTTTTTGTTGTGCTAGGGTTTGAGCCTGAATAATCTTTTACATAGTCGAAAGATTCCCAAAAATTGAAGCCAGTGTGATATACCTCGATAAAGCAAGTACGATCGTCTCAAGTCGGATCCAAGTTAGAAATACGAATTTATTAGAAGACTTCGTTCGTCTTCATTTGACCTTGGCTTATAAGAAGATTCAAGCTTTTCTTCTACTTAGACATCCTTTTAATAAAAAATCACTCCAAACCTTTTTTTCTTTTCTCCTCTTCAATTTATATTTTCTTCCCAAAAACATTCTCTTCACTAAAACCTCTTTTAATTTTCTCCAAAATCGGCTGTCACAATTTTTTGTTCTTTTATCGGAGTAAATCTGTTATTTTCTTAATTTTATTTTCTTTATTTTAGCTTAATTTCCCCTATTTTTAGGTCAGCGGTTTTCTTTAAAATTTACCTACATATATTCATTTTTCATTAACAAGGATTTACCTTGAATAAAAAAGTCTGGTTGGTAGTCTCATCTCTAACCGGTTAGCTAAAGTTGGGAATCTTTTTATAGGGTCTAACTGGTTGTCTCGGGGTTTATATTCTGATTATCAAAGAATCTAACCTCATTTCTGGGCACTGCCTCACATTAACCACTCTGTGGGGAAGAGCCAAAGTGATATCCTCACAAAAAAGTGAAAGGGCATTCCCTGATACTCCTTATTTTAGTTAAAATTTTTTCAGCCCAGAGGCGTAGTATACCATAAATGACCCTCTTCCGATTTATTTTTTACTGTTCAAATTTAATAAATTTTTTTAAACTTAATTATTATCAAAGTTTTATTCGTAACTTCGCCAATTACTACAAAAAAATTATTTATTTCCTCCTCTTTTTTTATTTAAAAAATACATTAGCCAGGAAATAGTAATAAAATGCGCAAGCATTTTGTCTCAATTGACGTCAATTTATGTTTATATAAAAATGCTCCAGAACAAGTTTTAACTTTTTTTCAGTGCTTTTATTAGGAGCAAAGGTTTAAAAAGTAAAGAAAAAGTTTGTTCTGACTCATATTTCTGATTTTGATTTTATTTAAATTAAAAACCAGAATTGCTTTATAAATAACAAAACTTGAGAAAATACAAAATGTGTTTTCTTGTTATATCAGAATATTTATTTAAACCAGAATCTTAATTAGACCAGAATTATGTAAAACACAAGATATTTTAATAAATATTCTGGGTTATTTGTAGCAATAAATAAACTTTAATTAATTCTGAAAATATTTTGCAATCAGAATTTTTTTAATCAGAATTAAAAACCAGAATTAAATCCAACTTTTTTTAATAAATATTCTGGTTTCAGGAAAGATTGTAAAATAATAAATAAACTTGAATTTAAAAAATTCTGTAAATGTTTCACAAGCAGAAACAAGTTTTACAATTCTATAATTAATTTTAAAGAATAAAATAAACTTTTAATGATTTCAAATACTTCCTTTTTTCTTTTATTTTCTTACCTTATTATTATTTTTGAATTAATCCATTTTGGGGAAGCAGTTGGTGGTATTGCTGAAATGAAGGCTCTTACAGGCAATTTTATTTATTTTTCTTAAGAATTTTACTTACCCTCTATAATTTTATTTTTCAAAATTTTTTAGGAGACGCCCCATACCTTGGAACTGGAAATCAAGAACAGGCATTTACCTCTATTCCCCAATATTTTTTAAATTAATTTATTTCAAGGCCCCCGAATATTTCGGAGAGGCAGCAATGAGACAATACGATTCAAACCCAGCCTATTCATACTACAATAATGGGTATTACGGCCCTTCAAGGTCCTCTAATTTAAATTTATTTTAAACTAAATTTTTTGTTTAATTAAAAGGTATTTCCGGAATTACTATAGAACTCTTCCTTACCGCAATTATGGAGGCGTTTCTGGACCGATGGGAGGAGGAGGAGGTTGTCCTCAGCCTTGTAGCTAATTAGCAAATTGCCTTTACTTTAACAAATTTTTTAATTAATATATTTTGCTTGTTAAATTAAACTTAACACATTTTTATATTTTTCCTTTTAGCTTTTACAAAATAATTCTTTTTCATTATTGCTTTCACTTTCTTGCCTTTATACCTATAAATATATTTTTAAATGCAATTTTGTCCCAGAATAAATTTATTTTTTTTTAATTATTAATTTTAATGGATATATATGTATTGTAAGGAAGAAGACGCTTACTAGGCTGAAGTTTGACATCTTTTTAAAAAATATATTAAAGGTAAAATAATGCCTGTAGCGCAGAGCACCTGTACGTGGGGAGGGAGTGAACCTAGCTGTTTGTTTTTCTTTGCTTTAAAAATATTTTCTTTGCTTTGCTTATGCCAATTTGATTTTAAAAATAATTTTTAAATTTTATTTTCAGTTTTTCCATATAGCCGATACTATAATAGAGCAAGTATTCCATTTATTAGCAATAATAATTTTGGTTCATCACCTTTTGGAGGATTTTATAATGGAAGGGGAAATGATTGGATATAAATTTAAAAATATTATTTTGATTAAAAAATTATTTTAAAATATTGTTTTTTTATTTTTTGTCTTATTTTTTTAATTTTTTAAGCCTCTTTTCAATGATATTTTTAATAATTTTTCAGAAATTTTCACAAAGTTAAAACCAATGTTTTTTTTAATTAAAATTAAAATTTATAATATTTATTTTCATTATTAAATAATTAATATTTATATCGCTAAACTAATTTTTCCAGTTTTTTATAACCTACCCAAACGAGAATAAATGACAGTCATACGAAAATTTTCTTTTAAAAAAGGATTGAATAGACATTATTTGTTTTGCTCTAACATAAGGAGTCGTAGCTCAGTGGCAGAGCAATTGACTGCAGATCAATAGGTCACCGGTTCAAATCCGGTCGGCTCCTATTTTTTCTTTCATTTTTTAAAAATTAATATAAATTATTTCCTTACTTAATAACCATAAAAATATTAGAAATTTATTTTTTTAAACATTTTAAATTAAAAAATAAATAAAAATAACAAATTAATACAAATTTTTATATACTACACCCTGCATTGTTGATATAAAAACTTCCTCCTTCCTCCACCGGATAGTGAATTACCTAAAAAAACATTTTTATTTAATAAAACCTTCCGGAAAAATTTATATTTCCAAACCTTTCCGGAATAGATATAAATAAATAATTCCTTCCGGAAAACAACAATTTGTGTTTGTTCCGGAAATTTTAAATGTAGTTATATATGTTTCCGGAAAATATATTAATTCACTTCCGGAAGAAATTATCTATAATTTTCCGGAAAACATATTAATTTAATTCCTTCCGGAAAATGAATTTATATATTTTCCAGAAAACACTATAATTATTTCTAAAACTTTCCGGAATAAATACTAATAAATAATTCCTTCCGGAAATAGTCTCTTAAAAGCTCCTAACCACGTGTTCATTAATTGCCCCATGTTCGTAATGCCTTATCCCGATAGCACATTTAATATCAGGAATAGAAGGAAGTAGACAACGCAATGGACCGGGGCAATTCATGGGGCGTTTGCTTCGTCCATAAAATATCCTAAATTAAAAAAATAAAAAAATATTAAAGACATTTAAAGATTACCTATTATAACATGCCGAGATAATAGGGTAATAAATTACTCTATGTGGTAGTTGAGAAAACTTAAAAAAATTTTTAATAAAATTTTAACAAAACGATCACTTTTTCAGCCAAGTGTGGAGTTGTTAGAATAAATTTTCGAAAATTATTTTCCAATTTTGTTGTCGCTTCAGGCCGTATTATATCAGAAATTTGATAATTAAACATTTTGAATACCTTTAAAATTTGTTTAAAATTATTTCTAATTTTATTTAAATAAATTTGGGGATTAAATAATTGACGTTAAAAATTGCTCTACATTGAATTTAAAAAATTAAATTATAAAAAAATTTTAAAAAATAATATGAGCTAATAATTAGATACCCGATTTATTAATGGAACATTAATTGCATCATGGTCTATCTAAAAATAAATAGAAAACAAATTTAAATAAAAAATTTAAATATAGACCATGCTCCAATTCCTAAAATGTAAAATAAAATTTTGTGAATCCGGCACTAAATACATTCGACCTTTATCAACCTTTTAAAGAATTTAAATTAAAAAAAATTTAAATAAAAAATTACAATTCCTGGCCAATGTAGCCAAACACTTTGAACATTTTGTGGTTTAACTACATACCTTTAAATAATTATAGATTAAAATATACTAGTTTTTAGATGATTTTTATATAACGTTGGAGTCTTTTTTTGAAAGATTTTATTTTTAAGAGGTAGGTGGGTGTTCATTTTGTTTTTTAAAATTTTATTTCCTTCCGGAAAATAAAAATTAATATATATTTTCCGGAAAATATACCTATATTTTTATTTCCATATAAAAACTATAATTAAAATCTACTTTGGATCTTCCCACTCTTCAGCAATTCTTGCCCCATTAATTAATGATAATAATGAAAAATCTTTTGGATCATTGCCTTAAGGTATAAGAAATTGAATAAAAAAATTTTTCAAAAAAATTTACTTGTAATTAGATGAGTATTATATCGATTATAACTAATTTTTAAAAATAAATTTATTTAAATTAAAAAAATAAAAAATAAACTAAAATCCAGCTGAATTAGGCAATTGCGCACTTAAATGTCTAAATTCTCCAAGAAAAGTTCCATCTCCCATACGCGGTATTAAAACATCATCCAAATCGGAAATAATAATAAATTCGGCCGCTTCCAAAAAATATAGATACAATTTAGCTTTTAATTAAATGAAACCTCACTTTGTAATAAATTAAACAATCAGTGTGGGCAGCAGCCTGATTTCTGTTTTAGTAAAGTTGAATTTTATAAAGGATTTGGAAGGAATAAAAGGATTCCGGAAAATAAATTAATATTTTCCGGAAAAAATCTATTTATTTTTTTTTTAATTTCCGGAATGAATACAAATAAATGATTCCTTCCGGAAAATATATCCATATATTTTCCGGAAAATTATGCATTTTCAAATGTTTCCGGAATAAATATAAAAATTAAATTCATTCCGGAAAATAATGTCTTTTCCGGAAAATTTCTGGAATAATATAAATAGATAATTCCTTCAGGAAAATAAACCGTAAAATAATTTCCGGAATGTTTTAAATAGCATAATTTTAATAATTTAATAAAAACACCTCCATTCTAATTCAGCATTAGGGTCATAATCTAAAGGTTTAAAAGAGCCATCAACAGGCATAGATATATTAAACTTTGTCCATGCTTCTATTCTTATAATTTTTTCATTTTCATAAATCTACATATTTTTTAAAAAAAAATATTTTTTTAGAAAATAATCTCTTACCCTCATAAAATCGAGAATTTCTACTAACATGCTTTGAATATAAAATACTTGTAATGACACCCCATATTGTCGATAAATTTCTAACTAAATTCTTAAAAATATTTTTAAATTCTTTCTTAAAAATTCACCGTTGGTATAATTAATTGCCACCTTTCATTAAAGAAAAGAGGACTAAAACAGGCAACTACAGGTAAATGCTCCGCGCTGACTTTTCTGTAGGGAACGGCTACTGAATTTGAATGGACATGCATGTCGCGCAATGCAAATTGAGAGGGGGATTGAACTGTTGGGCAAACTGCTAAGAAGACTGACCTTAAAATTTTTTTGAAATTTTTTCTGAAAATTTTATTAAAACCAACCATCCACAAATAAGAATAGGAGTGAACGCGTGACGAACACGAGGCAAAGAGGTGAGTGAATGAGTGGTATTATGACTATGACCTCAAAAAGTATTTTTAAATTTTCTCAGATTTTTATTAGATTTAATGGAACTCACAGAGTAACGGCCAAGGAGGCCAAAACCTTCTTTGCGCATTAAAAAGGACGACCATTGTATTTGAAGGATAACTGGATTATTTTAAAAAAAAAATATTTTTCAGTAAATAATACCTTGAAGAATTAAAAAAATAATTAGTTGAGATAATAGCAATATGTTGGGTGCTATAAAATAAATTTCTAAAAAATTAAAAAAATTCTTTTAAAAAACCTCCAAGGCATATTAAAAGTAATGCAAAGAATAAATAAAAAACCAAATAAAAATGCACGTGTAATAATACGACGAACTCTTTAAATTATTATTTAGGTATTTAAAAAATTTATTTTTAAAATTTTTTTTGCCTACTTTTGGAAATATGCCTTGTTCAGTATCATCTGTTCCAGGGAATGCCCACAACTTAAATAATAATAATTTATTTTTTTAAAAGTCAGTACTATTTTTTAAAAGTATTTTTATGTTTTTCCCCGTCTCGAAAATCGCAGAAATTTTTTATTTAAAATAAAAATACAAGACAAACAAATGTAGATAATATACATATATACACATTTTTTATAAAAAAATTTTTTTTTGATCATTTTATTTTTCTTTTTTAACTTTTAGCGTTCTAAACTACCAAATAATTTATGTATTTATTGAAGAAAAACAAAAAAAATTATTTGTATTTTATCTACAAAATTTATCGGAAACTTGATCTTTTTACATTAAAGAATTGAAAGGTTTATTATACCTTGTAATTATTGAAAATGACTTTAATTACTAGAGTCAGACTTGCACACGGATACGGATATGGATACAAATAATATCAAAATGCCTGCTGATATCCGTCTGTATCCGTCCGTATCCGCCGTAAATATCCGGATACGGATACCAAGATCAGTATCCGTGTGCAAGTCTGGCTAGAGTTAAGACTGTGTCTGTTAAATTATAAAGAATTGCTATTGTCTAATCTTTTTTTAATCATTTTACGCCTGAATGGCAGATAAATTATTAAATTATTATTATTGTTTAGGCAATTTCGAATTGGAATGATTGGGAAGAACTTACCGTATTTTCTCTAATTGAGCGGCCGGCCGCTCTATTTTTCAATCCCCTCTCAAAGGGCCGCTCTAATGGAGACGGCCGCTCAATTAGAGAAAATACGGTATGTAGCAGTGGTTTTTTTAAAAATTACTTTCGGCACAACACTTATGTAGTCTTTGGGTCTATAAACAATGTTTATTTAGTTCTCTGGGTATGGGAATACAAAGAGCTTTGATCTCCTATTCATAGTAGCTAAGGTCAAAAATCGACCTCTCGCTCCCTGATCCATAATAATTCTTTTAAAGTTCTAATCTAATATTTAATTAAAAACCTCTGCCAATTTATGGTCAAACATTTGAACCAAATATAGTTACGAATTAAAAAGAAAAATCGTTTTAACAGCATCATTAATCTTGTAATAATTAATTTTATTTTTTTATTTTGAAAAGATGAAGATTAATAAATAAAAACATAATTCTTTTTTATAAAATTTAATTAATTATAAACATACATAAATGTATTCCTAACATTAAAACCTACATATTTTAATGTTTTAATGTTCCATTGAGGATATCTCTTTTTTCAAAGATTTATATCTAAACATGATGAGTCTGAAAGGAAGAAAGAAATGACTAAAAATTGAGTTGAAAATTGTTCATCCGATAAATTGAACTTTTGAAGGGCTCGTCGTTTAAAATATTTTTTATATAATTTTGATTATGATTTTTTTCTTAAAAAATTCAGACGTCCGCAGATGTCTGTGCCTTTGATAAATTTTTTTTTCTTCTTATGGTAAGTGAATAAAAATATAATGAATCAAGACTTTTTTCAGGATAAAAATAAGTACATGGTATATTCAAACCCCTATATCTTTCTAATTTTGTAAGCAAATAATTAAAACTTCATATCATTGGAAAAGCATTAAAAATGCTCTAATAGTATAAATAACGGAAAAAATAATCAAAATTTCCCGACTTAAAGAATTTTAAATTTAAACCACTTGTGGCAAGACTTTTTTAATTGTATAATTTTTATTTGAAAATATCTTTAAAAAATAAATCATTATATATTTCAATTCGACCTTTTACTTGCAATAAATTATTTTTCACAACATCTATTATTTTTATAAATTATTATTCTTATGGATTGCCATGTTTCACTACCTTTTATTATTCTTATATTATGACAGATACATTTAGTAAAAACAATAAAATCAGTATTATAAAATTTCCGGAAAATACAATAGAATTATTCTGAATTAATATATTTTCCGGAAACACTTATTTATATCTAAGCTTTCCGGAAAAGATGAAAATATTTATTCCTTCCGGAAAATTCAATGTCTATAGTTCATGTTTCCTGAAGCTATATAAATATATTTCCGGAAATATATTTTCCGGAAAACTTTATACTCCTAAATATTTAAACTTTCCGGAATACACATGTTATATTATTCCTTAGGGACACGCCCACTTAGTCGCGCGGCCACTTAGTCGCCGAGCCATAACTTGCTAAAAAATTTCTGGCCCTTATCAATTTTTGTACCAATCTCTTTAGCTCGATGAGAGGAATCGTTTAATACCAAATTTGGAAAGATTCGGAAATCTTAAAGCAAGTTATGGCTCGGCGACTAAGTGGCCGCGCGACTAAGTGGGCCGTACCCTATTCCTTAAATATTAACATATTAAAAATAAAAATAATTAATCATTTTTACATATTTACATGCTTGAATACTTGTTTATTTTGTACGTCTTTTGTTGTTTTAAATAAAGAAGAGTACCGCTGTCCTTTCCGGGTGAGTTAAAAAATAAATAAAAATATTTATATATTTAACAAAATACCCAGTTGAGAAGGGATGTTTTTTGTATTGTTTATAATAAAGAAGGAAGTATTTATTTAAAAATGTCACTAAATCCAATGAGGCGAAATTAAATAAAATATCTTTAAAAAAGTGCTAGAGAAATAATAAAATTATTAGTTAAAAAATAATCTCAGACTTTGTTAAAATTAACTATTGTTAAAATTAATTAGATTAACTAATTAAAATTAACTTTAACTTAAAATTAACTAAATTAAAATTAAAATTAACTATCTCGATTAGAGACCGGCGCGGGACGGGATCCCGCGCGGGATTTTGCGGGGTCCCGCTCCCGCAATCCCGCACTTTTTTCGATTTGCGGGATTTTGCGGGATGCGGGATTTTGCGGGGATCCCGTCCTGCAAAGATTTAAAAAAAACACGAAAACACGATTTTGCCGGTCTCTAATCTCGATATTCACATATTTTTCTAAAGTCTGGTTGGTCATACTGATTTTTGGGAGATCTGCACCCTCTCAATGAATAACCTCATACAGAACCTCATACAGTTCTTCCCGTCCCCGAGATTTTGAGGCAATCGAGATTCGACTATATTTATTCTTTGTTTATTTTTTAAATACTTTACATATTGTTGAAATTTTTTATACAAAAGAACAATTCTAATATCCTCACAACCTTTCTGATTTTTAATTTTTTGTCTAAATTTAATTAAAATTGAAAATTGAACTCTTAATTATATTTATTTCTCCTCAACTTTCCTTCCTTCGGACATTGCGTTTATTTATGTATTACCCTTTGTGTCCACTTTTCCTCTCATAAATAATCCGGTTTTTTCTACAGTGATGTTGATGATATTCCCCCAAAATTCTGTTTTGGGGGAACTCTCATTACTAGGAGGGGAAGAGGATTGAAGGTATAAAAAAGCTAAAAATAAAAAAAGATATACATATTCTCTTCCCCATAAAATATAATTTAAAAGTACAAAATGGAGGATTTTTTTAAATTTATTTTTGAACTTTTTAATTCCCAAACAAAGCTGTTTCGAAAACCAGACTTTGAAAATCGAAATTTCGAAGCAGCTCTGTTCTCGAATTTTATTACATCTATCTAGTATTTTCAAAAATTTAATTAGGAGCTGGCATGAAAATTTTCCAAGACTCAAAACTCAAGATTATGACCAAGAGGATCAAGATTGGACACCAAAAGACCAAACCCGAAGGAAAACCCAGAAAAGTCTCCAAATCTCAAATCTCGCAACATTTATTGTTCCCCAAAATTTTTGAGAATCTCCCCTTTATTTTCACTTTTAAGCAGCTTTTCCATCCAATCTTTTTTTTTATTTTTTAAAAAAGGATAAGGGTTGTATGGAACACGTTTTCACTAGAAGAGGATTTATAAAAAAAGGAGAAGATTGGTTGGTTGATTGGTTGCGCTCGGGTTGCGCCGATCTCACGTAATTATATGATGGACATTACGTGATGAAAAAATAAATTGTTTTGTTGTTTAAGCAAGTTTAGAGAACAAAAATGAAAGTGGATGGATGGACGGGGATGATGGGCAATATTTAGAAGAAAAAAATAATTTTTATTTTGGGATTTTTAAATAAATTATTTAATTCTCTATTTAAATATTATTTTTAAAAAATTTTAAAGAATTTTTAAAAATTTTTTTCAGACATTAAATAACAGTCCACCCATTTTTCCATACTTTTTTTTGTTTTTCCTCCGGCTGGCGCCCTATGTCCCTTTATTTTTTATTCTCTTTCCCATTCACAATTTGGACAGAGTTAAAAAACCTGTTGATCAAAAATTCTTTTTTTTTCTCCCAATTTTTATTTTCATGTGATTAAATGAAAGTGGACATATAGATGGACTTTAATTTTACATATTTAAAAATACTTATTATTTTAAATGATCGACCAAAAATTGTGAAAAGTTTCAGAATTTATTTTTTTATTAATTTTTTTGAAAAAATTTTTTTTAAATAATTTTAAATATTCGACAACTCAAATAATTATTTTAAATTTTAATTTTTATCATGGAAATTTCTTAAAAATAATTTTTGAACAAATTGTCATTAAGAATAATTTCATACTGTGACGAGACTAATTGTAAGACATATTTTTCAAAAATATTCTTTCCTATCTTATCACCACCCAAACATTTACAAAGTTTATACAGTTAAATGTTGCTACCAAGTCTCTTCGCATCAACACGCTCCCTATTTATTAAATCAGCTCAATTCTGTCAACTGTTGTTTTTAACACCGCTGTTATGCTTTAAAATTTCAATTTTCAGACTTTTCTTTCAATTTAAATTTTTGAAAATTTTTAAAAACTTTTAAAAATTTTCTAGTTTTCAGGAGTTTTATTTGAAATTATACCATTTTTATTTTTTAATATTAAAAATCTTTAAATTTTTTCATTTTTTTCTTTTTTTTCCTAATTTTATTTTTTCATCCATATATTCACTTTTACATATGCACTTCTCTATTTTTTATTTTTTTTATTTTTCCTTTCACTCATTATTCGCGCAGTAGTGTAAGCGATTACACAGCAGTCAGCCGGTGTCCATCTAAAAATTGCCTAATGGTTGGAGGACTGCACTTTTGTTTAAAAAAAAGGGAAAATGCGGATGTTTGCCCATTCAAATGGAAAAGGATAAAAAAGGAGGAAAAAAGGATGAAGAGGATTTTTAAGAGAAAAAAAAGTGAATATATTTTGAATGCAACAAAAAAAAATTTTTTACACAAAGGAAGAGAGGGAAGGTGAAGAGGACAGAGAGCGCATCCATGCGCTATAAACATGTATATAATGGACACAAAAAAAGATGGCCGAAAAGTGGAAGAAAAAATTTTGTTTAGGCTGAAACAGGTGGACAAAGATGGACGGAGAGTGGGGAGAGAGGAGTTTTTTTTTGTTTAAATTTTTTGTTTATTTTGTAATGTTTAGAAGAAAAAAATAAATATTATGGGCAGTTAATAATAGTACAAAAAGAAGAGAATATCGAGAAAATAATAAAAGGAAGGATGAGAAGATGAAGAAAATTTTACAAGTGTTCACAATCTTCCAACAACTATTGGAAAATTGGATCTCCAACAAGTCCACAGTTTAAAATCTCAACTGAGATTGAAACAAGACTAGAAGCGAAGAGTGAAACCGAGGAAAGAATAGAATAGAACGAATCTTCCAATAACCATTAGAAGGGTATTTTATAAGGAGAAGCATTAAGGAATACATTGATTTAAGGAAAAGGTTGGGATAATAATTAGAAGGAAGAGTTAAAAAAAAGAAGAGTTTTTGATCAAAAAAATAAGAAGAAAAATATTTTTTTAAAAAAAGACAATGTTTGCGCAAATAGTTCGGCTAGCTTACAACGAAAATATGAGCAGGAAGAGATCTATTTTTGGAAAAAAGGAAGGAGGGGAAAAGCGAGGAGAAAGCAAGAGAGAGGGGAAAGCGAGATCAAAAAAATATAGGAAGAAAAAGAATTTTTTTGACGAGAATGAGGAAGAAGGAAAAAGCACTTTTCTTCATCTTCTTCTACCCTATGTGCCTTTTTTATTATTAGTTGGCCGAAAAAATGAATGGTTATTTTTATTTGTGAAAATGTCAAAAAATAATGTCCAGTCGGAAGAGACAAAAGTTGAAGACAAACATCCTCATAAATATTTCTTCAATTTTTTTATTTTTTTATTTTTAATATTAAAAGTTTGTTCATGTATTTATTTTTTATATTTTTGTAAAATAATTTTTGTACTAAACGGAAAACCAAAACTTTGATTTTTTTGACAGATTTTATTAAATAGAGAAGGGGGTTCCGAAGTGGTTTCTGAGTTTTCCTTGTTTCTTTCTACTTTTCCGTTCTGCCTTTTTTTTTTGATTTTCCTTGAAACATATCCTTTGGTTCATCAAGGGTATCTCCCTTTTTTCCAGAATAAATACAGTTAACTCGATTTAAACCAGATTTTCTTCAACCCCTTCGAGTTGATTATATCGTTATCTGACTGTTATTTGCCTCTCTATATAAAAATTATTTTTTAAAAATATTTCCCTATTTTTAGCGTTTTTATCCTTTTATTGTTTTTTTGCCTGCACCTTTAATTATGCACTTTTCCCTCTCAGCAGGGGAACTGGCAGAAAAACAAAAAAAGTTTCCCGCCTTTCGTATTTTTGAGATTTCGCCCACAAATAATTAACAAATTTCCCCCACCCCTCCCCCACATTTTACGTTTTTTTATTCAAATTAAACTTTTACCTTTTAATAAATTTCCTCCTAACATTAATTAATGTCAAATTCCCACATATTTTTTACCACAAAAAATTTTTATATTTTGAATCAGAATATCCCCAATATCTGCCTTTCGATTTTGAATGTTTTTCCGAGTTCCGGAAACTCGGAAAAAGAGTTTCGAGTTCCTCCGACCCTCCCCTTCCTCCTACCCTCGTTCAGCCTACCCTCCCCTTCTTCCTACCCTCCCGCAGTTCCTCCGACCCTCCTCTTTTCTTTCTTCCACCATTGGCCAACTATCCCTCATCTGATATTCTAATAGTACACCCAAAAAATATTTTTTAGAGGTTTTCCTCATTTAGAGGTTTCCCTCTTCCCTCCCTTCTTCCAAACAAATCTTCCTCTTTTTTAAAGGATAAGAGAGAGTTTTTGGGGGAAAGGATGATTGAAGTAACAAGAAGAGATTGAAGGGAATATATATTTATATTTTTAGCAGTTCCTGTTTTGTTTATTTTTTTTGTTTGTTATTTTCTATTTTGCGGCTTTGTTCTTTTATTTTTTTGTTGTTGTTACACGCACAAAAATGTGTTGTTGTGTCCAATTTATACTCTTCTCCTTCTTCTTCTTCAATTCGCGCAATGTCCACTCTCACCTCCACTTTCGCAATTTTCATTTTTTCTTCAAATATATCCACACAAAAGTATTTATATATTTATTTTTAGATGGCTGACAGGAATTGCAGACATTTGCGGACAGATTTTTAACTTTTGCGGACAAAAATTTTTATGCGGACAAATTTTGCGGACATTAAATTTTTGCGGACAAAACTGAAACTTCTACTTTTACTCTCCGCCTTCGGATCTCTCCTTTTTGTTCTACAATAATTCTCCCTACTTTTTCGGCTCCTTCTGCCCTCCCATAACTCGAATACGTAGGTAGTCATGCTTTCAACCTTGACACATGGTGTCTTCAAATTTTTTTACGTAGAAAATTTTTTTCAATATTTGTTCGTATTTTGTGACTTTCTAAAAAAGCTTTTAAAAGATTTCAAATATTTTTTAAAAAATTGGAATAAACTACCTTTTAAAAATTATAATAATATCTACCTTTAAAATTCCCCCACGCCAAAAACAACCCCGCGCCCAACTAGAATGGCAAACATCGCGCAATCTTCTATAACCCCTTAAAACAAAAATATATCCTTTTTTCTTATTATAATCGAGAAGAGACGAAAAGTGCTTATAACAGGTCTACTAATTTTTTTCTTGTTTTTTAATCCTTCTCTATCTGTTCAGGCGAAATTTAAGAGAAAATAAAAATTGCATAATAAGAGAAAAATGCTGAAAAAGCTTTTAGATTAAATATAAAAATTAAATATATAAATAAACTTGAATTTCTCTTCTTTTCCAAGTTTATTTTATTTATCAAAAATGCCCAAACTTTTTTGTTGCAGCATAAATATTAATTAAAACTTGAAACAAAGTTTATTTTCTTTTTTATTTAAATAGTTTCAAGTTTAGGTATTTCAAGTTTATTTTCAAGTTTATTTAAAGTTTCGAACTTATTTTTAAGTTGTAAACTTATTTTCAGGTTTATTTTAATTTTGCTTCCTGTTTCAAGTTTATTTAAATCGTTTAAGTTTAAATTAATATTTAAACTTGCTCACTCGCAAAATTTGCGGATTAAAGTTGCGGACAACTTTAGGCAACGTTTTTTAATAAGGGTTACATCTACCATACTTTAAGAATTATTATTTTTTTATTACTTTAGACCAATGGCATAAATTCCACACATTCTTATACTATATTTTTTGTAAAATAAACATAGACACATTTAATTGTCTCCCTGTTATTTTTTTATTCAAATCCTTTTACCCTTTACTTTGACTTGTCTCTTAAGGGAAATTTCGGGAAAATGCCAAGAAAAAAATAAAAATTTTTTCTTTAAAGAAATGATTGAAATATATGTCATTTATTTATTTTTTTTTGTGTCTTTTATTTTGCCAATTTGTCAACAAATTTATTAGAATGTTTTTCTTTATTCTCTTGGGCATAAATGGGCAGTTTAATGCTACTCTTTTTGAACCCTCAAAATACAGTAATCCTTATAAATGTTTTGGTTTCAAGTTTATTTTTCTTGATTTTTTCCGTTACAACTTGAAGCAAGTTCTAAGCCATAAAGTAATTAAAACTTGAAATTAAAGTTGCAACAAAGTTTAATTTTTTAATTTAAATAAATAGGTTCAAGTTTTATTTTCAAGTTTTAAATTAATTCAAGTTTATTTTCAAGTTTGCTTCAAGTTTTATTTTAAAAATGTTTCAGGTTAAAAAATGAAACTTGTTTCAAGTTTATTTAAATCGTTCAAGTTTTAAATTGATGGTTTAAAATGATTCACGTTTCATTTTTCAACCTGAAGCATTTTTAAAATAAAACTTGAAGCATTTCATGTACCTTATATATTTTTTTCTTATAATATTTTTATCAAATATTTTATTTATTTTTTATAGTTATTTAGTTACTCTCTTTTTTCTTTAAGTATATTATATTTTGTTTTTATTTTTAGTTCATCGTCTTTATTTTTTCTTCAAATATTTTTGCTTTTATTTTTTGAAGCAAATACATATAATAACGCAAATGTCCATTCCTTCATTCTCTCCTCCCCACCTCTGCCCCATGCGATCGGCCATAAGCGGGAATGAATGAGAGAAATAAAAACCCATTTTTTATCCTTTATAAAACTGCTGTTACCTACCGACCATTACAAACGTGTCTGATTTTAAAATAAGTAGTGGAGGGGAGGGATAGGGGTGTTTGTATGTGTGTCCATCGTCGTCCGTACATTTTGGGCATTTTTACGTTTTTTGCTTTTTTTTTGTTCTACCTTTCATTCATTTTTATCTTTTTATGTTTTTTTTTCAATTGTGTACTTTTTTACGATTTTTATTAAAAAATTTTTGTTTGATTCTTTTAAAGTTTATTTATACACATATACCTTTAAGCAATGATTAAAGTGACAATAATATATAAACTTTCCGGAAATTAAAACATAGGGAATAAGTTTTCTTTTAATAAATAAAGAATAAACTTTTTCCGGAAATATATTTTAATAAATATATTAGATTTATACAGAAAATAAACTTTCCGGAATACCTACAAACTTTATTAAAATATACTTTATTTCTCTGTAAATATTTAATATTTATTAGAGACGTCCGAGACTCTTGGTCTTAGAGTCTTGACTCAAGACTTTTCTTGGGTTTTTTTTCGGTCTTGGTCTTGGTCTTGGGGTGTAGTCTTGGTCTTGGGTCTTGGTCTTGAGGCTTGGAAAATTTTCGGTCTCGGACGTCTCTACATAATATTTATTTTGCTTTTATTTTACCTCAATATTAAGATTTTCTTCATTTTTTAAATGAATCCTTAAATAAAGTTTCAACTTGCTAATATTAAATAAAATAATTTTATATATTAAAATTAATCTTTTTGTATACACAAAAGTACAA
The DNA here is from genome assembly GCA_036172945.1 of Meloidogyne incognita. NCBI lineage: Eukaryota > Metazoa > Nematoda > Chromadorea > Rhabditida > Meloidogynidae > Meloidogyne > Meloidogyne incognita. The sequence continues at coordinate 248,237 of JARQAC010000006.1, read as the reverse complement.
TTATTTAATATTCAAGACCAAAAGCTAAATTGTTTTTTGATTTATAATCATTTAAGATTATTCTGCTATCCCAGACTTTGATAATCTTTTTAGATTAAGTTAGAAGACTAAATAGACTAAAATACATATTTAATTATTGAAACACTTACTTGCAAAGTTTTATTAATTTTATTTAAGGGAAAACTTTCCGGAAAGTTTTCAAAGTATAACTCTGAAAATGTTAGTATTCTAAACCTTTTCCGGAAAGTTTATTATACTAATATCGTTAGAGTTATATTTTATAATATTTCCGGAAAGTTTTTAAAATTAAATTGTATTTTAGCATTTTAGTAAGAAATAAACTTTCCGGAAAGTTTTAAAACTCCGAAAGGTTTATAAAGTATAACTCTAAAAGTATAATAAACTTTCCGGAAATATTATAACTACTTTTAAAAGTATTTTAATTATAAAAATTAGGGTTTCTCTGTTCATCTTTCAAGGTGATTAATAAAACTTTTAAAATCCTCAACCTTTCAAAAAAAGTTTGTGGGAGGAACGCCTTTCCGTCAACATTTTTTTCTTCTAAAAAATTTTTTTAATACTAATCCTGACCGGAATTATTATTATTTAATTTTTCTTATTTTTTTAAAAAATATTTTATCGAGACAAACTACATAAATACTACAAATCCCTTCTTAAAAATTTTTTAAATAAATTTATTAGTCAAAAGAAAAGTATGTAAAGCTGTTCGCGCCCTCTAATTTACTTAAAATATTTTTTTGATTAATTCTATAATCTTCAATTATTTTTTAAAATATAATTTAATTTTATTAAAAAATTTTTTAATAAATTCTTTTTGCATATTTTTTGGAATTTTAATAGAAAATTTTAAAAAATTTTATTGAAAAAAAATTTTTTTTGTTAAAACTAAAGATTATTAGGTATTCCTAATTTTTAGAATTATTATGTTAAAAGAAAAATTTTTTTACAAAATTTTTTATTGAAAAATTTTTATTTTTGTCAATTTTTGTATGTAACAATTTTTAACAATTTTTTTTTGCAAATTTTATTTTTTTTTGTTACCTAACAAAATTATATTCTTTAAAAATAGCTACAAAAAATTATTTTTTTTAATTACAAAAAATAAATTTGAATAAATAGATATATTAAAAATAATTAAAAATAACTTCTTTTAATAGCCCCAAATTTGCAAAAATATATGTTTAAAAAATATTTTTTATTTCCAAAATTGGAAGTGAGAAAAACACGGAAATTATAGAAAAAATGGGTGTTACAAATTAGGTATATGTTTATTTACGGAAGTAAATTGTTTTTGAAAAATATTAAATTAACAAATTTATTTTTACAATTTTTTAAAATTTTTTACCTTAATTTTTATTATTTTAATTATTTTATTTTCTGCAAATTAGCATACTAATTAGAATTTTTGTCTAGTCTATAAATATAATTCTGTCGTCCTTTACTTAATTTCCGCTATAAAAAATTTTTTTATTTCATTAATTTGCTAATAGAATATTTTTGTGGTTTTTACAAAAAATGATTAGACTGGGGTCTATTTATGAGGTCATTTTATAATTATTTTTTGATTAAAAATTTTTAAATTGGTCTTACTCTAAATTTCAATATTTTTTCCTTTTTAATTTAAACATTTTTTTTATTTTTTAAAATATTTTAATTTATCATTTAAATATAGCAACAAATCTTTTTATTAAAAAATATTTGATTAAAATTTTAAAAGGAAATTTTTAATTTAAATTTAATTATTAAATAAATATAGGAAGAGATTAAAAATTTTAAATTAAAAATTAAAGTGCTTCTTGTAATTTTATTAATTTAAATATTTTTGTAATTTATAATTCTTTAAATTAAATATTATTTTAAGTGCATTTTCCTTTCTGCTGAAAAATTTTAATGGATTCTTATTAATTCAGAAATTAAAAAATATCTGAAAGTCCATTAAATTTATTCTGAACTCATTAGCTTTTTAATATTTTCCGGAAAGAGAAAATAAACATTTTCCGGAAAATAAATACGTAGTTATTTTATTCCAGCAAATAAATATTTTCCGGAATGGAATAAATACATATATTCCGGAAGAAATATAAAATTTCCGGAAAAAATTATCATCTTCCGGAATAGAGTATATTCATTCAGGAAAATAATTAAATATTTTCCGTTTGAAAATAAACAATTTCCGGAAAAAAATAAATGTTTCTGAAAAATAATAGTATATATTTTCCGGAAAACGTTTTCCACAAAGATTTCACAATTTCAAACGTGTATTATGTCTAATTTGTTATACATACATAGTAACTTATTTTGTAATGATTAAATTAACTTCTTCTAATCATATTTAACAAATTTCAGAATATTCTAAAATGAATTTATATTAAACATATTCTAATTTTAAATAAAAATGAATATTCTGCAAAATTGTTTAAGCTGATAGATTAATTTATTTTTTAGTGAGTTTAAAATTTTCTTAAAATTTTTTAATTTTTATTTAAATTTATTAGAATGGCTACGGCCACACCACTGGCTAGTTCCAGTTCACTTGGAAATTTAATTCAAAATAATAATAATGATAATGAACAGACAAATGATACCAACAATCAAAAATATTATTTTAATTATATTAAAAATGAAAATAAAAATTGTGGGGAAAATAATATTTTGGAACATTCAGCTTCAAATAATAATATAGCTGCGTTACGTAGAAGTAGCGTTTCGGCTTTTGCATCACCAAAAAATGTAGAGGAAGAAATTGGGAATAATGATAATTGTATTTTTTAAGAAAAAAAAATTTAAATTTAAAAAAAAAATTTTTTTTAAAAAGTTCATCACCCTTTACTGTCTCCTTTATCAATAAATTTTCAATCAACTACAAACCAAGTAACTACAAATCCAAATAATATTTTTAATAACAAAAAGGAAATGGGTACAAATGTTGGAATTAAACGGCCATTAAGTGTTAGTGAAAATAAAATATTTTATTTTATTTAATAATTAAGCTTTTAAAAATCTTTCTGGAATAATTGGCTTCTTAATATTTTTCATAAGATTAATAAATATTTTCCGGAAATAAATAATTTCAGGAATTGAACAAATATTAACGGAAGAGAATAAACATTTTTAGGGGAAAATGATCCTTTTCCGGAAGGTAACAACAAATTTTCCGGAAGTATTCCGGAAGTAAAAAATATATTTAGCAAATTTATCAATTTAATAATTTAGGTATAAATAAATTAGCAAGTAACGAATTATTTATTAATAAGTTTCCGGGTTTGCTAAAAAATTTTTAGACTGACCTGCTTTTCTCCACTTACTTTTTATATAACCAAGGTTGGAATAGAAAAGCTATGAAAAATTAAAAAAAAATAATTAAAAAAAATAATTTTTTCAAATAAAAGAGCCTAGCTTCACTTCCCCCTAATTTAAATGGAGGTGTTATTACAGCAACAAATAATAACACCAATAATATATTAATGCCTAAAACGCCAACACAATTAATCCCTCCTCCACCTTCAATTAATCAAACAAATATAGCTTCTTCTAATTTTGCTACAATGAATACTAATTCTGGATTGGCAAACGGAAATCAAATGTTTGCAATGATGCAGGTGTGGATTAAAAAAATATTATTTTTTAATTATACCTACATATAATCGTGTTATTTAAATAATATACTCAACTGATTACTAGGTAATTCACTTGCGGAATGCGACTGCTTTAAAATTAAAAATTTTCGTTTACGAATAGCCCCCCGAGGTAAAAAAAATTTTCTCAGTCCCGTTTCCATCTAAATAAAATTTTGTTTAATTTATAAAATTTGGAGAGGTTCGAGCCTTGTAGAAACCTTAAGAGAAGGGAGTTTCTACTTTTAAATTTTTTGTTAAAATCGTTTTTCCGTTCAATTCTAACCAACTTTCTAATTTTAAAAAATTTTTTCATTATATAATACAAAATTATTTTTTTTTAATTTAAAATAGGTATTAGATTTATCTTTAATGACCTTAAAATTGATGCGTATATTTATAATAATTTTAATTATATAGGCACGTTTTTTTTAATAAATACGTAAAAGACCTAATTAAGGAACATCTAATTATGGTGAAAAATTTTTATAAAAATTTTTTTTGACATTTTAAGAATATTAATTAACTTTTAAAAATTTATTCTTAATATTATTTTTACGTAATTTTACATCTTTTTTTTTAATCGGGGATGACGAGATAAGGGTTAAAAATACTTGCAGTTTAATACTTTCGGGTCAAGAACAAAACTAAAAATTTTTTAAAAAATTCAAAATATTATCCAATTTTATTTTTGATTTTTACAAATTTTTAACCCTTAGACAAGCTTATTTTTTAATTTTTTTTTTACTTTCCCCTCTCTAAACTAGGTATTTACAATCCAGAATTCAGCAAAATTCATGTCGCCGTTTCAATTATTTCCTTTTTTAATCAAAAAAATATTCTAAAAATAGGCCAAAAATGATATACAAAATTGCAAATCAGACGAGGGGTAAAAGAGGAATTAGGTTAAAGGGAGATTTGGTTTTTTGATTTTAATTTTTTTCTCTAAAAATTTTTTAAATATTATGTAGAATTTGTAAAACTAAATGACTAACTTTTAATAATAAAATTGGAGATAGTTGTTAATTTTTTGGATATATAAAATAGGTCTATTTCTACCAAAATACCCATATTAATTTTTAATAAAACAGTTTTTAAGAAAAATTATTTTTGTGTAAATACCAACAGAAAAAACCCTAAATTCTGCCAATAAAACCCCTTCCCTTATGGATAGCTATAAGTATAGCTCTAAATAAATATACTAGTTATATTTTCCGGAAAACACAAAATTATCAAAAAAATAATTCCGGAAAAGGAGTTTTATCCAATCATATATAAAATACTTTCCGGAAACCATAAATTAATACAAAAATATTTTCCGGAAAGCATTTGTGTTTTACTTTAAATTTAATTCTCTATAAAATATAATTTCCGGAAAACACAAAACTCTAAATATAACTTTAATATGCTAGTTATTATATTTTCCGGAAAACACAAGATTATATAATATTAAAATAATTTCCGGAAAACTCTTGTATTTTCAAATTTAAAATACACAAATTTTAGGCTTTAAATAATTTTCGTTCTCGTCAACAACAGCAGCAAAATATCCATTTATTAAAACCTTCAACTAATTCTACTTCAGTGGACGACAATAATAATCCTTTGTTGCTTATGGCGTTTAAACAGTTTGGCAGAGCTGCATTAACAAATAATGATTATAGGGTCGGTTTTTAAAATTTTATTTTTTTAAATTTCTTTGTCCCGGACTAGTCCGGAATATTTAAATTCCCCCGGTTTCTGTATTCCCGTGCCTTCCGCCTTCTGTATTCCTGTGCCTTTTTAATTTGGCATCTTCCAATTTTTAAATTTAGTTCCAGCCTGTAATTTCTTCCAGCCCTGTATATGTATGTATGTATAATTTTCCGGAAAATACAAAATTATCTGCAAAATAATAATTTCCGGAAAACTTTGTATTTTATTTAAACTTTGTATATAAAATAGAATCTTCCGGAAAACAAAATAAACTTTTATAAATATAATTTCCGGAAAATCAGCATGTTGCTTCTTCCTCTTTCTGTTTCTATTTTATTCTGATTTTCTTTGTCTTCTATTTTTTAAAAATTTATTTTACAACATCCCTAGTCTGCTTTATTTAAAATTTATTAACCTTTTATTTAAACATTGATCTTTTCTTCTTTTTTAATTCATCATTACACTGACCTTCCTTCCGTATTTTTCTAAAAATTATTTATTTATATCGCTGGTTGCTTGCATTGAGGTCATCGCTGGGTCAACTGCTTTTACTGGGAACTTTTGAGGGGAAAACGAGAAGGATATATGTATTTAGTTGAAAGGGAGATATGTAGAAAAACTGCTTTGTGCGCTCTAATTTTAAAAATTTTGTTTTATTTAAAAATTAATTTTTAATATTTAAAAAGGGTTCAATTTCAAAAATATGTATTTTTTTGAAATACCTATTTAAAAAAATTTTTTAGTCTTTGGAAATAGGTAGAATTCTCTCTATAGTGAAATACATAGGAAAATCCCCCAAAAGAATTTTTTCAAAAATTTTAAAAATCTTTTAGAATCATTCATTTTCCATCTAAATTGGCAAGATTTTCTTCTCAAAATATTTCTTTATTCACTTGATCTCCGTATTTACAGTTTGCGGATTTTTAAAATTTAATTGCGGATTATTTAAATTTTCTTCTGATTGCAGACGAGCCCTCTAGCAGTGGTTGTAATTTTAAAATATGTTCGCACTAGTACTTGTCCTGTTTTATTTTCTCGTACTCGTACTTTCGTACACAGGCACGAGTACGAATTTTGATACTAGCCTCCAACCACCGCCGCCCTCCAGTCTTTTAAATAATCCTCTGGTTCTTCCATCTCTTGATGTTTATTTACTGTATTTTTATAAGGTTAACTATATATTTTTTATAAAAATAAAAAATTCTAAAAATAAAAAATCTTTAATTTAATTGACCTTTAACAACAAACTTCCCCCCCCCCCTCCTTTCTCGTCAATAAATTAAATAAGAAAAAAATATTATTTTCATTTTATCTTATTTGCCCTTTACCCTGTCTCACGGCCTTTCAACAAAACACATACACACTCAGTTTGTGCGCCCTTCAATGTTTACGAGAAGAAAAAATTGTATGTATTTATTAATAATATCGAGATAAAATTATTTTTAAATAAAATTTTAGTTTAGTTTATAGGAGCATAGATAACCCTCTAATTTAATTTTTAAATTATTTTGTAATTTTTTAATAGTAGAAGACCTCCAAAGAAGGTCTAGTTGAAGCGGACCTAAATTCCCCACCTTTCTGAACTACTCTAGACATCTTTCTTTCAATTAGGTCTTTTTTCAATAAATTATACATACCGTAATATTCTCTAAAGTAAAGCCCTCCCTGGATTTCAACAGCTCCATTTCCTGCTGAAGGAGACCGGACCGTGATCTCGGCTATTGAGATGGATAGTCTTCTAGGTATCCTACTTCAATCCCGATCTCTAATGCTAATTATTCGCAGATATGTAATAATGATAAATATCGTTAGCATTGTTAATACCAGCGGCTCCTTCATCCCTACTGGCCAATTAAGATTTTATTTTCACTAGGTCTTGTATTTAGGGATATATTTACAATCGAGGTCTGCCTGTATATTTTTTAATATTTTTTTCTCTTCCTATAACCTTATATATTCTTCTCCACAAAATTTTTATCGCAAAATGATCGTCAAAAAAATTTTTTTTATGAAAAAACCTTCTTTCCAGTCAAATTTCTAAATGCTTTATTTGGGGGAAGGAAAAGGTTTAAAAATACTTTTGAGAGAGCAAGCAAGCAAGTAATGATATACTGACTGACTATAACGACGCGACAGCCATCCCTCCCTTTCCCCCTCCCTCCCTTCCCTCCCCTCCCTCCCTTCCCTCCCCTCCCCTCCCTTCCCTTCCCTCCCCTTCCCTCTATCCAAATACAACAAAACTAAAAACCAACCAGTCACCCAACCAACATTAAAAAAGGTCATGTCCTTCGACCTCTTACATCCTTTTTAATTTTATTTTATATCGCTCTTTCTCTCTCAAAAATTTTCTTCCATTTTATTCTCTCAAACCTCGTAAAACGACCTTCCACCCATCCAAACAACAACCAACCATCACTCCAAATATATAAAATATATTCAATTTTTGACTGGACAGTCAAAAACATTTTTATATATTTTAATACCTACTCATCATTTTTATAAATTAATGACACTTTTTTGTATAATTTTTTATTTAACTCTCTTAATTTTTATTACAAAAAATGCCATAATTTTCATCAGATTTGTGTTATTATTGAAGCATTATTTCTTTTAATTTATGGCAAATTTAAAAAAGATTTTTTTAAATTAATTATCTCAAAATTTTTCTTTTTTGTCTAAATTACTCTTTACCTTTTAACTTTACTTTCTAATCCACTTTTCCTCATACATGTATAATTACATAAATGCTTAAAAAAATTTTTTTCGTTCTTTTTTAAAATTTTAAATATATTTATAAATAAAATACAATTTTTGAATTTTTGAAGTTTTTTTCAATCTTTTATTTTAAGCTAAAATATTAAAACAATAAAAATTTTGCAACTTTTTTCTAACTTTTTTTTTGTTTACAAAAAATATTTCAATTAAATTAAAAATATAATTTTAAAAAAAATTATATTTTGAGCTGCTAATTATATTTTTATTTTTATATTTTTAATTTAAAAAATAATTTTGTAAAAAATAATTTTCTATTTTGGGAGTTTATAATAAATAAAATCATTTTTCTCATTTATTATTACAGAACGATAACTATGTAACAGATGTATTATAATTTTTTTTTGTTTTCTAGATTTGTGTTTTTGCAACAAATATCTAAAAACAGAAAATATATTTTTTGAATAAATAATAACTATTTCTTTAGTTATTTTTAGTAAAAATTAAAAATAATTTTTAGCTTTAGATATAAGCTTGAATCTGGGAGACGCGACATTTGCGAACACTTTTGTTGCTTCACTCTATCCTCGATAAAAATAGATATTATAGTAAACTATTTTTTAAGATTTTGTGAATAGAATATTCAATATTGTTTATAAATGTCCTATAAATTTAAGATTAATTGGATAATTGGAGCTTAGAAAGGACCTAATGTCAACCCTTCGTTAAATATCAGAATTAAATTTTATTTTTCAAAATGTCGCGTCTTGAAAATACCTAATTAGTCTTTGGAAAAAATTTAAAAAATGGAGAATATTTTAATTTTTGTCTCGACAAAATTTAAAAGTTTTTTTTTGTCATTTTAGATTGCCCTTTTTGGTTGTCCTTATTATAGAGGATTTATTTTATCTTATTTAATTATTCTAAACTGAACAAAAAATTATTAAATTAATGACAAAAAACCTATATTAAAATGATTAAATTTTTGAAGCAGAATATTTAAATAGAATCGTTTTAATTATCTTAAAAAATTTTTTTAATTGGTTAGAGGATTTATATTCCTTTTTAGGGTCGGATTGAAATTGTAGTTTATTAACTAAGTCTATTAATAAGTTTATTATATTCAAGTTTTATTTAAGTTTATGGTATATAATACTTCAGAAATTGTCTATAATATAAAATTAAATATATAAAACTTTCCGGAAAAGAAAAATAAACTTGGTTAAAATACAAAAAACGTGTAAAATACATAAATGCAAAACTTTCCGGAAATCAATTTTAATGTATTTCCTCTAACTTTCCGGAAATATAATTTTATTAAAATACAAAACTTACCGGAAGGCTAAATATAACTCTTTAAATCCGGAAATTTATTTACTTTCCCGAAAATACAAGTTGAGAACAATTAAAACTTTCTGGAAAATTTTCCTTCTTCAGTATTAGATCTTTATTTATTAACCAATAATATTCTTTAATTTTTCTCTACTAATTTCTAATAAAATTATTACCTATATCATCATAATTATAATTATATTGCAAAATCCTTTTAAAGATCTTTATTCTTTTTTAAATTTATTTTAAACTCTACTAATCCTAATTTTTTCAAATTAACTTTTTTATTTATATAATTTATTAAATCCTTTTATAATTAACTTTTTAAATCCCTAACTTCATTATCCTCGTTTAACTAAATTTATCCATAAATTAATCTGAAGCCTTTTCAATTATGAACACTTTTTTAATAAACTCCTTCGCCTATCTTTTTTTATAAAATATATAAACGTCATTCTTGATTTTATACAGTACTATTAGAGATTATAAGAGACTTCTGTATTAAAAATTTTAGGATTTGAGACCTGATCGTTTCATAGGAATCATCTTTGTTAGAAATCTCGTCTCGGTCCGAGACTAGTCTGGATTATTTTCTTCATTAACCAATATATCCTAAAGCGGAGTAGCATAAAAAGCTTTTTAGGAATTTAAGGAATAAAGACATATAAAATGAAAACCCCTACATGTTATGGTTGTTTTTCTTAAGATTATTTTAAATAAAATTATTTTTAAAAATAAAAATGAAATTTTTAATAAAAAAAAACTTTTTTCTGAAGGTTAAACGTACTTATATTCAAAAGCAACTTAAAAATACATTTTTCTTTTTTTTTAAAATAAGTCTAATTTTAATTCTAATAAAAGTATAGCAACTTACAAAAATTATTTAAATAATTCTATATATTAATTTTAAATTTAAAATAATTCTATAATTTTTTTTATTTAAATAATTCTATAATTTTAAATTTTTAATAAAAATTTTCTTAAAATAGCTTTTACCCCCCATTTTTAACTCTTTTAATAATCACTAAAAAAATTGTTTTATTTAATTAAAAAAATGAGGTGATGCCCTTCAATCTTTTTTTCTAAAAAATTTCTTCAAATAGCTTCATATATATTTCTTAAAGCGGATTAAAAAGAGATAATTGCTAATTTGCCAAGCGACGGATGCCAATAATTCTTTTTTGCCTTTCTCTCCTCCCCCATTTTTTACTTTTTAAAAATATTTCTATATACTTGTGACCTCTATTAAGGTAAATTATAAAAATGTGCCAACCTCCTCTTATTTCCTGGTATTTAAAATGAAGAAAAAAAAAGATTTTGTCGTTAGTTTGCCATATATGGATGGTATTTAGTATATTTTAATAGATACCCTCTCACCTGTCTTTTTAAATGAATATTTTAAAAAATGTGTGATAAATAAATGTTAGTTTTAAAAGAACAAGCATTCATTTTTATTTAAAAAAATTAAAAAAAATTTTTTTTTTAATTTTAAATTTAATTTATTTCAAATTTGCTTCTATTATTATCCCTTATTTTTGCCTAAAGTTGGAAAACAAATTTTAAAAATTATAAAAATATTTTTTGAATATTTTTTCGAATATTTAGTTATATTCTCTAAAATTTAAAAAAATTTATTTCAGTTCATGTCCCCACAATTATTCGGTGCATTGCAAAAAGCTATGGCTATAAGTGCCCCTTCCCCCTCACAACTGACAACTTTATTAAACAATTCTAACAATCAACAACAACAGAATGATCAAAATTCGAATAATCAAAATACTTCAAGTATTGCTACAAGTGTTTCATCTGTAGCTAATTTACCGGCTAATACAAATGTTGGGTCGGGAGAGTTGTGTGTAGTTTGCGGTGATAAAGCATCGGGTAAATTAAGCTTGTCTTGAAATTTATATTTATATTTCTTTAAATTTTATATTTTATTTTAAGGAAGGCATTACGGCGCTATAAGTTGTGAAGGTTGTAAAGGCAAGTTGTGACTTCTTAAAATTGTATTACATTAACGTTTCCGGAAATATATGTATATAGTTTCCGGAAATGTCTATTTAATAACAATTAAGATTTCTATTAAATAAACTTGAGTATTAAATATACGAAATATAACTTGATAATTATGATTCCGGAAACTATATTGATGTATTTATATGTATTTCCGGAACCGATACAAGTTTACTACATATTAAATAAACTTGGGCTATAACTTGTAATATATGTACTATAATATAATTCGAAATATTCCGGAAATTTATATTTCCGGAAAAGTTACAACCTTACTATAAACAAATACATATATTAGTAAACTTGGAATACTATTATAACTACTAGAATATTAAATAATTCCGGAAACTAAATTTAGTTATATTATATTTTGGCTTTATTTTTATAATACCCTCAAGTTTATTACCTTAGGCTTCTTCAAACGCTCTATACGTAAACAGATTGCCTATGTTTGCCGTGGCACTAAAGATTGTCCAGTTACTAAATTCCACAGGAATCGCTGTCAATTTTGTCGATTAAAGAAATGTTTGACTAATGGGATGAAAAGTGAATGTAAATAAAAATTTCTTTTAATTTTTTGGTCATTTTTTAAATTATTTTTTAAGCTGTCCAAGCTGAACGTCGACCGATGAACGCAGCATTGGCGGCTGCTTCCGCTGCAATTTCTACTAGTTGTAGCAATAATAACAATAATCATAGTTCTTCTTCTGCAGTAGCTGCTGTAGTTGCGACTTTAAGAAATCGTTTTCCTTCAATTAATGCATCAAATCTGTCTCTTCCTTCACATTCTTCTACTTCATTTTTATCATCTTCTAATAACCAATCTTCTTTAACTACAAATTTGTTTAATAATTGTGTATTGTCCACTTCTACCCCGTCTTCTTCTGCTTCGTTTTCAACACTAAATCAAACAAATTGTGGAATTAGTTTTACACCAACCAGGAAACGTACTTTAACTAAAGATGATGATAGAGGAGGGGAAGATAATTTTAGAAATGTAATAAATAAATAATATATACAATTTAATGAAGGAAATATATATTAAACTTTCCGGAAATGGAAATATATTCTATTTCCGGAAATATTTTTATTTTAGGAAATATAGGTATATACAGGAATATATTAAACTTTCCGGAAATTGAAATTAATCTTTTCTGGAATACTTTTATTAAAAGAAATATACATTATATGAAACTTTCCGGAAAAGAAAATACTAACGAGTAATTATTTAGACTTTCCGGAACTCGAATAATATAAATAATGTAATATATTAAACATTCCGGAAGCAAAAATATCTCCAAAATATTAATTTTGAATTATAATTTTAATTTATTATTCAGTCTCCTCCTGAACAACAACCACAACAACTTTTATCTAAATCAAGTCAATACAACAATATACAACAAGGTCTTTTAGCATTTGTTAATCGACACCATCAACAACAACATTTACTTCAACAATCTTTACAGCTTAATGAAACGTCTTCAGCGGCTCCTTTTTGCTCTGAAAGTTCTTCAACATTAATTCCTTCCTTTGGCAACATTACAAGTCCAATAACAACAACTACTTCTCCCCTGTTAAAATCATTTTTTACGAACACTTCGGGAAGTATATTAAATTTAGGAAGAGGAACTATTGTCTCTCCTCGTCATCAACAACAATCAATAATTATTGGAAGCCAAAGCTCTACAAGTACTTCTTCACAATCACCCCCTTCTCCTTCAACTAATGAATTTGTGGGAAGTAGTAACAGTTTTTTGGCACACTTGTTAAATAGAGAATTTATGGGACAAAATTATAGTAATCAACAACAACAACATTCAGATATGGCTACAGATTTTGTTGTTGGATTGCAGGTACTTTTGATTTCTTAAATTTGCTTAAAGCTAGAGGTCGGATACGGACGAGATCTGGTTTATTTTCGTTCGGTTATCTCGTTAAAATATTTCCCTAAATATCGAGAGCATATCTCGATTGGTCCTCAAGTCCTTCCTCCTTTCTCTTAATATCAATCTTATAGAATGCTCATCAACAGCAGCAACAACAACAACAATTATTAATGGTTGATTTAAACAACCAACACCATCAACAACATTCTTCAACTACCGGATCTTCGCGTGATTCAACAATTTCTGTAAATGCTGTATTGCCTGCTACAACATCAACAAACATTTCAATACATCCCCCACAAAAACATTCTTTAATTAGTTCAGAATTAATATTTGAACATAACGATCAACCACTAATAGATACACAAAGTGTGATATTTGATTTGCCTATTCCTTCTAGAACTTCTTTGGATAAAAATGGAGAAGGAAATAAAGGAAATGATTCTTCTTCTCAAGATCATAAACAAGCATTGGGTTATATTTGTGAAAGTGCTTCTCGTCTTCTTTTCCTATCCGTTCATTGGGTTAAGGGAATATACGCTTTATCAGACAAGTATACGTTTATAAAAATACATAAAATTCTCCGTAATTCCGGAAGAAATTATTCGCTATAAATATCTAAAATTAAACTTTCCGGAAAACTTTTGCATAATAATTTATAATTCTCCTGAAATTAACTCCGGAAATAAATATATTCTCAGGAAATACTATTTAAAATACTTCCGGAAATGTAATAATATATTTTCCCGGAAATATATTATATTAATAAATTTTCCGGAAATTAACTCTAGTTAATTTTCAGACATTCACTAGTAGAATGGCTGATGCGTTTAAGATGGTGCGACCTTTTTATTATTGGTCTTTGCCAATGCGCTCAGGAGTTGGATCTGACTTCAATGCTTCGCAGCATTCAGGATCACCTTGGCAGTCTCTTAAAATATGGTACATACTAGAAAGAATTTTTCTTTAAAATTTTTTTATCAAAAATTCTTATCAATTATCATTTCTATTAATTTAAAGGTAATCAAATTAATCGTGATCATTACGACAAATTATGTTCTCAAATTAACCAATTACTTAATCTAGAGAAGCGTATAAGTAATCTCAATTTATCAGCTACCGAATTTGCTTACATGAAAGCTATAACTTTCAGTACTGAAGGTTTACTTGAAGATGGTGAATATTTTTAAAATTTTTGCGGAAAAAGTTAAAATTATTTTTAGCTCAATTTATACCATTTTTGCGCCAGTTTAATTCCCGAGCTTGCCAAGAGCTTTTTGCTCATACTATTGCTGCCTTTACTCATTCAAGGAATTCTCAACATTTTTCTGTTGAGGAGAAACAGCGATCTAATTCTGAAGAGCCTCCAACAAAGAGGAAAAAGCTTCTTCCATATAGCAGCAGAAATGTTGATGAAGCAACAAATTTTTGCTTACCCAAAGCTGCCTCAATTACTGATAAACACCATACTAGAAGCAAAAGCAATGATATTAATAATGCTTCTGAGGAAAGGCCTCAAAGGAGTGAAAGTGAACCAGTCGTTTCCTTAACGAGAATAATTCTAGTGAACGAGAATAAATCTCAAAAAACGCCTGAGGCAACAATTTTAAAAGGAAAAATTCCTTCAATAGCAGATAATCATTTAACTTCATTAATTTCTGCAATAGAGAGGCATTCACAACTTCTTCAGTTATTACCTATTTTGCGCTTATTTAATGAACAATTAATTGTAGAATTATTTTTCAGGTATAAATATTATTATTAATAAGCATTATTTCCGGAACTTATTAGTATATAATGATTCCGGAAATGTTTTAAATAATATATAACATTCCGGAAAGTTTTATAATGAATTGTTGTTTTCCGGAAATTATAAAATTATGAAATACAACTTTCCGGAAATGTTATAAATAATATTTATAGCTTCCGGAAAGTTTATATTAAACAATGTTATTATTTTTCCGGAAAATTTATAACAAAAAATATTTTACGGAAATTATTAATATTAATAAATACATGTTTTCTAAAGTTTCCGGAAATCTAGCATATAACTTTATAGTTTATTTTTACTACTTAAATATAAATTAAATTTTTTTTTAATTTAAGTGGATTAATTGGCAGTCTTTCGATAGAAACAGTTGTATGTTCTTTATAAAAAATTAAATTTATCTATTTTTAATTTTCCCCCCACAGATCCCTTTTATTTTAAATACCGACACTGAACAAATATTCGAACAACGTAAAAATCCCCCACAGCCTCCACCTCCACCACCTCAACCACCTCCTCCACCAACATCCCAATCCTCTTTGGCTTCTCTAAAAAATCAAAATAATCTAGCTTATTTTTGTTGCAAAAAAGAACCGAAAGAAGAATTAGAACGGGACTAGAAAATGATTTTCGAGTGAATATTTTGTTAGGATCAAAAAAAAATTTTTTTTAATATAGGTAGATTATTGGACCGGTTTATATATTTATATATATTTTTTGGAGAAATTTTATTTTATTTCCCTCCTTTTTTTCTGGTACAGCCTAATAATTTTTCCTAGAAATATACTACTAAATGTCGAATTTAAATTTGTGAAAATTTTTTAAGTTTTTTTGAACGCTCAAAAAATCCCTTCTAATCTTAAATCCATATATAAATATATAAATTTATTTTTATCTTTTTATTTTATTTTTAGTCCAACGATTAAATATCTCTGTATTTTTAATATTTTTATTCAAAAACTAGATTTATATATATTTGACTTTGTTGCGAATATTTTTTGAAAAATTTTTTTATACATATTTCCCTTGAAATTTCATAATATTTTTCTATTAAAAAATAACTTTCCAAATATTTTATTTTTAGTGTTAAAAAATTTTAATCTTTAATTTTTGTTTATATTTTTCTAAAAATATTTTTTGTTCAATATTTGTCAAAAGATTATTTTATTAATTTTTTCAATAATTTCCAAAAAAATGCTCGTAACAAAGTTAAAAATAATATTTTTTTTTATAATTTTTTCTTCGTTCCTCCTATATGATCATCTCCCTAAAATCATTCACACTCGTGCTTTCAAATTATATTTCTTCAATGAATCTGGTGTATAACACATTACTTCTTTCACATTTAATATTTTTTTCTTAATTATCTACTAAAATAATTGATTATATGGTAAAAATATTTTCTTTTATTAGTTATAAATAATAAAAATTCAAAAAATTCAAAAAATTCAAAAAAATTTCATTTTTAAAGTTCAAGCAGTACACGATGTAGATGAACACTTTTTTGGTCAACTACTGCTTGAGCTCTTTGCTTTTTTCTTCATTAACTCTTTTATTTTTAAATATTTATTTTATTCGATTTTTAATTAATTTTCTTTTTTTCCAACCAGCTTTTTATGCGTGCAATTTTTATATTTTTGTCGCAAATACAATTATATCACACAAACATAAATTTAAACTTTTTTTTATTATTTTTCTCCTTTTAAAATCAATTAAAAATTCTTTTAAAACTTTTTTTTTATTCAATTTTAATTTTTTTTATTTTTCTTTATTTTGTTAAAATTAAAAAAAAATTTTTTTTCGAAAAAAGGAAAAGTATTTCTCATTTTATTTTTCAATGAATTTTATTAAATTTTTAGGAATTTTATTTTAATTTAACAAATTTATTTGTGTAGTACTTTCCGGAAACTTAAGTTTATTTACTTAAATATTCTGAAATAATGCTTTCTGGAAATTTAAGTACTTAAGCTTATTTATATGCATACTCTTAAATAATCCTTTCCGGAAACAAGCTTATATTTTAAAATAATATTTCCGGAAACTTAAGTTTTTCGTTTGATTTATTTATTCCGGAAAATTAAATTTTCCGGAAACCTAAGTTTATTAATCTGAATATTCTTTAACGTTTTCCGGAATCTTAAGTTCATGAACTTGCATATTCTGAGAATTATGTTTTTCTAGTTTATTTGCTTGATTATTTTAAATAACCTTTCCGGAAACTTAAGTATTCTGAAAATTCTGAAAAATTAAGTTTTCCGGAAAATTAGAGTTATATTAAAACTATGTATAAAATTCGAATTTGACCCAAGTGCTTTTCACCCTCCATTTTTTCATTCATTTAGTATGGCTAGTTTTTTTTTCTTATTATAAAATTATTATAAATTGATTTTAATTTTTAAATTTTATAAGTTAATTGAATAAATAAATGATGGAGTTTTGAGAATTATTTTTAGAAATTTATTTTTTTAATTATAAGATATACAATCTTTGTTGGTATTAATTATTTACCATACAAATTTTGTAAGAAAAGGAAAAAAAATATTTGAGGTCGTAGCTGTATGTGATAGTCGCCGAATTCTAGTCATGGTTAATTATTTTTGAATTTACTATTTATTCCCATTATTCCCTTCAATTTTGAAAAATTATTCTTTAGAGATTATTTCTTCAAAATAATTTTTAAAAATATTTATAGATAAGATGAACAATAAAAATAATTAATTTTAAAAAATCTCTAGAATATCAGCAATAAAAGGAGGAATGAACAATAACTCAAATCTTTCATTAAAATGCTTTCCCAAATTTTTTACAGTTTTACCGTTATTATTATTACTAATTTTGGTATTTAATTAATTTTTTAATAAAATTAATTAAGCTTAATATTTTAATTTCTTTAAAAAGTTACTTGGCGAAGATCCCATTTCTAAACAAATTGGATTTGCAGGCAAAAGTGTAAATGCCCTTCCACCAAGTGAAATCTGTGATAATTGTCAAAAGTAAATTTTATAAAATTCTTATTAGAAAGAATACATCATTTCCTGAAAAGCATTTAATAAATATAACTTTCCGGAAAGTTTATAACAAACCATTTTTCCGGAAAAAATATATTTAAAAATACTTCATTTTCCGGATGATTTTCTGCATAAATATCTTTCCGGAAATAATTTTCCGCAAATAATTTTCCGGAAATAATATATGTAATAAATCATTAAACTTTCCGGTTGACTTTTCCTGAATTATTTAGAGTTATTTTCTATGCTTTTCAACATTATCGTCAATCAAGTACCAAACGTCTTCTTAAACATTGGATAAAGCATTTATGTAATCGCTATTTTGAGGTATAATTTCATCCGAAATTATCACAAAATTTGACCAATATTTTCAGTACCGACGTCGTTGTCATTCCAAATTGGTGCATAATTTTCGCGAAATTTGGAGTGATATGGAAAGCATTCTTGATACAAGTCAACGACAGAGACTTAGGCACTATAATGGAGTTGATACAAAATTTAAGCCTTACAAGACGTGCGAAAAATTGAAGGGTATTAAATTAATTTACTATAGCAAATTTGCTTTTAAAAAATCAGAATGTGGAAAAGAGCAATCACCTATTGACTGGACAAAAGGAAAACAAATTTCTGTAGAAAATGAACCGTGGACAGAAATAACTCCCAAACAAAATAGCGATGAAGTTTAAATGTTTTTAAAATTAAACGTTATTTATGTAAATATAGTATATTTATTTAATTAATAAAATACATGATTTCCGGAAAAGCATCTACTATATATATATTATAACCTTCAAACTTTCCGTAAACTTTATAATATAACATTTTTTCCGGAAACTATTCATATCGTATCATTAACAACAAGCAACTACACTCTTAAAATCTATTCTTGAATCCAAATCTGTTCTTCTTTGTATTGCATGCTTCATTCTCTTCTTCGGATGGTCTTTATGATAATGCGGTAAGAAACTCTTTTCATCTTAAAAATAATTTTTATATCTCAATTTATTTCCTGTCTACCTTTATTATTTTCACTCCACCTCTGATATTCACTATTAACATTTAAAATATTAAAAACACTTTGATCTTGTCTATGACAAACTCCAATTAACCCTAACATGTGATCATTACAATAAAGCGCTGAAGAAGCTGGTTCAATACATTCTTGAGTAGCTGCACAGAGAAGAGCCCTTTTATTTAAATTTAATTTTTTTATTTTTATTTACTAACCATTTAAGAAATTTTCTTGTATATTCGCTTTTATGGAATACAAGTAAATTAGCTTCATACATGTTAGAATCCCATTTTGAGCTTGCATTTATCCAATCGGTAATCATTGGCAAGTATGAATACATTCCTATAATAAGTTCCGGAAAAATGATATGTTTATTACAACCTTCCGGAATGTTTAGGCTTTTCCGCCAAAAATGATAAGTTTTTAATAATAGTTGTTTATATTCTTCCGGAAAAGAAAATATGATCTACAATGAACTTTCCGAAAATCATTGTCTTCAATATTTAAATAGATATTTCCGGAAAGTCTATAATAACTTTCCGGAAGTCTTTCCGGATTATTTATTTAAGTATTAATTAATATTTTCCGGAAATAAAATATGTATGTTTTATTATAAACTTTCCTGAATGCTATATTTATCATATTCTCCTACTTGGGTTTGTAGCAAAGCGAATACCATGATGATTATCTTAAAAGTGTATTTATAATTTATTTATTAAAATTCTTTTTTAACCACTAGGAAGAACAACGGGTGAAATACTCCCGTTTTCAATAGAGTCAAATAATGGAATTAAAGCAGAAGCTTCTACAAATTGTATTGAAGTATCACACCAAATAAAAGTGTCAAACTCTGAGAATATTTGCTAAAAAATAAATTTTAATTTTTCTTTAAATAAAATAATTATTTTAAAATAATATACAGCCATAATAAAAATTTTCCAAGCAAAAAATTGTGAGGAATGTACACTTTTAGGCATAATATTCCAATCAAATTTTCTCCATTCCAATTCACATACTAAATCTATTTCTTTTTTCTATTAAAATTTAAAATAATCTTTCAAATTATTTTAAAAACCATTTTAATTTCTTCGTTAATTCCACCCAAATCAAATCCAATAATTTTTTGTTTGCAACCAAATACTCGCTTTAAATTTACCAAAACAGTTCGAAGATAGTTAAAGAAAGATTTATTTGAGCCGACAACAAAAACAAAACCTTTCTCTCCTGGCCTTTTGACCTTTAAATAATTTTTTAAATTTAAAACCCTAATAGAAACTAAACCTTAATTTTATTCTTCAAAATAAATTCATCAGATAATTTATATTTATTTAATAATTTAATAAATTCGTAACTAAATTCTTTTCCATATATTTTGTTTATTGATAAATTATTAAATTTTTTAACAGTAATACTGTAGGCCATTTCTTGAGATTGACTAAAATTAATTTTTAAATAAAGCAGAAAAGGCGAAAAATGTTAGCAAGTTTATAAACTTATTAGAAAAATATAACATTTCCGGTAAAGCAAATAAATAAAACTTTCCGGAAGAATATAAAACGTTTTTCCGGAAAGGTTTTAATAAATTGTTCCGGAAAAGTAAATAAATATATTTAACCAACTTTCCGGAAAGACATAATAATGATAGTATATGTATAAATATAATACTTTCCGGAAAGGTAAAACATTCCGGAAAGTAGTAATATTATAATTAATATTGAAAAATAAACTTTTCCGGAAAGTTTATAATAAACTTGCTCTATTAATTCAAACCTTTTCTTTGTTCTACTATTTTTATTAAAATTTGTAGTTGTATTTTTAGTTACTTGTATAGCCTTTAAAATATTATATAATAAAAAAATTGTCGAAAAAATTATTAAAAAACGAATAATATAATTATAAATAAGTTTTGTTTTTGATTTTATTTTTCTCATTAATTTTTGAAAATAATTAGTATTTTTATTCACAGAAGAAGATAATTAAAAATTAATTTGATGTTTTAATGTTAGATAAAAATCAAAAACAAAACTTATAATATTATTAGTATTTTTTTATATTTTAATAATCCATCTTTTCCAGTTATTAAATAAATCTTCCTAGTGGGTGGTCTATGGAGAAGATTTATATATTTATTTTTTAAATAAAGTTTATTTAGAAAAAAACTTTTAAATTAATAATAATTAAAAAATATTTTTTAAAATAATATTAAATATACAAAAATTAATATTAAAATAAAATTTTATTTTAATAGGCCTTAATTTTGTATTTACAGAGTGACTCAAAAGTTGACTTAGAGTTACCATGTATGTATATCTTCCAGAAACCAATTGTTTTATTTTATAAATTTTTGTTTTATAAAAATAATAAATATTAAATTAAAATGTAAATTAACATTAAACAATATTTGTATTATCATTCAATTCATTATTTTTAATTCTTTCTTCCCTAATAGAACTACATGATTGTCCATTTGTATCATTTGTATTTTCAAATTCTGAATTGTTTTGATAGAATCCGTCATTTTGTGTATACGGATAATTTTTACTTCCTCCTAAAAAATATTTTTTGATTTAATATTAAGTTTTTAAAACCAATTGTGGATAATGAGGTTGTAGTTTTTGTAGAGCGACGTTTACCCTGATGAGTCCGTGGGAGTGTTCTCTTCTATGAAAATAATTTTTTTATAAAAATTAAGGATTTTAGAAAATAGACGGGCTCCTAAAAATCCGAAAAAAAATCAGAAAAATTTTTTATTTACCGCGATTCTCCCTACTGGCTGGTATCTTGTTGAGTTCGATGCCCAATAATGACAAATAATTACTGATGTAAGAATAAAACAAACACCAACAAGTACATTGCCTAAAAGCATCAATCCAGAAAGACCATTTGCTAGGCCGGTACGAGATTTTAATTTGCTTAGGTGGTCTTTAAATTTTTTAAAGAAAATAAAAATAATATTAAAATACCTAGCCAAACACCTGTTGTGATCACCTAAAATTTAAATTTAAAAAATTTGAGAAAAAATTATTTAAAGTTACAGATAGAAGATTAGCCACTGAGGAAATAATGCACCTAAAAATAATAATTAATTAAATTATTTTTTTAATAAACATACATAATTAGCCAACAAACCAGCATTGTTCTTTTTATTAGAAATTTAATTAATTAAATAAATCAAAAAATTTATTTTCTGACCAACCTCCAACGAAATCTTTAAGAAAATAAATTTAAAAAATAATTTATTAGTCTAAAAACACCTGTGAACAGCTCCAAGTCCCATTCCTCCCGTAAATAATCCAACTAAGGAAGAGAGAACATTTATATGACAAGTCCCCTGATATGCACTTTCCTAATTAATTAGAATTAAAAATAAATTTTTTATAATCATTACTTGTTCAAATCCAGGACAATATAAGCCATGAATACCATAAATAGCGGAAATAAATATTTCTGCTTTACATAGATGGGTAAGAATTTGTACATACCTAATTATTTAAAAATCGTCTATTTCTCGTATTTCTCAATACATTTCCGGAAAAATAAGTTTAATTATAATTTTCAGGAAAAGATTTATTTTTAAATATTAATTAGGTGTATTAATATTTTCAGGAAACCTTAACACGTTTTATTTAATAAAATTTCCGGAAAATTATATTTAGTTAATGCTTTCCGGAAAACATATATTTCTCAATACTAGAGTTGTATTTTAATACACTTCCGGAAAACTATATTATGCTTTAATATATATATTTCCGGAAAGTTATATTTATTTAATATTTTTCCGGAAAACATAGTTTATTTATTAAATAAACTTATACTCAGTATGTTGAAAGCCCGACCGCTGCATTACTGTAGAAGGAGTAAATTTTAAAGGAACAATATTTAATTTAATATACATTTTATTTTTTTAAAAGAATGGTATTTTCTTTTCAAAAAATGTTATATCTACATTTTAACTAAATTTTTAATTTATTTTTATAATTAAATTTAACATTCAATCTTGCACATTTTTTTGTTTTCATTTTAATAACCAACCGGTATATGCCTTAAATTTGCGCCTAATTTGAGGAGGTGTGAGAGCCATCCCCCCTCCTCCACCAACATTATCACCATAATCATCTTCTTCTGACTCATCAAAGCAAGAACTCTATTAATTTTATTGAAAAGTTGGGTATAAATTAATGAGAAAAAGAAGGGGGTTTACATTCTTGTGTGACTAATTATTTTTATTTTTCAAAAATAAATTAATTTTAATTAATAGAATTTTATAAAATAACAAAAATAATGTTTATCAGGTTCATTTTAACCCGAGAAATTTTAGTAAATAATCGACCTTCATAAATTAATAACCCTGCTTATCTAAGCTAATGGAATGATAAATCGGAGTATACCCTAACAAAAATATTTTTTTTATTTTAAATTTTGTTTCCCTTACACATTGCCCGCTGTTTCCATTTCGACTGTTGCTAGCCGACCCATGATGACTGTGATGCTGATGTCTGTCCAAAATTTCTTCAGGTATCATTATTCTTAAAGTAGGGTCTTGAATTGGTCTGAGAAAATCAAACATTTATTTTCTTAAAAATAAAATTAATTCTTAATATTTGCAGAAAAATATAAATTTGCGGACAAATAAAATTTACAGCATGGCAGGTGCGGACAGAAATAGATAAAAAATATTTTTTAAATTATATTTATTTAGAATATAAAAATCGTTAAATGTTTGCGATAATGATCATAAAATATATTAGAAAATGTGTGAAAAGTGGGTAATAGGAAAATTAATTTAATTTATTTAACGAAAAAACTGTCATCAATGAAACAATTTTGATCGTCGCGCAATGCTAAAAAAAGTAAAAAAATAAATTTTTAATAGAAAAATGATTAAAAAATATTATTTTAAAAGAATAATATAATATGCATAAAAGGAAATATAAAATATCATGCGATATTATTTTGAAGAATAAATAGAGCAAAACGTATTTTAATACTTAGGTAGTTTAATTTATTACATAAACGTAATAAATTGTATTTACATTTTTTGATCTATTTATTTAATTATAGAAACCTTCCGGAATGTTATATTTCCGGAAAGTTTTATTGAATATATTTTGTTTCCGGAAAGTTGTATTTTCCGGAAATTTTCTATTTAACTATTAATTTTTCCGGAAGGTTTTCCTGAATCTATTTAATTTTCCGGACAGTTTTATTTTTCCGGAAGGATTTATTAAATATATTTAATTTTCCGGAAAGTTTTATTTAACTATTATTTATTTTATTACAATATGTATAAGAATGCAATATTTATTTATTTAAAAATGTTGAAGAAGACAGACGAAAGTCTTTGACCTTGGGGGATTATTAGTAAAACAAGCACATCGATCTGATCGATATAAAAATATTAGTATTTAAAAATAAAAAGCTCAAAAACATTTTTATTTATAAACATTAAATGAATATGACATTTGCAGATATAAGGCTTAATCCGCAAGTGCCGATGCGCAGGTGCCTATTTCATAATAAAAATCATAGAAAAATTTTTAAATGAAATTTATTTTTATTTAATATTTTTAAACATCTAAATAATTAACTAAAATTTAAATTTTTATATATATTTACAAAAACAATTATAATCATCATTTATTGCATTAATCCATTAAAGTCTAATATATTTGAGTTTGTTAATGTTTCCACATTTTCACCAAAAAATAAAAAATCTGAAGAAGTTGGAAAGTCTGAATTATTTTGGTCAATTAGATTGTCCGAATCTTTGTTAAAAAATATATCTTGGAATGAGGAATGACCGTGTGCTGATAAATCGTTGAAATTAACCTGAAATATTAAAAATAAAATTTGAGATTAACATTTTTATTTGAATATAAATACAGCTAAACAGCATTATATGATAAACCATTGGAACTGAAACAGTTATAGGTACCTCATAATGAAGTCCATTCTAAAGTGAGGGTATTGCTTAAACAGTTCCCCACACCCAGATCTTTAATTAATTATTAATGCTTTTTACTGAAAGTCTTCAAATATGTAATATTTATTTTTTTGCGGATTCTTCTTGCGGACAAACTTAATTAACAAATTTAAAAATAAATTTACTTGTTCTCCATCAAAAAACATATCATTATCATTACTACATCCAACATCAAAATCTAACGGATTTAATGTTGTTTGATTAGAACAACATTCCATCATTGAACTATTATTGATATTTGTTGTTGGCTCAAAATTCATAATTATGTCAGTTTGTGTACTCATTTCACATTTTTCGGTTAAACATACACAAGATAATGAGGAGGAAGTAAATGGTGAAGATGAGGAATTAGATGATGAGGAAGAGCATGGTTGGAGTGGAGGGGAAGGCTGTTCATAGGCCTATTAATAAATAGATAAAAATTTTATCTAAATAAAGAGATATGATTTAACTGTTCCAAAAAATCGAAAGCTTCCGATGCTACAGGCTATTGAGGACTCCAAAGAGAAGCCGATACTAATGGCTACTAATGGCTCAAATTCTTGTTCTTGATAATTCCAAAGTCCTAATTTTTGAAGGTTCCAAAATTTCGCATGTTCCATGGTTCCTGTTCCGAAACCATGGAACCGTTAAAAATCACTAGATGATTACCGAATAATTCCCTTGAGAAGAGGATTCACCTCCCAGCATTGGTGGGCTATAAGAAACAGGTGGAGGACCACCGCTTGTAGTTAAATCAAAAGCATCCTCATCAGCGAGAAAAGCACTCAAAGGCCCTTCCTGATTATAAGAAGCTGTTTTTTCTTCATCTCCATTATTAAACAATTCATTAAGTAAAGGGTCTGTCCAACCAAAAACTTGACAAAATTGCATATTTTCACTCATTAAACCAGAAAGTGTCTAAATAAAAAAAATTTTTAAAGAATAAAAATAACTTTAAATTAACAGTAATTGTTGGTAACAATAATAATAAATTTCCAAAACGAGAAGCTGCATTTTGTGAAGGATGTAATTCTTTTACTGAATGAAAAAGCATATCTTGAACAGCATTGCGTAATGCAGAGGTAGCATGTTGAGCTTCTTCCGAAAGGTTTTTAGCATCTTTAATTTAAAAAATAGGTATATGTTTCCGGAAAGTTTAATATATTCTATCAAAAAATATGTTTTCCGGAAAATTTAATTAAAATGTCCGGAAAGTTGGTATAAATATACTGCCTATAAAAACATGTCTCCGGAAAGTTTAATATTAACGACTATATTCTATAAAAACGTTTCCGTAAAGTTTAATATATTCTATCAAGAAATATAGTATTTACGGAAATACATTTTTAATAAATTAAATAACCGGAAAGTTGAATATTTCCTATGAAAATATATTTCCGGAAAGTCAAATAAATTAAAACATTTCCGGTTCTTTAAAACATTTCCGGTTCTATTATGATAATTCTTTATAAAATATACATTCCGGAAAGTTTTCCGGAAAAAATTAAAAATATTAATTAAATATACTTGGATCCAAAATAATGGTTGCCTTTAATGCCACAACTTCCTCCTCCTTTAAAGCTAGTTTGCGCAAAGGTCCAACCAATTCATTTAAAGTTCGATCAATTAAATTATTTGAAAGATGGCTAATTTATTAAATTTTAAAATTCAAATTTATTAAAATACTTAGATCCATTAAATTCAGCAGGTAATTTTCTAGGCACGTAAGAAAAAGAACAAAGGCAGAGAATATCGGGATTTTGAGTTTTTTGAGCTGTCCGGGCAGAAAAATTAAAAATTGTTAAAGGAGCATAACAATTCTTAACCATCGATATCTTTAAATGTTAAAAATATTTCAGAACTTATTAAAATTATTTTTTGCCTTATCCGAAGTATTTATATTAACTGAGTCAATGACCAATTCCATTAAAGATTCCACCCAATCAACAGCAGCAATCGCGCCTCGATGGGCAATTTTAGAAAGCTCCTCTGGTTTGGCCATTCTTGAGGGTTCATAACACATCTTTTAAGGAAGTATAGTTAATTTTAGCTAAGTATAATTAAAGAATTTTCCCAAAGGGGGCTCTTTCCCAACGAAGCGCCTCTTAAGAACGTGAAACTCTAAAAATCCGCAATTAATTTTGAAACCCTCCTAAGAACCTCTAATAAACATAGGAGGGTATAAAATTTATTTTTTAAAAATACTTGAGTTCTTTTAGCACTTGCTGGTCTATTCTCAAAGAGTTCTCTTAACGAAACATTTTTTAAAGAATTATCATTATTGTTTTGATGAATATCATCAGCTGAATTAGCCAAATGTGAAGATGAAGCATTAATAAGATTATCTCCATTATTTTCATCTCCTTTGGTTACCTTAAATTTATTATTGTTAATTTTGGTTAGTTGTTTGGTTAGTGGGAGGAGCTTATCCACAAGGGATAGGGTTGTTGGATACGGATCCGAAAAAAGCCCAAATATCCGGAAAATTTTAGATTTAGGTATTAGATTAGGATATCCAAGGGCTTCTCAGAACCGCCAATCTTACCAATAGACTATTTAATAATAGTGAGCTTTGACTCAATTCAAATTTTAAACTAAATTTAATTTTACATTTAATTCAATATTCATTAATTGCATTAACAACAATCTAGATTCAGCAGGTAATTTGCGAGTCCAGTCATTATTTTGGTGTAGTCTCATCTAAAATTATTAAGCATAAGACTATCTAATATTTAATTAATCTACCATATGTCCAATTAATTCTTCACCAATGGGTCTTTTTCGAACGCGAGGTACTCGCTGTTTTCCCGTCAAATCTCTAGAAAATTTATATTTCTATTCATAAATTTTTTAATTTAAAACCTATCTGGCCGTACAGCTTTTGGATCCATCCCAACTTCAATACACCTATTAAATCGACAACACCGACAACTATTCCTTTGGAATTTATTAACTATGCATTTATTTCCAAATCGGCAAATATAACGATAATTGCCTAGATTAATTAAACTGATTTTAGATTTAATAAATTTAAACCGGTCAGGGTTCGTCTGAAAAAGCCCTAAAATAATTAAATTTATTTTTAATTTATTAGGGAATATTTTGCCTTGCAGCCGTAACATGCTAACACTCCATAATGTAATTTGGCGTGACCCTGATTTTTAAAAAATTTTTTGAAATTTTTTTAAATTTTTTTCTTAATTTATTTTCCAAATCCATCCAAAAAAATAAAAAAAAATTTTTTTTAATTTATTTACATCTCCACAAACAGCACATACAACCGCCCCTTCAACTACCACATTTGATGATATTGTAGAACAAGAAGGGGTAGAATCGTGAAATTGTTGGTGTTGCATAGGAATATTTTGTGAGGATTTTTGGACAAATTTAGGATTGTTTTTGGAAGCTTCTGGAAGGGAATCACGACGAATTCTGTATACGGGGGTTAGTTTAGGTGTTGAGTATATATTTGTATCTTCATTATTATTAGAGGAGAATATTACAGGCATTCGGGCATATGGAGAAGAAAGCCTTTTAAATTAATTTTTTTTAATTAAAAAAAATTTTTTTTTTAATTTTAAGAGAGTATAATAATTAATTTGAAATTCAAATGAGATAAAATAATCAAAAAAAAATTTTTTTGAACGTTCATCTTTTAATAAAATTAAAAGGGAAAATTGATCGAGAGTTGTTTGCGAATACCATGACAATGTTAAATTGAACGATAAATATTTGAACAACAAAAAAAGTAAAAGGAGAGATTGGGACGTGAAGTCATGAAATTTTATATTTTAAATTTATATATTTAATTATTAAATTTTGATAAAATAAGTATAAATTACATTAAACTAAATATAAATTGATTATTTGAAGTCGTTAAAAAAATTTTTTTTATTTAAATTTAAAAAAGGGAAGTTGTAAAATTGAGAAAAAATATAATAATATGTCTATATTTTTAAAAAAATATTTATATTATTCAAAAATAGGAAGGTAGGTATATTTTTCTCTCCTAACTATCATGATTGTCCGCAACCGGAAATTGCGGATTTTTCAAAAAAAAATTTTTTTTAAGATTTTTTCTCAACTGTCTAAAGCCATATTTCTTACCTTTCAATATTTTTTGCTGTTTTTGTAACATTATTATTATTAGATGTTGAGGAAATAATTTTATCACTTCTTGCGGAAGAAGACAATAAAATAATTAAAGGCTTTTGTTGGTTGTTGTTGCTGTTTATATTTAAATATTCTTCTGAATTATTTATAAAATTGCTTGTTTCAATTTCATTTGTAGTTGAATGGACAATAAAATCAGTTTTTTGTAATTGAGGTGTTGTAGTTGTATAAAAAGAATTATTAGAAGGCAAAGTTTCTTCTATCTGTTCCCAATAATCAAAATCCATTCGCTTAAAATTTTAATTTATTTTAAGTTTGCGAAGAAAGTTTAAGTTTAAGTTTTTGTTAAAACTTAAGGTTGGGAAAACACTTAAAACTTAAGAGTATACAAACAAGTTTTAAGTTTGTAAAATAAAGTTCTAAAACTTAAGTTTAAGAAAATAAGTTTAAAAAGGTTGCGAAATAAATTCGAGTTTGCAAAAAAAAGTTTTAAAACTTAAAGTATGCAAAAACAAGTTTTAAAACATTCCAAGTTTGTAAAATAAAGTTTTAAAATTAAGTTTTTGTGAGCAAGTTTTAAAACAAAGTTTGCGAAAAAAAGTTTATTTTTTCAAATTATTTCCTTTTTACAACTTTATTAAAAACCTTTTCCAACCTTTTCTAAAGATAATTTTGAAAAATAAACTTTCCGGAAAGAAATAAAACTTTATGGAAAGCATGAGATAATAAAATACAGAACAAAAATGTGTAGTATGTTAATATATAAGTTAAATAATAAAAAAAGAATTTTTATGTGTATTGAAATATTAGAATAAAAAATAAGCTTTTTTTCTCTAACTAAAAATTATTTTAAATATAATATAGTGCAACAATAAAATGTTGGGAATATTATGGAGAGCGCAAACTTAATCCTTTATTTTATTGCCATGCAGAATTATTTAAAAAAGAGTGTATAATATTAAAAAAGAATTTTTTTACAATTGAGTGGGAAATTGTATTTAAGAAAAATTGTATTTTTGTATTTTTAATGGGTATGGATTTAAGCAATATTTTGGTATTTTTTAAATAAAAATATTTAGCCTTGAGTAGTAACATGTGACCATTGAGGGGTGATTTTATATTTAATAATTTTATATAGACTGTAAATATTTTTATTAAATATATTTGACTGAAAATAGATAGGAGGGGAGATTTGCATAAATACTAACATTTTGAAATAAAAATAGAAAAAATATTTTTGACTGCCAATTTGGGGAATTTTTCTTGTCAATTGTTTAGTATATCAATAATGCTAGAAATAAGAATAAGGGAGATAAAGTGAAATAATTAATAAATTCCGGAACAAATCCGGAAAAAGAATCCGGAAAACAAGTTGGAAAAGAAATCAGTAGAGAAAAATTTGAATATTCCGGAACAATTCCGGAAGCTTTCCGGAAAAAGAATATGGGAACAAGTTGGGAAAGACGTAGAAAATAGTCCGGAAATAAATTCCGGAACCATCCCGGAAATTAAAACTAAACATTAAATAATCTATAAATTTGTTTCCAACTTAGTTTCGAAACTTTAAGCAAAACTTGTCTGAATACTTAAAACTTGATTAAAAACTTTTAATTAAACTTTGTTAAAAAAAGTTGCGTAAATTATTTAAAACTTAAGTTTAAGAGTACAAAATATTAATGTAAAAAATTAAGTTTTAAGACTGCGCAATCACTCACTTAAAAATTTAAGAAGCTTTTGTGAATTACTAGAAAAATGATTTGGAAGGGAGGAAGGGTTATATAAATAAAGTTAAAAAGAAGAAAAGCTTTAAAAAAATATTTCACAGACTTTTTTAAAAAAAGATAATTCAACATCTTTAAGTGGGAGGAAGAAGGAGAGGGGGAAAATGAAAAGAAACGGAAGAAGAAAGGAGAGCTTTGAAAAAAAATTTTTTTTTAAATATTAAAACAATAATTTTATTATTAATTATTTTTATTACCTAATTCAATTAAAAATTAAAATAAAAACACAAAACACAAAAAAGCACAATACCAACAGGCAACGATTTTTATTTAAAATAAAAAGATGCCTTTTAATAAATAATTTTAAGTTAATTTTTATTTAAAAATACACTTCAAAATCTTTAAAAACAAATAAATATATAGGTAAGTAGGTAATAATATATAGGTAATTTTTTCAGGTTTACTTATGTCTGGGGTTTGTGCAAATATTGTTTTGTTGTTCACTTTTTCCAAGGAAATAAATGTTAAAAAGAAGGGTGGTTTCTAATCAAGTTTTTCACAGAAAATATTAACGTTTGAATTAATTTAAAAATATTAATAGGTTTAGACAGGTTAAAATTATTAATAAAAATTAAATTTATTACCTAATAAAAATTAAAATTTAAAGTCATTTCCTCCACTAACTTTTAAATTATTTTCACTGCTTTTTTAAGAGAATTATCGACATTTTTTTAGTATAATAGACTTTTCTCGCTTTTGTTAAGTGCCAAAAAAGGGTGTTATTATTGAATATATTATTGGCAAAAATTTGAAAAAAAAATAAAAAGAAATAAAAATATAAGCAATAAATTTAAGTGGAAGATTTTTTCAAAAATTTAATTTCCGAAAAAAAATTTTTTTTTTATTTTTAAAAATTTTCCCATGCATTTTTCCTCTACATTCCTTTTATTTTTTTCAAAAAAAATTTTCAGAAAAATTATAAAAATTCCATTAGAATTTTTAATTGGTCTGTCGGTCCTTTACTTTAATGTTCCATAAATCCGCAGGTTTAATCCGCAAAAAATTATTTTAATAAATTAAACTTGCGGATAAAACGTGCGGACTTTTTGGGAACACAAAGAAAAATAACCGGTCTATTATTAATCATATAACAGCTGAGAAAAAAGAAGAACAGGTAGACATTTTATCTTTTAATCTATAAATAACAATTATGGCCAAAAAAATTTGCGGACAGATTTTCTCTTTTATTGACACTCTGTCTGTTTTTATTTTTTTTTATTTTAATAATTTTCACTAAAAAGTAAAAACGATTTAATGAGAACAATTATTTCTGCGTTATTTTGGCGAGGAAATGGATATTAAAAAAAAGATAGGAAATGCGCGATGTATTTAATAAAATGTCCAAATGAATATAATTAAAGGGAGATATTTTAAATTTGTGCTAAAAATAAAAGAAATTTATTGAAAATTTTTAGAAAATTTTAATTAAAAAATAAAATTGATTATCTAAAGAAGGAGTCCAGCTTACCAACATTTAGAGCGTTTAATATGCAGGGACCTAAATCCTATTAAAGGTGAAGGTGAAAGCTATTAGCCAGTGCTGGGTATGGTTAGCTCCAGAGACCGGCTCCGGAGCTGAGATTTTAAAAGTCCGGAGCTCGGAGCCTGAGCTAACAAATGCCCAATACCGAGGACTGCTCTTAGCTTAGTCAGTAGAGTACCTTACGTGGTGAACGAGTGACCTAGCAATAATTGCTAGAAGTCGCATCATTCGATGCCTGCTCGGGTCTAGCTTTTATCTCTCTCATACTGCTATGAATTAAAAAAAAAAATAATTTTAAAATATCATTTAGTGTTTATTTTATTAATTTTTAACAAAAAATTGGAACAAAATATTCACAAAATTAATACTAATTATTTATCAAAAAGAGGACTACGTGTCTTTTCAAGTCTATTAAAAATTATTAGAAAGAATTTATACTATGTTAACAATTTTCTTTCTTTAATTAAACAATAAAAGTTAATAGGTTAACTATTAAATTGTTAGTTTTTTATCATTAAAAATGTAATTTAAAAAAATTGCGACTAAAGCAGAAAAAATTTTTTTATTATTAAAGGGACCACAAAATAGGTGTCTTCCTTTAAAAATATTATTCGTTAAAAAATTTCTAAAAATTTTTTTTATAAATCATATAGACTAGAAACCGGACTGGAAGGGTCGTACGAAAATCGACAGACTAGAAACCGGACTATAGACAAGAAATCGAAGAATAGATTATTATTATCTATTCTTCAAGCTTTAGACTAGAAAAATATAAATAAACGAAAAACATCGATCCCACTAACCGAGCTTTAAGTTCGATACTCGTCTCAGTTCGGGTTCTAATATAAACAAGAAACACAACCTTGAAAATTTTTTTTGTCTATTTAGAAATTTAAAAAGAAATAGACAAGAAACAATACAAAATATTTTTGTATTTTTGAATATTCTCTAAAAAAATTCAATTTCAAGTCATACTAAAATCTTTCTGAATTCGAGGAATGTAAAAATATTGACTTCCAATTTCATTACTTAAAATAAAATTAAATTTTATTTAATTATTTTCTTGATACCTAGACGGATAAAAATAATTTCTTTCAGAATCTGTATATTTATTAGACCTATTCCTTCTTTTATGGAGCCAATTAATTAGTGTTGTAGCAAACAATGCTCCGGACAGAATTAATAATATTGCTGTGGCTAATAAAATTATGAAGGGTTCGAGTATCCCCTCATTTTGTTCTTCATCATTTTCGTTGTCATTTGTAATTTCTGTTATTTTATGTTTTTATTATTTTGTAAATTTTTAAAAATGAATTTAAAATTATTCTAATAGTCCACAAGTTCTAGTAGTCCTTATATCTCATCGTTAATTACGCTTTTCTCATTTAATTTGTATACTTCTACATTTTCAACCTCAGACTCTCACTATTTATAATAAAAATTTACCGAAATCTTGCAATGTTGAACTGTCAAATTCATTACTAATAATTCTTAAATTATCAGAATTCTTAATTTTTAAAGATTCCTCATCCAAACTATTCTCCTTCAATTCCACCTTCACTTCGTTCTCTTCATTATTTTCTTCCTCTTTTTTTGATATTGGAATATTCTCTTCTTTCATAACCAAAACGCGAATTCTTTTATCCACGGTAATCTTATCAGCTTCATTTTTATGCTCCTCTATATCCCTTCTTTCTAAACGGTGTTTAAGGGTATCCCCAATATTTAAAAATTCTTTTGAATTAAAATTGTGTTCATTTTCAATTAAAAAATTAGATTCTTCCAAGGTATCTTTACTTGAACATTTAACAGTTTTGCATTGAGAACGACAAATAATCACTGAACATATTCTCAAATTTAAATATTTTTTTTTATTTTTTAAATAAATCTAAATATTTTTTACATTTCCAATTCACTCCCTCCATCAATTCTAAAAGCAGTCAATGTAGCCTCTAAATGGTCTCCCACACGACGCATATTTCCCATGATTTGTGGATGTAATGAACACCCATTTGAATCCAACAATGGTATTGAGGGACCAGCAAATTGTCGGATTTGTTCTGATAATTTATCATCAGTTATTGGTGGTAATACACGGGTAGCGTTGCATTCAGAAACACGGAAATTTTCTGCTATATAATTATTTTAATAAATTTATTTTTATTTTCCGGAAAGTTTAATACTAGTATATTTATGTTTTATTATTCCGGAAAGAATATTATATTCAGCAAGTTTTATATTTTCCGGAAGAATATCTAATTAATTCCGGAAAATTAATATAGGTGTATTCGTGATGTTTTCCGGAAAGTATTAGAGTATATTCAAGTTTCATCCATATTTCCGGAAAAAAGTTTTATATTTTCCGGAAAGTTTAATATATTTATGTATATTCAGCAAGTTTTATATTTTCCGGAAAAATACTTAACTTATTCCGGAAAATTAATATAGGTATATTTTTTTTCCGGAAAGTATTAAAGTATATTCGAGTTTCACTCATTTCCGGAAAAAAAGTTTTATATTTTCCGGAAAGTTTAATATAAAGTTTAATATATTCCACCCACCATTTATAGCACTATTACTCTCTACAACTGCCAACAATTTTTCTCCAATAAAAACATTGTTTATAGGTTTTCCATTTTTAAGTATTTTTAGTTTAATTCTAGTATCTCCTCTATTCTCTCCAAAATTTGTTTGTTCATCCATATATTTTTTATTATTTTCTTTTTCCGGTTCCATTTCAGAATAATCTTCAACTCCACTTAAAAAACTATTTTTCTATCAAATTTATTTTTAAATTAAAATTTAGAAACTTTGTAACATTCCCTTCCGGTATAGGTATTCCATTTATATAACGACAAGTAATATAAAAAAATAAATCATCCTTTGTGGTTACTTCCGGTGGTATTCCTTCTCCAACACTGTTAGACAATACTAATAATATATTTAATTGATCATTCTTAATTTAAAAATTTTTTTCTTAATTTTAAAATTATCTTTACATTTATTTTAGCATTACACCAATTTTTTATCAAATTATTTCCAGGTTTATTCACAAAGAAAGAGAATTCTTTTGCATTTTTAACACTTAGAAGACAATTATCAAAACGATCTGCTGCATAAATTTTGCCAGAATAACGCTAATATTTAAATATTAATATTAGAAAGTTATTTTATATCCGGAAAGTTTAATATATATTTTCAAATCAGTTTTTATATTTTCCGGAATTTTTAATTTATCTAAACTTTTTATAAAATTCCGGAAAGTTTATTTCCAAGCAAGTTTTATAGTTTCCGGAATTATATATTTTTCCGGAAAGTTTTATATATTCAAACTATTTTTAAAAAATTCCGGAAGGCTTTGTATTTTCCGGAATTTTGCTATAAAGTCTTATATAGTTATTTTTTAACCTTCAAGTTTAATATACATTCCTGAACTATTTTTATTCAATTCCGGAAAGTTTAATATATAAATAATTTAATACTATACTTGAGAGTTATCCTTTAATTGGAAAGAAACATTAGCCCCCTGTGAGTCACAAAATACGTTAACATTAAGTTGATTTAAATAAATACGATTATTAATTTCGGAATTTTTAATTTCAGAATTTTTACTACTAGTTGTTTTTATTATTTTTTCTGTTGTTTCTTCTGCATCAGAAATTTTTGGTTTTATTGTTAATTTTGAAAAATTAATTTCTTTTGTTATTAAAGTTGGAAATATTGTTTGTGTAGTTGTGGCAACTTTATTATTACATTCTTGTATTCCCTTTTCAAAAAAAATTTTTTTAATTAAAAAATTTTTTATAAAAATATTTTTTTTACTGAATTTGGCAAAAATGAGCATTTTTGTAATTTTGTTGTAGTTATTGTAGTTGTCGTTGTTCTTGTTGTTGTTGTTATTGTTGATGTTGTTGTTGTTAGTATTTCTTTATTTTCATTTTCAAAATTTTGTTCAAAATTATTTCCTCCAATTCTTTCCCTTTTACATGCCAATTCATAATAATTAACCCCTTGAATTAATACTGAAAGTGTCCTGTTGTTATTATTTCTATTAAACGGCAAAATTTGACAACTTGTTGAAGAATTATTTTCAATTTTAAAATAATAATTAATACTAAGGCAAAATTCATCTAAAATACAGGCATCAAGACACTCATCCAGTTTGATGTTGGGAATGTCTGGAGATAAAATATTTTTTAGTAAGAAAAAAATCAGTCGGACCTCATTAAGAAATACATCCTTGGACTCAAAATGGATATACTTACTGAGTGGTAACTTAAATTGGAAGTAACCCTCAGGCAGAGACGGTCGGAAAGGAAAATCTGTCAGGAAAATTCGAACTATCAGGCTCTCTAGTCACTTCCACCCAATCAACGACAAAATCTAGAGGACCCTAATTGGTAAGTAAATATATATCTTAACGTACCTCTAACAACTCCCAAATCTTCAATATTATCCCCTCTCAATTCCATATTCACAACTTTTTCAAAAACATGTTCATCCAAACAATCCAAAAGTGTCAAATTATTTGGAGGGTCTGGAAGGCAAATAGGTTCAAATAAAAACGAATTATCCAAAAGTAAAGGTTCTTGATCTTCAATTAATTTTTCCATTCCAAAAATACATTCCCCTTGCAAATATTGAACAGAAATACAAATTAACGATTCCAAGCATTTTTTAAGGCAATCAGGAAGGGACAGGTTTTGTCCTTTTAATATTTTAAATGAAGGTAGTTCTGCATCCTTAATTAAAATAAAAGCTATATGTCGAGCTCCACAACGATTTTTTAATTTTAAAATATTCTCGTAATGGTCTATATCAAGTTTGGAAATTAAAGGGGCAATAAATGCTTGTTTTGTACCAAGTGTTGAATAACTTGAATAATTGAATAAACGACATGTTCTGAAATTATTAAAATTAAATTTGTAATTAATTAGAAAAACAACCCGTTTTTAATGTCAAAATCCAAAGAATAACACCTAAAATATTTTAAATTTATTTTTATTTATTCAACTTCATTGTCTCAATTTAAAATTAAAATATAATTTTAACATGAAAATGCTTCAAGATTAAGTCCTTTGCCTATCTCTATAACCCCTTCAAGCAGTCCAGCGGTCTAGCCGACTTGGTAACGCTTCCCTAATGCTTCCCTAACTTTGATTATCTTTGAAACCCCTTCATGCATTCCAGGCATCTACCCGACTCGATAACCCAAAATTCCCTAAATCGTGAATTTATTTTTTATACGGCATATTCCCTGAGCCTTTAAACTTTAGTCACATTAACTATATCATATTTATTCTCTCAAATCCAAAAAAATAATTATTTTTCCACCTTTTATCCAAAAAGCATTCTTCCAAACAATGCTTTCTATCCTCCATCATTTCCACAATTTTAATTTCTTTAATATTATCAGAAAAAGCATTGTGGGGTAAAACCTGAAAATATCCTTATAGATTTTTAATTAAAAAGACAAATTTTGCCTCAAAAGCAAAAGGTATTATTTTATCATTTAGAGTTTTAGCATCTTCCGTTATTCCTCTTGAATCCTAAAATTCCAAAAAAAAACATTAATATTTAAAATATAATTTAAGGTTCTTCATTAAAGCTGTTAGCATAGCTAGATTGGGTCGAGTAAAATGTCTGGGTGGTTTTCATAAATTTTCTTCATATCGGATTTCGGGTAAAAGATGTCCGTTTTCTTGTATCAGACTTTGGGTCGTAAAAATGTCCGGATCTCAGATATCGGTTTACCAGTAACATAGTAATCCATGCTGTTGACTTTTGCTATGAAGCCCCATAAATAATCACCACAAACCCTCAAATATTTCTTTAACACCCTCTTATCCAGCGCTATTTTTGAGGCCAGCTTAGTCTAAATTTATTCTTACCAGATCTCCATTTCTTGAAGACAAACAAATTTTTTCAAAATAATTCCTACTAATATTATTTCTTTTAAAATTAGTATTTTCAATTAGTAAAGGCTTTCTTTCCAATACTTCTGATTTATTTTCATCAAAAAATTCACAAATATTTTTTCCAATTTCTTCTTTTGAGTTATTTTTTATCTTATTATTTTTTAAATAAAATGTAAATCCATTACAAATAAATTTATTATTAATATCAACAGAATTTAAATTATTTAAACACAAATCTGCACATTCCTTTGAAATATTAAGAGAAAATTTATTAAATTTGAATGAAGATTGAGAGCCAAATTATTATTCTGGATCAATCATTCAGAGATTCTCTGGATTCTTTCAGAACCCGATCAGTATCAACGATCTGATCAGCATATACACTAGTGTTTAACCGGAACCAAAATTTTGACCGGATCTAATTTGAGTTCCGGATCCCGGCACCGAACCGAAAAACGCCGGAACGTTCCGGAACCGGGCCTGGAACCTCTAATGTACACTTTCGGCTTATTTGAAAGGACAGATTAAAAAAGATGGGAGCTCCCGCTGGCTAGCATTTAAAAAACCCAGAATGGGGATCTGTAAGCCAAGAATGGGGATCTGTAAGACGTAGCAGGATACCTACCCGATATATTTACACTCTTACTAGATTTTTAAATTACCTCAATAGAATTCATTCTTTTAACAAAATTTGCTTTAATTTTTACATTAATTTCTTCGTTTACATACAACCTTTGATGGCGTAAAAATGTAGTTATTTCCCCATTTGCGCATTCAAACGCTTTTAATATTCCATTTAAACAAAATAATAAGAGTATTTGAAAGATTGGCATTACTTTACTGTTTGGCCGTTTTCTGTACAACTATAAATTTATGACTAAAATCTCCAAATTTTTCAGAGATGTGGGATTTTATTGATAAGAATATCGTGGATACTTGAAGCGGAAAGACACTTTTTTTGGGGTTTCAGAAACACAAATAAAATTAAATAGTAAAGGATCTCTGGCAGTTTTTTTTTAATTCTAAATAGTCTCCATGGTCTTAAACAGAAATAAAATAATTTTTAACTAGAAAATTAAAAATAATAAAAACACATTTTCTTTTTTCTCCCATTTTTCAAAGCTAAACACAACAGCTTTTTAAACTATTAAAAGCAGCACTTATATAATATTTATAAGCATTCATATATCCAATAAAAATGTTTCTATTTAAAAAATTAATGTGTGATCAACAACTTTTTATTTATTTTAAGTCCTTTCTTTTGTTTCTTTTTTATTGTAAAAAATTATTTTTCTTAACAAGCACTTGTCTTTAATTTCTGAAAAATAAATTGGAATACACTGTAGAAAGTCTATATCCTCACCAGAGGTGTTGAAACAGATTTTAAAAAGCGAAAGATTAAGGTGAAGATCAATTTAAAAAGTCAAAGACAAAGGGCCTAAAGTAGACGAACCCCCAAAAAGGCGAAAATTCAGCGAAACGATCACCTCTGATCAACGCCTTTGAAAAAAAATTTTTTTATTTAAAAATTTCAAATAGCCAATACCTAGTTGGCAACGAGATATATTCTTTTTAATTAAAAAAAACTTTTTATCAAATACAGATCAAATCGATTTTTATTTTTAACGACTGATTGGGGAGACTGATTAATGGGGATCTCCTTTATGTTATTTAAAGATATCTTTGTTGCTTTAATTTATAATTTAAAAAATTACTAGACAAGTGAAGATTAATATAAATCTTCCTTTTGATTTACATGACTTTTTAATAAATTTTAGAAAATTGAAAGAAAGTTCGGGACTCTGTTCTAGACATTGTTCTAGAGGGATTGGATGTTCGGAACTTTGTTCTAGAATAGAAGGATTTAAATAAATTTTCATTCGTATTTAAAATCTTTTTTTTTTAATTAAATTTAAGTCTGCTTTACCTATTTTTATCACCTACATATTTAACCCCTTAAACTTTTACTTGATAAACTACTAAAATATAAAATTAATTCTTTCATAAGGTTTTAGAGGGAAGAACTTTTTGTAACACTTGTAACATACACACATACATATATTTTTGAATTTATTATTAATATTTTAGTTATCACACATATATAAAATTTATTTTTTTTTATCTCGTATAAATCAACACGAGGATGGACTTTGTTCTTTATTACCCTACACACACATATGTCTCTATGTGTGGTTCCCCGTTAATTTTTGAGGAAGGAATTTTTGGGGGAATTTTTTTCCTTTAAAAGAAACATAAATTATAGATTTTGAGATAAAAATTACTCTCCGCGTGGTTGGACTTTGATTTATTTTTATTTAATCTTATCTTTATTTTTGGGGTATTTAAAGATTAAAGAATTCTTGCTTTTTCTCATTATTGCAACTTTAAAACTTGCAACTTTAAATTTCCGTTTGCCACTGCCGTACTTTTTTTACTATAATTTTGAAGGATTATTTATAATTATATCAAGAATATAGGTTTATCGTTTCAGTTTTGGTTAACCGAAGAATCTGGCAAAACCGACAACTCTAGTCAATTAACATTAAAATAAATTTTTATTAACTGGAAAGTCTATATAAATAACCCTCTCGCGCCGAACTTTGCTGGTGTTATAAGCCTTTCTGCTGTTAGGATTGGGGGGTCAAATCAAACAGAAACAGACCACTCGGGACCGAATTGAGGTGACATTGGAAAGGGAATGATCAGGAATGATCAGGGATTAGATGGCATTATATAGAGATTTTGTCGTATTTTTAAAGTAATACCTATATATTTTTCTAAAATTTTTCTTCAAAAAAAATTTTTTTAATTCGATTAATTTAATCCTCTCCTGGGTAAACTATTTAGCAAAGATCTCTCCTCTATTCCTGTTCCTTCTCCCAATAAATAAATATTTATTTTTATTTTCCTTCTAAATAAACCCTTCCTTCCATTCCCACCCCTTTGATTTACTATTTTCCTCCGCCAAATATGCTCAACATATCAAAAACTGTTCTCCATCGATATTAAATGATTAATCGGGGTAAGAAAAACAAAAAAAAATATTTTTCTAAAATAAATTTTTGATCTCTCATACAGCTAAAAATTCAATTTTGTACATATACTCTCTCTCTAAACGTCATTAACTGTGTTACACTTGTGTGTTCATTATTTATTTTTTTAATTTTTACTGTTAAAAATCTGATCTCTCAGTACAATTTTAATATATTAGTAAAATATTTTCTATAAGATTCTTTAAAAAAAGTTAAAAAATGGTTTTTAAAAACCCCCACGAAGTCACTTCCCTTGATACTCCTCATATTAGAAAACCCTTTTTAATCCCCTCACACTATGTTGATCCAGATATCCGGATCCGAAAAAAGGTCGTATATCCGGAAATTTTCGATTCGGATACCGGATCCGGATATCCGAAGATTCTCTTCTTAAATCGGCTCAGGTCCTGATTGTGTTTTAATCTTAACTATTTGACTCTCCCCTCACATATCCTATCATATCACCCTCATTCACCTCTAAATTAGGTCCCGAAAGGTTTTTGTCTTGCTTAAATTTTGATTTAAAAAAAATTTTTTTTTGTTAATTAATTTAAATTATTTACATTTATTTTTATCATTAAAATTTAAAAAATATCAATAAAAAATTAATATATTTTTTCTCTAAAAATTTCTTTTTTTAATCATTCCCCCCTATATTTCCCCCATATATTTTTTTATTTAGAGAAAAGTCTCCCCCTATACAAACAATTTTTTGTTTTTCATTATTTTTCCATCCATTCCCCCAATATCACAAACATCGATAAAATAATAAAATATAATTTTTTTCTTTCCATAAAAGTAAAAAAAATAAAAATAAAAGTACTTTTATTTTGATAAAATTTAAAAAAATCAGAAAAAAATTTTTTTAGCAAAAAAAAAATAAAAATTAAATTAATTTTGAATAAAGCGGGTTCTATTTAACAACAAAAAAATGTCACAGACTATCGCCAAAAATTTTTATCAAGTTGGTTTAAATGATAAAAACTATTAGAGATTTGATATTTTAAGGTAGTAAAGACAGCACCAAAGGGTCGCTACAAGGGAATTAAACGAAATTACGAAGTTGAGGATTTGTTGAAATTGAGAGGATCTATTGATATTGAGTAAAAATTATTATTTTTAAATTTTTGGAAAAATATATTATAGTTAATTCTGGTTATAGTAGCGGGGTTATAGTAACCCCAAAGTTATAGTAACCCCAAAGGGGAATGGATAGTTAAGTTATTTCGGGGAGATTATATTCATAATATCCCGGGAGTACTGCCTGTTAAAAAGCGAAGGATCCCTGCCATAGAACCCGTCCCTAAGTAGAAAAGATCGGATACTTCTCACAGCCTTCTAAGGCTAGATGCTACTACCGACAACCTCACACCAATTTCTTAAAATAATTTCTATATAAATTTCCATTTTTTACTTTATCAACAAGGATGGGAGGAAGCTTCCCCGGCTTTACACTATAACCAGACAGAAAATAAAATTTAGGCAACTAAAAAAACATTTAAGTTACACATTAGCAACTAGAGGTGCAAATAAATTATGGCAACTGTTACATACAGAACCTTATATAGCTGCATTGGGTGCTCTTACTGGCAACCAAGCTGTTCAAATGGTTAGGGCTGGTCTTAAAGCTATATATTTATCTGGTGATTTTTTTTAAATTTCCTGCAAAATAATTTTAAATTAAAAATAAAGGTTGGCAAGTAGCTGCTGATGCAAATACTGCTGGAGATATGTAAGGGAGTTATTTTGGAAATTATATAAATTTATTACGAACGAACCCTTGCTATAAAATACCCGCCTGAATTATGGTGCCTTATAATAAGCTTTATCATAGATAGGGAAAAATCGTTCAGCTAGCTCTCCCCACTTTGAGTGTTTATACCTGCTTGGTGTATTTTATAATCCTATATGTAGTAAAGCCTGGATGTACAATTAAATATTTATTTTTAGGTATCCCGACCAGTCACTTTATCCTGCAAATTCTGGTAATTCTTTAAAGGATGTTATATTTATAAAAAATTTTAGGGCCTGAACTTGCCCGAAAAATTAACAGGGCATTGCGACGTGCTGATCTCGTTGAGTGTGTTGAGGTGAATAACTGTATCCTTTTATCTTTAATTTAAATTTTTAAGGCTGAGGATTACAAATCTCAACGTGACTGGTATGTTCCCATAGTTGCTGATGCAGAAGCGGGCTTTGGGGGTGCTTTAAATTGCTTTGAACTTATGAAAGTAAATTTGATTTAATTGGAAATTTTCCTAAAAATTAAAAAATTCTTGGTAATACATAGTCGGTTTCGTACCCCCTCTTTTTTCTTTCTCAAGGTTTCAAAATGGTCCAGAAGAACCATTTTCTCTCTCCTTACTTCTCTCAGATGTGAGAAATAGTAATTCTACTCATCAAGCTGCATCGAATGAGTAAACCAACATTTCTAACCATTAAATGCCCCCTAAGCAGGGGACCGGTCCCATGTACAAAACGGCACATGGACACTCCAAAATTTTTCTCATGGTCACCAGCGACTGCCTCCACACAAGCACTACTGAACAGCCACCGAAGCGCACTGAACATAGTGTCTGTCAGAACGCACAGCCACTGATGTCTATCTACCAGTAGTGTCCACTGGTCGGCAGCCACCGAAGCGCACCGCCAACCAGCTTTCTTCTAGAGTAGATAGTCCGCCGTAGCGGTCCATGGATAAATCGTAGGAGAATTCCCAAAAATAAAAGATTTGAACATAAGTAAATCTTAGACGGTTAATAGAAAGGGTATAGAGTACACTAATTATTCTTCCTTTTTTTTAGTTATTTCCTTTTCTCTTTTTCTTCTTCTCTCCTTTACTTTTCTTCTCTCTCCTTACTTCTCTACTTTACTTTTCTTCTCTCTCCTTTACTCTCTCTCCTTTACTTTTCTTCTCTCCTTACCTTTACTAGTTTTTATAATTTTTCATATATTAAAATAAACAAAATATCTACAGCGCGTTGTATTTAAAAATGGTCAAAAAAGGGAATTTTTGTAAATTGTCGAAGGGACTATTTAAAAAATTGTATTTTTATGTACATCAGGGATGGGACGGGTTACCCGAAACCCAATATCCGAAACCCGGACTTTTTTTCGACCCGAAACCCTACACGAGAAGTTTTCGAAAACCCGACCCGAAACCCGGCATTCAAATCACGTTGATTTTGAGGTCATTCGATGCAGCTCGATTTTGCATACCTTGAGAAAGAAAAAAGAGGGGGGGTACGAAACCGACTATTACCAAATTCTTTTTAGGCCTATATCGAAGCTGGAGCATCCGGTGTACATTTTGAAGACCAATTAGGGTCAGAAAAGAAGTGTGGGCATATGGGGGGAAAAGTTTTGATTCCAACGGCCCAACATATTCGTCACCTAAATGCTGCACGTTTGGCAGCCGATGTTTGTGGAGTCCCAACAATTATAGTGGCTAGAACTGATGCAGAATCTGCACGTTTAATTACTAGGTATTTTAAGGGAAGAAAAAAATTTTCCAAAAATTTCAAAAAATTTTTCTAAAGTGACATCGATGAACGTGACCATCCATTCATTGACAAACACGCGGGAAGAACGGCTGAAGGATTCTACCGTTTACGTGAAGACAATG
The DNA here is from genome assembly GCA_036172945.1 of Meloidogyne incognita. Taxonomy (NCBI): domain Eukaryota; kingdom Metazoa; phylum Nematoda; class Chromadorea; order Rhabditida; family Meloidogynidae; genus Meloidogyne; species Meloidogyne incognita. Next base: position 203,256 of record JARQAC010000006.1, on the reverse strand, counting down.
CCATCCAATCGTGTATTGAACGGGCTAAAAGCTATGCTCCTTATTGTGATTTAATTTGGATGGAGACGTAAATTGAAACGATTTTTGATTAAAGAATTTTTTTTCAAGTTCACATCCAACTTTGACAGATGCTAGGGAATTTTCTGAGGGTGTAAGGAAGGTAGAAAAATTATTTTTATGGAGAAATAAGGTCTGCAGATTTTTGCCAAAAATAATTCTGAATGCAGACTCGATTCTGGACAGTTATGTTTAGAGCCCTCTCAGGGAGGAGAACGAGATCTCTAGATCTATCTGATTAGGAGGTCCGAGCTCTAATCACTCACCATATTCGAGGGAATTAAATGATTATCAAAAAACTGCTCTTTTAAGGAATTCCCCGATAAATTATTTGCCTACAATTGCTCTCCCTCATTTAACTGGAGACAACATTTGAGACCTTCAGACATGGAAAAATTCCAGCGTGAACTTGGCGCTATGGGATTTAAATATCAGTGAGAGGAAAAAGTTTTCTCATAAAAAATTTAAATTCAAGGTTTATCACCCTTGCTGGGTTCCACACCAACAATTTTAGCGTTTTCGATTTGGCTAGGAATTATAAAGAACGCGGTATGGCTGCATATTCTGAATTGCAGGAAAAAGAATTTGCTGCAGAAAAGTGCCTATTTTAAATTAATTTTTATAAAATTTTAAAAATTAAAAAAGATTCGGATACACAGCAGTTAAACATCAACGAGAAGTAGGCACAGGATATTTTGATTATGTTGCTCAAGCTGCTGCCGGGGGTATTTCTTCGACAACTGCTCTTAAGGGGAGCACTGAGGAGGCTCAATTCCATACAGCTACGGCATCTGCAGATGAGGATGAAATTGTGACGGTAATCCTTTAAGATTCCTTCTTACAACAGTCAGACCTCTCTTTTATGTACACCCAATAATAGATACACCTCCATTTAAAATACTCTTCATTATAAGGTTCAAGTTTGTGTCTTATAATGAGATCAGACCCCCAATAGTGCATGACCTCGATGATACGTTTATTTAAGATACGTTTTTTAATTTGGTTGGTAATTGAGCGGCACCCTCTATTTAAGAGACACCTCATTATAAGATGCAGGATTTTTCAGCCCCAAGGGTTATTTTATAATAGTTAGGTTTAGGGTCGACTGTATTCACTAAATAATTAAATAAAAAATAGATCACCGCACCTGAAAACGCTGGAGATGAGACTATACTCACACCCGATGCCCTCCGTTTCCTTCGCGAACTTCATCAAAAATTCGAGCCTCGTCGCCATTCTCTTTTAGCTCAACGTAAAATTCTTCAATACAGACTCGATCAAGGAGATTATTTCCCCGATTTTGATTCAACTACAAAGAATATTCGTGATGATTTGGAATGGAGTGGTGCTGAAATTCCAGAGGATTTGCTTGATCGGCGTGTAGAAATTACAGGGCCAACAGACAGAAAGATGGTTATTAATGCCTTGAATTCTGGAGCTAAAGTATTTATGGCTGATTTTGAAGTGAGAGAAATTTTCTTCCTTTCTCATTCAAATTTAATAAAAAAAGGATGCAAATTCACCAACTTGGAGGAACCAGATTGAAGGACAAATTAATTTACACGAAGCAATCCGTGGTCGAATCCATTATGTTAACCCAATCACCAAACAAGAATACTCCCTAAAGAAGAATACAGCAGTATTGAAAGTCCGTCCCCGTGGTTGGCACTTACCAGAAAAACATGTTCTTATTAACGACAAGCCTATGTCTGCCTCAGTATGTCGTTTAGAAGGACTGGGCTTTTATTCATTTAATTTTAAGCTTTTCGACTTTGGTCTTTATCTTTTCCATAATGCAAAAGCTTTGCAAGAGAAAGGGAGCGGACCGTATTTCTATTTGCCGAAACTACAAAATGCACAAGAAGCCCAACTTTGGGCTGATGTTTTTGCTTTCTCAGAGGAGAGACTGGGATTGCCTAAATCTACAATTAAGTGCACTGTCAGTATTTTTTTTAATTAATTACAACTTGAATTAATTTTGCAAACTTACTAGTCAAAATTTAGCTAAAACTTGAATTAATTTTTACTGACTTGAATAGACAGATTTGCAAACTTGAAACTTAAATTTTAAAACTTAAGCAATCTTTCAAGTTTATTTGTGTTTTTGTTATTTGTATTTTTAGTTAGTTAAAACTTGAATTAAATTTGTAAACTTGAGTAAGCAAACTTGAGAAAATAAACAAGTTTATTATCCAAGTTTATTCTTAATCCTTTCAGGTTTTAATCGAACACTTGCTGGCAACGTTTCAGGTACTCAAAATTTATTTTTCATTTTTCAAAATTTAAAAAATTTTAAAATACTAGATGGACGAAATTGTGCATGCTTTGAAAGATTATGTTGTTGGTATTAATTGTGGTCGTTGGGATTATATCTTTTCTTATATTAAAGTTTAACTAATTTTTATTTTAATTAATTTAATTCTTTTTTTAAAGGTTTTTCGAAATCATCGAAAATTTTTGTTGCCAGATCGTTTCTTAGTTGGTATGTAAATTCAAGAAAAATTTACTTAAAAAATTTTTTTCAAAGGAATGACTTCCGATTTTCTCCGTGCGTATTCTCTCCTTTCAATTAAAGTTGCCCATCAAAGAAAAATTTTTGCAATGGGAGGAATGGCCGCGCAAATTCCTATTAAGCATGACCAGACAGCTAATGAGGAAGCATTAAAAGCTGTTAGAAAGGATAAAGAAAGGGAGGCTTCTGACGGTTTTTAAGAAAATTTTCTAGAAAAATATAAAATTATTCTAGGTCATGACGGTACTTGGGTCGCCCATCCCGGACTTGTACCTGTAGCCCAAGCTGTTTTTGATGCCCACATGAAGGATGGACATAATCAAATACTTAAACAACTCCCCGACTTTTTCACGGACAATCAACGTTTGACTTCACCTCCGGAAGGAGTAAGAACTGAAGCTGGATTTCGACGCAATATTTCTATTACTTTGGGTAACCAGAAAAAATTTCAAAAAAAATATTTTTGGAAATTTTTTATAGGCTATTTGGATAGTTGGCTGCGTGGTACAGGCTGTGTTCCATTATACAATTTAATGGAAGATGCAGCAACGGCTGAAATTAGCCGCGCACAACTTTGGCAATGGCTTCGTCATGAAGCGCGTTTGGAAGGTAAATACGGAAAATTTTTTCAGAGAAGAAATTTTTTTGATTCTTAAGATGGCCGTACTGTTGATCCCCAACTTGTTAAAATGACTATAGCATCGTAAAAATTTAAAAAAAAATTTTAATTGTTTAAACAAAATTTTAGGGAGACTGAGCGTCGTTTAGTACGTGCCGGATCTGTTGTAAATAGAATTCCTGAAGCCTCTGAACTTTTGGAAAAATTTGTTTTGGAGCCTGAATTGAGCGATTTTCTTACTTTGGTAAATAATAAAAAAAAATTTTTTTAAATTTATATTTAATTTTAGGATGCTTATGATAAACTTGTCTCAGAGGGGAAATAAATAATTCTTTGTGGAAAAAATAATAATAAATATTTAATTAATAATTATAATAATGTATTTTTTACTTAACAGAAAATCTTTTTAATTTAAATATTTTGTAAAAATAAATATTTTATTAAAATTAAATGTTTCAAAAATTGGAAAACTTGCCAATATTAGGGTAAACCCTTTATTTTTATTTATTTTTGAATAAATACTTCTTGCTGTTTACAAGTCTTTTTTCAACTGTTAATTTGTCAATTATTTGTTGTTGTTTGTCTTTTTTATCACGAAATTCAAACAGCAGTTGTATGTCTTTAATGAATATGTACTGGTTGTTGGTTGGGATTATGAATTGGCAAAGGTTGGATTTTAACTTTTTTCGATTAAAATGTCAAACTTACTTAAAACAAATACTCGATTTCTATTTTTTTAATTTTTTATTAACTAATATTTACCAGCTTTAGTATTTAATGAATCTCAAATCTTTTCTTCTACCTTTTCAATTTTTCCTCATTTAGCTTCATGAAATTTTATTCTTTAATTACTCCCTTTTAAACAATTTTTTACCTATTTCCTTCAAGCAATGCGCCATTTATTCTATCGTGTCAAGGCCAACTTTTTTTCTTTCTCATTTTATAATAAATGGAATGAATGAAGGAATAAATTGAGTTCATCTTTATTTTATTTTTACTTCTAATCCTTTACTTCTTAAAAATCAAAAAATGAGTCCACCCCTGAAGATGAGTCCACCCCTATAACCCTGAAGACACTACGACTTTGAAAGGAAATATCGAGAGATTTAGAGGAATTAAGGGGATATCGATGGATTTGTTGTGATTGGAGATATATATCTCTATCCAGAGTTAGGGTACACACTCATACTACCGCACCATATGTTATAAAATACATAACTAGGTACTTATCTTCAGAGAGGTGTGTATTTATCCCTCTTAATCGCTTATATCCCTCGATATTTCCTTTCAACATTTGTAGGTCTTTAGAGTCCATAGATCTAAGGGGTTTAGGTCCTCATTGTTGACCCCAAAAAATATATTCTTTATTCAAAAATCTAACCCTTTCTTATCCAACTAAAATCATCAAAAATTCTTCATTTTATCAGACAAAAAATATTTAAATTTATTTTTTAATCTTTTTCTCTTTCAATTATTTTTATTTCACTCAATTGCTCGCGCAGATTTATTTACAAAAATATTCACATTGAATGTCCATTTTTAGATTTTCTCTCTCCCCCATTTTATTAAATGCCACTAACCTTCCCTTCATTTTTGTGATGTTCACTCCGTCAATAATTTACAACAGATTTAGGTCACTCTTCAATGCTCGTTTTACTCTTGTATATTTTAATAAATATTTACTATATTTATAATTTATATACCAATTATATCTGCGCTAAAATTTTTAATTTTTTTTTAATTTTCTGAAAAAAATTTTTTGGCTATTTTTTAATTTTTTTCTCTTATAAAAAAATTTTTTTAAATAAAGGAGGGAAAAAATATTCTTCACTTTTTTCTTATTTCTTTTGTTGCCGGCTTAATGTAGCAAATAAATAATTCTTTTCAATATTCTTGAAAATGGATTTTTACTTGAATTTATTTATTTTTGTGTTTAATCCAAAAATTATTCTTTTTTTTTTAATTTTTTATTTTTTTCTAATTCCAAAAAAAATATTTTTTTAAATAATTTCTGTTCCAATTTTTTCCCTTTTCATAATCCATTAAAAAAATTTTTTTTCAAACCATTTAAATAATTCACTTTTCCTTTTTTTATTGAATATTAGCCCCCTGCGCAAGGATTAATCTTATTTTTTAAATAGAATTAATATATATAGAACTTAAAAAAATTTTTTTTGTAAATTTTCACTATTTAAATATATTTTTAAAAAATTTATTTTATTTATTTTTAAAGCAAATTTATTTAATTTTATTTTAAAAATTATTTTTAATAATGATTTTATTATTTATTGTTTATTTATTAATTAATATTAGTCGTTGTACACGGGGTATATTTTAATTAAAATTCTGATTTATAAAATTAAATTCTGATTTTTTAAAAATAAATTCTGATTTAAAAAATATTCTGATATTATTAAATATCATTAAAATTAAATTAAAAATTGTTCTGATTTTTTATTCTGAAAAAATAAATTCTGATTCTTAAAAAATTATTCTGGTTTTTTTTTGGAAATAGATTCTGATTTTTAAATAATTCTGGTTTTTTAAAAATAAATTCTGATTTAAAATAGTTGTTCTGATTTGTTAAAAACTGTTCTAGTTAAAAAAATTCTGATACATATTAGAAAATTATTCTGATAATTTTAATTAAATTCCGATTTATAATATATAGTTTCTGAATTATAATACTCTTTATAATACATAATTCTGATTTTTTTAAATTAAAATTTAAAAATAAATTCTGATTTTAATTTACAGAAGCAACACCTTCCTCTTCACTCCCTTCACTTAATTGCCAACCAATTTATGTTAGGTGGCCTAGAGTTAAATTAAATAATCAAATTGATACAAATTTGTCTTCTTCAATTATTGAGAATAATTTGTCATTTTCTGATTGTCAAAATTTTTGTAATTTTGAATTAAATCCTTTCAACAAAAATAAATATTTACAGGTATTTATTTTACTTGAAAATTTTCGAAAAAAAATTTTCTAAAAATTTTTAAAAATTTTTTGGAATCTTTAAAAATAAAAAATAATTTTTTTAAGTGTTCTGCCATTAATTACTTTGTTGGTTTAACTAATCATTCAAATACCTGTCAACTTTTTAGTAGTGAATATGTTCAACATACTGATGGTTATATGGAGGCGGATGATAGGTGCTTTAATTTTATTTTTAGAATAATTTCCGGCATGATTGAAAGGATGAGCGTCATTTTTCCGGACACATTTTTCTAGCCTTTTCTCTCCTTTTTATTTTTTGCAAACAATAGAATACCGTAAATTTTCTAATAGAAGCACATCTCTAATTAAAGCACAGTCTCCAATATAACCACGCCCTACGAGGGGATCGAAAAATAGAAGCACTGTGCTTCAATTAGAAGATGTATGGTAATTGTTGATTAAAATTTAAAAACAAAATCCTCAAAAAATGACCGCGCACTTTTCAGAGTTGCCCGTTTTTCTAGTTTTTAAACACTATTTTTCAACTTCTTTTTTATTTTCTAGATATACATTTTATTGGAAATTTTGCCTTGAAAGTTTGAATTTTTAAAAATCTTTTTCAAAAATTATTTTAAGCCTCTAAACGTTGTACCGGCGAGTATGCCTTTACATTTTTCTCAGACCGTTATATGTTGTCTAGCGATGTTAATCAAATTAAATTTACTTCAAGTTTGGAAGAATGTTTGGCATTATGTTTAAATAGCGCGGAAACTTCAAAATCAATTGTTTGTAAAAGTGTTTCTTTTAACAGGACAGATGGGGGTTTTTTAAATAATTTTAAAGAAAATTATTAAATATTCCTTTTGAAAGGTTGTCATTTATCTTCACAAAATCAACATAGCAAACCAACTTCAATTCGTATTAATAATAGTTTGTTTAGAAAAAAAATTTTTTTAAACATGTTTTTGTCAAATTTTAGATCCAAACTATAGAATTGACTATTACGAAAATAATTGTTACAACAGTAAGTTAAAAAAAAAATTTTTTTTTTTAATAATAGCCAGAGATCGTGTTGTCACAAAAATCGAGGATTTTTATTTCCACCGAATTCTGGAAGAAAAATTAAAAAAGGGAATCTCTAAATTAAAGCTAATAAGGGTTGTAGATATCGAAGTTTTCCCTGAATATTTCAACGATCTATTTTTTATTTTCGGAGTCTAAGGGTTTCATGTTCCGGACTGACCTAAAATATAAATTCCTTATTTCCGCGAGCTTTACTCCTGATTTATACTAAAAAAATTTTTTCAAAATTTTCATTTATTTCAGATAGTTTTACGTTTACTTCTAATTGTGAACCTACCGGCATTCGAGTATTTATTTTCTTTATTTTCTCCAAAAATTATTTTTTTTCCAATTCAGATAACCGTAGATTCCCTCATTCCCTATACCGGCGCCCTTTACGGCCTCTATGATTTTTTCTCTTGTCGTGTAGAACCTAAAGAACAGCAACATTTTGAATTGTTTTTTCCTTATCCTAATTACGCTAAAAATTGTTCTGACAGTATGAGAAGACTGGTTTTTAAAATTATTTTTTAATTTAATAAAAATAATTTTATAGGAGAATGATATATTCCTCGAAGTTGTTTTGTCAACAGACGGGGTAGAACCTTTATATTTTATAACGGCAGATGATTTGACTTATCAAGCCCGTTGTCCAGCACCGACTAAACAAAGACAACTTACTCAAGAAAGGTTTTAAATGATATACTCGGGCATTTAAAGCACTGGGGCATTTATTAAGAGTTTTGCGGACAAATTATTTTTGCGGATTTTTCTTGCGGACATTTTTTCACAAAAATATATTTTACTGTTTATCTTCCATACTTTTCCAATAATTTATTATGATGAAATAATTTGTATATGTTGGCAGTAAATTTTAATAGTATACATATCAGTCAAATTTAAAATCTGCCTGAAATTATAATTCCGCCGGCTTATATAAAAATGTCCGTAAACTCTAAAAAAAAGTGCCTAGTCCAAATTTTAATTTTTTTCAAAAATTTAATTTTAAAGTTATTCAACAACAACACAACTTACAACTAACCAAACAACAAACTCTCCTACCGAAAATTTAATAAAAAATAATTATATTAGAGGAAATTCAATTAATGCAATTTTGGAAGAATTGGCTAATTCAGCAACAACAACAACAACAATAATTAATAATAGTGAAGAACTAGAAGAAAATAAAAAGGATAAAAAATTAGTAGAGTCATCATCAAGTAGTGAGGAAATTCAAAAAAACAATGAATTTTCTTCGACAGCTTCTGGAACAACTACAAAAATTAATTTGATTGGAAATACTAAACAAAAAAATGAATTTACTAAAGATACATTTTCTTTACCTTTATATTCAATACTTCAAAATGAATTTTCTGAAATTACTACTAAAAGTGAGTTTTTAAAATTTGCCCAAGTAATTAGTAAAATTTACCGCCTACCTTTTAAAAATTCTGAAGGAGAGAGGGGGTTAATGCTACTGGCTTGGAAAAAAATCATAAATTTTTTCTGACTATGAGATATGGTTGGAATAAACGAAAAAACTTTTTTGCTAATTTTTGTATATTATTAAATTACCCTCAAAATTAGGCATTCGTTTATTTTCTTTGTCAGTAGTTTTAAAACAAAAGTTAAATTAAGATTTTACTTTGAGTTAGACATAAATTAAAAATTTTTTTGTCTCTCAATTTAAAAAAAAAACAAAATTTTTTTATAATTTTCAAGTTAATAACGATACCTCATCAACTTTCCTACAACCTTTCCAACCAACAACTCCTCAACAATTACCTTCTGAAATAGAAATTGAAACAACAATGATTACTTTTCTCCCAAAAACTACCACATTACCCTTAGAAAATAATAAAAATGGATCTTCAACAACATTAATAAAACGTAGAAGACCACCAACAATTGGAATGGAAAGTTTTTTTGAGGAGGAAGAAGAGAAATTAAATGAGACTTTTACAACAATTTTGCCTCTTCAAATAACAGAACAACAACAACAACAACAAATAATTACCTTAACACCCCAAATTAATAATAAAACAACAACTAAACGTTCTATTAATTATGAAAATATTAATAATTTGGAATCTTCAAATAGGGAATTTAGGTACTTTTTAGAATGGTTCTTATTTTTATTGTCCATAAGTCGTAAAATTTTTTATTAAAAAAAGAGAGAAAAGGAAGAGGGATATTTTAGAGACATCACTTCCACTTAGGGATGTCGAAAATTCTGGAAAATTTTGACAGCAAAACTTTTTTGGATACGTATGTATGTATCTGCCAGACTAATCTCCCTCCTTAATGAAGTTTTGTAAAACTTAAGTATTCTAATTGAAAATATTCTTTTTTTTACATCGGGGGAATGGGTCAAAAAAAAATAAAGGGCTCCTTACCTAAAAATAGGTGAAAAATGAAAGGCGAACTTTTAGACAAGAAATTAAACCCTGACACGCATGCTTTATAATTTTTACCAAAAACCTTTTTTTAATTAAATGTCTGTCTTGTGGATAACTAAAAACTAGCGAGACTTTTGAACAATAATTTTACTCATTTTAAGTTTTTCTACTCATTTGGCCTTTCCTCCCGACAAAATTTTTATAAGTACCAGAAACAATAATTATTTAAATAATAAAAATGATGAACAATTAACAAATACAACAACAAATATTTTAATTAATTCAACAATAAATCCTCAATCTACAATTAAAATACCAATAACAACAAAAGAAGAAGCAAAGGAAGAGGTTTATTCAAAAATGGAAGTAATTAAAGAGAGAGGAGAAGAGATAAATAAAAATAAGGAGAAAGAAGAAGAAAAGAGAAGAAAAGAAAATAAATCAGAATTAAATAAATCAGAAGAAATTAAAAAATCAGAATTTAAAGAAGAAGCAGAAGCAAACCCAACTACACTTTCTGAAGCAAAAAAAGCAGAAGAAATAAAAAAATCAGAAAATAAATCAGAAATAAAATCAGAATTAAAATCAGAAGCAACCCAGTCAAAAAAAGAAAATAATTTAACGACAACACCAATAACTGTATTAATTAAAGAATCGAGTAAAGAAACATTAATTAATGAAACTACCTTACCTCCACCTCCTTCTACTAATACGGCTATTGCTTCTAGTACTACTTCACCAAAATTACAAGAATTGGGGGGAAAATCTGAAGGGAATGGAGAAGGAGGGGGAGCAGTATTACCTCCGTATGTTCTTTTATCAAGGGGAAAATTTTTAATAGAGCAGGAGCTAACCAGGTTGAAGAAACCAGCTTTATTGTGACTCCTAATACCTCGTTTTTAAAATACGGCCTCTTAGCAATAAATTTTGTCAAAATTTTTAAACTTTAATGGACAACTTTAATTGAGAAATATTTTTTTAAATAAAATTTTGATAAATTTTATTTTTCTCATTAGTTCTGGTGATGTTCACCCGCCCTCAACAGGTGGTAATAAACCGCCAGGTACTCAAGTTGGAAATATTGAGGAAAGAAGAGGATCACAAAGAGAAAAAGTTATTTTTGAAGTATTTCACAATGGACAGCCTGTAAAATTTTTTTGAAAAATTCTCAAATTTTTATAAATTTGAAGGCTGATGCTGTTGTTGTTGGTAGTAGAATAACTTTAGCTTTTACACCTTATTTTGCTATTCCACGTAAAAAATATTTTTTTAAATAAAGTCAGACCCTTCTTATAGGATATCGAAAAGTTTTATCTTATAATGAGGTGTTGCTTAAATAGAAGGTTAGGCAGTAGGTTGTCGGATAGTTGGAGGTCCTCTGAACCGAAAATTTCAGGATATGCTGTATCCGGATCCGAAAACCTTATCTGGCAGTCCTCCCACCCCACCTAAGAGCCACCCATTATAAAACGTCTCTTAAATAGAGGTGTATCTAGTATTGGGAATATCTTATAACGAGGTTTTATCGAGGTCTGACTATCTTTAAATTTAACATAAGTACTATAATTATTCTTTAAAGCTTCTCATATGTCAATTTCTGGTTGTCAAGTCGAGCCCATTGGATCCCTTTATGATTGGGAAAAGGAGCCTTTGGCTATTGTTAAAGTCTGAATTTAAATTGAATTTATTAAAGAAAAAATAATTTTTGAAAGGATGGTTGTCAGGCTGACCATGTTGGACTTGTTTGTCCTCCACAAAAGACAGACTACGGTATTCGGGTTACTGTAGAGGCTTTTCGTTATCAGGTGAATTCAATGAATTATATTAGGTTGTTGTCAAATTGTCAGGGTGTCATTTCGACACTTGTCAATTTTTTGACACTTTTGCCATTTCTCTTTTTGACAATTGTCAGATTTCTGTTTACCTAATTTGATTCTTTATGTTTTTTAGACGACAACTCAAGTTCAATATACTTGTTTAATCAGAGTTTGTCCTTTTGCACCATGTCCACAAGTAATTCCAAATTAATAAACTCTTTTAATCCTCTCTCCATATAGACAACCTGTCCATCAGTAGAAGGTTGTCCAGGGGATGATATTGTTTCTAGAACACTCGGATCCTTCGGAGGTCGTAAACGTTCTAAACGTTTTAACGAAAATGGGAAGAAAGGGGAAAATATTTCTCGTCGAGATACAGTCCATTGGTTAGCTGGAAGTCAAAGACAAAGAGACCAACCATTTAAAATGTCTAGTGGTAAGGAGAAAAAATTTTTTTTTTGAAAATTATAAAAATTTAAAAAGCTCTTCAACAACAACTAATTTTACTTGGTGGAGATTCTTTAGTTAGGAGAAGGTTAATTGTTGTCAATTCAGATGATGAATTGAGGTATTATACACGGACTGGGGAAATACCTTTAATTCGGTCTGGGTTTTATTAAAACATATTCTTTTATTTTGTTTTTGTATATATACTTAGAGACTGGACTTGATAGACCATCGGAAAGATATATCTCGATAACCGATTAAATGAGGTTCTATCCTAATCTGGACAATGTGTCAGTGGACAATCGGTCAGCTCACGATTTCTCTCTTAATCTCTCGATATCCCCAGATCCCGTGATATCCCTCTCAACCTTCCCGACTTCCTCGTTAACCCCCCCCCCCTAAATTCTGCGATATCCATTTTAATCCCACCCCTATCTCTGTTAATCCGCCAAAATCCCTTCTTAATTCTCCTAATCTCTTTGTAACCCTTCACTATTTTCTGATTATCCACGCATTGTCCGGAAGCCTCCCAGTCTGATCTCTCTTTTAGTGTTCATATTTTTAAAAAATAAAATATTTTTTAACTAAAATTTATACAATTTCTACTTTCGAATTAAAAATATAATTTAAAAACGTTAAATGGGGGAAAACTATGGTTGTTGGCTATCGTTTTTAAACCCCGAAAATTTTTTTAAAAATGAATGATTTAAAAAAATCCTGCAAAAGAAACCGAGCTTAATCGAAAACCAGGGCTTTAACTGAAAAACCGAGTATATGTATCGACGGTTAATAATTGAAAGCCAGCAGCAACCCCTTCTAATAGAAATAATAAAAAGAAATTTTTTAGTTTAATAAAAATAAATATTTAAATATAAATAAGGTTCTGTTTATGTAGTGTAACACAAAAATGTTGGGGACATGTTTTCGAATAATTAATTTTCCAAAAAAAATTTTTTTGGATAGGATTTTCGTTTCCAAAAAAGACATATAGTAACATAAACACAACCTTTATATATAAATTATGCACTACTAAAATAAATTGAAAGAAATTTAAATTAAAAAAAAATTTTTAGAAAAATAAAATTTAAATAATTTACTAGAAAATAATTTTTTTTTGTAAATTTTTTTAATAATCATTCGATTGATAAAAATCATAAAAAAGTTTTTTATAACTAATATAGTTTTTTCCAGTTATATTTAAAAACGGTCAGGGTTGCAAATTGTCGAAATGTTTATAAGTACTATTATTTTCCTCTACTATAGCTAGAAAGTCCAAATAATTTTTTCAACTAACTGACCATTTTTAACCCTAACTTTTTTAAATAAAAAATTTACTAAACTTACGGTTATGTTTTTCTTTTCTCTTAAAAATTCTCTCAATCCGTTTTAGGCTCATCTTGCTTATCCTCATCTTTTTCTTCATAGGATACATTTAAATCAGGAATTAATTTTTCACGCTCATTCGACCCAGTTGATGAAGCGTCTGTCGGTATTTCTGCATTTGGAACCTTTAAAAATAAAAAAATTAGTCGATAGGCTGTCGACTATAATTTTAAAGTAAGTCCTAACGGTCCGTTAGTTAGGGTCCTCCGACGGGTTATACATATAAACGTTTATTGTAGATAGGAACGGGTAAAGTTGTGGAAATGAGAGATAGAAGTGTCGGTTATTGGAAAACCAACAGAAAATCCTCGGTTCTTCAGCTCAGTTCCGCACCGACAATCCTATTGAGATTAAAACAGGGTATACGGAAATCGGAAGTGCCCTAAGGGTAAATGATGACCCGATAATGAAGTTTGGTATAAAAAATTATTCGTATATTTTTTACATTGGATAGAGGCAAAACTTGTGGTGGAATTTCCTGATTATTTGACAATTCTGGGTTAGTAACAGACAATGCTGGGGACAATTCTTTCTCAGTATTCTCTTCTGTCAATTTATTTTGTTCTTGCAAATTTTTCCTTCTAATCTCTAACTTCCTATGGACTTGAAGTGGTTTGGTGGATACTTGCTGCAAATATTCAAAAATAAATTTATTTTTTATTTAAATCCACCTTAGGTTTAGGAGGAAGCTTTTCAATTTTTAAAGGATTAAAAGTTGTGTGATAGTCATCCATTGCTGGCGCTTGTGGAGTTGCACGTAAATTGTAACCTCCTACAACTCTTCCCTTTGCCTAAAAACGAATTAATTTTTATTTTTAAAAAGTCTCTCTCTACAAACTTGTTCAGTTTCAGTTTGTTGCTCAGAGATAGACGACATCTGTTTATAATTATTTTTAATTAAAGGTGTCATTATGAGCTATACTTCTTTTTAAGGAAGGGTTTATAATTCGTTTGATTACTGAAAGGAGGGGGAAAGGAGAGATCCCATTTCAGCTATAAGAAGTTGTTTGACTGTATCTGGGTTCTCCCTGATTTGTGGGAGAGGAGGAGGTATCGGAGAGTTTCAAAAAAAATGTCAAATTCCTCGACTTTCGGGAAACAACCCCTACTTATTACTAACTTGTTCTTCAGTTTCAGTTTGCTGCTCTGAAGTAGACGGCATCTATTTATATAAGGTAAAGATTAATTTTAAAAATTAATTTAAATTATAATTACCTCCAAACGGAGAGGAATATAATTCTTACGTTTATCTTGACTAACAACTTTTTTCGGCACTGGAATATCTAAATTTTAAAATTAAAGTTCTATGTATCGAGCTGACGTATTAAGGGAAGGGGAAAAGTATCGTATGAGGGGTGTTGTAAAGAGAATTGTTCCCAGGATTACCTTCCAGGAATCTTTTTATAACAGCACAAATGGGAATTAACGAAAGTGTAGCGTATTAAGGGAAATTTCTTTGGAGAGGTTTTTTAGTAGTAGGGAAGTGTGACGTATCAAGGGAGATGTCGTAATAGGGGTGCTGTAATCTTCAACAGACGTACCTCTTATTTTGTCAGAAAATTCTTTGTCTTCTTTACTGATTGTCGATTTAACATAATCTCTAATTTTAAATTCTTTATCAGAATTCCCCCTAGTTTTTCCCATAATTTCCCCAATTTTTTTAGTTTTTGCTTTTTTAGCCTCTTCATTTTCATCAACAGAATTTTTAACATTTTCCAATTTATCTTCATCATCAGTTAATGTTAAATCCACATATACAGGCTTTTTCCCCTTTTTATCTTCATCTTTCAAAATTTGCCCGACAGATCTTTGACTTCTCCTTTTTGTATGTTTTTCTTTTTGACTATCGCCAGAATTTCCGGACGAGTTTCCGGAAGAACTGTCAGAAGTATTTCCATCAGTGGAACCTTTTGAGTTTGAACTTGGCGAGGTTGAACTTGAACTTTTCCCATCACTGCTATGCCCACTTGTCGCTTCATCAGAAGATTTATTCGAAGATTTACCAGAAGATTTTTCACTTTCTGATTTGCCAGAATTACTTGTTTTGGAAGGAGTTTCATTACTACTTTCATCTTTTCCGCTTGAAGAACTTTTTTCTTCATCATCAGAATTTGAGGTATCTTTAAAGTTTATTCCAATTATTGCCATACTTTACAATAATACCCTAATAGATAACCCCGGTTTCCGAGAAACTTTTTAAAGTTGATTGGCTACTGGATGGAAGGAAGAGTTTATTTAAGCATATTACCCCCAATTTAAGGTACAGCTCATTATAAGGTATACCAATTTTTCAGCTTAAAGGGGTATCTTTTAGAGGTCCTCCCGTTAAATTTTTCCATTACCCGATTCATCTATAACAACATCAACATTATGTTTTTTTGCTTTGCCTTCTCTTTCATGCTGATTTTTAGATTGTGTAGATGTTTTTGAAGGCATATCATCTAATGTTATTGTTTCACGCGAGGTTCTCTTTCCTTTATCTATTTAGTAACGATGTTCGGGTATCCCAACTCCCGGCTCAGGAAAATCCTCCCGACTCCCGAGGTCATTTCCCGACTCCCGTTTCCCGAGTTCTTTCTTCTCCCGAACATCACTACTATTTAGTAAATAATATTGTTGAATTAATAAAGCGTCCGCGAAGAAAAAGCCCGCAAAAAAATGTCCGCATAAATCCTTGCCTTATGTTTGATTATTACGAATTTAAAAATAAATCAAATACGTTTTCGGCTGGCAGAACCTTCAAAATGAGAAGAAGCTTTAGCACTATGATCCGCCACTACTATAAATTTTAATATTTTAAAATTTAATAATTTTTATTTTTACCAGGCTGAGTCATAAAATGTTGAGGAGGAGGAACTTGAAAAAGATTTTTTTTGTTTTAAAATTAAAATTTTTTTACATTGTGGGTACATTAAATGTGGTGGGTACAGATTGTATGGATTATCTAAAAATTAAAAAAATTTTATTTCTTTTTAATTTACAGTAAGCTGGGTAAGCTTGTTGTTGAGAAGGATCTTGTGGAGGTGCATTTGGTAGAGCAGCTTTAAATTTAAAAAAAATAATTGGTTTTTCCCCATGAAGATTAAATTTTTTGGTTGGAAAATGGTGAAGACACTGATATCTTCTTAACCCATAAATTAGGGATATATGGGGATCTGGAGGTGGGAGGGGGGGGGGAAATTTGGAAGGACTAATCATAAGGATATTTAAATTTTTAACCCAAACACTGAACTTGTCCCAAAGGTTTTATGATTTTCAAGAGCTTAGGTTTTGAATATTTTTGAAGTGTGTGCTACAAACTATTTTGTTATTCCAATTTTTGAAGAATTTGATCAGCAAATCCAAGACCCAGTAGGCATAGGTCTCGAAACCAGTCAGTATGCCCGACAGACTTTTTACCGACAACTATTTTTATCGATACCCTTTCACCGATTTTCCTTGTGTATCGGCGAAAGATCCCCAACTTTTAACTATAAGATCAACAACAGAAAACTTGTTTAACTAATTCTCACCTTGTTGGTGTGTAGGCAATAAACTTTGATGGTGGGGAGGCATTAAACCTTGTTGGGGAGGCATATAACTATGCTGGTGGAGAGGCATGTAAGGAGGAGGCATGTAAGGATACATTGCTAAAAATTTGATTAGAATACATTTTTAAGTAATAATTTTTACGTGGCTGTGGTTGTTGCATTAAATAATGCTGCGGTTGCGGATATGCTTTAAAAAATTTTTTTATTTTTAAAAATATACAGTAGATCCTCACTATAAGACATCCCCAATGTCTACTGATGTGAATAGGGGGGAAGCCCCCTAGGCGATACCCTCAATTTAAGATGCTTTTCATTACAAGACATTATTTTCCAAAAAGTGGGTATCTTATATGGTGTTAAGACATTTGCGGATACGACAATTCCGGACCGACATTTGCGGACGACGGTTGCGGAAAAAAATAAATTTTCAGCTGTTGTCGTTCTGCCATCTTATATGTATAGTAAAGGGGGTTTTAGTAAGGGGGTTTTAACTATAAATTTAAATTTTTACAAGGAGGATTATTTTGAGTTTGCAAAGGATTTGGTGGATTTGTTGTCCCAGTTTTTTGTTTTTTACTCTTTCTTTTATCACTATTTGAAGATTCTCCTCCTTTTTTGCTACCACTCCCTCCTCCACTATTTCTCCTCTTCTTATCTTTTGATGATTCTATCTTTTCTTTTTTTACTTTAACTAAAGAAGGAGGTTCTATTTTTATTTTAATTGGTGGATTAGAAGGTTCTGCTGTCCCCTTTTCAATTTTAACTTTTATCAAATCTTCCTTTGCTTTTTTGTCCTTTGAAGAATGTTTTGAAGATTTTTGATGATCTTTAGTTTTCTTCTTTTTTTCCTCTTCCTTTCTCTTTCTCTTTTCTTCCTCTTTTTTCTTTTTTTCCTCTTCTTCCTTTTCTCTTTTCTTCCTTTCTTCCTCTTCTTTTTTTCGTTCCTCCTCTTTTCTTCGTTCCTCCTCTTTCTTCTTTTCCGCTTCCTTCCTTTCTTTTCTTTCCTTCCTTTCCTTTCTTATCTCCTTTTCTTTCTCCCTTTCCTCTTCTTTTTTCTTGTTATCATCTAAAGAATATTTTCAATTGAAGAAAATATTTAAAATTAATTTTTTTTGATAAAAATTATAACCCTCCCATTAAAGAATTTTCTAGAGCGACATTTGCGTACCGACATTTGCGGACATCCACCTTCTATATCCTTTATTTCAGTAACAGTAGATTCTTTTGTACTACCAAAATATTACTGAATCAATAGTACCCAAAGGTTAGTTGTTACAAATATAAAAGGGCCTAGCTTTGCCCGCAAATGTCTTTTTTCGCAAATGTCGCTGAGTCATAAGAATTATTTTTTTATCAATTTACCGCTTGAAGATTTTTTTCTTTTTTCTTTACTAGTTTCTCCTTCAGTATTTTTTCTTTTAGAGGAATTTTTCCGTTTTTCTTTTTCCGTTGGTTTATCTTTTTCTTTTCTACTTGGGCTTTCCTTCTACATTTATTTTATTTTTAAAAATTTATTTTTTTAACTATTATTTTTTAATTACGAACAAATAAGCTTACCAACAGACTCCCCCCCCCTCCCCTCACCCCACGCAGACTTAGTAGTTCCGAAATTGCCCCAAATTCGAGAAATTTTGAAAAATCCAAAGTAAAATTTAGCAAAATTCTTGGGACTCTTATTCTTCATTAAAGCCATTTAATCTCTCTAATATGTCACTCCTCGAACCCGAAATGAGTTGACTTGTATAGGAAAGGGTGTACTGTATCAGAGGTTTGACTGTATATTTTTTCAATTTTTCTATCAAATTTTATAACCACCTCTTGTTTTACTTCAATTTGAGGTTTATTTTGCTCATTTTCTTTATCATTATTTTGTTCATTCCCTTCCCTTAAAATTTCCTCCAATGTTTTCTCGGCCAAATTTGGATCAATTCCTTGTATAGTTTTATTTGCCGTTTCCAAAATTTTTTTGTCTTTTGAAGTGGTTTGTGGTTGTTCTGCTATTATAACATTTGTTGATCTCCTCTTTTTCGTCAAATTTGCAAGCCAAACTGGATCTCGACTAATTTCTGTTTCATTTGAAGTTGTTTTATCCTTGTCTTGAGCATTTTGTTGTCCAACTTTAATTATTGAATATAGTGGCGCTAGGAAAGTTCATTATAAGACAATTCACTATACGGACAATCCATTATAATTGAATACGGTGAATTGTCCGTACGGTGAATTATACTAAATTTACTTGAGGAAGATGTTTGTGGTTGTCCAGGGGCCTGAAAGGTAAAAAGTCCAGGAGGTGTTGGTTCCTCATCTAATGGAGATAATCCTAAAGCATCTGTCTCTTTATTAGAAGTCTCCGGCGTTGTTCTAAAAGCAAAAGAAGGATGTTGGTCTAAAGTTCTTCTTGGGCCTGGAGATTGTGGGGATAATGGTTGGTTCTCTTGCTCGTTTTCTGGTGTTGGTGAAGGAAGACTTGGTGATGGAGGACCTGGTGAAGGAGGTCTTGGGGAAGGAGGTCTTGGAGATGAAGGAGTTTCTGCTGCTTCATTCAAGTCGAATCGATTATTCTCTTTAAATTAATTATTTTTTAATTAAAAAATAGGTATATTCCCCTAAACTTTCTTGCATGCCGACATTTGCAAACAAAACTAGAATCTATCAAACTTGCGCAAACTTACTCTTCTGATTAATTTTTTCCTCCCTTCCATAATTCATTCAAAAACCGAAACTTCAATAGGAAACAGGGGGTGTTCGCAAATGTCTGTTTACAAATGTCTCCCTGTTTTTATAGTTCACCCAAATGTTTTTTCACTCCCTTCAAGAACCCTTGAGGGATTTTGAGAGATTCCTAATATTTTATTCAGCTAAAAATTCCTTTCCCATTCAAAAAATATTTAATTCCTTCTTACCGTTGGAAAACGGCACATCTATTGGATTGCTGGTACCTTCTTAAAAAATAAAATTTTTTTAATTGAAAAAATAAATTACCCGCTCCATGAGTTTGTATTAATGAGTTTGCCGTAGCTATCTTCATTAGTCTTCGCTCCAAGGCTGAAGCTTCCTCAAAACTTTTATCAGTTCCATCAGAATATAATTCATCTATTTTCTTCCCTTTTTCTTTCCTTTTGTTAGCATTCTCTTCTTCTTCTTCATCATTTCCATCCTCGTTATCTTCTTCATCTTCATCATATGTGTATCTTTGTGGCTCTGAAATATTTGGCTATTAAAAAGATAACTGCCAGATCTAATTATAAGATGCCATGGGGTTGAAAATGAGGGGTATATGAGGTACAATTAGGGGTCCGCGCTTGGGCATGTCCCCCACCCAGTTCCAAGACAATTAGACATAGGCAACCGATCTCAAAAACTTGAGGAAAAAGTTAGCAGAATCGAAACGGTCTTTTGAATATGGCCGGCCAAATTTAATTTGGACTGAAAATATTTAAACGTTTTCTTGTCCGTGTGCTTCTTTTAACTGGTTGTGGAGGTTCTTCCTCCTCCTCTTCCTCCTCCTCCTCTTCTTCCTCTCCTTCAAATTCCTCTTCGTCTTCATCCTCCTCCTCATCTACATCATCTAACTCTTCTTCTTCCTCAGATTCGTCTTTCTTTGCAGGTTTTCTTCCCCTCTTTTTTGGAGGTTGTTTTTTTGTTATTTTTGTTTTTGCCTTTTTTTCTATTTTTACTCCTTTGGTTTTTTTACCTGGCCCCTCTCCAGGTTTTCTATTAGCTGCTTTTTTCATTTCATATTCTTCTGCCAAAGCGATTTTTTTAGTTCGATCATCTTAATTTTTAAAGAATATTTATTTTAGCTTTTAATTCCAAAATTTAATTGGGGGTAAAGCTTATCAGAGATCCTGACATCCCGGTTCCAGTAATCGGCGACGGGATCACTGCCGGTATGACAGTTCACTAAATGGACAATTCACCAAAAAAGGGGATTGTCCATACTGTGAATTGTCCCTATATTGGGGGTATCCCTTATAGAGGTTTAACTTCTTTAATAAGGGGACCTTTATCAAATATCATATCACAAATTTTAATTTTTAATTCCAAAATTGACTGATCCAATAAATCCTTTTTTTCATTGTAGTCTTTCTCAGTTAATTTTCCCTTATTTTTTTCAAGTTCTTTTTGTTCCAAATTAATATCTCTAGCTTCCAAATAAATTCTTTGAAAATAACATTCATCCAAATTTCTCAAAATTAACCCCCTCCTTTTAATTACTTGTTCAATTTCTTTCTCAACTTCAGCAATTTCAAATTTTATATTTTTTTTGTTTTCTTCGCTCGGATCTTTGTCGATTGACTCTGTTTCTCTTATTTTGCTTGTTTCTATTTGTTTCAATTCTGTTAATAATATATTCACAAAAGTCCCATCTTCTGTTTCTTTTATGTCCGTATAATTACGAGAGATTTCCTTTAAATTTAAAAAAATTTTCTTAAAGGGAAGAAGGTACGAGGAGAGAGAAGGCTGTCGACTCGTTTCCGAGTCCTTTCAAGGAAATCGAATATTCGAATAGTTTTGTGCTGGAAGTATGCCCAACCTCTTTAATACCCAAAGAGTAATTTCGAAATTTCGAAGATTTTTTTGTTTCGAGACAGCTTTGCTACCCACTAAGAAATAAATAGGATCCGAAACACTAAACACAACAACGAGCTTTTTGGCCCCGGAAATCATTCGTGCTTTTACCGGGCTTGGTCAGCTTATTTACCTGTTGAGGAAGGTCAAGCTCACTTTCT
Source organism: Meloidogyne incognita (assembly GCA_036172945.1). Taxonomy (NCBI): domain Eukaryota; kingdom Metazoa; phylum Nematoda; class Chromadorea; order Rhabditida; family Meloidogynidae; genus Meloidogyne; species Meloidogyne incognita. Next base: position 181,756 of record JARQAC010000006.1, on the reverse strand, counting down.
TTTATCTGTTCAATAACCAACGGATTTTTTGGCAATTTTAAATGCAAACTCATTTTCAAGTCTTCCAATACTTTAGAAAATTTCTTTTGGACTTTCCCTTCTTCCACCCCCTCTTCTTTAATTGTAAATGCACAAATGTCCGCATTATCTGTTTAAAAAATTTATTTTTTAAATGTTTTTTTTAATTTTTTTATTGTTACATGTGATTAACACTGTTGTTTTTTGACTTAATTATAAGATTGGAGTTAAAAGAAATTTTCTTAGGATGAGTGAGGGACCTCGCTTATTCTCTCTCTCTCTCCTTACATAATAAAATCACACGCGATTTTCTCTCCTCTTTTGACGCAAAGCGATTTTTATTTAAGAATAGCATTAGGCAGTCCTCCCCCTCATTTGCTAACCAAAAATTAAGAAAAAATACTTTTGTGTTTTCCCTCCATTCGTTTTATAAGACCATAACATAAGAGACCATTATAAAACCATAACTCGGTCTGCAATTAAGTCTCAAGCTTAATTTTGGTGTCTATCGACTCCGTTCGAAGAGCTCTTTCAAATGACATATTAAATGTCAGAATCGGAGTATACATGGGATTTTAGCAGTCTCTTAAAAACCCTCAATATCTCTTAAACCTAATATTGGGAGTGTCTTATAAAGAGGTTTAACAATTTACTTTGTTTTTTGTATTCCCCTTCAATTTCTTTTTCTGTTTCAATTCCTCGAAGAACACATTCAAACGGCTTTTCATTTTTAATTCCGCCATTTATATAGCTATAAGGGGATTCTTCTTTCCAATCATCCTCAATCTTTACTTCATATACTCTTGAATAACAAAAATTTAAAAGAAGAAAAATGCCGAGAATTAATAAATAATTACTCGGCATTTTTTTGCCTCAAGGATGGATATATTCTTTTTTTGTTTAAAAAATTTTTTTATCTAAAAATTAATTTTTATTTAATTGTATTTTTAATTAAAAATATTTTTTTAATTATGCTGACAAAATGTCGACAATTCTTTTGTCCGCAAGACAGAAAAGTTCAAACTAGGGTTGAGCAGATAGGGAAAAATAACTCCAAACTGTTATATCATAAAAGAATTATTTTTTATCCAGTCAGACCTCATTATAAGCTACCCCCATTATAAGCCACCCTAAATATTAAATACTCTCTTTAAGATATCTTAAATAGTAGATACCCCTCAATATTGGAAACCCCTCTTTTTTAATCTGTTGGCCGTCTGGTGGGAGGGGAGGAGAGCCGTCTAAGCAATGCCCCCCATTTAAGAAACCCTCATTATAAGATACTTTTTTACAACCTCGAGGGTTTATCTTATATAGAGGTCCGACTTATAGAGGTTTTTTAATAAAATATTCTTAAGAAAGAAAAATATATTTTGACTTGCGGATAAATATTAGCGGACTTTTGGGAATATAATTTAAAAATAAAAAAAATGAATGAATGAGTGAATGAGTGAATGATTGAGAGGATTTAATCAGGGGATTTTAAATAAATAAAAGCTCCTCCCTTTCTTTAAAAAAATTTTTCCCTCCCCTTTTTTAATATTTCAAAATTTTAAATTCTCCCCTCCCGCGGGTTGGGGTCGTTTTGGCGCGAGGCTAAAAACTGACACTTAGACAAAACCTAAATTTATGAAAATTTCCTCAAATTTCTTTAACATCCTTGACTACCCCCTCCAAAAATTTCAGAATTTTTCATCAAATATTTTTAAAGTTATAGTCGATAAACCCCGAAAAATTAGGCATTTTTCGGAAAATCGACACTTTTGACCATAATTTCTGAAATTCTGGGTTAAAAATTCTGAAATTTTTGGAGAACATAGATGAACATATTAGGATTGTTATTGTAAAATTTTATCCCTCCAGATCATCCGCGCCTAAACATCCCATTCCCTCCACCCATCCCTTTAATTAATTCACGTGTATTTTTTTCACTTGCTTTTCCTTTCTACCTTTTTATGCCCTTTTTAATAAAAAAAAAGAATTTTTAAATTTTTGCACTCTTGCTTTTCTCCCCACTCATTCCCTTGTATTCACGTGAAATTGATTAAAAAATTTTTTTTTAATTTTCCTTTCATCTTTTAAAATTTGCCCTTTTTGTTTATTATAAAAAATATATTTTTACAGACTTGCCCTTTTAATTTTCCTTTAATTTTTGCCGAATCTTTATTTTTAATTTTTAATTTCAAAATAAAATTTTTCTTTGAAGTGAAAGGGCAATTTATTTATTTTTATTAAAAAAGGGGAGATGGACTTTTTGGGGAGATGAACTTACGGGACTTTTGCGGTATCCCGTCCTGGAATCCCGGGGTTTGACTGACAAACGGGATTTACTGGATTAATCCCGCGGGATCCCACTCCTTTCAACATTTTTAAACTCAATCCCGTTACGGTATCCCGGGAATTCGATTTTTCCGGCTTCTAGTTGTATATATAAGATGTCAAAATGGGTGACAAAAAACAAAGAAAAACATCCAAAATAGGCTTCAATAAATGACAATAAGTCTCTGCAAACATGAGATTTTCAAAAAAATCTGGGTTCATTTCAACATAACTATTTTAGAGAAAAAAGGTTAATAACCTAAAAAAATTCGATCTCTTTAAATTTAATTAAAAATGTCTTCTACTATTTCAATATTAACTGAAGAAGAGAAAAAATTATTAATTGAACAAGCTTTAAATGCTCAACTTAATTCTGTTAGAAAATAATTTAATTTAAAATAAATATTTATTTTTAGTATTGCCCTTATAGTAATTTTGCTGTGGGTGCTGCTATACTTAATTCTGATGGGGAAATTTTTAAAGGAGGTAGTAATTGTAGATTTTTTAATTGAGAATTGGGTACCATTATTCTTTAAAAAATAATGGTAGTCTGCAAATCCCCTTAATTCTCTAGCACTAACAAAGGAGAGTACCTGGGGTGTCTCGGGTGTCAAATAAAAAATTAACTACCCGAGGTGTCCGTGAGATTTCGTGATGAAATTTTATCGACAGGTAGAGCACAAGTATTGGGTCCACATATGTCTGGTGGTCCCAACTGGCATGTTCCTAAATACCGTGACTATAGATGTCACTCAGTAAATGCCGTGCTCCAAAAGGTCGTATCGGCCTTATCGTATCTCAAAATGATGGGTTTTCCCTCAACTGTCTAGTCCGCAAAGCCCTTAATTAAACTAAAATAAAAATACTTTTTGTAAAGTTAATGTTGAAAATGCTTCTTATGGGGGCACAATATGTGCAGAACGAAGTGCTATATGCTCTGCCATTAGTGCCATTGGGTCTAAAAATTTTTGTCCAAAAGGCCTTTGTGTTACAAGTAAAATACCAAATTCACACACCAAATACCACAATATTTTAAAGCGAATCTGCCATATCCAGCTGCTCCGTGTGGCATTTGTCGTCAAGTTCTGGGCGAATTTGGCGATTATCCAGTTATTTTTTTTAAATTAAATTTTTTAAATATTTTTATTTTATTTTAGATTTTGCTTTATTCAACAAAAACTAAGGATTTAAATATTACAAGTATTAGTGAACTTCTTCCTATGGGGTTTTCAAAGAAGGATATTGACAAACATGAACAAATGAATAAAGAATGATTTTTTTCTTATTAATTATTAAGGGCATGCGGGCATATCAGGAAGGGTTTCGGAACTTACGGCCCCTTGATCTTGAATTTCTATTGAGTTTTTGTCCACGGGGGCATTTTATAATAACGTTTTTGTCTCTAAAATCTTTTACTTTCCCATTCAAAAATTTTTCTTTTCTTAAAATAAAACACACAAATAGATTCAAACAGCCTCAAACTATGCTCTACAATTGGTCGTATGTCGTCATTGGGTCAACAGAAACCAAAACGCCGATCGTCGTTTATAGTGTTTGTGAAAGGGGAATACCACCCCCACATTAAAAATAATTAGTTAACAATCGCGCATATTCGCTGTATTTTACTTTTTTTTTTCTTTTAGTCTGCGGACAAAAAAATATGCGGACAGTTTTTTGGTAAATAAAAGTACACGAACATAAAAAAAAAGAAATTGGAGAGCTCCTCCATATTTTAATTTTGTCCGCAATAAAAAATGCGCAAAAAAATTTATCCGCAATTATTATGTACATATTTTATTTATTCTCTCCCCTTCTCGCAACAAAGATTAATGTTTAAAGAAAAACACGGGGGTAATTCCACACCACCTTTTTTCTCATGTTAAAACTCCGCCTTTTTTTCTCACACAATTATTTCTATAAAAGGAGCCAAACAATTAAAATTCCTTCATAAATCTTTCCTTCTACAAAAAATTAGAAAATATGATCAGCATTATTCACCCACCCACAGAAATTCCAGAATTTGTTTCAGTAAACGGAAGGCGAAATTTTAGACTTTCAGCAATATCTAATACAGTAACATTTAATAGTAATGGAGTAACGACGGCAAAAAATAATTTAAAAAATAAATATTCAAAGACTTGTAAAACTACAAAATAAAATCAAGGAATAGAAGAGCTTTCTACCAGCCATACCTAAAAAGCTAAACAGCATTTCTCTACTCAAAATTTGACAACATTTAAAGAGGAAATGTTTGTTTTATAAGTAGAGCTGTCGGAAGCTGTTGAATCTTTTTAATAAAATAAATGTTGGCAAATGGCCTTCAAAAATGAGAAAAATGGATTGAATTTGAGAAAGTTTATTGTTAAAGAGAAAAATTAAAAAGAAAAAATTCTTTTTATATTCATTTTTTAAATTATATAAAATTTATTTTTTGTATTATTTTAATTTAAGAAAAACAGAATTTATTGAAGAGATAGAGGGGAGGAGGATAAAGGGGAAGGAGTTCCTTTTTCCCCTCATGTTTAGAATTATCATTTCTTAGAGGATCCTCGGATATTCAGGACCGAACATAAGACCAAACAGAAAAATCATCGGTCTTTGGTTCATTTCCGACAATCTTTCTAAAAAGTTCACAAGACTTTTGGGAATATAAAAAATAAGAAAATGGCAGTTATTTATAGATTATTTTAAATCAAAATAATATTTACCTATTTTAAATCAAAATTATTGAAAAATTTTTGTAAAAATGGCAATTTATTTTTCGTATAATTTTTCCCACCATTTTCACAAATTAGCTTTAATAATTCATCAGCAAGTGCTCGCTTTTGTGACATTGGCGAAAGAGGTGGGAAATTACGAGGATTTCGGCGATGCCTATATAAAAGAAAAATATTATACTCCTAATTATAGACCTCATTATAAGCCCCCTGGAGTTGAACAAAATATGAGTTATCTCTTAAATAGAAGGGTGCCTTATAATGAGATGTCTCTTAAGTAGAAGGTATCGCCTCCAATAGATAGCAAAGGTCACCTAGCGTGGAAGAGGTATCTTATTAGAGAGAGGTCCAATATTAATTTTTTAGAGGTCTAATTACCTTTGTTCTCCATCCTCTCCTACATCAGACAAATCACTTTCATCACCAACAATTCCATCAAGATTTAATAAATGGAAATTTTGAGGTACTGGAGAAGGATGCTAAAAAAGATTGAAAAGAAATTTTAAAAATTCAAAAAAAAATTTAAAAAACCCAAAAATGAGAAGGTGAAGAATCTCTTGGAGTATTACCACCACCATTATTATATTTTAAAGCTTTTGAACGTCTTCTAATACATAAAAGTACACGTAAATGTGAATGTAATGAATTGGGTAAATGAGAAAAATAAATTGTATCAGCAAAAGTTTGTAAATCCAAAAAAGATTGATGATGATTGTTGTTGTTGTGAGATGATAAAATACAATTTTGATGAGGTGATTTTGAAGTAGAACAAGTTAAATGAAGATTCTATATTTGGTGAAAATTTTTTTTAATTTTTTTTTAGACAAAATAGAATTCCCAGTTTATCAGAAATTCTTTTTATCTATACTATAGAATTATAGACTTTATACCCTCAGACATCCATCTAATCTTCTCATAATTCACAAAAACAAACCTAATCCAAAATTGACAAGGGAAAGTAATTTGTTTTCAAAAAAAGTCAAACTTTTGCCTAAAGCTTACAAAATTCCCAAAAAAATTATTCCTGGCCAAGAACACCCCCATATTAATTAAAAAAAACTTCAAACCGACCGATTTTTTATTATTATCAATTTTAGTAGTTGTTGTTTGTGTAATCCAACGTTCAACAATTGTAGACGCCAAAGCATTTAAAGCTAATTGTCGAAGTGAAGGAGGTGAGATACGATAAACAAGAAGAGTGTGAACAAATGGAGATTCTCTTGAAGGGGCCTAGAAAAGAAATTTAAAAATTTTTCAAAAAAACACAAAAAACCTCGTTCATTCCACCATAAATAAGTATAGCTTCTTCCCCCATTAATACAGAACAATGCCAAAGTCTTGAAGGAAGTCGATGTTCTAAAGGAGGAATTTGTCTCCAAAAATGTTTCTTCTCGTCTGTTATTTGTTGTTTTATATAAGATTTTAATTGTTTTTGTTGTTGAATTTTTTGATTATATAATTCATTAATATCCAATTCCCAAAGATCACAAAGCGATTGACCTCGAGAACAAAGGCCTCCGTAACATAAAATCTATTTAAAAAAGATATTTTTAAAACTTTTAAGAAGTGTAGAGGAAAGTGATGAGTCAGGATAACCGAAACCAGGACTTTTTCGACTCGAAACTTGATCAGAAAAATTTTCGAAATTACGATCTGAAGAGAATTTTGGAAACCGACACAAAACCTGGCCAAACATCACTCTGGTTGTGAAGTTAAATCTATTCCCCTTCAAAAATAACCCTTTTAAGGAAAAATAAATTTTTTTTCAACCTTTCTTTGTCTGTTAAGTAAAGTCATTGAACACCATGACCGACCTATAGGTAACCAATCTGAAAGACCATCAACAGTTTCATCTCTAAAGAAGGAAATAAATTAAAAAAAAAATTTTTTTATTTAATGTTTACAATTGTGTCCATACAAAACTTCCCAAATCAAGACAATACAAATCGTTTAAACGAGATTGATTATGCCGTCCACCAAAGATAAAAACCTGATTAATTTCCTCAGCATGTACAGAAGCAGCAGCAGCTCTAGCTGAGGGACGTTTTCCACCTTGCTCTTTTTCAGCCCAGCATTCTTTGATTAAATCATAATAAATTAATTGATTGTTCCTTTAATTTTTAAGAAAATTTTCAGAAAATTAAAAAATATTTTAGAATACCAACAAGTCCCCATATCATCATCACAAAAATATTGAGGTTGAAAAAAATATTGTTGATTACTACCATGTCCAAGACGATACCAACTCATTCCATAACCTCCAAAAATGAAAAATCTGAAATAAAAATGAGGTAGAGAATGGAACGAAAAGTCAGAAAAAGCAATAACTTTGCAAAATTATCTTTACTAGGGTTGTCGGTTTCAAACCAAATTCTTAGGTTAACCGAAACCGAACCAACAACACGAAATTAACAAAAACCGAAAATCTTTGGGTTTTCGGCCCGATTTGAAACCGACAACTCTAGCCTTTACTAATAATTTTAAAAACAAACTTGTCATCAGCAATCCACGAAGATGTTTTGTCCCTCGGTGTTGGCATTTTTCCATTTTGAGGTATACTTTTTGGTGATAGAACACCTGTTCGAAGATCAATTGCTTCAAAAATTAATTAAAAAAGAAAGAATTTTAAGAAATCAAAACCTAGCAAAGTTGATGTATTCGTTAAACGTCGATGAATTTCATCAAAAAGACATCCTCCAAATATATACAAAATATCTTTATGAACACCAGCCGTTGCTCCAGAGTTTGGACGTAATTGTAAATTTGTTTCACATTGAATTTTGATCCTTTAAATAAAAAAAATTTTATTTTACCCCCTTTATGCTCTTAAAGATCCACAAGTTTTATTTGCGAGTTATACCAATGTAAGTGGATTTTAGTTGGGCTCATACTAACAATAAACAATATAAAAGTATGGTTGTTGATTAATCTAATCGAGCACGGAGAAAGCGTCAAAAATCGGGAAGGAGATCAAAGGTAAAACCCCGGCCATAACTGAAAGACGTGATTATCGGTTAATTAAAGACAGGAAGGAACGGTAACAACCATCTATAAAATGTTCAAGAGACGTATAAAAGTCCACAACCGTTTCCCTCAATAAAATGAGTTGAGAGGAAACCCAATTCTCAAAAAAAATTTAAAAAATCCAAACCAAATATTATTCTTCTCTCCACAAAGTATATAAGGAAGAATATATAGCCAATTAGTTTCCTGAATATTAAAAAATATTTAAAATAAAAATTTAAGGAAAACCCTATAATTAATTTCTCTTTCATCAAAGCAGTAACCACCCCAACAAATTAAACATCCTCTATAAGAAACACAAATATGTCCAGCAACGGCAGTTAACGAATCTGTTGTTTCCACCTTTTTTTAAAAAAATTTCAAAAATTATTTTTAAATTTTAAAAATAAACCTCCAAGTTTAAAGGAACGATTGATGATGAATTTGAAAGTAATGAACGAATGTTATTCATTTTTGAAAAATTCCAAAGAATTTATGGAAAAATTAGAAAAAAATATTAAAAAATATAAATTAATTATTAAAATTAATTTAAAGAAAATTCAAATTAAAAAAAACAATATTTATAAATATTCTAATAATTCTAAAACAAATATGAATAAATAGTTCCTATCATTTTTTTTTAATTTTAAAAACAAAAAAATATTAAATGGCGATTGTAAGGCACGATTTAAATAATAAATTAAATATTTTCTAAATAAATAAAGATAAATTCTAGGGTTGTTGAAGACCAGTTAATTTCCACCTGTTTGGGTCTCAAATGTTTCCAAAAAGAAATTAACCAATCGTCAACAACCCTATAAAATTCTTTTAATGAAAATCTGTGATTTTATACCATAACTACTTAAAATAGGTATAATTTCGGAAATTTGCGAAAATCTACGAAAACACGAAATTTCGTGTTTTCACAAGTTCCACATACCAAAAAATAGATCCACAGAGTTTTATTAAAAGAAATCGTTAAATAATAAAACCTTCCAAAAGTTATCCTTTGTCCAAATACATATATTTATTTAAAATCAACAAAACTAATTGAAGAAGATAAAGGCTTTGAATTATGTTGAAGTTTTGATCTTTTAGACTTTGGAGGAGAACCATTATTATTAGATTTTGTACTGTGCAAAATAGCGTTGTCAGCAGCAAATGAACGTTCAACTTTCTTTAAAAAATTTTAATTAAAAAATTAATTTGTTATCTATCCTCCCGAAAAGCATGACATGCGGACAAAAACCCCTTTTTGAAAGCATAAAGGAAAGTAATAAAACTTTTCAAAAAAACCTTGCTCTTACATTTAAAAGTTTTGTAACCAAAGTACGTGGACCATCCCGTTGTATAAGTGCATTTTGTGGTAATACTTCACTTCCACTACTAGATGCTTGATTGACTATATCTTGTTTACCTTTAGCATAACGCTCATGTAATTGCTCTGCTTGCTTTAGAAAAAAATTTTTTTTGAAAAACTTAGAAGGGAAAACCTTGAAAAAAGGACTGTCAATTAATGCCCGAAGATGAGGAAAATTATCCATATTCATAAGCTTTCGCTGTTCAAATTCAAAATTGTCCGGTTCAAGACGCAAACGAAAATGTCTGTGTAACAAAGGATTGAACTGTTAAAAAGAAGAAATTTTAATTTTGAAAAAATCGGAAAATAGTGGAACACTTTATAAGATACAACCTCCTAGAACTGAAAAAAATCTTATCATATAACGAGGTGTATTTTAAATTGGGTGTATCGCTAAAGAAGCTACCCCACCCAGTGAGCTGCCAAAGCTTTTAAAAACATATCATAAATTGAAATGTCAAATTTTGAGAAGTATCTTATAGTTAGAGGTCCCCCACCCCAATGCATAAATTCTTCTTACCGTTCCATCACAAGGATAAATAGCAAAAGCATTTGAATGTGATAAACGAAATAAACAAAAAAGAGCATCAAATTGTTCGTCAGGTAATAAAACAGTTTCCATATATTCATTTAAATCATCCATTTGCGGAACAGTTACATGGATTGGAACAACAAATTGTGAGGGTTGGACAAAATAAAGACTGGAAGAGAAAAAAATTTTTTAACTAAAAAAATCTTTCAAACAAACCTGTAAGCAATAAAAATTCCAAAAATTCTTTCAGCATCACTCCTCTTTTCTGGTGCAAAAAACATTTGTTTCCATTTATTTTCATTAATTTCCCCTTCAAAATAATTTGGAATTTGTTTGTCAGGTAGAGGATTAAACATGTAACTCGAAATGTAGTGAAAGAGATTCTCAGAAAACTAGAAAATTTAAAAAATTATTTCGAGAAAAAACCTTTCACTTTTTTATCTCCATTAAGAATGTAAGTAATTGTCCGACTTTTTCCCTCATTAATCCCAGTCCTGTAGCAACCACGAACAGAAATTAATAAAGAAAATTAATTTAGGTACGGAAAAATTGAGTGGAATCGAGGAAGGAAAAAGTCTGACTACTATGTACATTATAATGGAGAAAAAAGGGGGCAGCTTACAAAAAGACACAAAAAATACCCCTCCAACAAACCTCAACTAAATCAGAATTAGTAAATCTTCCCAGAAAAATTGTCGCAAAATCCATAGTTTGAAAAAGTTTCGAAAATCTGGCCAAACTCAAATCTGTATTATTTGAACAAAATTGTCTAGCCAAATTGTCAACATCAGTTTTCAATGCCGACATTATAGAACGTTCAGCAGCTCGATGAATAGCCGTCTTCTTTCCATATTTTCCCCTAGTCTTCCTTCCAACAACTTTCTGTTCTTCCTCCTCCCCTTCTCCTTCCTCTCCACAATCTTCATCATCTTCATTATTTTCTTCTTCATCTTCCTTTTCTCTTTCAATATCTTCAACTTCTTGAGAATCCATTAAAATGTTAGTTTCATAATTCTCAACAATATCAAAGTCATCGTCATAAATATCTTGTTTTATACTTGTAGAAGGAATTTGTGAAGTGGAAGAAGACATTTTGGGAATAAAAATTTAACTAAAAAGCTAAAAAAATAAATTAAAATTAATTGGAAAAATTTTTAAAACTTTAAAAATAAAAAAACTTGTAAGCAAATTTTAAATTTTATTTTTTCTTGACAAAATGTTTAAAATTAAAAATATAAGTGGAAGAGAAAAAGAGATTGTGTGGCCTAAGCCTGACAGAATGGTAAAACATCAAAAGGAAAAGCATTAAAATAGTAAAATTATAAATTGGTGCTAAGGCCAAAATAGGAAAAAAGGTAAAAGAAAGCTCCCCGCAGTTACACAAAAAATCCCAACATGTTTTGAGTACCATTTTGTCGCATACCATTTTTTCGTCCTTTATGTAGTACCATTTAGTCGTTTTTTGCTTGTACCATTTTGTCAGGTCACGGTTTTTATTGAATTTTCGTTTGGATTTTTTAATTTTTTTCGATTTTTTTAGTTTTCTTTTTCATTTAAGTTTATTTAGTATTCTTTAAGATTTAAAAATGTACAACAACGTTGGTTTGTCAACAGCTCGTGGTTCCGGTACAAATGCTTATGTTCAATCAAATGTTGCTAATCTTAGCTTTTCTCGGGTATTTTTTTTAGTTATCTTTTTCTTCAAAATTTTCTCTTTCTTTCAGAATAAAATCGTTTACAATGCTGAAGAAGACATTGCTCGTGCCGAAGCAGAAGTAAATAAAGCGCCAAACTTGGAATTGTTGGATCATGAATATAAACGGTTAATTGAAATTAAATGTGTGGAATTTGAAGATTTGATGGAAGGAAAGGTTTGAAGCTTTTAATAAAAATTAAGATGACTTTTTCAATTTTTTAGGGTTTTAGTGAAGAAGAAATCAATTCAAAAGTTAGCGAGTATCGCAAACTTTTATTTAATGAATTTGAAAGTGGCCGTCTAAATATGGATGCAGAATTGGATTTGCGTAATTCACATTCTCGAGCAAAAGTTGCAAAACAAGGACGAAGCAATATGCGATGGGCATTAGGGATTGATGCTTCTTTTGTTGATGGATCTTCAATGGAGAAGTAAGAAATGAAAAATTATTATTGGTTATTAGAGAGACTGACGTATCGGGATATTTGAATGTCCGAATAACTACAATGTTTTCGGGACCTACGGCACTGGTGTCCTATTGAGAAAAAAGTTTCTATGTTTTAGACCCAATTTAATTACGCAAAAAAGTTATTTTTGTCACAGCAATCCCTACATGTCCGTCTCGATATTTCTCCTTACCGTTTGGTCAGGATTGCTGGTTTTATATATTTTTTGTCGAATAAAAATTTATAAAACTTTGTCAGACTTAAAAAAGCAAGTACAACAATACTCAAAGAAGCAAATATTACTCAAGATAAAGCTGCACTTGAAAAAGAAATGGAAAAATCTATGATGGAAAAGCTTTTGGAAAAAATCAAGAAAAAGCGTGAACAAAAGAAGGAAATTAAAAAGATGAAGCGAGCAATGCGCAAAAAGAAAGAAGATGAAAGCGACGATTCGTCTTCATCTGATTCAGATTCCTTAGGTTTTTTTGTTATTTTTTCTGGTATTTATTGTCTTTATTTTTAGACTCGTCTTCCACAGATTCTTCCTCCTCGGATGGCTCACAATCAGACAATTCTTCTCTATCAGATTCTTCATCAACTTCAATTTCTTCCTCTTCCTCATCCGACGAAAAACACAAAAAGAAAAAAGGAGGAAAGAAAAGTCGAGAGAAGAAATTAAAAAAGCCAAAAAGTGAAGATGATGATGAAGAGCAGCAAATTCCTTCTTCAAAGAAGAACGATAAAAGAAGCAAAAACCACAACAAAATTCAACAAACTGAACTTTTAGTGCCAAAAGAAGAACCACAAGAAGAATCAAATTTTACTGAAAATCGCCGTAAAGATTATAAAAAACGTGGAGAAAGAGGAGAAGAACATAAAACTCGGCATGAAGACAAAAGTCGGGACAAAAATCTTTCGGTAAAATTTAACAGAATTTTTAAATAAATTTTTAAAATTTTTCAGCGAAGCACCGCAGCTGATTTCTTTGAGGATGAAGACCAAAATAACAATAATAATCTTCCCGCGCAGTATCGACACTCAACAAATGACCGTGAAAGAAACCGAAAAGGTGGAGATGACAAAGAATATAGACGAAAAAGAAGACATGAACATGATGATGGGGATGATCGTGACGATAATCGAGATCGTTATAGGCGACGTTCACGATCTCCAGAATATAGAAGAGAAAGAAAAGATAGACGAAATAGGGGTGAGTAAATTATTTTGGAAAGGTTTGTGGTTGTTTTCAGTTAAAACCCCCTAAAAACTTGTAAAAGAAAAAAATTTACAACATTTTATATATTTTTTGATTGATAAAAAATTTTTTGAATCTGATTTAACAATGTTTGTATAACAATATAAGGTTTTCTAATGCACATTTTCAATATAAGAAAATGGAAAGAAATTTGGAAAGTAAAAAAATAAATAAGTTGGAAAGATTGGACTTGGACATGGGCGAAACCATCTAGGCTGGATTTTAGCCTTATCTAGACTGGATTTTTTCATCTAGGAGCATTATTTAAACAAGAAATCTAGGCCTGATCCTACCCCCAAAGTTCCAATCTCTAATAAAATAACATTTTTTTAGAATAATAAGAGAAAAATTCTTGCCACCAATGTTTAAAAAAATACACGTTAAACAAACCCGAAATCCAAACAACATTTTATACAACTTTAAAATTGAGCATATATTGTTGATCAATTCCCAAATATGTATCAGAAATTACAAGTAAAAGTAATTGGTAAATACCACTGAAAATTTAAAAAATAATTTGGAAATTAAAAACATTTTTACGGTTCATTAGGAGTTAAAATTCTCAGTCTTGCAATTTTTTGTTCTTCAATTAAAGAAGGAATTCTTTCGTGTCCCCAAAGACGATTATTTGTTGCATCTCCTAAAAGAAGAATCCAACCTGCCGTTCTTTTCTTTGGAAATTTTGGGCAAAAAGCATTTGAATTGGCCTTAAAAAATTTTTTTCTTAAATTTTTTTAATTTAAAAAAACCAAATAAGGTCCACAAAGTTTGAGTGAAACAAAAAATTTATAATTTGTTGACGCAGAAAGCTCCAAATTTTTTTCATTCATTCCTACATTTATAATTAATTTTTCTTCAAATTTTTGACGTTGCTTCTTTTGTTGAGGTAATAAATAAATTTGCTCCAAAGAAAGTATTGGCCATTGTAAAAGTGCTTTGAGAAGCTAAAAAAGAATTTTTTTAATTAAAAAAATTTTTTTTTAAAAACCTCGTCAGCTTCATTTTCGCTTAAAATACTTTTAGAACACAATTCTGTTATAATTCGCTTCTCTTCTTTTTTGTTTAGCTTCTGTCCATTATTTAATTTATAAATTCCAAGACGTTCTTTAATTTGTGGAATGGAACATAATGGACTTGAAATAAAAAAATTTTTAAAATTCGAAGAAAATTTTTTTAGCCAAACCCAATTCCATCAATTGAATGAGCACTTAAATGAGGTAAACAAAGAAGAGGATGATCTGTATACCAACGTGCTTGAAAAATTTGTTGTTGTAAAATTAAAACATTTAACGTTGTATTTAATAAATGCATTTCTACACAAAAATCGAACATTGCCTTTAAAAGAAATTTTTATTATAGACAGACCCAATTTACACTTGAGAAATTTTCATTCTTTAATGGGTCTAGCTTAAGTCAGGGATATCGTTTATTCGATCCCCCTCACCCATTAGCTTCACTCACTCGTATTGTATCTTAAGGGAGAGGGTATTCACTAGAGGTGCGTGCTGAAATGCCAACCCCCAAAGGGCATTGAAATGCCAAACTGTGGAAATGATCTTTTAGTCAGTCCCCTCACTCATATCTTATAATGAGACCCCATTATAAAAATTAAAAAAAACCTGTAAAATACGAATACAAGATTCAATAATAGAACGTTGATCAGTAATATAATCTACTGGAAGGTGCATACGGGAAAAGTGCGCTTGATACAATAAATGAGTCTTTACATGTGATGACTCCCAATTGGAAACTTCAAGTTTAATTGGAAGAAATGCTTGAATCTCTCTTTAGAAAAAATTTTTTTGTAATCAAAAATTTAAAAAAAACCTATTAATTTGGTCTTCATTGTGTCTCACTGGAATTTCTTCATATTCTGGACACTCCTTAAAAATATTTTTAAAAAATTAGATTTTTCTCAAGATTTTATAAAAAACCGTTAAACAAAGCAAAAGTTGTTCAACACTCATTCCTTGAAATATTCGTTCTTTAAAATGACGGATTGTTCGATGCTCCAAATAATAACGACTAGCAATACGTCCAAATGGTGTAGAATGGATATAGCCATCATTTTCCTTTTAAAAATTTTTTTTAATTTTTTAAACAAATTAACCAAATCAGGAAGAATGCAATATGAAGCACAAAGTTCTACAAGACAAGAATCTACTGTTGTGCTCAAAAATGTTGTCAATTCTTTATTATTTAATTGTTCAATGCCGTAATAGCTTAAAAAATTTAAAAATTGGTAATCAAGGTTTTATAAGTTTTTAAAAATATTTAGGCCTGGTTTAGGAAAGTTATACTAAATTAGAGCAAAATTTACACTCGAAAACAATTTTGCCTTCAAAATTTTTCTTCAAAGGTTCTCAGACAGGTCTCTCCTACCAAAAGAAAATAATTAAGAATAACTAACGCTGGATTAGCAAATAATCGTCTATAAAGATAAGTTCCAGCCAAATATTCAACAATCTGTTGACGATTAACTATTGAACCTGAACATATTTCAGCATTTACATGATTAGGTAAAACAGGAAGTAAACTTGAAAAGAAAAATTAATTTATTACAAAAAAAAATTTACTTTGATTCAACAGGGAAAGGTTCATATAAAAAACGTTTGTAAAAATTCTTTTTTACATCTTGTACAAAAACAACAGCAACCGCTGATGTGTCGTATTGTGGACGACCTGCACGTCCAATCATTTGAAGAACATCTTTAAAAATATCAAAAATATTTTTTTTTGAAAATTTAAAAGAAAACCTGTGACTGGGAAGTCAATATATTTATGAGTTTTTCCATCATAATATTCAGTTCCTTTAACAATTACTAAATGGGCTGGAACATTTATTCCCCAAGCGAGTGTGGCAGTAGCGACTTAAGAAAATTTTTTTAATAAAAATTTTATTGAATTTAAATACTTATCGGGAATGGGACGAATTACCAAATCCAAGCAATTTCCAAAACTAAATGGGCTGGAACATTTATTCCCCAAGCGAGTGTGGCAGTAGCGACTTAAGAAAATTTTTTTAATAAAAATTTTATTGAATTTAAATACTTATCGGGAATGGGACGAATTACCAAATCCAAGCAATTTCCAAAACCCGACCCCAAACAAGGACTATTTCCTACTCCTTAAAAGAATCGAGCCGAAACTCAGGACCAGGTCTCAAAATTTTTTGACTTTTCTCCAAACACGTCCCCTCCATAATACTCACCTAATATTTGAATTTTTCTTTCAACAAAAAGCCTTTCAACAAGAGCTCTTTCAGAATGTTGTAATCCAGCATCTGCAAAAGCATTTAAAAAATAAAAATATTTATTAAAAATATTTACGATGCATTCCAATTCCATAATTTAAAGTTAAAGCCAAATTATCATCACGAACATCTTTTAGTAAAGTTTCTAATTCTAATTGTTCCATTTTTAACCATTGGTGTTGTTTTGAATCTGGTTCACGTTGTAAAAGTGAAAGTAAAGCCATTGAAGTTAATCTTGTTTGTCTACGGCTAGCAACAAAAATAAGAACAGGTTTTGAAGGAGAAAATTGCTTGATATACTTGAAATTATTTGAAAAAAATTTTTTTACTAGAAATAAAATTTATACTTGAAATGCAGGTTTATTCATCAATCCCATACGAGGACAATAATGTTGACCAGGGAATCCTTGAATATGTACTTGAATTGGTACAGGACGTACACTTGGTCTAAAATTGAATAATGCAGAGTCTGGAACCCCAATCCAATCTGCTACATCCCCAGCATTTGCTAAAGCTGTAGAAAGACCAATTATTCGAATTGGCAATTTGGCAAGTTCACGCCGGCGTGCAAGTGTTTTTATTCTTTAAAAAATTTGGGGAAGAATTTAGAATTATTTTAAAAATTTAAATAAATTGCCTAGTCACAATTGCTTCAAGTACTGCACCTCTTTCAACACCCAATAAATGAATTTCATCAATAATTAAAAGTTCAACTTCTTGAACATAACGACGAGTTTCAGCACAACTAAAATATTAAAAAGTTAGAATAATTAAATAGAAAAGAATCTAACCGTGTAATACCGTCCCATTTTTCTGGTGTAGTTACAAGAATTGAGGCAAGATTAAGTTCTTCAACATCAGGAGTATTATCACCAGAAACTTCAACAATTCTGATAAAAAAGATAAAATTAAAATAAAATTGTCGTGACCATCGAGGCAGTGATGAAAAAAAAAGTTTAAAGAACAAGGAAATGAACTTAGTTTGGCTGGCTATATCCAAGCGGATTAGGCCTCAGTTTGGAGAGAAGGAGCTCCGGATCAAAGAACAGCAAACCAACCTAATTTCTCATAAAATAAAATCTTACGGAAATCCAAGTTTTTTGTTAAATTTTTGTTCCCAATCCAATACACGTTCACGAACAAGAGCTTTAAGAGGAGCAATATAAACACACTTTAAATATAGAAATTTTTAAGAAAAATAAAATTTTTTAAACCTTTTTAAGAGGCCTCAAATTAAAAAGTCTAAAAATTGCCAATTCTGCACACAAAGTTTTTCCAGAAGATGTAGGCGCACCAATTAATGAATTTTCATCAGTTGCATAAAGTGTATGAAAAACTTGTGTTTGTACAGGATTAAAAAATTGAAAAGAATAAAGTTGTTGATATTCAACATTTTTTAATGCAGATAAAGGTAAAGGCTCAAGATCCAATAAATCTATTGAAAAAAATTTTTTAATTTCAAGAAGTCTTAACAAAAATTTATACCAGTGTGTGGTTTAATTGATGTAGGCATAACTGTAGTTGCTAAAGTTAATGGTACAATTGTATCTTCAACAATATAACGATCACTAGCCACTCTTAATAAATATTGATGTTTAACTTGATCCTCGTTTACAGGAATTGTAAAAATTAAACGTTGTGGATCGCCACTTATAGCCTTTAAATTAAAAATTTTAAGTGAGTAATACAATCAGGCTTTATTATAAAATACCCCCTTGTGGCTTAAAAACGTATCTTAATTAGGGGGTATTTAACAGGGGTGTGGCATTTCACCTTTATCTTCCGCGTCTTTTTCGTGTTTCGCATTTCGTTTTTGTATTTTAAATTGACCTCGACTTTTCGTCTCCCCTTCTTACTCTTTCGTTGTTTTAAAATCTGTTTCCGCACAACCCTGGTATCTAATTTTGAGGAAATCCTACATATGTGAATTGACTATATTTTTAAAATAAATTTTCATATAAAAATATAAACCATCTTTTTAAGAAGAATAAAAATTTCATGATGAAGGATAATATTAGCATCTGCATCTTCTACAATCACCCAAAAACGTTGTGCACCACCTAACCGATCACACCAAGTAAAGCTTGGATATAAAAGTGCTTCTATTTGAATTATTGTACTTAAAATAAAAAATTTTTTTATTAAATAAAATAAAATTTCAAACCAAGTTATTGGCCTAATATTGGCTTCAACATCAATAAAAGGAAGCATTCTAATTGCCTCATAAATAACTTTTCCATCACCAGAACATAAATAACCCAAATCTTTAGCATCCATATCATATAAAGAAAATAAATTCATTCTTCGACTTTCAATTTTTTGGACAATGTTAAAACTGAGAAGATCTACATCAGCTAAATGTCTTTAAAAAATATTTTTTTAATTAAAAAATTTAAAATAAAAACCTTAATGGAGAATTAAAAGGCCACAGTCTTTGTTCAATACATTTAGCCATAGTTAAACAAGCTTCTGTTGTTTGTGCCCAACCACGTCTTAAAGCAATTTCAAAGATAGCACGAGCAATTCTTCCAGCATTTTGTGAAATATAATAAAGTTCGGATGAAAGAGCAAAATCTTTGACAAAAGCACGAGAAATATAACTCTAAAATTTTTTTTGAAAAATGTCAAAAGACAAAATAAAAACCTGAAGTAGACAATTAACTTTTCCAGCAGTTGTAGCCAATCCACTACGAATTTTTAAATTTGCTCCAAACGAAGCTAATTCATCTAATTCAGTCATTTCTGAATCACGGTTCTAAAAAACGAAGAGAATTTTTTATTTGAAAAAAATTTTTTATACTTTTATTTGTGCAAATTCTGAACAAGAAGAAATTAATGCAATAATCATTTCATCTGTCATCATTTCTGTTAAACTTATAGGGCCGTTATGATCATTTATTAATTCAATTGTCTCAAATCCAATATAATAATTCTTAAAAAAATAAATTTCAAAAAAAAATTTTTAATTAAAAACCGATGCTATTCTTCCCAAATCAGTTGCAGAAACAAAATTATTACTATTAAAAAAATAAATTTTATCCTAAAAAAATTTTTATATGACGCAGAAATGCTAAAACGCCAAAAAGCAATCCCAAATTCCTCGCTGAATTTCCATTGTTTGGCATTTTGGCGGCTTTTGGGGGTTTGACTTTTTAGCGTTTTCGCATTACAACGTACTCCAAAATTTTTTTATAAATTTACATTGGATCATAACGTATCATTCTATTTGCATCTAAACGTCTAGCAGCACTATGACAAAAATCGGATAAATAGGCATTTAATTGTGAATCTTTTCTTAGTTCTTTCCAATCAACTCCATACTTAAAAATAAATTTAATAAAAAGCAGAAATCTTTTTAAAAAACCTGTAACGGATTTTTGCGTAACCGAATATAAAAATAAGTAAAATGAATCCATTCAATAGCTTCGGAAATATTTGAAATTGCACCAGAGGCTATTTCAGCATTTAAATTGTTTAAAATTCGAGATTGAAATTGTGATTCTATTGGTGTTTGTCGGTGAAACATTTCAATATAATGAGCCAATTTCTGAACATTTGTAATAATAACGCCATGACCTAAGTAGAATATTTTTATATTATATTGCTTTAAGCACAAATTAAAAAATTTTTTCCTTAAAAATCAAGCTCTCTTAATAAATAATCCATCGAGGAGTTGGGGATGGAGGCACAGTTAGACGTGCTCTGAATTGGATCCTTCCAATAATGGTCGTTCTCTGTGAATTTTTCCAAGAGTTTAATGAAGGGTCCAAATTTCAATTCACCCAATTTTAAATTAAAAACAATTATCGTTTTACCCATATCCTCATATTGTGGTCGTCCCGCTCTTCCAAAAATTTGTTGCACATCCAAAATACCAATATCAGTAAAAATACCCTTTTGCGGGTCAAATATTTCTGTTCCCTTGAAAGAAAATAAAATTTATGTTTAAAACTCAATAATCTCTTACTCGTATAATAACAGCATAAGCAGGTAAATTAACTCCCCAGGCGAGCTTTAAATATAAAAATTAAATTTATTAAAAAATATCTTTGAATCAAAACCGTTGCTGTACACATCATTACACGAATCGCACCTTCTGTAAACATTTTTTCCATCAAATGGCGATCGTGACGCGCTGAAAAAAATAATAAATATTGTCATCAAAATAGATTTTTCCGGATTTTCAACAAAAGCCAGACCT
The DNA here is from genome assembly GCA_036172945.1 of Meloidogyne incognita. Lineage (NCBI taxonomy): Eukaryota > Metazoa > Nematoda > Chromadorea > Rhabditida > Meloidogynidae > Meloidogyne > Meloidogyne incognita. Next base: position 160,956 of record JARQAC010000006.1, on the reverse strand, counting down.
GATCTGGCCAGATTTTTCTTGATTGATCCGGTCCGGAAAAATCTGGAGATCACGAAAAAAGTGATTTGGGACCTGGCTTCGGGAAAATCTAGGCGCCGGTCATTAATAATAAATTAATAAAATTTACTTAATCCAGCATGGTGAATTCCAAGACCCGATTGAAAAAGAAATTGTAACTCTCTGCTTTGAGCATTGTTCATCTTTTTTTTAAAAAATCAAATTTAAATTAAAAAATCTTTTACCGCTTTTTTAGCTTTCAGATAAGAACTAGTAACTTCACCTCCTTTCTCAACAAGAAATACTTCTCTTTGATTCTATTAGAAAAAAATATTTTTCTTCCTTTTAAAATTTAAAAAACAAACAGCATTAGCAGCTTTATCAATAAATGTTCTAGCCAATTGTCCAGTAGCATTTCTTGAATGAACAAAAATTAAAACTTGATGTTTATCATGAAGGAATTTGACACATTTTTGATAACAAACTTCATCCATCATTTCTTTTTGAGTCATCAATTTATTTTGAGAAATTTTTGTTGGTGGTTTTTCACCTTTCCGAATAGCTTTTTCCCTTTCACGTTGTAAAACAATGGCTTGGCGTTCAGAGTCTCGAACACCGAGAAAACTGAAAAAATAAAAAAATATTTTTTCTAAAAATTAAAAAAACAAACGTTTGGGCAAGCGGAACAGGACGAAAACGTCCATCAAAATGAAAAAGTCCTTGCGTTGGATCAACACGTAAAAATGTTGCTACATCATTATAATTTGGTAAAGTTGCAGAAAGTCCAACAATTCGAATATTTTGATGAAAAACTTCAATCTTAAGAAGTTATTATTTTTTCTTAAATTAAAAAAATAATTTTTTACTCTTCTAAGTGTTCTTGCAATAATTGCTTCAATTACAGGTCCACGATCGTCATGTAACAAATGAACTTCGTCAATAATCAAAAGACGAACTAATTGGCTAAGTTCCTCATCATCACTTTTGCGTGTAATAACGTCCCATTTTTCTGGTGTTAAAACTAATACCTAAAAAAATTGTTTACTAAAGAAAGACTAAATGATTTTTCCAGGTCCGGAGACCGGATTTTGATTTCGAACGTGTGCCAGACCGGACTCGGCTGTATTTTTCTAGATTCCGGTCCAGCGCCGCTCACTAGTGTTTGCGACTAATTAAAAAATATTTGAAAAATTTTTTACAAACTTGTGTTTCCTGAATCTCTTTTCTACTTAATTGGGAATCTCCAGTTAATTCGCGTGTTTTCAGTCCAAGGCGACCCAAACGTTTAGAAAAATTACTGGTCATTTCTGTTGCTAATGCTTTCATTGGTGCCAAATAAATTACCTTAAACAATTAAAGGAAAATTCTTTTTTAGGATTAAAAATACCTTAAACGCATTCTTATTTATTTTTCCATTTTTTGTTCGATTATCACGAATTGTTCTCAAAATGGTCAATAATGCAATATTTGTTTTTCCAGCACCCGTTGGAGCACAAATTAACAAATTATTCAAGGTATTATAAGCTTGATCAAAAACTTGAGATTGAATCACATTTAAAGATTTAATTCCATCAAAGGCTGTTTGTGCTAACTTTAAATTAAAAATTTTTCGATTAAAAATTAAAAAAACCTCATCAAGTTCATCAATTTTTAGACGAGGGAAATTGGCCAAAAATTTTTTGTTATTATCAATTGGTGGAGGAATATGTATTTCTTCACATAATGTCGAACTTTTTGAAGTACTTCCTTCGGGTAAAGCCATTCTACATCCATGGACAGGTAAATTAACAAATTTTGTTTGACATTCAAAATAATTATTTTGTTTTGAATTTTGTTGTTGTTCATTTAGAAATTGTGATAATATTGCCTCTTCTTCTTCCTCCTCTTTTTCGTCAATTTCAAAAAATTTATTTTCCCATTTAATCATTTCAGGTTTATAAAAAAATCTTTTCAAAATATTATTTTTATAAAAATATTAAAAATTAAATTAACCTCAGTTGTGAATTTGTAGATAAAGAATTTGAAGAAGTTGAAGGTCCAGCATCATCTTGGTATGACTAATATGTAAAATTAAATTTTAATTTAAAAAATTTGTAAAATAATAAGTTTTATAAATTACATAAATTGCGTCTCAATACTAAACGCCGAAATACCAAAAACCCCAAAAGCCGGCAAATATCAAACTGCTGTAAAATACAATAAACGGAGGGTTAAGAATCCATATTTTGGCACTTTGGCTCTATTGGGAGTTTGGTATTTACGGCACCACACCATTTCTTAAACTTGATAAAAATTTACTGTGGCACTCGATGGAAGAGCAAAAAGAGTTTCATGAATGTTGTCAGCTAATTTTTTGACATTCTTCTTACAATTAGTTGAAGCATCCATTTTTTTATTTGAAACTAGAAATATAAGTAACCCAAATTCTTGTTCAATTGTCTGACAAAATAATTGAAAACTAATTATTTAAAAAAGTATATCTTTGTAAAATTATTTAAACGATAAAACATTTAAAAAAATTCATAGCATTTTTATTCATTAATACATTATACTAATTTACATTAATACTAATTTACAAACTTCAAGTTTAAAAGAATAAAATATCAGAGCTTACATTTATTACTAATAGGTATTTAATTTTAAAAGAATAGAAAAATAAAATAGCAAAGGAAAGAGTCCCAAAAAAAGATAGATTACAATCAAAAATTAAAAAATCCGAAAAAACCATAAAATCTCAAAAAATTTTCCCAAAAACAGAAAAAACTGCCCAAAATTTAAAAAATTCCAAAAACCTTAATTTAAGCAAAAGTAATATTTGTAGTATAAATATTCTTAACTTCAGCATCACTATCATCTTCTGGTTCCACCAATTGATATTCAACATTTTCAGAACATTTTTTAGCAACATAATTTCCGCAAACGAGTTTAAATGAACTTCGATTTAAAAAGCGTCCAAGGATCTGTATACCGCCATGGCCAAATGTAGTTATGCCACGGCCAAGATCATTAGAATGATGAATTTTTCCTTCAACACAAAATTCTTCAATAGGAAAATCAATACCAATATTGGAAGCAATGATTTCGAAACGTGGAGCAAGGTTAGGATTCTTTAAAAATATTTAAAAAATTTAATTTTAAGATCCGATTTCTGAACAGAGCAGCTCCATTTTTCGAAGAAATTCTTCGGAAAAATTTTCCCCCTACATAAACTCGGAAATAATAAAATGCCTAGCATTTCACAAAAATATTCCAAAAAATTGTTTTAAAAAGTCTAGATAATCAATCAATTAGGAATTATTTTAAAATTTTCTAACCTTTATTATTTCCTCTTTAAGTGTACTTAACAACATCTTAACATTCCCAACAAAATCTGACGTCTCCTTCTGGTCATTATAAAATCCATCAATAACAAGTTTACGTTTCGATGTAAGGTTTAAAAGCCAATTGGCCAAAGCAATATTATCAAATCCTTGAAAAGCACTTCGAATTCGTAAACTTGAACAGCGAGCAACAAATGGACACGAAAAAAATTGATAAGAAAGGAATGCATCTTTGCACTCGACAGAAATGTGTAAACATCTGTAAAGAAAAATCGAACTTAAACTGGTTTAGAACATCGTCACATGGAAAATTCCCAGAGTTGATAAAATTTTCAGGAATTTCTCTTCCAGCAAATTTCCCGAAAATTCAAGGGACGCATAAATTATTTTAGGAACATGTCCTAAACCAAAGTTTATTTTCCAAAAAAAACCTTGTCGGCAATTTCAAAAATAATGCATCCAACGAAATCCAAGCAGCATTTAAATATTTATTAAATTTTCCAAAAGATACAATTTCCAATTCATAAGCTTCAATTGTTGGATGAATACGCTCAAGAAATTTGAGAAACTCCGTGATTTGCCCATCATTTCTGACACGATCAAATTTAATATTTGCAGGTGGAAGTCCTTTTGGAACAGGACGCTTAAAAATTTTAGACTAATTTTTAATATGTATTAAAAATCCTACCGGAGTCTTAAAAGTACGAAATTGATTAGCCTCCACTTTTAGCAGCGGTGCATTCGAAATAACGCAATTAGTGACGTGTGTTCCATCCTAGAAGTATTTCCAAATTAATTTTTAAAAAAATTTAAAAAACCTTTATAGTCAGCGATACTTCTCGAGGATAAAGTTGATCGATCAGTTTAGCAGAAAGTTGCGAAAACAAATAATTTGTTGGGCGAATATTATAACATAAATTTTTGTAAGAAACAAATTTGAAGATATCTTCAATCGTCTCATTTGGTAATAATGTAATCAATTGTTGCATTGTTTTTCTAAAAAATTATAGAAAAATATTACTGAAATCCTTTATTCCCTCCTAATTCCCCTTTTTGTATTTTGCAAACAAACAGTCAAAAAGGATTAATTTCTAGCTTTGGAAGGGAGAAACGAAAAAATGTCTGATCATTTTACATTAAAATAGGGGAGGAAAAAAGTAGTTCTACAACGAAACACTACTTAAATTTGTCGAAAAAAAATAAAAAGTGAAGAGGCTTACTTTGTCGAAGACGCTTTGCCGCACATTTTCACTAATACCATTTTGGAGAAAAGAAAATATTCAAGTTGTATTTTAGTATCTAATTGAATTCTGCTTTAAAATTAATAATCATGATTAGAAAGCTATAACAAGATAAATATTGAAAAATTTTTAATCATTCGCCATAACAAAAATTTTTTGAAAATTTTATTACCCTATACAAAACTATTGAAATAAGGGAAACAATAAATACAATAAATCACATAATTAACAATAATATACAATAATAGACATCCTAACACGATAAACAATTTAATTTAATAATGTTATATAATATTCTCTATTGGATATTTACTAGTTTATGGAGCCATAGTCGTCTCCGCACCAGTGACATTCAAGATACCAAAATCAAAAACCAAAGGCGCAAAAGTCTGAGCAAATACTTGGCATAGAATGAATGAACCAATTTTCAGAACCAATCCGCCCAAAATCTTAAAAAAATTCTTTCAATTTAAATTTTTCAAAAAAATTCAAACCATATCAGAGACATGCAATATTTTCGCAGAGAAGACAACAGCGTTTGGTGGAGTGCCCGAAGGAAACATAAATGAGAAGGACGATGCAAAGGTAACCTTTAATAAAAAACATTTAAACAAAATAAAATTTTTATAAAAACATACCGGCAATACATAGGTAAGTGGATTAATATTTTGAGCAATCGCAATAGAAGCAACCACAGGGCTAAAAAATAAAATATTTTTTAGGGTAAAATTAAAAATAGTATTGATACATAAAGACGGCTGCTGTAGCTGTATTGCTAGCGAATTCTGAAAAAAAAACAAAATTAAAAGATGAAAGGCGGAAAAATCATAGATGTGTCAGTCACTTTTGCCGTTTTTGGAATCCTACTCGTTACAAATTAACTTTAGGACACCCCCAAAAAAGTCGAAAATTTGGCAAAAGTGACCGGTACATTACTGCTACTTATAATCCATAGGGAGCAGGCCAACCTACCGCGAGCCCAACCTACCGCCGAGCTATAACTTCGTTCAGAATTGTTGAATCCGGAACGCCCTGGTATGGTTCGATTCAGCTTGTCAAGGCGCATCGAACCATACCAGGGTGTCCCGGATTCGACAATTCTGAACGAAGTTATAGCTCGGCGGTAGGTTGGGCTCGCGGTAGGTTGGGGTGTACCCTAATCCATACCAGTCAACAGGCAAACAATTCCACTCGAAAACGCGATGAAGGCCCATGGAGGCATCCATTGCATTGCTGACAGTTTGACAGCAATCCTTAAAAATATTTAAAAACTATTAAAAAATAAAATTTAAAAAGAAACCAATCAGAAAGACCACTTTTCTTTACTCCATTAGCCATAGCAAATCCACCTCCCAACAGAAAGAGGGTTGACCAAGAAAATTTTTCTCTCATTAACTTCCAAGTTATTATAGTACGAATAGGCTCATCTTTGTTTTCCAAAAGCTTGTCCACGGTTGCTGATGAAAATGGATTTTCTGCAGGCAAAACAAAAAGCAACATGGAAATTAGCATTGATGCCGTTCCATCAGTCACATAACTTTAAAAGAAAAAATCGAAAAATTTTTTTTTTAATTTTTTTTTAATACTTTGCAGTGAACAGTTTAGTCCAAGCTGGGCGAGATAACCACTAAAAATTGAAAAAAATTTTTAAATTTAACCAAAAAAATCTTCGAACCAAAGCAATTAGCGACAGAAAGGAAATTAACACGACCAATTCTTCATATCGCATAGGTCCCTTTAAAACGAGGCGATAAATTTTTAATTTTTTAAAAAGCATACCAATTCCTTATATTTTTTGACAATCATATCGTTAACAACTTGATTGTTTTTCTTGTTGTTATTGCTGAAATAAAAAAAAATATTTTTTTGAAAATATTTTGAATATTACCCAAATCCAATAAACAAAAATTGAAGCCAAATCCAGCAGATTAACAGAAGAATAATAAGCTAAAATTTATACAAAAATTATTTGAATGTTTAGTAGGAAAAATTCCGTCATATCAACCAAACTCCGATTCGGAAAATGGCCTAGTCGCTCTATGGTTTTTCGACATTAAGGGAATAGTATTTCGGCCCATAGTTGCTCCGAGCGTGTCATTCTACTCAACTTTAGGTGTCATTCTACTCATCTTGGCAAGCTCTTTTTCGTCTGTATGAAACGTAGTATGGGTGATATGACGGAATTTTAATGTCTCGGGCTTATGTCCAATTTTTTCCCTTGTCTCAAAATTACCTGTGGAAGAGCATAACACATATAAGAAAAGAATGCCACAGGATTTTTATCACCATAAAGACTAAAAAATAAACAAAATTTTAAAAATTAATTTCAAATAAAAACCTCTGGAAATGGCTATTCATGGAAATAATCGAACTAGTACCAATCAGGGTGCCTTTTAAATTGTTGAAATTTAAAAGAACTTTAAATCATTAAAATTTACCAGCGCCACCAATTGCAGAAGCATAAGCAATTGAAAGTAAAAGACCTTTGTAGATACGCCGCTGTTGCTTATTATCCGAAAGAACCAACATCTGAGAAACTGTATCAACAGAATCTTTTGATGAATTTAATGATTCAGTCCTTTCAAGGAAAAAATAATTTTAAGAAAAATAGAAAAACAAACTCTAAACGTTCACACATATCCAATTCTTTAATAAGCGCAAGCACCAAGGGCAGCTTCAATAAAGAAATAATTAAATCGACTAAATCAACAAAAAACAAACCATCATTCTGAAATTGAAAAAAATTAATTTTAACAAAATTCAAAAAAATACGTAGTAGTTGAAGTATTTGACATCCACAAAGAAATAAAAGCTGTTGCAACTTGCAATCCAAGCATTAAAAAGCGAGGATTAGCACCGGTAAAACAAAGTGTTCGCAGAGCAACACGCTCGTGTAAACGAGAAGATTCTACCGCAACAGCCATAACCTAAAAAGGGAATTTTTAAATCTAAAAAACAAAAAAGTCACCATAGAACCAAAGAACATCATATTGGAATCATTCAGATATGCCGAAGAGACTGCCTCAGCCGGTTCAATATCTAGCAGTGGATAGGCAATAGTCGGGATTAATGCAGTCACAGGCAAAGGAAGTGTTTCGGTTACCCAGAAAAATCCTTAAAAATAAAAGTCCACACAATTTTTCTAAAAATAATTGCTGCTAGATTACCCATAACGAAGATGACATAAGCACAAGAAGCTGGCTAAAAAATAAAAAGTTACCACTCATTTATAAATATCCATTAACTCACCGGCGTTCCAATAATCAACGGAATTGGACTGAACACAATTGGAAGCAGAAAAAACATGAAGAAACGTCTCAGCGATCTCAGACGAACCATCTCTTTGATTTTGGGCGTTAACGTGTCCATGTTCTGAATTTGACCAAACTCCGAAGGGGAATCCGGCTCCTTTTTAGACATTACAATATTTATATTATTAGATTAGACCCTAAAGGTAATCTGGTTTAGAAAAAAGACAACAATGAACAAAACGGCGAAAACAAAACAAAAGGAAATTAACAGCGAAAATTTTTAAAACCTATGTAGTTGCCCTTTTATAGAAATCTCGTACTCTTGTTTGGGAACGTTGAGTCCCGCTGGTTGAGTCCCTAAGCCATATCACTCTTTGGGTTTTTAATGATTTCGAATAAACCTTTTATCTTTCGAAAGCCCTCTATATGAGGATTATTTTAGCCAACATCATTGATTTGGTCAGATAATCCTACAAAAAGTTTCATCTCAACTGGCACGTTCCGCTGTACTCAGTTGACCCCATAAATATCATAATGCCAAACAATTTTTTATTATTTTTAATCTGAAAATTATCAGTAAATCCTCTTTATTATCTCTCTTATCTCTCCAATCTTATTCTGCGGTTACTAAACTACATTTTTAATCATTTAAACTCTTCTTAGATTCAAAAACAGTTAGAATGGCGCCGGTCCAACTTTGAACACATTACGTATTACGCGTCAATTATTTTTATTTTTCTTATCATTTTGAATGTTTCCTCTATCGAATTTTTGTGTTTCCCTAAAAATGTCTATCATGTGTGGTACACTGATAAAATTATTTAATTAATTTCCAGAATATAAATTAATTTTTCCTGACACATATTATTGACTTAAATTTAGAATACATATTTTTATCTCTTTCCTTTTAAACAAAAAAAGATAAATATTTTGCTGAAACATCATTTTCTCAAGTACATTTTTATGTTTGCAGCATATTCCTACGAATTATTAAGAAAGGTTTGCCAAAAAGGAATGCATTTTTTATCAGTAAAATAATTTTATTTCTGTACCTGAAATGTTTCTAATTAACATATTAGTATGTGTATTTCCTTAATAAATAATTTATTTTTACTTTTTTCCTTCACTAAAAAATTATTTTTATAAAAAATAAAGATCTAAAATTAAAAAGACATAACTGAGATTCTTGATTTTGATTCTTGATCTTGACCAGGTTCCTAACCTTGAGTCAATTAAAAATCAAGGAACTCTAAGAAATGCCTTAATCTCGACTCTGGATCCAGGAAAATCAATGTTTGGTTTTTCCTGGGGCCGATCTCTAATGAAAATTTATTTGATAATTTTACAGGATTCTTTTAATCAACTAGATCAATTTAAAATGTCCAAAATTGATCAAGCACCTATAGAAATTAATTTACCAACTTCGAAAATTTTGTCAACTAAAATTAAAATCTTCATTCGTTTGCGATCTCTCAGATATTTTTTTACATTTCTGCTAGTTCCTATTGTTTTGGCCCCAATTCCATTGATTATTGGCACGCCAGTATTTTTTAAAATTAAATTATATTTTTAATTTAAATCTTTTTTTAGCCAGCTTCTTGTGCTTATGTAATTCTTGTAATGGGTAAAATAAAAATTTTTAAATTTAAAAAATAATTTTAAAGCTTTCTTTTGGTTAACCGAAACAATTCCTTTGCCTGTAACTTCTTTGATTCCAATATTCGCTTATCCATTACTTTCTGTTGAATCGGCGGAACAAGTTTCTTCAGTTTATCTAAGCGATTCGAATATGATTTTCTTTGGGTCTATGGTCAGGTTTTCTTTTTTTTTGGACTTTTACTTTCTTAAAAATTAAAAAAAAATTTTTTTTAATTCCCTTTAAGGTTATGGCTGTTGCGGTAGAATCTTCTCGTTTACACGAGCGTGTTGCTCTGCGAACACTTTGCTTTACCGGTGCTAATCCTCGCTTTTTAATGCTTGGATTGCAAGTTGCAACAGCTTTTATTTCTTTGTGGATGTCAAATACTTCAACTACTACGTAAAATTTTTTTTTAATTTTGTTAAAATTAATTTTTTTCAATTTCAGAATGATGGTTTGTTTTTTGTTGATTTAGTCGATTTAATTATTTCTTTAATGAAGCTGCCCTTGGTGCTTGCGCTTATTAAAGAATTGGATATGTGTGAACGCTTAGAGTTTGTTTTTCTAATTTTTTTAGAAATTTCTTTTTCTTTTCAAAAGCAATAATCCAATTCCACATGTTGCATCAAAGGATTCAATTGAAAATGTTTCTCAAGTTTTGGTCCTTTCCGATTCCAAACAACAACAACGCATTTATAAAGGTCTTTTACTTTCAATTGCTTATGCTTCTGCTATTGGTGGAATTGGTATGAAAATTTAAAATATTTTTTTCCTGTATGCTCAGAACTAGAAGGACATGAACGGTTGATTTTCCCTTGGCGAGTCAAATAGAGAACAAGAGATTTTAAGCCGTTACGGGGGAAAAATAATCGGTCATGTCCAAAACTGTGACTGGAAACTTCAATATTACCCGGAAAAGAACCAAAATTATTTTTTTAATAATTTATTTTAAAGGTACTTTAATTGGCACAGGATCAAATATTGCTATGAATAACCATTTTCAAAGGTAAATTTTGAAAAATAAATTTTTAATCAAATTTTATTTTTCAAGTATTTATGGAGATAAAAATCCCGTATCATTCTTTTCATTTATTTGTTATGCTTTACCTCAGGTTTTTTTATTAAAAATTTTTTGGAAAATTTCTTAAATTTTTTTCTTCCAGGTGCTTATTCTTTTGATAATTTGTTGGATTTGGCTACAATTTTTATTTATTGGATTTAAGTAATTTAAAATTTTTTTTGATTAAACCATTTTTTAGAAAAAATGATAAGAAAAATCAAAATGTAGATGATATGCTTTTAAATAAATATAAACAACTTGTAAGTTAGATTTAATTACGTTCGGACTTCCTATTTTGCACATTTTGTCAATTTTTGGTTTGTTGGCTCCGACCCCGAAATTAAAAAATATCGAGGCATTTTATAGTGAAGTCCGACTGTGTTTATCTTTTAAATAAATTAATTTAAGGGACCAATACGTTATGAAGAGATTACTGTTGTATTGTCATTCTTGGCTTTAATAATTCTCGTTTGATTTTTTGATGATTAATTTTCCTGTTTTTTAATTAAGTGGATGACACGTCCAATTTGGCACAAAATGTTTCGGCCAAAGTATTTTTTGGGGAAGTTAAAAAAATTTTTTATTTTTAAAGTTATGTCACTGACGGAACTTCGGCAATGTTAATTTCCATGCTGCTTTTTGTCTTGCCTGCAGAAAATCCATTTTCATCAAAGATTGTTGAACGACTAGTCGAAAACAAAAAAGATGAGCCTATTCGTACAGTAATGACTTGGAAATTAATGAGAGAAAAATTTTCATGGTCAACCCTCTTTCTGTTGGGAGGAGGATTTGCTATGGCTGATGGAGTAAAGAAAAGTGGTCTTTCTGAATTGTAAGGTTTTTATAAACAATTTTAAAAAATTATAATTTAGGCTTTGTTCGCAGCTTTCAGGAATGCAATGGTTGCCTCCTTGGACATTTATAGCCTTTTCTAGTGGAATAGTTTGCCTTTTAACGGGTATGAAATTTTAAGATTTTATAAGCTTCCAATCCTCCAGCAACCCCTCACAAAGTTTTATAGACCTGAAAATAAGCTTAAAATTATTTTGTGGGAAGAACAGACAGAATTCAGTTCATTTTTTATCTTTTAGAATTCACCAGTAATATTGCAACAGCATCTATTTTTATGTAAGAACAACTTCACTTTTTAACCGAAAATATTTAATTAATATATTTTTTAATAATTTGCTCTTTTTTAGTCCTATGGTTGCCTCAATTGCGATTGCTCAAAATATGAATCCACTTATCTATGTCTTGCCAGTATTTTTTTAATATTTTTTGAAATAAAAATAATTTTTTCTTAGGTCACCTTTGCTTCATCTTTCACATTTATGTTTCCCGCTGGCACCCCACCAAACGCGATTGTCTTCTCCGCGAAAATATTGCATGTTTCTGATATGGTTTGAAATTTTTTTTGAAAAATTTAAATTAAAAAAAAAGATTATTGGCGGATTGGTTCTAAAGATTAGTTCTTTCATTCTATGCCAAGTATTTGCTCAAACATACGCCTATTTAATTTTTGATATGGAAGGCTTTAATATCTCAATTCCACTAACACCAAATGCTCCGTAAAAGATATTGTAGATAATACTATTTAAAATAATTGGCATTTGGAAGAAGATTGAGAGTACCAGTTTTTGAAGCAGGGATGTCACGGGTTACCCGAAATCAGGACCTGAATAAATTTCCTAAAACACAACCCGAAACTTTACCCGATGTTTTTTTCAACCGTTTTCATTCGTTTTACAGGCTATTTTTAAGAGAAAAAAATTCAACGTAGAAGCGGGCGACTCTCGGTCTTTAATAGTGCCAAGTATTTAATGCTTACACTTTTACTATTGTTTATACACGATTTTTTTGTCATTCACCTCATTCTTATCATTTCTAAAAAATTTAAATCGAAAAATTGTAATAAAAAAGGATTTGTAAATAAATGTTTTTGTCTGGACATTTTGGTTCTTTTTTTGTTGTCTATTGACCAATCTTTTCGCTTAACATGTTGAAATAACTAAACTTTTTTTTCGGAAAACAGCTGGTTTTTTATTTTTTTTACGTGTAAATTTTTAATTATTCACTTATACTTTAATTAATTTTTAAACCTTTTTAGGCAAAATTTTGAACTAAAATTCGAGAAATGCTACAAAAACTTCAAAGTTGGTTAGTGAGGCAAAGAGACCAGTCAGCTGTGTCTTATAGTCGTTTTGGTCGTCCAGGTTTGCTTTTAAACATAGAAAACCCCTTTAAACATAGGACAGGATTTTGGTTTTTTCGGAAAGAATAATTTTTTTTCTTCTCTGATATTTTGGTTATTTTGCTTTAATAAAAGATTAGAGTTTCTTGATCGGGCGTTTGATGACTCATTCGATGGATTCAATTTTTAGTTCCTTTAATTAATTTTTAAAATTTTAACAATCCCAGCCTTGCCCATAAACTTGGACAAATTATGGCTAACTAACATAAGCCATATTTAACTTATGGATTTGGTTTCTTAGTTCAGGAAAAATCCACACCGTTGTTCTATTTCTTAAAAATAATTTATTTTTAGGTGATGAGGAGGAAGATAAACCACCACCTACAACAATTGTCGTTGCCCCATTTAATGAAAATGCTCCAGAATATTTTCTTTTTGGTTCTTGTCATGTTCAAAAGGCTGCAATCGTTTTTAATTTTTTTTTATTATTTTTTATCTAATTTATTTTTAAAGTATTTTGCTGCTTTTGGGATGTCAATAACAATTTTGATGTTTATTAGTACATTCTTTGAGTTTGATTGGTATCATTACAAAAGAGGTGTTGATGTTGGTGCTGTTATAGGTCTTTTTCTATATTTGGCTATTGGAGTGCTTATTCATTATTATGTGATTATTGGGGTTAAAAGACAATTATCGCGTTATTTGCTTCCGTTTATTTGTGTTTATACAATTACATGTGTGACTGAAACTTGTATGTGTATTGGACTTTTGTAGGTTTTTTTAAATTATTTTAGAGGCATTTCTTTGGGAAATTAAAATCATTGAGATTTCATCATTCTGAGGAAAAAACGTTTAAAAATAACAGACATACATATATAGTTATTTTCCAATTACGTGTAAGTTTGTTAACAATCCACATTTTGGCATTTCGGCGTCTTTTGGGGAGTTTGATATTTCGGCGTTAGGTATTCTATCATCACCTCAATTTTCTTCCTTGACCTTTGAAAATAATTTTTTTTATAAAACAGGTTTAAATTATTGGATGCCCAAGTTACTGAACCCCATCATCGTGTACACATTCAAATGGATGTTTATTATCATTCTACTACAACAACAACACCTCCATATGCAGCTATTTTGTTTGGACTATTTATTGTTCTTGCCGTTCAATTTTTAATGTTGGTTGGCGTTTTGCGTTGTCGTCAATTTCTTTCAGCAAAACAGGAACATGAAATGGCTATGAAAGTTGCTGAAATGAGTGTTTGTTTTTAATTAAATTTGGGGGTTTTTTGATAATTTATTTTGTAAATGCTTCACTGGGTGGTACACCCCAACTAACTTTGTTAAAAATTATCGAATCCGTGACGTTTTTGTATTCGATTCAGCTCGCCGAGCCGCCCTTCCCTTCAGTCCACAAGATTTTTTCTAAAATTAATTTCCCAATTTTAAAGAAAACTCAATATCCAACCATTCAAGTTGTTTTTGCTTCTTCTGGCAGCGGTACTGGACCTTTTAGAAATCCAGCACCTCAAAATGGCATTATTTTAAATCCTCCTCCCATATTTAACCCATCTTCTACTACTGCTAATAATTATTCTTCTCCAATTCCACAAATGCCTTTTCACAATAAAAATGATGATGAGTCATCAAATTCTTCACCTACAACAGCTTCAAATTCGTCTCCAATTCCTCCAACGCCTTCGCATAATAATTCAAATAAACAATCAGACGAGCCGCCAATGGAGAATATTATTATTTGAAAAAAAAATTTTTTGAGATGAGAAGAAGAGAAGGTTTTGATAAATTAAGTGAATTTTTTAACAGGTCTATTTACTTACACAATTTTTTTATTTTATAGCTTTTTTATTTATTAAATGGCCTGTATTTTAATAATACGGTCTGACCTCACTAGATACCCCCTTTACCTAAATTTAGAAAACGTTTTGGTTTGTCATTGAGATACCTCTATGCTAGCTGAAACATTTTAAAAAGCGAAAGGCAGACCACCAATCTGGAGAAAGGCACACACATCGCTCCTGCCCTATTTACATATATCTCGTTGGCCGCTTTTCTTCTATTTAGGATGCACTTAATTTTATAGGATGCGACTTTTTCAACCCCAAGGAGGTACCTAAAAGTGAGGTCCGACTATTTAAAATAAAGCATAACATTAATTCAGTTGTTGTTACAACTATATATTTTTTAAATTTTTCAAAATTATTACAATTCTTTGCTAAAATTTTTTTGCCTAAAAATAAATATAAAATATTTAAAAGCTTTTAAAATTTGATTAATATTCAATTTTATTATCTTTAATTTTTTAACTTTTATTTTATTAATTTCTAGTATTTTTATATATAAAAATGGAAGGAATGCCAAGAGCCCCAATGGTTGCTCCAGACATGAGAGTACCTTCTCAAGCATTTCCTGAACAATTAAGACCTGCTATTAAAGAGGTTTTTTTAATTTTTTTATTCTTTTATTATTTTGAAACTGATTTTAAGTACATTGCTTCGCATTTTCACGATAATCCAAATAAATATGATTCGTCACTGGATGAATTGGAACATTTACGAACGGTTTTAATTTTTCTTTTGTGTACTCAAAAGTCTAAGTTTTATTAGGTCTTGTTTATGACCTTTATTTTATCATAAAAGTGTTATTTTCAGAAGTAGGGGAATTATTCCACTAGTTGTATAGAAAAAGATTCTTAAATTTTGTTTGACCTAGCGGATAAAACTTGCTGACTTTTGAAGGAAAAGTAACCTTTTTTAAATAAATTTAATTAAAGGTTGTTAGTCATTGTCGTGCTGATGTTGAAGCTATTTGTATTGCAAAACGTTATTTTGCACAATTATCAATGATGAAAAAACGTTTTCCAATGGAGGAACATGATCCAATTTCGATTCCCTTTGCCTGGTTTTTTAAAGATTTTTTTTTGAAAATTTTCTGTTTTTTAAGGACTGACAGAGGTTTTGATTTGATGAATATTTATGAGGACGTTAATTTTGAAATGTGTTGTGTAATGTTAAATATTGGGGTGGCACATGCATTAGTTGCAGCGGATGAATCACGACTTGAAATGGATGTATGTATATAAATTTTTAATTAAGAAAATTTTTTTTGGTACCACACGTCGGCAAATGTTTTTTTGACTTCTCCCCCTTATTCTTTTCTCCTTTCATTAAATTAAAAAAATATTCGAGGATTTGTCTTTTTAGTCTTTATAAAATTTCCAGTGCATTTTTAATTTATTTTTTTTATTTTTAAATAAATTTTTATACTATTTTGAAGAATAAAATTTGCTTTAATTTTTGTATTTTTTTGAATGTTGTTTTTTAACAATAGAATTATCTTTTAAATTTTCACCTAACATTCTCCTCTCATTCAGCATGTATAAATCAACTTAAGCTTTATTAAATCTGTAAATATTCCCGGACTCTAAAGCACCTTTTTTTTATTACTCTACCTGTTTTTTCTAACGAAAATTGATGAATCATCTTTAAGTTGTTGTGTTTTTATCGATTATTTTTAACCTGATTTTTAGTCTATAATTTCTTTATATTTTCTTTAAAAAAGTTTTTTTTATAATTTTTAGATTTCTTCCTTAACCTTCACATAACCTTTAAAAACAACAGATTTGTTTCCTGAATTGTCTGACGATGTTGAAATGAAGCAAATGAGACAAACAGCAAAGCTCTCTGGACGTTATTATAAGGTTTTTAATTTCATATTTTGATTGATCAGTTCGGGTAGGAGGGTTTTTTGCCAAAAAACTTACATCCCTCTGAAACCTACACTCTAGACCACTTTAAAGACCTATTGAAAAATACCGCAATAGGTCTATTTGACAATACCGCTTGAGATTTTAAAAAATTTTCTTTTAATTTTTTAGCCTACTGGAACGAACAAACCAATAAAATGAGAAATGTCACTAAACGGCCTCGTATCGGTTTATTTGCTGGGGACAGTTGTTCTAGACCTAAAGAAGCTATTTCTCAATCATTGAGGTTTCTGATGCTGTTGGGTTTCATGATCCAACTGAATGCTTGCTTAACGATAAGGAGGCTTTGAGGAAGAGGAGTGAAGCTCCAAGACTTATTGGTAAATAAATTTTCGAAAATTTTGGCGAAATGTGTTTTTGACATTTTGAATTTTTGACATTTTGAAAATTTTTTTCAAATTTTAATTTTTTCCAGCTGTTCTCTCACCAAAGGATTCAGAATCAGCCAATTCTGTTGCCCAAGCACTTAAACCTTACAATCTACCAATTGCAGCATTCAGCTCCTCTTCAGCACAAGCTTTGTTAGATCAAGGAGTTACTGGGTTTATTAGCACAGCTCCTTTTTTATTTGATTATGTCCAGACGTTGGTTGAGCTACTTAAATTAATTGGAAATTCTAATTTGGTAAATTTTTGAAATTTTTTCAAAAAAATTTTTATTTCAGGTATCAATAGTTGACAACAACGAGGATTATTCAATTACCGATAAATTTATAGAAATAATTAGTGTTGATCATCCAAATATTATAAATATATTAAATCATAGTGATGCACAAATTATAGTGAGGAATTTTTTTTAATTTTAGGAGAAAATTGGGGATAAAAAGAAAAGATTTTTGAAGACAGAAAATTAGGAAGAGGAGGTGGGATCAAATGTCACCTCTTTCTATTTTTTTTGTTTTTCAGAGGTTTTCTCGTTTCTTTTATTTTTAGAAAAATCATAGGTCACTAAACTTCCCTAAATTTTGCTAAAATATTCTTTAAAAAGGCTACGTTAAATCAAAAAAATGAAGTTGAGATCAAATGTCACCTCACTTTTTAATTTTCTTTTTTAAAGGTTTCTTTGGTCAACAAAGATATTTTGGCAACTATTTTTAATTTAAATAAAGAATTTAATTCAATTGCAAAACTTTGGGTTAGTATAGATTGGCCTAACCATAATAATGGAGAAGGAGAAGACGAGGAAACTCTTGAATTTATTAATCAACAAAATGCCAATTTTGTTTTTGATAATTCTAAATCTAAATTAAAGGTTTTATATTTTTATTTTTAAAGTTGACTCGAAAAATCTAGAAAAAAATTTTTTTTCAAAAAAAAATTAATAAAATTTTCATTTCGTCACTGAGTACAAATAATGTCCTGTTTCAGTTTCGTGTAGCCCGTGACATCCCTTTTAGACAATTACCCGTTCTCGAATGAAGTTCAAAAATATTATTTTCTAGGTGACATGTGATACAATGGAGTAGCAACTAATTCATCTTCAACTCAACCAACTTCAACTCAACATTATATACACAAACCTCTTTCTTAACCTTTGGGGGCGGGAGTAATTTCGGACAGAACTTGCCAATTATTTAACCTTATAGTCCTTTTAAATAATGTTTTTCAGTACTTCGTCAACATCTTCTCAACATGCTTCACTTCCTGGCTAAATTTTATGCCGTGGCGGTTTCAAGACTCTTCCTGGCTAAATTTTATGCCGTGGCGGTTTCAAGACTCTTCCTGGCTAAATTTTATGCCGTGGCGGTTTCAAGACTCTTCCTGGCTAAATTTTATGCCGTGGCGGTTTCAAGACTCTTCCTGGCTAAATTTTATGCCGTGGCGGTTTCAAGACTCTTCCTGGCTAAATTTTATGCCGTGGCGGTTTCAAGACTCTTCCTGGCTAAATTTTATGCCGTGGCGGTGTTAATTCACTTCCTGGCTAAATTTTATGCCGTGGCGGTTTCAAGACTCTTCCTGGCTAAATTTTATGCCGTGGCGGTTTCAAGACTCTTCCTGGCTAAATTTTATGCCGTGGCGGTTTCAAGACTCTTCCTGGCTAAATTTTATGCCGTGGCGGTTTCAAGACTCTTCCTGGCTAAATTTTATGCCGTGGCGGTTTCAAGACTCTTCCTGGCTAAATTTTATGCCGTGGCGGTTTCAAGACTCTTCCTGGCTAAATTTTATGCCGTGGAAGTGGAGCATCAACTCAACAACATCTCCAACTCAGCAACATTAACCAACTTCTTCAACTCAACAGCATCAACTCAACCAACTTCAACTCAACAGCATCAACTCAACCAACCAACTCAACAGCATCAACTCAACCAACTTCAACTCAACAGCATCAACTCAACCAACTTCAACTCAACAGCATCAACTCAACCAACTTCAACTCAACAGCATCAACTCAACCAACTACTTCAACTCAGCAACATCTTCATTCAACAACAACTTCAACTCAACAACAGTTTGTTTTATATTTTTTATATATCGCAAGTTTTGTCTGAAAATGTCATGGGCGTTGAATTATCCTGACCCACCCAATCACACCGTGAGACTCCTTGTTTTCCTTGTTTCCCACTTTTGAAAGGAGGTTTCTCTTCCATAACACACTAGATGATCATCAACCATAAGCGACAAACAACAAGATGCAATGATTGAATTGGCAACATCTCAAAACGGCAATTCCCAAACTTGGAGTTTCTTAACCAACATAAATTCCAAACCTTTTAGTTTCTTTAACAATTTTTTTTCAGTTTAAAGATTGACCGCCATGTGCTGAATTGGACATCTTGGATGAGATGATGAAAAAGTTTTTTTTTATTTTACTTTGTTTATTAGGGTTGGTATTAGTCTAGGTCAGGTTTCTGTTTTGTTTTCTAAAAGAAGTAACCCAAGTTTAAAGAAAACAAGAGTGTTCGTGGTTAAGTCGGTAGTGTCCTTGGTTTTTCTCATGGGCGGTCTAAGGTTCGATTCCTTACAGGGCCTACGGTTTTGTTTTTACAGATGTTTATATTTATTTTATATAAAACAAGGTTAAGACATTAAAAGCATTTTTGGAATAATTGGGCCAGTTTTTTACGCAAAACGGACCTAACTTCTTCAAAATTCGTGAGTAAAAAAATTCGTGAGTCCTCTTTCTATGAGAGGAGGTACCTAAAAGTGAGGTCCGACTATTTAAAATAAAGCATAACATTAATTCAGTTGTTGTTACAACTATATATTTTTAAAATTTTTCAAAATTATTACAATTCTTTGCTAAAATTTTTTTGCCTAAAAATAAATATAAAATATTTAAAAGCTTTTAAAATTTGATTAATATTCAATTTTATTATCTTTAATTTTTTAACTTTTATTTTATTAATTTCTAGTATTTTTATATATAAAAATGGAAGGAATGCCAAGAGCCCCAATGGTTGCTCCAGACATGAGAGTACCTTCTCAAGCATTTCCTGAACAATTAAGATCTGCTATTAAAGAGGTTTTTTTAATTTTTTTTATTCTTTTATTATTTTGAAACTGATTTTAAGTACATTGCTTCGCATTTTCACGATAATCCAAATAAATATGATTCGTCACTGGATGAATTGGAACATTTACGAACGGTTTTAATTTTTCTTTTGTGTACTCAAAAGTCTAAGTTTTATTGGCAAGTCATACGACTTTTTTTCAGAAGTATGGGAATTATTCCACTAGTATAGAAAAAGATTCTTAAATTTTGTTTGACCTAGCGGATAAAACTTGCTGACTTTTGAAGGAAAAGTAACCTTTTTTAAATAAATTTAATTAAAGGTTGTTAGTCATTGTCGTGCTGATGTTGAAGCTATTTGTATTGCAAAACGTTATTTTGCACAATTATCAATGATGAAAAAACGTTTTCCAATGGAGGAACATGATCCAATTTCGATTCCCTTTGCCTGGTTTTTTAAAGATTTTTTTTTGAAAATTTTCTGTTTTTTAAGGACTGACAGAGGTTTTGATTTGATGAATATTTATGAGGACGTTAATTTTGAAATGTGTTGTGTAATGTTAAATATTGGGGTGGCACATGCATTAGTTGCAGCGGATGAATCACGACTTGAAATGGATGTATGTATATAAATTTTTAATTAAGAAAATTTTTTTTGGTACCACACGTCGGCAAATGTTTTTTTGACTTCTCCCCCTTATTCTTTTCTCCTTTCATTAAATTAAAAAAATATTCAAGGATTTGTGGACGTGTGGGGGTATAACAAGATAGTAAAAGAATATTTTTTAAGAGTATCAAAAATGCTTTTATGCATTTTCAATGGGCTTCTTGGCCGCTACAATATTTGAGAGATCATATGGGGGCTTCACGTTTTACTCTCAGCGATTTTGAATCTCCTTATTTGACGTTTTATTTAAATATATTTTTGGTTTGTTTTTGTAAGGAAATATTTTTTTTAATAAAATTTTTAAAGGCTCAGGCACAAGAATGTATGTTAGAAAAATCAATGATAGATCATCGAAAGCCTGTCGTTATTGCTCGTGTTGCACTTCAAACACATGTAATGTATCGAAATTGTGAGGCTTATTTGAAGGCTTCAGGGATTTCTGATTTACTGTCTTCAAGCAAATATTCGGTTTAAAAATTTATTTTTAACCTAGGGTTGGACACAAACGGTTATTTAAGCCAGAACTGAACCGTTAACCTGTGTCCTTGGCGAATCAACGGGAACCTAAAATCGGCGATAATCTTGAACCGGTGACCAAAACCGCCCAGTTTCGGTTCTAAAAAACACCACTAAAAATGGAGGAACCGGTCGTGCCCAACCTCATTTTAAACAAAAATGATAGCTTTTTTTAAAGGAATTAGAACGTTTTTGTACCACAAAATCATTTTTATATTCTGCCCTCTACAATTATTACTTGGGACAGCAAGCTGAAGATGAGAAGCAGTCAGGAACACGTTTATTTTATTTTTCGCGTGCTTTGGATTTGATAAAATTAGCACAAAAAGCTGTTGAAAAAGAAAAGAAAAAGCAACAACTTGGAGAAACTGTGCAATTTGCTTTTGATGTTATTTTACTTTGGTAAAAATTTTTTTAAATACTTTTTTGAATTTCGGTACTTGTGAAGAAAGTGTCCGTTTATTTTGGGTATTTCTTGTAGAATTTACCTAACAGCTCCTAATCCCCCTAACTGACTCGAACTCTTCGGTCCGAAATCAAGGAAAATTTTTAGAAACCCCGATCCCAGACCCGACTTTGTTCTCAAACCATGACATCTCTGCTCCCTATGACTACAAAAATGTTCTTTGATTATTATATTGAAAAATTATTTTTTTAAGTGAAGAAAATGCTCGTAAAGAAAATAATTTTATTTATCACGAAAGAATTCCACAAGAAGAAGAATTAACAAAATATGAAGGTGTAATGATGGTTAAACCTTTAAGTTTTGATCCTTGTGATCCTTCTATTGCTGGTGATGATCTATTTCGTGAATTACTTCCAAATGATGTAGTCAAAACAATTTCATTGTATAGCGAAGAAAAAAATAAATTTAAAAGAGAAATACTTGATTTAGTTGCACAAAAGGATTCGGAATTGGAGTACGTAAAAGAGATAATTTGGTTAAGTGGATTAAATGTTAAGATTATATTAAAATAGTGGAGGGTTCGAATCCTTTCAGCTCAAAACTTTATTTTCTTTTATAAATTTTGTAAAATCTGTCTTTAGGAATAATTCTTTTTTGGTTTAAAAATTACTAAAAAAATTTTTTAACGTTAAATTTTTGTAGAAATTACTTAATTTCAATGAAGTTTGATCAATTGGAATTGGATAGACCTTCTGAAATGGTTCGACTACCAGATGAACTTCTAACTGCTAGTGCAGCTTTGGCAGCACAGCCTGATCTTTTCTGTGATTTACTTGACAATTTTCAAAGTTTTTTTTAAATTTTTAATAAATAAATTGAAGAAATTTTTTTGTAGAAGTTTCTTCATTAGCTACAGAATCAGAAACAAAATTATCAGAATTAAAACAAAGGATGGGAAAAGTAACAGATTCATTTTTTACAAATGACCAAGGATTTATTGCTATAAATCGCAAATTGGATGAACTTACTAAACATGAAGCACAAGCAAAGTTTTTCTTTTTTTTAAATAATTTTTGCAATAAATTTTCTTTTAAGAGAAAATAATACAGAACTTCAGAGAGCAATGGCTACACATTCTAGTAATTTAAAAATGCTTAGTATTCCTTTACCCGAATTGACAAGGAAAATTTGTGGGGATTTTACAAATCCAGGTTTTTAATAAAAATATTTTTTATTAAAGAATTATTTAGGATTTTTGGTTTATGTCATGTCACATAAGTGTGTTATTTTGAGGTTTTTAATATTCTCCCAGCGGCTTTAGACCCTGTCGCATGACCTAAACCAGAAGCAAAATTTTAATTTTAAAAAATCCAATTTTTAAATTTTAGGCGACTCTCCAGAAGGCAAAGAACTTCGTCGTGTTATTGATAAGGTCGACGAAATGCGTTCCCAACGTTGTACTTTAATTAAACAATTACGTGATGATTTGGAAATGGATGATATTACAAAGAGGGCATTAACTGAAAGAGAATTAGATTCAAAACAATTATTTGAAAATGAACTACTAAAACATAAAAAATTGAAAGAATTGATTGAACAAAATTTGCGTGCACAAACATTTATATTGAAATCTTTGACTGAGAAGAATGCAAATTTTGCTGATTGTAGGAGGCAAATTTTGGAAGCAAATGAAAGGTTTTTAAAATTAAATTTTCTTTTAATAATTTAGAAATGAGTTTACCTCTGAAGACCTCCTACTAAATGCGTATCTGAAGACCTACAACTTTTGAAAGGGAATATTGATGGGATTTCGATGAATTTGGTGTGATTGAAGGGAATTGAGATCTCTCTACTCACCCCAGGTTGCAGTACACACTCACCTTTAATCCCTCGATATTCGCTTTCAAAAGTTACAGGTCTTCAGAATTGATCTCAAAAATTTTAATTTAGCAATTTAAAAAAAAATTTTTTTAAGTCGTGCATTGCAATCTCTTACATTAGTGACTGCTTATCAAACATTTATTGATATTGTTGAAAAAACAAATAAAGCATTAGAATTTTATGATCAATTGTTAAAAGTATTAATGGCTTTGGAACGTGGTGTAAAGAACATTGAAGAAATTAGTTTTGTTTTTTAAAGATTTTTTAATAAAAAATTTTTATTTTCTCTTAAAGATAATCAAATCACACTTGAAAAAGAGAAAAAACGCCAAGCCGAAGATTCGAGGCGACGGGCAGAAATGGCTGCACATGAAGAGAAATTGAGAAAGGAAGAAGCTGCAAGGGAAGCTGCGCGTACAATAAATGAATTCCGTTTTAATCGAGTTTAAAAATGTATAAAAAGGATTTCTATTTACATTTAATGTGAATAAACACCTAAATTTTTAACATAAAAATATACTAATTTGTTGATTTTTAATAGATTTTTTCGAAAATTACTAATTTTACATTATTTTAAGGGGCCAATTTTTCTATCAATTTTCCGGTATTATAGCATTATCCCCAATTCTTCTTTCCTTCCCTTTCTCCTTTTTTAATGGTAAAAATAGTTTGAATACGAGTCCTCACTCTGAATCAGCGACCCTGAATTGGCTTCTTTAAATCAATATTATAGGAATTATTCTCCGGGTGCTGCATCTTTTTCATAATTGGACTGACCTGATCTGATCACTCTACAAAAAGTTATCACTCCCGCAAAATCCCGCAAATCGAAAAAAGTGCGGGAGCGGGATCCCGCAAAATCTAAATGACACATCAAAAATCGATTATTGATTTTTGGGATGAAGTGTCATTTACTCTTAATGTTTTGCATTATGCCAAATAGCGCAAATTTTTTAATTCTGAAACAAATATTCTTTTACGGTAAAAAGTTATAGCGGTTT
The DNA here is from genome assembly GCA_036172945.1 of Meloidogyne incognita. Lineage (NCBI taxonomy): Eukaryota > Metazoa > Nematoda > Chromadorea > Rhabditida > Meloidogynidae > Meloidogyne > Meloidogyne incognita. The sequence goes on along the minus strand of JARQAC010000006.1, from coordinate 136,552 downwards.
TATTGCCAACTTATGGATTTCTAGTTTTTAATTAGAAATTTGTTCTATTAAATTTAAAATAAAAGTGTAAGCAAAAATGTCAAAAAATTGGATCTCTATACACTGGCATTGTTTTAGAAAAAAAATTAAGGCAAGTTAACCTTAAGTCATGTTGTTCTCAAAGAATGAAATGCAACCAGAAGATAATAAGAGGTAAAAGGTACCTCAAGAAAGTAAAAAATGAGCACACATTTATCGTGAATAGTTTAAGTGTCTTTAAAATTAACGTACTAAGGAAAATTTAAAAAAAACAAAGAGACTTGAGAAAGGCTACAAAAAAATAAAAACAAGGTTGCCGACTTTAGATTTTTTCTAACCAAAACATTTTTATTTCGATTCAAGGCAATCTTGTTTTAAAATACAGATATTCGAAATTAAACGTTGATTATTTAAGAATTAAATTTTTTTAAAGTACAAAAAGAAATTCGAAAAATATTTAAAAAAATCAACGTCTTTTTGTAATGTAACAGACGTATAAAATAAAAAATTTAGAAAAAAAATTGTCAAACAATAAAGCTAAAAATCAATTATTTAAAAAAATTATTTAGTTAAAATTAAATTTATTTTCTAGCTTGTTTTCGAACCTGTAATGATGGCGATTCATCGTCGTCTTCTTCTTCTTCAGGGAAACTTTGAATACGACTACGCCTTCGACTTTCTAATATATTAATTTTCCAATTATAAAAATATTAATTAATTTGTGTTGTTAAGTGATTATTTTTGTGTTGTTTTTTTTAATTATTAATTTTCTATGTTAGTTATAGCGTAAAAAGTATATGTGCAAATATGTTTAAAGAATTTTTAATTTTTAATTCTTGGGTATTGGACGATAAATTTAGGTGAGAAACATGATTTATGTTGAGGACTTTGCCTATATTCTTGACCTTGAGTCAAGAAAGGTTTAAGGAACACTGAAAAATGCATTGATCTTAACTCTGGATCCAAGAAAATCAAGGTGTGGATTCAGATCGAGGCGAATCCCCAATATTAATGAAACTATTTCAGAATCCCAAAAAATGTATTCAATAAACAATTTGCACATTTATATATATTTTCCCTAAAAAATTCCTAATAATTTTTAAGCTTTTTTATTAATGACCATTTCCTATGGTCGTTGTTGTTGTTGATGTCGATGTTGGTCCTCCTTGAGTTGATGTCAATGTTGGACCTGATGTTGATGATGTTGGTCCTGCTTGTTGTGTAGTCGTTTCGACATTACTCGGTGAAGTTGTTGATGCTCCTTCCGTTTCTTCTGAAGCTTGTTCAAGTTCTTTTTTCTCTTTCATTATTCGACTCATTCTTGTAGCAACAGCAGCAGCTACAGCGGCACCACGACCTTCAAAAATAACAAATAAATTAGTTTAAAAAATAAAAAAAATTCTCATACCACTTCCATCTTCGCTAAGTGCCAAAACAATCTTTAAAAAAATTTTAAATTAAAAAATTAAAAGGAATTAAAAAATAAACCTTCCATCCATTCAATTGTCCATCAAGTAATTCGTGTATTTTTATATTTAATAAGTGTTCAAAATTTGGATGAAAACGAAAAACAGAACCATCAACACCAACTGTCATTTCTGGACTTTCACCTCTTTCATTCTTGACAGCAACTTTTCTGGATATTACACGTTTTAAGAGTGAAGCTATTCCACAAGCACATAAATGCGCAGCACGTGTGCTAACCATTGAACAAACATAAGCAATATTTGCACAATCACCAGCGGAAAGGTCATCAACACCTTAAAATTTAATAATAAAAATTAACAAAACAAGGAAATATTGAATTTTCTTCCAGTATAAATTTCATGTTCTTTTAATTAGGATGCAACCAAATAGCAACGGGGAAAGGGAAGATATATAGAAAGGAAAATGGCAAAGGACGAAGCAGTATTTACTCTAGGTGTTGGGTCCTTTTCCTTTTTTAAACCTTACCTGATTTAAATAAATCATTATTCAATCAAAAACCTTGATGGGAGGATTATTTTAGTTGATCGGATTACTTTATCAGATCTCTCTACAAACAGTTATAGTCAAAAATAATCGAAAATCACGATTGCACCAGCAGTAACTTTTGTAGTGTACAAATCCGGTTATTAAAATAATCCGGCTAGCTAAAATAATCCTAACATCCAGAGCTTTCAATTGTGTTTAAATCGGTTAAGAATAAAAAAAAGTTATGATCCAAAATATGGCCTCGAATCGAATCGGCGCTATTAGATCGGCCTATACCCAAGGGAAAAAAGTCTTCAAAAAGACCTAAAAATACCCTTTTCCAACAGCAATTCATTAATTTTTCCAAATGGACTAGCATCATCCTTTACAAATCTAAAAAACAAAAATTAAAAATATTTTTAGAAAAATTTAAAAAAATACCCTTCAATATCAGAAACCAATTTAGTTGGAATAAATCCAGGTTGAGAAATATCATCAATAGGAAGGGTGGTAATCAAGCCTCTTCTTGTAAGGTCTTCAAGTACAAGTCGAACAAGTTCTCCCTTCAAAATAATTTTTTTTAATTTTTTTAAAATTTTAAGTACCAAATACATTCCAGAAATTGTTTTTTCAAATCGTTGTCTTCCTGGATTTATGCTGTTTTCATCCAATTGTGTGTCATAAATTGTAAGGAAATCGGCGAGTGCCCCATCATCTCCAAATCCACCCCATTCAGTGTTTACACACATTTCGTTTGGAAGACCATCTATTTTTTACAAATTTATTTAAACATAGATTTAAGAAAAAAACCTTTTTCTGGAAAAACTTTTCCTTGCAATTTGTATATTTTGTCAAGCGATTCCATATAAGCAGCATTACAACCTTAAAATAAAACTCAAAAATTTCTTTAATTTTACATACCAGTCCCAACGATAACACCAATATAGCAATGCTCCTTAAAGAATGAACAGGCAAGCATTGTTCCTGCAAAAGAAATTTTTTTTAAAAAAGTAGCCAAATTTTAACCAGTTGTATCATTAAGGACAGCAACAACATCAACGTCGATATCACCTCGGCGTTGACAAGCTTCACGAAGCATTTGAACAACATCATTACCTACAACGCCTGAGGCCTAAAAATTAAATTTTATTTATCAAAATATAAAGACAACAAACATTAAATCCCTTTGTCCAGTTGACTAAAATAGCAGAAGTAAGCCCTTCTTGTTGACAGGGAAAAGAAAATGTAAAGCCAAGAGGCAACTTCGTTTCAAGTTTAGTCAGTTCAAAATCCTCCACGAATTTGGCCAAACAAGCGGCAATGTGATCGAAAAGCTTAACAATAAAATTAATTAATGAAAATTCTATATCATAGTATAAAGTAAGAAGGACAGAAGAAGCAGCAAACACTTAAATTTTAAAATTTCCCTGTCTTATTTGATACTCAATGCCCTTCAATTTAAAGAGCAACTTCAAGTTAAAATTTAAAAAAAATTTTTTTAACTAACCTCAACACCAGTCCCTTTCATCACTTTATCAGGAATTCGATAAATTTTGCTCTGCATAGAAGAATGCTTTTCTCCTTTAAGTTCTATCAACAAAACTCGAAAGTTAGTACCACCCAAGTCGAGAGCCAAAAATTTTCCACGTTCCTGACCAACAGAAACGTCACGAATATAGGCTGGCAACATCTTTACTGTTGCTTGTCTTGCTAAATTTATACAAAATTAGAATTAAAAATGACAAAAACCAGTTTCTGAACGTAGCCCTTCATCGTAATGAGCATCCATACGAGCCATAATCTCTACAAGTTGTTCATGAGTGATGTTAAAGCAACTACAAGCTTCTTGTACCTAAAAAAGAAGAAATAACGCTTCAAAAAATTTCAGAAAAGAAACCGTTTTTGCACGAGAAAATGAATTAAGATTTTCATCCTGGAGTGAAGCGATTCGTTCGACTGAATGAGTCGATGTAATTGAAGTAGAGGATGATTGACGACCACGTTGACGAAAATTATCTCGTCTCGCCATTAGAATTGCTTGTTCTAAAAATAAATGATATAAAAATGTTAGCCTATCTGGGTATTAGCAGAAATCGAAATTTTTTGTCTAAAGGAATATTGACCGTTGTCCATTCGCTCTTTTAGAAAAGAGGGAGAAAAGGGGACAAAGCAGACAAAAGGAGTTTCTATGACCACAGCAGCCCAATGGTCAGTCCTTTTCCCTCTTTAGCTTGAGAGAGTATCTAACAAACAACATAGGCACACTAAAAGTCATAAATGCCGCTAGAAAAAACTACAGCCAAAAAAGGAAATAGCAATTCAATTTTTAAAATATTCAATTAAAAATAAAAACCGTTTGATGGTTGTTCTGAAGGCGAACGCTGTTCTGAAGGAGAACGCAGTTGAATGCTTACTGATGAGCTCTTGTCTAAATTGTTAAACAAATAAACTGAAAAACTGACAATTAGAAATGAGTGGTTACTGCTCCATTTTCTTCCTGTTGCCTAAGGCAATATGAGCGTGAAAAAATATTTTTTGGCATGGCCGTTATAAAAATTGATACATGTATACCTTAGGCAACATTAAAATAAAAGTTCTATTCTTCCTCATTTCAGAGTGTCGGAAAATTATTAAAAAGAAAACCGTTTGTTGTTTGGTCAGAAGGCGGAGATTGCTGTTGAACTGAAGGCGTTGTCCCACTAGATTTTTCGGAAGGCGTTGATTTACTAGATTTTCCGGATGGGGTGGATTGTTGAACTGAAGGTGATTTATTAGACTTATCAGAAGGTGTCGATTGTTGAGCAGGTGTTGTTGATTTATTAGATTTTTCGGAAGGCGTAGATTGTCGAATAGAAGGAGATGACTGAACGACGGGTGGTGAGCCCGAAGTTTGTGATGAGCTTTTCTTTTCCATTAATTAGTAGTAATTAGAAGTTAGTTTCTGAAAAAAGTAAATTAAAATGAATAAAGATTCTAAATTGGAATCAGGAAAATGTAACTAACACTACATTAGCAAAAAACCTTAAATTAGAAGAATTTTTTGATTTAGTAAATTTTTACATTTAGATAATAACATTTTAAAAAATTATCATTTGACACACGGCTAAGAAAATTGGTAATCAGACAGTTAGATAATAAATAATTGGGTAAAGGACGATTGGGTAGTGATTTCCGTAAGGTATTTCTGATAAAAACTAGTTTATTACCCAATTGTCCGCTGCCTAGTTGTCCTATAGCCAAATAGTATAGCTGCCCAATTGTCGTTCCACCTTTGACAACAAATCGGACACTTCAGTCCCTAGCAAATTAATCCAAACGTTAGAGTAACATAGGACGAGCTAGACGCGTGCGTCAACTGAGCGGACGTGGCGTAGTCGTTTAATAAAAATTTTTTGTCTATGACGTTTCTATGTCATACATCTTCGGCGTTTTTATTTTGCCGGTTAAATTCTTTACCCTCTTTTTCGTGTTCCCACATATTCATTTTTGCGTTTCTAGTAAAAAGAATGGCACGTTTCAGCTGCGTGTTTTTCTTGTAAGAGAATAAAAATCGATTTTTCTTTTATTTTTTAGTGATTCCGCCTAAACATCAACTTCAATTTCTCATAATTCAATAAATTTAAAAATTTCAAAAAATGGCTGGGTTTTTGATGAAACAGATGGTTGGGAATAAACTTGATGAAGTCACAGGCGGTTTGAATCGGTTAGGTGGAGATGATGAGAACAAAACTTTGGAAGGAGATGATCCTGAAGTATTTTTTAAAAATTACTTAAATAAAATAATTATTAAAGGTAATAGCAGCCAGACAAGAGATGGAAGAACGCCGCAAAGAAAAACACCGTAAAATGGAATTGGAACGAGAGAAAATGCGTGACCAAATACGAAACAAGTACAGTCTCCACAAAAAGGTTAGAAAATCGCGCGTTTTAAACCCTATATTAAAATTTGAAGGATGACGCGTTTGGCGGAGGTTCTTCGCTTGGAATTGATGGGCGAGTTGGACCAGCACATAAAACACCTGACCAATTAGCGGCGGAAATGGCGGCAGAAGAGGATTCGATAATAGGACAACTTGGATTGACTGAACATGTTGAGGTTTTTAGAGTTAAATTTACCAAATTACTTTCAAATAATTTTTAGAAGGCAAAAACAGCAGTAAACACAGCATTCGACACTTTCAAAGGATTTTTTGGGAAGTAAAAAAGCAATATATAAATTGGTATATCTGTAAAGACTAAACAACGATTCTCATATTTTTTGGCTCTCGAACAGTTTATGCGTTCAATCATACCTTTTCGTGTTTACTCAAAATTTTTAAGTCCACGCGAATTTCCATGCGTCCATTTAAAATTATTTTAATCCCAATATTTATTGTTTGGACGTACAAACTGGACAAGAGCCTTTTTTAAACTCCAGTCAGTAGATTCCTTTTTCTAAATCATTCCACTTTTTGATTAAAAATACAAAAATTCTCTTTTAAAATATGATAGCCATTTTTTTTTAATTCAAAAAATAAATATTTACCATATGTTTAGGTTAACTATTTAAATAAAAAAATTTAAAAATTGTACATTCAAAAGTAGGCACAATGTAAACAAAAGATAAATTTAAATATATTAAGACAAGAATTTCGGGAAAAGAAGAATAAAACAAACCGATAAACTATAATATTATGTACTATAAAACGTTAAAATGAAAGAGGCTCGAATATATAAATATGGGAAAAACAACAGAGAAATGCAATCGTTAGTGTAGGACACTTATGTATCCAAAAAATGTTGCGGCCAATTTAGACCCGATTACAACAATAAGCAGAGGAATTTATGTTAGGTGTTATAGAGATCAGAGGTGTGCCAATTCACCCTTGCCAAATTTCGCCTTTTTAAAATCTGTTTTTGGCACACCCCTGATAGAAATGAAACAAAAATCTCACAAAATTTTATTTTTCGACCCACCTGTTTTTAGTTGGAAGGGGTCATTCCTCCGCGTCTTTTCTTCTTTCGTCTTCATCATCATCCCCATCAATAGATGATTTTGTACAAGATTCATTATCATCAATTAAAAGGGCTGTAGTATCAAGTTTTGAAGATCCTCCTGATCTACGATGCATTACAAGAAGTTTTCGACGATATTGTGGTAATGAAAAATTGAGAATAAGTGCAAAAACAACTAAAAGTGCACCACAAAGGAATGGTGGACCTGGAACAGGGCCCTGAAAAAATAGAAAAAAAATAAATTTAAAAAATATTTGTATACCCCAGTTCTGAGTGTTATTCTATCCAAAGAATTATTTTGTGCTGTTGAGGCACTTATTGATGGTTTATTGTTATCAGGAATTAAAGGTGATTGAAATCGAATATTCGGTACTGGAAATTGAGGACCAACACCAATATGTCCAGCACTTTCATCATCTGATGTCAAATCCATTCCAAACGCATAAAAAATAAGGCCGAAGACTGCTGGGCCCAATCCTTGACAAAGACCGCGGATACCTGAAAAATATGTTATTAAGTGACCTGAAGATTAAAAACCGCTAAGAATTCCTTGAACAGTTCCCTGCAACTCTTTATTTGTCTGTAACGAAACAAAAGCAGAAATTGCTGGGTAAGTCATTTGAGAAAATGCAGCAAACAATCCAGCTCCCCACATTCTTTATAAAATAAAAATGAGAAAATATTAAAAAAAAAATTTCTTACATCCAATGTGCAGAACCAACACCATACCAAACTAACTGGACAAATTGAAAAATTAATCCAAGTGTTATAGCCGACTGAAAAATATTTTTGAAATTAAAAAAGAAAAATTTCAAACCTTAGGACCAGCTTTTTGAGTAATTAATAAAAGAATTCCTGTTTGACTAAGGACAGAAAGAACACCAACAAATGCAATAAAAAGAGCGACAGACTCAGCAGAAAAACCAACAACCTTTAAAAAAATTTTTTTTTAATATTATAAAAATTCTTAACCAATCTCAAGTAGACAAAAAAGCATGAAAATTGTCCAGCTTCTGGTAAATATGACAAAAAAGTAATTGCAGATAATCTCAAAATTGTTTGTTCATCCCGAAGAAAACGTAAAATAATAAAAGGATTTGCAGAGAATCCATTACTATTGATTCCTTCAATTACAGTTTGCGGCTGTTTTCTAGATTCTGGAACACAACAAAGAATAAATAAAAGATCTAAAATTGCAATTAATGTAGCCAAGAGAACAACAACATCATCAGAGTATATTCGACTTAAATAAGCGCCCAAAGCCTTTAAAAAATTAAAAAACTATTAGAAAAATTTGTTAGGTAATCTTCTAGTTTACTAGTCACTAGAAAAAAATTAGCAGGAAGTGCTCTTTCGATATCTTTGAGTTTTGCAACTAACATAAGTAAGTATTATAATCGAGTTTGTCGAGTTCAAGGATCTAACTATCCATTCGATTTGACCTCAGTAAACAAGAAGATTACCATTTTTAAAAATTTACTGGTGATGTAACAAGAGAAGCAGCAAAAGTCGCAGAAACTAAACCACAAGCAGTTGTTCTTTCATTAGGTTCAGTTATATCAGCTACATAAGCAAGTACAACACTAAAAGTTACAGAGAAGAGGCCACTAAATGTGAAGAGAGTAAAATACCACCTTTAATTTTGAGAGATGTTTTTTAAATAAAAACTAATAAAAAAATACCATGGCGAGATTTTAAGGCAGGGAATTGGCATACACGTAAAAAACACTGTAAGCAACAAAAAAGGTTTTCTACCACAAACATCAGAAAGGGCGCCAACCAAAGGTGAAGAAATAAAAGAGAGAATGCCCTGAAAAAATTTTACTAGGGTTGCACCTCGACCCCCAACAATTTTAACCAAAAACCGATCCCGAACTATTAGACCCCGAAGGGTCGGGGTGCAATCCTAATTTTTCCGCAAAAAATTTATTAAAAAATGAAAAAACCTTTAAACCCATAATAAGCCCATTCATAAGAAATTTGTTTGAAGGAAATGTTTCAGCAAGAACCTTTAAAAACAAAAAATAAATTTCAAAGATTAATTTAAAATTATACACTAATCACAGGCACAGTCAAAAGACCCCAAGAAAAATATTCTAAAAATATTATAAAAAGTGCATGAACAAGTCCAGCTTCTGAAGGCCGCTTTGCACTCATTGAGCTTAAAGTTGGAGTTGAAGAGCGAAAACGTCGTTTACAACAAATTGCAGAAGAAATTGAACGTGTACGTCTACCCATACTTTAAAAAACGAAAAAATTGTCATATAATTATATAAAAATTTTATATACACACCTATTTTGTCATGTATAAATTTAGGGGTCGGGAACAACAAAAGAATAAAGCAGGTTTTCACATTAGCTCTCGAGAGCACTAGAAAAAATGTTCCTGTCCAATACTCCCATCTTTTTATTTGTTAATAATTTTCGCTTAAGATCCACCCAAACCCGAGACCCAACGGATCCGATTAAATATGGTTTTAAGGTTTTTATTTTATAAATTTTAAATAAAATATAAACCTTTTAAAAAATGCACAAAAACATTTTGCTGACATAAAAATTTAAACAAATTTTAACAAATATTATCCTTCATCTGTTAATTTTAACAAAATCCAGCAAAAATAAAAATAGGTAGCAAATTTGATCAATCTTTTAATTGTTGTAGCTAACTTTAAAAACTGGAAAAAAATGTTAAATTAAAAAAAACTTTGCAAAGAATTAAACAAAATTAAATAAACGTATGACACGTGCTCTTTATAAAATTATTAAAAAGTCGCGCATCTCTCCCTAAAATTTATTTTTCACCTTCTTAAATATTAAAAGAACCCAATGAAAAATATATAAAAACGGTTTACTAACCTTTCGTCACACAAACTTTTTGACACCAAAACTTTTCGTCACTTTTAATTGCCAGCTAAATAAATAAACAACTTTTTTTATTGACAAAAAATGCCTTGTTAATTATTATGTCTATTACAGAAATATCAAAAAATAATACAAAATATTTATAAAATAAAAATTATCAACTACAAAAAATATTTATTTATAAAAGCGAACCAATAATTAAAAAATTGTGAAAAATGAAAAAAAAACAAAGAGTTTCTACCAAATGTACGAAAAATGCTGGTCGTGAGAATAAGAAAATATTTTTGAAAAAAATGTCAAGGAATATATTAGAGTTCGAACAGACGATTTTGAAAAAATCGCATCCGGGTTCGGGGGTGTAAATCCGGTAAAAAATTAGGCTTATCTATGTTTTCTAAGTTTCCGAGGTTTTAGCCAAGAAAACCCCAACCCCGAGTCAGCATGGAAGAAATAACCCGGCTACCGGTCCCTACAATATGAAAGTTCGAATAATATATATAGAAAAAAACATTTTTGGAAAAAAAGATTAAGGCTTATACAAAATGGCAAATATAAAAATAAAAACAGGGATTTTCTTGGATTGATATGAGGCACAAAATGAAAATTGTTTCTTTTGTTGTTCTGTATATATGGTATATTTTTTAAATTTTAATATTTTGAGGTTATTTCTATAAATTTTCTTTCTAAATTTTTGGTGTTGTTTAGCAAGCCAACATAAGGCATTGCTCTTTACTTTTTAAATTAAAACAACTTTGACATATCCATTCAAGACGAAAATCTTTACAAAATTCTGCAAATGCATCAGATGAAAGACCAGAACAATCCCAATGATAAAGTTGATTACATCCTTGACTTATTGCAGTACATTGAATTGCTTTACGTTGTTGCTAAAGATAACACAATTTACTATCAAAAAATACTTTCAAAAAAAATACATTTATTTCCTGTTGACAAGCAAAACATAAGCCTTTTGCATGTATCCTCTGATCTGGCATAGGAGCAAGTGTAGGGCAATTGTTGACAGGTGGGGGAGCACTTCCAGGTCCAGATGGAGGAATTGAAGAAGTACATCGTTTGATGGATGGAGGTGATCGACCTGGGACTGGAAAATTAAATAAGATGAAAAGTTTGCCCAAATTAGTTGGGATTTTGGATCTGACATTCAAAAATTTTCAAACCAAAACAGAAATTTTTGTTAAAAAAGAAAGGCAGATAAAAATGTTTTTATTAAAAATTGAAGAAAAAAACCTTTAAAACAAGCATCTTGTTGCATTCCTTGCATCATTTGATGTTGCAATTGTATATGACCAAAAAATGGAGATGAACCATCTTGACCTCCTCCTGGACCTCCTCCCTCCATTTGAGGAGAGCGACCCTAAAAATAAAAATTATTTTAAATCAAAGAAAAACCCATACAAAATTTGTCTGTTGATTTTGTTGCATATCTTGATCTTTTCGTAACTGCTCTTCCCTTTCTCGTTGTTTCCTCTGTTTTGCCGTTTCTTTTTTGGGTTTTGTCACAGCTCCTGGGGTCATTGCTGAATTAATTAGAGAAATGTTGGCATCACATTGTTGTTTAACAGAGGAAGGATTGTTTGGTTGAAGTTGTTGTGGAGGTAATACATTAGGTGGAAACATGCCTGGGGGAAGAAATGCGTTGTAAGGCACAGGAATCGCTTGACCGTTCGGTCCGGGGAGGACAATCTATAAAGATATTTTATTTAAACCGGCAGGAGACGTGATCAATTAATTCACGGTCGAAAAACCAACCATTGGAATAACGCCCTGTGGAAGCTTTCCAACTAGCCACGGTGGTATCAAAGCTGGATTCACTGGCATACCTGGTTTGACAGGCATCAAAACCACACGAGCTTGAGGAATAACCGGCCTAAACATTGGCATAGGCATTGATGACCTTTAAAGAATAAAATTTATCTTTTCTTTATCTTGTTTAACTAACCAGCGACCCATAGGTGCAAATGTGCCTTCTGGATAGAGTTGTTCAAGCCTTTGACGCTGCTAAAATAAAAATGTTTAAAGTGAATATTTTATTCAAAACTTACTAATGGCATGTTATAAAAAGACCATTGTGGAAAAACACCTCCTGGAGGAATTCCACCTTCTTTAACATTAGGTAATGGAAGCATTGGTGGCCGTGAAGGATCTGTAGACCCCAACCTGGCTAATTCTGCCATGGATTTAGCTAAGATTAAATAAAATTTTCAGAAATTTCCTTAAAAAACAAACAATCAGCTGGAGGTTTTCCATCCCAATTGAGTGGTTGCATCGTTGGTTGCATCAATTGCTGTTGTTGATCATTAAAATGCTGTTGATGACCATTCATGGGCGAATGATTTGAAAATTGTGAAGAAGTTGTTGGAGGAAGGTCGGGTGCAAACGGATCACGAATAATTATTTTTTGTTGTTGTAACCGTTGCTGATCAGTATTTTGATTTAAAACATTCGAAGAGGACGACGAAGACGGGCGTCGAAAATAATCGAAACCTGTAGTAGTTCCACCAGAAACAGAACCACCAGCTGAATGATGTCCAGAATCGGCTGAAGAACAGCAAGAAGGACCTGCTGGTGCAGAACCAGGACCATTAAATTGTTGCTGCTGTAAATTTTGTTGAGTTATATTTTGTTGTTGCTGAAGATGTTGATGTCCGTTGGCAGAAGCTGGATTGGCGATTGAAGTAGGCACAAAACCAAAAAACTTTAAAAAATAATCTTGTTCTTAAAAATAAATTAAAAAATACACCAACTTTTGAATTAGAATTTCCACCAGAATTTGGTCCAATAATATTTGCTGTCAATGATAAATCACCAATTGGAGAGATTCCATCTAAACCATTCAAATCTTCAGGAAAATTGTCAGAATTAAGGTCGTCATTTTGTTGTTGTCCAAGACAATCTACATTACTAGTTGTTTGGAGAAAAGTTGAGGAATGACTTGAAATAGAAGATGTTGTAGTTGCTGATTGTTTATTCTGTTCATTTTCTTTTAGTAAATCATTGGAGGAATCAATGTTACTGAAAGCACCAACAAAATTTGTTTGTTGTTGAGAAATATTACTACTTGTTGCAGAGGATACGCAAGTTGTTGTAGGAACATCTTGGCCCATCATATACTTAAAAATTTAATGAATAAAAATTTTACTCAAGCTAAAGAAATTTTGGAAATTTTAAGGAAACCTCCCCCCCCTAAAACATTAGAGTCTGAGAGTTCATGACTCTTTCATCCCTTTGACAGCAATGAACTTGGTAAAAGCGCTTTATCATTCCTAATCTAAAATATATCCGGGAAGCTGCTGAAACAAAAAGGAAAACACCAATAAATGCAAAATTATTTTGTCGTTTGACTTAGCTGCTGCTTTAACAATTCTCTGCTACTGCGACTCTTTAACCACCCATCATAACAAATGTTGTCTCTACTTCTCTAATTTCACTAGTTATTTTGGTCAGACAAGACATTAGAGTCGAGAACGAACTTGATAAAATTACTTTAACCTTTATCACCACCTGCCTAACTTATCAATTATGTTCTTTAATAGTTGTGATCTCATGAAAGCGATCTTTTGGATTTTTACGGATTCACTACATTTGGTAAAGCCATAAACGGGTGTGCACAAGAAGCGCTTCTATGTAGTAGTTGACTCAACTTGGTTATACATACATAATGGAATTATGTTAGGTTGTAAATTTTATTGAAAAACCCCTATTCGGCAGGGCAAGCGTTATATTTTGGAAGAGGTTAGCGTATATTGAATATAAATAAAGCAAATGAGAAATACGGAGAAGAAATAATGCATGGGAGAAGATGAAAAGTAAATAAGAGAGAATAAGCGCAATTCAGGAAAACTGCGTTGTTGTTTCCCTATTTTCCTCCAAAAAATAAGGACCCACAACAAAAACATAACCAAGAAAATCGATTAAAACGCAGTAAAAATGGTGGATTAAATTACTTGAATCAAGCTTAAACTATAAGTTTGGTAAATTTAGAGAAGCTAAAAAATATTACCGAAACATTCAGAAATTTTATTCAAAATTATTTTTTTAATTTGTCAAAGTTGGAAAAAATTAAAACACCATAAAGAATGCAATTGCCTTTTGTTATAAATTTTGCAAACAAAAAAGATGTAAAGTATTAGAACAATGAAAATTGATTTGTAAAACTTTTGAGTTGTAAAAATATGCGCGAACCGAAATTTATTTTTTTAGAAAATTATTTTTTTTTAATTTTGTTAAAAATAGTCAAATATATTTCGGGTGAAGAAAGAAAAATTAACATAAAAATTAAATGTAGATATCTACTAAAAAAAGAAATATAGACTTAGAATTTAAAGACAATTAAAAAAATAAGCTTTAATATATTAATGAGATTCAGAATGTGAACCTTAAAACTCTGATTTTTAAATATTTGATCTTTAAATATCCTAAAGGAATTAGAAATTATTTTTGGCACCAAATACGTATTTTTTGTCAAAAATTAGTTAAAACAGGATTAATTTTTTGATGCTTTAAAAAAATTTATTTTGATGCCAAAAAATATTTTTTATCTAAAAATAAAAAAATTGAAAAGTTAACAAACTGAGCTCACAGCCAACAAAAAAAATTGAACAAAAAATTTAAGCAGTATTGGACGGTATGAATTTTGGGGGATATTTTGACTGGAAATACATTGTAAAAATTCAGAAAAAATTTTGTGCTGAAAAAAGTGGTGATGATGCTTTTAAAAAATAAATTTGTTTTTCTCATCATTGAAGGGAACAACAGGAACGTTTCTTTTTCTCAGGTAACCGTACCATTTCGGCATGGCCCGGAGGCCCTAGTCCGTCCACGGAGACAGAAGTGTCCATTATTAGTGGTTGATTGCTGCTTGTTGCATGCGTAGAAGCTTCCTGTCTTGCCTCCGTAAAAGCACTAAAAATTATTTTTATTTTGAAGTGAGAAATACTAGAGACCGAACCGAGAAAAGATCTCGATCAATAATTTCGGTTATTCAGATAAGATCTTTTCAAGATATCGATCCCGATCTCTAAGACACACCCAGTCTAATAAATACTTACCCTCCTCCACCTCCACCACTATCTCCATTAGCAACTTTATCTGTTCGAATTGATGAACGCTGATGAGATGAGGAGGAAGGTTGTGAATTTAGTTGATGTGAAGGTACAGGAGACCCGTGTGAGGGTGAAGGCGGAAATGGTTTTTGTCGATACAACTCAACAATAGGATCAACCTAAAAATACAAAACTTGATAGTTTAATTATTCATTTTTCACACCTCGTGATAAAGCTGCTCATCTGGCCGAAATGGATTTTCATTTTCATGTTCTGACTTTCTGAAAATGAAATTATATTTTCATTCTATAGAAGAAACCCACTTCATAAAAGATGGCAATGGAGGACTGTTCACCATCTGAATCGAAGTGGATGAGGCAGTGACTTGAGGTGTGGCCAACCCTGCTGCTGACGAACCAACAGCATCCACAATTGCTGTTGGCTGTGTTGTTGTTGTGGTAATTTGTGCGGGTGGTGAAATTGGTCTAGGTAATTCAACTTGTTCAGCGTGTACTCTAACACGACTAAGAGGAGCGTCTGGACTGAAAATTGAAAAAAATTTTTTTGTCTCACACGTGTTTGTTTACAAATTAAATTTTATTTCTCTTCAAGTTCCTAATTAATAAAATGGAAGAAGAGGGTTACAAATATTTTTTGAAAAAAACACAATTGAGTAAATAAAAATAATGCCCACAATTTCAACTAAATAGACATAGAGGAAACGGATGTGAGAGGAGAGGAAATACTAAAATGATGTAAAAAAGCAGCTTTTCCTAAATTCTCTCAAAACAAAGGAGAGATATTGTGGCCATTTTTAGTTTTTTTTATTTAATTCTTTTACTCTCTATCAAAATTAACAGTTTTTAGTCTTAAAAGAGAAAAGAAAAAGCTACAAGAGTATTACCACAAGAGTAGAAAAACATCACAAAATTAGTTACAATTTGATATTTTAAGACTCAATTGATAAAAGGGAGTATCTACCCAAAAAAACAAAGAACCGCTGACCAGCTGCTTGGCCCAAAAATACTCTTCAAGAGGTACATCCAAAAAGAGATTTTATATGTGTAGTTTTCTTATTTCTAAGTATTCTCTTATTTTTAGTATCTCATTCCTTTTACTTATTTGTTAGTATAACTATGCCAAAAATAAAGGAAAGATACACAGCTGGTCCAAAATTTTGGGGAAAACTGCCTAAAAGATGTCTTCCTTAAGTATTTCTTCAGTTGTCTTTTTTCAATAAACATTAGGTACCTTTGTGGTTATAGACTTTTGAGTATTGGATTAACAAGTTAAAAACGTTTTTTGAAAGCGACCAAAAAACAAGGCAGCACCTTGTTGTTTTCTCACTTATTTGTTATTAGAATAAAGAGAAAAATACATTGTTAGAGATGGACATAAATAGTTGAAAAAATAAAATCGTCCTCAAAAAGCTTTTTTGAAACTTGTTACATTAAAAAACTATCCATAATTCACAACAAAAAATATATATAAAGGATTACGTACTCTGTATAGGTCGTTGATTTGTTTTGTTGCCGATAGCTGGCTATACTATAGTCATTTTCCACACCATCATCATACAGGATCATTTGAACATGTTCCTCGCCGCCAAAAGATACTCTAAATATTTAACAAGTTTTGAAAAAAGTAACCCCAATGCTCAAGACAAAAATATTTTTGCTCAAGAGCGAGATCTACGTTTTTAACACTTCTAAACTATGGATCATTCTAATTTAAATAGAGTGACCATACTTTCTAATATTTTCTGAATAAGCATACCCACCTTTTATTATGTTCTATAACTGCTGTATCATTATGTTGAGACTGGTTGGCCATTGAATAAAAAATGCTATTTAACTTTTGATGAGTTTAAGAATTAATTATCATTAAGAGAAGTATAAATTATAAAATTGGTAGTTTAATTGAGGTAAAAAATACAAATTAAATTTAAGAAGTGATACTCTGAAAAGAAACTTTTAAAATTGTGTGAGATTCTCTAAGGGGTTTTTGGATTACTTTTCACGATCTATGTCCGTCCGGATTATTTCCTGATCGACTAATTCGAAAAAATCTGGTCAGATCAGGATCGGCTCTATTTGCAAACCAGGAATCCGGATCTGACTACGGAAGTCTATTTTGCCAGGCACAATTAAAATCACACATACAGACAGACTCTAATGGAAAACATTGTGTGGGTTGACTTAAAGAAAATTAAGATTTATTATAAAGATTTATTTTGTGCTTTGCTAACAAAAAAGCTTACTTTAAAAAAATAAAATGGTTAACGCTTGATTTACAAAAAATACAAGCTTTTCGAAAAAATGTAAATACTACTCTAAAACATCAAAAGAAAGAAAAAAAAGGACAAAGATTCGGGAGGAGAGAGGTTAAATTTGAAAGAGCATTTACTACTTTCAAAATTTGATCATGAAGAGATGAGAAGGCGCCTCTTGTAAAGTGCCTGAGTCGCTCTCGGGTTTCTCTATTCGTTGTTGTCACAAGTCGGCTGGCTGCAATGTTTATACTCTACTCAAAGAGCATAGCATTGATTTTTAGCTACTTATTAGTTTACACACATTTGCGGAAAGGAAAAGAAAGAAAATCAAGAGAGCACGCAAAGAAAATCATTGTTATAAAGAAAAATAGAAAATAGCGTTGTTTTGGAATGTCAAAATTCTGTTTTAATTTTGGCCAATTCATATTTTACCAATGAGCTATGGAATCACGTTTTGCCAACAAAACCCTTTGGCAAAACGTGATTTTTTCCCTTATTGGTAAAATGATATATTGGTCAAATATGCTCGAGCCGTTTAAAATCTCTAATTGTGTTTTGCAAAAATGTCAATTTAGCTTTTGTAATTGTAAATTTTCAGTTATTTACTCTATTTTTTACTTTTTAAACGTTTGAATCGCATTTTTAAATCACCAATTCTTTCTTAATTTCCAGGAACTTTATTTATATCCTCAAATAAACACAAAATCGATGACCTGTGGACTAGCTGTTAAACGTCCATTAGATCTGGGCCAGGATGCATTCGAATTGATTGATGTCAAGAGAGCTCGCCAAAGCGGTGCAAGTCCAAAATGTTCACCGTTTCGCCCTCAAATGGGTATATTGGCAACTTCATTGAATCAGTCAACAACGGGTAATCCAAGTCCAAAGGTTTGCTTTAACTTTTTCTTTATTCTTATTTTTCTATTCAAAGCCCTCTAATGGATTAATCAACGTACCAAGTTCACCATTTGCGGAAATTTCTGGACGTTGTCAGCTTTCGAGCAATCAACTTGACTCCTACTTGCGTGCTGAGATTCAACATTTGAAGCGTCGAAAATTAATTCCTCGTCGAGCAAATATAACAACCAACAGCCTCGAATTGTCAAGTAGTACAGCAAACTTTCGCAAAGCAAATTCGCCTACTTCTTCCATCGTTATTTTTTAAATAAAATGTTTTTTAAGTTTTCATTATTTACAGTCCGGAAGTGATTCTGATGGTGAAGTCCATAGCATTCAAGATCCGGAAAAGCAACGAGCTGCAATGTTGGAATCTCTCTATGAAAAGCCGCATTTTTCTCTTCGACAAGTAAAACTGATTTGTGAGCGCTTACTTAGAGAGCAGGAAGTTCGTCTTCGTTATGAATATGAGACAATTTTGAATAAGAAACTTGATGGTTTTATTAATTAATACTTTTTTAATTTAAATTATATTTAGAACAACACGATCAATATGTGCAATTTGCCAAAGAACAATTGGAAGTTAATGCTACGAAGATGGGCGACATTTCATGTATATAATTTTTTAAAAGTATTGGAGATTGAGCTAGACGTTTGGGTTGAGGCGTGACTTTTCTGTATGGGACAAACTTGACTTCCATGATCCGGTCCGAGTTAACGAATCAAATTCGGTCCGATTCAACGAAAACCCAGACTTCAAAACTCAATCTCTAGTGTACAAAGTCGACATATGTTTAAGTAATTATTTTTTTAGATCTCTCATGAAGAGCAACGCAGGTACTATGGAAGATGTAAAGAAATTTTCACACCACACAACAAAAAAGAATTAAAATTCATTCTAACATAGCCTTTTTTGTGTATATTACAAAAAAAAGTAATTTTAATGTTTTCTGGCTAAATTTCTTTTTCTAAGCTTTCAGTTATTATATTTTAGAATTTAATTAGGTTGATTATGTTGCTCTTTTTCTCTTTTAAAAATAAAAAATATAAATATCAACCTAATTATTTCTTCACTTTTACTTGAATAAATGATGTCTTTTTATTTTGTTTCACACAAAAAAAAGTTGTAAAAAACTTCAAATATTTTTTAATTTTAACCACGAATTGTTTACTTTATTCAGAACTTAAACTTTAAAAATGCCATCTGATAGTAGACGATCTGAAAGAGCTTCAAGAGATGATCAACGTAGGCGTAGTACGCCACAGGAACGTCCTGGGAAACGTTCTGCACCGGATGATAGGTTGGTTAAATTTTATTTTGTTTGGGGTTGCTGGGCTCACTTTTGTGTCTGGAAAATATTCTTTGTTAAAATACTTGAATGGTGGGTGAGAGGATATTTTGGGCATTTAGATGGGAGATGATTATTTTTTGCAATGGATATTGCGAAAAGTACTACCAGGGGTTTTGTTTTCATGACTGCGGGTTAAAACGAACATTCTTGGGAAGATATATTTAAATGAAATATTCTAGAAATTTTACACAGTTTGTTGGGGCCATTTGTAAATTTGAAATATGCACTATATTTAAATATAAGCATTTATGAATTTTACTTTGACAATTTCATTATTGACCTTTAATCACTTGTGCGTCCATATTTACATCTCCAAATGCTTCCGTTATAAAGTTGCTACGTATTAGGGATGGGCGGGTATCCGAAACCTAAACATTTCTCGTCCCCAAACCCAATCCGAGAAACTTTGCAAACCCCGACCCGACTTTTCCCGCCTAATCTCCTTAAATGACCCAACCCGAAGTCTTAACCCGAAACTCGATCTTAGGAAAACTGAAAACCCGACTCGACATTTTTCTCAACCTATTCCTATCTCTGCTATGCATTTGTGTAAATCACCTTATTTACTATGCACTAAACAATGTTAATTTGTTTTACAGATCAAATAATAATTTTTTCTCTAATTATAGAGATCGCTTTGGTGATTAAAACATTATTAACGTCAGATTTTGAAGACATTTCCATCTTTTTTCTAGGGTATAAGACTTCTTTTTTCTGCAAGATTACAACAATTTTGACAACAGGGAGGGGGATGGGGCTCTGATTGACATTGGGAAAAGGGTTGGGAATCTTGCTTGCAAAACTTTCAGAATGAATTTTTCATTTTAACAAGATTAATCTCTATTACCTTCATGATCTACCTACTTTAATGATTTTTTATTTCTCGCTATGTGTTTTAGCAATTTTAATGTTCCGTTTTACTAAACTTCCCCTCACTTCCTTTTTCATCCTAAGACAAATCTTAAAAGTTTTTTAAAACTTTCTAAATCCATTTCTGTTTTCTCATTATTATGTTGCCGTTCTAAAACGCGCGATATTTTATGATTACATTTAGAAATTCTTCACATACAACAAGACATGATTATGATACACCGCCATCAACTCGTCGAAGTGGTGGGGAACTTGGTGGAAGGCCAGGTTTTCCTCCCCCACCAAAATTTTCGGGAGCGCCTATTCCCGAATCTGAACTGCTTGAAGATCAACCGAAGAAAAAATTTACTGGGCGCTGTCGTCTTTTTGTTGGGAATCTTTCAACTGAATTTAAAGAACAAGATCTGAAGGAGCTTTTCCTGCCATACGGGGAAATTTCGGTATATAAAATTGCTGTTTTTTACAGCAAGAAGACCTATAGCAACATTTATTTACATTTATATGGATTTACAGGAATGCTACATTTCTGGTAAAGGATTTGCCTTTCTCCGCTTGGTACAGTTTTTGTTTAGAAATTTTTGTTTTGTAAATATTTTTAAAGTTGGGATTTTTTTAATAATTTTTTATTTAATATATTTTAAACTTTGGGGATGACTTGTTAAATTTTTTGGGGTTAGCATTAAATATTTAAATCCATATTCTAATGGGCGATTGCGAAATCTGCTCCAAAATTTTAACCAACAATGCGCATTTTTTTTAAATTTGAAATTTTTGGGAAATATTTACTTTATAAAAATATTTCTAACACGTTCAACTACATATAAGGGAATATTTTTTAAACGTTTTCCTAAGTTCTTATTCCCGAATCTGAACTGCTTGAAGATCAACCGAATTAAATATATTTTTCATCAGTCTACAAGGCACCTTTTATGATACCTCTTCACTATTGTACAACAACTGACTTCAACATTATAAAGTTATGGGGATAGGGAAGGGTTGTTTGATTATGTAGAGACAATTACGGAGAAGTTACATAATTCCAAACTTGTTGATTGACTGCTTGCAAACTACTAATCTTTTAATCATATCCTGACCTTTTGATCCATTAGTTATTGTTTAACAAAATAATTAACTTGTTTGTTTGGTTAGTTGGATCGACGATTTTCTGTATATCTATTGGCTGGAATAAATTTATAATATTGGGGTAATTTGGGCAGCGATGCATGCTAATTATAAAACAGCGTACTAAAGCTCTATAGTATTTTTTTTATTAGTTGGATTTAAAATTTTATTACTTGTGATTTCAATTTAACCATAATTAGTAAAACAATTTAAAATTTTAGGATACTCGTGCACATGCTGAAGCTGCGAAGGAAGCATTGGATACCAAAATGGTTAAAGGTCGACAGATTCGAGTGCGTTTTGCTGTTCATGGTGCAGCGATTAAAGTATGATTTGAAGAATACTTTTTAAATTTCTAATTTAAAAATTAAGGTAAAAGAACTTTCTCCAGCCGTCTCAAATGAATTGCTTTATTTAACATTTTCTGCTTTTGGTGATGTTGGTAATGATTAAAAAATTTTTTGACAAATTAATTTAAATAATTTTAAGAACGTGCTGTGCACATTGTCGATGAAAAAGGTCGTCCAACTGGTGAGGGGATTATTGAGGTTTTTTAAGTAATTGAAAATTTGATATGCCAATATTTTTCCAGTTTGAACGTAAATTGTCAGCGCAGGATGCCGTTACACAAATACGCGAACGAGTGTTTCTAGTTTCAGCGTACGTAAAGAAATTATTAAAGTAAAATAACATTCAATTTCTAGTAATTCGCGACCATTACAAGCTGAATTTCTTGAACCCAAAGATGAAGATGATGGATTGTCTGAAAAAATGATTTCAAAAACACATCAACTTGTCAAGTTTGTTTTGATTATTTTTTGAAGTCTATTTATTCTGTAAACCATAGAGAACGAGAAGTTGGTCCACGTTTTGCTACAATGAACAGTTTTGAGTATATTTATGGCCGCCGATGGAAAGAATTATATGAATATGAGAATAAACGTCGTTTGGAATTGGAAGCGGAGTTACGGGAGCAACGACGAAATTTGGATGCTGATATGGAATTGGCCTATGAAGATTACAAAGCTGATATGTTACGAGAAGGTTCATTTTTTTACTTTGATATTTTAATTCAAATAATTGTTTTTAAGAATTACAACGTCGTCAGGAAGAGCTTGAACGTCTTGAGGCAGCTCGTCGACAACGCGAGGAGCGTCGACATCAATTTATTGGCGGTCCGGGAGGAGGAGATGACGGCTGGAGACCTCCTCCACATGATGGTCCACTCGGTAGACAACCGCCACCACCTATTCCGTTTGGAGGGGGACCACCGAATCGACCACCGCCTGGTATGAATGGACATGGACAGCAAAGTTTGGGTAAAAATACTAGAATCTCACATATTTACATCCATTTTTATAATTTCAGGGCCAGAAGTTCGCAAATTACTCCAAAATTTGGATCCTGTTATGATTAATAATAGTCTTAATCGTGGGCAAAATCAACGAGGAGGTCCACCAATGCCGCCTGGTGCTGGTTTGCCGTTTCCGCCGCCACCAATTAATGTTCTCGACAGAAAAGGAGGAGCACCCAGTGGTGGGCCGTTGGATCGAAAACAACAAAGTCCGGCCAATATGAATCTTCTGGATCGAAACCCGCCTGCAGGACCTAATCCATTAGCTAATTTTATGATGGGTGGCATGCCGCGAATGTCGCCACCTGGGGGACAACATGGTGGAATGCGTATTCCTCCGCCACCATCTTCTCTTTTAGGCCCAGCTCCAATGGATTTTGTTGTAGGTGAAAAACGTGCTCGACGTTAGAGATAGCAAAAGAGAAAAAATATACTGATTTGAATACATTGATTTTCGTTAATATTGGCATTTTTCATTCCACTCGGCAATGTATTAAAAAAGATTTTTTGAATAAACTTTGTAAAGAATCCTTTCGACCTTATAAGACAAATGGTATGAAGCCGTAATACCGAAATACTAAATCCAAAAATCCGCCGAAATATCAAAGTGGAAAAGGCGCCGTGGCTGGTATTGCAGCGCGCTACGGACTATATACCTCCCCCTTTATTGAAAAAAATAGTCTTGATATTTATCTATCCAAAAATAATTTCTTTTAAGGCAAACTAATAAATTAATTTATTACAATATAAAGTTTACTACTTATCACAGTGTATGAAGGAAATTAATTATGCAAGGCACTCCCAAACAAGCATTATTGTAAATTAAACCCAACATAACCGCCCAAACCGTTTTCAAAAATGAATTAATATGGAGTACATGCTTCTGCCAAGAAATTATATTCTTCCTTGAAATTATAAAAAAATTATTTTTAATTTTATTAAAAATTAAACCTGCATTCCTTTCTCTTGTAAAAAACGTCCAACAACGCTGAAGCATTTGTTGTGATAATTATTTAACCAATCAATCTAAAAAAACCTTTCTTAATTTAATTAATTACTAAAGCTGCATAGCTTTAGGAATTAAATAGCAATATGTTTCACAAAATAAAAAAATTTTTACATGTTTTTGTTCTAGCAATTCTCGAACAATTAAATTTTTTTGTATAGGCACGAAAGTAAGCACTTCAAATTCCAAAAAATTTTTAGCACCAGACTGTAAATTTTTAGCCTCAACAATCTCATAACAATTTTCAATACGAATTCCAAAATTATTTTCTTCATAATACCCAGGTTCAATTGTAACAACATTTCCCTTTTTAAGACCAAATTTCTCTGTGGAACCTAAACACGCTTTAAAAAAGAGTTTTTTCAATTAAAAAATTATTAAAAAACTAACGCGGAATTTCATGTACATTTAAAAAATGTCCAACTCCATGTCCAACATTATGAGCAAAATTATATCCATTAGACCAAAGTGGCAATCTTGTAATTCCATCAAACAAAGCTGGTGACGTTTCTGACGGAAATTTAGTACAAGCACAATCTATATGGGAACGTAAAACGAGTGTAAACATTTGACAAAAATGTTGCGTTGGATTTTTTGAAAAACATATTGTTCTTGTTACATCTGTTGTTCCATCACTAAAAAAAATTTTTTTTAATAAAAATTAAAAAAAACTATACTTACTAATATTGTCCACCAGAATCAAATAAATAAACACTCTCATCTTTGATAAATTTTTTATCGTTATTCTCGTTAACATGATAATGTGGCAATGCTGCGTTTTCATCTACAGCAGAGATTGTCTAAATTTAAAAAAGTTTTTTTGATGTTTCAAAAAGCTCGCAAGTTTCTCCGCAAGTCTTACCATTATCTTATAAAACTATGGGATAAGTTTGCTGACTTATAGAAGCAAAAAATAACTAAAAAATTACAAAAAAACCTCAAAACTAAGCGAAACAAATTTATCCAATTGTTCTCTATAATAATTAATTTGACGTGCTGCCCTAATTTCATCAACCAAATGACCCAATGAAATTTCATTATTTATCCAATACAAAAATTTAATAAGAGCAGCAGAATCTCTAATCTTTAAAAATATAAAATTTAATAAATAAAAAAATTTATTTTACATGACTATTTCTCATTCCATTCAATTCGACCAAATTTTTAATTGTTCTCATTTTGCTAACTGGAGAATCCGCCAAATAATAATATTTTTTATCA
Organism: Meloidogyne incognita; assembly: GCA_036172945.1. Lineage (NCBI taxonomy): Eukaryota > Metazoa > Nematoda > Chromadorea > Rhabditida > Meloidogynidae > Meloidogyne > Meloidogyne incognita. The sequence goes on along the minus strand of JARQAC010000006.1, from coordinate 111,567 downwards.
AAAAGAGAACCAATTTCATAATTTATAGATTTTGACAGCCAAATCTTTAAAAAATAAATTGAGATCAAAGGTATAGCCAGCAGGGATGTGCCAGTTCGAATTTCGTACTTTGCCGTACGTTTTTAGAAATTACTTTCGACACGCCTCTCGTTAGCGAGCACTGGCTAAAATGGGGGGGGGGTGTGCGAAAATTTTGGCAATAATTTGGGCCCAATCCTCCTCCCTGGCTACATCATTGATAGAAATTATTTAAAATTTTTATTAAAAAACCTTATGCATTTTTGTATTAAATTCATTTTTGCTTGTTTCATGATATTCTTTCAAAAAACTAACAACATTTTGATAATCAAATATTTCCACATTATTATTTTTTAAATAAGTTGAAATTTCTGGAGTTATTTTACGCATATCAACAAATAAAAAAGTCTAAAAAATTTTAAATTTATTTTTTTAAATCAATTTAAGTAGAATTAAAAACCTTATTAATTTCCATAATAATTGCATATGAATAAAAAACAGGAACATAAGGAATATCTGAACCACGCAAATTGAACAGCCCTTTAAAATTATTTTTTAAATACTTGCGGTTTTTCGAGACAAAAATACCCTCGACGAGCTTAACGGGAGGGACGGGGATGCACCGAAACAGAAGCGAAAATTCGGCCATAGACGAAAAGTCACGCCTTGGTTAGGGACTATTTGTCACCCTCTGACAATGTCAAAAATTATTTAAAAAACTTGCAAGCAATATCATCCAAACAACTCAACAGAAGAGAATCACATTTCTGCCTCTTCATTTCTTCCCTTATTCTACCCAATTTTGAATTAATTTCTTCGCCACACTCTTCTATTGGAAGGATAAATAATTTTTGAGCCAATTCTGTTGGTCTTTCTATCCATAAAATATCAACCAAATTTTTAATAATTGGTGTACAAATAATTCCATAATTTTTTAGTTTTTTGTTAAAATTTTTTGCTCTTTCTGTAAGAAAAATATTAAAAATTAGAAAAAAATTTTCAAACCAAAATTAAATAATTTCGGGTCAAAACCAATTTTAGAACCATTTTCTAAATTTTGGATAATCCAATCACTAGGCATAATAGAATCTGGTCCAGTCAATTTCATTAATGTCCATCCTTCGTAAAGTTCTGATTTTGCCTTTAAAAATAATTTATTTTAAATATACATATTTATTAAAAAGTTGAAAATCCTTTAGTTTTATGTGTTTAATAATATAAGATATATAACCTGAATATAATAACGTCCATCCGTCCATAAAAGTGCATTTTCCTTTGTAACAATAACCCATGCATTAGAACCAGAAAATCCACTAATAAATTTTACACGTTGATCCCTTTCATTAATATATTCATTCTACAAAAAATATTACTTTATCTATTCCAATCCCAGCCCCACTACTCTTACATTATGTGCATCCGTTCTAGGTAAAATATAAGCATCAATATGTTCCTTTTGTCCCAAAATTTCTTCATTCTTAAATAAATCACGAAGTTTTTGAAGCAAATTATTTTTTTGCAATACAATTTCTTCCTGTGTTTCTTCAGTTGTTGTTGTTATTGTTTGTTGTGTTGGAGTTTCTATTAAATTACCATTTAACTGGTGAGGATTTTCTGAAGGAGAAAGAACAGAATTTTCATCCTTAATAGTAGTAGTTGCCATAATTAAGTCTTAAATTCTTTAGAAAAATATGATGATATTAAAAAAAACATTAAGAAATCTCTAGAAACAAAAAAATCCACGTTGTAAATTCCATTTGGAAAAGGGCGATTAAAAGGGACAGGTGGACACTTAGACGCGGTAGATTTAAGCGCAGACCATTTATTCGCAAGAACACAAATGTAGGAAAAAACAACACAAACACGGCAAAAACAATCGTTTTTGCCTATTATTGAACTTCTTTTTTAATTGTTTAAAGTTTTTCATTAAATTTGTAAAATTTTCCTCATCCTTCAAAAAATAATTTAGCATATTTTGTATTTTTCCACGATACAATTATATTTAGTTTAGGTATTCACTCAATTTCAAACAATTTTTAAGCATAATTTTGCACGCCCCTAAGGGAAATAAAAACTAGTAATAATAACTAAAAATAGTAATTTATCCAGTAGTACACATTTATCCAAATTCGACCCATTTTTAATATCTCATATTTTTATTCAAAAAGAGGAATTTACTCTTCTCATATTTATTCACTCAACTTACAGCTGGTAAAACTTAAAAATTACCAAAAATTGTGAGGGGTTTATTGAGGGGTTTATATTTATTTTCTGTCATTTTTTCTATTAGCAAATAATTCTGAAAAAGCACAGGGACTAAAAATAAATATATTTATTTATAAAAATAGAATTACAAAAAGCAGAGAGCAGATGCTGAGGGGAAAATATATACAAGAGTGCCATCCATTATATTTAAACCCTCTTTACTCAAAAAGCAGCAGAAAAAAATCGAACCTTTTCCCTTTAAATTAATCGTAATGTTTTTCTCTCCAAAATGTTGATATTTAATGCAAAACTTTTTTTATTTTCCGTTATGCGCAATTAAATTTTATTTTCGGAAAATTTTTTGTTTCCATTACTTTTTTATTTTATTTTTAATTAACCACCCCATTTATTCGCAATAAGAGTAGGCCTATGTTGTACAAAACAAAGAAGCCGTAAAATCCAGCGAGACGTGTGCCGGATTTTGTAAAAACGCAAAACCGAGGATCTCACCGACTCCAACTTTGACCCTTTTTAGCTTGCGAATAAATGGGGTATTTTTAATTAAAATTTTTTCTTAATTTTTAATTTTTTAGTATTTTTAACCTTTAAATATTCTTTTATTCTTCTAAAATTTGTTATTATCTTCAATTTATTCAATAAAAATGATTTATTCTACTAAACTTCAAATATGCTTTACTTAATCTTTGGCAACAACTTTTTCCTCTGGAAATGGTTTAGAAGACGGAATAAATTAAATTTATTTTTATTTAATTGTTACAAATTGTTATTTTTATTAGAATGTTTAAATGCACAACAAAAACAACAACAAAATTGTTTTGAAAAACAATACAAAAATTTAATAATTAATTTTGGTTCTTTACATATTATTAAACGAATTGGAATTGTATATTTAACTAGATTTTTTTAAATTAAAAAAATTATCTTTCAAGGTTTCAGCTCCAGATGCATTTTATTTGGCACATTATATAGATGAAGATATTGCTGAAAGAAGGATTAAAAATTATAAAATTGAGACGGGAGATGATAGAAATTTTTTAAAAATGTCAAATGGCGAAAAACATGTGTGTATATTTTTTTAATTTAAAATAATTTGTCGAATAATTTTTAATAAAATAATTTTTCGACATTTTCAAGTTGCTAGGCATAGTTTTTTTTCTTTCAGACAGACCCGTGCCTAGTTTTCCGTTTCAAAACCCGTCAACCCCGAAATTATTTTTGTCTAAATACCCGGTTTCCAGTCTACCGGCCCCGGAAATCCCGATCCTGGCCTGACACACCTCTGGAGATTTTCGTTCAAAATTTATTCTCAACAAAAAATTCAGTTCCTCTTTTTAGGTAATTTATTCAAGTAATTCTGCTCACAATTTGGAATGGTCACAACCTGAAATATTAGTCAACATAATTCATTTAATTTCAATTAATTTAAATAAAAATAAAACAATTCAACAACAACAACATTCCCCAATTATTTTTGTCAATGCCTGCAAGGCACAAAATCCAAAGCCAATTTCAATTAGCAATCCTTTTGCAGTTAATCCAATGCTTTTAGGAATTTCTTCTGCTGCTTATGAAAATGAATTGATTATTAATTTTAAAACTTTTGAAAATGGTTAGTTTTTAAAAATTATTTTTTCATTTACTCTAAATGCCTTAATATAAGCCCTGGGCTTTTATTTTGCACTAGATCACCTTGAGTTGACCTACCTATATATTAGAAAGAAGCTTTTATTAGAGAGTGGGCTTCTACTTTTCGATGAGTCTCTTCGAATGGGCGTCTATTAGAAAGGGCTTATTTTAGAGCATATACGGTAAAGTAATAATTTTTAAAATCTAGGGGTTTACCCAAAAGATAAAAAATCTTTATTTTAGGTCTTTTATTTTATTCAATGGCTAATCATGGTGATCATTTAATTATTCAGCTTTCTTGTAATTTTATATTTTTTAAAATTTAATATTTATAAATTTTTAGTTGGCCGTTTAGAAATATATTTTGATTTTGGTGCAAATCAAAGAAATGTACTTTTTGGAGGATTGGCTTTAAATGATGGAGTAAATTTTTGAGAAAATAATAATTTTTAAAAAATTATTTAGGAATGGCACGAGATGCGTTGGTGAGCTAAAAAATTTTTTCAATATTTTCGGATAAAATGTCTCAAAATTTTTTTCTTCTAAAAACTAAAATATTTGTTGGAAAAAGTCCGTCATGCCGCATACATCTTTAAAAATATTAGTCTTTATATTTAAGGTTACATCATTTTGATAGTGTAGAATTGTTTGTAGATTCAATTTTAATAAATACAACAGAAATTGGTGGCCTTTATCGCAAATTAGATTTAAATTCAGAAGTATGGACTAATTAATTTTTAAATTAAAAAATATAAATTTAGATAGAAATTGGTGGGAGGAATGAAGAATTTGTTGTTGAAAAGGTTAATTTATATTTTTTAATAGTATTTCTTAAATTATTTAGATTCATGGATTAAATATAGAAAATGGATTTCATGGTTGTTTTGCTAGAATAATGCTAAATAGTGTTGAGATATTATCTTCTGCACCTGCAGAATTGAAAGAATGTAAAGTAATGGTTTTTATTTTTTTAATTATGAATAAAATAGGGAATCGTATTATAGGATTTATGACGCAATTTTACCGAATATACTTGTTACTTTCCTCATGTTACTTTCCTCATCTTGTTACTTTCCTCATCTCCCCATTAATTTTAATTAATTTTATAGATCCCTCAACCACAACTTTTTTCTCTTGGATTATCTACTAGTCTACAAATTCCATATACATTTCTACCATTTTCATTAGATTTTTATATAATTCCAAATTCTGGTCCTTTACTTACAATTTTGGATAATGAAAATTCTAGTCTTTTACAAATAAAAATTGAAGAAAAAGCTGAGGAAATTGAACAAGAAGAAGAATTGTTACCAAATTATATAATTAGTATAAATACTGGATTTGAAGGAGATAAACCTAAAAGTATGTGAATTTTTAAAATTTTTTAAATTTAAAATTTTAGTTTTTTCAATTGGTCCACCAGGATGGCATTCTTTAGTATTAAAATTGCGAGCTGACTCATTAGATTTAGTTCTGAACAGTAAAACAATTTTTTGGGTACAAGGAAATCAGGCTAGGCAAATTGGTGCAGGTAAGCAAAAAATTTTTTCCAATTTTTTTGATTAATTTTTTAGGAATGCAAACATTTTTACTCTCCGCTTCTGGTTGTTATCGTTCCACAACTATTGACTTAAATCAGGTATATTGAAAGTAAAAAAAATTTTTTTTGCAATTTTTAGGGAATATTATTGGGAAATGAATATAAACGTGATGAATGTTCTTTAATTCAAAAGTTTGTTTTTTTAATAAAAATAAATTTTTTTAAATTTTAATTTAAAGATGTTCACCAAATCCGTGTATGAATGGAGGAAAATGTATACAAAATAATTTTTATACATTTAATTGTAAATGTTCAAATAATTATAGTGGAAGATTTTGCCAAATTTGTTTAGTTTTTTTAATTTATTTATTTTGTGATTTTTTTCTTTATGCTAACATTAAGGGAAAGTCCGCAGGTCAAACTAATAAAAAAGTTAGGTCTCAGGTTAGACCAGTCAAAGGGTCTCGATTGGATAGCCAGTGACATCCCCTCCCTGCTGCGGACTTTCAGGGTATAAACGAATAAACTTTAATCTATTTTATATACATCTATTTATAGCTAAATTACCATCTTCATGCGAACAATATTTTGCTTTAAATACTTCAAAAAATATTGCTAAAAGAATTAATAAACAATTAGTAATGATTGATTTAGACGGCGGTGGATCATTAAAACCTTTTAATGTTGAATGTAAAAAAATAAATAATTTGAAGAAAAAAGGTTTTTTTAAATTATTTTACGAAAAAATTTTGTTAAAGAAAAATCTCAAAAAGAAAATATTGAATACTTTACAATTTTAAATAATGATGCTCCAAAATCTGGAATTCAAGTACGGGGTAAAAAATTTTTTATTCAACACGTTTTAAAATTTAAAAAAACAGGTATTTCCGAGCCTGGTTCTGTTCGTCATATTCTCAATTATGGCTTAGATATGGATGAATTGGATAATTTTATTTCTTCGTTTGAACATTGTGAACAAAAAATGAGTTTTCAATGTTCCAAAGATCAACGATTAATGACTTATTCTGGTGAAGATAATAAACGTCCTTCAGTTTGGTATACAACTCGTAATGGACAACAAGGTTTCTTTTAAGAAATGCTTAAAGTGAACCCTTTGAACGATGACCAAAAATTTTGCGATGATGTTTTGGGGACAGTACAAGAAGAAGACAAAATACTGGCAATAGTAAATAACCTAATTTTACACAATGGTGTGTTTCATCGCAAATTTTTTGGGCATGTTTCGCTATGGCCTCTTGTTAAAAATAATCAAAAAAAATTTTTAAGGTCTCCAGTGGGGTGATGCTCCTCCTTTTTCTCGAATGTGTCCGTGTGCATTAAATGATTCTTGTTTATTAAAGTAAAAAATTTTTTAGAGTTTTTAAAAAAGAATTTTTAAGCTTTAAATGTAATTGTGACAGTGGAGAAGCTTCTTTAGATGAAGGAATTAATTCCCATATTCAATTACTTCCAATTCTTCAATTATTTATTGGAGGAGGAACAAGCAGTCAATCATTAGCAAATGTAAGCATTGGCCCTTTAGAATGTTCTGGAAGATGTAAATAAAAAATTTTTAATGTAAAAAATTTTATTAAAAAGATATTTCTGAAACAATAACATTTACTGATAGAAATCAAAGATTACTTACTTCACTTAATTTTAATAATGCTAGAACATTTTATGCTTCAATTCAGGTTTTCTTCTATTTTCTTTTTCCAAAAAAAAAAGATTTTTCTTTTAAAGATTAAATTAACACATTCAAGCCTTACTATATTTACTTTTACATCAACAAATCAAGAACGTTGGTTTCAACTTTCTGTAAGAGATGGACATCTTGTTGGACAAATAGTTAATGCTGGATTAATAAATGAAATAATTAGTGATGTTCGTGTTGATGATAATCGGTAAATTTTTTTAATAAAATTAAGCAGGGGATTACAATATTACCTAAAAAATTGTTTTTAAATTAAATAGATGGCATTTAATATCATGGGAAATAGATGAACAAAAACAAATTTTACGTGTTGATTCAAAAGAAAAAATTTTGAAAGATTTTTTTATTTTACCAAAAACTTCAATTTTAATTATTGGTTCCCGTACTTATATTCCCGATCGTTCTGGTTTTGCTGGACAATTGAAGCATTTTATTTTAAATGGAGAATCTATTCGTTTGGGACAATTGGCAAAAAAAGTATTGGGGAATGGAATTCAATTGGGTGAATGGGGGGCTTGTAATATTAAAGCAAATAATAATGGAAAATGTCAAAATGAAGGAATTTGTGTTGAATTATATGATGGATTTAAATGTAAATTTATTAAATTTTTAATAATTTAAAAAATATTTTTATTAAAAAGGTAATTGTTCTTTAACTCCATTTGCTGGTGATACATGTGAAGAAGGTTAATAAAAAAAATTTATTTTTTCTTTATACCTAACTAGGATTGTTGGGGATTAACTAATCCTCTGGTTTTCGGTTAATCCAAATTTTTAAAACCTGGTTTTCGTTTTTGAGTTTTAGTCGCCAACAACCTTACTTTCCAACCCTACTTTTAAAACTCTAAAAACATTTTTTAATTAGAAGTTGGTATGTGGTTATCTACTGGTTCAGAATTACGCATTGCTTGGCAACATCCTGGTCAAGTTAATAATTGTTTTAGAATTAATGTGCAAACTTCAAATATTAATAATAATGGAATTATTAATTTAATAAGAGCGAATGCATTATTTGCTGAATCTCGTTTTAATTTAAGTATTGATAAAGAAGGTAAGGAACTAAATTTATTTAAAAACAACTCTAATTTTTATTTAAGGTCATTTAAATGCATTTATATTTGATGGGTAACTTTAAAATTTTTTTAAATAATTTTTTTTACAGATTTTTCTTCACACAAAATGTAACTTATGATAAAATTAGAATGGCAGATAATAAAAGCAAGGATATTCGTTTTTGTGCAAATTCAACAGGATTCTTTTTAAATGTATTAAATTTTTGTTAAAAAATTTTTTTTAATTAATTAATTAAAGATAAATGGAGAAATTGCCCTTTCATTATTGGGAAATTTTACCTTCTTTTCTTCACTTAATGTTTGGAATTTTGCTGATAAACAAAAATTTAAAGGATGTATTTCACGTTTGATGATTGGTAATGCATTTCCTTTGAAAAATCCAAAAGAATCAAGGCTTTTATATTCTGGAAAAATTAATTTTGGAAGTTGTCCTTTTGATAAAATGTAAGGAAATTTTTTTTAATAATTTTCAATTAAAAAATTATTTTTTCAAGCGAACAACACAAAAATGAACTACAAAAGATAAATTCATTAAATTCTGATGACTATTATAACGAAATTCATTTATCAAGTTTTGTTAAAAGTCAAAAGAAATTATTATTTATAACACGTATTTTTTTCTAATCTTATTTTAAATTTAAAAATTTTTTTTCAGCAATTATTGGCCTTTTAAGTGCTTTATTTATTCTTTTAACACTTTTTATTTTTCTTGTTTATATTCAAAGAAGGCCTGATGGAGTTTACAAAACTAATGAAAATAATAGCAATTTTTTACCTGTTCCACCTTTAATTCCAATTTTATCAAATAATTATGAAGCAGAAAAAAATACCTCAAAGAAGTATAATAACAAGGAAACTAAATTCGCAGAATGTGAATCATTAAATGATGCCCCTCAACCTCAAGAATTCTTTTGTTGAAAAAATAGGTAGATATAAAAATTGTTAATAATTTTATTGTTTTTGTAAAAAAAGATAATTGAATTTCGTACCCCTTTTTACCTTCCTCAAACTACTAAATGGTCAAACTTAAAAAAGGGAAAGGGGGGCGGTTATGAAATTCAATTTTACCAAAAAAGGATATAATTTTTTAAATATTTATTTGAATTAAATTTGTAAAAGATCACTGAATATAAAATAAAAAATTATTACATATTATTAAAGTTATTTACATATTATACATAAAATTAAAAAAATGAAACCTTTTAAAATTTTCCAAAAAAAACATTTTTTTAAACATTTGTATGTTTACCAGAGATGTTCTTTTCTTCATTTCTTCCTTTGCTTCTGACTGAAGAAGGATTTGTGGTTGCTTTTCCTTCTGCTAATCCCCTTTCTTGAACATCAGAAGATGAACGTCCACCTACTGTTCGAGCAGTTGTCATTGCTTTTGTTCGTGTTTTAGTTGGAGATTGTTGGGCTTTTGGGGAACGTGTATTTAAAGGGGCCTTAATTATAATTGAGAAAAAATTTTCTTAAAAAATATTTATACCGATGTTGTAGCAACTTTTCTTCTGCTTGCAACTGGGGAGGCAATTGATGCAATTGTACTGGTAACAACTGCACTTATTGTGCTGTTTCTATTGTTTTGGTGTTTTAAGGAGGACGAAGGCGTTGTATTATTATTCTTTAAAGTTAAAAATAAATAGGTAAAATAGTTTGGATTATCCAGGGATTTCCCAAGACCATCAACCTTGTAAAGATTGAGGACTTTTCTTCCTATTTCAAGTCTTCCCCAATTTTCCCCCAAAATCACAAAATTTACAAAAGTTGTAGAAGCAGAAACTCTTCTAATTGGACAAACAGGAACAGGTAGATGACTGTCATTTAATGCTTCGTTACCAGAATTTTTTCTTTGGGTTGCTATAGGAGTAGAAAGAGGTGTTGCAGAGGCGGAACAGCTAATACCACCTTCACCCCCTCCTCCAACAGCGAATCGTTCTAGAGAGGCTATTGTAGAGCGAATAGCTGTTATTTGTCTTCTCTAGAAAATAGTAAGAATTCACTTAAATAAAAAATAAAATTAAACCTCTTCTAAATGTCCATATTTAATACGCTCAATCATAAAGGCAATAATAAGAGCCCATGCCTTAAAATTAAAAAAAATTAGAATTAAAAAAATTTAGTTTTAAAACCTTTCGGACAGTTTCGCTGCGAGCTCTTAATTAAATTCAAAATAAATTTTCAGAATTTCTAAAAAAATTTACCGTCTATCCCCCCATTCAAGAGTACAGTCAATAAATGTTTCGGCGACAGAATTCCAAATTTTGCCTATAAAAATATTTTTAAAACTTTAAAAAATAATTAAAATTTAATTACTTGATAATTGACCACCAGAGATGCGTGCATGGGCTCGTCCTGTAAAAAAATTTTTAAGTAAAAAAATTTTAAAGTGATATTTTTAAATATTTTATTTTTACCTATACGTTCAAGCATTGCACTAACATTTTCCAAATCATCCAAGCTTTCAACTATCTATTAAATAAAAATAATAATATTGTCCTTAAAGCCCTTCTGGGTGTGGATCCGCTCCCAAAGGAGACTTTGGAGTAAAAAAATAAAAATTTTCTACCTGATCAACAAGCTCAGAAATATGCCGACAATGTGCTTTTGAAAAACTATCATGATTAACATATTGATGGGGAAGGGGACACTTAAAAAATAAAATTAAAAATGTTTTAAAAAATTCTTCGCTTACTCTTCTAAACTGTTCACGAATTTGAGGCTCTTTAAAGAATAACCGATGACTTATTTGAGAACCAATAACAGTTGGGCCTTTGCTAAGATAAACCTTTAAAAAATTATTTTTAAAATTATATTTTTTAATTGAAAAAATAACCTGACGCCACAAGGAGCGAATTAAATGAATTTGTGCAGGTGTTAATGGAATAAGTGTTGTCCTGAAAAATATTTTTATTAATTTAAGAAAGAAAATAAATAAATATACGATGTACGTCGACCACTTGCTTGATGGATTACCTAAAAAACAAAAAAAACATTTTTTTAATTGTTTAGCAATTGTTGATGTGATACGCAAATAAACTGACTGACAAGGGAACCTTTCAAACTGTGACCAAAAAATTGCATGGCAATGATAACCTATTGCCAACTTTTGGCTTTTTTGGCCCTAACCCCGAAATTAAAAAGTCATAATTAAAAGTTTTCGACTTTTGGAGCGGGAAAAGGGGGAGAAGTCCACAAAGACGGAAGCCATGAACATACATATTTTTATAAAATTAAACAAAAAATACATCTAAATTGCTTTGTCTTCTCTGAGCCAAAGTTAATTCCTTTCTATCCATTTCAGAAAGTGCTCGTTTCAATTCCTCCTCACATTCAGGAGCAACACCAATCCCTCCAAACATTTGAGGTAAAAGTGGAGGTAATATAGTAGACACAACAGAATTGTTTACTTCTTGTTTTTGTTGTTGTTGATTATTTGATTCCTTCTCTAATAATTCGACAGGTTCAGCAGTTGATGAACGATCTTCAGCAGAACAGATGGATACCTTAAAAAATAAATTTAAGGGAAAAATTTTCTTTTATTTTTTTTTATTTGTTCTCCTACGTATTATCAAATAAAACAAATATTTATTTGTCTAATTTATTTGTCAATTCTCACACATCAATTAAAAAAATATTAAATTTCTTCAAATATATTTTTTCCTTTTCTTTTACTTGTATTATTATTTATAAATACTTTTGTAAAGAATTTTAATAAAAAAGAAATGCTAAAGGTTAGCAAAAATTCAAGGATAAGCGGATGCGGAAGGGCCCTATAAAGCGGAATGTGCGGAAGAAATCCCTGATTTTTAGACTCAGAATTTGTCTTTAAATAAAAAATATCAAAAACCTGAGGTATAACAAATCTTAATTGCCGTCTGCTTACTTTAATTGAACCAGGTTCCGACCCTTGCATTACTGGCGGAGAATCGTTTTGACCCGCATTATTATTAGAATCATCAGGCAACAATTCTGACGTTGTTGGAGTTAATTTAGTCAAGATTTGTTGAGATTTTGAACGTTGAATTGACAATTGTTGTTGCCTATTTTTTATTTTTTGTTGTTGTTCCTCTTCTTTGTTTGATTGTTCAATTATATTAACACTTCCGACAAGAGGGGAAAAATCCCCACTATAACGATTTTTCTTGTTAATATTAATTTTTGCAGTGACAGATTTTCTTTCGGGTTGGGGAGATGTTGATGGAGGGGATAAGTGTGTTGGTTGTTGAACAACAGTAAAATAAATAGATTCTCGTTGATGGTGTGGTCCAGTCCCTGAAGTTGACAAGGAAGATTGGGGTCGTTGTAGTTGATAAATGGAGTCATTAATTGTTGATGAAGTTGTTAAACGACTTAAATTTGTAAAATTGAATTAATTTAATAAAATATTTTATAAATTGTAAAAACTTTTCCGGAATTTAATAAAATATTTAAAGATTGTAAAAGCCTTTCCGGAATTTAATATTTCACAAATTGTAAAAACTTTTCCGGAATTTTTTAAAATTTTTAAATAGTTTATTAAATTCCGGAAGTTTTTACAATTTGTAAAATCCGAAAAACTGACGCTGTTCATATCTTTCGCTTTTTCCCCCATTCAACAAGACATATGTAATAGTCTTTAAAAAAATTCTCACTTTGAAATTTCATCATCAGCATCAAATGCCGCTTCCTCTTCTTCAGTTTCCCCCTCAAAGCGAACTCTAGAGCAACCATTTTCTGAAGCAATTTGTCTACGTAAATAAGCTCGTGCCTCAGCTGCTGTTGCAAACCTTTTTTCTTCTTCCTCTTTTTGTTTTTTATTATTTTTGTTTTCCAATATTCCGTGTAAAGGTGTTGTTGGTATTTCATTTTCTTTTCGTGTTAAATCATCCCGTTCAGTATTTAATAATGTTTGGTCAGTAGGTGATGCTGTTGCAGAAAAATAATCAAAGGAAGAACAACGACCCTTAAAAATAAATTCTTTGATGTAAAAATCAGAGTTCGAACCCAGGGTCCAGAGACAGGTTTTCCGGGCCCGGTTTCATGGCCTGGAAGACTCGACCTGGGTCAGCTTGAAAGAAGAAACCCCGAATACCAAGCCCGATAACATTAAAAGTTCGAACTCTAATAAAAACAAAATTAAGGTTTTACTTGCGAAAGAGCATCAATATCTTCTGAACGTTGATATTGTAAAGTTTGTTTTTGTTGTCGGTTCCTCTCCTCCATTTTATTCTCTTCATTTAACAATTGTGGCCTCAAAACTTTAATTTCTTCATCATTATTTTGTTCATTCCTTTCTCTTTCATTTAATCGTTTTTCTTGGTTTATTACACTTTTTGAACTTAATCTTTGACGGATTCTCTAAAATTTGAGAGGAATTTTTTGATTAGAAGAAATTTCAAAACCTGAAGGAAACCAGGCCTTTTTGATTGAGACATTTCATTGGCAGATTTAGATTTTTTATCTAATCCAGAACTTCCATCCTTATAAGGGTCAGGAATGTCCTCAGTTGTTGCTGCTTCATTACCACGTTTCTTTTTGACACTTTGAGGTTTTCGATGTTTTACTGATGATGACAAAAAGGAAGGTTTAATTCTCTAAAATTTATTTAAAAAATTTTTAAAAGCTTTTGGAAAGGAATATTATTTACGCCAGGGATGCCAAGAGTTACACGAAAACCGGACCTTTTTTCGATTCGAAACCCTATCCGAAGAAAATTTAGAAACACCGACCGAAACCCCAACCTTTTCCCTCGTAATCCCCTAACCGACCCGAAACTCAAACTTTTTTTCAAAGTTCGACGGATCAAAATCCGGGCCGAGAAATTTTAAAACACTACCCGAACCCATAACTTCCCTGATTTATACATAAATTTGAAAAAAATTTCGCTTACATTTCTTGTTATTTTAGAGTTAACATCATCATCTTCACCGTATTCCAACCTATTATTGTTTATATTATGGCTTGAAACTCTTTCAGAATTTTTATTACGGTGACGAATTGAGTCATTATTTGAATGGTTAATAGTTCCATTCCTAAATAAAAAATCGAAAATTTTTAAAATTAAAATTTAAAATTACTTTCCCAAAGCTGACAAATTTGCAGGAGATGAAGTTGAGGCAATAGCAACTTTGTCAAAATGTTCAACAAATCCAATATCTCCTCCACTATTTCTTCCACCATTTTTATTGTATTTTGAATTTTTTAATTTTTCTGAACTTTTCCAACGCTTACTAGACAAACGATGATGATGCTCTGGATCATTGGATATCTTCTCCCCTCGAAGCCAGTCAAAAAATTTGTGCATTAATTAATTGATAAAGTAATGTGTGAATCTGAATAATAAAGATTACCGTATTTTCTGCAATAGAGCCATGAGGCTATTTTTCAATCAAAGAGTAAAAAGGGAGACAGACGGGGCTTTAGTACAGAAAATACAGTAATAGTTTTTTAAAAATATTTTTTTAATAGGAATTTTGTCGGAACATTCCAGACAAAAATTTTAAATTATACATTTTTTGGAATTAAAAAATCATTAAGTAGTAAAAAGCAAAATGAAATGCCTTCATGCAAATAAATATCTCGGAGGTATTTTTTTAAAAAACAGAAACTAAAAGGAAACCTGTAGAAAAACGAATAGGTAGGAGGGGGAAACCTCCGCGCGCTCATTTACCAAAGGAAAAAATCCTTTAGCTAAAAATCCTAAAAAATATTTTTTTCTCTTTTTGACTTTTCTTTAATAAATATTTATCAAATAATATTATTCTTTTTCTTTAGCTTGCTCGTTTTGGTCTTGTTTAAAAAAACGCAAAGCGGCTTAAACTATATAAAGGCTTAGTTTAAAGGCTTTGATGTAGAAAGAAGAGTAAGAAAATATGAAAAGCGGAAGAAAAAAGAAGCTTTAGACTTATAGTTTTTTTATTGCTATCATCATCATCTTAAATTATTTTTCATCAGCTGCCACAACAGATTCAAAGGATATATCGACTGAAGGGATGATATTCTAAATAGAAAATATTATCCCCCTCTTCCCTTTCCTTTTGCCACAGTTTAAAGATGATTTTCTCATAAGAGGTGATTATTTAAAAAAAAGTTTGGTCATCAAAAAAGTATTTTTTTGTCTTTCTCAAGGTTTAAAAAGAAAAAAAAACTGTCAATCTAAGGCTAAAAGATGATGAATGAAAAAAATGAAATTTGATAAATAATCTATACCATTTTAAAAATAAAATTAAACTTTGAACAAAAAAATACTTGAAAAAATATTAGATTCAAGAAATTGAATTGCAAAAATAATTTGGGAATTTAGGTGGGGAACGGGACTTTCGAAAATTCAAGAATGTTAAGAATCAACAATGTTATGAACGCGCTTCCGTATAGGCTGAAAAATAGTGGCATAGTGGAGGATTTACTGTAATGGATATGATTTGGATCCAGGATGTCACAGATTGATAAAAGTTGGGTATTGGGTCAAAAAAAGTCCGAGTTTCGGATATCGGATAACCCATGACATCCCTTATTTAAATTGAAGGTGACCGCGTATTTCTAAAAACACCTTAACCTACACATATAACGTGATTGATAAAAACGGACATATAAAAAATAAAATTTTAAAAAACAGTAAAATTATACATAAAATGATTTTAAGTTTTTAAATAAAAAAAGGAGGGTTAAAGTAAAGGATTTATCAATTTCTATTCAATAAAATATAGCTCAATTCACACACGCATTTAGATTCTTCCGTTTTTGATACGTCAAATAGCTGACAAAAAATAGTTTTTATTTTTAAACAACTGTCATCATTTAAAATAATAAAAAAAGTTTAGTGAATTTTCTATAAATAATTAATATTTTAATGTTTTCGGGATTTAAAAAAATTCTAAATCAGTTTTAAAAGCATAAAGGTGAGTAGCAATAATGGAAAGTAAAGTTAATAAATTTCAAAAAATTATTATTATAATTTACTAAAAGGGGTTGAAAATAATTAGGAAAAAAGATAAAATACAAATCTCCAAAGCTTCCGATTGAAATAGAAATCATTCAAATTAGTTAAGAGTTTAGAAAAGTTGAGTCTACTCTTGGACTCAGGTTACTGTAGAAAAACGGCTCAGGCTCAACCGGTGAGACTCAATCGTCCTTTCCGCAACCTTAGACGATTGGTCAGCGAGACAACTGGTCGTTGGGAAATTAGACAGTTAATGTGGTTAAGTGGATTTTATTTGAAGATTAACTAACTTTTAGAGTGGGGTTTGAATCTTGCTGACGCCATTTTAAAAAAAATTATTTTTCTGTTTTATTTTTTCATATAAACTCTTGTTCAAATTTAATTTAAAAGATAATTTTTAATTTTCAGATATAACAAATGTTAACTATAGGATCGTCATTTAGTGATTTACACGAAAATGTTTATGATGCCACATGTAGTAAAAACATTATTTGTAGCGGACTTTTCTTTGATCCACTTTCTGAGCGAGTAATTTTTATTTAATTTATTTTTAATTAAATTTTTTAGTGTTGTGCAGTACAAAACGAGGAAAACGAAACAATTTTTCTTTTGTGCTCTTTGGACACATCAATTCCAGATTTGATTTTTCGGTTTAATTTTTGTTATATTTTAATTTTATATATTTAAGTTCTCGAAGACGTAATCAAATTCGTTCCATTTGTTTTTCATCTGATTTTGGTGCAGCTATTGTTCAGCAGGATGATGCTATATTGGTATTTATTCTTTACTAAATATTTAAAAGAATTTTTAAATTTCCTATTAAATGTCTGTTTAATTTCTTCGTATCTAACAATAAGTTAAAAATTTCAGGATTTTTTGATTTTGACCAATGGCAATGTGTCTGCTGAATTTCAACAACCACCCAAATTCTTTAAAGATGCCTCATTTATTATTGGCTTTAATTGGTTAGCAGATAGGCAATTAGCAATAATAACAGATGCTGGTGTTGAATTTTGTTCATTAAATGTACATCGAAAGTCTTTGAAATTACTCAAGAGTTTTGCTCATTCTACTACTAGCTGGTTTATTTGTTTTGTAAATTCTATTTTTACCAATTAAATAAAAAAATTTTTTATTTTCAGCCTGATTCTAAACTATTTTTATTCGCTTGTGGTGCTGCCACCAATTCTTTGCATTTAATTAGTTTCCAAGTAAATTATTAAAATTTCAAATTTTTGTTAAAATTTTCTCTTCAGAATAATACAATTTCAAATATTGGATCAATTAATGTTGATTTTGGGTATTCGGCGTTTAAACCAAGACTTTTGGAGAGAGATGTTTGCATTTCATCCATGTATTTTTTAATAATAAATAAATTTTTTTAAATAAAAATCTTTTTTAAAGTTATGGACATATTTGTATTTTAATATTAAAATTTGATTGTTCTAATGGATTTGCTACTGGTTTAAATATTTTTGAATTTCCTGATGAAAAACAACCTTTCTCATCATTACCAGTATTTAAATATTTAATTAAATTTGAATTATTTGGATTAGTTGGTGTTCAAATTGTTGACAATTTAATTTTAATACATCACAAGGTTTTTAAATTTTATTTAACAAAGGATACTGGCGAATTGTTTTTTTGCACCATAGTGTAGAGCAGGGTCGATTTGCTGTAGCCAATTTTGAACTTTTTTTGGCTCTGTCCCATGGAATAAAAAGTTATGGGACTTAAAAGCTATAGTTGTTTATAGTAAATCGACCTTGCTATACACGATGGTGCAAAAAAAAATTGTGAAATCCTTGGTGACAGTTCGTCATTGTCCCTTCTAAATATTTTTAAAATTAATTTTTTAAAAGAATGTTCATAAAACTTTAATTTTTGATATTAAAATGAACACTAATCAATTTATTTATTGCTCTTCTTTGCAAATTGATGAAAATCTTGTCAAATGTTTAAAAGAAAGAAAAGGCAAAATTGAAAATATTTCAAACGAAAATACGTCTATTAATTCATTTTTGTATAATTCTGCTTGGAAAATGATTCAAAATAAGGGTTTTATAATTGATATGCAATTTGGAATTTTTACTCAAATTAAATTAAATTTGAATAAAGCGGTAGAGGAAATGAAAGATTTGGTATTTTAACTTTAATATTTTTTTCAAAATAATTTTTTAAAGGAAAATATTGTTCAATTTTTAGTTAATAGAAGTAATTCTGAATCTGAATTACTCAATTTATTAAAACGTATAATTCTCAAAAAAGAAATTAATTTTGGCAAAGTTACTCAAATTATAAGAAAAATTCTTTATAATCCAGAAATAAATAATGAAAACAACAGTTCTCCACAGAAAGGTTTGAATTTATAAAATATTTTCGAAAAATATAAAGGAGCATTTCAATAATTGAAGGGCTGTATTTTTTAGATTTTTGAAGTTAGATTTTTCCTTAAATATTTTTTGCTTTTTAACAAAAACTTTATTTTCAACAGGGAAATCTTTAATATTTAATTATACTCCAAATTTGGTTAGTCACAATAGTATTTTACGATGTATTTTTGAACCACTTTATCAACATCCAGAAGTAGATAAAAAATATTTGGCTAATTTAATGATTGATTTCTTTTTAATTTTAAAACAACGAAAAATACAAATTCAAGTAAATTTTAATTTTTTAACTTATCTTTATTTTATAGAATCATTATTTACCTGAATTATTACTTAAAATTGTGGCTGATGCTAAAATGTGGACTTGTTTACAACAATTACTTCAATATAGAGTTATTGATGATTCGAAATTTTTGGTATTTATATTTTTATAAAATTTTAAGTAAAGGAGGAGAAATTTTTTGAAGACTTGTATGAATTTTCTTTCGAAATTTTTTAAAAAATATTTAAATAATTTTTAGGCTTTTGAACTTATTTCTTTATCCGATGAATGCCCATCACTTTATCAAATAGCCTTGGATATGTTTAATCGTCGTGGTAATACTGACCAAATTTCTGAAGCACTTCTTTGTCGAGGCCATGGTTTTTTTTGTAAATAGATGACATAAATTTTATTTTTTAGTTATTGATGCTCTTCGTTTTACAACAGCAAATGGAGGAGGAGGGTTTAGAGAAGGTGGAACGACAATATGTAATGAAGGAAGTGGAAGTCAACGATTGGATAAAATTTGTCTTAAATTATTAAATTCTGCATGGATTTGTCCAAATGATCGTCCACTTCGTTATACTATTTATTCTTATTTACAAACTAATGGAAAACTTAAATCTTTGGCTGAATCTGATGGTATTTTTGATTTAAAAATAAATTTAATTTTTATAAATAGATGCAGATTTTGAACGTTTTTCACGTGATTTCCACTCATTATATAGTTCTGAAGAATTAAAAGAAGCAGAAACAAGTTTCCGACTTGCTCGACTTTCTTCAATACGAGGCCGAAATCGACGAGATTCACAACGAGAAGAATCATTTTGTTCAGCCAATAGTGGAGATGCTGACATTTTGGAATAAAGGTAGATTTTAATATTTATTTGTAAATATATATGTAATAAAATGGGATTTTGGGGAAAAAATTCCTTATTAAGTAAGAATCGAAAAATTTTTCTGTTCATTAATTAAAAAGAAAAAATTTGTTAGACAGTAGTTGAGGTGAAAAAAGAAGCAATTGGTCGACTTATCAACATTTGTTTAATAGTTTTGCTATCCAATTGAAGCTGTTTTTGTTGTTGAAATTGATTTATAGGAAGAGAATGTTTTGGAATATTAAATTTATTAGGTTGTTGTTTGTGATTGGAATCTATTTGCTGTTGTTGAATACCAAATGTTTTTGTGTGGCCTTTCCTTCTTCGTCTTTGTTCTTTTATCATTTGTCGCATTGTATTTTGCCCATCATCGTCTGTGGTTGTACTTAAAGCACTTGATTGATGTCGTTCTCGTAAAGCAGAACGTTCGCGTCTTTCTTTTATGATAGCTGAATTATTAGAACTGCGCATTGGCCTTCTTGTCACGTATCGAGTGCCATCGGGACGGCGTTTTATCTGAATTATTTTTAATCGAGTTTATGATGGGAAAAGTTTTATTTTATACTTACCACCCATTCTAATTCTTGTTGTTTAGCTTTGGGTGATTTTGATTTTCTTGGTGATTTGGACATTTTTCTTGTAAATTTGGATGGTGATTTTGATTTTCTAGTAGTCTTTTTTGTTAAAGGAACATTATTTTGGTATTTTTGAGTAAAACTTTGGTTAGAGGTTGAAGCAGTATTTTCGTTTGACGATGATTTTATTGAAATTAATTGATGAGAATTTGTTGGCTTTATTTGCATAATTTCATTATTAACTAAAGTTTTATTCTCATTTGCGTTTAAATATTTAATTTGTGAATTTATTGGAAGAGTTGAACAAGTTGAATTATTCACAAATTTAGTTGTTCTAATGAAAGGATTTTTTATCATAGGCATTTCCATTATTGGTTGTTTTATTTTTTTAGTCTCAGTTTTTGTATTTTGTTCTGATTGTGTTATTCCGTGCTTATTTTCTAAATTTAATTCTTGTCGCAAAATTCTTTGTTGAGCAGCCAATGTTTCAGCTAATCGGTCAGCCTTAAAAAATTAAAAAAAATAAATACATTATTTAAAAAATTAAAAACCGATGTGTAGAAGTGAGGTTTAGCAGCATTGATTAAAGTGGATTGTGAAGAATTTATTGGTGGTTTATCTGAAGCATATCTTTGGAAAATTTTTAATTAAAATTTTTTGTTAATTTCCTTTTATTTTTACCTTACACTTTTTACTTGCTTTGTTTTCTCTCTGCCTTGATGGTTTAGTTCAGCTGATGGTGATTCTTGGCCTGTATCTTCTGTTGTTGTACCTCCACCAGTTCCATATGCACTTGTTGATATTGGAGAAGGTGGACAACAATTTTGCTTAGTTTGTTTTGGGCAGAAGAATATTTGTTTAACTTTATTACAAGTCGGTGGAAGTTGGTTAGTTTTGTGTAATATTGGCAGTATTTTTATCGCTTCTGGACATTTTTCTCGTGATTTTGCCTCTTCAAAAGATTTTTTATTGTCATTACTTTGTAGATTTATCTTTTTAATTTGTTCGTTCAACTCTAACCATTGTTCAGCATTTAATAATTTATATTTTTGTAATATTTGTGAATTATTATTTTCTAATTTTGAATTGAAAGTTGAAAAATAATTTGAGGTCGAAGGAATTTCCTTTTTGTTTTTTGAATTATTTAGATGCATAAATATTGCTAATAATAAATAAGCTAAATATATTATCTTCTAACATTAAAAATAAAATTTTAATTCCTTCAAATTCATCTCGGCTATTTAGATATTTTTATTAAAGTCAGTTGTCGTGATATATACTTTTATATAAATCTATATATTTTTTGGTTTGGCTATTCTTTTTTCTGTTTTTTAAGATAGAATACGCTTTTTTTACACTTCTTAAAAACCCATAGATCCAATTTAAACCATTTTGGATTTTCAAAAAATAGAGAAATATATTTAATCTTTATTTATTCAAGTTCAATTCTCTTCATAAATTTTATTTTTTAAATTAATATCTAATTTTTTCTTAATTTTGCCTCATTGACCCAATATTTGCTAGTTTTTGACGCTTCTCTTCACGTCGTTTAGAAGCACGCATAGCACCTTCACTTGCAAGTGTGTTGTTATCATGTGCTGGATCTCCATAATTGGTCCCCCAACTTTCAATTAAACACTCGTCCTGCCCACGAGCAATTTTGAAGTAGCCATTCTCTCCCCATTGATCTCCCCAAGAGTTTGCAATCTTTTTTAAAATTAAAATTGTATAAAAAATTTTTTTGAACTTTACCAGCCAGTAAGGAGTATCGGTTTTATTATGGTGGCCCCATCCAATAATACGTACTGAATAAAAAAATTATATATCAAAATATATTTAATTTATTAATACTTGCATGTCCTCCAGCCATTTCTTCACCATCACCAGCTTCATAAACTCCTTCGCTGTAGGAGAAGAAATCATAATAAACAATCTATATTTATAATTAGTATGTTTTAACTATTTATTTTAAATGTATTAACAAAATTGGCCTCGACGGGTCCTCCCTCAATAATTGCTTTCATTATGTCAGTCTCGTCAGAATCTTGTAGACTCACCGGTTCTTGTCCTAAAAATTTTTGTTTTATTTAAAAATAATTTTATTGTTTCTAAATTTACCATAATGCTTGTCTTTGTTATATTTTGTTTTATATTTACGGTTTTCACAACGACGTTTACATCTAATATATAAAATAAATTATACATTAAATTTATTTTTTAAATATAACCTTGGTGTCGAATACATATACTCATCAGGATTGGGAGGAAATGGATAAGGTTTGCATCCTTCATGATCTGAATAACCAGATCCTGTGCAAACACCTTTTTCTTGCCAAAACTTGAAAGCTTCTTCGGGATAACCACCATAACAACTTTAATATAAATTATTTAAACTCTCGTTATCTTAAAATGATATTACCCATAACTTGTTTTTTCACAAGATAAGATATCCTCAGAAGATATATTTACTTTAAGTTCACCACCAGTAGATATACAAATTCTGTCTTGCATCACAGAGGCAGAAGAAACTGCCCAACAACTTCCACAGGCAGATTGATCCTTTTTAATTTTTTAGATTTTAAAAATATTTAATTACTTGTATAGTATCTATAACATCTTTACATTCAGGCCATTCGGTTCTAGCATCAAATTCTTTATATTCTTCTAATAATTTATTATTTTCAGTACTTCTTTTATTTCTTTTTAATAATTTAAGTTGTTCATTTCTTTTTAGTTTTTGTTCTTCATCAATTGTTGGTTTGACACCAAGAAATTTGTTTAGTTCTGCAGGGGTTTTGTCTGCGAATTTTGAATGCACTTTAGCCTTAAATATTTAAACTTGGCCTCTAATATTTTAATATTCTACTAACCTTCCATTTTTTGTTACTTTTATTAATTTCTTCAACTTGAGCAGCCGTAACCATTTTTAATTTACTTCTTAAAAGTTTCTTACTTCCAGGCTCATTATTTTCTGTTTTTTCATCAATTTGTTGTTTTTTCTCATTAATATTTTCCAAATTTATTTTTTTCGGCAAGACATCTTTCTTCTCATATAAATCCGAGGCAAGAATAATTGTAAAACAAATTGATATTAAACAGACAAAAATAATTGGACGAATTGAACCCATTCTGAAAAAAAAGTTAATATTTTTTATGAGAATAATTAGAAGAGGCTAGACATGCTAGTGTATTGAATAAGGTCGGATTTGATCCTAGGCCGCCAACGAGGTGTTGGCTTTCATTTAAACTATTTACTGATAGGTTGGGAGGATACATTGCCTGCTTCTGACCATTTTTCAAAATTGATTTCTGGCTCTGGAATTAGCTAACGGGATCAAGCTTAATAGTCTTGTTATTAATGACTAGAACTGGAGCAAATGTATGTTAATAATAACTCCTTTATATATATTCTGATGTTTTTTTTATTTTTTATTTACTGATAATTAACTACATAAAATATTAAGAATGCGGATTTGGGTGTGCCTTTCTTATAAAATATTTTTTATAAATTTAAAGGTTAAGGAATTCTATTTGATAATTTGAGAAGATTATTTAATTGATAAAAGATAGCATGATTTTTTAAACATTTTAGAAATTATATTGCCTTTTTGGTTGCAACAAGAAGGAACCACACCCAAATTATTTTTTAAATTAAATCCATAAAAAATGATAAAAATTAAAAGGAAATATAGTCTGACGTTATTTTAATTATTAAACAATTGAAAAATATTTTTAACTGCAAATGTTGGATAATTTATTATTTTGAAAATTTTAAAATCTTTAAAAAATTTTAATTTAACTACGAAATTTGCTGTTTTCCTGTAGAATTTTAAGATTCGAATTTTATTGGATACACACAATATACTGTGTTCAGCTTTAATATACTACTATTTCTTCACTTTAATCAGTAGATAAACCATCGCTTATTTGTAGAATTTTTCCTTCATTTCCAATAATTTATCCTTTAATTTTTTTAAATTTAAGTATTAAATTATTTAATTTTTAATAAATTTAAAAATTAATTCCCTATAAATTAATATTTATTTACTCAATTTAATTTTTTCTTCTTCTTCGCTTCTTCATCAACTATTTTTAATTCCCGAAATAGATTTAGTAAAATAATGCAAAAGATGATGGACCTGCGGAGAGGATCATAGTTAGTGAATAGAAAATGGACTAATGTAAAGGATCGAAAATGATGGACAGATCGAATGCTGAAAGTTTTTCAAAAATACAATTATTTAAGACGAAAATATTTAGGAAAAAAGAATATAAAGTTATTTTGCAGTAGCTGAGATGTTGGTCAAAAAAGTTAAATCGAGGTAGAAAGAAAGGAGATGAACTGTTTTTAAGATTGGATGATCGCTTATTCTGGGACATGAATTTTTTATAAATATACTTAATTTCAATTTTCATTATAAATTCGTCATTAATTTTTCAAACAAATAAAAATACATGTAAAATAATTTTTTCAATTTTTTTATTAAAATTTTTTAATTTCCTTTACCATACGATAAACAATTCTAAATATCCATCCACGTTGTTTTTTATATTAACGTGAACCAAGTCCACGGATTTACATTGTTCATTTATATTAAGGGGATAACCGTTCAATTAAAGGGAATATTTGGGTAGTTAAATGTCCACATTTTACTTCTCATTGTAGAATAAATAAAATTCTTCATTTACATACTTCTTCGCGCACAAATAATTGCTTCTTTTTTCAAAAATAAATTGTATTTACTATGGACAGAATTTTCTGTTTGTTTAAGTACTTTTAGTTAAATTTAGTGACCCTTGACATTAATTTGTATTTATTTTTAATTATTCCTTTCAGCTGACTGACCAATAAATTGTTTAAAATATTATTGTTTATCTACCTAATTAATAGAGAACTTCAAAAAATGAAATTACGGAAAAATTATAATTACATAAAATTATTGAAAAGAATGTGGCATTCTGTATTTAATTCTAAATTTTGTTATTTAACAGCAAGTAAGTTTAATTTTTTAGGATGGATTTGGTGGGATTAAGGGGGAGAAAGCGGAACTTCTCGGGGAAATATAAAGTAAAAGGGACCGCCGACTTAATATTTGGTGTTGGCCTCCAGGGTCAATCTTGACACCATGGGAGTTTACCTTCTATGTGGACCTGTTTTCTAATATTTTAATTATTTTTTTTTGTTTTAGCTAATAATAATCAAAGAAGAAGACCTATATCCTCAATATTTTCTACAACAATTTTAAATTTTTTATTTATTATTTTTCTAATAAATAATATCTTCTTATCTGTAAATATTTATTGTCAAATACAGCAAACCCATAACCTTGAAAAATTAACAAAATTTTCTTCCTCAATGCCAGTTATTGGTGGTCTTTGCCACCTTGATTCGCAAGATGTTCATATTGGAGGAAAACAAACACAATTTTTTCTTCGTTGTGAACCAATTTCTGAATCTTTACCAGGAGAAGGTGTTTGGGTTGTTAAAAGTAAAAATGTTGGATCAAATGCTCCTCGGATTTCTGCTGCAGCACTAATAAAATCAGAACAACAACAAATTAGAAAAACCTCGCCTAAAATGAGCAGCTATATTTGTGGTAAAATTTTCAAAAAAATTATTTTAATAAAAATTTTATTTTTTAAGATCTCGTTTCTGATGCACACGAGCATGGCTTTTGCTCTGTTAGTGAGAATTGTCTTCAGCCTGTTTATACAGATCGGAATGCTTTTCTACAATGTGATTCAACGTATATAAAAACAAATTTATGAAAAATTTTTTTTCAATTTGAAAAGGACTCGTCGTTGGCATAAAAAACATTGTCAACCTTCATTCAATTTTGATTTTGAACGTCAGGCATGTATAGCACATACTGTTGTCAAGCAGGGACATCATCATTTTAGGCAATTCCCGGGTTAGTTTACTTTCTTATGTTAGTAAGGGAATTTAACAAGCTTTTAAGGATTATAACTCACGTGAAGTTTTTTGAGTTAAATAATTGATAGTATTAAATATACCCAAAGCACTAACTTATATTTAACAAAATTTTCAAAACTAATATTTTAATATTTAATTCCAATATTTACCTATTTACATAATGTATGTCACGGGTTACGTGAAACTTACTTTTTCGACCCGAAACCCGATTTGATAACCTTGAAAACCCAACCCGACTTTTTATCAACCCGTGGCATCCCTAATTTACCTACTAACGTTTTACAACTGTCGGTTTGCCCGTCTAACCCTTTTTACCTCATTAAAAATTCCATAAAATTTTTTTATAATTTAACAAAATAAAAAGCTATACAAAACTTCAATTCAATAAATGATTCAAAATATATCGACATTATCTGTCTTAATACTTTGTGCTCCAAAAATGATCCGTGTAATGTTGGAATTTGCAACAATGTTAAGTTTTTTTAAATTTTATTTTAAATATTATTTTTTAAATTTTTTTTAGGTTATTGTTGCTTTTTTAAAAATCAAAATGTGCCTGAGGGTAATTTATATTGTAAAAATATTTTTTATTTCTTAAAAGTAGATCAAGACAATTTAACAACAAATCATACAACTTTTAATGTTTTTCATCTTTTGGGGGCAAAAGAAACCATTCAAAACTATCAAAATCAAAATAAATTCAAAGAAAAACAACAACAATTATTATCAACAAATCAAAAACCTTCACTTATCTTATTTTATGAAATTAAAAATATTCCTCAAAATAATATTTTGAAACATCCAACAGAACCAGAACCAACAACAAATTTATTAAATGATTTTAATAAAGGTTGAAAATAAAATTTTTTTTTGGTAATTTTCTACTTAATTGGTTCCGGAAAGGTTTTTACAATTTGTAAAATATTTTATTAAATTCCGGAAAAGTTTTTACAATTTGTAAAATAGGAAATGGAGCTATAAAAATGGGGGCGTATAACACAAGAGTACCATTTTTCTAATGACCAATGAAGCCGAAGATTACCAATATTTTAAATATACATAAGTTTCTTTTTAGAACTTGAACATAGACGTGTACCAAAATGGTTGCAAATTCCAGATGAAAATTATAATCAACAGAAAATTAGACTACGAAAACGCATTGGACGGAGTTAGAAATTAATAGTTTATTTAAATTATTTAAACCTTTAAAAACTAACTTTTTAACACAATTCCTTCTGAAATAACAAAATTAAATGTCTAGGTTGTTTCTGTAATGATTGTTTGCCGTGTATGCCTTTTAGCTTTTTAGCTGCTGATTCTGACATGTTACCAATGAATTTATTAACTAATAATATTAATAATAATTGTGAGTGCACTGATTTTTTAATAAATATTTTTATTAGATTGCACAAACTAGAGATTTTTCTAAAAAAAATTTTCGTTAAGCTTTCCTGTTTTTTTTATATTTTTGTTTTAATTTTAATATTTTCCTTTGTTTTTTTAAAGTTTGTCCAGGCGGAGGTCCACCAATTGCTTCTTGTTCAACTACAGGTTTCTGTGCTCCACCTATGCAATGTTTACAACCAGGAATATGTTGTGTGATGCCGCAAGTGTTGTCACCCCCTTCTCCTCTACAACAAAATTGTTTGAAATTTTTTTAGTTTTTTATGTTTATTTTTGGTTTCTTTGTGTTTATTTAATATCTTAGTTTAATTTTACAAAAATTTAAATATTTTTTATTATAAATATTAAAAAATTTTATTTTTAAGATGCATGCCCTGGAGGTTTACCAGTCCTTGGACAATGTATTGCTGGACGTTGCATGTCCCCGGCTGGTGAATTAAAAATATTATTGGAAATTTAATATTTTCTTTAAAAGTTTGTTCAACACCAGCAAATGTTTGTTGTGCTCAGGCTACGGCAATTCCTGCTACAGGTTTTTAATTTATTTTAAAAAAATACTAAAATAAAATTTTAAAAAGTTTGCCCTGATGGAACTCAAGCAGGCTAGTTTATAAATGGTTTATAAATAAATTTTTTTATCTTCAGCAGGCGCATGCGTTAATGGCCAGTGCGGTGCAGGTTGTAATAAAATATAGAGAATAAAAATTTTCCAAAAATTTTTTTATTTTTTAAAGGGTTTACATGTAATCAAGGACTTTGTTGTTCAAATTCTTCACAAACACCTAGATGTTTAGACGGGTATTCTAATTTAAGTTAAAAATTATTTTTTTTTAATTTTAAAGAAGTCAATCAATCGGTGCTTGTATTCAAGGAAGATGTGGAACAGGATATACGTGTACAACAGGAAATATATGTTGCCCTTCTCAATTAAATCGTTCAGTCCTTTTATAGATATTAAATTTTTTTCAAAAATTTATTTAAAGCATGTCCACCTGGTCAAGTTTCTATAGGATTAGCAGTAAATGGTAGCAAAATAAATGAAATTTAAAACATTATTATTTATTTTAGGAAGATGTCCAACAGGCTATACACTAGTTAATGGACAATGCTGCGGTACACAAAGCAGTCAAGCGCAAATTTCGTGTCCGCAAATTGATTCGAGTGGTCCCTGTGACCGAAATCAGCAATGTTCTGAACCGGGCTATGCATGTGATATTTCAAATAATTGGTGTTGTCCACAGGTTTTTTAAGATTTTGATGGAAAAATTCTTTAATCTGAATAAAGGTATTTGAAAATGAAGACCCAATAGGCCCGTGTATAGAAGGTGAAGGTGGAACACGTCTTTGCCCTGAAGGTAAAATATTTTGAGATTTTAAAATATTTCATAAATTTAGGCTATGCATGTGTTGGAGATGGAGAGGGCGAGTGCAGAAGATTAGGTAAATTTTCTATAGAAGAAATTTTGGAATATGTGATTGATTCAAGTTCATTTTTAATTAAAATTTAGATACTGGTACGTGTGCTCCAGAAGAACAACTTGGGCCTTGCGGTCCAAACAATGAATGCCCTGCAGGCTATGAATGCATAGAAGGGTTTTGTTGTAGAATTGATAATGGAGGAAGAAGTGGAAATACAAGACGTTATAGGAGAGGAATCACAAAATTAATGTACATGTAAAAAGAAAATAATAGATTGTAAATAAATTGCTATATAAATTTTAAAATTAAAATGATTCTTAATTAGCTATCAACGAACTGGGGTTAGTCTAAAGCGATAGATTGTTTTCTCTATCTCTAAATTAGCGTTCGGCTCGAACGGACCCAAACCGGGCCTCACATGTAGTCCAACCGGTCTCACATGTAGTCGGAGAAATAATAAGAATTTAAAATCTATCCAAATTGGCATTATGCAACATTTGAAATAAATGACGTTTAATCTCCACAGTTAGAGAAATTATAACAAAGAAATAGTGAAGTTAGAGAAAGATAATTATGGTCGGTTCAGTGTTAATTGTTGAGTGCGACTTCCTAGAGTTAAAATCAATAATCGATATATCACACCTGTGCAAAATTGTTGTTCTCGCTGTTCTTCCGTCCTTTTAACTCGCCGTGACTTTGAAACTTCTGCCTTTTGATATATAGATCTGTAAATAATTTTTTTCATTTCCAGCGTGATCTACACTTAATTAAAATTATATTATTTCTGACTTACAATTTTAACATTGTTAATTAAAAATGCAATCTGCTGAATTGGCTATACGTACAAATACTTATTCACTTAGAGCACGTAAACAAATATCATTTGATCGAGATTATTCTCCACCTGAACAACCTCCAAAAAAACGTCCTAAGGTTCAGACAACGCCAAAGAAAGTAGCACTAACGAAGAGGGTTCCAGTATCAAATGTTGCAAAATTTGCGACTCCAGCATTTGAAGACACTTACTTTATTGCTTTGAAATCAGGAAAATCGGCTAATGTAATTTATTTTTTAATTAATTTTTCGGTAATAATGGGAGGGTGTGTGTTATTTTTTAGACCAAAATCTATTGTATCATTCCATATAGTCTCTTTCATATGGTGCCGTTCTCCTTTAGGCTCATGATCTTTACCCGATAATTTCTGCTTTGAGACGATTTTTTATACTAAACTTTTTCTTTTAGTCACTTGTCGAGAAATGGATGCGTGAATATGAGAATTCTCCTGACCAAGCAATCGCTCAGTTTTTGCAGACAATTGTTGCATCATGTGGCTGTTCTGCCAAATTAGATGTAAACATGGTGCATAACATGGATATGAAGTTTGTTTATTTTCCCTTGAAATATTAAATTTTTGTGAGTGGCTATAGTTCTGATAACTATTCACAACCTCTAGAATAGATTTAACTTTTACATATTTTGTTTTCAGTCTCATTGTTACTCGAATTAGTGAATATTTTGACGAGGAGTCCTGCGACTATCCATTAATGATGACCTCTCCGCAGTGGAAGCGCTTCCGAAGTAATCTTGGCGACTTTGTTACAGTGAGTTTCTAAAATATTTTTATTATCTGTAAGACTTCTTAATTGATTAATACACATTTTAGTTATTTGTTTGTCGTTGTAAAAATAATATTCTCTTTGATGTTACTCTTATGGATAGTCTTATTCAATTACTCGCTAGTCTTTCTTCGAATGCTATTCGTGCCTTCAGACACACTGCTACCTTTGTTGGTTAGTATATTTGAATAGATTTATTTTTATATTTTAAAAAATTTCAGCAATGAAGCTTTCTAGCGCCATTGTAGATGTTGTTGTTGATCTGGAAAGTCTCCGTGAAAAGAACTCTATGCAGGTGGAAACGGAAAAATCAAAATTATCGCAGACGGGAGCAAATGAACGCATGGAGTTATTGTTACAGGCTCGAGCAGACGTTTGGCTTTTAAATTATTTTTCCTTAATTCGATAAAAATAAGATTTTTTGACTTATGAAGTTTTTGGCTAATACTTATATTAACGTTTTATTCTTTTTCAGTTTGATTCAAAAATTGAAGAATTATCTGCAATGACACAGTACTTGTTTCGTTCAGTTTTTGCACTGCGATATAGGTTTTCTTTTTAATTTTTAAAACCACATATTCATTTATTGTAGGGATGTCGTTCCAGATATTCGTATTATTTGTCTTATCGAGCTTGGTAATTGGATGCAAGCCCATCCTGCTTTATTTTTGAATGATAGCTATCTTAAATACTATGGATGGTGTATGTCTGACAAGGTAAATCTAAAAAAAACTTTTTTACTATTTATTTTTTGTTTTAAAGGTTTCAGAAGTGCGATTATGCTGTCTTAATACATTGTTGCCTTTGTACGAGAATGTGGAGGTGATTGGACGTCTAGAGCTTTTCACAAATAAATTCATTAATCGTCTTGTCAGTATGGTGAGAGATACTGAAATTGAAGCTGCTACAAAAGCTTGCCAGCTTTTAACATTAATTTATCGGTAAGAAAACTTAAATTCATTGTGCTAAAGGCATTCTTTGAAAAAATTCTTTTTAATATTTTTTAGTGTGTTTCCTGGAATTTTCACGCAGCAAAACTGTGCTCTAGTTTATGAAATGGTATTTTGTAATAATCGGCAATTGGCCGTTTCTGCTGCTGGTTTTGTCAACGAAAAGCTTTTTGCTCCGTCTCATACATCAAGTGATATGGAGTTGGAATGGCATTCACAGCAATTTGAACTTATTAAGCAACTTGTGACATTTTACAAGGATGGTGGAGTTCATACACATCCCGCTTATTTGGTTGATTCTTTTATCGATATTTGTCCCATGCTGCGTGATTGGGGTTCTATGGTCGGCATTCTTCTTGATAATGAAAGTAAATTATTTTTCATAATTTTTAACAAAAATATTATCGTTTTCAGCTTATAATGATGATGGTCGGTTAATCGCAATAATGAGCACGGCTGTGAGACAAGCTGCCACCGGTGAACATCCACCTAACCGAATTGTAGTTTCAATTCGAAGAGGGCCTGGTGCTGGGACAGAAAAGAAAGATCTTCGCCTTTTGCAGGAAGAACGTGTTCGAATTTCTGAGGTGTTTATTCCTACTCTTCCTCGTTTGTTGTCAACGGTTATTTTTGCATAGGACCCTCATTTAACATTAAATTATAGTTTATTGCTGACGAAGAAATTGTGCTAAATCTCCTTGATATCTTTTTACATTTTGAATTAGAAATATACTCTGCTGGACGTTATGAACAGGTTTATTCTGGTTATTTTGTAATATTTAACTTTGTTTTTAGAGCCTTAATGAATTTATGCAACATATTGGACGAATAGTTGAACAATATTCAAGTGATGATGTTCTGAAGAAAGTATCTGAAATTTTCCAATTTATCTCAAAGAATACGGCAATAGCTCAATTTACTGAAACAACTCGTGTTCGTATTATTGATGGAGTTGCTAATCAATTACGATTGCAAATTCAACAGCATATTCAACAATACAACAATGTCGAACGACGCGAAAGCAACGAGCAGGAACGCGAAGAGGAAGAAGCATCGTTGTTGTCAAACTATCGTCGGATGGTTGCATTTACTGCGTGAGTTTTTTATTTTTATATACCAGAAATTGTTCGGCTAAACAATTCCTAACCTAATTAATATTTTACAAAATACCTTTTATTTTCTTTAGATCAATTGACATTCCAGCAAAATGGGATTTGTTTGATTTGACATTTTCATTACTTAATGGACCATTATTGAAACCTGACTTGTCGGATAAGGCCATCTTGCTTTGTTATCAGTCTCTAATGTGGGATGCGAAAAAACTTGCTACAAACACTGTAGAATTGAAGGAAGTTTGTTTTATTTTATCAACTAATCTTTAACTTTTCCATTTTAAAGAATTATATCGAATTTATACGCAAGAGAAGGGATCAATTTATTAGGGGTGCATCATTAATTTTGAGGGATCAAGTTTACGGCGTTATTAATGTAAGATCTTTAGATAATATTTTTTCTTCTAATGTAAATCTTTTATAATATATAGGCTTTCGAATGTCTTTGTGACGTTCTGTTAATGTACAACTGGAAGATGGTTTATTTCTATTTAGATTATCAACTTATTAATTTTTAGGCGCGTGATTATGAACCCGAGCATCCTGCACATTCGTTGGCCATTAAGCTTGATAAAGAAACAATCATTCGCCTCTCTTCTTTTGTTTTAGACAATGTTTTTTACGGGCGCGAAGATACTATGGAGGGTATATATTTTTTGGATTTTTCTTTTTAATTTTTAAATAATTTTTCGAATCTTTAGAAGGTAATTTACAAATTCTTGCGTTGACACAACGGCGTAAAATCTTTGCTCATTATGTCAAATTAATTATTTATGGTCTCATTCCAATTATTGAAATTTCACCGCTTATTCGCAACTTTATTAAGGTATTCCTAAATATGCAATCTTCGAGTTAAAAAATTTTTTGCAGTATTATACTGACTTTGGTGATATTTTCAAATATCTCTTGACAAAATGTCGAGAATTGGACAAGGTGATGACTGCGAAAGCTATTGTCCACTCATTGGCTTATTTGTTTGACGAATTTAAGGTTTTCAAAATAATTATTGGTAATCTTTTCATTTATACTTTTAGGATGCCTTTGAACAAGATGTTAACGACTTTCAATCGCTGAGAGAATTAGGCAAAAAGTTAGCACTCTCATTTGGCGTTGACAATATCAAAAATCGTGAAGCTCTTGCAACGATTCATCATGTTTGTTATATTTTCTAAAAACATTAAATCATAATTTAGGACGGAATCAAATATGCGCTTAAACTGGATGTACGAAAACCAAAGAATATTCAAGAGCGATTTGAGAATTTTGCCTTCTTCGAGATTTTACAAGAATTTTCACCAAAACTTCATCGGCAGGATAAATTAGCTGTGTAAGTTTCATAAACACCTTTCGACATTTTAAAGTAACTTTTAATTTGTTTATCCAGGCTTAAATATTTGGACAAGAATTGCAAGCAAGATGATCAAATTAATGAAGATGATGATAACTGGAAAACTTTCCTTCTCTACAGGTTAGTTTGGGATATACTATTTTAAATATCTGTAAATAACCTCACAATTAGAAAATTAGAAACAATGTCTTATAATATTCATTAATCTTAGGAACTCACTGGCCAAGTCTGAGTAAAACTTAAAGAATCTTTGGCAGTACCTACAACCAAATCTCTTACATTATTTTCGATCTCACCTCAATGCATTTCTAAATTAGTACGTTATACACTTGAACTGGAAGGTTAACCCTGCTTCAAAACCAACGCCATATAAAAGTCATTTTTGGCGAAGAATTCGAAAACTGAAAGTTTCAACTTGATTAACGGTAGTTGGTTTTGATATTGGGTTACGTAAAATTTATTGTTTGACCTATTTATACTTAATTATTTTCAGCATAAACTATAAACGATTCTCAATTTTCATTTAACTTCATTCTAAACTTTATTTTATAATTTTCATAAATTACATGAATTTTGAAAACAGAAGTCTTTATAATGGGAATTAACAAAGGTCGATCACAATTTGCCATGTTCACACACAAGTCTTAATTTATTTTATAAACAGCTTACTTTCTCAGCTCCTTACAAATCAAGAGATGAGGGAACGCATCTCGCGGTGTATTAGGCAAAGGAAGTCCACATAAGAGTGGGCATTATTCGCATATCGATCCTCGACCAAAAATTTCTTCATCCATGATTCTAATGCATCTTGTTCCTTCACGATGAATAACTTCAGTGCCCTCTCCCTGTTTTCATTTAAGTGTGACCAAAGATGACGCAACGCTTGTGAACAGTCATTGTCATAGAAAGGCAACTGGTGCTAAATAATCGATTTTTAATGATCATTTTAGAAATATACCTTTTCTGTGTCCAATTGTGCAATCGAGTTAACATTGAATACGTCGTTCAGCCTATAAAACCGCCTATCAAAGCTATCTGATAAGAACTACTTACCAGCTACTTGGCACACCAGAACCAACCCATATAAAAGCAACCAAACCATTATCAATTAGATAGGCCTCTTCTGGGGAGAAATAGTCAAATGATGCACGAATGGGCGTCGGAAAGTCTGTAGAACCTTAGATGTATTTTTTAAATTATTGGATAAGTAAATGACAACCTTGCATTTTCGTCACACATCCACTATCGTTTTTAAGTGATTCAGTACTGCCACTGCTGTTTCCAACAGAAGAACAGAGGGAAGTGATTATGTAGATACGTGGATATAGGAATTGTTGAATTGCCAGAGGAGTCATAGAGGGAACTAAGCTCATCATCCAGGCGCGGTCATCGACTGTTAATTCCGCACCTATATATAAAAAAGATTAAAATAAAAATATTATCTAATATTCATAAGTTCTAACCTCCATTCAATGAATCATGCCTTACAATGCAATTGATATGGAGTGGAAGAAGTTTTGCAAATTCAGGCAAGATAAGTTGTCCCATAGGTGCAGGTTCGCTGCATTTTTCACGGTATGCAGCTAGGATCTGTGCAGCACGCAAAGTCAATTCATCACGCATCTCCTTTGGACACTTGTCGCGTACAGATTGCTCGGCTGGTATTAAAGATTACACAAAAAACATTTTTAAAAGATACCTTGTTTAAACAAATGGCTAACCAAACAATCTTCATCTAAATGACGATACAACTAAATATGTTTTATTATTTATAAACTTGTATAAAATCAAATGCCTTTTGATAATCTGCAGTGACGGGCAATGAAAGCTAAAAATAGAATAAATTAAAATTTTCCCCCATCTTAATAAAATAACATTATGAATCCGTAGTCGTCGCTGTCCACTACAACTGGTGAAAAGAACAGCCAACTGAAAATAGGCGGGCTCACGCTCATCCAATTTATCATCGTATTTAATTTCTATTTGAACAGATTTATCACTATCAATTGCACTCAACTCAACATCCGTAGTATTCTGCATATAAAAATTACCAAAGAAACCAGTAGGACGAATCCCTAGAAAATTACGAGTTAATTTCTATTAACATACGTCCAAAAATACCTGTAGAAGTTCGCAACCGTAGCATCACGTCAAAAGCAATTTCGCGACTTATTCCATGACGTAGATCGCTTAAAAAGCGAACCCCATCTTGATCAGCCTAAAATCAAAATAACTTATTATTAAGACGATAAAATAGAAAATGAAATGTAAAAATCAAAAATGACAAACATCGAAATATTGGTATTTGTAAATTGAACCCCCAGTTGTTGCAACTACTGGCGATATGCTTGCAACATCAATAAAAGCATTGGGAAATAGATAAACATCAACTGCACAACCATATTTTACACAATCTTCTCCAAGTTTTCCATAGAAATCTACAGCTGGCGTAAGAACAGTCTAGATAAAAAGCAAATTTTTTAAAAACAAAAAAATAGTAAAGAACCTTTTCTTTGTCTGTCCCTAGAAGTTTGCGTTCTTCCCTATTTTTAAGTTGACCAGGTGCAGCAAGAGTTGGTAATGACGAGTGAAAAATAAAAAGCTTGCCTGATCTAAATTTAAAAAATAAGAAAATACGGGATAAACAACTAATAAAAATTCAAAAATTTTTAAAAACCTTTCAGAATTTTTGAGTGCATCTAATCCAGCTTGGATAACAGGACCAAGGCCAACTTAAATAAATTTAATAAATAAGATGTTTAAACAAAATAAACCTTCGGTAATACGAGTATTATAGAAATTGTTGATAATCTCACGAAGGCAACTTTAATTTATTTTTTTAATTAATTTTACTTTTTAACAAAAACCTAGTCAACGCTTTTTCAGCTGCTTGAGGCTCTACAAAGAAACCTTTAACAAAAGGCACAAAAATGTCTGAAACATCATTAACAACGAGCATCTCAGCATTCTCCGGATGATTTAAATTATAGAAATGCACCGATTGATCATAAGTAGCCAACCCAATAAGCATAGTGGATTTATTAGATAAATTATCTCTATAAAATAATTAAAAATCATTTAAAAATAAAATAAATAAACTTCGGCAGATCGCGCAAAATTTCAACAATATTTTTACAGAAAAGCTCAACTAAACCACTTCGCACAGAATTATAAGAAACATCAAGCATAAAAATAAAAGCAGGTTGTTTCGGTGGAATCCCATTCTTTAAAAAAAGTATAAAATAGAATAAATAAACAATAACAAACCTTGCAATATTGTTTTGTCGCCAAAAAATCGTAAGAACCAAGAAAAAGTTCAGGTCGGTGTTGAATATCAGTTCGACGGCCAGAATGATCCAAATGTGCAAAATATGCGTCTTGAACTATTGATATAAGCAATTAGAAAAGATGTAGGATTTTATGAAAATTACCTGCGGAGTTAGCCTTACAAAAAGGACATCGGAATTTTCGCCCTCCGTCAATAAACTCCATAAATGGACACATATAAGCTTTACAACGTTGACAGCGAACAGGTCCTATGTCACCAAGATCAATGAGTGGAGGAGGATACTAAAAATGTTTTAAACACAATATATGTAAAGATTTACCTCAGATTGATGTAATTTGGCAAAAGGTGTCAACGCTAAAGATAGCGGCAAATGTGTAGCTTTTGTAATATCATTGCTTAGCGGAACAGAATAAATTGTTGAACGAATAAATTTTGGATTTGAATTACCTTAAATGAGGAAAATCTGACAGGTGTAAAAGACCAGAAAAGAATCGAATTTTATAGGTCTTGTTTTATTTTGAAATTTATCAGGTCTACTACCGTAGTTTTAAATCAAAGAAAAAATAGTAAAAAGAAACCCTGATCTTGAGCAACAAATTCAGTAGTAGTTAATGGAGGCAGTTCAGCTTGCGGAAAACCAGTTGGAAAAAGGCCAGATCTTGAACTTCGATCATCTTCTATAACTTGAATCTGAATAAGAATTTATTTAAAATTAAAATTTTTAGATTGCTGATACTTACAATACTTGGGACCATTTCTGGATCTAAGCGTTGCTTCTGAGGTTGCGGAGGGCCTGGAGGAAAGCCTGATGCATGAACAGGAGGAAAGCCTGATGCAGGAGCTGGAGGAAAGCCTGATGCAGGAGCAGGAGGAAAGCCTGATGCAGGAGCTGGAGGAAAACTTGCTGCAGGAGCAGAAGGAAATCCAGGTGCAGGAGGAAAAGCTGCTGGAGGAGCAGGAGGAAATCCTGTTGGAGGAGCAGGAGGAAAACCTGCTCCAGTGGTAGCTGTGGGTGGTACAAATCCAGCAATGGAAGATGGCGTCATTTGTTGCGGTGCATATTGTTGTTGTAACATTTGCTGTTGGTAGTTCCCAATGTGATTTGGCATAACACCAGGTTGTTGCTGTACTGTGTTTGGATCAAAGTTCTGTCTAGGCGGTTGTGGTGGTACTTGAGGAACACTTGGAAACGGCTGTGGGTGTGAAGGTGGTTGTTGTGACGGATATTGCATTGGATAAGCATTTGTCGCTAATGACGGTTGCTGTTGAGGGATTTGCTGTTGATGTTGGTAATACATTTTATTACTGAAAAGTTGGTATAAAGTTAAATTTTATAATTTATTAAGATTAGGATATTTTTGTATAACAAATACACGTCAGTCAGCGACCAAAGAGTCCCGCTGGGACACGGACACTTTACAATGGCCACTTTATCGCAAATTCACTTTGTCGCAAGTGGTCAAAAAAAGAAAATACGAGTTTTTTGTTTTTATTTCGAGAGACAATGCAAAGGGAAAAGAAGAGAGGGTTAATTCTGATTGACTGAGACCTCAAGAATTTATTTAAGGATTTATTTATTCGCGACAAATTGCCCGCGACAAAACGGCCGCGCAGTGAACAGCCGTTTCAGTTTCTGAATCTTGTGAGACAATCGGACAATGAGACTATTGGACGAAGGACAAATAGACAGTCAATCATGGTTAAGTGCAGATTCCTGTTTTTCAAATGCATAGATTTATTTGATATCTTGATCTCTTTGTTAATAATTTTTGTCAAGTTTTTTTAGGAAATATGAATTTTTATGGAATTTGTCGTTTACATAACAAATTAAATGCAACAAATATCTTAAAATGTCCAATTCGTTTTGTGCATCATCATAAGGAGCTTGAAGAACCGGGTGGATTCGAACGATTCATCGGCTGGCGCCGATCAAATGCACACAGAGCAAATAGACATACACAAGTGAATGAGGCCAAATATCGAAGGGTAAATCTTTTATTAGTTTTTTGGACTGGGAATAACCTAAAGATTTTAGTATTTTTAGTTGAATAATTCCTCTTTTTGGATCTTCTAAATTGTTTCTTTAAATTATCCTATTTTCGAAATTTCTGACTTGGTTTTTCAAAAAATTCCTTGAAATAATTTCCAAAATTATGAGAAAAATTCATAAACTATGTAACTTAAATATTTTTAAGTTTAAATTTTTTTCAGTTGCGAGGTGAAAAGCGATTATTAATAGAATTGGAGGATCATGTTGAGCAACAACGTATGAAACAAATGACCCCTGACCAATTACGAATTTATTTATTACGAAAGGGTAAACCTAATATTTACGAGGACGCTTCTCCACGAGATTGGCAAGAACACCAAATTACTTACCAGTCATTATGTAATAAATAGAATTATTTTAAAAATTATTTTTTCTTTTAGATGAAATTATGACCACTTATATTCCACCTGAGACATCAAAAATATCGCGACTTACGGGCTCTGGCATTAGTGAATTTTTTGAAGATGTTAAAGATTATTGGAAAGATAAGTATGGAACGTTAATGGGATATGGTTTGAGAAGGATACGACGGAAAGAAGGACTTAGAAATTTTGAGTTGAAGGTATTGACTTAATCATATATAAATCTTGGTACTCCCCCCCCCCCCTCCTCCCAATTTTCATTAAAGTTCACATAATGGCCAATTCACTGTATTTTTCCGCAAGGCTGGCTGATTCAATAATGCTACAGGGAAATAATGTGAATTTATTGGAGGAAAAAATTCTGACCATTATGTATACTTTAAAGAGAATTGTGTATGAGAGGGAAACGACATAAGTACCTTAACTTTAATATTTTTTTAATTTAAAGGATTTTCTCAAAGAGGCGGAAGAAATTTACAAATCAGCTTTTCAGGCATTGGCAAATCGTGATAAAATTCTTTTACAGGGTCTTGTTACAGAATCAGCTTTTTATGTGAATCATTATAATTATTATAAAAAATATGTTTTTTAGAAACTTTGGCCTGATGTGGAGAGAGGAACACTTCGGTGGGAACATATTCGATTTAATGAACCGTCTGTAGTAGTTTCTGTTAGAGTTACCGATATGCCGCCTAAATCTGGCAATGACATTGCACAGATTGCTGTTCGTATGCATACTACACAGGTCTAATAAATTTACTTGTTAATATATTTGAAGGACTTGAAATCGAAAAATATTTTCGAGCCTACCGTCACTAAAAATAGACCAAATATTCTGTAATTTTTTATCTTAAACTTTAAAGAAAATGGCTCTTTATGATAAAGATGGGCATTTATTATTGGGATCAGAAGATGATCCTAGAGAAGTGCTCGAATATGTTGTGTTTGAAAATCACATTTCAAGTGCTGATGGTAAATGGCGTTTTCATGGACAGGTTTTACTTAAAGATAATTATCAATCCAAAAATTATTTTTAATTAGGTTGTTCCACAATGGGCAAAATCTAAGCAATCTTTGCATAATCATCCAACACTTGTTGCAAAATCAAAAGAAAAGGGAAATTTTCCTGAGCAACTTTTACGGCTACAAATAAATGCGCAATCATCTGTAAAGAAGAAGCAAAAAGAAGCTGGTGATAAAATGACAGGATGAAAAACTTTAATTAATTAAATTGCATTCAATATTATATTTTTGATATTTTTTGTTAAAATATTCTAAAAAAATTCCAACGATGCTTCACGTAATCAGATTTCGTTTTATTTTTGAATACCATCTAAAACATGCTTTTTTTAATTTAAATTTTTTTAGCTAAATTGACAGATTTCTCGCTACGTATTAACTTGTCACATGCTCTTATTGCCAGTCGATATTGCCAACCTCTTAAGGCCTTGTGTTATTTTTCTTTTCTTTATTGTCAGCCATTTTACTAGTAGCTGCCGCTTGAGAGTAAAATCAATATTTTACGTATTCCTTTTTCATTTCTCGTTGGTTGGACTTTCAACAACGTTTGTTTAATGGCCTTGCTGGGTGAATAAATTTCTCATGTTTATTCTTTCATTTACGGTTTGATGTTAGGGGAAAAATTTTTATATAGTATTTTTACTTGATGTCATGTAATTGAATTTTTTTCATATTTATTTGATGTTGCTTGCATATTCTAATATACCTTACTAAATATTTTTAAATTTAGAAACGAATTAATCTTAAACACTTTGATTGTTATTAAACCTAAATTACTCATGTCCTCATCAGATTGCCGATTATTGGCGCGAGCAGTACCATTACCGTCAAAACAAAAGGTGGGTAATTTCTTATAAATACGATTTTTATATAATGGTTGGGTTGCAAGAGCTCCCGTCTCCCAACTCAAAAAGACGGGAGGTGGGAAACAAAGTAGTGAAGGCTAAAAATTGCCTTCATGAGTTTTTTGCTTTCTTCGTGATTAATTGCTTTATTTATAGATTGCTGATGATTCAACCATAATTGACTCATTGGTCAATCAACTAGAGTCAGCCGTGATTGATTCGAAAAATGTTTCTCTTCAAAAAAATATAATTCTAAAAGTTAGTGTCGAAAGTTCCGCTAATTCTAACGAGAAACAATGCATTGAGCGTACTGAAGAATGCATTTCACCAGCGGATCATTTGGCTCTCCAGTCATTACGCTCTTCGGCACTTGCCCGAAAGACAAACACAACAGCTAAATTTAGTCGTAATTGTCGTAATCTCTTTGCCGATTTAATGTTTGGCGAAGAGCAGAAAAAGAACCAAGTGGAAGAGGCATCTTCCGCTACTAGTCCACTTGAGGAATCAAAAAAAGTGGAAGAGAAATTAAAGGAGGAAACCCAGACAAAATTAGTAACGGAAGAAAAAGGCGTTAATAATTCACAAAAATTGGCGATTGATGAACAAGTTGATAATAATACGATCAAAAAGAACGAGGAAAATTTGAGTGATACGGCGAAAGATTTGACGCAATTCAATAATGAATCAGTAAATGATAAAGATGATAATTGTACTAATAATAAGAAAGAGAAGCCTATTAAACAAAAGGAACCAGTTGAAGGCGAACTTATAGCACGTGGACCAATTCGAGCCAACTTTATTGTTCAGTGAGTTAATTATTTATAGAGTACTATTTATGGGTTATTTTTAACTAAA
The DNA here is from genome assembly GCA_036172945.1 of Meloidogyne incognita. Lineage (NCBI taxonomy): Eukaryota > Metazoa > Nematoda > Chromadorea > Rhabditida > Meloidogynidae > Meloidogyne > Meloidogyne incognita. Next base: position 69,138 of record JARQAC010000006.1, on the reverse strand, counting down.
ATTTTATTTACTGAATTCATTTTACATAGATCGAAATTAAAATTAAACCCTTAAATTAGTAAAACAATAAATTACTAATACCTAAATTATTTCCTCTATTAGTGGTGCACCTCAACCTTTCCATCATCCATACGCAACAATGGCTACTCAACACAGTGGAAATGGTCATTCTCCATCTGGAAGCAACACAAGTAATATGTCATCTCCAAATATGGGCGCAACGTTCAACGCAGCGGCTGCCCCTCAATCAGTCCTTCTTGACCAAAGTGGTCTCAATCCTGCAGTCTCCTTTGGTTACGGATACGATTGTGGTATTCCGACAAGTAATTGGAGTGGGGACGCGTGGAGTGTTGGTGGAAGTGATTCAGCATTATCTTCGCCTAGTTCAACTCCTGATAGTATTGGAACAACTTTAGATCCATTGAGTCCTGGCGAACGATCAGAACGTAATGAACTACCCGATAAGTAGGCGATTCTTTTTTATGAAAATATAATGAATTATTTATTTTTTAAGCCTCTCTGATTTTATTCTTGAATATTCTCGTCGTTATTCACCAATTCTCTCTCGAAAGGCTTCATTCTCGGTGAGCGGTTCGCCTAGGTCTTTATCCGGTGATACAATAACTAATGGTAGTGAATCGCCATTTAGCGCTCCAAAAAAGTATTTTTTTAATAATAAAATTTATTTTGTGTTTGTTTATCGTATACTTTCAATTTCTTCCAGTTCTCCATCCGCCCCTCGCAACGGCGCAGTCGGTGGAGGTTCTCAAACACCACCTTTTGCACCAATGCCGCCATTAACATCGTTGACAGCTCGTGACGAGATAGGAATTATTAATTCAAATAGGCAAGCAAAAGAGCGTCTTCGCGTTCTCATTCGAAGTGAAGATATGGATGATGCTTGGGCTTGGACTTGTAAATGTATTCAAGTAATTTATAAATATTTTTTTATTTATTAATTTATAATTTTTTAGCGTCATCCGGGGGCTTTAACATTCCAAGATGCTGACAAGGATACTCTTTTGCATATTGTTACCTCTCATCTAGATTTGGCTAAAATATATGCACTTGTAGAACAAATGCTTAAAATGGATGGAGGTGAAGGTGGGATACCAAATTTTGATATTCCCAATGCAATGGGAGAAACTCCTTTAATGGTTGCTGTACAGAAAAATCAAGCTGAGGTTGTTAGCTATTTATTAGAGGTATAAATTAGCTTTTGTTTATTGAAATAAATGTTTCTAAAATAGGCTGGAGCATCACCGAATGCTCAAAGTAATCGCTTAGAACGACATATGCCCTTACACTTTGCTGCTTCTCATGGAATGGTCAGTACATAATTGACTTTAAAAAAATGTTTATTTTCTTTTAAAGACAAACATAGTTCGTGCTCTTTGTGCTGATTCTAGAACTAAATTGGATGCTGAAAATGGAATGGGTTTAAGTCCTTTATTGTGCGCTTTTAAAAATCATGGAAAAGTTTCTGAAGAAGAAAATGTTCAACAAAATAACAATTTAATTTGTAATTTGGAAATTATAAATATTTTATTAAATGCTGGGGCTAATCCTTTTAAGGTAAAAATGTTTTTTTGCAAAATAATGATTGAAAATTAGGTGGATGCAACTAATGGACGTTCTTTGGCGCATTATGCAGTTGAGCGAATGGATGAACGTTTGATTGAGGTATTAAATTTTAATATTGTTTAAAATTTTTTTGTTAAATTTTAGTTACTTCGTGAACATCTTGATGAGAAACAAATGGCCGAATTGGTTAATTATAAGGATTTTTGTGGAGAAACACCAATGAATACTATCAGAAATGTTTTTGATGGGAGAACAGAATTAAACGAAGAAGAATCTTTAAAAAGAGAATGTATTGGATTAGCGCTGATAACATGTGGGGCAACTTCCTACCATTCAAATAATGAGATTTAAATAATTATTTAAGAAGAAAATATTTTTAAAAATTCTAAATAATAATTAATTTGGATTAAAAAAACTAACTAAACTGTACATATGTATTTGTATTCCTAACAATACATTGATCTATTTATTAGATATATTCCCGGTAATTCTTTAATTTTTTAAAATTTACTTTAATCCTTTTAAATATATCTTTATTCCAATTCAATATAACTATAGTTATGCCCTTGTGTAACTAAAATTAAATACTATACATTTTATTACAATAGTATTCCTATCTTTTATATTTAAATTTCAATTGTTTTTTGTCATATTATTTAGATTTTTAATTATCCAAAATAAAATTTTTGGTGAATTTTGATTGTTTAAATTAAATAATGTTTGAAGTTACATCTCCATGTTCATATTTTCTATGAAATTTAAATATTTTTATTTCTAATAATTAAAAATTAAAAAAAATTGGTAATTTTTTTACTACTGACAAGTAAATTAAAACATATTATCAACAAATTTATGAAAATTAAAAAAATAATCTAGTAATTAAAAAAATAGTTTTTAATTCTAAGTAATTAATAGTCTATGACTAAGGTTGTCAGATTATGATATCTGGATCCAGAAAAAGGTAGGATATTAGGGAATTTTCGTATCTGATACCGGATTCGGATATCCTGCGAATTCCCAGGATACCCCAAGACTTTGTATCGCCCTGAATTATATAAATTTATTCAACCAGAATTCTATGTTTTTCTTAAGGCTAATTTTTAAAATTAATTTTTCAATGAATTTTAATTTTAAATTTTATTTTTCAATATATTTTTCTTTATTTTCTTCTTTGATTCATTTAAAGCTTTATCATTCAATAAACACAACAACTAATTGGACTCTCTGGAGAGAATCCTTAGTTTGGCAAGGAAATTTTTCTGCATTATCGGCTTTTGCCTTTTTATTTTCTATTTTTTCTTTATTACTTTCATTCCTTTTTTTATTACATACATAAGTATTCGTATGTTTATCCAAAATAAATTTTTTGTAAAAAAAGTAAAATAATTATTAATTAAAAATTTAATTATTTGAGGAGTATAATGGGGGGAAGATGATCCGTCAAGTTAAAATACCGCTTATCGAGGGTTTTCAAATGATATAAAATTCATTTTTGTTGGATCAAGCAACAAAAAGTTATAGCCGATCAAAGTCGGCTGGCACTCAGTTAGTGGGTGTATAAAGGATAAGTAAGAATCCCAAACAACGAGAATCCCAAACAATCTAGATCAAATTATAAAATTAATTAATTTTTACTTTTTTACGGCATAATTGAAATTTCCAAATATATTTTTTTTATTTTTAGAATTACTTTCCAATTCACTTTCCATTACTTCCCCCCCTATTTGACATTTTAAATTACTTTTTTAAAGGCAAATTGTCCAATAAAGTAAGGATCCTTGTCTTATAGAGGCACTAGAAGATCCTTTTTTCATGACATATTAAAGTGGGTAATATTGCTAAAATTAATTTCTTTGAGTTTATCCTTATCCCCTCTGCTATTTTCATCTAATTTTTTACTCAAAAAATTTACTTATACATTCTAAAACTTTTTTAAATAAAAATTAAACAGGGTTGGGACGTGTATAATATTTTATAAATTATTATTTTACCCAATTCTATATTTAATAAATCAAATTCCACATTTTTAAAGTAAATATATAATCAATTTTTTGGCTTAATCTTTCCCTATTTGCTTTATATGTAAAAACAAATAAGTCTATTTTTAATACTATTTGGCTAATCCCATCAAGAAAAGTAATGCCATTTTACTTTTTCCGGTCGTCGCTTTTTCAATCCATTCTTTCTTATCTTGAGGGCTAGAAGTTATATTTTTATTTATTTTTATTTTTAAAACTCAAAAAAGATTAAAAAGTATTTTAAAATTTTTAAAAATATTATTTTGAACAAATTTTCTAAAATATCTTTATTTAATATATTTAAAGTAATGATAAATTAACTAATAAAATGAATAACTCAAAAAAGATATTTAATTTAATTTTTATCAATTTTGAATAATTTATTTAAATTAATTCTTAGGCCAATTTATTTTTATTAATTTGCATTTTAAATTAATTTATGTATAAGGCGCTTTGACAATCAGACAGTGAGACAATTTGAAGGGGAAAAAATTTAAATTAAAATGATTATACAAAGTTTTTAAAAAAGTGTAATGGAAATATGATTAACCCTGACAAGATCCGAAACCGCTCTAAAATATTGCTTAGTAATCCTCAAGTAAAATCCGCTTAACTGTCTAATTGTCTTACTCTCATAATTGTCTCACTTTCAAATTATCATGCTATCAGAATTAATTTACCTACATATTAGTTAAATATGAATAATTTAACGAAACGTTCTGCATCACAGGAATGTTTAATTTCAAATAAATCAGCACTTGAATGTCTTAATATTGGCGGATTTTTTTATGATGCTTGTACAGGTCATTGTGAAAGGGATTCCAGGTAGAATAATTTTAATAAATTTTATTATTATTTTTAGTTTTCTTCGTTTAAGCCAACATTTGCAATTGGAACATTTAGTTTATGGATATGTAAGTTAATTAGTTTATAATCTGTTAAAAAATTTTTTTTCAAAGCTCTTCCCTATTCTTGTTATTTTTGTTGTCGTTGCCAATTTGTTAGTAGCTTTAGTACTTTCTCAAAAACATATGATTTCGCCTACAAATTTAGTTTTGAAATATATGGTAATTTTAGTTAAATTTAATATATCTAATATTTAATATTCAGGCAATAGCTGATCTTTGTGTTGGACTTTTTCCTCTTCCTTGGAATTTTTATTATCACACATTAAGGTGTAAATAATTATTAAAATATTAAATAATATTAAATTTTAAAGACATTTTGAATATGAACAGAAAGAACTTCAACTTTGGTATTTTTAGTTAAATTTCTAATACTTAAATTTAATTTTATTATTTTTGGTGGTGTTATGCTTATAAATATTCAATGGATGCAATTCCGCCAGTTTGCCATAATAGTTTATTAGTTTATATTTAAATATTTTTAAATATATTTTAATATTTTAGTAGCAATGTGGCTTACAGTATTGTTGGCAGGTCAAAGGTAGTAGAGGGATATCAGTGGATTTAGAGGGATTCGGGGGATTTAGAGGGTGATAGGGACTGTTATCAGAGGGTTAAGCTAGATATGATAGTTTATCGGGAGATTCTATTTATTAATCACAATAACCTTTAAATTTTTTAAAAAGATACCTTTCTATTCGCCACCCTATGAATTCTCGCCATTTATGTTCTTTACGTAATGTGAGAATTGCAACTTTTTTAATTACAATTGTTTCAATATTTTGTGGCCTTCCAAAATTTGTAGATTATTATTATAATGTTTATGAAGGTTGGGCTTTTGTTGATTCTGGTCATTTAATATATTTAAAGTATATTTTGTTCTAAAATTTTTTTTTAATTATTATTTTTTTAGAAGTTGTTTATCTGGATATACATTTTTTGTTAAATTTGTTGGTTCTAATGGTTAATTTTTTGAAATATTTGAATTAATATAAATTTTTAAAGCATTTTTCAATGCTTATTTTTGGACTCGGGTTGTTGGATTTATTTTAGTGCCTTCATTTCTACTTATTTGCCTAAATGCATTACTTATTAAAAGTATTAGGAAAGCTCAACAACGAAAGAAAAGGCTGTTAATGTTGTCTATTTTAGGGTAAAAAAATTTTTTTATAAAATTTGAAAAATGTTTTTAAAGAGATAAACGTAACCGTGATTCAACAATTCATCGACAAACATCAGATAATAATACTTCTGTAATGCTTGTAATTATTGTTTCTATATTTTTAATTGTTAATTTACCACAAGCATTATTTATGGCAATGCTTTGTGTTTATAATACACTTGGATTGAGTAATCGTTTACTTGAAGGAGTTTTCCCGGTGATTCTTTAAAGATTCTTTACTGAAATTTAATTTTTTAGATAACATTTCTACTTGTAAATAATATGCTAGTTATGGTTGGTTTTATAAGCATACATACTTTTAAATTTATTTTTTAAGGCTACATATCCAATTAATTTTGGAATTTATTGCTTTATGTCTAGCAGTTTTAGAGATACTTTTCGAATGCTGTTTTGTAGAAATCAAAATAATAATAAACAATTTGTTGCTACTACACCCCATCCAAGTCAAATACCAACAGAAAGTCGAAGACTTATCTCTATGGGAGGTTTACCATCAGAATCAAAAGGAATATCATCGTCTTTAGTCCGCAGATCTACTGATCCTATTGGTGGCCATAATAATAGAAATTTAAGGTAAAATAAATAATTTTATTTTTTAAAAATTTTGAAGCTTATTTTCAATTAAATTTTTCTTTTTATCTTCTCTTGATCTTCATCTTTTCATTTCTTCACAAATTTTCCTTTCCCATTTCTTTCTTGTTTTTTCTACTCTTGCTATAGGTTCATAACTAACTGATTGACAAATTTCATTTGGATCATACCTTTTGAAAGAAATATTTTTTAAATTTTATTTTTATACCATTTTGTAATTTCATCATTAAATAAGGCCATTGTTCTACTTTTAGCTATTTCCTCGGGAGAATGTTGAAATTCATTAGATAAAAGAGAACGTCCAATTAATTGTTGCTCTTTATAAATAGCATTTTGTATATATGGTTTATGTAATTTGAACTTAAAAATTTTTTTAATTAAAATGTTTAAAAAACCTTGTCAAGTCTTGCCATTCTTTCAGAATTAATTAATTTTTCTTCTCGATGCAATGGAATTAAACTATCTTTTGGAATTATTTGTATAGTTTTCTTTGAGGCTACCCAAAAAATTAAATTTATTCAACACCCATATAGTGAACCGGACATGGGCCCTGTCGTATTTTAAAAAGCGGAAGGCGGTCGGAAATAAAAAACGGGAAACAGAAGCGGAAACGCCAAAAAAGAGAAAATGGGCGGAAGGTGGAAGAGAGCCCATCTCCTCCGGTCCCTAGATGTCCCCCCTGTCCCAAGAACAACTCATCGGGAGTCTATTGTACATAATTTCTGATAAAATATTTAATTAAAAAAACCAAAGAAGCTGTCATTGGATCAACAGATCTCCAACGTGGAAAAAGAAATACTTTATTCTTGTTAGGGTTTGGTATTTCCTCCTTTTAAAAATAAAATTTCTTAGAAATATTTAAAAAACAAACATTTCTATTAATTGTTTCAGCCATAATACGTCTTTCCCAAAGTGAACGTATTCCGCCATTTTTTATTTTATCATTATCTATCGCTTGATTTAAAATATTTTTCATCTTTTGATTAATATATTGAAGAAATTTTAATTTTTTAAATATTATTCAGTAACAAATGAAAGCATTTTCTGAATTTTATACATCTCTATATCTTCTAATTGTTTAAAGCTTAAACAAAAAGATAACTAGCTTCACTCTTTTTTTTAAATTTACTTTTCTTTCTTTTGTTTACCTCTTTTATTCACTTTTACTTTAACTAAAAGTAAATATTTGCACAAAAAATGTATAAAGATATTACAAAATACTAGAAATTTTTTTAAAAATAATTACACAAATATAAATTTATTTTTTCTTTACAAATTAGGCAACAAAATATCATTGACAGACAACAAACTGGAAGAGTTTCATTGCCAGCCGCTTCTTGTTTAGAGGATTCAGAACCACAACCATCAATTTATGAACAAAAATTCAAAAAAGAATTAGGTAATAAGGAGAGTTTGACACATCCTGTTATTAACAGTTTGAGTTTTTGTCAAATGCCAGCTCTATTTTGGGGGAATTTCTTAAAATAATCACTCACATTCCCTATTTTCAGTTTTTAAAATTCCATAAAGGCGGTTAATTTTGGCAAAAATTAACAAAATTTCCGGGTTTAAAACCGGTCGTGTCCAATTAACTAATAAAAACTAATAAATTTAAATCTATTTTTAATACTAGAAGAAGAAAACAAAGAAATTAAAAATAATGATAATGAAAAAGAAATTCAACAATTGTTTCTGATTAATTATAACAATGTATTAGTAGATGACACAGTTTTTCTTTAAAAATTTTTTTAATTTTTACAAATTTTGCTCTAAATACTATTTGTTATTCTGTATCTTTTTCTATTTTTTATAATATACTTTTTATTTTTTTTAGATAACTATAATAAATATTTTAGATAAAAAACTATATAAAAAGTGATAAATATCCAAGTTATTCTTTAAAGAGAATTTTCTCCACAAAATTTTTTTTATGTTTATGTACTTTAACAATTCATCGTCTGTCTATAAAATTTTAAATCAAAATTTAACAAAGGAAATAAGAAAGATATAGACATATATAAAAATGTACTGATAAACATTTTAAACATTTCAAATCAAAATTAAGTGGTTATCGATGAAAATATCCAATTCAAAATGTAAATTTCTCGATCATTTAAGAAATGAACTTAATTATTTATTTTCTAATTTTGTTTTAATTTAATTAGTAGACAATTAAGACAAAATAATAAATAAACTTTAAAGTAAATAAAAAAAAAGATAACGGAAATTATTAAAATAAATAAAAAATATTTTTACTTTTATTTTTTAACTTCCTCGTTAAAAATTAAATTTATTAGTAATACATATATTAAACTATTACCTCTTTTATCTTTTTTCAGTTGATTTAAAAAAGAAAACAAAACCTAAATTATTTTAAATTTATAAATACCAGACTAAAATTTCGTGAAAATTTAACACTAATTTATTCTAGATCAAACCTTAATAGATAAAATAATCTAAGTTCAAATGTCTTTTATTAATAGTACTTGTAACCTAAATACTTTTATGTTGGACCAATTATTGCTGGAGCAATTAAAACAAAAGGAATTAAATAAATGCCAAAGTAAGGGATATTTTTATAAAAAATTAAAAGATTTTTTCTTTAAAGTTTTGTTGAACGAATTATTGAGACAATTTAATATTCTCCCATTACCTCAAAACATTGAAAAAGATTTGGGATCAAATGAATACAAATTACAAAATAATAGTGAAGCAAATACCTTCCTTTCATCAACTCCTGCTTCAAATTCATCTAATCATTTAAATTCTTCATTAAAAATAAATAATGAACAAAAACAACAACGTCCACATAGCTGTGAATATTGCCAAAAATCATTTCGATTTAAATCCAATTTATTCGAACATAAATCGATTCATAAAAGCGCCTGCCATCGAAGTACATTTATTTGTCCATTTTGTACAAAAACTTGTCGACTTAAAGGCAATTTAAAAAAACATTTACAAATTCATGTCAAAAATGTGAATGAACTTGAACGCCTCTGGAAAAATTACTTTTCTAGACAGTCTGGAAGACCACGCAAAAATGCAAAGCTAATACCTCTTCCAAAGCCTGGTGATGATTTAGGATTAGTTCCAGTTATATTAAAAACAGTAATTTTTAAAAATAATATCAAATTAATAAATTATTTTTTAAAGAAAAATAATCAGATACTCAAAAATAATTGCCAGTGGACGTTTGCCAATGAAAATGATAATTTTAAAAATAAAGTTTAACTAAAAATTTATGTTTTGCCTTTCAATATTCTATTGTTCAACTTTTTAAACAAAAATATTAATTATTTCAGAATTTATTTAAATTTTTCTATTCAGAATTTAAATTTAAAAATATCCAAATAATTAAATCTCTAAATATATATTTCCCCAAAACATGCATGAAGTTCGCCAATTGTCGGAGATTGTAAACGATCTCCTATTTTTGTTTGAACACTTTGCTTAACAAATACCTTAATTTAAAAAGGAAAATCATTTTAGATGAATAAATTAAAATTTAATTTAAAAAAATTACTTGAGCAGCAGCAGTCAGATGTGCTTGTTCTGCTAATGCTCTTCTCATTCGTAATCGAAACATTAAACGTTTCTTCTTTCTATTATAATAAATTTCGGAACAAAAAGCCAAAAATGAAAGTAAGAGACCTGAATAAATTAAAAAATTCTTGTTTAAAAAATTTAAAAAACCTAAAAGTGCTACCAACATAACACCAAACATGGAACCAAAATCTATTTTTAAATTATTTTTATAAAGGATAAATTTAATTTTTACCCAAAGGTTTTAATTCAATTCCATTAATTCCAAAGTGCCATCTACCTTTATGATTTAAATAAGAAGAAAATGAAGATTCTTCTTTACAATGATGACCAATTCTTTCTGTCAAGTTCTTCGTCAAATAATTATCAAAATTTTCTTTGGTTAATTTGAAATTTGAATGAAAATATCTTTAAGATAAAAAATATTTTTTGGAGAAATTCTTAATACTTCTTAAATGTTCTCCTAACAAAATCCAAATTCATAATAATTGATCGTTCAAAAAGCTTTACAAATCGGCTATCACGGCGAAAAATAAGATGTGAACTAACTTCGGGCATTCCTTCGGAAACAAACACAAGACCGGCTCCACATCTAAAAAGATAAATAATTTTGCTTAAAAAATAAAAAAAACCTTTCCTTGGCCATTTGCATTCCAATACTATCCTCTTGTATTGGATAAATATATCCGCCTTTTAAAACTTTATCTAACGCCTTAGGAACTGTACTAGCTATATGAATTGGATTTTGAGCAATTGCAAGCCGCAAAGAACGATAATGAGAAACATTAGAATTGTGGAGTTCTTCAAAATACCTTTATTTTAAATTTAAATATCTAAATTTAAAAATTATTCAAGACCAATTTCCAATATAATTAGTAATTAATTTAAAACGTTGACTTCCAATTAATCTAACCATTTCTCGAGCATCTCTAAAAGGGTTATCAGCCACTGGTTGTAAAAGTGCTGATAATAATAATGTTTGGTACATATCAAGTAGAAGGCGGCATTGCATTATCTTTTATTAATTATTAAGATTTTTTAATGAAAAATTCTTGTTTTTTATAAAAAAAAATTCTCAACTGTAAAAATAAGTATAGCAAAATTTCCCCCAGCTGTTCGAAAATCAAAGCTGTCTGGTTGATACAATTGTAAACGAATTATTTTCCAAAATATTTGAAAAGGTTCTAATTGGTTACGACGGCCAATTCTTACTTCTAATTTAGCCACATAAAGACAAAACTTTAAAAATTTATAAAAGATCTTGAAAACCCATCAATTTTCGAATAAGATACCAAGGTTTGCAGGATTAACATAACACCCATGGAAAACCAAGTCGAAGGAGAATAAGGCATAAATGCATTCCAAATATTCCATTCATCATGTTGACTATGGACAACATAAGTCGGTTTTACATTTGTTATTGGATAGGAAAAAGAAAAATGTTCGGCACGAAGTTGGGTACGTTGAAAGAAAAGACAGGCTGTATCAACAGTATTGTTTTGAATAAACCCTAAAACTCCGTTCCAAGTACCATTCTCCTTTAAAATTTATTTTAAAAATATTCTTTAAAAATACTTACATTAGATCCCCAATTTAATTCACCAATTTGATTATTAAGAATTAATGGTTCAATTTTTAATTTTAAATATTCAGTTAAATAACTAATAATCTAAGTAATATATTTAAAAATTAAAATTTAATTGTTTTCAAAAATACATACCTCAACACACCATCCTGGAAATGGACATTCAACACTAGGTTTTAAAGTTGGAAAATGACGGCATTCATCAAAGGCATCTGGAGGGTTTCTAGCAAAAAGAATTCGGATTTTATTATTCATTTATTTTAATTTTAAGAGAAAAAATATACTTATAAACTCGCCATCCTGGTTTATTATTTACATTAAACAAAAAACCTTTTTATGTAACATATCCATATTAATTTCATCCATTCCAATACTAAATTTTAAAATATTGAACGACCTTTTTATTACAAAAATTCAAGGGATAATAAATAAATAAATTGTTGTTCGCCTTAAATTTTTTTAGTTAATTATATGATTTTCACTTAAATGATTAATTACAAAAATACAAACCAGTTATTCTAGTGTTTCGTCATAATTTACTATATTTTTACTCATTTTTAAATAAATACATTCATTAATTAGTTGCAATTTATTTTTAAATGATTTCTTGTTAGCTTTTATTGGTTTAACTTTTAAAATTAATTTTTTTGAAGTAAATTAAAATTTGACAAAAATATTTCCAATGAACTTCAAATTAATTTTTAATTTTTTAACAATATTCGTATTATTTAAAAACACAAATGCACAAATACCTTCTCTACCACCCGGTGCAGCAATTGCCCCCGAGGGTGTCCCACACGGTCCGCCCGGAACTATTAATGAAGAGACAATTCAGCCACCTACAAATAATAAACCTAGTGAAGAAGAAGTTATTGGGAGGTAAAAAGATCTATTTTAATATTATTTTTTGAAATTTAGTTTGCTTAAAAATCCTGGATTGCCACCCGCATTACCACCCTCAATACCTACAAATACAGAAAATAATGGAAATAATCCATTATTAAACAATAATGAAGAAAAAAGTGAGAATAACAAGAATTTGGAAGATAAAAAAGAAGAAAAAATTAATTCGGGAGAAAATCAAAATAAAGAACAAATTAATGAAGAATTGAAAATTGGACAAGGTACATATTTTGTTTCTTTTAAACATATTTAATAATAGAAGAAACAACTCTACCTTCTTTACCGGATTCAATCCCAGCGAATTCTGAGGGTTTTCCACCAGCATCACCACCAAGTTATATTCAATGTCTTCATAGAATCCAATCAAAAATATGCGATCCAGATAATGTTTTAATACAAAGTCAAAAAAATGAAATTGATGAAATGCTTAAAGAATTAGAAGATGCTACTCGAAAAGTAAAAATTTAGAAAAAATAAAAGTTGATCCTAAAATTCTAAAGGATAATTTACAAAATGAATGCGATCGTAGTGGACTTGAAGTGATGGTTATAATTGTTAAACATTCAAATCTACTTGATAACACTTTAGATGTTTGTTTTTCTTTAAATTACAACAAATATCTAGTTAAATTTAATTTTATAGTCTGTTCAAAAGAAATTAAGTGATGCATTAAATATTTGGGTACAAGATCCAGATCATCATTGTGAAAAACCTTTAATTTTAATGATGAGTGCTGATCCTGAAATTCCAAATCGAAAAGTTTGGACAGGTCGTCATTATTCTGTTCCTGTGGATCCTGCTGAGTTAGTCAAACTATTTATGGACCAAGTAATAAAATTCTTTGTGACTCGAATTTATTATTTATTAAATTAATAGGAACAATTACTCGCAAAAGAAAAATATTCTGAAGTGATATTGAACATAATAGACGGTGTTTTGAATAAATATGAACAAAGAGCATTTAATGGAAAAATAATTAAACATTTAATGAATAATAAGAATCAGTAATATTATAATAATATTTTTTTATAATTTATTAAATCTATTTTTTAATTAATGCACTATATACTTCACGTGTAAGTCCACAAGAATTAACACCTCTTTAAAAATAGTAAAAATATATTTAACTAATTTATTTACCTTCTCATATGCAAATATCCTCCATTAACTCCATAACCACTTCCCCAACTATTTTTTAAAATCCAATAAGGAATGTCTTTATCATTTACTCCATATCCTATAACCTCCATTGAGTGAGATCCCAATGATTCGTAGTTACACTCTTCTGGACTTGGTGAGAAAATTCCTCCTTTATAATGATACATACTTTTAGTTGCGTTCATTCCTTTTTAATTTTTAAAAATATTTTTCTCAGCATTTTAATTACCAAAAGTAACAGGCCCATTTGTTGCAATCCAATCAGCAATTTGATCCTCATCTGATGGCAAAGAACGCCATTCATCGATAAAAACGCGTTGAGTTGGGTCCTTAATATTTTCAAATTTATTTATCAAATTCTTTAAAGGATGTTCTTGACATTTTAATTTAGTTTTTATACTTACTATTGGACCAGAAGGAAGTTGGCATTTTCCATCATTACCACGATACTTAAATTTTAATTTAATAATTATATTCCCAAATTTCAATTTTCTTTTAAAACCTACTGGATAGGCATTTTCCGAGAGAAGGCCTTTATCTCGAATATAACTAAAATAAATTTTTAATTTTTTAAATTCTATAATAAATTATTACCGTAATGCATAAGGACGGAAACCACCCTCACATCCATTTTCAGCCGAATCACAATCAATTAATTGCTTGAAAAATTTTTTGATATAATTTTTATTATAAATAACTTGTTCTGAAAGTCTAACAAGTGTTCCATTATGAATAGCATGCATTGTTTCGACCATTCCAACAACAGAGAAAGCCCAACATGAGCCACAATTTACTAAAATATCAACTTTTTTATTAGTTTTTATAACTCACATTGGTTTTTAACATGTGTAACAACACCTTTCTCTCGCCAGTCCCATTGTTTTGGACGTACATATCCTTGTTTTGTTTCAACTTTAATAATTTTCTTCAATCGTCTCATTCTTATTTGTTCATTATAATTATGTGGAATTAATAACTTAATATTTAAACTATATTTATATTGTAAGTATTTTTATTTTAACTTTTGCTATTTCATCTTCAGTCCAATCAAAAAACTCTGTTACTCCCCAAATAGTTTGGCCTTCAATTCCTTGTTTTCTTTCCTGATCCAAACGTTGTTCAAGTAAATACATGTTTAAAGAAAAAGCAATAAAACGTTTATTTATTTCATCATATGAAGAATAATTACGAGAATAACTTTAAAATTTTTTTTTTAATTCAAGTGAATATTTTTACTTTTTTTGGAATATCTTAAATTCATTATGAAGCCGTTTAAATTGGTAAAAACTATCTTTATCCGTCGTTAATTCATTATTGTTTAAACCCAATATCCGTTGAAAAAGAATCGAAAATCCGATCATCAATAGAAGAAATGAAGAAGCAAGCAAAAATATTTTAAACACAAAAGAACTTTAAGAGGTTTTTGAATTTTGTGTTTAATTATTTATCAAACCTTGCCAAATATAATGAACGGACGGAAAATAATTTATTAAATTTGTATAATTCTTCAATTGAATTTATTTGGGGTAAAAAATAATTAGAAATATAATTTTTAGATTTAGATGAATTTATCTTATTAGATGATCTTACTGGCATATCATTAGGGAATAAGGAAGTTGAACGATCTCCGTAGTCAGATCTGACATCGCTTTTTTGTGGAAAATCGTCAATTTGATGATAAATCATTTAAAATGTTTATTTTTTAGGGAAAATAATTTAATTAAAAAATTAATATTATTTAAATAAAGATTAATACTTCAATTAATGCTAATATTATATGTACTATTGTCTGATTTCTGATAAGAATTTTAGAAATGGTGTTATTTTGAATCCTTATTTCATTAAATAGATAAGAAAAATCAATGTTCGTTATATTATTTACTTATTTTATTATTTCCATGATAAGAATCTCTAATTTCATGTACGGAGTGCCGCAAAGGTCGTGAGTCACAAATGTTGCGCGCCGCAAAGGTCGTAGTGCACAAATGGCTATTCACGCAAATGTAAGTTTCATAACTGTCGTTTCCGCAAATGTCGCA
Organism: Meloidogyne incognita; assembly: GCA_036172945.1. NCBI lineage: Eukaryota > Metazoa > Nematoda > Chromadorea > Rhabditida > Meloidogynidae > Meloidogyne > Meloidogyne incognita. Next base: position 53,626 of record JARQAC010000006.1, on the reverse strand, counting down.
TCAAATTTTTTAAATTTTTAAAAAATTTTTAGATTTAAAAATTAATTTTAATAATTCTAAACCTGCATGCAACTAATAAATATTTAATTTAATCAAGTAATATGATTAGCCAAAATCCGTCTACTGATCAATCTTCATTTTTTTCACCATTGTCAGAAGATATTTTAATTAGTCCGGCAACCAATTCTAATGAGAAAAATAATCAAACACCACAATTAAAGGTTTTAATTTAATAAAAATTTAATCCTTAATTAAAGTTTAAATTATTTAGTGTAGAAGGAGATTAACTTTGGAAAATTCAAGTAAATCTAAAAACACTGGAACTGAAATTAAAAATAATAAAAATAGATTCGATAAAGAATCAAATGAAGGTTTGACTTAAAAATATATTTAATTTTTCATATATGAAGGTGGGTAATTCTTCGGTTCGTATACCCCCTCTTTTTTCTGACCATTTTTTCATTTTTCCTTCCCTTTCTCCCTTATTTTTCACGAGGCAAATATCAAAAAGGATTATGTATGTATATATGTACATGAGAACAGGGCTGGAAAGTTTAAAATTTACTTCATTTATTCACCAATATGGAACAACTAAAAAATTTTAATATGATTGATTTGGGTGACAAACTGCGACTAAGCGACAACGATTTTGATGCTTGGCTAGAAGAGCTTGGACTTCTTCATGGTAAACGAACATGTGAAGCATGTGGTGGCAGAACAACTATACAAAATATAAAAGATCGCCGGTATGGTAACTGGAGGTGCACAACTAAAAATTGTAGATCATCTTATAAGCGTAAGTTCCGTCATCAAGCAGGCAACAACACTGATACATACCGAACATATTTTCCTGAATTTTTGTGGCGAAAAAAATTTGGTGATATTTCTCATGTTTTGTATAATTTTTGGTATCATGTTTCTCTCTTTTATCCTGTCGAAGAAAAGTAAATAAATTTTTCTCATAATCCTTTTTGATATTTGCCTCGTGAAAAATAAGGGAGAAAGGGAAGGAAAAATGAAAAAATGGTCAGAAAAAAGAGGGGGTATACGAACCGAAGAATTACCTGAAGGTGGAACCGATTCTGCTCGACAAGATAGTTCTCTTCTAAGTCTTACAAAAAAGTTTTTGGCTTTACAGATGCAAAAACCAGGGGTAATTTTAATGGAAAAATTTCTTTAATTTTAAACAATTTTGATTTTTTAATTATAAATTTTTTGAATTTTTAAAGGTTCTCAACTTAAATGAAGCAGCTGAATTACTTGGTTTAGTATGATTATATTAAATTTTTGATTTTTTGAAAAGGTGTTCCAAAAAGACGTCTTTATGATATTACCAATGTACTTGAAGGTGTTGATCTTATTGAAAAAATTGGCAAAAATAGTATTAAATGGAGGTTATTTTTAATAAATTAGAAATATACTTCTTTTAAATTTTTTAGGGACCAATCAGAATTTACAAATTCAGTAACATATCAAAAATTAAATAAAGAAAATATTGAATTAATTAATGAAGAAATAGGTTTAGATAAATTTATTCAATCAGTCTCTTCTTCACTTAAATTAGCAAAGGAAGACCCAACAGATGCTTTTTATAGGTTTTTATAGGTTTATTTTAAAAACATTTTTATAAAGTTATTCTCTCTTAACTGATTTTCGTTCCTTGGATAATTTTAAAAATAAAATGCTAATCGCTGTTAAGGCTCCAAAAGATTCTTCATCTTCTATTGAGGTTTGTATTTACAATTTTTAAAAAAGTAATAGTTCCGAATACAATATTTATTTTACGAATTTCATATTTTTCTGCTTTCAGGTTGTTGATCCAAATGAAACTCAAGTAAAATAATTAATATTTAAATTATAAAATTAGATTATTTTAAATTTTAGAAATTTGAAGTTATTATTAAAAATGAAAATGGTGGACCTTTAAATTCTTTTGTTTGTCCGGAAGATATTAATGAAAATATTGAAGAGGTTTTGTATTAAAATATATGGGTACACCCCAAGTTACCGCAAACCCAATGTACCGCGCTGCTATAACTTCGTCCATAATTTTAGAATCTGGGACGCCCTGGTATGGTTCGATGCGCCTCGACGAGCTGACCATACCAGGGCGTCACGGATTCGTCAATTTTGAACAAAGTTATAGCTCTGCGGTACCTTGGCCTTTTCCCAAATATGTATATTTTTTTATTTTTATCTAAAATATTTTTAGAATAATTCAACAAATAAATTAACTCCTTCAAAATATTCAAATAAACAACAAAAACAGCAAGAATGTAGACAATTCACTCCACCTTTTTCACCAATTAAAATGGCAATGCTTCTTTCCTCACCTTGTAAAATTGATAATAAATATTTGCAAACTGAAGCAATTTCTTCAAATAAAATTGTTTTTATTTTTATTAAATTCTAAAAAAACTAAAAAAAAATTTTAGGAATTTTTACAAGAAAATACTCTACTTTCATTAGACCCTCCAATTGAAGAAAATAATATTAACCCTTATTATAATTTGTCACTTTTGGATGAACAACAACAAAATTCTGATGTTAGTATTTTAAATGCAATATTTGGAAATGATTTTTAAAAAATGGTTTAATTTTTATTTTTTTCGCAAATTTAATTTTTTAAAATTATCTTGTGGTTGAAGGCAACGAAATTAATGTTACGGCAAAATTTAATTATAGGGTTTTAAAAATTTCGGCTTTCGTCCAATAAAAAGTTTACGAATCCAATAACAATTTATGTCTAAATAGAAGTTTATAAGCCCAATCAAAAATTATGAGTCCGACAAAATTTTTCGAGTCCAAATAAATCGGGAAGCACACTGCAAAAGTTTTTATTTTCTTACAATTTTAATTTTGTTGTTCGCAATTCGTTTTTGAGTATTCCTTTAAATCTAAAGAATTTTCAGCTAAAAAAATTTTTTTATAAAAAATTTTTGTTCTCGCCATTTATGTGCACTAAAATTTTTTGTCAAATAAATCTTTTTACTTAATCTTTTTTTAAACAGTGAGAATTTATAGGTAAATATTTTTTAAATTAATTTGTCAAATAATTAATTTAAATTTTTTAAATTTAAATTACTAAATATATATTAATATAATTCGCCCAATTTATCATTTTTATGGTAATTTAAATTAAAAACACAAAATACAAATAAATATAAAATTTTTTTTAATTTTATAATAAAATAATTGAATGACGCAAAAAGATATACGAAGAAATAAAAATTAAAATCAAATTTGATGCGCATACAGGCGGAAATTTGGCGAATTATTTGAGTGTTTTGATTGAAAAAAATGTTTAGTTGGGGTACAAAAAAAAGATGATCGAAAACTTGACAAACAATTATAAAAGAACACAAATTATTCACGTCTGGCCAAATATAAATAAAAGAATTAAATTGTCTTCAAACAATTTAAAGAAAAACAAAACTTGAGAAAATGAAAAGATTTAACAATTTTTCTTTGATTATTTTTCTTTTTTTGCTAATTTTGTTGTTAAATTTATGCCAAGCAAAGATGAGATATGAGTCAGTATTATCAAGACGGACAAAACGCTATGGTTACGGAGGATATGGCGGATATGGATATGGTCTGTATAAAGATATTTATTAGGAATTTATTGGAACGTAAAATTAACGTGCGATAACATAAATATTTTTTTACCACCGTGGAATTTAAGTCATAATTTTAACTACATATAATTATTTTTAAAATTATACACTATATACATATTTTAGGTGGAGGTATGGGAGGTGGATGTTGTCAGTGTGGAATGTGCGGTGGTGGTGGTTATTCTGGAGGTTATGGAATGGGTGGAGGTTGTGGATCTTGTGGAGGAGGTAATGAATTTAAAAAAATATTTTAAGACGTCAATACATATTAAGGAAATAATAATACTTAAGAAAATATTTTTTAATGTTAGGGTATGGACCATTTGGTGTTGGTGCTGCTGGACTCTTACAAGGCGTTCTTTTTGGAGGAAAATAATCCTAAAAATTTTGAAATGAGGATAGAACATAGGATAGAATATCTCCTATGCCATAATGTGTACAATATAAATTTATCCGTTCATACGACAATTTTACACACACGTATCTTGGTAATTTTTAGACTACCTTAAAACACAAAAATTATATTAATTTTCTTGTTTTTAATCATTAAATACTATGTATTTATTTTCTATTTTTAATTAATTAAAAATTTTAAAAATTAAAATCACACATATTATGTTAAAAATACTGTTAAAAATACTCACATTGTTTATTTTTGATGAATATGGTCGGTTTATATTATACTTTTGTTAAATCAAATAATTATTTTTTATTTATTGTTTATTAAATATTACATTACTAATTAGCTTTTCTAATAAATTCGGTAACACTACAAGCTGGAGCTAATCTTGATTTGAATGTTGTAGTATTGGTACAGAAATCTTTTGTCAGGGAAGGTTGTCATGATCTGCTCTTGTTAGATGGTAAGAAGGGAAATTTCTACTATTAAAATTTCTTAAAATTTCCCTATCGTCGAAAGACTGCATTAAACGCAAATGTACACAGAATGTCCTATACAAAGTTGATTTGGGTTATAGCAAAGTGAGGAGAAGTGCGGAAGGTACATTAACAAATTATTCTCAAAGTATGATTAGAAGAAATAATGAAATGCTTGAAAAAATTGCAATAAAGAATTCTCAAATGCAAAATGATGCTTTTCAACCTTTTCTGTGAATTTAAAAGTATTTTTAAAATTTTTAAAATATTTAAGATATTCAGAATTTAAACGTTTAATAGAATTATTTTATAATGGAAATAAAAGAATATTTGCACTTTTCAATATTTCAATGTTTGGAAATAGAGATTATTTTAATTAAAAAATCTTTTTTAGGGAAGAATTGATTAATGAAAAATTAGAAATTGTTGAAAAGAATAATTATTGTGATAATAAACTAGTATTTCTATTTATTTTTAAAAATAATTCTATTTTATTAGCTCCCAGAATTTGAGAAAATAAAAAAAGAATTGTTGCAAATCATAGAAAATAATTGGAAAAAATCTTCTTCAAGTAACGACTCGAGATTGTCGGTTAACTTTTTTGATGTAATTAAAAGGAGAATTATTCCATCTCCTATTCAAGTATAGAATTTTGCATACGTATTTCATAAAAAATTTACTTAAAAAGATGATAGATGCAATGAATAATCCAATTCAAAAATCAATGATTATTAAAGTTATTTTAATTATTTTAAATGTTAACATAATTAACAGTACACTAATCAACTTTATTTGCTTCTGTTACGTTTATCTGTATTAGATGGGAGAGGAGAAAAACAAAAATTAGAGGGAAAATGCCTTTCACTTCTAGAGGAAGTCAATCGGATAATTGAAGTAAAAAGATTTAAATTATCAACATATTTTAAAACTGATAAAAGAATGAGCCAATAGTAGCCAATGACTACTATTGGTTTGGCTCATTATGTGTCACCAATCACCAATAGTGACACCCATTCAACAGATAACCACCATGTAATGTTAACAGCAAAAAAAAATAACCAAAACAATGACTTCTTTTGGTAGTTTAAATTAAAATTTTATCCACTCAATTTTGTTCCACCTATTTTTTAATAAATGTATAGCGGATTTGTGAAATTCAATTATTTTTTCCTTCAATTCCTCTTCTTTTGATATTTTAATGGCTTGAACAATGTTGTCGAACTCATATCTTCTATTGATGAGATTATATCCTAACCGTGTAGATAGAAGCAAAGAGCCTTCTAAGAAATCTTGGTTTTAAAAAAGAAGTAAAATTTTTACCCAAAAACTTCGCATTTTCTTCAGACAAATTTTGTATTAAAATTCCATACTCCGCGTTTTGTAGATTGTTGAAGGTTCCTCTATACTTATGTGCAATAAAACGTTTTTTTATTTTTGTTGTTATCCCTACGTATTTCCAATCCGTTATCGATATTTCATCTCTAACGAGGTAAACCTAAATTATGTTTTATGGATTTTAACAAAAAGTGTAGAAATTTACCAAATGTTGACCAGGATCAGCAGAAAAATCAAATTGTTGTACATTAGAATATTCGTTGATTTCGTTGAAAAAATTTGACCAATTGTTGTTTGAACAATAAAAACTTGAAATTTTACAATTTGAACTATTGTAGTGGGAAGAACGGACGGCCCAAGAGAAGGAAAATCCACAAAAAAAACAGTTTTTTAAAAAGGTGTTAGCTAAAAATTGAAGCGAATCCTTTCAAATAATGCAGACAATGATAAACCTGTACTGGCATTTTCTATAATTACTGGTTGAAGAATTTGATGAGAAGGATTAGATGTTGAAGGAGTTGAATATTGTTCTAATAACTGATTTGATGCCTCTAGCCTTTCGATTAACAAACCACAATAATAATTTCTTTCGTTTTCAGCTTCCTCTTCTTCCTAAAAACAATTTTTTTCAAAAGTAACCAAAAAGTGACAAAAAATCCCTTTCTTACCGTTCTTTGTAAACGTTGTTGTGCCGATACTCTGTAAAGTTCACTCATTCTTTTTTCAGCTTCAGGCTCAACCCATTGTTTAAAATGCAAAACTGCTTTTTTTGTAATTTCTGCCAATTTATCCATTAAATTATCTGCCTTTATAAATAAATAAAATTAATTTTAAAAAATTTTTTAAAATTAAAATTAACTTCATTATATTCTTTTTCTTGTCTTTCTTCATCAAAATAATTATTTTCAATCATTAAATCTATTCGAGAAAGTAAAGAATATGCTTGATCAAGAAAAGCACCATAAGGAAAATATAAAACACCTTTGTAAGAAATTATATTTATTTTATTGTAATAAAAATTATAGTAAACCTTCATCCATAAAAGCACGCATTCCATCAACCGGATTTAATGCGTGAACATGTAATCTAGTAAGTAATTTAACTGGTTGAGCCATTCTTGGTTCTCGAGTAACACGTCGTTGACAATCAGTTAATAAATGTTGGGCTTTTTGAATTAATCGATAATGGGCTACATTTAATAATTGTCCGGCAAGTTCATCCCAATGAGGATGAACACGTCGAAGTATTCCAATCTATTTTAATTATATTTTGGGAAAATAAATATTTTTCTAAACCTCTTTAAATGAAAATAATCCAAGTATTTGTTGTAAAGCAGGAACAGGCATTCTAAAAGTATTTACCATACCACGAACCATTTGAAGATTTTGAGCGGCAGCAGCAGTTATGAGAGGCAGCAGCAAACTTCGACTTAGACAACAATAAATTAAAATATATAAATTAAAATACCTATCAACAGCTTGGCCTAATTTGACATTGTTCTCGTTCATATTCACTACCTGGACATTGTCCGCCCCCATAGCATTTTCGCACTCTTCTTCTAAATCCTCGTCTAGAGAAATTTAACATTAAAACTTAAATGTATGTAAAAAACTAAACCTCTTTTCCATCTTGAAGCAGATGCGGCTGCCGTTCTGTTCCTTCTCTTTGCCGTTTTTCTTCTTCTCGCATCGTGCCCACGCGAGCACGTCTCTTTATTATATGAAGTAGCATTCATATTTTCTCTAAAAATTTTTAAATTTAAATTTCGAAATAAACGAAAGAAAAAAAAGAGAAACAAAAAAGACAAAATATAGTGAAAGCAAAGAAAAAAAGAGAAATACAGTAAACAAAGAAATTCGCGTCGAAACAAAAAACAAAAACTTTCCGGAAAATATAATAAAAATAGAACTTTCCGGAAAATATAATAAAAATAGAACTTTCCGGAAAATATAATAAAAATAGAAATTTCCGGAAAATATATTTAATTTCAAAATAAACGAGAGAGGCCGAATTTTTTCAGTTAGATGCCGAATTTTTTTTAATGTTTTTTGACCAAAATATTAATCAGAATTTCTTCTATAAAATCAACGGATAAAAGAATTTTTGGTCGGATTTTCCCCGAGATATGAATTTTCAAAAAAACCGACTAAACACCTAAAAACAAAAAAACTTTCCGGAAAATATAATAAAAATAGAACTTTCCGGAAAATATATTTAATTTCAAAATAAACGAGAGAGGCCGAATTTTTTCAGTTAGATGCCGGATTTTTTAAAATAGTTTTTTAACTCCAAAAAAATTTTTTAACCCCACAAGGTTGTTGGACTTCACTCGTTGTCGGCTACGGAATTACTGACAACGGACAAAAATATTGGATAGTCAAAAATAGTTGGGGGGATAATTGGGGGCAGGAAAACGGCTATGTTAATTTTATTAGAGGGGTAAATTCTTGTGGAATTGAAGATGAAGCTCATTCTTTTATCGGTTTTAAAATAATTAAGAATTAGTTAATTAGTTAAATAGTTAAATTAATTAGTTAAATCTACTACCAATAGTTTCTCGCTTGAATTATTCGCCTTCTCGTAGTCTTTTCATTCGTGATCTTGAATCATTACTTAAAACCCGTGCATCACGTGGTCAACGTGGATCTTATTATGAAAATAATATGTCTACGTAAATTTAGTACTCTATTATAAATCTATTAATTTTTATCCAGTATTAGATTTCGTTTTATGTCAATGACTGCTATAATAATGGAAGAATCACGTGAATATAACAGTTTTAATTTGATGGGTTGTAATTTAATATAACTCAAATACTTTAAATATTATTCTAGTCGATCTTGGTTCAACACTTGGACTTTATTTTGGACTAACAATCTTAACAATTTTTGAATTTATAATTTTTATCCTTTATCGTTCTGCATCTCATAACCCAGCAGAAGTACAAAAACCTCCACCGGAATCAGTTATTTATAACATTCCTATTAAATCTAATATAAACAAAAAAGATTTAAGACAAAGAAAGAAAAAGAAAAATTATATAATACCCATAATTTCTTAAAAATAATTTTAAACTATAAAATGTATCTCGAATAGAGTTGGGACAAAACAAGGTAATACCTTTTTGCCTTGTACCATTTTGTCTCTAATTCCATTTTGTCGCAAGTACCATTTTGTCAATGCTAGTTTGTTTGCTCTAATTGAAATTTAAATTGAAAATTAAACTTCTATAATTGAAAATTAAATGGCTTTAATGTTTTATTCCTCTTTGTTTCTTGTTAAAAGAGTAAATTATTATTCTAAACGAGGTCTTAAGGTAATAAAAACTTTTTTTTTCATTTTTAAAAATATTTCCTAGACTCGTCTTCCTCTTATTTCCGAACTCAATAAAATTAGAAATATAGGCATAATAGCCCATATTGATTCTGGAAAGACAACATTAACAGAACAATTACTTTATCAAACTGGGAGTACCCAATCTGTTGGTTTGGTAGATGAAGGGAGTACAATAACTGATTTTATGGAAATTGAAAGGGAAAGAGGTTTTTATTGAAAATTATTTTTCTAAAATATTTTAAAAATTTTCCCATTATTTTTTAAGGTATAACAATTCAATCTGCGTCAATTTCTTCTTTATGGAAAAATCACAGAATTAATTTAATTGATACTCCGGGTAAATTTTTACTATAAAATTTAATTTTTTTTTAATTTTAAGGTCATGTAGATTTCACTGTTGAGGTCGAAAGGTTTTTATTAAAAACTGGTTAGTTACCTTTTATTTTTAGAAGTTTACGAGTTCTTGACGGGGTTGTTACTGTTTTGGATGCATCAGCAGGCGTTCAGGTTTTTCTGAATAAATATCTCTATAATATTTTCAGGCTCAAACTTTGACAGTATGGAGACAGGCAAATAAATTTAGTTTGCCTTCAATATTTTTTGTAAATAAAATGGATAAACCTTGTGTTGATTTAAGTTTTTGTGTTGCATCTATTGAAGAAAGATTAAATGTTAAAGGTTTTTCACAGAAATATTTTTTAATCATTTTTAGTTATTCCTATTGTTTTACCTTTTTTTAATAAAGATGGGCATTTAGAAGTATTTATTGATGGTAAGTAAATTATGCATAAATAATTTTTATTTTTGTTTGTTTTCAGTTTTAAACAATTTGTTTTTAAAATTTACAAGAGAAAATAGATTACAAAATAATAGTTCTGAATGGATACAAATAGAGGTACTATATTATTTTAAAATTTTAAAATGAAAGAAATTTCTTTTAGAAAGATTCTCAAATAGAACAAATTTCATTTTCTGGATTTGAAGATATTTGCCTTAACCTTGCTGATATTGATTCTGAATTTGAAAAAGAAATAATAAAATATCCGAATTTAAGAAATATTCCTAAAGAAATGGTTATTAAAGGTTTTTTATTAAAATTATTTAATATTTTTATATAGCTCTTCGTAGAAATTTAATTTCAAGAAAATTATCCCCGCTTGCTTGTGGTTCAGCTTTGCATTGTTCATTAAGTGTTTTGCCTGTTTTGGATATGATTGTTGATTTTTTGTCGAATCCTACTGAAAACGATTATAAAAATAATAAAATTGATGATGAAATTATTGAAAGCTGTGGAATTGTTTTTAAGGTATATCTTTTTTTGTTGGTATATTACTAATTTGTTTGCTTTTTCAAAAAATTAACATTTCTTGGATTCATATTCTTTAAAAATCTTAGGTCAGTCACGACACGAAAGAAGGACAGTTAAATTATGTTCGTCTCTTTAAAGGTGATATTGAACTTCCTTCAGTTAGTAAATATACGTTAATCAATGCAAATACAGGTTTGCCTTTAAATGAATTTAGTTATAATTTTTAAAAATTTATAGATGAACGACAGAATAATTATAAAATTTTTACACCATTTAGTGATTATTTACAACCAATTGATAAAGTTAAAAATGGAAATATTGCTGTATTTACTGGCCTCAATAATACTAAAACTGGGGATACTCTTATTATTTGGTATTTTAATAATTATGCAGTATCCTTTAATCTATTTTTAGTGATTCTTCATGCAAAAATAAATCATTTGCTCGTTTTGCATTGGAAGGTATTAATTCACCATCCCCGGTGTTTTCATGTACAATTGAATCACCAACCTTGGCTAGTGAACAGAAATTTTTAAAAGCACTCTCCGAGCTTCGTAATAATTTTTAGATATTTTTAAAATTATTTTATTAAAATTTATGTTTATTTATTAATCGATTTTAATTTCCAGTTGTTGAAGACCCTTCTCTTCGGATAAGGGAGGACTCCAACACTGGACAAAAAATACTTGAGGGGATGGGCGAATTACAAATTGAAGTCCTTCGTGAACGATTATTGAGAGAATATAAATTAGATGTTTTTATTGGGCCTATAAGGGTTTGAAAAGATTTTTATAAAATTTTTTTATAAATAATTAAAAATTTCTCTTTGAAATTGTTTTAATTAAATTATATTAAATTCATTAGATTGGTTACCGTGAATCCCCAACAAAGCCAGTTGAACACACAGAAATAATTGAAGACTCATCTCAAAAATTGCATCGATCTTGGATTTCTTTAAAATTTTATATTGAACCTATAACGAAATATGATAATATTATTAGTGTGGAAAATGGATTTGGAGTATTTACTGGGGTTTGTTAAAATTCCTTTAATTAATTTTTAATTATCTTACAGATAGAGTTATCATTGGAATCAGAAAATACAGAAGAGATAGAATCTGCAAATGAAGTACTTTCAAAACGTCCAGAGTTGCTTAAAGCAGTTAACGATGGTTGTAGTGTTGCTTTATTCAATGGACCAAAAATGGGATTTGCTGTTACTAATGTTAAAGTATTTTTAAAGTAATTATTTAAAAAAAGATGTCATTAATAGGGCGTCACAAGACTTTGGAAACCTTCATAAAAATTTAATTTTTAATTGTTTTCAAAATTTTTTTAGATCCTTTACATTTTCCGGTCGTATTCAACCAACTTTATTAAGTGCCTGCGCTAGTCGTTGCCTTTCTGGTGCTCTAAGAAAATCAGCAATAAATATTCTTGAGCCTTTAATGCAAATTGAGGTTACTATCGTTGCCGGAATTTCTGGTTAATTATTATTTATTTAAATAAGCCTTTTTTAATTAAGGTTTTCCTGATGTAGATAATATTTTGCATGAATTATCTAAAAGGAGGGCTCGTGTTATTAGCGTTGACAGCCAAAGTATATATATATATTTACTGTATTGTCAAAATATTTATCTTTAGGAAAAACATCAATAATTACTGCATCAATTCCTTTATCAGAAACAATTGGACTTTCCAAAATTTTGAGAACAATTTCTTCTGGATTGGCAAGTTTTAATTTAGAACAAAAAGGCTATCAATCTGTTGATGTTGAAAATGTTCATATAAATATTTGAAATTTTATAAAGAGGTTTGTTGATCTTTTCATTTTATTGATAAAATTTCATATAAAAATTTCGTTATCTATTTGAAAATTATTTTTAAATATTTTCAATTTTTTCTTTAAATCTTCTCATTCTAGCTTCATTACTAGCTGCCACCTTTTGTCTAGCATTCAAAATTGGTTTTACACTTTTTAGTTTTTTTAGCCAAATAATAATAAATATTATATAAAGGAATGGTGATAAAGCAATTAGAATAAGAAATAAAACAATATAAGGAGCTAAAAGTCGGTCCTTGATCTTTGGTGCACATGGTTCCTGAGATTGATTGGCTCAACAATTCCTCCAATTAATAGTTTACCTGAATTCCCATTTGTTCGAGTAATTGATGTTCTACTTTTAATTTACATCCAAAATTATTTTCTATTGGATCAGAAAGTGCTTTTCTTTTGTCTTCTGGAACTTCTGAAGTTAAGTAAAAATCCAAAAGCTTGTCTACTAATGAGTGAAATGCAAAGGCGTTTGGTAAGAGAGTAATAATAAACATAAAGAGTTGAATAATTAATAAAAGGCATATAACAGCTAAAATCATCTAAAAATATTTTTTGGAATTTTCTATTTAAATTAAAAATACCCCGTATGCAATTCTACTGCTTTTACTTGCTTGTATGCCACCACGTCGACGGCAAATAATTATTCCAGCAATACTCAAAAGAATTCCCAAAATACAAATGAGAATAATTAAAATAATTTTTTGATCAGTTTCGTGGAACCTTTCTTTATATAAATTCAATTCGGATATTTGCTCTGTTCTTCTTAAAACAATTGGGCGAAGACTATCTGCCGTTGATTTTGTTGTTAGGGAAGTTTCTAAAAGGGTTGGCAATAGAAAAATTGCTGAAACAGATTTTAAAGGCGAAAGCAAATTTAACAAGTGAAAGTTCAAAAATCGCGAAATTTAAAAAAAAAAATTTCCGATATAATGGGAAAATCTGAAGATCAGTCAAATTAAAGCATTATTGTAAATCAAAGCCTAAGTGGCACGCGAAACACGTGTTTCATATAAACCTTACCATTATAAATTGATTCATTTCCTTCAGTAGATAACGTGCCATTGAAAGTTTCTGCAATTACTGTTGTTTTTATAAAACTAGTTGTAGTAGCAGTAGTAGAACTCTCAATTCCCACAAATTGGGCAACTTCTTTTTGCTAAAATCTTTTTATTTTTATTTCCAAATAAATACCTGTAATTCCAATATTTCTTTTAGAATTCCTTCTATTAATTCAACTAATGTTCCATTTGCAGATTCATGATAAATTGTGTTTATTATCAATACTGTAGCTATAGTAATCAAACAAAAAAACGAAATTGGGCCTATGCGACTTTCCAATTTTTTGCCAAAATTGACCTTTAATAAATTTAGAGGAAATTAAAATTCTCTAAAATTTTACCAATGTTTCATCTCGAATCGAAAGTCTTGGCCTTATTCCTCCACCACGTAGACCACCACTTCCAGAATGAGTAGGTGACAATTGCCTTTGTATTTGTTGTTTTTGTGTTTGACTATTAGTTTCTTCCATTAAAGTTTAAAAACTAAAAAAATCTATTCAGAATAGTAAATTTTAATTCTGACAGAAGATTAAAATATGAAAATTTTGAAATTAAATTATGATAGTTATTAGCGAAATTGACAACTGTGATAAATTATCTTTTTCAATATAAAATTATTGAAGAAATAAACAAAGGTATTTTCTTTTTTTTAATTTTTCAAGTAGTTATCGTTTCATTACATGTTTGCGTAGAAAAAGTTTGTATTTGCTCATCACATACTACAAATATAAATTGTAAATACTTTAAATTTAACCTTGAAAAAAATAATATAAAATTTTGTTATGATGTTACATATAATTCATCTAGATATCTACGTTTTAGAATTTTGTTTTTGAATGTTTTGAAATATTCTGAGTGTTGTAGTTATTTAATTGTAAGTTTTCACCACAATAAGTCCCACAGAAATATTTAATTAGAAGTGATGCGCAGTGTAACTGTTTTTAATTGCGTATTTTTACTTTCGCCTTTTCAATAGTATAGAATGGTAAACAAATAAAAAAAAAGTTTTTGGGATGAATGCCTCTTTAATTGATTGATAAAAATTTTTCGTTAAATTTAAAATAGAAAGAGAGAGTTGACGCCCTATGATTTTTTGTTAACGTTCAATTAAAATAAATACTATTACATGAAAATGACAATTAATAATTGAACCTTATGGGTTAAATAGCAATTGTAAAATTGAAGAAATAATTTTTCATATCAAACTTTTTACTGTTTATGGCATTCTGAAATTCTAAGGCGTTATGACAATCGGACAATGAGACAATAAGACCATTGGTCGGAGAACGATTAGACAGAAAATGACAATTTTCATTTCACATGAGGACATATGTACAATAAAACATGATTCGTTTTCGTTTCATACATTGAAAATGTTGACGACAAATTTATATACTATTTTCGATATCTCTGCCCTGATCTACTTACGATAAATAACCAAATGTCCTCGGACCAAATGTTTTCTGTCCAATATCTAACTGTCCAATTGTCGTGCCACTAAAATTATATTTTTACTTTTGAATGTCGTTGTCAAGGTAATGAGTTTCTCCTTACCTATTTGTTAACCTAATTTTAAACAAAAATGTCAGATTCTGATTCACAAAAACATCTAAGAAATGAAGTAGATGTATTTGTATTAGCTCGTAAACAATTAGAAGAACGGCGAAAAATTGACGAGGAACAAGAACAACGTTGGGCAATTGTTGCTAGAAAGAAAATGAATCAAGGCTCAGGGAACGAAAAACAAGGTAACTTTTGAGGCTCGACTTTTAAGGATAATCTCTATTAAATTAGATATAAGGTCAGTGATAAAAATAGAAGAGCTCATTTATATTTGTGAAAATTAGCCTATTTTTAGGCGTAATTTCGGAAAATAAAAATACTTTTACATCTCAGAAAGTTATTCTCAATATCCTCGAATGTCGAGTAACCGAAATTCTTAATTTGACTAAAATTTTTTAGAAGAAAATTCCACAGATTTGAATAATACAAAATCAATAGCAGGTTTAGATGATTCTACTTTAATATTCTGTGGAGCACCAAATTCAGTTATATTGGCTGTAGTGTAGTTCACCGGAGGTAAAAGTTCGGGACTGGTCCCCCTTTGGTTTTTCGATTTTTCGGGACCTATAACTCGGTCCAGAATCATTTCCTGAAATTGGTAGTGTTACCGTTCGACTCAGCTCGCCGAGACGAATCAAATGACATATGTCTCGTCCCGAACTTTTACCTCCGGTGAACTACACTATATCCGTTATATTATTTAAATTAATTTATTTTATATTTTTCTCTTAAGGGTAAATCAACGTTATTATCTCGTTTTATTGAATTTGGCGGTGCTCCTTCAACATCATTTCGTCAACAATCTACTGAAAAAAGTATTGCTCTTGAATATAAATTTGTTAACAAAATACTAAGAGGAAATGTTGGTTTATATGTACATTATATTTTGAAAAAATTCTTATAATAGAATCGTCAGTTGGTTCATTGCTGGGAATTGGCTGGTGGTGGTTCAATGACCAATTTGTTAGAAATCCCTTTTAGTCAACCTTCTAGGATTGCTTCTATATTGCTTTTTGTTGATTTGACAGTGCCTGAACAATTTCAACAAATAACTGATCCAATTATGACATTTTGTCGTAAGCAAGTTGAGAAATGGATGATAACAGATATAGAGCCCCAACAAATAAAAGAAGAGTCGAAAATTATAAAGCCTCTTGGTATTCCATTAGTACTTGTATGTGCACGTTATGATGACTTCCAGGTTTGGATATAAAATTCGTTTTTTTATTTTTTTCTCCTTTAGAATTTTGAAAGCGAACGCAAAAGATTAACCTATCGTTCAATCAGACAGTTTGCATATATTAATGGAGCATCAATAATTGTAATATTGTGTTTACCTACTTATTTTTTTTATTTTCTGTTTGTATTTTCTATTTAATCTTCAACCCCTTCCAGACATTTAGTGCACGAATGGATTCTTTAATGCAAAGGGCACTTTTATTGCTTTCAAATGCGGTTTCAGATGCGCCTTTCCCAAAAACATTTGCAACTGACCCTCAACAGCCTCTTTTTGTATTACCATATGGAATTGACTCTGAGGTAATAAATATTTTGTTTAGGTAAATAAGAAAACACCATTTTTCAGAAAATAGACCCTTCAGAAGAATCTTTAATTAATTCTACAAGTTCATATAGTGAAGCTATGTTTAATTATATACAATCACTAAATTCTGCGTTCCCTCAATTACAGCAACAAATTGATGATGCTGGAGGAGGTGAGGGAGATAGACGGCAGCAATTCGATGAACCTAAAATTGATGCATTTGTAGAGGAAAGGATAAGGGTATTTTTTAAAATATTTTAAATAAATTTTAAGAATATTTTAAAGAAATTAGAATTGCATGTTAGAGAATTGCAGGATAGGTTACAAACAGAGAAAAAATTGGAAAATCGTCAAAATATTTAAAAAAGTTCTTTTAACGTTATGTAAATCTTTTTTTCTTTAATATTAATTTATGTTAGCTGTTAAAAACTACGGTCGGCGAAATCATGTTTGCGGGATCCCGCATGCGGTATTCTTTAGAATCTTTGCGGGATGGGATCCCGAGGTATAAATCCCGTAAGTCGAAAAAAGTGCGGGATTGCGGGACGGGATCCCGCAAAATTCCGCGCGGGATCCCGTCCCGCGCCGACCTCTATTAAAAAATTCAACTTGCAATTTTGCCCTTTTAATGTTTTTTATTACTACTTGAGACAGAAATCATAGAAATATTGTCTTCCCTATTGTTGCTTTTAAATTTTTTATATTTTTAAATCATTTATAAAAAATAGGATTTGTACTTGGGATTTTTTAGTATTCTTTCTAAATTTGCTCCTTTTGAAGGAATTTAAAGAGTCTGGGGCAAATATTTTGCTTATTTGTTTTCCTTTCTAAATATTGAAAGGAACATTCGCACAGGTCAAACAAAAAGTTAATATGGTATATATAATGGGCAATAGTGTTAGAGTTAAAGAGAGATATAGATGATTCTATGACTTTTTTAATTGTTGTATTGGACAGTAAAACGATCATCCTCTTTCCAATAGTCTAAAATTAGCCTATGTTGTTCCTGTTAAAGAAAAACAAACAACCACCTTTCTTATTCCTTGATTTGAAGCGGATGAGCTGGTGAGAGAAGGAGAGCCTTTCGGGAAGAGGTATAGAGAAGGGATATGTCAACCCGAAAGATCATAGCCGAAATGCAACGTTTCTAAAGAAAAAGCGGTGAAAGGGTAAAAGTGTATAAACAGAATTTAGCGAGGAAGAAAAGTGCGCAGGGTTTAATGGGAGGGCACATATAAGCATTAAGCAAAAAATTAAGAGGGAAAGTAGTTGAAGAGGAAGACGAGAGGGAAAATTCTTTAAAAGTTAAGGTCCACAAATCACCTGCTCAATTATTGACCACAATCTCAAGAAGAAAGCAAAAGTTGACCATCATCACTATGCATATTTAAAAACTAAAATTTGTCGATTTAGCCATAAGAAAGGTTAAAAAGAAGGGGAAATTTTTCCCGTTTTTTTCTTACGCATGTTATGGGCAAACACAAATTTAAAGGAACAATTCGCCGCCCAAGCAAGATGATCATTATTATTTAATAAAAGATCATTACTGTTTTGAATACATAATTTTATATTTTGAAATTTGTTTATTTTTGCAGGCTCAAATGTTACATTCTTTATTGATTATACTATTATCACTTCAAAATATGATTTTCAGCTTTTTACTACTTTTACCAACATCATTTTGTCAAATTATTAATGATGGTCACAACAATTATCAGAACATGCATAACTCTCAAATCCAGAGGAATGACTTTAATAAATGGCAGTCTGAAAGGCATCCATCACTGTTAAATGGTATAATTTTTGTATGGGAATAAACGGTAGCCTGACGGAAACTACGATGCGGAAATTTTGAGTTTTCTGATCTCAAGGCGGATTAATTTCTGATCTTTTTGTGATTATCGTATTTTTCCCAATTGTTTTTTACGGTGGGGAATCATTCTGCGAGTAATTTTCCTTAACCATTTTTTTAAGTTTTGAATAATATTAATCAACAAACACTTGAACAATTTAATCAAAGACAACAAAATTCTCCTCAACAAAATTCTTGGCAATTTCCAAATTTTCAACAAAAACAGCAAAATTATAATCAACAACAACCATATTATTTAAATAATCAAAAAGGCTTAATTCGTCTTCCAAATAATAATGCTGAAAGTAATGAAAAAGGCGAAGCAATTGTTACTGAAATAAAACCTTCGGCATCGTTTACACATATGTCTGGACAACATTCATTTTTGGTAAATTAAAATTCTAGTTTTTAACTTGTCTTGATTATAAAAAATTTTGTCACTCTTCACGTATGATTTTTAATTTAATTGCAAGAAAGCCCCATTCTATTTATAGGTTGATAGCCGAGAAATATTAATCCCTCCACCACCTCCTCCTCTTCAACCTTGGCGTCGTTTAAAAAATATAACACAAAACGAGGAAGAAGAAAATGAAGAGGAGAATATAGAGCCATTTGAGCAACAACAACAAAATTTATTATTAAATGGACCTTGTCTAACTGCAAATTGTAAAACCTGGATAACAATAACTATTCCAAGTGAATTAGTTGGCATACCTTCAGGAATTGGTAGTAATAATGGTGGAGGTGGTAAAAAAGAAGAAAATGGCAATGGAAGACACCGACTTATTGTTCCTGTTTGTTTTCCCTTTAATTATTTCTTAGTTTTATGATACACTTGAGGACAAATGTTGATAATACATCAGTGGCAATTCCTCCAAATTCCATCAGATATACATTTTCTCTTTCTTTTAGGATATAGAAGTCAATACATTTGTCGGGAAATATCTGCATTTGATCTTAGAAACATTTTTTAATAGTTTTTTCAATTTACTTTTCTTATTTTATTTAAAAATTAACTTTAAGCCAAAGCCATTACCAACTATCGAATCAAAACCTTCAATGCCTCCATTTCCTCCAAAACCAATGCCCAAACCTTTACCGCATCGTAGTAGAGGTTCTCCTTCTCCAAAGAACAGGCCTAAAGGGGCAACTACAACAACAGTTAATTCTAATTTATCTTCTGCTACAACAAAAGCTTATCCACCGGTTTGATTTAAAATTTTATTTCGCGAATTCCAATCTTTCTCAATTTATCTTGACATTTTACTTATCTTTTCTGGTTTATTTTTTAGAGTAATTTTACTTGATTGGGTTATGATTTTCGGCACACTGAAAAACTTGTACTGATTGTCCTAAATATATATTATTTTGGAGGAGTAATGGTATCAAAACTAGTTTAAGTTGTGCTCCTCAAGTTTCGGCATGAAATCTCATATTTTCTTTATAGGACTTTGTATTCAGCACAAAATGGATTCTGCCTGTCGATGGTCGGACAAAGAGCAATAATGAAAGTAATACTGATAGTAATAATACTGGTGGAACTATCATTTCTTCAACTCAACCAACTTCTATTCGTGGAATTGAAAGCCTGTAAGTAAATATATATTGTTTTTAGTATTAAAATTATATTTTCTGGAAAGAGAATTCAGAATTTATTCTTTCCTAAGGATTCATGACAGAATCTTATCTTTAAACTTCTGCTTTAGGCCCTTTACAATTCGACCAAAATCATCAAATGCATTAATACCAAAGGAGAGGCCATCAGCTAAAAAGCCTGCCAATTCAATTCCATCAAAACCTTGGACACATTCTTCCGCTTCGTCAAATCATGCAAAAGCTCGTCCTCCATCGGAAAAGCAAGCTCCGCACCCTCAAACTCCAGATACAACAATTGAACAGGCTGCTATTTGGGTGTGATAATTTTTATTAAATTTTGCAAATTTTTTATTAGGCTAGCACAGAACTTATTGATGCTATTCGTGAAGCGCTCGCAAAGTTTCGTGCAACACTCAATAAGCATGATGAGCAACTAAGCCATCATCATCCTCATATCTCAAAGAATGAAGAATTTGATAATCCAGAAGAGGCAGAACGTGAACTTAATGCACAATTACAATCTGCATTGGAAATATTACGAGGTTAGGGGATTTTTGGGTAGTTTTTCATTTTTAGCAAATAAGAAATATTATTTTTAGGGACATGGCTAGAACATACTGTTGAAGATCTAGCCCAACAAACAGATGCATTAGGTAAAGAAAGACGTGCGAGGGAAAGTTTAAGAATAAAACGAAATGAAAAAAGGAACTCAACAACAACAAATAATTTAAAAATATAATTTGTTTAACTTTTTTACTATTAAATTTACTTTGCCATTTCTTAATTTTTAATTTAATTTTTTATTTTAGTGGAATTTTATATTTTTTTATTAATATGTATTAATATTCTAGAAAACATCTTTCAAGAAATTTTTTTAGTAATTTTGGCTTTTTAATAAAATACGTTTAAAATAAAATTTATATTTAAATCTGTATGTACATATGGGTTTTCTTAACTTTTGATTATTTGAGTTAAATTTTTTGATGGTTAGAAAATTTTATTATTTGTCTATTTAGGCCTAAATAATACGCAGATGTTTGGATTTCTCTATTATGTTGGATGTATTGAATGGGGTTTGCAAACTTTTATTTACTTTTATGGCACTTACAGGCTTTTGTTTAACCCAACAATCAAAAGCTCAACAGCAAAACAATTATACATATATCCGAGAACAGATAATAGGTAATTAGTCAAATAATCTTTAAAATTTTCTCTAGAATTTCACCGCTCGCCTATTTACCACCACATGTACAATACAAAGTATTTACTTATTTGAGCAGGAAGGATTTAGACAATTGCAAGCAAATTCTACCATATTGGGAATGGATAATTAATTTTGGTGATGGTACACTTTGTAAATATTCACGGAAAGAGCGAGTAAGTTTTAATTAGCTGTTGATTCGGAAATATTAATCGAACCTAAAAACAAATTGGTTTTTTTGAAATTTTGAGTTTACTACGAATTAATAGTTTCTTTGATTTTGTATGTATTTTCAAAAATAAAAATTCTCAGAATAAGTTTAATTAATTTTTGTTAGTAAATAAGCAGAATTTACACAATATTTTTATTTTTAGAAAGAGATGCGAAAATGGAAACTTCTAGCTAATCTTTTCTTTGCTTCACGCATATGTGGCGATTTGACTGCTTTTCTCTTTCTTCTTGTGGCTTATCA
Organism: Meloidogyne incognita; assembly: GCA_036172945.1. NCBI lineage: Eukaryota > Metazoa > Nematoda > Chromadorea > Rhabditida > Meloidogynidae > Meloidogyne > Meloidogyne incognita. The sequence continues at coordinate 32,032 of JARQAC010000006.1, read as the reverse complement.
CTTACCATTTATCCTTAATTATATTATTATCTCCTTATGGGTGTTGGAATATATTTCAGTGTCAATAGTTACTAAGGAGCTTCTTGATGGTAATAGTGAGATGATTAAAAAATATATGCTTGCTCTCATAGATAATGAGGTTTTTTTATTTTTACATTTCTTTTGCAATTTCTAAGTTTAAGAAATAAAGGATAGTTCCTCAAAATTTTTTATTTATTCAGAATTATGATGAGTTGGTTTTTGGCTATTTATTCTATTGGTTTAATATGAATGTTTCAATAATAGTCAACTTCATCATTATTTTTTATGCAATAAACTATGTTCCAACAATCGTTCTTTTGTCAATTTATTCAGGATTGCTAATTGCGAGCTTCGTGCTTAGCTCTAGGGAGGTAAGTAATGTTGTATAACATTATTCTGAATTTGTTTTAAACAGGAATTGCTTTGCATATTTATAAATTTTGGGCACTTTAAGGCTTATATTTCATATTATTTATATTTTTTCATTTATATGTAGATTCAACCATGTCTCTGTATGGCAGAATCTTGCCCTAACATATTTCCATATATATTGACGACCGTTCATCTTATGGTTTTACTTGTCTTTCTATTTACAAAGATTTGTTACTTATTTGTATATTATTTAGTGCCTTCGATCTATTATGTATTAATATACTTATCAAATTAAATAAAAAATTGTAAAAACTTCCTAACATAAGATAAAAATTATATACTCCATTTAAGCTCGTCAATATTTTAAGCTCATTAATATTCTTTTTATTAATAATTCTACGGATAAATAATTTATAAAACTAATTTATAAATATACATAATACCTATTTGCTTATTATTACAGTTGAGTTTATTCACTCTTCCTGATATTTACTCGTTAAACTATGAGGGAATCTCAAGACTTCTCTTTTTATTTTCCTATTTTACCCAGTCGTCAATACCAAAAGCCAGCAATATATGCTAAAATTTACAGATCGTCCCTATGTCTTTTACCTTTAAAAAGTTACAAAACTAATTTTTTAATTAAATTATTGTACAAAATAATAGTTATGAGCTACGAGGAATGTCAAAATTTTTGTTGGTAATAATTTTTGATATTTTCTCTTCTAAATACTTTTTTAAAGAATTCATCGTCTAGTGCCATCCTCAAAGAATACGCCACCATCAATTGCACAGTACTTAGGACATATTCCTTTTTCTCCTGGTTGGCCTGCTTGACCAGCTATTCCAGGAGGCCCAGGCATTCCATCTGAACCAGGTTGTCCATCTGGGCCTGGTTCTCCTTTTGGTCCAGCTGGTCCAGGTGGACCATCAGCTCCTTGTGGTCCTGGAGGACCTGGTGGTCCGGGCGGGCCTTAAATGATGGATTCGACATTATTTTGGACATCTTTTCTCATTTGCTTATTTACAGGATGACAATAAAATTCGACATTAAATCACATCAAAGTTTATTAATCATCCTGTAATATATTTGCTTCGCTCACCTGGATCTCCCATCTCTCCAGGTTCACCAGGTACAAGCGGCTCACTTTGTGCAGGAACGCCAGGTTCGCCAGGTGGTCCTTGTGGCCCAGGTTCTCCAGCTGGTCCAGGAGGTCCTCTCGGGCCAGGCGATCCAGGAGGTGCATCAGTTCCTGGTCTGCCAGGTGTTCCGGCCTCTCCAGGATCTCCAGGTGAGCCTGGGGGGCCTGGAGGGCCGGGTGGTCCTTGAGGGCATGGTTTGCATGGTGGAGGTGTTGTAGGCTCACACGGTGCTGTCGGTGGTTTTCCTGGTGTGCCAGGCGTCCCAGGAGCTCCAGGTTTTCCAGGCCTTCCACTCTTTCCGGGCGAACCTTGAGGTCCAGGTTGACCCGGAATACAGCATTCTCCACATGTAGGTGTTGGATTAATTTGAGAAGAGTATCCTCCAGCTGCTTGATTGCTAGCTTGACGTGTTGTTCGATTTTTACCTAAGTTTTCTGCAGTAAATGATCTCATATGCCCAACTTCTATATAAATATCCTTGGCAGAACTCTGAAAACAAATTCGGTTTTAAAATATTAGAACAATACAACTTGCCTTGCAAAAGCCTAATTCATGCTGCATTTGTCTCCGTACATGTGCTACATAATTATAAACCATTGGTAGAGTAATTACAACAGAGAGAACTGCAATTACAGACAAAGCAACAGCCGAATAGGCCACAAATTTGTAGGCCTTGATTTTGCTATCTCCTTTTCCTAATTCTATGGAATTACATCCAATACTTGTAGTGGTCATTTTCTTAAAATTTTAAATAATTAAGAATACATATAGAAGATAAATTAAATCTTATTAAGTTTCTATTAAACTTTGAGATGGGCAACCGTTTCCTACACCCGCCGATTCTCGTTTCTTTGGCCTCATGTTTCCGTCTTAATTCTTTTCGCCCATTTTGTTAAATAATCATCTCCTAAGGATATTGGGATTAAAACTGGATGACTGAATTAAATTAAGTGATATATTTAAGATCTTATTTTAATAAGTAAAAAAATATAAATGAAAATACATATTAGATGTTAATTTAAATATTTATATACCCTCTCTATTTTTGATGATTAAAAAGCAAGTTTTTCTTCTAAAAAGAAGGAAATTACAAAATAGTTTAAGAAAATGAAATTTTTTAAAACTTTTTTTTGCGATTTTATCTTTTTAATTTGCGAAATATGTGTATAATCGAAAATATTTTTGGTCATTTAACTAAAGAAATTGAAAGCGGTCACTTCGTTTTTCCTTTTTAATTATTGCGCTGTCGTTTAACTTTAGTTTATTTTTATATATTTCCTCTTTTCAAATTTCTTTCCGTCATTAAATTGACCCTGCTAGGGCGCCTTCATGAATTTGCGCAGAAATGGTGAAAATCTAGAAAGGATAACAGTTTGAAAGATCACCAAAAGCCTTATATACACAGTATGGAGAATATTTTTTGATAAAATTAGGAAAAATTTCTATATTTATTGCTAATAAAATAATGATGAATTATTTAACATTTTCTAATATTTTTTAAGCATGAACATTTCGTGGCTGACTTCCAGAATGGAGCAGAGGGGTAGTGAAACTTTGATTATGAATTTCGAGATTTAAGATTTTCTTTCCGCTTATGCTGTCTTTCGTGGTTGCAATAAATATATATGTATGTATGATACATAATGCATATGTACAGTTATTTATTTTCTTTCCTGTTTAGATAGTATATAATGAAAATCCTGTTTTACTAAGTTAGTAATCACCCAATTTTTTATATAAATTTTTATCAAGTTAATTTATATTTATACTTTGTCTAGTGGCCAATTATTAGTAAATAGATATGTATATTTATTGGAAATTAATTATTTTATTAAAATGAATTGTCATTAAAATAATAGAGGGAGAATATTAGAAGTAGAGAAAAACAAGCTCTAAATATTTATACTAATTTTCAAGTTTATTTAATTTAAAGCCTATTTTCTATAATTATTTTTAATATTTTGAATTTTTTTATAATAAAGTTTATCTGTCTATTTAGATATTTGATCAAAATCTGTTCACGCAACAATTTATTTTCCAATTTTTTAATTGAAAAACTAAATAAGAAAAATTAATTTTATATTTACTTTTAAATACAATTCATATAATTAATTGATATTTTTTCCATTTTATCACATTTTTATTGTCTAATGTCAATTTGTGTTCATCAGAAAGATATTTATTTATATTAAGCCCACACGAATATTTTTTAGATAAATTCTTATAAATAACGAGATTTTCTTTTTTATCTCTACAACTAACTTCTCAATCACCCGCACAGATGACCAGCTTCAAAAGAATTTTTGAGAAAACCACAATAATATATGTATACATAAATATATAATTGAGAAGAGATTGACAGAACAAAATTTTTTATATAATTCTGGCCGAGAAGGGTTTTTTAAAAAATAAAATAACATTGATGGTTATCGGCGTTTGGAGGTGATTTGGTTAATTTTCTGCATAGAGGAAGTTGCTTCTTTTTATTTTTCCGTCGTTGATTCCTTTTGTTGCCGTACTTCTCGAAGATATGTGGAGGGAAACAGAAAGAGGGAGTAGTTGATTTCTTTTTTTCTATGCTTTTCCGATGCTTTTTTGTCAACTTCCTCCCACGCCACTCAATCCAACTCTTCCCTCCCAAAAAACCACTCCAAAGCCATATGATCCTGTTACTTATTTTTCCTTCCTTCCTTTCTTCATCTTCCTCCTTTCATCATTACCAATATCCCTTCCTCTAATTTCTTCAAAACCGCTTCCTTCTTTCTATTAATCGCTAACGTTTATCGTATTTTTTTCTTGTTCGTTGCTGGACAACTTAAGAATAGTAGTAACTTGTTTGTAAATAAGCTAAAAAAGTTAAAGCTGGCCGATGGCGTACTACTAACAACTATTAAACGCCCATCGTCACTCTTTTTGTTCGCCTAAAGGCAGTACTTAACCCGCTCGATTTACGGACCTATTTAGCAGAAGATGAAGTCTATTTTTGCGCTATTTTGTTTTATTCATTTTTAATAGAGATGAAGCTAATAATAGCTAAAAATAAAGATTTAGTTATTTCAGTCAATTAATAAATTATTCCAAAACTTTTTAAAAATTTTATTTACAATTTCCTCCTAAGAAACTTCAAAATTTATTCAAAATTTGATTTATTTTCCTTAAGGCCTACTAGTTTGCTATAAATCAGCTTTTCAGTTTTATCAAAATATTAAATTAGGCCAATTATTTATATTGTTGCTTTGTTTTATATTTATTTTTTTCAATTCCCAAATATGTAGTAAATCTGTAAAATTTAAGTTGAAAGAGGGATGGTCGAAACAGATAGCAGAATCAAGGCTTACAAATTTGTGGCCTATTCGGCTGTTGCTTTCTCTGTAATTGCTGTCCTCTCTGTTGTAATTACTCTACCAATGGTTTATAATTATGTAGCTCATGTACGGAGACAAATGCAGCACGAATTGGGCTTTTGCAAGGCAAGTTTCTAACTTAAATCCCCACATTTTTGGTCGGATTCTCATTAATTTCTAAACAATTCTGGTTCTAACCGTAGCAATAATTTCTATTTTATAAGTTTATATTTAGCATTTATGTATCCATATATAAGGGTTAATCATTATAAGTTAATCATATATTTATCATTATATAAGGCTTAAAACATTTTCCCAACCAATGTTACTCAACAAGCTCAGGACTAACTTTAATTACAAAATTAAGTCAGATTAATTTAAACATTTTAACAGGGTTCAGCAAAAGATATTTATGTCGAAGTAGCACACATGAAAACTGCAGAAATGGGGGGTGCCAAAAATCGAACAGCACGTCAAGCTGGTGGATATGCTCCTGTAGTGAACGCGCAACCTACATGTGGAGACTGTTGTCTACCTGGTCAACCTGGACCACAAGGCCCACCTGGAAAGAGTGGAAAGCCAGGAAAACCTGGAGCTCCTGGAACACCGGGCACGCCGGGCAAACCGCCAGTTTCTCCATGCGAACCAGCAACACCACCACCATGCAAACCATGCCCACAAGGACCGCCCGGCCCTCCAGGACCCCCTGGACCACCTGGAGAGCCTGGAGAGGCCGGAACACCTGGCAGACCTGGAACCGATGCTCCAAATGGCGAACCTGGCCCACGAGGGCCTCCTGGACCGCCTGGAGAGCCTGGGCCACAAGGACCACCTGGTGAACCTGGAACACCAGCTACGCCAGAAGCACCCGTACCAGGAGAACCTGGAGAGCCTGGAGATATTGGTAAAATACAAATTAAATTTTAACAAAAATATTTGTTTGTTATTTAGGCGCCCCTGGTCCACCTGGACCTCCAGGGCCACCTGGTGCTGATGGACCTCTTGGACCTCCAGGACCAAAGGGAGAACAAGGACCAGAAGGATCGCCAGGATCAGATGGAACACCTGGCCCTCCAGGACCAATTGGACAGGCAGGAACTCCAGGAGAGAAGGGAATCTGCCCAAAATATTGTGCAATAGATGGTGGAGTCTTCTTCGAAGATGGAACTCGACGTTAAAAGTTTCCTTTTTGCTTTCATTTGGTCACAGTTTAGTAGATTGTACCATCTCAGCACGGTTTAAAACTTATAACTTTTAAATGAATCAAATCGAGAAAATTAACTGAATTTTAAATTCAATAGTTATAAGTTTTGAACAATTGACCTAACAATTAGACGCTCGAGTTTTATTTTGTTCTCTCCTTCCTGCCATTTAAAAAATTAGCAATACGTATATATTTGTTGTTAAAAATTATCAAAATGCTCATAAAGATATATTATTGTCTTTCGCTACTTTATCTATACTTAAAGGGATTCATTATTAATTTAAAATACTACATCTACTTAGCTGATTATTTTTAATTTAATTTAGATAAATTAAGCTAATTTTGAAAAACATAGTAAAAAAGTATTTTAAAAATTTTGTGCTGTTTCTCGATATCACAATTTTACTGTGATAAAGCTAGTATGTATATAAAAATAAACTGCATAGGTGCTTAAGGAACTGTTCACCCTACTTTAGTACCTGTGTATTGAACTGGTATTCAGAAATACTTTCAAACTATACATTTTTAAAGCTCCCCCCCCCTAACAACTTCTAAACTACATATTCTAGATCACAAAACCGGAAACAAAAAACAAATTTCTATACAATCAAATTAGTATCAGACAATAAAAGAAAATAACCTTTCAGTCTTTATCATCCCTTAGGCATATCACTGAAACATCCATCAATTAACACCCCTACTGGTTTTCCTCTCGTGCTTTCTTTAAATATTTTGCGTGTTGAGCCTTTGATTATTAAAATCCTGTTTTATCTTATGAATGATTTACTTTGCAAAATGCCACCAAATTATTGACAATGAAGGAGGGAATTTATAATCAAGGGTGGAAAATTCGATGTCTTAATTAAGAATAGACTTTTCTTTTAAATTTAAGACAACAACATAAATAGGGAGTAACAACAAACAATGGAAAAATAAATTCTTTGTTTCACTTAATTAATTCATTATCTAATAATTTTAGAACAATTTCATCTCTTCTTTTTATATCGTTTTCGATATCAAAACATAAACTAGTTCTTAAATATTCAACTATCTGAAGATAAATTAAATTTAAAATTTATGTTAAAATTAAAAACCTTTTGTTTATTTATTTTTAATTTAGTTAATAAAAGTTGTTTTCTTCTTTCAAGATTAACATTTAATTTATTTTCATCTTTCTCTATATTTGAATGATCAAAAAAACCTTTTTTTAAATGATTAATTAGCTCATTAAAAATTATAGTTAATTCGAGCTTTTCTTTTATTGTTGTTCTTGGATGCTAAAAAATAAAAAAAAAAGAAAATTAAAAGTGGTAATTAATTACATAAATTGCTTTTGTCAGCCATGTATCAAAATCTAACCGCGTAAACAAATCTTTTGCTTGAAGTTCAACATATGAACGAAAAATTTTAAGTAAAATTAATTTATTCCATAAATCTCCCATTGGAGTACAAAAAATACCCATAAATGATTCTATTGCATAACTAAAAATTTTTTTAATAGTTTAAATAAAGGTCAGCCAAAGGCCTACACCCTGAAAAACCTTCTGACCCTGAAGACCAATTGACTCTGAAAACCTACAGCTTATGAAAGGGAATATCGAGGATTAAAGGGGATAAGTAACCAATTCTGTATTTTAGAACCTATGGTAATGTGATTGTGTAAAATAACACTGGGTGTGTAAAAATCTTTATTCCCTTCAATCAAGTCTATCGATATCTCCTTAAGATATTCCCTTTCAAAAGTTGGTAGTCTTCGGGACGGACTCCTTAAATAAATAAAAACAAAATTTCTTCTTTTCTTACACTTTTCCCAGTATTTGATAATCATTAAAATCAAGAAAAGAATCATCAATAAGTCTAAGCATCCAACGCCTCTCTTCTCTACAATTTTCAGAAGATGAACTAAAAAATAATTTTGAAAATTCCGGAATAGATTCTAAATCCATAAAAGGCTTTTGAATGAAGAAAGAAGTTAAAGGTGAATATAATGGATTTGTTGGTGTTAAGGCTATTTTTGAATATCTGGCAAAGAACTGACTGACAACTGAAAATAAAAAAATAATCTGATAGATTAATATTTAGAATGTTAGTTATTGTTTCGGGTTTTTTTAGATTTTTGTCAAGAAACCCAAACATTAATATAATGAAATTTATTGAACTATGCTTACATTGACATGCCTTCTGATTTACTGAAAGAATACTATTTTTGAAAAATTCGATAAAAAATCCAAAAAGAAGTTTTTGCCGAAAATATTCATTCTGTTGTTTTAGTCTTTTTTGAAAATTTTGTAAAACAGTATAAGCAAGTGATCGAAGAGTAGAATCGTAAAAACTTGTTGAGGCAAAGCAAAACGATAGAGCATTTGAAGATATCATAATTCTACAATTAAACTGCGAAAGTATTTTTAAATTCAATTTATTTAGAAAATAATTGTCACAAAAAGTAACAAAAATGAAACAGAAACCTTAAGGTCCATTTTCACTATTTGTAAAAGGGAACGCAAAACAAAGCGTGGATCATAACATTTTTCGTCAGCCTTAATTACTCTGCGATTTCTTTTTGTCTTTTTATGATGAAATCTAGTCATTTTTGTTAAAGTATCCCACATAACTTTTTGGTCAAAATATTCTAAAACCTTTAAAAATTTAAATTAACATAAATTTTTATAATAAAAAAAATCACGATTAAAAATAAGCTCGTAAAGAAAACAAAAAAACCTGTTCAGGAGTCAATTTTTTATGTAAAATATTTCCATAAACAATTAAATCATTATAATATTTTTTGGAAGATTTACCAAAAACAAGTGGAGATATTAAACTTTAAAATTAGAATAATGAAATTGAAGTGTAATTTAAAAAACCTTAAATTAACATTCAATTTATTTTCCAATAACACTAAAATATCAAAAATTAATAAGTCGGTCTGATTCAGAGTGCAATTATAACAACTCAGTAAATTAGTAACAAACTTAATATCACAAAGTGGACCAATTTGAGAGATAAATTTTGACTAAAATTAAAAAAGGATTATAAAAAGTTACTATAAATAAAGTAAACATACATTGTAAATATTCTTTTGAAAAAAATCATAAAGTCTTTTGAAAAAATTAATGTCAATATCCTCATTAGAACATAGTGTTGAGCGAAATTGATTAAATTGATCAATAAAATTCGATTTTTTAAAAGAATCGGTGCGTGGCTTTTTAAAAGAATTGAAACGTTCATTTATAGAAAATGTAGATTGAACTTCGGTAAATTTTCTTTTGTTCACCATCTAAGAAGCAATTATTAATTTTCAAAAATTAAGAAATAAGAGGTAGAAATCTGGTACCACGACTCTTTGGGTCTTTCCTGAGATGGGTACATCTCAACTGTCTCGGACACCGGACGAGGGGCAGAGAAATACGCAACTGTTCATCATGCGAGATTGTTGATGGACATTTTGCGGGATTGAATATAATAACGTGTGACGCTCGGAGCGGGCCAGTTGAGCCCCGCCAGTTGAGCGCCAGACGACTTTGATCGGCTATAACTTTTTTGTGCTTGAATCAATCCTAATGATTATTATATCATTCGAAAGCCCTCGATAAGCGCCATCTTTTTTCTAACTTGATGGATCAAATCTGATCACCGGTTAAAAAGTTACAAGTCGATAAGTGCAGACATTTTCGCCGGTCACTTTTTTTACTTATCGACTTGTAACGTTTTAACCGGTGATCAGACTTGATCCATCAAGTTGGAAAAAAGATAGCGCTTATCGAGGGCTTTCGAATGATATAAAACTTATTTGTATTGGATCAAGGCTTAAAAAGTTATAGCCGATCAAATTTCTCTGGCGCTCAACTGGCGGGGCTCAACTGACCCCAACCGTGTGACGCTGTATATTTGAGTAGGATACAGAAGGGTACGGCCCACTTAGTCGCGGGCCACTTAGTCGCGACCACTTAGTCGCGACCACTTAGTCGCCGGCCACTTAGTCGCAGGCCCACTTAGTCGCAGGCCACTTCGTCGCGAAGGTACTTTTTTTAAGGTCGCTTAAAACTTAAATCAAAGGTAATATCGGGGGATTTGGATGTGATATCGAGGGATTGAGTAGTGTAAAGTAGATATAGGGATTGGATATCTGGGGATTTGGCCTTCCAAAACTTAGCATTTTTCACTTGGCCTTCCTAAATTCACAAAATTTCCGCCTGCGGCGCTAAAAAGGAATGAAGAATATTTTTGAAAATTTACATGGATTAATGGGACTTGGAGTGAGATCTGTTGGGATCAGAGCTGCGTGAAACAAAAAAAATTTCGTAAATCGGAGATCGAAAATCAAAAGAAATCCAAATATATCGAAACCGAATATCGAAATTTTCTGAAAAAATTCGAAAATCGGAAATTCCGGTTCCGTGATACGGAATTTAAATTGGATCCGGTTTTGGTTCCGGTCAAAATATCGGTTCCGGTGCAACAATCTTTTTAGTTACTTCGCGACGAAGTGGCCTGCGACTAAGTGGGCCTGCGACTAAGTGGCCGGCGACTAAGTGGTCGCGACTAAGTGGTCGCGACTAAGTGGCCTGCGACTAAGTGTCCGTGTCCCGATACAGAAATCCCGCGCCGGTCACTACGGAAGAAAAACAAATTTCTGTAAGAAGAATACATATTTGTCTTGAGATAATTATAATTAGTTGTCACTTTAACATTCACCAATTTGGAATTCCAAATTGATTTTGTGAGAAAATTTTGGTCAAAATTAATTTTGGCTTTAATTTTTGGTATCTATCTTTTGTCCCTAAGGGTCAGCTTTTTTACAGGGAAAAATTTTTGTTTTTCTTTTCAATTATCAATTTTACTAATCCTATCTATGATTAGCGACTTACTCAAACGACCATCGTATGAAGTCTATTCTTCTCTGATTTAATCGATTTCCCAGTCCTTTTTATATTGATTTTTGCTCTTTTCATTTTTAATGTTTTTTGTGGGTCAAAATTACTGCAACACTGCAAAACTTAATTTCCTTCTTTTTTTGTTCATGTTTAATGTTCGCCTGATTTAATGTTCGCCTTGTTTTGACAATGAGGAGGTTAATTTCTCTATCTTATTTTATCTTAAAGCTTGTTAATTTTAGGTTGGAAGTGTTAGCGCACAGGTTAGAGGGAGACGATAGGAGGTTCACACTTCTTTTCAATTTTACAGGGTGCTGCTTCTCATTTTATGGAATGGCTTATGCGCCGTATCGTGGCCTCCCCTGATGAGCCAAATACTTTTGAATGTGCGATTGGCCGTTCCTACTGTTTAGTATTTTTTAGATTTATAGGGGGGTTTGATTTGTATCTTATCAAACACAATTTAGTGATTAGCGCAGATCAAGCGCATGCTTGTCATCCAAATTATGCAAACAAACATGAAGTTTTTTTATCTTCACTTCTTTACTTAAAGAATTTTTGAAGGACTGTCACAAACCAACTTTCAATAAAGGCGTAGTTGTCAAAATAAATGCAAATCAGCGTTATGCGACATCGGCAGTAACACATTCTATATTTAAAATAATTGCGGAATCAGCAGAGATTCCCATACAGGTTTTGTTAAAATTTATTTTCTATGATTAAATCGCGAAATTAACAGAAAGTTGTTGCACGAAGCGACCAACTGTGTGGGTCAACAGTTGGACCAATTTTGGCTGCCAAAATGGGAATTCAGGTTTTTCTTAAGATTCATACTTGCTAAACTTATTTTTACAGACAATTGATGTAGGCTGCCCTCAATTAGCAATGCATTCTATTCGAGAACTTGGAGATACCTCATCGATTCATTATGCTACAACGCTTTACTCGGTTTGGAGGAAATTTTTCTAAAGGTTTATTTTAATTTTTAGCATTTTTTCAACAAATTGCCATTTGTTCTGGGTTCCCTAAAGAAACATGAACCACCAACTCTAATGAACGTTGATTGATTTAAAGGGTATAAGATTTATTTTTAGATTAGGTTATTAACATTATGCAAATTATATTTAAATTATTCTTGTCCAGTTTCCGGATAAACCTCGCTAATTTTTTACTTCCTTGCTTTTTCATAATTATCCACAAACCATTTAACGGACTCATCTATAGCTTTCTCGTCAGGAGTGAATTTAAAATCAGGCAAAAAGGAGCGAAGCTTTTTGTTTGAGGCCGTTTTCTGTTTTAAAAGATTAGGGAAAAAATGTTTAGTCCTTGCTTGAGATTAAGTTTTTTGGTTTTAAGGAAGTTTCGGCAATGGTCTTGACTAAAATGAAGGAAACGTCGTTTGGCGCAGCGTTCTGATTTTTGACTTGGGCGGTGGAACTTTTGACGTGTCTATTTTGACTATTGAAGATGGTATTTTTGAGGTCAAGTTGACTGCTGGAGACACTCATCTTGGAGGCGAAGATTTTGACAATCGAATGGTTTGGAATTTTTCGAGGTTTTCTAAACTGAAAATACTATGTTTTTTAAGGTCAACCATTTTGTTGCTGAATGCAAGCGTAAACACAAGAACGATCTTGCCACCAATCCGCGTGCTCTCCGTCGTCTTCGTACTGCTTGTGAACGGGCTAAGAGGACTTTGTCTAGCTCCAATCAAGCGAGGTTATTTTTCATTTTTTTGACCTTAACTTGAATCGATTTTAGCATTGAAATTGATTCGCTCTTTGATGGAATCGACTTCTACACCAGCATCACGCGTCTCCGTCGTCTTCGTACTGCTTGTGAACGGGCTAAGAGGGCTTTGTCTAGCTCCAATCAAGCGAGGTTATTTTTCATTTTTTTGACCTTAACTTGAATCGATTTTAGCATTGAAATTGATTCGCTCTTTGTGGGCCTTCTTGTTTGAGGGGTTTGATATTTTTTGAGGATAGCATGGATTGTCTTGGGATATGAATTTAGGGTTTAGGGTTACGAATTCTTAACAGCTTGGTTACGGACTGGGCTGTTTTGGTGGGGGATGTGAGCAGAGATCAACTGGAGCATCGCTTGACTGTCTAGGGGTGTATTGGGAGCATTGATGGGCTGTCATGGTAGGGGAGATTGACTGTCTATGGGTAGGCTGGGGAGTGGAAGGGCTATTTTCTTTGGGGGATTAACTCTCTTTGAGTATGCCGTGGGTAGGGCGGGCTGTCTTTCGTCTTTTTTGAAGACGGAAATTTTGCATTTTTAATTTTAAAGTCATTATTCAGATGTGTGCTTCAACAACAAATTCTCCATCTACATGTGTGACTGGAGGCTCTGAAATATCAACAGCTACACTGAGACGTTTTATTGCAAGAAGTGTTAAAAATGAGCAGTGGAGTGCAACGAATTGATGATGAGTTACAAAGATGAGAGAAGCAAAAAATGTGGCAAAGATGCTTCAGCCACATTTAAAGGTCTAAAAGATATTAGAATTAAATTTGTTTCTATTAGTTTTTAGTGCTTTTCCGTTGCGTCGATATTTTTGTTTTATTTTTTTCTCAAGTACAAAATGTTATCAAACAGCAGAATTCTTAGATGCAAAAACGGAAAAGCACAATTAAGCCACTTGTAAGAAAAGGATTTTTGCGGATTCGTTTAGAAGAAAGCAAAAAGGCCTTTTCTTTACAAGTGGTATTTTTTATCACATTATTTTTACGTTGGTTAAAAATTATTTTGGGGTTCCCCCCCTCAGCCCAGGGTCTTCCCAACACCCAACTCTTCCAAGCTCCGAGAGCTTCAGACAATCCATAATTTCCAAAAACGATCCAACCTGATGACCTAGTTTTTTCGTAAAAATTCGAACCTTTTCTCTAATGAAACTCCCAAATTAATACCGCACATAGTTTTAATACCACTCAAAACTGAATTGTCAAAAACTAAATAGGTTCAGGCTTTCATACCTCCGAGTTATATCCAAAGGCACGGGTTGTTATTCAATAGGTGTAGACAGTAGGGCACTTAGACCTTAGATTTGATTAGAACCCCCCCCCCTTTCTGCACTTCAACGGTCCTTCTACAACTTCAACTGCTCCTGCCAGACGTCCACAACTTCAACTGCTCCTGCCAGACGTCTACAACTTCAACAGCTCCTGCCAGACGTCTACAACTTCTCCTCCACCGACTCTAATGGTCCCTCGGCCCCGACACGGTACTCTAATGACCCCCGGGCCCAACATGGTACTCTACTGTCTATTCCTATTTTATAAGACCCCCCTTTCTTCCCCTTATCCAAGTCTGATCCAAACTGTCACTCCCCAATTCGACCCGGACAAAATGTCACTCCCCAATTCGACCCGGACAAAATGTCACTCCCCAATTCGTCCCGGACAAAATTGTCACTCCCCAATTCGTCCCGGACAAAATTGTCACTCCCCAATTCGTCCCACTCTGAAAATCCGGCACCAAAAATGGGCCGCACTATAAATTCCCCACACTGAAAATCCCGCACTGAACTGACCGACCCCCCTTTTCAAAAAAATCCTCTCCATAGGTTCAGGCTTTCATACCTCCGAGTTATATCCAAAGGCACGGGTTGTTATTCAATAGGTGTAGACAGTAGGGCACTTAGACCTTAGATTTGATTAGAACCCCCCCCCCCTTTCTGCACTTCAACGGTCCTTCTACAACTTCAACTGCTCCTGCCAGACGTCCACAACTTCAACTGCTCCTGCCAGACGTCTACAACTTCAACAGCTCCTGCCAGACGTCTACAACTTCTCCTCCACCGACTCTAATGGTCCCTCGGCCCCGACACGGTACTCTAATGACCCCCGGGCCCAACATGGTACTCTACTGTCTATTCCTATTTTATAAGACCCCCCTTTCTTCCCCTTATCCAAGTCTGATCCAAACTGTCACTCCCCAATTCGACCCGGACAAAATGTCACTCCCCAATTCGACCCGGACAAAATGTCACTCCCCAATTCGTCCCGGACAAAATTGTCACTCCCCAATTCGTCCCGGACAAAATTGTCACTCCCCAATTCGTCCCACTCTGAAAATCCGGCACCAAAAATGGGCCGCACTATAAATTCCCCACACTGAAAATCCCGCACTGAACTGACCGACCCCCCTTTTCAAAAAAATCCTCTCCATAGGTTCAGGCTTTCATACCTCCGAGTTATATCCAAAGGCACGGGTTGTTATTCAATAGGTGTAGACAGTAGGGCACTTAGACCTTAGATTTGATTAGAAACACCCCCCCTTTCTGCACTTCAACGGTCCTTCTACAACTTCAACTGCTCCTGCCAGACGTCCACAACTTCAACTGCTCCTGCCAGACGTCTACAACTTCAACAGCTCCTGCCAGACGTCTACAACTTCTCCTCCACCGACTCTAATGGTCCCTCGGCCCCGACACGGTACTCTAATGACCCCCGGGCCCAACATGGTACTCTACTGTCTATTCCTATTTTATAAGACCCCCCTTTCTTCCCCTTATCCAAGTCTGATCCAAACTGTCACTCCCCAATTCGACCCGGACAAAATGTCACTCCCCAATTCGACCCGGACAAAATGTCACTCCCCAATTCGTCCCGGACAAAATTGTCACTCCCCAATTCGTCCCGGACAAAATTGTCACTCCCCAATTCGTCCCACTCTGAAAATCCGGCACCAAAAATGGGCCGCACTATAAATTCCCCACACTGAAAATCCCGCACTGAACTGACCGACCCCCCTTTTCAAAAAAATCCTCTCCATAGGTTCAGGCTTTCATACCTCCGAGTTATATCCAAAGGCACGGGTTGTTATTCAATAGGTGTAGACAGTAGGGCACTTAGACCTTAGATTTGATTAGAACCCCCCCCCCCTTTCTGCACTTCAACGGTCCTTCTACAACTTCAACTGCTCCTGCCAGACGTCCACAACTTCAACTGCTCCTGCCAGACGTCTACAACTTCAACAGCTCCTGCCAGACGTCTACAACTTCTCCTCCACCGACTCTAATGGTCCCTCGGCCCCGACACGGTACTCTAATGACCCCCGGGCCCAACATGGTACTCTACTGTCTATTCCTATTTTATAAGACCCACCTTTCTTCCCCTTATCCAAGTCTGATCCAAACTGTCACTCCCCAATTCGACCCGGACAAAATGTCACTCCCCAATTCGACCCGGACAAAATGTCACTCCCCAATTCGTCCCGGACAAAATTGTCACTCCCCAATTCGTCCCGGACAAAATTGTCACTCCCCAATTCGTCCCACTCTGAAAATCCGGCACCAAAAATGGGCCGCACTATAAATTCCCCACACTGAAAATCCCGCACTGAACTGACCGACCCCCTTTTCAAAAAAATCCTCTCCATAGGTTCAGGCTTTCATACCTCCGAGTTATATCCAAAGGCACGGGTTGTTATTCAATAGGTGTAGACAGTAGGGCACTTAGACCTTAGATTTGATTAGAACCCCCCTTTCTGCACTTCAACGGTCCTTCTACAACTTCAACTGCTCCTGCCAGACGTCCACAACTTCAACTGCTCCTGCCAGACGTCTACAACTTCAACAGCTCCTGCCAGACGTCTACAACTTCTCCTCCACCGACTCTAATGGTCCCTCGGCCCCGACACGGTACTCTAATGACCCCCGGGCCCAACATGGTACTCTACTGTCTATTCCTATTTTATAAGACCCCCCTTTCTTCCCCTTATCCAAGTCTGATCCAAACTGTCACTCCCCAATTCGACCCGGACAAAATGTCACTCCCCAATTCGACCCGGACAAAATGTCACTCCCCAATTCGTCCCGGACAAAATTGTCACTCCCCAATTCGTCCCGGACAAAATTGTCACTCCCCAATTCGTCCCACTCTGAAAATCCGGCACCAAAAATGGGCCGCACTATAAATTCCCCACACTGAAAATCCCGCACTGAACTGACCGACCCCCCTTTTCAAAAAAATCCTCTCCATAGGTTCAGGCTTTCATACCTCCGAGTTATATCCAAAGGCACGGGTTGTTATTCAATAGGTGTAGACAGTAGGGCACTTAGACCTTAGATTTGATTAGAACCCCCCCCCCCTTTCTGCACTTCAACGGTCCTTCTACAACTTCAACTGCTCCTGCCAGACGTCCACAACTTCAACTGCTCCTGCCAGACGTCTACAACTTCAACAGCTCCTGCCAGACGTCTACAACTTCTCCTCCACCGACTCTAATGGTCCCTCGGCCCCGACACGGTACTCTAATGACCCCCGGGCCCAACATGGTACTCTACTGTCTATTCCTATTTTATAAGACCCCCCTTTCTTCCCCTTATCCAAGTCTGATCCAAACTGTCACTCCCCAATTCGACCCGGACAAAATGTCACTCCCCAATTCGACCCGGACAAAATGTCACTCCCCAATTCGTCCCGGACAAAATTGTCACTCCCCAATTCGTCCCGGACAAAATTGTCACTCCCCAATTCGTCCCACTCTGAAAATCCGGCACCAAAAATGGGCCGCACTATAAATTCCCCACACTGAAAATCCCGCACTGAACTGACCGACCCCCTTTTCAAAAAAATCCTCTCCATAGGTTCAGGCTTTCATACCTCCGAGTTATATCCAAAGGCACGTGTTGTTATTCAATAGGTGTAGACAGTAGGGCACTTAGACCTTAGATTTGATTAGAACCCCCCCCTTTCTGCACTTCAACGGTCCTTCTACAACTTCAACTGCTCCTGCCAGACGTCCACAACTTCAACTGCTCCTGCCAGACGTCTACAACTTCAACAGCTCCTGCCAGACGTCTACAACTTCTCCTCCACCGACTCTAATGGTCCCTCGGCCCCGACACGGTACTCTAATGACCCCCGGGCCCAACATGGTACTCTACTGTCTATTCCTATTTTATAAGACCCCCTTTCTTCCCCTTATCCAAGTCTGATCCAAACTGTCACTCCCCAATTCGACCCGGACAAAATGTCACTCCCCAATTCGACCCGGACAAAATGTCACTCCCCAATTCGTCCCGGACAAAATTGTCACTCCCCAATTCGTCCCGGACAAAATTGTCACTCCCCAATTCGTCCCACTCTGAAAATCCGGCACCAAAAATGGGCCGCACTATAAATTCCCCACACTGAAAATCCCGCACTGAACTGACCGACCCCCTTTTCAAAAAAATCCTCTCCATAGGTTCAGGCTTTCATACCTCCGAGTTATATCCAAAGGCACGGGTTGTTATTCAATAGGTGTAGACAGTAGGGCACTTAGCCCTTAGATTCCATTAGACCACCCCCCCCTTTCTGCACTTCAACGGTCCTTCTACAACTTCAACTGCTCCTGCCAGACGTCCACAACTTCAACTGCTCCTGCCAGACGTCTACAACTTCAACAGCTCCTGCCAGACGTCTACAACTTCTCCTCCACCGACTCTAATGGTCCCTCGGCCCCGACACGGTACTCTAATGACCCCCGGGCCCAACATGGTACTCTACTGTCTATTCCTATTTTATAAGACCCCCCTTTCTTCCCCTTATCCAAGTCTGATCCAAACTGTCACTCCCCAATTCGACCCGGACAAAATGTCACTCCCCAATTCGACCCGGACAAAATGTCACTCCCCAATTCGTCCCGGACAAAATTGTCACTCCCCAATTCGTCCCGGACAAAATTGTCACTCCCCAATTCGTCCCACTCTGAAAATCCGGCACCAAAAATGGGCCGCACTATAAATTCCCCACACTGAAAATCCCGCACTGAACTGACCGACCCCCCTTTTCAAAAAAATCCTCTCCATAGGTTCAGGCTTTCATACCTCCGAGTTATATCCAAAGGCACGGGTTGTTATTCAATAGGTGTAGACAGTAGGGCACTTAGACCTTAGATTTGATTAGAACCCCCCCCCTTTCTGCACTTCAACGGTCCTTCTACAACTTCAACTGCTCCTGCCAGACGTCCACAACTTCAACTGCTCCTGCCAGACGTCTACAACTTCAACAGCTCCTGCCAGACGTCTACAACTTCTCCTCCACCGACTCTAATGGTCCCTCGGCCCCGACACGGTACTCTAATGACCCCCGGGCCCAACATGGTACTCTACTGTCTATTCCTATTTTATAAGACCCCCCTTTCTTCCCCTTATCCAAGTCTGATCCAAACTGTCACTCCCCAATTCGACCCGGACAAAATGTCACTCCCCAATTCGACCCGGACAAAATGTCACTCCCCAATTCGTCCCGGACAAAATTGTCACTCCCCAATTCGTCCCGGACAAAATTGTCACTCCCCAATTCGTCCCACTCTGAAAATCCGGCACCAAAAATGGGCCGCACTATAAATTCCCCACACTGAAAATCCCGCACTGAACTGACCGACCCCCCTTTTCAAAAAAATCCTCTCCATAGGTTCAGGCTTTCATACCTCCGAGTTATATCCAAAGGCACGGGTTGTTATTCAATAGGTGTAGACAGTAGGGCACTTAGACCTTAGATTTGATTAGAACCCCCCCCCCCCCTTTCTGCACTTCAACGGTCCTTCTACAACTTCAACTGCTCCTGCCAGACGTCCACAACTTCAACTGCTCCTGCCAGACGTCTACAACTTCAACAGCTCCTGCCAGACGTCTACAACTTCTCCTCCACCGACTCTAATGGTCCCTCGGCCCCGACACGGTACTCTAATGACCCCCGGGCCCAACATGGTACTCTACTGTCTATTCCTATTTTATAAGACCCCCCTTTCTTCCCCTTATCCAAGTCTGATCCAAACTGTCACTCCCCAATTCGACCCGGACAAAATGTCACTCCCCAATTCGACCCGGACAAAATGTCACTCCCCAATTCGTCCCGGACAAAATTGTCACTCCCCAATTCGTCCCGGACAAAATTGTCACTCCCCAATTCGTCCCACTCTGAAAATCCGGCACCAAAAATGGGCCGCACTATAAATTCCCCACACTGAAAATCCCGCACTGAACTGACCGACCCCCCTTTTCAAAAAAATCCTCTCCATAGGTTCAGGCTTTCATACCTCCGAGTTATATCCAAAGGCACGGGTTGTTATTCAATAGGTGTAGACAGTAGGGGAAACTAGACCCCCCAAATGACCCCCCAACCCCCCCCCAGTTGTTCCCAAGAAGTGGGGTATCCCCCAGTATCCCCCAATTAAAGACCCCCACCCAGTAGACCCCCCAATTACCCCCCAAATTACACCAAATCTCCCAGTAGACCCCCCAATTCTCCAGTATACCCCCAGTAGACCCCCAAATGACCCCCCCAGACAAAATATGTCACTCCCCAATTCGTCCATAGGTTCAGGCTTTCATACCTCCGAGTTATATCCAAAGGCACGGGTTGTTATTCAATAGGTGTAGACAGTAGGGGAAACTAGACCCCCAAATGACCCCCCAACCCCCCCCCCAGTTGTTCCCAAGAAGTGGGGTATCCCCCAGTATCCCCCAATTAAAGACCCCCCACCCAGTAGACCCCCCAATTACCCCCAAATTACACCAAATCTCCCAGTAGACCCCCAATTCTCCAGTATACCCCCCAGTAGACCCCCCAAATGACCCCCCCCCAGACAAAATATGTCACTCCCCAATTCGTCCATAGGTTCAGGCTTTCATACCTCCGAGTTATATCCAAAGGCACGGGTTGTTATTCAATAGGTGTAGACAGTAGGGCACTTAGACCTTAGATTTGATTAGAACCCCCCTTTCTGCACTTCAACGGTCCTTCTACAACTTCAACTGCTCCTGCCAGACGTCCACAACTTCAACTGCTCCTGCCAGACGTCTACAACTTCAACAGCTCCTGCCAGACGTCTACAACTTCTCCTCCACCGACTCTAATGGTCCCTCGGCCCCGACACGGTACTCTAATGACCCCCGGGCCCAACATGGTACTCTACTGTCTATTCCTATTTTATAAGACCCCCCTTTCTTCCCCTTATCCAAGTCTGATCCAAACTGTCACTCCCCAATTCGACCCGGACAAAATGTCACTCCCCAATTCGACCCGGACAAAATGTCACTCCCCAATTCGTCCCGGACAAAATTGTCACTCCCCAATTCGTCCCGGACAAAATTGTCACTCCCCAATTCGTCCCACTCTGAAAATCCGGCACCAAAAATGGGCCGCACTATAAATTCCCCACACTGAAAATCCCGCACTGAACTGACCGACCCCCCTTTTCAAAAAAATCCTCTCCATAGGTTCAGGCTTTCATACCTCCGAGTTATATCCAAAGGCACGGGTTGTTATTCAATAGGTGTAGACAGTAGGGGAAACTAGACCCCCCAAATGACCCCCCAACCCCCCCCAGTTGTTCCCAAGAAGTGGGGTATCCCCCAGTATCCCCCCAATTAAAGACCCCCCACCCAGTAGACCCCCCAATTACCCCCCAAATTACACCAAATCTCCCAGTAGACCCCCCAATTCTCCAGTATACCCCCCAGTAGACCCCCCAAATGACCCCCCCCCCCCCCAGACAAAATATGTCACTCCCCAATTCGTCCATAGGTTCAGGCTTTCATACCTCCGAGTTATATCCAAAGGCACGGGTTGTTATTCAATAGGTGTAGACAGTAGGGAAACTAGACCCCCAAATGACCCCCAACCCCCCCCCCCAGTTGTTCCCAAGAAGTGGGGTATCCCCCAGTATCCCCCCAATTAAAGACCCCCACCCAGTAGACCCCCCAATTACCCCCAAATTACACCAAATCTCCCAGTAGACCCCCAATTCTCCAGTGTACCCCCCAGTAGACCCCCCAAATGACCCCCCCCCCCAGACAAAATATGTCACTCCCCAATTCGTCCATAGGTTCAGGCTTTCATACCTCCGAGTTATATCCAAAGGCACGGGTTGTTATTCAATAGGTGTAGACAGTAGGGGAAACTAGACCCCCCAAATGCCCCCCCAACCCCCCCCCCCCAGTTGTTCCCAAGAAGTGGGGTATCCCCCAGTATCCCCCCAATTAAAGACCCCCACCCAGTAGACCCCCCAATTACCCCCAAATTACACCAAATCTCCCAGTAGACCCCCCAATTCTCCAGTATACCCCCCAGTAGACCCCCCAAATGACCCCCCCAGACAAAATATGTCACTCCCCAATTCGTCCATAGGTTCAGGCTTTCATACCTCCGAGTTATATCCAAAGGCACGGGTTGTTATTCAATAGGTGTAGACAGTAGGGAAACTAGACCCCCCAAATGACCCCCCAACCCCCCCCCCAGTTGTTCCCAAGAAGTGGGGTATCCCCCAGTATCCCCCCAATTAAAGACCCCCCACCCAGTAGACCCCCCAATTACCCCCCAAATTACACCAAATCTCCCAGTAGACCCCCCAATTCTCCAGTATACCCCCCAGTAGACCCCCAAATGACCCCCCCAGACAAAATATGTCACTCCCCAATTCGTCCATAGGTTCAGGCTTTCATACCTCCGAGTTATATCCAAAGGCACGGGTTGTTATTCAATAGGTGTAGACAGTAGGGAAACTAGACCCCCAAATGACCCCCCAACCCCCCCCCCAGTTGTTCCCAAGAAGTGGGGTATCCCCCAGTATCCCCCAATTAAAGACCCCCACCCAGTAGACCCCCCAATTACCCCCCAAATTACACCAAATCTCCCAGTAGACCCCCCAATTCTCCAGTATACCCCCCAGTAGACCCCCAAATGACCCCCCCCCCCAGACAAAATATGTCACTCCCCAATTCGTCCATAGGTTCAGGCTTTCATACCTCCGAGTTATATCCAAAGGCACGGGTTGTTATTCAATAGGTGTAGACAGTAGGGGAAACTAGACCCCCCAAATGACCCCCAACCCCCCCCCAGTTGTTCCCAAGAAGTGGGGTATCCCCCAGTATCCCCCAATTAAAGACCCCCCACCCAGTAGACCCCCCAATTACCCCCCAAATTACACCAAATCTCCCAGTAGACCCCCAATTCTCCAGTATACCCCCCAGTAGACCCCCCAAATGACCCCCCAGACAAAATATGTCACTCCCCAATTCGTCCATAGGTTCAGGCTTTCATACCTCCGAGTTATATCCAAAGGCACGGGTTGTTATTCAATAGGTGTAGACAGTAGGGGAAACTAGACCCCCCCAATGACCCCCCACCCCCCCCCCCCCCCCAGTTGTTCCCAAGAAGTGGGGTATCCCCCAGTATCCCCCAATTAAAGACCCCCACCCACTAGACCCCCCAATTACCCCCCAAACTACACCAAATCTCCCAGTAGCCCCCCCAATTCTCCAGTATACCCCCCAGTAGACCCCCCAAATGACCCCCCCCCCCAGACAAAATATGTCACTCCCCAATTCGTCCATAGGTTCAGGCTTTCATACCTCCGAGTTATATCCAAAGGCACGGGTTGTTATTCAATAGGTGTAGACAGTAGGGGAAACTAGACCCCCAAAATGACCCCCCAACCCCCCCCCAGTTGTTCCCAAGAAGTGGGGTATCCCCCAGTATCCCCCCAATTAAAGACCCCCACCCAGTAGACCCCCCAATTACCCCCCAAATTACACCCAATCTCCCAGTAGACCCCCCAATTCTCCAGTATACCCCCCAGTAGACCCCCCAAATGACCCCCCCCCCAGACAAAATATGTCACTCCCCAATTCGTCCATAGGTTCAGGCTTTCATACCTCCGAGTTATATCCAAAGGCACGGGTTGTTATTCAATAGGTGTAGACAGTAGGAAACTAGACCCCCCAAATGACCCCCAACCCCCCCCCCAGTTGTTCCCAAGAAGTGGGGTATCCCCCAGTATCCCCCCAATTAAAGACCCCCCACCCAGTAGACCCCCAATTACCCCCCAAATTACACCAAATCTCCCAGTAGACCCCCAATTCTCCAGTATACCCCCAGTAGACCCCCCAAATGACCCCCCCCAGACAAAATATGTCACTCCCCAATTCGTCCATAGGTTCAGGCTTTCATACCTCCGAGTTATATCCAAAGGCACGGGTTGTTATTCAATAGGTGTAGACAGTAGGGAAACTAGACCCCCCAAATGACCCCCCAACCCCCCCAGTTGTTCCCAAGAAGTGGGGTATCCCCCAGTATCCCCCCAATTAAAGACCCCCACCCAGTAGACCCCCCAATTACCCCCCAAATTACACCAAATCTCCCAGTAGACCCCCCAATTCTCCAGTATACCCCCCAGTAGACCCCCCAAATGACCCCCCCCCAGACAAAATATGTCACTCCCCAATTCGTCCATAGGTTCAGGCTTTCATACCTCCGAGTTATATCCAAAGGCACGGGTTGTTATTCAATAGGTGTAGACAGTAGGGGAAACTAGACCCCCAAATGACCCCCAACCCCCCCCAGTTGTTCCCAAGAAGTGGGGTATCCCCCAGTATCCCCCCAATTAAAGACCCCCACCCAGTAGACCCCCCAATTACCCCCCAAATTACACCAAATCTCCCAGTAGACCCCCCAATTCTCCAGTATACCCCCAGTAGACCCCCCAAATGACCCCCAGACAAAATATGTCACTCCCCAATTCGTCCATAGGTTCAGGCTTTCATACCTCCGAGTTATATCCAAAGGCACGGGTTGTTATTCAATAGGTGTAGACAGTAGGGGAAACTAGACCCCCCAAATGACCCCCCAACCCCCCCCCCCCCAGTTGTTCCCAAGAAGTGGGGTATCCCCCAGTATCCCCCCAATTAAAGACCCCCACCCAGTAGACCCCCCAATTACCCCCCAAATTACACCAAATCTCCCAGTAGACCCCCAATTCTCCAGTATACCCCCCAGTAGACCCCCCAAATGACCCCCCAGACAAAATATGTCACTCCCCAATTCGTCCATAGGTTCAGGCTTTCATACCTCCGAGTTATATCCAAAGGCACGGGTTGTTATTCAATAGAGTGTAGACAGTAGGGAACCTAGACCCCCCACCCGACCCCCCAACCCCCCCCCCCCAGTTGTTCCCAAGAAGTGGGGTATCCCCCTGTAGCCCCCAAATTAAAGACCCCCCACCCAGTAGACCCCAATTACCCCCCAAATTACACCAAATCTCCCCAGTAGACCCCCCAATTCTCCAGTATACCCCCCAGTAGACCCCCCAAATGACCCCCCCCCAGACAAAATATGTCACTCCCCAATTCGTCCATAGGTTCAGGCTTTCATACCTCCGAGTTATATCCAAAGGCACGGGTTGTTATTCAATAGGTGTAGACAGTAGGGGAAACTAGACCCCCCAAATGACCCCCAACCCCCCCCCCAGTTGTTCCCAAGAAGTGGGGTATCCCCCAGTATCCCCCCAATTAAAGACCCCCCACCCAGTAGACCCCCCAATTACCCCCAAATTACACCAAATCTCCCAGTAGACCCCCAATTCTCCAGTATACCCCCCAGTAGACCCCCAAATGACCCCCCCCAGACAAAATATGTCACTCCCCAATTCGTCCATAGGTTCAGGCTTTCATACCTCCGAGTTATATCCAAAGGCACGGGTTGTTATTCAATAGGTGTAGACAGTAGGGGAAACTAGACCCCCCAAATGACCCCCAACCCCCCCCCCCCCAGTTGTTCCCAAGAAGTGGGGTATCCCCCAGTATCCCCCCAATTAAAGACCCCCCACCCAGTAGACCCCCCAATTACCCCCCAAATTACACCAAATCTCCCAGTAGACCCCCCAATTCTCCAGTATACCCCCCAGTAGACCCCCCAAATGACCCCCCCCCCAGACAAAATATGTCACTCCCCAATTCGTCCATAGGTTCAGGCTTTCATACCTCCGAGTTATATCCAAAGGCACGGGTTGTTATTCAATAGGTGTAGACAGTAGGGGAAACTAGACCCCCCAAATGCCCCCCCACCCCCCCCCCCCCCCCCCAGTTGTTCCCAAGAAGTGGGGTATCCCCCAGTATCCCCCCAATTAAAGACCCCCCACCCAGTAGACCCCCCAATTACCCCCCAAATTACACCAAATCTCCCAGTAGACCCCCCAATTCTCCAGTATACCCCCCAGTAGACCCCCCAAATGACCCCCCCCCAGACAAAATATGTCACTCCCCAATTCGTCCATAGGTTCAGGCTTTCATACCTCCGAGTTATATCCAAAGGCACGGGTTGTTATTCAATAGGTGTAGACAGTAGGGAAACTAGACCCCCCAAATGACCCCCCAACCCCCCCCCCCAGTTGTTCCCAAGAAGTGGGGTATCCCCCAGTATCCCCCAATTAAAGACCCCCCACCCAGTAGACCCCCCAATTACCCCCCAAATTACACCAAATCTCCCAGTAGACCCCCCAATTCTCCAGTATACCCCCCAGTAGACCCCCAAATGACCCCCCCCCCCAGACAAAATATGTCACTCCCCAATTCGTCCATAGGTTCAGGCTTTCATACCTCCGAGTTATATCCAAAGGCACGGGGTGTTATTCAATAGGTGTAGACAGTAGGGGAAACTAGACCCCCAAATGACCCCCCAACCCCCCCCCCAGTTGTTCCCAAAGAAGTGGGGTATCCCCCAGTATCCCCCAATTAAAGACCCCCCACCCAGTAGACCCCCAATTACCCCCAAATTACACCAAATCTCCCAGTAGACCCCCAATTCTCTCAGTATACCCCCCAGTAGACCCCCCAAATGACCCCCCCCCAGACACGATCTGTCACTCCCCAATTCGTCCATAGGTTCAGGCTTTCATACCTCCGAGTTATATCCAAAAGGCACGGGTTGTTATTCAATAGGTGTAGACAGTAGGAAACTAGACCCCCCAAATGACCCCCAACCCCCCCCACCCCAGTTGTTCCCAAGAAGTGGGGTATCCCCCAGTATCCCCCCAATTAAAGACCCCCCACCCAAGTAGACCCCCCAATTACCCCCAAATTACACCAAATCTCCCAGTAGAGCCCCCCCAATTCTCCAGTATACCCCCCAGTAGACTCCCCCAAATGACCCCCAGTAGACCTCTCCAGACAAAATATGTCACTCCCCAATTCGTCCATAGGTTCAGGCTTTCATACCTCCGAGTTATATCCAAACGCACGGGCTCTAATTCTAATAGGGTGTAGAGCAGTAGGGGAAACTAGACCCCCCAAATGACCCCCCAACCCCCCCCCCCCAGTTGTTCCCAAGAAGTGGGGTATCCCCCAGTATCCTCCCCAATTAAAGACCCCCACCCAAGTAAGGACCCCCCAATTACCCCCCAAATTACACCAAATCTCCCAGTAGACCCCCCCAATTCTCCAGTATACCCCCAGTAGACCCCCCAAATGACCCCAGTAGACCCCCCCCCAGACAAAATATGTCATCTCCCCAATTCGTCCATAGGTTCAGGCTTTCATACCTCCGAGTTATATCCAAAGGCACGGGTTGTTATTCAAAAGGTGAAGACAGTAGAGGAAACTAGACCCCCCAAATGACCCCCCAACCCCCCCCCAGTTGTTCCCAAGAAGTGGGGTATCCCCCAGTATCCCCCAATTAAAGACCCCCACCCAAGTAGACCCCCCAATTGACCCCCCAAATTACCCCAAAGCCCCCGGTAGACCCCCCAATTCTCCAGTATACCCCCCAGTAGACCCCCCAAATGACCCCCCCCAGACAAAATATGTCACTCCCCAATTCGTCCATAGGTTCAGGCTTTCATACCTCCGAGTTATATCCAAAGGCACGGGTTGTTATTCAATAGGTGTAGACAGTAGGGGAAACTAGACCCCCCAAATGACCCCCCAACCCCCCCAGTTGTTCCCAAGAAGTGGGGTATCCCCCAGTATCCCCCCAATTAAAGACCTCCCACCCAAGTAGACCCCCTAATTACCCCCAAATTACACCAAATCTCCCAGTAGACCCCCCAATTCTCCAGTATACCCCCCAGTAGACCCCCAAACGACCCCCAGTAGCCCCCCCCCAGACAAAATATGTCCCTCCCCAATTCGTCCATAGGTTCAGGCTTTCATACCTCCGAGTTATATCCAAAGGCACGGGTTGTTATTCAATAGGTGTAGACAGTAGGGGAAACTGAATACCCCAAATGACCCCCAACCCCCAGTTGTTCCCAAGAAGTGGGGTATCCCCCAGTATCCTCCCCAATTAAAGACCCCCACCCAAGTAGACCCCCCAATTACCCCCAAAATTACACCAAATCTCCCAGTAGACCCCCCAATTCTCCAGTATACCCCCCAGTAGACCCCCAAATGATCCCCAGTAGACCCCCCCAGACAAAATATGTCACTCCCCAATTCGTCCATGAGGTTCAGGCTTTCATACCTCCGAGTTATATCCAAAGGCACGGGTTGTTATTCAATAGGTGTAGACAGTAGGAAACTAGACTCCCCCAAATGACCCCCCAACCCCCCCCCAGTTGTTCCCAAGAAGTGAGGGTATCTCCCCAGTATCCCCCAATTAAAGACCCCCACCCAGTAGACCCCCAATTACCCCCAAATTACACCAAATCTCCCAGTAGACCCCCCAATTCTCCAGTATCACCCCCAGTAGACCCCCCAAATGACTCCCCCCCCCCCCCAGACAAAATATGTCACTCCCCAATTCGTCCATAGGTTCAGGCTTTCCATACCTCCGAGTTATATCCACAAAGGCACGGGTTGTTATTCAATAGGTGTAGACAGTAGGGGAAACTAGACCCCCCAAATGACCCCCCAACCCCCCCCCCCAGTTGTTCCCAAGAAGTGTAGAATCCCCTGTATCCCCCCCAATTAAAGACCCCCCACCCAGTAGACCACCCCCAATTACCTCCTCCAAATTACACCAAATCTCCCAGTAGACCCCCCAATTCTCCAGTATACCCCCCAGTAGACCCCCCAAATGACCCCCCCAGAGACCTCCCAGACAAAAATATGTCACTCCCCAATTCGTCCATAGGTTCAGGCTTTCATACCTCCGAGTTATATCCAAAGCAGCACGGGTTGTTATTCAATAGGTGTAGACAGTAGGGGAAACTAGACTCCCCCAAATGACCCCCAACCCCCCCCCCCAGTTGTTCCCAAGAAGTTAGAGGTATCACCCCAGTATCCCCCCAATTAAAGACCTCCCCCACCCCAAGTAGGGACCCCCCAATTACCCCCCAAAAATTACACCAAATCTCCCAGTAGACCCCCCAATTCTCCAGTACCCCCCCAGTAGACCCCCCAAATGACCCCAGTAGACCCCCCAGACAAAATATGTCCACTACCCCAATTCTGTCCGATAGGTTCAGGCTTTCCTCACCTCCATGAGTTACATATCCAAAGGCACGGGTTGATATTCAATAGGTGTGTAGACAGTAGGTGAAACTAGACCCCCAAATGACCCCCAACCCCCCCCCCCCCAGTTGTTCCCTAAAAGAAGTGGGGTATCCCCAATGTATCCCCCCAATTAAAGACCCCTCACCCAAGTAGACCCCCCAATTGTGACCCCCCAAATTACACCAAATCTCCCAGTAGACCCCCCAATTCTCCAGAGCATACCCCCCAGTAGACCCCCCAAATGACCCCCAGTAGACCCCCCTCAGACAAAATATGTCACTCCCCAATTCGTCCATAGGTTCAGGCTTTCATACCTCCGAGAGTTATATATCCAAACTGGCACGGGTTGTTATTCAATAGAGTGTAGACAGTAAGTGAAACTTAGACCCCCCAAATGACCCCCAACCCCCCCCCCCCCAGTTGTTCCCACAGAAGTGGGCAACTCTGTATCCCCCAGTATCCCCCCCCAATTAAAGACCCCTCACCCAGTAGACCCCCCAATTACCCCCCAAAGTCCACCAAATCTCCCAGTAGAACCCCCAATTCTCCAGTATACCCCCCAGCAGACTCCCCCAAACAGACCTCAGTAGACCCCCCCCCAGACAAAATATGTCACTCCCCAATTCGTCCATAGGTTCAGGCTTTCATACCTCCGAGTTATATCCAAAGGCACGGAGTTGTTATTCAATAGGTGTAGACAGTAGGGGAAACTAGACCCCCAAATGACCCCCCAACCCCCCCCCCCCCCCCCCCAGTTGTTCCCAAGATAGTGGGGTATCCCCCAATATCCCCCAATTAAAGACCCCCCCACCCAAGTAGAACCCTCCCAATTACTCCCCCAAATTACCACCAAATCTCCCAGTAGACCCCCAATTCCCTTCCAGTATACTCCCCAGTAGACCCCCCAAATGACCCCCAGTAGACTCCCCCAGACAAAATATGTCCCCACTCCCCCAATTCGTCCATAGGTTCAGGCTTTCATACCTCCGGAGTTGATATCCAAAGGCACGGGTTGTTATTCAATAGGTGTAGACAGTAGGGGAAACTAGACCCCCCAAATGACCCCCCAACCCCCCCAGGATTGTTTCCCAAGAAGTGGGGTATCCTCCCAGTATCCCCCCAATTAAAGACCCCTGCACCCAGTAGACCCCCCAATTACCCCCCAAATTACACCAAATCTCCCAGTAGACCCCACCAATCTCTCCAGTATATGCCCCCTAGTAGACCCCCCAAAATGACCCCCAGTAGACCCCCGCCCCCAGACAAAATATGTCACCTCCCCAATTCGTCCATAGGTTCAGGCTTTCATACCTCCGAGTTATATCCAAGTTAGGCTGGGTTGTAATTCAATAAGTGTAGACAGTAGGGAAACTAGACCCCCCAAAATGACCCCCAACCCCCCCCCCCCCCCCCCCAGTTGTTCCCAAGAAGTGGGGTATCCCCCAGTATCCCCCCCACTAAAGACCCCCCACCCAGTAGAGTTCCCAAGAAGTGGGGTATCCCCCAGTATCCCCCCAATTAAAGACTCCACCCAGTGAGACCCCCCAATTGACCCCCAAATTACACCAAAATCTCCCAGTAGACCCCCAATTCTCCAGTATACCCCCCAGTAGACCCCCCAAATGACCCCCAGTAGACTCCCCCAGACAAAATATGTCACTCCCCAATTCGGTCCATAGGTTCAGGCTTTCATACCTCCGGAGTTATATCCAAAAGGCACTTGGGTTCTAATTCAATAGGTGTAGACAGTAGAAAACTAGACCCCCTAAAATGACCCTGGCCCAACCCCCCAGTTGTTCCCAAGAAGTGGGGGTATCCCCCCAATATCCCCCCAATTAAAGACCCCTCACCCAAGTAGACCCCCCAATGACCCCCCAAATTACACCAAATCTCCCAGTAGGACTTACCCCCAATTCTCCAGTATACCCCCCAGTAGACCCCCAAATGACCCCAGCCCCCAGACAAAATATGTCACTCCCCAATTCATCCATGGGGTTCAGACTTTCATACCTCCGAGTTATATCCAAAGGCACGGGTTGTTATTCAATAGGTGTAGACAGTGAGGGAAACTAGACCCCCCAAATGACCCCCCAACCCCCCCCCCCCCCCAGTTGTTCCCAAGAAGTGAGGTATCTGAGTATCCCCCCAATTAAAGACCCCCCACCCAGTAGACCCCAATTTACCCCCCAAATTACACCAAATCTCCCAGTAGACCCCCCAATTCTCCAGTATACCCCCCATTAGACCCCCCAAATGACCCCCCCCCCCCCCCCCCCCCAGACAAAATATGTCACTCCCCAATTCGTCCATAGGTTCAGGCTTTTTCATACCTCCGAGTTATATCCAAAGGCACAGGTTGTTATTCAATAGGTGTAGACAGTAGGGAAACTAGACCCCCCAAATGACCCCCCAACCCCCCCCCCAGTTGTTCCCAAGAAGTGGGGTATCCCCCAGTATCCCCCCAATTAAGACCCCCCACCCAGTAGACCCCCAATTACCCCCCAGAAGTACACCAAATCTCCCAGTAGAGCCCCCAATTCTCCAGTATACCCCCCAGTAGACCCCCCAAATGACCCCCCCCCCCAGACAAAATATGCTCACTCCCCAATTCGTCCATAGGTTCAGGCTTTCATACCTCCGAGTTATATCCAAAGGCACGGGTTGTTATTCAATAAGGTGGTTGCGTAGACAGTAGGGAAACTAGACCCCCAAATGACCCCCAACCCCCCCCCCCAGTTGTTCCCAAGAAGTGGGAGTATCCCCCAGTATCCCCCCAATTAAAGACCCCCACCCAGTAGACCCCCCCCCTCCCCCCCAATTGCCCCCAAATTACACCAAATCTCCCAGTAGACCCCCCAATGCTCCAATA